>CM065185.1:13160000-15660000 GCA_033026295.1 Channa striata | reverse complement strand
CTGGTGCTGCTGTGTTGGCACAGCACTAACTCTCTGGTCAAATGCCGGTCGGCCTGGCCTACCTGCCGTCACCAGAACGCTGCTCTGGGCGTCCATAAACCTCTCACACAGAGACTCAGAGGAGAAACCAGCAAACTGAATATGCAAGAAAGAAAGAGAGAAAAAAGGGGAAGGTTTGATTCATTACAGCCTTCAGTCCTGTCCTCAAAGCTTTATCCGTTACTCACATATGGGAAAATTACACATTGTCCAAAAATGTGCAGCCAGATCATATAAGTAGTTGTTGTTAGAGATAAAAAGTTAAGTGAAGACAAGACTGTTTATGCTCCTGCAATGTCGGCTGTCTGCTCAGTTTTACTTCCCGACATCAAAATATCGAGAAGTCAAAGACGTATTAGTAGCTGAAGACGGCCTCCGGATGACATCACTTCAGGGAAAACGTCTGTTCAGATTATGTCATCTTGTTGCTCTTACTATGACGTTTATAATCATGGTCAACCAGCTTTTCTACAGCTCTCCGAAATAACATTATCTGAACTATCTGAATGATGAAAAACTCTTCCACGTGATGTTATCTGGAGGAGTTTTTCAGCTAGAAGTAGAGAAATATCTTGAAAGAGTGAAGTCAGAAGGAAAATTTAAAGCAATATTAGCAATTTATACCCTAAACTAAACAGTTACCTATTTCCAACCTAAGTTATCACATCATGACAGCTCCTGGGACCTGTGCTGTCTTTCAACAAGCTTTTTAAGGAGCACCTTCTCTTTTTTCATTTTGGGAAAGATACATACTCTCACTTGAGATGACGCAAACTGCTCCTTCTTATCACCACGTATAAAGGAGTCACCTTGTTCTGTTTTATTTATTTATAACTGCTCTGTTATGTAGTTGTCATTTGTCGGACTGACGCGTGTGTGTGCTGGACGAGGTTAACAGTTCCCAGAGTTTGTGTTGATAGCATTTTGAATTAAGTCACTGAGGACTCTGGACTCAGCAAAATGTCAAAGCACGAGTGGCATTAGCCGTCCTATTTATGATTGGATTTTATGCCAAGCTAATTTTGTTATTTAGAGCAACATGTGAGTGCCAAATATGTTTATGTAACAGATTCATAGCATATGTGATAAAGAAAAAAAAGTTGGACAATATACAACAATGACCAAGCAGAGACAGAGAGATCACTTACACTTGAGTCTGCCAAAAAAAAAAGGCCTTTGCAAGTCATAAAATCCAGCTTGGTGCAGACTGGAGATATTTTAAAAGGGCTACTAACCTTTGCATGGATGTGGAAGGATGAACAGCTAAAATAGATTTGGCTTGCTTGTAAAATTACTTCAGTTATATTCCCAAGCTGGAAATGTCTGACCTATATATTATGTGCAGGTATTACAAGTGCTGTGTTCACACATAGAAAAAATCGGATGACTGGACGAGCAGGACAGTCTGGACTAACAACAGTGACATTCAAGTGACATTTTCTGAAAATGTGGAAATGGGCTCAGAGCAGCAAATGCAGCTAAACTACAGCCCAGGGTGATTGCAAAACTGAATTGGGCTGAAATGAGATAATTTTTTTTCTCCTGCATGTCAGACACTGGTCCAGTTAAAGATGTACAAGTTACCTGACGTTTTTCACAACAAGAAATGGGAAGTAAAAGAAAATGTAATGAACGCTAAAAATTGTTCAAATATAATTTTGTGTATTTAAGGACACTTTAGTTTCTCTTAAATTTGAATGGACTTTCCTTCCAAATGACAAAAGCTAATTGTAAATGCTCTGAAGTGGATCGGGTGCTTCTCTTTACCACGTACCACGATGGAGTGAACAGCTCCTATCCTGGCACAGGCCAGCATCGTGTAAACCAGCTCTGGGATCATGGGCAGGTAGATGGACACTCTGTCTCCCTTTTTCACACCTTGATCAAGGACAAAAACGGACAAAATACGTGAACAAATGTACAATATTTAATTTACGAAATGTAACTTAAACCATCTGAGCCTAATCTCGGCCACATTTTAGCTTCAACTGCGGCAATGACAGCGTAGCTTCAGGACGTTTCTCTGTCTTGGATTTGATCCAGATGTGTGTCGCATTGTGTGCAGTGGACATCCGACAATGCCTGGGGAGTTGTGGCATGTTGGCACAGATGTGGCATGAACTTCAGATGACACTCTTACACTTTTAACCAACATATGCAAGACCTAACTTGTATACTCAAGATTAGATTATTACCAAGTGAACATTTTGTTCACGACTGTATCTCAAAGCCAAATCATGTTGCAATTAAGAAACAAAGATCAACAGGAGCCGCGATTTCAACACATGTTAATTTTTTCGATGGCGCAAGCTTTAAAGAAAATCACAATAGATGTTTAATATATATTAACATTCAGATACATAGCTAACGATGCATTCTGCATCTCACCTAATTGCTTGAGGACATTAGCACAACGGCAAACCTGGCCAAGCAGCTGACGGTAGGTGATGGTCATGTGGTGGTCAGGTGAGTTCCCCTCCCTAGGACACATGAAACAAGAGGACAGACGTTCATGCCTCCACAAATACAGTTTGGAATCCTGTAAGTTTTGTGAGTTCGCAGCAGAGATAACCTGTTCCTGTCATTCCTGCGTCTATATTGGATTTGGATGTTTGTCAGGACAGTTGTTTGGAAAACGATGTGACAAAATGTTTCACAGGGCACTAAGCTTGTGGTGTGGGACAGAGCCAAAAACACTGAGAACATGTGCAAGACATCAATCTCAACGCCAGCCTGAGTTACTTTAATAAATCATTGGATTGAGTTATAATCATAAATGCAGGATATATTGATAAAGGGTCTCACAAAGATGTGACTGAAAGAACTATAACTATTCTATTCTAGGTAATTCTGGACCATTTCAATAGGGATAATTTGGTTACTGAGTTTTACAATTACTCAACTATCCAGTATGAAATCTTGATGTTATATTTATTATTGCAAAAGTTATTGAGAGATTAAAATATATATTTCTGAAATGTTTTTATTGTATTATTCCTGAAATATACAATTGCTGATTGACCGAATCTGACCATGTGTGTCAATGAAAATAAAAATCCCCTGTTCCCATGCACACATAGAGCAATATAATAAAAATAAATAAATAATTTGCATACCTTTTTTAAAACACATGTGCTTTCCATAGACTTCATGGATAAAATCAATATGGAAAATATCCCACATTTAGAAAGATTCAACTGTTTATATATGTTAATGATGCCAGAAAGAAATCCTAGTGTGGCCGGACTGTCAGTCCATTACACCTCTGAAATACAGCATAAATTAAAAAGCCAAATCCACAACTTTAGCTTGGGCTGCTGCTTATTCAGAGAGCGGCTGCTGCTGCTGCTGCTGCATTACATCCAACAAGACCGAGAAGCCTGAGCTGATACTCCAATATTCTTTTGAACTACTACTTCCACATTTATAAACTACTGAATTGTTTAAGACTAAAATACATCTGCCTCTGGTTGAATGATAGAAGATCCTCACACAGTGAAGCTGATTTTAGCTGCTGCGCTATTAACCATGTTACAGATTCTCTGATATAACTTGGCAGAATCAGGAAATTAGAGCTGAAAACCTAACTTATGTTTATGGTTAATTAAAATTAGACATTGTGCTTGTCAGTCATTCATTTTTCCGTTTCAGTCTTTTCATGCACCTACTTCATAACTTGCCAGGACTGTTATTATCTTTAACAAATTAAAAGCACATTTTGTACTATCTAATAAACTGCTGGTATTGTTTAACATTTTCCTTAAATGTCAGTTACAGGATGTTTGTCTTATTATTACTGAATAGACAATATACTCTTTAGCAAACTGTTCCTTGTACCTTACAGGGTTGAGGAGAATGGCTAAAAGGAACTCTGTGTTCAAAACAATGTTTGTTTGAAAGGTAAAACTCTGGTGTAACTATTTTTGGAAAGCTTCAGTGTTCACCATCGCCCATTTAAAATCTGTCATTTACTCGTATTATAACAATATTAATACAATGAAACTCGTTAAGGGTATAAATACTGTATTATATTCACATTTCTCTTTGAGGATAGCAATTTTACATATTTTAAAAAACTTTCTTTCATAAAATAAAAAACATTCATCTTAGGGCATTAGACTATGATATATGCAGTATGTTGTCTGTATATGATGTTATATAGTATTCCAAAGGAGGTTTGCACTATTGTAATATAGTGTAAGTGTTAAAGGTTAAATCAGCTGACTAGTTGCTACTAAACTGAATGAATACAGTATCAACACTGTGTACTCCTCATATGGTGAGATGAAGCTGGCATAGCTGCTATAATTCGTGGATTATGCCTGGTATCCATTGTGCCCAGTTCCATTGAACCCCTATTACCGCTGAGCTAGCAGAACAAATATTTATTGTTTGCTAAGCTTGTTCAGTTGAGATATTTTGGTAAAATTCAGGTGGAAGCAGAGGTTTGCATTATATGTAATAAAGCAAAAGAGCTTGCATTGCTTTTGCAACAAATCCTGCTCTTTTTTTGATTCAGACAGGAGATAGATTGAAGCTCTGACTGTGTAACTGAGGGTTGGCATGGTGCACTGGAGTTGCAACAGGGACAAAGCAGTTTCTACTGACAGAAATACCTGACATAACTCCGAGCACATTTCCTCCGAAAGTCATCACTGCCTCTGGTTGGTGTTGTTGCTTACCAGTAATAGGCAACCTTTTCACCGAGGTTCTTCTCTCTTACATGCCTGTCTAGGACATTATAGCATATATTGGTTTTGGCCCCTTCCATGAATTTGATATATATGCTGCCTTTTGTGACATCAAAGTTGTACTGCAGAACTGGGCCTGTTACTGGCTTCTTCCAGAAGAACTCATCAGCAACCTCTTTCCAGAAAGCTAAAAAAAAGGTGATTTATGTCAGTGTTACAGGCTGCACACAGGACACATCAACATGAATAAGAACAGTACACATACAAAGTCAGAGGGAGGTGAAATCCAAGCAAATACTGCAAGCCTTGCACAAAATATGCAGATGTGCTTGACCTACCTTCTGGATTCTCAAGAGACTTCCTGTACAGTGCCAGATAGGAGTTAAAATCAGGCACATGAGCATCCCTCTGCAGTTCCTCAGGAGGGTGGTACATTTTGTCCTGAGAGTCAGAAACAACCATTGTGGAGGGACAGACGCTACAGGCCTAAATCATCTAAGATTTAGTGAGAAAGACGGTTAATCTGGAGTCACTGCTGATCTGCCAGGATCCCTCCTGGGTAAGGTAAGAACACTACAGGGCCTCCTGTGCTGAGGCAACACAATCTAGTGTGCACAAAGACCCACCTTTAATCGCTGAGCAGCAGGCTCTCTCCAGTCTGCTTAGTGCCAGGACAGCCAATCCACTCGCATAGTGCGGCACTCCCACTTTTTCATTGGAAGAGCCCTCGCTGGCCTGTTGATCACATTATTTTCCCAAGCAAGGAGGTGGAGGAGGTATTGGCGTGAACAGTTGTTCGTGAACCAGAAATCACAATTTAAAGTCATGCTCAAAATAATTTTAACATTGGCAGATGATACTTCCCTCATAATATGTACCTGTATAGTAAGTTGTTTGTTATTGTTTTGTTAATGTTATTTATATGTTTCTATGCACAAAGCCCTTGATCAACTTTTATTATCTGAGATCATATGTGATCACATTGTACCACCAAGCCATTTGTTTAACCTTTACTTTGTGTGACATTGTTGTCTTGTCCCATTGCATTTCACACACACACACACACACACACACACACACACATAAAGGCAGAAATTAGAAAATTTATGTCAAAATACATGTCACTGCCAACAAGTACAACTACAATCACTGTCAAAGACTACGACAATAGTTTGTTTAACAAATTGTTAGATAAAATCATGGCCTATAGAACAAATATTAATAAATAATAAATTAGCTGCCAAGCGGTTGCAATGTATTTCACTTTATTCATGTTATATCATTTTATCTTTTACAATTTGAATGTAACAGAAGACTTCCTATTGCTACTATTATTATTTCCATAATTATTTTATGGAAATAATAATATTTTATCATTATTTTCTCTTTAACATTTAGCATGTACATTTAGTACATCACTATTCTTGAACAGTTGTGTAACGTGGATCACAGGAAATGTCCAAATGTCTGAATTCGTCGTTTGTGTTTGACCTACGATCTGGGATCGATTCAGTGACCGACTGACGTTGCGTCACATACAGACCCTCTTAATCGAGCGTGAGAACGCTTGTGTTGAGATCGGTCGCTGCTGTCCCGTCCATTTGCTAAAGCACCGGGACCAAACTTCAAGCAGCAAGATGTTTTTGTCTGCTGCTGTTCGCTCTGCATTATCGCAGACGGTAAGAATATGTTATTCTTGATGATATGGGTAATAGTATAATGCTCATAAATATTCTTTAAATACTCATATGGAAAGAAAAAAGCAATGACTCCTCACAAGGGCAAGCCGCAGTGGAGGCCGCGCACCAGTCGGCAACTAGCTAGCTAACGAAGGCTAACACTAGCATGCTACGAAGTTTAGCTATCGGCTGGCAAACGTTTACAAGGTAATTTATGGACAATAGATATATTGAAAAGAATGCAAAAATATCACTTTACCTATGAGCATTTAAATATTACCAGTAACTTCGTTATCCCAGTTTACCTGACAACTATCTTGATAAAATAACTGTCTATTCGGGTTGTAACGTACCAAAGCACTGGTAACGTTGCACGAATGATTTTCCCTATTTCGTAATTCTCCAAAACCATTTCTGCATCCTGTGTGGGCTCTATAGATTATGAGGTCGATTGTCATTAAGCCATGAATTATCAGAAAGCATTACAAGTTTTTATGCTCTTAGCCCTCTTGCATTTTTATCACTGAGTAGCATGTAAACGTTAGCAGGTCAACCCTACAACTACTTCAAGACCTGTTTTTTGCTTCTTGTTATTTAACAGTTAGCCTTGCACCCTAAAGAGAATAACAAATAACCCAGTCATATCTCACATTACAAAAATTCATCACACCAGATCTTCAAGAAATGTTGTTGAACAAAATAGAGTTTAGACATTTGGCCTCACTGGGAGTTCAAACTCAAGTTTAGCAGTCTAATACACAACGGAAGTGTTTACAGCTTTTTGTTTGTTTTGTAATTTAGAAGGTGCCTGTTGAAAAACGTGTCATTATTAATAATGTGAAAAATCTGCTATTCCTCAAATAAAGTATAGGAAGAGTCTAATGTCATATAACCAGGAAGAGGCAAAATTGTGTCTGTGGTAGATAGTGACATCAAGTTTTTCATTATTATTTAGCATTTTTATTTACAAGTTATTTCAGACAATTTGTTCATAGAGGGAAGACACAACAACTATTCATTCATTCATTCATTTTTCAGTTGAAAGAATTTGATTCACAGGCTGCTCTACATTTGATGTCTTATCTGTCTGTTTTCAGGCCAGACAGGTTAGAAGTTTCCATCGGTCTGCTGCACGTGCTGGAGCTGGTGGCATCTTTGTGGTTGGTTACTTTTTTGCTACTTAACATAAAGATTAGATGCTAGAACAGTAATTGCTTTTTTATATATATATAAATTCCCCACTCCCCCCCTTCTTTGGAGCTCGGGTCCTCTAGCAGAAGCCCGGGAGCTGGACTGTCCTGTGCAGTGAGCTTTTGCGTGTTCCTTCTTCTTGATGTTGCTCTTGCTTGAATTTGCTACATCTGTCACTGTATATACAAACAAAAGAATTGCCTTTTTTAATCAGTAATCACGAGCATTTATTCTGCTTAAATGAAAATCTGTTGGAGAAAAATTCTATGTTTGGTTAATGGGGCCCAGATTATGACTAGTTTAGAATTTTGTCATTCTAATTTAATTTCTAGACTACAAGTAATAAATGGCCTGAGGTACCAGGCAGATATGAAACAAACACCACAGAACCAAAGTTATAGATAATAGACCCCTGTAATTGTTTGTTTTTTTGTCAGTGGTTATGCTGTTAAATGTTTAATGATATTTTCTAATAATTACTCTCTCACTGTATTTTTTCATCAGTATAATTAGTCCAAACATGTAAGAATGTGGATTTTCTCTTTTCAAGTGTATCAAATTTAAACAGAATAAAACCAAAATCAATGGTTTTCCCTTTATACTGTATTTGACAGAATGTGTCTGAGTGAGAGAGTTGTCTAAAAATTGTTTTGCTGATTCATAATGAATAATATTTATATTTTACCTAATTTTATGCACCTTACAAAAAACTTCCACAACCACACTTTATTCAGTCAGTTTTTATTAGCTGTATTTTACCTTTCATTTACATGTGGTCACATCCTTTGTATTTATTGAAAAGGTAATTAAAAACACATCCAAAAGGTAATGATGCATTGCTCTGCAGTATGTGTCTGCTTCCATTCTTGCTTAAATATTCCCATAGGTATCAGTTTTCCGTAAGTTACTCATTTATCCTGGGAGCTGCCACACGAGCCCGTTTTAGAGCGACGCTGTGAAACACAAACATCACTTGTTATTCTCATATAATGGAAATATGCCATGGTTGCACAGTCTCTTGATAGCTCAAATGTTTTTGATCAGTGTCTGGATGGAAAACATTGTTTAGCTAAATTGTCTTTCAGCCACTCCTCTTCAATCAGGAATTCTGTTTTTGACATTTAACTTTTAATAACACCTTTTAATCTGATCGTAATATTATTTTAACTGCTCAAGAGGATTCTGGCTGCTCACAAGGGGGCAGTGTGTGCAGAAGCAGAAATAATTGTTATCTGTGTTAAGTGTCTTTTCTGGTCTGATGGTAGTCCGTTTTCCCTCTGAGCTTACACGATGGGTTCTTCATATTTTATCAAATATTCTCAGATTACTGCCTGTAAGCCTGTTGTGCAAATATAATTTTTAGTTGTCTAGTAAAATAATCTCTAATAGTAAAATCACAATTTGACAGCTTTTAAACGGGATTGAAAGTAAACTGGCTAATAAATGTAATTTGTGTTACTTTTGTAGCACATGAATTACATGTTAACTGTCTTGTTAACTAAATGGCATTTCTCTTTCAGCACAGAGATACTCCTGACAACAACCCTGATACTCCTTTTGAGTTCACTGAGGAGAACAAAAAGGTAAGACTTAACATCTGTTTTGAGCAGCACACAGATCAGAACCACATCAGTGCATCCCCTAAATGAACTGATGTGGGTTGTTTTGTTGGAAGCCTGCACCAATATTCAACATCTCCCACCTGTGTTTGCTGTGTTCCATGATGCATTTTGTATGAGCCTTTCGTACAAACAGGTTGAGCTTTTCAGATATGGCTGTGGGAGGCATACTGTATCTGCTCAACTTGTTTGTGAGTCCCATATTCTTTACAAGTCAGGTTCTGTTTCACTAGATGAAATGTGACCTAAACTCCTTTATCATTTGATAAACAGAGACACAATACTGGGTTTTTCTGTCCATTTTTTGTATTTTCCACTGTTCTAGGCAGTAAAACATGAGCACATTATTATCAGACAAGGAAGCAGAAAAATGAGAATTATTTAGTCCTGTTCAAATTCACATTATTGCTATTTGAGACTATTACCTGCTAACAGTGTGGTGACATGCTGTACATACAATGAGAGGGTAAAGTTTTTATGTGACCATTACACTGTAAATTAAGCAGAGTGTAAATAATAATGTGCAAGAGGTATCTAATGCAATTTGTGAAAATATCTTTTTTGCTGTAGAGAATTGAGGCCATCATTTCAGAGTACCCTGTTGGACACAAGCAAGCAGCCACTATCCCAGTGCTGGATTTAGCCCAAAGGCAACATGGATGGCTCCCCATCTCTGCTATGAACAAGGCACGGTGATTCTTCTGGAATTAGTTTGACATCTGTGACGCCAATTTGATATTAATATATTTTAATGGAAACCAGTTGGATAACTGTTTAATGAAAGTCTATACATCAGCGAGCCTTGTTGAATGTTTCTGATGGTTTTCATTCAGGTTGCAGAAGTGCTGGAAATCCCTCCTATGAGAGTGTACGAAGTAGCGACATTTTATACAATGTTCCTGCGTCAGCCCGTGGGAAAATACTTCATTCAGATCTGCACAACAACACCCTGCATGCTCTGCAACTCAGATAGTATCCTGGAAGCCCTCCAAAACAAACTGGGTAGGAGACTGTTTCCATTTTACGGTGGAACACCAAATGAAAATATATAAAAATGCGGATGAAAACAATCCTTTATTTTTTTTGTGTATATTTCAGTTAAACAGATTAGGAAAACATGTAGGAATATTAGGACCAAATGTAAATATTCAGTTGTCATTGCTATTCAAACAACTGTGAGCTGTAGCAGCAAACAAGACTAAACCTAAACCCTGTTTCAGCCTGTGTGGCATTTAATAGAGAATACTGATTTGTTTGTTCTTTTAGTTCACAAAATGGTCAGGTTTACTTTTTCTTAAGTCACATACTGTACGGTGTAACAGCTCTGTGTTGATGGTAGTGCTGCTTCAATTAAGAAATATATTGTTTTAGTATCACATTGTGTGCATATTGTTAGATTAGCCACATACAATACATAGAGAAGGTTTTGCATTATTTCCAGCTGTACACATTTTTAATGTTTTGGACTTGTTTAAAATGGATTCAGTTTTTTTTTACTGAATTTTTCACTGACAAAGCAAAACCTTTTCTTTCAAACCGAAATAGGCCATATTACAGTTTCCTAAGTATTCAGACCCCTCATTTATAAGTTGGTTAAAGCATCATTGGCAGCAATGTTGCAGATTATCCTACAAGCTTTTCCTTTTCTCATTATTCCTAAAGCTGTTCAAGCTCACTTAGGTTTGGGGACTGTCAGTGCACATCCACTTTCAGGTCTCTTTGGAGACGCTTTACTGGGTTTGGAGCTTTCTTTAAGACACCTCTGTGTTGCCTTGGTGAAGTGTAGAGTTTTATCCAAACCTGAGATTCTGAGCACTGCAGAAAGGGGTTTCAATCTAAGCTGCTCTATAATTCTACATTCATATTAAACTTGGTAGATTGGTTCCCTGTTCCCAATTTTCCATGTGCCATTTCAAATTGTGAAAGTTATATCTTGTAGCTTCTCGTTGTATACAGGTTTCTCAGGTTTTGTACTAAACTCTCAGTGGGTGGCCTTTTGAACTCTGCATCAGAATCATAGCATGGTAGCCTCCATCATTCATTTCAGAAAGATTGACACTACCATGTCTTGGGGCACTTTCAACTCTGCAGTAATTCTTGATGCATTGTTTCCCGGATGTGTGGACACAGTCCCCTTAAAAGTCTAAGGACAATTCTCTTGTCCTTTTGCCTTGGTTTTTCCTAATTTTCTAATGAGCACAGGTGAATTGAGCATATCAAACACCACTGATTAGTTAAAAAAGAAAAATGCACCTACCGCATGCATCATATTATCTGACTACTGAAATATATGGGATATTTTAGTCTCATTTACAAAACATAATAGAAATCTTTGTGGAAAACCTATAAAATACAGAAAACTTTAAATGGTTTCAACACGTTATGCATGCAGTATATAACATGTCGTCATGTGTTTCTCCGTAGGTATCAAGGTTGGAGAGACAACTCCAGACAAAATGTTCACTCTAATAGAAGTGGAATGCCTTGGTGCCTGTGTAAATGCTCCAATGGTCCAGATTAATGACAACTATTATGTAAGTGTCTGACTTCTCTCTGCAGATAGCGTATTTTCTGCACATTATAACTACATGTACAATACTAGGTTGAAAGCTGAAACTCAGTAGAGTACACATTTCGCAATTACCTTGGAAATGCTACCTGAACCCAATGCAGCTGTGGTATAAGCAACATGTTTAATTATTAAAAGAAGCGAAACAGGGAATTAAACTGTGATGAAACAAAACATTGTTAAATTAATAATAATTTAGCTGGAATAACATTGTCTCATCGATAATATCAGTTTGGAGAAATGTTACTTTATAATGCAATATATGAAAAGAAATATTATGATATGATATGAATGTCATTAGAACTGTATTCTACTTATTCATTATTTCAAATGAAACAAAAATGAATTACTTAGTAGTGCACATAATCAGTTGCTGTTGGATGAATTCAGTTCTCACAGATATACATTTAATTTATTCACGACATTATCCTCTGAAACAGTAAGGTTCTTTAGGGCTCCAACAATGAGCATGTTTACTAGCCTGTCTGGTTCATTTCAGATTTTAAAAGCAATCACATTTCAACTGGATTATGAAACACAAATTTATGCAGTAACTTAACCTCTGAATAACCTATAAATAGCAAAAACCGAAGAAACAGATATAAGAGTCTACATGCTTTTAAAGTGTGACTTTGGTTGTGCACAAATGGTCACAAGGACACAAACCAACCATACTTTGTTTGCCAAGGTTTAAAGCAAACTGAAGGTCTGTTATACATCCTTTTTCCCCTCTTGCTTATTACAATCATAATAAAATCTGTCAAAGTGGATTTAAACTGAGCTGACAAGTGAAGCCGGTTTTATTGTCTTTTCCAGTATTTACACGTAATTCACCAATAGGTTATTGGATTATTACAAGCAAAGGAAAAAAATGTGAAAACGGCTGACAGCTTTAAATTATTTCCAGCTGCATAATGTCATTGTGGGGAAAATTATTGTAAAGCCTTATAGAAACTGTAATACCTGTGGTTATTTTAAAATTTTAGAACCTAATTCTTTTTAAAGAAAAGTATTAATCTTGACTGGGAATGTCAAATTTGTGCTTATGTCTGCAACGTTTTTTCTTAAGGTATAATCATAAGATCATCTAATTGCAAAAATAGTGTTTTTTTTTCTTCTTTTTTTAGTGACCAGTGCACAATGCTGCTGTTTTTTTGTGTTTCCAGGAGGACCTTACACCGAAGGATATTGAGGATATTATTGATGAACTTAAAGCAGGCAGAGTCCCACCACCAGGACCTAGGTACATAAAACATACTAATCCTGAATTCATTAATACATACATCTCGATGACACAAGCACATTAAGGCATATTTTCTTTCTCTCTCTGTTTGTTTTATTTTAAATAGGAGTGGGCGTTTCTCATGTGAGCCCGCGGGAGGATTAACTTCTCTGACAGGGCCTCCTAAAGGACCAGGCTTTGGTGTAAGACCTGACCTGTAGACGTTTTTTAGTTAACATCTTTTTTTCCCCAACAAAAGCGTCTTGTAACAAAAGCCAATATAATGTTTAACTCAAACATATTGTGTAAATAAATTATTCATGTACCTATGCCCTAAATGTCTGTGTCTCACTTACAGGTATTCCAACAAAAAAATATACATATTATTAATAATATAACTATAACTAGATCTTATATATGAAATTTGGCCTTTGACATAACTGCAGCATCTGCTTTGTACTTTTGACCACATAGTTTGACACGTACTTCTTTCTACACCCAGTAGTTTCCAGAATTAGTATTCCTCCATATCTTTTCATGGGCTCAAAGCTTTATTGCAGTTGAGTAACATGGTCTACACCAAAAATACTTTAACATACTGTTTTGTGTATTAATGCAGTTTATTGGCTTTATCAGTTTTTATGGGCCGGAAAAAAAAAATTATTTCTACTTCCCAAACAGAAATTATTTATTACAAGTTTGAGTACAAAAAATATCATGTAGTATTACATTTTTGTAGAATTTTTTTAAAAAAACATTACAGATTATATCAAGTTATTTTCTCGTGTCTAGGGCAACATTTCTATCTATAGAATATCTCTGTTTGCTGTTAGAGCTAATCAAAGGTGCTTGCTAAAATTTATTGAAGGTCAAGTTAATGTATCTAAACAGCTTCTTTAAGTCACCTGAAGCTTTAAACATCAAATGTGTCGAGGTCTTGCTTGACCAAATAATGACCAAATAATTTTTTTCCATTTTGTTAATCTGCTCAGGTCATTTGGAGCGCTGATCATATAATTATCTAACTTCATATCAGTTCTTCTGACTGTGATTAAAATTTGTATATAACTTATCCAGACACCCTAAGATCAGTGTGTCTTTTCTGCATTCTTGGTAAAGATATACGGATTTATAATCGATCTGCCTCAATAACTGGAGGCAACCTAACGGTAATAGGCCACGTCAAATGTGACTTTTAATTATTCGTAAATTAAATCCAGATACCTTTTAACGTTAATCCGGTCATGCTATTTTGATTCATCCTCCTGCCATGGCCTTGAACAACACAGCCGCCTTCCTACAACTGTTCCTGTCATTTCCATCACGCCCCGGTGGCGTTTTCGTGTCTAGCCGGTTCCCCCTCCCCCACACTCCGCTTTCTCCTGCCGCTTTGAAGCTGCTCTGCAACATATAATAATATACAGCAGGGCGCATGCGCGCACAGTCCACCATGATGCAAATGTCACTGCGCAACCGGTTGAGAGCTGGCCGACACACGGAATTGGCGGGCCAAAGGGCGAAATGGCACGTCGTGTTCATTCATGGATGCGTGGAGAGTGTATGTCGCCATGCTTACGAGAAAGAAGGGCACCGTCTTCTCTCCGTTAACGTCAGCCATGATCTTCGAGAAAGTTCCCACTGGCCGCAGCACAGCAGCGGAAAAGATGACGTCAAGTGCCCATTACTGCTCTCCCTCTCTAAATGCTTTCGATCCAAATTCACACAGTAAAAACCGTCTACGGATGGTGCACACGCCACTTCCCGGCAATATACGACGGCACATCGAATATTGTTTACATAAAAGGTGCGGATGTTCTCGCAGCATCGATAGAATAAGAGTTTTAAAATGTTTGACACATACCGATCTACAGTCTTTCCAGCAGACGGAGACCTTATAAGCTCGGAGGGGGCTCAGGCGGTCACATGACTATCTTTCAGCCAATGAGAGCGCGGCTTGCATGTTTTGCTAGGCTTTTCTCTGAGAGGACGGGCGACGAACGGCTGGGATGTTTTCAAACCAGCGATGAACGTCACACAGCCGTAGGCTACGGTTAACGTCCAATAATTAGGAAATAACAGCTTATATTGCGCAATATTCACATATAGCTCAACTCGAATGAGTCGGTGGGAACGAGTAACACAGTTTAAAGGTAGGTGCAAAAACGAGGCTTCTTGTTAGTTGGTCTTTGATCACAAGGGGGTAAAAATCCTAGTTACGTTAGCCATCTGGCTACAGCGAACAGGCTAACGTTAAGCTAACTTGACGTAAACTGCGTGCGAAAAATGGAATGTTGTGTGTTTGCGTGGGCTTGGTATAGTTGTGTGCCACGTGCGTTACACACAGCGAATACGTTCACTGCGCAAACGTACATTTCCCCTATACTTGCCTTTAGCAAGTCGCTGCCTCTGGGGCGAGAATAAACGCACAGAGAGGTGATAGGAAAATGTCGGAGTTGTGTTAGCGTGAGCCAGGCAGCGGCTCAGCCAGCGAGGCTGTGCAGGGCTGGAAACGAGCTCGCTAGCTAAGCTAGATCAGGCGCTGGGGAGGGGGAACGTTGCGAGGGCACTGAAGGGGCTGCAGTGGGCTTTTGTCTCCGGCTGTACTGTGCTCTCGTTTTGAATGGTGCCATTATGGCATCAAACCTGAACTTGAATTTGTCGTTACGTTGTCCACGCGGTAACGCAAGAGGCGCATACATGCGGAAACCATTCCAGGGCACAACATTAAAGATTCCCTGTGTTTACCAACCGCGGGCCAGTTGAACATTTTTAGCGCTCGACAACAAATCGATCTGTGTGTAACGTTGAAGGCAAAAAAACACCAGCGACATTACAGTGAGGTGGGTGGTGGTGTCTGCGACGAGCTAGTCAACGACACGCCGCACAGCTGTGGCTATTGTAGCTACCAAATGTAGTGTAAAATATTGTTATCATTAGTTATTCCATACAAGGAACTAGCATAGCTTGAATAACCAGGAGCGCCTCCCAGGCAATGACTGTGACATTTTGGGGGTGTGTTGCCTGGTACAAAAGCTGCCTGTTTTTAGATGTCTGTCTGTGCAACGACCTCTTTGAACCAGCAAAACGTCAACTCTTACATTGAAAATGGCTCAAGTTAGTGTTATTTTGTGGAGACATAATTTATACCCATAAATCACATGCCCACCTCCCATACGTAACAAGTACTACCAAATTATGTTATTATCACCATTGTATAACAATTCTTTTTAGCTCATAGGTATATATTTATATTATACATACACAGACCTATAATACTTATGACTATAATATCTGAAAAGAGAGAGGAAATTATAGATTGTAATTATAGTATAAACACTATAAAATAGCGTATGATTTGAAAAGGGAAACACTGGTAATTGTTGTTAGAGTTTTCACTTATAAAATATTTTTGATCAAGATTTTATTTATCCTTTTTTTATCATCATAAGATGACAGCTCTCGGTGGCTGAACCCAAGGTTTGATCACAAGACATTTATGCTCATAAAGAACAAAGACAAACCTGCCAAACGTCGGGAAAATATATGTTACGATAGCCAAATTATTTTATGATTGCAGTGATACACAGAAAATAACTTGTAATGCTGCCATTGAAGCATGTATATTACAACCACAAAGAGCCACAATGACATTTTATAAACTGGTATTCGTAGACCTTATATTAGAATTTTGTAAAATTAACATTTCAAAGTCACTTAAGGCCCAGTAGGGTTTAAGGGGAACCTTGTCCTTCACATACCTGAAATAAAACTGCCAGTTGGCTTCAGTCATCAACCAACCTTTATTTGGCTATTTGTGGTGGCATTTGCCTGTTTTTTGTCTAATTAGTCACCACGTTTTCTCAGAGTACAGGGTGAAAAAGTTTTGCAGCTAAATGAAAAACTACACTTAGTCATTTCACTCATCGTCACACCTCGAACGTGAGAGAAATAACTAATCAATACGGTTGCCTTACGTTGTGTACTTGGGTTTGGTTGATAGACTCCATACTTTCAGTCTTCTATCAAACATCTGACATTAGTTATCTAAAGCACTGGGCCTAATACTTATTGTCTTTGCTAGTCAATGAGGAGCTGCATGTGTGTCATAGTTACAAAGAGCTTCAAAAATAAACCTAATCTGAGCAGCTTTGTAGATTCTTAAGTGTGTGTTCTTCTTGGTGTTTGTCTTCTAATATTTTAATGGTGTGTGGTGCAAATGTGTCATTAGCTGTATAGGTTGATGGCCGGCACAGCCAGTTTGTAGTTAATTGTATGTTGTTGGATTACCATGCTTTTGATCAGTGTGTCAGTGTAATCCTAATTACCCGCATAACCCAGCATAGGTCATTTTCACTAGTTATTTGCACTATCATTCCAAAATGTAAGAACATGAGGCATCTGAGAATTTATTAGATGGTGATTTGTCTTACTGAGTGAGACCACCCACAGTGTTGTACTGTGAGAATAGGTTTACGCCAAATAATTTATATTGCAGTATACTGCCATATAGTTTCTTGCAGACATAGCCTGTCTCTTAACTGACATATGATGGTGGCATTTAATTACTCTGGCAAAAGAGGAACACATTAGTAAAAAAAACTTATTATAACTAGGTATTTCGATTGCGATCCCATGTTTGACATGTCAGTATCTGTCCTCTGAATTCACTCTTCGGGGTGTCATAGTGGTCCCCGTTTTGTTTACAGCCCGCTAGTGTTAGCTGGTAGGATTACCTGACTGTAACTATTGACGCTTTTGTTTTAATTGTGGCGTATAATGATGGGGGTGGCGATTTAATAGTTGCTCCATGTGAAACCGGATGCTGCTGTCCTGAAGTGGGGATGTACCGCTCGAAAAATGAGCACACCTGGAATTTGTAGAGGAGAGATTAAAAGTGCAGGTAGGGTTCTCTTGTAGATTAGTCATGGAAATTGAGAACCCTGTGAGTTTTTTGTTTTTATTAAGATCCATGTTCACATTGCACATGTGATGCAAAAGGTCGTGAAGCCCTAGTTAGTAACATGGCATGACACTGTCCGGTGTTGCTCTATCTACAATGAATACGTGCAGTGACTCATGAGATTTTCTGTAATTATATGTAAATTATTGAACTGTACATGTGGTCAAGTACAATGCTTAACTGTGTAGGACTTGATTAAAAAATGAATTGTTCAGTTTATATAAGGGTGCAACCAACAGTTATTTTCCTTGTCAATACTTCTCCTGTCTTAGTTTGTACATCAGTTGGTTTGTTACTAAACATCTTTATTAAAAATTAGGATTAAAAAATACAATTCACATTTTTCACAATGCATGTTTTTTTGGGGGGATTACCAACATTACCGAAAACAAAAAATAATAAATTAGAAATAAGAATTTTTTGAATTAAACACATATTTTAATGGTTAATTGTTATAGTGTTGATTACTTCACTGTTGTCGTTTCAACTCTACTATACACAAGTGGGTTTTCTAGCAATTTTTATTGCCATGATAGCTTCATAGTGGGCATTTTTTAAGCAATGTTATAACAAGCAGTGCCTTATGACATTGCATCTACTGCTATACATCTACTGTGATATATTACATTTTGAACCACAGTTGTGGCCAACTTACCTATTGTCACATTACATGTGTAAAATGATTTAACTACCACCATCCAGGTATTGGTTGGCCTATACTGATCACAGATTCACAAGCCATTTGACAAACCTGATCTCTAAAGTCCAACATATTTCCAAAACAGAATATGACCTCTTGTTCTGTGAGAGTGCCGTGTTTTTATCTGAATGGTTGTTGGATAAGTTAATTTCCTCCTCCTCATCTACTCTAGCTGCGTTTCCTTTATGGAGTCATTTTGAATGTATTTTATTGCCCTATTTCCCATTTCTCTTTGTATCAGATGACATATTTGCATATGCTGCTTACAATTTTACTATGTGCATTCTTCTCCTAAGTGCAGTAGGCTGCTGGATCTCTTATCGAACTTGGTATTATGATCTACTATGGTTTAAAATAATTACACCGAACAGACATGAGTATTTTGCCAAATTGCCAGTTGATCAACAGAAAATGAAATGATATTGTAAATACTCAAATATTTGTTTGTTGCACTCCTGCTGGGGTGGTAGTCTGAAGAAAGTAAAGTGAGTAGATTTGGTCAGTGTGAAATTGTTTTCTTTGTCTAACTTGGCAGCATTCAGTGATAACATTAATCTTCTGATTAGACTCATATATAATGAATATCAGCTTTGGCTTCTCAAAAGTGGAATTTGTCTTTACATTTCTGCCATATTATGTAAATCAGACAGCATCAATTTTACACATGCTGTCTAGGCAAGTGTTAATAAAAGCAGGAAAAGGGGGAAGTGCAAAAAAGCAAAATAAATACTGCTTGAAAAGATGGATTACAGACAGTTTGGTTCACAGCCTCGTATCCAGACACACTTAAGCAACAAATTTCCAAAATTACTTTAAAATATTTAATTCCTTTTTTTTCTTTTCTTTTACTTTTTTTTAAGTCTTGGTATGAGTATGTTGTAGCCTTTCCAGGCAGACTCAACGCCTCTTAGTTAAAGAACAGTGTATTGACCAAGGTGCTATACAGCAAACACAACTGTAATAGGACATAAAGTTATGTCTGTGATATGTGTTCATATATTTCTAATTTAAATGGATTTGGTTATTTTCCAGGATTGTCAGATAAGACGTATGAGTTGCCATCTTTTTTTACTAAAATTGTAATGGTGTAAAATACATTTACTAATTGGGACTATCGGCTTATCAATGTGAATATTTGGGCTCTTTTTTGTTTTTGTTTTAACCATAAGACCAGTCAAGATGAGTCCTAATACTCTTTGTACTCTACACCTTTCTCATGAGAACCTTTATTTTAGTTTCCTATGTTTTTTTTTTATTATTATTGTGCAGAAGTCCTAATCATTTGATATCTTGCTGCATTTCACCAGTCACACAGGGCTCCTATGCATTCTGATGTACTTCAGCTGTATTGTTTAATCTAAACATAATACTAATAATGTAGTTCCTCTTTTTTGTGTTGAGTGAGTACAGCAGGGCTGTATGTTCAGGGAAACCCCCCAAAACGGTCAGTTTGAAAAAAATATTCCCCCTCAGCAACTAAAGGCCAGTGGCTGTATAAAGTTGTGAAATTACTGTTGTTCATCACGATCACGTTGGTTGTGCAGCTCATGTTCATACACGGTCATGTTGAAGATAGATGTTCAAGTGAAAATTGGAAAGTCTGTGACAATAAATGGAAAAAAAATCCCAAACACAGAGTCAAAGGCAGAAATGATCTATTTCCTCTGTTGTAGACTGCTTCAAATTCTTCTCTATCACTTTCACTTCAACCACATCGATTGTGCTGCAGTTCAAACAAGACTGTGTGAAGTAAGTACTAGTACCATTTCATGACTTGAACTACCTCTAGCCAGGCCTGAACGTCTGTGCGTTTTGCTCCAGCAGTCTTTGCATCTTTCAGAGGCCCAGAAAGTGTTGGTTTGAGCATGTTTGTATATCTGTCTCTGATAAGGGTGGAGCCTTCTGATTACATATGTGCAGGCATTTGCCATATGTGTAGTGATCTTTTTCTTTGGTACGTTGAGTTGAGTTCTCTGCCGTGTGGAATAGCTGATGTTGCCTCAAAAATGCACTGTGTTCTTTGAAACTCAACAGTTTGATTGAACATGATTTTTTTTTAAATATATATTTATTTTTTTCTCCTACAGGACCTTGAATATAGCATGACAATGCAAAAGGAAGGAAAGGGGGAGGAAGAAACAGCTGCATTGTAAATTCTATTTATTTAATTACAAAACGAGCACTTAAATGTTTCCTTTTTATGAATGAGTCATGAGAGAGATAATCGTATCTGTTAATAGATTAAGGGGGGGGGCAATTTGACAACCGGTGTGTGGTTTACATTCTTTGTTGCTGGCTGCTTTCACTTTGCTGTCGCCAAAGAAAGCGGGCATATCCTGTTTACGCTGGCTCTTTTAGTGACCTTGCTTTTTGAGGCCTGAGGACCCTCCTGCTGCAAAAAGTATTTCATTCACAAGACAACTTTTTGTGTATCTTTAATGCTGCAGCTCCCTTTCTGCAACATGCTACTACCGTGACCTTGAACTGGTCAATTATTGACAGTGGTATGATTTCCTACTCATTCTGCCTTAATAATCTGCGTGTCTATGTTTGTTTTCATTTTCGAAGGTTAACACTTAAGGTTAAAACAGAATGACCACGTCTAAGAATAATTCTTTTTCACATCACTCATGTACATTGTTAAGAATTTTACTTGAACAACTTTTACACTAGTTTTAAGACTAGTGTAAAGGTTGACGAAGACTAGATTTCAAACAGGATGATTTGAAGCTCATGGTCTTTGGTTAATTTACTATAGTTGACATAGCATTATTATTTTTCTTTTGTGAAATGTGTAGTAGTATGCAGAATTTCTATATAAGACTGTAATATTTTTAATTTTTATAGGGAATTGAAGAGGAATTTCAAGAGAATGTGTGGTTACACTTATTTCAAATAAGGCCTTGTAGATATTACCATACAGTTTAGAAGAAAGCAACTAGCCACTTTACCGTTAAACTAATCCAGTTTTGTGTTGCATTCAAACTTGCACACAGTGTTGAGTATAACAATGGCAGAACTCAATCAGCACTGAAAGAGAAACGTTTAAATGAGTTGAAATGACTCAGCATGCTGAATGAAGTTGACAGAGTTCATTCTTAAACCCCAGTTTGTGTTGTCATTCCAGTGCAAAAGCAGAGTTGGTGAAGGGTAACTATACTCTAGTGTGACGTTCATTTATCAGTATTAACATTATGATGAAACCTAATTTGTAATCATTGACAGTATTTTGGCGAATAAGGAATCACCGTTGTTTCACAGCTGCTGTCCGCCTGTGGCCAACTCCTGACTAAACAGTTTTGGAGAATATCTGTAGCTGTAGCGGTTTCAGAGAGTTTTTAGATTATTTGCATTTCTCAGACCTTTTTTTTTTTTTTTTTGTACATCTTGTCGTTCTTAGCCTGTCGTCCTTGTCTTAATAACCCATAATAATGAACACCTAATGTTATCCCCCATTCACCATTGTTATGTTAACCACACCAGGGTTGTCGTCTAATTGCAAAATACTAAAAACCAAGTTGACTGCAACCATGTTAACTGTTCAATCTGATTAGCCACACATCCTAAAACTGAGCACATTCTTGTGGTTTTCTGTCTGAAACAGTAGTCCCACACTTTAAAACCAGCCCCCATCTCTAACAGCAATATCTGGCCAGGAATGAATCTTATCAGCATTAAGGAGGAGGAAGAAGGATGGAGATAATGACTGATTTCGATTTTCACAAACAACATGATGTTGAACTGGCTTTTTGCTTCCAAAATGTGGTTAACCTACAATTTCTGTTATACTGGTGCACCACCTGTCAGCACGAGTTGCAGTGAGATGCCACTTAAGCTAAGTTTCAAATGTACAGTGCTGGCACAAACAGACACATAAGGCATTTATGATTTTTATCTCTTTTTTTTTTTTTTTTTGTTTATTGCATGGTCGTACAGAATTTGCAGAATTAATTATTGAGACTGCAACACTATGAATACCTGTAGGGACTGAAAGGATCCCATTCATATACCAAGAAATAAAGGGCTGTGTGCAATGCCATTTGTAAATGCTCATTGGCTATTTAAAAGTAAAACAGGACACAGAGGACAACTTCACATGATCCACACCACCAATGTCCTCATCCATAATAATGGCCCACTCTATACATTGAAATATTCCAATCATATATCCACAAAGCCTGAAGTTAATGTAAGGGCTATTAGTGTGAGTTTAGCAAACGTAATCCATTTTTTGGCAAATGTCCTGGGCCACTGCTGTAAGGAATTTTTACTGAGGGGCCCTACACGAATGCAGTGTTGTGTAGAAAACCCTTTTGGCAGCAATAAGTTTAAGTTTTTTTGGGGGGGACTTCACAGACTTTGTGTGCTTGTGTTAAAGTGCCTTAACCTCCTCTTAGGCTCCATCAGAGTTAATGGGAAGTAGGGCTGCATGGGAAAAAGCTTATGTGTTTGACAAACTTTGACCAGTGTTGTGCGTTAGCTTGCTACTAAAACACTGTTCGTAAAATGTGCAGATTTTTGGGGGCGAATTGTCTCGTCCAACTTAACTAATGAGGAATTCAAGGCAGTGTTTCCACTAGAGTAGTACAGGCATGGTGAGACTTGACAGGCCAAAAATTATTGTTTAATCTTCTTATGTAATGTGCACTACTGATCCAGTTGCTTAAACTTCTTGCGGGTTGGTTCCGGGATCCAAAAGCTGTTCTTGCGCTCAAATTTCCCTGCCTGTCCTCCATCCACTCCACTCCCTTTATTTACTTCAAAAAATAAGAAAAAGCATCACCCGATGATAAATGTTGTTGACTTACTATAGGCTCTATGATTTGTTCGTTGCTGTGCTTAAACTCACCCTTTAATTTCCCCCTTCCTTTCCAGCCTGGTGAGAGCAGTGATGTAGTGAATGAATGAAGAGGGAGCAGTGTTGGCAAGAACAAATCTGTAAATCAGAGAAATGAAATGCTCTTTTCCGTTTGTTACACAGCGATGACATTCTAAAACACAAAGAAACATGATCAAACCTCCACACAACCCTGTATGAATAAAACTGAAGTGCTCACTTCTTCTCTCTGCTCCTCCGTGCCCTCTTTGCTCTGAAAGTGTGTTTGTGAGCACACACCCCATGGTGACTTTAGGTCTGGAAATATGATTTTATCCATGCATAAGTGAAATAAGTGACACAAAATTATATTGATGGGAAGTTTGAATCTTCACCATACAAAACAGAACAGCCAGTTAGAAGAGAAACATTCCGCAGGGCTTTAATTGAGGCCCCCAGCTAAACATATAGGAGGAATTATTTGCCTGCAATAAACGCATCTTATTAATGGTCACCTCTTTTTACTTGACCATTACATGCAATTAACCAACAAAAAGGGTTTCACGAAGAAGACAAAAATCTAAATCGTGTGTGTGTGTGTGTGTGTGTGTGCACAAAACCTCTGTCGTGCCACTGGGGAAACACTGCAAAGACAATGAATAGCAGTTTTATTAGCCACAAGCATTTATAGAACAGATTAGTTGTTTTTAATTTGAGCTATTCCAGTCATCTAGTAAAAAATTCTGCATGACTCGTATCACAGAAAGAACATCGCAAAGTAGCTTTAATGAGATGCATCTGTGAACTGCCATCTTCAGGTCTCTCTCCGATTTTTCTATTAGATTGAAGTCTGGGCTTTGGCTGGGTCACTCAGACAGCCAGAGATTGTCAGCTCATTGTTGTGCTTAAAGGTGAACAGTCACTCCAGTCTCAGGCTGCATACAGTCTGGAACAGGTTTTGTACCAGGTGTTGTTGGCATCCTTTATCCTTTTTCTGGTTTTGGGGTCAGCCACCTTCTCTATCTGAAGATCTGATTTTGAAGGTGGGTGGGGGGTGGGGGGTGATGTCTGGAGCCACAAAAACAAATATTGCATTTACATAAAGGTACATAAATACCTAAAAGTACTGCAACTTGCATTGCAATTTTCTTTAGAAAAGCTGCTGTGAAATTTGATATTTTTGGCTGCCACAATAACAGAAACACATTGGTGAAATCCTAAAAGGATGAGATTAGCTCTGGCTAAAGGAAAAGTCTTGGCAGTTATTACGATTACTATTGTTTTTATTACTATTATTACAATATTCTTATAATACTCAGGATACTTTTATTAGCATTAACAAATAGAATGAAAGTGCACAGTAAAGTAGTAGTAGTCATCCTGCAGTGTATGTGCTCTGCAGACAGTATGACTTATTTATCTGCGACATCTTAAGATCTGGCTGTGTATACACTGAAATGACAACTTCTACCAATCTTCGTGCTGAATGTACATCAAAGACAAGTGTTGGTGTATTCCTTCCAGTCTTAAGATGGAGATGCTGCGTCAACCTTTACGTGCCGGCCTCCCTGCCACTTAATTGGGCACGGCAGAGCTGTGGTTTTGGCAAAGCTTAAGCAGGCATGTGTTGGGCCTGTGATCGGATCAGCAGCTCATCAGGCCTAATAAGATGTGGCAGGTGTAGATGGAGTTATGTCTTGAATGTCGTAATGAAAACAGAAACAGCTTTTCCTTCATGGTTTTATTTTTCACACAGGCCTTCTAGTTGCTCATATGGAACCCAGTAAGCTGAGAATTCTGTAAAGTGGTGACAACTTGTTAGCTGCTGATGTTTTGTTTTATAATAATTTAGATGACATTGGTGACTCCCAGGGCTTTACACATGATCCACAACCTGTATTACAACGAAAGGCTTTAAGGGAGGGAAGTGTGTCCAACGATGACGAAGCAGGTTTATTAGTTAATTTACAATACATTTATGTAAAATATCTACGTATCGAATACCAGATCATATAGTTGGAGAGTAATCATCCTTTTTTACACAA
Source organism: Channa striata (assembly GCA_033026295.1). Taxonomy (NCBI): domain Eukaryota; kingdom Metazoa; phylum Chordata; class Actinopteri; order Anabantiformes; family Channidae; genus Channa; species Channa striata. The sequence continues at coordinate 15,634,469 of CM065185.1, read as the reverse complement.
GCAAAAGCAAGTAGCATGCATGTCAATTCCAGGATACTGTAGTAGGTGCCAGTACATTACTAATTTAGAAATTTAATTTAAATCCTCGTGCTTCCATTAAACGGCTGAAGTTTCCAGTTTTTTTTTTCTTTTTCTTTTCAGTCATGTGAGTTGGATGCTGTGCGGGAAAGCATACCCACACACAGGGCCTGCCCTTTGCTCTAACCCCTTCCAACACCCCCTTCCCTTTTAACCCATAATCAGCAGTAAAGGCTTCATTGTTCTTGTCCAGTGCTTGGGTATCTGGTCATTAACCTACATTCTGAGTGGTGGCGGTAGGCTTCTTAAGCTCGCTCCCTCCCGCGCACCAATTTAATGGGCGTGTTCAGTGAGTCCTGGGCCGAGCCTGCTGGGAAAGTTAACCCTAGGGTCTCCACTCGCATACGAACATTAGGTTATTTTATGAGCCTTTGATTTGTGTGTGAGCCGTGCCCTAAGCTCATCCGTTGTAAATTTAGGGCTATTTCTGTTTTATGGAAGCTTTTAAGTGATGGATTGGTCTGTGAAGCAGTTCAGTACTCAATCTTACATAAGAATACACATTTAGGACACAAAGTACATTATGTCTGTAATGCTTGGATTATTATGAATTAAGCTTGAAAATTTGCTGTCCTGACAGTAGTTTTCCTAATCTAACATGATTTGACCCTTTGGATAAATTAAAGGAGTATGGTCTGCATACCTGATAACATTTTAACTTGGGTGTCTACTACTTCAACAGCTATTGTATCTCAAAATCAATTGATAGTTTTAGGAGCCGGTTTAATTTAGGGTGTTAAATGACTAAATGGTAAGCTGCAGGAGTGGCTGGCATCCTGACAGCGTTTATCAGCTCCTGTGAATTTTTTGGCATTTCCCTGGTACTTGTTTGAGCATTTACTCACCACTGTAGGCAGTCGTAGTCATGTGGGAAATGTCGAAGCAAAGCTTCTCACTTCTTCCCAGGCTGGCACATTTATGCACCCGAACAACTAACTGAAACAAAGGCCAGACTCTGGTTGGAAGAGGCATGTTTTGTCTGTCTGGGCTTAGGGTAGAGAGAGGTGAACTGACGCCTAGAGGCATCCACTGTCACTTGCTGTTTATTTGTCCATGTTGAAATGTGCCTTGATCAGATGACCCAGTGACAGGAAGTGTTGAAGATTTATGCTTTTGAATTTGGTACATAGTTAAGTCAAAAGGAATCCCTGACTGTGTCTAAAACGGTTAGCTAGATAACCCTTTTCATTTTTTATTTTCTATAAGTTATATATATTTAAAGGTAATTTTTCAGGCTTGTGATTTTGTGTGTACTTTTGCTTGTATGGCAATTTGCACAGGTCAAAAATGAATAAGAAAATTTTGAATAAACATTTCTAGAGCACATAACAGATTTGGAATATGCAGAGCAAAGTAAATTTTGCTGGCATTTCTCTAATGTAAAAATGTAAGCGGTTAGGACATGTATGATGATGTTAGAGATTTCTGGCTGTCTGCTGGGTATTGTTGCCTCTTATGCCCCTTTCCTGTAGTCGCAGCGATCAGGCCTCTTTGCCCGGCTTTGTCCTGCTACTCATTAGGGAGTCGCAGAGCAGGAGCAGCCGCAGCAGCAGCAGCAGCAGCAGCAGGAGGAGGAGGAGGAGATGAAGGCTTGGAGTGAATGCGCAACTGAGAGAGACCTCCCCCATCATTTAGCCTGACGGCATACAGGACACGCTCGATCATGTGACCGGCTGTTTACTGTTGCAGTAAGCATAGCGTGTCTCCTTGAGTGCGTTGCATGATTTTGATTTTATAGGGAGACAACAGGAAAGACTGTCGCTTTTTTTGTAAAATGTGGATATTTTTCATATTATTTTCATTATTTATACTTTTCTATTGCCCCTTTGACAAAGATGCATTCAGAGCTTGTTTTTCAGTGGGTTCCTTTGTGCGTACAGTCGTAAATGCAGCCACATGGGACACTGAGGGCAAATCACATGTATTTTCCACATGGTTTGTGTGAGAGCTCACAGCAGGCAGTGCTCTGGAAGCTCTAGAGGAGTTATGTTGCCTTTACTGCTGCTGATGGTGGCGAAGTGTGTGTGTCAGGATCCGTGCTATTCTTAGCGCCGTTCCCTCCCCGTCCCGTCCTGCAGTCAGTGGATCAGGTTTCCGTACTGTGCTTTTCACCCATCCCAACTACACCACCACCATCATGCACTCCCTCCCAGCCACCCCCCCACATAAGGGGACAAGCACTAATGCTGTGGCTCTGTCGTCAGGGCCAACATGCTCCAGCTCTACAGGGAAATGGATGGATGTTATTGTTGTTAGTCAGGAACCAGTGGAGTTAAAGCGCAGGAACACTAGATTATAAAATAATTCAAGACATCTGCTTCTCGGAAGGACCCGCAGTGCAGCCAGCATACTTAGGATTTCACTGGCTTGGTTGAATGCAGGTGAATATTTAGATTTTCAAAAATTCAGATGCAAATGTAGACCTGCAGGCCTGATGGTAAATATGTTTTGGTCATCAAAAACTGTTACAACAATTTGGTTACATGACGCCAAAACATGTAAAACCCAACGACATTTTATTCTCACTCATGACAAAGAAAAGCAGAAGATCCTGAAAGTTGAGAAGCTGGAACTAAGATGTTTTAGGTGCTTGAAAAAGCATCTACACAAACCAATTGTTAAAATAATTGCAGAATAATTTTCAGTCAAAAGCAACACTGTTGGTTTACTACTAGTTTAGCTCTGCCATTAAGTCAATAAATTGATCGGCAAATATTCTTTCTCTCTTATTATGGATAAGTTGTTTCAGGTGTCAAGCTAAAACGTCAACTATTTTCTGGTCTCTGCTTTTAAATATTTTGAACTTTAAGCATTTTATAAACAATATGGTTATTCTGTTAGTTTAGAAAATAATTATCAGGTAAAATAATACTGGAAACAATCAGTATCAGTGGTGTATTATATATTTGTTTCTTTGGTGTCTTCCTTGCCTAATGAAATAATGAATTTACTACGCAACTTATGTTTAGACATCCCTGTGTCTCATCTTGAAATTGATTTTATAATTGTAACTCTGCAGTTTGATCATCTGTTCTGTTGCTATTCAGTGGGTTAGGTAATTGTTGCTCAGTTTTAACTGCACAGGACTCTCGTGCCAAACTAGTCTAGGCTTTGGTCACAGTGAACTATATAGTAGCCTTCAAGGCAGGGTTTGATTTAAACTTGAAACAGCCCAAGGTTAATGGCAGAGCTCGCAGGGGCTTATGCAGCCATGAGCTGCTCATGAAACGCAGTGAATGTGAGTGCCAGACTGGCGAGTGCCCAAATACCTCTGTAATTATAGTCACACCCTCCTCGCCTCGTCTCTCGGCCAGATCGGAGTCCTGTCAGCGTTTGTTTTCTGGTCCAGTCTCGGGCTGTCCATGCTGCTTTAATACCCCGGCTACACGAGCCCCTGTAAAGCGGTGTGTCCACTGCGGGCCGCTCAGTTCACCCTTTCAGCCGCCTGAAAGACAATGTTGCTGTGCATCGGCTATCTGCTGACTAATGACGGACTGTTTACAGATCCCGGCGGTGCGGTGGGGTTGCGTGTTGACCAAATGATACCTGTCAACACTGCGATGCTACTCAAGCTCAGCAAAGCTTTTAAAGATCTCCTGACAAACCAAATCTGGAATTCCTTTGAGACATCTAGTCATTTTATTTATGGTAATGGGGCTGTGCTAAAAACAAATACAACAGAGATCTTTCTGTTTGAATGTGTCCCCGATTATGGGCAGGGAGAATTCAGGTCAGTTAAACAAAAAGCCATTGCTTAATTGGACATAATAAGAATTTTGTTGTAAAAATCACATGTAGATATATGCCAGCAGAGCTCTAAGTAAATAGGTGTGCAATACAAAAAAATCAGAGTGTAGTTACCCTTTAAGGCCAGATTTTGGAGATTTTTTACCTTTTTTTTTTTTTTTTTTTTAAAAAGAAGATATTGCTTTTTTTAGTGTCAGTCACAGTGACGCCAGCTTTTGGAGTTTTATTTTATTTAAAGAGCTTTATGCTCTGACAAAGTAAACAAGGTGCCGTTCGCAAGAAATCCCCAGAATTGTTGGGAAACCTTGTACAGTACCTTTTAATTGTGTGTATAAATCTGGTAGACAAACTTACAATCACACCAGTTCTTTTCTTGGTAAATTGAATGTTGACTGTTTATATTGAAGTTGAGTTTAAATTGGATTGCTGTTGAGTAATGGGGCTGTCCCATTGGTGGTTGCTAGTGGCTTTTAGGTTTCCTAAAAGAAATTAAACTGCATGGGGGGAGTTACGTAGGGTAATGTGTGTGTGTGTGTGTTTTTTTTTTTTTTAAGGAACAGAAAAAGTTCATCGAGGATCTTGTGACTGCGATTTCTTTACACTATAACTGACAAATGTCACATCAACCTCGTGCATGTTCAGCTGAGTGCTATATTTTCTCCAGTGACAGCAGGCGCCCACAGTGCCCCCATTGACTCTGCTGCATGTGTTACTATGCTGACACAAACCACATCAGAGAGAAGCCTGGCTACATTGATGAGTTGGCCAGGGTGACAGCATGCAGGGGGATGTTTTCCTCTTTACAGTCCCTAAAGCTGTGATTCATGCTCCCTTAGGTACTTGTTTCCTACCTGGTTTTCTTTTTTTTCTTTTTTTTTTTTTGAAGATTGCTATCAAGAAGTGCAACGGAAATTTTAGTAAAACTCCCTGAGACTGATCCCCCTCAACCTACAAACTGAAACACAGTCGAGTTGCGCTTCGTAGTAGTACTCTTTCACACACTGCCACTCACTTCTCTCTGGGGTTAGGTGTCATTTACGTTCGCCCTTGCTTCCTCTTGCCCCTATGAAGAGTCTCTGTGAAGAATCGCCATGTAATTGTTCTTGTGTTTAAAAGGGTCCCGTTTGTTTCTGGTGCTCACAGTGTCAATTTTATTTCTGAAGAAAGAATGGAGCAGTCGGTCACTCCGAGTGTGATGTGGCAGAGTAGAAATCCTTCTTATTGCTGCTGTGTTTTCTGTCTTCAGGTGCATGATGACCCTGCTGTGCAGTAACTGTTACAGCTAGTCAGGTGCTGCACCATGGCCAAACCTGGGAGCGACCGAGATGGAGCCATGGTGGATAAGCAGGCGGGGAAGAAGGTACACAATCACAAGGGATCACTGTTGTTTGATGTATTTGGTTTATTGATCAAGTACTTGATGAGATTACTAGTAGTTGTATCTAGGGGTGGGTAATATGGCCAAAAAAATAAAAAAATAAAATTTTCTTCAGTGTTATGGGCAATTCACAATAAAAAGGTTTTTTTTTCTCTTTCCACATGAAGTAAAAATTAACAGTTTTGAATCATGTTACTAACAATGGTGCATTACAAACAAATGAAAAGAATCCCTAGTAAGTCTTTTTCCATTCATAGTTTGTAAAAATAGCAAAGAACACCAGGAGAAGCTGTACAACAATAATCAAAAAGTAATGCAGGCACTAAATACCACATATTGGGCAATGGGCTCTTCTAAAGCACAGGTGGCTCACGCTCTGTGCTGTCCCTGAATGACCCCAGCACACACAGCAGTGGAGCTGCACCACCTATGACAAGAAGAGAGGACAATGACTTTTGTAATATTGTAAACATAAATAATAATGTAAACTCAAACACGTGTCCATGGAAGTGGCAGCAGATTACATTACAGTTGTAACTTCAGAAAGGTGGTGCTGCTGGTATTTAAAAAGAAAGAAATGAAGCATAGTGAAACTTCAGCAGTATTGCCCAGCTGTAAAATGCTGCACGTTATTTACTCTAAAGAACGTTAGAACTTACTGATATTATTAGTTAATTTTGTTTTCTGAATAAAATCTGAAGTTTAGAAAAAGAAAGTCATTCCAAGTCAAGAATATCTTCCTGGAAAAAAAAAAAACATCACTTATATTTGTTAAAATAAAATGCTGAACCAGGTGAGACTAGTAGAGAGAGCAGTGCTGGTTTGTGAGTTTGGAGCATCTATTGTAGCCACAAAAAAATAAAAATAGCCAGAAATAAAGTTAGTTGAGTGATTGACTAAACCATTAGAATAATTTTAGCTTGTTAAAAGTAATTTGCTTTTGGCCCAATGGGCCTGACGTGGATGAGATTGTGAGCAAATATGTTGGGGAAAATATTTTCTTTGTATAAATGACATACATACCTCTTGAACAAAAGATTTGATAAATAACTCACATGAGTTTTGTAACTGAAAGTTCTATTGCACCTAAAGTAACAAAATATACTCCAATGACAGTAAAACTGGGGACACCTTTGGTCAGAGTAGCAGTGTTCTTGTCCCCCCCAGGCCAACGATAATGAGTCTTGCACACATATGTGAAGAGAGGTTTTAGCATTTTGATGATGTCTTTTTAGCTGCTTATTGCTGGAGGGTTTTTTTTGTGTTGTGTCTAATACTTAAAAATACTCCAGAGGTGTTGCATTTGATTTATTTTAGGGGTCAGGTTTGGCAGGTTTCTTCTCCCAGCGTGTTTGGGGATGGTGTTGTGTCTTGAATCTTGTTGAGTCTGGGAGTTATCTTTGAATTCAGTGTTTGGGTTTACACACTTGCACATCCTCAGAGTTCCGTCTATTAACGTCCACACACACCTTTTGCACTCATGCAGCTCCAACACTTTCCCGGCTCTGTTTCATTGTCACCACTCTGCAGTGCTTTGAGTTCTGCTCCTCTCCAGGTCTATGCCAAACATGCTGGATCCCATCTGATGCAAACTAATTTTATTTTGGTTTGGTCTGACCAAAGAGTGTGCTGCCAATATTCATTAGGCATCTTTTCATGTTCCTTGGCAAAGTTTTCCCCCTGTAGTTTTGTGCCATTTTTTTGATTAGTCACCGAAAAACCTTTTTCCACAGATAGTCCTAAACCAAGCCAGAAGTCAATATTTCAATACAAGGTTGCATAAATTGCAAATTGTGCCTGGTGCCTTTTTTCGGGGGGGGTTAGTTTGGCTCTTTCTTTACTTCCTAACGACTGCTGCAACTGGGTTTGGACTTGTATTCTGTAGCCTGCTGCTTCAGTCGGATACACAAAAGTAAGACGACTGGTGATCTGTGTAGCCTTGTTTAACTTGTTTTTGGAGTGGTGCTTTAGTGAGCAAGCTTCACAACAGGAATGACGACAGTGACTAAGCAAAAATACGATCTTTGGAAGTACATGAAAATCTTGCTTTTTTTCTAATGTGACCTTTATGCAGAAAATATACAAATGTTGGGGTTTCAAGGCCTAGTGCTTCTTGCTTTTGTCTGTAGTTTATTGTATTTAACAAGAGTTGTTGTCTTTTAGTGTTTTCCCCCCAAAGTCTTTAAAAGTTATTTCATGGTTTTAAATAAAGCAGTTAATGTAATGGTTGTCCCTAACAATTAAGTAGATGAACATGATCATATTACAGGAAACAGCAGGGTGAAATCCAGGTGTGTTATGTTAAGTTTTGACTGCGTGCAGAGTGTACACAGCTGAAGTGAAAACCTCTGGACCGATGATTTATAATTTGTAATATAATCTTAATTGGGCTCCTCAGTGATGATAAATGATCTTAGTTTATACTGCTGTATTTTAAAATGGAGCTTCCTGTTACGATTTGCCTGACATTTGCAAACTTTCTTTGTTTAAACTCATTAAAAGATGTTTCAGAAGGTGAACTTTAAAATCATTTCACATCACCTGGTAACATTTATATGGATTTAAACACTGGATGTCTGGTGTCACATGTCCTGTCATTCAAATAAAGTGTGCACTCATAATAGCACATCTGATTCCTATTTCAGTTTGATTTCTTCACTGAGCGTAAAGAATGGATGCAGAACGGTCATTTGATCGTTGTCAAATGTGAAATGTAGACCTTGTGATAAAATGGCTCAAAACGCTGAGTGCACACGGGCTACAACTACATTAAAACATCACCACATGTGTTGCAGGTAACAGTTAGATCCTATCATATCCACGGAAAGATCAGCTGAGGTGCATTATTTACCAAAGTGAATTTTGAAGCTCCCCCATTATACTTTGAAATTTACATAGGTAAGCCACAACAGCCCAAAATAGGTGCTGTTATTTGTACTGTGGGTTATTACAGTTTGGCATATTTATCTTCGCTGGCACCGTCACTTTGTTAAAGTCACAGCTTCCTGTCAATATCAGGGCCTAGAGGCTAAACGTACACATCAGTGGATTCCTTTTGAAGTTTAGGATCAGATGATGTTTCCTACACGTATAGACAGTCAAAGCTTGGCATCAAACACCGTGATAGCAACGACTTGTTTCCCATGCACCCAACGAATTATCGTGTGTGCAAAATACTTTTTGGTGTGCAAAGGATAATTTGGGGTGTGCAGTTTTCTGCTCATGTCCCTTCCGTGGCTCTGTAATATTTCCATTGCTGCTGAGCATTTTAAAGACTCTGATTTGTGTTGGTGAGCTCGATGATACAGCAGGTAACAAAACAATCTTGTGTCGCATTTAGTAGCTTCTTTGACCAACTTGTGTGTTAGTAATTAAGTTCAGCATTATTCACGTGAGACAATATGAATGTAGTCACTGTGCTTTGATCGTAACTTAAACCAGTGTCTAGTGCATGTCGGAGTGTGAACTACTTAATTATAAATACGAGCGACAGTTTACATATGCATTTATTTCAAGGCACAAGTTCTTTTCTGCCTAACTCTCCTCTGCTTTTAACACTGCCAGAAACATCAGATTTGCACTGCTGGCATATTGCTTTACTGGGATCAAAGGAGCACTACACTGCAAACATTTTTCTTCCTGCTGGAAATGTATTTTACTGCATGAAGTGCGGCTCCCTGAAAGCAGCGGTATTGAAAACTCATTGTCTGCAGATCAGTGAAAGAACCGTGTAACAGGGACTGTAGGAGATTGTGATAAACAAATGTTCCTGCTGCCACTCAAAAGGCTGGTTGGTGATGATGTTGTAGGTGATGGCATACGCTCAGTAGCCACTTTATTAGGTACACCTTGATAGTACTGGGTTGTAATGCAAATTTAACTTATCGAGGAGGTCTGCTGTGCCATCTGGTGTCATCCACAATATATTGGGATAATTGCCTCCAATAATAATCCCAAGCAGGATGGAAAGCTATGCCAGAAAACATACCACTCCAAACTTTTGACAAGAAGGAATGTGAGCATTAAGTTAAAAACGATAACCATAGATGGAGGGAAATATTTCTATCTTTATTTAAATTAGCCTACCTAATTGGTTTAATTTAGTTTCACAAGACTGAATGCAGATGTGGCAAAAAAATTGTTGAATGTTACTGTTTTGATATCATTAATTTCATCAATATTTTGAACTTTTTTTTTTTTTTTTTAAATGTACACTTTTTATATCACACAACTTTTTAAAGATGCCTTTTGCTTTCGATGAATCTATTTGTGTTTGATATGTCGGCATAGATATGTCCTTTGGTAGTTTCCCACCACACTTTAGCCCCCTTCAGCCATGCACTGGCATCCAGACATAATCTAGACTTTATCCGGAGGGGTTGTATGAGTGAACGCAAATGCCCAAGTCTCAAATTCCTGCGCCTGCTGCAAAAGTGGGCAAATACAAACACCCGAAGGTGAAGAACTAATTCTAAACGCGGCAGATATGTCTAAATACATTCTCAGGAAATTCTCACACTCCAACAAATGAGTAAACAGAGGAGAAAAAGTCGTCACTCCTGATCTTTCACTCCTCACTTGGCAGAGAACTTTGGCTTGGAAAGAAGATTTTAGTGAGTCACGCTTGCAGTCCTGTTGCCAGCGTGTAAGACCGAAACAATATGTTGCAGAGACACAACACCACCTGTAACATAATCATGTGCACCTTGTTATGTTAGTTTTGGCTTTCAGCAAGCTGTAGTCTCAGCTAAAGCACGACCCACATGTTAATCTCAACCTTTAACTCGCTGTGCCTCTTATCAGAGCTTTCAGAGAGGGCCGTCTTAGTTTATTCTTTGTCACCACTATGTTTTTTACAGACGCTCATAATTTGCACAGGTGACCACACCTTTGCTCTATCTGACATGTCAGATTTTCTTTTTCTCCTCACCTTTGACAGAGCAAAGAAAAATTGTCCCCCTTTACCAAAACTCCGAAGCTGGACCGGAGTGAATTGCTGGGGAAGGAAGGGAAAGCCAAGTCTTCCATGAAGCGCAAGCTGTCCTTCACAACCAGTCCACCCCGGACAGAGGAGCGAGACTCAGACACCGGTAAGGGCCGCTGCTCCACCTTTCTCTTCCTCCTCTAACAACCAAGCTGCTGGCTCACTGCCGTGTCCTCACACTGCTCCCTGGTGGCCTGTTGTCGAATATTTTCTTTAGTAACTCATGCTTAAGAAATGTTAACCAAACTCTACAACATCAAACTGTATGTGGAAATTACCTAACGAAACAAGTTATCTGATAAAACACAGCTCATACATTGCTGAGTCAATAATAAAGGGTTAGATCTGCAGTAAGAACCACTTGGAAAGTAGAAAAATATTTGGGTTTTCATAAGATCTGCAAAGAGGTCTGTGTGACTTCCTAGAAATGGTCATGAAGTTGTAGACAAAATGTTTCCCTTTAGTGCTTAACGTCACACTGAAGGCACTGTGAACTTGTTCTTAATCTTGTGTAAATCTATCATTCCGCCACTGTCATTCTGTTAGACCTTAAACTGTACATTTGCATCAGAACTAGTACTTGTAGTTTCTCATCTGGCCATAATTAACAGAACTGTGTTTCACAGACTGATCCTTCACGTCCTCTATAGAGAAAAGCTCCACGTAATGACTTTCCCTGTGTGGTCCTGCGTCATTTTAAAAACCCTTCATTTTGAATTTGCTGAGTGTAATTTTTCTTGCATGTTGTTATAAAGCTAAAGTAGCATGGAGGGTGGTTTTGCCTTCCCAGCAGTCTTTTCCTAGTGCCCCCCCAGGTCCTTTGTTGAGCAGCTGTTTCACGAAGGGATGCCACGACTCCACTGACCACCTCGGATTGGATCTTTTCTCCTGTCTCCTGTGTTGCCATGACTCATAATGTGTGCCGTGGAGTGCGTGTCTGCCTTTGTGTCTGTCTGTATTTGAGCTCATGTGAGATGAGGAGAGTGAGAGAGTGTGAGCGCTAATGCAGTGCTTTCCCACCCTTCCACCCTCCCTTGCTCTCCCCTCCCTCATCTCTCCCCTCCCCACATTCTCTGCTTTGCACTGTAGATGACTCAGACCCAGGCCAGTCGAGTGAGACCTGGGGAGAGAGATTAGTGCCTCCCTGCAGGATATACGCAGGTAATCGCTGCAGCCCGATCCTCAGCCCCCGTGTCCTCCTCGAATCCTGACACCCACTTTACGCTCCGGTGTTGCTGTAACCACACAGACACACATGCACGTGTGTGTGTTTTTTGCCCTGCATCTGCCCTGTTACGGCTCACGCATGTCTGTGTTTAGTAACAATCAATCAACGGAGACGGGGTGCTCGAGGTGTGCCTTCTGCACTTGGCTGGCTTAAGAGAATGCTGTCTCTTTTTTTTTCTTTTTTTATTGTTGGTTGTTCCTTTTTCAAACCTCATGCTTGTCATCTGTTTCTCAGCTTGCTCAACAGATACAAGGGGAGGAGGAAAACAATGTCACTGTGATGATTCAATAGTTATCAGGAATAACATTTTTTTCTTGTTCTTTAAAATATATTCTGGTTTTATTACAGATAAAGATGGACCAGACAAGAAGAAGGTGAAAAAGGAGACCGGAAGCAAGAAGTCTCAGGCTCCCAACCTTTTGTTTGGGTATCCTCTGTCAGAACGCAAACAGATGGCTCTCCTCATGCAGATGACTGCCAACAGTCCAGGTTTGTGTGCCTGCTTTCACACTATAACTACATCCTCAAGATGGTTGAAAAGATATTTGTTGTTGGATAAATCATACTTCTGACCATCTTGACACGCACACTCCAGTGTTTATAGGTTGTTCTTTTAAATAAGAGAGCCATTCATATCAGTCTTGGTATTGAAAAAGTTTATTTTTGAAAATACACTGATATAAAGTAGTGAGCACACTACTGCTTCCTTAGTAAAACATGTCTCAGTCAGTGTGTTTACATGCACTTAAGTGACCTGGTTACTCAGAGAAATCCTGTTATGCGGGTAATCAGGGAAGGTGTTTATGTGCACTGCAGTTATTCTGCATGCATCCAAGGCAGGGAAACCACTGTTCTCAAAGCCGGTTTTCTGTGCAGTGCAGAATTAGTTTTGCTATGCCTCTTCAATGTCAATCCTGATTGAGGATATTTTACAAATGATGCTGATCGCTCAGTCTCCCATTTGCCAAAGCTTCCCACTGATGGTGTTGGGCAGGCACCTATCATCTTCTCATGAGCTCTGGGTCTGGCAAATGTTTTTCACTTGGATAACTTCAAATAATCTAAAGTCATTTGTTTGTGCATCTTGCAACCTTTTCTTCTTAATTTTTTAAGAGTTTTTAGTGGCAACTCTGCCCATGAGGCCAGCTGACCCGAGTCTCCTACACACAGTTTCTGTGAACACTGGTTTCTCTCAATTTACTCGGTGATGCAGCCAGTTTAGAAGCAGTAAGCAGTCTGTTTGTCAAGAGGACAATCTTAAGTCCTTGTCTTCTTCTGCAGATGTGGACTTGGGCCTTCTACTGCATTTTTTGTCTTGACTGATCCAGTTGTAGTATGTCTCTGGAGAACACAGTGTAGGTAAAGGAGGGGGTCCCTAACTGAAAAAAGAGCTACATTAAAAACCTGTATTTTTGGCTGACTGGACATGAAATTATTCTAAGATTAACACCTGGGAGGCAAATGCTTGATCAGTTTAAGAGCATCAACACTTGAAATTCTGGAAATACAGTACATGAGAATGCCACTGATTTATTAGATAGTTATCTTAGGAAAGTAGCAATCTTGCGCACCTGACCCAGCCATCGCCATCGATTTGTGTGTCTGTGTGAATGAGAAGCTGCATTTGGATTTACACCTGTAAATCCCCTTCTTCTCTGCCTGTGCTCAGACTCTACACCCAGTCACCCCTCTCAAACAACTCCTGTCCAAAAGAAAGTCCCAAGTAGCGCGTCGTCTCGACAGAAGGACAAGGTCAACAAGAGAAATGAGCGAGGGGAGACACCCCTTCACATGGCAGCCATCCGGGGGGACGCCAAGCAAGTTAAAGAGCTCATTAGCCTGGGAGCCGACGTCAACGTCAAAGACTTTGCAGGTAGAAGTGATCATTTTACAGCTTTTTCCATTTTTGTACGGTAGCTTTTGCCATAAAAGTTTAGATGTCTAAATGTAAATGTAATCAAGCTACAAATGACAAAAGATCACCAACAGCTGCTTTTTCAGAGATAATATTTTGTGAAAACAACAACTGAAATCGTTTAGCTCTTTTACTTTCTGTGCTTATATGCATTTGTGTGCAGTGTGATTTATTGTTTTGTATTTTTTTCCCCAATTTAATCTCTCCTTAAAAGATTTACAGAAATAGTAAAAGTCCTGTGAATTCTTGAAACAACTCTCAAACACGTGTCATTGTTTTCTGCCCTCACCAGGTTGGACTCCTCTTCATGAAGCCTGTAATCTTGGTTTCTATGATGTGGCCAAGGTCTTAATAGCAGCAGGTGCAGAGGTGAACACGCAGGGTCTGGATGATGACACTCCACTTCACGATGCTTCCAGTAGCGGACATAAAGATGTAAGAGCTTAACTTGAAGGTTTCTCCTGTCTTCATTGTAGGATGAGTCTTCATTGTAGGATGACTTCGCAGCGGAACTTTAGTTTATCTCAATGTCTGCCAACTAGTAAGGATAGGGAGAAAGCTGGGATTGAAGGTACATAATTGCAGCATTTACAATGTGGTCTTTAGCCATGACTAAAAAGAGTAGTATCTGTTTTAAAGTAGAAAGTGAAACAGCTTATCTGTCTGATTTTTTTTTTTTTTTTTTTGCACTGAAAACATTTGTTCAGTTGAGTTTCTTTATAGGATAGTAATTTTAAATTTTCAGTTTTGCATTTAACAATGTTTGTTTGGACAAAGATTCTGTGCGTCGTGTCTTTTTCAGAAGAGATTGTTAATATATATTTTTTTGTGTGTAGGTTGTGAAACTATTACTACGTCATGGTGGAAACGCTTTCCAGGCCAACAAGCGTGGGGAGAGGCCAGTGGACGTAGCAGACTCCCAGGAACTGGAGCAGCTGTTAAAGGGAGAGGTGCCATTGTCGGATCAAGATGACAGCTCTTCAGGTATGCAGTGCAGGCCGGCAGGGTCTTTCTGACCATTCTTTAATGTCACTTTAAAATAACTGTACTTTCTTAGTCACCATAAAAATAAAGTGTTACCTGTTCTAGAGGAAAAAAGTATTTTTGTCACTGTTAGATAAATCATTTATTTCTAAGAAATTATTTTTTTGACCTACACTGTGTGTTTTCTTTTCTTCTGCAGAGTCTGAAGACCCACCATCTGTCAATCCATCCAGTGTGGATGACAACATGGAAGACTCTGATACCGAAAAGGACTCCGATGGCAAACCAGCCACAAAAGCATCATCGTCCATGCCAGGGCTAGATGAGTATGAGTTTAAGGATGAGGAGGAGGAAGAGGATCTCAGTAAAGCCCTGAATGACCGGCACATTCTCCGGAGGGAACTACGGCAGCGGGAGAAGGAAGACAAAGACAGGAATCATGTGGCAGGGAAGCAGGGTGGCAAGGGGGATTCCTCCTCCAAGTCCAAAAAACGAAAGTCTTCTCGTGTCCACTGCAGCTCGGATACCTCAAGTGACGAAAGCATTTCAGAGAAAAGGACCTCACCCACCTGCTCTCAGGGCTCAGAGGGCCTCAAGGCAGATACAAGGTCTAAAAAGGACAATGCTGAGCAAAAGGAAAAGGGCAAAGTTAAGAGGAAAAGCAAGAGCCAAACTAAAAACAAGGAAAACCAAGAGGATGGTAAAGAGAACAGCAAAACGTTGGTCCTCTCTCTAGCAACTGTGTCAGAGAGCACGGAAAAGGGTCGAGAGGAAGATTCGTTCAAGATGTCTTTCAGTCCTAAAGATGACTCGTCTGTCCACCTCTTCCATTTGTCGTCCATCAAATCTCCTAAAAACCACAGCCTGGCAGACAAACAAACACCACTGAAGCAGGAAAATACTAAGATGTGTGTTTCCAACAGTGACAGCTCCTGTCCGGTGGACGGTGTCAAATACAACCACTACACAGACGCTGACTACTGCACTGAAGCCTCCAGCACCAAGGGGTGCAAGCACAAGGAAAAGAGCAAACATCAACAGAAAGACTCGAGTGTAGAGGGAGAAGATGGTCATTTGAGTCCTTACAAAGATGGCAGCATAGGAAATAGTATAGACGGCAATGAAGGTGCTTTGCGGAAAATGGACTTAGATGGCAAAGTGGTAAAGAAGCATAAACTTAAACACAAGGAGAAAGACAAACACAGGAGGGAATATGAGGCAGAGCGGAGCCGCCACAGGCAGAAGGAAGCCAGAAAAGACAGCCACAGGAATTTGGAGTTTGACAGAGAGTTCTGGAAAGAGAATTTTTTTAAAAGTGATGAGACAGAAGAGCCATTGCCAACGAAAAAGGAAGGTGAAGACTTGCTTCAGAAAAGCTCTGATTCCTCTCCTGTCAAAGATGAGAGGAACACAAAGGAGAAACACGCCAGCAGCAAGGAGAAGAGACCGAGAGAGGAGCGAGAAAAGGACAAGGCTGTGAAAAAAGACCGGAAGGAGGCTGCTGGTAAAGAGGAAAAGGTAAAGGATTCAAAGCTGAGCGAGCGTGACGAGAGGCTGGACTGCCACAGCTTGGGGCGGATTCCTGAGGAGTCACTGCAGAGCAACAGCATGAAGGAAGAGGCAGAAGAGAAGCCCATAAGTGGGATCACAGCTGATCAGGAACAGCTGGAGTCCTCTGAAAAAGGCTCACGCGAGAAAACTGACAAGAGGCTTCTAGGAAAAGAGAAGGATTCGGAAAAAATGGAGAAAAGGCATCTTGAAAAGGAAAAAAAGGTTAAAATGGAGCAGACTGACAAAGCTGAATCTCAGAATTCGGTGGATCGTTGGAAGGAGAAAGAAAGAACGGGAACCGTTTCCTCCCACTCGCCTGGAGATAAAAACTACAAAGAGAATGAGAAACTAAAATCTCTATCCACAACAAAAAAGCACGAAGACAGCAGGAAAAATAAAGACAAGTTTGACAAACGTTCTGATAGAGAATACAGTGTTGGGGATCATAGAGAAAAGGATCGCACGAACTCTGATAAGAAAGGAAAACCTGTGGAAAAGACCACAGATCATAGTAAATCCGATCGCTCCAAAGAAAAAGACTGTGACAGGAAGAAGAGAGATAAAATGAAAGATGGAGCGCTTTCCTCAAATTCTAATCTGAAATTACTTTTAGAGGAGAAGAAGAGCTACCTGTCTGAAAACAGCAGGTCTTTGTCTTCAAAGTCAAAGGAGGAATGTACGAGAACACCCGAAAAGGATCGCGACAGGAGGGAACGGGACAGAGACTCTGACAGGCACAAGGACAAGGATAAAGACCGACACAAAGACCGATCCCAACCGCCCAAGATCAGCAAGATCAAACTCAACGAGGCAGATGTAGACAAGGCCAAGTCAAAGTCCTCGCCGGCGACACGAGACAACAAGCCGAAAGAGAAAAGGCTGGTAAATGACGACCTGATGCAGACCAGTTTTGAGCGCATGCTCAGCCTAAAGGACCAAGAGATTGAGCAGTGGCATCGAAAACACCTGGAGAAAATCAAACAAAAAGAGCGGGAACGACTAAAACAACGTCCTCTAGCAGACCCGGGGAAGTCTAGACCTAAAGATCGAACAAAGACCGAGCCGTGTTTGAGTAAGGAGATAATGCGCTCGAAAAGCTCTGAAGCCTCTGATGTTGGCAGCAGAGAAAAACCTTTGAAGGATGGCGCAAGCCCTAGAACAGTGTCTCTTGATGGAAAGAGTCTTTCTTCTATCAGCGCCAAGGTTATGTCCGCTGTGGAAAACTGTCTGAGCAGATCACCCAGACCGGAGAGTGAACGCTGTGGCCTCATGTCCAGATCTGTGTCCATGGTCTCCGTCGCTAGCTCAGAGGATTCGTGTCAGGCAACAACACTAACGCCCAGAAATGTTGAATACGACTCCGACATGAACCTGGAAGCCTCAGACTCTCAGTCCGCATTCCTCCAGTCTTCCCTTGTCATACAGGCCACTAGACCGCCATGTGTTAACAGTAAAGAGTGCAACAGTCTTCCTGAAGTCCCGCAGAGTAACCGGACAGTGCCGTCAAGCAGACACGAAACTCCGTACCTCAGGGCTATTCTGGACGAGGACGCAAACTCATCGACTGAAGCTAAAACTGTTGAGAACACGCCGAAATCCAGTCTGCCCAGTGAGGAACTAAGAACAAGGGAAAACCTGGGAGAAACAGAAAAGAGCCTCAGTAGTCAACAATACATAAACTCAGTGGTTGATTCAGTCGCAGATAGAGAAGGGAGTGCTCCTGGCTGCTCGACACCGCAAATGTTACCCAAGGATCCTTCCAGTAAAAACCTGGCACTTTCACAGTCCGGCCTCTCACAAGGTGGTGGCCCTCAAGCTGCGTTGACAGAACAGAAAGCTCTTCCTTTTGAATCGTCTGTTGTGAAGGACATCCAGAGTCTGCCAGAGAGTTCACCGGCAGAATGTAGTAGCAAGGAACCTGATCAACTCTCAGTACCTAGCGCTGCTCTGTCTGCTGAGTCGACCGAGCTCACAGACAGAACCTTCCAGCAGAGAGAACCACTGTCGCAGTCACTGCCCACTGCTGTGGAGAGCCTTCAGCAGGCAGACATGGGCACCACAGAGGTTTCCGACCAGAAAGAGAAACGCGAGGTCATCGAGGGACAAGAACAAGAAAGCATGAAAACCGTTTCAGAAAACTTCCGGACAGACGGGGTGGGAAGTCCTGTACCATCCACTAGCTCACACATTCCCATCTCCACTACTGGCGAGTACTTGCCAGGTTTCAGAAAAAGTAACCCGGACTCCAAATGTTCTGAAGAGGCTACGGATGTAAACAATCCCGACTGCAAGAAATCAAGACCTTTCAGTGACGCTGCAGGCCCATGCCTTGACGCTGAGATAGAGAAGAAGGACGGTGTCTCCTGTGCGATACCTGAACTTAAGACTGAAGAGATGACTGACACGCCACAGATCTGTGGTGCTGATGCTCTTTCTGCTCCAGCAGAGAGTTCATCATTCGAGGGAACTGTGGCTGCTGAGGACCTATCTGAATCGAAAGCCGAGGCCGCTTCAGAGCCCATGGAAGTGACACCCGCAGACGAAAAACCCGAGTCGTCATCTTTGTCAGCTGTAGAAGAACAGAGTCAAAGCTCCGTCCTGTCTGCAGCTCAGCCAGACACTAGCAGCAGTGGTTCAAGGAGCTCCACTCCCCAGTCTGGAGACGGAGAGTCTGATTCCTTAGGGGCTAAGCTCAAGGTTCGCCCTGCAGAGGAGGATGTGGACCTTCACGTTCCTCATCCCCGCAAGAGAAAGATGCCCAAAGTGTTGACCTCTCAGCCGTGCACCACGTCTCAGCAGGAGAAAGAGAGAGGCCAGCAGTCTCTGGCTGCGATTGTGGACTCTTTAAAGCTAGAGGAGATTGAACCCTATCAGACGGAAAGGGCCAACCCCTACTACGAGTTCCTGCACATCCGGAAAAAGATCGAGGAGAAGCGCAAAGTGTTGTGCAGCGTCACCCCCCAACCACCGCAGTATTACGACGAATACGTGACCTTTAACGGATCCTACCTCTTAGATGGGAACCCACTCAGCAAGCTCTGTATACCAACGGTGAGGCCCTCATTCCTTTCGGATCTTATCAGATTGAGTTTCTTCACCCACAAAAAACAGATATATTTGATTGTCCAAGAGCAATGTAAAAATGATTTGGGTGTTTGTTTCCATAATTTTGTGTGTATTATGCTTCTGAACAGATAACGCCACCTCCGTCGTTACCTGAGCAGCTGAAGGAGATGTTCAAACAGCAAGAGGTTGTCCGCATGAAACTACGACTACAACACAGCATTGAAAGAGTGCGTATTTGTGGCTTTCTCTTTTCATTGTCTGCAGTTGTGTTGAGTACAGGAAAAGCAAGTTACACCCTACAGATTCTTTTTGTAAAGATTTTATTGAACCGGTTGAAGATACAGTAAATTCTGGCTCTGTGTTTAACGATTTGACGTCGTGTTGTTCTTTTAGGAAAAGCTGATTGTATCAAACGAGCAGGAAGTCTTAAGAGTCCATTACCGGGCTGCAAGAACACTAGCCAATCAGACTCTGCCTTTCAGTGCCTGTACAGTTTTATTGGATGCTGAAGTCTACAACATGCCTCAAGATGTCCAGGTATGCGGCTCACAGCTTTACCTGTGCTATTTTTCACTAGCCTCTTAGTCTTTGTCAGTAATTTGTTTTAATCTGTAGTGTCATTTTGTGCTTGTTCCACAGAACGATGATGGTAAAACATCAGTAAGAGACAGATTCAACGCCCGGCAGTTTATGTCCTGGTTACAAGACGTAGATGACAAATTTGATAAACTGAAGGTAACGACCCTTTCCACCTTATGAATGTGAATAATGTATAATGTAATATAATTTAATGATCAGGTCGTTATGTGTTAGTTTATTTTACTTTGGTAATGGATGAAATGATGCCAACCATTTGCTTTCTCCCTTCAGACGCTCTTTCCTTCATGTTGTGTTGTAAATTACAATCTTGAGGTTTAGTACTGAAAGCAATCCAGAGAAAACTATAAAGGTCTTGTTTCTTTATTTTCTGACTTTTTACAGAAAAATAGAATAATTACCCAGATAATAATAATTATATATATAATATTTTTTTCCCACCTGTGGGACTCATCCCCAAGTCAAACATATCTCACACGTCACAACCTTTGTCTAACTTGTTTGTAATAATACAACAGATATCAAGTAATGTCTCTGATAAATAATCCTAATAACACAGAACAATATTTGGCTGCATAAATTAATTCTTCAGATTCTGTGACCGTGGCAGCGGGACACTCACAGTAAAAGATTAAATGTTTGTAGCCAGGCCTGGTAGCAAAGGACGGTTTGGACTACAGACCGTAACATCCAACAATCCGTGTTTATATGTCTCTTAACTTCAAATAAAGTCATAAGCAAGCCTGAAGTGGCTCTTTGTGTAAAAACCAAATATTCTGTTTGTGACAAACTAGTAATTGTCAGTGTCTTTGGATTTTGGACTTTTGGTCAAAGAAAACGACATTCATCATTATTTACTGTCACTTTATAGACATTTACATCTTAACATCAACAGTTACATAAGTTACCAGCAGTCTATCTGGAAATGTGAATGTTCTGAAACATTGTTTAAAAGAAATTGTACATCTTTAACCACTCAACTACCAGACACCTCCGGTCTGTAACCTGTTAAATATGAAACTGTAGAAATCAACTTATTGCGGTTTGGTTTGCGGTGGAGTCTTTCCAGTGTCACAAACATTGTAAAGTGACCAGTTCTTAGGCCGGAAAATTGTTTGTGTTTTAATGCTTTTGCTTTTGTCTTTGTACTTTTTCCTTTGACCAGTTTCTCAGAAGAGCACATTCTTGGTCTGAATGAGAACATCTGGTTGAATAAAATAATCATTTCTCCCCCTCCCCCTTCCACAGACGTGTCTTCTGATGAGGCAGCAGCACGAAGCGGCGGCCTTGAACGCCGTGCAGCGTCTAGAGTGGCAACTCAAACTGCAGGAGCTGGACCCGGCCACTTACAAGTCCACCAGCATCTTCGAGATTCCCGAGTTTTACATCCCGCTCGTGGAGGTCAACGACGACTTTGACCTCACCCCGATATGAGCTGCAGGACTGACGCGCTTTGCCACGGCACGGACAGAAGCCTCAGCCCGCACGTTCAAAAGAAATGTGAAGCACTTAGATTGTGGTGGTCGTACAAAACAGCACTTACAAATGAGACAATTCACTCCAGAGCTCTTGCAGTCCAGTCAGACATGCCCACCACGGTGGACTGGCCAGGAATCGGGGGAGGGAGGGGGGGGTCCAAGCCTAAGACGAAGCCCAGGGAGCAGAGACCAAAAGCTGGGCCGGGAGCTGCAGCAAGGAGCGCAGGTGTGGACGACGAGCACCTGCTCCTGCTGCTGCTCGTCGCCCAGGGCGACAAAAGTGAAAGATTTCAAATGTTCATACATACATGTACAGACTGTGCTCTTAATTTTTTAACTTATTTTATACATACAAAATTGTGCATTTTGTAAATAGCCATGTAATTATTGTTTTAAACTTGTAAAAACAAAAATAATAGATATTTTGATTGTAAACTTGTTCTGTCTCATGTTTTAATGGACCAAAGTTGGTTTTTATATCAAGTGTCCTCTTCGTCTGTGATGTTCTTGTTGTTGTTCGCTTAAACTCTTAAGCATGTGTTAGCTTCTGTTGTGTTCTCTTTGTTTTTACCGTTTCTTCCTCACTTGGAGTTCATGCCACAGCTGGTGTTATTTGACTTTGGCAATTAAATGCTGTGCATGCGTTGCGTTGTTTGTACTTCTTTCCTTTAAAAAAAAAAAAAAAAAAAAAAAAAAAAAAAAAAAGCTGTACTGTGGACTTAATTGTGAGGTTTTCTGAAGTGTTCCGGCTTTTGTTTTTATTTCTTCTTTTTCGCAGCGTTGCGTTGCGTTGTGTTCTGTCCTCTTTGCGGCCTCACTCTTATGTGTTGTCCATTGTGTCTCGCTCGCATTAAGTCTGGTGTGGCTTCCAAGGAAAACAGACTTTTACAGTTTCAATGTGAGATCACAACAAATCCTATTTTTTCAACATAATGCCTTTTGAACGATAGTTCTAAAAAAATGTCTATTTTAATATTTACTTGTTACATGAACTTGTACATATTTGTAATATATAATTGAATAAATTTTATTTGTTGTGAAATGAAAAGAGTTTGTTGGGGTGTCATTTATTGGAGTGCTGGAATAACTTGGCAGCTGCAGTTTTGAAATGTGATACAGTTTCTGCTTAATTAACATGACATTGTAAAATATAACAATTATTAAATAAATTATACAATTATTTGTAGCCCTTAATTAAACTAGATATGACATTGTTTAGTATCTGAGAAAAAAAGTTAAATTTTATTCTACAATTTCTACAGACTTAATTCATTAAAAATAATAAATTGATAAACATTACCAGCTCCACTGATCCTGCTCAGTGTTCTTCCCGCCCAGTAGGTGTCACTGCAAACAGGTTTGCACAATTGGCAAACCCACTATATATATGTAATTATTAAATACATATAACTAAAACCCAACTGTAGAAACGACACCAAACGGCTGTAGAGTCGATCTACTGAAGTACTGCGCTTTAACTGTTTCTGACTCCACTGAGTTTATATACTTTATTCCATGGTTACAGATATTTATTTTTGTCTATCCAGTTAAGAAATGAAAATAAGTTATTAAATGTAGCTCCACCTTTACACATTAACCCATCAGTACAATAATACTTGTGCTGCACAGTTTTACTTTACTGGAACATTTAAACATTTGTGTTAGTTTTACTCTAATATAATTCACAGGGACTTTTTTACTTTTTGCTCCACTACAATTATTTTACAGCTTGTATTGTTTAAATAAAATATTATATAGAAACTCAACCAGCCAATAAACGATATTCTTATTACAATTGATGCATTATTACGTTTTGCCCTCCTGTCAGGACATGGAGCAGTTAACAGGAGCCGGGTCTGTCCTCAGGCCTTCAGTCTCCTGCTCCTCTGAAGATCTGTGTCCATGGTGTCTTAGCTGCTTTATATAAAAGACTTTGGAGTCTCTGATTTTTAAACTTATCTTTATTAATTCCTCTAAATATTATTTACCATAATATGGATGCTGGAACACTGGGTTGGCAAACATGACATGAATTCCTGGTCCAGTTGTGACGGTACCTGGTCGTGTCCGACCCTTCCTCCCCTACAGGCTGGAAGTGAAGCCCATTGTGGTTTGGATGAAAGCCCGTGTAATCGCCTGTGGGAGTTAAATGGCCCATCAGAGCAATTTGTGTGGCGGCAGCGTCTCTACAAATGAGCTGAGGGACGCAGCTCGGCGGGAAGCCTCCTGAGCCTCACAGCTTCCGAATCGCTCTTTGTCACCTAACGAGCGCAGTGACGAGGCCGCTGATAAGCGCAGAGACAAATGGCCCTTTAATGGGCTTGGAGTCGGGGGGGCTGGGGGGTTTGGGGGGGTTGAAAGTAAAATATTTCCCAGTTTAAAACCCGCTAAACGGAGCAAACCGGGGTTTAGTCGCCCGTCGCCAGATTTTACGCACACGACTTTTACGCACGGAAGCCGTAAATCTCCTGTTGGCGTTTATGGTTTGTTGTGGCGCGTCATTATGGCGAAGACACTCAGCCGATGCGTGTGTGTGTGAGTGTGAGTCTGTGTGTGTGTGTGTGTGTGTGACCCGAGGCCCCGAGTTCTCCTCCACAGAGAAAATGGAGTGTGTGCCTTTAAGGCGCCCGACTGCCTGTCGCTTTGTGCTGCGGAGAGACTGACGCCCTCTGGACACAGCGGACACTCGAGCGGCGGCGCAGCACCAGCCCGGAGAAGAAGTTCAAAGGGAAACGAGCCGCAGTCCCCTCGCACACGGAAACGTCCTGAACCCGTTACCAGCCTTTCGGTGAGTCTTTCGGCCCCTCGGATCGTCCGGTTCTTCGCTCTTTATCTCCCACTGAATCGCGCGTGCTGCGTGCGAGGAGTTCTGGTGTTAGCGAGGCGCCAGAAGTGGAGGAGAAACGCGTTCACGAGTGAGGGAGCTAATGTTTTTCACATGTTCTCTCTCCGATTCCTCCGTGCAGCAAAAAAAGGAGGAAGAGTAAGAAGCTGAGCAGCAGGATCAGAGTGTTACGCACGAAAAAAAATGGATAAGGGGAGCTGATGTTGCCAGATGTGTGTGTGTGTGTGTGTGTGAGAGAGAGAGAGACAGCAGTGTTGACTTTGAATGAAATGTTGTACATGCATTTTAGAAAAGTGGTGTTTACATGTCTGCCATCGCCCTCTTACTTTCATTGTATCTACAAGACTTTTTCATCTACTTGTATCATCATGTTGATCATGTTCCACTGTAATAAATCCCACATAGCACAACATTTTACTAAATGTTGTTTTCATTAGTTTGAAGCCTCTGAAAATGAAAAGGAGAAGATAACGAGAGAGACAGAGGCAAATTTAGTTTTAGAAATGTAGGAGTAATACTTATTTTGTTGAATTTCAGATACAAACAGCCACTTTTCTGCACAGATCTGAACTCTGAACTGAAAAGTGGCTGTTTGTATCCTGCTTCCGTCTTACCAGCAGCTCCGTACTCGTCCCCGCGAGGAACTTCACTGTTTATTTGTCCCCGTTCCCTGAGGTTCTGTGCTGCTTTGTCGTGTTGATGCAGGTGTTCCCAGTGTCGTGCTGGTGAGCCATCAGGATGAGGCTTGGTCAGCTGATCCTCCCCACCGTTGCCGTCACCACCACCGGTCTCTTCTTCCTTCTGTCGGGACTGTCTCTGACCTCCGGCTGCAACAAGGCCCTCTGCGCGAGCGACGTCAGCAAGTGCCTCATACAGGTAAATGATCTGCACGGTTTTCAACATGCAACACGCTCTCTGCTGGACGATGGATTTTGTTTCATCGTCTCCAAAAAAAGTCTCTGTTTGTTTGAAAAACGTTCAGTATCGCTTTCATCTCTGCTCACAAACGAGTTTAACTTTTGAGGATCATCAGCGTTATAACCAACGTTGATGATCCTCTCTGGAGATTACGGCTGGAAACGTCTATGCAAGAGCATCTAAGTTCAAGCTTTTCATCCTTCACTGTTACAGCTGTTTAGTGTAAACACAGCCTGTTGTTTCTCCTCACAAGGCCACGAATGAAGAGCCGCCTGCAGCCCGAGTCAAGTTGGAAGCAGAACAGTTCAGATCTTATTTTATTACAGTTTAAATTTGCATGAAACGAGCAGGACGGAGTGAACGGTCCGCAGCTGCGTTCCTTCCCCTTGTAGCTGAATTAGCTGCAGGAAAACGCAGCATGTTTCAGCCGTTGTGTCTTTAAGCACGTTTGCCAGCTTTGTACAAACACTTCACATTAAAAGCTCAAAACCCAGCCGGAGCCAAAGTCAAGTTAAAGTCTGTCCAAGTCCAGAACAAGATGGAGATTTGGACGGGAGTACAAAGATGGAAGCTGTTGTGAAGAATGCAGATACATTCCTTTGATAAGCCAAGCAAAGTCTACAGATTGCTCGGCGGAGGGGCCGAGGTTTGTGTGCCGGGGACCGTCGTACCTGCTGTGTACCTGGACGACTCCGGCTGTTTCAGAGGAAAGTGTCCCGAAGCAGGGGATCGGGGTAGAACTACTTTGGCAGTGGTTGGATTTATTTTCACGGCTGACGTCACTTCCTGTGTGCCACATTTTCCCTCACGGCTGAAGCCCAGTGGGTGATGGGCTGAGAGGGAGGTGCCCCCTAATTTACACCGATTCTCTCATGCATTCTTGTTATGTTTGAGGGAAAACTTGAAGGAAGGTGTTGGCCTGTCTTTCCACCGCCTGTCAAGTTACATTTGAGCTGCTGCTTGCTGCTGCTGCTGTGTGTGTGTGTGTGTGTGTGTTACATGGTGCAGACATGAGTGTTCTCATGGTGACCAGATGCTGGGGCCCACAAGTCCAGAACTGAATTTTAGAGTGAAGACATGGTTTAAGGTTTGGTGAAGGGTTAGTCGAGTACTGCTTATGGTTTAGGGTTGGCTAATGAATGTAAGTCAGTGGTGTGTGTGTGTGTGTGTGTGTGTGTGTGTGTGTGTGTGTGTGTGTGTGTGTGTTTAGTGGCCCTGCCTCTCCTATTAACATCTTCAGAGCTCTGTATTTAACCTGTGTGACCTTCGTGTATGTGAAGTGAGCTGCAGACAGTTAACGGCTCGGAAAGTTGCGCTCTGGGGGAAAAATAGACACGGCTGAACCGATCGATCAGTTGACAGAAACTGATCGTTCATTAGTTCCAGCTTCTTAAATTTAGGGATTTGCTGCTTTATATTGTGTTTTAAGTGTTAAGTGAAATCGCTTTTGAAATTGATGGACATTTGTCACTATTTTAAGATATTATAAAAGATTAAGTGGAAAAATAACAAATGTTTGATTAATAATAAGCAAAAGCAGCTCTAATTTTAATCACTGTTTTAGCTTTTTCGTGTGTTTGTGTAATTTCTTAGTTGAATGATTCAAATGTTTTAACAAATTAATTGAAGCGTAGAACGCTGGCGCGCAGTGATTCTGAGCTGCCCAGCTTCACTTGGTCAGTTGCCTGATTTTCCTGGTTATCAATCTAAGCTACGTTCAGTCTAATCTGGTCTCTTGTGTTGATGTTTGACATTTATGGTCCAGCGTGACGACCACACATACAGATTTCACCTAA
This sequence comes from Channa striata, assembly GCA_033026295.1. Lineage (NCBI taxonomy): Eukaryota > Metazoa > Chordata > Actinopteri > Anabantiformes > Channidae > Channa > Channa striata. Next base: position 15,607,904 of record CM065185.1, on the reverse strand, counting down.
ATATGAGCCAAATGTTCCACTAACAGTAATAACGTAATTTGTGCGACAGTCAAATCGACTAATTTCCTAAAAATCAGAAGTTGTCTGCTTTTACAGGAAGTTGCTGACTTGCTTTTTGTCCAACACTAACCACCTTCGTCTTCATGTTTTTGTCCCACCTAAGCTAAGGTTCGTTGCGAAAACTGCTCAGTAATAAGTTACTTCCAGTTTGATTCTCCAGAAACGTCCAGCAGAGTTGCTGTCTGGGCTCATTTTGACTTGACAGTGAGGACAGGTGATATGTGTGAACACGCTGAAGACGTTTTAAAACTGTTCTGACAGAGAGGTTGAAGATAAATCAGATCTTGGACAATACAGTTTATGCAAGTGGCCCAGATCTGATATGAAAATAATCTGATTCACTCGAGTGAAAAACTCGTCAGTGTGAATCACATGGGGTCATAGAAATCTGATTTGGGTCACTCAGACATGAAACGTGAACGCTGATCTTTTTCCCAGTGGATCAAAGTTTATGTCTCTTCTGGGGAAAACTCGCCTCTCAGCAGCTATTAACTGTGGAGCAGAAAGCTTGCAGACATAAATACTTGACATACGCTCAGGTAACGATTAAAGCAGCGACCGTAAAAAAAAAGACTTCCAGACTGGAGACCAGATTTAAACAGATCAGTGAAACAAATTATTTAATTTAATTGAAACGTTAGAAACACAGAGTGACAAGTTGAAGTGCAAAAGTTATGTGTCATGTGGTAATTCAAGCTTTAATCTTTTTAATCTTTAAAGATTTTTAAATAAAAATGTAAAAGGGCAACAATTACATGTACATTAATGCTTTTAAAATGTCAAAAAAAAAGTGGGTGAGTCACAACTTCACACAATCCAAGTGATGCGTTCAAGTGTCTGAGTATTTCCAGTTGACATGATTCATCTGAAATAAAAGCAACAGATCCTGTCACTTGAGAAACTGAAACCTGAGGTTTGGACAATTTTTCACTTGTTTTGCTTGAAAGATTATTAAAACAATTCGTCGATTATTGTTTTGCTGTAAAAATGACAAATGGATTAATCGACTAATTTGCGTTTTGCAAAGTTGAGCTAAATAAAATGCAACTTTCAAAATCCAGTGAGTGCTAAAACAAGTTCTCGTTGTAAAGACTGAATTTCCACAGTCAAATCTGCATTTTCAGCCTTTTTTTAATGTGCCAAAAACAACCTGCTTTTAAATCACAAACTTCTGTTCCTCTGGCTTCAGTTTGTGGAAAATCCAACCCGAACATTTGTGGCTCGACTGTTTTCTTCTTTGCTTCCAGGTGGTTTATTTCGCCTGATGAATCATTGCTCGGGACAACGAGCTCTGTAGCTCCTGCGACCCGGCCGACGCCGGCTCACTGGCTGTCAGAGGCGAGAGCGATGGTGCGTGTGCCGTGGAGGGGAAACTTGTAGAAGCTCCACGTTGCTTGTGATTAGTGGGATCTGCCGTCTGACGCTCACTTTTACGCTCTGCTGCCATCTCAAGTCATTTGTCTGAACTCCCCTAAACCCCTGAGGGTGGGTGAACATAAGAAGAGGAGGAAGGAGGGAGGGGAGGCTAAGGTCAGGAGGAGGTGTGTGTGTGTGTGTGTGTGTGTGTGTGTGTGGTGGGGGAGGTTGGTTCAGGGAAACGTGTTGGGAGCCAGTGAAGTGTGCAGAGCGGCCTGGTTCTGCAGGCCGAGGCGGCACACGTTCACTTTCTCTGCTTTTATCTCGCTGCCGCTGAGGTTTGACTGATTGAAGCGGTTTCCTCTGTGTAAGCGAGGGAAGACTAATAAGTGGTCGAGAGAACCTCATCCGCCTCAATGAGGAAGGCGTTGTTTGTGAGGCAGCGAAGATTATTTTCACCAACCTAAGAACGGTCGACAACTGTTATGGTCTATTTTCTTGAAAAAGTTATAGAAAACAATGAGAAAATGTTTTTTTTCCCCCGACAAGTCAGAAAATAAAAGCAGCTAAATTAAAAAAAATTTAAGAAGCTGGAAACAGAAAAAAATTGGCATTTTTCCTTGAAAATGATTAAATAAGAGAAGTAAAGTTTATTACAGTTAATAATCAGAAAACTTTATATGGTTGTTTTTCTGCAAATTGTTAGAAAAGGTTTTAAAAGCACCAACTCCACGTTCCCAGACCCCGAGGCAACGTTTTTAAATTGGCAGACACCCAAAGAGAGAGATTTTCTCATTTCTCATTGAATTTCTATCAAAATCATTTTCTAATCCTTTAATGTCGTTTGCAGCTTCTGTGTTTGTTTTCTTCTTTTGGTCATTTTGCATCTTTTCTTTTTGCGTGGCTTCGTCGTCGTGTTGTGCACATTCGTATCCCTCCGTAGCCATTTTGTCTCTTTTTCTCAGGTCATTTTTTTATTCCCGGGTCATGTTGGGTGTCTTTGTTGTTGGGTTGTGTCTGTCTGTGGCAGTTCAACCTGCCCATGTGGTTGTGTAGTAATTCTGTGCTCATTCGACATCCCTTAAGGCTTCGTTTCGCGTCCTTAGTTGCTTTGCATCTCATTGCTGTGGTTTTGCACCTCTTTGTGGACGACCAGTTCACTGACCCGTCCACAAACTGTTTGTACGTGGATTAAGAAACAGCGTGTAACCTGGTAATTCATTGGTTGTTGTCGCTGGTAAACGTGACTTTGGACAGATTCAGGCTCTTCTTTGTGCCGACCTTTGTCTCTTAGCTCTTCCGTTATGCTGATCACACAGAAATCACAGTGGTATAAATCTCTTCATAATTCTCCACACAAAGCAGATGAGCATGATTTTAATAATTCAATTCACGTGGATTCCTTTAAGTTTAGATGGAGCTTCACACTTTGAGCTCTGTGTGGTAAAACTTATTCCGTCTCCGTGAAATTGCTTTAAAAGGCTTTTTGTTGAACGCGAGGTGCATGTGTTTCCCCCCCGGGCAGCTGTTTAAGTTTTCATAATTCTACCTTTGAGACTCGTAATTACTCCTGAGATCAGATCTTGATCAGAGGTTTGGGGATTGAGAGGCTGATGATTAAGCGAGCTGTGTGTGGTTTTGCAATCCCTCGCTGGTGACTCACCGGAGAGTCTTGTATCACTGAGGAGACTGTTTACGTGTAGGAGACGTCGTCTGCGAAGACATAAAGGAGGAGTGGTGGGGGGGAAAGACATTTTTAAAACGGGGAGAGAAAACCGAAGACAGTTAGGGGAGGAAAAACTAACACGAAGGGAAGTGAGCAGCCATGTTCTGTTCTCCAGGTGTTTTCTCCCCCCCACCGCAGTGACCTTGGCTTGCAGGAATGTGCTCCCTGTTCAGAGGGAAGAAAGAGGACCTCCCCTGGCAGGCTCACCCACTTCTCAATCCCACCTACACATTCTTGTTTCCTTCGCTGCCTCTTCATCCCCAGAGAGGAGCTGCACTCGGGCCGAGGCCGTTTTTTTACGTGCTTGCACAAGAGTTTCAGGATCGGCGGAGGGTTTGTGTTTTTGCGTGTTCGCAGACGCTAAAGAATTTTACTGTCAGAGCTTTATTTTTCTGTTCGTGTGAAGCAGAGTGAATCACTTTCTCTTAAATCCACCAACATGTGGGATTCACACTCGCTCCTGCTCACACAACATGACATCGATGTGTAAACCTGGGGTTTTTGAAAAATCATGCATCAGCTGCAGAGCTGATGTGCAAACTCGAGTCAGACTCAAATGTTCGAATGATAAAATTTAAGTCACTTTCACTTTTAATTCTCTTGACAAAGATAAGAATAAAACCATTTAACTTCTGGCTCAAACAAGTTCTTATATTTAGTATCACACACCCACACACACTCATTTGACTTGACTCTCTCGGTCTGTTTTTAGTCATTTTGTGTCCGTGTTTCTACTTTAAGGGATTTTTTTTTAAGTCTAATTTGTTAAAGGGACGGTTTAGTTTCTATTTTTGGATGTTCTGTGTCTGTTTTTAGGTGTTTTTGTGTCTGTCTTTGGTCAGGACGCTTTGTTTTTAATATTCAGTTTCAGTTTCTTGGTCGTGTGCACACTCGCACAGTTGAAACGCAGTTTAAATAAAAAATGTGCAAAGGAATTCAGAATTTTAGGAACGACTTGATAAAACCCATTTACCCTCTGCTGAGCCTGAGTCACCACGTTGTGAAGGTTGACATGTCAAAGCCTGCTCTCTCGATATGAAGGAAAAGTGGAGCTTATGTCTGCAGTTGTCTGTGCGTCTGCTCTGTGGACAGAATAACACACCTGGACAGATGTGCAGCGGACAGACGCTCTGTCGTGTAACAACCTGCGTCCTGTAATAGTTACTGTACATGAAACAAAGCTGCTGATGTTTTACTAATGCGACTGTTTTTACCCGAGCTGCACGTGGTTTCTTCTGTCTGACATTATTTTATTTCTTCACTTCACTGAAACGCTGATGTTACTGTTGTGATGGGAAAGTTCCTGTTTGCCTTAAATGACACTGATGTGACCGAATGACTCGCTGAGATGAACATATTTTAATGGGCAAAGAAGCTGAAAATTAAGAAATTAGAAAGCCAGTGATATTTTACTGCTGTTTTGGGTTTTATCAACATGTGGAGGACTTTTCAGACAAGCTTGAATATGAGCAAAATATTTTTTTTACTACTTTTTACACTTCAGGAATTTGTGATGACATATTTCAGAAACAGCTGTCTTTGTCGTATTTCAAACAGCAGCTGTAAAACATGGTTAAGTGCAGTGGATTCTCATATTATTACACAATGTTACTCTTCCAATTTCTTTTTGTATTGCAGTTATTAGAATATGTGTTAACTGTGGGTTGTGGTCATTTTTGCATTTTGTCACCTTGCCCCTTCAGTAATTGTCTGCATATCTGTTTTACAGTTGAGTGAAAAAGTTTGCATCCATTTGTGCCGAAATGGGAATGAGTGAAACCAAATGCTTTTTGGTTGGTGTGTTACCTTGGACTTGAACTTTGACACTGATCTCCAGGAGGCAGTTTCACACTATTTGCAGGGAGCAGATGGGATCACAAAAAAACAAAACAGCTTTCAGACGCTTGCAAACTTGCCAGAGAGTTAAATTATTCATTCATTCATCAATTTGCTGTAATCACTTATCCCGTTCAGGGTCACGGGGGCTGGAGCCTGTCCCAGCTGAGAGGCGGGGTCCACCCTGGACACTCACCAGTCTGTCTCAGGGGCCAAGTCAAAGACACCTACACAGACAGACAAGCATTTACACTCACATTCACACATACGGGCAGTTTAGAGACACCAAATAACCGAACAGGCATGTGTTTGGACTGTGGGAGGAAACCGTACACAGAGGAAACCCGCACAAGCACGAGGAGAAGGCGCAAACTCAAAACCTGTGGAAAACCAAGCAATCTGATAGACTTGGAACAAATACGCCAAGAAGAATGGGCTGAAATGAACCCTAAAAAATATAGAAATATTGCTCGGCGGGTACACAAAGGAGGACACACAAAGTATTTGAACCTTTCATGCAAATGTTTCTGAGTCTAGTACCACTTGTGTTTCTTCGGATGAATGAATATTTGCACTCAGTGAATGTGTGTTAAATGTTGTTTTGATCGGGGGAAAAAAACCTGTAAAAAAGTAAGAGGACACAGAGTTCTGTACTCTGTAATTAGCTTAGAAGACAAAGAAAAAAACATCGAACAGAAACATCGTTGTTTTTTTTCCCCTTAGTTATGACAATGTTTGAACATGAACCAGGGGGATCTGATGAAATAAGGCCAGTGTCAACAAAACACATTATAACTGTCATTTACAGCCTAAATAGGCTAAAGCTCCAGTTTCAGTTAACAAGAAACTAGGTTCTCTTATGCAAGGTCCGTATTTCTGCTTCTCGCCTCCATTTTAGTCGAGCAGGAATAGAATATGATAAATCTCAAACTGTGATGAATTTGGGGGGGGGGGGGATAAGGATATTACACAATAAATATCAGGGCTCACACAGTCTCTTCTCAAACCTTCTGATGGAAGACGTGTTGAGGTTGTTGTTGACGATGATGGTGTGTTTAACGTCTTCCTGTGTTCGTGTGTGTGTCTGTCCCACAGGAGCTGTGTCAGTGTCGTCCATCTGACGGGAACTGCTCCTGCTGTAAGGAGTGCATGCTGTGTCTGGGGAACCTCTGGGAGGAGTGCTGCGACTGCGTGGGTGAGTGCACGGCCGCACTTCAACGCCACCAGCACGTTACTCTGCGTTACTTTTTGCACATTTGCACATTGACGCCTGTGTAACTCTCGCACATCTGGAGAAGACACGAGTTAAATAATTCGTTTGGAAACTTAGATGAAGCTTTACCCTGAAATATGTCCTAATTTTAAGACTTTATTACTGTCTACGTTTAACTGATGCGTGCAGCTGTGAATTCAGCTGCACACCACAGCTGTGCACCCATAACTGCCTATACTGCAACTTCAGAACGATTCTGCTGCTGTTCTCGCTCCAAACATGACAAATTCATGTCTCCAGGCACTCACTCCCTATATAAAGAGTCTGAAAAATGACACCGTGGCTTTAATGCGTGCGTGATAAAAGGGGGAGTCGCTCCGTGCTGCGAGTGCTGCTGCTCTGATATAAAATGAGTGTTGAGCTGAGTGAAGCCAGAGATGGAACGTGCCTCCGAAAAGTGACAGCGCGGAGGTTGATGCAAAGCAGAGCCCGGCGAGGCCGCCGTTCATACGAGCGCGGAAAACTGAAGGAAAATGGTCCGTAATAGGCAGCACCTTCACGTAGGACCAGGAAGTATTGACGTCCTCCCGAGGATCAAAAGAAGGAGCCGGGAGAGACGAGGGGACGAACTTCAGGCTCGGGAAGCCAAAACAAAAACCTCTAAGTAGAAGCCCCCCACCACTGCTGCACGCTGGGTCACATCTGCACAATTTAAAGTCCTCTGGCTTCTTTTGTACATGTTTGCATCTCAGATAACTTTAGCTCAGGATAGAGAAGGCCACTTACTAATCATAGGGAGGCAAGGTTTGTGATGACCAAATTCTTCCCTGGCATAGGCTTCCTCTGGTTCATCGCAACTCTGCCATCATCTGTGTGTGTGTGTGTGTGTGTGTGTGTGTGTGAGTGAGAACCCAATTCTAAAGCCCTACGTGGTAGAAAAGCATCACGTGGTTTAAGTGCAGCCCATCTTTGTCCTGTTGTGTGTCTCTCTAAAGTTATTCTATCTCTTTTGGGGGATTGTATGTTTGTGGCTGTTCTCACTCTTCCTGCTCATTTTGCTCTCTCCCTGTAATTGTTGAACATTTAATCCCGCCTGTCATTCCGTGTCTTGCTTACCATCTTCATCACATTTCGTCTGGGTGAAACTTTTGTGCCACTTGCGTCATTTTGCATTTGTGTTCGTGTTGGTTTTCTTGCGTGCGGTTTTGCGTTTCTTTCTCGTTAGTTCGGTTGATTTATTGTAGTCACAAAACATCTCCTTTCACGTTGTTTTGTGTCTCTTTCTAATTGCTATTACACATTTCTTTGTGGTTGCCGGGCCGACCAGAAATCATTGCACCAGCAGTCATTGCACATGCTGCACAGGTCCCAGGACCCCCTGCCCTGGACTCTGTAGGCCCACTCAGTAATTGATGCTACTAGCAGTCCCGCTACCTTTTGCTCTGCCCCTGCAAACCAGTAATCGCCCAGATCGCCTCTGACAGACAGATATTGCTGTACATGCTGACATGGAGGCTTTATTAAAGCTCTTTCATGTGGAACACAAATACAAGCATCTGACACTGAGCTCTGAACTCGCTGCCGCTGCTGCTGCACAGATGTTATAGTGGTGGAGTTTTCCTCCTGGACCTCCTTTTACAATACACTGAAGACACCCTGTAGCTCGAAGTCAAAGTCTATATTTCTCCCTCTTACAAAAAATTTTTTTTTTTTTGTTTTTTTTTCCATTTTACGACTACTTTAAGTTTCCAAGATATTATCTGTGCCAAACACTGGCCACTTTGAAGTGTGTTTCTGTGAGTGGTTGGAGCAGCAGTGGGGAGAGGACAGTTTGTATTTTAGAGGAAGGGAGGAGGAGGGAGGGAGGACACAGAGGGAGGACTCGTGTGTATGTTTTATCAGAAACAGCTGCTCTGGCTCTGCTTTTAGCGTTGGTCTGTAATCCAATTTTAAAAGTCCGTTCCCCATTTAATGTTTTACCCATTAGCCATATTTCATTTTGACTCATTTAAAGGATTAGAAAGATCATATCTGAGGACGTGGGGACTTTGTCAACTCATTACTACTGTTGTTGGAAATTAGATGAAAAGTTAAAGAGTTGAGATGAGCTACTCTGGACAGCGGTGTGGTTTTACTAACGTGCTTTTTATGTGTGAAACCATTTCACTGTGTATTTTATTCAATTAAAGGTTGCTGTCCTTCAAAGGGTCAGTTCACCCAAATGATGACTACAAAAAGTAGTAGTAGTGTCTAGACATGTAGGCAGTTTTTGTGAAGGCTGGAGCTGATGCTGAGGGGGACAAACTTTAGGCAAAATAAAGCAAAATTAAATATTCTCCACAAGATTTTATTGAAATGTCTGGAAGTGGCTCTGTTGGTGGCACAGTAGGCCGTGAACCGTGGGTCGCTCCTGTCCACGTGTCCGTGTCTTTGGGCAAGACATCGAACCCTAAGTCGCCGTCTGCGTGTGTTCTTTATTTGTAAGTGATTTTAAATAAAAGCATCTGAGAAATGAATGTAATGTAATCCAACTGTTTAACAAATAAACAAAGTGGGACCGTTTGTGTGTGTGCTTTTTAAGACTTTTATGGCGGAAGGAACATTTAAGTATTTATATCTCTTGGTGTGGGGGAATTTGACCTTAATGATTCTAAATACTGACTTCAGACCTGACTTCAATGCAGTGCAGAAAGCAAATGTCATTCCCTGCCATTCCCCATCATAAAGCTTACTGAAATACGACCAAACGTATGTACGGAAGAACTGATTCTTTTATGTCTGCTTCCGTCCTGTTGTGTCAGGGATGTGTAACCCCAAGAACTACAGCGACTCTCCGGCGACGTCAAAGAGCACTGTGGAGGAGCTCCACCGTCCGATCCCCTCGCTGTTCCGAGCCCTCACGGAAGGAGACGCGCCGATCAACATGATGGTGGTGTCCTTCCCCGTCGCTGAGGAGCTCTCCCACCACGAGAACCTGGTGTCTTTCCTGGAGTCGCTCGACAACCAGCACCAGAACGTGTCTGTGCCTGGCAACAGCATCCACACCAGCTACGACACTCAAGGTAACTTTTACTTCAGCTCGCAAACACCAGGACAAAAGGTCTTTCTTTACACTGAGCCAGCTTCTCTAGTCCGTATTAGTTTATAGTTCTCCCATGAAAACACGATGGGTGCTGTGCTCGTTACCAAAATCTGACCATATGTGGAAAAACCCTGTGATTAACTGTATGAGGTTTTCTTTGGAAAGTAGCACTGAATCATAACTTCATTCATATTGTTTCCATCAACAGCCAGTTAAGCAACAACTACTGTCATTATTATTGATTTAATCAGGTAATTGTCATGTTTCAAACATAAATGCTAAACATATAGCCAGCGTCGGAAGAACCTTTAAAGCTTTTTGCTTTATAATCATTGTAAATTGAATAACTATCTACAGTTGGCCAGGAAAACAGCTGATTAATGACCATCATCACCATCATCAGCAATTTTTCTGACCGTAAAGAAAATCAATAATAAACAAATTAGAAAAAAGCCATAGTTGATATGGTCTGAAAAAAGCAGTTTTCTCACATTTCTTACTGTAATACGCAGTTATCTGGTCCTGTCAAGTCGAATTACATTTTTCATTTTTGCTTTTGAAACTCCCTAAGAAATGTAATAAAATCAGGTCCGACCCAGAGCTAAAGTCGAGAGCACAAAGTCTTGAATCTAAACCAGCTCGGGTTGGGTCAAGTTTTCATCATTTTAGATCTAGTTTAGGGAATTGTAGCTGTGTTGTTGTGCTGCCATTTTATACAAAAATTAATTTGCAGCTGCTTTGGCTCTTCCTCTTTAAGCCAGTGCTACTTTTCTATAAAGAGACTCATTCTCAGAGCGTTCCCACAGAGCTGAGCAGTTACCTCACTGAGCTCACCAACACATATGGCCGTGTTTAGCTGCACCAAACTCAATTCAACCCTCAAGTAAAAGTAGCAACACCGAGGGTTAAAGGTAATTACTTGGTGCTTGTTTTCATAAACCACATTTACTGGATTTGTGACTCATGTCTTCTTCGTTGCCTGTCCCTTTTTATTTCAGAAAACATGTGCACAGTGGTCTACTTTGATGACTGCGTGTCTATCCGTCAGTGCAAACTTTACTGTGAGTCAATGGGAGGATCCAAGTACCGTTGGTTTCACAACGCCTGCTGCCAGTGCATCGGACCCGAGTGCGTGGACTACGGCAGCAAGGCTGTGAAGTGCATGAACTGCCTCTTCTGAAATGTGGGCACATATTGGTACCAAATGTCTGGGCTGTACCAGAGGACTGAGAGCAGAGGAACCTATGACTGTTATGTGTTAGCATTCCTCAGTTACCTTGTAAAATACCCCCCCCCCCACATCCCTCCTCCTTCCCCTGCAAATGTTTTTTATTCTGCTGTTATGTTTTACTGTATATTTTAGATGTTTTCATAGTGTTTTCAATATTAGAGGTGTATATGAATAATGTATTTTTACAACTGTGAGCCGCTAAATTCCAGTCTCGTGCCAAATAAAGAAACGTTTGGTGACGTGGACTGTTCTGTCTCACAGAAAGGAGTCTGATTGCTATATTTTGCTAAAATGATGTGTAAAAAAGTGCATTGCATGAGTGGAATAGTAAATGTTTGCTTCCCCAGTTGCCAGTTTCCTGCTCTAATCTTAGCCGAGTGTTGCCCAAGTCAGGAAATGCATCATTTCCTGGGAAAACAAAGTTGTTATTATGCCATTCTGGTCCACAGGTGTGCCAGCGCTCGCTGACCGTCTCATGTGAGCCGAGGAAAGCCAACGGTTATCAACGCCAATCTCTCCCCGCCGCAGACAAATGCTCTTTGTGACGGCAGTGAGTTTGAAAAGGCAGCAGGGTGTCCTATCGTTGAGTCTGTTCCCAGTTGGCATGCAACGGTAGTTTGCACAGACTAATGTACCAGGCACACAATGAGACCTTGTTTGTCTTTTTTATGATATTGAATCGCAACCTCATTTTGCCACTGCAGCTGTGTGGGTTGGAGCAGACGGTGTCAGCAGAGATCAGAGGACAAGAGAAGAAATGCCCAGATCCTTTTACTTACCTAGTGCTAATGCAACAACAATACACTCCTACAAGGAAAAAGTCACAAATTAAATATTCTAGTCAGAGTAAATTATTAGTAGGAAAATGTAGTAAGCTGCTAACCGGAACCCATGCATCAAAATAAAAGAGTTTATTCTCCTTTGACAGATGAAAGGACAAATGTGTTTGCTGGAACAATATGGTAACGCGTGAAAAGCAGCAAGACTATGCAGTAATTTTGTGTAATAGATCCCTAACAACAAAAGTTAAATATTTTTTAATAAATATACTGTAGTTTATATGAAACTTAAAGTAACTTTTTATTGTCTTAGAGTGGATTTAAAAAAAAATCAATTTCCCATCATGCATTTGATTTGCGGCGCATGCGCAGGTTGGTTTATTTGGTAAACCGAGAGCCGGAAGCTGCACCGTGACACTGACCGGACGGGACGCCACTTGGTAAAGTTTCTTGTGTTTTGTGTTCTGCCTGTTCATGGACAGTACAACAATTGCAGAGTGGAGTTTACAGTCTGTAGCTAACTCTCCGTTTTACCCGCGTCCCGCTTGAGTGGCGCGGTGGCGGTTACCGTAGCAGGTGAGCTGCCTAATCAGCTAGCTTAGCAGGCAGGCGGCTAGCTGAGCCACCGTTAGCATACGGGCCTTTCCATTGAGAGGAACGTTTTCACTTCACGGCCGGTTTTAAACGCGGTAATGGTCACGATCGTCAGTGCGGACACTCACGTGAATGTTCTAACAGCAACCTGATGACGTTTGACTGGTTGTGTTGCGTTGCTTTTATTCTGTAAACGGATCCTGGCGTGAAAATAGGAAGGATAATCTGCCCACAGCGACGGGAGATTAATGAATTGCATAGGAAGGATTAATTAATAGTTGTGTTTCCATAATTTCACTAAGAGTGTATTAGTAAAGTTGCTTTGCAGTTATCATATTTATGATTTTGAGAAACCAGGGATGCATCGCACTTGACTTACTATCCATCCGGTTCAGCCCACTGTCAGCTGTGAACCACGTCAAACTGCAGGGCAAATTTAGATTAATATCATTTTAAACACACTGCAGCCCAGCAAGGAGTGGCTCATTTACTCCACTTCCTAAAAATGAGTTTTTCTTCCGCCTTAACTTTACATAAACAATGCAGGCAGACGTTTGCTGTTTGAATTATTAATTTAGGAAGGTAGGTTTGGAAATGAATACAGTTCCAATCAGCTATAGAGTTATAAGCTCTATTACCTGCAGGACATGGATCTAAAATCATTTGAGGAAATCTGCACACATGCATTGTATTTTGGGCAGAAACACGTGCTTCCTGTTCTGAGATAACAAATAACATCATTATATTGTACCTTTTTTAAAGAATGCAAAATGTGAATTTACAAAACAGTTTTACCAAATGTTCCTGGTTGATTCAGAGTTCTGCAGTTGTGTCCCTGCATACTTTAAATGGCAGAAATAAGACATGGAAGATGGGGTTGCTTGTATGGCAGAGCCCCATCTGGTGGGTGGACATCACCGCTGCAGGTGTTCAAGCGATCACCTTTAAATATTCATAAGAATAATGAGGAATTTAATAATATTAATCACATTAATAACGTTTAAAAAGCAGCACTTTTCAAAACAAGGTCAAAAGTTCTTTCCATAAACAAAAACATTTTAAGACTACAGCAAGGCAGATACAGTAAGACAGAAACAGTAATGAGCTAAAACAACAACAATAAAATACACATTTTGATAAGTCATGTAACACTCTGGCTTTTCTGCCAGTGTAACAGCTGGAGCAAGCAAGCAGGAGGGACTATAGTGAGAGTAAAAAAAGAAAATAGGAACAGGTCAATACTAAAGACATTGTACAAATGATTAAATGAAAACTGTGACTTTTAGACCGGTCTGCTGCCTGTGACATAAATAATACACAGCTAAATGGAATAATGAAAGAATCATTGGGAAATTTGAACCAGTCATGTGATTATGTCAGAACTGCTTTGTTGTAATGTGTCACTATCATGTGTTTCTCCTAACTGCAGGTGGGATGGGGAGGTGATGTGCCAGTCAGAGCAGTGAGCAGGCCAGAGCAGCCATGACTGAGTGCTTCCTGCCCCCCAGCAGCAGCCCTGCTGAGCAGCGCAGAGCTGAGCACCCAGGTGGTGTGGCCCGCACCCCCAGCTCTGAGGAAATCAGCCCCACAAAGTTTCCGGGGTTATACCGCACTGGTGAACCATCACCCCCTCACGACGGCCATCACCATGAGCCGCCAGATACCTACGTCTCAGACGATGATAAAGAGCACAGCAAGAAGAAGAACAAGTTCAAGAAGAAGGAGAAAAGGAGTAAGAAGAATTTAAGCTTATATTTTAATTTATTTATTATTATTTACACTGCACAGCAGTTTTACAGAAAAGTCCCAGAACAGAATCTGCTAATAAACTTTAAGTGACTTTCAACTTTTTTACAGCTTTGTTTGAAAGCTCTGAATATATCTTAGTAAGATTTTTTGTGTTAAGAACTATAGATATGCTATATTATGATAATCTATGTTGGTAGTGCTCAATGTTGAATTGTTTAAAACTGAAATCTTTCCTCTGCTGCAGTTTGACACAAGATTGTACTGTAGGAGCACCTTAATTATGAGATTTTGCTATTTTGGCAACATTACTTTGCATTAAATATACTAAATTCTCATAAGCTGGCGTGTATATGAGTAGTAATTTAGTCATGCGTAGGAAACTTTTTTGCTTACTACCTTAAACAAAGCCCATGCATGAGCACAATTCACTGATCAAGGGAAAGTCTCCATTGTTATTTTTGTATAAAAGCGTCCAACACATCAAAGCCGTGTTCTGTGAGAGAGTTACTATACTATGCTCGAATATCAGGGAAGCAAACACAATATAATGATGGGCTTGGCTGGATACGTGTCCAAGATAAAAATGAAAAGCTGAAGACATAAGAAAAAACATTCTCTCTTTGCCCTCCTCCGTTGTCTTTATAAGTTGTAGACTCATCATAATTTATACCTGTGTGTTTCACAACACGCATATAGAAATTAAGGTGTATTTTAAAAAGTGAAGCTACATGTTTTATCCACAACAGAACAGTAACACCCTGTTAACAATAGAGTAGTTGTTAACTGAATACCATTGCAACGTTGCTGAACGCCTCCTCAGTAGTTTCTATCCTGTTTTTCTGTTGCCGCTTGTGGCAGTGAGAAATCCTGCTTTGCTGTTTTTCACTGAGTGGTTGTCAGGCCCTTTGTCCACTTTGTATCAGGATTTTTCCGTGCCTGTATTTAGCTCCTACACCAGTGTACGGTGGGAAAGAGGAAGAGATGGACAGTTTCAGGACACACCCATAGAGCCCAGTGAAGGTGTGTCTTAGGCAGCAGTGTGAAACACAGGGACCATTTTGGGGAAACCCGAGTATAAAGATAACTAGACGAGACAAAAACTGGGCAGGGGCCACTAATTGTCTTTGACGCAATCTCGTAGCTGTTTGCTCAGTGGAGAAACATTGAAACTGAGTTTGTTCGGGTGAGAAGAGGCATAAGGTGCACTGGGAGCTATGCTAAATCGGTGGCTGACCTCTTTTTCAAGTCCCCATTCTCCCCCTCCTCTGCTATCTGCTCTCTCTCACACGTTTCTCTTCCTGTTTCTGTTTCACTGCAATCATAGTTCTGTTGTAGGAGGTTTAAAAAACGGGTGTTTGTCCCCTCGCGTCTAAATCTTTCAACCTCTTTTAACTCTTTCTTTACTTTCACAGCGGAAGGCTACGCCGCCTTCCAGGAGGACAGTTCTGCAGACGAGGCAGAGAGCCCGTCCAAGATGAAGCGCTCCAAGGGAATCCATGTTTTTAAGAAGCCGAGCTTCTCCAAGAAAAAGGAGAAAGACTTCAAGGTGAAGGAGAAGGGCACCAAGGAGGACAAGACCAAGGATAAGAAATCTAAAGACCTGACGGCTGCAGATGTGGTTAAACAATGGAAAGAGAAGAAGAAGAAGAAGAAGCTGCCAACAGAGGCAGAGCCAGTTCCAGTGGAGATCCCCACCTTCAGGCCCATCTTTGGAGCACCTCTTGCTGAAGCCATCAAGAGGACAGCTCTGTATGATGGCATCCAGCTGCCAGCCATCTTCAGAGAGTGCGTGGACTACATTGAAAATTACGGCATGAAGTGTGAGGGCATCTACCGGGTTTCAGGTATAGAAATATTGTTCTACAAACGGCAAAAAGGGGCAAAATTGTTTGTTTAATCTGTGTGGTTGATCATCTTCTCTCCCTCTCAGGTATGAAGTCCAAGGTGGATGAGCTGAAAGCATCATACGACAGAGAGGAGTGCCCCTGCCTAGAAGAGTATGACCCTCACACGGTTGCCAGCCTTTTGAAGCAGTACCTACGTGAGTTACCTGAGAACCTGTTGAGCCGAGAACTGGCTCAGCGCTTCGAGGATGCCTGCGGCCGGCAGGCGGAGGCAGAGAAGGTGACGGAGTTCCAGAGGCTTTTGGCCGACGTATCGCCAGAGAGCCGACTTCTCCTCTCTTGGGTCGTCACGCACATGGACCACGTCATTGCCAGGGAGGCTGACACCAAGATGAATATTCAGAATATCTCCATTGTCCTCAACCCAACCATACAGGTCAGAGAGGGATGCGAGATAAAGCAGAGCAAATAGAGTTTGAGATAACAAAGGAGGGAAATGGGGGGGGGGTGATGAAATATTGCAGAGAGCAGCAACAGGCAAATTAAATATCAAATAGAAAAATGGGTTTTTGGTTCAGGCTCAGTTGTACCTAAAAATAAGAAATCTCCTCATAGCAACAAACCAACTGCGTTTTTACTGGATCAAACAGTCAGTTCATCTCAAAAATCCTGGCCCAGTTTAGTGAAGTTAATTTATTCCCATAAGGGGAGATTTGTGTGGCTGCTCTACTTTTTCTGAACCCACCAGCAGCAGCAGTAGCAACAGCATGTTAGAAAAAATTAATGAGCGATGTCCAGGGTCAGTTTAATCAGGCTAAGTAAATATGCACAAGTTTGTGTTGTGGAGAAATTGGTACAGAGAAAATTCACACTGTAATCTGACTCATAATTAGAGCGCTCATCGCTGTAGGATGGAGGCAGAGCTTGACACAGTGGCTGTCCACTTTGTAATTACCAGTTTGTTTCCTTTGTTCAGATTGGGAATCGTGTTCTGTATGTATTCTTCACCCATGTGAGGGAACTGTTCGGTGATGTAGTGCTAAAGCCAGTCGTGCGGCCACTCCGCTGGTCCAATGTGGCAACAATGCCGGCACTGCCTGAGACCCAGGAGAGCATCAAAGAGGAGATTCGAAGACAGGTGGGTTCGGCTGAGACGGATGACAAACACAGAGTTTGGATGGTACATCGCAAAATTATGGGAATGCTAATGTCCGAATATCTATCTATCAGGCTGTAAGTGGAGTGAAGACAAATTGCAAATAGTTCGGGTTTTAGAAGTGCTGCAACGTAAATTTTAGGAAAGTGTTTAAGAAAAAAATACCAAACATTTTATGGTTTATCATATCAGATTCAGGTAATTGTATTTTAAAATATCTTGTTTTTGTAAACCATCTGTTGGACTTAAGCTCTTTAAAGGCAACACTTTGGTCACTTTTTTAATAATATAATAATTTTAAAAACAATCGTAAACATTGTTTTTATTGTAAACAATTATAAACATTGTTTTTAAGGACTTGCTGCTTTAAAAAGTGCTGCTGATGTTTTCACCAGCTTCTATGACGCTTGCGTTAAAATGTGCACATGTGCAGTTTATCTTTAAAGACACACATGAAGAGGCCTCATTACATCACTGGGTATATTTGCAGTTTCTCCATGTTCTAAAATAGTTGGATCATCATCCTCACATTAAGCAGGGGTTACAGTGTTACAAAGGAATGCAGGAAGAATTTGGAAAAATCAGCTTCTTCTGTTTATAGTACTTTGTCTTGACAACATAAATCTTTCCTTGCTTATGTTTGTCAGTGTGCCAGGACCCGATGCTTTGTCAGCATTTGCTCCACAGCTTCCTGCCATTAGTTTACATGCCAGTGTATGTCTCACCCTGCAATATAAACACAAATCTTACCCCAGCTCAGAGAAGCCTAATGTTAGAGGGTAACTTAGGAATTGTGACAAAATGTGATCTACTTTCTGTGCCTTGTCCAAGAAAAGATGAACAGGAACATCTTTTACTCACCATATTTCTCTTCCTGTCTTTTTATTTTGTCATTCAAGGATCACAAATTATCTTACCACTGAACTGTAAATGAGGAATTAAGAGTATTTTTATTGTTTGCTGTTAAGACATTCAGCCGTGTTAACTAAGCTGAATGTTTTTAGGAGTTCCTGCTGAACTGTCTGCACAGGGACCTGCAGGCGGGGGTTAAGGATTTGTCCAAGGAGGAGCGACTCTGGGAGGTACAGCGAATCCTGACAGCCTTAAAGCGCAAATTGAGAGAGGCCAAACGTCAGGTAAGCTATGTCTGGATATTCTCTGGTTTTATGAAAGTTTTTATTTTCAGTTTTTCTTATTTCTTTTTTTTTGGTAAAATTTTTATGATGAGAATTTTAATAATCGCTTTTCAGCCAATATTCTGTCTGCCCTATCACGCTAAGTAATAGAAAAAGCTCCTTGTGAAATGCAAACACCAGCACATAGTACAGCCCACAAATCATCAAACTGTTTTGTTTAAGAACAAAAATTTTAAAAAAGAACCCTGAAGTTTATCAACTGTATAATGCAACCTAATTTAATAACACAACAAACCACAGCTGGGATGATTAACAGTGTTAACACCTCCCTGAATAATGAGGGCTGTGCAGGGTTAGGTTTCCCTAAAACAAACAATGGGATTCTGACCAGTGTTCCTCTGGATCTGTCATCTTTTGGGCTTTTTTAGGAGTGTGAAAGTAAAATAGCACAGGAGATAGCCAGCCTGTCAAAAGAAGATGTTTCAAAGGAGGAAATGACTGAGAATGAGGAGGAAGTTATCAACCTCCTCTTAGCACAGGTGAGTTTATCACACGAACACTAAAATGCAAATTTTTTTCAAGGATGTGCTTGGCCACATAAAGATATGAAAGCCTAAAACTGTTTGTTAAAAAATCTTTGCCGTTACCTAGCACAATGTTTGCCAACCTGAAATGAAATCATGTTGTTTTGTGTGATTAGGAAAATGAGATCTTGACAGAGCAGGAGGAGCTCATCTCTCTTGAGCAGGTGCTTCGTAGACAAATAGCAACTGAGAAGGAAGAAATTGAGAGACTCCGAGCTGAGATTGCAGACATACAGAGGTAAGGAAATATTGCGATAAGCAACAGGGAACATGTACAATTTATGTGTTAACTCTAAACCAGCATTGTTTTCCTCAGTCGGCAGCAGGGTCGCAGTGAGACGGAGGAATATTCGTCCGACAGTGAAAGTGAGAGTGAAGATGAGGAAGAGCTGCAGATGATTTTGGAAGATCTGCAGAAGCAAAATGAAGAACTGGAGGTTTGGATAAATTAGCACATACTGTTTAATATGATCCTTATGATTGTAACTTTTTCTAATACTTTCAGCAAAGTGTGTTGAGGTCAAATAGAGTAAAATCTGTACGTACAACATTCTTTCTCTGGAGGTTTATTTAGATCAGGGCTCAGCAGTGAACTGTGGCACCTACACCAGTGTACAGAGGAAGACAAATACATAGAAATATCATAATAATACTTTGTAATGAAGAGACAGATTCCCAAGGTAGTAGTGTTTAAAAAATGATCATCTCTTTATATTCTATCTGTACCACATGGAGTAGTACATTGCATACATTCCCTAAGGATTGTCTGTTTTTTTTTTTTTTTTGCCCTGCAGAACAAAAACACCCACCTGAACCAGGCCATCCACGAGGAGCAGGAGGCCATTTTGGAGCTCCGCGTCCAGCTCCGCCTGTTGCAGAGCCACAAACTGCAGCAGGAGCTGACCGTCCAGCCGCAGGCTGAGCAGGCCCCTCCCGCTCAGCCAAGCCCGGAGGCCCGCAGTGAGGAGCAAATCAAACGCACCGCGACCACAGCGGCCGCCAGCGTAGACACAGCTGCCTCTGCCAACGGAAAGACGGCCAAGGACCCTTCAAAGCCCTCGCCAAACAAAGACAGGAGAGATACCAACATGTGAGATGGCAGTGCTGCCGTACGTCTCTGCCGCTGGTCAGTTGTCCTTTAACGTCACTCGTTACCCACCGGAGATTTTAAATTCATTAGTAATTGCATTCATCATGTGGCAGCCTTGGAAAAATCCATGATATTGTCTTTGGTATCCTGCCAGAGCACAAATCGAATACCTTGTTTCCCATTTTTCCATGCAAAACGGCAACACATTTTGGGGAGCTGCTGTAGTGGACAACTGGCTACTTCTGTGAGACACCAGGTGGGATGATGATGATATTTTAAATCCAAAGTGCCAACCGTGTACTAAGGAAGAGGAGGGGGAAGATGTGGCACAAAGGGATTTATAAAGCAAGTGAAAGGTTGAAAGAAAGATTTGATTAAAGTTTATTTTTTACATGTAAGGGCTTAAGAAATAATCACTAGATATAAGCTCAGTTCCTTAGCTAAATGGAAATTTGAGACCACTGTGCCATAACTGGAGATGCCAGATTTGACAAGTTTCCACTGATATAAACAGCTCTTTAATTAATGAAGTACCTATGATTGGTTTGTCCATATATGATATATTTAAGGATTCTAAAGAATACAGGCGGCTAAATAGATTTTAAATTAACCTGTTTTAGTAATATATGAAGTATATTGTAGTTGCTTTCATTTTTGGAACAACAGATGCACATTAACACAGTGGTGTTGTACTTCACAACTGACCAGTGGATAAAATCATGAACAGCAAACAACACAATTTTATATTCATCACTACACAATTTGACGTTCTTTTTTCCATCAAAATTTTCATCTGTAGTGCAAACATCTGTTCAAACAAGGAAACACGGGCAATGACATTTATCAAGTTTTATAATGAAAAATCTTTAGTGATGACTTTTGCCCCCAGTAGGAGAGGTTCAGTTAGTGGTGGTGTGTATTTCACTGTGTTATAACTCTTTATGTACATGGCATCAGTTCAAAAAAGTTAACGCAACACACAAGTCAATCATTTCATATCTAAGCTGACCCATAACTATTGCAAAGTACTGTCATTGTCCAGTGATATTTAAAGCGAAGGCATGGCCTGACTTACATACCATTTCTGTACATTATTGTAAGATTGCAAACATACTGTATTTTCAGCTCTTATGTTTTTCACAAATGTTTTTTTTTTATTATTATTATTAATGGATCTGTATGGATTTATGCTAGTGTTACTACACCTGATTTGGTCACAGCAGAATTGAAGCAGTCTGGTCTGGACTCACGATTCAATGTTTCATTAATCCTGTGACTGAAACAGATCAATGCTACTAGATTGGGTTCAGAAGCTTTTCATAACGTTATTTTCATATTGTTCCAAGCATTTGTAGCTCACTGTTGCATAATGCTGTGAAAAATAAAGTGTCAATCGGAATAATTTATGTGAATCTTTGCTGCTTCCTCTGACACAAACTTCCATACTTACCTTTTTACTCAGCTGTGTTTAACTGGAAGTTTAATCCATATTCAGTAATTGCCATTTTTCATCGCACATTGTCTGAATAAGTTTTCTTCTCAACCCCCAGTGAGGCTGTATTCACAACTTGTGAATCCATTTTGAGGAAGTAAACTGCGCGGTTACAGGCTTTCTATTTCAGAGTCAAGTATTTAGTGTTGAGGAGATACTGGAACCACCCGACTTTTATTCATTGCTTTTAATGATTTCCCATTCGACTTGTAGGCGCGTCAAGCACGACATAAAGGGCGACAGAAGACCGGATATAGGCAAACAGTTTCAGAATTAAAGCACTTTGTATTTTATAAGCACTCAATAATATCTGAGGTGTAATAGCTCAAAAGTAAAGTATATTATCATAATACTTGGTTTTTATTTTGTCATTTAACATGGAACTAAAGCATTTTCAAACCAGTATATTTATTGAAACAAACATCCTTTCTGCTCTTACTTGTACTTTTTTTATACACTCAATATTTTTTGTTATTTCTAGTGATAAAAACTATTTGTACTAAATAAAGGTGCATTATTATCATGTTGAGTTTAGGGTTAAGTTTTCATCTCCTTCAATGCCATTTTTGGTGGAAGGGGATACGGACTCAACCCAACTTACTAATAACGCACCTTTTATTTACTACAAATACTCTCACTTCCTTAGAAGGAAGGGAAGTATAAAGGTACTTCCCTCGAGTAGGGGAGACTGGGGTCAGAATGAAATCCAGTCATGACATTTATACTGCATGTGCTCAGTTAGATTTCCCTCCTTCCAGAGCGAAAGCAGCCCTGTGTGACCTCCCTTCCATCAAAAAGGCAGAAGGTCAGAGTTTTTGACACACTGTCCTAACTGTTTGCATGATGTAAAGTCACATCATTATAATCAGTGTTTTCTTAACCTTCTAGCAGCCAATGCTAGTATGCATCAAATCTGTTGTGTCAAGCTCGTGTAGCAAGTTTCATCATGGCTGTGATAATATAAAATATGAGGTGAGCCAAAACTAGCGTGTCTAATACTAATTTCCTCCTTTATCTGCTGACACCCACACACACAAGCCACATCACATGCAGACAAAACACACACACACACAAATAATGACTTACTTGTATAGCCTGCCAACACACGGTTCAATGAGCTTTCACAGAATGATCACGCATATCATGTGATTATACAATACACTTTGTTGTAAAATGCTTCCATCTTTTTATTATTCTTTTATGGGGGTCGGTTGCAACATTTGTCTAATTAAGTCTAAACTGCACATTCGGTATATTGTCACGTGTGTGTGTGTATGTGAGAGATATGAGTTATTGTATTCAACTGTCTCGTCCCCGGTCTCCCTTCCTTTTTTAAACGCACTCTTTAGTATTGAAATCATCGATATGATTTTCAATATCGAACATATGCCGTCAAGCCGACCTTTACTTTGAAAGCGGCCACCGGACGTTGCGCTTGTCCTTCCCGCCGTTGGCTGCGTTGGACTGGACGGTCAGACAGTTCAGATCAGGGGCTGGGTTTCGTCTTTTAGCCCAGAAAAGAAGAAAAGCAGCCTTTTAAAAGCATGACGATACCGAGACATTAACTGAAGCCCTGTCAAATAATGCGATAAAGACTTCCGCAACTCGCCATGGCCATCAGGGAGCTCAAAGTTTGCCTTTTGGGGGTAAGTGGCAGATGTTTTTCTCTCGCTTTGGGGGGAAATTCCTCCAGCCCGCTGCGAGTGAAGCCCGATAAAAACAGCCGACACCGTTTAACGTTACGGACACACCGCGAGCAGCTAGGCTAGTTAGCTGCAAGCGGCACCGTGGGTTTGGGCTGTTTTATGCGGTTTTATTCTGGCTCCGAAACTTGGAAATTCCATAAGTGGTCTCGTGGTGGGCGCAGGAGTCATTTTACATCATTAAAAATACATATATAATCTTGTTTGTGTGATTTTCAGCGTTAATGCGCCTCGCTGGAGTTTTTTTTCTGTGTGTTTTTGTCTCGTTTTTAACAGTCTATCATCCATGACGTCACCGTCGGGTCAGCCGTTAGATTTGCTGCTGCGTTAGCAAAACGGTCAGTGACGTTCGCGTCAAAGGGGGACAGGGACGGACGGGGGGGGGGGGGACAGTTCGCCGAAAAGCCATGTCCTGTCAGGGGACGTCATTTTTCAGGCCGGTGCAAAGCGGGACACGCTCCCCGAAGCTGTTAAATAGCTGCACATGTGTCATAAGCGAACTTTCCTCAGCACCACGGGCGCATGTAGGAGATTTGGGCAGGGTGGCGTCAGAACACACGGCCTCTCATTTCACGATTCATAAAGGATCTTCACATGCAGAATGAAGCTGTGCTCCAAAAAACAAAAAAACAAAAGGGTCTCTGCCACATGTGGTTGGTGCTTCGGTGGGAAAACAAGCAGAGCAGACAGCAAGGAGAAGACACTGGAGGTGCCATGAGATGAAATCTGTCACTTTCATGGAAGAGAGAGGTGGAGAGTAGTTTTATCTTTTGGGGGCCTGCATACATTTTATTTTTTATTTGGCTAAAAACTATAGTTTAAATTGCTGAGACGTATTAGTAAGGTGGTGGTGAGGTGACGCAAATCACAGACTCCAGCTCACCTGCAGAAAGGAAAGGGAATCCTCATTACACGGAAGATGGTGCACAAAAACAAAATGTATTCTGGTGTGATATCAACTTCACATTCTGTAGGGAAGAAGAGATTTCTTTTCCAACTGCATACAAGACCTATTTTTGAATAATGAAATATAGAGTTTTTGTTATTTGTTATTAATAACACAGCTGCCTTTCAGTATTGCTGTTGCTATAGTGTCACTGGTGTGACTTCCTTTGTCCCCCCAGTGTCTTTGAGACATGCAGCTATGCTGGAAATAATCTACAGAGAATAATAACATGCCCTGAGGCCCAGCTGGAATTTAGTACTTATATCCAGTACATTTACATGCACATTTTTCACCTGGTTACTCATTACAAACGAGGTAACGTGGATAATGAAAGGATCTGTTTTATACACAGTATTATCCCTCCTGTCCCTGCTCGGCTCCCTTTAAATCCAGCCCTGCTCAGTCTGCTTATAAAGCAGATAGAGATACCAGACATAATGTCTGGAAAAAGACATGTAGAGTTTGGACCCCCTCATTTCAAAGAGCAAAAAGAGTAAAACAAATGTTTGTATTCTATACCATAATAGAACATTATGCTCATTGAGCTTACTAATATGTTACTAATATGTTCATCAGAAATGCTTTAAAGTTAATTTTATTAATCATTGTATTGAGGGGGGTGCAATATTTTATTTGATAATGATGATTCATAATTTTACTAAACCTTACATAATAATAATAATAATAATAATAATAATAATGCACCTTTTGATAGTGTAAATGTTTGTTTCATGAGAAGAAACATGAAAAGTAAAAGAATTGATCAAAGAATGCCTTACAAAGGGACAGTAAAGTAATAGACCAAATTGATTTTAAAGCTAGTTTTGTGATGGAGAGTGTTTGCCGTCTGTTATAACTACATAATACTGGCTGGAAATACAGAGCTAAATAGACTAACAGGAACCTGTCAGATGGGGTTGGGCATGTGACCAGAAAGTTGCATAATCACTTGTGTTCAGTAGTGACTCTGTGAACATGTGTGCATGTAGATTTCTGTGAATGATGTGTAACCTCCTGTTTTCAGGACACTGGAGTTGGGAAATCCAGTATTGTTTGCCGGTTCGTTCAGGATCATTTCGACCACAACATTAGCCCCACAATAGGGTAAGAGCATCACAGTACATAACATGTAAGACCCTGACAGCAGGAAACAAACCAGGCTTACTAACAAAGGTGGGACAAAGCGTTATTAGTTTAAAATAGGCAGCAAGGTTTGATATCATATCCAGGCCAAGTGGACACACTATTAGCACTGATTAGTGATAAATAAAAAAAATTGTCAGTCACATCATTCATCAATTTACAGAGAAGGATGGTGATTATATGATAGTGATAATTGTCCAAATCTTACGACATAGAATACATCTCAATTTCTTTGGCTCAGTTAGAATAAAACTATCCATAGTTTTTGAAAGTATTGCTTTGGCTAATCGTAGCAGATATGTGCTTTAGCAACAGGCTTTAGTATCAGTAAGAAGTAAAGAGTTTTGTTTTTGCTTCTGTTTATAACTGACCTTGAGACTCTGGACACACCTGAAGAGAGCGGCAATATTCAAAAACTAAATCTGTGTTAATGTAATTTTACTTTTCAATAATAAAATAAAAACATTTCTCTGCTTTGACCAAGGACGTCAACTAATCTCGAAACAAATGTTAGAACTATATGACGTCACTGATTTTCTTCTGCTGCCTATTTCTTGTCTAGCAGGTGTTTTACATGCCTCTGATGCAAAACTACATTATTGCTTTTGGGAAATGTGGAATGAGTGTCAGAAATCTTTATTGTCAGTGTTCTTTGTTTCTTGCTGACTCGTGCTAATTTGTTTCCTGTGTGTTTTAAAGAACATGGCTTAAAGCATTGTGAAATGTACCATGTCATCCACAGAGCATCATTCTTGACCAAGACAGTACCATGTGGAAATGAACTACACAAATTTCTCATCTGGGATACAGCCGGGCAGGAAAGGGTGAGACTATCCATAACTAAATCCATAACTTACTGCTGAGCTGAGCTTATGTTTTTTTTTCCCCTCTTTTTTAAAAAAAAAATTATTTTCCATTACATTTTGCTTTAAGAAGCTAGCAGTGACACATTAACTTCCCTGCCAGGAGTCCTTATGACATGAAGTTATTATTAGGCATGAACTAGGATGGTTCATACAAGTTTTGAAGGCCATTAGACTCTTGTATCACCCTAGTGATTCATTTCAGGGATGGGGGTTGGTGTGTTGTTGATGCTCGCCAGACTTGCTTACTGCATGGAAACTTGTCCAAGTATTTCCTGCTTGTGTGAAAATTATACCTTTTAACTTCTGTTTCAGGGTTTAAAGTTCTTTTTATGTGTTGAACAGATGATACAATTATCACAATTGTCTGTCTTCCCGATCTGGTATAGCATGTGTGAGCAATATAAGAACCAGTAAAAGAATCTAAATTTAGCCATTTTAAGAAGGTTTTTGTTAGATGTGTTTGAAGATATTTTGTCACAGCTATTGCTAACTAAAATGTTGTTAATTTGGGCTTTTTGTCCACCAGTGGCACTGTAGACTAATGTTTGGGGGAGTGAGCACCACAAACATAGGGGGGATTTGATATCAGTTTCTTCTGACTGCAGCAGCTTGTAAAGCCGACCAACAGCGTGTTGGTGTTGGTATAAATTCACAGCCAGAATGTCGCAGGTATGTGTCCCTGGCCGGCTGCAACCTTTCTCTGTGACGTTTGCATGTTCTTCCATTGCTTTTATGGGTTTCCTCTGCCTACTCCGGTTTCCTCCCACAGTCCAAAGACATGCACGCTGGCTGGATGGGTTACTATAAATTGCCCGTAGTTGTAAATCTGGGTGTGAACGGTTGTCTGTCTGTGTATGTCTCTCTGGGTTGTCCCTGAGATGGACTGCGTAAATACCTCTCCCCAATGACAGCTTGGATAGGCTCCAGCCCCCCCACAACCCTACACAGGAAAAGCTGTTAAAGACATAGATAGATAGATTAGATAGATAGACAGATAGATAGATAGATAGATAGATAAAATTGATACCAACCTGTGTATATTTTACAGTTAAAATCAATGCTGTCAGTGTACTCTAGTACACATGCTATTTTTTCTAATCAGGTCATTGTTTTTTATAGCACTTTGGCATTTTTGTTTTGCAATTTATTGTTTTAACATGGCATGCAGATATAGCTGTACATAAACTAATAAATAAGACTTGCTCTAGTTTTTAAACAGTAAGAAAGGTTTTAAAGAATAAAACACATTTGGGATGTTTGTTAGGCCTTAAAGAATACACTTCTTTGTGACAAACTATGAATATAAACAAATCTGTTTTATATTTAAGTTGTCCACGCAAACTTCGATTTGGGAATATTCTTCAGAGACCTTCAGAATTAACATTTGTAAACTTTTAGGGAAGTTTTGTAGTCATCATTTAGGAATGTATGATCAAAGTTTACAGTACTGTAAGATGTTTATGTTTTCGATATTTTGTTGTGTGATTTTGTTTCCAATACAAGATTATTTTTTTAAAGATACATGCTGTAGAAATACAATTGAGATGTTTTAAATTGATAATGCTAACTGCTGTTCATGTGTTTCTTTTTTTAAGTTTCACTCATTAGCTCCTATGTACTACAGAGGATCAGCTGCTGCCGTAATTGTCTATGATATTACTAAACTGGTAAGTACAAATCAAATGAGTGACAGCACATTAAACCTCAGTTTAGCAAACGTAACAACCTTTCTGTAATCTTTCATCCCAGTGGAGGTGCAGTAGTGCACAGTACCACTGTGGTAAATATGCTTAATTGAGGAAGCTGGTTTCACACTAAGAGCATGATGTAAGATTCTCATACTTTTCCATCACTCTATGATGCTTCCTTTCCCTGACCTATAAATGTCATTCTTTCCTGGTCTGTTAATGGAAAGTTGACTGAAGAACACCATCTAATGTAATGAATGTGTGAAGATGTTGGCCACACTCATAAAGTACAGATCCCACATTTGACCCTGTGCTTTTGTTGTTCAGGACTCTTTCCAAACACTGAAGAAGTGGGTGAAGGAGCTGAAAGAACATGGACCAGAGGATATTGTTGTAGCCATAGCAGGGAACAAAAATGATTTAGGAGACATCAGGTTAGCACAGTGTTTTTTTCTGACACACCCAAAGTTATATAGAAACTGATTAAACTGAAACTGCAATTCTGGTCACAACAAAGGCTTGTTGCTATGGTATAAGTTTCCTAGTATAAAGAAACTCACGTTTGCTTGATAAAACCTTTTTCAAGTGTCATACAGTAGGAAGAAAGGAACAATTCCATACTTACTTTGGGTTCTCCTTTTTTACAGGGAAGTTCCTATGAAGGAAGCTAAGGAGTTTGCTGAATCAATTGCAGCTATTTTCATTGAGACTAGTGCCAGGAATGCTGTCAATGTTGAGGAGCTCTTTCAGAAAATCAGTAAGTCCTGCACCCTCATACTGTGTCAGTATCACGTGCATTTAGCAGATTTGATCAGATAAATAGTTGAGGACGTATATACTCACAGAAAAGCCAGAGAAACATTATCAAATGTTTCACTAAATGTGAGTGTTAATGGTAAAGTGGTACTTTTGTGTTTAACTTCCATAAAGTCGGAGGACTCACAAGCAGAGGGGGAGCCATTGTGTTTGTCTAATATGACTGACGCTCTAAAATAGCTGAATACATTTCCTATTGTGTGACTCAGCAGGTTTAAGTGGGTTTAATACATTTCCTCTAAATAGCTTTTCACCTTGTCAGTGTTAGTTATTGTTTCCTGTTGTATCCCTCATAATGCAGGGCACACAAACAGCCCAACAATAAAAGCACATCTATTTCATCTAAATATGTGGAAAAAGTATGTTGTTTTGGCTTTTTCTTTATATATAGTATAGTTTTTACAAAGCCAAGTAAAAATAGTGGCCCAGTTGTTTTTGCAAACGGTAATAAACCTGTCATGGCAGCTCTGTAAATAACCCTGTGTTGTGTGTAAAGGTAAGCAGATTCCGCCCTTGGAAAATCCTGAGGTGGACAGCAACGAGTCCTTTAAACTCACCCGGCAGCCTACTCCGTCCGTCAGGAGATGCTGTTAGTACCAACTTTGGCTGATGAGATTACTTCCTTCAGCACCAGGGACCCCACCAGCACAGCACGTAGTCCTCAAAGCACAGGAAAAGTGTCTTACAGGGAAAGACAAGGCCATAGACAGACAGAGGTCAGCTTGCACATGTGGTCAGCTGCAATAGGAAAAAGAAAAACCTCCCTGTGGTAAGTCGGTGCACATTTATTTCATTTAATTGTAGCAGTCCCACAAAGCAGAAAACCTTCAGTTTGTCCCCCTCATATGGGGCTTTGGCTGAACTGCATTAAGATTTCTGTCTGCGTGCTTTTATACAATAGGTGGCTCATTACAAAAAGGCACTTTTATCCCACACTCTATAATAACTCCAAAATAAAGCACAAATTAATAACTGGTAAACTTGCTGGTGTGCTTTTAAAGCTGGGTTTGAAGTTGATCCAACTTCACTTCGAGAGTCAACTGCTCTGTAGATTATTGATTGCACTGTGGCTCCCCAATGGCACACGTCAAATAACCATTTTTATATATGTTTCTATTAGGGCTACACTTCCTTCCTTGTCGTAGAGCTTTTATGATAATTTATGCCCCATTTTTATCTAGGAATTCTTTTATCAGGATATTTGAAAAGGAATGAAGATAGAACCTTAGACAAGCGTTTCAGTTGTATAGCTGAGAGGCAGCAGCTTTACATTCCACTTCATCATGTGTTTTCACACATGTTTGCTGTATAAGGATTTAAGTGTATTGCTGCAGAATTAACAGCTTAAAGGTCTATAACATAATTACAGTATGACACCCGCTGTTGAAACACTGTGACCAATACCAGAATTGTTTACATTGTGATTTTTTTTAATGGTGTTTTGTACGTGCTGAAATGTATTGTCTGAGATTTTACTACAGGAACTGATTGTATAAAACTGCCAAACATGAGACATTTATCTGAAAACGGTTACATTTACTGTTAAAAACAAACACGAATAATATGTATTTTAGATGCCCAGGATAGAGTAAAGTGGAAAAGGATGATTCGCTGTGGCGACCCCTAATGGGAAAAGCCGAAAGAGTAGTAGTAGACTCCAAACACGTCCACGGTTGCTTAAGTTGCAGAAAGGATGAGCAGTAAGAACCATGGGAATCTAGTACTAGTACTTGCAAAAAGTTCACTTGCATAAAAAGAAATGAAGTGTTGTTTGTTGTTGGTTCTTTGGCAGTAGGACCCTTGGATTTATAAATTTAAGATTTTTCCAACAGCACTTTTGTTCATTTGGCCACATTATGAAATAGTAAAACGGTTATTGAGCTCCTTATTTGATTAAAGATTTCCTATGTTAACAATATTTGTGCTTTCATATTTTTGAAGCTTAAAAACATGTTTACATTTGTACTTTGTTAGTTAAGAATGTAAACTTATATCCACATTGTTGGGTTAATGGAATTCAGTTATGCGTTGTAATGCAATTATAGTCAAATTATGCCAGTATGTATTGTTCTCTGTATGAAGAGTCAGACCTAACTCCCATAAATAAAAAAAATACAGAAGATTCCTTATGGAACATCTAAATGGGTAAATTTGCCTCATATACAGTCGACTAGGAATCAGAGGCAAATGTTAACTGAAGACTACAGTCTCCCATCAGAACCTAGCAAAGTGATAACTAGAAGACAGAAAGACGTTTTATTGTTGTCGGGGATGAAATAACCTTCATACAAGAGACAATGACATACTAGGCAAAGTAATTTTATCAACAAGTACATCTTCACAAAGTGCCTTTTTAATGTTTTCTAAACAAATGTAAGACATGGCTAAAATGTGCATTCTGCTAGAATAATGCATGATTTACTACTAGAAATCAGTGCAGACCACCTGTACACAACAGTCAACTAAACCTGCCATTTGTTTGCACCATCTGTATATTGTTTGCCTAAGTCATGCTTCCTGTATCCTATTTAGGTCGGAATACCTTTTGTATAATAACCATAATAATAAAGTAGTAATAATTCTATTTTCTGTTTTGGATTTTTTATTGTCCCAACTGCAATGATAAAAATGTGTTTTTAAAAATCTTCTTTACAGCTATTTAAACACAAACAATAATGTTTACATTTTGTTGACAGAGAACAGAAAGATGAGGTACATGAATTAACCTCCTGACTGTCATGAGAGCATGGTATGCAAACACCACTGAGTCACCCTGACATTTCAGGAACTTTCAGTCCACGTAATAGATAACTTAAAATTGTTTGCACAATCACTACAAGCTACCGTATGTTTAGAAAAGTATGCCTTGCTTTTTTCAGTTCATCCAATGCCCAAATTCATTTTTTTATGTTTTTAACCCTTCTATAAAAACTGTCACATTTGGAGAATAGGATATCGCTCTCCCACGAACGTTTAGCTTTATATCAAAAGTAAATACTTAAAAATCACTGCAGTCCTGTTATTTTGCACATATGCCATTAACACGACCTTTTGTTAACAGCACAAATCACATGCAGAGTCTGGAAATGTACAGGCTCCCAGTGTTCAGCAGCTTACAGAGGGGAGGTCTACAGTTCTTGTCACAAAGAGGAATTTAGCTAGAGATTTTCTTTAACCTAGACACCCAGAAAACAACTAGAGTCTGAGCTGAAATTATTAGCTGACAGATCGACTGCAACAACAACAATTTTTATTATTATGAAGCTTTTGTCATTATTTAGCATATATACATGTTGCACATACGGTATATGTTACCATTATTTTAACCTGTTGCCCTGGGGGGGGGAGCACTGTGCAGCCACGGGGGAGACTTCATTCAGCACTACTAAATGAGTCTTCATTCACACCCACCAGGTGTGTCCCCTGTTCATGGGCACACCTGGCTGGGGGTTGGGGGTTTTTGGTTGACTGGGATTTGATCCTGCAGACTTCTGCATCCCATCCTGCTGCTCTACCCATTATGATTATGAATTTAAGCAAAATGCCTAACTCTTACTATATCAGCAGTTATTGAGTAAATATTTGTTCATTTCTCACGTCTCATGTTAAACTCAATTTTGGGGAGTTTTGATTGTTGTCAGACAAAGTCAAACAATTTTAATATGTTCACCTGGACATTAGGAAATGATGACAAGCATATCTCACTTTTTTAGATCCACTGTAATAAAAAAATCAAAATAATCAGATCTAGTGCTGCTGAAAATAATCTTTGGTATATAGTCTTATGGTACTCTAGTTGCAGAACAGCTTTCCCTTGACTGAGGTTTTCAGTGTGTTTTTTTAACTAGATTTTAACTTTGAGCTCTGTTGCAAGACCAAGGTCACAAGATAGAGGCTCCCACAGAGTTCATATTTTGCTGAAGTGGGGTAAATTTCCAGTGGCGAAATTAGTATTTATATCTTAACTGCTCAAGTAAAAGCAAATCCAGTGTCAAACAATAAAATTATATTTTGCAAAGTAATGTTTTTTCAGAATTTGGTACATTATTGCATTACAATTGCTGTTGTAGCTGGCAATTGTGTCGCTAATGTGAAATGTAAAGGAGGTAAGGTAAAGGTAAATTATGTTTTATGTATATGTGCATATACATTTGGTTTTATGTGGAAATGTAATCTGAGACATAACCAGTAAATACACCTGTCAAATCAAGGAAAATCGTGAAATGTATTAAAATGGAATTATGTACTAAAGTGAATTCAACTTTATACCTACTTGATATATTTAACTCTGATGATCTTCTAAAATGTCCAGACAAACTTTTGAAAATGTTTGCAAGAAAACACTGTTTTTTTTCAACATTTTAAACATTGTAATGTCAGAAAACAGTCAAATTTAAAAATGTATAATAGTTTTTCCTCTTTAGTATTTTGGAGCATTTGCAGCACAACTCGATTTCTGTCCCACAGATTAGTTCACATATCAGTCACGGGAGCGCGCATCGTGGCCGTGCACACGCGCGTCCTGGTATTTCTACCCACATGCTCGTTCGCGGGGCTCAGTCAGCGTTTGACTCAGTAACGTTAGCGGCAGGGGATCTAGGATTTCCACTTCTCAGTTATTCCCGGACGCCGAAATCAAGTGCATCCCTTCAGCTAAAATGTCAAAGTTGGATCAGATCCTTGTTCTCGACCCTCCCGCCGACCTTAAATTTAAAGGTAGGTGAAGCAGAACGCCTCGACGTGGGAAATGTCCGGCGAGCGGCGGCGGCGGCGAGTTACCTGACTGAAACGATTTCACACTCCCTCAAGCGAATTTCGTTGCTAGCTAAGGCAGCTCGCGTTCACCGCCATTTTAAGTTAGCCAGGGACGAGACGGGCCGCTGTCGCCTCGCACTCTAGTGACGTGTCTAGCCGGCGTGGCGTGCATCCCGACCGCCTGCCATTCATGACAACACCGAGCAAAGTGGTGGAAGAAGTGGGTTAGCTACCAGTGGGTTGTAAAAGCGAACTGGGAATGAACGTACAGCGCAGCGTGATGGCCAGTGTCCTCACTTTAGCAGCAACGCGAGCTAACAGGTATCCTGTTGCTAGCGGCGTTAGCAACAGCAAACTGTTGTTTCCTCGGGCTCAGCCTATTACCTGAAGCCTTTCACGCGCACAGCTTGCACGCTGGAATGAAGGCAGGTAACTTCCACGCGTTCAGCTGACAGCCGCCGCCGACTCTTCGTTTTGTCAAGCTGCTAAAGCGACTTGACAGTCGGCGTGACAAACTTGGCTAACTAACGTGATTTTAGACTCGTAACGTTTTAGCTGACGCCGTAACCAACGCTACGTCTCCCCACACATAACGACATTGTTCGCCTCGAATTAGTCGGAGTCCAGAGTAATTCACACATTACGTTACGATAACTGATAACTTGGCACCTTGCGATAAGCTTCAGTGATGTGTCAGTTCACTGTTGGCCGGTCAAGGCTGCTAATTCAAAAGTGAACATCTGGCTAGCTCGTTAGCTAAACGATTCGTTTTTCTTTAACAACCAATTGTCTTTTTTTTTTTTTGTGGCAGACCTATAAACCATGTGCAGTGTTGCGATGGATTTAGTTTATGACCTTCATTTCATTCCAACTGTTGCTCTTCTTAACAGCTGGTAAAGTGACCACGACTAGTGATTGAGTTTACAATAAAATGGAGTGATGCAGTAACTTACAGTGGTAATAAATCCCAGTATGCTTCCAGGTTTGTCCCAGTTACTAACACACACACGATCACCAATGATGCAGTGATTACTGTGGTTGAATGTCCCAGTGTTTCAAAGACTGAGGAAGCCTTCAGCCTGTTGCCTTGCAGATCCTAAAGCTGCTTTAGTTATTCAGGATTGAGTATGTTCTGGCTGATGTGACAAGACAGTCAGAGAGCTGACCCGCATGATGGCTTTGGGTGGGGTGTAGTGATTGAGATGTCTTGATTTTTGAACTGATTTGCGTGACGCCAAGTTGTCACAGCTTGACACAGTATTTTATGTTTCAGATTCATACACCTATAATGTTACACACTGAGAAGAAGCAAGAAACCATGTTGATTAAAATGTTGATTCTCAATACTTAAAAAATCTGTCATTTTTTTGTTTTAATTTGGAAGTTTTTTTTGCCTGCTCATGCCAGAGGTGTGGCTGGATGATCAGGTGCAAGTAAGATAAGATAAACTTTACTGCCATTTCACAAGGGATTGCACATGTGCGTCTTAATCAGACTCTTCAGGTTGATAATTAGACTGCAATATCCTACAAATGAAAAAGCAAAAGAAATCACTGAGTAGATATTGTAAAAGGCAAACCTAAATAAAAGGTGAGCTCAAATTGAGACAGTCTCTAAAAATACAAACGTTAAGGCTAAAAACTAGTGATGAATCAAAAGTTAAAGCAAGGTTATTATATTTGTAGCTTTAAATGCTAAATTGAGACTTGAATACCTAATAAAATCAGTATGTAGTTTGTGCAAGAAGTTAGTGGTTCTTTCAGATTTATCCCTATGCAAATGTCAAAAAGCCAACAAAAAAACACCTAGTTGCACTGTTTGTTTAGGATCCATTTTGACTGTGATTGCAGAGATGTGGTATATTTTCATCTGATTGTGAGCCTCCACTTTACCTGCTTTTAAAAAATTCAGTTTGAATTAGACTACTCTTGATCACGCGGGCTATATTATCGCTCTCAAAAGAACCTTTCTTTACTATTAGATAAGATGCAAGGCAAGTTACAAAGGTATGATAATGGTAACGTTGATAATGAGTAATTGATAATTATTGTCAACGTATCTTTTTCTCTTATTAGTGAAACTTACTAATAAATTTAAATGTTATTGGGGAACAGATGTAGTTATATTAACATTTGTGCATTGTAGGAGGATAACTAGCTAGCATAAGCTACACTCTGCGTTAAAAGACAAATGATTAATCTACAGGAACACAGGGAAATAAAATGGTTCCTGTTGTGTGTTTGAGAAGCAGAGTGAAGATGACCAAAGCTTCTTTTTTTTTTTTCCGTCCCAGAGACGGAGCTAATTCAGTCTGTGCGTATCTGAGAGCTGGTCTGTTTTAGAGCCTCTGCTGGGATTCCTCCAGCAAGCTAGAGGGGGCAGCCCTCCTTTCCTTTGCTGGTATTTTTAGAATAGGACTGACCTGGGGGACCCTATCTCAGCACACAAGCAATGAGATGAGAGAGGCGCTGCGAACACTGCATGAGCAAAGGTTGCATCTCCGAGTTGGGCAATGGATGCAGGCTATGTGGGTGTATATGTGATGCGCACAACTGTTTTCTAGCGTTTTATCTGTTTGAGCCTTGGCTTGCATGATGCTCGGTGTGTAAACTACACAAAATATCTATCTCCATCAGCCTTAAATTGTTTTTTTGCGGGAGCAGTTGCACAGTTGTTGTACGCCTGTGTGTTTTTATTCAGTCTTTGTGAGAGGAGAGGGTTTGATAAATGGGTTTAGTCAAGATTTATACCTCTTTGTCTGATTCACACAGCAGATGATGCTCTTGATAATTTTGTATGCATAGGGCATTATCCATAATCTGTGTTTCTTTCAAGTAGACACAGGACATTGGAAAAGCCTCTTGCTTGTTGAAAAATCAGAAATAATGTTTCACAAATTCAGACTTTTGACAGGCTGCGTTTTTACTTTTACTGCTAATTTATTTAAAACGACAAGGGAACCGATTGTTCATATAAATATCAGATGTTTCGGACACAGCGCTAGTGGCAGGGTTTTTCAGGTTTGTAGGAATGTCTTTGTGACGCACCTATATTGAAAACAACACCCCAGTCATCATTGTAGCCGCTAACACTGCGTGTTAGGTTTAGATGGGTGGAGCCACTCCAATCTGGTCATACATAACTTCTTATCTCTCCTAGCACAGGGTGTGAATGTAAGCTTTGTTAACTATAGCTGCAACCAAGCTGTAAAAACATAGAGAAAGTACAAAGGGCAACTTAACGTGTTTATTTCTTAAAATGTTTTGAGATCTTCGATGAAAACGTCATTACGTTGTAAAGCTATTCAAGACGGCGACTGTATGGACTAGTATGTGTCATAGTTATAGCTGGCCCTGTAGGTATTTGTACAGGAGGCACCTGGTGATTCTTTAGTATGTGGGTTAGGGTTAGTTTTAATTATGAAATTAAAAATTTACAAATGTATTTTAAACATTAAACTTTACTGTTATTAGATGAGAAGTTTGATACCTCTGCAGGGCCATGATTAAAAAAGAACCTATTGGAAGCAGGTTCTGTCTCCAGTTCGAGGGCTGATCTTCTGATGCACAACCGGAGTAGAGCAATTTCCAATATGAACATGGGACACGTATATGAAATTAGATGTCAGGAGAAAAACATTCCTCAACTTGTTTGGTCTGTTGCTCCTGAAGGCAGATGTAGGGTGTGGGTAGTTTCCAGAATTTGATCTTAATGGATGTCTCACCCTCAGTGCTTTTGCAGGTGGAAGTTTCCCCCAAAAAGGTTTATTAAATATTTTAAGATTGGAAAAGGCTACACTTGGAGGACTTGTGTTTGAAGTTACACGCGTCTTTCAAATGAATTGGAAATGGCTTGAAAGTTCCTTAGTAATTCAACATAAAGTCCCCTGGAATTTGATGTGGCACACAGAGCCAAAATGACTGCAGTTCTGCAGCACAGTTCAAATAAATCATCTCTACATGAAGGCTATAATGTGCTTTTTAAAATATGTGTACGGAGGTGTTGATTCACCTCCTGTTAATTTATCTGTTATTTTGGAAGATGTCCTTTGCGAAACTTTTGATGGGTGTTTGTATTATTTTGTCCAGTCCATATATATTGGCCAGGCTGGGGTGAAAAACAAACACTTCTTTGTGCTGTATAGTTCAGCAACAGTGCACACTACGTCAGTCACAGAACAAAAAGCAAACAATATTCATGAATGGAGGAATAATTGCAGGGCTGTTATTGTTTATTGTTATTATGATAGTATTGTGTTACTTTTTGCTTTGTCTAACCACGCATCAAAATTAATGTGTTTTAGCCTTTGTAGTCTGCTATTCTCAATTCAGCCAGCTGACTGGAATAATGTGTTTTCCTTTCAATGTCATGCAAGAAAAATGGCAGCACATAATTAAAATGTTAGATTTTACTTGAATTCTTATTTGTTCTTAAATTATTTTTTACATGATTAATTATAGCACAAACAGAATAGATGGCTGCAATGCACAGATATGTCTTTTGAAATATTTTCAGTGCTTGTTAGTGTCCTCTCTAACATGGACATAATGCACGTATTTCTGTTTTGTTGCAGGTCCTTTCACAGATGTAGTCACCACCACCCTCAAACTGAAGAACCCATCTGACAGAAGAGTTTGTTTCAAAGTGAAGACGACGGCGCCGAGAAGGTACTGCGTACGACCAAACAGCGGTGTCATTGAAGCCGGTGCATCTGTCAACATCTCTGGTGAGTTTTTCCCACAGACATTTACCAAAAACGTATTTAATCACTGTCATTTCTTTTAGCCTGTGTGTAGATGTGAACCCACAAAAAATTGTTGTTGATTTGAAATAGACAGTGACAGACCTGAGAGGGAAACCGGGGCAGGGTAGTGTAGCCGTACTACGGTCACTAGGAAGCAAGACCACATGCTGAACTGAAGCTGAGGTGTTGAAGTCCCAACTGGGACTTGCAAGTTTCATGAAGTTTCATGAAAACAGGGTAGTGCCAGGACTGAAATGACTACACTATCAATGAACAATTAATTTTTAAACTTCCATAATTACTGTAATGCAGTACCTAGTTGATTTAGGTTTTTTGTAAGTCAAGTAACTTTACTGTTTGACAGGAGAGATTGTTGTTGTACAGTTTTAAAGGGACAATGATGTTGGCAGTTAATATTCAATGAATTAAATTAAAAAAAAAATTTATTTGGAGATCTTCTGCAATTAGAACTGTTAAAACGATCACTGTTCACTGGACCTTACTCACCCTTTCATCGGATTAACATATCCTTTCACCTTCCATTTACAGTCATGCTGCAACCATTTGACTATGACCCCAATGAGAAAAGTAAACACAAGTTCATGGTCCAGACAATTTTTGCCCCACCGAATGTTACTGACATGGACGCACTGGTAAGTGTTACATATGTCCGAGTTTATTGTCTTTACTTTAAAGTTGTCTTTACTGTTTCAAAAACACAATAACTACACTTTGCCGAAGGTTAGGGCTTTTTGTATTCCGTACTACTCAGAATGTAGCACAGGTAATAGAAAGTTTAGAGCGAAATGTAAAATATATATTTTTTTTGTGGGTGTTGTTTTTGTGTGTGTATGTGTGTAATTTATTTTAGATTGCAAATTTTCAAAAATATATCTCACATAAAATGGATCGTAAATATCTGAATTGCCTCTTTGACTGCGGCATGAATGCTTACATTTTTCCAAATGAACCAGTCATAGCACCCTGTTCTTTGAAGACCAGTATGGCATAACTCATAATACATTTTCTGGTTATCCACCAGAGGACAGCAAAGGCTCAGTCAGTTAAGGTTGGACATTCCCCCGAGTCCTATTCATGAAGTGGCTTGTCTCGAAAGAGAAGCGAAATCCAGGAAGTGTTAAAAGAACAAAGGCCTGACCTGTCCTATCAGTAAACTGGAATCAAATAACGTTACTAATTCCTCATATCAAGGATTTTTGATATTGTTTAACCTCCGTGCAATAAAAACAACTTTTATATAACCATAAAAGGATTTTGTACTTTTGAGGATTTTAAGTCATTTAAAACCTTTTTCCACGGAGTGTAGCCGATGAAACAAACGTGTCAGAGTTGAGGAGCTCACTTTGAACTGTAAATACTGAGCTACAAACCATGAAAAAATGTACATTTGGGACAGTTGCGCTTTGCGTAGAATAAGTGTTTTAGGTATTTAAAAGTTTTTTTTGAAATACAGATGTGCAGGTTGTATGTTACTGTAATGGCTGGAGATTGAGGGCTGTATTGCATGCGAGTAGTACGACATGGGCTGAAATGTGTGCGCATGGGTGTGTGGATGGATTCCAGCTGCTAGCAGTTGGAGATCATGAATAACATGCCCATTTTTCATCTCCACCAGTGGAAAGACGCAAAGCCGGATGATCTCATGGATTCCAAGCTGAGATGTGTCTTTGAGCTGCCTTCTGAAAACGATAAAGTGGTAAGAAGCACTGCTTCACGTTAAGAACAGCTTATTTTCACGACTTGAATCGTAACCTGAAGTTTCCTGTTGTCGTCATCTTTCATATAAACATATGCGTTAGAAAAATAAGTATAAATCGATGTACCAGTGGAACAACTGGTTAATTGAGTTGTGACGGATAGTTGACAAAAGCTAATTAGGTTTTCCCTAATCTGCATTTTCCTCAATACTTACACTTTGTTGTTTTCTTTCCAAGCCTGACCTTAACCTCACCCAAGACATTTTGTCGTATTTGGTTTGTTTTGCACGTTAGATTGTTATCACGTACGTATACGTATCTACAGGTATGTGAGGTGGCACATACCTGTAGCAGTTCAGACATTTGTAGATCAAAAACAGAAACGGTGATACTGTTTGAAAAATGCAGAAAAGCTAAACAAGATTGAAACATATTTTTTAATCTTGTTGTTGTAAACAATCCTAATTTCAACTGGTATATGCTGAAGCACGTCACCTGCAAAAGATACTACTTACAGAGACGAAGTAACACAATTTTCATCAAAAAGAAAAATCAATTTCAACGTTCAGCACTTACAATACATGATGATCTATTACGGGATGCATGATTCCTTTACATGTAATTGATCATTTTTGGAGCACAAGAAACGACGGATGCCTTTTGCACTACATTTTATTTCGCGATTTTACCGGCACGGTTCATTTGCCACCCACATCAAGCCTGCCCCCGCGTAAATGACAAGCAGCTGCCGAGAAAGTTTTTCAAGGTGAGAAAATAACTTGAAAGATTTTGGGTAAGAAGTGCAGCTGAACAGCTGAAATAATTATTGAGCCTGTTGCTTCAGCCTCTAAGATGTTTCTGTACATATGCTGAATTAGGCTAATGGGGCATTTACAGATGCAAATTCAAAAGTCTAGGTCAGAAAGGAAAAGCTGGTTATAATTATCTTCCAGTTATTTAGAATGTGTCTAAACAACTCACTTGCCACCTTTTGTTAGTTTGTCTGGCACTTGCATTTAAATTAGACCATCCAGTCGAAGCAGAGGATGTAAATAACGCAACACCCCCCAAGTGCTACAGATTGGCCAGAGCCCAGCTATCAAGTACTGCTTTGTAGCTGGATGTGTGAACGCACTTTAAGACAAGTATAGATGTTTTTTTGTGTGTTTCCTTTTCAGCTACAACTCCCCAAGAGAGAAGGGCATGAGTGTAGTAACGGGGAAGTGTTTCTAATACCACAAATACCACACATTATCATATAGTTGAATAAATGTGTTGCATTGGATAACATGAGATTTTAGTGACTTAGTGGCACAGGGTGTCATTGATTCCCTGTGTGGTAGTTCTGTCCCATTAAGATTATTCACAAAATATCTGTACAAAGATGACAGGTTTTGGGTCTTTCATAGGCCTCAAAGAAATCAAATGTGGTCACATTCATAATTATTCTTGCCTTTTCTTTCAACAGCTAGTTCTAGCTTTTAGTTACTGCCCTGTTATTTGTTACGGATTAGTAACAATACACAGGTAGTATAGTTAACTTTCATCTACAGTTTAGTAATTGTATGCACATTTTACTATGGTCCATTTCCACATCCAACATGGCTCCTGGTGGTGTGCATTTACCTCCCTTGCCTGTTTGATGTGGATTTGGACAACGTGGTCATTCTTTGGCAGAAACTGTCATCTAGAGGGTGTCCTCTCCACTTGGCTCAGAATGCACAGCGCATTTCACTTCATTGATTCTTTCCTTCTCTTTGTCGAGCAGAATGACGTGGAAGCGACCAAAGCAGCTCCAGCGCTGAACTCTGCAAAGAACGACTCGGCGGCAGCAGCAGTGCCCGTCGCTGCCACCCTGGACGATACGGAGATGAAGAAAATGCAGGACAAGTGCAAGAAGATGCAAACGGAAATGAACAAGCTGCACGAGGAGAACCGGCAATTAAAGGTTAGATGTGTGACGAATAACAATGAGAAAGTGAGGAAACACTGTAAATGTCATTTTTTGGAAAGATTCCTTAGGGGTGATTTATTGTATTGTCCTTGTTCTTATGTAATATGACACAGGATGGCACTGGAAGAATGTGTTTTTAGAGCTGGACAATCAATTCGTTTGCTTTTATACTTCATAGCGTTTAAATTGTATCCTCCCACACAGCGTAAAAATATGATAGATCTCAGATGAATTTCACAGATTGATATGGGTTTTGTTTTCTTTAGTTCCCCGAAGCTGTGCAGCTGCATGGTGTGCAGCCGCAGCTCACGATGTGTGCGTTTCAATTTAAACTTCACATTTATTTATTTATTGCGTCCCGTGTCCAAATTCACAATTTCAATGAATAGCAGCTGAATTAGTTTTGACAAAAATGAGAGATTAAAATGTCGTTTTGCTTTTCACATTGAATACTATTAAACAATCTGCATACGGCACTGACTCTGTTCCGCTGTCCTTCATCTCTTTGACAGGAGGAAGGCCTTAGAATGAGAAAGTTACCTCGCTCAGACCACATGACATCAAACTCAACTAGCCTCCTTGGCCGAGAAGCCACCACTGCCTCCTTGCCCTCCCTTCTTGTTGTCATAGCAGCCATCTTCATTGGATTCTTCCTAGGGAAGTTCATCTTGTAGACTGGGAGATGCATGCCAGCCGTACCCCTCCTCCCCCCTCCCCGGCTCCAGAATCAAAAAGGCCTGGAAGAAGAACCAAGATGTCTTTCTGTTGACTTTGCCATATCATTGATATTGTGGCCTACAGTGAACACATCTGTACAGCATCATGCAAAGGTGTCGCCTTTTTACAGTGTCACGTGGTTATGTATACACAGTGAAGAAAAAGGCGACTAAGTGATTGCTCCCCCACCCCACCCCTTTGTTCTTTTCTTTTCTTTTGGTTTTTTGAACGGCTGTATCGTACAGGCAAATGTGGCAGGACAATGAAAGATCTTATCAACGTGGAAGATGCACCAGGAGTGGGCAAGAGGCAGTCAAAAGATTAGTTATTTTTTTCGCTCTGTTTTTAATAGGAATTGAACGGAATGTTAGGTGTCTTCTAAATGTTGTTTTAAATCCTTTTAAACAAAAAAGGAAATAGCTTCCATCAAAAAGACATTGCTACCTGTTGCTGGATTGCCTCCGGAGTAAATTTGTTGAGTTTGTAATTTCTACTTCTTGTCTTGGAATGTTCAGGTCCAGCTGGGGATAAAGGT
Organism: Channa striata; assembly: GCA_033026295.1. Lineage (NCBI taxonomy): Eukaryota > Metazoa > Chordata > Actinopteri > Anabantiformes > Channidae > Channa > Channa striata. The sequence continues at coordinate 15,565,391 of CM065185.1, read as the reverse complement.
GCCTCCTTGTACATTTTCACACTTTCCTCACAATGCCAATACAGACTTTATTATTATTATTAATATTATTATTATTATTATTATTATTACTACTACTACTATACAAAGCATATATTCCTTCTGAGGCAAGCAAATATTGACTGAAATAAAGTCTCCATTCTAAAAATCCTGTCCCATGGTAATAAGCATTGACGAAATAAAAAAGAAAAAATGTGGTTTTGATAGCTGTCTTTTCCTGCATCTCTCCTCTGTGATACACCCACAAATAGCCATAACCAAAAGTTGAACGCTATGTGCCAGACTTTCCATCAGTGCTTGCATGCCTTTTTTTTTTTTTTTTTTTTTTTTTCCCGCTAAGACTGTGAGCTAACCATGTGTTCTTAAATATACCTCACATTTTAGCAGTTACAGCAGCAGCTCTAAGTTGCCAAGAGTCGTTAAAGTAGAAAAAAATCTTCTCAGCCTCAGACATTTGCTATTTTGGGACCTTAAAATGAAGTGATCCTCATTATGTTGCAGCATGAAGTTATGTTATTGCTTTGTTTGCGAACTAGACTTAACCAGGATGAAAATTTACTTCATCGCTTGATTTTGCTGACGCCGGGTTTAGACCGTTAAATAATTAGATTCTGCCTAAAACGGAGGCTTAAAATCTGTATTTTGGAGCTTGTCCTGCCAATTTAACGTTATACATTTTTGGTACATTATGGAATTTAGGATGTGGTCACTGGGTCTCAAATCGTCACGGTCATTTTAGTTTGATGACTAAAATACATAACCTTCTTTACAGGATGCCTGTTTTCCACAAAAGGGAAAAACCTACAATCATTATATTAAAGCATAAAATAATATAATTCATACTGACTCCTGAAAGACGGGGTAGTGTGGGAAAAGGCCTCTGGGTTTTTATTTATTTATTTTTTTATCCTTTTTGGCATTAGAAGTCGGATTACATGTTTCATGTGCATGTTTGTTTTTTTGTTTTGTTTTTATGGCAGCTACAGTATAATTGTGAGATGAACAGGCTCACTGTTGGTGAGTAAAAACAAAACTTACAAATGTCTTTCCTAAAATGTTTCCATATCTGAAGATTTTCATCGGATGTTTCATGCTTTTCAAATTTCAGCTTTAACATACATTAAAAAATACCAAAATGTAGGTGCTATTCTAGGTGTAGGTTAAATATACTTTTGATTTGGGTAAAATTCATAGTTCCTACAGAATATACAATAACTATTGTTTCAGAGGTAAGTATAGAAAAATGTCAAAGATGCTTAGAAATGTTATGCTATTGATGCAGTTTTTTCAACATTGGACCTTACGCTATATGTGCAGCATGTTGCATTGTTTTTATGATGTTTCATATTGCAAGGTTGTGCAAAATTCACACTGCTGAGATTTAAAAAAAATCTACAGTCCCAAGACAGTCAAAGACATTTATTATGATTTTATTAAGGCTAAATTACGTTTGCTTACCATACATTGTGATTTCGTTTTTGGACACACGTAAGCTTTTTCCCCATTTTCTCCTATATAGCTGTTTTTTTTGTTTGTTTTTTTTGTTTTTTTTGTTTTTTTTTCTCTCAAAAATTGTTTTCCAAATTTGTTCTCCAAATTTGTTCTCCAGATTTGTTCTCCAAATTTGCTCATGTGTCACGATTTCTGGTTTTAGTTTCTCCCTAAGAGAAGAAATCTGTAAAAGAGGAGGCAGCTTTTAATTTCTGCCAGTAGTAGATATGTTACCCTGAAAAACACCCATCTACATGTGGTTGTGAAGTTGTAGGAGAGCTAACGTTTCTTCAGCGAGGATGCAGTAATCTGCTCCATCACTGCTAAATATGAAAGTGTCACTTTTTTCACTGAGGAATAAGTTTGCTGTGCTGGACTTTGTGTGATTTTCTTTGTCGAATGCAGTTTTAAATACTTATGCTACTCTGAGTGTGCTGATAAGCTCTCAAACAGGTACTGGTCCACAATCCAGCTTGATGACCCCACATTCCTGTGACCCCCTGAGCATCTGATGACCTTTTCCCAGGGGCTTACACTCTGAATTCACTACATAGTGAAATCCAGAACCACCCAGACGAGCTACTCTGCAAAGGTAAGATGTGTTTTACTGCACTTATCACAAGATTGATAACTGATTATCCACATTAGAATAAGCTAAATATAAACACCCATAGGTAAATTTGTTCAAGTAGTTTTTCCAATTATGTGAAAAAAAAAAATTAAAGATTGAAAATATTTATAGAAAAAAAAATTCAGTGGCCAACTGCTTCAAAATAACTTTGAAAATACAAGTAGGTTAATATTTTTTGAGCTTCTTCTGCACTGACTTCCAGATTTGTGTACTGTAATGAATTATACATTAGCATTTGTGTATATAGTTGAACTTTTATTTTTTTACTGTTTAACGTTCTTGGCTGAAATACTCTATTACAAGTAAAAATACCAATTCAAATTCTTTAACAGGAAGTACTATGTTTATGCTCTGAATCAAAGTAAAAAAGCACAAGTTCTCCTCAAAGCAAGTGATTAATCTACAAACCAGTGAGAGTAAACTTTTTAAAAGGGCAAATATTGTGAATTTCATGTTTGTGCTATAAATAGTAAAACCTTAAAATGTAAAAATAATTCTAGCTATAAATCAAATCTCTTACCCACAGACTGTGTGGAACAACCTGATGTACCCCACAGCTTTCTGTACTCTCAGGTGGTTAATCAGTGATAAATCAGAATTGATATTATTTTAAATCTGTAACTGCAAAAGGTAACTAGTAACTAAAGTCAGGTAAATGTACTGGATTAACTGAATTGTTGTGGAGTAATAATGACAGTTATATAATCCCTCATTTTTGGTGGTTGTGGGGATAATGGTCAAAATTAGTAGTTTTTGGCAGTAATGATGTTGTAGGCCTTATACTTCCCACATTTCCCTTTAGAAATACTTTAAATTGAATGATTCAGTCAGAAACTATTGAAATATTTAATGTACACACAGCATTTTGAAACATTTTTATCATATTGCTCTGTCCTAATTGTAAGTAAAATGTGAAAAAATACAGGATTGATAAGTAGTATTGTAGTAGTACTGTTAATCATAATGATACTTATCCTTACTCTGTGTGGAGAAGAGCACAACAGCCTTAGGGAAAAATAACCTGATCAAATGGCCCAACAACTAACAGCCCATTCACTTCAATATTCTAAAATAAGTGATCAGTGAATTATAAGCTTCAACAAAAATGTTTACTCACATTTTGCTACCAGAAGAGAATGCGCTCTGTTCAGGTGACTTTATTTCCCAATTTTATAGATGCATTTTTTTCTAATGTGAGAGAATTTAGAAATATCATGATCAGATGCTGAACACAGAGCAATGGATCTGTGAGGAAAATTTTAAAAAGTCTCTTACTTCAGAATGCACAGTAGATATGTTTTATTGTAACCAAAGTAACCATCACCTTTATGTGTACTAGAAACAAAAATGAAGACATTTGTTAAGTACTGTAATTACTGTAAACAGTGACTCAGAAGCATCTCTCCTTGTTAAGGAGCTTATTGTCAAACAGTTCATTGTAGAAAACATTTCCACACAAGTCTTTTTGCAGTACCAAACCAAGCAACGAGTTAATAGTTTTAGCTAAATACACTGTAGAAAACATATTCTTAGGTCCGTGTGGATCTATAAACTTTTTCTGTGTTTGTGGAGACGAGCAGGTTGACCGTTGGTCCCACTGTAAAGTGCAGCTTCTGTGGTGCAGCAGTGTCAAGTCTTTGGTAGCTGGGGAGGAGTTCAGAGGATCAAGAGCACCAGTTTTCATCCTCGTTCGAAAAGAGTAAGTCGACTTTTCTTGTTCCAACAAACGGTTTCCTTGTCTGCTTTTAGAATCCACACTTTTGTGTAGTTAGGTCTGTCTAAAAACTGCTTTCTAGCTCTGCCAGAAAAAGAGCAGAGATATGACGAGTACCACTGTCACGTGTTTCAGGCTGCCTGCGTTCCGCCCTCTGCCGTCATTGCGCGGCAGCAGAGGCCGGTCTCCCCCTTGGCTATAATCGGACAGTTGCCCACTCGACGAGCACTGGACCAGGGGCATCTGGTAGGAGGTGGCCCGCTTTTCTGGCCGATCCGGGCTGGAGCCGTCGCTGGGACGCTGACCGTTGTAGAGCAGGTAGCGGCCATGGGCATCCTGCTCCATGCGGAAGAGCTCGTACTCTGTGTGAGGGAGTCTGATACCCAGCGCCACGCAGCCATTTGTTTCAGTGACATCCTGCTCCACCCCGACCTGCCAGGACCCCTGCTCTCCACACTCGTTTCCGTTGAAGACATTGAGGAGGGACGTTGTGGCCAAGTCCATGGGCATCACCCTCATGTGGTTGACTAGAGGAAGGCAGACGCGTGAGTACTTACTTACTTACTTACTTACTTACTTACTTACTTACTTACTTACTTACTTACTTACTTACTTACTTACTTACCCACTTACTTACTCACCACTTACTTACTTACTTACCACTCACACTTACCACCCACCACTCCACCCACCCACCCACCCACCACCCACCCACCCACCACCACCCACCCACCCACCACCACCCACCCACCCACCCACCCACCCACCACCCACCCACCCACCCACCCACCCACTCCACCCACCCACCACCCACCCACCCACCACCCACCCACCCACCCACCACCCACCCACCCACCCACCCCACCCACCCACCCACCCACCCACCCACCCACCCACCCACCCACCCACCCACCACCACCCACCCACCCACCCACCCACCCACCACCCACCCACCACCACCCACCCACCCACCCACCCACCCACCCACCACCCACCCACCCACCCACCCACCCACCCACCCACCCACCCACCCACCACCCACCACCACCCACCCACCCACCCACCCACCCACCACCCACCCACCACCCACCCACCCACCCACCACCCACCCACCCACCCACCCACCCACCCACACCCACCCACCACCACCCACCCACCCACCACCCACCCACCCACTTACCACTTACTTACTTACTCACTTACTTACTTACTTACTTACTTACTTACTTACTTACTTACTTACTTACTTACTTACTTACTTACTTACTTACTTACTTACTTACTTACTTACTTACTTACTTACGCAAACTACCTTTGTATTCCTTTAAACGACTGCAGTCTTGGTTACAATGGAACCAGATGAAAGTGTTTCTCTGATGCATCCACAAAAATTGGCCAATTCATCATAATTTTTAATATTTGTCTTTTTATTTAATAACAAATGCACCCAGTTACCTTTGAAGACAAAGTCTGTGCCTCCCATGACCCGAGTGGAGTGCAGTCCGCGGCTGTAGCGTCCACGGGCATAGATAGTGAAGGTGGGGTGCTTGCAGATGGGATCGGAGTAGTGATAGTAGTTTCCCTCCCAGGTGTGGTTGTTGTCATGGAAGACAAAGTGCCTGGTGAGGAAGAGGACTTCAGGGCGAACTTCACAGCGCTGACTCACCCACTGACCGTACAGGCCAACGGTCAGGTCGGCCCGCGGCGGCAGGATGGGAGGGTGGAACTCGTCGGAGCGGTAGATGATGCGGCAGGCGATGCAGCCGTGGTCGTGATTCTGGGAATCAAAGAAGGGAAACACGTTATAAACACCTACAAATTTAAACGATTAATGACTTTAATTTAGATGACTGCAAAATATAAATAAAATCTTAATGCAACATTCAATGTCAACAAGTGTCTCATTTACGTAACATTTTGGTAACAACTGATGATTACAGCATGTAAACATTACACAGCTTAACAGGCTATAATAAAATATACTGCTACAAGAAGAGTGAACTGCATTTTTATGTAGATATTTGACTAAAGTGTAATTCAAGGTCTGCAGTACAAACCACAGTCAATTGCAGATGTATATTCAAAAAAGTCTTAAATGACACCAACTTCACTTATTTTTAATTTGCTGGCTATGTTCAGTTGAAGTCATCTGTTTATTCAGGCTAGTTTGTGATATTCTAACATGGGGAAGCTCACTTAGTACTGCTAAAATATGAACAAAAAAGGATTTTAAAGACATAGGCTTGTCTCTCTAGTCATTACTTTTCATTAAAAAAAGTCACGTGTGAAGTCATTACACCTTGTAACGCAACTTTCAAAATATAGTAAAAAGTGGAGATATTTGCTTTTGGAAGTAGTTTAGTCAAATTAGCCATAATGAAAATCGACTTTAATCTACTAAAATGTTCACGTATCTATACTGTAACTACTTTCCACTCACACTGGTTTCACTTGCCGTAATCACTGATCCTGTCAGTGCAATACCTCCAAGCTGTGCTTCGAATGTACACGATGGGGAAAACACTCTGTGCTAAATGTTGTCCAAAATATATTCAAGTTTATCTGAAGATATTAGTCTTCAATCTTGTCAATTAGTCTCATTGAGTGAATGATTTCTGAAGCAACATTACTACATTTGTTCGACTTTATTTTTAACAAAACACTAGTTACTTAAAAGTGACAACAGCAAATTAAAGCCACTGACATTTTCTCTACGTAAACCGCTAGTCCACACTGGTGCTGGTTTGCAGTAAACCAGATAAGAACACAGGAACATTTAAGTGATGAAGCTGGTAAATTTACAAGACAGCAAAAAACCCAGAGAGCCTCAGGTTTAGCAGGAAGCTGTTGAGGCTCTGAACTGTTCACAAAAGTTTTCACTCAACTCTACAGAACCCAATGGAACATGACAGTGCCGAGAGCTTTCTAAATCCATCGTCGGTATATTGTGTCGTGAAATTCACATGAAGGACAGCTGGCGTCTGTTCAGAGGTGAATGAGGAAAAACAATTTCCTTCGCGCAGAACCTCTGGAGTGTTGGAAATCAGACTAAATTTCAGCATGTTCTCAGAGCGATCGCATCATTTTACAGCGAAAGGCAGATGTCTGGTGGAACAAAAGCCGTGACAACAGGAAGCCACGCATCAAAAAGCCATAAAAACAACGCCAGCATATCCTCAAATTGACAAGAGTGTTTGGAAATCCATAAATGACTCTTTATCCCATTTAATTCACATTAGAGCAGCGTGTGGTCTCAGTATTCGCAGGCCGGACCACTGTGGGTCTGTGGCTGCAGGAAACGCTCGAGGGCCTGACTGATTTGGTGCTGGAAGCCTCCGTGCTCCATTCCAAAAAATGTCTTCCAAGGATCAAACTCCAGGGAGGCGGGTGAGTTTCTGTTATTTGAGTGTGGTCAGACTTTAAGACCCAACACCCTCCGTCACTTTTTTTCCCAGGCAACATTATGTTCGCATGAGATTTACGGGCAGTTAATAAAAAGAAAAGGAGACTGCTGAAGAAAATTACAACGATCACTGCATCCTACAGATGAGATAATCTCAGTGGGTGGTGGGGGCAGGGGGGATAAATACACTATGCACAGAGAAAGCCATATTTTAGCATATGTGTATTTTGGGAGACAGGAACAAGGGCAGAATGGAGGGGGAGTTTCTGTTGCAGGTGTGGAAAACATGTTCCAGATCTGCAGGAACTCACAGTCCACGAAACCCCATACAGACAATCTGTCAGAGGTGAGGGGGAAAGGAAGGCCTGACGATGAACATGTCCTCCTCCTCCTCCTCGGGATTCTCGTCTGTCAGCTGAAGAGGGATCATTCTGACGGGAGGAGTAACGTAAACCTCCACTGGAGTTCTGTTTTAAAAGGAATTTTACTTTTACAGACATTGAATTGTTAAAAATACTGTGACAGGCCACGTTCTTGCTTCACTCTCATCTTCAGTTCTACTGTGTTCTACCTAAAGCTGCTGTGCACTCAGGTGATTCATAGGAGCTTATCAATATATTCATCACTCTGCATCTTCTCCACTTTAGATTTTGGCAGCAGCAAACAAATGTTCAGAGATTTAAAACGGGAGGGAGACCTTAATCGTGCCCTTGAGAGCAGCATGTAAAAAGGTAATGGGCCACTTTTTTTCCTATTTAGCTGCAATCATCACGGCCAAGTGTGAAAACTGGTTCACGGGAGCCTTAGGCGAGTTTTACACAACCCAATTTGTGTCCTAATATCTATTCTGTTCTATTGTTTGCAGGTGGCAAATAAAAGTTTTACGGCCTTTGTGACACTGTTTATCATTAAGATTCAACAATAATGATTCAAACCCAATTTGTGCTTTTTATTGCAGGTTCCTCAGCTGAGAGCATGTGCGCGACCCCGAGCCGAAGCGTGAGAAAATCCATAGCCCTAGTGTCTGAACAGTGAAGGACACTCACGTCATCTTTGGACAGAGCCAAGAGAGGCGTCTCTCCACATGAGTCCCATTTTTACGCCGAGCTCCAGAGCTCTGGACCGCGGTGGTCGGCGTTCGCTTGCTTCACCTCAGCTGCACCTTAAAAGCCAAGATTTGCATTTCTTCCAACTCAAACACAGTTCGCATTAAACCAAACGCGTCTTTCAGCTGCTATGATCCTCAGCGAGGAAAATGGCAACAACAAATCGTCATTTTTCATCACTGATTAATCTGCTGCTTTAACAGCAGCTTAAAATCTATATTTTGTCTATTAAATGTTAAGCGTACGCTCCTTTTCCTCTCGTCTTTCTTATCAAAACCTAAAAATATTTGGTTTGTTATCAAAAGCGGCAAAGAAAAACAACGATCTGTCTTAAACAAGTAAACTCATGATTTTAAAGTGACTGAACAGACTGATAACTGTGTTTCCTGGTCAGGATGATTAATTTGCAGAGGACAAACCAGCTGAGAAAAATACAAGAATAACACATTTTTGAGATGAGGGGAACTTTCACAGCAAATTATCAGCAGACAGGATTATTGTCCGTCTACAGTATCTGAACTGCACAAGCCTGTTGGATCCGCTTCAGACTGGGAGAGAAGCATTTTATGCTCTTACTGGAAGTAAAAGGAAACTGCGGAAATGAAGTAGGAAATTACTACCTTTGCTTTATTTAGATACACATAACATGTATTCATTTCATGTTTTACTACATTGGGCAGATGCTTTTGTCTGACGTGACGTATAATGAGGTACAGTCCAGGCCGCAGTCAGTCAATCAAGGAGAACTAGAAACGAGCGTCACTGTGTTTGGCAGTTTGGCCATTTTAAAATGACTGTTTAGTCCTGGATATCGTCGTCCTCTAAACGTCTAACGAGGAACAAGGTCAGGCCTGAAATGCTCCTTCAGAAACCCAATGGTGACAACGTAAGGACGAGGACGTCCCAGAAATTCACCGCAAGACTTTAATCTTAAGTGGCTGTTAAGTTTTAACTGCTTTTCAACTATTTGCATAAGCATAATTATCTTACAAGTGACAAATGCAACACTGCATGTAGAATACTGGCATCTGCGTGAATCAAAAGGAGCAAGTCAGATGATAAAAGGTTTTTGTTGAGGTGTTTTTCTTTGAGCTAAACCTGATAGTTGAGATCTCCTAGTTGTCTTTTCATTCTAAAGTGGGTGTTAAGCATGAGACTCAGTGAAAACACACTGAGCCAATAAAGTTTTTCACAGGCACAGAAAATGACAATAACCACAATAGAAAGACTGTCATAGTATCATTTAGTTTTAATAGAATTATTTTACATTTTTATAACTGACTAGCTTCCATCTTTTCAAGTGCTCACAGTTCGGTGGAATCGTCACCCAAACACAAGAAATCACATCATCATCCCAAATTAGCCTCTGCACCAGCGAACAACAGATCAGCACCGACTTGTTTACTAGTCATCAAATGGTCACGACTCTGCCTCTGTGACGCAGCCGCCAACCGGACGACAGAAAACGGGGAAAACGAACTCAAAAAAGTACGTCTGCTGCCTCGCTATTGCGTCACTGCTGAGATCCACCCAGTAACCACAAATGAACACGCTTGCACCAGGACCAGCTCCGGACGCAGGGCTCAGGATTAATAGATCTCGTAGTCGTCATTGCAATAAAAATCCCCAGAAAGAAACCGCTGCAACCTCAAGAGATGGTTGAGTGAAGAGCACTTTGTGCAGGAAGGAGTGAGGTATTTTATACTGTTCTCACCACAATGTGTGGAGGTCAAATCCCAATTTACTGTATGTGCTCAGTTGATGGCCGGTCGCACTTAAAACTGACCAAAGCTATAAAGTTACTCAACATTTGAGATGATTAAAAATGCCTGTAATATACCATCAAAAGCGTAACGGGCCGTTTCACTCAAATTATAAAGTCGCATATTTTCCTCACTTTTCTCCACAGCTCTGGACGTTGGTTTGATTCTACTGTACTAAAGTTTGGCGTCAACCACATCCAAGATTTCCTCTTCCTTCTGCATATAATGGACACTAAACTAATTTTAATTTTTTACCTCACCACATGAAGACTGCAAAAAGCTCTCAACACAACTGTGATTCATACTGTGACCTTATTCACATCCAGGAGGAAAAGAAACGTGTCCGATAGTCCTTCTTCCAAGAACCTGAGGGTAACATCTGTCTATCACATCTGGTGCTGAACAGGTGAAGAGCTTCCTGTTTAACTGAGCTTGTTAGTTTAAACCCAAAGGCTACGTGCATGATGAGAATCTGAGCTGAAAAATGCTAAAATACTCTGATTCATTTCTGTACATTTTCATATTTCACATTTGCACATGATAAAAGATAAAATCGTTGATACCCTTCTAGGGAACCAGCCTGAAACTGACCAAAATACAAAAAATTATAATCTGACTTTTTATTTCTAAACATTTTATCCAAAATGGTCCAGGCACATTTGTTTGAAAACATCATAAATAAGGGGATTATGGTGATTATTCAAACCGTTTCCTGTGATCAGCTTCACACTGTTGTTTGAGTCGTGTCTGTATTTTGCTTTGAATTCAACAATTTTGCCCACATCTCTAGTATTTGACCCGCTGTTTACTAGTGCAGCTTCTAGATTGGGGACTGACAAGTCACATTTTAGTCAGCTGTTACTAATGAACATACTGTACGTGTCCTCAAATGTGTTGGTGAAGATATTCTGCCCCTGTTTACCAGGGACTTTCCTCAGTCCTGTTGCAGTTGCTGCATCGCACAAACATTCAATAAATCTCTGGTGTTTAAACGTGGCCTCGGAATGTCCAGCTGAGTGATAAATCTCCTCCTCACGGATCACGTCAGGCCAATTTCAGAAGTCACATTCTCTCAGTTACTCTTTTCATTTAAGCACATAAACTGATTATGATTCTTCAATGAGGACGGAGAATCAGCTGAGAAAACACGTGCGTCACAAACATCTTGTAATGATGATGACATACTTTACTGTAATATAAAAGTAAGTCTTTGACAGGCCAGACATTAAAATTAAAAGGACTCTGATCTGGGCTAAACGTCTCTATTTACTGAAAGCCTACAGTTACTGCAGGATGTTGAATGGGTTTCCCCTTATCATTATTATTGTATGTATCAAGTATAGATATTGATCAATATAATTAAACATTTATCTCAAAATGACCATATAGGAGTATTAAAATATCTACAGAATAAGTCTTCTAAAGTTGAAAGACTTTCATTTCTAAAAGTGATTGGAGTAAAATGTCTAATGCAGCACAAACTGGAAATTGTTTCCGTCTCGGTACAAAGCTGGAAGGCAACAGAGGTGAGAAAGTCATTGGTAATATTGGTAAAACACGCCTTTAAGGCAAAGCTGTCATTATGTGAGGATAACCACAACCTTGTGGATGTGGTGAAGCGAATCACGGCTTCACCAACACTCTGCCTTCCTCTTTATTCAAACCAAGCGGAGCAGTGCTCCTCTTTGATTCGAGCCTCAGGCATGCATGAAATCAGACCTGGTATGCGCTCGCTGGAATAATTCATACGGCTGCGTGATTACAGATTCTAGGAATACCACATGTTGATCGCTCCCAGAGATAGACTGGGCTTCACGTTGCGCCTCTGCGGGCCAGAGGGGCTTAAGCAGAGCCGCTCGGGTCATTAGAGCATCGCAGGGGAGCTCGTCTGATCACAGCTCCTCGCTCCACACTCCCTTCACAGGCTGATCGCCAAGCCTCAGCATCCCGCGCACTAAATGCATGTTGACTTAGACGCTGGACCTGAACAGGATCTGAGTGTGATCTCTGCGGAGGGCGACCGTGAAAACATCACTCTAGGATTTCACCCAGCGGGGAAACTGCTGCTCAGCAGTGTAAATAGAGAAATTACATCCCAGAAGCCCAGCAGAGCGAAGAAAGCACAAATCTGTCAGATGGAATCAGCATGTACATAGTTTCTGGTGTCTAGCAGTGCTAATGTTTACAGCATGAAGGTGTCAGGGCAAAATTGCCGAGATACGCAATGATCCTATCTCACATGTAGATCAAACAAGACTTCAACTTTCATTTGGTTTCATTTACTTCATGCAACCGGTGGGTGAAGATTAGTTCTCGATCATAACGATTTCGGGGTTTTTTTCCACTTTGCTTGTATGGAGCAGACTGTGCATGACAGAGCTCACGTATCAAAAGAGTGTTTCAGAGGTCGGTGTGTGTGTGTGTGTGGGCGTCATCGTGGGAGCGGAGTTGAGCAGAGGTCACACACACACACCAGGCTGCGTGCTCAGGTCAGAAAACTAAAAGCCTCCAGCCTGGTTTTATGTTCCAACAAACACTGAACGCAGGTTCTCATGCAGGTTTGTGAACCGGTGACTGGTGCTGCTCACATGTCAGTGACGCCACCTTCGTTTGTCTCTCCGCAGGCAAAAACTAACAAATTTTTGTTGCCATAAGCAGAAATTGGCAGAAATTCTGCAACCGATATCACAACTACTATTGTGCTGCCCCTCGTCACACGTCACCCTGTGGAGTTTGCTGTGGAGCGAAGCCTTTAGGGGTCCGCACGGGCGCTGTGTGTGGCTACGGTGGACGGAGGCAGGCCGAGCAGGATGGAGGGGAGCTTCATCTGCTGGGAAACGCTTCAGCGAACCAACAAGTAGTAAATAGTGGAAACGCATCAAATTTGGTTCCCCACTTCAAACACAACACACCACAGTACGAGGAGGCGGCTGTGGCAGATGCTAGACCAACAACCGTGACAACTCCCCCTAATTCAGAGGGTTTTCGCAGTGTATTTACCCGCGGTTCTCTTCACAATAAACAGGAAAAAACTGAAGACAAGATGCAAATCCAAACTGTTGACAACACATGATAAGGCTTTCAAGGACGTATTTCATTCACATTTTATCGCTTTAGACACTTTGGTTTTATTTAGGATTTGATGACGATCCGGCCTTCGCCGGTTTGCACAACTTTATCCTGCGGCCATCTCATCATCTCTATGTTGTAATACTGTAAAACACCATGATAATTTGAATCCCCCACCCCTTAGTCCCCGCTCGTAAACTTTATGTGCTCACATGGGTCAATTTTCCAAACTGTTCTGCGAATACAGAGACATTCAAACCCAACAACAATAAACGGGTTCAACTCGTGTTCGCTGTCCGTCACTCGGCAACCTGGATCAGCTGATCCGTCCGTGCCGTACACCTCTGTCGCCGTCTGAAAACGTGGGCTACACCACATGTGCCAGACCTCCACAGCAGCTGGGAAAACGTTTAACACCATCCGGTTTGGAATAGAGCAACACGTCGTCTAATGGGGCCGTGGGTTAATCGGTGAAGGTCTAAGCGAGAGGCAAAAACGCTCATGGAGGTTTCAGAACGACAACGACCAGTAGAGGAAAAAAAATTGATCATCTGAATTGGGCATTTCCCCCCTTGTTTCCTGTTTGAGTATTTCTCATAACTATTTACACCCCTTCATTGTACAACCACTTGTTTCTGTAGAAAACCAAATTACCTAATAAAATCCCGCAGCCTGTTTTTGCTCTACAAGGAGCAAAGGGAACGATTAGACACGTGACTGACCTTGGCGTTCTGCAGGGCCGTCTGGTAGCTGGACGGCTTGTAGTAAAGCCTCTGCGACAGCTCGGTGTGGATGTCCCCCAGAAAGAGCTCCTCCACCAAGTGATCCAGGTTGTGGTGCAGATACTGTTTTTCAAGCCGTAGAAGCTGCAGCTCATGCATGGCAAAGTTAAGCTGCCTGAAGCAGTCGTTGCCGTCCTCCTCGGTCCACAGCTCGTACATCACACTGGGATCCCAGGGGCCCCTCGCGGCCCCGCGGCAGCTGGAGCCGAGCCTCTGGCCGAGCTCTTTGGCCACGGCGGCTGTGTGACACACCACCTGGATGCGATGGAGGTGGTACTCCGCCTCCGTGCCGCCGCGGATGATCCAGGAGGCTTGGCGTAAGCGCAGACGACCCCGGACGACCAGCGTGTAGGTGGGTTTGGTGCAGTGGTTGTCCTCGTAGTAGAACTGGTGAGCCTGGAAGGTGTTGTTGGGGTAGAAACGGTAGGAGCGTGTCAGAAACTCCGGGCCTGATCTCACCTCACAGCTGCAACAGAACACAGGGAGGGATTCAGGAGAGTCGAGATCAGAGTGCACGAGTTTAATCGTCTGGTTTTACACTTGCACAGGCACATATTCTCATCCAGCTGCTGAGTGATCACAAGTACATGTAGTACATCAACTCCTTTTGTCTCTGATACTGATTAAATTAAAGTCCAGACGTCTTCATTTACTGTCTAAAGGTACTACCCAGGTTTGTGGTTTACAGACTAAAGCAGAGCATGAGTTTTACTGCGATTTCTATCTAACCTAAGGACAGGAAATACTCTTCCTCTGTGTTGGATTCACTGTAGAAATGCATTTAGATTTAATATCCAGCTGATTCCAAACACTGAATTTATTAGCAACAAATTACAAAGAACACTACCAAAAAAGAGCATAATTTACAAAGTATCTTCAATGTATTCACATCTTTACTCGAAAAATGTTAAAGATTTTATCTAATTAGAGGGTCTAAGGTCAATTTGTGACACTGGGTTATATAAATGAATCTGATCTGTGATCAGATCATGTCCTGCTCTCTGCTAAATGACCAACAACAGGACAGAAAGTTCTTCAAAGTAAATTCCCTGCTGTACTTCATGATGTCATGGGATGTTTAAGGGAACGTCAGCAGTGCTGATACAAACAGTCCAGGAAGAAACTAGGACCATCAGTCGGTCTTTTTACCTGGTGGACACCCAGTGACCCTCCACGTTGGGAGGCATCTGCACAGTGATTCGGGCTCCGTTGTGGAGGTGCTTCAGCATGTGTCGGCACTGGGAGTCTTTGACGGAGCGGCCGAAGGTTTTCTCCGGGGAGAGGCGGCTGGAGTGGCCGTCCGGGTAGTGATGAGACGAACCTTTAGCCCAGGCTGTGGGGACAAGAGCACACACACGACGATTTAACGCAACAGAGGTTTTAACTGTTTACGACTCAAATCACGGAGGCCGTTTATAATATTTGAACAACACACAGAACTTTTAAAGACTAAATCTGCGTTTGCAGTGAGACTCAGTGGGGCTGCAGACTGAGGCTGTAACCACGTTAGATTTTACTTTTGGCTGAACTTTTTCTTCTGGACAGGCAACTCCTCAGAAAGGCGATTACACTCTGATCAAACAGAAAAACCCGTCCCCTCAGTAGTTTGAAGTGTTTTCTATCTGCCAGAAATGCTCAGAGGATCTAAAATAGGCGTCTAAACTTGAGGATTACAGGGGTTTAACGCTGACCTGTGACGCAGGTATGAGTTGAGCTTTTATGGGTCAATATCAGCTCATTCTGTGATATAAACACAACTGTTACAAAAAAGACAAGAAGACAGTGAGAAGGTCTGTCTGACATCAAGCAGGGACCACGGGCAGTTCCCACCCTGTCCGTGCACCCTGCCAGGCACCACGTGAAATGATGCTTTCAACAATAGCCGGGGCTTAAAGGGATAAAATATCGGAAATTAAAGCAATTTCAAAGCTTGGAGCCAAAGACAAACCTTGAAGCTCGCATTCCAGTGAGGATTTTTTTGAATGTAATACTCCAACATCAAAATCCACCTTGAAATGTGAAGACTTTGCCTTAAATTCCTCCCATCAGACCCGTCTTGCCCGGCAGTATCGTTTACCACACAGGAATGCCCCTGCAGTGACCGCCGTGCTTCTAAGGGGAGACCAACACCACAGAGGGACAAAGAAAAATCACTGGATTCAAAGAAACCAAAAGCTCCGCAGAGAACAACGGCTCCATCCAACAAGTCCAGCGTGTGTCTGCGAATCGCCGCATCACAGCACAGCTCAGAGGAAACGGCGGACAGTCTCATCCGGTGGCATTAGTAACGCTGCTCTGCTGGGTAAGACTCGACAAATGGCTTCTCAGCTTGCTGCTTAGTGTCAGAGTGTGTGTGAGTGTGTGTGTGTGTGTGTGTGTGTGAGAGCTTTTTTGTGCACGTGCAGTCAAGCTTGCACCAAGGAGAAGGACCCTGATAGGCTGCCAACAGTTTGTTTTTATAATGAGGAAAGTTCTGGGTGTGTGAGAATTTTAAAATTAAACCTCATAAAATGTGTAAGACAATCACACTTGTAACTTCTAAGTCAGCTGATGTTGTGGGAATGTCAGTGTGGGACAGACAGACGTCCACATGCTGAAAACACACCGTTAATATGTTCCCGTGTCCAATCTACTAGATTGTTTTATCGTGGCTTCATTGCCTGGTGTCAGATTCAAACATATCAAATCAGTGTAACTACAAAGCTGGAAAAGGGTATAAATTTAACATTTTTAAATAACAAAATAACAAAAATGGCTCAGTTAGTTGGTTTATGATTACAGATACATATTCACTATAGGTAAGAAGACAAACGACCAGGGCTGTTCACAAAACACTTACATTCAATGATCTTTGTTTTTTTTAAATGTAATTCTGAGGCTAGAGAAAAATATCTGAAGACATCACTTTGGGCTTTTGCTTAGTTTTCACGACTTTGACATTTTATAGACAGAGCAAGTAATGAATGAACCAATCACTAAAACATCTGATTATTAAATTGGATCGTATGATCTATGATGGCAGTGTCTGTCCAGCCCTACACAATTCCACACGCCTCTTCATGGACAACAAGCAGTGAAATCTAACTGTTTTTAAATCTTCCTTTAGTTCAGTTCCTCCAGAAGCTGTCGTGCGTCCTGTTATAGTCACGTGGTCCATCACAACTGAGGGAAAGTTTAGCTACTTCAGATTCTTATCCATCAGGACCAACGGGGACGTGTCTCATCTGTCGCACATTTATTCTACATGATGGCAACAACTTCAGACACACACTGAGGGGTCAACACTGAGGTCTGCTTCACACACCAGAAGAACAGGTCCTACAACAGATGTTGTGGCCCCGACAAAGATCTGAACTCAGCATCATGGAGTCAGTCTGGGATCATGTAAATGACAATAAAATCCACAAATTCTTCGAGATACTTTCGAAAAAAAAAGATTGCTGCCACAAAAAATGCTTTGCAACCAGAGGAAAAAAAAAAACAAAACATGATTGCAAGGTCGCACAGAATTCACAGGGAACCGGTTGATTAAATTGCTGCGATTGCAACCTTGCAAATTCCTGGAGGGAGCAATTTATGTATTGTAGGGAAGCCTGGAGACGGGCATTTGTGCTGTTATAAGAACTTATAGAAAATTGCAGAAACCTCATAAAACTTCTCAACTTTAAAGATAAAAACATTCTCACCTAAGCTGGTAGATTGTTCTAGATCTCATCCAAAGCTGCATCAGATCGCGTATAAGAATCATTTGTGGCTTCGTGAAAATGTAAATCACTAAAAAAGAACCAGAGCTTTATTTAGACCAATTTAAAAAGCACAGTAACAAATAGGTTTTATGAAGCGTTATATTACATCAAAGCCAAACAAGAGCTCAAAATGGAAAACAGGCTCCTGGAGAAATATGAGGAAACGATTAAAAGGTTATTGGCTGTTGGTAAAAAATCGCTTTGTCTCCTGCTCGACATGCTGGAAACCTGCTAAAATGTGAGATTTCTTTGGAAACCACAAAAAAAAAAGGAAAAAAAAAACCTAAACAAACATTTTTCCTAATTTCTGTGATAATGAGACGAGTTTCACTCTCACCCTCTGCACTCTATCTGAAATCAAAGCGCCCACAGAACTTCCAGAGCCCTAAACCACAGGGAACGCTTCCAGTTGGCCCGATCCCACTGGTGAGGTAACAGCACTGGGACCCCGGACAAGCAAAGAGTCTCCACGTCGTTTGTGGAAGTGCAGACCAGACAAAGGCCTGTTCTTTGGGTTATCTCAGACTTTGGCAGTGACCCTGCAGGACTTGAAGGGAGCGGAGAAAACAACATGACACTTATGGACTTTACGTGCAGGAGCAGGAAGTAGTTTTACAACTTAAAAGACCTGCTAGACTTTTTCCACCTCGACCGACTGAAGACGTTTTTACACTAAACTTTGGATAGAAAGTGTGTCAGACTGAGATTCAACATGAAGTATGTTAAAGTCACAGGCTCTGCAGCGCAGAGAAGAGCAAATCTAGTTCTGGATTTTTAGATATGAATGCAAATACAGTTGTCATCTGTTCAAGAGCGTGAAGAACGTCAGAGAGAAGCTGCAGCTGTTACGGGTGTAACAAACGATTTCAAGTATTCAGGATTAGACAACGTTAAATCAAGGTGAGATCCGCAAAGTCAGTAGGATTCATTCTCTGAGAACCACAGAACATTCAGGGGAACCCATCTGATCTGAAACCCAGAGACACGTCTTCTTAACCTCTCAGAAACTCTGAAAACAACTCGTTTGAGCCTCATGCAGGATCCGGACATACAAACTGCTTGATTGTTAGTCAGCACGTGGTAATTTACAGCTGCTTCGTCTGAGAAATGAATAGGAATAAAATATCCAGCGTTTGTGCAGGTAAGAGAATCTCGTGAATGTGACGCTTTTATGAACAAACCGCACAGAGAGACAGATTTAGGACAGACAACGAGGCCCGTTGGTATTTCAGACATTATTTTAAGACCCACATGTTCACGGATCAGAAGTTTCGCACCATATTCAGTCGCGTTTCTGTTTAGTAGCTGCTGTGGAGCGTTTGAGGTTTTCTGTGTCCAAGGTCAGGCACGAACTTTACAGCTCAACCGCGCCGCCAAGATGAACAAAAAACGAATTCTTTTAAGTGGTCTGAGAAAATGGACTTTTGAACAAGTTGAGATCTTCTTTCACCGCTGCATGAATCACCCTGCTGACTCATGACGTGCCACATGGCAGCCGCTTCCATTCGTCTCCCGCGCTCTGCCTTTTCCTCCGTCATTCTCCGCTTGCTTCGTTGGAACTCGCCCCTTCCTTCTCGTGTTGCTGTTGGACGGCGTCTGTCCGACCCGTGTTGACGACCGTTGCCCTTGATCTGACGTTATTTTGCTCATTTTCTGACTGATCCTTCTGCAATCACAGCACTGATTACTTGGCCTTGCCGGAGAGCTCCTCGCTGCGTCGTATTGATTTCAAAACCCACACATCAAAGCTCTGACTCGCAGACAACTCTAAACAGATTCAATCCTGCTAAGTGGCGTTGACCCCAAACTCTGCAGAGCCCAAACAAACCGTGCAGCAGCAGGCTGGTTCTGTACCGTTAACTCAGTTTGATCTCCATGTGGCCAGTCTAATGAAAAAATCATTTACATTTAGTTGTAAAGTTCTAATTTGTAACTAACATATCAGTCAGTGAATGGCTGTTTGCTTGCATGTTTTTGTATTAATTTTTTAAGCTTTAACTCAGTATTCATAAAAGAGTCTGTTTCTGTGCAATGGAAGCGTTTTACCTATTTTGTTGTTGTTGCAATGGACAAAACATGAGAGAAACTCGCACATATCTTCACATTTCCAGAAATTCCAAAGCAGAAATCATCCAGATGAAGATAAAAACATACCGATAAGCTTTCGCTTGAACTTAAACACCGATTCCGTTCCTGTACACTTAAAAGCTGCTAAATATTTACAGATGCAGTGAAACTTTTGAGACTTTAGTCGAGGGGCCGGTGAAGATGCGTATCAGTGAGAAGCTGAAGTACAAGCAGCTGCTGCTCAATGCGAGTCATTTCTTTCTGTTGAATTCACAGCACACACTGATCTGGGCCGACCGAGCACTTCATTGTCACCATGAAAGGCTGCAATAACACGCCACTTCACTTAGATTCACTTAAACACACGCAGGGATACGTGGGCTCCACACTATTGTTTTATCTCCCAGTCATTTGAAGTTGCAGCCAAACGCTGCCGTCCACCGTCGCCGGCAGCAGATGGACCGGGTCAGCACCAGCAGCCCCATAATCCTCTGCTGCTCAGCCAGGGTTTTCATCAGGATCTGATGTTTTAAGTGGCTCTTAACTCCCAGCGCTTTCATCTGCCCAGCAGCCCCAGGGAAGCTTTTTATTGCCTTTTCAGCCTTTGAATATGCACATCTCTGTGGCATAAGGGGCAACTTAGGCAGGAAATATTGGTATAATTAGTCCACACACACACACACGCGGAGCCATGATGGGTAACAGGTGTGCTGAGGTGAACACAGCATGTGGCCAACATGGTGCAATGAAACAAACATTTCAAAATCCACGAGAGTCTCTAAAAGTTCAGCGCGTCCCGGAAACAGAACGTTCACTTATGTGCGTCCGCGCTCGTTGCGCCGCATGACGCGCAGCGAACTTACGAACCAGTTCTTACCCAAAAGAGCAACGAGGATCAGCGCAACCGGCGGCCACATTTCGCACTTTGGGCGAGACTGAGACGAGCTTCAACGAGGGTTCGAGTCTCCGAGTCTCCTTCACGCGGCGTCCTCGTCTGTTCCCACACGCGCCGTCACATCGTGGATCCGAAGCCTGGCGAAGACGCTCCGGTAATATCCGAGCATCACAGGCGGCACGGCGGCTCCGGGTCTCTGCGGAGAATCGACCGGGTCTACGGCCTGCGTTCGAAATAACAGATGACACCTGAAACCAGAACAAAGTCCGAACTTTTTTAAACGGCACCGAACGTGAAAATGGCTGAAGTCGGCGGGTTGGTTTTACGCGCGTCCTCCGTGCGTCCTGCGCCCTGGAGGAGTGTTTGAAATGTGCTCGGAGACTGGACTCACCCCCCGCCTCTATAGAGGCTTAGTGGGCGTGGTGTGTGTGTGTGTGTGTGTGTGTGTGTGTGTGTTTTCTCCTTTAGTTACTGCAAAACCTGGAGATGCTTTTAGTCTTAAAATGTCTTCAATTATTTTACTGCGAACTAATTCAAACCTGCAAGACAACATCAATCTCAATCATAGAGCAAAAAGTACATTTAATTACAACAAGGCCCGTCAAAAACAGACTTTCCAGTGAAGAGCATCACTCGGAGACTCACTTCATTGACATTTTCATCCAGTGGAAGCATTTCTCATTAAAAGACATAAAGCACTGACATGTTCCAATAAGCATCTCCCTAAAATGTCATCAAACATCACAGACTCACTTGGTAGATTCAGACTATCCTGAGACCTCCAAGTAAACCCCTATTCTTCAGCTTTTGATTACAGTCCAGATCCTGGCACATTTTGAAATATTAAATAAAATAAAGTCTGTAAACAACAACTAAAAAAAAACCAAAAAACGTTCAGAAACAAACGGCACAAACGGGGTAAAATGTCACACGTGTTGCAAAAGAAGCAGCTGGGTTAAAATGGTTTAGACAGACAGACAGACAGATGACAGACAGCATGTGAATGGGTAAAAAAATGAAAACAAAAATCGTCTTTTAAAAGGAATTAACCGCACTGAGCCTTTACAGGAAATCTTTCATTCACGGCATTTGCTTCCACTATCCTCTTTATCTCGTTCTCACACATGATAGATGCTTCACATTCTTCTTGACCATGGGGCTCAAATTATACACCTCATCACAGTCTGTCTGCCTCGAGGGAGGAACCGAGCTTCAGAGTTTCCTTTTCTGCAACACCTCTGTGTGTGTGTGTGTGTGTGTGAGACCTTGGCCTTGAGTTTCTTTTGACCCTGAGGCGACTCTCCAGCTCCTCTTCATTCATCCTCTCACTCAGTCTGTCCAACACTGAGCTTTAAAACACTGATTGTATCTGCACATAAGATCCCCAAAGTATTTTAAAAAACATATTCTTTTCATCTTTTTTGTCACTGAATTAATGTCTTTGTTTAATCCGGACTAACCAAACATGACTTTATGAATATAGAGAATCTTGGAACAGCACACCCCAGGTACTGAAGCGAAGAGATCTACTGTTTGACAAATTTAGAGGACAGAAGATATGATCATGTTAATGCTCCACTTTGCTAATTTTCATAAGACATAAGTAACTGAACGTTTAATTAGAGACACGTACTCAGACAAAATGGCGCAGATTCTGCAGATGCAAAAAGTGACACATTGGAGAAAAAAGTGAATTCAAAGGTATGTTCAAAATCTTTTGGAGTTTTATAGCTATGGCTACATTACCCACAATGCATCAGAACAACTGGGAGTTCTGCTGGATGCTCATCGCCAATGTCTCAAGCAGCGATAACAATTCACTGACTTACGCTGAAAACAGGCTACACACACCAAAGCCACGTCCAACGATTATTATCAGAATTTTATCAATTAAAATCCTTTGAGCTGATCTTTAAAGCTTAATAACACACTGGAGTCTATTTCCATTTTATGAAATGTCCAGTCATATTGTTTTAGTTTGATTTCAGTATTTCACAATAGTTCAACTTTAATGAACAGATGCAACAAGCTGATACAAAAGTTAGACCAAAAAGTCTCACAACAACAACAACAGATTTAGACTATTAAGAAGTTGAAGGTCGAGGTTTTTGTTTGATGATATCCCATAAATGTATAACTATTAAATATTACTTTAAGACTTCAGCTCTGTTTGAGTTGAATGGAAACGCGAAAACACTCGGTAACTTGTGTGTGTTGAAACTTTCTCACACTGAAAGGAAAGTTTCCATCGCTGCTTTCAGCCGTATAGAGAAGTGATGGTGAAGGAGGCTCCATCCTATAGACAAACACTGTTTCATGTGCTTGTCCAATAATCCTCCAACCCTTAACCAGCAGAGCAATGCTCCACTGAGGGGCGTCTAATTAATTTCTATTGTTAACCCCCTCTGCTGCCTCCCTCCCTTCCCTCCACGCTATTTGCTTTTTCCCGCTAATCCTGGATCCACTGACTCCAGCCATCCTCTTGCTCTCTCTCTTCCTTTCTTTCTTTTCCTCCTTTTTTTTTTTTTTAGGGTCCGGAAAAAGCTGCAGAGCCTGATCCGGACAAACAGATTGATGGGATTTAGAAGGAGAAGCCCGGAAGGGGTATTAAATAAGGCTGCTGCATAGAGGAGAGGCTGGAGGACTTGTTCTGGTGTGTTGACCCTTGTGTTGTCCTGTGTGGCTAATCAAAGCGTCAGTGAACCCTCTTTGTGTCTCTGCAGGAATGCAGTCTACGTGAGGTGGAGAGCACAACCCTTTGATCAAACTGAATTTGATGCTCATGGAGACAGTGAACGTATAGCGAACAGGCCCGTATCTGAGTTCCCCCATAAGAAGTAGTGGAATAACGTGATTACGATTGTGCCCGTAGATGCTTTTATTCTCTCGTTCGAACATGTTTTTTGAATTTAAGCGTCGTCATCATCAAGTGTCCCTAAACATGCCCGAGCAGATGAATGCGAGGAAGGACGTCTCAAAGTCGCTGTCTCTCTGTTTCTGATTAAAGCCGTGTTCTGAAGATCTGGATGACTGCGCTGTTTTCTCTTTGCCTCCGTCTTTATTTTCCCCTGTGGACGTTTGAGTCATTTCTAGAGAGAAGTGCTGCGAGAGGGAGTCGCACACAGTGAACATAAAACACACGTAATGGTTGGTTCTGTTTAACGGGGCAGAGGAGTCGCTGACTTAGATTAGGGACAAACAAAGGCATTGTGTTTCCAGGGACAACCTCAACAACCTAACGGTGGGTCAGCGAGTACACGTTCATAGTTCACTTGTCACTAGCTTTTTCAAATATAACCAAAGTTATCAGACTGAGGTTGAGGGAAATGCGTATTTAATTATGAACAAGTTTAAAAAATATCTCAGACGAGTGGAACCAGCCTCATTAAGCCTTTAAATATTTGAATTTGAGTTCACATTTTATCAGTTAGGATCAATGAATTGTTAGTTTCAGTTTAATCGATTAAAGTAAAGTCGTGTTGAAAACACATGAATCTAAAAACAGCAACTTTAAATGCTTAAAAAATTGGGGGCAGGAGTGACTTTACGTCCACAGTCCAAACACATGCATGTTCCCTGAGAAAGACAGGGGACATGTCCAGGGTGGACCCCACCTCTCGGCCTTTGACAGCTGGGATGGGCTCCAGCCCCCCGTGACCCCTGGATAAGTGGTTACAGATAATGGATGGATGGTTGGATGGGGCAGGGGCGCCTAGCGAGAGTTTTCTGGTATTATATTAGACAAAAGTGTGACATTTGTTTTGCACTTATCTGCCTTTATACATTAACTTGATATTTAGCTGCTAGATTTTCAAATAAGCTACAACACAGTGACTTAAAATGGCAAAAATCTTCTGTTTGCAACAGAAGCCAAGACATCCTGACTCTTGGTCCCTGGTGTGGGTCAAGTTCCAAAAACACGGGATTCTAGGTTTTGTTAGCTGCACACACAGGCTGAATTCTTGATGATTCCCATAAAGCTAATAAAACCGTCCTGCACATCTTTCCACTGCCATGACCTTCACTTTCTAATGTGGAGCGTTCACACTGAAACCTGTGAGGTTAATTTCACACACTCCGGAACACACAAATACAAACAGAGCAGTTTTCACCACTGTTCATGTGAGATTAAACAGAAAATGCATTTTCAAATATTTCTCCACGCAAGTTTTCTCAAAGTGCAGAAGGATGACAGTGATCCTTCAGCACCTCCTCTGCTGTTTCCCTCCCCCCGGGCCAAACAATGAGTCAAACATGTGAAGCAGCCCAGAGCCCGGTCGAGAAGGCCCGGATCCAAGTTCAGTTTCAATATGGCCGACATCTGCCGCTGGAGAGAAACTGAAACAATACAGTTAAATGAATCCAGACTGGGAGCAGGAAACAAAGAGACGGAAAAATGAGAGGAGAGGAGAGGAGGGGAGAGGAGAGGAGGGGAGAGGAGAGGAGAGGAGAGGAGGGGAGGGAGAGGAGAGGAGGGGAGAGGAGAGGAGAGGAGAGGAGAGGAGAGGAGGAAAGGAGAGGAGAGGAGATGAGGAGAGAGGAGAGGAGAGGAAAGGAGAGGAGAGGAGAGGAGAGGAGGAGAGGGGGGAAGGAGAGGAGGGGAGGAGGAGAGGAGAGGAGAGGAGAGGAGAGGAGAGGAGAGGAAAGGAGAGGGGGGGAAGGAGAGGAGAGGAGAGGAGAGGAGAGGAGGGAGAGGAGAGGAGAGGAGAGGAGGAGGAGAGGAGAGAGAGGGAGAGGAGGAGAGAGGAGAAGAGAGGAGAGAGGAGAGGAGAGGAGAGGAGAGGAGGGGAGAGGAGAGGAGGGGAGAGGAGAGGAGGGGAGAGGAGAGGAGAGGAGAGGAGAGTCAGTTATTCAGCATCAGTTTTGAAATGGTTTAGAACTCCAGCTTTGTAAACGTCCTGCTTGAAAAACCCTCCCTTCCCACAGGACGACCTCAATGCAACATTTGCAAGGCAACAAGCATTTGAGCGATCACTTCCTCCCGCAGACCTCCAGGTCTTTCTGCGGGTGTAAGGTGATTGGCAGCAAGCGGCGCGTAACGTAATGCAGCGCTGATATGAAACCGCACCGCTCGGTGCGCAGAGGAATAATGATAACACTGACAGGGCCCATAAACTGTCGTGTTTCCTGTGATGGATTGTTTACCTTGGGTGATTTTCAGGACTGCTGAGGTTGTTTTTCACACAAGACAAGAACGAGCCGGGAACCGAGAATGGTTCTAAGTGAAGGCGGAAAAACACCAAAATGATGAAGGCGAGAGAGAAGCTTCAGACATCCGTGATGCAGCGTGAGCCTTTCTCCTCTAAGCGAAGCTAAAACAGGCCTCAGCTGTTGCTCCGCCGTGTCCGAGTCAAGATTCTTTCAGGTTTTGTGGGTTCTGGCTTGTTCACCAGCCTCTGACCTTCTCCAAAAGGCCCGTGTTTCTCCTGGGTTTTGTTAGCTGCACACACAGGCTGAATCCTGCTCCGCACGAAGCCGGCAGAGGTCGGAGCTCCTCAGCCACATAATACTGCGGCAATTAATGCCCAAATCACAGCCATAACCACAAATAATCACGGTGAATTCTGCCAGTGGGCAACACAACCAGCTCTCTGGGTACAAAGTGTGTGTGACTGTAGCCGCCATTTTGGTGCCCGGTGCCAAAAGAGGTGCAACAGATGCCAGGAGTCTCCAACGCGTCGCTCCCGAACTACTGGCACGCGACCATTTTCCAAGTAGCTCGCTAAAGGGTTAATGAATCCCACAAAATTTCGAAAAGTTGAAAACTCAGTCCCGGCCCATTTTCTCACACAAAATGATAATTTGACAATAAGTTGTCCATCAAACGCTGCCGTCAAGCTCGACGAGCCAGTCGTGGCGTGAGACGGGCAGCAACATGAGCGCGGCGTGGAAGAGGTTTATCTCAGGGGGATCAAAGTTGGATCAGAAATCCCAACGGTTTGTTTCCGCATTTGTTCGGACTGTTTGCTGCTGAAACTCTGATCCCAGCAGGACTGGCCCGAAAATGTTCACACTGTTTTTCCAGCTTTGAAAACATCTGTTTTCTTAGCAGATGTTCAGCTTCACGTTGGTGCCATATAACAGTGTGTTAATAGCATTTGCTGAACATAATAATGTTTGCAGGGCCGCGTCACAGCAGTTGGCAACTTGTAAACAAAACGTGAGCGAGCGACACTGAGGAAGCATTGTGCCGCTGAGGGGCTGCCACAGACTCCCTCAGACACACATTGGATTTTATTTCGGTCCAAGCGGTTTTCCCCTGGGTGTGACAGGCAGCTGCATGCATCAAAGGCTCTGGCGGGAGGAGGCGGAGGGACTGGAAGCTCTGCAGCGTTTCCTGACCGTCCAGAAGGTTCTGCTCACAGGTGGCGGGAAGATGGCCGCAGAGCCGCCAGACCGACGGTTCTGATGACACTGGGAAATGAAGCGGCCCGACAGCCAAAAAACGTATTTATTATTGCCTTTTAAAGGCATGCCAGCGCTTTTAAATGATCAGAACGGCTTTGGATCTTGTTTTAACTAGACAAGTTGGTGACACTCTTATTTATGGGAGGGCATTAGGAAGCGTAAACTATTGAAATTTATGAATAATTCCAGCTAACGTCATTCACTAGAGGTTTTGTTTGCTGCATGAGATGATGCCTTGGCTGGGAAACACGCTGAAGTAATATATGTAATGACTAGAAGTAGATTGTATGACATACATCATCAAGGTTTTGGTTTAATTACAAATGAAAGTTAATTTTTAAATCTGGTTTAAACTGCATGTAAAGATCATGCAAACAAAAACTGATGCGAAGAAACCTGAATCCTGCTCCCAGTAAAATGATAATAGTTAACCTTACTTTAAAAAAAGAAAACATAAAGTGGAATCGGAATAGTTGTTTCTACTAATAAATGCTCATTAAGTAATTGGCAGTAATATTTGTAATATTTTTAGTAATTATTTAGTAAATATAAGTAATTGCTACTTATGTAATTCGTGTTGATCAAAACTTTAGGTTTTTGTGTGTCATTCACCTTCCCACTGGTCAAGGTTTGGCAATTTTTGAATGCGCAGTTCCACAGCAACTGGGGAAAGAGCTGATCCAACTACGTGACCACATCTGGCTTTGGAACCTGTGCAAGCTTCACGCCAAAACAATAAAAGCGTTGTTTTTTTCACTCTGAAATTAATTTTAACTTTGTAAAACCAGTAAGAAGAACATCGCTCGAATTCACAGTGATTCTGTCACCGCATTAAATTTTTGTTTGGGCATTAATGGGGCCGATTTAACGCGTTTGTCCAAGCCTTCCCATCTGTCTCTGGCGACTGACAGGTGGACTTGACCTTTGCACTTATTTGGCCTGGAGTGAGAGGCACTTTTCACTGGATTTTTCCAGAGCAGTGAGGTCGACATTTTTGGCCCTGGGCTGATGTCGTGTGGCCAGCATGTTTATTTCACGCCACAAAGCTGCAGCTGCAAGAATCAAATTCTCCGATTTTTATTTTTATGTGTTGTGTTACAATGTTATTACACTTTAAAACTTGACACGAAACCCACAGAGTTCAGGCGTCTTCTCTGGAGGTCAACAACAGTATTTCAGTGAAACACAGAAAAACAACACGAACAGTAAAACTGGGAAACAGCAAAAATATGATGTTAAATTATATAACTGGGTAACGTTTTAACAAGTGTAAAACATGATCGGGCGGTTTATTGTTAGCTCTGTTTGTGGAAACCATGTTTTTTTTACATAATTCTGCATCACTACATCACCATGTTGACTCTCATCCGGGACCATTTCAGCATATCCCCCCTCACCTGTTTGTGCCAGTGAGTTGAAAATGCGTTTGCGTCTTTGTCTCTTGGCTCGATCAAACCACATTTCCAGCACCAGTCAGCCTCACTAACCTACAGCGGATCTTCCTGCCCTGCTTTACCGTCTCTGTTGCTACTTCCCTTCGGAGCAGATATGAAATGTAACTTAATGTACGTCGTGATTGTTCGCGTCAGTTGTCCGCACACGCCCGTGCATGTCCGCGTGGAACACAAAGAGCATCAGGGAGCGACAGGTACACTCATGTTTGGGTTTTGGTGCCCTTGAGTGATGGGGAAATTGCTAGAGGGTCACATTTCAAAACCTCCCATCACAGCCTTGAACATTTGATCTGCCTTTGTGCGTCTGTGTGGGTTTTTCATGTGTACATGTCCACGCCTGAAGAAAGGAAAAGCAACGAGAGGATTTTTGATGGCTGGTTATTCCAGAGATGTTCAAGCACAGGAGACAGAGGCTGAGTTTATTTCTTGCCTTTTCACTGACATAGTTGTAGAAAAACGATGAAACGCTAGTACGACAGCAGCTGACAACAAACGCTACAGCTTCAAAACTTCTCGCCAAAGCCTCTAAAGCAGTAAAAAAAAAAAAAAAGAGCGTGGGAGCCAAAGTCAGGCTATCTGTGAGTGAACCACTCCGAGCGTGGAGATTGATGGATTTTAAACACAACGCCACTGATGTGCACTGCAATTTTTCCATGAGTAAAGACAGATTTGCGGTGTGTGTGAAACAGAATTTGTCCCAGATCCCCCCCCCCCCCCCCTCGCTCTCCTCTCTTCTCTGTGGGCTGAATGGAAGCAGCTTTGATGTGGCACTCTCTCAGTGTTGTGACCGCAGGCCCAAGAGGAACCAGATGCTCTTTGGACTGGTTTGTGGTGAAGAGACATACATATATATATAAATAAAAAAAGAATAGAGAGAGAGAGAAGATGGGTGCTGGTTGAGGGGGGGTGCACAACATGTAGAGCCCATGAAAGAGCCCACGCCTCCAAGCGTAACCCAGAACCAACAGGAGGAGTCCAATAGCGCATTTAAACGCAGACGCAAAGCAAGAAAACCTGAAGCAGCTCTGATCAGAATGAAGGCGTCGCCATCTTGAACCACACTATCCACGTGTCACACAAGAGTCATTTCAAACGTAATTTATTAGATCACTTTCCGTGGCTTTGGTTTGGGCTATAAATGTACATTATTGTAATTAATACTTCCCTTTAACTTCCCTAGCTGGAAAAAGTCCTCCAGATGACATCACCAGGAGGAGATCAGACGATGTCATATGGAGGAGCTCTGGATATAATTACAACGCCTCCTAGTATGAGCAATGACAAAACACAATCTGAACTGAAGGTTCCTCCAAGTGATGTCATCTGGAGGCGGAGATATACTTTAATGCAGGGAAGTCAGAGGGACGTTTAACGGCATTCCGTTACATGCACCACCGAAGCAGAACGAGAAAGAAGCAAGTTCAGTGTCACACATCCTCTATTTCTTTTTACAACGTTTCTGCAGTTGCAGCCACATTGAATAACGTCAGACTTTTTCTCCTTGGTGAAGTCGGAGGCACAAAATTAATCAGAGCTCCTCAGTTACTTTTTTATGACAGGAAGCTGGAAATTTTCAACCAACACAGCCTTACAAATGCAGAACTCCTCCGTCAAATCTATTAACATCTGTGGTGGTCAAGTGGGAGGAGTCGCTTCGTTTTTCCCCCCTCGTTGGTTGGACACTGAAAAGGTTTGGTTGTTGTGCCACAGCTGCTGAACCCTAATGAAAACTAATCGGCTAAATTAATAGTATTTTTATTAATTCATACACAGACTCTAAAACAAACGAGCTGTTGTCTCTGCTCACCAGCAAAAAGAACTTTACCTTTCTTATGCTGGTGGATGATTGAAGGAGAACTATCAATGAAGCATCTGTTCAAATGAAACGGAACCATCTAATACAACTGTGGACAACTGACTCCAGCCACTTCTTTGTATTTAATTTTGTATTTTACCAAAATATCTCCTTCTATCTTTCTCTATGTTCTGCCACTTGATTTTGTGATTTCCTACATTTCCCCCGGAGGACACGACTCGGGAAACATGACTGAACTTGTTCCTTTTCATCTGTGGGTTTTCTGAAGTTATTGTGGTCAGAAAAGGAAAAACAAGCTGTCGCACAGGAAGCAGCGTGTTTTTCAGAAGTAGCATCTAAACTGAAACAACAGAGGCACAAGAAGGACAAACTGCAGCGAAACACACATTGAGAAAATGTTTTTAGCTGTAAAGCAACTGTTTTTATGAGGTTAAAAACCATTAATAAGTACCCAGAGGTATGAACTTTCTAATAAGTCATCAGGTTTGCAGTTGTAGATCATGGGATGACATTGTTATGGGGGCTTGGGTTTCCCAGTTTCTAATGAGCCATTAAGCAAAGTTATTCAGTCAACTGCAATCAATAAATCACGTTAATAAATCACGGGTGCTGCAATGCATCCAGTCCGCAGATCTAAACATTAATAATTAATATTGGGTTCTGGTCCATGTGTCCCGCAGCTCTTTTCCAGACACTGGGGTCGTCACACAGTCCGCGTGGAGACGTCTCCCTAATGAATTATAGCTTAAAAGGCCAAAAATGTCACATTGGAAGATGCTTCCTTCCAGTGCAACATGCCAACAGCTGTTCTTGTTACCCGTCTGCAAAGCTTTAGCAAACGATTTATTCACCATTAATAAAGCTTATGAATCCTTCTATACTGTAACTGGACGAATACTGTCGAACAAAGCCGTGCACTGTGCTTCACCGGTGGCAGTTTTTTCCGTCCTGACGTTTCCTTTAAAGACACTTCAGCCGCCGGAACATTTGCTGACACAGTGGGATTTCTAAGCTGGTCCCGCGTTTGAAGGACAGCCCGTCTGACCGCCGGGCCACCAACAACCACACCAGCATCAGCAGCATGACCGAACACAGGCGGAATTGAATTCGTCTCTTCCACGACTCTCCAGAACCGCTCAGACTGTACCATTACGCAAACCTCATAATAGTTTGGATTTATGGCCCTCGTGTGACACTGTAGAGTCTGGCAGGAGGCCCACGGAGCTCCGTCTTCAGCCTCGGCCACAAACACATAATTGAGAGCGTTAAGAATTTCCCGCGGGTCCCCGGTCACTGACGATGATAATGTAGCTGAGAAGAGATGAAAGGAAATAAAAGGCTGCAGATGGAGAGATTAATCCGAGCTCTCTCACATCATGTTTCCCACCTCCGTCTGTTTAATGAGGAAGAGAGTAAGCGGCTCTCGTTTAACCTTTCCGTCTATCACAGTCTCACTGGGACGCAAGCGAGACACAAACGGTTTCTTACACGTCAGATGCCGGTTCACGTAATAAACCAAACCTGGGCAGTGCGACACAAAGCACAGAGGAAGGATCCGACGACTTAGATTAGGGAAGGACGTCGAGCTTGGCGAACAAAAGGCAACTACAAGCGCTGATTTTGTTCATGAGACACATGTTGAAAACAGTTTTGTGCACTGTCAAGAAACATAATCATAAAAGAGTTTGACTTGTTGACATTGGTGGATGGGCGCAATGAAAACTTAACGTGATACATGATGCAAACCGGAGCCTTAACACAAATCACAGAGCTGCTCTAATATGAGAATCTGTCTCTGGCTCATTTATTACACCGCGTGCGCGAGAAGTTCACTCAGATTTGAGGCCTGGAGGTAAAACCTTTAGCAGTGAAAAGTGTGTCACCGTTAAAACACTTCCCCTGTCCCACACAGATGTGCACATCTGGCCAGGTAACTAACACCTCTCTGTTAGTTCTCCTCTCTGTCTTCAACAAGCTGCTGCGTTACTAAACCTACAATTGCTGGTTTCAGACTTTCAAAATGCAGATTTTTCCACAGATGAAAGCTGTTGACAGAAAAACTCACAAACCATGCCAGCGGTTTATTTTATGTGGAAAAGTGCTGCCAACTTGAGAATCCTCCTCGGTTTCCCTCTTAAAGATCAAAGGACGTCGGGTGATCTATTAGACTGGGTCTGCTGTCTCCACGACGACAAGACCACAGACAGGAAGCCTGTCCTTCCTTCACGGGCCCTTGTCATCAACAATACAAGCACTCAGCAGTGTCTGACTCGCCCATAACTCACTGACTATGTGCAACGCATGTCCACAAAACACGAAACCGTTCTAATTTTTCTCTCTCGGTTTGTGTTTGTGCACAAGGACTTAATTATAAATATAAAAATTTTGAATGATACACAGTCTTCACTGGCCCTAGTTTTATCCTCAGATGTGTGTGTGTGTGTGTTCTGTTTCAGTGACCCTGCAAACATCTTTAATCTCTGTGTTCTCAGGTCATTGTGGAGCCCCTGTGTTTCCCCAACGTGCCATTAAAAACAAAGACGACTATGTTTCCTGTGAGATGAAGCTTTTCTTCAAATTTGAAGAATTTGAAGTAGAGTTTAAAAAGGGATTTTGTGTTTACAGCTTGGACATCATACACACAAAATCTGCAACAGACTAAATGCTTCAGTGTTTTCAAACCAACTCGTTTCGTGGGAACACGTTTAAAGGAGAACATTTCTGCATCTGTTCCAAAGTCAAAGGCAAAGAGCTTAAGGGGGTTTTCATCCGATTGTTTTCTGCGGCTGACTTGGAAAAATTGGTGAATCAATAAAAACTGTGCGACACAGGCCAGTGGAAAGAGCTTTAGTGAATCCATGTCTTGGACTTTGTTGTGGTTTGTTGTCTTGCCTCTGATCATAGATTCACACATCTGCCACCCACACACACACACACACACACACACACACACACACACACTGCTCCTTCATTCTCTGATTATCACACCTGCTTTGAGTTCATCAATGATCCCATACACCACCTGCAGTCATTCGAAGCTGAGTAGTTGAGCTGGACTTTGTTGTGAACTGGCGCCGAATAAACTTATTCTGCTCCCATGGGACCTTTACAACCCATAATTGTTACTCAAATCATTGGACATTTTAGTAATAACTGCAAACAAATAATGTTTCTCTGTCTAATGTTTCTAAAATTCACTGAGTCATTCTTTTTATGTGCATTAAATTTATTTGCATGAAATTTCTTCATTCAGATAGAAACTTGAGGAAAATAATTAATACAACCTGGATAAGGAATTTCCACACACACACACGCAAAGATTGCATAAATAGTCAACTCTAGTGCAGCTAATCAGTATCCACAATCTAAAAGTGTGCATGATGCAATATGCAGGAATTATGCAGAAAGATGCAGAACATAATGCCTGGAAAAGTTCTGCATCAGAACCCCAGAAACCTCATACAGCTGTTTTAGGCCCCAGTGACACCAGTGCAAATCTCTTCTTGCTAAACTTTTTTTTTCCACACATGAAATATGTGCATGACTGTTGCAAGTTCAATATCAACATCAGCCCAAACACGTTATTATAATTAACGTGTTTGAGCTGCTGCTTCTGCACTAGCTGGCTCTCCCGTACAGTATCTGTACTCCCACAGAAAAACTCACACCTAAATTGGAAGCTAATTCCTCCTGACTGGACTCTCCAGCTTGTCTTCATGTGTTTTGTTAACCTCTGATCCAGACGTTTTCGTCTTTTTTGAGTCTTGGATGATATTTTTCAATATTCATCCGAATCAAAGGGCAAACTTTCCGCGAGCTAAAGTCATTATCCACATGCACTGATGGATAAGGACCAGCTGGACTCCACGCGCGTTTCCTAACAACTCATTTGAAGAGTTGGGTCTCTGTGAGTGACAGTGTTTGCTCACAGCGACAGCTGCTCGCAGACAGGTCGGCGTGAGTGTTGAGAGAGAAGCCGTGTGTCAGATCCCCTCCTGCTATCTGCAAAAATGCAGCGCGTACGCTCCCCAACTTCTTTTAATGTGGAGAGCTGCTGTCGGCACCTCCCGTGACACAGAACGGCACAAACTTTTATCTTTTCAGCGAGGCTCCCGCTTCTAACCAATCAGAGAAGGCCAAACTCTTTGTGTCACATTTCAGGAATCCGTCCAACTTGATATTAGTGATGTTAGACTCCAGGTTCCTGTGCTGTGTGTTCTATTTGTGTCAGCGAGGAAACACACGTACGGAAAAAGTTCCTAGTGGAAGGTTTGGAAAGTATTCCAAGCATCTCTGTCTCTAAGAGTAGATGTGACTCGGCAACCAGTAGTCCCTAAACAAATCTAAAACCAAAAGTTCCTGAAGGTTCCAAACGTCTAACCACGCAGTACATTTCCAACCAAACATTTCAGATGCATTTCCTCGCAACCACGGTTCGCAGCAACCAGCGATGCTGTAAGCACAATGTGCAGATCATCACTTCACTTTCCTCCCGGCTGTTGCCTGATTTAAACAGTGTGTGTGTGTGACTGCGAACATGCTAATACTGCGTGTGTGTGTGTGTGTGTGTGTGTGTGTGTGCGCCACAGACTTTGTGTCACTTTCAAACAGTTTCAAGCTCACTGTGAACAACACGATTGCAGACTCGGGGAATGTGGCGTCTGTGTCCTATTAAGAATCTGTTATAAGCTTATGATTGAAAGATGGAATGAGGCTATGAAAGCACGGGGGTGGGGGCGGATCAGCTGCAGCACATTAGGACCCAAAGCCTGACAGATCTCGCTCCTCTGGGTTCATGAAATAGATCCCATTATATCCAACTAACCGGATTCTCTCCAGTCCATCTTGTTTGTATGACATCAAGGGCTGTGTAAATGGAGAAGATAATCCCCATTCTTTTATGTGTTTCTGTGGGGTATGTGCTCTGTGCGTCGAGTGTGAGCCCTGAATGTGGAGCAGAGACACGCTGCGTGTAGCGCAGATTCGTGAGCGGGATCAAAGTGCGTTCGTAAATAGTTTTGGTGGCTTGTCGAACTTTTTTAAGGAACATGTTTCTTATTTGCTCTTAAGTACGTAAATGTGTGACAGTATTATTTAGGTCATACTCATAAGATTTAAGTAAAGGCTTTAAAAGGTTTAGTAAATCTTTTATTATTGCTTTATAGCTCACTAATAATCCATTGATCCAGGCTGCAGTAAAATCCCTGGCTAGTGTAAATTAGTCGTAGCATTCAGTTTGTGCCCCAAAAATCAGTTTTTATAAAGTCATTCAACAACACTGCAACTGCAAGATATTCTCCCAATTGTTCTAGTTCAAAAATGATTTGGTCCACTGCACAAAAATAATATTTGAATCAGTTTCCCGGACACTGCAACTCACTTTCCTAATATAAGGCGTGTAGTCGTAAGAGATTCTGACCTTTAATTTTTATTCTACAACATAAAATTTGTCAGTAAATATCCTTTTTGCGTTATTCTCGAGTTGTTACATGAATTATAAAAGCTGTCTGCTAACGCGCGTCTAAGCGGCACCGCACAGATTGTCGGAAACGTTGAAGATCCACCTTTACGGCCTTGTTGAGTTTACAGTCGTCATCACGAAGCTGCATCAGAGGAAAGAGCGTCTGTGGAAGAGGTGAGCGCATTAAACCGCATTATAAATTTGAAGATTAGTGGCGGTGACGCTGACGCGGTACGACCTCGGTGTAGTTTAACAGCTTTTTACTTCTGCTAATTGTATTTAGGCTTCAAAAATCACATGGGCAGCGTTGATCTGTGAGGATCGTCCTGCTGAACAAGAGGAAATCCCACTGTCCCTTAGGGAACAACAGAGATGCTGCAACACTTTATTAAGCTGTGAGCTAGTGACTTTCAGTAACTTATTGACAATAAGTTACTTTCTTTACTAAACAATTAGTGTTGCAACAAAGATAAAAATTTCTGCTCCTGGGAGTGTTAGTACTACAGAACTTAAGAATGGTTAAGTATTAATATTCTGCAAGCAATTACTGGCGGTGACATCATCTCATCAAGCTCGTACAACTGAACATTTCATTGTTCTTGGTGTAACTTGCATTTTGAACAGTATCAGACAAGCTGCCAACATTTAGGCTTTTTATTATCAGTATCGTAATCCTTTTCATGGTCGAAAAGGATTAACCAATGTACAGTCACTGGGAAGGGAGGAGGTCAGGAGTCAGAGAACGGGTTTCTGATCCGGGTCATTTGTGAGGGCTTTGGAAAGCGACGACGAGCGCGTCGTCCTAACGATAGGGAAGTCCGACCTGAAAGTCTTATAGCTCCACTTGGAACGTCCCAGCTGGGACCTTTCCTTTTTGTGGCTGGCACGTCAGCACATCCAAATATTAGCCAACTCTGCCCGAACTATCAATTACAACACCTCAGGATCTCCGAACCCCCTAACCTGAAGTGATTTACGACACGTTCAACTAGCGCAACACTAGTAAAACTGGACAGAAACTGAATGACGGATAATTTCACAACACTGGACAAACTGACAGACCCTTTGGTGTCTAATGGTTAGAGCAAATACCACATAAGTGCAACATCCATAGTTTGACTCTCGACTGGGCAGTTTGTATCTCGTCGACCACAAGTCCAACGAAAACTCCTCATCATCGCATCAGGCACCAAAGACTTGTTGAACTCAACTTGACTGACACATCAGGACACACGATGATTCCTGAGCTTTGATCATTGAGATACACATGACACATTTATACAACTAAATCATATTTTCACGGCTGGGGAGGTGTAAGAATGGAAGGTTCTGTACCACTTTAACCAATCACTAGAACACCCCCAACCGTTACAACCAGAAGAGCTGACGGCCCCACTCCTGCTCCATCCTGCCACTTGCTTTCCTTGGAAGGGTAAAAAAAAAAAATCTATCTGTGGAAATTGTTTCATAAGCCTGTTGGGAATGATTGAGCACGGTCGGGTTTACTTCCACAGTCTAACACGTCCACCCATGCGAGAGTCCAGATGTGATTCGCTCAGCCTCACCATCTGAAGTGAGATACTGAGTAAAGTCTGGCCGTCGCTTTGGCCGACGCTGATTAAGAGACGTGTCTGTGAACGCCGGACTTGAGTTTATTAACAGTCGTTTGGGCCAAAGTGTTGTATGACTCTTTCAGCCATTAGAAACCTGCCGAGGATTTGTCACGGAGCCCGAAACCACCTCATTCCTTCACCTCCCCCCCCTCCTTCTCTTTCTCTGTGTAGCCCACAAAGTTTCAAACACATCATTACTGATGAGTTGTGAGGCAGCGGATTTTCAAACATTTCACTGATTCCATCTCTTGGCCGGGCCGTTTTTGTCTGGTCCCCGCAGCCGGCTGGAGACAGATGAGAGCGGTGACTAGGGAAAATCTCGGGCAATATCTAAACTATCTCGAACGCCTGCCTCATAACGTGTCACCCTGCTCGTGATTTGCAGGCTGCAGAGGAATCTCAGCGGTGCAGCTGCAGATTTTCATAAACATGGATCGTTGTGTTTTTGTTTTTGCAGTTTAGGCATCACCTCTGGAAATGAGGAAGGCCCATTTTTGTGCATACGCTGGCTTGAAAAACACTAAGCTGATTCAGATGAATGTTTTTCAACACTGTTAATCTGCATAATCGTCGCTCTACGGCAACATAACAATCATCTCGCAAATTTTCCGTTTCTTCGAAAACTGGTGGGCAACAGCAGAAAATTCTTTCTGGCTGCTTCGAACGGCTTCAGTCGTGTTTTCGTCGGGCTTTATGGAGAACTGGTGTTATTATTGTTTTCATGTGGCCTTCGCCATTATCCCGTTGCTTTTTGGCCTTTTAATTTATGAAGCTTACAGTGTCATGCAGAGAAAGACATTGCTGCTTAGTGTGTTTTTTTCACTCTGTGCAGTTTGCTGTACAGCGCCAGAGAAAGAACACATTTATCCAATTCTGCAACTCGTATGCTCGTCAGACCAAAGCCAAGTAATTTATCATTCATAAACATTTGGTTTCCATTTTAGAAATCCATATCAGATTGTTAAGGACAAATGAGTCCCCGACCTTTGTCAACGTTGACTGCTTTGCGAAATGAAACATATTTTTGGCAATGCATGCTTTATGAATCAAGAGCACATTACAATGATGGATCCAAACAGCGTTCCTGAGTCTGTATATCAGACATTATCCTAATTATTGGAAGAGATGTGGACTTAAACATTGACCTGTGTTTATAATAATGCCTCCGTTGGACTAATGTCAATCACCGACACAGATACAGATACAACACAACGCTTTACCAGCTGCTGAAAAACGGTGTTTCTTGAGAAAGTAAAAAATTTGTATGAAATCAGTGCAAAATAAAGCATATATAAGTGTGTAACAAAACAATCGTTCATTTTCTCCATTGACTATTACGATAGAAGACACACCTGTAAAACCGATGGCAAGGAACCAGTAACGACAAACAATGTCAGTTTTTTGGTTTAACACACCGACGTCATTGTAGACTTTGTTTCATAGTGAACGTGGAACGAGCTGCAGCCAGACTTGAGTCCAAGACGCTGCTGTTACCCGACCTGAGTCGTGACCAATCAGCTACAGCTGCTCTCCACAGCAGCTTTACTGTCAAAATGTTACCAGCTCAATTATTACTCATAAAATAAACAGTGCGATAATGTGTCTTTGTTCGCTTCGCCGTGCGAATGACAATTACTTCTGCACGGCTTGAAGGAGCAACACACTTGTAAGGTTTAAAGGGGCCAGATCAGATACCGAGCGACAGAGCAATCTGTACTAGCTCAGAGGAAAACTATCAGCGTTCCTCATTCTGGGGTGGACCACCCAAAAAGACCCTACTGCCGCCGCCCTCTCACGAACCCTCCCCTCCGTCTCGGGTTACAAGGCCTCAGCGGTCTCCAAAAGAAAATGTCACAAAAAAGCAACATGAACTTCAAAAGGCGACTAATCTGAAGTAGCCTGAGCTAATCGTGTGCATCTGTTCACAGCTCTGAGGATCCTGACCCACAGGAGTCCTGCTCCGCCGGTTGCCTCACCATGAATTAAGCAGGGAACAGGATCCCGCAGAGTGTAAAAGTTATCGCCGTTCAGTGAGAAATGTTGTTGATAAAAGCACATGGTGAGGATGACGATCACTGGAGCATTTTAAAACATCCGATATTATGAGCCCGTGATCAAGCTCATTTCATAATGTCAGTCCAACATAACTTCGTTGTGCACACAGTAATGTGATTTACTGAAACCAAAACAATGTGCTGAAAGAAGCTAAAACGCCCTGCATGGCTGAGGGAAACTGCAGAGTCGAGTCTTCTAAAATTATCCGCCAGTTTGTCACTATGAATAATAACTAAGGATAACTGTTTTCACATTGCATCTTTTCATTTGACCAATACTTGAAACAATTTAACAAAAATGTGCATTTTAACAAATCTGCAAACAACAAGCGTCTCATTTTCACACACATCTTGGATCCATTTGAGCTTCAATGTGCAGGACTTGCACAATGTGCAGGAAAACATCTCGCACAGGTGTTTTGAGACGTTTCTGGGAACTCAAACGAGAGCAAACCACTGATATGTAAAAATCACGTCGGAGCTGGTGTGATCTGAGGCGGCGTCTTTCATTTAAATGCTGTAAGATGCTCTTTGTCCCACACTGCAGATCAGTAATCTCCCATCACACCAGATGTAACTGACAACAATAAAATCCTCTCTAACTGGGAGCAGTAAGGAAAAAAAAACGTCACAAAAACATGGCGACATTCGTGCTATTTTTTTTAGAAAGCCTTTTGCAAAATCAGGTATTTTAGGCTGCGACAATCACAAAAATGTCCACAA
The DNA here is from genome assembly GCA_033026295.1 of Channa striata. NCBI lineage: Eukaryota > Metazoa > Chordata > Actinopteri > Anabantiformes > Channidae > Channa > Channa striata. The sequence continues at coordinate 15,525,177 of CM065185.1, read as the reverse complement.
AACCCTGGAGGGACAGAATAACAGACCCCCGACCAACCTGTCTGCATTCCTCTCTGCAGAAAAACATCACATTTCATTCTTAGCGCCACCTATTCCAAGCAGATAAAACTCCAGCAACATGTGGCGTGCCCTTGAATGTTACCCAAAACCACATGTGTGAATCCCCCACCCCCTCACACACACACACACACACACACACACACACACACACACACAGGCAACCTGGTGTCACTGGAGCAGGGTGATTAGGGGGAAGCCAAAATCAAAGGTACAAATCATGAAAATTAAAGGACTTGCAGGCCAGCCATCTTTTTTCTGTCTCAGCCAGGAATGCTTCTCATTAGTCAACCGCCTCGATGCGAAACTGCCCACAGATGCACGCTGCCGTGGGTGTTTGCTTTTCAAAGACTCCTCCGAAAAATGGGACGAACAAAGCTTGAACGTTTTTTTTTTTGTGCGTTCGAATGGCTTCAGCTCTGGATGGAGCAGGAATTGCAGACAAACTGCAAAGTTTCCAGAGGGATGTTAAAAAGTGGGACACGCTTGTTGTTGATGTGGTCACTTTTTATGCCAGTGAAGTCGACTGGTGTTGGAAAATGAAACTTTCTGATTGTTTTAACTTCCTGGTGGCGTATTTAGTTGGGTTTTCTGCGTGTGCAGCCCAGGGACGTTACTGTGCGTGACTGTGTTTTCTGTGTCTGCATGATTTTTCTAAATGTGGAGCCTGTGTTGTTGGTTCTGCTTTAACTGATAGTGATACGGCTACTATAAATATACTGTAAACGCCTGTCAATCATATTGCAAAATTAAATTAGTGACAAAGAAACTGGCTTCACAAACAAACGACTAGATGTCAAATTAACTAAAATATGCTTCATGCCACGGAGAAACAAGCATCGGCAGTGAAAGATCAACACTGTAATTTTAGTAAACACGCACGGATTCAAAACACACGAGTCGGGTCTTAATTCAGAGGCTGCACAGATCAAAGCTAAGTTCTAGGCCCAAGCAGAACGAGACAATCCCGTCTGTGGAGGCAGGAGCAAAAAAAATCAATAAGCTTAACATAAAATACATTAAACAATATAATTTAAAAAGTGAAAGAACAAATGTTATTTTACTTTACTCTACTTTCATTTTATTTACTTATTTACATTTTACTTGAGCATGAGATTTGAAGGTTAGTGCTGCCATTTCACAGCTAGAAGGTTGCGGGTTCGCATCCCCGGCCGACCGTGACCTTGGCTTGATCTCCTTGTGCTTGCGCGGCTGACGTGTTTAAGGTTTCTTATTTTATTAATACTAACCTTTTTTTGTATATCGCAGGCTACTCCTCTGGCTTTGCATTCGCCATCTTCTCTTTTCATCACGACATGCAAAACAATCTCTGGCTCGCTAAGTCTCGAAGGATCCACCCATTGGCGCTTCCGGGTAACGATGAGTGAGGGTAGGTTGGCTAGTAAAGAAGCAAAAAATTATTAATATATTTAATAATGAACTAGTTCACTTCAGGTGTAATGATTGAGCATTTCATGTGAAGGGAACAACACATTTGTCAGTGTCAAACCTTAAACGATTAGCTGGTCTCGTTTTTCAAAGCACACCTGGTGTAGAGGTGTGGAGACTCACAAAGGAGCTGCCAATAAATCACATCCCTTCGCCTCCGCCCTCCTTTCTCCCTCCGTGTCCTTGACAAGATGGATGAAAACACTTGGGATCGTGTGTTTAACGTGGCTTAGATATTAGACTAGTTGCCCCGGCACCTTTGCACATGTTTAACCCATCTACGGGTGAAGGGACGACAGTGATGGGTGAGCAGGAAATGAGCATTTCTCTCACCTGCAGCTTCAAACCCTTAGGTCAAATCAACTTTATCAAGCGGGTGAATTATTCACAGAAGGAGCCGAGGACGGGGCTGTCCGACCGCCAGCAGGGCCGTGTCATAGGTGTGTGTACACTGGGGGGAAAGGCATGCGCTAAGTGAGTGTGTGTATAGAGTTAAAGTCCACTGTTTACATTCACAGGCTCCGGTTCCTGGTTTGTAGTCAGCTTTAAGTCAGGCTCACGTCTCCGCACTCCGGAAGCGGTTTTGTATCTACAGTTTCAGCGTCTTGTGGACGCGTGGAGGAATAGCCCACCGCTCTCGACACCCCCACTTCAGCCTTTTGTGACTGTATCGTCATTCTTGGTCCACCTGTTGCTGCACAGTGGATCCAACTTGGGCCAAAATAGCCACGGCCGGGCCGGACGGGGCTGAGATCGCCTTTGAAAGCTCCCCGCCGACCTCCTGCTGTCGGCTGTTTACGGCATCAGGTTGGAGTTCAGGCACTTGAGCTATGTGCAGCCTCTGAACACACTCTGCAATCGAAAATACGGCCCCTTCCATCTTAACGCCACTAAGCCTCAGTGTGAAATCCTAGATTGTGGGAACACAGCGAAGAAATGTCCACTTTTCCTCTGAAGTGGGGGAAAAGCTCAAAGGCGATTCCGGATTGATGCGGATTAACGTGGCTTCAGACGATTTCCCAGGAAGAATTTGGTTGTAAGAACTTCAAACTACTCCTAACTATCCGCTGCTCACTTTGTCCGTTGGCAGGCATCACCTGGAAAATGAAGACTTTGCCTTTGTGAGAGCTTCAGTCACAACATTGATCTAATTGAATAACCACTTCTGCTGATCCGCCACATTACGCGTTGTGTGGGCGGTTGTTGGCCAGACTGCGAGTTCAAAAGCCGACCGTGGTGCTGCGATTGTTGTGAGACAAGGCCTCCCCTGTTCGCGGAGCTCCTCTCTGCGGAGGCTGCTGATAAGCTGGCTCTCGACTCATTTGAGTCATGTGCAGGAGGGTGAAAGTGGAGGCACCGAGTCGAAAGCGGTAATCTCCTCCAGTCGTGTTGCTTTGATTTTGGTGACGCGTACGGCACTAAGCGGTTTTTACCCACCAACACTTAGTGATCAATGGTCAAACGGAGACTTTATTTCCTGTGAAGATGAATGTTTAAACATGGCGTAGAGAGAAAAATCACTTTTTAAAACATTAGTTTAAAGCTTTGAGTGTAGGTCACAAAACAGGTGGAGGCTGCAAAATGTGAAACAGGCTTGTGGGATAGTGGGTGAACGATGCCATCTGCAGTTACCCTGAGCAACAGGTGTAACACAAAGGCACAGTCAAAACCTTCCAATACAATAGAAGCAATGGATTAGATGGATTCAATTTGTAATAAAAAACCCACAGAGAATGAATCATTCTATATATATATTTTTTTAAATCATATTTTCTTATGTAAACCCGCACCAAACAATGCTGCAAAAAGTAGCTGGTGAATAAGTGAAACATTTAGTTGGTGGAGAACAAAACAGGGATACAAGAGGAGAATAATACAATTCACATTTTTCAGGTGGACAGATGAAATGCTATGATTTACTTTTGAAACATAAGGTTTTGTTTGTTTAAAATCAGCAAAATTCTGTTGTACTGTGGCCAGTTATAAACCAGGTCAACGGTAATAATATCTATTTTTAAAAACATATTTATCTATTATGTTATAGTCTTTATTTTTCTAGAGGGGATAATCAATCTAAACTAGTGAGGAAGAAGATTCATTTTTAAAGTTTTTGACGTCCTCAAAAACTACAAATAAGGAAATAATGTACTGTACTAAGTATTAATATTATACTTACTTGACTTTTTTTCTTCTCTGTCCTTTTCTGTGGACCAGTGCGACTTCATGGTCGGGGGACATTAATTAACAGTAATAGACATAAGTTAAGATCTGATTTACAGGAGATACAAGAAGCCAAAGAGTAAAATTACCACATACCAGCTCCCTTTGAGTTCTGCTACTATGTCAAACACGTATTTTAAATAACACAGTGGAAGGTTAGTTATGTAAAGTTATGTGATTGAAAAGCAACTTTGATTAAAAATGCATTGAAGTAAAAAGTCGAGGAAGCCATAATTCAATGTACTTAAGTAAAGTACAGATACGTGAAGAATGTGCTTCAGTTTCCACCACTGGCCGTAACAGACTCCTCGAGGTACGAGGGCAAATCCAAAAACGGGGAACCTCTAATCTGCCGCCTTTCAATCAGCTGATAAAGAAAAACAAGACGACTTCCACGGACACTTTGTTCTGAGATTCTGTCGCGTGCTCGTCTTTCCTTCTTGCAAACTACATCTGAACGCTGAGCGCTGTGGACGTCGACCTGGAGCGACCCTGCACCCTGAAAATGTTGCTTCTCTGCAACTAAACTGCAACCGCTAATATGTAGGGAACATAATCGCTGGATGACAGCCCATCTCCACAGTAAGATAAACACATGGTACTTCTCATTAAAAAGCTGTGTCATTTTGAGATGTTTGTTTTGACTGTATGAACTTTTATTCTACGATGAAAATGATTCCTATTCTGTTCTAGACTGAAACCATATGTTTGTTGCACATTTGTTTTCATATCAAATTCCACCGAAGCAGGCCTTAGGACGACTCGGTGCTTTTCAGGGACGTTGGCCAGCGAGGGTCCTGAAGTTCGAGGATCTGGCAGGAGAAAACAGAGACCCCTTTCATGAACCCAGACTGACATCAAACTTTCCCTCCGTGCTCAAACGCGGAGACAGACAGAGATAGGCCAAGTGGAAAAACACTGAAGTGATACGGTTAGTGGGTTTTTCTTTTTTCTGAACGGGCGTTCTCCGAATAAACACCAAAATAAAAAGTCCTCCTGGAGACGCGGACTAAGGCAACAGCCAATAATAACTGACATTTCGACAGTGAATATTCAGCTGAATGAGACGTTCGCTTCACCTCCGTCTCTGCTTTGACAGGTCTTTATAATAATGTTGTCGAGGTTGTTCAGGGTGACGTGCCTCGTGAAGATGCCCGGACACACACCTGAATCGTGAGCACGTGTAGGCTCCACGATACAGTTTGACTCTTTCCCGTGATTAGAAATCCCAGAATAACCTTCATCTGGAGCTGATTACAAAGCTCGTTTGGAAATTGATACGACATTCCAAGAAGGGTTCGAGTGAAATGCAATTTGTGTTACTTCTTATGTCATGCAAGTAAATCAAATATGTCTACACAAAAGTACAAGAATCTTTCACAACAGACCACAGTGTGAGGTTGCAGCGATAATTATTCAAATTCTAGGATTCCTCATCGATTGTCAGTTAAAGCTAATCAAAAATGTGAGAGGTGTTTTGTACCTTTACAAGGTCGATTCAAACCTGAAAGAAGACATCCAGAGATGAACAGTAATGTCCAACAGGCGCAGATTTCCTGTGTGTGTGTACGCACATGCGGATTTTTAACAGCGAAGACAGAAATCTGCCACGTTTGGCAATGCAGTCAGTGCAGATCTGCTGCATTTATGTGTGGAAGATACACTACAGTCCTGTGTGACTCTGTTGAAATTACAAATGATGATGTCTGCTGTCAGTTATGCAGAATTTTTTGTCCTGAGGTGCAAAGCACAATATTTTGCAAAACATTCCAGAAGATAATATGGTTGTAATCTGCATTGTACGTTCAACAACCGATCAATCTACAATCTGTATTAAATCTAATAAATACTGGAATAATCAACATGCAATGTGTATCAAAACTGTGTACTGCTAAAATGCCTTTATACATACATAATATACAAACTATTATTATAATTTAGATGCAGTACTGATCAAATACATTAAGTCACATTTAATATGTGCAGAAACAAAATAATCTGTTAGTCTTTAAGGTCAAATGTATTGTTATTCACTAAATGTTTTGTCAGAGTGAAAGATTCCAGATTCCAGCAGATTATGGTTAATATTGTTGTAATCAGATTACAGCTGCTTTTCCTTTTCATGCCCTCAGCTGCTCCTCAGAGGCAGCCTCCGAACAAACACTGCTTTTAGATCCGCCAGCGTGATCACACAGGGAATTTCATTAGAGTGAGACCTCCCTGGACGAGAGTGATAAGAGCCCAGAACGAGGGCAGAAGGAAGGAGGGGAAGGACGAGAACAGAGCCCGCTGTGTTTGACCAAAGACAGCCGTCAGTTGTTATCTCTGCAGGAGGGTGAGGCAGAGCGAAGGGAGATGGGGAGAAAGCAAGAGAGGGGATAAGATAAGGAGAGAGGGATGTGGGAGACAAGAAAAGAGGGGAATAGGAAAGAAAAGGAAAGAACCTGATGTGGAGGGGATGAGGACAGGACAGGAGTAGGTGATGGAAAAAAATAGAAAAGGAACTTTAAAGGACAGAAAAGAATAGTGAGGAGCAGAAGAAGGCTGGGAAAAAAGGAGATGAAAAGAGGAGGAAGGAAAAGGACTAAATGAGAGAGATAAAGAGAGATGAGAAAGAAGTAAACTGAGAACACGGGACGTGACGGAGGCGAAAAGCAGATACATGAAGATGATGAAGAAGAGGGGGGAGAACAAGGGTGTCGAGGAAAGAGAACGAGTGGGAGACAGGGGGAGAGGACAGAGACGAGGAAAGACGTGATAACAGGTGGAAACAGTGACGGAGGGTCGGTGGGCGAGGGAGCCAGGACTTCCCACTGAGGAGTGATGTGATGCTAATCTCCCAGCTGGAACATCTGGTCCGGACCGGAACAATGACTCCCGCAGGCAGATCGCAGAGATGCTCTGATAACCCGACTCCACTGGCCCGAACTCAGGCCAGCGCTGCACCGATGGACAAAGGCGGACCTTTGTCTGAGGACACACCGGGGTCACACTTAATAAATCACCCGCTCCGATGTTGGCTGACGGGAAAGGAGGGAGCTGGTCACACACACGAGCCCCGGAGTTCACGACAATGAGCGAAAGAACTCTCGAGGAAAATTCCTCAGGCTCCTCGTTTGCATTAATGGGACATTCATTCCGAGGATGAGACGTTAACGAAGTGTTATTTTACAGTCGGGTCACAGTGTCAAGTGCTGCCTCGCAAATCAGTTTCATAACTCGAGGGTGTTTATACAGAACATACACATGGATGGATTACTGACGGTCCTTCTGGGGACAGACCTGAGGGCTGAAAGGATGGATCAAAAGATAAACAAAAAGACAAAATCATAACAAAGACATGCAAAAATTGATTCTGAAGAGAGAAAAATGACATAGAGACACAAAACGAGCTCAATAAGAGGCAAAACAACTACAAGGGGATGCAAAATGGCCCCCGAAAAATGTAAATGACCTATAAGAAGACAACATTTCTATGAAGAGACACAAAACAAATCAAAATAACAATAACTACAACAAAGTGGGACAAATTAGCCACAAAAAAAAGAGGCAAAAATGTAACAAAGTGGGACAAAATGACTCTAAAGACACAAAACAACTACAAAGACATGCAAAATGACCCCAAAGTCAACAACGAGGAGACACAACAGAACCACTAAAGAAGAAAAGCGGCGCTGTGTGCAGTTGTTTTGCGTCTCTCTAGTCTGGGGCGGGGGCGGTTGCTTTTCTGTGAGCAGTAAATGTCTGGGCTCGGGGGCCTGTTGTCTCATGATCCCTCCAAAGGTTCTGTATACAGTCGTAAGATGATTTATGCTTTCTTTTAGGTTTAAAAAGCCTAGGAGACATAAAAAGACAGAGACACCAGGCTCACGAAGTCCTTAAGAAACTGGGTTGAAGAAATTCCAGATGGTGCTCAAGTGGAGGACGACATCACAGGAGACTATATGGCTCATGAATGTCAGCAACTCTGATTAAAAGCCATCGCGCTCAGGGGAAAATACTGCTGGCTGTGCCTTTCGTGCCCATTTATCACATGGAATTGTTTGTATACAGTTGTTTTATTCTTCCCAAGTGTGTGTGTGTGTGTGTGAGAGAGAGAGAGAGAGATGAGATGAATGTAATTAAAGTTTTTTAATTAGATACTGTTCTTTTCTGGGAAGCCTGTGGCAGCGCTGGGTGGAGCCAGAGTGGAGACAGGAGGTTTGTGGTCTGGCTGGGGGAACCGTGCCGGCCGGGGTAATGGAAACCGGGTGTTCACTGTACACACACACACATGAACGCAAACACACACACTCTCTCATACACATGCACTCGCGCCCACACACATAAACCAAAGCTCAACAGGGAATATACACACACAGAAAGCCACATAAACTTATGCAGACAGGAATCTGAATGCACAGCCCAACAATATAAACGCCTGCCACACACACACACACACACACACACATATTAAAATGCATAAATTCATTCAAGTGACTACCTGCATGACAGACTTCAGCCTGCTGACACGTAAATTCCCCAAATAGGAATGATGTGAGCATTTGCATGCACACACATGCGTGCAAGCCCATGCATACATAAAAATAAATCACACGCACACACGCTCATTCAAACTGATGCACACACACAGATGACTACACATACCGTGGCACACGCATGAATGCACACTCACTCTGTGCCTTCAGTTCACACACGGACGTGTGAATGCACATGATGCTTGTATGCACACAAACGCATACACACTCTCTAATGTATGCACGCACGCATGCATGAACGCACACACACACACACTCTCCACCCCTTCCCAAGCCTTCACACATACGGACACACACACACACACAGAAATGTGATTAGGCACATGCTCGAGCACACACAAACATGCACAATAAGCCCCCGTCGCTCAAATCCCCTGATATGCGCACGCACACACAAATTACATTTCAAACCTTCTCCACAAATACACACACCCGCACTCAATCAGTCCAACAGAGTGATGCAATCCCATAACCTGCATTGTTTGCCAGCTTTAATGCACATTCACTCACACACACACACACACACACACAAATATACACATGTAGTACAGCAGGGCCAGGAAATGCAAAAAACAGATCTTGGGCATCTACTGACATCAGTGGAGCGAGGTCCGCCTTTCCCATTAAGACCCTGACGTCAGTTTTCCACAAAACTGTTTTGCCCAAATTAGAGGAGATCAAACCTTTCCTCTGTTGACAGCTCAGAGTAAATCCACCTGACGTACACGCAGCAAACAGGCCTCACGCGGAGGATGCTCTGCATGCAGACTGTGTGGTCAAACTCCCATTAATGGCCACATACTATTTCCATCTGACTGTCAATGCAAACAGAGCAGCGTCTGTGAAACCCTGACACCGCAATGGCCTCGCTCCAAACATCGGAGTCGGATATATGGAAATATATGGAAAACACTGAGGTGTGAGAGCGCATAAATTTCACAGAGCCGTCACACGCGCTCTTCAGCGAGCTCACCTTCTGTTTAGAAAAAATAATAAGAAAAAGAAAAAATCCCTGCAGCTTCTATTCTACTGTTTTACTATCAGGCCAGAGCGTCATTTAGTCCAGGACAGTCGACACAAGCAGGTCAAGCTGGGCAGCTGCGGGTCAATCGCTATGAACAGGGCACCATCTAGTGTTGCATGCAGAGTATGGGAGAGCTGCTGAGAAGTTCTCCAAGGTGATGAGGCACGTGAAGCCATGTTGGGCGTGTCTGCCAGCTTTGTGTCCTGGGCTTCCTCACGCAGGAGAAACACTGAGGGTCACTGGAAGGTGATTTTAACTGTGTCTAAATCACACAACAGAGCTGGAGCAAACCGGAGCTGCAGTGGACATTAAGTTTTTGGGGGGGTGGGGGGGGGGGTCTGTGCTGGGCAGCAGATGTGATTGTTTGCATAGACCAGGCTAATGAACAAAGCAAAGTCTGAGCCACTGCTGCATCTCTAAAACTAAAGACAGTTCCAACTTGACCTGGAGAGTCGTCGTTCTGAGAAATGAATGTTCCTCTTAATTCAAATCTGCTGATTATTCATCTCGTTGTTTCAAACCATGAAAAGTGGGCTGAAAAACCTCAAAACTCTTAGTTTACTACAACACCAAAGAAAAAAAACATTTTCCAGCTATAACACATCAATCAGTAAACCAACACAGTATTTGCAGTTTGCCCCTTTTTGAGGTAATTAATCATATGGTGTCCTCTCAAATATTATATGACACTGAACTGAACAACGTTGGACTAAATCTATGGCCAGTTGAGTGAAGAGGACCAGACATTTTCTCTGTTTTCAAGCATCTGATAGGTCAAACAGTTTCTGCACCAACACTTCCTGAAGTCTGTTTTACTACTGCGTGACCCGGTTGTTAACACGTCATTACTGACACTAAACTGCTTCTTCATGTCCAGGTTTTAAAAGTGGAACTTCAATCCAACTACAAAAAAAAAAAAAAAAGGTCTAGAGGTGGAACTGGAAACACTTTTACGACTTGGAGCCACGTTCTCAGGTGATCTGAGGCTTGGATTTGGGTGTGGCACAGCCTGCAGGACACAGACCCCGCGTGCAAAACCCTCGTCGACCAAAAAACAAACCAAAACAACAGACTTTCCAAAAAACAATAAAACACAGCAAATGGTGTTTATTGTCAAAGTGTAGGAGTAGGACAATGTTATATGTGCATAATTCAATATTGTGTACTCTAATTGTGCAACAAACTAAGCTACAGTATATACAGACATCTATCATTAACTGCTGATAGCTGGATGACAGTTATACTGTATAACAGTAAATCTAGTTGGCCGGTTGCTTGGGCAGGACAGTCTTCAAAAGACAATCCATTACAGACCCAAGACTTTGGTATCATCTGTGTCCAATGAGCAATGGTGACTCTTACTCTTACAGTGTAATATCAATCAATACAACTAAACACATCCATTAAAAACATCCACATGAATATAGTCAATGCAACAAATGTTATGCAGAAAAATCTTTTTTTTTTCCCTCCCCCGCTCTGCCTCTGACTTTTAGTTCCAATAAAATCCAGTAAAGGTTAAACAAACATTTAAATGTTACATATCCCATAAAAGTAAAAGAGAATCATGTTATGAGAACCCTTAGTCTAGATACAACGATGCTTTGTGAAAAATATATGTATAGTAGAGTGAACTAAACATTTACATGATTTTACAAGTGGAAAGAAAACATCGTCTTGACATAACTCTTTAGAATAATAATACAGCCCCACAGTCTTATGAACATGCTATGATCTCTGGTTACTCACTCTGATCACTGTCCGTGTGACGCCAGGCCCTCGGCCTGTCACGGGGTCATGGTTGTGTCAGTGTTTACATCTTTTTTTATGTATTTTTTAATTGGGCACGTGTTAGTATGTCAGCGTGTGTGTTTTGTGTGTGCGATGCAGGTTTAACAGTCTCCCGAGTTATGTGAGTGTGGCCCGGTCTCCATTTTCCAGTCTCTCTGGTCAGCGGCGTCTCCCTGGCCGTGCTGGGAGGCGGCGGGGGACAGGGACATCTGTCTGCGGGGGTTTCCGCTGTGCATGGTGTTCCAGTGGCGCTTGAGATCCGACGCTTTGATGAAGGCTTTGTCGCAGGAGCCGCAGTTGAATGGCCGCTCGCCTCGGTGCTGTCGTTCGTGGTCTTTCAGGTGGGACTTGTGCTTGAAGGCCTTTTCACACATTTGGCAAGCGAAGGGCCTCTCGTTGCTGTGGACCCGCTCGTGCCTCTTCAGGTCGGGCCCCCTGATGAAGGCCTTGCCGCAGACCACGCAGCGGTGGGGCTTGAAGCCCGAGTGGATCTTCAAGTGCTCCTTGAGGTGGGCGGCGGTGGTGAAGGCCTTGGGGCAGTGCTCGCAGCCGTACGGGCGGTTGGCGGTGAGCAGCCGCTCCTTTTTGGCGTTGTGGTCCATGGGCTTGGCTCCCGCGCTCTGACAGGATCCGTGGTCGCGGTGGCCGTACAGCAGGTACTCCAGCTTCATGTCGCTGGACGAGGACGAGCCCCAGCCGTGGCTGTGTGGATCTTTGCCCATGTTGGTGTTGTAGTTGTGCGGCTGAGACACGTGAGAGCCACCGGGCCCCATGCTGTCCATGCCCTGATCGTAGAAGCTGTTCTTCCTCACCTCCTCCATCGCCAGCTCCTTCAGGATGGCATCCTGAGCTCTCATGCCGTGGTCCCCCGGAGCCTGATTCTCCCGGGTCTTCATGTTGGTCAGCTCCCGTTTCTGGGTGCACAGGTTATCCAGGAAGTTGATGCCCAGAATCTGACCGGATGACATCATCATATTGATGTCCTTCTTCCTCACAGCCAGCCTGGCTGTGTACATGTAATTGAGAACCTCCTCGAAGATGTCCGAGCGGATGAAGTCCAGCTCCACGATGGAGTTGTCCTCGTCGCTCTGCTTCTTGAAGAGCTTTTTGAAGTAGTTGCTACAGGCCGCCAACACACAGCGGTGAGCCCGGAACTCTATGTTTTCCACCACCACCACCACATCACAGTGCTCACCCTCCATCCTCTGCTGGTTGAGCATCTTCAGAAAAGTGGCTTTGTGGTCGTAGTCGATGTATCTCAGTAGATCAGACATGGTGCAGGTCAGATAGGAGCAACCTGCAGAGAGGAAAACAGAACACGGTCAAAGGTTTGGACGGGAGCTGGAGCTCGGGCTGCACGTCTCCTCTCGGGGATTAAACGCACGACCAGCAGGTCGGTGCTGCCACACACTCAACCACAGCGGCCGAACGAACCGGGCAGAACCCGTGTGCAGAAAAACCACCAGAGGGCCCGACGGCGAGCGGAGCGGAGCGGAGCCGCCGCGATGGCAGCAAAAATACGCGGCGAGCAACGCGAGCCGACGCACGCACTTCGCTGAACGCGGCCGAATCGGACTCTCGTCGGCGTTTGGCGTGACAGCGGCGCCGTGTGCGGAGACGGCGACCTCGGCGAGGATGTTTCACATTTCACTGCGCCCAGCCATCTTGGTCAGCCAGCCTCCATTGGCATGTTTCTGCTGCCTCCACGGCACTTCACAAACAGCGGGAAACACGGCGGCGAGGCGGCGGGCGAGGCGGCGCCGAACGCCGCGTCGCTCCCCGCGCAGCTCGGAGCCCCATCGACAAAGGAAGCGCGTTCTTACCCGAAGCCTGGACGCGATCCCCGTGTTGTCACGCAAGGCAGCCAGTCGACGACGACCCAGAGCTGTCGTTTTTCCTCTTCCTCCTCTTGTTGTGACTGTGGAGCTCCGCAGGAAGCGCGGCATCGTTCTGCTGCCACCTACAGCGCCGGAGAAGGTACTGCACCGAGATCGTCTACGCCCGAGACGATGACTCACTCTGCAGCAGGGATCGTTAACGAAAGCTGCGTGAGGACCCTGCCTTACTCTGTAATTTTCACTATGATTCAGAGGGAAACGTTACAGTTTTTACTCAGTTCCATTAGTTGGACAGCTTCACCACTGCTTGGAAAATATTGGCTCTAAACATGTGTTTGCAGTACAAACAATAATGATTAATACATAATTTCTTTGTTAAAAATGTGTTTCATTATTGTGAACATAGATCTCGGCATAGAAAAAGTTAAATCAGTGTTAAGATTTCCTCTAACAGATAGTTTTGGGTATTTTTCTGCAGAAACTGAAGTTATGAGGCACATGTGGACTAGTTCAATAATGTACAAAACAATTTTTTGTATCAGTAAATTCAACCGATTGTGAAAACAATCAAACCTGCATTGAAAACCTGTTGGCATTGGCATCCAGCAGTCATTTTTCATGCTACAAAACAATAATATGAATAAAATCACTTGCACACACAATCAGTTTGTTTTCCAGTGACATGAAATTCAATCAGTTATTGCTCTTCAGAGTTTAAGGGAAGCGCTACACCTAAATCCGCTTATCAAGCATACAAATACTGCTTGGTGAATTAAATGCAGACATGATTAATAAAATACTGATTATCACGTGTACATGGATATATTTCTGCATTGGTCCACTCGCAGCCAGCACAGGCAGCAGAGTGAGAGCTCTGCCGTTTCGCCTCTCTTTGGTTCCCCACAGCACGTATCCAGGGGGCGGGACTTAGGAAGCCTCCGTGTGTTGAGCACAGTCACCTATGGCCAAAGTCCTGCCTCAATCAGCCCGGGGGCTTCTTTAAGTCAGCGAGGGCTTTTGCTTTAATTCTCAGCAGATTAACAACATGAAACCTGCTTCCGTTCATGTAAATGCTGTTCTCAAACACATTCTCAGCCGTTGCAGTTTTCGAACTCACACTAAATTAGTCCACAGTCGACGCACCTGTTGCATTTTGCAGACGTGCAGATTTGTTCCTCTTCCGAGTTCCTCTTAGTTCTCAGCCCCGTAGTATTAAACGTGTTTGATGATAGATGCCTGTTTGTTAAAGTTGAACAAACTAATGGTAAAAAAAAAACTTTAGATGGATTAATTTAAGTCACGTGTAAAAAAAAATAAATATAATAATAAGCAAAACTCCTGTTAGTGGACACTGATGTCAATACTGATTAATTGAGGACACACGTTTCAGTAGTGTGGCCAACGTTTTATTATTTGAGAAGAACACAGCAAATGAAATGAAATGCATCTGCCACTTTTATTTCACCAGTGTGAGGAAAACATGGCTGTACATGAACAAGGTTTTCGGTTATTCAGACACAGTTGATACAGATGTGGGCGACGTGAGGCTGTGGTGGCGATGATGGCGGTGGGGTTGACAGATCTCTTTTGGCTTTGCATCTTGTTTGGGGCAGAGCTCACAGTCTGAGGCATTGGTCTCACAGTCACACAAACCTTTGGACGTGTGCTGATCAGCTACCCTGGAAAACATTCAAACCCTGCACAGGCACATAAAAATCTGTTTCTTGCACAGACGTCTTGATTGACTGGCTTTTGTCAAAACAGACCTACACAAATTAGATGTTGCAGTGGTGGAATCAGTTGATGAGAAAGAACAATTTGAAGGGAAATGCATTTCAAGTAGACGAGGCAAAAATCAACGGTGAAAGATAATTAGCTATTTTCCTACGGAAGCTTTGATATGTGCAGTTCTAGGCTGTAGTGATTTCCGTAGTGATGTACGGAAAATGATCCAGTTTTTGGAGTGAGTGAGGCGATGGTTGGTTGGCACATCTACAGCAAGGTTAAATAGTGTTTGCTCTAGCATATACAGCCTACAACAATATTCCGTTTTGGAGTGATGGCTTTATTTCATAAATAAAAAGATGCTACAATAATTATCCTCAATAATCATAAAAACGCATCAAAGTCATAAGGCAGTGAAAGCAAAAGGTCTGCTTGTTGCACACAGGGATTTGGCGTGCAGATGGATCGGGAACCATTGCTGAAATCTTACACGAGTTTCTGTATAACCTTTACATTTGCTGGAAAATGCAATATTGCGTCCTTCTCATGCTAAATGCATTTGTTTATTTTGCAGGTGATGGTTTGCGACTAGCGGCGAGCTGCAGCTTTTGGAGAGTACGGAGTCGTTTCTAGTCTTCTGAGAGATTCCCGGTGTGATACATGTAGCAGTTCTGGATGCTGGATTGTGGGAGGTTGAACAGAAAAGTGCCCTCAGTGTTACTCCTGGAAGAGCAGAGGAAAGACAAGTCAGTACATCGTGGGTTGTGGAGCAGCTCTGAAAGACGAAAGAGGAACCCGATAGAAGCCCATGGCCGTTTCACCCCGACAAACAGATGCACACCAAGGGACTGAAGAGTTGCAAAAATGCAAACACACGACATAGATACACACAGGCTCTGTGGGTTCTTTCTGGTCAGAAACAAATACTTTTCCAGTTTCCCTGAAAGTTAATGTAATTATTTTACATTCTCGTGGGAGTGAAGACACATTCTCGTGATTTTTCAACAGGAAAACAAGTACAGACAACCATTGTTCTGTCTCATACTTCAGTTTGGTGGCAGCTACTGTAGATTTCATTTTTTTACAAAAGGGGTAAAATGATGAATAGGCATAAAAAAGTTTGTGTTGTGTCTGCTTCTTTAAATCCCTGCTCAAAAACAGGATGTTTTAAAAGTAAAATTAGGAAGTTCAGACAATGGATGCATGGGTTAGTATAGATTATTCATAAATAAGCATGGAACTTTTAAAGTTTTAAAGGTACAATTGAGGTAAGTTAGCAGGAGACTCAAAATCAATCCACTCAGGGAGTAAAATATGGTCACTATGTCATCTCTCCACAATAATATAAGTGGTAAAGATACATCTTTAGTAAAATATTTTAAAAAGTTAACATCAGTGGCTAAAAGCCTATGATAGTTTTAAAGGACTGAAGCTCAGATGCTCCAAAAGGAAGGGACAATTTAATTAATAATAATTTTAATACTGAGTAAAACACTACTCCCATTGTTTTCAAATGTATGAACTGTATTTGCCCTTCTACTCTGTGTGTATCTACTATTGTAAACCAACAAACATCCGAAAGACCACACAGGAAGCATCTCTTTGTTAGTAGAGCTACTCAGAAACGAAGCACACACGCCCACTTTTCCTTCTATAGCTGTGAGAACACTTATTGATTGCAAACTCTGACAGCTAAATGCCAAACTTCAACCCTTACCCCAATTCTAACCTTCAGAACCTTCAAAGAGAACATTAAGACTCTCTGAGAACAGATCGAAACGTCGTTATAAACACGGCACTCAACTATAATCTGTCCGTAACCCTGCATGTAGACAAGCGCGCATACACACACACACACAACTTAGGGCTAGGCCACTGAAACAACGCCAAGCATTCCCGTCTAGTGAGTCAAGTACACACATCATCCCAAACCCTGCGTTTTGGGATCGCTTCAGCCAAAGCCAATGAAATAACAAGCCTCAGGGCCGAAAGGTAAATTGGAATAAAAGGGGAAACGTGTAGTTTGGAAATGTTGGAGTTAGAATGACATGCTGTGGTTACAGTGGAATGAGAGGCTGCCTGACGCAGCTCCACACCTGACATAACTCTCACAATGCTGACAGCGGACAAGTTGAAACGCAAATATTGAAAACACATCCTGACTGCTGACCTATTTCCCCCCCCTGCACAGAAAGGAAGAATGCAACTGAAAGAAGAAGAGCAACAGTTTTTAGGGATATATCCTCTTTGTGAACTTCACAACTATAAACACTGTTCAGCTGCTATTTTAATGCATTACAGAAAAATTAAGCAAACCATGAGACTGATGCCAACACTGTTGGTGTAACTTACCCAAACCTAATTCACTGACTTTTAATTTGCTGAATATTCAATGTTTATCTGAAATTAACTAAAATAGAAATTCTAAATGTTAAGTAGTATCAGTTATGCTACATGACTTTGAGCATAGTGGTTTGCAAAATACAATGTTTTGTGCAAATAATTTAATTTTGCTCACAACACGTTATTATCTAGGGAATGGATGCACACAATTTTTTGCGCACTAACAGAGTTGAAAATAGACTAAAGCACAACTGTGTACAGTCAAGATCTAATTTCAGTCTACACGAACATGTTTGCGACCACTGACTGAGAAGCAGGAGCTGCTTCAGCCGGTATTTAATCCCTCACCGTGGCGACCAGTGTCCTTTGTGAGGCTACACTATGTACACACAACGACATGTAGACAATGTTTTTACACAATACTGTATTACATGCAAGCTTCACTATTGCAACATATCTTGTTTTTCTGTTTCCATTCTTTAAATCTAGGACATTTCTGCATCATTTTGAAACCATAAAAAGCACGGCTGAAATTCTGAAAACGGCAAATGATCAACAAACAGGGTCTCTAATCCTAAAATTAAGTTGTGTTTCTTTCCAGCAGGGGGGAGTGTTGTAGCCAAACAACCGCGGACTGTGTTCAACTGCCAGCAGCAGCGTTACTGTAAAGGTTTTAGGCCTAGTCATTATGAGCTGAGACTATAATATCCGGTGTATGGACACAGACAGAACCGGGGGGGGGGATGGGGGATGGAAGAGCTGGAATGACAACAGCATGATGCATTAGCTGGCAGTGCTACAGAAGCAAGGCTGTCTGTACCAGAGGGAAAAAGTACTGATGGGAAAGCAGCATGCTGGAGAATGGAAACCAGCTAAAGTCAAAAGCAGACCAGACCAGACTAAACCAGACAGGGCCGGAACCAGGGCTGAGGCCTTGTTGTCTTACCTGGGTCAGTCCTCCCCCTCCTCTGGCGTGATCTCTGTCTCTTTATGTACCACTACCTTGGTCACTGACATGTCAGGATGCTGTTCTTTAGCCTCCTTTATGGCCTGAGCCAGAGCCTATATACGGGGGTGCAGTGCCAGGAGGGATCACCAGGGGGAGACAGAGAATGGGGAAGGGGCAGGGAGGGATGGGGATGTTGGATCGTAAATCAATATGCCCAGAGGGAAGTCACTTTTTGTAAAATTTGTCAAACTTCCTGCATTTTTTAAAGTCACTTCAAAAGTTATTTGCTGATTTGTTCAAAATGTCACATGCAAGGCCAGTCCGTTCTACGCTCAAAAACACAGTAAGCAGGGTCACCAGAGTCAGTCATGTCACTTTTCCATGGTCACTGGTTAATTACAATTATTGACAAACAGGCAAAAACAAGCGTGAGAAAAATGAGACCTCGTCGTGATCGATGTCTGCATCTCCCGTGATGACGATGCGCTTCTCGATTCTTGTCTCTGATATTCCTCCTTTCACCGTCTGACAACCACACAAAAGACGTCATTAATAGATGCACATAAAAACATTGCAAACGATTATCTTATCTTTTTCTTTTTTAAAAGCTTAAATCCTGAAATGAAGGAATGCTGTAGAAATACATGAGAATAAAATAATATTCTCGCATTTTGCAGTTGCTGAGCAGTTCTTGTGCTCGATATTATTGATATTACATAATTGCAAGATAAATAAATGCACAACTTTTTGCATATTTGAAAAAAAATCTCCCATTTCATCTTCTTAGCTGATGATATTCTAGTTTTCTCACTCTCCAGTTAACTCAATATCTTAACTTGAACAAAAATGTGAGGTCACCCTTTTCTGAAACCTATAATTAAAAAAAGTAAATCATTATTGATTTAAGTTCTACTAATAATGAATTTATGCAGCATTAAAAAATACATTCGGACTTACCATGTGTAATTTAAAAAATTACTTTTCTCTGTTTTGCAAAAACACCACACATCATTTGGTAATTTAAGTCAATATTTTTGCCTGTTTAACAAAAAAGGCATTTAAATGTCGTTCAGTGAGGAACTCATCACCTTTGTCTGTCGTACCATCATACTTCCCCCGGCAGCAGTGTGTAATGAGTCATATTACTATACAACACGATGAACTTCCTTTCCAGACCCTTCGTCACTTTCTATCTTCATTTAAATTGCAAAGCAAACATAGCAAAGGCTGCAGATGTGTTTTAGACTTCCTGTGTGAAGAGGTCATCGGAGAACAGACGTCTGACCTTTGTGATGTGTGTGGTTGTTGTAGTACTGGTGGTTTCCGAGGTGATGGTCTGAGCGCTCAGCAGCACCCCGGGGTCTGCATCACCATTGGTGTCAACCTGTTGACAAGACAACTCATTTTTGTGCTCTTGATAAAGCATAAAATACTCACTACAGCAGATTAACAATGACTCTAGATTGTTATGTGAGCCTATAGCAAAACCAAAACAAATTTGCTTCAACCTAAAAATACAGTAGAAATATGAGCCATAAAAAATCCTGATGCATTGAGTAAACACTGGTAAAGAAAGCATTAACAGACAATTATCTCCCATTCTGCAGGTCTCCTCAGTTCTTTAAAGCTTTATAACATCTTACAGCTTTTGGTTTTATACCCTTAATCTTACGTTGCTGTTCTTATTCATTCCCTGCGCTCACAGCCGTCTCATTTTCAGCTGCATGGGGCAGCTGTTTTCAGCAGATAAGCTCTGAATGCTGTGAGCTTCCTGCCAACATCAAACAGCTGACAGACACAGCGAAGCAGCCATCTCCCTCAGAAGTTGGTGGATTGCAAACCAGAATTAAACTGCAGCAAATTACACTTTTTTTGTATTTGCAAATTTATACGTGCTCAAAGTGACGAATAAAGGTTGTTCTACTAATTTGAATATTCTCATATTTGCAGAATGTAAAATGGAGATGATATTAATTATGTTTTTTATGTACCTCTGCAGCCTCATAGGTGATGGTTTTTGTCTCTGTGTGGATCACAGGCGTCTCTTTGGAATCCACCTCGTTGACCTCCAGACTCTAAAGGGCAAAACAGGAAATGAACAGGAAATGAAACAAACAAAAAAAAAGATCACAAAAGGAGCGTGTCAGTATCTGTCCATCCCTGCTCCGGCTAAATCAGGTGTCATGTTAAAATACTGTAGGTCTTCCCAGTTACACAGTCTTTGCTCTTAAAACAGCACCGACACTTTTGTACATAATAAACTAAACTAAAGACAATCAGTGTAGGGCTTAAATCTCTAAATGAGTCATGCTGTCATGCATTAATCTAGTCTCTAATCTAGTTTAGGAGAGGATGCTGGATAATGTGAATCACAAGGCTTCGATAAAGTGGGTGCCCCGCATCATTTAATATCTGCTAACTTCACAGTGCCACGTTAGCAAGTTGATCACGTTTTGGCCATTGGCATTAGTGGCAGACTGTGTTGGCAGGAGGAGAGGGAGGTGAACTGACGCGGGTTTCCTCTACCTGAGCCACAGCTGGAGGTAAATGGGGTAGGATGTCTGGGGTAATGGCTTCACTCAGAACTACATCATCATCCATCCTTCTACTTGGACTGTTTTTCCTTCATGTAAAGTCAAGACATCTTCTTTCCCTTTCAAAAATCCTTCACTATCACTAACACAATCTTCTTTTCGTATTCAGTCATTCAACATCAGTCGCTCTTCAGTTTTTCCTTCTCTCTGTCTCCACTTAAACTTCTGAGGGGCCCAATCGTAGCCGGTAAGATTCCTTTTTCCCAAAGGACAACAGTTTCAAAATGTCTGTTTTGTACGTTATGCTGGTGACACACATTTTCATCTTCTATCTCTGTGAAGAACTCCTCAAAATACAGCACTTCATTGGAGAACTGGATCCTGCTTTCCTCCTCTCTCCTACATGCAAACCTGCTAATTCCACTTTTAAAACTTCTAAGCACTCTGTGTTTTTGTGTCTTCTTCTCATGATGTCCCTCTTTCCTTTCACAGCCTCTGATGTAAACAGTGAATCTGAAACCATAATTTTCATGTTTTGACATGAATGCCTCCCCCTGACACCTGCATCCTCTCCCTCCTTATCTATTACTTCCTTATTTTCCTCCTCTGTCGCCAATCTGAGCACTGCAGACTCTGGCAAAGAGCTACTGTTAGACAGGTTCACATCTAGCCCCAAAAGTTGTTGCTACTGGCTGCGTTACTGCATCCAACGCCACAGATGCACACAGTTGACCTCGCTTTAAGGACGGTGCAGAGCCAGGCGTAACAGATTTTACACTATTAACAGAGTCAGCTGGTGGACATGCTGAGCTGCTGTCCCTAACACCCCTGTGAAACACTGCCACACAGTCAAGCTCTTTCTCTGCACACCCCGCAGACACTGTTATGACTGTGAACTCTGCCGTTGTATGCACGGATTCTGGATTTGCAGCTTCTGTGCTCTGGATATTCACCATTGGCCCTGTTGACTCGGCCGGCGCTGCCTTTATCTCTGTGGTAACAGCTACCTTCTCCTCTGGGTCAGATGACATCTGTGGATGATATTTGTACAGTTAGATGGTGTTTATATTACTATGAAAAACAAAATCCACTCAGTACAAGGCAGATCTGCACCAAACCTGACAGAGAAAAAGTTGTTATGTTAGCTTCTCGCTGTGTACAACCTTACTAAATTACATATAACACATCAAATTCATTTTTAGAGGAGGACCATAGAGGAGAGGTCACCTTTTGAGAGGAGGAAACCCATCCCAGCGTAGACTGATGGGAAAGAAGAATGGACGGACATGAGGACAGAGAGAAAGTGAAAGAGAGGACAGTTAAAGTGGACACACAGTGAACACCAGACAAAGAGCAAAAAGAGAAAGTGTGGAAAAAAAGTCTGAAATTAAAAAAAGTATGGATTGTATGGAATACCATTACGCAGCTCATTAAAAAAGCAGAACATGATGCCAAGTGGAAGAAATCCCAAAACCTCAAAACACAAATCAATTTTTAGAGTCTCTTAATCCAATGGCTACAGATTTGAGCTAATCTGCTTTTGAAAACTGTTTCTTAACAAGAGTGAAATGCTTTTGGTAGACCCATACAATGTTTCCCCTGACTTGTTACAGAGGCGAAGGGGGATTTTGAAGGATGAGGTGGGTAAAGCTGCAGTGGTGGCTCTGAGCCAGGGCTATGAAGTCATCGCTTTCAGGGAACTGATAACGGAGCTGGAAGAAAGGAACGATGTAGCTGAGCGAAACAGTCAAAAACCAAACAAACAAGCAGCCAGCCAGAGCCCCTGCTTCTTCCTTATCAGCTGCGGAGCTGCTAATGCAAGGTGAGCTGTTTGAGCTGTCAACAAAGTGAAAACCAAAAGGTAGAAGCGGCAGGCTTGTTCGCAAAAGAAAACTTTGGCAAGTGTGAGAGAAAAACGCTGGGTGTTAAGGGACCGTTAGCCATGCACAACGCTTGATTAAACTGCTGTTAGACTGGTTTGGCTGCTGCTGGAGGGAGGGAGGGGAAATGGGGACAAGCCGTGGGTGGAGGTGGAGATATGAAGAGAGGCAGCCAATACCAGGTTTTTGCTTTTAGTTTTTCATACAGTACCACAGCTAAGGATGTAGCTGAAGATTCAGAAAGTGTAATCTGAGTCAGGCTGGACCTTGATTGGTCAGTATGGACTTCAAAGGTGAAGATCTCTGCTTTCTGCTGCTGACCATCAGGCGTCTCTTTCACTTCCTTTCCTGATACACTCTTGACCTGTGAAACCTCGGACTTCACCTCCTCAGAAATCCACGATGCCATGGCCTTTTTAGGCGAGTCACTGCTTTTAATCTGCGTCATGTCGTCAGTTTTTATCTTCAGTGTCCCGACTACTGTGGTTTGGGATTCTGTGACAACAGCATTATCTTCTTTGAGGGTTTCCACTTCTTTAGAGGCAGAAACTATTTCATTCTCTTCAGCTTCAGCGTCTCCGGGGACAAAAGGCTCCTCGTTTCCACCCAAAGCCCTTGTTTCTTTGTCCTCCGTGTCCACTTTATCGTCTTGCTCCTTTAGGATAATCAGTGTCCCTTTCTTATCACTGATGGCCTGGGACACTTCCTGTCTGACACTTCCAGGGCTGACCTTCACCTCAGACCTTTCTGACACTGAGTCTGGGGTTTTCTCTTCTACCTCCCTCAGGGTACCGTCCATAAAGACGTCGTCGTCCATAGTAGTTGACAGACTAATCCCATGAGGCCCCGACGAGGTGGCCCCATCTGTTACGATACTATCCACCACATATTTCACCAGAAATCCTGTTGCCTGGGGAGACACTTGGCTTATTGGAAATGAATTGTTTAGCTTAACAGAGAGCATCACATAGCAACACACAGTGAGAGAAAGCTCAAGAGAATATTTATTTCCATAAGAACACACAAACTGAGCTCCACAATAGTGTGGACAGAGATGTGCGGTCAGGTTTTAAGCTTTGAGCTCTGCACACATATGATAGTTCTACAAATATAAACTTCTATTTTAGTCAGATATAATTTAAGGATACACTAATAATCCAAAATTACTTTAGTTCTTAAATTTATATTTTTCAAAACAATGACAAACTAATATTTCAATCGAAGTGAATTACTAAAAGCCAAAACACCACACATTGTGTCCACATACATCTAGAGCTAGTAGACAGACACAAAGAAACGCCCCCACATACAAGAAACACAAACGCTTCGAGTGGGTCACGCTGATTGGACACGGTTTACCTCAGTGGCTTTAGGTTCCGCCTCCTCTTTGGTCTGTCCTTCATGCTGCTCTTGAGTAGTCTGCAGAAAAAAAAAAGAAATGTAAAGGTCAAACAGATTGAGACAGACAAAGAAAGGACATGTCCAGTGTGACTACATGTCCGAATGGACAATATCTCGCACCGAAAGCTGCTCCAGAGAACAAACTCATTTCAAATCAGACAGACATGTTTGATCGATGGTCAAAAAAATTACAGATTTTAATAAGCGCCGCTCCTTGGCCCAGCGTGGCTTCATCAAATTAAGTTGTACAAGCAACAAAGACACTGGTAGAACTCCCCGGGCAGTCACTGAGTGCAACAATCATATTACTGATTAATGATGTCACCTACTATTACGGCGATACTTTACTATGTTATTCAGCTGCTGATGGGATTTAGTGAAGACATAAGGTGATACCGGCAAACTTAATTTGCCCACTAACTTAAAATGACTTTACAAGTTATATCCTTCCATCACGGTGACTATTCAGTATTTTCCTTTAATATGCACTTGAGTCTTTGGAGTTTAAAATATACTGCGCTACATATATTTTGATGGTAAATTATGGCTCTAGGCCTATTAAGAGATCGCTCCTGAGATTGATGTCTTTGTTTATACAAAAATCTCCTCTGTGATGTAATGCTTCACACACACACACGCCGTCATTCAGTCTGCTGTGGACTGCAGCTTACATCCTGCGGCTCCAGCGGCTCTATCATTGGTGCGTCATCTGCTCGGGGGGAGTGTGCAGGGGACGATGAGAGTCTCTTCTCCCATTCTGTCAGACCCGGCGTGCTGCCGCCGGTCTCCAAAAAGGATCGCTTCAGTTCTCTGATGTTGGTCTGGTGCTTGACCATCTCCTCTGGTGTCTCAGTGTCCTAAAGCGGCCGGTCAACCATGATACAGGGAGATGAGGGCGGGAGCAGCACGGAGGGAACGATGGCCATGCTTTACATTCGCAACCGTAGCTTGTATATCCAATCAATTAGTAAAAATGATTGGGCAGCATAAAATGCAGCTCTGAAACGGCCTTGAATCCATCGATAAAGACCAATATCAGTTGCATTATGTGCTTCCTAATTCTTTGTTGTTCACTCACTTACTACTTGTGCAACACCTTGCAACCACAGAGCAGCAAAACAGTTTAACATCATGGCAGCTTTAACTCAGAGAATAGCAGCTTATACTTAAATGCTGAGGGAGCATTTAGGACTATTTGATGAAAATAAAGGGCATCGTGCAAAAATTAACTGAATTCGTTTTAGAGTTTAAGCTAAGTGCAACAGTGAAATTGGGTTAGAAATCCTCCGCAAACAGTGTCATTTTTTCACTATAATAATAACAGTCAAAATTAAAAACCAAACAACCAAAAAACTGAAGCTCACAGCAGAACAAAAACCACTCCCATTCACAGGGAGTGCAAAAAACTGTATCTGATACTGGTCCAAACAGGTTAGCTATAATTCTTATCAGTCCTTGAGGTTACTATTACTCAAAGCACCAGCATGCAAACTTAAGTCATGCACTGTTTTCTTACCAACCTCTAGCATTAGATTACTATGCCTGATAAAAACGGTTTCCCCTTTTACTCGTCTTATGAAACTATACTGGAAGGAAAAAGAGGGGAGAGGAATTGTAGTTAACGTTACTCTGATTTGTTAAATTTGGACTGGTTAGGTAAGTCCGAGAGCTTTGTCTTCTTTCACATGGTTAATCACATTAAACGACACAATTTCACTCTTCGGTGAAGCGGGAAAGAAAATGAACATGACTCCACTGTTACAAACAAAGGTACGTGACAACTTGCACTGAAATGGTGAGAGAGCAGCAGCAGCAGCAGCGGCACAGAAAGTGAATTCTGGTGAGTGTGAATAGTCAGTCTGGTGTGTGGTGTGACAGTGAGTGTGTGAACAGCAGCAGCACAAAGCAGGCCAAAGCGGAGCGACGACACAAAGTGATGGCTGATGTCTGAGTGGCTCAGTGCATCTGGTGGAAATGTGATGCACTGACTAATGCCACAAAGTGAGCGGAGTGTACCTGAGTCCGCATCTCAGAGTCCTCATCTGCTTCCGACTGACAGCACGTACAGAGGAGGAGACAGAAACAGTGAAACCCGGGATTATAGGCACGAGATGCAGCGCATGAAAGGAAACATAGGGAGCAATGATGACATAATGGCAAGCAGAGATAACGGAGGATAGATTTAGTGGTTGGAAACTTTAAAAGGTGAAGAATATTGTAAAAGAAAGGACTGTTTGCTAACCTAGTGAAGCACTTGTGCAACCGTAGCTTACGGCAGTAAGTACAAATAAGCCTGTCAAGCTTTAGGTTTAAAGCATGATGAGTGTGAAGTGGTGTTTCCATGTTTGTCTCATGCTATCGGCAAAAATCATTAGCATGTCCAGCTAGAAATAATTTGACAGAATATTTTAAAAAGAAACTACTGAAAATTTCCTGTTATTTGCATTACAGATGTCTTCAACTTTAATGGATGAAAAGTAGTCTGTTGTTCAGAACCCAAAAACAAAGTCAGATTTTTATTTTTAAAATGTTGGATTGTTAATATGTGGAATAACATCAACAATCTATCTCTGAAATCAGAGATCTGCAGGTTAAAAAAATAATTTTTGTGGTAAACGGCAACAGTCATTACTGTATAGTAAATTAATTAAGAAAGCTTGACAGGCTTAGTAAACGGTCAACTGACCAGTGGAAAAACATGAGAATATATAAAAAAACTGCAAACACAGTAGAAAATTTGAGCCAGAAACATGCTGTTTACACTACGTTTAAAAAAGAAAAACAAAACCGAAATTTAGCTATTAGAAAATGCAATGCATGCATGCATCATGTGCAGAACCTCAATTAAAATTCACTGTGCTATTATATGCACGATTAATCTCCACTTTCTTCCCTCCTTTTGGCATTTCTGTCATGCTTATATATGACATTATCGCCTAATGTACAAACCTCTGTGGCAGTCAACTCTCCATCAAAGGCAAAGTCAGTTTGTTCGCTGTCAGTCTGCGTTCACAGACAGACCGAGACCGTCCGGAGACGCAAGCAAGAAAACAAGAAGCACCCACATTGTAAGACCATGAATAATGCAGTTCTACTCAGAACACAGATTCCGCAAACCACAAACGAATGGAAATGCACTGGCTGTTTCTATAAATTACACTTTACCAGACAACACTACAGGAACATTTAGAAGAAAGAGAACACAAAGAAAAATAAAAGCAAACTAAAAGTAAGCAAGCAAAACAGACTCAGAGGAAGTTGAAACCTTCGGTCGGTCACTTTGACATTTAGGTGCAACAATTTAAATTGCTTTGGGTAAAACGTGAATGATATTCCAGGTACGTGAAATATTTACTGTATTGTGCAAACGCATACAAATAAAAATGGAATTTGACAATTTTGTCGCGGAACAGTAACCTGACTTTCAGGCCCTCCCCCTCCTCTCCATGCATGTTGACACTGAGGGTGATCTGAATGCATTTCATCACCACAGTCTCTCTGCATCACAGCGTGCATCACATTAAACTCATCATTTGTGACTTCAAAAAGGTTGTTGCTTGAGAAAAAGCTACTTCGCTGAAATGCTCTTTCAGCAGAAGTTCAATTTAAATGAGTCATTTTAATTTGTGCTGCTCTGCTCGGCTCTGATAGCAATGCAGAAAGACTGAGTGCTCAGATAAATATGGAAATGTTTCCATGCAGCTGTTGTTGATCCTTTAACAGTCACTTCCTCAACTCTAAAGCTGTGAATGCATGTGATAAAACTGAGATGGGTTAGGCACAAAGCTGTGGTTTGGTGAAGGATTAGTAACTACATGAAGACAACGTGACTTCTTCAAAATTATAAAGTCTGTAATAAACACATTCAGTCAAAGATGTAATGATATTTCATGGCTGCTTAAAGCGTATGCAGCACGCAGCTTCAGAATGAAGGTAAATCAGTTTGCGTCTAACCCTCTCAATAAGGTGAAATAAATACAAGCCAATCAAATATGAAATGGTGAGACTTGCAAGTTCATCTCTGTGTACTTGTGATGTTGATGGAGATGTAGTCTACAGGATGAGAGTGTGACCAGGCAGAGATGAGGTTCTGAAAGTAGGAGAACTGACAGACACTGGGACAGACACAGTCTCCAGGTCAGCTCTGAACTGGTGAAACAGCAGAGCGAGATACAGGACAGGATAAGGAGTTAACCGTTATCATTCTAAGCCAGAGGCGGGTACTGGAACATACAGGCGTACGCACACACACACCTCCTCTTCCTCTGAACTGTCATGGTCATGGTAGCCCTGGGCTATGGAGGCAGTCAGGGAGGTTGCCTTGGGCTCCAGGTAGCAGAGGCACAGCGCCAAAGGGAAAGAGAGGGTGAGAGCATAGGGCACTGAGAAGGAAGTGGAGAGCAGGAAGAAGAAAATGAAGAGAAAGCAGGGGATGAGTGAAGGGGACTTAATGGGCAAGAAGTTCTGCGCGCACTCAGGGAGGAAGCGCATCTCAGACAGATCGGGGAAGGTGATGTAGCCATCCTCATCCAGGATGGAGGACAGGTCGGGCAGGTGCAGGGAGAAGGAAAAGAGTGTGCCGCCCCGGCTCTTGCCCTGCTCCAGCCTCTGCTTGCGGGCCGAAAGAAGCAGCGCCTGCTCCTCCAGGAGCGCGGCTTTACGGTCGGCACGGGCTTGCCGCCGGCGGCACCCAGCGCTGCTCTTGGCTGGACTGACTGATGAGGCCCGCTTGTGCACGTTCTCCCTGCGCCTCCGCCGCACTTTAGTTGATGAGACAGGAGATGAGGGAAGCGAGAGCTCAGAGCGAAGGGGGTCACTTTTGAACACATGAGGGGAGCGCTAGTGAAGAGAGATGTCGACGAAGGGATGGTGTGTGTAAATGGAGAGGGGGACGGGGCGATTACGCATGAGCACACACGAGTATAGTGTGGGGTCAAAGGAAGGACAAGAAAAGAAAAGCTAATTAGTAAAGCGCACAGAAGATGAAAGCACTTAGGCCTAGTCTACTGCAGTGGGTTATGCTGAAAGCAACTGGGAAATTCACAAACGTAAATCTTAAAAAGGACTTAAAAAGACGGTCACAGCAGGTTCGAAGAAACACGATCGTCTCTTTGACACACTGCTGGCATATTTTTATACATTCCCTCTCTTTGAACCAAGTACAAAAAACATCAAAGCACCTGAAAGGTTCTTTTATCCAAATTAAATGCAGCTCTGACTGCTCCGAAATTGTTTGTAGACAGCGGTTTACCTTTGTGTCCTGTCTAAGCGGTGTTGCGCCAGTGGGCTCCGGCGTCTCTGCGGCATCCATCTGAGCGTCCTCCTGCTCTGCCTTCTCTTCCTCTGCTTTCTTCTCCGTGGTTACTGTGGTGATAATGTCTCCCTTGGCGATGACTTTGGCTGCCCCGTCAGCGGCACCGTCCTTTAGCAGAGTCTCATGGTTCTCCATAATAGGAGCTGAAATACCAGAGGACAAGGATGGACGTGGCATTTCCTAAACATCAAGGATCTGTTTTCGATTCCAGACAAAAATATCACCAGTGGAATAAAAAGGTCTTATTCGCTCCTGTGCATTGTTTTATCTATCGTGGCTTCAAAACTACTGAAACTAAACATTTTCCAACTTTCAGGTCCACAATTTCTTTCCAAATAAAAGAAATAAGAGGGGGAAAAAACCTAATTTGAACTTTTAACAACAGATTTTATTAACCTGCATTATTTAACGAAAAACTAGCAGATTGTGTGATTGTGCTTTTACTTTTTTAAAATTTGGCATTTATAAAAGCTACACTGTGACAAAAGGGGAGCTCCACTGCCCAAAATAACCAGAATGAATAAACAGAACTCCTTGACAGCGTTTCAGATGAGGTGGCACTTTGCTTTTCCTCACCTCCATCTAAGCTGCGTGACATGGTGTAGCGTTTGCTAGCGGAGCGCTCAAAGAACGGAGCGGGCCTGATGATCTGAGAGCTGGCTCTGCGGGTCTGAGCCTGCGTTCTGCCACTGTAGCGAAACTTGGAGCCGAGGCTCAGGAACTTCTTTGGGGGCGCCTCAGGGGACACAAGTCTGTCACAAGGTACAAACACTCCCATTAATCAAACCACAAATAAAAACACAGGTTTAAGCTAAGTGCTGTAAAACATCACCACTTCTCATTTTAATGCTCTCTCTCTCTCTCGAGAGAGAGAGAGCCTGCAGGCTTAGCTCACTACTTTCAAGAACCCAGGAGAAAATGCTTTGCTTGTTGTCCAAATGGCAACAGCTACTGAAAATCTACACACTGTCTCACTACAAAGAAATTATTTGTGGGAATTATCAGTACACTTATGTTTACAAGGCTGGCATGATTTTGATCACGTATAATCAAAAGATGCCAAGGAGCTGTAAAAACAAAGCTGCTTGTGTTTGGTGAGTCCAACCAGACCAAATACTCTCATTGTACATTGTCGAGAGAAATAATTAAAAAAAACAAAACCTTTCTCCTCTTGAAAGAAGGAATTAAAAAGTTAGTTATTTTAAAATTTCCTATAAAAGGAAAACTTCTTCTTTTATTTCTTACCTAAAGAAGGTGTGGTGTTCAACGCAGACCTTCCAGAGCCTTTTGGCAGCACGATGATTTGGAAGCTTGAAACCAATTGTGCTTTCAAACTGCTCAAACTGCAACAGAGACATACACTGAGGTCAGATCACCTTACAGATAAATCCAATAGTTCTCTCCTTTCTACATAGAACAGCTGCACATTTCACATGGACAATCGAGTTTAAACAGGATATTAGACGGCAACATGTCCTTACAATTACATCAATAAAGAAAGTGCATTTCTGTGGGGTCAGGTAAGCTTTGCCAAGAAGAGGACAGCATCTCGTAATTTCCATAACGATCAGAACTTAAGAAGCAATTTTCAACCAACAGCATCACTACGAGGTGGTGCAGCTGCGGAAACTTGAAGTGAGAACGTGCTGCATGGAGAGCACAGTGTTATCATGAACACAGAATAAAAAAAGGACCACGTTTTAAAGTAGATATTTCTAATTTTACTTTGTGGTGTACCTCAGTGCTGGTCCACCAGATTATCTCTATACATAAACAGATACATAAAAAAATTTCCTCACCTCACCAGGACGGATTTTAATGTAGAAGTTGTTCCTCTTGTAAGAGATCTTGAGGATTTTGGGCCATGCAAATCTATTAATCCGCAACCTGTCTCTGTAGATGAGGAGGCCACTTGCACAAACTCCCAACATGATCTCTACTCCCTCAGAGTCCTGGGAACAACACACACACACACACAAGACAAAAACATTAATTTAAGTGTTGGTAGAGTGATACACGGTTCCTGACGAGCTCAAAAAAGTCGTTAGGCAAAACTTTTCTCTTCCTTTCCTGCCCTGGGACACAGTCCTGTTCCATAAACTCTAAGCAATATACTATGCTGTACGGGAGCCAGTGCAGGATAGAGTACAGGATAAAGTAAACATGAACAGAGCTAAGTCTGACATAATAACAGGGTGAAGCAGGCAGGTGGAGAGTGGAATCAGGCATATGGTAATCTTCTCTATGCAGGCTGTGCTGATGTTGAGCAATGACTCAAACATTGAAAGGCATAAGCAAAAGTGAAGTCTTGGGAAGTGGTAGATGAAGCACAAAGTGATGCTCTCACTGCACAAAGCATGAGATGAGCAGGTGAAACCAATTACTACATTCTGAGAGGGAAGTGCACGTCCAAAGCAGGAACAACCGGCCCCAAGCAGTGGGTTTTTAAAGATGGACAACTTTGTATGGAACCATGCACAAGTGGAAATCACACACTCACGCATTCACACGCATTCACACGCATTCACACACACACACACACACACACACACACACACACACACACACACACGTAAGCACATGAAATGCAGCCTCTTACCTCTCCCTCAGCTGAAGCCAAGCATTCATAGAGACGCCCTACCAACTTTGCATTTAATGAGAGAGGAGAGAAGACAAAAGAGGGATGCTGGTCTGGGATGTACATATTTTTCGTGTATATCAAAACTATGACTCACAGAACCAACAATGAGCACTGATGTCTGCTCAGTTTGATCAAGGCCGCTTCCTCACCTCTGTCAACTCCTCCATTCTGATATAAATTATGACAGCAATATCCTCCTCCATCGCTCACATCTAGACCCATTTTGACTTTCAAAGCACTTTTGATAACTCATTCATATCTGAAGACTGATGACTGTAATTTTCTTTTATGATGACAGCAGTCATACTGTTGTGCTGCAGCCTTGTCTTTACTGCCTGTGTTCTAATGATACATTTGATCCCATCTGGTCGGTGGATTACAAACAGGAACAGAAATAACACACAACTACAACTCTAGTCAAGCTGGGCTCCAGATCCCATCCTTCCACCCCTCAACCCCAAATCCACAGAGGCAGCAGTGAGATAATGTCAGCCAATCAGTGGTGCAGCAGAGGCATAACTGTGGCAGCATGATGTTTTTGAAGCAGCGGTATTGTGGTTGCAAGCATCACTACATACTGCATGAGGTGTTAGTTTTACATTGCACAGAGAAGTCAGAGCGCTAATCACGTTCATATGTGTCATCAACCATTACTGCAGACATGGGGAATCAGCAACGTGGTTCACTGATAGAGGTTTTAGGAAATACACCAGGAGTTGTTGTAGATGAGAGCATTGACACTAGTCAAGTACCAAGATGCCTCCAACAGCTGGTTAGCTTAAAGAAGGGTTCTTTTTCATTCTTTTTAAAACAACAATCAGACGACCATATGAACACTGAAAAAACTTGCTGTTATCACTACAGTTCATAACGGCCATGTAGATATCTCTAATCTAAGCCCTTGTAATTGAGGCGATGGGTCTACAGTCCTTGTTTCGAGTCAAAATGCACGTGTAGTGTGTCTAAAGTTGACTTTCAGTAGAAGAATCAGGAGGATTCTGCTAAAGGTCTGTGTGAACAGGACTGATAGCACCTACCTGACTGTTGTTTTACCTTCTCATCCAACCTTCAGATGAGAAGGTATCTGTGCCACCTTCAGTCAAATGTGCAATTTATTAAAATTTAGATAATAAAGATGGAAGCGAGAACTCGACAACTACATCCTTGCCTTTAATTTTCAACTCAGCTAAAAGTCTGCACAAACAGATAAATGTTTGAAGTGGCTTGTTACCTTGGCATGATGGAGGTCCACGCCGTACATGGACAACTTCTTGGCATTTTCCAGGAAGTGCATCTCTGCTTCAGCTGGTATCATTCCCCTGATAGGACAATATGTAACACATCAGACAGGTTCAACAAGTAAAGCAAAGAAACAGTTTAAGCTTTCAGTTAATGTGAATATGCAATATGGCAGAGTTAGGAGTCCAAAAATATGGAAATGGCTGTTTTTATGGATGCTTTTAACTGAAGCTCCACAGAGTACTACATATGAGTGCACCTGTTTTTAGCACAGAAGGTCTTTAGAGACACCCTAATCCTGGCACTGTCATTTCCTCACTCCACCCACAGGACAAGATAGGTCTGCATCAAATTACACTTGAACGGTGTGTATACAGGGAGGATGGGGACAAATCACAGCCAGCCAGCATTTATGGGAAAATGAAAATCCAATGTCTGCAGACACATTGGCTTTGAAAACCAATTATTATTCCTGGATGCATCCCTCAGGTAACCTGGCTGACCTAAAAATATAAGACTTAACAGACCTGAAAACCTATTTTCCTCTCTCAGGATTATATCATGAGCAATAGAGTCCATATGAGTACATAATACATAATTTTCTACCACAGAACAGTTTGACATGTTTCAAATAAGAGATTTTTATCAACAGTAATTTTATGAATGAATGAATGAAGTTTATTCAACATTACCACAAGGGCTGTAAGTTTGTAAGATATCAATTAAAATCTCAAAGATTTTAAAATGCAAGATTCATAAAATAATGAAGTGACTAACTTGTAGGTTTTGTGGAGTTCCACGACTTTCTCCTCAAGCTCTTTGGTCTGGTTGGGTGCGAAGCGAAGTTCACTGATATAGTCGCTCCCCAGTTCCTCAGGGTCGTAGTCTCCCAGCTCAGACTGCACCGTGTAGGAGCCCAGCACTGTGTGGGTGGCGAAGGAGCAGGGCAGGCGACCTGAAACCACATCATCTCTGAGCTGCAGGCACAAGTAGTACCTGTGACAGGAAAAGAAATGGAAAATAAACTAATTATTTGGTCCTCTGTCTGGACTTTATTATGCAATCCTCTTAAGCCTTTTGAAAATGTATATCTGCCAACAATCTCACAAACAGCTTTGATTAACTGTGCACCCACCTTGTGATATCCTCAGTGAGCTGGGAGGGGTCTGGAGGGTAAAACTTTACATTGAAGGCAAAGTTCCAGGGACCAGCTGAGATGGAAAAAGGACATTAAATCACAAAAAGCGGCATTTTACAGTTACACAAACCTCTTTGGCTTTTCACAACCAAATGCACTACTTTTATTATATTTCAGTACTTACTCCTGATCTGCTTCTTTAGCTCCTTGGTAGGGTCCAGCCAATTCTGTAAAAAATATCCACAGAGAAAAAAAAAACAAACCATCAAACACCATCAGTTTTTGAGAAAATGAAAAAGAACTAAATTTGCTGAAGTGGTATATTTTCACTGTCCACGGATATGAAATCTATTGCCACTGTGACACTTTTCAGCATATTTAGCATTTGTTTCACAGAAGCTTTTGTGATTTTTTTTTTATAATCTTCTACATCAGCTTTATTTATAAATCATTTCTACTGTATGTAAACCAAAATCTCATTTAATAAAAACTAACATACAAATTAATAAGATCAACGGCAAATGTATTGTAGATTTTTCTCGATTACCTTCTGATTCTCTGCATCTCTATATGTGATGCCAAAGTAGTCCTTCTCCAGTAGATTGAGATGATCACACACTTTTTCCAAGAGTACCTGGCCCTTGGCTCGTTTCTGTGAGAGGAGAAAAAACTGCATTTAAGGCAAGACAATACACTGAAAGCATTATCCTAACTTTAACCATTAAGGAAGTATCATTTAAAAAGGGATTATGCCAGCAAATCCAATTATATTATTTTGCACAACAGAAGAGATTTCTAGCTCTGTCTATACCTGTGTTCATCTTGCTGATGTTTACAAGATTAAATATGTCAAATCGTACACCTTTGATTGACTGACATTACAGAAACGATGTTATGGATGACCACATAACGCACATACGACAATTAACAAAAACACTTAAAGAAAAGAGAATTTAAAAGTCTCTTTCACAGTCTGTGAAATTTGCTGATGCATGGATCTTAGCATATTTAACTCAAGTCTTTAACTCAAGTTTTTGCAGAGCAGCAACATGATTTAAAAAAATGAATCTAACAGCATAATAAAGCAAATCACTTCACCTCTGCATGACAGAGCGTTTTCAGAAAGGGCTTAACCCTTGAGCTACTGGAGCTGCTAGGTCACCACAGATCGATTCCTTCTATATAAAGCATCACAGTATCAATACACCTTCCAGTTTCTGAGCTCGAAGCAAACATCAGCTATGTAAACTGACAGCCAGATGTCATCAGCTGGAGCTCTGTCATCTCCCTTTATTTCACAGAGTCATTTGGCCAGCACACAAGGGATATTTTAAGGCCTATGTTGCCACAACACAGATGTCTCCTGCGTGCGTTGAACCACATGTCTGGATACGATGAAAGCCAGTGTCATACGTTACCGCAGCATCAGGAGTTACATCACACCTATGCATGTGTTGGCACACAAATCCTGTGTGTGTGTATACCTGAAGTAGCCTAATAAATGAAAATGTTGGATACACAAATGTTTTTCATGAGAAAACTCTGTGTGTGCATGATTTTTAAAGCCTTATAACGCTGACAGTGGCACAGAGTTAATCCTACCAGAATGTTTTCTAAGGAATTAACTCTTCAAGTCACACTTTTGCTGCCTTGCTATGACAGTATCTTCTCAACCCAACACTTAAATCTGGTGACACACAGATACACGGTCCATATCTGCACTGCCCCACTGTTCAGGCTTAATCACCCAGTTGTCAAACAGATGTCGCTGTGGAAACCAGAGAAAATTTGTCAGGAGTGCAGCAGATTCAGTCACCTGATCCGACAAATACTCCGAGCTTGTTCATCAATTTCAAGTTGTTTCAGGCCAAATTTAGAGGGGAAACAATAGCAGCAGCTGCTGCAAGTTTGCACATTGACGTTTATATGAAGGAGCCTGAACCATGTATTAAAACAGGGCTGAAATTAAAGGTTACTTGACTGATTAAGATAGTCAGTTTACAACCACATGAAACAGAGGAAACCAGCAAAACATCACCTTGGAGATGCTGCAATGACAGAATTAACAGTTACCGTAAACAGCTGCAGATTAACTTTCTGTTCAGCTACTAACTGATTAGTGGGCTAATCATTGTAGCTCTAAGTGAAAAATGACACTGAGCACATACTGTTTTGTGTTTTAAAGGTAGGATGAGGACATAAAAATAAACCAAAAATATACCAACATCATCATCATTTATAACAACGAGGCAGTGAAATGGGGAATTTTACTGTCGTCTCCTCTGAGACATAAAAACCTCTGAAGTGAAGCCTAAAACGTTGAGCAGTTGTGTCTCAGAAAATGATAAGAAACGATTAGTGCAGACATTTTTCCCACAGGAGGAAATTGAGTTGAGCTGGAAAACTGTAAGGTCAGGCGGATAAAAATGTCAAATCCTGACATTCTGGACCAGTTTCAAATGGAACTGGAAAGAGGAGGTGGACTCCCTGGTAATTATTTCAGGATCCTCCGACCTCTATTTTTTCAGTGTGTCAAATACCATAAGCTGCTTGCTAAAGTCTGCTGTGTTTCACCCACAGCAGTTACTTTCTCTTTTCTTTTTCGGTCGCGCACAGACAGGACTGTGCCTTACTCCTCTTGCAAACAGAAAACTAATCAGTCATTATTTGATGTCTCTCACATTTTATTGTAAAGAGTAACTTTGAATTAAAGCTTTTGAAGGCACTGTTAGTGTGATTAGGGGAATTGTCCGGCTACCAGCATCACACAGTTGTAACTCCTGCCTACTGCATCACAGCGGCATCTATTAGCACAGCTACATGTTGTGTTATCACTCTTTAAAATGATGTCCGACACAGCTAGAAGAAGCAGGCTACACTGCTATTTAGAGACATTGCTGTGGACCTGATAAAAAAAAGGCTTAATGACGTTTCCTCACACAGCCTGCAACAAGCTGCAATTTTTACTATCAGTTATTTTTGCATAATTAAATAATTCTCAGTGGTCAGAATACAGTGAAACGTTTTCCTCACAACCTCCCAGGACCTGAGGAAAAGATTTGTTTTGTTCCACCAACAGACCAAAAGGAAGTCTAAAGATCATTAATGGGCTGTGAAATTGGGCTTCCCAAATCCTCTATGATAGGAAACTAAATAACTTTCAGACTGCTCTTGTCCAATGAAATGAGAAATCACCTTGGGAACGGTGATGGACTTCTATAATTATTTGCTCACATTTTATATACCAAATGACTAAGCATAAAAAAGTTTTACAGTAGTTTTGTTCACTGCTAAAATAATCATAATCATAACATCCAAAGATGCTATAAAGCTGTTCAATCATTAACTTGGTAAATGACAATAAAACAATAACGACAATGAGCTTGCAGTGTGGACCTAAAGCTCAAATTGTGAAATGTGTGTGAGAAAAGATCTGAAACAGCTTTAGCAATGAATATGACTCTTGCTTGAACAGATAATT
Organism: Channa striata; assembly: GCA_033026295.1. NCBI lineage: Eukaryota > Metazoa > Chordata > Actinopteri > Anabantiformes > Channidae > Channa > Channa striata. The sequence continues at coordinate 15,487,615 of CM065185.1, read as the reverse complement.
CAATAATCCCAGTCTCTAACAGGCCCTTCTGCTCACGCTCCCAATAATACACATTAATTCAAGTTCAGCTCTCTCATTGGTCTTTAAAGTGAAAAAACTAGAGGCAAATAAAAGATGAATTATTTCCCATTCAGTCCGAGTTAAATGGAATTCAGTTAAATAATTTAATTTAAACAAGAATAAAGATAAGCTTATGGTATTTACCAACACAGGAAAGGAGGGAAAAAACTATCAACTCAAGATTATGTAGACCAATTTAACCCTTTCCCTAACCCTAACATCAAAATTAGTGCACGGATCAAAATTGGTACCAGACTGAGTTAGTGAAAAACAACCTGTGTGGACATGGAGGAGTTAAAATAAACATATTTTCAATAGATGGTCAGCTTTAAAAATATTTGATGGAGTTTAAAAGACATAGGAAGACAGGGGGGTCTAAACAGACCACTGAGTTGCTTCATGGGAAATGTAGGTTTCAGCATTTTTATAGCTTAACCCACATTATGGTTTTTTAAGGCAGGATGTACCAGCTTTGCTGCATTTGTTTTTTAAATCTGTCTTTTGCAACTTTATGCATTTACAGCAGTGAACTGTTGCAGTGCCCCAGATACTGTCAGTAGGTTTTAGTGCAAAAGCAGATTTCCATTCAGTTTTCAGTTTTCATTCTTTTGGCAAGGGATTATGCTTTATCTTACATTTGGACCAAGGATAATACTTTTAAGGATATTATATATATATAAGTTATGCAAAACTGAGTTTGTACATCACTTCTTTCAGAGCATGAGTCTCTCTCTCTAAGAAAAAGCTTCTGAAATAAGAGCACTATAGAAACAAGACTGACAGGGCCACTTTGAATGCAATATATGATGTATAAGTTTGGATTTATGTGGATCCACTGAATGCAATGTTTTAAAAATATATAATATGTAAATGAAAGTAACCCTTCATAGAAGACATGTTAAAAAAAATTATCAGTTTGGCCTCGACTCCATTAAGGAATTAACATGGGTTAGCAACAGATGATCTCATCAATTGGCATCAGCTGAAAACACAAAGCTGCCAGCTGCCAGTTTCATCCAAAGTGGAGCTTTGCTAACAAAAGACGCCAAAATTTTTTGTCACAACGACAAGCTTTAGTCTTAAACAGTATAGCTGTGACAAAGAGCCATGAGGTACTGTTCTTCTAACACATTATTAAAACTATAAACGCGGGTGAAGTTGATATTTGTTGTAGAGTAAGGATTGCTAGAGACCTAGAATTTAGATTTCTGAATTCAAAAATTTGGATTTCAGTTTTTAAAGACAATCCTTTATTGATTCTTTCACTGATCACAATTGGACACAAAGTAATAATGGCAATACACAAAGCCAATAATGACACTTATTTCCTCCAATGAACACTCCCCATTTCAGAAGCCCTCACCATCATGAAAACAGCCAGTTAATTATTCTATCCAAACCCATAGTGTCTGCACAAAAGTCAAAAGTCTCAGTAATCATGCAAGAATTAAACGTCAAATAAGTTCACTTCTTTCACTATGCCACTGTTTAATTCCTGAATTCATAATGCCCTAAGAAAGGAAGATTGTTTGAAGGCTGAAAGCATCTACTGTGTTGTGGAGCTCCTACACTCACACTGACAACAAAAAGACATTTTCCTGGACTGATTGTGGGTCTTGCTTTGCATTAGGGGGTTTATTTGTAAGTCCTGGAAACTTAAGAGCTACAGATAATCAGAGTAATTATTCCAGTCAAGAGTGCACAGTGCTGCTTTGGGGAAAAAATACTTATACAGCAATGTTACAAAGATATGTAAATGTGAGATCCACCAAAACCTAACAAGACTGGTGACACAGACTGCTGCAGACAGCTTCAGCATAGCTGTCATTTTACAGTAATGCAATGACATTTTTTTTTTTTACTCTTCTGCTACGTTGGCTAGTACAGAAAAAAATCATGCATTAAACACCTCATTCTGCCCACTCACATTAACAAATCAACAACCAAAAGTGTGGTTTATTTCTTGTCCACACAAAACATCCCATTTCCATATGTAATCTTTCCACTTTATGATCAAAAGCAGACTGGGATAGTAAGACTTACAGACAAACTTTCCACTGATTTGTTCTCATGAGGTTTATTTGAGGACAGCAGATGGGCTTACCAACTGAAAACATTTAAGGACTTCCTAAAACTATGTAGAAAAGCTTTGGAAGACAAATCCGATAAAGCAATTTACAAGGCAAATGTAAATGCACTGTAAAATCCAGGGAATCTCTACTTCTCTGAAAGGCTGTTACTGCAGCACAGCCTTCAATTCTTTGGCCTGATAAACAGAGAAATCCAGACAGCTAATACACAGAAATGCAGACAGAAAGTGTCAAGATTTTTAAGTCTTCTTAAGGTTTTTGTGGGTCACATTTTTTCCTAAAAATATAAATGCAGAAATTGAAGTTGCTGTCCTCTATGGACCATAATTTTTATGTTTTGGATGTCACGCTTAAATAGTGCCACATGTTGCATTGTTTTTCAAATAACTACAACTTTCCCACGAACAATGGGAAAGTACTTTTTTTTAAAGGATAAGTGCTCATGGTTTTACTCTGCACACATGGACTCAAAGTTGTGCAACTAAACCAAAAAAATGTGAAAAAACAACAACAGGGCTCTGAAAACTCAATAAAAATGATGAAAAAGTCTTCACACATATGAGAAGAATATTTGGTCTCAGTAAAAGTGGTTAAAAACATCTCGGTTTTGGTCTAATCCAGGGTGGGCAACCCCTGCTCCTCGAGGGCGCAGTCCTGCTTGTTTTCCGACTATCCTTGCTGCTGACCTGGATCGGGTGGGTTCAGTCAGTGAGAGGCTGCAGAGCAGTGGGTAAGGCAGGAATACTTGGAAAACGAGCAAGGCTGCGGCTCTCGACTCACCCCCGGTCTAATTCATTAAAACCTGATGCAAACATAATTGCTCCTGCATTTGCTGCAATGACATGTGATACAGCAGTGGTAGTTTAATTTGAAACAAATGTGAAGAAGCGTGATTAAAACCCTAACCCCTTGGCTCAGTTTTGCTATCACACGGTTCACATCTCCTGTAGATTAATTTGCTGTAAAACAACCAAGTAGCTGATGGAAACTTCATCTCACAATCAGCACTGCACTGAGTCACGGAAATTAAAAAAATAAAAAGACATGTACAATAGTACATATGGGAACACCGCTGTGCGTTTCTCACCTCCACGTTGAGTGTGTAGTCGGAGCCGTCCAGCAGAGTGACTTTGCACTGCATGATCTTGACCTTCTTCACTCCTCTTAAAGGAGACCTGGACAGACGACTGGTGGATGATCTGTGGGACACCTGATCCTCTTCCTGCTGCTCCTGCTAAAAAGGGAAAAAACTCTCAGTTTTTTCAACAACAACAGCTAGAATGATTAAATTATTTCTAAAACATTTGCAGTGTGTTAATGATATTTTTGTCCTGTATGTTTCTTTACTTCTCGACATCAATGCATTTATTTCACTGACTGAAAATCATTTTAGTTGAAAACTGAATGGCTTTGGGGCGAATGTGTTCATAGGCCAGAAATGATACTTTCTGCACACCATGTATCAATAGATACATGTGCCAGAAACTGGTTGAGCACAGGGACAACAAGAGGAAGCACCATCCCCTTACCTTCTACCTTCAATCCTGCTAAAACAAAATATTCAGCACCTTAACTCATCCCTATGTTACTTTGTTTATGGCCATACTAATGACTTGCAACACTGCTTTGTTCATCAGTTTTATCGATGTTATGTCAGCTAGACCTCCTCAGTTGTTCAACAGTCATTGTCATCTCCTTACCCAACTGCCTCCAACAACCTTTATGTATTTGTCTTTGGAAAAAACACCAGTTGCGTCAAATTCAACCTAAAAATAGAGACCAAGACCCTGATTTGAAGTCCCACAGAGAAGAGGTGGACATGTACTGCCATTTTGTCTTAAACTGACTAAATCCAATTTTCCACTTGGCTGAAAACAAAGCCTTCCTGGCTGACTTTGTGCTGAAAAAGAGGCCACTGGCTCAGAGACACTGTTCCTTCTTACTCACAGACAGAGTGGATTTATTGTCCTCTTTTTCAGTCTTATAAAGAAATGTCCCATCTTGTTTTATAAGCTACATCATTCACATCACCATTACAGCATCCAGTCATCACAGGTCACTTTTAGAGAAAATGAGAACTGAGGTGACAGCAATTGATAATTTTAGTCAGAATTTTAGGACATTCCAAAAAGATGTATTTCAAACATTTGCTTATGATTCACAAACAATCAATTGTGATAAATGAAACTGCTCTAGCATGTGTCTTACAGGAACTGACAGTGCTGTGATGCCTCTCAGCCATGTTGTATCAATTCACACGGCTCCGACAATGGCAGTGTCATCCATCAGCCCAGCGTGACGTGACGGGAGCTGGTTTGTGTGGCTAAATGCAGTTCAGGGGGTTGATCCATGTAAAATGAAAGTGTGGATTTTTAAAATTATTTTAAACCATTCTGTTGGTCAAGCCCACATTTTGAGCCTGTAATACGGTTTGTTTGTTTACATAGAGCCATTAATGACACCAGATGATAAACTGTAACAACTCTGATCGTCTGATCGTTCACGTAGCACCATGGTGAACATGGTAAACATGCTAAACACATGTTTGTATGCTTATTTTAGTATTTAGGTCAAAAGCCTGCATAATAAAGCATAAGCATAATAAAGCCTCTAGCACAGTCTTGTTTTGTCTCAAAAACACCTTTTTCTAGCTGTGTACATGTGGATAGAGGTGTGCGTAGGAGTCAGCAATATAGATATATTATATGAGTAATAGATGTTCATATTAGAACATTGACATTTTCTGAAAATTCTATTGAAAAACAGTTGTAGGTGATTTTGACCTACGAATAAAAGGACTGATACTGATCAAGATACTTCACCACAATAACAGAGAAAATCTATCTAAAATTATTTTAAGCCATTCAGGACTGATGCAAACACACCTATTAATCAAGGTACTTTGAACATGAAAGCAATAAGTGTTACTCAGCCAAGGATACAATGAATCTATCCATCATCTAACTGTGATGCTGAGCTGCTGCTTCATTACATTACTTATGACCTACTCATTATGATTCATGTGTAAAAGCACGCTCCATTTCTTCTCCTCATCAGACACCTCATTTCCATACTAAATGTTTGCACATCATGATCAAAGCTGCACTGCTAGGTCAGTGAAGTCACGGGCCAAAGCACCCTCAAATTACATTTACATGTTCAAACATGTGGTGAATCGTAAGAGGCCAAAATACCTCTAAACCAAATCAACTTTTTTCAGCACTTTCACATTTTGTTGTTGTGACTTTTTGACTATTTAGTACATTAGGTTCACAGTAACCCCAGAGATTCACACAGACACATACACCAGTTACATGCCCCGAATGTTACATCATCGAAAAAACAGTAAGACATAGCAGCTCTGATCTAATCCTTGCTCTGATGTGGTCTCAAACTCTGCGGTACATACATTGAACCTACCAACCAGTTCAGGTTTCTCATCAGTTCCAGTGCTGTGTGACACTGTGTCAGTACAAGCTGACTTAGTGCTGGGAGTCAACACATTTTCCCAATTTCCACATCAAAGGCACGATGTCCACGTCAACAGGACAGATTGGCTTGTTAGCGGATGCAAGTGATTTAGTACCAAAACCACGACTGAGGATGGAGAGGTCCATCAACAGTTGTTCTGTATTTTCTCCATGTTCATTTTCATTTTTCACACAAGTGTACAATTAATTTAGGAGAGGGATGAACAGTGTAATGTATCAAATCCAAACCCAATGTCAAAACTTTTGTTATTTCCTTCAAATCTACGATTTACAACCAAAAAAAAATTGTTAGTGGTTGGTTATCTTTTTGAATATCCATGACAACTGCCTGGTGATTTTGCAGGCCCTCCTACAAAAGTAAAGGGATGGACATGGTTGTGAAGTGACTGACCTGTTCCTTCCTGGCTGGGGTGCTGTGTCCGGCAGCAGGGGGGAGCTGCTCGGGCTGGTTCTGAGGCGAGGCTGTTTCCTGGCCGGGTTGGGATGCTGCTTTCACGTTCCCCTTCTCTGTCTCCTGTGGCTGCTTAGCCTCCGAGTCTGCGCCTGTTTCAGTTGTCATGGTAAATCACGCTGGAGTGGAGGGAAGAGGACAGTAAAGGAGAAAACTGGATGAGTCAGCTGACCGGTTATGCATTGATTTGCTGCCATGTTTGCAGCGCAGTATAATGATAAGCTCCTCTCTAATAGAAATACAGAGATGTGGATATTGTTTGACAGCTGAAAGAAAAATAGAAAAAAATGTAAATAGCTTAGGTGAATTCAAATACCTTTCTCAATAATCTCAGTGGTGTCAGAAACCGATAATGGAAACTACTGCTAGGCAATCATGCACAAATTCTATCTATTTTTTTTCAGTTTTTCACTTTTTAAGTAATATCATATAGGCCTGCAACTGAAATTTCATTCCTGATTCGTCTGCTGAATTCATTCATTGATTAGTACAAAATATATGCGTCACATTTTTCCCATAGCCAAGCTGACAGAGACAAGTAGCAAATGCTCACAATGAGAATGAGAAAGCTGCAGTCATCTGGGGTGAAATTAGAGAAAACATCTAATGGCGGGTTGTGGCAAACAAAGATGACAGATTGTACTGGCAGCCTCTGTGATAACTGTACCCACAGGCTTTGACATTAGGATGCGGGGTTAAGAGGACGTGTACACGGGACAACACACTGGGCCTCTACTGCAGAGACCAGGGGTTCGTTGTGCAGATGCCTGTCATTCTGCAGTTGGTCTGGTTCTCGCTAGACTCTATTTATAGGAGCATGTTTACTCGGATGGGATGATTAAGAGAAGGATCTGTGACTTCCAGTCATGGCTGAGTACTGAAATCTGTGTGTCAACAAAGCCCAGACTGTGGACTGAGGTGATCGCCAAACTTTTAACATGCTAAATTCACATCTGAAACATCCACAATGGACAACTGTGGCTCTCACAAATACATTGTAAGAAAAGAAAAACAACGGTAACTGTAAGTAATTTAGTCCTTTAAAGGTAATTGAATATTTTCTATTCAATTTGGTATTGAATATTTTGTAACTGTCAGAAAACAAAAGTTTAAGAAAGACGTTCAAAGGACTAAATTTAGCCTGCGTGACTGACCCCTCGCGTCCTGTTGTGAAAACTACTGAAAAACATGGCTGGAGTCCATGCCTTCATCTTACCCCCTGTGACAGAATCATTTGAGCTGAATGTTTCATTGTCTCCCAGTAAAACACAGTTGGTTTGACAAGTGTAGACTCAATATTAATACCACTTATCTAATGCTTTAAATGAGTCTACTCACATCTTCAACCTTAGTAACATCAGGTGTTACAACAATGCTATAAAGACAAATGATTCCAAATTCAACCCGAATCCAGAAAAAAAAAAAAATCCAGAATCTCAGTCAGGCACAGCTACAGTAACCTTTGCAACACTTAACCCACCACCCTCACGAAACGCAGTTCCTGTTTCGTGGTGGAGGAGGAACTTCTTAGCACCATAGAAATGGAGGAAGAATACGTTCAGTCACTGGTGACAGGCACTCTTCACAGGGCTACACAACAACCCACACAGTAGCCTTGTGTGTGGCCCTCGCCATGGACTGGTACATACATTATGCATTCAGAAAGCTGTATCACAACTCATTTTGTGCTTTGGATTAGTACACAGCAGCGGCTGATGATTGCGTCAACATAGCGTGATCACATTGAGCACAATTCTTTTAAATCTGTGTTTTGCTGCTCTATTGCTGATTATTTTTACATAACAGTGATTCAAACTCTCAAGTCATGACAGCATTCGCATATGTCTTAAACAGCTGGTGTTTGGTAAGTTTTTCCAGGAAAATCCTCAGGCACAAGGGAAGCAGGAATGGGGATTTTACAAAATTTTGTTGTCTGTTAAATGTCTTATCAAATGATGTACAGTTTCCCTTTGACACTTGTGGTTAGATAAAGTTTAAATAATCTCAACAATCAAAGAAGTCTAATTACCATTTGTTGGCACAGGAAGCAAAAACACAACTTGTTTTTGGAGCAAAATTATTGTGAAGGTGCTAATTTAGTTTTTCATTGCGCTTAGCTATGGCTGGTTTGACCCCATTGCTAAGGGGAAGTTACGACAATGTTTTTTATGTGATTAAGAATGAGGAATCAATAGAAGAAGTAGTCAGCATAAACAGTGACAGACAGAAAATTACAAAGAAACAGAAACCACATCTTCAGAAAACGCAAAACAACCATAAGCACTTTAAGATCGGCTTTTCGCTCAACTGTCACATAAAAGAAAGGATATTTGTGTCAGTTGCACTTTCAGATAGATACTGAAATTCTCACAAATGTAGCTTCTAATTAGGGACAAACAGAAACCATCTCTGTATTTCTTCCTCCAAACACAAACGTTCCTGAGCAAAACAATTACATCATTGCTGTTATCCGCCCATTTCTTCTCTCTGATTAATCATAACTAACCCACATTTGATCAAACTCACTGTCTGCCACTGGACAAACTAATTAAATCAAATATTAGAGTTAATGGCAAGACAACCTCAGGAATGGCTGCTTTTGTCTATGCTAAAAGCTCAGCAGAGGCTTATTAGTATGTAGCTACATTACATAATTGATCACTGACACTAAATGCTGTGGTGATGGCCCATGCATGCAAACCTCCATTTTGGGATCCATTTGGGAATGTAATGCGCCCAGTTGGAAAGTGGCCTGCACACACACACACACACACACACACACACACACACACACACACACACACACACACACACACACACACAGAGGATGAAGGACTGCCATCTGTGCTGAGTGCCATTAACTAGAGTGCACCACAGCTGGCCACCTCCCTTCCACCCACCCCTGCCCCCCCAAACCCATAACTCCCCTGGGGACTTCAGGAGGTTACATGGAGGCAAATCGCAGTCATTTTTTGACAAGTCAAGACCCATCCCGAGCGGGCTGGTCGTATATGATGCGACCCTTCTGCATGGCTGCAGGGCTGACAGCTGTCACACACAAACCCAGCTACTGTAACTGGAGACCACATAGCTGGTCTGGCCACTCTAATGATACAGCTCTGCTGAGGGATCTCCAAAGTGTTTTTACCAGCCCTGTCTTCCAAAAACCAAACAAAATTATTGATACAATTTGTCATGAATGTGATGTGCTGTTGTAGATGAGTGATGTGCTTTAGGATATATTGTCCCTTTAAATTTACAGTATACTGGAAGAATTCAGCAAGAACTGTCACTGTCACAAAATAATAATAATAATAATAATCTGTATTACTTCTGATTTTTTAACTGAATGTCAAATAATTCATAATGCTGTAACCAACCTTTCTGTTAATACAGGCCTTCAAGACCTGTTTCAGTGTTCATTTGGGCAGCTGACCGTTGTTTTAAGAAGCACTTAAAGACCGTGAACCCATCCTTTAGGACAGTTGTTCTGACAAACAAAACAGATATGACAGATACTTTCTATGACAAATACAGTTTAACCGATTCATAAAGAAAACAATCTCCAGTTGCATCCATTATAATATATATTTATATTCTTTTTGTTTATTTCATTTTTTTGTAATTTCTTAACCCTCAACACTTCTGCCCAACGGCATCTTCTCCACACAGTCTGGGGCTAAACTCTCAGAACAAGAAAGACTGGAATGGACAACAGCTGAAATCCTGTTGTTCCTGCTGTTCTGATGAACAATCGTCAGTCAATCCAAACTGGTTTCACAAGCAAACGTTTACCTGACTTGCAAAGTGACCTGCTTTTTACACTGAGCAACACAAACAAGTAGCTGACCTACCTAAAAGGCTACACATTGGGTGTGCAGCATCCTGGGTTTGTGTCCAGTTCAGGACATTTGCTGGATGTCATAACCTGCCCTCAACAATTTAAGAAATTCAAACAAGCCAGATGTACATGGTCGGAACCTTGTTCAGCGTTGACACAGTATTAACACATTTTTTCAATCCATAAGAACAAGAAGTACATAAACTGTAAAATCGCTAAGAGCAAAACATAGACAGATCCTTTGTGACACCACTTTTAAAAAAATAAATACATAACTTGCATAAATACCAAATACTTAGTTGATCATGCTGCTAAAACTCATGTAGTCAAAAATGGTCCTGTAATAAATTTGACCTTTGTGAGGGTTATGAGGTTCAGTTTTCATCAAACTGACTAGTGTTTGTATTATTTTGTCCACCTCATATTCATCAATAAAGACTACAGAAACACCCTGCGCTGCTGATGAAGTGACACCCTAAATAGATCAGCTACAATGTCTTTGCACATTGGATTTTAACTCAGAGCCTATTCATCTAGTCCACATGTAATTCTTTAAGTTGAACCCCCACACACCAAACTGATGGATCTTTTATAGGAGGCTAAAAGTAACAAATATTTTCAAGATGAAGAAATCTGATGAATATCTTCCCAAACACGAGGGAAAAGAAATCAAACTCAAAACTGTATGTAAAAATACTCTGAAGCCCAAGGTAATGTCATGTCCGAACAAAAATATTCAGCTCGTAATGATGCAAAACAAATGAGCAGCAAATGCTGATGTCTGAGGAGGTGGAGAATGTTTCTACTTAAAAATGACTTCAGCGTCTACTGCTCTGCTCTGCTATACTTGACTGAGAGCAGTAACAGTCCTTAGGGCCTTTCTAGCTGCCACAAACATGCATCAGCCTTGTTGTTGACCTTTTCTTGACAAAACCAAGGGAAAGAGGCTGTTGCTTGTTACTTTTATACAACATCGTGTTGTATGACTCTGGTGCTCGACATAAAGTTACAGTGACGTCACCATAGTTTGAGGTGTTTCCAAATCTAAATCAGAGAATCATCATGTGTTGTCAGCACAAAACTAGCTTTATATTGCAACAATGTGCACAGAGGTTGCAGTTAATTCACGCTGGACTCCCGCTGATGAAACTATGAAACTAGAAGACCTGCAAACAAACACAGGCCCAGGATGATGCTACTGCTGCAACAGCAGCTCAGTGCAACTTAATTACACTGGGAGGCACCGACCGTCGCCTGCAGATTCCAGAGAGATGTGAGGATGCTGAAAGAAGATCCAGCCCGTGTCTCCCTGCCCCTGACCACGCCCACCGCACTGCAGATCAAAAACAGCCAAGTATGTCGCCGGAACCTCCCGCCGCGGCACAACTTTCATCCAGAGGTTTCGCCTGCGAGTGTGACTCAGCGCCGTCCTGCGCGGTTCCGGAGGGGGCTGCACTGAAGCGTGGGGTCGGCGGGGGGGGTTGTCTATACCGTGTCGTTTCACCCATTTTCCACGTTCGAAGCTACAGCCCGTTAGCCCCGCTGTACGTACGTGCAGCTCCTCGGTTCTTTCAAGCCCCGGTCCCAGCCCGGACTGTTATCAGACACACACAACAACAACCACCGCTGCAGCCGAACGACACACAACACGACGCTACAGGCGGAACGAGAACGAGGGGCCACAGCGCGGACGCGCAGCGCACGAGCGGCGTTCCGGACTCGGCGTTAGCCACGTCCACTCGGCTCCTGTCGGCTCCGGTGGACACGGCGGAGGTGGGTTTTAACTGTGCGGGTTTCTGTCACCGGCCGTCGGGCGAATATGACCAAAGTGGACACGGAACTGTTTCCCTCCCCCCAACACACACACACACACACACCCGCGAAGAGAAGGAGACGAGCGGCTTCTTACCGGGTCGAGCGTCCTCGTTGAGCCGGTGAGGGGAGCTGCGTTCGCAGCGGGCATCTGCTTCCTGACAGCGGTGCTGCTCTGCTGCAGTTCCCCCTCCGCCAGCCTATCACGCTCCGCTCTGCAGCTCGCTGTGGGATTGTGGGATATGAGCACCCCATGCACGCGCGCGCGCACGCACGCACTACAGGGTAATTCGTTTTAACGTGAGTAATGAAAGTGCATGAACTACAGCGCTGTACTTAGGTAATAACTGATGTATTTGCAGGCAGTGGTGGGGCTAAACAGATCTATACTGTGGGGGGCACATCACTGTGTGTTTGTTCTACTTCTGTTACTCTTTCTTTTTGTTCTACTGTGGGGCAGCTTGGACGACACTTTTATGGTGTTTGCTGGGCCACACGGGCAGCAAAAGGCAACAGTTTTCCCCTGTTCCGCCCTGAGTGAATATACTTTAGTGATTTACTTCCAGTACATGTTGCTTTATATAAGCAAATAAATATTAATAATAACTTTAGATTATTATGTTATATAACAATATAATCACACAGAAGACACCAATGAGAACTCTTCTCAAGACTGCTGAAAACAGAACTCTGCATCTTCCTATGTATCCCCCCCCCCCAATAAAAACCAATAAACAATACAAGAAAAGTTCCTTTCTGTTCAATTATCTTTCCTTTACTTGCATCTCATGAAACGTAAACTGACTTTGCTTTGATGTTTTCTGCTTGCCTTAGATTTTTGCTGCCTTGTACCTAAGTCGCTTTGGATAAAAGCATCTGCAAAATGAATCAACGTAAATGTCTTTGTAAATTATGTTGCGAAAACAACTACGTCCGAGTTAGATTTGTGAAGAGACCACTACAGCTGAATTGTTCAATTAGCCACTAATAACAGGAAATTAATGGAATAATTACTGCAACCTTTAACAGTTAAGGTGATTTTAGAAAGTTATTCAATAAACCTTCTGTGATTCCAGCTTCTTCACTATGATGATTTGCTGCTTTTCTTACACTTACATGTGACAGTAAACTACTTATTATCTGCTTATGTCAGAGAAAACCTTCAATTTGATGACATCATTATTAGGTAATTTTTCAATACTTAACTCACATTTTATGAACTCAATTATTGTTAATGTAATTAAGAGATTGAAAAAAGTTACAAGTCTTATAAACACTAAACACTAATGAAAGACAGAATGTGTTCATTTTCTAGATATCACTACAGTTCTGCAAGTCCAAAACCAAAGAAAAAGGAAATAAATAAAATCAATTTGCAATTCAAACTAAATGCAAATTAAAACGCTCAAACTTCTGTAAACATGTCCACGTTTAGGAACTGATGATTTATCTAACAGTTTGTACAATACAAAAGAAATCTGATTCACTTTCATCTCAAATCACAACCTGAATATTTTTTATACAAAACCAGAGGAAGCTCTCAACACAGCAATTTCTACATTTCGATTCATTTGAATGTTTTTACATTTTAATGTGAACAATCATAATGCCTTTTCGGTTGCCAGTAGAAGTGTTGCTCCTGAATCCTAAACAGACTCCACAGAGACTCACTCACTCTATGCGTGCTCTCTTTAGCACTTTGATATTCCCCCAAAAATCAATCAACAAAGTCCAAGACACATTAAAATAAACCTAAAGTGCACACATGACCATAGCAACAAACACAAACATCTGCTGCCTTCCTCGAGTTACGTGCATGTGGTGTCACATGCACAAATACAGACATAAAAGCACGTTTTTAATTAGTGTCTGGTTTGTTCCCTCTGGGGATCTGTGGGTTTGGCCTCCCACCTTATAGTGGGAACGCGACCCAACTCGGTCGGCCGTTTAGCTTTTATTTCATCTAATTGCTCGAGTGTAGTATACGTTATGCCAACATTACTGCACCCTGCAAATATAGACACAGTCATGCTCGTTACAGTTATTTTCTGCAGCAGTCGTGCATGAAATCTCTAAGTAGTGACAGAGGCATGGCAAGCATGCTTTGCAGATGGTAGAGGGTGCAATAACACAGAGTGTAACTTATGTACAGCAGCCAGACAGCTCATAAAATAACCTCAATGACAACAATGAATATTTCACATCACTGACATCTAATTCAAATTATAATACAAGGAGATTTCGCCACTTTAAGCACAATTTTAAATCCCCACAATCACAAATATACAAGCAAGCAGCAGTAAGAAGAGAGGGGGTTTCGAGATTTAAGAGGCCTGACAACAGATGTAACTAAATATTCCTGTAACCCTGGATGCTAGGAGGAGGCTTTCATAGGGATAGTTTTGTCTGAGGGATCTTTGTTGAGCTGTATTGAGCTGTCACCCTGTGATACTTCCATTAACCGTAAAACATCAGTTTCTTTCAAACAAATAGTTCAGCGGTGAGTGGTTGTTTTGGTGAAACTACATCACATTTCTCTGATGCAGGCTGTCCCTTGCCATGTTGCATTTCTGGTTTTTAAGTGGCCAACATTATTATAATGATAAACATCAGTTACAGACAAATTGTCATGTGCATTACCACAATGGCAATAACTAGACATGAGCAGCAAAGGGCAGTAACACTTAACTGGGATGTCTGTTCTCTGCACAGCCAGACAATAGTTAAATACATTTAGAGCAGGTGGAGTCTGGCACAGTATTGTTGTGACCTGAGCGATTCTCCCAGACATTGCTCATCAGGGCCCGTCTGGCCAGTGGGCAGTGACTGTGCAACTGTAATGCAGTAAACATTCTTACATTAGAAGTGAGGGGGTGATATGCTGGCTACTGCACCAATGGAAATATTAATGTCCGCGCACTAAAACAATAGCCAATTGCAAAGGAGCAGCTGTGAAAAGACTTAGCAAACATTAAATGCTCATGATTTTCTCTTGAAATTGTGTTTCAGGGAGTTTTATTTTGCAAATGTGCTTCGCCTGGTTCTAATACAAACTGATGAAATGGAAATAAGGAAGAAAAAGGACAGAGAACACAAGCACAAGGCAAACAGGCGTAGCAAATCTACAATGAAGTGTTTCAGATATAATCATCCTTCTTCTTTAAATGATAAAGGACAAAATGGAAAATGTGTTAGACCAAAAGTTGATGTTAGCAACTGTAATAACACTGATAATGTGAATATTATTACAAAAACACTTGAGGTGCCTTTATTTCCCTCCCTTTAGAGTCAACATGTTGAGCTGAGATGGTTCATTTTCAGATGTATCTGCATTACGAACCAAACTTATTTCAAAGCCAAGAGACATTTAATTTCAATAAAGTACAAAGAAAAAAGAGAATATTCATCCAACGTCGCATTTCTGTGAGAACCAATGGAAGACAGTGGCCAACACAGAAAAAAAAAACGCGTCACTATTCCCACTTCTTTTCACGAATGTGCAGCACACAGACTTTTGTCTTTGACTATGCTGAGTGCATACGTGCTGACCAGCATTATAAAAAGGAACTAAATTTTGCTTTTACATCGTTGTTGGTCATTCTAAAATATTGATCATTATATCCTCGTTAGACAATCGCCCCATTGCACAGTATGGGAAGTTGGTGTGCTTAGGGAATGTTTGCAATGCTAAAATACTACACCCAGCCGTCTGTAGAGATATCAGACATTCCGGGTTTCTGCCGAATGACTGTACGGTTTCTACGAACAGCTCTCACTCTGTGTGTGCATATTGCCTTGCAGATAAGTGTGTGACTCCTCAGGGGCCTCAAAGGACAGATCTTGGTCAGCAGAATGATTAATACAACACAAGACAGACAACATGTGATCTCTGGACCTACTCGGTTGCTTAACTCGTCATTTTTTTCTGCTGTGATCAGATACTTTGTTCCTGTGCAGCTCATCTGCTCCTGGACTTTCCCTGTCCAACCTTGAACTCACTTCACCTCTAATCTTACGACTGATTTTAACATGTTAGCAAAACTGAGGAACAAAAGGTTACGTTTTATTTCTCACGTGACATTAAACAGTAATACTGGCTGAATCATACATGTCAATTTGGCACATAGTGATTAATGTTTAATTCAACATTAAAACATTTTTCAACGAATCCTGGTGCGTATGTGTGTGTATATGCTGAGTCTCTAAAATGAGTAACCTTGTGAACCTCATTACAGTACTCCAATTTGCAGTGCTGCGGTCAGAACAAGTAATCTAGCACTTCATAAATGTATAATTACACTGAAGCAAGTCCCTCAGTGGCAAGTAAACCATGTGATCCAAGTTCAGGCTAGTGTTCCCTGCCATCCTTGGGGTCTGAAGGAAAACTGCAAATCTAAAATGAGCATGTGAGATGTATTTATGTCATATTGTGTCATCCTTATACAAAGGTACATACAATTAAAGCACTTTCAGGCTGATACTTTAATCTAAAAAGTTCCACTGTTTAATCTATAAATGCATTATTAGCAGCTGAGACTTTATGGGTTTTATGTAATGTCAGTTGTAAAATGACACTGAAGTGAATAAATCCAAAGTGCAATTGGCT
Source organism: Channa striata (assembly GCA_033026295.1). NCBI lineage: Eukaryota > Metazoa > Chordata > Actinopteri > Anabantiformes > Channidae > Channa > Channa striata. Next base: position 15,471,264 of record CM065185.1, on the reverse strand, counting down.
CCAGCTCTGCTTTGTACTTCACCCCTAACAAACCAAAGCTACCGTCCCGTCCTGTTCAGCTCAGTTCAAATGTCTTCCCTCCCACAGGGCTACAGGTTCCCAAGCAGTACACACAGTACAGTCCGATTTTGACCCCAAACTGGGCCAAAGTCCCGTAACAAGACACAGAAAGGGTATAAAGTAAAAAGACATCATAGGAAGGTGGAGCATCCCTCTTGTTCTTGCAGCGAGTTATCTTGAAAAATCATAAATGTGGTCTGTCTTTATAACCTGTGGAAAATGGTGAGCTAACGACTGGGCCCTTCAACTGATTGCAGATGGTGCATTTTTTAGACAGGGAGGGGCAGCACATGGTAGGAAGTGGTTTAAAAAACTGCAGCTGTTTAAAAAAAACACACTTCCCTTTTTGGGCTTTCTAATGATAAAAATATTTCTGCTAAGCAGAACAATTTCATAAGTTTGACGTCCAAGCAGCTGTGTATGTGCTTGTGGTAGTAACATCACTTTATTGATTTCCTTTTGACTTCACAGCCCAAACTACTGGGCCATGCCTCCTTTTTTCAAATGGACACAATATGTTCAACCAGGCTCATTTATGACACATCTAAAGTTTAAACTAAAAGCTGCTGATTCCAAACTTTATATTTTCTGTTTAGTTAATCTGTCAAAAAATGAGGGGACAGCACAACAAGAGGCTCAATGCCTGGATGTTCATAGAAGCACCGTCAGGAAATAAATTCAGCAGAAAACAAAGTCTCAGGCTAACTCCAACTCTCCACTGTCGAGGGGCACACAGTGATCGTGCCGCTCTCAAGTGATCGGGCAACACTGGGAGATAACACGACTCCCGACAAGCTTATCTCGCCACTCGACAAGATTGAGTCAGACGTGTTATCTCTTCCGTCCCGTGAAGGCTTTGAGGATCGTGAGCAGCACTGCTCTCACGTGTACTGTTCAGCTGCTGCACACCTGAGGGCGCTTCACAGTACAGGAAAAGTAACGCGTGTGCAGGCTGAGATTTAGTGTGTGTGACAATCTCTGACACGTTGATTCATATTATAATTCAAACCGACCTCTCGATTACATGAGGATCTCACTAGTGATGGCCTTATTATTAAAATAGTTATAATGTAGTGACTGTTCTGTGTCAGTGAATTTAGCTCTAATCATCTTCATTTCAATAAATGAGTCATAGCTTTAGAGATGCAAACAAGAAATCAGGCTTTTGCGGTCATTTCAAAGGTTTATGTGATAAAACTTGCTTTATTACTATCATTGATTATGAATGAATTATTATTTTTATGTGAATAATAATAATAATAGCTGTTTTCATTAAGATTTGGCAAAAATTTTACTTTCCTAATATTATTCATGATAATACACTGTATATTCCAGGGTTTTGGACAGCTGCTCTGATAACGTTTCAAAAAATAAGTGTAATGCTAATCTTCTACTTTTCTGACATTTTAGAATGAAATTTTTAATTGATCAGATGGAAGAATATCGGCCAGATGAACTACTAGTGAAATTCTTAAATGGTAAGTTTAAATATTTATGACTTTTATCGTTGAAAGGCACCAGCTAGAGGGATCATAAAATTTTTTTATTCCATTCTGGCTTCAAGAAATGCTCCACTGTCAGCGTGGGAAGGGTGTGGGCGTAATGTAATAACTCAACACTTAGCTCAGCCCTTTTATGTCCACAGATATTACTTTACTCTAACCTTTGCATGTCTTATCACTAAATTGTGATAGCTGCGGACTATTTCTTTTAACCTTTAACCTCTATTTCTTACTCGCACACATTGCTCCTCCATATTCCTCATTTTGTCACACACAGCTCAATGACTCGCAGCGTCAAAGAGCAGCAGCAAACGTAATGTCTTCTCCTGCAGCACAAAGCCAACGCTATTGATCATGAAGTGAACTGAAAGCAGCATTGATTTAAATTCCTGAGACGAATAGTCACAGATTGTCTCTGTCACTAGTCACATCCCTTCAAAACAACAGTGGGAAATCTCTCCTGTAGATCCTGTAAAAGCTTTAGATATCTGCAGCAGCACAAGCAAGAGCTGTGAACATGAATGAGTCTTTTATTAAAGCCACAGAAATTAGATTTAATCTTATGACATCCTGCATGAGTTCAGTAAAATCATTCAGGGAAGTTGTTTTCTGTCTCTGTGCAAAGGTCACCGGGGTCACAAGATGCTCTTCACTGTAGCTGTGCAAAATTTCCGCATTTCGGTCATCATACTTAAAGCACTTATTCCGATCCTATACCTGATCAAACATACGGTTGTGGTGCATATACTGCATTCCAGTCCGAGTCCGAATTAGGAAATTCCCCGCTGCTCGCCCATAATTACAACCTTTCTAGGTTCCAGTGGTGCAGCTTGGAAAAACCAGGCACAAAATACCATCACCCACGCAACTGAAACACACTTTCCCATGTTACAGCTGGTATCACACAAGTCCCAGCACATGTGACGACGTTGACTAGCTAGTGTGTGCGTGTGTGTGCAACTTTCCATTTTGAATTAACAGCCATCAGATCGTGACATTTCGCTTTTTGTAGTGTACCCTGCCACTGTAGACTTCATCTTGGAATCAATGTCTGAATTTCCTCAGTGGAATTTCAACTTAAAGGCCCTGGACTTTTTTTTACTGCCAAAGTACGTTTTGGTTTGTGCCACAACTTTAATGTTTTTACTCACCATCACTGCTCTGGTAGTGATGCTTTCAGCAAAAAGAAACCTGTACCTGCTCAGCACCAAACAACAGACAGAATTAGCTGCAGAGAACGGTGGAGCACTTAGAAGACAATAAGCTCCGTAAACAAACCTACAGGAAAGTGAACAATGGGCTTAACATTGAGGTGGATAGAAACTTGACTCTAAATGGATGTTGATGATCATGTGGCTCCATAATTGTTGGGTGTGTGAATACACAACTGTTGGCTCTAGTAACAAGCTTGTCATATACGTTTAGAGGGCGATTCCAGTTAATGTAGTGTTTAATTAAGAAAATTCTTTTAGTAATTCTAAACAAAACACTACCTTTCCTACATCCATCAAGTACATCCTGCTTACTCTCTTAAAAACCAATAACTCAGTCATGGTTCCAGCAGATCTCCTTGCTCAGCATCCCTCTACGGGGAATCGTGCATGACCGTACCCGTAGAACATGGCAAGTGCCACAGACTTTGCCCACGCTTATCTCTCCATTGAATTCACCTTCATCCTTTCACCTCATAAAGCTGATGAAACCACTGGACTGTGTGAACAGCGATGTGGCACTTTGAAAAGCCACAGAATGAATCTATAGCACAAAATATCAAACACCACTTTGTCACCAGCCGCAGTGACTTTGAACGGATCGCTCGGTGAAGTGTTTTTGTCTTTCTCTGTCACAAAAAAGACATTAATAAAGCACGCAGCTCGACTTTGATTCATTCGCCTTTCTATTTTGAGCGGATTCGAAGCGGAACCCATGCTGTGACTACTTCCCATTTCAAGTGTCTGCCTGTTTTTGCAGACTTTTGATCAGGTGTGTGTTTGAGTGAGTGTCAAGGAAAACAACTGGTGCCTGCTCAGCAGTTATGAGGAGCAATGAGTTAGGAAACAGCCACGGAAAAGTGCTGATAAAGACTTTAGAGACGTGTCACAATGACAGAACACAGTTGAAGGAGACAAAATATCAGAGGAATGTGAAAAGTGGAGGGTGTTATTGGACGTAGGAATGAGATCAGAAAAGACAGTTTCAGTTTTATTGTGTTTATGACCTTTTTGCAGCCATAATCAGAGCTTCCCTTGATATCTGTCCACCTCTGTCTGTCTGCTTGTGTGAAGTCTCAGTGTCTCTGTGCTGAATGGAGGCTTGTACTCACCAACATTCCAGGTTATCAGGAAGCAGCAGGTCACGGCGCAGTTGGAAAGTCCGGTGGTTGCAACGGAAACACAAACGAAAAATGAAACAAAGAAACAGACGTTAGTCACTTTCTCCTTCTATCCAGATGTTGACAACCCCCCCGTAAATCGCCTTGGTATGTGCGTTCAACTCCGCGCGCGCAACTCCTACAGACGCACTTTACCTGACTGGGACGGGCGGACACACCGAACTCCGTGAAAACTCCAGCGGTTTCGTGACCGGAGACCGGATCAGGGATCCAGACGCGGGGCTCGTCCGGTTGAAAAGGACCAGGCACCTGTGAGCGCCTACTTTGGCAAACCTACCCCGGAGCGAGCTAACCCCGCCCCTCCAAACTCCTAAACGGCCCCCACAGTCCTCTTGGAATGGACACGCCCACAGAAACCATCGAGCATTGCCCCGGCGCCACCTGGCGGCCGAGCGCATGTACTGACGTTAATCTTTACGTCCCACCGCCACTAGATGGCCGCGTTAGACGGACAATGGACAAGCCGCGGACGGGGACAGCGTGTTCTGCAGCCTGTGCAATGTGGAATTCAGCTGTGACACTTACATAAGTTACAAAAAGAAACATTCAAGTTTAAATCAACACAAGCACAGTCACAAAATTAAAGTATCAAAGGTAAATGCAGCAGAATGGTCCTTGTTCTACATCTTCATCTTCATAATCTTCTTGTTATTATTACTACTTTAATAAATCATAGTGCTACTTGGTTTTGTGGTGATGTATAAGAAGGATTTTAATGTCTAATACGGTCGAGGTGGCTCCAGTTTCATATACAGTAATTACACACTGATCAGCTGTGCAGTTGACAATCCTGGTCTTAATAATGTGATGGAGGACGAGGGTCAGTGTGGCCAGTCTCTGCAGTTACACGCAAAACGAGCTACAGTGTGTTCAGAGGTGGTACAAGTACCATAACTCAGCATTTAAGCAAAAGTATAATAACCGGCCTAATAAAAATTTAATACAAGTACCAGTTCAATTCTTTTACTCAAGTGCTAAGCAGATTATCTGGATTATAATTACAGAGCAAAACTAAAATTGCTCATCTAAGAAACCTTGTATTTTAAACGATTGTGATTGTGGTCGTTATACTAAACATCAAGAGTAATCAATAAAAAATAATTGTCAGATGTCACTGTTGGTGACTGACAGGTTTAACAAATTATGACATATTAGCATTTAGTAGCTCATAATAATTTCATAAAAAAACTATCACTATTCTATACTGAAACCACCATGTGGTATTATTGTTGTGGCTGACTGGAATCTGGTATCTGTTGCCAGTTTATTAGGTACACTAAGCTTATACAGTGCTGATGAATAAATGCAGTAAATTCATGTAGAGCATGTCGATCCAAGTTACAAAACACAAAAGTGTTTTTGTTATTTTGTTCACACCATGTATATCAGTTTGGAAGATTAGATAGATAACAGAAACCTTTCTATGTATAATGAAACACAAGTCATCATATCAACACACTGCTACAGGATTTCATTTGTAAAATCTTACAAAGTAACTATTAAGTACAACTGTGACACAAATGTACAGTAAAAAGTAGTGCTGTCCTGTACATAAAATGACAATATTCCAAAATGATTATATTCTACCATGGTGATCTTTTATAGCCACAGTCAAAACCTCCCAAGCCTCCTTAGATTTAGGTAATGACGCTTAAAGGATGTAGGGAGGTACCGCCTTTTCATTTTAGCGTGCACACATTGGTGTTGGACTGTAGTGAAAATGCAAACAAACATTTTCCCTACTGGCACTGGGGCTCACCGATGTGTGAAGAGTATGAAAATGACATGAATCATATGCAACAACCTTTGAGCTCATTCTCGTAATCACCAAAACATTAAACAAGGAGATACAACACGTTTGGAAAAATAGAGACATATACTGTATGTCGGGGAGCACTGACTTTATTTTGGAGGCTGAAGATGCTTCAGTTTAATTTAACGGTGAAGCCAAATAATAAAAAAAGACTGTATCAAACGTCTCTTATAGGCGGCTGGTCTAGGTTCAGTTAGCAGAGATAATAATACACATCAACAACACTGCAGTTTTTCCCAGTAACGGAAAGTGCTGCTGAAGTTCGGAAACATAAAATATTGATTATCTGCAGCGGGAAGGGATAACTGAACTGGCCAAACAGCTACAGGTCCAAGGGTCCGAGAGGTCTGGAAGCCTATGAGTCAGAGCCCCTTAAGGTAATGTTCATATTTCTTGATTATCTTTATTGTTCAATAATGAACAATGACCTGAGAGTTCCTGAAAGAGGCACACAATGTCAAAAAACAAGAAGACAGACACAAAATGACTGATAAACACAAAACAATCAAAAACATAAATCATTAAAAACCAAATGCCTTTCCCTCAGTTTGTGCCCAGAGGCCTAATGTATCCGTCCCCACTGTTCAGGTTCAACACTCAATCACTCACAGTCCAACTTGCTTTTTTTTATTTTCATCTGTTTAATGTTTTTTCGTAAAGGCAGGCGGCAAACGAACTTTGCTGCGTTTGCTGCACGTTACACAAGGACAGCGAAAGGACCCGACAGGAGGAGTTACAGTCAAGTTTATTCAACCATGAATGCTTCATATAAACAAGTGTGCACACAGGGAAGACCTTCCCCTCAAGGTCCTGATCCTAAACCAAACGTCTACCTGAGATTCAGTTCAGTTCACCTATTCACGTGGTATTCACACAACAATTTAGAGAAACAAATCTAGACTAATTACGTTTCTGTGGCATATGTTGATGCTACAGTACAACATGTCGGACAGTAGTTCTCAGTGACAGTTTTGGCATTTCTACAAGCTACAATGTTTGCCCTAGTGTCATATAAAAGAAAACTTAAAACCCATCCGATTAGATTTTCTTTTCGTTTTGTTTTGTTTTAAACAAATCTTTACTAAATCTTCGCACAAGTCTTTAGTATTGCTCTTGCTACATTGAAAAAATAGAAAAAAATACATCTGAATATTAAGCTGTGGATGTGGTATTTATAAAGAGCCTTGCTCTGGAGTGTTCATGGCTGTGTTTCGATAGTCCTTAGCTGCTGTCTCTCTGTGTGTCCTTTTTTTTTTAAAATGGCCACTCAGCAACACGAGAAGAAGACACAAAGTCAGGAACAAGTAGGAACAAATAGTTTCCAGAGGCTCATAAAAAATGACTCTAGGGTTCTGCAGAGGCGCTGGGTGTCTGCACATTGTTCTCGTCCTGAGCTTCTTCGTTTGCTGTTGCTGCTGCTGAGTCCATTGCTACTTCCTGTTCGGTGGCGCCTAAAGAAGTGTCCGTGTCGGGGGCTTCGAAGGACTCTCCCCCAAGATCAGTCAGTTTGATGTAGCCCTTACTGTTTGAGCGCTCCAAGCGAGGGCAGCTGAAGCGCCTGGCTCTGTCGCCTTGACGACACACAGACACGGACAGGCTGCATCGTCGCACAGACTTGGGCTGCTCCGTCAGGGAGTTGAGCGACAGCCGTGACCCCATCGCCCTGGAGACAGGCGATGGAGGAAACAGCTGGGTCCACTGCGGTTGAGCCTCTGGCGCTGCCTGTTGGCCAGGTGTGTCTGCGGATATGTCCTCGTGGCTCTGGTGGGGTGAGGGGACATCCGTCGTCGACGCGTCCTTATCCGTGCTGTCGGTTTTGTCAGCCTGGCTGCCGCTGGCTCGTTCCTCCTCGCTAACGCGTTCAGCAGCAGCCGCCTCGATAACAACCCCTTCTGCCGAGCGCCCCTCTGCCTCGGCTCTCTCAGACTCCTCCACCTCACAGTTGTTCAGTTTGATCACGGGGAGGGTGAAAGCATTCACGGAGGAGGTGACAATGGAGATGGTCTCCCACTGCTGGGGCTGCGGCGCCTGCTCGCTGCTATTGCTGTAGTCTTTGTAGATGCTGTAGACAGTGTCCGTGAAGGTCTGGACATCTTTGGACCAGCTACGAGGTCTGCCGGCTAAAGACTGGCGCCTCAGCACGTCCTCGCCGCCTAGCTCGCCTTGGAAACTAAGCCCCGTGGAGGGCCAGGAGCTGCGAGTGAGCATCCCGCTCGCAGGAAAGGAGCCTGACGGGCCCTCGGCACTCCTCGACTGAGTGTAGTTCACCAATCCGTTTAGAGGCGAGTACTCCTTAGACCGTGTGTTGTGCAGGTCTATCACAGTGGAGTAGATGTCCCTCAGGTTGATGATTTTGGTTTTCTTGTCCCGGTTCTCATGGAGGACTGCATTGGCACAGATAAAAAGAAAAATGCCGATTCCCATCACCAACGGTCCGAAGACTTTCAGATTGTCTGAGTACAGGTAATTATCCAGGAAATCACAGAGGAAGCCACAGTGAGGGGAGCGTGCGGCGGCGCTGCTGTTAGAATGGCTCTGGTTGAGTAAACGTGTCTGATCCGAGGGCGGCTTGTCACGGGTCAGGTTAGGTGGACTTTTGGAGTAGCTCATCCTGTTGCCATGATATGCGCCAGTTCTGCGGCGTTCTTGGTACTCATGCTGGTTCTCGCTGGGCCAGTAGCCCAGAACGGCCATGGAGATCCCCACCATGAGGACTATTACTCCGACAGCGGCCACCAAACCAGCCGGGGACAAAAGATTGAGCTTGCCCTTGACCACTACCACGTCGTTCTTCTTCTTCTTTTTAGCTTTCCGCTTCCTTTTGTTTTCCGCACGGTTTTTGGCGCGCAGGGAATCCTGGCGCCTGTTCATGCGCAGCAGGCCACCTGTGGCTATCATGGCGGTGATGGGACTGCAGGCTTGTCACTCAACCTGGCAAGAGAGAAATCAGAAAAGACTGCATTAGGTTGATCGTACACATGAAAATGATTTGAATAATTCCTGTAAAGGCCGACCTTACTGTGAGAGATGAAATCCAACAGAACACATAATTTCTGCAAAAGTAATTTTTTCCGAAATACATGTTTCTTTTTTCTAACTGCTTTGTAGGGGGCAGTTCCTCAATCAGTAATAGAATTAATAGAACTAATACCTCACATTTTGGGTTCTGTACCAGTTGTGTTTTATATTATAAAGGAACACTTAAGATTTCAAGTGTTTCGAGCGTTTTATTATGTAGGAATGCTGATTTGCTTTAGCAAAATGTGTTGACAGAGCAATGTTAAAGGGCGCCTGCCGTCCACTTTTACCCCACGACACACAAGCAGGTTAATCCAGCCGTTTATCTGACACTCTCCTACAGGTAAAACAGACCCGGCTTCTTCACACAAACATCCAGCTGATGGCAGATGAAATATTAGTTGTTAAACTAATGGACGCTGCCAACAAAACAACATCCATCTGGTGCTTCTGCTGCTGTCGGATCTATAAATATGATGATGCAAGCAAAACAGAGACGAATAACCAAGTTGACAGCAGAGAACAAGAAGTGCTATTTATCTATATTCAGCTGTGCCGGTGCGATATCAGCCTATGAAAATGTAATGTGTCCAGACAGGTGGCCAGCAGGCATGTTCTCCCCACCCCAGCCTGGCTTCCTTACTCTGTTCCTCTCTCCCGGTGTCTCCTCTCTCCCACCACCCCCCAAAAATCCTCTTCACCATCTACCAACGCAGCTGTGCGTCAAGATGACAGCGTCCCTCACATGCAGCACAGCACAAAGTCAAATATGAGTTATTAGACGTTTGTTTACACACCAACACTGTCACAGTCAGTTGTGCGATTATGCACCAGAGTCACTCACTGCTGTAGGAGCTCTGGTCCACAAGGGCGAGGAAGCCGCCGACCCTCATCACCATTACAGGCACATGCTGATAAGTTCTGACCACATGACGAGAGGAATAATAATAATCATAATAATGAATAACTGTTCATGAATAACTTGAGCACGTTGCCCAGGCTTGTTCTGGATGAAATGCCAGAATAATGAGGATGAAGGCCCGTATGATGCCTTGATGATCCAAGTTATTACAGGCAGGTTTCAGGTAAAGTAGAACACAGAGCTCAGCTGCTGTTCCCCGCACATCACGTCCAATAACCCGTCAAACGGAGCCGGTCCACCCGCGCTCCAGCTGATGGAGCGTGGGCGGAGCTAACGTGGACCACAAGTGGGCGTGGACAAGTCGGATCGTGTCTCTGTCTGCGGTGCTGAACAGGAAGCCGCCAGCTCCTCCGCGGCTGTCGTCACCCCCAGAAGCGGCTCGGGTTGTGACGCTCAGTCCGTCCGAGCCGCGGGGGCCGAACATTAGTGATCCGCTACTGTTGACATTACGGCGCATCTGTTTCCCTTCCGCCGGGGGGGGCGGGGAGCAAAACGTGAGCCGCCGCGGAGCCGGAGGCGCCCTGAAAATGTCCAGAGCCACAGCGACGCACGTCCGTCCAACACTGTCGGAGCTGCTCCGCGGCCTGACGCAGCCCGCGTCTCCAGAACTAACACCGAAAGTCACAATTACACGACCGACGCTGCGTCCGGTGCGTTCGATTTCATCACGGCGTCGCGTCAGCCGTAAAAAAGTTGAAGACGGGCTTCGCAAACATGGACGTTGTCTCGTTGTTCTGCGTTTTCTGTCGAATTCCCCGTAGCAACAGCTACTTAACGCACATCTCCAACGTTCACAGCCGCGGTTCGACTCTCAAAGTGATCGCACTTGTGTGCGCGCATCGTTCCGCGCCTCCCCTACATTAATACTCGTATTTATGAATTATGAGGAATACTGAAGAGAAAAGACTTCTCAAACCTCGTTTTCCCTCGACACAGCCACCGGGAGTCGACGTGGACTGAGACGCGACGCACTTGGAAATGTTGTCGATTGAAATAATAATAATAATAATGATAATAATAATAATAATAAACCCCCGAATAAAACGCCGCGTCTCTTACCAGAAATCGTGGCGTGACAGTCCAGCATCTCCACGGGCGCACTGTGCGCTCAGCCGTGCATGTCGAGGTGCGCCACTCCGGTGCCAAGGCTGGAAGAGCGGTTTCCAGCAGAACGCGGACTCACAATGGACCGGTAGGGGCGGGCCGACGCGTTTCCATTGGTGCTGATTATTGGGCAGCAGTAAAACGAGGGTTCCTCAAGGAATTTGTCTGCAAGATGTGTCTTATTCTAAAATTTCACTTTGCTGAATTAAACTTTAAATGAACCAGTTTTGTCCAACCGTGTGATTTTGTGCCAGCCTTGAAAAATGGCACCCAACGGCTACTTGTGTACATCTGCATATACAGTAGGCACAAAAATAATAAATGGCCATGTTATGGGTTTTAAATTGCCCACAGTGTAGCGTGAGGTCAGAAAAGGGCAGATTTAAATACACCAAATTCATCATCTCTGACATTGTGGACCTTCCTTTTTCCCACTTGTGTTACATTGCTGCAATTACTTGTATGCTGGGTGTGCATGTTTAACAAAATGAAATATGACAGAGTCCAGATGTGTTGCACTGATGTGAGACTGTAGACAGAAGCCGCAGCTATTCGCTGGGCAGGGGGTTGGTGGAGGGGGTATGCATAACAAAGCTTAGCACTGATGCTCCAGAGAATCGACTGCGAGTATATGACCTAGAAATGTGTTTTGTTTATGGCATAAATTAGTGGAGTGAACAGAGGAAAACTCCAGCGTGCCTGATGCAGTCGGAGTCAAAGTATTCACGGACATGGGAAATAATCCAGAGGGTTTTAAAGAGCTGCCTTTAATCCGCGGCGTTGACGGTGCGGTGTCTGGAGGCCTGCAGCAGCTTTCAGCATAACTCAAATCTTATGCAATACAGCAAGATAAATAGACACACAACAGATGTTTGTGAGCTGCTGATAGAGGCTTATAATGCCTTAAACCTCTGTTACGTTTGACAAAAGTTCATTTATTTGAAGTAGCTACTGCATCACAGTGCAAATATATAATATGTAATGCATATTCTTGTTAAACTTGTGCGTTTCAGCTGCACAAATAAACCAAAGCCACAGCAGTCAACACATCCTTCCTCACATAATCATCTAAATGTCAACACCCCCGTAACGATCTCACATTCAAGAAGGTGCTTCGCCCTGAACAACTCTTGATTCCAATCAGCAATCAGTTCGAGAACACGCTCACATTTACAGAAACCTCAGTGACACATTTTGCGTTTCATCTGTTTCTCAAACACGATCTGTTGTTTCCCGGATACCCAAAGGAGAAACAAGGGAGCTGCCTCAAATTGACCTTTGTTGACCGTGGCCCCTGTTCATTAAATATGATTAAGAGGACAGAAAGTTGGGACACTGTTATCCCACCCCACGGGGAAGTTTCTGTAACTTACAGGTGAAACTGTGGATTGCAGACTGTTGCAGAAGCCGCAAGAATTAACATAATTTCTGCCGACTTTCCAACTTGGCCTAATGATTTCACCTTACACACTAAATCATTCCTTATCGAGACAACCATAGGTAATTAAACTCTCCTACACCGTAGTAATAAATTAAGGGTTCGGTGTGACTGTCGCAAAGAAAGATAAAGGTAATATGAAAAGATAAAAGTGGAGGAGTGAAAGTCAGAGAGAGAGCAGGCTTTTCTTCTTTTTCTCTCCTGTCACGGTTATTTAAAACACCTCTTCCATCCTGTCCGCTTTGTCTCCTATAGCCTACACCGTTCTCTTTAAGCCATGTCAGATCTGCTCCTATACTACTGTCTGATGCTTATCAAAAAATAGATCATCCCTCACACGTCCAGGCAGCAGCCCAGGAGGCAGCGCACCGTGATCGTGCTCACATATACCGGAGTGTCAAAAATAGTTCCAGTGGATCTCCTTCTGAAATCTTTGTTACTGTATCGCTGCACAGCCACGGCACAGAAGAAGAAGAAGACGTTCACTTTGTCTTCCAGCTTCCTGCCCTTGACTCCCAGTCTTCCTGTCCGTAATATGCCAGTTAACTGCAAAGAGCCCCGTCTAAAGCAGCATCAGAAGCTGCGGGGGGTTCATTTCATTTCTTAAGCCCGGGCTTTGCTGGCTAATTGGGAACGTAGGAACTCAGAATATAGGGGGCTCAGCGAGAGCTCAACTCCCTCCAGGAAATGTTGTCATCATTACCGCCTTAGCTGCTGCAGGAGTCAGGGGGGCTTCACAGTTGGAGAGATAAAAGCTGTGCTCTCTTCTGAGGCCGCACAAATGAACACACAGAGGCTGAGAGCATTTGAGAATGACGATAGGTCATTAATTGCACTGAAAACAAGCGCTCCTGTTTGCATTCTTGCAGAGTCCTGTCAGCGCTCAAAGGGACGAGCCTGGTGTCATCGTACGATTTTCTTACATGTCTCCAATAAACAAATCTCATGCAAAAACCCAAACTAACAATGTGTGGTCTGTCTGCTGTAAGTCTTTGTGCAGGTTAGGAATTGTTCAATTTTTAATACACCAGCGATTTCCTGTATCAGCAGGCCACTGTGGTCTTTATCAAACGTTGCTCAAACTGAAGTGTACGATCCATCTGTCGGGGACTATATTCAGCTGCAGATTAATGCACATTTGGTGCTGAGTTAAAGCAACAGAGTGAGAACTGAACACTGGATCAAAACATGGAGGCCATATACTGTATTCCTGGGAAAGTTGCTCAGCGGCACGTGAACCACTCCATCAAATTGATTTATAGCTCAGTGCCGAAGCTGGCAGCTTGGATATATATGTGCAGTTTGATAAAAATAAAACTACTTTATCCATATTTCCCATAATGAAAACATATGTCACTCAGTGTATCAGTGTGGCTCACAAGTTGTACAGACAGGCCTACTCGCATCTAGTGGTCGAACAATTATCCACTTCAGAGGATTCTGTATTATAAAAACAACAGAGATTTATTAAATTTTAGGTTCCAAAATCGTGCACGGTAACAAACAGTTCACATCCACAGCTACACAAATGCTTTCCACTACTAACTTGTTGCTCACGTCCATCTAACTACAAACAGCAATACAACAATTTGTTTCCTTGACAACTGCTTAGGCAAACTTTGTTGATGCTCAGAAGGTGTAATACCCCCCACCCCATCTAAACAATTATGAAATCTAATTATCCGTGACAGACTGTGCCAAAGTCCCCAAAGGATCATTATCAAACCCTCACAACCTCGTGTAAATTATAACTAATGCTACAGGGTCAAAATCAAATAACTGGCTATAAACGCACAATACACACTTCAATAAATCTCTTGACTTTCAGATTTGGACTGAACTTACATTATGCTCTTTATCTTGCAATCTGACAATTCAAAGAACCTCCTCATAAATCAGAGCCATGCTGTATTTCCCGCTAACAATCATCTGCGCCATTGTCTCCTTAGGTGCTGCTGGGAGAGAAGACCTTCTTTTGATGAATGACCATTAGGATCCATCTGCAGCGTCTGGCTGTGGTTAATGATATGCGTGACAGCACAGCGACGGATACAGGTCATGGAGACATATGGGCATCTCTGGTCCTTCCGTCGCCTGTGTTCGGCAGCCATGTGTCTCTGATATGTGGAGCGCCGGAAATGGAACGAGAAACCCAGTTGCAGCAGGCAGCGGCACCAGTAGTTGGGCTGTGGGGGAGACGGGAACAGGCAGGTGGAGGAAGGTGGGAGTGGAGAGCAGCAGGTGGACACTTGTTCCCAGCAGGTAGCCGATTCCCACAGCTGACCTTGTTTCATTTCCACAGCATTAATGGCTGATGAATGGCAACCTTGGACCCGAACACAAATAGAGGCCAGCCAATGCTCACATATCATCATCAGGCAACACCAAAGGGAATTCATGGGTAAAATATGAAGGGATTATGTTCTGGTAATAGAAGATAGGCCTAGAAAGGGAACTCGGACAACTCTTTAAAGTTTCAACTGAGTCGTGCCAAAGTTTGCTAAAAGAACATGTAACCATCCCTTTGCTCTGAATGTGCTGGTGAACTGGATAAAAACAGCATTATCACAAACAAAATCATAAAAAAATACCATAATTACAGTCTTCAACATCAAAAGCTTTGCTCTTCACAAACTGCGGGATCATGAATCGTGTTGCGAAGATGCTGTTTTCTCCACTGTTCGCCTCCGTGGCCACATTTTGTGGCGCAGTGAGCCAGTTGTGCAATCAGAGCTGATTGTGAGAGCTGGTAAGATGCGAGCTTCATGGGATCACAGAGAGGAAGCCTTCTTTGATCTCCCATCCTAGATAATATAGGTCATATCTTTGGGGAGAAACAACAAAAACAAAATGAGGCAGAAAATAGCATTGAAATCCCTCCTGTGGAGAGAATTGCCTCACAGACATGTGCACGTGGACTTGATCTTTGGACCTTATTACACACCAACGTCGGTCCGTCTGTGTGATGCTGATGGGAGAGAAAGGAATTTTTAAAATGTGAAATATTGCATCTGTCATTTCCTATTCTGCTGCTTGTGTGTGGAGCCTGTTCAGACTGGGTATCCATGGCAACCGTTTTATAATGCCTTGCGAAACACCTAAGAAGAGGTTCCTTTTCATCTGTGCCGGAGGGCTGGGACAGGCAGCGGGAAATCAAATGAGAGGGCAAAAGTGATGGCTGACGGGGCTGAACACCGAAGGTTTTTTGTTCAGCTGAGGTGTTTGTGAGCCGCCCCCTCGAAAGGCGTGACTTGCAAAAAGGCAAAAATTTGTGAAAATGATAAAAAAAAAGAGCTCACCTTGAGAGACCAGAGAAAATGTGATGACACACAATATCACAGCAAGGCCACACGTCCACAATCAAACTCGTTGGGATTCTGCTGCTGCGCATGAACATTTGCGGAAAAACATAGAAAGAGCTGTCGTGTTATTCAGCGAGATATTCTGGCTCTGACGTTTGCTGTACAGGAACATGGTCTCCAGTTCCTGGAGGACAAGTCCAATCATGTGGAATACAGCAGGCGTGAGCGTGATGGGAGAGGGGCATGCAGCCAGCTGGGTCTTCTGCAGGGGTGAGCTGGAGCACATGCCAGGCGCTGACAAAAACAATCAGGGAAGAGCTCAGGCCTCATCCATGCATGCTAATCAGCCCATCACAGGAGCCCGGGTTCAGGGCATCTGCAGGGGTTCATTGCCATGGATACAGCCGCAGTCACAGGACATTAC
This sequence comes from Channa striata, assembly GCA_033026295.1. Classification (NCBI taxonomy): domain Eukaryota; kingdom Metazoa; phylum Chordata; class Actinopteri; order Anabantiformes; family Channidae; genus Channa; species Channa striata. Next base: position 15,455,289 of record CM065185.1, on the reverse strand, counting down.
CTGAGCAGGTAAACCAAGTGGAAGGAACGCGGCGTCTTGGCTTTGGAGGCTCCGTGACCTTCAGTTACGTCACTGACTCTCAGAACAGACAAAGGCTGCAGAGCGTGGAAGCAAAGCAAGGTCCACGTTTTTCATATTTTTAAGATGCTGTAAAGCTCAGACGGTGTTGATAAATGAAACGAAGAATACAAAACTCTGGTCCTAAAAAGAGAGGAAACAGGAATGTTCAATGTGGGGAAGAGAAGAGAAAAATAAGAACACAGTGTCTTAAAACATGTAGGCTATAGCAACAGAAGTCATTCATCATCTCAGCACAATCCTATAATTGGATTTTGGGCTAATGTTGCCAGTTTGTCTTTTTCACAGCTCCACTCCTATTTCTATTTTCAGTGGTGCAACACACGTGGTGTTGCCTCAACTTTTTGTCAGGTGATTTTGGTGGCGTGATGGGAGACCAACAAGTAAACTCCCCAGTGTTTTTATTCTTTGGAGAAGCTTTTTTAATCACGCTAAAAGGCTCATCTGAGTCACCAGAGTGACATAAAAACATCAGCAAGTGATGGATGTGTCCCGTGCTGTAATATTTCAAATTTGGAGAATGAATCAGTATTGTGTACAGTAAATTTGGACATGGAGACAAAACACTATTTTGCGTGCACATCATGCGCATTAATGTCTCCATCACAACATTCCAGGTTGTGTAGCAACTGCTGGAAAACGCATTTCCAATCAAAAGGGTTTTGGTGGTCGACCTAACACAGCCACTTTTGACTGCTTTTATCCAGAGCATCTTTGAGGTCATTCATCTTTTCATATGCTAATGTTTTAATCAACATCACCCAATGAATTAAGCCTTCGCGGGTCTCAGACTCATTTGTGTTATCAGGCAAATTAACCTTTACTGTTGGAAGGACAATTGAAAATCCAAACTGTCCCCGTGTGTTCACAAGTAATTTCCGTTCTGCAAACTGAAGGATATGAACTGAGTAACAGTGAATTATTGTGGGCGTTTTTTGACAAACAATTCACGTTCAACAACTATTACAAAATGAATTTTCATGACCATCGTGGATAATTTTATGCGTAACATATCTATAATATTTCACTATTTTTAAAAAATATTCCTTTAAATCCATCTTTACAAGCTGTTTTAGAGGCTATAACATAAAATTAGCATTTTTCATGACTGTGTGTCCTGATTGGCTGAAGGTGTGGCCTTAGAACAACACCACATTGTAGAAATCTAATAATTAATGTGTGCTATCATTATATCTGTGAGGTTAAGGGTCAAAGTTCTTACTGATACATGAACCTGTTCTGTCATTGGTGTCCTGCATGAAAAGGCAAAAAATAAAACAAGAATTAGGAGACGCCAGGAAACAAAGTCAGGTTAAAGAAAAGGCCAAGCTTAGCTCAAATACTCTAGGAACGATGCATCAAGCTTCATACGCACAGTTTCTTGGCACAAGGTGTCGAGTAATGATTTTTCTGCAGGTTTTATGACTGTGAGCATCCCCCTTCATATACAAACAATAATCTAATCCCCTGTTAATGAAAAAATACTGACTATGGCAGCTTTAATGTTTGAGTATAAATAGTGCAATCTGGTAAAATATTACTGAAATTAGGACAATGTAAAAATGAAATCAAGCTGGCCCTTGGAAGTGATCATCTAAGAGATATGTTAATATTCAACAGACAAGATGAGGGGAGGTATTGTGGAGCAAAGGCAAATGAACATGAAGTAAAACTTAAATTTTTAATTTTACTATTAAACAGAAGTCGGTGCTGCGATCTGAGAACAAGAGCGATGAGATGAAAACGGCGGCTTTTATGTCACGGCTCTGGCAGTGCTATTTTGAAATAACTGCACAGCCTATTTTTTTAACAGTTGGGAAGAACAGGAGGGAGTAATAATAGTACAAGCAACAAGAGATAAATGTGAGCTTCCCTGAAACTTCCCAGGATAAAAAGCCTTTTGCTTAAAATATTTTTTACCATGACAGCAGCAAGGCTCCGGGGATGGTTGTGTCAGTCTGTTGGTCGGTACCGAACTCAACATCCATTTATCTCACCTTTATCTGTTGGACAGACTGTCCTGCCAGTTCAGACATTCATGTTGGGACAATTCTAACCTATTGACTTTTGGAAAACCATGCAAACAACTATGGACTGTCATGGCAATTATTACGTGCTTCTGTTGGCTTCAGGATGAATTTTGTTAACAGCTGATCCCATTGCGTTTTATCTTGTTCCATCAGGCCAAATTATTGATTGGACCAAAATTTCCAGTGGAATTGGCCCAAAATTTCTCATCGGCCTCAACCAACTAAGACGAATATGGTAACTATACTTTTTACCATTGTCATAACTGTGAACGTGTTAGAGTGCTCAAAGGTGTGTTTAGCTCGATCATTATGGCATCAAATTAACTTCATATTTTACACAATAAATGATGTACATTGGTGATATGGCTGTGGTGGGTGTGGATTGAAGTTGCTCATTTGAACCCATCCAAAGGAGGTGCAAAAGGACCAAAAACATACAAAACTGTCAATGACATAGACAAAAAATATCCAAAATACACAAATGGTTAGACTAGGTTACAGACAATATTTTGCTGCTGGGAGGATGCAGGAAGGGAGACAATAGCATAATTTATGCTTCACTTTAAAAATAATATCCTCTTGATGCACTTTCGATGCCATAAAATTAAGAACCCCCCGAAAAAATCTCAGTGTAAATAAAGGTAGCATAATCTCTCAAAATAACCAATAACCAAACCACATCATGCTTAAGGAATATGATCAAATGAGCTATTACAGATGAACCATCAGATTTGTATTTGGGATCGGCAGGGTCTGAGCCACCTACTAGAAACGAGAGATGTTCTGATCCGATGGGTATCCGAGCCGAGCCGGGCGTCTTTCCAAGTATTAGTTTTGGCCAGAATGAACCTGATCCAATTCCAATACTGGTTTAGTTTTACTGTCGTGGAGAAGGCTTCTGTAAAAGATCGACCTGCTCTCTTTACAGTCCCTGAACGCCTCCCAGACATGCTGGCTCACGGAGCACGGAGTGAGAGTTCCACTTGCCACAAGAAGAGGAAGTATCCCGTTCCGGACATATGATCTCTTTTTCTTTTTGCAGATGCAGTTGATTAATGGAACGTCTGGGAGAGGTGGGATGTCTGTGACCAGCACATTTCTCTGGATGATAATGTTGGTCATCTGGGGTCAGAGCAAATATGGACAACATATGAATATGAACTGTGAACACACCTGAGCTGGTTGATTATGCAGCATCAGACACACCTGTTAATGCAGCTGAGATTGTAGAACGTTTAGAACAGGCTTGGGCTCAGCCGGGGACATTTAGACTGAAATGAAGAGGTATGAAGGGTATAAACATCAGTTACTGTACAATACGGAGCAAAAATCACGATCAGATGTTGGTGTAAAGACAAACACTGTCTGAGCTGGTGTTGGTGTTGCATTTACTGACTACAATGACAAATGTGGTTAACTGTAAAACTCTTGTACAAATTATAGAGGGACATTTTTTCTTTAATGCTTTAATGTTTTTTTCTTTACAAAACCGTCATTTGCGTTTTTTGAGACTAGCTGTTATTTTTCCCGCCGGACTGACACAATAGCACTGACACGCAGTAATCCAAAGCAGTTGGAACCGTTTCAGGAACCATATAGTGAGTGACATGTTCCACAGGGGTCTTTGTTCAGCCTGACTCGATAGCATCACTGACACTGCTGATTTTTCCACAACACATTTATGCAGCAAGTCCGTTCCTTTTAACACCGAATCTCAGCAGCGCTTCATTAAACTGAGGTGTGATGAAAATTAAGCCGCTGTCACTTCCCCGTGTCTGTTAAGGAAGAAGCACGGGCGACAACCAAGTTTATGAAAGCAATAATACACCTGTTAATTCAGGGTGTGCTGTGAGCCAGGAAATACCCCTTAACATACAGCTGACACCAAACTGAGACCCTCACATCAGCAACAGTTTGCAAATGTCCGCCCACTGCCTGAAGAGCTTCGGTAGATAGATGATCGTTTGAAGGCAGGGAAAGCATAGAGTCCATTTCCAAATATAGTACGAACCAGTCAATACACGCTCAGCCTGAACCAGGGTTCTTGGATCATTTTTTCTCCTGGGTCCGTGTGTCCTATGCAGCCTTTTTTGTTTTTTAAGGAAAGTCAAACTCAAGTTGAGTTTTTGCTGCAGAACCAGCAAAGCAAGAGCAGAGAAAGATGCTCACCATTACGTCAGCACCACACACTCCAGAGTCTGGCGGTGTGCCTTATGAATTATGGATCACCACACCTATTGCTCTAACAGATGGCTCCCACTGGAAGGCCTGATATTCACCGAGAGACCAAGACGTCCTTCGAGGCTACAAAGCTGCTGCTCCCGTGTCGGGAGGAAACTCGGTGCTGCCCGGTTCCGCCGAGCAGCACAGAGCTCTCCTCCTTCTCTGAAAGGGCAAGAGGCAGTCGGTTTGGGAAAGGGTCAGCGGAGCCAAACATGAATCACCGCGCTCGATGTCTTTGTCCTCAGTGCGAGGTTACCAAATGGTGGCAGCACCGTCAGTCCTCACAGTCTGGCTCTGACACATGAGGATCGACAGCAGCGAACGACCAGATCGGTCAGCTGATGAAGACTTTCTTGTCTCTGTCACTTTCGAAAGTGATGAAATAAGATGATAGAAAGCCACACTTGCAAAACACAACACCCTCCATCTTGAGGGGAACAGTTATATAATGCACTTTGAATGCGTCGGCTTCCACTAACCACAATTTGACTTTTATTTTTGCAGCTCCTTTCGTTTTTATTTTTATCTTCTGGGTTTTTTCTCGGCCACAGAAACACACACGCATGCTGTTTAAAACACTGCTAGGCTTGATTATAGCACCAGCATATTCAATACCTCTCAATAAAGTCACATTTTAATTATTATAAATTCAATAATAATCGGAACCGTCACCCAAAGTGCAAAAAATTTAATTTTCCACACTGCAAATATTAAAACGTTTTGTTCTGTATTTGTGAGTGTTTTGAATATATTTGACTCAGTGGATAGGTGCTGAATTTATTTTGTTGTGCTCAAAGAACTTAAAAATTTGTTTTGAAAAAGTTACATTTCTACCCCCCAACATTTACTCCTGATAATCCACAGAACAAAGGAGTTTCTTCTCCATTAGAAAGTGAACCCAGTGTTTTCTATATTTTCACCTGATCCAGCAGGAATTCTCTTCAGTGGGTCATTTCAAGCTCTTATCAGCCCATAATCGTGGTTTTGTGGACAACCTTCTGCCTCCTCGTGGTTATTAATGTGCTGCAGCGTGCTGAGCTGCAGTCTTCATAGGCTTAGACATAAAAACGTGAAGTACTGAAGCTCAAACACCTACTGTACAGTCAGTTCAAAGCGGGGAGCAGCTGTCTCCCACTTGAAAGTCCTCTGCTTTGGCGGCCACCCACTCACAATATGCCAACATCAGTCACTCCCACTTCCATAAATCGTGTTCCTGTGGCTAAATGTCGCCTCTATCACATGTTTGGAAGGCAGACAGTTACCTACTGAACCATGAATATGGTCTGATAATGACTTGATAATGGATAAATCGAGTTTGTTCATGTAACACATCATCTTTAATGTTCGTAAATTAAATCATATGCCCAGCTCATGAGCTGGTAAATCCTGAAGTATTTATTTTTGGAAACAGCTGTGTGCTGTGGCCAAGAATAAAACTACCAGAGCTGTGACAGTAAAGAGCAGACGGACAAACAATGGGCTGAACCTAACTGTGAAAATTCTGGAGCTGAACCCAGTGATATTCCTCAGTGAGGTCATCACCAGGTGAAACAGGTTTCACGGTAGATTATTCTTACATTTAATACACACACACATTATATAAATATTGGCTGTTTCCAGGTGAAAGCGTCTGTCTGACTTGTGTGTTGGTTTATTATCATGACATCCACCTCATCCTCTTCGGCCCCCGTTGTCTGTTCGCCATGTTGCGAGCACCGAACACAGGCGCAATGTAATGTGTTGGAAGAAAAAGAAAGTGACTCCCTGCCACGCCAAATCTATCCAGAACGCTATTACGGTGCCATGGCAACAGATGAAGACACGCAGGCCTGTCTGGGTGGGGGCACCGCTGGTTCACTCGTCTTCTCTGCTAGACTGACTGGCAGGAAAGCTCCGCGGGGCTGCTATGGCAACAGACTGATCATATGCAGAGAGGGGCTGTTGGCTGCCACGGCAACGTGGGGGCCAGGTCGTCCGTTTCCCCCTGAGTTGCAAGAAATTAGATTGACTTTGACGAGCGTTTGACCTTGGCTAGATTGCCAATATTATTTTGCATCTCAAATGATTTTTGACACGACAGAAATTGATAAACCAACGTGAACCAACGCACGATAACGTGAACGTGCAAACATTTATGCTTGTCGGACCCACAGCAAAAAGTGATGCAACGTACCAGCCACACACCAAACCAGGCTTTCCACTGAGTCGACACTAAGCTCGCAACTTCTAAAATATGTAGTCTCCAACTACTAAAATATGTATGCCACGTCTGTGCCCGGGAACTCTGTTTCTCCAGCCTCTAACCAAGACTATTACAACCCCAGCACACTCACAGGGCTGACAATGCAATCACATCAAACTGTCAGGGGGATGGGAGCAATGTCAGGAGAGCCGAGGCGTCTTACGCTTGCACATCTTCCCTCCATCTGCATGAAAATGGAGGAAATACAAGATATAGATTTGCCTCGGCTGCGAGAGCTCGACAGGGGCGCTTTTTGTGTGTTGAGCGGGTCCGTTGATTGATCGCTCGCTCCCTCTTGGCAAATGCTTGATGGAAGGTCTGCGACCAAAAGCGAATTCACCGAATTACTGAAAGTCAGCTCAAAACGGCCGCTGTATCGTTCTCCAAAAGTGTAACGACGATGGGGTGGAATGTAGGAGCGATTATGTGCGTTTCAATGGTAAAAAAAAAAAAAAACTTTTGAATTTGGCCATACGTCATATGAAGACATGTCTATTGTGGTTCGTAAAATAGGGCGAAAACACAAGCAGTGTGGCTGCTAGTGATGATCACCAACAGACTTACTGTCCATTCTGTAAAATGGTAAAAACGGACGGAGGGAGCGGCTGGATGGTTCACAGACGAATGTAGGGAGACAAAAAGAGAGAAAGAAAAGAGAATAATCCCGTCCCTGGAGGTGGAAACAGGCTGTTGTGCTCCAGTTGCTTCAGCTGCCCTTTGACCCGTGTGTAGATCTGTCGTCGTGGTGAGTTGCGTGCGTGTCAGGATTTGGAGTGATGTGTGTTTGCTGGCGGGTCGTTTGTCTGCAGTTCAGCGAGCATCTTAATCACGACAAAATACACCTCTTAATCTTTCATCGGCAATTGTGGGCTGATTAATTATTCATTGGTTTATGCGTTGCATTGTTACATCAGCCGAGAGGACACACAGAGGAGAAGGAGAAAACATCGTCTTTATAGATTCCATATGCATATGCAGCGTGGAAAAACTGATGTATGAAGACCTATTTCTATCTATTCATCCACGATTAAGGTGCTGAATCATCGGCGTTTCAGCACAAAGCCGACTGTGCTCTTATCATCAGGTAATTTTACAAACAAAATGACTATTTCATCATCCAGTTTTCATAAAATATTACATTTGGTGAATAACTGACAAGGCTTTAAAGAGATTATGAGCTCGCAGGAAAGGATTAAATGTGAACGGAGTGTGACACGAGCTGCTCCTGACTACAGCTGACATTGTGTGGCTGACGCTTTCTCTTCACTGCCATCTCCTGGACGCACAATGGCGCTCGGCAGGGCTCAAGGCCAAGGCATCCGCAGCTGCATCCTTGCTCTTCTCAATTGCGCCTCATAAAAAATTCATACCCAAATGTAATACCTGGCATTTCATGAAAATGAGAAACGTGATTCCTGAAGAATGATTCTCAACATCAACTCACTGTCAAGTTATGATAGAGGCTGCGGTGTATCTCCTATTCTTAAAATGAGATAGTTAATGTCTCCATAGTGATTTTTGTGGGTTTGTTTTTAATCTCCCTGGATATTTCTGTCATGTCTTTTTTAGTGGTTTGCATTTGGTTTAAGTCTCCTCACGTCACACGTCGAGCCTCTGTGGAGCAGTTTTGCGTCTCTCTGTGGTCATTTTCAGCATCGTTTCTTACTGCAGTTGATGTTTCATATATTCATGCACACAGCAAACTGTCTGTTTAAACGATCACTTTTAAAATGTCACCAGGAAAATACGTTTTTTGTCTGTATGTTTATGCCTTAAGCGTATTTGAACACAGACGTAACATCCTATAAACCTGTATAATGCTCCTTCTCATTTTTTTTGACTGTCTCTCTCCGTTTCTAATTGAATTGTACATTAATTGTGCAGCTTTGTGAGTCTGTTTGTCTGTCCATACGATGTCCCCCTGGGTCTGGAACATCTGGCGCGCACCCGCCCTCTGCAGCCCCACTCACACTCCGTCTCAGTGGCAGGAGCAGCTCCCAGCTTCCTCTGTCTCTTCCTCACTCCAACTCATCAGCGTCCCCAGCCGCCGTGTGTGAACAGAGGAATAATTCACCAGCGCTCTTGCAATGAAATATGAAACCATCCCCGGTGCCACAGCGCCTGTAGCTGTGACCAGCTGGAACGTTCTGCAGAGGAGAAAGATGAGACCTTCAGCTTCTATGAAGATGTGCCAAAGATTCCTTCTTCCTGTCCAGCAGTGAGTCTTTAAAGATCTGCTATAGCCTGCAGAGACAAGCGAGTGAATTAACAGCCAATAGGAGTCAAGTATCCGACGTCCAGGATGCTGTCAGTGGTTTCTCTTTTGAATCTGCAGAAAAAAGATGCAATTGTGTTGCATTTTTTAATATAGTGAGTTTCTCGTTAGTCCCAAACTATAGCTCTTGGATTAATAAATTGCCAACAGACGGATACTGTTTGCATAAAGTTTGCTCAGTTATGACACACTATGAGGATCACCAAACTGAAAAGCAGAATTTCACTGACCTCTGGTGGTTAGAAGCTTCAAGTCTGGTCGAGCATTTCTGCAGCTGCATTTGGCTGAAATCCACATAAGCCATTTCAGGTCATGCTTCTTTTTACGGTAGTTGTTCTTTTTGTGACATTCACACCTGGAAGCTTTTACGTGAGTTTCCAAACTGCTGGTGGACATAACATGACATGTGGAATTAACAAGACAGGAGCTTCACATCCGGCCAAACCTACTTCATCTCAGTCAGGAAATCATCGTCATGTTGTGTCCTCGGGTCCAATGCTGTGGACTGTCAAAACCACAAAAAAACACAGTGCTGATCTGTTGCTCTGTGGATTCATACATAAATGTTTGTTATTTGAGCGAGACGTCTTATTCTCTACTTTTCAAGTGTCAGTGGTTTTGGGAAATATAATCCTGCTTTATGAAAACATATCATTTCGTTCCTAACTGAGCCTTTTCTCGCTACGTATGGACAACATGAACCTAAAAGCAGAGAGTTTCTGCTGCTGCACCTTTAATCTGCAAAAAAACGTCACCAAAGACTCTTGAAACGAGATGTGCATGAGGTTTATCCTGGGCAATTTTAATAAATGTACATCAAACTAATTCCTGGGATGTCCCACGCATAGAAACAGGACTCTTATGGTGATATATTCCTCAGAAACTTGGACCCACCTTAAAGGACGTCCGGCTTCCGATGGCTTTAGTTTAGGGTGTAAATGTTTTTCCTCATTAGGAGTGCGTATGATGTCATCTGGAGGAGCTCCAGAAAAGTGGGTTGACCATGATTACAAACTCCATAATGTGAGCAAGTAAACATGATCGAAACTGAATATTTCTCCAAGTGATGTCATCTGGAGGAGTTATTCAGATAGAAGTAAAGAGATTTTTTAGAGATTTTAACGTAGGAAGTCAGTGGGAGGTTTAGTAGGATTTAAGTGCATGTACTAACCGCACCAGAAGCACCAGAAGTTCAATATCAGTGAAGACGTCGTTTAACACCGACCTGTTAGAGGCCGGCAGCATGTGATGGTTAGAAGTCTGGTAATAGAGCAGCAGGACAAAGAAAGAGTAAATGACTGTCCAATGCAATGGGCAGCACAGACAAACGACAGCATGAGACACAGGCAGATGAAGAGAAGGTCTAAGGGAAAAGTTAGGAGACGTGAGCTGGGAAAACGCCATCAGCACGGGCGACTTGCTGAGCTGTGTTCAAGCAATCTGTCACAGAACGTGTGACGGCAGGAAATGCAGGACAGGTGAGTGAGTGGCCCGACAGAAGTGCAGGGAAATGTAGAACAACGAAACTGGGAGGAGCTGAGTGATTGACCAGTCAGAGCAGAGGGAGACGGGCGGGGACGAGAGCACGCCGGGGAAAAACAGAGGCATGGAGCAGACAGATGGCAGAACTGTGACAGGACATGCATGAGCTGACATACGAGAGATTTAGCTGGACATTAAAAAATGATTTTGGGCATGAAAAGTGGAATATGGGAGATTATGAGAGCAAAGTCACACTCTGGACAACGATGGACAGATTTGAAACGGACAATATCAGCTGCTCCAACATGTAAAGAGAAACTCATACGGAAATGTTAGTCCATGTATACAGTATAAGAGCAGGCTGCAGAACATGATTTTGAGTCCCAGCCCAGATAAAATCACCAGCTGCTCGCTGTATTTACTTGGGCCTTTCAAAAGTGTCTTGACCTTCGGTTTGTTCCTACACTTTGGGGAAAAAAAAAATCAGCAATCATCCCTGTTCCCAAAATTGCAAATCCATCTTGACTAAATTGCTCTGACCTCCCTGGTTATGAAATACTCAGAGAAACTTAACAAGAACCTGTGAACAAAGCGAAACAGCTCCTCCACCTTTTGCTTCTCAGTCAGCCAAGGAATATCAAGGATTTGTCCGATTTGTTGGTCACCGGTGTGCTGACCTGAATGCTGAGACCCGTGTCCACTTTTGTCTTCTTCTAACAGCTGTGCAGTCAGGATTCAGATAGAATTGACAAGTTAGTGCACAAAATACAACCATTGAACAAAATAATAAGTTAACGTGCATGTTAGCTTTGTTCACAAGAAAAGTACAGAAAAAAAAAGCTGTAATAATTTTTAAAGAAATCTGCTTTTGTGATTCAGGCTGTTTCATCCTGAGGTCTTTTAATAGTTATCGAAAGCTTCTCTGCCCAGAAGAACTGAGCGAACTTGTGGACACTGAGACAGACTGACCTGTCCTGTGCCCAGTCTGAAAAGGCAAATCTGCAACCCTTAACAAGACAAACCGTCCTTTTAACATATTAAATCTGTCATTAGTCTGATTGGGACAGGGTTGTTTTCTGTTGTATGTCAGAGTAGGGACGGTCTCCGATTAACTGCAGGTTTGTTTGACGTTGATGTGGTCCATGATGTATAAAACCGTCCATCATTTCCCCTTTAGGATACTGCAGCCACATACAGCTTCCATACAAATACCGAACATATATTACAGATTCCACAAATAATCCTTTCTCAACAGATACAGAAAAGCCATTTTGTGGCGTGCACTGAATTATTTAGCAGTTTTTGACAAATAGGAGGAATCTGTCTTTACTGGCACGGGGCTAAATACAGACAGCTGGAGATCATTTGCCCTCAGATATCACAAAATGACACTATTTCCTAACTGTTGACACCATTATATCTGCTGCCCAGCAGTTAATAACTACCTCCGTGTCCCTGTAGGTGGTTTTCCACATGACGATGTTTGATCTCGACAGACATTTCAGCCTTTACAACTGTGCAGGGGACGACAGCGCTGTGATAGTCGTATTTAAACTCCCCGTGATATGAAACATTTTTCTAATGCACAGAGCCACTGTGAAATGCTTTGGACATGTTTGCGTGTATCAGTGTAACTCGACTTAATAGTGTTAAATGTTTGATGTCACGATTAATCGGTTCCCTTAAATCGAATGGAGCCAGATATTCTAGGTTGGGAAAGGTGCTTGGTGACGCCACTGGGGGGGAGAGAAAGACAAATGAATCCAGAGGACACGCATCTATTCTTCTGGTCTAAGCACCACGTGCACCTTCCTCTACATTTACGGCAGCACTAAATTTGAGGAGTCAATCTGCTGATTAAACATCTGCGCATGGAGAAAGTTTTTGTTTCCCTGCAGCGGCTCCTTGACAAGCTTTTAAGAGGTCAGACTAAAAGCTTGGTGCCACCCTGCTTGTTCAGAATGTAATGAAAGTTAATAAATTGCTAGAATTGGAAGTGTCGGAATCCAAGTCTTCAAAGTCAATGTGAGACTCGGACGATGGGACAAATTAAAAGAACTTTCCCCAGGGAAACAAAAACAAGATAAAACATAAGATTTTAACTTGAGCATTGTGACCCTAGTTTTGTTTTAAGGCAATAGATAAAAATACATATACATATTTTATTTCCTTTGTAACGCTCATTAAACAAAGTCAAGTTTTTCTGCTTATGGCAAATTTACTTTAAGCTTTTGACCTAGTGTAATCAGGCTCCGTCCAGAGATGTGATGATGAAGTGCAACCTCACGTGACACCGATTGTGTTATTCCTCGTCCCTCCAACAGATGTCTGCATAATCTCATCTTTCAAAGCTCCATTCAGGAAACAGCCAGGAATACATAATCCAAGGTTTATATTGTAGATACATTTATAGATTTTTTTCTTTACAATGGAATTTATCTGTCATTCAAGATGGCCAAAAAAGCACACAATACAGTCAATAAACCAAACCTATAGAACATATGATTGTCACTTACTGGGAGTCACTAAAAAGTACATACTGTGAATAAATAATCTACAGAAATATTTACAATATGCACAACAAGAATTCAATGGAAGTGCAAATAAAGCTTTGGATCCCTGCACAGGAAATAGGGTAAGCAGATGTAGACTGAGCCAGCTGTCCCCAACATACAGTGTGAAGCCATAATAATACTATTAATAATAAGAAGTCATAAATTTACAGGACATTTAGTAACATTTACGATTTGAGCTCCTGCATTTAATGACTTAATAATGAGCTGAGCAAAAAAAAAAAAAAACAACAGAAAAATCCCAAAACAAAACCGAAATCGAAGGGGAATAAAATGAATACATTACATATGTACATTTGATCGCATTCCACAGAGTATTTAATGCTCATCGTCCAATGGAGATCAACAAACAACGGGAGACAGACACAGAGAGAAGGAGGGATCCAGAGAGGAGGCAACTCACTGAAGAAGAAGAAAAAATATATATATATGTATGAATGTATGTATGTAGTCACTGTGCTCCTGCTGGCGTCCTGAGCCGCCGCTGACTGAAACACGCTGCCATATTCAACAACTGTACAACTCTGCCACCTTCCAGTGAAGAGCAGAAGAAGAGTGAGCCGGTCGCAGGAGCTGCACGTATGGTTGTGTGTGCGTCTGTTGGGTCGGTAACACACACACACACACACACTTAGCACAATGCACACATGTGAGCTTCAGTCTGTCTGTAAAGTCCCCAGCTTTAAGTCTCTGTTGGGCCCCGTAGAGTTACCCAGAGTTCAAATACTCCAGTGCCACTTCGTAGCAAAACTTGTACTGGTCCTAAGGAAGGAGAGGAAACAGGCAACACAATTAGAGACACGCACAAAGTTTTTCAGGGATTCAACAAAATTTCGTGATAGATTATGGAAAACATCGTGTGTGTTGCTGATAATTTGTGCGTGACAAATCTTTTACAAAACACCAGCAGTTTATTAGGATGTCAAGCTGCTCTTTACCAGTAGGTCCACCATGTTGGGTTTGTTGTTCCTCAGCGTTTTGACGGCGTGGAAGACGTCCACCGACCGCTGGTGCTGAAGCATCTCACACACAATGCTGATGGCACAAAACGTCCCACTGCGACCACCTCCATTCCTGGGTTCATAACACAAACACACAGAAATAGAAAAGATGAAGGTTGACGCTGGAAAGTGGATCTGATGCAGTAAAGGTTTTCCGTCAGTAGGTGGAGATGTTTCATTTTTAATGTCAGCGCAGACTCAACTTCCTCCTGAGTGTTGGCAAAACTTACAGACAGTGGACCACGGTCCGGCCCTCGCCCCCGTCGTACTCCTCCTGCCACTTGTCCACCTGTCGAATCAGCTTGAGGAAGGAGCGTTTGGACATGGGCGTGTCCCGGTACATGGGCCAGCCCAGGAACTGGAACTGCTGCACCATCCGGTAGCCGTCCTGAGGCTGAACGGGGGGGTGGTGGGGGGGGAGGACACACAGGTTATTGCAGGTTAATACGCGCAGAGGGGGGGAGGGTGTTAATCGCTGCTGTGCAAAGATGCTATCAGACAGTAAAGATGCAGGGCTGAGCTAAGCTCCGATGGTGACAAGCGGGACAAGAGATGAATAAGGACACGAGGAGTCAGTGAGGAGACCAACAGGCAGATTGAGGGGTTGATAGATGAGAACAGTTGCTGCTGGAGACAGACACTTAAGCAATCGAAGACACAGACTCTGCAAATCACACACAGACGTCCAGATCAATAAAGAAAACTTGTCAGTGATCGTGTATGATTAGACTGAGCTGTACTCAACGCCGGCTGTTTTAACTTCACATAAGTGTGACGGGTGACTGACGGCTGCGGGCAGACTGTCGGGGTAAGGAGCTTACGCAGGTGACCGCGGGTGACGATGGCACGGAACGATTTCTGGGCACTGACGTCTGCTCGAGTCTTTTGTTCGTCTGGATAAGCCACAAAACACGTGGTCACAACTCTCGTAAAACGTCATCCTGAGACAGCAGTTCCAGCAAAAAAGATTTTTTTAGTTTTCTCAACCTTCGGGGGTCAGGAATGGTGCCCGAGATAAATCTGTGAAGTTGCACAGGGATTAAAGAGATCGGAAGGAAAAACACGTTCCATGACACGTTAGATTGACGGAGATTTGCAAATTCTTCTTTCATGTGAAATATTGGATAAGTTGACCTCTGAAACTAAAACAAGAAATAAATACATTTTTCATTTAGCTGCTACAAAATAATTGGCGATCATCAAATGGACACAGCTTCATTTTAAGGGGACACAGGCCTGATCTTGACCCCTTCTTCCTAAATGTTCTTGCCCTGCTGTAGGTCCCTTTAAAGTGACGATGAAGTGAGCCGTGGTCACAGGTTTGATAGGTCTATGAATTGTGATCATTTAAAAACTTTTTCCTCCTTTCTCCAGTTTCATTTGAATAGTTCATGGAGGACTGGAAACTAACTTGTGTTTAACACAAGGGAATGAATAATTAGGGAGAGGACAGAAAAATACACAAAGTTAGCGGAAAAGAAATCTATTTTTATTCACTTATATCCCATTGAGCATCATGTGACCTTCAGATTTATTTTGGGACCATTTTAGGACACCCTGACCCTCAGATTTGGAACCACAGTTCTATGACGGATCAAATATTTAATGCTTTATTTTACAGCTCTATAAATTTATTTCCAAGGACTCTCCTAAAACATTTACTGCAAAGATTTTTCCTGTGAATTGCAAAGAGTAGGTGGCACTTTCAGAAATAAGTAGGATAATAAAGTGTAAATAAAGAACTTTAATGTTATAATGCACCTGGAAAAATGAAAAATGTGCCTTTAGAGTGGAACAGCCCTTTGAGACGGACTCCTGTTCCACACAGAAGGTGTTGATTGATGGGAAACTCAGTGGCTTCAATTTGCTTTCTACCTTTTTAACTACATGTGAAATTTTTCGCAAGCTGTCTAAAAGATATGTGACTTGTGGCAATCGCGCCTCGCTCCAATCAGCGGTGCAGTGGCATAGTTAAAGAACAGAATGGCTGCTTCTGCACAGCTTGAACGGACAGGCCGGCGCATGAGTGGGACGTGTGAGGTGTGCGGTCACAGAATAAATTGGCTGTTGTGATCGCTGCAGGGAAGACAAACAACTTACAAAAGTTACAGAAAAACGGGCAGCACGGCAGAGAACTACATGTCAGCCCGCTCACGCAGAAGCAGCGTTTGAGCCTCTTCCCCCCCACTTGACAAATGATTTGTTGTTCAAAGCGCGACCTCGCTGTGTCACCGTACCCGTGCGGCGTTGTAGATCCGAAATATTCTGCTGATGATGTCCTCCTCCAAGTCGGCGGAGACAAACTCCACCTGGATGGGCCCGTGCCGGTGGACGCCGTTTTCTGGCCAGTACTGTGGACACAACTAAACAAAACAGGCACGTACACAAACGCACATTCACACACAGACACACACACACACACACACGACAGTGCAGAGACACCAGTGCACACACAAAGAAGACACACAAGGGAAAGACAGGAAAAGGAAAGATGATTCATTAGTTTAAGAAATCCAAAGTGGACTGACTGAAGGCCAGTGACACTGGTGTGTGACTGACACAAACGTGGTACAAGGATTGGTGAGTTAAAAAATGCAAGAAACTGCTTTTCACATTTAGACAAATGCTGGATTACAGCAAATTATTAAAAATGGCAAGAACAGTAAAATAAAGATTGGTTTCAACATAATAATAAAATGAATTATATTCAGCTGGAAAACTTGGACTAAAATATACATTTCAAAATAAGGAAATGCAAACTTATTCTGCATCTATTCTAACCTACTTATAATACTTTCCCCAAACTGCAAAAAAAAAATGATTGTTTAATATTTTTAGCATTGCTTTGTTTCAGCTGTGCGTCCATCCTGTTTGACAGACTGTTCAGACGTCTGTGTTTGCTTGTAAACTCGTTTTTGGGCACCGCTCAGGTGTTTCTGCTCACTCTGTATTCCCTTGAATACATAAGACAATCCGGATTATTTGACAATCACCTCCTTCTAAAAAGCAGAACAGGAGTAGACATCAGCCAACTGAAGCATCTTAACCCTCAAAAACCTTGTTTTAGATTTTGAAATGTAAGAAATTCGCAGCTTTTTTGTGTTTTGCATCATAGTGAATTAAATATTTTTGATCTTTTCAAGTGCTGGATGGACACGGCAAGTTATTTAAAATGTCACCTTGGGACTATTTCACAGAGCATACGCTTAGTAAATTATTCAGAAACAAAACAGCCTATACATGTATAAGGAAAATAATAGTTGAAGGCATAACGAAGAATCAATTAGCGGTTGACAGTGTTACTGACGGGCCCTGGCAACAGTGTTGAAAAGGACAGACTGAGGGATAAACCCCTGGACAGCCTCATAAGAGCTGCAAAATCTTCCCTGTTTCCGCTCCTCAGGAGAGAAAGCCCAGTTAAGAACATGCACCTGCAGAGCCCAGCGCCAGCCTCACTGCACTAAATCAGACTGGTAGTGGAAGCGTACACACACACACACACACACAGATGGACACACACATGCCTATGTGCAGAGCCACACAGTGATGAACAAACAAGGGAAGGAGAGACTACCTGAGAAGACTGCAAATACCGGGCCTGAGTACACACACACATACAGACGGACAAATAAATATACGCTCGCTTTCTTTCCCCCAACGCACACAGAAAAGGAAGGAACGCGCACACGGCCTGTGCGGCAGCTAAAGCGCTGCTTTCCGGCTTCCTTTGAGAGCCCATCATAACTTGACAAATTCAACAGATGCAAAAAAAAAAAACAAAAGAAAGATGCTGATGGAGAAGATAGCGCACCTCCAGCTCCTTTGCCTCCGATCGACAACCCCGCATCCCCCCTCCTCCCCTCTCCTCCCCACCTGTGCCGTTTCCTTGGCAGGATACAGTGAGAATATTGAATGAAAGGCCTTTTTCTATCTACCCAGTCAGCCAGTCAGTCAGTCACCTAGGGAAGGGGGATTTCGATGTGGAGAGCAGCCTGGCTTCAGGCTTTGATCCCCGGGTGTTATGACAGAGCCTCGGGCTGAGAAATCTGCAGAGTCTCTTCCTCAGGCCTGTCTCTCCATCTACCGACGCTTTCATGGCAAGTCCTCTTCCACTCTGCAGCACCTACCTCCTTAGTTCAAACATATTCTGTATACAGACACACACACATATATATATGGGTGTGTTTGCCATACAGATACGTCCCTGTTTCTTTTTCTTATTTTTCCCTGAGTTCATTCTTGAAGACAACAAAAAGATAAAAGCAATCTCTCTCTGAATCCAATTCCCACACTGTCCTTTTGTGACTTTATTAGGGACGGACTTCTGATGAAAGCCGCTACTCGGTGTGTCATCCGTTTGTGAGCACACTTCATGCAGCGTCCCTTGAGGACGCTGACGTTGGAGTGTGTGTGTGTGTGTGTGTGTGTGTGTGTGTGTGTGTATCAGGTTGAGTTTACCTGGGCCGGATCGACGTCGTTGAGCATCACTATGGATGTGCAGTGATAGTCCAGCACCAGTCTCCAGAAGTCCTTCACGGTGTTGGGCAACGGATGCTGGGTCACTATGAAGGCAGAAGGCTGCTTGTAGCTCTGAAGGAAGAAAGCGAACGGGCGGACTGAAAATCGGTCACGAACACATTACAGCATTTAAGCCCACCAAGAATAACGCTCCGAGCGCTTTTGACCTGACCTCTGTCTTCTCACCTGCCTCTCACGGAGTGTTGTTTTATAATGGAGATTTCATGTCGGGGCAGATTCTATTAAGACGTTGCCCTTTTAATGTGCTGAACCTAATGTAAAAAGTCCCGTTCAAACCAGGCCGGACCCCCCCAAAAAAAGAAAACTCTATTACGCTTTGTCAAGGTATTAGAAGGCCCTGAGTGCATTTACCACGTGAAAGTCCATCTGTGTCGTCTGGTGGAACATTTTAGCCAGTTCTCATATGTTTTGGATCCGAGTGGCTCATTTAGCCTAAATTTAGCTTGAATGAAGCTTGAAAACATCATCCCCTTCACAAACGGAGGGGACAGTTTTACTGCGTTTTACTGCACTTGGTGTTTTTAGGCTTTTGGAAAGACTTCACTTGAAAAATATGTGAAAACCTAAAGTCCTTGAATATTTGAACTGCAGATAAAGTCTCAACAGTTCGGCCTGAAGATTTGCACACACAAGGGAAACACATTATTAGATACGCAACACATGAGCCGCAAATTCTACGTTCTGACAAGTTGTCAGTTATTTTTATTAATACTCATATTTATTGTACGTTTTTTACTGAGGTTGCCTTTTGTGGAGATGTTTTACCCACCCTATATGAAAGAAATGTGCAGCAAAAACGTGTCAATATGTGCAGCCCACATAATTACTGTAAATATGAGCCCAGTAATAACTCTTTAGTTGAACTCTCTCCATCTGTTGGTCGTTTGTGACTGTGCCACTTGACCACGTTAGCAGCTCCGCACAGGAATACAAGCAAACAGGCTCAAACTACGATGTGTTCTCGTCTTACATCCATGAGAGCGGCGTTGATGTAGTTGGAGCTCTCCCCGTCGATGGTGATCAGGAAGGGGAGGCAGCGGTCTGGAGGCAGGACGTCCATGCAGCGGTTCTTCTCGTGGTTCCTGGGCAGGAGGGCGATGCTGCAGTCTTCCACCCTCAGCGTGGGAGTCACCATGTTCAGAGTCTGTCAGGTTGAAGCACAATTAAACACCATCACGGCCACGCAGGAAGGTAGGCATTTGGGTCGTGAGCGTGCTAATTATCTCCCGATATGGTAATTAACAATGCAATTCTTTAATCAGGTACATTAGCAATAGCTCTGACTCCCCTGGTGTGACTGTGATGAAACTTAGGGGGACGACGCGTCTCGTAGAACCCTGATTGGTCCAAGGAGGGGAGCTAATATTACAGATTAAAGTAAGGGGACACATTTGCTACTGATTGGCCCAGAGGGAGACTGTGCCATTCATCAAAGCACGACATTCTGACTCTTTATCCAAACTTTGCTCGCACTTTAGACAAAGCCTCAAAAGCGATTTGCACACAGTGTGATTTGCGTATTACGATGTTAAAGACTCTCTTACCCTAAACTCCTCCTTAATCGGGCTGGAGTTGGTCTGCGGGTCCAGGCGGTTCATGTCGTAGTAGACGGAGCGTAGCTGACTGGCAGGTATAGTGGTGTCGCCACAGAGACACGCCTCCAAAATGGCGTCGTGGATAAAGACGTACTGCTCCTGCAAGAAACAGCATCCTCATTGCGGATCCATCAGACTTCTAGGACTCGGGACAATGAGAAGCATGTGCAGACGTGGGAATTCTTTACAATTTTTCCACCGACAGCAGCAGCAGAAACACAACAGCCAGTGTTTTCTCAACATTTTGCCGGAAGAATTCAATGACCTTTCCACGACCTTCCCATGATTATTCTTTACCCCAAGGCAGTTTCTATGACTAATATTCGTCATTGTCTGTGTTCAAAGGTTACATTACATATTCCTGCATCCTACATTTTTTTTTTGGTGCATAGCTGATTTAATTCTCTTACAAAACTCTGAGCTCTCTGAATTCTGTATAATTTTAAAAAGCTTTAAATATGCAGAGGCCTGGAAGAAGGTATTTTCCTGGGTCATTTTAGTCTTATCATGACCCCATCAAGCCCTGGAAAGCCTAAATTTCATCCTCATTATTGTTGGAAAACAAGGCTGAGGTCTGAACAAGAGCAATTAAAAAAAAACAAACATTATTAACATCATAGAGAGCGAAACAGGAAATTGCGAAACACTTCCTGTTTCTCACATCAGGGAATCAAGCGGTTGACATGGTGACAGCTTGAGGCTTGATGGAAATCTCTTCTGAAGTGACATTTTCAGCTGACACTCCCTTGTCACTTCAGACCAAAATCCACACTCATGCACAGGGGGTCACTGATTTACACATTTACAGCACATGTTTTGTTACGCCTGGTGCAAAATGTGAGCTGTTGACCCGAGAGTCCGGGCCGGGTCGGCGGCGATAGGCAGAATCAACAGATTAACAGATTCTATCTGCTCATAAACTACAAACAACAACAACAACAACAAGGCTTTTCATTTCCGCCAACAGATTAAACCACGTCGGAGAGTTGGTGTCTGGCCCCGGGGCTGAGGAGCCGTGCCAACGAGCCCGAACACCTGCGAGGGAAAAGGCACGGACACACACACACACACACACACACACACACACACACACACACACACTTTGAAGGTCACCGAACTTGAGGAGAGTGACTCAGGGTGAACAACATTTGGTCTCCAGTTACTCAAATCCCAATTCGAACGTCAACGATGAAACATTTGCCCATTAAGTCCAATGACGCTTGTGATTTAAAGGGAATTACGGTGAAATGATGCATTCAACGAGACGACGGACACCTCCAGATGGCCAGTGTTCAGGAAAGCACAAAGTCCTTCTGTAGTCCACACTAGCATAAAGCTGGAGGATGAGCGAGGGATGTTTCCAGCCGTCAGCATAAGCTGAACGCTCAGAGTCGCAAGCCTCTAAAACCTTCGGTTACAGCGTGTTTTCCAGGCCCTGGAGCTTAGCACCACGGCTAACGGTTAGCGTGCACTTTAATAAATGTCTTTGGTGAGAGATGATGATGATTGAAGACAGGAAGTTGGCATATGTAATCACATGCATAGATGCCATAAAAGGTGATTGGATTGTCCAATCCAATGCTGCTTTTCTTTTCTAACATGTCATTTATTGAAATTAAGAAATAAAAATAACTCGCCTGAAAAGCTATTATAGAGCGGGACTATTGTTCTGAGCCTAATTGTGTTGAAAATGAGAACAATTTAGAGCAAAATCAAATCAGAATTACTCTCAAATCTAAAACGAGGCATAAAATGCTTCCAAAGAAACATTCCAAGACACCAAAATCAAAAAGTTAATTTGGGAGGCACCGGCACCTCCCTCCAAGCTCCTTTTATTAAAATATAGCTCTGCTTCTAGCTCGAAAAGTCCTCCAGATGACATCAGCCGGAGGAGTTTTTCATCATTAGGTGTTCAGACCATTAAGCCCCGTAGAGCAGCTGCTTTCCAGACGTCAGAGCAAGGTTAATTCATATTTGGATTGTTTGGTTACATTATGAAATATATTCCCGCTGTTTGAAAACGCAACACTTGAACTGGCACTTGAAAGTGACTGACAGCGAAAAATTAAAACTAATTATGCTGCATTTTACAAGATAATGGGCACCATCAGTCACTGGCAAAATGGCTAAAAACCTTTACCTTCAACACCACTTAAGCTGCAGAATTAATGACTAATAAATGACAGGGAATGATTTTTTTTCTTATTAAAACATGTTTTTTAGAGTAAGAGCTCCTATTGCTTTTATTCATTTGTCCTGGAACATCAGAGAGGGACTGGCTTATGCCAGGAACCGCTGGAAAACACTGTGAACCCTCCTTCACAGCCTGTTATATTACCTCAGTCTGGACCATGTTGACCCTCCGCGAGCGCAGCTCCCTCACGCAGTTGTAGATGTCCACCACGCCCTCTCGCTCGGCCATGTCCAGCATGATGTCGATGACGATGAAGCAGCCTGTGCGACCAGCCCCGGCGCTGCGAGACAAACACGTCGGAAGCTTCAGAGAGGAGTCGACAGCTGAGGTTTGCTTTTTAACGGTTTAGTTCACTGACTTCACGCATTTTCTGTCATTTCTTAGTGATGTAATGGTTCTGCTATAAATAGGGGTGAGTAACGAAGCCTGATTTTTAAAAGAATTTTGGTGAGAGGAAAGTGACTTTGGAAGACAAACTAAACGTTGACAGATCACACATAATAAGATGGGCAAACAAATATCACTTCCTTTATGTAATTTCACACATTGATTTAATCTAAAATCTCAGTGAAAGTGTAAAGTAGTAAGTATGTACTGTAAATACAGTCCTGATGTCTGTTTTGTGTAACTTCATACTTTCACTCCACTAAATTTGTTTTGTATTTGTTTATTAATTTATGGTTAATTGTTACTTTTCAAATATAAAATAATGAATAAAACCAAATAATAAGTCTTTACTAATCCCCCCGTTGATATTCACAAGCAGATGTACAGTCAAAAATAATTGTTACCGCCTGCAACTTTCATGTGATAAGCACAAAATATTATAACCCCATTATTTCATATTCAACGATGTAAAACGAGTCATTCTGCAGAAAGAGTACTTTTATTTTTGGTACATGCATTTTTTTTTAGGTGGTACTTTGAACATTAACACTTTTACTTTAAATGAGCTGATGTGCGCAGGGCTGCACCTCAGGATGCAGAATACTTTTAATAACCTGGCAGGACAGAGAACTGGTTTTCATAAATATACAGAGATGAAAAAGGGACAAATGCTCCGTGCGAGCTCACACCAACCTGCAGTGAACCACCATGGGCCCAGCATTGGTCATAGTCTTGGACTTGACTCTCCTAATGAAGCCCAGCAGGCCCGTTGCGTGATAGGGCACGCCGTGGTCCGGCCAGCCCGTGAAGTGAAACTGTCGGATCTCCCGGATCTCGTGAGCCCCTCTCTGAGGAACAGAGTCGTGGCGTTAAAGACACAAAGCGCTGCAGACGCGGGACGCGGCGCACGGACAAAGTCAGAGGTCGTCCTAAAGCAAATGCAGAGTTGGACCGAATACAAACACGGACTTCATGGACGTGTTCAAGGAGGCGCCGAGCAAAGTTTCCATCATCTAACAGCAAACAGGATGTTCAAGGCTGACGCCGTCTTTACCTACTGCACCGCTTCTCATTCACAGGCTCCTTCTATTGTTCAGACATTGTGAACGTAACATATAAACTGCAGGTTTTGGTTTTTTTTTGCCGTTTTAGCAAGTTGGGATTTCAATTGGATGGACTTTGTGTGTCGTGTTGGTTTGTTTTATAATGAGTCACAGTTTAACACTTGTAATGTGTTAAACTAAATTACTAACTGTAACAAATGGTTGGAGACAGTCTTAATGGGCTCCACTAGGAAAACGTCCATTAGATACTCGAACAGTACGTCCCATCATCGCTTGGCAAACAGTGTTGTGGGAAATGTGGGAAATGGCTCCGATCGTGTGGTCCGTCTCCGTTTATATTCTCTATTACTATAGCTAACAATGGGTAATTGTTAACGATTTATAGCATATTTCTCAAATAATTGACATCTTTAAGAATGTTAAACCTTAACAAGCAGATTATAATTTTTACTATTTTAATAAAGTGACGGTCGCTAAATTTAAAAGAGGTCAACAGGGACCAAAAAGTTTTACCTTCTCCACAGCGAAGGTCCTGATGACGTACTCTGACAGCAGCTCCGTCTCTATCAGCGTCACCTTGATGTCTCTGTAGATCTCGGTGTCATCGGGCCAGTACTTGCAGCACTTTACCTGAGAGCGACAAAAGCGTGTGAGTGTTTTACAAGCATTCAGCATTCATATTCATTTCAATGCGCGCACAAATTATTTTTTAATGTCTGCAAGTTGCCAAGCCGTCATTTTTTTTATGCAATAAAGATAATTGTCACATCACATTGCCTCCTATTTGCCACCTGATATTTCAGTTTCTGAAGCATTTCTTTCGAGTCAAAATGAGATTTGCTTCGTATTAGTTTCGGCCCCCGGTCAAGGATCTTCTGTAAATGGGAATCTTATGTATTGACGGAGAGCTCATTCTCACATTATTGCTTTTTCATTCTCACATCAATAACGTGAGAATGAGTGTAAAGGTAGACTGTACAGACACCTGGAACAGAGCGGACCGGGCACAGAGGGGGTGTAAGATTTCTCCTCCTTAAATTTTTCAGCTACCAATGCCAAGAAATAGGACAAAACATCCAAGAAAAAAAACTGTACTGTACAATTGGATGAGGGAGGTATAATGACAATCCAGTAATGATATGAAATAATAAACCCTCAACTGTTTAAAACAGATTTCCCCACAGAAATCCAAAACACCCCACTGGAAACATTACTCGTATTAGGTATCATAAGAGCACCCCCCCCCCATCCCCCCACCCCGCCTGTTCAATTAAACTGTTGATAGTGAGGGAGTCAGACTGGTAATAGAGATTGAGATCACGGAGGTATATCAGAGAATGATAATTTTTGATGAGGGATAAACGCAACATCAGCCACAACTAGATTCAATTTTCATTTCTGGAGTTCTGTGCGCTGATTAGGAATGAAATGAGATTTGGGTTTGTGGAGTGACACAGACAGAGGAGGACTCTCAGGTCCCTCTCCCCGACACCCCCTGATGACTAATCCCAGATGACAATCACAAACCCACCGTCCGCTTCCAGCCAGATTGAATTAGGCAAAAGCCATTACCTTATTAGATCACTCTGAATCAGGCGCCTGGTTTGGGGGGGGGAATTAGCCTTCGGGCTAAATTATGCCAGCGAACGCACAGATGTTCTTTTGCGTGTGCGCACTTATGCCTCTGTGTGCACGCAGCTCTTGAACTCACTCGCTCGCCTCGATTAAGTGTACGGAGAGGAAGCGCGCAGTGCGTGGCGTTCACCTCATCACACACACACCTCGGCACGCTGGCTTCCAAACCAAATCTCTCATACATCAAAGTGTGCCGAGCACCGCCCCTGTGCACCGCCAGCGGGACAGTGGCTGCGTGCCCGCGCGCGTGCGTGCGAGCGCGTGCCAGGATTTCCCAGAGTTCATCAGCAAACTGTGCCGAGCAGATGGCCCGCTGTGATACGGTGGAGTGATTTTATGGGGGTCCTCTGTGGAACCACCGCCACTGTGACCAACTGTGCCTACCGCCCGCCATTGGACAAGGATCATATAACAGACGGTTTGGGGGCCGGGGGCCCGCCGAGGACGGCACCGCAGCTAAGCAGGTGTGGAGAAGGTGTTGGGCGGGGCGGGCTGAGCTCACCTACTGTGGAGAAACGGCCTAATGAGGTACCTAGAGATGGGCCCATGAATCATTATCAGCTCTGCTAAGTTAAACCGCACCAAAAAATGCACATCAGCGAAATCAAGGTGTGCCTGTATTTAAGGGGCTTTTCGGCGTAACTGTGTTTAAAATTCTTGAGAGAAGATCCCCTGGAAGACAGAGACTTACACTGTATGTTAACGCCTTCATTTTCTCTTGATTATAGCCTAACCAGGAGGAACTACTGTGTGAGCTAAGTGGAACAAATTAGGACTGAAGTAGAGCTCTGGCTCCCCACCCCACCCCCCCGGAGTCAGCCCACATTTTTAAGGCTCCACCATTAGTTTCAACATTATGAACTGTCCCCACCACTCAATAACAGTCCCCTTTTGTCCAATGAGGACAACATTAAGGGAAGTTTCCGCTCGGAGGACCCCGGTAGGAGCTGCAACAGCGGACAATAATCTCCTGTTATAGAGCCGCTCAGATGAAACAGCAGTCAGTCGCCTGGATGCCTCTGCCGTAATGAAGCCCATCAATCAGTCTCTTCTCGCTTCTCACCGATCAGATAGATGGAAAAAGAGCTGGCGGCACGCGGGACCAACGCCTCACTAAGTCACGGGACTCACACAGGAACATCTGGGCGCTGGTGTTCTAAGACAAGGCACTAAAAATCTATGTTTGCCTCAGGACACAGTCGGGCTGCGAGTTGACTGCTAAATCTTATTTAAGATCTGCGGTTCGAGCCGTGGTGTAATTAATACCCACCCTGCCCACTTCCACCAGGTTGGTCACCATGACGATAGCTGCCGTGTTCTCCTGCCACACCATCCTCCAGAAGTCGAACACCGTCTCCTGCATGGGGCCTTCGAGAGACAGAGAGAAAGGAATTTCACTTAAATATTGTTTCCTTCAAATTTGACCACAGACACGTAGAAAAGGCTCAGCACACACAACGTCTTCTTTTGCGTTTACCGCCCACCACCCTCCTGACGGTGCTCCACCTAACAGTAAATCCAACAGACTTTTTACGTTCCCGAACCCTTGTAATGACTTTGGACACAGCCACATTTTTATAGGTGAGTTTGAGCTTCCACATGCCTTGATCAGTACCTGGACTATTTTTACCACAAAAGATTCTAATCAGTCAATAAATATGCAAAAGTTGTACATATCCAAAATCAATAAATATCCAATGTCCAATGTTCGAGTCTGGGCTTTAAATTTTTACTCCACCCTGAAGGCCTTTTATTTCAGATCAAACAACTTCTGAATTTCATTTTGTTTGAGTCTCAATTTACAGCAAGAACAAATGAACTGACCTTATCATTTCAAAACCTTTACAGGGGACCTAAAAGTCCAACAGTATGCAGACTCTTATACAGGTGACATCTGATTCCTGCCATGGAGGCTTTATTAAGCTCCCGTAACGACATCCGCTAACTCGGAACAGAACGTTTCGGAATACCTGGCTGCAGAGATTTTCTCCCACTGAGCCCAAATCCCGACAGTGAGGTGGAGCCAACGCAAGAAAAACAGCAGACTCACGTAAACGCTCACATTGACCAATGCACATCATTTCCCATGTGTGTTAATTCATTCTGTTCATATTAATCTGAGTCAAAGTCCATCCATCACTGCTTTTTAAATGCGAGTATTGTTCACTTTACTAATAAATGCCTTTATGTATTGTAGCAATGCTCTTTTTGATCATAAGGTCCTGACAAAAAGCTTCTGTCTCAGTCTTCAGAGTCAGATCAACTTTCACACACAATATAAACACGGGGGATTTGGAGGTATTACACTCCTGCAGCTACAATGCAGTTTATAGAACGTTTCCCGCTCCATTTTCACTGCTCCAATCGAACACCGGAAAACATGTCAAGTCAGATTTATATATAGAGCTTTCTCCAACAGATTCATCACAAAGTGCTTACTGTGCAGTGGAGGGTTTAAATGTGGATGAAAACAAGACAGTACAAGTAAACCGCACACTTAGAGAGGAGGCTAAGGCCCGGACAGTGTGTGCGTGCGAGTGTGGCGAGGCGCAAAATAATTACAGCTGCACCTCATCTGCTCAACCGCCAACCTTTTCCGCCGAACCGGACCCAGACGTGTCTGGAGAACATGGAAATAAATGAGCAGGGAGCCGTTTAACGTCTCCAATATTTAAAACTTCACTGAGCAATAATTGTGGATTGATAGGAATTTAATTATTATTCTGGTTAATTAGAATGATTAATATTAGTTTTAATCAAGCACCAAGTGGAAAAAAAAAATTACTTCTGACAAATTAATTAGGGAATGCAAATCTTTGCAGTTGTGCATCCTCCTGCGCTGGCCCGAATTACCTGGAGACGTGACAAATTATGCAGACACACACACACACAGACAGACCCACCGCGGCACAGAAACTATTTGCATTGTCGTTCCTGTCCTCTCAGGTCACAGGTCACGTAAAAACGGTCGTTCCTATTAGTTCTGTTGTTTTTGCACGACAACAACTGCTCTTCATGCTTGGTCATTTTGCCCACCGTGGACCCAGACTCTCACAAAACACGTCCACAGTTAAAGCTCAGATTCTCTGTGACCGTACGTGATCATTCAGAAAACAAACTGGTCGCAGCGTTTGTTCAGAGCCTTCACCATAAAACCCCATTACACTCATTTTTGCGACCTAATTTCCCTCAGGTCACCAACAAAGCGTCATCATCATCATTTGACTCACTCGACCGATCGAGCTTGACTGTCTGGTCTCTAATCGCGCTCCCGTATGTTCCGGTGTGACATAGTTCAAATCACATTTTCACAAATTGCAATTAAATTTCAAGAACTTTTCACTGTAAAGAATAAACCACCATCCCCACTGTCAATTGTTTTTCCTTCTGCCAGCTTGTGCACGTGTCTCTCTTTGGAAAATAAAAAGAACGTTTCACTAAAGTACAATGATTGTATTTTGGTAAAAACTGAGAGACAAACTTCTGTCGACTTCTTTTCATCCCAATTGGATATCTAGAAAGTTGGCACAAAGCTCCTCCGTATCTTCCATTTGTATTCCCACATATCCTCTGCTTTGCATGAAGCGGTTCGTCTTCATTTTAACTGTAGGACCTCAATCTCCAATTCCAGTCACTTCCATTCTCTCCAATAACTACCCAACCTGATTGAACCACCCACTCTGCTTCCTCCTACACTTGTCCCCGAGGGAGGATACGCACTGCCGAGAAGTTTAAGAGAGGGAGACTGAGAAGCAGGACAGCTGGTGTGTAGGACTTCAGTAGCACAATAACACTTGGCAGTATATGGTAAATCATCCAATAGGAGGCTCCTGCCAAGTTTCAGCCAATTTATGTTTCCATATGCATGAAGAGATGGAGAATAAGCTGGACAGCGCTGAACTTGATGACACTCAAAAGGAAGTGAGAGTGGCTCTTGATGAATAGGTGGATAGGGAGGAAGGGGTCTCGAGCATAAGCGATTTCACAGGTTTGTGTCGGAGCGCTGAAGAGCTTCAAGAGACTAAGTGAACTTTTGCCAGCAGAAGAAAGTTGGACTGTTTTTGGTTTACACCAATCTCAGTTTTGAGTCTGTGTAAATAGATTTTTCACACACGCTCCAGGTTCAGGACCGTTGACACCATCTCTACAGTGAAACCTTCTTTGGACGTCATTCCGTGCTGGTTCCTTGTTATCGGGTACCTGCTCCACACGCCAGTAAACGATCTCGGTCATTTTATCCTTCCATGTTGGTTTTGGCACCAAAAATTCATGTATTTGGTTACATGACAATATCAAAGAGGACACAAACTGTCATGTCTTACAGTGTTTTGTCACTCAGATGTCCCCCTAACTACAAACACTTGTGTGACTGTGTCCACAATCACTCGTTCACTACTGCCTGATTAATGTGCACCGAGTACTTTACTCAGTAGTGAGCAGTCAGCTGACATTTACTAACCACCGTCATATTGCGTCATCACTAACAGCTGTTTTAGCTGGTAGTTAATTTTCTCATCTCTAAAAAAAAAATGGGAGTATTGCATTGTGGGATTGTTAGTAAAATGTAGTATACACCACTATATTAGGTACACCTGTACAATCTTAAGGGCAGTTTCAACCATTTTCAACTTGCTTTATGGTATCATCCTCCAGATGACATCACCCGGATGAGTTTGTCTTCATTACAAGTTCTGATTATGTCATCTGGAGGAGCTCTGGAAAAGCAGGTTGACCATGATCACAAACTCCAGAGTGTGAGCAATGAGACGACATAATTTAAACTAAGGTTTCCACAAAGTGATGTCATCTGGAGGCATCTTACAGCTAGAATTACAGAAATATTTTAATATGAGGTCAAAGGTGAGTTTGATGGTATTCATGTACATGTACTGCCCAAACTAGAACCAAAAGACGCAAGTTTAAAATTTGTGAACGCGTCCTTTAAGTTGAAAATGTCCCAAATGTGATAATTCTAATCTAGTTTTTTACAGAGGTCAAAGTGGGTGGTGGAGTCGTCCTGGAGTGGATTATGAGAAGATGTGGCCACCCTGTTTCAAATAAATGATGATTGTGTTCGATTGTACAGGTGAGGCCATGAGTGTATAGTAAGTGCGGGAAATATTGGGCACAGCCTATGAATTACAGAATGCCATTACAGTTTTTTTGCACAAAAAAACCTACACTAAAAAAAGTCCAACACTGGTCGTTTGCTTGAAACAACCTATGTGTTCCTGAAAAGTGAATATCGACCGGCTTCTGTCAGGAGCTAAGGCAGAAGTGTTGTAAGGGCGAAATAAAGTTCTTATTGACAACATAATGGCAGATGGTTGGGCAAACCAAGTTTGTGACTCTGACATGGCCGTCTGCTGTCTATAACCCGTCTCCTGCCAACAGTCAGCTTTTATTTTTACTGTGACCAGGATCTTTCCCTAATCTTGTTAAAGTAGTTTTAGCCTGACTCTAGAGGTGGTAAATCATTTCATTATCCACTTTATTGAAGACAAAACTGCTCCGCGGGCTCACTTACGCAGATATAAGGTGTGTGGGGTTTATGTTGGAGGAGTTTGGAAAAAGGCTCTGCACGGAACCCAGCTGTCAGAGAGCTAATGCAGCTGCAGCCGCTGCCTCTGCTTTGGGACGAGGTGTGTTCCTCCTCAGAAGCGAGGAGTGCGACAGCTGTGGAAATCCCCCGGCCAGGTACCCTGCAGAACTTCTTATCAACACGCGCACATACGCGCTCACATACAAACATGCGGGACACCTTCCCCGCTCCGGCCCATTAATATTGCATGCGGCAGACTTTGGCATAATGTGCACTCACTTATCATTGATTTGCTCTCTCTCTCTCTTTCCATCTTCCACCCCATCGAGCCCCACTGGGCTTTGAGATGTTAACCTGTAAATAATAAAACTTTTGCCGCTGCCGGTGACATTTGCCGCTTGTGAAGGAGGAGCGGGACGAGCGGAGAGGGCCGGAGGGGGGGAAAACTTGATCAAATTGAACCCATTTCTGCGTCATGAATATTTCCCACATCACCGGGAGGACGCAGGGAACCTATCAGAGCTGTTTGTAGCTCGGCTCCAGCGTCATTTACAGTCACCACCTGTAAGGCGCTCGTGCCTGATCGGTATTTAAACAATCCGCGGGACATAAAAATGGACAGAGGCGGCGGCTGCGCCCAACCCGCTAAGTAGGCGAGCCGCGGTCGGCGCCGGCGAACTACAGAGAGCCAGTCGTACTGCTGCAGCAACACAAAAACAGCCCTGGATGAGAGAGAATGACCTACATAATGAGGAGCAGAGCTCGGGTGATGAGGCTTTTATGGAGTGACAGCTGTTCCACCTGCCGTTGTCACCTTGACAGAGCAAAGGGACTCGTCAATAAAACCCAAACTAATGAGTGTCATTGTAGTTTATAGCGTAAGAGACCGGGGATAACGTTATCCCACACGTCTGCCACATTAAGCCCACCCTTTACCACCTCCGCAACCAATTTATGACAAAGATTTTTTAGCTTATCCAGCACTATTGCGCCTCTCCCTCTCTCTCCTTTTTAGCTGCTGCTGGTCCCTGTGGGCTTGAGTGGAAGTGTCACTCACCGAGAAACTTTACTGGGGGAGAGAAGAGACTACTTCCTCATTTTCAGCAACTGTGCCAATGCCCAGGTGCTCTTTTCAGGTGCTACAGTATGCAGTTTGTCTGACTGAGAGAGACAGGTCTGTGTCTGGCTTTCCTATCATCTCTGGCTGCTCTTTGCCTCAGTGTCAGCAGGCTGAGCCTTCCTTCCTGTCAGTCTGCCGGAGCTGATGATGAATTATAAAAGGCCCTGCTCTCCCAGAGAATACAGATGTTTCCACACACACACACACACACACACTTTTGACTCTTTCGCATTGGATGGCTCTACACAGTGAAAAGCCTTATCGCGCTTGTGATACAGTCGATAGAAAATGAGGACTTATTATGCAAACTCAATGGGAAAACAGGGGCTAATTAACTTGAATGGAAACACGTTTAGCTTCTCCGGCATTTCATCTTGGAGAGGGCTTCTGTTTGCAATATTTCTTTGACTGCTGATCTCCATATGCATATTTTTAAATGAAATATGGAACGCTCTTAATGACTATAGCACAATTATAGATGTCATAACAATCCAGCTGAAATCCTTTCAGGGTGAACGTGTCTGTCGGAGCGGATTTGTTTTTCGCGCACGGGACCGTCGGGTTTTGTTTTGAGCGTTCGACTCGGTGGTCAGTACGAACGGAGAGGCGGGAAGACGAAGAGAACGGCCACAGCCTGATTGGTATGCCATTCCGAGGTAAGAGCAAACAGAGGGTTGCTTTAATTGAGACACTGAGGAAGAGAGGCAATGCACTAATAAACAGGTAATTATGCAACTCCCAGCTCCGCCAAAGCAGATTGTGAATCCATTAAGGCCTCTTCGCGAAAACGCCTCTTCCTTTTTTTCCTCCTTTTCCCGTCTACTGATTTTTTTTTTCCTAAAGTGGTGCGCAAAGTCCTCATGCATGCAGTCGCCGTGTGGGAGTGAAGCTTTCGACGCAACATTCATAACAATGAACCATCAATCAGACTTAACCTCTGGGGTCACGGTAAGTGCTCCTCGACTGCAAATCTGCCGGACAGATTAACACGGCGACAAAATGTTCCTGTACATGTCAGCTAATCCATTTATTTATTCAGCTTTCTCCCAGACTGCCTGAATAATCGCTCCCATACCACTGATGGAAGGGAAGAGGAAAGAGACTGAGAGGAAGCGTGCCGCTCTGCTCGCACAGGGGTGTGTGTGTGAGTGTGTGCGCACGAGTGTGTGTCTGCGTGCGCACTGACAGAGCGGCACCAGACTCCCCGAACACACACTCGAGTGAGCATCAAAGAGCAGTTTGCAAGAGCGTATGTAAACAACGATGGGGATGTTCAGAGAGATATTCATGAACACGTGCACACATCCACCAACCCCGACCCCCCCCCCCCCCAACAACAAACAGACAGCCTTAAATTTGCACCGCCCACACATTCCGACCCAGAGTGCCTCACAATTTTTAGAAAGTTTTATTCTTACCTTGAGTGGCGATGTAGTGATTTGGCCTGTGGTAGCCCTGCGAACAAAAGGAACAAAAGTGGGAGAAGAGAATGTGAGAGTCACTTCACTTTCCTCCTAAAAGACCATCTGTCGCGAGGCAATTTCTCTCAGGAAACACAAAAGTGCGTTTGGAAGTTTTCTGACAATTGCGGCTGACCTTTGCATGCAAACTCCGTCTATTTCCACATCACAAACTCACAAACACAACACTTTATGTGCATCGCTGAAAAAGGACAGATTTAAACTGTGGCTAATCCAAGCTCACAGCCGCTAATGTTTCACATGCTCCGTGTTCCTGCAGCACAGAAAAACCACTCTCCACCTTAAGAGGAACAGTTTGAGTAATTTGCGAGGCCGCTCTCGAGAAACGCTGCGCGCAGTCATGCTGCCAGCTGTTTGCTACTGTACACTCATCTACTTCTGTACTCCGGCGCCTGACTGAAATGCTCGACTGAAAGCTCATGATGGACACGAAACGCACGGCGCACACTCTGCTGTACTGTACATGCGGCGCGCCTCTGGAGTGAGCAGCCAAAGTGTTGATAATCCCCCAGATACAACTAACAGCACTGATCTTCACAATAGGCCCCTAGTCTCACGGATTACTCTAATCCCTTCAAGTTTTATTTGTCCAATTCCTTGTCTTCTCTCCGGAGATATGAGGCAGGAAACAAAACATTAGGACTTAAAGGCTCTTCCTCGGCCCTGCCTCCACTTGATTGTCCTATCCCCCCCCACCCCACCCCACACACACACACACACACACACACACACTCCCCCGTCCCTCTCCTCCTGCTCGGCTTATCTCACTCATATTCAATTTAACTTGGACTGTGATTAACGCTCCTCCAATGAAGGGGGGGAAAGACACAAAGGAAATTTCCCTCACTCTCTCTCTCTCTCATATTCACAGGGCTCCTTCAGCTATTCAACTTCCCTCCATTTTTAATGACTTCTTTATCTCTGGACTGAGGAGATTTGTTTGTGCTTTCATGTATGTTCCGCCAAGTAAAGTGGGGGCCCGGAACGCTGTCGGATTAGAGAGGGAGAGGCAGGAAGAAAGGAGGGCCCTGACAGTGACTGTCAGGTGAGTAGAGCTTCCTAAAAAAGGACCCGTAGCTTTATGTAAACACGTTACGTTAAGTACATAAAGAGCGTTTCTTCGCGATCAATCCAGAAAGATAAATGCAGACGTGTGAGTGTTGAAATTATTAATTGAACAGGGCTCGTTTCCAGGGATGTGTAAATTACTAACGGGGAATTAAATATGTGTAATGCTCCTTGTGCTTTTCTGCATTGCTTATTATAATAATCATTTAGATGAATTCTTTCCAGCAACATCAGGGTGCAGTAAGTCTAATATATGCAGCATGAAGTGTTTCTGCTTGGGGGCATGACTTTGTATTTTCAGACTGAATATCATTAGGCAGCCCACTTTTGCATATGTGGGGTACAAACCACATCACCTGGAAATTACATTTACTGTTTATAGCACTTATTTGCTTTGCCAAATACATTTAGGGAGGAAATGGAGTAAACGCTGACTTCATTATGTTCATTGTTTGTAAAGGCAGAAAGTTTAACATCCTTGTGCCGAAGTGCAAACAGAGAGGCTCAGGCTGGACTACCAACAGGCCAGAGGGAGCAACTGTCCCCAGGCCTGCAGGGGCCCCGTTTAGGTTTTTAAATCAATTTCTTATGTATATCACTGGAATCTTAGGGGCTTTAGGTTTATTTATTGTCTACTCTGCCCATTTGAAAAGGAATCTAATGTTAATGGCAACATAGAGATTTATTTCTCTCAGATGTTTCCCTTCAAATTCAAAAAATATCAAGAGCCAAAAATCTGCTAAAATGTCTCCAGGCCAGGTTTGCATGCTAAGACCTACACATGACATATTCTTCAATAAAACTGCGTTTACCATGTTACCATAATGAGTGCGTCAGTAGGGGAGTAATACAAGGATGAACATTTGGGTGTAAAGGTTTGTTTCCATTGTCCCATGTTTTTAATCTAGTGCTACTAGACAAGCACAGTTGGTAAAGGTTAGAGGAACATCATGGTTTTAGTCAAATGCTGCAAAAGTGAAGAAATTCTGTGTTATTCTCCCAAATCAGCCTGGACTATAAATGAGTAAAATATATTATATGTTACGACAAACTTGTTTCCTGAAAAACTAAATAAAAGCTGTGAAGCGCCTCCAGATTTATGCATATGTAAACTTCTGCGTTAGCATTGAGCTCATTTGTTCAATACAAATGTCTCCTTTTTAAATAAATTAATCGTGTAATGTAGATTGTTTTGTTGCAGATGTCTGCAAATGCAAGCTTGCTGTAAACGAGCGTGAACCTTTCTGAACCAGGGTTGGGCCCATCTACATTTAAGCGATTTGATTTCTGTGCATGCAGCACCTTCTCTGCGGGACTTCAGCATTCATTACACAACCACAGCGAAACCGCACAAACGCAACCCTGCAGCCTAAAGGCCATTACACAACATTTGCTCGCCTCCTCAATGTTTATGAAAATACTCAATCAGCTGTGTGGAAACCAAACATACCCAACTGGCTCTGCTTACTGGTACATGACTCAAAACAATCTGCAGCATAATGGAGTACAATAACAAACACTGTGGGAAATGTTCTTCACATAAGAGTTTATTGGGCAGGACAAGCTTTTAGATGGGTTAAAAAGCTTTCTGAAGAGCAAAAACATCATTACCCATCTGTCTGCATTTCTACTAAGCACTTTTCCAATGAAGCTGGAAATCCTTTTCAATCAGGACCCTCTTTAATATGCGTATATTCTTATCTTATAATGGGCCCCTCTCTATTGTGCGAGTCTTCTCTGCACAGCACCTTTCTGCAGCATAATAGGCCATAAACTGGATAGTGGGAAAGGTAAATAATTTAAGCCCCCTGCATTTGCCGTGGCACACCTTGCATTATGAATTTATGTTTGAAGGCGTAACAAGAGATTACAAATTACCACATTAGAGGGGGCGGGGGAAGAGAAGATGGGAGACGGAGCGAGAGTTCTCTCCTCCTCAGAAAACCACTTAGGGAGTCAGGTACATCACCGGCCCCATTACACATGGAAGCATCTGCTCAAAGAGGCCAACGAGCTGTTGTGATTGGTCACATCCTGCTACTAACACTGCTATTAACAGCAAATCAGGTCAGATCCACAAGAACTACTATACTGTGCGAGCTAAGCGAGTTAGATTTGTTTTCGACAGGAAGCATGTCTCGCGCCACTTTTTAATAACGTTTACTTCCTGTAACGCTACGCCGAGGGCATGTAAAAGCAGTGCTGCAACTAATTCTCGGCGGTAGGAAGGATAACGAAACCTCTGCAGAGGACGGCTGCGTTTTTTTCACCGGAGCATCCACGAGATTTTCAGTGCGGAAAAGGAACAAGCTCAGGAATCTTCAGTCATCGCCAGAAAAACGACGACATTAGCAGTTTGGAATTTTAAAATGATCTCATCGCATGATTGTTGACCTGTTAAAATGGTCAAAGTAGCGATTGTCCTCTAGTAGAAGAAAAGTCGGCCGTACTTGCATCCACTATTTCACACCGTGACCACGATGTTTGACTAACCTGAACCAAGTTGTCACAGTAGAACAATGAAGACTTGTGAAAAACGAATGAGGGACATGGACAAACAAGTGGTTTTGTTGCTCCAGGTTTGAGAAGTTGTTGAAGTAGATTGTGAAGTGTTTACAGAGTGAGTTATAAAAGTTATAAACTACTGAGGAGCTGTAGTAGTCATATTAATGATTTTTTGCTCTGTCTGCGTATGTTTGTGGTTGTTAACTGCGATGTTCAAGGCAACGTGCTGTGCTTCCTCTGTGTATCTCGTCTTCTCGTTTCAGTTTTATCC
Source organism: Channa striata (assembly GCA_033026295.1). Taxonomy (NCBI): domain Eukaryota; kingdom Metazoa; phylum Chordata; class Actinopteri; order Anabantiformes; family Channidae; genus Channa; species Channa striata. The sequence continues at coordinate 15,417,984 of CM065185.1, read as the reverse complement.
ATCGCTCCAACTTTACTAATTAATCATCTATGAAACTTCTCCCTTTTGTCTTCTCACTTCTGGCTCTCAACATGTGTTCATGCTGTTGTTCAAAGTAAAGTCCAAAACCATAACCTCAGTTTCCCCTGTGTTCTGCTTTGCCTTTTCTCTCTCCCAGCGCTGTCAGCCTCTGATCTTCATTCCTCTTAATATATCTGACGAATAGAGTGATACGGCAGCCTTCTAAAGTCGAATATAAAGGCGGCGAGTACGTGTGCGTTTGCATGCGATGGGCAGACAGCAGGGGCTGCTTTGTCCCTCAGGCCCCCTGCGACGGCGGCACCAGCGCCCTCTCTCTCCCCGGGAGGAAGCGCAGTGACCTTTGTGTTGGTGGCACTGGCTGGTGTGTGTACTTACATCAACGTAATTTGCATTAATGTAATCGGAGCTCTGTTCCCCCTCCAGGGCCTGCAGCCTGACACGGGAGTGATCATCTGGAAGAGAGGCAGAAAGGAAAGAAACCGGCGTTGAATTAATCATATTAATGGGTGCATCAGGAGAAGGGAGAGAGGGACAGGGAGACAGACGGAGAAATACAGGAACAGAGAGGAAAAAATTAAGAGACAGTAATTGTTGATGAAAGATTTGGAAGAATGACAAAACAGTGAGGCGCAAGTGAATATGGCTGATGTCATGAGAGCGAGCAGGCAAGTGACAAACACAGCGATGCTGCTGTCCGTTTAAAACCTCGACGATATGGATTCAGAAATAAACTATTTCAAACTAATTCTAAAGGAAGAACTGATAGTCAGTGTGCAAGCGTAATGTCACATGCTCATTTTCAAATCCCGAATTAACATATGAATTCGTAAAGACACAATCACTGGAAGTTGATCTTGGCGGCTTTGAGGTAACAGCAGTGATGTGAGTTGGAGAAAGTTTAAAAATACATTTCCATTCAGCATTAATGTGCACATTTGCATCGCGGCTAATCTCAAGCCTGGATAGGTGACATTGCTTAAATGTAAAAACACTGCTGAGGCTACATGCTATGTGCCGTGGCGAATGGCACGCAGATTATTTCTCGTGACTGAAAAACACACCGCAGGAAGATGAATATAAAAGTAGATTGGAAAGGTCAAAGCTGCTCTCGTTGGCTGATAATAAAACTCTGTTTGAGCAGCTTATAGTTATCCAGAGTCACAAGCCTGGCCAATAAATCAGCCAGGAGAATGGGGAACGGCACACAAAAATTCATGAGCGCTGAGGAGGTGCTTTGTACACACATGCAATAATATTCCCGTATCGGTTCTTCATACGATTCTCATCCTTCTTGGCAGAGTCCCATGGTGCCGACTGTCCTTCAAAAAAGCTCTGAAAAGAAAGAAAACAGAGAAGGGAGAGAGAGAGAGAAAGAGGGAGGGAGGGATGAAATACGGTGTCATGTGTGAGCACTCTAAATGATAACCAGGCTAAAGAACACAGCCTTCCCCTTTTAGCTACACAAAAGGAGGAAGGGAACATTGGCAATAGAAATGGAGGCGCAGAGTGAGAGATATATTCACATCATTATTAGACGTGTAACGCGGGGAGGATGGCGGATCCCGGGGAGCTGTGTCAAACAGCGAGTGCCATTAGGGCAGAGGCGGCGGGTGTCGCGCTCAAACCTCTTCCCCCTGCCGCAGCGCCCGTCTGTCTGCCTGCCCGTCTGTCTGCCTGCCGGTCTGTCTGCCTCTTCTGAAGGACTCAATCAGCTCGTTACAGGGGAAAAAAAAAAATAAAGCCAGCTCATCGTCTCTGTCAAAACTGCTCTGCTCAGATTACCTTCATGAAATATGTATCGTCTCTCGCCGGGGAGATTTCCATTCTGATGCCACACCAGGCACAATTAAGCCAAATTATGAAAATACATCTCCGCTGCCAGTCCACCGCTGTTTGGGCGGGGCTGGCTCCAAGCAGACTCGCCTGGACAAAAAAACATGTTATTGTTCTGTCTTTCTGATGGCTAATGCACGTTTGAAAAGTGGGCGAAGGCATTAGAATGCGGAGCATCTCCGAACAAAGATCTGAGGGCATTTATCAGAGTTTGAACAGATTGCTGGGAGAGTTCAGCGTGGACGGCCAGTCTGAGAGCTGGACCCGCTGTCTTCAATCATCACTATTCTGGGACTTGATGGTTTCATTTGTCTCGGTGCTGTGGCAGGCAGCGGGCCGTTTGTCTACCAAATAAAGGCCTTTCAGACGCCACACAAGGACACACTCCTGTATTAAGTCCTAAGGATTAGTGATTCTCAGAGAAACAGCTCTAATATGCTAAAAAGATGTCCCATCCTTCCTCTGGAGATGGAAGCATGTCACCGAGGATGGATCGCATAGGCCTCTCCCCCTGTGGCAGTACGTCTTGAGCAAATGCACAGGCCAATGTCGTTCTCTCTGTCACTCCGAAGGATACGGCTCTAATATCAAGCATCTGAAGACAAATCATCTTAAAGCCGAAAGGCGTTACTTGGCAACTTTATAATATTTCTCTCTTAAGCTGAGTGACCCTGTCTGTCTCCGACGCTATAATCTCATTCTTCAAGCTGTTTGAATCTTGAATCCAGAAAAAAAAAGTAATTACGGTGATGAAGTAGTCCCAAGAGATAGAGACTGTACACCCACACCGGGAATAATTGGCTACCTGAAAATCATCAGACGGTGACTGAAAAACAACGGATGGCTCCACTTCTAAAAAGCATTCAGTGGCAAAGGTATGTGAAGTACAATGCAGCTGCGGGTACAGTAGTTTTTCCACCATCCTCTGATAATTCCCATCGGCCCACATCCGGTGTTTTTAATTACAGGCTACCTGCTGCACTCCGGGCCCGGCACAGTTTGTCTGCTGTGCTGCTTCTTTGTCCGTGACCGCTTACTGAAAGTGTGAAGCACGTCGCTTCCTCTACCAACGATCGCTATGGGAAAAGCTACACGAGACGATAACAGAGCACTCGACATACACACCATGGCAAAGCAAGAAAATAAAAATACAAAGGATGGGAACACGTAAAAAAAAGCTGATTTGGTAAGTGACTTGCGTCTGAATTCATGACGTATTTGCTGTGTGAGAAAGGGAGACTCATTCAAACTGACTAGCGGTCATTTGCGTTGGGAGCTTAAAGGATTTTAGGTTTGATGCTCCACTTTTCCCCTCACGTAGCTGAAAACAAGCGAAACACAATGACAAGACAACACAGCAGCACTTGAAACTGGTTTTCGGCTTCCTGTGCGCTCACGTAAACCGTGTCAACGTGCAAATAAAATCTTGACATGCAGATGCGTTATTGTAGCGTGTATCAGACCTGGCTGTCAATAGCCTTTCCATGGAGAACAACATGAGTTTGCAAAGTATGAAATGCCGTTGTGTTTACTGGTTATCATGTTTCTCCAAATAGCTCAACTTTGGTACTTGGTTGCTTTGGTTGCAGTATGTGACGATGAACCACACTAACATAAATGATATTATTTTTTGGGTTACTCTGTTTGTGTGTGTGTGTGTAGCTTTTGGAAAGCTTTATAAAGCAGCATCAGAATTGAGCATTATTGGATCTCAATTTCTAAAAACATTCCATTTTCAACAGAAAAATGTTTCACACGTTTCATCGTCTCTGTCAGATGCTTTGGTAACTGCGTAGCTTCTGTTGGTAAATGCCCTTTTCAGACTAGATCACATACGTGAGCTGCTACAAACCCACAGGGCTTTAAAAATAGCCAACAAGCACCATCAGTCTGTCAGGCTTATGATATCATCTACAAGTCTAAGAGAAACTCACAAATAACCAAAAGTATTGGCTTACCTCGTTTATCTGATCCAAAGTTAACGTACAGAATAACAAGAAGCATGGGTCAGAAAGAGATATAGTACAGTGTAAGTCAACAGGTTTAGAGGTGCACTAAGCTCCAATCTCATCATCAGTAAGAAACGGTTAAAAAAGGGCATTAACCTCAAGACAGATTGATATAGAGGAGACAGCACAACACACAAATGAATCGCACTAGCCGAGTGAGAATGAGCTCCGTTACACACTTTAATCATCCCACAGGCCGTTTTTGCAACAGGCTGTGGCCAGCGACTGTAGGGTAAGTGGGGGGGGTTGGCGAGGGCCGGGGGGGGGTTGGCGAGAGCCGGGGGCGCTCATTGTGGCATTGCTTCCTTTTGATTGACTGCTATGCACCGGCGCAATGCCAGCTGCGTGAACCCAAAACACCTTTTTCCATGACGGATTAGGCCTAGAGGGCAGCCCAAAGCCCACCAGCCCCTCCACGATCTGATGCCGCAGGTAGAAATGGGAGGCTGCATTATTTAATTGTGCAGTCACGAGGGGGAAGCGGGGAGTTAATTACCGATAGATCTGGCCTAGACAGGACTGTAGCAGGACTGAGCGGGGGATGGAGACGGGAGAGCGGGAAAGGAAAGCAAGAAAGGAATGTGGGAGGTGTAGATAAGCAAGTTAGAGAAAAACAGATCAAGCGAGAGAGAGTCGGGAGAGCCGACGGAAAGAAGCGAGAGGAGGGCCAAGATCTGATGGCGGTTAGTGGGGAGAAGACAAGGATGTGGAAAGGTGATAGAGGAAGAAAAGCATAAAAAAAGTGGCAAAACTATCGTAGAAAATGGGCCAGTGTGGCGGGCTGAAGTGTTACAGACGAGTTCTTTAAAAAGAAGGAATTCAAAAGTACAACTCCAAGCCAGCCTGTTACAACCTGGCATCGGGGTGAGATGAGGCTGGCTGGTGCGGTGCTGTGGGACGGCGAGGGGGCTGGAGTGCCGCCAGGCCCTGCCAGCCGCCCACACTAATGAGAGGAAATGAGAGTGATGTTCTTCTGGGGGCACAATCTTTTGTTTTGGTGTCGGCGAGAGGAATGGCGTCAGGTTATGGATGCCGCTGTGCGACAACAGTCTTAAGAGAGCAGCGGGCGTGTCTTCGCCGGAGCCTAATCAGAGCTGATTCAGATGGAGGAGAGGACTTGAGCTAAGATGTTCCTCTCCCTTTTTTTTAGGGGGGGGGGTGTTTTAATGCATTTCAACTTGTTCTATAGCGCGAGTCTCCAAGTGGGAACTGGGACATCAGCATTTGAGACAAACACGCACATACACACATGCACGTGAAAATGCACGACTGCCACTGACAACAAGGAACAGATGAACAACAAAACGAGTCACACCGTAAACACACTGAGACGAGGTACATTAACAATTTATCATAAAAGTGCATCTGGGGAGAAACAAAACAGTTGTGCTGTGCGGTGCAAAACAGGAAGAGAGACAGAGAGAAAGAGACACGGGCCTTTACACCTTGACACAGATGAAGCCACTGGAGTGTTGGACTCATAAACATTCCCACTCGAGACGATACGAGTCCATCACGGGCCTTTATTTGTGTTTGCAAGCTTTAAAGTGGGGTCGGTCGACAGGTGAGTTGCACCCTACCTCGTACTCCTCCTTGAAGCCGTAGCCCTCGGCGCACTTCATCTGGGTGATGTGCTGCAGCAGGTCCGCCACGCGGATCGCCGGGTGCAGCTGACCCGTTTGGTACGGCACGTCGACGGGCTCCCGCTTCCTCAGGGAGTGAGTGTGCGACTGCACCAGGCTACTGGTGTCGCTGCCCATGTTCTGGCTCTCATCTGTGGGACACAAACGGAGGGAGAGGCGGGGGGCAGGTCAGGGCAGCAGGGGTAGGAGCTAACCTCGCGTCCATTCATGAGTAGATTCATATAAAGCACATACGGGTGACATAATGCTGGGAGCAGTAAATGCCATTGTGTTTCATGCCTTTACTGACACGTAAACTGAAGAGTTAAGTGGTGCTGAGGTGTTGTCACGTGTCAAACCAGTTAGTTGCTCACTTGCAACTGCTCCTAAAGCAGATGGCACATTATCTCATTTACTGTTAAGCATTATGTCACCACCCTCCAGATTGACAAACAACTCTCAACTAGTAATCTGCTTGTTATGGATGGTCACAACAACACAACATCATTGAGTAATAGGATGAGTCATGTGGTGGGAAGGTTCAGGTCCATCTGTTAGGCTGGAAAACGTTTAATATCACGGGCCGACTGTGCCGTACGGCAGCATATAGCCATTAAAATGCAAGGCTCTGTAATAAAGCACTTAAGCTGCTAGCATTTCATACGGCGACTGTCTGAATACAATGCACCAGCGGCCCTCAACTGCGAGAAACCGTAAAGAGCGATTGTAAAATTCCACATGAGGACGCTGTAAAATAACAAGTTGACTTCTTTACTGGTGGTACAGTGCGCCGGGTTTGGACTGCGGCTCGCTTTGGAGAGCCGCAGTCCAAACCCAGCTCGTTGGTACTGTACAGACATGAGGCACAGATGCTGAGGGGAGCCAGCGGACGATGGAGGGTGTCCAGAAACATGAAGGAGGAGACGGAGGAGGATGTGAGGGGGGGGTGCGGTGGGCCACAGTGAGCATGTTGCAGCAGGCACCGTCAGAAGCATCACACATACACAGCGTGGATTTAACCCCCGCCACCCAGTTCTTCCCCGAACAATGAAAAGAAAAAGAAAGAAAATCAAACCTGAAAAGAAAAGAGAGAAATTAAAACTACCCAGGAGGGAAGCGGAGATGGGAGGAGAATGCATGGGGTGATGCTGCCATGGGGCAACGTACGTTCTTTGACCATGCTAGGCTAATGGTGGCTTGGTGGCACGGTACGGAGGGTGGTGAGATGCTAACATGTTCACTGGTCATGCAAAAAATAAAAAAAATAAAAATAAAAATAATATGTCGTAATGTCCATGTCAGAAGCAGCCTCTCACTGTCAGCTTGCTGTCTGAGTAAACACCACCTCCTTCCCCAAAACCCAGGGCCCACTTGGGAAAACTTACCATTAATGGGCACTTTTTAGATAGCAGATACATAAGAAGTTATGTATGTCGAGAGAAAAAGAGGAGAAGAGAGAGGAGAGAGGGGATAAGCAACAATACAGCATGAGAACCTGTTACAGTAGAGTTTTAGAGCTACGCTACAGGGCGAGATCACATGCCTTCTCAGTCCAAAGTGCCTAGTCAGAAAGCCTAGTCAAGGGAGGGGGGGGGGGGGGTGTTGAGTGGATGATGGGGCAATTTCAAACAGTGCAAGACAAAAGTAAAAGAACAAAACAAGGAAGTCATGGATTTCCAGGGGGAAAAAATTAATGGTGAAATACTGGTGGCGTTTGGAACAAGCTGTAGCAGTTTCAGGTCTGTGACTTGCATATTCTAATGACGCCAATTATTTTTGGAGTATTCTGACATTTTGAATTTCTTTCTCTAATTGCTATAATTATATTTGCATATGCTAGGAGGTGACACCTGTATTAATACCGTTTTTTTTTTTTTTTTTTGAAAGGAGCGTGCATCGAAATCAAAAGCGTTACCAAAGGCATCACTCTGATCTAATCCGCTCTGATCGTTAACGCCAACTGATGAGACAAGAGCCGCTGTGACGTGATCGTGTCACAGGCGAAAGCGTGTAAACGTTTCTGGCTGCTGTAATTTTCCTGTTCGTCGTTTCATTCGATGCGGAAACGGCGGCCACGATAACGAGGATGCGCGGCCCCGCTTTGAGTTGCACTGGTGTGACATCAAATCCCAACTAGAAGTTTTGTAAGACTCGCCGGGGCCTGTGATGCTCGCGTGGAAGCTCGTTGCGTCTTTCTTCTCGGGCCTTGAGCGTGAAATTATTACAGGTCTAGTGCCCCACTTAGAAGCTACGTTATGTTCTCTGCTGCTAGAAAAGCATGTGCCTGTACAAGACGCAGCACTTTGGGCTGCTCTGCATATTCAACAAAGGCCAGTAATAATTAAGAGACGAACAAAATGCTTTTTTATGATTCTATTTTATCACTGAACGGGATGAGTAAACACTGGAACAACCAAAACAAAAACAAGTAGGTCACTAGCAGTTTGCCAAAGGCAGGGGGAGCGACATTAAAAAGAATAATAGAAAAGGTTGTTGTTTCGGGGGGAGGGAGGGGAGTTAAATGAGTAGTGAGGGGAGGGGGAGGGAGGGGAGGGCAGCACAGCTAATGCTAGACTTTAGATCTTCAGACCAACGCGTCCCGCTTTTGAATTTTCTTTGCTGAGGGGGGCTACGAGACTCCCACTCACACTGTTTGAATCGTGTTCGTGTCTGCTGTGGCTTCAGCACACTGTAGCCTCGAACCCACGTGACCCCCCACCCCCACCACCACCACCCATCCCCTCATTTGCCCCCCCCTTGGACACTCCCCCACATCCAGTCCACATGTCTGTCCATGCATATGAGAGGTCAAACACGTATGTGACATCACACGCACGACACGCAATGCGGATGGGATGGAGTGAAGCCAGCCTCAGCCCAGGAGAGCCCCTTGTTTGACAGGGAGGGAGACGAAGAGGAAGAGGGAGGAAGGGAGAGGAGGAGGAGGAGGAGGAGGAGGAAAGGGGGAGAAGCAGCAGCCAGGTATGAAGGTGAGGAAGCCATCTTCAGTTAAAACAAAAGAAAAGAAAAGAAAGACAACTACACCAAAAATGGGAACGGAAATCTGTGCTTTTTTTTTCCTCTTGTGTCCTCACAGTTAAGCCATCGTATGAACTCAACGTACTGTAGTTTTCTTTAGCATCCAAGTAAGAATAAATCATCAACAGCAATGGGAAAAGGAAACATGTCTCACCTAAGATGGCAGTTGGCACAAAGGGATCTGCTCATACCCCCATAACAAGTGCAGAAGTTGGAGGAGGAAAGAGAGGTGCAGTAAATAAAAGAATCCAAGAAAAGCTCATAAAAGCAAACAACAAAAAGTCATGGACAGAGTGCTGGCTTCTCGCCAAGCGGCATAACAAGAAACTTATCACATTTTATGGAAAAGCTAATTATACAGTGAGTTAAGTTGATTATAAATCTAACTGCCCTTTACTCCATCTAATCAATGAGCTGTGGTCTGATTACATAAGACGTACAATTATGGATAATATTTGGAGAAATTGAATTCATAATTGAACAGCTAAGTTCCATCTTGGAGAAACGATATTAAACAATTTCTGTTATGACTCGTGATGTAGCAGCGTGTGCAAACCAATCTGAAGTCAATTTATCTACCTTCTCATTTGTGAAATCATTTCCTAATTGTTAAAGCACATATCAGTTTTATTAGCTAAATTCATCCCACATATTAGTGCATTTGTCTGTAATTTACATAAAGAGATCTCACAAAGAACATAAAACTAATTAATACTTGCTTGAAACTATCGTCTCCTATTAATTGATCCCGACACGTATTGCAGGTTTCCTAATGACCGAATTTCACACCTTGTGCTTCTTGGTTGACATGCAGGATCAGTGTGAGGACGCTCGGCGCATGTTTACCTGGGTAGTAGGAGTTGGTGGGGATGGAAGTGGTGAGACTGTTGGCTTTAGGCAGCGTGAAGGAAGAGGGCGATGATCCAGCTACAACCGGAAGAAAGGAGCAGAAGACCAGGCATCAATAATCAGCCAACATCAGCATAGCACAGGGTTAACTCTGTGTGGCGGTGTTGGAAAAAAAGATTCAGGTATGTTGATTTTGTTCAAATTTGTGCGTTTTTACATGTTCTTACGCCCCATGCATGACATCTCTTTTTTCCCTGCAGCTCAAGGATTTGACGCTTATGTGAAACCCACAACACACAATCAAAATGAATAGTTTATTTCTAAGGATAAACATAATTTTTTCAGCTTTTACAGATTAATAAAAAAAATAATTTGGTGTGCAGAAAAACTATAAATGAGACTCCAACTTTGTTTCTTTCCCAGCATTCTCCATATCACCAACCTGTGGCCTGACTGACAGATACTGGATACTGTAACTATAGGAGCCAAAAGCAGAAGCTGGGACACACCAGGGAGTGCAGGTGGTTTATTAACACATAAAAACAGTTAATAATTATCTCACAAAATACACATTCAATAACACTCAGCACAACACTTGAAGAGATGACAACACTTACTCAAAAACAGAGACTTGGACTCTAACTAAACTCACTCGAAAGATTGAACAACATTAACTCATAAACTAAGACTCAAACAACGTTAATATACTAAGATAATAACAACGTTAACTCAAAGACGGAAACTTAAGACTATAACGAGAACCTTTACTGAAGCTGTGACACCCAACCCGCACTCTCGAGGTAATAACACTGTTCATGAGAAGACAGGAAATCACTCTAACAGAGGAGAATAATATCACAAACAGAAACTTACTCTAAACAAGACGACTGACAAACTAGAACTACGAACAGACTCACGACAGAAAGGAAGGAAGGATCAGAGAGAGGCACCAGAACGGACCCTGACACACTAGCAACCCCAAAGCCCAACACAGGCCCTTAAATTCGAAACCCGCAGGGGCGATGATGACGAAGATAAACGTTAAAAGGCAAGTGCCAGGACACACACACAGAAAGACAATGTCAATGCAAAAAAAAGGGGCAGCAAAAACCCAAGACCGGAACAATATACATACATCCAATATACATACATCCAACTCATAACAGGAACAACAGCTGAAGCTACAGGGATAAAACCCATTTACTGTATCTGACATGCTAAAACATAACATAAACTGATTCTGTTTTGTTAGTTTTACTCTTACGAGATTATTTGGGACGTCCTGTGTTTTCTGGAAACGGGGTTTGTGTCAACCATCATTAACCGAGCCGGTAAAGCGACAGCTATAGCTAAAGCTGATATTTTTGTTGTATTAAAGTTAGAAATAGCGTGTTTAATTATTTAAAATACATTTAATTTGCAAGGAGAACTGGTCTTTAAAATGGTCCATAAAATGTAAAGTAGTAAAAAAATGTGTCGTCCGATGTTCCTTAAAAAAAGAGTAGCTACGGATTCAGTGTCTGACCATCAACCAACTGCAGAGCGTTTTTATCAGCGTCCAATTTTAACTTCTCTGTTAGTCAGTTACAGTGTTTGGCTACTTTTAATTGATAAGGGAACAACATATTTCATAAGATGATGTGAATAGCATCTTTGAAATGCAAAGCAGCTTGTCATTACTGATGTCAAAATTAATTTGAAGCGGCACAAAGTACAACAGATTTAAGGACTGGGCAGTAAAAAGGCCAAAGTAAAGTTCAAGTGCTTTGGCTATTTGAGAGAAGTCCAGCCGTCATATGGACGACGGAGTAAATGTCCCTCTTGCCATTAGGCAACCTGATCGGTCACCCGGTCTCACGGCAGAAGGACGACTCCTCACGGAACGGAGCCAAGTGCCACGCTGACGCAGATTAGGTTACGGGAGCAGCGTGTTCAGGACCATAATCTATCGGCCGTGATGTTCTGAGCCGAAATGACAGTGGTGACTGTCGCATAAGGTCACGGGGAGCTTAGGGTGCAGTATCGAAGGCATTACATTGATAGGCACAGCAAGACGTAATGCATTTAAATAATTTGCGCAGGCAGACAGATTTGAACATCCACACGAACAGACAGTTAATCAAGGTCAGAGCATCTTTGGGGCTCATCCCCTGCAGGGGTGTGGAGACAGAAGCTGCTGTGGAGTTTTAATCTGATGCTTTTGACTGGGATTATACTAGGTCAAGCCCTGGCTGCAGACTGAGCTGAGCTGTCCATCAACAAAGCATTAAGTTTAACCTGCGACAGAGGAGAATAAGAGGCTGGCGCAGCGGGGAACATGTGTTGTGGGTTTTTATTTTGTCCAAGAACTGGAAACGGAACAAAGCTGCATTTAGAACCTCAATTTCTTGTTTCGCGATAAGCTTTGGGTCTTTGGTTATTGATGGAAACCCCTCCGAGTATTAACGGGGGCATTGTCTTTTAAATATTGCCACAGCCGAACAATCACAGGACAGGTATCAGCAACAAAATCCTCGCATTAAATTATTAATGTTGCTGGTTTAAGTTTTGCTCATTTAACAAAAATTGATTAGAGAAGACTTGTAAAAAGGGAATGTGTAAAAAGGGTAGAACAAACCCCAGAGAGCTCGCAGAGATGGATGAATCTCCACTTAAAGAAGAAGAAATTAAGCAATCTTTCTCAAAATCATATCAAAGTCTTTGCAGTCAAATTAAAGTAAATTCTGTTCAGCTGTTGTGAAGAAGCCATTTCCCTACCGACTGCCACGAGCACTGGCAACAACGGGTAATTTGTCAAAAGCTACAAAATTACTGTCAAATCATTTGTACAGACTCAGAAGAAGGCCAAAAGTGAAAAACAAAGACACACGAAGACAGTTGTTCATTAAAAAAAAATCCATATCAGCATCAAGATATGCAACAGGATGTGGCAAGAACATTTAATTGTAATAAGAAAAATCCACACGGCCTCACACTGAGTTTTGCGATCGTGTCATTCCAAACAAGCCCACAACACACAGACCGTGTTCGGTGTAAAGGCAGGATTTAAAACCGTGATTGAAGTTTGGGTTATTTCCTGAATATGTTGGCAAATCCACACAAGCTTTACTCGGAACTTGGAACTTTTACATTTTCAGGTTGTCCCAGTGTGACATTTCCTGTGCAGCCAAGTTTGATTTCTTTCTCACCTGACCACACCAAATAAATTGCTTCCAGCTTCTAGTGTGTGTGTGTGTGTGTGTGTGTGTGTGTGTGTGTGTGTGTGTGTGAGAGAGAGAGAGGGGGGGGGGCTGTATGAAAGCAGGTAGGCTGATGCGGGACCGTCTTACCTCGGCCGTTGAGTGTGAGGGTGCACTCGCTGCGCCCGTTGAGTGTGAGCGCACACTCGCTGCGGGTGTTCAGCGTGTGGTTGTGCGTGTCCATGAAGGACAGGGCCTCGTCACAGTTGGTGCCCTGCTCCGTGTAGCTCTTGTCCATGGAGTTGACCATCACTGTCATCTCCTGGCGGGTGCTGTTCAGCGTCTCCTTGCGCTTCTTAGCCAATTTCCTTCATAGGGGATAGTGACAATCCATCAGGCAGAAACAACAAGCGCCGGTGCCGGTGGCAACGACTAATCCGTGCAATGAGATGGCCGAGCTAATGTGCCTCGGTTGTGATCAAGACGCTTTTGTAAATGTAAATCCTTGAGGTTGTGGAAAGGCGTGACACCCTAACCCAAATACTTCAGTGGTCGTGATGGTTTAAAATTAGTCTTTCGGTGTGAAGGAGTAAGAGTTACGAACAGTGAACTGAAACAGTCAACCTGCTTTTACTGGCCTACTTTTGCGTTGATGTGCTGGAGCCCACAAGCAATCTGTTCCTGATCAAAAGCCATTAAAGCACAGTGTTCACGCAATAATCACAGACACACACACACACACACAGCGTGTGGACACAGAGACTTCCCAGACTTCCTATGTAAAGGCAGCAGCCGAGCTCACATTTCAGCCGCCCTATAGCTGCGTCTCTCTGGCTGATGATAAAACGCTCTGCACAAACGCCTTCAAACATCTGCATAAAATAATAACTCTTTAATTAAGACTTCTTGGTTCCTGATGCAAATACCCTGGTCAAAACACAAAACTAAGGTCAAAAGCTTTTATGACCTCAGGCTCAGAAGTTAGGTTCTGTTCTGTGTAGGTCAGTGTTCTGAATTATAGAGAATCTATACAACAGTTTTGTAAAGAATCCTTTAAATTATGTGCTGCATGTTGGTTTTTAGTCATGCTTGATCAATGTATATGTTATAATAAAAATACAATAACTCTCTCTATGATATGTTCCCCTAGAGACTTTTCTAATCAGCTACTTCAAATTTCCCCTATAATGGAAAACAAATTTTTCTACATTTAAAGCGGTTTCCAAATGATAATAAGTCCACCCCTGGATTTTTATGAACAGGCTTGTAAGAATTCTCATAAAGTAAGTAGCTAATTTGCATTTGGAGCAACTGTACCGAAACCCAAACGAAGCTAAATTAAAACACATTTAGGACAAAACAGGATGCACGATGCGAGCGGCGTTGGAGCTGAAAAGTTAATGAGTGCATTTAGCAGAATCATGCCAACCTGTTCACAGGGGTTTTAACATGGGACCTTCAAACCCAGAGCCGCCGGACATTCGTGGCTTTGGATCAAAAAACAGCCGGATCGTTTTAGTCTTTCGTGATTTTATGAAAAGATTCATGTGGTGTGGTGTTTCTACACTCATTCTACCAATTAGCACGGTGGGATTGTGAAAAACGAAGGCGGCCATTTGCTGCAGTGATGTTGTTGGCTCTCGAACATCCTTTTAAAACAAGTGGTAACTTTTCGAAAATTCTAAAAACTATTTTATTTTTGAGTGCAAAACCGGTTTCCTCGTCCACCGACGTTGCTCGAGCGTCCTAAGCGAGGCACTGAAGCCCTGGAGCGGCGCCGTCCTGAAGCTGACCGCTGACCTCTCAGACGAAGAAGTCGCTCTCATAAGAGAATTTCCCCACCGGCAATAAATAATTCATCATATTATCACTCCGAGGAGTGAACCCTGCTGTATATTTACACATGGGCTGCACTAAAGAGAGAAGCCAATCAGCTCGAGTGGTAGCTGTGGCCGTGTGTGCGACGCCCGCCGCTGCTTCGTGGCTGGAGGGGGAGCGAGCGGTGTAAAAATTAAGTATGGCAGCCCTCACACTGATCCTCGCACTTTGTTACTCTCCGCGTGACCCCTCTGCCTATCTGAATTGCAGCCTCTCCTCGCGGACAACTGCTGTCTAACGACGCACTCCCGCTGCTTTGTTTTCGCAAATCTCTTCTGTTTATTCAATTTCGCCGCCGCCTCGTGCCATATGGCAACAGGCCCCCGCTGCCTTCAAACAGTCGTTTGCTCTGAAGGCCGCGACATGAGGCTAATAGTGGATCCGTTCTTCAGAAAGCAAAGTGACAAAGTGGTGACATTTTCATCTGCTGGACCCACTTTTTTGTCTTTAATCTGCAATTAGTGCTGGGAACAAAACGGCAATCTTGTGTCTTTTTTTCCCCCCCGTTATAGCTTCATGTTGTAATAGAAAGGAGCGAGGAGGGGAGGGGGAACTGTATGTTCCCCAGGCAATGTTAAGATTGATTTGGCACTGTGTGCATTCATGGAATAGACTATTGAGAACCACTATAATCCAGGTTTTTATACTGTATCAGTGTTATTTCGGCGCCTGCTAAGACTTGGATTTCCGCTTTCCTGGCCCGTGTAACAGTTGAAGCAGGAGCGTCGGAGATAAACGAGGCTCCACAGACACCATTGCCAAAATGAGGAAAGCACCAGCAATACTGGGATGTTTGCTAGGCACTGTGGGTGTTAGATGAAGATTAATTGGCATGCTATTCTCTTCTCATTTGTAAGAAGGGAAAATTTAATGATAGATGACTATATTACAGGGTCTGATGTGCAGAGAGAGATAGTACGAGGAAGTGTACAGCACGGTGTTTGTGCGTGTTGATGAATGTGACCATTTATCAAATCCCCTGATAGTAAGCGTAAAGCTGCACATGGAAAGCTCCCAAAAGAGGAAAAAAAAAAAAAAAAAAAAAGATAACACTGATTGCTCGCAGGCATGGCCGACATGAAAATCGCAAATTTTCTCTGAACGGTATTGAACGCGCGTATGAAAAGCATGAGACAGACAGATGGCAGAGGTGTTTGTAGAAGTAAAGACCGAGCAAACACGGCAGGTAACTATATTAGGCAACTCTCATTAGAGGGAATGTGCGCAGTTCAGTACATGACAGGCCCGGCACATCCAGGATCTAAGAGAGCGGGGCTCCCAACTCCATGAGCTGAGCTACAACAAAAGGGAAGCCGCTTGGATTGCGCGTCTGTGTGCGTTTGCCAGAATGTCTTGTTCTGTGGGAGGTGACGCTGCTGCAGCTTCTAAGACGGGAGCTTCAAAACCTCAAGCTCAGCATGGTGGGCCTCATTTCGGCGCTGGAGCAGCCCGAACCTGGTGACGCCGCGACAAAGAAGGCTTCATTAGACAATACACATACATCAGTGTGTGTGCGTGTGTGTGTGTGTTATAGGCTGACATCCAGCTACGAGGGGCAACACAAGCAGCTTTGATTTACCCAGTGGGGGCATTTCGGTAATTGTTTGCACCGTGTGTCTCATTTTAGACGTCTCCATCTTTAACGCGTTTGTCAGAGGCGTTTTTTTGAATATGCCGTGCGAGTTAGTGAAAGAACGTAGATTTATTTTTGATAACTCATTTGGAGCTATTATTATTACTCATCAGATGACAACAATCACCTGTGGGAGATGGAGGAGTTGGGTCAAAGTTTGTAAGCGTGTCTTTAAATTCATGTTACTCAGCAAAGTCTTTTTTTGGGGGGGGGGGTGTTTGGTAAAAGAGTTATGTTTCTGTGGACTGTACAAGAAGCAAAGCCACATAAAGGTGACTGATCCCGGAGGTCCGTCAATCCATCACCTCCATTTACTGTAAGAAAAGTGCAGGAAAAAATGATGGAGACTCTTTCACAATTCATCGTCTGCATTCAGAGATACACAATACTGTTTATCCGCTAACGTGACCGCTTCACTGATTCTGCGAAACTGTGGCGTTTGTTAAGCAAACAATAAAGTGAAGAGTGTCCTTGTAAAAATGTAAAGGCTCCCTCAAAACACTTTTTTTGATCCTCGTCTGTCTAAAAACAGGAATGAATCATCACAGCGAATGAGGAGCCTCAGACTGAGACGACCAAGTAGCAGGGCACAAGAAATTTAAAATGTAATAATGTTTAAATAAAAAAAGTTTTTATATCATTTACTTCTTTATTTTATTTTAAAACATCTCGTTGAATTATCAAAGGTGCAGGTGAAGTTTCAGTTTATATATTTATATATTAACGATGACTTATATTTAATGTTAGCGTAACACTCTGCTAATATTCCATTTTTTTAACGCATATCTTTACAGTTTATAACATTTTATTTTAGGTTTACAAAACACTAAGGGTTGTTCTACAGTGAGCTCTACTTTATTATAATAGTGCTTACTTTTATGAAATATCAATACATTGTCAACATTCTGACTATTGTAGCTGAACAAAGTAACTGTTTAGAAAGCCAAACTGTGACACACAGATGTTCTGTAAATGACATCTATTTAAACGTCATCATTCAGAGCGTGACAGCCGTCTGCCCTGCTCGAGCTGCTCTTCGTCTTCCTCCCTCCTCATCGGTATGCAGAGCCTGTAGGTGAAGAAATCTGCAAGGCTTGTACCAATTAATGTGATTCTTGCTGCATGTTCTGCTTGTAAGGTTTAATGAAGGTGTTTGCCCTGAGCACAATGTGTTATATGTGGTACATTTATCAGCCCCGCCGCTCTGACAGTGAGTGAAATGTTTATTAAAAAGGAAGATTCTGAAAGAAGACGAGCTCCTCGAAATCGACGGGAACGCGTGAGTAACGGCGCCGCGCGTACAGCTTTGTTTACTGTAAAACGTATGTAGGTCTCATACCTAAAGAGATTTACGATAGAAGTGACCACCTGTCAGACGGAAATGGAACAAGTCACAGCTGAGCAGCGTTGAAGGCAGCAGTTTCTGCGAGCTGACGGGAGAAAATGCATCTCACAAACACCAGGCACCAATATTCATCGACTAAAACCCCTTATTTTGTCAAGACAATCCCACTTCTTCTGCGAACGCTTTTCAAGATGCCATAAAAGGACAATTTGATGTCCGTTTATGAAAAATGACTACACTATTATGTTCATTAGCACATTAACTAACACTTAAAAAAAAGATCTTATATTAAAATAGGTAAAAGTCTATAAAAGTATTTGTCAACAAACTTTTGTTGTGACAAATCCATTAGGAAAGATCTGCCTGGACACAGTCAGCTGACATGGACCAATATCAGCCAACGGTCCGACAGTCATTCACCCCTAAGGGCTTCACAGCACTGAGCAGCTAGTTGTTAAAGGTCTACACCACCTTTGACAGGCTACAATGGGCTTTATAAAGTTTATGAATGAGCTTCCTGCTAACTAAATATGTGGTTACATTAAATATTGTGGCTTAAATGACCCAAAACAGGCTAGAAAAATGCTGAATCAATACGATGAGCTGCTCTTTATTTTATATTAATATGAAAAGAATTGTTGCTTAAAACAAAAGAACAGTTATATAATTACCAAAGTCCGATCCATTTTTGAGGAGCTCTACCCAAACCTGCCATGTGGAATAGAAAATATCACAGTACGTGTTTCTTCTTAACATGCCTGCTGCCTGATGGATGAATCCGACCCACGTGGGAATAAAAACCCAATCGCCAAAACTTGCCCTGTGCCAATTGATCTTTCTCTGGTCCCCAGCAGCAGCGGGCACGGCGGCCAGTGCGGCCATGCGATTAAAGCGCCGTCATATATTTGATCACACATGTAACTGCATCCCCAATGAGCAGCGTGACTGATGTGTTGCACGCCAGCACATACCGTACAGTCACTTGCGGCCGTGCAGCTAAAGTGCGTATTTTTGGGCGACTGCAGGATGCTCCGGTGCCTTTAAAAGACTTTGACGAATGCATGAGAGCATTAATGGGGTTCATCAATCATGGGTGTTGTAATCTCATGGCTGGCAACAAGGCTGTCATCAGAGCTGCAGATGAATACCTCAGAGAATGCTCCAGAGAAGAGCTTCGTAAGGATGCACTCTATAATTAATATGACAATATGAACTCTGCGTATATGCAACTTTGTCATATAGTTGCATCGGCTTGTGATCTGATATAAAAAATCTAAAAATACATTTAGATAGTTAATAGTTATTTTTCTTATTATTCCTTCTAGTCATTCACAAACCTGTTATGGGGAATTTGCTTTTTTTTTTATATATTCATTTCTAAAAACACACTGGTTTCAGTAATCCTATGCCTTTACAGATGTTGTCAAACGTTGTTTTGATCATTTTTCCATTTATTCATTCAACCCTAATTTGCTCTGATTCAACACAACCAGCGAGTGACTTGTATTATCTTTTAGGACGTGTGGCTTTGATGGCACAATTTCCCCTTGTGGATCATTATTCCTTCATGTTATCCGACTGGATAGTACGTTTTTGTCGTGACAGCTTTAGAGAGGAGTCACAACATTCGCAGCCCTCCACTTCTCTTCTTGTTAAACGTTAACAGCAAACCCCCAATTCGTCTTGAAGCACGAGTCTGCAGAAAAACATGGGCGTGGTGCTTCTGATGTCACATACGCCCACTATGTCTCTCAGGGGAATTTCTAAAATCGATACCATCAACCAAAACATCCAACATTTCAACCAAAGAATAGACCATATGTAGAATCAGCTTCTATTTCATAACTTGTAAAGGGCTTTTAGAACCACTCCAGTACTGATTGCATTTACTTAAGCAGTTACTTAAAACACACACGTGATAATTACCATAAAAAAAAAACTAAGCCCTGATACTTTGATTGTTTCGTCGACAAAGTGATTCCTTAGCTTAGCTCGACTCATGCGCGAGCGCAGCTTTGACGACACCACTCCTCCAAGTCATCGGGGCTTTCCATTGAAGACAGCTGTGATCTAATATGAGTGACACACTGAGTATTCAGAGTAGTATTATCTCCAGGTGTAGTCTGAGATGTTCTCTGATGTGAGGCAGCCTCCATTCTTTTCTCTGATCACAGTCATCTCAAGACAGATTAGTCGGCATCCATCACAAAGACTGTACAGAGGGAGCTTAGGAGCTACGACAGGGAAAGCAGAGCTGCAGAATAAGCTTCTTTACCATTCAGAGGTGTGACGTGGAATCTTTTGTTACATTAAAAGCGAATAAAGCAGCGCTGCAACTATTGTTTTATGGTGTTGGAGACGTCTAAATAGAAAGGAGGTTATTCTGTGATCACATCAGCTCGCTCGGTAGGGTTGCAAACTAAAGTCTTGTCAGCTAAGGACACAACTCCACCATCACCATAGAGCCAAGGGGATGGATGTGCATGCAATAACGAAAAAAAAAAAAAAAACATGCTTGAAAAAAGAAAAAAGCAAGAAAAAGCATGGGTGCTGCGATGATTTGATGACAGAGTGAGAGGATGAAGAAGGGACTGAGAAAGACTTAAAATTATCACATGCATATGGAGCCAAATTGGTTCAAGCTCATGCTTAAATTTTCACTGTTATACCTACAAATTAGGTCAATCCCACTTTTTTTTTTGTTGTTGTTGACCACATTTTTTGGCATTTGAAGAGCGCATACTTAAGTGTATAAAATATGAAATACTTGGACCAGCTCATTGAGGTTCAGGGCACAACTAAAGCCTAGATGTGCTGTGATAGACACTTCAAAAAACCTCACTTTGACAAGTCAACAGAGATGAAATCATTGGAGGCGAATGAAAAATCCACACTCAGTAAAAATGCAGTAGCTGCTGCATTGATTTTCTTTCGCGCGATGAGTTTGGCAGCCGTATAATCATTAAGGCAGTTTAGTTCATCACTGGATAAACAAACTCCTTAAAATTCTAGCAGAAACGATGCCTGCAATATCGTCTCAGCGGCAGGTTTGCTCGGCGGGGGCGTCGCTGCTTTCGTCAGAAGTTGTGCCAAAGTGACACACAGTGTGATGTGCTCCTCGTGCGGAGATGCACTGGAGTGGCGTCCTCCGTTCCTCCAGCAGAGATTACAGCTGGACCTCGGTAATAGCTCTGGGCATGGAGGAGGATGACATGGCTCTTTGCATGCACGGGAAACAGCGTGTGGGTGAGAAGCATGGCACTAACATCACACAAAGCGGTTACTTACAGGTAGTAAGTGTAGGAGTGATAGGTTCTTCTGCCGAGTGGGGTGGTGGTAGGATTTAAGCAGTGGAGGGGGGTGGAGGGGATGGAATGAAAAGGAAAGAAAAAGTAAAAATATATTAATGTTTGAAAAAAGAGTAGAAATGAACAAAATCAGATATGGTGGCATACGTGGAGGTAAACTAGTGATCGTGAAGGCAAAGGTGATCGCTTGGAGTCATGTCATGCTTTGCATGGTGGGAACGGGCCTCGGTCCAGTACAGTACAGGACAAAAACTCACGTAAACTGCTACTCAGCTAGTCTAACCCATGTGATGGCAAATCCCACTCGCCCCTTCTGACACTAACCCCCCCCACCCCCCCCTCCTCCTTTTATGAACACATAATTTTACACACCTATAAAAATTAGCATATCTGACCTTCAAGGTTGAAACTTAATGAGCGGTTTGAATGTCTAAGCGCAACTCCCAGTCCCCCGTCGGTAACCGCGAATTACACCAAATTCAGCCAATGAAGTCGTCTCCATCTCTGCTTTGATTAGGGCTAATTGAAAACAATTCCATTACTGTGTGCCGGTTTTCACACTGACCCGCTGATCACTGCGCTACACACAGACATGCCCCCGCTGTGACACACGAAGAATATTATACTACCGTCGAAAATAAACACAGAGCGGAGCGATTATGTCGCTACACAACTACGTCCTACTACTCAAACAAACAGTCTGACGCTGACGGAGAAAGTACAGTGAAGCACAGCAACGTCTGTCTAAGTCTTACAGGGACAGTTTGTCCTCACAACTGATGAAAAAAATA
Source organism: Channa striata (assembly GCA_033026295.1). Lineage (NCBI taxonomy): Eukaryota > Metazoa > Chordata > Actinopteri > Anabantiformes > Channidae > Channa > Channa striata. The sequence goes on along the minus strand of CM065185.1, from coordinate 15,396,477 downwards.
ACTTAGAGGATGTTCACCAACATCATTTCTGCAAAAACTGACACTACAGTGTATTAATGTGCCGTGCTGTGGACAGTGGGGGTTTGAATTTGCTTTGGCTCTTCTGATTGGTGGGATATGTAAAGACGCCCCCTCTCCGACATAGTGTCCACAGCTAATGCAAACTTAGCTTTGGCTATGCAGCCTTTTTCCTTTGAGCCTTTCATTATATTTCATTTCTTATCCTTCTTATCCTTCCCGCCTCACTCCAACCCGCAGGCCTCAAAGACATTTCTCCTATTCCCATTCCAGTGTCGCTGAAGTGCTGCGCATTTGGTTGAGGGTGCCGTGGAAACGGATTAATTTTTCATGGCACGCGGCTGTAAACAGCCTTAATGGGGCGTATCAACATAATCAAATAAATTATTTACTACGGCGCTGACAATACTACTGTCTGACAGGGAGAAATATACAAAATGATGAAACAGGAGCTACTTATTTGTGAGCACTGAACAACAAAGTTCTGCCTCTTCCACAAATCCACACAGTGGTATTTCAACAAGTAAGAATAATAATAAAAAAAAAAATAACTGCTTACCTTTTCTTCATGAGGAGCACGACTCCTAAGAAGATGATGATGAAGAGCAGGATGCCGGCAATGACCCCGGCGATTTTCACCGTGTGGTCCGTTTGCTTCTCTGGCTCCACGGCATCAGGTTTGTGCGTGGCTGCTCCTGAAAAACATCACAACGCATTTGAGATCCATAAATTATATCGATCTGACTTTGTGGACGACTGAGTGTGATTAATTAAAACGCTGATAATTTGCGGCGTCGTTGGACCATAATTATCCACAAACGTGGAGTATTGTTTATTCCGAAAAGAGCAGACCCCGTGTTGTCCTGAAGGCTCCACTTGAAACTCCACATCCTTCGTGGACATTAGCACTTTGAGGATCAAGCTGCACTAGGACAGATAAGTCAACACTATCTTCACCCTCAGTTAATCATGTCTGGGGCAAACGTTAGCTCACACGTAACTGTAGGATGCAGAGTGGGGAAGATAATATTAAAAGAAGATAAAAAAAAAAAAAAAACTGAAATAACCAAAACATTAAATATCAGCTTGGGAGGAGATAGCTGACAACGAGAGACACACAGAGTGAGGGACGGGGGTGGGAAGCAGTTTGTTTTAACAGCATCTGCTTCCTGGGAAGTGATAAGAAGCTCTCCGAGGAAGGCGATGTTGCTGGAATCACAACTGTCCACCTGAACAACACCATTATTCCTTGTCACCAGGGGTAAATTTAGAATGATAAATTGTTATGTCAAACAAATCTGTTATGGCGCGCTTCCTTTTTCTCCTCAGTGTTGCCATTTTCTCTTCCTATCAAAAAAGGTAAATATCCATCCCGGGCTGCTTGTGACATATTGTTCTTCCTCTAGTGTGCTGTTATCACCAGCCGGGCCTTTATTAGATATAGGTTTTTAAGGCAGAAGGACTGACAATTTCCAGACTGGTGACATATTAACTATCACGTCTGGATTGATGGAGCTGATTTTGTCTCAATATACTGTTAGGGACTAATCTTACAGAAATGCTGTCAGTGACAAATCCCCATTTGAGCCGCGAGAGCTGTGCGTTCGCCGAGAAGCGTTGACACTTTTCTTTTCTGTCCCTACAGAGATTGAGAGTCACGAAGAAAAAGGTTGTTATACGCAACCAAAGGTCACCGAGGGGCTGACCAAGCTGACTGGTTCATCTAAGAAAGGCTGGAGGCGGGACGTAACAGAAACAAAGAGGTATTAAGTCGTTCTCCTCTTTATGAGTGTTGATGTTATTATTAGTTTATTCTACTGTACTTCTTCAATAACTTGGTCTTTGCTGAAGCAGCCTCAGAGTCGAATGGTCAGGGCACATGCCCCATAACTGCAGATCTCTGGCTTTGAATGCGGGTCTTACTCTCGTTACCGCATCTAACAAAAGCAGAAATGCCCGCAAACGGAAAAAATGTCGAGGGTGCAAGAGTCTCTGAACGTAACCTGATCACAGAGACAAATGTACAGGCCTTTACAGTGAGCACTTCAGCAACCAGCATCGTCTGACAATAAAGCTGCTAGAAATAATGAGAAACATTTATTAAATCAGATCAACTCCTCTCTGACACTGACGCATAAAATGCAAAGCGAACCTCCCGCAGATCTTTCATGTCCAGTAGTTCTGAGACGATGAAGGTGGAACATGATTTCTGTAAGTCTTGAATTTAATCACACACAGTTCATACAAACAGCAAGACAACAAACGAAACCACACACGCATGCAACGTTGCTCTTTGTTTCGTGTTTTCCTGCTGGGTACAGAAAACTACAGGTCTGACCTGTTAGCTGGTTGTCGCCGGCCGCCGGGGCGATGCGGATGTACGGCGTGGTGAGCTGAGTCACGAGTATGGCGGCTGCGTGGCGCAGTCAGTGGATCCAGTACGGTGGACGCATGCAGCAGAGAGAGACACAGAGAGAGAGGGGCCACGCTGAAAACAGCCACACCGACAGTCTCCATCACCGTGCAACATGGAACGGCGGCGTTAGAGCATTAGAAAACATTTCACAATTCGTTTCACACACGCCCATATGCCCGCGAGCCTGATGTACGGCATCAACATGTACTCTGTCAGCTGATAAATTGCCCCTGCGAGCATGTGCTATTTGACTTCAGCCTACCGAGCCGTGTGGACGGACGTATCAGGAACTCCACGGGAAATCCATAGCGGAGTTGCATGCACAACTCCGCGATATACGAGATTGCCGGGGCATGTGACAGGACCTCCCACGGCCCAGAACAGAGTGTGACTAAGGCTCCCTCCGGCCTCATCAATCCTGCTCCCAGATCAATGGTGCTTAGACTTCATCACCCTTAATGTGTGGAGCAGGACATGAAGGCAGCATAGCTAAGTACCTTCAGAGCTCGGTGGGCACACAGGCTGCAAATTCATGTCAAGGCCGCATGACACGGAAATACAGTGAGGAATATAATAAAGCTGACATCCTTATTTGCATTGTTACTTAATAATAACCCGACTCTCCTCTGAAGACATGTCAGTTTTGTTAGTTCTCAGATCTCAAATGCATCGATGTTAGGAGGCACCTCTGGCAAACACACACACAATCAGTCCTACCTTTTGTGGCCACTCGAACACAGTCGATTTTGGTCTCCTGCACAAACAGACGAATTAGGAGGAACGGGGGGAGAGGAGGGACAGAAAAGGAAGAGGATCAGCGATGGTTACGACTTACATTACAACACTCATCTACAGTAAGAACCCCCTGGTTGTGACGGGACAGCTCGGCCGCTTCCTCGCCGAACGCGATCGTCTGTCGCGCTCGGTGACTGTGACACAAAACGCAGTTGGGCGAGAGGGCCCCGGCGCACAGATTAGTGGTGCTGAGCCGCTGATTTGTCAGCCAACAGCGATCTGTCGGCAGCCTGCGGCTCAAGGTGGTCAGCCACCGTGGAGGAAACCAGAGCCCTGTGACAAGCGACACCGTCCGAGCATGCGGGGCTCCAAAAACGACACGTCAGGGAGCCTTCCTGAATACGTAATGGAGTTTCAGCTCTGACAACAGCCTTCGACAACGTAAAAAAAAAAAAATAGAATAAAATAAATCAGCACTCTCGCTGCTGGCAGAGAAAGTTTGTTGTCAACGATGGTCTGGTGAACAGGAAAAAGGACACAGCCGGAAACAAAGAGGGAATGAGTAATGGAGCACAAAAGACACAAAAGTGCGGCGTCCCCGTGTTTGACCCGGCCAAGCTGTACTGTGAGCAGCAAGCACAGACGAGCACACGCGGAGAGACGACGTTTAGAGAGGCACAATGAAGACAAGAGGGAGGCAGGACAGACACGGACACGGGTGCATGTGTGTCCCCATTACGGCAGCTTTTAAGCTGTCACATGCTCCCTTTGTTAAAGGCAACATTACACTCAATTTATTCCGTTTTTGTTTGACTAGTGGGCTAAAATAATCTAGGTATGGATGGCGCTCACCTTCTCTAAGTGCTAATTTTGTTTAAGAGGCCCAAACAAATCAGCCCAACATCATTAGACATTAATTAAAGCTTGTAATAGTATCCGCCGACAGTGATGGTTTAATAAAGGAGGACGCATTTGGCCACTGCAAATCAAAACACTGAATAAAAAAAAAAAAATGTCAGAAATGTCTCCGTAATGGAGACGGAGCTTTAGGCTGTGTCAACGCGGGACTCTTTCATTTTGTTTATTCAGGGAAGAGCACTATGTGCCAATTCTGAACGTTCACTGATGCACCCTGGAAAGTTTCAGACCACCAATTCTTTGGTCCCAGGAGCAAAATTGCTAATTGGATTCCGCCTCGCCTCACGCGTTATTTCCACCGGCTCCTTAAAGACGTGCTGGCGTTTCTCAAGGAGGCTGTTTGTGGTGATTCTCATTCAGGACGACGCTCGGCGGGGCTCTTGAAGCCTGCGCCGAGCCGTCTGCGGCGGCTCCGCGGAGGGAGGGCCCCGCCAAGTGCCACTTGATGACAGGGGCCTGCGACCTGTACGATCGGTAGCCCTGTTGTTGTTGCCTGCCTCCCGCACTTAATGGCCGCTGGGACGACCGCCTCCCTTAAATGCCGTTGATCAAAGGTTTGTCTGGCATTTGGCATCGAGAGCCATTGGAAACGGCAGGAGAACAGCAGCACAGTAATGGAGGGAGAGAGCGTGCCGCTGCATAGGGCTCTGCATTCCAAGTTTGACCCTGCTGCGGCTTATTAAGAGTGCAGACAGTGCTGCTGGTTCCCCCTCCCACCTCCCACCTCCCCCCACCCCCCAGAGAGCTGCCACATCCATCATAGGTCACATGCAACTGTGCTGCCGCGTGCATGTGTCTCTTTACGTGAGCAGTCCGGAGAGTTCGGCGCTGAGCCACTTCACTTCTTGCCCGTCAACTAATCCGTCCGTCAGTCAGTCAGTCTTTCACTCTTGCTTCATGTGAACTTTAAAGTGGATATGCATATGTTTTAATGGACATCCACATAGAGACATAAAAGCCACTTTCACAAGCCCACATTCAAATTTATGTTTGTATTTTTAGTGCTTGTACTCCGTTAAATTAAGTACACAAATTAGCTGTTCTCTCGGCTATGCTAATTTAATTATCCAGTTGCCGAGCTGAGACAGCGCACTGTATATACTTATTAGCACAGCAGCGAGACACGCTGTCAAACAATAAAATGTCATCCTGTCGTGCGGCAAACACACAACGTGCAAGTCAGAAGAAGTTGGGACTTTAAAGTGTTGTTTGGTGCCTCTGTGTCATTTTCGGCGGCGAAAGCAATTTCACTAAGAAATTTGTACAAGTACAAATATTACAGGTCATAACTAAGTGTTGAATACATGATGTGTCTTAGCACAGAGTTCATAGTGAGCGATGGCGGCATTATATCAAGAGGTATGTGTACAATGACTTGTAATGCATGTAACTGCATTTTTAACTTTCATCTCAAGCACAAATAGAATCTAATTTCAATATTACGAAATATTTTACAAGCACTGAATTGTACAAGCTGTTGTTTAGTGGACTGCAACAGACAGTACACGTCTGCCAAATATATGGCCTACTGAGTGCATGCAATATCATTGGGTTATTATTATTTATATGCTATGATGCAGAAAAACATTTTTATTTTGCAGCCGGTTGAAGCTGAGCTTATTTTATGGATTTTGAAAACACAACAGCATAAACTTTAATCTGTAACAAGTTTTTCTATTTTATAAACTGGAATCAAACAGATGTGGATAGATTAGAAAGAATGGAAACGTCAATGTATTTCCAAAACTGTGCTCATGCGAAACGTTGGTGAACTTCTACCACTGGTTCCACAACAAGCCGACAGGTCAAACTATTAGTCATCTGTTGCCACGATAAAGGCTCGGTGGAATTAATATTGCTTAGCTAAAACAGAAAGTTGAGGGGAACCCACCCCGTTGGCTGTGCTGACGGCCTGGTAATAGATGCTGTAGCTCTTCTGGGGGAGCAGAGGGGCGTTCCAGTAGCCGTTGTAGGTCTTGTTGTCCCCCACAGTGAAGGGCTGGGGGGAGTGGATGCCGGCGGCGGGGAACTGAGCGGTGAAGTAGTACTGGGAGTTCAGGAGCGTGGCGTTCTGGAAGTGAATGGGAACCGGGTAGCAGCGGAGGATCTCCGCTGTGCCTCGTGCTCTGCGTGGACGTTCCTCCTCCACCACCACCTGGTAAACGCTGCAAACACAGAACCCGAGCACAATTAGGAGACTCGCACGGCCACACAAACTTCTGTTTGTTCCAGCCTCTGTTTTGACTGTGTGTCTTTATGAATGGCACAGGATCCCAATGAGTCCAAGAGCGAGATGTTAATATCATTAGTAATTGTACAGCAGATTAGAAAGTATTCAAACACGTTTTTCAAACTGTATTGCTTTGTTAATCTATGATTTCAAATATTTTTGATTTTTTTAAATTCATTTTGCAAATGCAAAAATGAAATCGGTCAGAAAATCACTCAGTCCCTTGATTCATTGCTCGATAGAAGCTCCTTGGGCAGCAATTACAGCTTCACGTCTTCCAGGGAAAGTCTCTACAAGCTTTGCAGACCTGGATTTGGGCAGTTTATCCCATTCTTTCTGACAGATCCTCTCCGGCTCCATATGTTCCATAAGGTTTTAAGTCGGGGCTTTGGCTGGGCCGCTCAGTGACAATCAGACACTTGTTCCAAAGTCACTCCGGCGTTGTTTTGGCTGTATGCTTTGGGTCACCGTTAAGCTAAAAGCTGAACTCGTACCCCCGTCTCAGGCAGCAGGAGACCTCTTTGTATTTGGCTTCATTTATCCTTACCTCAATTCAAACTTCAAACCCGTCTCCCACTCGCTGCCACCGACATACCCCCTGATCGCATGATGCTACCACCACCACCACGCTCTACTATAAGAATGGAGTTAACCAACGATAAGCCGTGTCTGGTCTCATCTGTTCTCATCCCCTTTTTACTCGACGTAAAACTTAAAAACTCAACGTGATTTACGAATGGCTGCACAACATGTTTGCATCCTTCAAAGCTTGGAGTGGCCGCGGGGTTCATGCCAAAATGTTGACTTAAACTCAACTAACTACAAAATAAAGTATTAAGAGACCTGAACAATCCCATTTAAATTAATACTCACATTAATGTGATAAGGTGGAAATAAACACCTTATTTGTCCTAAATGAAAAAAAAAAGAAGCTCCATAGGAAAAAAAAATCACTTTTCAAACGGAAGCTGACAGCTTTGCCCCAAATATACAGGGCAGGAGAAATGAGCGGTGACACCGGACAGGCCCTGACGTTATTTGCTTTTTCATTATTCAACAACTAAAAAGGTTAACGGCTCTTTCCATTTCCTCTCCACGCGAGCCTTGTGTTTGGCTGGATCAAAACTGCAGCCCTCTGTGCCTCTGACAGAGATGACATTGTCTCTGAGCCGGCCACTTAGCTGGAGGGGGGGAAGGACTGCCTTATAGACGTCCACGTTAGTATGCATCTCGCATCTACCTGTGAAATCTATTGAGTCGGTGAGTGACAAAGACTCTGTTTGCAGCTGCCGTGGAGAATAACCAGCCACGATTAGGGGCCAGTGATCCATTTCCACAAGGCTCGTGCGTACAACAAGTTATTATCACAGATGCTGGAGACGTAAATGACTGTATGAATGAAAGAATACTATGATGCAACATGCTCGGATTTTCTAGTTTTGGAAAACACGAACTCTACTCCAAAAGTCGGATTGTTGTTTAGAAATAAATGAGTTATTAAATAATTTGTGCAACTCTGGTGCTACTACACGTTTCTGTGTTCTTAACTTTGCCCCCATATACACATAAACACGTACGGTGCGTTGCTCCTTTTAATGACTCTCGCCATTCCGATGGCGTTGAAGCATTTCTATAAATGCATCGCAGCGTATAAAAATGACAACGAGTAAAGGCGGGGAGGATGTAGAGCTTGGACGGCCCTGAACATTTCCCTTAGGCCACATTATTACGACAACAAGTCGGAAAAAACAGCCTCACAGCGACTGTGCGCCGCAGCGGCTGTACTCTTGCTGAATAGTCACAGTACAAACAGCCACACGGAGATGATCAATTGTTCCCCGCGGTTGGTACAGGATGATTAAGTGTCCCCTTGTGTGTACAGCATGCGCTCTTTAACCCTATAGTTTATCATAAGGTGCTCGCAGTGTCATTAGGAAATCCCCCTTTACTCTTGCTGGGTGTGTCCCAATTCCTCAGAGCTCCCGTCTTTAGTGCTGCGTTGGGAGGTGATGAAATATTTAATCCTGCCGAGAGTCTGCAGCAGAAATCAGCCTTTAATTACTGCTCCCTATTGAGAGCAGAGGTCAAAGAGCGCGTGGCGACGGGACACGGGAGCCACTTAAGTAACTTCAGAGCGGCAGGGAAATTAGCGATGAGGCCGCGCGGAGGCCTCGGCCGAAACTCTGATGTGCGACTCCATCCGCTCTGATTCTTATCACAGGACTCGTCAGGTCTGTCAGATAAACAATGCGCGTTGCTGTAGGATAGAATCTAAGGAAGACGGACTTTATGTTGTTTTTTTAGAGCAAAAAAATCGAGCTTGAATTATGCTCTCAATAAACTGCAGTATGACTAACAATGATTTTGTTTTTGTGTCGCTGTCCCCGTCACACAGCATCACGCCCATATTGGTACTTTATATTCCAAATCAATCTGCAGATAGTGAAATAAAAACACAAGCTGGAAGCCCCCTGGGTGGTTTCTTTATATGATATTGTGTCTGTGGCATGACTTAATGATAGACACAGGATGAAAAGGACTGGTTTCCTTTCCTCGGGCAAAATATCAAGTGCCAAAGGCTGTGAGGCTCCAAGGGTAAGAACTTGTGTAATGTGGAAATCGGAACCATTGCTTCACTTCTATGAAATATTCACTGCGGCGAGAAACTAGAAATTTGCTTAAAATAAATTAGAATTTTTGTAAGTTATGGAGACAATATCACCCACTTTACTTGTTCCATTTAGATTTCCAGCTGTATATCTATGAAATTTTAAAGACGCAACATTTATTTTGTTTGAAAAACATACAGTTATTGCCTCCTGCTTATAAAACATACTGATGGCAATTCAGAATTACAATGGTTTCTTTTATTTCTGTAACTACTGCTGTCACACCAGTTTGCCTGTGAGCAGCTGACACCTTGTCACCTCACGCTGAGTTGACAATTTACAGTATGAGTCATTTTGACAGACCCGAGTCATTTAGTCATAATCTTGATTTAGTAACGGAAAAACAACAGATGAACAACAAAAACACAATAAATATCCTCTGCATCCGTTTGATCTGATTTGATGCCAGCGAGGGAATTGCAAGTAACCTGCAATCATATTACGGATGATTGCGAATTAATAAAGTATTCAGATTAATAACTGATGTAGGCAAAGCAATACTTCAGCGTAAAAATGCAGCAGCTACCGAGGTGCAGAGAATGGCATAGTGCAATGTTTTCATATTATTGGATTATTATTCACGATGCCTTATTGCGTAAACAGGACTCCGATGATGTTGTTGGTGCAACTGAGGTAAAAAGGGCCACTTCCATTTTAGAGCAATACTCGATTTCATCTACTGTAAAAGCCTGCTGCATTAAAATGTGTGAAAACGAATGTGCTAATTAAGTATTAGCAATAAAAAAAATAGCACAAGTACTCAAGCAGAATGTCATCAGTCAGTGTTATATTGTGTTACTGAATCATTTATATTTTGGTGCATTATTAAGTTAGTGGTACTTCATTGTTGTGGTTGGTCGAGTGGAACTCATTTCAACCGCTGCTTAATACTGCTGCTCATCTCACAATCCATCATACTTTATAAATGGATCATCATATATTTTGTATGCAGTCTTACATAGTAAATGTAAGCTATAAAAAATGCATTTCCTTCGGAAATTTGGTGGCGGAATGTGTTAAGGTGAGCAAAACGGATGTGCTCTCACCGAAATACAGTGCGCCGGCCGCGCCGACCTGCATCCCTGCAGCAGCACCGCAACCTGAGCTGACACCAATTAGGCCTCCTCCAGCCTCGCCGCCCGATAGATTTCAGCTCTGCCGCCGTGTGACGCCAACCAATTATGGCGGATTGACTCGGAATCGACTGGATTGTGACCTGAAACTCAGATTTATTTTTCATGTGGGCAGATAGTGGGAGAACTCCAGGCTGTTTGAGCAGATGAGAGAAGGGCCGCGGGCAGCATTTCAATCATCCCCTCTTTCTACCTCATGCTAATCGCTCGCCTCTATATGCCTATACGTCTGATTTAAGGCCGGCTGTAAGTAACGCGCTTCCCCCTGACCCAGCGTCCTGCCGCATGCCTCTGTCTTCTTACTCTCTATATTTCCCTGGTGTCCACAAAGCTATAAAGCAAACAAATTAGAAGGCGCAATAGATTACATTTGCCATTAAATCGTAAAAAGCAATGAGTTGTGTCACGTTTAGGCACAGCTATTAGCGTTCGCTATGCCGTGATCAAAGAAAGTTAGTGCTTATTTTAGAACTGTAGAAAATCATTTAGCGGATTTCAGGCCGTGGCTGGGTACAGATAATCTGATGCTACAGGGTACAAACTACACCAGAACTCCGTTTCCTCAATATGCGACTCGCGGGGCCGGAGCCGGCTGTATTTCATAGCTTTTTGTGTTTATGCATATGCGCGTGAGCTTCCTTAAGGCAAAGGTTACGGGAGGAAAAAGAGTGAAGGGCTGATTTAACGGCGCGAGCGATAAGGAAAAGCATTTCGAATCATTCATTTCTGCAGAAGCATGTAAACATTTATGTCGTCGCTACGGAGTGAAGAGGCGTATTCTGGCCCTGACAAGAGGCCATTGCAAACATTAGTTTAACACGACATGACTGATAGACAGTTCACTAATCCTCTTAAAGGAACAGTGTCCCCTCTGGTAAAAACTGTTCCCGGCTACGCGTGACGTCCCCAGAGATTAGAAGCCAAATCCTAGTTGGAAATGTTATACTGATTAGCAATTACACAAATATGAAAAATTGACTGGCTCCCTTGGCAATGACAGCGTCTGCCTAGATCTATCTGAAATATGATTTGACTGCAGGATGCTGAAGCGAAACGGACATTTGTCGTCTGTTTGCGTCGTGGGTTCTTTTTTTTTTGGTTGTTTTTTTTTTTATGAACCGGCGCTATCTTGTGATCTTGCAGCGTGCTCCCCTTCCTGTATTACAGCAAAACATCTGCCGTTTGAAACTCAAATGTCTGCAGCTCTATTACCTCCCAAACCCAATCAGCGTGCAAGATTGCGTTATCAAATCCAGCGTCATGCTGCTCTGCTCTGTCGTGCTGCGGATCAGTGTTCTCCCATGTTAAACCCCTATTTCATAGAGGCTTTAAAACTGATTTCATAAAGTGTTCCGTTTCAAAATGAGCTACCCACCACTCTTGAAAAGTGATGATTACTCTTGCAACATGAGCAGCAGCACAGAAATTAATCTAACTATGGTGTGAAATGTAAGACCTCCTTGGTTGACAAAAATGCAAACTCTTCAACACCGGACTGACTGGATCTGCTACGTTTCAAAGTTTTTGACTTCACAGAGTCTTTCCAGTCCCCCGTCTCTTTATGTGTGGCTTAAATGAAAAAGATAGATTAGAGATGTTATTTTTTTCAGCTTGTGAAATTCAGATGAACAAATTTATCATTATTGGTCAGACAGGACACTGTATACAGACGGCTTAACTCAGCTCCTCTGAAGTAAAGCAAATTTTTAGTCACTCTACAAATTTAAAGTCATCATATAAATTGAGGTTGAGGTAGAAAAACTCCTTCAAAAGCCTGCGTGAGTCTCAAACCCGCATGATAATCTTTCCTGTTCACTGTTTTCTGCCAGCTCCTTTCTTTTCATATTTTTGGAGACACTGAAAGCAAACATGAAGGCACTACACTGGCCTCTGTGTGCTGTGAGGTGGGGAAATATGTGCTCCAGAGTTTAGATGTGGACAAGCTCTGCTGTGATCAAAGGACGTCTTAATTAATTTTGAGCTATTGTGCCATGTACTGCGTTTCCCTCATAAATAGCGATTTAAAAAAAAAAGTCATTATTATTAACCGTGTTATGCAGAAATATCTTATCAGAATAACAGAAACCTGAATATTATATCCTTCGTTAGGACAATATGAGGACATTATTGCAGGATCCGTGTATGATAATGCATTACATTTAGTTTGGTATTCCTAATAAATGAGTATGTATAACCCTTAAAAATTAATTCAATCAAAACATAATTATTGTATCTTTATTTAACATTAACTATTAATCAATAAGAAATCACCTAATATTGAGTGTATTTATTTGTGAAACAGCCACCCTGTGTTCTTACCATGTTTCTACACAATTTAAATGGAAACATAAAAAGGCATATGTATAATATGTTTATAGTGAACATATCAGTAAAACGTAGCCAGACAATTAATTAGAACAACTAAAAACTCTCTTTCAAATCTTTATGATATGTTTAGGGAGTCTGAACTTGCTTGAGGTTCGAGAAAGATTGTGATCTGACGTAACAGGATAAAACAGAACATGAGTTACTGTGGGGTCAACCTCTGGTCTGTGGTGTGACAGTGCTGCACTTTGTCCAGCCGAACCACCTTATTGTGACTCTTCTTTCTAAGAATAAAAGCCCTGCATTCCCGAAAAAGCACAAAACACCCAAACCATAATCGCGTTAGCAGTTCAGTTTCATAGGAACTTTTAGGATGCAGGGCTGAAAACAGAGTGAACGGAAAGGTCTCAGAGTTTGGATCTCTAAAGGCCGGCCTCTTTCGTCTGGTCCTGAGGTGAGCCCTCCGTCGGTAAACAAAGAAGAGCCCGGCATGCTAATTAATAGAAGCTCCGATTCATGACACTCTGTTAATTATAATTAGGAGCTTGTAATTAGCCGAGTGAAAGAATGGCAGCCTGAAAAAGGGCTTCTGAATTGTACCTGCAACGAGATTAAAAAGCAATCGCTGCCTCTTTCTTGCTCAGGCCGCTCAGTTTGGTGATGGCGCATTAATGTGGGCAGCTGCACATACGGTAAACAGGAGCTGACAAGCCTGACTAAAGATCTCCAGGCTGTAATCTTTAAAAGACGCCGATGAGTTGATAGTGGAAAATTGAGTTTTACAGCGAGTACCAGTGTTCATCAGTCCTCATAGGAAGAACTTTCGCCACTCTCTCGGGGTTCTGATGGCTGAAAGCACAAGCTGTCATTAGCCAAAAACATAAACTGCCAATAACGCAACTCATGATATTCATGTTATAGAATTTTAAAATAGTGGAACGGCTGCTACCTGCTGTCAGCAGCAGAACCCCTCTGAAAGACCCGTCTTATCTAGTCTAGCTTTTTACAAGCTGATAGATTTTCCCTTTTACCTGCAGATTATCTAACACTACGAAAGCAAATACTTCCCGTCTGTAAATCACCGCAGACGCCCCAAACCAACGTGACCCCTCACTGGCTTCCCAGTGCTACTTGTACACATCACTTCAAGACGCACGTAGAGCCTTAGCTGTGGGTTGCCAGGTAGCTGATTTACCAGGCAAATTTAAAAATATTAGCTTGAAACATATTTACTTGTTTGCAGAAAGATGAATATGTTAAATCTTGTGTTGGGGATGGTGAGTTTTTATATGTTGCTGGGCTGGCAGATTCCCCGTACTTCCAGCTTTGTTGTAGAGATAAGCAAGTGTCTTCTGGATTCAGATTTAAAGGCAAAATATGAGTATGCTTTAAAATTCCACTGTCTTTCATAGGATAACATACTCTATATTTATTATCATTTTTCTACATCGTATATCCATTTTGGGAGATATTTAACATCAACGTTTAGTTCAACAGCTAATATTGACAAGAATGAGATGAGCAAGTCAGCAAGTTGCCAGAAGCCCACAGTAACCCTGGTTTAACCCAAAAGTCCAGATGACTTTGGCCGAACATCTGTTTAGACCAGATGTGGTGTTTCCCTAAAAATGTCGAACAAACGTGGCACGAAGCGGGCACAACTCCTTCGCCCCTCCAAAAAGCCCTTGGTGGTTTGGGCGCGGGCAGCCTGGTACATAAAAGACTCATAAAGGCAAGAGATCCTGAAGCTGGCCGCGTCTGCAGCCGGCTTTGTTCTCGTCTTCAAAGGCTGCGCTGCTTTTTCACAGGATCAAAATCCACAAACAAATAAGGCTCCGAAAACGAGATACGTACTGTTAGGTACTGAAATCCCCGGCAACTTTCCTTCAAGGCAAGGGATTGATAAGCACAAAGTCTTTGATAATTTTGTGTTGTTGATGGTGATCCCTGGTGTTTCAATGCGCTGCCGTGGCGTCTTCGCCCCGTGCGCGTTTCGTGTACGAGCGGCCGTAATGTGGAAGCCTACCTCACAGGGGCACCTCTGCTCTGGGCAGGTTTTAGCAGGACGGTGACCGTGCTGTCGGTTTGGTTCAGAGACGTCTCCTGGTCGTACGCCGGCATGGAGGGAGCTAGGGTGAGGAGAGGAAAGGAATTCGCAGCACTTTTAGTCGACATCAAGTTTGATCGTTTGTCTTATGTAACAAGTTATTCATCTCTGCAATAAACACAAAAGAAAAGGCAAAGCCAACTTTCTCCCTTTAACACCGAGCACTTAACTGCCTTTTGGCTTTATAGCAACATTATTTCATCATTGAGTATCGCAATAACAGTGGAGTGAAACATTTGCTGCAGTCACAAACGTATTCACAGTATTTGGCTGAGAGAAGTGGTTTGTATCTATCACAATTGGAAAAAAAATCGTCAAGCAGCTTGGTGGCCATCACCTGAATCAATCCCTGGTAAATTAAATAAAAAAATCAATCCCAAGTAAATTAAATAAAAAAAATCAATCCCAGGTAAATTAAATAAAACTTAAATCACCACTGCTCCGACCAAGCAGACAGTTCTGCTGTAAAATCCAGAGCAAATACCAAGGAACCAAAGCTGGTTCAGTAATAAATTGTATTTGAGCTCAAATATTAGTGGGTGACTCCGTTTTTGCACATTTTTCATTAGATTTATTCTGTGAAAAAAAACAATAATTTTATAATGAAGTGAAACCAGCAGGTTGAGTGATAAGCACATGGAACGTTCCCATTCACACGTTTAGAAATAAGACCAGTGGCACCAAGTGGTACTGAACACTACTGGTTTCGACATGCTGTTGACCCGGCTGACCTGAAATCTTGGTGGTGAACTGGGTGATGACAGGGGGGCCGTAGCCCTTGGCTGTGCTGGCGCGCAGGGTGAAGGAGTACGTGGAGCCCGGGTAGAGGCCTGTGAACATGTGGGTGGTCTCATTGCCCAGCTTCACCGCCTTCCCACTCTGGTTGGAGAGGTCCAGCTCGGGGTCAAAAGAGCTCACTGCCTTGTAGGAGATCTGGAAAGAAAGGAAACAAATATTCTACGAGCGACCTCTGGTACTCCGCTTTCAGCTCCCTTTAGCCGGGGAGGATTTGTATTCACACGATGAAAACATTTTATGTCGGAAGCGTCCGAGCGGCTCGGCAGGAACTGCTGTACTCGCCGTGTAGACGTTTAGTGTCGCTCTTATGACTGTGTGAGCGCTCGCATTTTTCATGGCTATTTCCACCCTACTCAGGGAGGCCAAACAGCCATGAAACAATTTGGTACGGTGCTTTACGTTGTTCTTTGTAGGGTGCAGGTCACTAAATTACTATCTCACCTATAAACCGCACACTGTACCAAACAATGAAATCAATTAAACTCAACGCTCGAGGGACTTAAATATGTTTCCATGACGTTTAACATTAGACAAAATGTGCAAAACACAGCTTTTAAATATTCTATCATTTACCTGTTTAATATTCCCTCATATTATAGTGCTGGTGCCCCATGTGATAATTGACATATACAAAGAGAAAATAGTATCATACACTCACTGGGCATTTTATTAGGTACACCTGTACAATCTAATGCAGTTTACAACAGCACCTTCGCTATAAGAAGAGGTGGTTCTTTAGTTTTTTGGCCGCCCTATTTAATATGAATGGGGGGTCAAAACATTGGAAGCCTCTCTTCTCATAATGCACTTAACTTCACCACCCGCAATGACCTCAAGAGTAACAGAGAGTAGAAGTATCAGCTTTTCTGACTGAGATATTTTAACAGTCTAAAAGTGGAATTAATGGCAGAGCTATTGGATTGCATTAGCATGTGCAGGCGTACCTAATAAAGTGAACAGCGAGTGAAAAAAATATGCCACCTAAAGTAGCACTAGGACATGAAATTGATTCACTCTTCTCCCTCAGCCCTGCCTTTTCCCGCTCTGCTACGCTCTCCTGTGCTATGCCCAGCAGTTCAAGCAGGCATCATTATGACCTTAAAAATAAAAACTGAAAAATACTTACTGAAAAATAATACAGGAAATATTTAATTGGTTAGCGTTTGGGAGCAAATAATGGTAATTTGAAAATATTTCTGGTAAATAATGTTTTTAAGGTAAATATTGCATCCTTAACAGCATCTTGCATGAATCTCCAAATCTTCACAAACACAAATACACGCATCTGTGTTTGAACGTGTGGACAAAGTCGGTGGAAGCGGCCGGACCGTGGTCATAGACAGATTAATAACAACGCTGTGTTTCGCTGTAGCTCTCACTTCATATGTGAGCTTCTGGCTTTATGTCAACACAGCATTATGCTGTAAAAGCAGCAGCAGCAGATACTGCATTTTTCACCCGAAACTGATGCAAGCCTGTAGTTTCAAGGAGAGAGGAAATACACTTAATGTATTCTTCCTCCATTAATAAACACTGGGGGCTCTGTAGGGAAGCATTAAGGTGAGTGTTTCTGCTAATATCCATTTTGAATAACTCTAAAGTCCCACTTTAAGAAAATGCCTTGACTCGTAAAGGAAAAACCTCCATTATAATTCCAATTAAGGAACACAAAGGGAGTTTGGAGTGGTGCACAATTTGTGTCCATCAAGTTTCGTAATGCTTCGAGGCCTTCTCATTTAGTCTTTGTCTGTGAAATGAGTGTGTGATGCCAAATCCTATATCCCAACGTTACACGGACAGCAATTCGAAATGACTTGTCATGCTAAACACATGGGCAAGGTTTGCACAATTATAATGCAGCTGCCGCAACACGTGGTAATGCTGGAGCAAATTCCTCTGTAGCTATTATTCAGCCTCGTGTATTAAGCTTTTAAATTAAAATCATTTTTCTGTTGACAGCAGGTTAAATGCCAAATTTATGGGGCATTCGTGAACACTATTCTCTGGCTTACCTTAACAGAAATAAAATTCATCCTTTAAGAAAAACGATGTATACCGTTTCCTATTTTAACCTTTTTGTATTTGCAGACTCTCAGTCTAGACTGACCTTGGACAGACTTATTGTAAGTATTATTCATTATATTTAAGTGATTTATGAAGATTGCAGGTATTAAGGGAAATCGCCTAATATGACTTTTGGTTCTGGGAAAGTTGCGTAGAACTTATTTTTATCACAGTAGCGATGGGGCGCACGTCGTTAGTGCATTAAACAAATTAGGTTGTAGATGGACGAGTAATTAATAGAAAATCTGCTTCATCTCATCAAAGATCACGGGCCGTTTCGGTCTGAAAAGTTGCCAATAAAATGGCATTCCCAGAGCCTGGTCAAAAAGGATCGGAGCTGAAATCTCTTTGATATCAGGCCTTGTCAGGCGTATTTCGGTTTGACTCCTTTGATAATGTCAAATCAAAGCAAGGTCCTGACTTATAAGAAGCAACTTGTGGGGGAAACTGGCAGCCGACATTGTCGGTTACTTTCCTAAACCAGAGTCAGACTGCAGCTGTGTGCGTGAGACACCTGGAGCAAGCTCCTGGCTCACTAGGTTTTCCTCATGTGTCAGGCTGAATTTTAATTTTAATACTCCATCTTACTCTAAAATAAATGTTGTGATTCGAGGCAAAAATCTATAATCGTGCTTAAACCTCAGACATAAATGGATGTCGGTGATTTAGTGCATATTTACCTCGACACATTACTATACTGTTAGTGCTTTCTACTGAGACAGAGGAAAGTAATTGCTGCAGCATATGAATATAATAGCCTTGACTGGATGTTTTCTAAAGTAAAGCACAACATAAGTGAAGCTGACAAAGCAGCAATGCAAACTACGCCGTTTGCTCTGAAGGCTTTTACTTGTACCATAAAATTTTAAAAAACATAAACAACTGAAACATGTTGCAGTAAACGTGATTAAATGTGCACTAAACCTTGGGTATATTGTTCGGCTGCTCTCCGCCAGCACCTCTACGTGTGGACACGGCACAGCGCTGCACTTCACACGCTCCAATCAACAGGACCGTGTTATGATTCTGACTTCAGGACTTCCCTGTCTTGACTGATTTGTCTGTGCGCCGCAGAGAGAATATCTATTTCATATTTCATTCTCTTCTGCCACCTGTGCAGCATATACAGCGGCCTCGATTTCATCGCTGTTGCTGTTCAATCTGCTCTCCTCGTGTGACGAACAGCCCCGTCAGTGATCGCTAACCTAGTGAAAATGCAAAGCTCGGGCGACCGAGAGGGGGAATCAATCTGCAGAACGTGCCGGAGGATTCCTTCCACTTCAAACTGGTTGTGATCAATGTGTACAGAATATGTGTGTGTGCACAGACTGTTTCTATTATTCAAGACTCAATAAAGGGCCTGGCTGAGTCAACATTTGCTCGGTGCTGAAATGTGATATGTGTTTGACGTGTGTTTTAGAGACTGAGATTTATTTGGAGCAATGTGTCGAATGAAAGGAGATGCAAGTTTTTTGGCTTGCAGTTTAATTTTTTAAATTACAAGAACATCAAGTGAGCTTGAAAGGCGGAGCTTGCTGTGAAAAGTTTGACTCGAGTCGAGCTGATCCACAAATACAACAGTGAGATATGAAAATGGTCCAAGTAAAGCCTGTTTTAACAGTCCACGTGATTGTGTTATAGTGACTAGCCTACAAACGGAGGAATTAAAAACCCGGAAAAGTAAAAGTTAAGGCAGAGCCGCTGTATTGGACTGCATTAAATTGCACATATGGTCATAATGTTTCCTGATAGATGTATTTTCTCTAGGCATCTTTGGTTTTGCCTGTTGTTTGCCAATTTACTGTTTGCAACTTATTGCTAATAATGGGAATGTCATTAGCATTTGGTCGCGAGCATAAGTAATCTAAACAATCGAAAAAATGAACCGGATGATTATGTCGGAGGAATATTTTGCAGTGGCATCACAACACGTACGTTTGTGCCACTTTGTACTGTAGTTGCTGACACGTTCTGCTTTAAACTACATGACAACCATGTGCAATGGAAGAAGCCGTGAGTGTTTGTCACTGAAGCAACATCCTGTGCACGCTGACATTACGACTGATTAACACCTACCTGCTGAACGCAGCTTTGAGTTTGAGAAAAGGCGGCAACCTTTACGATCTTGTCGAGCTGGCTTTAAATCCAGTCAGTACATTTTTCTTTATCAAAGTGAACTAACATGTTGAGGATGACATGCAAACAACTTGTCAACTTCTTGTCTAGAAGATCGTCACACTTTATTACTGTGTGCAGGTTTTTACCTTCACTCATGTGAAAAAGTGTTTCACGTGATAAAAAAATCTCACACGAGCCACCGAGAGGTGGAGGTGAAAAACAGCTTCACCCTGGAAGCAAGTGTGTTTAGGTCTCTCCAGACTTCTCAGTCTCCCCTAACATTTTGCCGACGCTGACGCCCCGTGTACCTCATACTGAACGATGATCCCATAGGTCTGCGCCGGCTCTCTCCACTTCAGGATGATCTTCTCTTCATAGGCGCTGCCCTGGATGGATTCCAGAGGAACAGCCCCCGGCACTGTGGAAAACCATCACAGAAACATTTGTTGTTTCTCCGAAGCGGTTGAAATTTCCCAAGTTTGAAATAAGTTTGTACAAAAGGGCAAACAGCAGGATTTCCTTGATACATATTTATTGACATTTTTGCCGACTGCTTTGTTAAGTTAAAATGTTGCCGATGAAATTTTGATGAAAGCAGTCCCTACAGCACCTCACGCTGAGGTGCATAAACCAATCAATAAAAGCTTTTCAAGGACCTACACAACACAAATGACCATGAGCCAAAGTCAGACACATCATAATAGGAATTCGTCAGATGATTTAAATTGTCGGTAAAAACAAGCAGCGAAACGTGTTTTACCGCTGAAGCGAATGCTTTTAACACAAATAGAAATACATTGAAAACAAGGATGAACTAGGATCCCCATGGGAACCGTGCGAATCTTAATCTTTCCACAATGTTTACATGTACTGAGGTGCTGCCAAAGAGATCTGGTCCTATATCTCCCCTCATGTGAATTGCTTTCATTCTGTAAGCGAAACAGAACGACGTGGAAACTTCTTTTTTTTTTTTTTTTTCAGGATTTATCTTCAAGAATGCAACTACAGCTACACCCTGTCTGTACCCAGTTTCCCACGGGACCCTAAACACACAGATCCACACAGCAGTCAGATATTGAGAAACAGTTGCCACTTTCAAGTTCCCAAACAGAAATATCTGAGGCAGACATGACAGGGCTCTCTTTTCGTCAGCTGAGCCCGTTTGTTATCGGGCGGCCGCGGTTCCTTGAGACTTCTGTAGAGTTCATTTCCTGTGTCTGCTCAGGCAACACAGAAGATCTTTCATCTTTGAAGGAGGTGGAACTACTACACAACACAGTCGCTTGTTGTCTAACTCTCGTGTTCTCCTGAAGAATATTTGGAAAACCCCAAACTTGTGCTCAGTAGAAACGGTTTATGATCGGGTAAGAATTTTTCAACCGTCCCAAAAATTAATAGATGACAAGTTTAAATATAAAAATGAGTTTTCCTTTATGCTGTTGATTGAGTCTACAGTACATGTCAGTTTCTCTTCTAAACCATCAAAAGACACACAACAATCCTCATGGAAATAACCTGGTCTTACTGAATATGAGGTTACGATATATTAGTAACATTATTAATCATATTAAAATTAAATACCATATTTAAACTAATTAGTACGATTAATAGAATTAAATACTGTTATTGTAAAATTACCTGTTTTCTATACTAATACTAATTGTTTTGAGTCATAATTTGTATTTACATAATTATTTTTTAAGATTTTACATTTTGTTATTCAGCAGTTCTTGCCTAAATAAATATAGAAAAAAGTGTATGATATGTCCAAAATCTAACATGAGGCTTCCAAATCCCACCAAGACAAAGAAAGAACATAGACTTTGTCCACTCTTGGTTTTATGTTGCCTGATTATCTTTTTTAAACTACATACTGAGTTACTAATAAAAAATTGGAAACTTGGGGCTTCCTCTTTGGAAGAAAAGTTTAGTTTGGTTTATTTTTTTATGTCGAGAATGGGCTGGTCTCAGCTGCATTTCTGTCTCTCTTGATTTCGGGGACATCTTGTGCTCACATTCTCTGGACTCTGTATATCCCAGAGCCTTGAGATTCAGTACGAGCTGTAGGACCCTGACTCGTCATTGCACACCGTACGCTCTGGTTGGTTGGCCCTTGCTGACCTTTCAAAGGCTTTACCATTGGCGTTGCTTTATTTATTTAAAATTTTAAAGGCATTGAATCTAAGCTCAGTTAATCAGCCGTTTGTGTCCAGACCTGGACAGAAAGTACTGCACCCATCTATCACCCTTACCATCTTCATCGGTCTGCACTTCCAGCTCGGTGCTCTCCTTCACCCCCTCCGGGTTCCGCAGGACCAACTTGACACTGAGGTTCGTGAAGGGCGTCAAGTTGTGGATGGTGTGCTGAGGATCGCGGCTCTGGGTGTCGTAGCACACCTCCTCCCGGGTCTCCTCCTTGCCACCCACTTTGGAGCGATACTGGACCGTCAGGTTGTAGCTGTGGCAGCGGGTCACATTGTAGCCCAGAGGCTCCCAGCGCACCGTCACTTGCTTGGATTGAATGTCCACCACTTCTAGCTTCCGTGGGCCGTGCATGGGCTCTGGCGAGACGGACAGAGGGAAAGGGGGAGAATTGTGAGCATGCATCGAGAAAATCAATTAGGCCAATATGAAAGAGCAGGTAGTGCAAGATAGTTTCAATGAAATCAGGGGAATTAATGAGGTCCTTCCCCGGAATCCAGAGTGGTACTTTTCAACACTCGAGACCCGGCCAGTACTTTTGTCCCTATTGAAATACCAACCCCTCTGTTTGGAGTCGATATTTCCCGAAAATATTTTACAATTTCAAAGCCACAGCCTGATACTGAATATTGCTCCATCCCATCACCATTGCTAACTCGGCCTCACAGCAGCCGCACACACCAGGACGGCCCAGGTGTGTTGGCGAAAACCCTCGGCGGGTGGTGTATCATCCATTCAAAGCACGCCATGCCTTTGCTCCGTCTACCTCGTCCTTTGCCTTTTCGGCTTCTCTATTCCATCTCTCCCAGTCGGTCAACTATTAGCGCCACACTGATACAGCTTCAACCAGCCTGTCAATCCAGGCGGGACACAACCCCCACTGCCATCCTATCACTTTTAATCACATTCACGGTGTCTCCTTGCTGTTTCTCTCCTTCCTCCTGTCTCCTCTCCCTCAGTATCTTTTTCTCTCCGTTCCTCTTCGCCATTTCCTCTATCTGTCCGTTTCTTATTTTTTCTGTGGCTCTACCATTTCTCCGTCTTCTTCACCGCCTCGCTCTGTTTTCCCTGTCTGCTTTACCCTCTTGCTCTCTCTCTCTCCCTTTCCTTTCCTACTGGAGGAAAGCAGCCCAAGCACAAGGTAATGGGATCAATTTCCATTCCAGGTTAAATTCGCAGTCCATTTCTCTGGAACTTAACACTTTACCACCTATTAGGAAGAGCCAGGGCTCAATTTCCCCGTTCCCCAGGAGACGCCATCCACCAATTCAGAGGCAGCCACGGCAGCCATGTTTAACATTCTGGAGGTGCATCAGGGAGACTGGACTGGAGCTGCAGCATGCTGTTCATTTCAAATGACTATGCAAAGGACATCACAAACAAGCATAAATCTAAAAACACTGCTGTTAGGTTTTTGTTAAGTTACTATAGCAGATTTCTACTGAAAAACAGGACCCAACTAATCTAGTTTTACTGAGAATTCATAAGTTCAGTTCATAAGTTCTGTGCAGCGCTTCGGAGAGGTCACAAGGCAGAAGCGAACGCGTTTCCGAGAGTAAGGTCATGAACTATGAGGTTTGCACGAGTCAAGAAGGACAACGCAATTACAAAAAAGTGAGAGAGAAAAAGGGCGTCTGCTACGGCAGTTGAATGAAAGATGGAACATGGAGATTTCATGAGGAGGAACAACGGATGTGATCTCTTCTGCGTTTTCGTAGAGCAGCTAAAATAGTTATTAGAAAGGCCTGAAGGAGGCAGGGGAAAATGTGTTGAAGACGGGAACAGGGGAAAGGAAATCAATGAGTAGCATGAAGCATAACCAAAGGGCTTCCAGTGATCAAGTATGTCAAAAATATGGGTAAAAAAAATACACAGAAGGTTCTGTTTAAGAAGTTGCCATGGCTCTGCACAGTCCAAACAAACTCCTTGACAGATCAGTTTTTCCAAAAATTGGAAAAATTGTCAACAGAAATGAGTAGTTTATTTGATTAATTGAGAGGTTAGACTGGTGTTTGAGACATCCCAGCCTGCTCCATTGTCAATCAAACAATAAAAGTAACATAGCCTCCCGCTTTAAACTAACGCAATCAGACCAAAACGAGAAATTCTAACACAGAAACCAGAAGAACTGCAAAAGGAAAAACAGGCCTCCTCAAATTGGTCGCAATGTTGGGAAAGCCATGCAGAAAATAGAACGTTAAACCCCTTTATTTGTGGAACTATCTGTTGCCCGCACTCAGTGGGCAACGGTTACACTAAAAGCACAGAGAATTGCAGGGTGGCCAGGCACGGAAATCAAATTAAACCAGATGCTCTCAAAGTGACAAATGCACCAAAGTGTGAATCTCAAGCAGACGTGCACAAGCGGCTGGGAGGGAAGTCTCATTTCTGGAGCGTTCAAGGAGAATGTCACACTCCCATCTTCGTGGAACATCATAGATAATGTCGCTGCACCGTAATTCTGGCCAATGGAGAGATGCCAACAAGAGTGGGAAAGGCTTGTGGAAAACAGAATCGTGCAGAGAAAAGAGGAAGAGAAATTAGATATGAAAAAGCAAATAGTCATCCACATACGTTTAGATTAGGACTTCCGCATGTGGTAACAGACCGATGTTTCTGCTGGTAATCCAACAGCGTTTGTCTAGGTACATAAAGGAAAATTGGCCATTTAGTAAACGGCCCTTATGACAATATTATAGCCTCTCCCTGGGGTTTTGTTGAGAAAAGGCTAATTGTTTGTTGCCCCATTGGCTCCCTGTAGTGCAAATGCCAGCTGTCTGAGGGAGGCAGTAAACTGTGGGGATCTGTGGTGGACGCAGCATCCCAACTTGTACCCCGTGACTCAGAATGACATCATCTGTTTGCACGAACAACAAAGTGCCTCATCCATTTCAGAGCCTGGTCATAGTTGACTTTGAAGGAAGAGAAAAAAAAGAACAAAACAACCTGTACCCTCTTCCCTACTTAATCTGAAATGAATGGGGCCGGGCTGAATGGCTGATATCCTTTATAAATCCTTTCGTGCCTCAACGGAAGCTACACAGCGGTTTTCAAAAAGGCCCATAGGCCCATGAATGACAGCTCACGAGATGAGCCTGTTATCCCAGTCTACTGTGACTGCTAGTTTACTTTTATTGACCGACAGTAAGAGGCTCAGTATGAAAAGCACAGGCACAAATCACAACAAGGAATAACAAGGCTCTCTCTTGAAATCCAAACTATCTTTTTTTTTTTTTTTTAACAATTCTTACAAGCTATCACACTGAGGGCAACATTGGGGTGAAAGCACTGAAAATATGACTCTAATATCTCTCCAGTATGGCAGATATTTCTAGTGGAATAGAGTTATAATAATGGCTATGAGAGCATCCCTTGGAGCAGGAAATTACCGAGGTCTATCTTATGCCAGGCCGCACAGAATGAGCTCGAGTGGGAGCCAGGATTGGTATTCCAGGCGGTGGACAAATTATCACCTGCCCCAGTCTCGCCGATGTAATTGAATAATTTGAATTTGACATTTACATAGAACTATTAGTGATTTTCGGTCATTACGGCATGACATTTAAATAATGTTTTTAAAAATTATCAGCACATTATTGCCTCTTGTTAATTTGAACAGGCCCTGCATACAGTACACGCCCTCGCAGCCAATGTGATAATGTGCTTTCCAAAAACGCGATACAAAAACAACAAATAACCGCATGTTGCAGCCGTCTGTCCTGGAGGGGGGATTCAAATGGTGCACTTAGCCCCTGGGTAGAGGGAGACATTAGTCCTGGATGAAAGGAAACAAATTGGGCATGTCCGGAGCACAGCCACTTTACTGCGAGACAAGTGTGTGTATAAGGGGAAAGAGGTTGTGTGTTTTCTAGCGTGTTTGCGGCCTTTTGTGAGCGAAGGAGTGCCCAAACATGCGCACAGAAGCGCGGCGTCTCAGTCCCTATATGTACAGAAGAACGATTTACTTATCAGATCTTCCTCAGGCTTTGCAGTGTACGAGTCACTCAGAAAGCCCGGATCTTTATCAGACCCACCATCGATTAAGAGCAGAAAAGCCTGGTGCTGGCGTAGACTTCCATCTCCCAGCTCAGCAAACAGAACCAGGAGGGGGAAAGAAAAGACTACTTCCTCAATGATTAGAAACCCCCAGCAAGTCAATGTAGCTCCTGAGCCCCAGTCGCTATCTCATCAGGATGAAACGGCGCTCAGGTGGAGGAGGGAGGAGGAGGAGGAGGAGGAGGGAGCCTCGTTGTGTGGAGATGAAAAAAGACAAATGCCTCAGCTTTCCCGGGACGGCGTGTAGACTGTCGGATTCCTTGCCGGGGAATGTCAGCCGGGGCTCTTCGCGAACAGGCGCCTTCGTCGAAGACAGTACCAAAACAACATGACAACGGCGAAGATTAAATCCTGGTCGGAGTGCCGTTTTCATGTAAGGCGTTCCATTCTAGGCAGTGAGGCCTGATATTGCCATCACTTATCTCTCCATTGCTGTGTGTTACTCACTCTGTTCTGTTTGAGCTGGGCGGGCTAGGAGGCGAGCACATTTGTTTGCCTCTTTCTATTACATCTCAGTGATAGCACTGAGGCCATTGAGGTAATGACATGGGTTTTACACTTAGGAAATCATTTTCATATCCCGCAGAAGCGAGCCGTAATGATAGCTTTTGATAACCGACAATCAAAGCTCCATCACCCTCCTAGAGTGCTTCTCCATCCAACCCTCTGGAGGAAGGGAAGGAGGGGAGGGGGGGTTAAGAGGAAGAGACGGAGGGAGTCGGCGTGTGGGTGGACGGGTGGGTGGTGGTGATTGAACGGAGGATGCTAAGACAGAGGAGGGAGGACGACGGAGGTGCCAAGGTTTTTGTTCCCATCAAATGCAACAAGTAAAACGAGGCCTTGGGATCGACATGTGTAC
This sequence comes from Channa striata, assembly GCA_033026295.1. Classification (NCBI taxonomy): domain Eukaryota; kingdom Metazoa; phylum Chordata; class Actinopteri; order Anabantiformes; family Channidae; genus Channa; species Channa striata. Next base: position 15,369,829 of record CM065185.1, on the reverse strand, counting down.
ACATGTTATAATTGATGGCACTTTAAAGGCACATTGTGTTCAAGCATCACCCTGCACACCCATCACAACGTCAGAGACAAATGTGCTCAGGACACACACACACACACACACACACACACATACACACACACAGGCACTTTGCCCATAGCTTGGGGGTGTGGATAATCACAAGGATTTATTGAATGGTGGTGGTCGCTCCTCACTCTATCAAGTCCTTCTTTATAGGCCTCGTGATAAATGGGACTGCCACGATGGGTGGGGATGAGGAGCACAGGGGCCCACGAACGCCCTGGATCGAATTGAAACCACAGAATGAGCCCTGGTGTTGGCCGGAGCTGGGCTGCCACCCCTGAAAGCTGTAGGAGATGAATAGGTGAATGCCCTTCATCGCAGCGCATCGAAAGGAAGAGCAAGAGTGCGAGAGGGAAAGTAAGACACACTTAACCAGCACAGGAGGATGATGCATGACAAGAACTCACGACTGTCAAGTAGTACCAAGTCAGTGCTCATCTTTTTCGTGATCGACTACCCTGTGCTTCGCTACAGCTAACAGCGACTGTGTGAGTGGAGAGGAGCTGCACAGCTGCACACTGCTCGTCGTGGAGTCATTTATATAGAGTGCCTATACATGTATTCACAAACTTCTTCTTTATTGCTTTACAACATTAAATTGACAATCACAATCAGCTTTAAACATCTGGAACGCTGCATTTTTTCTTGCCATTCTACTTCACAAAACTCCTCGTACCTTGTCAGGCTGCCAAGGGATTGTGAGCGAATCAACCACAAATTCTCAATTGGATTGAGGTGTGGGCTCCGACTTGGCCTTTGCAGAGCATTAACCTTGTTGTCTTTGATCCATGTCTGTGTAGCTTGGCGTTATTGTCTTAGTGGAAAGTTCACTTGTCGGCTGTACACTGCCCAATGACGGCTAAGAAAGGCTCCAGAACCTGGCAACCCCCAACAGGATTTTACCCTCTATCTTTAAAGGGCCCAGTGCAAAGAAGCATCCCCACAGCATGACGCTGCAGCGTGGTTTTCGGCAGGGTTTGGTTCCTGACAAACATGGCATATTCTTTGATGATAAATAGCATCAATTTTGGTCTCATCAGACCAAAGAATCATCCACGTTCGGTTTTTTAAGACGCATGTACAGATGATGGTATTAACTTTACCCTACGCAATGTTCAGCGACTTGTACGTTTTGTTGTAACCCTTGCCTGATCTATGACTTTAATAACATTTTCACGAAGCTGCTTGAACCGTTCTTCAGGGTGTAGCTTTGTCCAGGATACTGGATTACATTTGACCGGACCTTTTGGATCCAGGTGTATTCATACTACAATCCTTTAACACATTTACTGCACCCAGGTGACCTTCATTCCACCAACTGTGTGACACCTAAAATCAATGGCTCCACCTGTGACAACTTAGGTTAGTCACTTACCTACTTTATGATCTATATCTTAAATTAATTTCCCTAACTTTGTAAAAATTAGCTTTTTTTTGCCTACTCTTTTGAGGCCCTATTAAATTGACTATGTTTCAATGTTGCAAGTAAATAAAAGGGACATTTTTTTCCAACATACAGGGCAGGGCAGAGATTTCAAGTCCACTCAAACTAAAAGAGGTTATTTATCATAAAAGTGACATTCAGCTGGGTAGAAAGGGAGTAAGTACTGTGTCACAGAACAAATGTCAAGCACTGGAGGTCCTTCTGTCATTGCTACATTTTTACAATTTGCGACAGGAAGGAAATCAAATTTTTTTCCCTAATGTCAGCCATCTGCAGTTACAATTTCTAAAGCCCTTTAACTTGCTGGATTCAAAACATTGATCTGAAAATGAAATTAAATAAATGAATAAATAGCAGGATAAAGTATATAGTGAAAAGATTAAAAGAGCAAAGATAGGGACCGTGTCTCGAGGGTTAAAGGTGATAGGAAGCGAAACAAAAGGACTGTCAGATTACGGGAACAGCAGAGGCAGCGAAGGTGGAACTGGGTAAATCAATCTTTAATTTCGTTTCTACAAATATGCTGTGTGGTTATTGGGGTCAGAGTGGCAGGTAGCACGACCCCTTCCTCCTCCACCTGTGTCTTAACGCAGACACGTGCCTGTAGTTAGGACTTAAAGGGAACACGAGCAACACAAGTTCTCATTTACCGACAGGGACACAATCTCTACAGGAGCAGTGGGAGGTTACCGAGGTGATTCTTCAACTTCAACGCTCCCCAGATGGCTCGTGCGGCATTGTCATTTGTCGCCAAAACCCTGCATGTGTCGCCCTCAACTCAGGGTGTTGCCCGGGATGTAAATCAAAGTGAAGCGCTTGACTTTGTGAAATGGTTGCTGCGTTTTCCGAGTCACCTACTTAGGAGATAAATGAGATCTAAGATCTAGCCATCTAGATGGGAGAACACAGGGAATAAATCGCAGCCTTCCTGACGTTCCTGTGCTTTATTTGAAGACGAGACGCAGAAATGTTCTTCAGTTAAGAGTTATACAACAAGACTGAATGAGTGCTTCCTGGACGCCTTGCAAGGGGAATGGGACATCTATAATTCAGCAAAAGGATGGAGAAAATCTGTGACAAAAATTACAGCAGATAGGCTATGAATAATTAAGCATGGAGAATAGAAACATTTAAAGACCTTGAGAAGCATTTCAGTTCAAATTTAAAAACTGCAGAAAAAAAGTATCTCAGAAGTCTGACTAAACTACCTCTACTTATCATTCTCATGAGGCTCAGGAGCTGAGGATGCAAACGACCTCAAAGATAATTGTTAGCGGGGAGCTGAAGAGGCACCTCTGGAGTAAGAAGTTTACGGGAGTGTCACCAGAGTTTTGTTTGTGCGCATCTGTTCTCCGACTCTCAATTATTTCATGTTGGGGGAACAGATAGATGGAGCTATTGAGATGAGGGAAATAATAATAATGAAAGATCTATAAAAGCAGAAGCTCCCCCTCTCTTTCCTTTCCAATAGCTGTTGTTTGAAGACATGTCCTTGAAAGGAACACAATTTGCCTTTCGTGGAGCCAATATCATAGAACACAATTTGCCATTCTACTTCGAACTGCCTGTGATAAAAAGACTTTTATTGCGGTCCTCTTACAACCTTCCTACACACCACAAACTCAATCTACCCTGTTTTCCCCGACTGACAAAAGAACAGAAATTCAATGGGGCCTCAAACCAAGGCTTTCCATTCACCTTGCCACAGACAATATATAAATCCTATAGGTCACGTGACTTCAGGCTTTTGTGGGTGACAAACCACACCAATGTTATCAGAGATGGTGAGGTGAAGTGGCCATCCATTCATGGCTCAGGCTAACAATACCATTAATTAGACACATCACACCAAGCAAACAATTTCCTTTCCTTTTAGACCCAGAGACACAGATCTGCTCATTCCCAGCCTCAGGGGGAAAAAAAGGCAGCCATCGCAGAGGGTTAGACCTCGCCGAGGCCATTTGCCTCGTAGACGTGCGGGAAGCCGTACTTGGAAAAAAATAGCGGTTGTGGCTGACAGGTCATCATTATCCTTTTGTTAATAAAATGTTAAAGCTTGGTTAGACGAGATTTGGCAGGGCGAAATACACTGACTCATTTGACTGTGACAGGAAATAATGTAAGCTGATGGAGCTAACCTGTTTAGCAGGATAAAATTAGCATCCAACACTTTAGAAACTGCACAGTTTTGATGAATGCGTTACATGTTGTATCCATGTTCCTAAATGCAGATATGCAACATCCGTCCGACAGCGTAGGAAGATTTAAGTTCATCGACTAATGATCACCAACTTTTAATGACAAATACTAAATAAAAGACTTTGACTAATTAAAAACACGATTACATATTTCATCAGTGTCTAAACACAAAAGACAACATGAAATGTGCAAACATGGACTTGATGAAAGCATCTTATTCAACAACATTAAGCATCTGCAGGGTCAAAAACACTTCAACAGAAGGACAGTTTTCCCTAACTCCCTAAAATCTCTGGTTTAGTTGCTGTTGAGCTACTGATTATAAAAAAAGCAACTTAGAGTTATTATTGTTGTGTATCTAACATTACTAGGTCCATGAACTGGCTAAATAATTAATTAAAAACAAAGACACATAAAAACAGCTAAGACAAACTATAAAAATGGAGGCAGCGTGCAAATGAAAATCAAGGTAAATTAACAATTAATGCTGGCGAATGTGGACGCAGCAGATATCTTTTGCATTGCTATAAAGTGTAAAAGTTCCAGGATTAGAGTGGGCAGTCATCTTAAGTGTGCTGGCCAAAGAAATAAACCGCATTAATGTTACCTTCGGTGGCAGACCGACAGTGTCCAGGATGCAGTGGCATACAGGAGCTAATGAAATGACGGATGTCCTCCAACTATCCGGCCTATTTAAATTCAACTCATTGAACAACATTAGTTTAAAAATCTGTCTGATTTTGTGATAGAAGAGCCTGTAACCATGGTAACGTTACACAACAAAGACGGGGACAAGTGTTGCCTCAAAATGTGAATGTATATATATATATTTGTGAAGTAGGCTAAAGCAAGCATTTCAAACTAATTTACATTTTGTCAGAAGACTAGACTAAAAGACTAAAATATCCCCGATAAGCCCCGAAGGAAAAGTGAATCTTACGTTCACTCCATCTGGACACTGGTGATTCTTGCTATTGTGCAAGTGCAACAAATTGAATTGTGACCTGTGATTCTAACACGTCCCCCTTGAAAACTGAGATGGTTTATCCTGTTATTACAATAGCCGGCCAGCACTTGCACCAAAAACCAGGTAAAAGTTCTTCAAAGTTAATGGGAATATTCATTCTCACAAGCTGGTACCAAGTCGTAATTGTCCTTAAGTCGGGTCATTACATTCTCTGTCTATCAGCCTGAATGGTTTCTTGACAAAGTTAAAAAAAGAAAAAAAAAACATGGTGGGAAAAGGGCCTTTTATATTGTAGATTGCACTTTTCATCGTCCCCTTTGACAGCTGAACAATGGCAGAAAAAATGAATGACATTAACTTACCTAAATCAGGCTCATCATTATTCATTACTTTGTACAGTTTAAAAGCGGAAACGGTGAAAGAAAAAGTTAACGTTTCAGGAAATGGCACTAACAGACAGTTAACCATACAGCTCATATGATTGCTATTGTGTCCACTATGCCCATGAAACGGTGGCAGAATTTTTTTCTAGAGGTTTTCGTGCGATTCATAAACTGCGTGGTCATGACGTTGCTCAGATAGGATTTTTATGGATAATACAGATGTGCACAGGAGCATGACTTTAAATGTTCTGTGTCACACTGCTCCTTCCCCATTTCCTTGTGCAATGAAACCCACTAAGTATTTTATTGGGCAGCACTATGTGCAGTATTACAGTAGCATTCTAGCAAAGGATGTATATATTTTATTGCATTTTCTGTAATTTATGTAACATGAACATGATTTTTCACTGCAGAGAGACATCCTGACATTTGGGTTCACGGTACATTTTTGTCCTTGGCAACATCACCAGATGCTAACGTCACTCCTGCTTGCATCCAAACAGACCTGGGCTTTCACAAATTAAGCAGAACACTAAATGCAAACGCCCAACCTTGGTTGTGGGTGAACATAATTGCGCAGCTCCTCCCCTACTCTCCACTGTTATAAATGGGTGTTTAGGCGAGGGCTGATCCCTGATTAACGCCGATTCCCTCGTGTTTAATATCACTCAGCGCAACAGAATGGCAAAGTAAAAACAAACAGATGAGGCTACTCCCACGTGGTGGCGGAGCGCAGATGGAGACAACTTATAGATGGAGATGTGGAGTTGGCAGAGGCTGGAGTCTGAGCAGGTGTTTGGACCCGGCATGGACATCATGTTCTGCCGTTTTTAAAGCTCCTGAGAACCAGCGGGACAGCGAGGGCCGCCGGGTGAGGATACAGCTCGCAGGACAGACTGTTCCTCTGCCGTGGAAACCAGTGTAAAATTATCTCTTCGGCATCAGAAGGAAACGTGTGGGCAAACACGCCATGCGCAGCCCCTTCTCTCGCGCAATCAACTCAAAATGATTTCACATTCGAAATGCGCCGGCAATTGTCTGACCCTAAAGCAGATTACGACGTGAGGATAGAAAAGCTCTGCCAAATCTGTTTCCACACGACTCCGGAGTACAACTCAGACTGCAGAGGAGTAGCTGGTTAAGGGTTGCCTATCTGCCTTCCCAGTGTGGGCTGGAAATGGTTTCTCTGTGTGAGATAGTCTCTCGACAGTGTTGCTGAAATGCAGAGCACCCTGCTGTGATCCTGGGGCACCACCTGATAATATAGTGTCTTTCTTCAAGTAGTACTTACCAAGCGTGGAGGATTCTGAAGTGGTAAACAACTTCACACGGACACATATTTTGCACGGAAGAGGAGCACGTCTCCCAAATGCTTTTCTCTTTTAGCTCAAAAATGTTTGGCGAGTAATTTCGATCAGTATGAAAAGGGGAAATAACAAATTGTAACGCGCTGAGATATTTGACATTGTTGCTTCAAACACAGGAGGCTATGCAAAAAGAAAAATGTTGTTTGAATCGTTCCGCGAACCCTTGATACCCATAAATAACCCCCTAAAGCAATCAAAGAGCCTTGAATAAGACATTCTTTTGATGTTCTCTAGGAAAGTAATGGAAGTGCTTCATGGGAAAGAAAACCTTTCAAGGGTACCCCTTTCTTCTTCCTGCTTCTGAATTGAATTGGTGGCGTCCTTGCATTATACATTCCCCATTTTACAGAAGATTGAATTAAAACATCCTTTGTCATCAGAAACATTGCTCAGTTTGTGAAGTGACCAAGGCATGGCGATGAATAATTATGAGCCAGTGCTCTAAAGTGGCCACAGATTTTCATTAGCGCCTCCAGACAGCAGCGCGGGGAGACCCGGAGCAACTCTCCGGGCCCGTCTGTATCAACATTGATGTATCACACAGCCCTGTGAGTCTTAACCGTTCAATTAGGAGCTCTGCTGAGGCCCGGGCCTGTCAGTGGGAAAGACCAGCAGAGAGCTGGACAAGATCAAGAGCTGCTTCCTCAATCACACTTCAGCAGCCGGGGCCATCAATCTCCCCGACTGCGACCGGCGGCGTGGCCAAAGAGCAGGACCCCTGCAGCCGCCGGGCCTGCTTCGGAAGGCTACGCAGGTAGGGCCATTCATCCCTATCAGCCCGACTAAAAATGAATGAGCTCATGACCTTCACAGCGGGGAGAGCGGGTTACACCCCGGGCGGGGAGGGGAGGAACAAAATCTCATTTTCATCAGCATTCCTCTGGACACAGAAACGGCATTAGCCCGGGAAACTGCTGATGCTGGGTTTGTTTGGTTCCCAGAGTTGGCATCTTCGTCCAGCATGGGAATTTAGCTGGTTAATGTTGTGAGAAGGGCAATTTGTACAATATCATCAGGCATTCTGAAAGTGTTTATGTACATGTTTCAGTTCGAATGCCCACAGCTTAGCAGCAGTATAATGCTCCAAATTTAAGGTGCCACTCTGCTGCACGCATGACATCAATCTGAGTTGCTGATGGATTAAGAAAGTTGAAACAGCTTTGAAATGAGAATTAAGCTGAATAAACAAGTAGTTATAAAGTTAACCACGTGGCAGGGCACTTTTCAACTCTGCGTCTGAAGCCATTATGAATCATTTCAATTATTGTGACATGCAGCTGTTCCAAACAGAAAGAAATGTTAAAATAGTTTATTTGAATGCCTTATTATTCCATTGCTTCCCAGATGTTACCAGTTTTTCTGTTACATGCAATGCTTAAATGTAAGAACAATTCTAATTGTTCCAGGTGCTTAGTGTGGAATAAATTACTTCGACAATTTGTGTCCATATGGCAAAAATCCTAATGAAGATCTATAGGTGGAAACAGTGGAAACAAGGGTGTTGTCTATTAAAGAAAAACAATTAGCCAAGTAAACTTCCGATGATATATTTGATTTATGGGGCATTTGTGAGCTGCAGTTATTTGCTTCACGTGCTACGCAGCTTTACGGGAAACACAATGGAGCTTTAATAACAATGCAGGCACGACTTCTGTTCACTGTGTGCCGGGAATGATAAGTAAAACAGGAATCTTTTTCAAAAATGTTTTATGGGTTTATAAAACTCAAATACAACAGGCCTTAGGCGATAGCAATAAAATACTTTTTAAAAACCGATGAATTAATAGACAGCTTGAACTGCTCTGACCACTCTTTTCCTTTTTTTTTTTTTAAACACGACTGTTGAAAATTCAGTATCTCTCTGTTTATTCAAGTGGGGCACTTTTGTTCTCCGTGTCATTGTGCTGTGTTGGAACTGCACACAGTGAAAGTGTGAAAGTATTATATCCATTTGTTAGCTCTGTAAGCCACTGTATGAAAACCATGTTATCTTTATTTCAGCATGAGAAATATCTCATATTAATAGGCAACGAAGGGGAGTCATGCGCGTGCTAGTCTCACTGCTGCCACCTAGAGGCAAAGAAAAAACTGCTGCGCCATCTGCAGGAAGCTTTTTGACCTTTGGTTTTTCTTCATGTCTGTCAGATTTCTACTTTCATGTACAGCTATGCCAGGTATCACCTGCAACATACTGAGATACGTCCTCCGCAGGATGACAATTACTTCATGTTGTCAATATCTTTGCACAATGATGAATTACCGTTAAAGATACTGTTGGATTGTTGTCATATCTCCATTAGTGTCATTGCCACAAAAATGTTGCAATTCAATAAAAGCAGAAATATGGCATTCGTGTGTGTGGCAAATCCATCATGGAAACTGACATTGTCAGTTTTGGTTTAACTTCTGTATGTTTCGTGTTTAAACACATAAAGCCACTCAGGCATCTACATGATTTGTGTGATACTGCAAAACACATTATTTCCCCCAAAATCCCTGATGTGTATTTCTGATCTCACCAGCACATTTGGTCCTGGCCCTCAAAGGGGGTCCGGGTGCTCCGGTGCCTCCCTCCAGAGGTCTTGTCAACAGAACACTGATCTCATACTCGGTGTCGGGGTCCAGGTGGCCGATCTTGTGCGTCGTCTTGTCTACAGGCTGCAGATCGTACATGGTGCCCGACACTGTGCGGTACTCCACCTCCCGGTCAATGATTGGGCCGTCCCCATTGATGGAGTTAGCGTTCAGCTGGATCCAAAGATAAGTGGCGCCGACAGCAGTCAGCTGGGGCGGTGCAATAGGCACCGGGGGCTCTAAAAAAGCAACGTTTTTAATGGATGTTAGAAAACCACACTATAACGTTGAAATGGCAGAATGTCTACACAATACGAAATATAATTATGTATTTTCAATTTGTTTAAACCGACATTCCAACAAAACAACACTGATAAATGCTCCTTCCAAACAAACAAGATGATTCAAATCAATCTGTTCTTTTAAACAATCAACCACATCTAAAGCCTCTTGAAGCACATGAAGAATATTTTCATGTTTTCTAGTAATCAAGGTGCAGAATTTAGTAGCCACGTATCAATCAATAGTTCCAGCCTGGAGAATGGAATGTCTCATCACCGGTTGTATGCTGACAGAGTAATCATGCACATTTTGAAAGTGAAGGCAACTTTGAACAGAGGTGCAAATGAAGTCACTCAGACCTCGGCGAACGCTGCTCCCACAGAGCAACGTATTGATTTCAATCAGAGGGCGTCTATGGAAAAGCCTCTTATAATTGTGTACTATAATTGTTGCCATAGCTCTTTTTTGTGCCACAAGCTGCTTTAATCTCTAACTCATGACTGTCGTGGAATTTGGTATTTAAAGTTAAACGTAAAGTGCTTTTAAATAGTTTCAGACACAAAGCTCATTTCCAGAAACGTTGGGACATTATGTATAATATAGGTTAAAAGATGATACTATACAACCCATTTTTGATGACAGAAAATATAGCACAAAGACAACTTATACAATGTTAAACTGACTAATAGTTTTTTAATATGTCATCTTTTGAATTTCATGCCAGTGACACACTTCAGTCTCATGACTAGATATGTAAGGAGAGAGAAGGTGAGTCTTTCAGAAGTGGGTTGGAGCGAGATTTTCATCACGTTGCGAATAAAGATTCTCAACATCTTATACACAAATGGGCTTGTGTTATAATATACTTAGAGGTTTAGTTATGAAGGGAACTTTCGATAACAAGATGGCACTGCAATAGCAATGTATCACTGAAAACCTTTATGGTATATCCATGTAGAAATGACTTTGCTATGTTCAACACTCAACAGATTCCCCTTGAATAAAGAAACAGGAGGGAGAGAACTCCTGCCCACAGTTTTCTCTAATATTTCCCTTTCTTTAGGGCCAGGAGTTGGCTGTGGGGTGACAGTGGCTCAGTTGCTGGAGTTCAGAAAGAGGGTTTGAGGTCCATGGCCTGACTCCTCCTGGCCGTATGTCGAAGTGACCCTGGGCACGACTAGAAATCCCTGAGCTGCCCAACCCCATCTGCTGAGGCTGCAGAAGCCAGTGCACATCTGAGGGCCGGCCCCAAGCCTGGTAAAAATTGGGGAGGGTTGTGTCAGGAATGGCGTTCGGTGAAAAAGCCTGTGCCAAATCAACGTGGGGACCACATGATCCACTGTGGCATGCTACAACTAACAGGATAAGCCGAAAGGGAAAGCAAGCAATTTAGGGGATTTCATCAGTTATGGTTCATATTATCTTTGAAACATTAAGAGAATGCAGAGAAATGCCTGTAAACATGGGACAAGGCCAGAAACCACATAAATAAATAAATCTAAATCTAAATCCGTGCAATTCTGTATTGAAAACCACTCTCTGTTAACACAGTTTGTTGCTACTTCCACAAATTCAAGGTAAAACTACCACGCAAAGAAACAACCATATATAAACAAGATTCTCCGAGCCAATTTAAAATGGCTTGAAGGGAGGTGGAAAACTCTGCTGCGGTCAAACGAAGAAAACACGGACACTGCGTTCTCCACGTTAAGGTCTAGGAGGACCATGACGAGCTGCTGTAAGGACACGCTTGGGTGACCTGCACCATTAATGCTAAATATATATACAGGCTTTAGAGCAATGCTGACATCCAGATGATGTCTTTTTGGGAAAGGCCCTGCTTATTTAAGCAGAACAAAGCTAGACCCCATTCTGCAAATAGCATGGCTATGATTGCTGAAAACATTGGATGCAGTATGAGGCAAAAAAAAAAAATAGTACAAAGGACTGAACTGTTAATGAGAATAACATTTTGTGTACAGCAAGAACTAGGGAAAAAATAGCATTCACTTTGCTGCATGCTAATGTTGTAGCTCAAGGTGAAGCAAATTTTATTTTCTATTGCGTAGTTTAACATGCATTTTGTTTTAGAAGTTCATAAATTGTACTATTTCAAAGTTTCACATGTTTTATTAACTGTGCCAAAATTACTCAGGTGTCAACTGATATTTCTCTAGCTCTATTGTACAGATAATTAATGAATCAAACCATTTTTTTTCTGTCCAAAAAGAAAGAAGGCCTTTTGAACCCACACAGAGTGCGTTCGCATTTGTCTAAAAAAAATAATTTTCTTCTTCAATACAAGTTTATCTTATTCAGAGAAATGTGGTGTTCAATGACAACCTTGAAGATGACCTTTTTCTCTGCTGTGTTACCAATATTTGTCTAATCTTGCTTAAACCTTGTGCCACTTCTAGTTTAATTAGACTTCTTATAATGTCAGACAGTAGTTATTTCATCTGCAGGATATTTTCGGTAATCTTATATTACATAACCTTGTAAAAAGACAATGCGGTAACATTTGAGTGGGTGTTAATGGAAACTTTGGTTCCATAAGAATTATTTCATACTTCACTGTTCACTGTTTTCTTCTCAAGGACTATGATGACTTTCTTACAAGTAAACTTCTATTTCACTAATTAAATAATATATAAATTCAACCTTGTCCACAAGACTTTCATGCTCCAATCTCCGTCTCCTGGTTCACCCAAAAACCCGCCGCTGTAAACAAAGAGCTATCACCCAGTGCTAGGGCGCTGCTTAGGAATCTACCCTTGTCACGTACTACACTAGTTACACGTCCCAGAGGCCATGGTGAGTAGCTCTAATGAGCACACACATGTAACAGAATAATGCCATTAGTCGCCTGGTTGCTTCTCATGGCGTTGTCATGGAGAAGCAGAAGTCTCCAGGCACATTAGGAGCAAGCAGAGGCGTCCTGCAGAGAATTGGAGGCTCTTCCTCAGCAGATGGTTGCTGCCCGGTGACCTCCGTCACAGGTCCCTAAACTCCCACTAATCTAAGATTTCAGCATCGCGGTCAAACATCACCTAAAGCGAACCAGCTAATCCAGCAGGTCTTCTGGACTTCCAAACGATTACGCACACGCTGTCTGCGTGTCTCAGCCACACGGGATTGTGATGTGATCTCAAATCCCGGGTTCAACCACAAGGCTCGGTTTGATTGCGTTTCATGGTTTGTTTTTATTTCCTAAAAGGGGTTTAACCGAGTTAAGTGGCAATATGCTCTGATTAATTTAAACAACAGAAAACAGCACCGACTCGTGCTGAGGTATTATCCCTCACAGCATCGTGCTGTATTAGAAAATATCGCTGTTGTAATTCTGTTTGACATTTGTAATATTTTAAAAAAAAAAGACTAAAATGTTTAAAATGGATTTCCCAACATTGCTTTCATAGAACAGGCAACTCAGGTTGTTTTAAGTTGCTTTTTGTTTGCAGTTAAAAGGTCAGATGAAATTTATTTAATTCCATCATGTGTGTGTATTCATTACAGAACTAAATAGGAGAGTAACTTTGCTTAAAAAAGTGATTAAAAGTGACAACGTTTTTCATCTGACCTTTGTGACGCACATGAACAAAGGACCATCAAAATATGACAACGTTTACTCATATCGTGGTTTGTATCGGGTGACAAAGGTAGCAACATGTCAAAACTCAACTAGTATCCAATACAGTCACTGCATTTTGGACTACATGGTTATTTTGGTGATTATCTTATTATCAAATGCTGTGACAGTGTTAGACTGTAAAATAGAAATGTCCCAAGGTATCAGCTCTGCTGCCATCCAATCAATTTTTATTCTCTGTAGAGAACATGTTTTTATGCAGTGCAATGCATGGATGCGGCTGCTGCCATCAATTCCTATTTTTGCTGGTTTATTGCTTGAGACCATGTTCGCAATAATACGACTAAGCAGCATGATGTATTATTGCAATAAGCATTTTGCTTAACTTTGAAAAGTTCCCGCATCACAAGAGCAACGGCAGCTTATGGTGATGAAATAATTCCTGTAGGTACAGTAATCCTCTGTTCAACAGCCATAGCAGATGCGCCGAAAACAACGGATTACCGGTGTGGAAATACGCTCAAGTGCTGGAACACTTCAGGATATTAACAACTAAATTCACACCGTTTGAACGGGGCAGCAGCGCAGCCTCAGACAGGGCTCTGAGCGGAGCCCCGTGCTGGCTGGAGATGGGCGACAGCGTGGAGATGAGAGTGGCGGCCATACGCAGAGGTCACTGAGCAGCTGTTGTCATGATGTTGACCAGGCAGGCAAACGTTCTGGCAACAGCTGCGTCCTCCTCCACCACAGCACCTGCCTGCTCGCCAGGAAGCAGTCGTAAAAACACACGCTCACGCACATGGACCCCATATTTGTGTAAAAATGAACACCGTGGAGCTCTACACGCAAATATCTTGGCTTTAGTTTGGTTAAGGGTGTCAATGTACAGTAATGCTTTTAAACTTCCGTATATTAAAATATTTCTCTGCTTCTAGCTGAAAAAACTGCTCATGACATCACTCGGAATCATGTTCATGTTGGAGGAACTCTGGGAAAGCAGGCTGACCATGATAACAATCTGAACTTAGGGTTCCTCCAAGTGATGTCATCTGGAGGTGTTTTTTAGATAGAAGTAGAGAGATTTTAATACATCGAAGTCAGAGGGAAGTTTAATGGCATGTACTGCCCAAACTAGAACCAAAAGAAGCAAGTTCAAAATCAGTGAAGGCGTCCTTTAAGTCAAAATTTCCTCCAAGTTATATTCAATTTCAATAAAATAACACTGGCAAAAAGCAAATCCTCAAAAATGATGAACTGGAACGAGTGAGCCTTTGGTGTTTCTGCCAATTACATTATTCATCAATTCAAATTCAAATTCAAAATCAAATCAATTCATCAAAGCTATCTTTAAATTTTTTTTGCACTCATCAATACATAAATAAAATATAATTTAGCAGTACAAATACTGTATATACATAAATAGGACATGTATGTACAAATGCGGACACACCCACTCTGCCTCCCATTGGCCGTTCACTACACAAAGACTAATAATCAGAGGTGCCGCTCGGCTCTGTTAGATTAGTTAGACCTGAGTGTTTATGAATCCTTCTTTCATTCGCCTGTTACATCCACTGAGCCTCTCTTGTTAAGATGCAAGAGGTCCTCATTACGTCGTGTGCTCTTCTAATTGGACCGCTCTGAGTAAGGAATTGATCTGCTCCTGATATGAGAACAGGAGAGGGCCACAATAAAATGACAAGCTTGACTGGCCGGCCTTCGATTTCTGGTGGCCATTCTCATTAGTGCTGACACGGACGCGCCTCGGCAGCCTTGAGTTTGGTAGCATGGCCCAGAATAATACGCTGGAGCTGAGCGGGCGCTTTGAGGGCTCCAGGTGATTCTAACCAGGCCAAGAAAAGAGCCAGTACTTGGACAGGGAGTAATTATCCCTCTTTCAGAACCGCTGGCCGGCGGTGGAGGGGGGGAGGGGGGGTGCACAGAAAAGGGGCTGCACAGGGCCAATCCGTATGGCGGCCTGGGAAAAACACGCGGAGCACTTCCACACGGGGCACATAAATCTGACTGAGTCCTGGCATGAAAGGCAGAAATGATTATCTGGGGATAATCAAGCATTCGCTCTCCTCACGTCGAAGAAAAAGGCGGCGTATGGTAATGAGGAGCGGGGAGACAGGCGTTTGTAACTGCAGCAGGCTCGTAATCCGCAGAGTCACTCCATGGTCACTCCTCCAAAAAAAAAAAGAAAAAACGGTTACGGATGCAGTGACTACACATTTAAGGAGGATTTACGACTCAGACACTTTGCTAGGAGGGTTAAGCACTTGTTTTACGACTGCTACGATAAGAGGAGATATCAGCTTTTTTATGTATGACACTTATAACCGTGAAAACGCCTCTTTTCTTCCTCCAACGAGTTGGCTCATGTCAGAGTCACCGAGGTGTGAAATCTCAGCAGAATTCAAAGTGGGACGCGTTACAAGATTTGATAAATACTTGAATCTGGAAAATTACTGTATTTTAAATATTTATGAAAAGAAAAAAAAAACACTTTGCTCTTAACTGGTTTGTCTTGTGTAAAAATATATCTAGTAACACATTTAAAGCAGCGATCAGCAAAAAAAAAAATTTAATAAATACAACCTGCTGTCTGGCAAGTGCTGCATGTGTTAGAGCGAGGATGTGCGAGTTATTGTGTTGCTGAATTTATGCACAATTGTGGTTTGGAGTGGCTTCAGTGTGTCAGTAAATTTCCTTTGAGTACACCACTGAAACCCACTGATACACTTGGGCAGATAGACTTTATCTCCCTCTTCACTCTGCTGTGTCTGGTCTCGGCCATTCTAGCATGATTGACAGACCTCGATCTGGACAGCCAGGATTAAACCTATCAATCACATAAAGCTTGGAGACACACACAAAAAAAAAAAGAAAGAAAGAAAGAAAGAAAAAAAAATCGAGGCAGTAAATTCAATTGAGAGCACAGGGAGAAAATTGAGGTGAAGAAATATAGAAGGCCATTACCAGGCTATAGTGCTGTAGGAAAGTGAGGCCTTGCAGGATTTAGTTTCAGATGACTCCATAAATTCATATCAAATGACTGCAGAAGTGAAATATCAGTGAGGTTACTGTAAACCTGGTGCCTCGTGCCTTTGTGATCTTTTAGGTGGAAATATGCTTGGTCAAGGACGGCGTTTACAGAGGAAGTACTAATGCCCCCTGGGTAACACATCAACATAAAAAATGTTTTCAGTATCGCCTCGGAGGACAGTTTCTTCCACCAACATGCACATTTCCTGTTTATCTCCCGTTGACTTTGCTGTACGCGTGAAGGTCACCAGGATGGAAAACATCCCTGTTGTCTCTGCACTGTTCGTTCACTAGCTTGTGTTTGTGTCCCTCTCCCACCTTTCAGGACCAAATACTCACGTTTTATGGTCAGCTCGCCGTAATTGGACACTCCAACGCCTTTGTCCGAGTGGACGATGCAGCGGTAGCGGCCCGAGTCGCCCTTGGTCGTGTTCTCCACATCGAAAGTGCCTATGAAGCGGCGGTTGTTCCAAGGTTTAGTGGCTTTCATCGGGGCCTCCCGTCCGCCGATGCCCTGTTCGGAAGCGAGACAGACACGCGGATGAGCACAATAGGCAACGAGGCCTGACCCGGCGTTTCAGAGAGCCTGGTCGAGCCCACTCGTCTGCTCCCGGGCGCGTTTGTTTGCGTCCCACCGCTCCCGTTGGTGGATGATCGTAGGAGTGCATTTATCACGCAGGAAGCCACGCACACAGACACACTGTGGGCTCCCCTCAGCTGTCACCCCTCACAGCAGGCAGATGGGGGACATTTGTTCATTAGAAATATTTCTTCATTACTGTCATCGGGGGAGTTCACTTAATGTTTGTTTTCCAGATCCGGTGCTAATGAGGACGTGTTTGTTAAAATGATGGAGTACCTGGCAAAGGACCTTTACCCAGCGTCATGCTCCCACTGATCACACGTGTGACAGTGTGCTTAGCAGCAGAGCCGGCAGGGTTGTGTCTGCCAGATGCACTACCTTCGCTGCTCAGAACAAGGTCAATTCAAGACCGCTGTGCAGCTCAGCTGTGCCAGATAGAGCGCACGGCTTCTATATAGGTTAAGACCGTACTGCGGTGATCTGAAACAACTGTAATCCCCTGCTTTCCACACACACGGCCCGCTGCAAATCTGGTGAGCAGGTGAAATCTCAAACACAAGGGCACCGTAAAAAAACCAACACAGTTTTAAGATTTAGCGTAGAAAATTGTTGCTTCAAGTTTCCAAATGGTGAACAACTGCATATGTTTGTGTGTTTGATTAGGATTTACAGTGTGTAGGAAATACTCTGAATACTCACAACAACATATATTTCTGCATAGGACTGCGGCTGTACACACTAGCACTGCCACCAATCATCACTAATTTTATGATTGTACCACCTTGTCTGTTATAACCCATGTGGATAAATGCAGTAGATGAGGGCGGACTTTAAAATCCGAGTGTAAGTTTTTAGGTTTTACCTGTAAATTAACTTGTGACTGGTTTAATAATGTGGATATAACAAGGAAAAACCTGAAGCCTCTTTATGCAAAATTTAAACCGACATCTGTAGACCAAAAAGGAACTACTCCATTTGTGGTGAAATTTTAATAATCTCTCATTATCTGTGCCAGATGTGCACGATGACATGCGAAATGTGCCTAAGTGTGAGACGTCTGTGTGCAGAGATGCCATTTTATCTCGTCCGAGTGTCTTAAGGTGAAGAGTGACGTGACTTCCTGCCTCTGCTCGCTCTGAGTCTTCTGTGTCTGTGGATAAACGGCTTGGATATCAGCACACATCAGAAGTCTAGACAGCCTGCACTGCCCTCCTCGGCTGATAAAGCGAGAGTCTAATGCTTGATGAAACTGTATTTTCCTTAGGATGAGCACACATGTCACTCTGTGTACACATCCTACTCTCTGGCTGGAAAATAAGGCATTCAGTAAGACATCTTGAGATGACTCAGAGAGGTTTTTCCCTTCACCACTGCTGTGGTGTGTAAATTTGGCTTGTTGTTGCGGAGCTTATGTATTTAGCGTGACGGCTTGGAGAATATACATCGAAGAACACAAGGAAGAACATTAGCACTCGTGACTCCACATCAGAAGACGCACATTGAGAAACCTGTTCAGTAAGACTAATTAATTTCGGAGGGTCTCCGCTCTGAGGCCGGTTCAGCACGCTGATCTCGTCTTTGATGTGGGCGTCTCACCTGAAGCCAGAGGCGGAAGTTGTCCCGTTTGCGTCCATTGACGGTGCAGTGAAAAGACGCAGTCTGTCCAGCGTTGACCTCCACTCCTTTGATAGTCAGGAAATGAGGCGTGTTCACTGAGACAAAAAGCAAATGTTTATCAGGCAACAGCAAAGAGTTTATTTTGCCAAAATGTGCACACACAATTGTACGGGCTAAAGGAAGCAGCCCTCGATGGATCCTGCTTTTCTTTGTTCCTCGCCAATGCCTCTCTGTGCTGAAGGCCACCTAAAAGCACCCGGAAGCCTCATTTCTGCTGCCTCTTAAACTGCGTCCCCTTGTTGATCGAGGGGGTTTTTCCGAAAGCATTATTCTCTTTTTTCGAACTGCGCTCATTATCAGCGCGCTCCCAAACCGGGAGAGTCCACGGCAAGTAACTTATGTAGAACATTTTTGATTAGTACCCGCTATTCTACATAGAAAAATAGGGCAATTCAGTGGAGCGACCTTGATTCGAAACATACCCAAATCTCTAAAGACTTGGCAAAAGCTAATTCTATCACTTTCATCATCAAGACTTTCACTTCTATTTAATATTTCATAGCCTTGACTTTGAACTGCACCTCCTTTATAACTTTGTCCTGTCAATCCATCCGGTGCCTAAAAAGACAAATGTGTTTTTCTAATTGCCAGTGTCTTCCTTAATAATTATAGGAGAGGCCGCCCACCCAGTGGCATAATCACACCTTTGTTCCAGATATTCCGCATGGTTGTATAAATAGAAAATGAACTGGCTGCGCTCCGTGATGAGCCGCTCTGATCACTTTGCTTATCACTCAAAAAAATCCAGTTGCTATCGAGTGGCTTATTGATCCACTCGCCCTCTCATGCATTTAAACATTGATTGTGTTGCGAGGAGCCATTGATTGACTCGCGCACATTTGCATGCAACACGTATCGCGATATAAATCCATGTTATCGACGTAACATTTGTAGGAATCCAGCTGCTTTCAAATGGTTACCAGGTCATTAGCGCCTAACAATCAGAGCGTGAAACTTCATCTTATAGTAAAGTACAAATCAATTGATGAAATCCCCCGTGGAATTGATTTAGACTTAGACTGTAGCATCTTAATATAAACCTGTGCCATATGGACTAACATGACTGCGTGCACTCGAAGGCACAGACACGAGGAATCCAGAAGAGCCCTCATCCCCGTGCTCCCACAACGGCGGCCCGTCTCAAAAGCCAAGTAGAAAATGTTTAAATATGCTGGTGATTACGTGTCGATTAGCTCCGCGCTGCATTCTGAAGTGCTCCTTCTTATATTCGGCAAAGGCGGCGGAGCCCTGAACATCTGAGAGACGAGTTGCTTTACTGAATATTCGGAGAGGGTGGGAGAGGAACAGTGGAATCCAAACACGGGCGGCGGCAGCAGCGTAATATAGGGTGGTATTTGTTTTTCATCCCCTTTTTCTGCAAGCTCCGTTTCTCACGTCTCGAAGGACAGCCGCTCCAACGTCGCACTGTAAGCGCGCTGTGGCACGCCGACTGTATGCTTATGAACGTTCGGGGAGTTTACACGTTGGCTTGACTGTAGTCATTCTTTGGAGGCTTTTTGTTCGTCCGAGAGAACAACGATACAGGTATTTGGCAGGGTGTCATGGAGACGACAATGACTCTTTGATGATATTCTTTTATGGTGAAGGTAAAAAGGACTTACTGCACTGGTGGCCTTGGACCACGACGTCTTTGATGGCCAGCAAGCCGCGCTGCCCCGAGGTTACGGCTTCAAACACAATCTGAGGAGGAGAGAGGGGACTCATAACATCAATGATAAATGGGCACATGTCTTCAAATGGCGCTTGGGCGAGGCTGCCCCTGCGCACAGAGACGTCCAGCTGCAGCTAATGCGATCTGCTCGCAGCTTCGCCGCAGCTGGTCACACAGCTGCAGGCCACCGACATTATTTACGCAATATGTCACAGTGGATCGGTGTTACGACATGCAAGCGTTAAATTAGGTTTGAGCCTTGAGACGATTAGAAGACAGTTTTTGATTAACGCACAGTGGGAGGCTGAGACACCTGACTTCGGGACATTGTTCAAAGCGACAATTCACCCACAATCTAAAACAAATTTCAATTTATTACAATATCTATAGTCCTTCCTAGTTTTTAACGAGTACTAAATCGTTTCAATCTAGCCAATCACAAAAGTAGGCGGTACCAAACAAAAAACTAATTTGAGCTGTTGTACCTGCTTTGGACTTGAGCTTAGAACTAAGCAAACGCACACAGTGTGTGTGAAGTGATTGCGTCATGCCACAAACGTCCTCTAACCAAAACCAAGTGCTGTGAACAGCTCAACACAACTATCAAAGAGTTGGAGTTCGACAAACATTTTAATCGCGTGTTCCGCTTCAACATAATTGGAGGTTTGCCGTTTACATGAAGTGTCACCATATCCACATTGCATCCAGAGAAAACATAATCCATCCGACTGCAATTATATGGAAAATGTATTTGTGTTTGCAGTTTGCATTTTCATTTGACCGGGTTGGACCACGTTGAAACTCTTCAATGCATTAGCATGATAAATTATTTTAGAAAAGGGTTTCAGGAGGCAAAAAAATATATATATTATACCTGTGAGAAAATAATTTAAATTACTAATAATAAGTAGTTTTCTTATATTTACAACACAGAGAAATGTGTTTTTCAAACATAAGTTTTCAATAATATTGAAATGCAAAAGCTGATTACACTTACTAAACCAAAACCCTGGAGCTTTGCCAATTAGCGTAATGTTATTTAATATCAATATATTTGTAAAATTTTATAAAAGTTTTTATATTTTTTAAGTTTCACAGGATAGTAACACCTGACGGTGACTAGCTGGAAACATTTTCTGACAACAAATCTAACAATGTAATGTCAAAATGACACACACTTCTTAATGTTCAGCATTAACCTACATTACAGCATAAGTTTGAATTTAAGAACAGCTGGTGTACACTCACACTTTTAATTGGCTCTCCAATTTTCCAAAAAAAGATGCTTTAAAAACTGTTGATGGGTTAAAATCTGAAATGCAAAAAATGTGAAATATGAAAAAAATAAAAATAAATCTGCTTCAGGTTAGTGTGAACACTTGCTCTTTTTAATCGGAGTAAAGCAACCTTGTAAATGAATTTTTAAAAGGGCATGACGAGACTGAGATTGCATTTCACAGTTGCTCCGGGTCTAGTTTCACTTGTCTGACACGTTTGTTGCCATCGCTGACAACAAGAAATCTGAAATCACGTACAACTGTGCTGCGTAAGACTAACGTGACCCTATTTTAGGGGACAGCTTCTCCTGGTAAACAAATGGCCCTAAGCTCCGGCAGAGGGTGTGTCTCAGCAGAATGCCAGAGTTATGCGCTCCATGGTCTGCAGTGGGATAAAAAGGGAAACAGAATGCCAGTCCCTTCCCAAACCCAGGGTGTGGCGCGGAGGCCAATTACACCGCACGCACACTGCAGCTACACATGTTCCGCATGCCGTTATTCCCTAAATATAAGCCTATATCTGCCGGTGAACGGCGTGAATAATTTAGAGGATGTGTTGCAGTGTCACCCAGACACTTACGGCCTGCTGGCTGTAGCTTGACTGCACACACTCACATCCCTGAGATTCCTTTTGTAGCCCGGGAAATGTGGAGGCGGAGATAGTTACCATTGTCATCTGGGAGGCAGGATGCCTTCAGATAACGGTGTCTAATTATAAATTTCTTTTTTTGTCTCATGAAATATGAAAGTGAATGTCTTGGGTGCCAATTATGGCCTCATTACAGGCTAATTTAAAGGAAATTAAAAGGCCAACCACTCCATATATCGCCACCAGACAAATGAACTGGCCCCCACTCTCTAATTGAAATCCTTTGTTTGTGCAACAGACATCAGTCAGCCTGCCTAATAGCTGTGATATAATTGATTCCAACATCAATGATAGCGCAGCGCATAATTGGGCCTGACCCACGAAGTGAAAATATTCGCATGGGACCAAAGCTGTTGGTGTCACTGGAAAGTTCACAATTCTCATTTGTCAGCGGGACAGACAGTGAACTCAACATTCAACGTCTACATCACCGCACTCGCCGTCCCTGAGGGACTTGGCTAAATACAACATTACAGCAGGATTGATTAGCTCTGCCGTAGGCTCCACTGTATAGAAGTTAAGATAGATGAGGACATTGGGGCTTTTCTTTCTCACTGGTGCATATCATGATAAATAACAGCTTTTCATCTTACGCACAAAGCACATATTTTGAACAGCACGTCCAAGACATTTATAAATCGAGTCATACATTAACTGAAAATTATAGTGCTTTGTGCAACGTTCTGCACTTTTTTTTTGGAAATGCATGACAATCTCAATTAAAAGTTTTAGGAATGACCTGCACAGAAGAGTAATTATCATAGGCTGAAAGGCTCGTGATGACTAAAAGCCTTGCTGGTAATTAAAAAATAATTTCCAAGTATCAGGTGGCTTCCCTTTGACAATTGCGTGGGTTACTATGCAATTAAAGATACCTATAATTAGTGTTGTTAATTAATGACAATTTAAAGATTGGCCTCTCGTTTCTTGACAGAGTGGTGCTCAGATCATTAGCACCCTTGCATTTACCCGTGTTGTCAGTTCAGGCCTGGAACAAATGCAGTGAAAGTCCTTCCACTGGGGTTTGAAAGGCAACCGATGCTGGGGAATTTCACTGGACACACTGGAAAGCATAATATGCCAGTTTAGGTCTACACACTCTTCCTACGCGCATACGATTTGCTGGAACTCACTACGAACAGCGAGCCCTCGCCTTCACTTACTGCAGAATTCCAAAGTAGTGGAGCAAAAATGCTTCGTTACTCAAACTCCGTTACGATGACACTTATCGCTTCGGCTTTTGGCCGTCACTTCATTTCCGCCGCACGCGTCCGCGTTCAGCGTGAATCAAGAGCAAACCGGCGCTGAGCTACAGGCAGGTGCCTTTAATCTCCGACACTCTTGAGCCGAACTGAAAACATTTGACCGGACTGACTTTGCATCATTACGTCTCGCAAGGGTTGCCATCCTGTCAACAGTGAGCAGTGACTATTAGTGGTTTAGCTGTAGCACATTCTTTCCTTCTCAACTGTTGCCTTCCCCCTCGTCTGTCTCCCTTTTGTCCGCGCGCCTCTCATTAAACCTCCTTTCTTGCATTCAGCAGTGAGAAGCTCAGCAGTGTCCCTTGTTAACCAAGTTATCAGGGTAGCTGTGATGAGCAGGCAGGAGGACTCCCCTCAGCTCCGATGTGGAACAGCTCTGCCAGGCCATAATGAAATAATTCACCGAGGGGCTGTCTCCCATTGGGGGGTTAAGGGGTCTCTCTGCATCAATTAACATTTGGTGGACTGGTGGAACAAGCCCGGAGAAGACTAATAGCCAGGCAAGTGTGAAATCACCTTGCCTTGGCCAGCAGTCATGTGCATTGGTAAGTGAAAATGAGTTTTTAGAATTGGAAAAGGAGAACTGGCTGAGTTGGAAGAGAGACAGAACATATTACCATGGATACCGAGGTAGGCCCAGAAATCAATAACCTTAGGTGTTTTGAATGAGCTATTGTGCAATTGTTTGGATCTTCTCAAAAAATAAATTTGTCTTACTCCACCCAGCCAACAGGCTTTAATGACTTTGGCTTAACTACAGAGGCTGCTTGCAATAAGCAACCTGAGACCCAAAAGGAGAGCTGGGTTAGGACCTTGTTCCCTTACCTGGTAGAAGTTGGGCCAGTAGGTGCTGACGGCCAGCTCCACCTGTGACCACGTACGGGTAGCGGGACCAGACACATTCCAAACCGGCATCCCCATGGGACTGTTGTTTTCTTTGATGTAGACATTCAGATGGCCCGGGTGGCTGTTGTCTCTGCCTCCTATGTAGTAGTGGAAGATCACGCAATGCGTGTCGTTCTCCTTCAGCTGTGGCGTCAGCAGTAAGGCCTTCTGCCCCGCAAAGCGTCCTGACGTGTTCACCATCATGAAGGCTGAACCTGCAACATAAACCAGTGCTTCATGTCAGGAGGGCAGTAGGTTTTATCCAACACGAGACTGATAATTCAGCCGTAGGCTTTAGTCCTACAGTGTCTGTACGACTGTGACTGGACATGGTATAAAGAAGCTAACGTGACCTTGAATCCTATTTTAAAATATTGCAAAGGAGATGAAATAAAAAGGAGGCGAAATAAAGAACCACTCTTTGTGCAAACAGCCATTGTTCCTCGATGATATATTGCGAGGACTAATCTAAGCAGAAACTGCTGATTGACTTCCATCCGCCCAACCCTGTGCTTAGTTCAAATTAAACAAGTCATAGTCATTTTAAAAGTTGTATACAAGCTATGTATAATTAATGTGGTATGTTATGGGAACAAAAGGTCCCTCCACTTTCTCCAGTATGTGTAGACTCGTGTGAAATAGTCCACCAGCTACTTTATTATTTTTTTCAAATCACAGAAATGTGAGCTTGAAAATGCCAGTGTGAATTCTCTTCCTTTATGAGGTCCTAAAGGGAGTCATTTATGTACTGTCATGGCCCCATTTATGACTTGATTGTTTAAATTATTATGAGCCGTCACATTTGGAAGTAGGTATGAGCTATGACGACAGCGGGAGCCAATGTATTTAATGTTCACGTCGGTGTGGGGAGCGAGGCGTTGGGAGATGACGGCAGTTAGAAGCGGAAAAGTGCGACAAAGGACAGTCAACACCGACAACACTCCCTTCTTTGGCTAAATAAGGACCATCCTTATTTAGACACTTAATAAGGACGTCAGCATTAGTGAGAAAGTCACGCATCCCCTTAAAAATACTTATGTGTGTCATGTGACTGGTTCCAATAAAAGCATAAGCTGTATTTTTAAACTGGACTCAAATTCCCGACTCCTGTTCTTTGTTGGCCCGTCAATCCATCCCCAGTCTCCTCCTTATGAAGTCTGTAAGTCTAAATGCTCAAAAATGGTATTGTGTTGACTAGCACCACCACATATTACAAAAGAGTGATGCTGTATGGAACATTTTATAATAAATAGAGACATTTTAGGAAATGTCACAAAATGGTATTGGATAAATATGGGCCTTTAAATTTTTAATTAGCAAGACCTGTAACATGTGTAGCATATTTGGCTCTTTTGTTTTAGAGACGGGCTGTTATTAACACAGCCCCAAAATCACCAAGACAAGAATGAGATTATTGCTGGCAAGGAGGTCCTGAGATTTAACAGTAACTAAATAAAAGACATAATCTCATAAGAGTATGATGAAAGCAGGTAAAATGACTGTGCTAAGACCTTTGCCATTAGTGCTGAGAATTACAGCGTGTCCGTAATGAGAGAACGCTCTTTGCATTGATAGAAACCCTCTTATCGTTATCATTCATCAAAATACGGAGACAGAGAAAGACTAATCCGGAAAACACCGGATGTTTTAGGACGGTGTTTTTTCCCCCTCAATGACAGAGAGAAAGGAAATGATGAAAAATCAATAAGGTAAAATCTATTTGCCAAGGAAGCCCCATTTAGATTTTATCGCTTTGGTTCAATATTAAAGGTTAATCTAATTCTCTCCCCTCTTGCCAATAAAACACAAGTGAGAATTATTATATTGGCAAACTTTCAGGGAGATGCGGAACACATTCTATTTGTCATCATCCTATTTAGCTTGGCTTTGTAAATGAGATGGCACAAATCATAACAGCGTTTTGAGACACAGCCAGAAGACAGTCAGTTTATGTTTTTTTATGATCAGAAAGCCCATTTTGCTCCGAGGTGAGACAAACAACCTGTGAGCGTAAAGCTTTGCTCTCCTGCCCGGCGAGGCAGAGCTGAACCTTGGCGAATCTTCGTCATTAAACTTAACATCTGGTGATTCGCTCAGATACGGTGTTAAAAAGGGTGAATAACGTGGACTAAATGGGCAGGCTCGCTCCCGGAGTGTGTCAGCCGAACAGGCTCTCACAAAAACCCATTTGTTCCATCAGTGACTCGAGCTTTGCCCACTTGTCTTGTTGTGCTGCGCTCGCAACGCTCACCAATTCCATCTGTCTCCAGCTTCAGATAACAAGTGGGGGTTCTGTCATGTTTAAACAATGAAACGGGAGGAGAGGGAGCAGCAGAGGAGGAGCAGCGGGTTGTGATGACACCGAGTCAGCCTGCTCAGCTTTGTTTGTCAGGTATTAGCAGGCTGCCGTTTTACCTTAACATGAACCTTAACATGAGCATCGTATGCGGGGCCGCGTATAACTTATAATAACTCACTTATAATGAGACACAGCTGAAACTCAAACGCTGTTGTCTGCCGTTTTCAGTGTGACGGACCTTTTTTATTCTCTTGTGATCGAGTGTTGTGACAATGTGCTCTGAACTCAGCCGAGGATGTCAAATATCTTGGCAACTTGGAAAACAAGCATAAGCTGTGCTGAATCCTTCTACATGCCAAAGATGACCGTCCAACCCTTTGATATAACTTTGAGTGATGAGCATGACGACTATCTGCAGTAATAAATCGATTGGATTTGTGATAGACAGCCTACAGTCGTCTAAGTGGCTTAAGCGTGGGCATATGCGGAATGATATTTCCATAATCTAGGGTGGCAAGTAGTGCACATGCCATGGCCGTTTGATACGTTTAGAGACTCGTTCAGTTACTCAAACGCAAAGAGCAAATGTGAGTGACTTTGGAATAAACTATTTCAGGAACATAATGGGGGACAAAAGTACTCATTCTATCAAATCTGTACTTTTATACATGCTAAAAATTGACAGGTTGGTAAACCCTTTGTTTTGAAATATGAAAAAATCTTTTAGAACGTGCTGCACGATGAAAGACTTACTTTCTGGGGGACTGCATGGAGTTGCTGATGCTGGAACACCGTCTAGGCTGTGCATGACATAATGAGTTCTATTAGGGGCCCGATACTGGGCTCCTTGATTGAAAACCACTTGCCCGGTGCATTTCTCCACGTTGCCCAGCGCTCGGAACATGCACATCAGGGTCCCGCTGGTCAATTAACATCACAAAATGAAGAGCGAGTGAGCGAACGAGTTTCAGGAAGGGCCGCCGTGTTTGTCGGTGGATGGAGTTTGTGTTGTCATGGAGATAGCTCAGTTGTCATCACATGACAAGAGTGGAACTACAGAACTATCTCCATGACAACAGAGCAGTTGCAGCATCCCGTGCTTAAACGACATGATGACAACTGAGATGTCACTGTTCGCTGAGGTAAACTGAGGTGAGGGTGGACAAATGCACATTTGATATCGACCGAGAACGTGAATGTCGTCGTCGTGTAAACATCCTCCCTTGTTTACCGTGATAAAATGCACCTTTCCAAGTTGCAATTAACTATTTATGATTGTGGCTTTTCTGTGTTATAGATTGCGCAGCATGATCCCTCTGTTATGATTCACTGTAGAGAACAGCACACTCAGAGCCTTTTAATGTATTATTAACCTTTAGTTTGTCTCCGATTCAACTGTTGAGGCTAATTATTTCTGCGGCTACGCGGGATGCTGTGTAAGGTCCATGTAGCAGGGCAGGAGAGGAGTGGACTCTGGGACGCTTGTTTGTCCAGCCTCAGTCAGGCGCTGCTATAGGAGAGCTCTGAGGTCGCTTTAATAAAACTCAGCCATCTGCTCAGGTGTCCAAAAACATCTTTGTTGTTTCCCTTTGAGGCGCTGGCAAGGCTCAGCGTAATGCGAACCAGCACTAATAATCAGCGGATGATTTGTTCAGTTGTAGCTCATGTTGCAAAGACAAAGATGCTGGCACCAGCAATCCTCTATGATTAAAACAGGGGGTTCTGTTCATTTCAAGGCCATGTTACTGCACAGGAGACCTAAGCAAAGCACAGTTTTTTTTTGTTGGTAATTAAAAAATGAAGATCCCTCAAGCAGCATTTGTACATTTTTAACCACCATGTAAATAAAATATTATCAGACCAACAGGTATCCTGTGTAAGTCGCCATAAAAACGCTGAGTCCGATGCCTATCGGTACTTAAGTGCAATTACTTGATAGAAACACTTGTAACTGTTGGAACATTTCTCCCCCGCTGTCGGGCAGGCGGCAGAGCCGCAGTAAAATTCATGTCCCCAAATTTAAGGCCTACAAATCGTCTTGAATTGGGTCAGTGAACCCAAACGCAACAAAAAAAAAGCGCCTTTCCTTTCCTCATTACTGGCCACCATAAAAACACGAGAACAAAATATTTCAGCTGACAGCGTGCTGCCTCCTCGTGCGGCTATTGTCACAGTCTAAACAGTGAAGTGAAGGAGATGACAGGAGAACACTGTCATTCAGTTCCTGTGCTCTTCGAGCCTAATGACCACATACTCTGCAGGACCTGCTGCACCGTGACAAGCTAATTAGCCAGCGAGACTAAGAGTAAATTATAATGACACTGTGTTAGTGCTGTGCTAATGTGCTAGTGATGCACAAGGGTGTTTTCTCCCTCTCTCTTCCTCTTTCTATATCTCTCGTGCCTTAACAATGGCGCGTTCAAGACCAATTAAAAATAGAGAGCTCTCAGCAGACTCAAGACCTGTCTCTGCAACTCCGTAAAGGCCAGGGCTCTGCTATTGTCTAAGGCATTCAGAGGAACAGATTTATTATTATTCCAATGTAGGCCACCTTCACCTTCCATTACAATGATGGCAGAACATGGAGAACATGGAGAGTCTTATGAAAAATGAATTAGTAAGTAGTCCTGCTACATATATTTGTACTGCTGTTCTCTGGAAATGAAGGGTCCAAATAGACATGCATGGGTTTTATTATGCTGAAATATTTAGGGTGTTATTCATAAGGACACTGTGCATGAAAAGAAATACTTTGATTATCAGACAGTTTTTCGGATGGATGAGGCCTTATTTGACATGTTGTCATAAAAATGGACCACATTCGGTTGGCACCGCAAATCCGGAATCGATTCTGTCATTGCTCAAGTGATTTGATTAAGGTGTAGACTGACGTTACACGTTAACATATATGACATATATTCCAGTCAAACTGTGCAGATAATGCTAAAATGCAGCACATGGGAGAGTTGTTTGACGTCAAAGTTGAGTTGAGAAGTTGAAAAATACCTAAAAAAAGCATGAATAAAATTACTATTGATGAAAAGTATGTTGATGTCGGACCTCAGCTACAGTGGGCACTATCTGACTAATATATCAGCTGCTGAGTTGCATTATGGGAAATCTAGGTATTAAGTATTAACAAGAAGGAAGAATGGAAGAATGTAATAAAAGTATCTTTAGTTTTTGATACTTTTATCAGATTGTCCAATATGTCCAACCATGTTATGGGAATGCTAAATTGATGAACATTCCTTAGAAATTCCTCTGCTTTGCTTAAAGACCAACATGTACCAGTTTAGTGCTAAACTGGACTTGCCTGACATTCTCGAGGACGTTGCCGCTGAACAAGCAACAGAAACAGCTGTTTGTTTAACCTTTATTTTCCTGCAAATGTTTCGGTCCAAAACACCTGGAGTGGTTGGACGGTATCGTGAGCCACACGGAGAGAACTGTGGACCGACTCCAGGGGAAGCATCCTATCTGGTTAATCCTTTTGGCCCATCGGCTCACTCACGCTGCCTGAGCAGTTGGGACTTGGTCACAGCTGGTGTCGGCCCATATGGGACGAGGTTCCCTCGGCTAAGAGAGGACGCTGGCGACATAACTAAATAAAGAACTAAGCACGTTTACGGTGCTGGTTCTCCAGCCTCGCTCCAAACGACGGAGAACAAGCATTAAACCCTATTTACCTTAGCAGAACTACTCGGGCATTATCTTAAGGAAGCAGGCAGAGGTGATTACGGTCATGACCGTAATCCCTGGAGAGATTTAAGAAGTCATATACAGTATGAATTCCAGCGTTTATGAAACAATCCAACTCAATTTAGAAATTACAGCTTTTTCAGGATTACAACATTGTGACAAGACCACATGCTAATTTCCTCATTCTCTGTCTTAGTCTTTAGTCTTTTCTCTGCAATGGTCTTAGAAAGCAGGAGGAGGTTCGGGGCTGGTGGAAAGGTAGACGGAGGAGCTGCTGAATCCATACTTCTCTTCTTTACAAATGATAAAACTCCAATTGATAAATGGGCTTTTTATTATAAAGACATAGGCCATTATTCATTTGAACACCAAAGTAGCCAAAGGAAATTTACTGAACAGCAGGGAGACGTGAATACAAAGTGTTCTTAAAACAAATTTCAAACTAAATATGACATAAAGTAGCACAAAACCTCAAAGTGGGGAAGAAGTTATATATATATTTTTCCCACTCAGCTGCCATTTTGACAAAGATAGAAAAGTCATCTTATTGGGGATACAGTCGGACATAATTTTGTTCATACAAATAGGGAGCTGTCTAATCCTAATCACCAAAGTCTATAGGCTGAAGGTATTTAGATTAATTATGAGTTGAGTGATGGTCTGAGCAGAAGATATAATTTGCAATAATGACTGGCGCTCATTATTTCTCCTCTATTCAGGTCCTGAACTCTGTGAAAATCATTATGTGGGGGAAATCAGAATGAAGGGGCACTCTTTAAACCCAAACCCTCCAGGTCTCATTTGCTAATAAAATTCACAGAGGTCAGCGCCGCAGAAAAGCACGGCCGCCGCTTCGGAAATGTCAATGAAGACGGGGCTATTCTCACTGTCTGCCACCAATCAAAAACGCTCTCGCTGTGAGGGTGAGGCTGTTAATGTGAACATCCGTGGCCTCTGCTCAATTTTCCAGAACTTTCCCTGTGTCCTTTCAAACATGAGAGGTGCCTGATGAAATAACAGTGAATAAGTTTGGGGCTCGCCGTATGAAGGGCCTGCCAGGTTTCTTTGACAGTGTCAAACAGATTCACCCGAAACCATCCATCACGAGCTGCACATTTCAGCCCTGTCGCTTTGGTTAGGTGGAACAACTGACCCTTATTATCTTCCCCGGCAGCAGCCATTGTCGCGTCATGTCAATCAACGGCAACTCTTAATGGCTTAATGTGTAATCTTACATGCAGGATGCACTATTTGCGCTCCGCTGCAATAAACGGGTCATATAATGGTCCATTTGCCTGATACCGGCCCATTACTCAGCCGCCACCGTTCATGTGAGTCACCTTAGCTGCATCATTAGGCCAAACTGTACATACAACACACACCAACGGGCAAAATATACAATATGCAAATATGTAATGGGTGCAATCCTGTTTACTCAGACCACGGTACACTGCTTAACCCCACAAACACGCCAAATTGAAAATCCCATTCCGCCATCCCCAAGAATTAATTCACAAATTGATCAGACGTCATAATTTGCTGTTCCGTTTCGGCCCCTAATCACATAATGGAGTTTCTCCTTAGCCTCGCAACCTTGCCAACACTGTTCAAGTTGTGAATAGCTCAAAAGCAATTAGCTTATTTTCGCAACACGCTGCCAGTCCCGTCTCCACGGCAAATCCCATCTTTTGCTGATGTGATTTAAATTCTGATTAAATTGCTGACGTCCTTCAGTCAGCGGGTGCGCTCTCCTATCGCATCTCGGCTAGTGGCTAGACTTGTCTTTCACTCGAACGGCACGCGCAAGACCACACACGACACTTGTTGTCCAGCGTATAAAGTTGAAGCGGTGAGGTAGATAATCTGGCTTTTCCACATGCGGGCAGCCACCCTCTGAAGAAAGGCACCCTTCTAAGGTCAAGAGTGAGACGCATTTGCATGAAGACATCATGAAGCTGACAAGAATGAACAAGAAGGGAGATCGCCATCAGTCTACGGAGAACGCCGGTCTGCCATTCCTTCACTATTGTCTAGGTGTCATTATCGACCAAGGGCACGCTATCAAGACAAAAGCCCCGTGCAAAAGCGAGACAAAAAAATAAAAAAAAACACTCAATTTCTCCCTTGCAACATATTTAGAGCAGACATTGGAAATAAAACAATAAGTAATTTAGCTCGAGCTCAATCTTCTATTGTGCCTGGCATAATACGAAAACCTTAATTAATCTTAGTTAGAGGACCTTCTGTCTCCTCCTCCTCTCGCCATTATTCCCCAGAATGAGTCTCGTGGGAGAGCCAGGGAGCAGCAGCCTACTCCTGGCAACAACCATGACACCATCAGAGGAGAGGCAGCCTCTGCACCAGCTGGGGCTCACTAAAAACAGCTTCCTCCTTAATGGCATCTGGACATCCCCCGCAGCACCACACTGCAAACTTCCCCACAAAAATCAGCTTCTTGCATTCTTCTGTGAGACTACGGCACTGCACTGGTGAAGCCATAGAGGAAAAAGAATAAATTTGGGTTTTTTTTTTTTGTTTGTTTTTTTGAAGGCACGATTCGAGCGTTTTTGACTCGAGTGTGCAAACTTTCCCATCAAAGACCGCGCCATCAAAGCTAATGCCTAATGCTGACAGAAGTGCGTCCAGGGCTCTTGTCCATGGCCGAATGAGTGTTGTCTTGGCTGAAATGGTTTTATTATTGTCCAGGACAGACGAGGCTAGTTGGTAAGAGCAGGACTGACAGTTCGGCTGGCAGCTTCTCCTGGTTGAGTCGGGAGAGGGAGCACACCGGGGGGGGGGCGCCCATGTCGACACGCAGGGACTCGGAGCCGGGCTGAGCCACCCTAAAGGAGCCAAAGCATGCAATCAGAGCTGCGTGGAGGGATAAACACGGCCACTCTCCATCCAGACATAGCAATTAGGTGGGGAGCGCGTTCGTCGTAAACAACCACGACTTTCAGGCACTTAGCCTCTTCCTTATGTGGCCAGAGGGCTTGTTTTCCTTGTTGCGTTTAATTTCGCTTTTCCGTTTTGGCGCTCTTTTATTTACACGCCGGGATGGAATCGGGCCAGTTGGGTCTCCGGTTGCAGTGCGTGCTTTGAGGATGAAGGAGAGTCCTCAGCGGGCTGACATCAAACTCTGCTCGAGGCCTCTAATGAGTGCATTCTCTACCCTCACCTCACTGAAACAGCACCTAAATTCAGGATGTCTGCTATTGATTTCACCAGCCTCTGACACATGTTTTTGCTCACAGATGCTACTGAGCCGCTTTCAGATCTGCGAACAACATCTTTAACCTCCAATTAAATACAGAAATCGTGTTTTTGCAGTGTGCACTGAGTTTAAAAGGAGACAATATCAACGATGTGTAGTCGCAGTTTAAAATTTCAAGTCATGGAGTTTTGACTGACAAAAACATTAATGTTGGAGGATTCTGCAAGACCCCCGTTTGACTTTATCAATTTGTACATACACATGGCAATCACAACGTGAGATTGGCAGGACAATATTGTGGTTGAGGCAATAAACTACGGCTTGTATTGTTAGGGTTGGAAAAAATTGTGGTTATGGTTAATGAAAAGTCAGAAAGGGCCTGACCCACCCGAAGCAACTAGAGGTTCAGTCGCCGAACGACACTTCAACATATGGATGGCCATGGGATTGGAGGGCAACCCCTCTAACTCCTGAGTCGCCCCGAAGCCTCACTGATGAACGTATAATTTGGTTTAAATCACGATTTCGGGCCTACATTTTGATAGGCATTAAGAACAGTGTTATCATATTTTGACAGCTAGTCTACAGCCAATTTCTAAGATGCCAAAGATAGCAATATTCTGAGTCTCCTCCTATTCCTTTTCCATCCCACGAGACCAGGTAGGATAACAATCTGTTCCGCGAGTATGATAAGGTCGTTTTGTCAAGAGTCATAAGTACAGGTTTAGAGTGAGGCGGCAATCAGAGGTGAGATAGCTTTTATACCGGCTTTCACCTAAAGGCATTTCTACCCATCATCCCCCTCTCCTGTAGCCCTAAAACAATTTCAACTATCAAGTACGCTGCGTTTCACATCCCTTTCAGCGCGGTCAATGAGGAGAGATTACAGTTTCGTGCC
Organism: Channa striata; assembly: GCA_033026295.1. Lineage (NCBI taxonomy): Eukaryota > Metazoa > Chordata > Actinopteri > Anabantiformes > Channidae > Channa > Channa striata. Next base: position 15,335,786 of record CM065185.1, on the reverse strand, counting down.
GCGGGTTGAGAGCTTACACAGAGAAATGGAGAAAGAGTGTTAATTACGCACCATCCATGACGCACAGGTAGACAACAAGCTTATGTGAAGTGTACTCAGGCTGGGCAATACAATCAGGGACACCTCTTAACTAGACATGGGATTTTAATCAGACATGTTAAATTTAGACCGGGCGCAAGGCGGTAATTTGTAGGTCAAGGCTTTTCCAGATTTCGCCGTAACCTTTGCCCGGCCTCCATTTGTCGCAACGTTAATAAATTGCGAAAACGTAGACGATTCGACCCCCCGCCCCCCCCAATGGAAAGTAATTTCTCTGGGGCAGTTCAACGCACATCAGCCTGATGCACACAAACAGGTCTGGGCACTGGCTGCTTAAAATTAGTGAGGCCCCGCTAATTAATTCCCTCTCTGACACTGGGAGGGGGCCCAGTGCAATCTATCTGTGATGCAGCCTTTGTGAGATTAGGCATCAGATAGGGGAGGAAAACAATATCCATTAGTTTGCAACGCTACCTCTGTTGAAACATGAAAAAAAAAAAAAAAATCATTCCATTAGTCTTTAGTCCTTAGGTGCCTTCTGCTCTGTGGTGGTGATGTCTCTGCATTTCAAATCAAATGAAAAGCGATCAATGGAACATTAAAGAGACAAATTGTGTGCGACAGACACACAAAGCAGGGAGAGCAACTTTAATGAATTTCAATATGTGGCTGATGGAAATACGTCTTTAATTAAAATGGATCTGAGTATTTTGATATCAAATGTTGCTTTTGTCTCAGTTCATGTGCCCGTCCCAAAGATCCTGTGCAGCAGATGTATTGACGTGGAAAGAAGCTGCATCGATATCTCACACTAATTATAAAAGAGAAGAAAGTTGTGTTGGAAGTCTGGAGATGAATGTAGAAATATTGGTTTCGCTTTATGATTCATCTTTACAGGATTTAATAGTAGTACAAGAACCTATAAGCAGTAACCAAAATGTATTAGTCCATAACACCGATGTGGTTTACGTGGAGTCTTACTATATATTCAAATTACAGTCAAACATATAGCCTAATCAGAAAAGTGTGCAACGCAAACACCTACGTCGTCGAGCTCAACTGGTCATTTGGAGGAATGTTTCATTCAATGCAATAAACACAAGTATTTGTCATGTAAATGCTCTTTGCATATTTAAAGTCACCACACATTCAGTTTGGACACACAGCGATGCACGAATATTCACGTGAGCTAAAACTAATTCCTTGATGCACGAGGTCAAAATTTATGCACAAAGACATTTTTAGTGGAGTGGAGAAAACTGCCTTGAAGAATGTCAAATGTACAGACTCTTGCAGTGCTGTATTATCTATATAGTGATGGAGTCGTCTTTTCTCACTGTCCTTACCTGAGGGTATCCACGGATCTGATGAGGGTTTCTCTCTAGTATTGGCCTGCTCCCAGTCAAGGTCATCGTCTCTGCCTTGACTGTACCCACACGCTGCCAGTGGCTTCTCGAAGTTACAATCGCCTGCAACGAAAGGAATAAAAAAAAAAATAAAAAAATAAGGGGGAAATTTATATGGTTATACAGTTTTTCCATTAACTGGCTGCTCAAATGAATGAATGTATAAATTAAATTCTACTTTTTTTTCCCCCCAGTGGTATTCATAATGCAATATGCCAGACAATGAGATGCATTTAAGTGAGACAGAGTGAAGGATTACTGTAGTAGGCGAGGCACAACATACATTACCATCATTAGCAACACGGCAGTCCAATTTCACAATGACAAGTATGAAGTGTCCAAACTCTATCATCGTTAAGCATTATGTTCCCAAACTGCACAACCATCAGGGATAAATTGATTTATTTTCCTTGCCGGCCACAGAACTTTGCCGTTCATGCGCCCTTACTCCGCAGAGCCACTCTAATCCTTTTTACAAGCTGCTTGCAAAATGACAGCAAGCAACCATTAGGGCCAGGCTTCAACCGGGCTTGGCGTGTGATCGATTAATACAAATACCCTTTTATTCCTTGCACCTTAAAGGCCACACACAGAATGTGAGTGTCGAGCTTTTTTTTTTTTTTTTTTTCTGCTAAAGTGCTTTTCAATCCACTCATAAATCTATAAGAATGGCATGTCAGACGATGTGTGGCTGGAGGGGGAGTGCACATGGCGTACAACGTGAAGCGTAAAGGTGTTTACCGACACAGTTATACCGACGCTTCAGACTGCGTCTTTGTTCATAACAGACGCGCAGCGGATTTTCCTGCTCTTTGCCAGAAATGAATCCAATCTGCGAATGTGAAAATGTTTGCTTGCACGTTGCTAATAAGTTTCTAAACACAGATGACATACAAATTGCGTCGCCTCTGGGAACGTCCTTTGAGCCAGAATCTATGCCAGGCCAAAACCAATATCTCATCTCTTACAAGCTCCCCCTGACATTCTGCTGCATAAAGGCTACTAGCTGAGGTTTTTGTTTTCCCATTTATCTCTCTGGTGACATTTAAAGTACACGTGCAAATGAGTGGCCAAATGAGGAGAACACAAGATAATTAATATCCAGCTCCATAGGGCAACGACTAATGATATATTTGCTGCTTTGTCTGTTTCCTAAGGGGGTGGACATAGAAAATGGACTGACTCATAGGTGGAGATTGTGAGTAAATGTTAAGAAATTCCTTGTCTCCTATGACAAACGTATCACCAGAGCAACTTGTTAGGATTGAAAGTTCACAGCACGTTAACTATGTTCCGTGTAAAGTCTTGTAAAGTGAGAGATGCCAACAACTGACGGTGAGCAAAGCCCAAGAAGAATACATATCTGCTTCACTTAACCTTAACAAACAGAAGGGTTGTCAGTTTTCATTACTCAAAAACACATTTTGCATTTGCAGTTATTCCTTCTTTGTCACTTATTTCAAGTTCCAAACTCCACACATGGTGGTGGCCACGTCTTGGGATTGTTTTTGGGAGGATGCTAATCATAGACAACAAAGTTCTTTGAATCTGAATCTCCGATGAAAATATAAAGAGAGCAACATGTGGTTTCAACCAACTTTTGCTGTCATGTACTGATGATACAGTTTTCACGTTGTCATGTTATTATGCCATTTCTTCAGGCATTAATAACTGATTGGACTGTTTAAACACTATATTGTAATTATCGAAGACTGTCGATACTGCATCAATGTATGTTAAAACACATTCATATGTGTCAAAAATGTTGATCTTTATACATGTTCACCCCCGTGTACATTTTTTCCTCCCAGCTTTATGCCGAGCTCATTAGCAGTTTTTAACAGCTGCTAACTGCCACCGTGTAATTGAGTGTGCGTTACTCCATCATTGTGTGGATGCAGAGAGAGACGATCAATCCTCCCACTGTACAGCAGGACAACACGCTGCCTCTACAACCCGCGATAATTGTTGATTGAATATAAAGCAGCACAAACATAAGGCCAAAGATTTGCTACAGACTGGGCAAAGAAATGCGAATGAGAAACCCTCGTGGATCATCACCAACATCGCCTTTAAACAAAGCTCTTCAGTGGCCACCCGCAGGACGCGGTGGTTGTCCACCCTCCCCGTAGCGTCGCACTCAGGGTTTATGAAGGCTGTGCTGTTAACGAGCATGTACTTCATGCTCACTCCACTTCCTCTTTAAATAAATAAAAACCGTTGCCAAATGTATTTTGGAGAAAGTCGACATGAGTCTTTGGCTGCAGAGTCACAGGGACTGGCTCCGTTCCATCAATATTTTGACTCGATAGCTCCAAGATGCTTCGCCCTGTGCCGCCCACCTCCCTCTCACAGCATGGCGGAGCTCAAACAAAGCCAAAGAGGTGGCTTTTATTGGTGTTTGATATTCAAATCAATGGCAGCGGCGAGTGGCGAAATGTATTCGGAGTCTGTGGGTGACGGGAGTGGAAGGAGAATTTGGAACTTTAAAAAGAAAAAGCCATCAAAAGGAATATGCATAAAGCAGAGCCCGTTTCTCGTTTAATTTTGAGAGGTTTAACTCTTTTTTTTTTATTAAATGTCATCTCTATGTTTAATAATAAATCAGGAAAATGAGAGGGGTGAGGCCTCAGTTTGAAACTTCATCCCCTTCAAAGACATCATTAATAGCTCTGCTCTATTAACAATTCTCTTGTTGCTCCGTTAATTTAAATACAAAAGACATTAAGGAAAAACACTTTTTACACATTTTCAGACGGAGGCAAAAACTGATTGATGAAAAAAAAAAACACGCAGCTCATCTGACAAATATGCTGCTGCACTCGTGACCCTACGCTTCGGTCCACTTCTGTGTAGCAGGGACCAAGACAAACCGGACGTTGAAGCCTCATGTAGAAGTCAATGCAGTGACGATTACAACGTGTTCATTACAATAGTAAATGAGAACATGTTTAGTGTTTAGGGACGTTGTACAGTCTCTAGGTTTTCATATTGATTGTCTATTAGACAAACCTATGGAGCTTCCTCATTGACAGTATTGAAGAAGCATCCACGGTCGCTGCTTTAGCATCCATTAAGAGCGGGTAACAGTGTGTGAACAAACAATAAATCCATGTGCACCGCTTTGATTGGTACACAGGCCTCTGGTGTTGGGAAATTCTCCGATAACGCCGATTTCCTGCACAACGCTTCCGTCCTGAGGTAAACATTCCAGCGTCTCGCTCTCCGGGAATTACAGAGGCGTGTTGCGACTTCAGTGCGAGCACCCCCCCCCAAAAAAAAAAAAAACCAAAACCCAACAGGTCTCACCAATCACATGTTGCACGCCGCCGTTACAAACGGCGGCTTCTGAGTCAAGAGCATGTGCACATGCATGCAGATGAACACATCAATCAATAGCATCATAACAGTCCTTCGCTCTGTGGGAGGTTTATATCGCTGCCAGTGTGTGGCACCGGCTCCATATAATCAGTCCCGACAGCTGCTGAAATAGATATCCCAACGAGAGGCTGCCAACTCTCTGAAGGAGATTTAACTTTCAATAAAAGCTAGTATGAGGTGTGGGTAGTCTGGGAGTACAGATGAATGTGCTCCACCCTGTCAACATTCCCCTTTCAAGAGAAGCAGGCAGTTTGAAGCTAAAAAGGTGGCCCCAGATATGTCATGAAACAATTTATTCCTGAGTGAGAACACACAATAGTCTTTATATTCTCACGCAGAGTGCATTTCAAAGAAATCTATCCATCTTTTCCTGGACCAAGCCAGAGGCCAGAATCAATATCGCAACCCCTCAATGCTGGAGCCAATTTCTCCTAAAGATTTTCAGGCCTGACTTAAAAGGCCTTTTGTTATTGCACCTGTAACAAAAGTAAACTTTCAGCATTAAAAGCTGTGTGTGTGTGTGTGTGTGTGTGTGTGTGTGGAAGTTTAGTGGCGGGCATACGGCGCGCTTTCAGAGCGCCCGTGAACGACTGAAGCGGGAAAAGGAAAAGCGAGTGTGTGGTAAGGCTTTAATTGAGAACTTGGGCGTTTTTGAGCGTGTTGAAGATGCAGCACCTCGGTGAGGCTGGAAGTGACATTGCTCTGTGCCGTTTGCTGCATTCTTTGCTTGTTTGCAAGGTCACATTTGGAAAGTTTGGCGTATTATAATTGAGAAGGTGTTAAATACAAGAATGCCGATCGGTCGACAGTTTCTGGTCCCTGGCTGGGCTACATGGGACTAAAGCCCCACCAAGAATCATCTGATGTGTGGAATACATAATCCAGCAACTTCTGTTCACTGGGTTTGCCCCATACATGCAACAGTGACACCAATTTCCATAGCAACCAAGCTGCTGTACACGTCACTCAGCTGACTGTACATCAGCTGACAGTACGACCGGTGCTCCTAATGTCCACTGCAGCCTACAGCATACACCAGACACCAGACAGTGCTGTGATTCTCTGAAAACGCCACTAGCCGGCATGTTCCCCGTCTGCGAATTTAATTTAGATGCAGCCGAGTGGACCGCCATGACCACGGTGAAGTGTGAGTAACCCAGAGCGTAGCTCCTTTGCTCCTTGACGCCTGTGTAGTTTCTCAGTTTTGAGGCCTGTAATTTTGGTGAGTGAAACAAAACAAAACTCCAAGTAAATATGACTTTCATGTTTTGTCATTTCTGCACATGAATAACCATTTACGACTTATTCTGCAATAGATGACAAAACAAATACATTACAAGCCACAACACTAAATATTTATGGGTTCACCTTCCACTGTGGACCAGAGGTTACAAGAACCTAGATACTACATGCTTACATGGTTTTATTCACTTACAACTTAGATTATATCGGGTTAGTTTTTTAAAATGTCGCGCTGCCTTAGAAACATTTTGTGGATGAAATCATTGCTAATAACAAAATGATAATTTTCAGAGAAAAAAAAATCCAACCAACCATCATCACCTCTAGCCAATGAGCATCCTTCCCATATTCCCCAAGCCAATCAGTTTGCTGAGTCCGCTTTGTGTATGTCATTCTTTCAGACCCGTGTCTGTGCAAACCTCTTCCTCCCCATCACCACCTCTTTCTCAAGGGCGATTCAGGAAATGCAACCACAGACTGAGGGTTTCATTATGACATTTTCTTACTTTGCCCAAAAGTTATTTTTCCACATTGTTTAAAGGAACATGTTTGTCCATAAACGCAGAAGTTTACAAATACATAACTGGCACTAAACCTAGAATAGCACCTGTATGACAATTAATTAATGGTCATTTTCCTTCTAATATTGAACAAAAATAAAAGTCGTGTGCTGTGCACTCAGGTGGAATATCCTCCCGAGTACGAAACTGAGCCCATTCCCAGCATCGCCACTGCAAGACCTCCTTAGCCCTTCTGCCAATTCTGCAATTACCAGCTCTCCAACCTGTTCTGTCTGGCGAGGAAATGGCAGGTCCTCTCTTCGCTGCAATCTGCCTCGGAGTCTGCACTTGTTTTAACAAACATCTTGTCTGCTGGCATCCCCGCAGACTCAAACCACAAGGCAATCTTGGGTAATTTAAAACCAATGTCGACTATCTCTCTCCACCGCGGCCAGTTTAGAGCTTCAGAATCCTGCAGCTAAGCCCCTTAGGAACTGATAGGCCTTTTCACTCTGGCCCTATTTCACTTATCTATTGGCAGCTCCTGCCAAGTCCTATCTCTGAACTGAATTGCATGTATATATACTATCTGTTTGGGGACTTTGAACTGTGGGAAGGGATTTAGACAATCAATCTCAATATCATTATCAATCACATCCTGCTGTTCCCCACATTGATTAGAGGGGAAATAAAGAAGTTGGAGTGGAGATTTCCACTGATAATCTGCCCGGCTGAGCCATGCACTTGTCAGCAAACCCCATCTAGTGTAACGGAACAGAGAGAGAGAGAGAGAGAGAGAGGGCCGCGTTTAAGTTAAGATGAGGTGAACTGGCTGATGATGTATGAAGTTTTGTTTGTAAAATTCTCTGCACAAATTCATTATTATAAAACCCTTTTGGCACCATGTTTGGTTCAAAAGCCATCTCATTATAAACCCTCTGTGCCTTTCCAGGGCCTTTTCTTTTCGACTTGTCAACCAAATATCAAGTTGATGAATGTGCTTTACATCAGGAGTACAACACAGATCCTGATCAAACCCACCCTTGTGCGCAGTTAGATGTACATTGAAGATGACAGGCAGCCTTCTCCTTAGATATGCTAAATTTTGACAGATGATTTTTAAGCTATCTATGCCAGCGCAGGGCCTGACGTTCTCTTCCACTGCGCCTGTCAAGAACTTCCAGTAAATGACTTCAAATCCATCTCTATTCTGTGGAACCTGCCAGGCACCAATTAAGATGAACATAGAATTCTTAGACATGAAGTCAGAGACATGGAAGATCCTTATTGTCATTTTTCCCTCATAGAGTAATAAAAATGAAGACTGCGGGTCCGTCTGCATATAAGGACCTTACGGTGACTGCACCGAATATTATACAAATTCTACTTTTAGCTGTTGAATCACAGTTTGCATGAACTTTTCACTGTGATCGAGCCTTTATTATGTAGTTTGGAGGCTCATTTACACTAAAAAGCCGTGACATTTCCCAAATGTTGAAGATCAGATTGAAATCAATTTCGGTAGACTGACGACAACGGCCTAATGTGCTCTGTGTTTTGTTTGCATCCCGACTCAGGCCTGACAGCAACAAGGCGGGTTAACAATGGCTTCTCCTCCTATTGTTACCAGCATCCTCATTCCTGCCTCTGTCCACAGAGGACGAGCTGCAGTCTGTCTGTCTGTCTCCCTGCCTCGGCCCTGCAGAGTGAGAGAGAGCGACACGAAATGAGGCCGTTTCTATTCAGCCTAATGCCCGTCGATGCGCCGAATGGCACGATGATACAGGCATGTTCGGCTTCCCCATTTTCTTGTGTTCAAGATGCCCCCAGAAATGATTCGGTGACTGAGCATGAAAGGCGTTTCGTTTCAAATCTGTATTTGTTGTACAAGTTAAAACTGCGCTGGGGGAAAGGAAGCATTTCAATCAGTGAGGTGAGCAACAGCCGTGAAAATGTCTCGCGTCTTAAATAATAAACCCAAAGCAACGTCCGGCTGTGTCTGCTGCTACTCTGTGCCGCGGAATCAAGTCATGAAGGTTTAAAGAGGAATAAACCCTCTCAACTGATTGACGACGTGGTTTCGGCTCAGTGCTGTTTGACTGGAAACTTAAACTTCCTCCAGCTTGGTTTCACATTTGGTCCTGGTGTGATGGGCCAGTGGTCTGAGCTTCAATCAATGTAAGACAGCATAAAAAATAGGAGCAAACCTCCTGGTTTCGGGTGGAAAATAGATTTACACCTGCACAGGAAGCCCCCCGGAAAAGAAAAAGCGAAATAAGAACACAGCCTGCGAGCCCTGGCTCGGTCCAATGTGCCAAAAAACACCCCGACTCCTCAGTATCGGTAGCCTTTGTACTAAACCTCTTCAATCCCCCCAAAACCTGCTAAGTCAACAAACCTTTAAATCCTGCCTCAACCGAGAAGGATGAAACGCTAATGTCAGTATCGGTAGCCGTCCTGCTTGTTCTCTCCAAGTTCCCCAGAATCTAATTTGTCAAACATGCAAGTAACAATGCCAGAAATTAGCCCAAAGGGAGATTTCCTCCAGAGCAGAGAATGATTATGTTTGATCATGGAATAAACAAGAACATTAACATGCTTTGTTAGGTTTCCAGAGCTGGAACAAATGCTTGTTTTTATGTGTGGAGGAGGGAATAATTCAAGGTTGAATGTCAAAGAATTAGGAACTCACTAAAGCTAATTAGAAAATGTGGAAAAATAGAAGAAAGGTTGAATCAATCCCACTTGAGAAGGAGTGAAAATCTAGGCCACAAGGCAAAGCCTGCACATTCAGACGGAATTATAAGCTTGATGAAATATCATTACTTTGCTTCAGTGGCACGACCTGTCGTAATCACGTATGCAGCGCGGTTAATCCCTCGCCACACACAGCCGGGCTGAGCTGAGCCGCTCTGACCGACACGTGGGGAGACGGGGCGCGGTTGGAAGGTGGATCCGAGCCCAGGTGAAAGGTCACCGCGCAGATCTAAGTGCTGCCTTGACAGGTGTAGCTGAAGAGATTTTGATCCCTGTGGGAGCTGTTTCAAAGTGCTGTCTTAGGGTCTTCACCTGCACACTTCAAACACATTCAGACCCTTTGTTTCTCTGCTGAAGCCCCACAAATCAGCAACCTGAAAGGAAAAAGAAAAAAAAAGAAAAAACACACGGCCAGGCTTAATCCTCCCGGGTCAAGGGGAGCCAGAGTGGAAGGCATGAGGCGTTTGAGGCCCGCTTTTAAATTTACTGCGCGTGCTGAGCTCCCGTCGTGCTTGGCAACAGGAGAGTCGGCAGACTGGTCAGTGCGAACCTCGGAGCAAATGGGAGTGATCTTGTCTTGCTGTGAACAGCAACTACAGCCTCGGGTCTTACAGCCATGACATTTCGAGGCAATGCACATTAATAATCCCCCATAAATCTCGACACCAGCGCTGATTGGATGCAGTGGACAACGTTAGTAGTCTTCACTAAATGTGCTGGGCTGGTGCTGCACGACACGCTCAGCAGCCTCAGCACCAACAAACTTCCCCGTAACTTTCTTTGCACTTTATCACAAAAAACTTTGACTATCTGTCCTGACTTGCACGAAACCGAAACCTTTTTTTCATAGCACATATGCTTTAATGTTTTCTCCTTGACTTAGAGGTTTTTTTTTTTGCTTGCTCTGTACCTCACTTGTAAGTCACTTTGGATAAAAGCATCTGCCAAATGACTAAATGTGAAGTGGGAATCTTTCAAAATCAGCAGATTTCCATTCCTTTCATACTTCACAGTATAAATAGTTCTTTATTCAACATACACATGATGAGTCATATTGAATGAGAATTGTGCAAAGATTAAATCGGTGATTGCACTTGCAAACTCTGGTAAATTCCAAGTTTCAGGGGATTTGCACTGAATTCAATGCTAACCTTTATTGCGTTTAGCATTAATAATAAAATTATTATGAGATTAAACATTTCAATATATCCAAAAACATAAAGAGACAGAAGTCTCTGAAGAGTTTTGATGCATACTGCAGTATTTAATACAACACTGGCTTTATTTCAGTGTTTTTATTTATAATGCACAGAGTGACCTAGAATTTTCCTTATAAAACTCTTAAGTTAAAAGATTTTACACCAAAACAACTTATAAACATAAGTTCTGAAACTCCAACTAGTAATCATAGCTTGTAAATATCAATCAACAAATATTTTTTATATGTTAATGAGAAAACTATTAGTCGATTCCACCAAATGCCATATCATGGGCCATGTCATAGTTTTTTCTTCTTGCATGATTCCATTATGTTTTAACTCTTAATTTAAAGTCTAACAGTAACACAATGCAAGAAATTGTGAAAGCGAGTTGGCGGAGCGCCATGACATTGAATGTAGCTCTATTTTATAATGTGTTACATTTATTAATTTTATTTATTGATAATGGAGTTGTAAGGTGGAAAGACGTGTTCAGTCTCTCTCTAATATTAATGCTGTAGTCACACAACGACAAGATCAGATTTTGGGGGGGCAAAGAAACAATTGGGATCATTTTGCCGATATGTTCGTTATAGACATATGCCAATATCAACTTACGCCAGTTATGGTAAGAGAAAACGTAATCACAATGCAACGGTGTGTAGATGCAGGTCCAGTTTAGCTGTGGAGAAACATTTTTAGGACACACGGCTGCACAGGGATGAGACTCCAGGAAATCACCGCTCCCGACCAAGAAATAGTCCAACACATGACGTCCAGGTAACCCACTTTTAAAACGCTAATGCATGCGCAGGTGACCTCTACGCAGTGAGTGAAAGGACACCACCAGACAAATTTGACTTTTCAGCTGGCTAGTTATCAATTTAGACACGAAAGTGCTATGAATAAGTCAAGGAAACAAAGGAAATCCTTGAGTCTCATTAATATTATTAATTTTTAAATCCAATTATTGGATAATGGCTCCTGACCTATTTTCAGATTTGAGTGTCCTATCAAAACCTTACACATCACAGTGGCGTGTGGAGGAGCCGCTGAGGGTTTCGATGGTGCTCGACCTCCTTTGGGAGATGTTGAGATCCCAATCTGCAGAAGGACATTACAGTCCTGCTACGGTTCCATCCAGGTGAATGATCACAGGTATTAGTCCAGAGCAGACGAACTTTTGAAGCACAGCCCTTCTCTCATCTCGCGTTACGCTGCAGGATTTTTTTTTTCTCATTAACCGTGTGACAAACGTCCATATAAAAGACACAGAGCAAGCACATTTTAGTCGGACGGAGGTGGGAATTTACAGTGGAAGACGGACCAGTGTGCAGAGAAGGCAGGTCAGTGAACAGAGCGAGACTGCAGACTGAGGCAAAATAATCAGATGCATTGAACGCAACAATAAATCACCTGTTTTTGGAGTAAATGGAACTTTAAATGTAAAGGAAAAAAGGCAATATAGTCATAATAATGTCAGTCTCAGGTAACCAATTACTGAATGTAGCAGGTTACAGCTAAATTAAAGTCCTCAACATTATGGCCAATTTAAAATCTACAAGACAGGTTTCATCATTCATAACAAGATGTCCTCTTTAATGGATTATCACAACAGAATGTCCACCACTCCGAAAAAGTCCAAAAGAGTCTATGAGAGTGTAATAAACAAAAGTGACTGATGTGTGTTGCAAATGATTGTTTTGATTTGCTGTGTTTCTCTGATTTATGTTGCCTACTTTCTTATTTTTCTTTCATAATGTTTTAGTCTGAGATATTACTCAGGAAAACAGTGACTAATTGGTTAATTAAAAAAACAACAAATCCACTAATTGACATTATAAGTTCTTGGATCTTGGTTCTCATGGAGAATGTGTACGTGTGTGAAGGCGTCGTTGCCCACTCAGACACTAACCTTTATCCTCAACTTAGAGCCGAGGAATAAACCAGTGTTTCCTCTAAAGGTCATGCATATTGCACATCTAAAAACACCTCTGTAAATACGTGCCCACACAACCATGTCAATCAGTAACCAAAAAGGGCGAGTTAAAAAGGTCATATTAGTGCGATGCGCTACAGGTACTCGGGACTAAAAGGGATGTGTTCCCATTTCATTTTTAAAGTGTCAAGTCTACATAAAGGGTGATGCCTTGAGTGCTGTAATCACTAAAACTGCTTTCTCGCAGGCCTTGGTCCTGGCTCGTGGAAACACTTAAAAAGACCTGCATGGATTAAAAAAAAAAAAAAAAAATCTAAAAGCAATGCACTGTATATACACCTCAAAATAGTCTAATGACAGGCATTCAAGTGCTAATTCAGTGCGCAATTTGAAAACCAATAACAGAAGCTTAAACTCTTAAAGTACCAGTCGAGCGACAAAGAGACTTAAAAATAGACGTAATGAGCACTTTCTTCTTCTGGGGTTCGGTCAGCGCACGTGCTCCCGCACTTTGAATGATATGCGGCTTGTCTAGATCTTCCTCAAACGTACCAGTGGAGAAAAACTTCAGCAAGCCTGCGAGAGATAAAGGCGGCGTCTGCTTTGTAGCTGCGCGGTAAGTCAACAGACAGATTTCGGTGACATTTACTCTCCCTCGGTTTAATGTGGCGTGGTGAACAGGGTTCCCGATCAGCGCATCATGTGCGCCGCTCGGCCCTGTGAATTAAATACACTGTAGAACTCAGTATCCATAATTACATGCTGCATATACTGTAGGTGAGTAGCCCTGAATTTAAAAGAAGAAAAAGAAAAAGAAAGGTTGCGTTAGTCATCAGTCACTTCATATTGTCTCAGCTTGAAATGTCACTTATGTAATTTAGAGAATCCGCTGTTATTTTCCACAACAGTAAGCGAATCTCTCAACACACCTACGCGTTATGAAAAATACGAGAATAGTTTCAATAAAAAGTTGTTTTGACTAACTTTTATTCGCCGCAGAGCCTCGGAGGCCACGAATTCATTAGAGCAGTGACAACTGTCAGTCTGTCAATTTGATCCCTCGGGTCCTTCTAAAAAGTGTCATCATCTGAATGGCCACAAAGGTCACGACACTCCTACGTTTGAGGAAAATGTCGAATCTAGTCAAACATCACTTTGAGCCGTCTGCTCCGCTTGACCATCCCACAGGCTCTTCGAGCCTATATTGGTTTGGCCAGAAGAGCTAAATCAATCATGGGCCGACAAGAGCTGCCAAAGCCGCTTTTCCACATCCCACCACTCCCAGCACTCACTGCCATGTTTCGCCTATGTTGACATGGTCTCACAAATGTCACGGACGTCAACGGGGACGGCATGCAAATGCTGCGGGGCGAGTGGCCGTCGTCAATTTGAGCTTAAAAAGATCGAGAAAAAAAAAAACGCACAGAGAAGACAGAGGAGGGTGAAGATACAAGGAGATCAAATATTTCCACAGTTCTGGAAACAAAGAAACTTTTTTTTTTAATGAAATCAACAAATTTCTGTTGGAGTCCGACGCCAGGTTCTGTCAAGTTTCCATCAGATGTTGCTAATCCATAGTCGGGAAACAAATTAACTCTTCTCACTGTAGCATAGTTTGACAAATTGAACCAAACCATAAAAACACACAAAAAGCTCCTCCAGGCAATGTGAGATTACTGAGAGACGGGAAGAAAAGGAAAAGGGGGAAGACGGGGATTGCGGGGGGCTGAGAGGGGTTTTTGCTTGATCTCGTCAAAAGCTGGTGGCTTCAGGGAAAACCGTAACCACAGGGCATCGCCTTCAATGCTAAGAAGCACAAACCAGGTCCTAACTAACTAATGTACATAGTTTTTATAATTTTTACATGAATTTGAATAAACCAATACCAGACAGATGATCAGCCAAATTGCAATTTTAATGCAACTGCTCAGAGTCAGTCTAACCAGCTCACCTGTGGGTTCAGGTGGAAAAGAATTCAAGTGGACGCTGTGCAAGATGTGGAGAAAGGTGATCCTGAGATATCATGTTCATAAGAATGTGATACGCCACAAGGACCTCTGGGCAGAATTCAGTTCATCCTTGAATTCAGGCTGACGTGCCAGATGTGAAGAAATCATGTTTGACACGTTTGATATAGCTTCCCACCATAATCCAGCCACAATATAGGAAGGAACGGAATATAATTTGTAGTTAAAAAGCACTTTAAGCAATCGTGAGGATATTGTAAATTCTGAACTCTTCGCTTCCTTTTCATACAAAGTGAAAAAGAATTCACTGGCACTGGCAACATTTATGTAATTTGTCACCTTTAGAGAAATAGAAGTATCTCCAAGTTTTTATACAAAGTGCTTCTGGAAAAAAAAAACTAGATTATTATCGAATAATTATTCTATAAAATCTGATGTCTATTTCTGTGACCTAACAGTAATGATAATGAGAGGCACAAACTGGATATAGTCACAACACCTTAATAAGATACTTGGTGGTGCTTTTTCTTTTAATTTGTCCACCATCTGCACGTCAGCGGCTGTCATCTGTCCCTTGCTTTTATTTGATTTCATGCACTTTGGAAGATGTCCACCTCAATTTGCCTTTCTCATAGATCAGTGCTGCTCATCATACACAGGCTCAACATCAGTAGCAAGGTACACAAGGTACAGATGGTCCTGCTTGGGTAGATGGCAGCGATGATGATGACGGGATGGCCAGAGTACAGAAAGGAGGGGGGGGGGGCTGATTTCACATTTTCATATTTGTGTGGAAAGACTATTTTAACAATGAGTTTTGTCTCATCAGATGGAGACTGGAAGAGAACCAGCAAGTTTTCTCCCACTTGTGACTTCTCAAAGTGAACAGGAAGTCTTTTAATATAACCTTGTGTTGCCTACTTCCATATGGCAACATGAATCTGAGTAAGTACATGGTGTGATGGCACAAGATATAGTTAGTGCCGCAGTGGATGCAACTCCAACATCCAGGTGTTTAAGTGATAAACGGATAAAAAATGTACACTATGACCATCTGCAGTGCTGACCTGACACTACGAGTGGGGAAAAAAAAAAAAAAGACGAATGTTGGCTTTGAAAGGATCCGAATTTGCATCTCCGGCAATTAAAACTGCACTTATTCCAAATACAAACATGGATTCTGTGAGGAACAAACGCTGGAAACTTTTAACTAACGCTCTGGCACTCGGGATAAACCATATGCATACACAAACAATGCACAAAACACAAACCCATCCAACAGATTGGGAGCTGGCAAACTTCCCACCACTCTCACATGATAAATCCGAGCTCGATGATAACTGGCACCTGGGAAGCATTTGCTCCTTAAAAGGAAAATGTGAACATTCAGCTGTATTTCCAAAAAGATGTGCGCATAAATGTATTATCCATCTTGTGCATAAAATTAACAAGCTGTGCCTCGTTTTGACGCTCGCACGCATTCATTTTTTAATGATTAAGGTGAGAAGTTGCAAAGTAAGCGGTATATTTAGCACTGGATCATTTTTGTGGATTGTGCCTCCGGCTCCAGCTTCTAATGAAATAGATGTGTGAAACATTTCAAGAGGCATCTTCCATTTCTCACACACATATTTCATTAACCTGTAGTTCATTCATTATTGCTGTGGGTGTGGAGGAAAGTAGCAGCCCCACACGCATAATTGCGTTATGGGGGTTGCAGGGCTGTGGTTAATTACTGGCTGAGAACACAACATAGGCACTTAGACATCAGTCTGATGGAACAAACCACAATGGCTTGTGACAAGCGCTGTCCTCTCTGGACTGTCAGGAGAAGACATGATAGCACGGTAATTCATGACTCATAAGAGAATCGCATCATCTCCGTAGCATGGAAGACGACGCGGGGACGCTGAAATAAGTCGACAAGTTTACTGCCGCTCAAGTGGAAGACGAGACGTGACGGAAAACAGCTCAAACAAAGAGCACTTTGCAAGAAGTCAAAAAATCTGGAGTCGTTTTAATATTCATCCACAGCATATTGTGCAGACACGCGTGCTGCAGCACAGTGGGTATGTTAGGGTCTTATTTCAGTTAACGGGATCACCGGAGCCTTTGATACCCTCCAAACTGGGACTTTATATTCCCGTAAACCTGCAGTTTCCTGCCAGTTTACCTGCGACAAAGATAAGTGAAGTCAGTCGTATTTTTAGAAACCGCACGTTGGTCCCTTTGCAATTAGTACAGCATCAAATCCATCTGTCCCTACACCCACACTACAGTTAAGAAAAACTTAAAAAGAAGAACCGATGGGACAAACCCAAAAATTTTATTATATAGTTTACTTATATGAAAATAGCTGGCGATTTAGAGCCCAGGATGTAGCTACTGCAGCTAAGCTGACACACTGGCTAATGTCACATATTCACAGTGACAATGCTAATGTGAAAACGTTAGAAAGGTCACCATCAATATTACTTTGTGGTATCATTTGATAATTACTAGCACGAAATACAAAGTGCAGCTGAGGCTGATGGGAACGCTGCTGGTAAATCACTGGACGACTTTAACATTTGACTTGCTGATGGTGCTTGACCATCAACTAGAGGGTCCCCGGTTCGAATCCTCAGCCAGCTGCAGCATGTTCTTCCGGTGCTTGCGTGGCTTTTCTCGTGGTTGGCTCCCACAGTCCAGAGACATGCATGTCAAGTGTTGACTGTAATTTGATGCGAATGGGAGTGTGAATGGTTGTCTGTGTATGTCTCCCTGTGTTGGCCCTGGGACACAGTGGACACCTGTCCACAGCTGGGATAGGCTCCACCCCCTGCGTAAGATAAGCAGCCAAGATAATGGTTTCATGGAGATCATTAAAGTTTTAATCACCCTTAGGGTAATGTAGACTAAGTTTCATGGCAAAAGTTTTAGACCTTTTTCAATCAGAAATCAGAAATATTAGCGTCATATCGTCAGACAACAAGTCTTGGGATTACCAATGTCTTAGATCTGAGTGAGGAGGAACTGTGAAGCAAATATATCATGTAGAACCAGAATCCTAATGGTCACTGGGCTCCACCTACATGCAAATGTCTCTGAATCTGTTATATTGACCACAAAACCCAAAATACAATGTAGAGATGAGTAAGAATATTTCCATACGCAGATTTTCTGTTGAGTAAAGGTAAAGACCAAGAGAACAAAGGTAAAAGTGTAAAGTCCAGTTGTATTCGATTTCTACAATGCTTAGGAGGCTTTAAACAAGTTCTTTTTCAGTTCTTTTCAGTCCAACTAACAAGCAGTCTGACATGAGCACTTATCCCAGAAGTCAGATGAAACTGAGACATTGTCTGTCACCTGGCGACTCGTGTCTTCTGGCCAACGCAACGCCTGACTCCTTGCAGCTCTCAAACTCCACATTTGGAGCTCGTGGAAAGCTGCTGTGGACAAGACGTCCACAGCAGTAGATTTCTGCACAATCAAAGCTTTACAAAGGCAGAAAAGGAGAGCGCAGACGCTGGAGAGTTATCCTGGTGAATCTCTGGCAGGGCTGTTTTTTCCCCTTATCCTCCTGTCGGCAGCTTGTCTGATTCTTATGAAACCCATCCTTCACTCACGTCTGTTTGTCTTTCATTGAATTGGCTGGAGATATCTTCTCCGCTCATTGACCTTGAGAAGCAAACTAAGAGTTTTCAACTCTTTGCACATTTCAGGCAGGAAGCGTTCAAACTTTAGGCAAATCTTTATTTATTTTTAAATGAAGGAGAAATAAATGACAAATCAGAAATGAAAAAAAAAAAAAAAAATTAAGAAATCATCTTGTCCTCCTGTCTTTCGCTGAACGGCTCGCCAGCCCAAAGATTCTGATGTCAAGAACCCGAGCTAAACTTCGAGGCTGACTAGTTCATTTTCTCCCTTTTTTTATCTCCCTGTTCACATGCTGTTCACTGTCCATTTATCCGTGGTGGGGGCTTCTCCTTGGCAGCAGCGATCACTTTCAACAACAGTCTCTGCGAATCACAGCGACGTGTCACATCGTTCCACTGACAACTAACGACTACCAATGTATCTGGGCAGGCTGCCAGTGCGCTGGGCGATGAACAGCTCAGGGGAGGAAGAGATGGTGGAGTCTGGATGCAGGGAGGGGAAAGGGGCCGGGGGTGGGGTTCCTCCAAGGAGACAGAGGTTTAACTCACCAGCGGCAGCATCAAAACCTCACAACGCATCCTTTCAGGCAACAAAGTCGCTTACACATCATGTGTCGAGAGATGAAATCAATCTGCTTTGAGAGGCTCCGACTCTGATACTGTGTGTCTGGGGGCCGGCTGACACAGGAGTCAGCGAGTCCAATAAGCCGACAGAGAAGGGGAGGGGGCACCCGAGCTGAGACACGGGGGTCATCTGATTCATCCGACAGTCAAACCCTCTCCTCTTCTGCTCCGTTATATTACTAAGGTCACTGGGATCGCCAAACTTTACTTTGCACAAACATACTTTGGCATTGAGATTAAGGCTAAAACACAATATCCCCATAAATAAACACTAATTGGTAGCTAATTTTCTTAGTTCTTGCCTGGTTGATTCATTGCCTTTGGGCTAGTATGAATTATTCATCCAAGTGGCAAAACAGCTTTATGTGGAAACCTACAAGGCAGCGCATTTATTATGCGATCATGCCGAGTAATTCCAGGCACTGACGGCTGGTATTAGAATAATATGCATATTGGGTATTCTTTTTTTCCCGGGGCATTGGCAAGCAGTAACAGCGCTTCCATTGGCAGGGACTGAGAGGGATGCAACACCCCTCGTGGCTGACAAAACCCCCTTGTTTTGACAGAGGATAGAGCGAGGAGGGGAACAAGTGTTTCAGCTCTGCCCTCGTGGAGAGAGGATTAAGCTGTGTGGTCGTGGTGCCGGGCGGCTCAGGGAGTCGGGAGGCATGTTATCGTGTCAATCCTCCCTCCCGCGGTACCGCGGATCCGCGCTGGCCGCCGTGACTCCAAGAGAAGCACCTGGCCTGGCTGCGGGGAGCTCATCAGGCTCATCATTCTCCCTCAGGACGCGAGGCTGCATCGCACTTTCCACAGGCGTCGCTCGGCTGAGTGCAGAAGAAGGACAAGTCAAAGACGCAGCGAATTCAGCGTGGGGCTGCAGGTTGCGTCTCTGCTTGGGAATAAGATTCCCTTCCCCACCGTCACAGCTAGAGCCCCGTGTTTCCTCGTGTACACAAGTTACGGCAGCAGCGCGTGGGCGAAGAGTTGGACTAGAGATGGTGGAACAGAAATGTCAGTTTAGAGAAGGGTGAGACTGTTAAATGGCAGAAGGCGTCTAGCCGAGGTATCTGTCTTCCCAATTGTTCCCTGTCTCTGCAGATCTGTCTCTGCGCCGGAGATACCTTGCCTCCGGAGGCCCACGCCACGTCTGGAGGCTACGGAAACATCAACATGAGGAAAACATGGAGGGAAAGTTGTTATCACAACCCGGACGCGAGACTTCCTGTAGGTCACCCAGAAGTGTTGCTTAAACCAGCCAAAAGCAAAAGTTCATCGATTATTTTTCCACGTGTCATCGGGATCAAATAAAAACCCAAACATTCGGCTTTGGCATGTAAAAATGAATCACTTCTCAATCAAACGAGCCTGGAAAGCTTTGGGAAAGGCGAGTTTCTCTTATTTTCTCAGGTCTGATGATCAAGGTTGTCCTTTATTGGAGACAAAACGGAGTAACCTCTGAGTCTTGTGACAGATGGATCCTTATATTAACAAACTAGTGTCGTTATTTAATTCATTAAAGTGGACTGACAGAATATCCGTCTGCAAATATTGCCGATTGAGTCGACTAACTTGATTACGCTACACATCCTCCCCATCGCTAAAGCACTGTGCAGCGAGTTCAAAAATATAGCATAATTTCTGCATGTTTGCCATGCCTGATATCGTTTAAGAAATCTCTGGCCAATTTGTCATTGTTTGGTTGGCACTTGTTCAGCCCAGACGCTGCACAGAGCAGCAATAAAATGTGATCTGTCTAATAGAGTGTGCATGTTTGGAGGAATTATCTGTGTTTTCCTCATTATACTGAGTGTCAAACTGTGTGCTGCCAGATATTAGGGGGCATTAACATCACGCGTGCCCACTGGGGTGGAATTCAGCCCGAACCCAAACTGAGAGCTGTTTTACATGACATTCATTTCAAGAAATTAGACAACCCAGGGCTACAGGAGCTCTAGTGACGGGCTCCGCTTTGCAACAAATGTGCTGTCAGACCCTTATCAATCTCACGCAAGCTGTACCTACAGTACATCCTCTGATTCAGGGACTATTTATATTCAAGGACGGTGCTTTTCAGGGCTTTTTGATTTAAGAACAAAACCGATGAGGACAAGAATTTACATCTAAGAACATGTTCCCAAAGAAAAAAAAAAAAAAAAGCAACCCTGCAAGACAGCTGCTGTTTCTCCTGTGAGGGCGATCGGGGAGCTACAGTGTGTTCAACGTGTTAAGCAAAACTCTACATATTCCCAAGTAATTTAAAAGATGTTTAAAAACGTATTAACAGTCAAAGGATAATATCCCTCCTGGAATTAGGGATTGACAGATTTGGAGCAACTCGGCCGAAACATTAATTAAGCACAAGGTTTGAACGTTCCACTGCAGGCGCCGAACTGTCTGGCATCGAGTCCGACATCAGCAGGTCACGACGAGGTCATTCTGCGCGCGTGTGTGACAATGCGCATCTTAAAAATGATTCCATATTCAATACATTTTAAGCGTTGCAAGACATAACTATTCCAATGACTCAATCTTTACTCTCGCAGGGCCATGACAGAAAGTCACACACAGGTGGAGCACAACAGTAATGAAAAATTGTGATGAAATCTAGATAAGAGTGATATCATGAATCCAGAAGCAGAAACCAAAAGGTGAATCTTCAAAGAAAATGTCAGCTCCTCCCACCAGAGGATAAGCCTCCATGCCTTGCCACTGTTCCTGCTCCACAGAGTGCGTACGAGTGCATTAGTATAAGATAAGGAGCCCAGATCCGAGGGCGTCCTATTTAATTTCTGAGAAATAACCTTTTACAAGTGTGCAAGATGAACTTCCACCTTGCCGAGCTACTTACGACGATTAGAGTGAAATTTCAAAAATTGCCTGCTTCAACAATTCCAGATAATAGTCCAATGAGCACACAAAACAATGTGACCCCCTCCGCTGACCCTCTTTGTGGCAGGGAAATTGCCTCTAATAACAAGCTGCAGCACAGACACGTTAAAAAAGATTTCTCTTACAGCTTCGCCAATCGACACGTCCTCCGAGAAATTCCCCACGTGCAATAAACATGGAGGGAAGAGAGATTCCATTTTTTGGCCAACCGCATCGCTGCACGTATGATAGCAACTTTGCATGATTTTGAAAAGAATTTAAAGGATGAAACAACCTAATATTTCTTGGATTGAGTTTGGTGGGGGGGGGTTAAGAGATATGCACTGCTGGGGTTGCAGCAGTCCACTTGGGCATATGAAATTACGGGGCCAGCCATCAAAGTAAAACACGCAATTATCTAGGAGAAAATGAATGTGCATGAATGCATTAACAAAAATTAATAAGACTAATCCAAATCGGTTTGAGAGTCAGGTGCTCCTGGAAAAGCCGGACAATCTTTGGGGATTTCTTCAATTAAAAATGCCACACTAAAGCTCAGACCTGGTTATTATAAATCTCACCCCACCTTCGTTTCATCTCCCACTCAAAACCACATATTTTCCCGTTGTCACTGCTGAGACAGCCACTAATTACAACTCATACATAATATTTTATGTAAATGCTGTTGCCTTCTTTGATCTCCCCATGTAGTCGAGGACAAGCCAGATCACAGACTTGAGCTAGATCTGTCACTTGAGTCAGAAGGAGAAGAAGTGAAGTGGAAGGAAATCCGATTTGTTGTGATGTTTGTCGGCCCATGAGCGCAGACGACGTTTGATCAGGTCATTACATATGGGGGTCTCAAAACAACATGGTGGGATCACCTGGATCTTCAGGGACACACAACAAGCTTAGCTTCACATGTGAGACGATGTGCACACTTTTTAGTCCCAGGATTAATCTCTCTCATGCTGCAAAGCAATCGCTCCTTCACAAAGTCCTTTAACCGAATGAAGCGCCGGCTACGAGTTAGTCATTCCTCATAATGAACTTTCAAACGGCTTGTGTGAGTCTGAATTTCAGCGACAGATAATGATTGGTGCTCGAAATAAACGTGGAAAGCGGAGGCCGTCGGTATCAGTGTGAGACGAGCTGAGCAACACAACTCACACTGTACCTCATTCGCTATTATTCCAACGTAGCATTAGAGCAGGCCCCTGTGGTCCTTTCTGAGGCAGAACACAGCTGGGCTGCTGACAGATAGAGGCCGCCTGCACGTTACTCCTCCTCCCAGCAGAGGAAGGTCAGGTCTGACACCCTGGGAGGAGCCAAACTGGCTTTCTGCAAGGCGGCACGGTCGGACACCAAGCCGAGGGCCAGCCGGAGAGACGTGCAGAACCCTCGGGCACGTCCGTCCGGATCAAGCTTGGTGGGTTAGTTAACACAAATTAAAAGAGAAACATATTTACCCACTGACAACCAGTGGTGTCTGCATTTCTCCGGGTTTTCAAACATCTGTCTGAGATTTCTGCAGCGTTCGCAGTAGCCTTGGTATTCAACACAACACCATTCCAACAGCTTGTGTATCCCTATGTCAAAGCAAGATCTGTGGATTAATTAGGACATTGTTTCTGGAAACAGATGTTGCTTTTCCTGCTGCGTCTAGGAGGCAGCACAAGTGTCAGAGCTGAACTCAGAAATGCTGATAAAACCCAAGAGTTTCTACTCCAACGAAGTTAGCGCGCCCTTAAAAGACGTCATCTGTTGCTATAGGTGCCTGGTTCACATCCCGGTAGGTTCAGCTGATCACTGTCAGGTGACTTTACGCATCAAAATGTCTTCAACACTGACTAAAGTAACAACACCAACGATATCATCTGGGCCACAACTGCTGCAGTTTATCTCTTTTTCTATGAATGATGTCATCCGGCCCCTGTAATATTTACAATGGTCTCCAGTAGCTAGGAGGTGACCTGTCACACCATAACCATGGGTTGATAATGATTTTTTACATGGATACATACAGACTACATGTTTTATTTGCCATTTAGAGTTTTTCATACAGGCACAGGCAACACTTGGTATTGTGGCCAACACGACCACATGTGGGGATTAAGAGTTATACCGTTTATTCCTGCTGCATCAAACAAGGCTGCAGTAGTAAAACCTCTGAAGAGTCAGTTGGGTTTTGGCGAATAATGCTACTCTTTGCATTTCAGAGATTTTACAAATTACAATAAATGAGAAGATTGCAAAACTTAAATTCCTGAAATTCTGATTGATTAGAACTTTTCTAAAAAATAAAAAAAAACTTACTAGAATAAATTTTCCAAAAAGTTACATGCCAGTCCAAAGGGACTAAGGTTCATCCCAATCAAACCTGCCTCTTTGAAAGTGAGAGCAAAAAAAGAAAGAGTTGACATGGCGTAATGAAAAGGAGAAGCTCTGTTGAGTAGAAAATGTGGTTATAGGGGCCTGTCTTTGGTCAACCAGCGGGGAGTTTTGCATTTGCAGGATTTTGATAAGAAGAGTGTAGGTGTTCCCTGTGACTGTGTGTTCTACAAATGAACATGACGGGTTTAATTCACTGGTGTGAGGGCCGGACCCGCTGTCCTCTCCTTTCTTCCTGCCCGTCTGGTTACTGCCTCTCTCATTCCCTCGCGCCACGGTGTCACCAATTAGCCAGGGCCCAGGTTTCATTAAGGCATCGGCGCTGCCGCCTGCCACCTTCTGTCACGTCGCTGATAATAAGCCTGAGATGGTTCCGCTACCTGACACGCGGGGACCAGGAGGAAAACACGGCGCGTCCACGCACACGCGCAAACACGCACAAGGTACAAAGCTCGGCCACGCACCGCGACACACATTTAAGTGGAAAGTGGCCACTGCGAAGAGACATATTCCCTGTAAACACACACTGCGTGTTCCGCCTACACACACACCCGTGCTTGGACACAGTCTCTCTGTCAACATCTTTTGTTCAGATAATTATAGAAATGAAGGCTGAAGGGTGAAATACAGAGTGATGGGGAGAGGAAGGAAGGAGATTCAGTTGAGTATGAGGAGCAGTGATATGCATTTTGTTTTTATGAGTGTCACTTATGAAACCTGCTTTTTAACAAATACTAAATGATGTACACAAGCATTTGAACAAGGGGTTTCTGCACATAATAAAAATACTCGTGGTCTGAATTCATAACCTAATCTTACACACTGAGTCAATGTGCATGAGAAGTAACAATCTGACAAAAGTTTTAACATCTGTATTCCATGAAAACGACGGTTTACATGAGGGGCTGTGTAGGAGCGAGGTGTGATACCCGGTTTTCACCATGTTCAAAGGTTTCTCCGGATTTCTGAGTCTCGTCACACAGCAGCTCACTGTACAGTACAACTCCATTTCCTCTGTAGATTTCTGACATCCCGGCATTCCGGCTACGCTATTGTGACAGCCCGGAGAAAGCGCAGCTGAGGTGATGCCAGGGAAAGGTTGTCCCAAGGGGAAAGGAACCTGGCGGGTTGAAGGGGGAGGGAATTTTCAGACACACAGGTGCTGTTGAATATTAGTCTCATGGCAAGAAGTGTAGATTCGAGGAAGTGAATTTATTCACCCTGCACCGGGCCACTGGAGTCCTCATGTGCACCTCTTGGCTTCCCAGCAGCCAAATAAGGCTGTGGAGCTGATCCAGAGACGAGCTGCACAGGTCGGGGCTAAATCTCTGCTAAAAGGTCAACTCGGATTACACCAAACTTCAAGAATCCACACTCATCATTTATGGACCGAACCACACAGCACCAAATCTGGCTCATGCTGAAGGAACATACAGCCATAAGTCCTGGATTCTGCCTCCAAAATGTATTTATATCTGCTGTTGAACTGCGATAGTCAGAGCTATTACCAACCATAATGGCTATTTTGTGTGCAAATGGAACTGACGAAACAAGACATTAGCTCTGCTAATTATCCACGCCAGGTAAACGACTGACATTCATCATTTCGCAGCAAACGTTAATTTATTATGCTGCTTGTAATTGCACTCAGTTACAGACAGTTATGGTACAGTAAGTAGAAAGGGTTTCTTGTTAGTTTCCTTCGATGTGTGCCAGCTAAAAACTCACCAAGGAGAACAGTAATAATATTACAGGCCATGACGACACAAACATGTTTGTCCAGTTTTCTTTCTGTTTCTTTTGATGTGTATAAGCTGCCAACAGCCTAACTGACAGACAGCTTATTTGATTCCTTCCTAAGGATCTAACTATTCTCTAAACCCAAATCTCACATTTTTGCTTAGTTTTTAATCACCACTGCACACTTTGAGTAGAACACAGACGGCCTACACACTGTACAGTCCCTGAACGCCTCACAGTGCAGGCTGTGAGCTTCAGCTGAACTTAGGCTTTGTCTTACACATTTTGCTGTTTTATAAATGTAAAACGATTCTTGTTTTACCAAAGGAAAAGAGGAAACATCTGATTTCCAGGATCTGCTAATAATACGCATGTTTCAATTTTCCATCACAATGGTTCCTATGGTTCGAGCAAGTCCAGCAATACTAATCATTTGTCAGAGAAGTGGGGAATAAAATTCGACGTTCTGCACTATGACATCCAATAAAAAAACGTGCTCTCTTTCTCTGTGGGTCATTGTCTGCAGGCCTTCGTTCCTGAAGAAAGTCTACCATCCCGAACCCTTTACAAATTAAAAGTATAAAAGCCAGTGTGACAGAAAGTAAAATGAAGACATCAATACATAATACATAATGTCTTTACAGTACGACCATGCCTTGGGAGAGTGGCAACAGTGCTGAACTTTCTCCATTTGTAGACAGTCTGTCTTACCGTGGACACATGAACATCAAGGCTTTTGGAGATTCTTCTCTAACCCTTTCCAGCTTCATGCAAGTCAACAATTATTGTCTTCTGAGAGCTCTTTTCTGCGAGGCCTGGGTCACACCAGGAAATGCTTCTTGAAACCAGTAAAAAGGTCAGCTTTCAGCAACACACCCAATATCATCACACTGATTGGACTCAAGGTGGGCTCACTCCTGGCTCCAATTAGCTCTTGGAGAAGTCATTATGCGAGGGGTTCACATACTTTTTCCTCCATGCACTGTGAATGTTTACGTGTTATGTTCAATAAAAGCATGAAAACATTTAATGTTTGTGTCGTATTATTTGAAGCAGAATGTGTTTTTCTATTTTTGTGACTTAGATGAAGATCAGAGCACATTTTATGACCAATTCATGCAAACCTCCACGTAATCCCAAAGGGTTCACGTACTTTTTCTTGCAACAGTATGTTTTAACAAACCCTCCGTCTGGGGGGAAAGAAAACAATCGGAGGAACAGTAAAAAGACTTTGGCTTTGGTGGGAATCTAGCAGCTCAGGGTTTTTTCGTTCCCCTCTTTATAAATGCCTCTGCAGTCTCTACCTTCAGCTGGGATCCTATTATGAATAATGCCCCACTTAGAGATCTGGAAATGGCAACAGGGAAATCCTCCGTTAGCCTTGGGACTTGCTCGGAGACTTAGTAGGACAGTGAAAAGATATGTTTGCATTTTTGTCAAACCACGGCTTCAGCAGTGGGTAACGGCGTTCAGACTGTGGGGCTACACAAAGACAACTGGACAAACCGATTTAAGGGTGAACGTCCAACGAAACCGCGTTCGTATTATATTACACTCCCTGATACAAGGGTTTCGGCTCCATTCTGTTCTACCTAGTTAAAGTCACAGCCTTTGTTATTTGTCACAATATGTGATGCTGAGGCGGTAGGACTGATGATAACGCTGCTGAAAAACCAACTGACGCTAGAGGCTTTCCACATTAATTACTCCCTCCTCTGCCCTGATACCAATACATCTGAGACATCACATTCACTCGGATTTATCCTCCCGGCCGGCAGCGTACTATCATTACAATCAACTTGTCAGATTTTCACCGGTTTGTTTATTCAGATGTACATTATTCCAAAAACATGTGTTTTCCAGTTTGTTTCCGTTCGCATGGCGGAGCTGCGCCCACACTTCTAATGACTCCTGTGCCCTGTAATTTCTTTAGCGTGGCAAACTCTGATTACAGGGTGGGAGTCAAGCTTCAAGCCGAGCATCATCTTTTCCAGATATTGTTTTGTGTTTGCTCTGTCTTTAACACGAGCCCCGCAGCTGTGTGTCTCAATAGCCGTTCGGATGAAGCAGTGTTTAACACCAAAGTGATTAAATACAACAGTTCGCTGCCTCGCCGCCCATGGCTACCGACTTTTAACGCATTGTTTGCTCAGACGAGTCTGCAAACAAGGAGCGTGTCAGAAGCCCAGTGACGTCCGCGACGATGCCCAGTCGTCCTTGATAGTGGACAGTCCAGCGGTCAGCCATGTTTTCCCAGAGGAGCCATTAGTGCACTTGACTCATATCAGATTTCAGTGAGGTCGAGAGCGCGGACGAGTGAGAGGGTAATTTATGTTGTGATGAGACGTTTGCCACCTGGTTCACAGCTGAAAGTGACAATAAAGGGAAAA
Source organism: Channa striata (assembly GCA_033026295.1). NCBI lineage: Eukaryota > Metazoa > Chordata > Actinopteri > Anabantiformes > Channidae > Channa > Channa striata. The sequence goes on along the minus strand of CM065185.1, from coordinate 15,307,702 downwards.
AACTACTGTGTCATCTGATAATCCTATTCCCACAAGCTCCTTGGAGTTTAGAGGAATCTTTTGTTCTGTTTCTCCCACTTGCCCTTTTGCTCGTGAAGGCATCAACAACGGCACCACCATCACCCCCCGCCCTCCGCCCTTAGGCTCAGGCAGTACCGGAGTGGCCACCCTGTGTGGTTTGGAGCGTACAGTAATGCCATTAAACCCCTCCCCGCTGGAAAATCGGTCACGCGGAGGTTCGAGCCTCACAACAGATTCCCGTTTGAAAAAAAGCCCAGCCTGAGGAGGTCAGAGGGCTGTTTACAGAACAACAGTCTCTTATCAGCTGTGCGCTTCCCCGAGGAGTCTCCACCGCAAACAGATAACAGCCTGCAAATAGGCGCCAGAGTGTGACCGATAGGAGCATAATCAGGTACATTCTGCTCTGGGAGGAAGGAGCAGAGGATAAGGGTGGAACCTCAGCTGTTAGTGCTGAGGTCATGTGGACACACGCAGCGCGGCAGGTAAAGAAAAGTTCAATACCGCGGCGTCCCTTTTAAAAGGCCATAAAAATGTATGATAATGTTATTTCTTCGTGTCCTAATAACCATTACTCAACGGCACCGCTGGGGCCAAGCGCGTCCTCAGGAACGGCTTCATTATTGAACAGTTAAGCAGTCGATGGGTTCGGCCACGGCGGCTTTTAGCACAAGGGCAAACAGACAGTGCGTAAGCCAGCGCAAATAACCGGCGCTCCGACGAGGCCTAATGCATTAACGACCGCGTGACGTGCGCTAATGTGACGGCAACAGATCCACACTGACAGTAATGGAGAATTTTGCCCCTGGTTACGCTCACAAGGCCTGGGTGGGGGAGAGGAGCGCCGGGGATGTACACCTTCATACTGCATGAGCCTTGACAGAAGCCTAATAAATAACAGGAGACAAGGTGAAACAGCTGCACCCCCCCCCCCCCCCCACCTCACGCCCAAACTCCCCTCATCCCACTGCCACCTCCAACGCTACCGCCTAGTTTTGCGAGGAGCAGCATTGGACAGTTTTTTGGCACGAAACAGAGTCTCCTCCAAGTTCGAAGTTGTCCGTGGTATCGCAGAAGAAACTTTGCCGCTTTTCAGCTACGTGACGTCAAGGCAGCGGCGGCACTTGTTTGACAGACTTTAAATTAAGCGCCGAGCGCCAGGTCAGAGCTGCACGAACCTGTGCGCTACGCCAATCAATTGCACATAATAACCCCCTGTCTTTGAGATAGTGAATATAAACCAGCTGACTGAGGAGCAGGTTCTGACGTGCCAGCTGGTGTCGAGGTCAAGTCAATCCGGCTCTAAAACCATCTGCGACGCTGCTCTGGTCCCTGATCGTAACTCTGGAGACGGGCAGGAGCAAACTTTTCAAATTACAAAGCAATGTTATGAGAACAACTGAGCGGACATCCATCCTGCTATTGAACAGACACCCTAATGTCCTGATTTCAACTGCCTCCCCTGCTCTTCCCTCCTCCCCCCCGTCACCATTAATAACAATCGAGACCCTTGGAGCATTAATTAGTGGAATTTTCCTGAGCGCCCGGACTCTCCGAGCCACCTACGACGAGCGCAGACTTGTGTAAACACGATCTGCTGCATAGTAAGTTGTTGTTTTTCTACAGCGGATTTTTTTTTTTAGACACGGTGACGAGATCACAGAATTGTTCCAGCATGCCTAACACACACAAACACCACCCCCCCCCGCCTCTCTCTCTCTCTCTTACAAACGCGCCCCTCTCCGTCTCTCACTCTCTCTTCATTAGGCAGCCCCTGTGTTGGCCTGTGTGCGATTCATTAGCTTTTATCCTCTTCATTTGAAGAAGGAGCTGTGTATAATTAGAGCATCTCTGTTTGTCCAGCATCCTTCACACAGTCACATCTCAAGGCCAATTATCATTCCGTCGCAGAGCTCCCAGATAACGCAGCCGCGTCAGCCGCCTCGAGAGCGAATTCAAACTATTACTGCCTCTCAAGAATGTAAATAAAATCACTTGCAAATCAACAGCTAATGATTGAATGTGGAGTGGCACTCGAGGGATATGAGGATGATGAACCGTGCTGGTAGATTTGCGTTCGAAGACTTCGCTCGCTTACTTTTGCTGGAAAGTGCTCGTGACAGGCCCGCAGTTAACCAATCAAATTCCAGACCAGCTGTGCAGTCCAGGAAGTACTTGGACACCGACGTGTTTGTTGCTTTGTGCTGGATGTGAACTCCAGCACTTTAACCTCGCCGTCTTTGTTTCATTTCAAAGCGCTTTCAACTTTAAAGTGAGATTTAACCTTTATTTCAACGAATTATATAAATATAGTCATTTCATCCTGGGTTTGAGTGAATGAAGCCGTACCGAGACGCCAAACAAATAGTTAAGTCACCCAAAGAGTTTCTTGTGGTCAAACACTGGAATGTTCCTGACCGTTCAGGCCAGTCGTCTGGCTCCGTCTAAATTATCAGGTTTCACTTGTCGAAGGCCAAACACAAGGCAAAAGAAAAAAAAAAACCCAAACAAGCAAGAAGTGAAGAAGAAGGTCACTCATATCTGAATGTTTTGGTAAAAATATTAGATATAATGACCACGAAAAAGACGTTTATAGCATCCACAGAAGTCATCAGAAACAGAAATTAGTTCATCTTAAAAAAAAAATAAACTCACATGTTCTTCAACCTGTGATAAATTCATGTTAACTTCCTGTATCCAACTACACAGTGTGTCCTCAAATCTGTGCGTCTGTATTAAAAGGGCTGCAGCTGCCTCACTGTTCATCTTAAGTGGATTAAACACAGACAAATTAAAGTTGGCAGTCGGGATTTTAAGCGTATAGCCCGTGTTTGATTTTAGCTCTAACGTGCTGGAGCGTGGAGCCAACAATACACCAACGTGTCATCGCGCACAGACAGGCTGCACTTTGTATCACCTCCTTATCAATAATGACACTTTTATCCGTTTTTAGCTTGTTTTTACCGCATAATTTATCGAGTGTCATTTTCAAAAAGCAACAGGCCCTTTGCCTGTTTTTGAAGAAATCAAACTGACACTGATGAAATAGCATTTGATTTAAAAAGTGGCCCAATCCACCAACAAACCGGCTGCCATTTCATTTAAATTGTTCCGAACTGTGTCAGTACAGCCTTGACACCCCGTCTAATGAAAGTTGCAATAAGACACATCCATGATATCAATCTGCACGCTCGCTGTGTTGCCTGCTGCTCCTGCGCTGCCATGCATCGTCAATCTGCGACGTGATGTGTGTCAACCGTGCCTCTGCCTCCCTTATCTTCGCCGGGAGTTAGCGATTTCCTGCATTTCCTAGAAGCCCTTCTGCCAACTTCCAGAGAGCAGATGCTGACTTTTCCTGAAGAAGCTGAATAATGTGTCACTGTGTGTGCCCCGAACTCCGAATGCAACACGCTTTGTCATTCCGAGACGAGTCTGACGAGGAAAACATGTGATGAACCTCCCTTACAAAGTGCATTACATGCATTTACGTCTAGAAACAAAATGCTGAGACACGGACATCAGAGTTTGATGCTTATTGAAATATGGCTGCAAAATAGTTCAACGTTATTTCACTGTGTCTAGCCAAATATTCAATAGTGTATATTTGAAGGAGAAAAGGGCGTGAGAATATGACTCTCTGCAAAAGCACCAAGATGCAGAAACACTCCTCCACCTGTAGTGACTGCATTTGTCCTACGCAGGCGAACGGTGGACGACCGTCAGTGGAGTCACTTCAAACAAACCCTCGAATTTCTGCAAGTTTTTCAAGTTTAGTTTTTAAAAGCGACACGCAGAACCCCCCTTGCTGTGTCTACCAGCCATGATCAGTCTTAAGACAGCTCTACTGACAAACTCAGCAGACCCTTTTCTAGGAAGTCACACATGTACCCGCAGTGTTTGAACAGCTTCAGTAAATCCATGTGTTTCCACCACCTTCATTATCATCATAATAAAAGTGTCTGAAAAGCAAAGTTACAGAAGACTGTAGACACCTCACTTTCTGCTTTGTACTATCATCAATCACCATGGAGCTTTTTTTTTTCCCTCCTTCCTCTAACGTTGGTTGAAGCCATCGTACAAAAAAAAAAAAAAAAAAAATCACATGCATATTTAATTTCATTCTCCACTGGCTCACACAAAGGAAACTGCCACCCTTCAGGACACCTTTCAGAAAAGTCTCTATTAAATCTGAGTCAGCTGGGAGGAAAAAAAGAGAGGGAGAAATATTTAATGAGTGAAAAAGTATCTAAATTATTGCCAGACTTCAAATGAAGTGCTGTTTATCTTCCCAAGCAGCCAATGTGTTGTTTTACTCCTTAGTCACAGCTTGGATGGCAATCAGGATCGGTCAACCAGGACACTGTGAGCGGCAGCCACTCTGCAGTGACAAACCGAGCGCGGCCACCGTTCCTAACCCGGGGCTCGCTCCTATCGGAAAGCCAGGCGGGTTTTACGGCTGCTGGAAAAAGGTGGTAAACATAACAAAGCGCACAGCTCCCTGGAATGTAATGCGCTCGCTCAAAAGACAGAGTAGAGATATCAAAGGCCAGGCCTTCGAAAAAAAAAGATTGCTGTCCACATAATGTAGAAAACAGAAGTGCTGCTCATACACAACAAGTGATTTATAGTGTTTTTGTGTGTGTGTGCGTGTTTTTATGATTTGTCTGTGAACCTAGAGCGTCCAGTGGGCATTGTGAATGCAACACTGGAGGGGTGGAGGTTGGGGGGAAGTAAAGAGAAGACCATCTCTGTCGATGCAGGTGCACAAACAAGTTTTTCGAAGGCAGGAGAGGAAACTGATACGCTGCGATCCCGATGATGGACTCGGATTTGTGCAAATTAAAAGACTTACAAAGGACTCTGCTCTCTGCGATCGAATTGAGGCTGCACAGTCACGAGGCGCTGATGCTGTGCGCTGAAGTAGACTGCTCCTCTGGTTACCTCAGTGATCTAATTATCACGTGAGCTGTTATCACATACCCCCTGTAACAAATGTCTTAAGCCGCGTGCACACACTCATATTTAGCCTCTACTTCTCCACCCGCGTGTGGCTAATCCGTCACCCGGCCCGGGAGAGTAAAACACACGCAATTGATTTCTTCCTGGTTTACATATTTACACACACACTCGTGCAATTAGGAGCACATTTATTGATGGTTTCGCCGCCGCTGGGAGCCCTGCAGTGCAGCCCACTTCAATAAATCTCGCAGTCCTGAGGCTGCCAGCGGCCAAGGCTGATAAACCTCACACAATGGAGTGAGAAGACTTGAGGCTGCAGACTAAGAGAGTTCCCAGTCACTAAAATTGACCAGTGGAATTCATGCAGCACGAAAAAACATTTACTTATTAAAATCAGTATAAATGCATGTGCACTGGGAACACAAAGAACATTTTAAAAATAAAAAATATTTTTGGCAGCTGAGCTAATTCATTGCAAAAGGGTTGCGATCCGTTTTGTGAGACGGCCTCCAAAGTGCATCTGAATCCTGATCTATGGGTCTGACTCGTGGTGGTCCACTGTGAGCAGCTTAACTTCATCATCTGGGCATCAGATTATGTGTGTGCCATGCTGCCCCCAACAGGCTCTCTGAAAAACACATCAGTTGTCTGCTGAAGTCCCACAGCATCTGACTATGGCTGAAACCACACATCACAACTCACAAACAACACCTCCCCGGAGTCAGAGCCGCACACAAAACCGCGCCGTCACACACGAGACGCGTCTATTAAAGCAGTTTTTGAGGTTTTCCAGTGCATGTCTAATTTTATTGGCAGGATGGATTATCCTCAGACTGTCTATGCATTGATTGGCAGTAATATGGGCTAATGTGGCTTTTCCCCCCCAAATATAATGCCAGTGCAGGGGCCCCACAAATGACCCCCTCAGAGGCTAAATTAGACTGTTGGGCCCCCTGGGCAACGTGGAGCCATTATACTAAAGGTGAAAGTCTGCACTATTGTGTCAGTAATTATAATAAGTCAAATCACTATCTGACACTAATCCCTAAACTTTTTCCTCTTCTCAAAGCGCGGACTAGACTTTCTGCAATTACAGATGCTTGTGTATGAATATCATTAATCTGAGTAGGAGTGCGCGTGTGCGCGCGCGCGGGTGTGTGTGTGTGTGTAAGAGAGAGAGAAGTTTGCATCAACAATCTGTCAAATGGTGAAACGACATTTCCATCAAATTCCACTGGAATAAAATGACAAAACAAGCACTTTTCAGAAACACCCCCTAAGGCGGGTCTCAGCAAAATCAGAGGTGCATGTCAGAGGCAGCAGATGTGCGCAGAGCAATTAGGGCTTGATTGGATTTTTATAAGTTCATCCAGTTTAACAGCTTTAACATACAAGAAATGCAAAGTGATTCAGTGGAACTATCATCCTCATTCTCGAGGTGCAGGACTCGCACAGCGAGGAGGGAAACAGACTAAGTGCCACATAAAGTACAACGGAGGAGTATGATGTGGAATTTAGAATTACGCACGCACGTCTGGATTGTTTTTTTAATTTAAGCTTTGTGTATGAAGTAATCTATCGTTCACAATGAGGATTATAGTTTGCAGCAGCTCATCCTCACGTGCTCCCTGGGACAGTTTAAGCAGTTCAGGGTTAAATAGTGACCGTGGATCTTGGTTCTTGGTTTGGTTTACCAACTCGCCACATACAGTCAACGACGCGCGGTGACACTTTGGTGCGTGAATCCCCTGAGGTTAATCAAATCAGACAGTAACTTGCCGGGATAAAGTTAGAAACAAACGCTGAACTCGAACTTGAAATCGTGGCACCGGAAGGCGCGCGGATCCGGCGCCCGCCGCGCACCTGCTCGTTGCGCACCGCAAAAGGTGCAAGGCGAGCTACGGATGAGCTGCTGCCTGGCTTGGAGCCACCAACCGTGACACCGAGTTGTCTGCAAATTCAATCTGAGCAAAAATCCACGTCTCTAAAACGGAAAACCTGTGAGCACATTTAATACAAAACACTAGTTCAAGCCTGACAAATGCGACCAGGGCTGGCAGGCAAAACAGTGGGCAAACTGGAGTCCAAGTGCCGTCAGCGTCCGGTTGGTCGTGGCATCAGCCAGGACTGCGCATGCAAACGTGTCCAGGTGATGGTCCTTACCTTTAAAAACTTCCCCTCGGGCGGACAGCAGCAGGGTGATCGCAGCAAACAAGCAATTGAGAACTTTATCCATGTCGTCTGCGCCGCGGCGGCGTTAAGCCCCGAGCGCGGGGTGAACCGGCAACTCTTCGTGCCCGTGCCGCAACTTGAATCCTACACTGCACTTTCACGAGTGTTCGTCTGTGGAGTCGTCCCCCTGCCCTCCGTCCGTCCCTCCGGGGCCTGGTGAGAGGACACTGTCGCCGACACAGCCGCTCCTTGCCGGCTCGCTCCGCACTTGGAGGAGGAACGTGTGAGTGAGTCCTGAATTACGCGCGGAGCGAGTGGTCCGGCGGCGGCGCCCGCGCTGTCTGTCCGGTAGAGGGCGGGTGTGAGCTCCGCCTGGGAGTCAGAGGACAGGCGGGGGTGTCCAGCCCTCCTCCTCCACCTCCTCCTCCTCCTCCTCAGACTCTGTTGGCGCTTGTTTGTTTGCGCGGAGCAGCTGCAAAGAGTAAAGTTAGGGGATGTAAAGTGAAGTAGTTGGGAGAGAGCAAAACTGGCAACCCAGTCATGACACGTGAAGCTGTTAAAAATGATGACGTCATCGTGATGCTGATCATCATCAAGAGCATCAGAAACATCAGGAGAAATGTTGCTGTTCTGCCATTTATCCTTGTGTTTTATTGAATTTGTTTATGTGTGTGCAGTTAGTTAAACATTTTTCTTTTTCTTCTTTGTGTCAAATACACAGAAAACTGCCGAGAGTTGCCCTTCATCAACATCAGCTCAGAATACTAGAGTTATGCTACACAGCATTAGTATTACACCAAATAAACACATATTAAAGGTTTTCATATACAACATAAAGTCACGTTTAAACACAGAAATGTGCTGTTGTCTCATGCAAAGGCATAAATTAAATTTAAAACAGAAACTTCTATAGATCTATAATCAACCAAAACATTGCGAAGGACACTGTCACTGGTGGTTAACCTGGTTCTTTTGGTTCTAGTTTGGCTAGTACATGTACATAAACGCCATTAAGTATCCCTCTGACTTCCCTATAATTAAAATATTTGTCTAATTAAGCTTAAAATGCCTCCAGGTGACATCATTTGGAGGAACTTTCTGGTTAGATTATGTCATCTCGCACTATGGAGTTTGCAGTCAATCTGCTTTTCCAAAGCTCCTCCAAATGACATCATCTGAACTCCAACTAATGACAACCTCCTCTGGGTGATGTCATCTGGTGGAGTTTTCAGCTAGAAGCAGAGAAGTATTTAAATTTAGGGAAGTTTAAAACTAATGAACTACAGCCATAGAAAGTAAGTAGAAAATCAGTGAAGTTGCACATTATTAGCACGTGATGATTTCAGTGTTGTGGTGAACAGGGGTCAAGGTGGGAAATATGCTGGTTATGGTCAACAGGTGATGTATCACAGCTTTATGTGTATGGAGATGTGCAGCTGTGACTGTCCACACCAACATTAAAACTACCAACAAAACATAAATATACAATAAATCGAATTTATCACCAACATTCCACTGACAGAAGCCATGAAATGAACCTTGTGGTTTTTCCCGGTGCTATTTCCAATCAAGAATGAACGACAAACCTCAACCTAAACCTAAATAAACTGCATCTGCTTCTTGACATTAAACATTATGTCATTAAACCCAATATAAAGATTCCAAAAAATAATACGTTTCTAGTCTTTACACAAAGCTCAACAACAGGTGGACATTGATCTATTTATAATAACTAACATACTCCGGGCTTTGTCTAAACATTTACATGGAATAAAACATGAGTAAATACATGTAATGAAATAATATTGTATTTCTGTGATCCTCATTGGTTAATTATTATTATTATTTGCCAAACAGCCGCGTAAGTCCTCCCCAAAAGCTTTAAGTGTTTTATAGTCGAGCAAACACCTAAATGTATAAATATAACTCATAAAATCACTGCCACCCCGTTTCTTAATTATACTTCCCCTTGTGTGTCCTTTCTGATCAAAGTCACACGTTCATCCTGCTAAAGGGAAACTCAGGCTAACGTTCAAAAGCAATTCATCAGACGACCTGGCAAAAAAAAAAAAACGGATCATCACACCCAATTTTTTTTCCAGCTTTAATGAATCAATAACACTGACTTACTTTAATATATGCAAATATTTGTTCAAAATTAGTTTTATCCGAGACAGCAAGTGCAAACAGAAGCAGGAGCTCCTCTCAGCGACACCGAACACTCGGATGGAGAAGCGGCTAATGACAAAGTCAGCCAATGTCACTGCCTTATTGTTTTTGCATGCATAAACACACATGGCCGTTTCACTTGTACCAGCAGTTTTCATGGCTAATTAAAATGGAGGCAGATTGACATGGGTCCACATTTAGTTTCAAAATGACCTCCTGTTGTCAAGGATATATGGCTCCAGTTGTTGTTTTTCCCCAGAGATCCACAGACAATGCCCGAGGACTTTACAGATAGAGCCGCGCGTCTCTTTGTGGTCTTTAGGTATTGTCTCGGCTTCAACAGTTATGTTGCCAGGAATGCATGAATGCCACTCTGAGCACAGCTGTCATGGGAATTGGTAGGAATGGATCCCGTCTGATTGGATGGGAGGACTGAATAGATAACTTCTTTGTTTGCACTCGAACGCAGAGAGGGAGCGAGGGAGGGTGAGTGATTGAGGGGTGTGTTTCAGCGGTTCTCTATAAACACAGTCTTAGGTCGTGTTGACCAAGTGTGTAAGAATAAAATCCTCCTCCGCTGGTTCCAAACATGCACAGTCCTATAGGATGAATTATTCCTACATCTGATCTGACGTTTAACCGTTTCTTTGACCTTTTTGACATTAGTTCTAGCGTTTTATCCATCTATTTATTTATATATTGACATTTTATTCATACGTTTTTTGGTATTTCAGCTATTTGGACCATTTTAAAGGGCAACACGTCACAATTTTCAACTTGCTTTCTGTGGCTTTATTTAAGGGTCTAAATGTACATTAATCCTTTCAAAATTCCTTGCTTTAACATAGCTCTCTGCTTCTAGCTGAAAAAACTCCTCCAGATGACATCACCGGGAGGAGTTTTTCCATCATCAGGAGTTCAGATAATGTCATCTGGAGGAGCTCAGGAGAAGCAGGTTGACCACAAATATAAACTCCCTAGTGTGAGCAACTATATGATGCAATCTGAACTGAAGGTTCCTCCAAGTGATGTCACCTGGAGGCGTTTTTCAGCTAATAGAGGAGAGATATTAAGTCAGAGGGAAGAGCATGTATTCAACTTTTTATTCATTATTTCTACATTTTACCCCTTTCAAACATGTATATACTTACTATCTACTTTTAATAATCAATCACTTAATTACAATCAATACTGTTAAATTAATCTTTAGATATCTAATTATTAGTCACATCATCATCATTTATCCATTAAAAGAAAGTCTGCAGAATTTGCCTGCCTTCAGTTGGGAATCACTGTGGTCCTGCAACACACACACACACACACACACACACACACACACACATATATATATATATGGATTTTTTTAACTCTGTAACCTTTTCACAAACTTACTTTCATCACACTCTCAAAGTGCAGCTTTGACATTACACTGATTGGACAGGAAGGAAGTGTGTCCAAAATTGATGCCAGAGCAGGATCAAAAGATTCCATATTTAGGCCTTAAAGGTTCTGACAGTGGTGACCCTCGCTGATTTCTGAACGGCATTCTGAGCGACTGAATAGGCGATATTGACATTTTGTTGTGGAGAGCCGCCACCAGCCGGGGAAGAACCTGTTGGCCTTCGGCAAATCTATTCTTCTTCATATTTCTCCCTGCAGGGACAGTGTAAATCAGTTAGATATAAGAGTGATGAGATAAATAACACTTTGCTGTAATTGCCATAAGTGGCAGTATAATGCTGTTTGTCAATAAATGCCAATCACCTCACCCTACGTGAGGCGTCTCGGTGTGACCTAATAAATCACAGCACTGCACCACAAAGAAAGACTTATTAAGTCTCTCCTCATGTGGCTGCCAGATAACAGTGATTTTGTCATTTAATTGCATTGTGATTATCCCGTGCGCTGATTGTCAAAAGCTCAATACGAAATTGATTAGCTGTCCTTCATTTTGGGAATTCACTGGCTGCAAGTGATGCTAAACAAAGCTTTGCCTTCCACATGTAAAACACCTTTGGAAAGAAGAACAACAGTCTGTGCTCGCCCAATTGTTCCATCTCGCACCAGCGTCTCATTATAAAGCCAAGTTATCTGAGCGCACGGCAATTAAATAAGACGAGCAAATCCGACAAAGCCTGCTAACTGCAGCCGAGGCTGTGCGGCTGACCAGCACTGAGTGGGGGTCACCGGGGTTCACTGAGTGATCTAATTAATTGTCGTACTAGTTAAGATGCGTTTTAGTTGACTGTCCACAAGAAACAATAATTGGACCCCAAACACCAATTAGTTTCTTCAATCCCAGAATACATTTTAATTAGTTACTGCACTAACATCTGTATGCACAGCAATAAAGTGATACAAAGCAGACAAAGTCATCGCGGATCGTATCAGCACTAGAATAGTAACATCACCACAGAACACTAATACCTGAATTCAGGTCATCTGACTCACACAGGAGCAATATCTTTATAGGTGCTTTATTTGACAACATGTCCCATGATCACTATCTAGGACAAAGACTTATTCAGGAGGGGTTCATCTGTCATGAATGTGTGCGTTTGTGTGTGTGACTGTGTGTGTGTGTGTGTGTGAGAGAGAGAAAGTAAGAAACACAGGGTTAGTGGATCACCGGCGTTCACTTTGACTAATGTAGTAATGTGCACATGCCAACAGAGGTCACTTTTTTGCCTTTTCAGCAGCACATTCAATCTTCATTTAAAGGGAGTGACCTTCTTAAGGTAGTGTAGCACCTCATTAATATTCATACTCAGACTCAGGGGTAACCAGGCGATAACAGAAATGGGAACATATATATTTATTCAGTCACATAGGCAATTTTTTTTAGCACGTGTTACAGTACGGTTAATGATTGTGCAGGAGTACACAGAGAGAGCGACTCTTATTTTGAAAAAAGCAGAGGATTGCACTGCAAATGTGATCACAAATCAGAAATCAGAACTTAAAAGCAGTTAATGTCCTTATATCATGTCACATCTGTCAAGAGGAAAAAACAATACCGATGTGTTACAGTACAGAACCAAAGTACCTGACATTCAGTTGATAGTCGGGTCTCATGTGAGAAAACCTTTTGTGCATGACAGAAAAACTTCAGCTGAATTTATTGGGGTTTGCTTTAATTTGTTGGGGTTTGATTGCATCATTTAGTACAACTAATAACTGTGTGAACATTTGGCTGTTATGAGCTGTGAAAAAACACTCAACAATAATTTTTTAAAGAGTTTTAGTTCTTGAACCGATTGAAACTTTCACTGCCTGTTTTGTCACATGTGCCAAGCTCTTGTTTATTAGGTTTTATTTAGCTGTAAGAAGTTTGTCGGACAGGTGTGTGCTTTGTAGTGCTTTAATGGTTTTGTAAAACTGCAATAATTAAAAATTATGACTTCAGTAAAACTGTCCACATGATGACTATTTAAATAAACCATTTAAAGTACTTTGCATCTCTTTATGTATCACATTTGAGGCACTTCCAAGTTGGAAGCAACTTTATTCTTATTTACACATGACATTGCTTGAACTTGAGTTTGTTCCGTGATCAACATGTTACACTGAAGGCAAAAATTCTCACCTTGTAAGACGTTTTTCTTCTATTCGTGTTTTCAGATTATTAGTAACAACCCACCAACCACCTCAGAGAACCTCCAGCTCTACAGTCCTGATCTGATGGACTCAGAGTCTAACTGCTTGTTGTGCTTATTTGTTTTGCAGATCATAAACCCTCCTCTGCTGTTCTTTCCACAGACTCCACACACCCGATCCCTGTGACCCGAATGCAACAAAGGGAGCGTTGATCCATTTCTGAACTTACCTCTGTGCCGCCTCACTGCCACTGTCCAAACGAGATCAGCTGACCAGTAAACACCTCCCAAATGCGGACCTGTGAATTTTTTTGCGTGAGCTGAGCGACTTATCCTGTCCGCTCCGCAGCGGCCGCACAAATCCTCAGACATGACACAGCAGTTACGAGTTCTTTATTTATATCCAAACGTTGACATTACATGAAAACTGGGAAATCTGATATCCTGGAATTATAATGTTGAGTCTTGTGGTTCTCAGTTTGCGGTGACAGGGGAGTGCGATCACCACGTGTCAGACATCAGATCTCCGACATATAACTACCACACACTCTTTTAGGCAAACACACACTCGCAGTGGAATAGGCCGGCATTGACAGTGCTCGTCCCTCATGAGGGTTTGAGGTAGTTATAAAGGGCACTGAGTCCTCCCTGCAGCACGTCCTGGATCGGCTTTAGGAGGGGGTTGTGGATTATGTGAAGTCCTTTATCCAGTGGGTGGCAGGCCAACCTCCCTAGTTTGCTCAGTTGGTACATCTCCACTGGCACACTTTGCAGGTCGTTGAAGTCAACATTGAGGAGTTCCAACGACTCGAGAAAACACAGAGTCTTGGGCAGTGTGTGGATGCTGTTTCCCTCCATGATGAGGATCTTCAGGTTAACCAAGTCCTGGATCTTATCTGCAATCGTCTCCAGGCGGTTGCAGGCTAGATGGAGGAAAACCAGACCCTTCATGCTGTAGACACAGGTAGGGATGTGAGCAATGCGGTTGTGGCTAAGGTTGAGTTTGGTCAGGTTGTGCATGGCCGCCAAGCTGCCGGGCAGGCCTGTGATTTGGTTGTTGGCCAGGCTGAGCACCTCCAGGCAGGTGCACGACCCCAGCTCCTCGGGCACTTCACGCAGGCGGTTGCGACAGGCAAAGAGCACGCGCAGCTTCTTCAGGAGGCCGATCTCTGATGGGAGGCTGGACAAGTTGTTGCCCCACAAGTTGAGAATCACCAAATTGTCCAGAGTTCCCAGAGCAGGGGGCAGAGAGCACAGGCAGTTCATGGACAAGTTTAGCTTCTGGAGCTCTCGGAGTTCCCATAGCTCAGCAGGGGTCTCATCAAGCCCGCGCATGGCTAGACTAAGGGTGCTGTAACCAAAGTGCACAGCCGTGTGTCTGCGGATCCTCTCGGCTGCCCAGGACAAGCTGGGCTGCTCGTCCCGCAGAGTGCTCTTCCTCCTTTGACTCACGCTCACGTGATTGCATTCCCTGCTGGAAAAACTGCAAGACTGATTCCCACCCATCGTCCTCACAGTAATGTTGCCTCTATTGCCTTTGATGAGATGTCAGCACGCAATTAGCAGAATCACCGGCATTCGGAGCATTGAGAGGATCACTAAGGATCTCCAGAGTTCTCGTACAAGCCACTCAGAGTGTGATTGGTTCCAGCAGCAGTGGCGGCGTCTGGATGCTGTAGAACTCCTGATGTTTGGCAGCGGTTTCACTGAGTCCGGACTTGGCTTTTCTGAGTGGAGTTGTAGGCTGCTGTAACTGAGCACTACTATGACCACTACTCATGGTGTCGGTCTCCCAGGCCACATGCCTGTCTTGCCGGTTTTTCATTCCCCAGCTGGTCCTGTCACTTTCCAAGTCCACAGATAGCTCCCTGCTCCCCACCCACTGAAGGAGGATTTGACTGTGGATGGGAGGTTTCATGTGCTCAGTCTGCTGAGGTGTGACCTCATACCCTAACACACAGAAATACACTGGAGTACACGTGCTTGACCGTGTTGATTCGTTCCCCTACATCTGCTGTCTTCTGTCTTTTATTCTGCATTTATAATAATTCCGACACATTTGCCTGACCGTCATCTCCCTTTTTTCTCAGTCAGCCTGTGAACCTTCGTGAAGGTTAACTTGACTTGACCTAAACATGGTGCCAGTTCTGGCAGCCGTGAAAACACTGAATCATGTCTTAAAAAAGAAACAGTTCTTAGAGGAATTAGTGGACCCTAATGCACCGACATGTGCTTGTTAAAGTGCAAAAGGACATGGAACAGTCTCTCAAAATCTGATTCACGTGGCCCGATGATCCCTCTCTCCCTTTATGTAAGAGAATATATTTTTATTTGTAAAGTTCCTATATTTCATCATCGTTTATATTTTTATTTGTAAAGTTTACTTGGATCCCCTGTAAATAATATTTTTAAAATGATGCAATGACAATGCTCACAGTACAGAGAATTATCACCTGAATCTGCAGCTCCCATCAGCTTAATAGAGCTTTAGTGTGAGTTTCCACTCAGTGTGAACAGAGTGAGGAGAACTTGAAGCTTGAGCTCGAGCACATAGCAGCTTGAGAACCAGACATTTTTTTAAGAGTCGGTTGAGACCAAAACTAGTGCTGAAAAATGGTGAATATTGGACTTTTATTCACCTCGTGGTTACGACTGGGTAATGTCTCTCCATAACTCATGGAGGTGAAATGTTAATATGTCAGTGTTTCACTCACAACTTGCTGCTACGTGCACAAGTCAATATACTTTTCACCAGATCTTCTTGCCTTTGAATTGTGGGAGGAAAACAAAATGTGCACCAACGTTTTTGTCCAGTTATAGCGCTTTACAACACTTTACAAATATATCATTTTTAAGTAGTAGATAAATTGTTTATGAATTTAAATTAAGTTATGATAAGGACACTTAACTCTTTATTCATACACATTTTACTTATGGAAGGTAATTAAGCATTTTATCTAACAATTATATCTATTCATAACTTTGCAGACATATTTTATACAACTAAAAGTGCTACATTGTTCTCTAATATTAGTAAAACAGAATTAGGACATTTGGTGTTTTGTCAAATATGAACAGAAATTGGGAATCTCTTAAATTAAACACTGTTTTTTATTCATACTAACTGAATAGCAACATTGTTCGATTGCTGGAAGTTGCATTCAGGACCCTGCAGAGGGTCCATGGGCCAGACTTTATATGAAAGAGCTCAGTTCAAAGACACTGTGTGATCTCAAAGAGATGCATCACAAAAAGCCACAACCAAACAAAATGCAAAACAATGTGAAATGATGAGCAGTATCCAAAAATAGACACAAAATGCCCCAAAAACAAACACAAAACAGCTAAAAATGGACAAAACACTATCAAAAATAGAAGTGAAATGATCACAAACACTCCAAAATACCAAAAAGAAAGAGTGAGGGGCCCTTTCACTGTCTGTGTCTGTGCCCGGGGGTTTTGTTTCCTCATAATCCATTCTTGTATGGCATCAATTATTTTTCTAGGAGTTGTCATTCAAACGATGGTTTTTGCAGCGGGGGAAGTCTAGATAGATGAGCCTGGAATATGTTATATGAACGATAGAGGTGTAAATTGGACCGTGGACTTGTTCAACTTTCCTGGACAACCTTACAGAATCTGACCAAGACTGGGATCAGCTTTAGTCATCATTCTTCCCCCAGTCCAGTAATCAAAGTACTTGGATGACAGTTAGCCGTGATATCCAGCTCTGGGGATTCAGTGGCTCTGCTCCTGAGCATGGCTACATCAGCACTTATAAATGACAGGTTGAATCATGTATTTGCTGAATTGGACACTGGAGATACGATTGGGTGCATTGCCCGTTCACGCAGCTGCTTGTGCAGCATGTCGCATCTGGACATTTTTAGTAAATGTTAATACTTTCACATTACAGTAACTTTGTGTAGAAATTGCTGTCTGGCTGACTGGTACATTTATTGTGTGTGTGTGTGTGTGTGTTTGCAGTAAAACACTTCATCATCACAAAGCCTCACACAGGCCTCAGTTTTTAGGGGGAGATGTTCGCTGCTGATCTTGTGTGCATGTGTGTCACGGCTAATTTCACAAACAGCGGGATTGCTTTACCCCGCCATCCTCTATTTACATGAAAAATGACACCTCAGCTGCAACCATCAGAGCATTTACCCCGTGTGCAAACACAAGGCCGGGAACACATGCTGTCAAATGTGTAGGAAGACCCCAGCTTCGTATGCGTGTCCTGCGTTCGGGGTGAACTGTAACCGCAATACCTGGAAACGATAAGATTGATGGGGCAGATGAAGGGATGGGGCGGAAAAGAGGCTAGTCAGGCCGCTGAATGAATGGACAGACGGACTAATTCGTACTCCTGTGACAGATAGATGTCATCATGACATTCCTCCCCATTGTTGAGCACTTCGTCATAATCTTGTGAGGTATGAATCTTCATTAAATGCTTTTTTTTTCTCTGCGTGCCCCCAAATGAGCACCCCCCCCCCACCTCTATCAGAGGAACAGATGTGTGGAAACAGCTTGAGATTTAAATTACAAGGAAATGGGATCTACCGTTTCTCTTGCATTTGCACAACACCTTAATACCGAGTCCCATTAGAACCAAATGAGGATGAGTTACTCACTCTGAGAACAGTTACACCCTCCAGTCCTCGGGGTGACAAAAATGATCTCATTTGAGAAAGCTCATCTGGTTATGTGGCACAATAATGACTCCGGATGAGCTACCTTAAGAGACTCAAGTTCAAGACATATACCAATATTACTTGTTCATTACTGTGGAGGCTTCTGGCAATGACAGATGATGTATGGCCTCGCTGCTACAGCATCCACTGTGGTTGTCTCTGTGCCGTTGAAATGTAAGGAGCACCTGCCAAGACCTCAGGCTCTTTAGAGTCTATATCGCAGACACATTACTGCCTGAAGCCAGCATTCTTACTGAAGAATATGTTCCCTCTTTAGCCAGAACAGAAGACAAGATCAGCTCTAAGAGACGAGAAATATGCATTTTGCAAGTCCGTCGAGCGTTCCAGACAAAATCGCCACCGTGAATAGAAGGGAGCATACGAACAACAGTGGATGGCGAGCCACCTGAGATGATAATCGTGTATTATTCAGCAGGTGCAGATGTGAATATTCACACCACTGGACACTTTCCACTTTCCATTTGCGCATTACTCTCCCCCCCCCTTTCCTCCCACCAGCTAATGGAGTCTGTGGAAGCATTTCTGTCTAAAAACTGAGGATACGTCACCCATCCGAATTGCCTTCTAGAAATTGGCTGCGATGCTGCTTTCCCCAAACCTCCAGGTGACACAAAGGATCAACTTAGCAATGCAAATTAGCAGGGAGGATATCTGAGGGAGTGTCCAGCAAGTCTGCTCTGACGCTTGAATATGAGGCCAAGAACATTTCATTTCAATGTTGCAAATGTTCATTTATTCACCAGATTGGACGCCGGGGTTGCCCATGGCTGCTCGTGCAAAGTGACACCGTGGAAATGATGGAATATGAAGATGGTCTTAGAGACGCCTTGCTTTTAAAACAAATCCGAGCTAAAGGAGCACACACGCAAATTCATAACCACTCTACATCTGCTTAGAACGTTTTCAGCTCTTTATCAACGCTAAGTGAAACACCTCTGCTGACAATCTTGTAATCCCCTAATCTCTCTCCCCAGGCCACACGCCAGGTATCTGTAGTTAGATCTGAAGTGAAGCAGCCAGATTCATCTCGAGATAAACTGGGACAACATGATGAATAGATAATAAAGGCGCCCAGGGGAGAGCACTATCCGGGTTAACTCCACCGCATAAAGATACCATTTGTAATGATAGTTGGAATCAATGGGGAAACGCGGCAAGCAAAGCTAACTGGGCTCCAAAGTGACCAAATCAGTCCTGATATTTGCTGATGCAGCAGATGGGGAGTACAAACCAATTGTGGCTGTGACAACAACAAGCGGGGTGATAAAGTACCGTCGAGCAGTCTATCTGGGTCTCACCTGCTCACTCCCACTGCTACAGGCTACTGAGCGCCAGACAAAGCAGTCGTACGCTGAGCAAAGTTGCAATCATGACGAGATGGACTGTCAGTGCTCCGGGATGCCAGAGAGATTGACCGATTGACTGATTCGGAGTCCGAGCTCTGACCTCTTCGTTCCCCCCGTAATGTCAGCAGGTTCCCAAGAGTGACTATAATCAAGTGCTCCCCCAAAAGTACATTAGATACAGAGTGTGACTGCAGCCAATATGTGCAGCGGCCACAAGCCTCCATTCCTCTGACAGGCAGCTCTGACATCTAGTGAAAGATTTCAGACTCATATTCAAATCGTTTTATTGATGAGTCTACGTAGATATACGGGCCAGAATCAATGATATTCCTTCCAGGTATTTTTGAAATATAGCATTGACAAGAATGGTTTGTTGTAGGTCGCAGTCACAATCTAACCAGTTCCTCTGAAGAAATCCCCTCAAGGCGTTCCTTAATATCGTCTTCTTCAGATGTCCATCACATCAGATGTGAGGACACAGGGACCCTGACCTATGATCTTTGACCCTTAAAATGTATCGCGCTCATCTGTTCACGGGAAATTGGAACACATTCCCTCAAACCATTCCTGAGATATCACATGCACATGAAAAGTGATGTCAAATGACCTTTGAATTAGTACCACGAAAGCCCAGAAAAATGTAACCTTGAGTTGAAGTGGATGCTTGTCTTACATTGAAAAAAAATTGGATGTTTAAGTTAAATTTGAAAGAATTCTGTTACTTCATTACTGTCATATTGTGTTCACAAGAATGTGATAGATGGAGCAGGCAGATGCAAGGTCAAGGTAACTGTGACCTTTGACCCCTTAAAAGTATTTTAATTATATCCTTATGTCCCGTTAGATGTTTGTGGCAAATTTGAAGAATTTTGTAATAGCCATTTTTGATATATTTTTGTTCTCTAGCCGCCCTGGTGCTAACGCATACAAAGGTAACTCAAGGTCCACTTACTTCCTCTGTCATAGCTGGAGTTAGCATAGCTGTAATGGACGCTGCATTAATTAACCCACATACAAATTGTTTTAAAAGGTTTAATGTTTGAAACAAAACAAAATAGAATGATTTTACTTCTAAACAAAGCTAATTTTAGCACATTTGCTACAGTCTGTAGCAAAGTATTCCAGCAACTAGCCCATTCCGCTTGGAGATTGGAGCCTTAGCTTTAATGCACTGTTAGAGAAACAGTGGCACCAGGCTAAAACGAACAGGTTCATTTATGATTATCACATATGAACATGTATAGTTTGTCCTTTCTAACAATAAGAACAACAACAGACAGACGGCTGTAGAAATAACACACACCTTTCTGTACCTGGCCTGACTGCTTCCTGTAGTGGGTGGAGCTTCAGAGTCTGTCGGATAAATACCAGATAATCTTGGGAACGTCTCAATCAGACGTTTGTGTTCTCGCATACACGCCGCCGGACAAAGTCAAAAGAATTTCAGGTCTCTTTAAAAGACAGAAGCTGACTGGCCTCATGTGGATGCTTCATTCTTTAATAACTTGGATTGTGTAAAGAATGTACAAGTTTGCTTTAGTTCATAGTTTAGTAACAGTCGTGTGTGTCTCCGGTTTGGATAAATATTTGTGCTTGAAATTAAATTACCTCTGTTGAATTATTAATTTAGTATAAAAAGGAATTATGTCTAGTTTTATATGTTTAGCTTATGTTTATCCTTTTTTGCTCTGTCCATATACAAACGAATCCAAACTATGGCTTATTAAAAAAATTTACTGGAGCATTTTGGCTTTTACTGTGTCCCGATAAACAGGCCAATGAGTTGATTTGTATTCCAGAGTTTGCACAGAGTTTTCAACCTTAAATAATCTACAACGGCAACACAAAAATGCAAGGAACATCAGCCATTACAACAAGTAACCAGAAGACACCAAGATATCGCCCACAAGTCGATGTGGGAGAGAGCAATAAAACAGCCAACAGTGATGGCAGTCGGATAGCTACAGTAACTGATACTGCCAAACATTCATGGCCATGATTATGAAGACATGGAATACTACAAAAGGGCAAGTGGTAGGAGAAGTGTTGGCATTGTAGAGGAAGAACAGAGTAAGCAAGCAGGCCGTGCGAGAAAGAAGGAAGCAGTAGTGACAGTTTGAACAAACCCCTTTATTACAAAAGGTTGTGTTCGAAGTGTGTTGGAGTGAGCGGGACATGTTGTGAGTGTAGCCAGTGGGTTGTCTGCTTGAACTAGTGTGTCAGGTGTGGTGGAGAAACTTGAAAAGTTCTCCTTGTGACTGCAGGTCTGAGACAAGTGACAGTGGTGAAGCTTCAGGGCTGATGATTTCTCTGTTCATGCCACCAGAACTTGAAACAATAGGATCTGACAAGCTCTGTTCCAGAAATTAGGATGCTTGCCAGACCATCACTGCCAGCACGCCATAAATGTTTCATGTGGCGCTGATATGGTAATCATTGGATCCCTACAATGACACCTTGTGTGAGTTGGATAATGATGACTGTCTTTCAGGCCTGTGTGACTCTGGACACAGTCCAACAGCTGAGGCACAGACTGAGGAGTGAATGTGCCAGTTAAAAAAGCCGCACTGTGGCCAACGTAGGTAGATAAAAGTCCTAAAGATTGACGAAATGAAGGTGCGCCGGGCGTCCTCCGAGCACGCTGCAGATGTATACGGTGAGAGAGGATACGCCAAAGCCTTCCTCCGAGTTAAATATGCATTCCGCTTCATGGGGCTTGCAAGTGAGTCCAGGTGCCCATCGGTGGCACAGACCCAGCTGGAGGATGTGGCTGACTCGCTCTGCTGGCGCTCAGGCTGGCATACTAACAGAGCCAGGGGTGCTTTCACAGTGAGTTGAAAGAGGCTGGCGCTGGTGCCGCACACCCAGGGTTCAGAAACGCGAGCTCCAGCTGCATGTCCACTAGC
Source organism: Channa striata (assembly GCA_033026295.1). NCBI lineage: Eukaryota > Metazoa > Chordata > Actinopteri > Anabantiformes > Channidae > Channa > Channa striata. Next base: position 15,285,818 of record CM065185.1, on the reverse strand, counting down.
TCGCGTATAGCTAAAGGAATCAGGGACTGGAAATCTAAAGTGAATTTTCAGCCTCCAGCATAGTTCGTGACAAGAATATCGATCTGCCGACATTAACAATCACGCAGAGCAGCACCAGCTTAATCATATCTGTGTCTCATTGCGTGCGAGATACTGAGAGATTAATTGCCGTGGTGGAAAAAAAAAATAAAAAGAACTTTACCAATCACACGGGATGAAGCAAGAAAAGGCCAGTATGTCTGAAAGAGCTCAGTGCAATATTTGTCTGGGGCTTGTGTAAGCCCTTTTATTGAAGTGAAACAATCTTGTCAAACACCTGTTGTTCTTGCAGGGGGTATTTACTGTTGGCCTGTGTGAGCACACTGTAATCCCCGGCTAGAACATGGCTGTATTACCAATGTGACCTATTCTTGATGATCATAGTTTCCTGTGTGTTATATGTTTGTGTATGAGAGAACTCTTTGTGTGTGTGAGAGTGTGTGTGTGTGTGTGTGTGTGCAGTGATGCAGGCAACCGTCAGCCATTTCAGTCAGGCTTCTTTTTTTGTGTGTGTGTGTTTGTTTGTTTGGTTGGTTTCCATTCTGGACACCCAGTGTCATGCAGAACAAATCGCCTTTTGCTGACACCAGCGATTCTTGTCTCCAGTGCGAAGACACACATGTGGAGGCGAAACATTCGGGTTTTACTGACGGGGAGTTTCTGACATTTCTGTGATTAAGCAGTAATGGCCCAGGACGTGACAGGCAAACAGGGGATTTCGTTGGGCACAGGGCAGGAGAAACTGCACACCCTTGGGCCTGGTGGCTATTTTTGAGAGACTGTATAATTATTTTAGTTTGCTCTGAAAAACTCTCTACACTGGCAACTTTCAGCAGTTTGAAAACCTGTGTGTGTGAATGCAGTTACACAAACTGCACGCACAAATGACACTTTAGTAACTTTAAAGCTTTGAAAGCAAAGCGGACTCTCATCTTCTCACCACCTTGGTCACAACTGGCTTGAATTCCTGCGTCTATGGCTTTAACCCATTAATTGTGGCCCGGGTTCCTACGGCTCATTGTGACATGCCTGTGGCTTAGAAAGACTATGCCTATATTAAGACATGCGTATTTTAGCATCTATAAGTACACTATCAGCTCAGATAATCCGGGGTGTATGCACTGTGATTTATATGTGACATACAGAAAGCTTGTCTGTTTCGGATTCTATCGTCAAACTTGAGCAACACAGTTTCATGAGATGCTGACTTTGAGCTAAAAACAAGACTTGCAAATAAACAGTAATTAGAAGGTGATGTTGCTATGGGAATGTATATATGTGTAAGTTTGCTCCCTTACAGAATAGACTGCTGCTCCTATTAATATATATGGTGTTGTGGGGACATCTACTGGCCAAAGTCAGACTCTGAAAGGAACCCTATTAATTTTTGGGAATAAACAGAGCTCATTGTGACCTTTTTGTGTCTTTATTTCTCTCATGGTAGCATTATTCCTTTAATATTGCACATTAAATAATGTCCATTGGCACATATGGTGCATCCATAGTTACCAGGCCTAAACTAAATGATTGGGGAAGCAGTTTTTACTTGTTGTATCATCATTTTCACACGTCAGCTGAACTAATTTAAATTCATCATCTTCGCACTGATTTGCGCCTCTTTATTTGAGGAAAAATAAGTGTATGTAAATAAAAGTCATGCCTTCTGAATGTTAGTGAAAAATCAGACTGCTGCACAGCTGATGAGCAGTGAAGTTATGAACTATGAAAAAATATTCAATTCCACGTTGCATAATGGCTCCTTTCAGAGTGACACTCATGTGATGCATGCAGCTTTTTTCGAATTCTAGTAGAAGTCTAATTTTTTTGCCCTTCAGCTGACAACAAATCTTCATCACAAGGTTCATTTAACATTTTGTAGCATGTGATCTGTTAAAAAAAAACATTTAGGGTTTGCTCAGTTGCCACGGAATCATCAACTGCACTTAAAAGACGTCTCGTCAATGTTGACCTAATCATACTTGTCATGGCCAAGATTGTGAGAAAATGGGGCACAGACAGGTAAATGACGCACCCCTTCTGTAGACTCCAGATAAACATTTCTCATTGTCCGCAGTCACTTCTTTTGATCATTTTTAATGGATTTGTGTGTTTTGTTTTGTTTCTGTTTTGCAAACATTCATTTGCGGTTGTTATTTTTGTCTCTTTTAGGCCCGTTCACTAATCTACTCACAGATGTTCTTAAGCCAGCATGAATGGGAAGTTGATTCATTATCTAACAGAAAGGATGTGTGAACAGCTTTAATCCCACGATAACAGGACAAACTCCATCTTCTAAAAGGATAAAATGATCAAAAGCTACAAATTAGATTTGAGGTGATGTTGTCCTGTTGGGTGTGTTAAACAATGGCACTGTCCCATATTGTAAATGTGAATTACTTTTTAAGTATTTCACTTACATAGAAAGTAGCAGAATATGCAAGTAAACTAAAGTACCATTCGAGTACTTCAATGCACTTTTCTGTCACTACAACCTACCAACCAACTATTTTTTGTTATAGTAATAATACCATAGTATAGTACTAAATATTAAACCCAAAATATTTAGAGGTAATAATGTTTTGACAGTTTTGTTATATTTAGGTTTTATAGATTACGTCTTGTCATGATCAGGGGTAAAAAAAGTTCCCAAATTCAGTAGAATTCTGTGACTGTTTTAGTTCACTTCTGTATTTCCTATTTCCTCTACTTAGTACTCTGTCTATAATTAATCTGCTGCAAATATCACTTTTAATAAAGTAATTAATTACTAGTTAATCATATAATCATATAATTCCATGGTGTTAAATTAATAAACATTTCTGCAGTACATATTTCTAATTCAGTTTTTAGTATATGAGCATCAGTGTCGAACGTTGTTCAAATAATCTCCATCGTTGGCAGCTGCAAAATTAAAGTGATGAGCACAATAATGTGGTTTCTAGTTTTTTTACTTCGCGTATTTTGGAGCGAATATTTGAATGCAGGACACTGTAGCGTTACTATTTTTTACTTAAGATTAAGATTATAACCGTTCTACACATATAAACATGTCTTTATATTTGCAAGATGATGACGTCTTCATCTCCCAGGTCACTTTCTCGGCTCCCTGACCCTAAACACATGAATGACATTCCGTCTGACCACCCAGCTCATCCTAATGTGTTTGGCAGCCAATGAAACTTGCCACTGCCGCCTTACAAACGGCTGCTTGACCCACTCAGCGTTTCGCTACAGGCTTCAACGCCCGCCTTCACTGTGGCTGTAGCCAATCACGACGCACCGGTAATTACTAATTCATTACACTGGAAAGGGGAGTGACGCAGTTATTGTAGAGCCATAGACGCTCCGCGCTTTTTTTAAAACATACGACTTGAAATATCATTTTTTATTAAGCGCCGAGTGCAGATTCCCCCATAAACGCAGCAAAGACTACGGATTCCTGCTGCCATCTGGAGGCTGCATGTCGAATCTGTGCGCTCCTTGAATTCGGATGCCATTCCGCTTGGAGGTTGCGGTGGACCCCGAGGACTAGATGCTCTAACCAGGACGAGACATGCCGCAGCCGAAATCCCGAAAGATCGCCATCCTCGGCTACAGATCCGTAGGTGAGTTCCGGGCAGACGATGCGCAAAGGCGGGGTGGGGGGGATGACACACACCAGGGGCCTCGGATGCGACGCTCAGGCTTATTCCCGCGGCCTCTCGGGTCAGTTTAACAGGCCGGTTCACGCCTCTCATAACGGACCTGAATCACAGGGAGCGGGCTCCGCCGCGCACTATTTCCCAGCTGGCGTCTCACCAGGTGAGATCCGGCCTTGTGGGTTTTTTTAGCACTCGAGGCCTCGGATGATGCGTAAAAGAGGGTTTTTGTTTTTTTACGCGTCTCTGCCGCCGATGCGGATCCGTCAGCGTCAGTTGGTGCCACGCTCTGGAAAAAGGCCCGAACGACCACCGGCTTTGACGCATCTCTGCGCGCAAAGAGGCGCAGCGACTGCGCGGCCGAGGGATGTTGGCGGTGGTAAGATGGCCAGATCAGGCCGGGGAGGAGGCGGGGAGGAGGCCCAGCCGGCACGGAGCAGCTCAGAGACGCTCCCGTGGAGAATTGCATCGTGTGCGCGGTCGCCTTCTCCGTAGTGAGGTGACATGGAAACGTCCGTGCAGCCTGTCAACACCTCGGTGAAATCCCCGCAGGGCATTTTTTAATCTCCAACGGGCATTTCCTTACATTCACCTGTATTCTAAGTCAAGTTTTATTTCTATATTCACAGCATGCACACTCAGTCTGAGTCTTTTATTTTATTGTTATTATTATTCTTTTTTTTTTTGCAGGAAAGTCCTCCTTGACCATTCAGTTCGTGGAAGGCCAGTTTGTGGACTCTTATGACCCAACAATAGAAAACAGTGAGTTTTACACATTGATAAAGTCAAAAGCCACTTAGATCCTGATGTGATCACGTGTGCTTTTTAAAGAATATGTTATGTAAAATGTATTTATTGTGATTTTTATGAATATTCTTACTTCTGCTTTGAGACACTGTGGGAAAACCTTGTCAACTACATACACTGTGTTGCCAATTTATTAGGCACACCTAGCCAATACTACTGTAGTGCAACGTACAACAACAGTCCTACAATGAGTAATGACATCATAACCCTTTGGAGAGGAATTCAACAGTATGTTCTTTACTTTGTTGTGTTGTTTTTATTATTTAGCTCACATTCAGGAACATTAACACTCTGTATTATTCGGTCCATCAGCCTGTAAAAGCGGCATTTGTCAAACAATAGGAGAGAGATTCACATTAACAGTATATATTACCACAGACATAAGACGTCAGAAAACTGCAAAAAACTGCCCACCCCGTTTTCCTAAAGCCCAACCCCATGATGTTCAATAAACACTTTCAGGCCTAAAGATGCTCTATATAATAACACATAAAACCAACACAAAAATGTTTGGCATTGTTGCCTGAAAGGTTATTTTGGGGATCGTTATCAGAATAACGCTCAATTGTCTGTCAGTCGCTGTCTTTGTTGTGTATGTATGTGATATGCACACAGGTTGTAATATTCTTTTACTCTTTGCCCTGCTCATGTGTGATCAGGCCTTACCCCACATAGTCATCAATCGTCAAGTTTGTTAACATCACACAAAATCAAAAATGTGAGAGAAAACCTTCCAAAACATTTAAAAGAAAAAAAAGATCAGTACTACAATGATTTGATCACACAAGGGAAAACACGACATCTTTCAACCTTCCTTAGTAGATGCAGTTTCTCTGTTGCCATGGAGATGGTTTAGTTGTTATCATGTGGCTAAATATTTAAACACATGATAACAGAAGGTAAAATATTACAAAATTCACCATGCAATACTAATGAATATTGTCATTTTCAGGTGACCTTTTCATATTTGTCTTTTGAACTCTCATTTTAGCTACTAACTCCTGAAACTACATCATCTGGAAATTTAGCTCAACAACCTAAAGAAGTGACTGAATGACTTTAAAACAGTTGCAGACCGATTGACTATTAGTTGCAGCTCAAACACAGTATCACATTATCAATTTGTAATCGAATAGTGTGAAACCTCTAGTAAACAAATGGGAGATGATGATGTCAAACAAAAACACCTCCAAATAATTTACCTAAAATGTTTATTCTTTAAATCACTAATGACTCGTTCAGTAACACTACAGCAGCTGATGCCTCCGCTCAGAAGAACTTTCTCTCAGGGAGCCCGTATAGAGCGGACAAGAGTTTGGCTGTAATCAAACCCTGTTGACGGCCTGGACATCGACGCCTTGCAGCAGAAACTTAGCTAGAACGCACTGTAACAGCACATTTGGCCAAAGGAAAGAACATACAGTACAACAATCCACTAAGCTAAACATACATGTTTCCAGACACTCCAGAGAGTTGACTCTAAACTTTACCTGTAGGCTGTTTTCCTTTTTCTTCCAATCATGTTCGCTCACATACCACCCTGCATTTCTTGATTGTGTGGTCCGTATCTATAAATAATCTCTGGATTGCAAACAAAGGAGAAGAAGCATCAGGGTTATCAGCAAGATGCTGCAGGCGGTGTGTAATCTCTCAGTCCCTCTGTAGATAATATGACCCATCTCCAGGCAGATATTGACATTCCTGTGCCGAATGAACCCGGCGGTCCCATGCAAACCAGAATGGATCCATAACTGGGTTGTGTCTTGTGCCCGTCAATATTTCGCAGCCTGAAACCTAATGAAGACACAGTCAGCTATAGGGTGTATGAGACTTCTGTTGCTGTATGAGCTGGAAATTTCCTGCTCTCCATCGATGAAAATGTTAGATTGTCATTTCTGTTGGTTAATTTCTACTTTGCCTTTTCTCTCAACTGCAGCGTTTACTAAAATGATCACAATAAATGGACAGGAGTACCATCTTCAGCTGGTAGACACGGCGGGACAGGTGTGTGATAGCATTCCATATTATTCATCTTCATCTCGTCAGAATGTCATGTCATTTGTTCTTGATTTCTGTCTCTCCAGGATGAGTACTCCATCTTCCCACAGACTTACTCCATAGATATCAACGGTTACATTCTGGTCTATTCAGTCACATCTAATAAAAGGTAAAGCTTCTAAAAATTATAGTAATGTGTCTTAAACTAGACTGCACACAGTTCATTGGCGCAGAATGAGAAACCGTCCTGTCTTTTCTTCCAGCTTTGAAGTTGTACAAGTTATCCATGAAAAACTGTTGGACATGGTGGGAAAAGTTCAGTGAGTATCACCTGTTCTCATGTCAGATGTGCTTCCTGATGGGCGTGATACATCCTGCATACGTGACAATATGCTGTTTACTTTCCCTGCAATGCAGAGTTCCAATTATGCTGGTCGGGAACAAGAACGACCTACATATGGAGCGGTATGTCCTCAAACACACTTCAAGAATTTTACGAGTTTTTCTATTTATTATAATTTTGCAGGCTGTCAGAAATAACTTTTACGTGTGACAATAAAAAAAGAGTAGTTTGGTTCACAGATGAGTGCACTAAATTAATGTGTTAAAATGCATTTACAAAAATAGTTCCACAGCTTCCTCAGGAGCAAATCGATAGAATCATCTATAAAAGCAGGATTGTTTCACCTACACACAAATATTTGTGCTTCATTTCTTGCTGTCCTTGTGTTGTTTTTTTTTTTTCTTTCTTTAGAGTAATCAGTTGTGAAGAGGGAAAAGCATTAGCTGAATCGTGGAACGCTGCCTTCATGGAGTCCTCAGCTAAAGAGAACCAGGTACAAGAACACAAAGATGATGTTCCAAGTGTTTCGGGGCTTTGATTGTTCTCATACACAAACGCTTTAAGGCTGTGAACAGTAGTTACGGACAAACAGTATCTGTCGCGCAAGTGTTGCAGCAGGTCACGCCGTCTAAAGGCGTTGTGACAAAAGTTTGTTTTAATTGATCTAATATGGAGTTTTTGTGTAACACAGAGACTTACTACTACACAGCCTGTGTCTGTCTTCTGTGGTGCTGAGGAGAGATTTCCACAGTTTAAAAATAACTACACTACCAGTGTCATGAGGGTTGTTCTGCATTTTTTAGCTTTGGTTTGCAGAATACAAATTTGTAACAGGAATTTTTTTATGGTTTGAGGACATTCATTCATTCATTCATGGGGGCTGGAGTCTATCCCAATTGTCATTGGCTGGGAGGCAGGGTTCACCCTGGACAGCTCTCCAGACATACACATATAAACCTACAAGAAATTTAGAGACACCACTTAACCTAACATACTGTGGGAGGAAACTGGAGTACCCAGAAGAAACCCACAAACACAGTGGAGACATAGAAACTTCACATAGAAATGCCAAAGACAGCAGGTGGACATGAACCTGGGACCTTCTAGCTGTGAGGCTGCAGTGCTTAACCACCATGCTGCCCCATGCTGAGGACACAGAGATCAAATACGTTTAGCAGACAGGGAATGTCCAATAAAATTGATGCTGTCTGTCAGATTGTATCATGCGTAGGATCCAGCATTTTTGTAGCTTGACACATTCAGTCTCCGGCTAAAGGTCAGAATATTTCTGCGTCCACTACTGTTAGTCTTTATATCATTATTTTAGTGTCTCTACAAAGTAGTTGTCATGGTTTTAAATGAATTTAAATAGTGTTTAACCTCTAGTATGATTAAATACATGATTTTATTTGCATGTATGCTACTTATTTCTAGAAGTTGCACGGCTGACAATGCTAGTGTGGGTTCACTCACTGTCCACTCTGATAGCTGATCATTTAGCCGCTGAGGAGTCAGTTATTTCCCTCAGGAGCTGGTGGAGTGTGAACCACAGCTAAAAGCAGAGTAAATGTTGGACTTAATTTACCAGATAAACACAGGCGTGAGTGTTAATGTTCCCCTTTGTCTCCTCGGTGTGTAAATGCAAAGTCTCCAGATCGTCTTTAGCGCCAGCGTCGTGTTTACAGCTCTGTTCCCTTCAGTCAAACGGCCACACGTTTAGAAAATGCTTGAAACTTGTTCCACCGCAGCCTCCATGAGACAGCAGGCTGCATATTGATTATTCAGAAACATACAGGGAGGCTAAGGTCTGACCAACATCAGCAAACGTCCAACGTGTACAGCAGAAGTCAAGGTTTGGAAACACTCCTTCCGTTTTCTGGTGGATGCATTTCTCTCCTCAGCTTCATATTCGGGAAGTCAGCTAATCGGTATGAAATCAAATTAGTGCCCGACTCACTTTACATTCACATAATGACAAAGCCATCTCTGTAGGGCCCTAAATCCAGTGAGCCTCTGCTGGTTGTAGTGTTTGTGCTGCTGGAAAATTCAAAGTGGTGTGACTGAGACATGTGACAGCGTCTCCTGTGTGTCTCTCTCGTGTTTTTTTTTTTTTTTTTTAATTTTACTTTTTGCAGACGGCCGTGGAGGTTTTCCGGAGGATGATCCTGGAGGCAGAGAAGATGGATGGCGGCGTGCAGCCAGGAAAAACGTCCTGCTCCATGATGTAAAGCCGCCCAATCAACACACAGGACACTGCACTGGGATATCCCGTTACTTGAAGGCTAGCTGCCAGTTCTCCTCCACCTCAGCTGACTCCACCCCCCACAGGGTCCTAAATATCCAATATTGTCTATTTATGGCTCTGAATCCACTGTTATTTATCAGTATTTCCTGCTCCCTTTTGTCATTCTTGTTTTTCTTTGTGTGTTTCCCTTGTCTTACATTTCCCACAATCCACCCCTTCTCCATCTCTGTGCTCAGCACTGATGCAAAACACAGAACCTCGTTTTGGGTGTATCAGAAAGAATGTTTTCCTGTGATTGGTAATGATAATAACTCTAACTAAGGCCAGAGATATCAGTGGCGTGATGCATCATCTCGTTATGCATCTCGTATGTATCTTCTACTGGAAAATTGACAAGTAAATGCGGACGTTCTTCTGATACATCATCGGCTGTTTGGTCCCTTTCCACATCCATCTCTTTTTCTACTTCATCTCCACGCAGTACCCTCCTCTCTGCTCCTCAGTTTGTTTTCATAGCGGTTACTGTCAGCCAAAAAAAAAAAAACGAAAATAAAATAAAATCTGCATCCATTTTCTAATGTTGAAAATGTTGTACAAATGTTTTTGATTGTAATCATTAAAGCAAAAAGTGGTTATGTAATACAAGACTGAGTGGATTGTTGTCTGGTCTAAAATGTGTAATTGTTGTTATTAGTAAGGCGGAGCAAGTTGCCTGATTTAGCACTAGTTAATAATAATTTAAAGTTTTTCTCAGAATGGTTAAAAAAGAATAAAAATGCATGTGTACAGGTGCGTTGCAGCTATTTGCAGTGAGATAACTACTGTAAAACCACTGAGAACAGGAAAAAGGCTTAAAGAAAAATACCCACCTACTGGAAGGATTTTCAAACATACAAACACATGCTATTTTTCAAACCGCCATAACGCCTTTATTTGTCAGGGGATTTACACTTTTTTTTTTCCCTGCTTGGAATCTATACCTCACACCTGCAGCAGCTCTGGTCTGCAGCTGTCACTGTGGGACGCAGACGTAGCTCAGCCAACACATTTGCATGTTCTTTGATTGGAGGTATTTATTATTACATTTTAAAAGGTGTTGCACATGTTGTCACTGCAGCACTTGATGTCGATGTAGGCGTTCATCTTCAGCATTTCACAGTCCGACAGCTTCATGCATTTCTGGTACTGGCCGACTGAGGGGGAAAAAAAGAAATGCTTGGCTTCGGTATGTAAGAACTGACATGTCCTTACATACAGTTCACAAATATTTGACATTGAGTTATTTGACTTTCTGCTGTTGTTACTTTGGGGCTGTTTTTTCCACAGACGGTCTTAGGTAACAGCCTGCAAAAACAATGACTTGACCTCACCACTGATATCACTCGGCCTCTGATTTTGGTGTGATAGTATACGTGGAAATGTTTTTCTTTTCTGCATTGATATTTAACTGTGTAATTTATGTATTTGTGAAAATGATGAAGTAGTTGGAGCATTTTGAGAAACTCACATGGTGCTCGGAGGAACTTGGCAGCACCACAGGCGTCCTTCCCGGGTTTACATGTCTCCACAGTGAGGTCACAGGCTCCCCCGGCCGTTTTGGAGACACAGCGGTGACAGTCCAGGGCTCCACCTAAGACCAAAAAACACAAAGGAAATATTTCAATGACATGTATCTAATGTTTATGTAAGTACTAGAATAAACTATGATGTTCTCAGCAGCTTTTTAAATGCAGTAATTTCTTTCTTTTCTTAGTTATGATGCCTACAGTCCTCCAACGTGAAAATAATTAAGTTTCTGACTGGTCGGCTGAGATTGCGCTTCTCTTCGGTGGGAAAAACAGACGTCCCTGTTGCACAGCAGCAGACATTGTGTTTATTCAGTAGAGAATCAGTGACAGACTCACCAGCTGTCAACAGCAGGGCGATGGTTAAAGCCAAGACCAACAACTTCATTGTTCTGCTCAACACTGCTGCCTGTGAGCGATTAGGCACAAATATTAGGCACACATTGGATAATGCAGAACACACTGTACTTTTAGTACAGATCTCATGACACAAAACATGAATTTGTGACGTCTATTAGAGGCAAAGACAAATCTAAGAATATTGAATCACTATTCTCACAAAACTTATTTCAAACGTACAAAAACTGTTAAGACATAATTGAAAAGAATTGTAAAGAAGGAATATTTTTAATGTGTAGAAACGCTATACCTTGTCTGTCCTGGTTTCTGCCAACGACTCGGGCGCATTGATCCACCCTCCTTCTATTTATACCCGTTCATACCTTGTCTTGTCATGGTAACGTCCCATTAAGTGGCGTCTCTCTCAGTGTACTCGCCTTGGGTACACTGTGCTCAGGGGTTACAGTTTGCTAACCCTCAGATTCCTGCATTATGCAACAGCTGTCCACCCTTTGTCCACTCCTGTATATAATTCATGAGGCTGCTGCAAATATTGCACATGCATTTGTCACAGACTGCAATAAACGTTTACTGTGTATTAGTGGAAGCTGAAGCATAGGAGGACAGCAGGATATTAGTCAGCGGCTCAGTGCGTTTACTTTAGTTTGGAGCATGTCTAGCACATATAAGGTGTGTTATATTTAACCAATATCGCCACCAGACATGAAATAGCTGCACAAATACACAAAGTCTGAACTGAATTTAAACTAGCATTTATAATAAGACTAAAAGACTAACTGCAACACTCCAACTGCCGTGAACTGATAGTAAATGGCTGAGATGCTGCTTTACATCAAAATACATACAGATTAGCCACAACATTAGGTCCACCCGTCCACCTAAACCAATCCAGTAAAGCAGCTCTGCCGCAAATTGTACTTTTACAATGATTTATAACTTCTCAGTTTTCAAGTTGAAACAGTTAAAAAGGTGATAATTATACTACATGTTTATTGTTGTCATCATAGCGGGTGGTGGACTGGCACTTGGTGTGCTTTATATTAAGATTAATTACCGCCTTTCTGAAAATGTCAAAATAAACCTGACCAATTATAACCTTGAAAAATTAGACTTCTTGGCAAAGCCACTATATTGGATTGCAATAGACTGGTGTATCTAATGTTGTGGCTGATCAATGTATTCATTAGATAAAAATAGAATTTAAACATTTCTTTAAATCATAAAGTCTCCTGTAAAAGCTGTATAACCCTTCTAGTGTAATTCCTGAAAATAGCCTCCCAAAAATCCCCCAAGCACCTGTTTACATAAAGTGCAAAGTCTGTGTGGTTTTTCAGTCCGCACACCTGGAACCGACTGCATTAATATAAATGACAAACTTTGTCATTTGTGTGTTTTATGGCTGCTACTGTGGATGGGGATAGATGGAAATAGGGAACACAGTACATTAAAACAGGTCTTTTTGTTCACGTATGTCTCCTCCCTGGTTTTCATGGGCCAGTGTCCAAACTGACCCAGGGATCTTCTGCTTTGGAACAAATCGTCTGGCTTGTCTCACTCAGGCTGCTATTAAAACTCAGACGTGGACACGCAGCTCAAGCCGACGACACCTCGCTGTGCGTGCGATCCTAAAAGGTTTATTACTGGCACGGTATTCTCTCACCTCGGCTTCATCTTTCCCTCTCTGTTTATTTTGCCTCTCATCTGGACACAACCCAAATATTACCCTCCCACGCCGACTCACTGCCCCCAAAGCCCAGTCAAAGCAAAATCTCTACCTCTCTCTCTATTGTCGCGTCCCCTGAGTCAAAGTCCAATATCAGCACTGGCACATGTATGAGAAACTGTCCATGTGGCAAAATGTCTAAACCCCCCATTGTTGTGCTTTTGTTGCCGCTGCCTCGCAGCCGCAGTGAACTCCCAGTCGGCCATATATATCTGGGTGTCCAAATTTTTCCACTCTTATTCTGTGTGACTAGTTTGGAACAGCGAACAGTGGAAAATGACTCAGTACTCAGGAAAGGTGAGTACCACAACAGTGTCTTCCAAAAAACACGCAGGTGTTTGACAAACCGAAGACAGTCACAAAACAATGATGCGGAACCGCGGGTTCGGCCTCAGGTATCACAAATGGCACAATCGGCTTTTTCTGTGACTTTATCTTTTAAATCTTTTGCCGATAAATCCGCAGATCGTCTTCTATGAGGGAAAATGTTTCACTGGGAGGAAGCTGGAGATCTGCAGTGAATGCGACAACTTCCAGGACCGAGGCTTCATGAACAGGGTCAACTCTGTCCGCGTGGAGAGCGGGGCCTTCGTCTGCTACGACCACCCAGACTTCAAGGGCCAACAGTACATCCTGGAGCACGGCGAGTACCCCGAGTTCCAGCGCTGGAATGCACATAATGACCATATGGGCTCCTGCAGGTCCATCAGGATGGTAGGAGTGTGTTTGCTTGTGTGTGTGTGTAAGACTGCCGGCTGGCATATGTGTAGCCTCATTTCTGCACATCTGTTTTTTCAGGCAAATCAAAGTCTGAATAATTTTAATTGCCTGAGCATAGAATGATGGAGGGATTGCGGCACAGAAGCGCATTAGCGACTTGCAGTGCAGCTATTCATATCATAAACTGACACCAGCAGCTGAAAGAAAACCACACTTTTATTGCACTTCAGACACAGACTGAGGACTGTTCCATATCATCCTCCACATGCACATTTAACCTTTAGATTTCTATAGGTACACGTGTTTGCACATACCATGCAGCCGCATAAAGGAGAAGGCACTGGTCATGTGCAGTGAGGTGAAGGCGAACATTGTTGCCGTGACTCAGAGAGCGGGCTTGTTATTATCCTCCCCAGCATGGAGAGCACTACAGGATGGAGCTGTTTGAGGCAGACAACTTCGCCGGCAAGTGTGTGGAGCTGTGCGACGACTGTCCATTTCTGCAAACGCGAGGCCTTGTGAAGAACTGTGTCAACTCCATCAAGGTTTATGGAGATGGAGCGTATGTATCTCTGAAGAAAGGCCTTATGTGTGACTAACAGCCTGTACGCTTGAGATACGGATAACTTAGGCGACCCTAGTGAAAACTGAAAAGGCTCAACTCATCCAAAGCACAAAGACACATTTTCTCATTGGTTGCCATCTTAACCTTAGAATAAAATAGCTTCACCAGCAGCACAGCAACGTTTTTTTCACAAACACTGTCCTTGTTACTCTGGAAAGGTGAATTCTAAGATATTATACGCACACAAAGACATTCACTTTAAACATACTTTTACCTGCGTACGCTCAGATGTATATGAATTTAAGGTAAACAGGAGTCTGAGCAGGAAACGCAGGAAGCTAAAAGCTCACACAAAAATCTCTCAAAGCAACATAAACAGAAATACATTATAGATAAAATAATAACACAACAAAGCAGCCGGAAACTTGTTTGTGCCATATTACTAAAGCTTTTAGCACCACCAACAGAATTCAATTAATCAAGTGTGTCACAAACTTTATCTTGTACGTAAGGCAATGCTTTTACTTACTTATACCAAGACGGATTAAAACTATATATTGCATTTTTAAAAGTCACTACTTTTATTTACCTTTCAGCTGGGTGTTGTATGAGGAGCCTAATTACCGTGGCCGCATGTACATCGTGGAGAGGGGAAACTACTGCAGCCACACCGAGTGGCAGGCTGAGAACCCCAGCATCCAATCCGTTCGCAGGGTGGCCAACTACTTTTAAAGCCATCTCGCCACCGCTGGCAATGTGACGGCAGGTGCGAGATTATCCACCGTGGAAAAACACACCACACTGTCAAGAAGCCTCACGCTGGCTTTGTGGGTCTGTAAAATAATAAAAGATGAAGATGATGTCTGCTTGTTGTTTTATTTTTGTACTGGATCATTCAAAGGATGTAATAAAGTAGTAACCCTACAATTTCTTCATTTTCCCTTTTTGTCCCTCCTTTTATGCTCAGTCAGTGTGAAACTCCTAACATAACCACCACATTTCACAGTAGAAATGGCTACAGGCTGTGATTCATGTAATTGGTTTCTATTATGTGCCATAACTACAGAACCTTTAAGTGCTGTTCTTTTCCTCATACTAATGGATCCATTATGAACTTACAAGGGGTATTGTGGATATCACTGAATGCAAATTAACAGATAAATATATGGACATTTTTTCCACTCTGGGGGTCAAATTGTTTGGTAGTTTTAATAAAATTGCAGCCCACAAATGAAGAAAGCAAAAAGCTCAGATTAAAAGTCATCCAGACTTTTACCACACACATTCCTGCTTCTGCTGTAGAAGTCGGTATTTGTGCAGAGAGCAGGTCTTCCTACATATAGTGTATAAACCGTGAGTGACAGCCAGATGTTGCACAGGTTGAAGCTGCAGCAGTGCCCAACCCCAGGGAGCTCTGCTACCATCTAGTGTCATTTATCTATTTAACCGTGAAGCTGTGATGCTCACCTCAAGGTTTTCAACATGATCACAGTGGAGATGATCAGCTGCAATGACACCAACAGATGTGAACGCGTGAATCTTTCACATCATGTATGAATTAGTAATGTTTCTATAGAAAGTCGGTATTTTATGCAGAGAGCAGGACAAACTGTGTGTCTTCCCACATCTTCATATGTATGAACGCGTCTGACCAACAGGCTTGTGTCCAGTTGTGTCCGTTATATCATGCACACATGATGCAACGATGCTGTGTGCAGTGCTGCAACATCTGTTGCAGCGGGACGCTTTTGTGTTTTGACGTAGCGCCGCATCATTTTCCTTCCACACTCCAATTCATCTAGGAATGTCACACTCTGATTGTGGCCGCCGGACCTTTAATGAGCACCCGTGTGCTTTCTCCTACAGCTGTCATGACAACACAACATCTATCGTTACAAGGTTTCACTTTGTGGCCTCTATTGAGTTACGGGGTCAATGCAGGATAGCTTAATGAGGAAATGCTTTGTCTTGAGTTACACTCGATGGCACTAGTTTAGGGGCGATTACCTATAGCTAACCTTATTCTCGGGCCATTTGCTGCACGAATTGGCTGGGTGTCACCAACATGCCATTAGTCTGGATGTCAAAGACGAGAAAGCGAGAGGGACCCGTGGCTTAGGCTTAATGGCATTTTAACAATGTCGTTGTTGATTTGCTCTGATGAGGGGTTTTATTTTACACAAAGGACTTCAGTTTTGAAAGAGCGTTTGAAATGCTGTGAAGCGAACTCCATACCTTGATTTTTTTTTTTTTTTGCTATTATTATTATTATAGGGAACCATTCTGCTTCACAGACCTAAATTACTTCCTCTAATGGAGACATTTTTTTCTTACACGGGGGTTGGGGGAGTACAATAGAGAAGCATAGCCAATTAGTTCGAGCAAAAGAACTTGAAATCTTTTTGGAGAAATGCTTCTAAAGGTGAGAGTCTGTTGACCTGGAAACTGAGCGGGTCGATCAACCTAGTTCCACAAACACACCTGGTTTTAATATTATGCCACAGACTATTAAAAGAATGTTATGATTATTGTCATTAACTTCCTGTTTTGTTATAACAATAGAAATGCTTGGTGATATACTACGAGCCACAACCGGCATCTATTTTGGCGCTTTGTGGTGTGAGGTGTCACCTATTTGAAATGTAATAGGGTGGAAAAAGAAGTAATTAGAACAAATAAATTTTAAATAGCATTTATTGTATCCTCTTACTCCAAATTAGGTCAGCTATTTTTAGCCCTGCCACTTATGCATAAAAGATCATTCAGATGGAGAAAAACTCTGAATTTCATACAACTAATGGGGCTGTGAGGGAGATTTATCACAGTGTTTCAGGTTTAACTCGTATAACAGTTAATGTACTATGTTGGAAAATAGAACAAAAACCGCAAGCTGCGGACGTCATGTTCATGTTTTTAGTAACGCAATCTTCCCATAAACAATTAAAAAGTCGAAACCAACCGGAAGCTTGAATTCAACGACACTCCCCACGTAGAACTTGATCGAAACAACACGCCCGTAAACAACAAGGACCGAAGAAGACAAAGTGCAAGTGTTACGCAAAGTAGAACCGAGTCCTTCGCCGCCGCCGCCGCCTCGCACGTTCCTCGTGCTGCGCGTTAAAGCCTTGAAATCCGGCGGAAACGCGGAAAGCCGGCGGTTCCAGTTCCAGTTCCAGGCGTGGATCCGCGGCGTCGCCTTGAGGTCACTCGCTGGCTGCATGAATTCCCCCCTTTGTGTTTACACATCCGGGTTTCCCTGTTTGCAGCCCATTCCCCGTTTAGGAGCCATTTTGGACACAGATCAGTAACATGCATGTAAACCCCGACCGACCTCCCGACGCGGCGGTGCTTCTGTTCCGGTGAATTACCTTCGAGAGCGGCGGCGCCGAGCTCTTTCTTCTCGCTGCTTTAGCGGCTCCTCTGTCGGGGTTTATTTTTTTATTGTTTCGGACCCGCTTCCGACGCGGAATGCTGCGCCTGTTCGCGGACTAACCGCCGGGGCTCGCGGTCGCTCCTGTCGTTTCTTGCAACATTGTTGCGGCGTCGCGGCGGCTGGTGGTGGTGGTGGTGCTGGTGTCGGTGTCGGTTCGGGCTGCTGGAGGGACCGGAGGCCTGTGGTGGTTTTGATCCTGGACTGATGTTTCGGACGCCGTGAGTTTTAATGTGCGCGACGGAAAGCGGGGGAAATCTCTGTCCTGAATTCAACACGGAACATGTCTTTTTCATGGCTGACTTGTTCACTTCTTCTGGGAACTTTATGCGCAGGTAAGCTACCGAATTTGCTACAGCTTTTTTTTTTAAATTAATTTCTGGATTTCTCCTCTTCCACGAGGCGCACACACACATTCTGTGGGAGTAATTCAGTTTGAAACGTGGACCCGCGAACCCGTCCAGCGTCGCTAGTTGTTTCAACTTTGGTCGTAGTGGTTCGGCTGCGGGGATTTTATTCTCTCGCCCGTAATCGCCTTTTCTCTCTTAGTCCCTTTAACACAACTAGTCCCCTCGCGAGCCATTTAAGCAGAAGCACAGACTTTTTTTTTATTGCTGTTATTATGATTCCAGAAATAAGCGTCATTACGCAGCGTATTTTACGCACACACACATAAAATAGAATTAAAAACGGCGCCTGTATTTGTCCAAACTTGGAACTGTTGCGTCCTCTCGCCTTTTCTTAACACCAACAGCTGCGCCAACATCTTGAAACCTTAGAGGCTTCGTCGGTGTTTGTGGTTCCAGCCTGAACACGAGCGTTCGCAAACGCACTCCATCTTTGAGGAGACTAATACTACTAATACTACTAATAATAATAAACATTATTTGGTGTTTGGTTTGAAGAGACAGCAGCTGTTGGTCGAAGGTCTTCACCCTGAATTTAGATCACTGTGACACACACACACACACACACAGCTGGCACTTGGCACCACGTGAATGTGTGTTTTCGCCTCGTCGTTCATTGTGTCTCACGCATTACTACACGTTTCCCCCAGCGAGCTGTTCTCAGCTACAACTATGTTGCTCTGATCACAACAATAATCTTCACTTTCCCTCATGAAATTACCATTGAGGCACAGCTGCCTCCTCTGTGCCAAATTACGCCATGGCTAATACCTTTTTTTTTGGTTTATATATTAGGGCTTATAGGAGAGTATAGTAAGCTGCTTCTCCAGAATTCATGTTGTTGTGGTATAATCCTCGCTAAGTGACAGAGGGAGGGGGTTGGGGAATGATCTTGTAGTAAGTCCTCCCGGATCATGTGACAACAGATATCAGAAATGCCATCTCGGCTCAGTGGGGCACTGAGAATCACTGCTCAGGGTTTGTGTGTATTATTAATAATATTTTTTGTCTTTACTACCATGCTTTTCTTTCCTCCTTTAATAGTGAACATGATGTTTGGTCAGAGCATGCATCCCTACATGCCAAAATGGAGTCCATTGTATGCTGCTGGACAACTGTGTGTGTGTGTGTGTGTGTGTGTGTGTGTGTAATGGGTTGGTGGGGGTAACACTGGGGGATGGGCAGCCTCCTATAGGCAGGGATTTAAAGAGACAGGCACTATTTTTTTCTCTCCTGTGAACAAAGATTAAACCTGAATGTCCGAGTGAAATTGTGAGTGACGTGTACAGCACGTTATCTGCTTTAGTGTTCATCAAAAACATGTCCCCTGTGTGTGTGTGTCCCACGTCAAATCCACTGGGAGAGGAACAAAAAAAAAGCATTTTCTCTAAGAAGACTGACAGGCATTGTTACATCCCAGCGTGGTTAGGAAATGTCCAACTATTTCCCCCCTTTTAAAGAAGAAGGTCTTATCTGTGTTTCCAGATGTGTCATACTCCAGGAGGATGCAGGAGTCCTTATCTGTAGAAGTAACACGTCGGGGTGTGTGCGTGTGTGTGAGAGAGCGTGTGTGTTTCGGTGCCACAGCAGGGCATTTTATAATTGTGGTAGCTAATTAAGTTCTGTCTCTTTCTCTCATTTTGAAACATTTTCCTCTATTAAAGATGTTTTAGTGAATGGGATTAAGCTGAACTACAGTTTCTTAGCCCAGAGGAACTTCCTTTTTACTACAGAGAGCTCCCAATCTTGGCTACGAGCCACTGTGATGATAGAAGCTCCGCTCAGAGATGTTCCTTAGTGGCACTGAGCGGATCCCGCGCCATATGTCCGTGCTTCCGCCGATGACTTTCAATTCATTACAATGTGAGCTGACTGTGGCCTTCTGTCTATCTCAGGGTACAGTCTGGGAGAAGCTGAGACCCGGGAGTGTGTGTACTACAATGATAACTGGCGAACGGAGAGGACCAACCAGAGCGGCTTTGAACGCTGCGAGGGGGAGAAGGACAAGCGACTGCACTGTTATGCCTCCTGGCTCAACTCCTCAGGGACCATCAAGCTGGTGAAGAAAGGCTGCTGGCTGGACGACTTCAACTGCTATGACAGGTCGGGTCACAGAGCGAGATCGCCCACATTCATATTTTAGGTTTCTGGCTCCTAAACGGAGACGCTCAACAGTCTCAGTACTCGCATGTATTTCTTTTTCTGACAAATCTCTCTCGTATTTTTTTTGGTGTGCTGGTTTTAGTGTGGTAGTCAACCAAACCAAGTTATTTAAAGCTGTCACATTTCACCAGGAGAGTATTTCAAAGCACAGTTTTCACTGTTTTCTGCCATTTTCTGCAAACATACGATTTACCAAAGACTCAACAAAATGATGCTGGACGTGTTTACTTCACATATGCATTTTTTTCAAGTTAACACCCTCAACACCTATTCTCAAATCGGATATTTGGACACGGATCTCGACTTTCCTCTACAGTTCATGCAATATTTACAGTAATTTTCAAAGCCCTTTGCGTTTTGCACAGTTTGCATTGTGCATTTAGGTTTTAAAGACAAGACTGCAACTTTCTTGCCCATCAGTATAAATTCAGTGCTCGTATTTAAAAAAAAAAAAATGCTTTCAGAATCTTAGCAGTTCCAAATTGTGGTTGACTGAAACCTGTTTGCTTTGACTTAATGCGTCTAGAACTTAGTTTGAGTCAAAGTAAATTGATTTAGATATAACGCTCCTGTGGACCTGTGGTCCAATAAATCACACTTTGCACATCAGTAAAAAACCAAGCCATGAAGGGAATCTGAATACTCTTTAAAGCTATAGCAGACACTGCACATGAAGTTAAAAGCAGGGATGCATATGGCTTTTTTTGTTCATTAGTAATTTGGCCTCTTAATTTGTTGATTTGATGAATTATAATTAGTATTAGTATAATGTGTATTTTATTAATACACAGTACAGCGTGTGTGGGGTATATTCAATTAATTTCAACATGAAGTCTCTAA
Source organism: Channa striata (assembly GCA_033026295.1). NCBI lineage: Eukaryota > Metazoa > Chordata > Actinopteri > Anabantiformes > Channidae > Channa > Channa striata. The sequence goes on along the minus strand of CM065185.1, from coordinate 15,264,975 downwards.
TCTTATTAAACATTGTTAGAACCAGGCTCTAACAAACGGTGGGAAGCGATTTCCTCAAGTAGAGAGTTGTGTATAGTGTGCAAACGCTCTATTACCAACAGAGCTCCAATTTATTCCTTTTGGAAATAACCAGATAGTCTGCATTGACGGTGCAGAGTGCAGCTCAGGGTCCACAGCCTGATAAAAGGAGATAGATATGGTGGCAACAGGCCACCCAGTAATTTGTAGTTTAGGAGAATCATTTTAAACCGGGACATTATCAGCCGTCAGTGCAGAGCTGTGTGGCATCAAGCTTCCTAATTTTTAATATTCAAGTCGCAGCTTCTTGAACGAGCTGGAAACCTCTAGTGGCTCACAAAGGCAAGCTGGAGAGAAAAGAAGTAATAATGTGTCCTAGATGATACAGCTGTGGATAATATATTTCTCTTCCAGTTCTTTAGCCTTTCTAGCATTAACATTAACAGTTTGTGTATTTCAAGACTGACACCGGAGCTGTTTAATACTAGACAAATGACTGCAATTTTCAGTGACACAGAGACAATTTGATAATTGATGTGTAACTACATTAAACTAAAAGCTTAGCGAGAATGGAACGCATACAAATTCTAGGTTTTTTTTTTACTACAAATGTGAGTGTTCAAAGGATTTGGCCCGATGTGATTTTTGGCTGTAATTAACAACCACACAGGGAATATAATAAGAACCTGGTCAATTTAGTGTGAGTGGAAATTCTCCACGAGTAATGACAGAAAGTAAAGTGTGGTGAACAGTGTGGCAATTGTGTGGTTTTCAGTATTTACTGATAAGACTCATACAGGGAAACGTTTTGAATAAAAAGATGATTTAACATTTGGCTCACACATAATATTTGCCTGTTTTAGGCAAGAGTGTGTCTCCATGGAGGAAAACCCTCAGGTCTTCTTCTGCTGCTGTGAGGGCAACTACTGCAATGAGCGATTCACTCACCTTCCTGACATGATTGGCATTGGCAACCGAGGTGAGTGACAAATGCACCGCCACATATAGTACAAGCAAAAATAGGTCTTTGCTCTTTCCCTCCGTTTAGTGGGAGTGGGACTTAGCCCTCCAACACCGTATTTCATTGAGCCATAAAGTTTTTTTTCTCTGCCATCCTGCACAGTTTCATAATTTTGGGGACTTGTTTTATTGTCCTTGTACATGCTCCCTTCAGGTCACATTATTTGTCACTTTGAAGGTCTCTCTTGTCATTACTATGCTGATAATGTCCAGTTAAATGTATATGTGAAACCGGGTGAACCTTCAAACTTGTGTAATAAGGTCAGCGTTTGGATGTTTAATTTGCTATAGTGGAATTATAAATGGCCTTTATATATTGTGTTATGTATCCATGCTTGTATAGCACATTGTAGTCCTGGTTTTGAAAAGAATCAGAATCAGAAATCTGTTTATTGCCAAGTGACAGTTAAGTACACTTGACAGGACTAGGAATTTGTCTTGGTGTCAGGTGCAAACACAAAACCTACTGAAAGAAATGTTAAGGTGCAAAGGTGTGACACAATATGAAACATGTACAGAACTAGTATAATACAATAAGATGTAAAATACGTTTGGGAAAGATTGATATAAGTAAAACACTTCCTTGTTGTAATATTATGATCCCTTTTAGACGCATAGTTTAAAAAAAAAGTTGCCGACTTAATCTTGTCACAGTAAAAATACTCTTCAATATCTTGTGCAATATAGCTAACTGACTGCATATTAAAGGAGGTGCTATTGAATTTGGCACATTGTGAATGTTTAATTCCACAGTCCAGCTCTGATTTCCCGCTGACTAGCAGGTGATAAAAAGTGACATGTTTTAACAGGCTGACAATTGCTGCATTTCTGCAAACACTGAGGCCGTTCCTCAGTTGAGGATCAAGGATGGACAGTCTGGCTAAAATTTTGCTCTCTTAAAATCATGTCTTGTAAAATCAAAGGGGTATTTTATGATGCTGCTAATAACTCACGTGCCAAAGAAGAGCTGACATGCTGTAATTATCGTGTTGCTCCTTGACAGTGAAAATCCGGCCTCCACCCCGAGTGCCGTCCCTGCTCAATGTGCTTGTGTACTCCCTCCTGCCTCTCTGTGTGCTGTCCCTGGCCCTCATTCTGGCCTTGTGGATGTACCGCCACCGCAAACCTCCCTATGGACACGTTGACCTGAGCGAGGTGAGGCACATAACACACAACACTCCCATTCTAACTAATCTGCAGTAACTGTGACCATGTTTTAGTCTTAAGTTTCTATTGCTTGATTTCAGATGTTCTGCTTTGTTCATGCAAATCACTCGCCATTCCATTTTGTCTTTTCCTTTTAATACCAGCAAAGCTTGTCATAGTGTCTTTTGATTTGGCAGAAGAATGAAATCTGTTATTTCCTGTATGTTTAGGATCCAGGACCCACTCCTCCATCCCCTTTGGTGGGTCTGAAACCCCTGCAGCTGCTTGAAATCAAAGCTAGGGGGCGCTTTGGTTGTGTTTGGAAAGCCCAGCTGATGAGTGAATATGTTGCAGTAAAGATCTTCCCTGTTCAGGTAATAGAGCAAAAGAAATTCAAGACTTTTTTGATATTTTAATGTTTGTGTCTCTTATGTATTAACCTTATATTTGAGTGACAGTGGCAAACATGAAGTTTCAGAAAAAATTCCATCTAAGAACGTTGTTTTGAAGATATTTCCAGTCGCCATAAAGACTCTTCTTTTTTGTTGCAATGATTTTTGAGTTTCAGCTCCTAAACCAGTTGGCCACAAATTCTGGGAAGCAATTTGATATTGTGTATGACGATATAACATTTCAATTCACATTGTAAGCCATTATCTGTGTGTGAGTGTAGAGTTCTGGGTTATTTTTACATATCACTGGTTTTATTTTTATTTTTTCTCAACAATATGTCATCTTGTAATGTTAATATGTGAGAGACACAAACTGGTGCTACCTGCCTTGTGTAACACAAGAAACATCACAAAGTGCTATTGATGTATAAATCATCACAGCCTAAACACACACACTCTGGTTTTTGTACATGTGCGCAGGATAAGCAGTCGTGGCAAAATGAGCGTGACATATTCATGACTCCGGGGATGCGACATGAAAACCTCTTGCGTTACATTGCGGCAGAAAAACATGGAACGAACCTGGAGACGGAGCTGTGGCTCATCACGGAGTTTCATGAGAGGGTAAGAGCAAGTCTACTCCTATACACCCACATATAGCAAGTTCCTGGTGAGGTATAGGGTTTCTTTGCTGACTAGAACTGCGGGATATTTTCCAATATTGGCTGGGCCCTTTATTTACCTCAACAACAGCTTCCTAGCTTTTATTAAAGATGATTTTATTGCTTATGGCAGTTTTGCAGTACTGCTCCTACACTGCTGCTTAGATGTATTATACATGCATTATTTTAAGGCTGTAGAGTAAAAATGCTACAGGAATTTACATACTAGCAGAATTCAAATGTATGCGTGCCACAAATAACCCAATAAACCTCTACGCTACTAAAGCATTCTGGTTCATTCACTGCTCTTGTCAACAAAAATGTCAAAACAGCACGAGCAGTAATTGCCGTAACCACAAATATGGCATTACCCTTGTGCAATGATTGCCAAAGCCTGAAATATCTTTATGCAAGGGAGTGACACATATTTAATCACAGTTGATTGTCTTACTGTCCCGTGTGCGTGTGTCATCTGTGGTTGGTTGAAGTATGTTATGTACATTTGACAAGTGAAACACAAACTAAAATAAACTGCTGCTGGTGTTTTGTGTGTCTTGATTGTATTTAGTTTGCGGTAGAGCTTTCAGGCAGTGGCCGTTTCGCGTTCTTGAATCTGTTGTGTGTTTGTGTGCGCACAGGGCTCACTGACAGACCACCTGAAGGGTAACACTGTGACCTGGAGTGAGCTGTGCCACATAGCAGAGACAATGTCACGAGGCTTGGCATACCTCCACGAGGACATTCCCAGCCACAAGGGAGAGGGGCCAAAAGCCACTATTGCACACAGGTAGGGGGAATGTAGACCGCTCCTCACTTTGCTGAGCCTTGTCCTCAGAACACTGAAAGCCTGGGCCCTATTCTTCAAACGTGGCCTTTTTAATTCAGGACAATCCTGTTTAAAGGGATAAACTAATGCTTTTCATTCTTATTCAGCTGATTTGTTCTAAGATCCTATAAGACTAAAAATCAAAAGCGTGAAAATGAAATGTTTCAGAAATGTCTAGGAAGTGCTTTTATAAGGACAGGTTTACATTTTTTTCTCCAGTGTTGCACATGCTGCATAAACAGTTTATGTGCTGTTACTTTTCCTTTAAAGGGTCCCTCAAAAATATGCTTCCTAAGTAATTCAAGAAGGGCGGCAAAATCCACAGTCCGTGTTTTGTGTAAAAATGTATTGAAATGCTCCATTTTAGCTTTAGATGCACATTCGATTACACTGTGGCACTGATCATAGACTGTGATGGTCACTATGAACAGGGGGACTGGTTATGGCAAGAGAGACAGGTTTCAATGCTCACATTAGTCTTTATCAAGCTGCGTTATTATATAAAAGTTTGCGTTTTTGCTGGTTTGGGCTTTAGGACTTTTTAAACCAGCATTGAAGGACCAGAAAATCTAGACTCTTGTTAGATCTGTTATGAAGAATGGGACCCTGATGGCTGAATTTGTTTTTCGATCCACATTTAAATTAGTAGCATCCTCTTCTATGCATTAATGTGTCGAACTTAATCTGTCTGTAATTCCGGCATTTGAGTGACTGTCCTGACGTTACTTCATCAGGGATTTCAAGAGTAAGAATGTGATGCTTCGAGACGATTTAACTGCAGTCATTGGAGACTTTGGGCTCGCTGTTCGATTTGTACCAGGAAAACCTCCAGGAGATACTCATGGCCAGGTATGAAATAACATCACTGTGGTTTTGATTTCAGATCTGGTGCTCTGATGCATGTTGGAATAACTTATCCCCCTTGTTTTTGACATTTAAAGAAAATTCTTGTTCATTACTATGAAAATCACTAAAACTAGCGCTGACTAAAAATTTTCCTGAAAATGATGTGTCAGTCTTTTTAAATGAAGTGGGAGTTACTGATAGTCCACAGGCATTGACACTGAGTCATGGGTATAAATTTCATCACCACAAAGATTGCATTTATTTTTCCTGGCTGCAGAGTAACTGATAGTTTGGAGACTTCTGTTTTTCTGGAGTCAGTTTACACCCACAGCTAGTCTGGATGTTTGGTATTACAGCATTGCTTTGGTGGCCGCTGGTAAAAGTAATTTAAGAAAAGTAATGTTTCAAAAGAAACAAACTTAATCCAACAGTTATCCAAATGTGTTCTAAATAATTCACCAGCCACCTGACAGAATTTTTAGTTGTTATGGTATTAGAGCGGGATCATTAGTCCACACACTCGGATGTACTTACGTTAATTTTATATTTTTCTTGCCAGGTTGGTACAAGGCGTTACATGGCTCCAGAGGTGCTAGAGGGAGCCATCAATTTCCAGCGAGACTCCTTCCTGAGGATAGACATGTATGCCATGGGGTTGGTGCTGTGGGAGCTGGTGTCCCGCTGCTCAGATGTTGATGGTGAGTCGAACGGTGCCCCCTCATCACCATCGCTAGGTTAAAGGTCACTGTACTTCAGTGTTGACCTAATAAACCACTGATTTGTTTTTTTTTTTGTTTTTGGTTTTTTTTTTTTTTTTTTTTTTACTTGTCTGGGAGAGTCAAATGATCGAAAGGAAGTAATGCGGATAAAGTTACTCTTACGTTCCACAATACAAACGCTGCACTGTGTGCTTGACATGGCCTCTGCGTAACGGTTTCCTTCCTGTACCCTCACTGCCCATCTTCAGGTACAGTTGGCGAGTACATGCTGCCGTTTGAGGATGAAATAGGCCAGCATCCCTCCCTGGAGGAGCTGCAGGATGTGGTTGTGCACAAGAAGATGCGTCCAGTCATCAAGGACTGCTGGCTCAAACATCCTGTGAGTAATAGTGGAGGAATGGTTTCTGTAGCAATACCAGGATGTCACACTTTTGTTTTTTTAATGATTTAATCCACCTCCACCTTGTGAGGACGTAGTTCTCTGAATCAGTTTGGTTGTATTTCTTTCAGCTTACATTCAGAACATAGAGCAATTGATGGTTTCTGCCTTATGAAAATCCTATTTAGTGTTTGTACCAAACACAAGTATAAGCTGAATTATGTTTTAATAAAATAAGATAGATATAAGATAAAATAATGTAGAACTATGCTGTGCTATAACATCTGTTTTCTGACTACAGGGTTTGAGCCAGATGTGCGAGACCATCGAGGAATGCTGGGATCACGACGCAGAAGCGCGATTGTCCGCTGGCTGCGTCGAGGAGCGCATTGGTCAAATCTCCAGGACGATCAGCAGCACTACCTCAGACGGCCCCGTGTGCATTGTGACATCTCTCACCAATGAGGACCTACCTCCCAAAGAGTCCAGCACCTGAATGGGTGACACCATCCTTCACCTGAGCTCCTGACCTTTTTTTCCCCCAAACCCAAACTCAGCGGATCTCTGTGAATATTATAAAAGTATTAAAAAAAAACAAACAATTAGCAACATGAATGCAGCTGCTGTGCTATCCCAATATATTTTCTTTTCTTTTCAAGCGTTTAAAGTCAGATCTTACTAACATATCCATCTGCTGTAGTTTATAAGTAGTAGTAATAAGCTATGCGATGGGCACATCTGATATCACCCATGTGTCAAATCTTAAATTGTCTTTACCTCATGTATTTCTTTTGCGTTAGCCTGTTTTTGTTTTTTGTTTTTGTTTTTTTTAATTACCTCATGAGTTATCTTTTGTTTAATTTCCTGTCTTCGTCACGATCGTCTGCGGCCAAATGAAATGAATCCTTGCTCCAAACCTCAGACGACGTGCCGCACACCTCGGAGGAACTGTTTTGAGACTGTTAAACAAAATATATTCATCTTCCTCAGGGGTCGAAGCTTCTCGATTTTTAAACTCGGGGGTGCTCCCATATTTTAAACCTGGGAATGCCTCAAAACTGGGGTTAGGGTCGGGGGCGGGGGGGTCGGAGCACAGCAGTTTTGTTGTAAGGGTGCGAGCTAAATAGCAGTTGAGCAGTTGCATTGGACATTTTTTGAACTTTTGAAGATTTGGGACAAGCGTGGTGTCCCTGGGGAACTACCTCTCAGGTATCTAGTAAAGCTTCTTGGAACATTTTCTCTAATTTGAGAGCCAAGCTATCCAGCTAGCTATCATGGACATTTTCCTGGATTTCTTAGTTTCTTAATTGTCGAAATTCAGAGTTACTCCTTTGCCAGTGCCAGGGGCATTGACGGATGCTGTCTGGAGTTGCAATGTTACACATTCTTGATTTTACTTTCTCTTTTCTTTTTTGTTCTTTTCTTTTTTTTTTTTAAACTGTCTTGTGTGTGCAAATGTATGTACGTGTGGGTGAGTGTTTTTTTGAGAATTTGAAGATGAAATGTTATGAGAAGACTATAGAGCATGTTTTTAAAGTAAGAACCATGGGCAGGTAGTTGGGGTTTATCCTTGTGAGGGCCATACTTGAGTAAGCAACATGTCTGTTTTTAATTTTCAGGGGTGTTTGTTCAGTAGACTCAGACACTAGTCCCCAGATACCTCAGTCACTGTATGTCATGCAAGGAGAGCTCAAACGGTTGCCTTTGTCTCAAATGCAATGCCATAGTTGTACCATAACATGAATACCATACATTGAATGTCCGTTATGCTGCTGTGACTATTCCAGGATACTCAAGGATTTGTAGATGTACATGTATTCTATGTTAATATAACTCTAACATGTGATAACTATCCATAATATTATGTGAGGCTAATATTCTGTTTTAATTTTTAATTTTTTTTTTTTGACTGGGTAGGCCATCAGCTGCTTACTCCTCCAGACTGACCTCAGATATTCTGACAAGTTACCTCAGGCCTTTTCTACATGTATATCAAGTTGTGTTATGTATTCTATTGTGTTTTTAGTAGTTGAGATATTTTATTGCCGGTTGGGCCTCTTTTATCTGTGGAGATTCTTTTTTTTTAATGGAGCCTGACAGGTTGTCATGGTGTTAATGCTGTAAAAAAAACAAAACAAAACAAAAAAATAAGAGGAAGATTCTTGTAAATAGATGTGTACACACAGTTGCCGAACACTGATCTTTTTTTTTTGTTTTGGTTTCTTTTTTTAAATACAAATTCAGGGTATTAACTTTCTCATTTCACAGAAACAAAGGGATTTCTCAGTTCCACTTCTACGTATTTAGAAGTCATTTTGACAACTAGCCCTGTGATTATATACACATATTTTCCGATTTTTGCATTAATTGTGATTGTGTTACTCTTAAACGAATAAGGTATCAGTTCCTCTGGATCAGAAGCTGTGTAGGTAGCACTTGCATTAGAGAGCTTGGTGTGAATATCATCAAACAGCAACCATTTAAAAAAAAAAAAAAATTCTAATAGTTTGCTGCAGGTGGCTTATGTTGTTGGCCACTTGTTTGAAATGCCAGTTTGAACAGTATTACCTCAATATTAACCCGCTGATGTGATGTTCATTCCTGTGCAGTGATAGTTTAGCCACGTTGGACAACGCACACGCTCATCTGTTGCGCTTTGGTTAGTCCTGTGGAAAGATGGTGACTTTTTTTTTTCTCCCTTGACAGTGGTCTTCGATGCTTGCTTCTGTGCAGTTTCAATAGAGAATGTCGGGGTGGGAGGGACAATTCAATACCGAACAATGTTTTAGTGTTTGGAGATCACCTATATGTCTATAACCATATGAATGATTAATTTTGATAATGCAACCCCATTATTAGAAGTAATGTGAATGGTGGCATATGCGTGGTTCAAGGGTCCAGCAATATTTATACAGCAATAGTCTTTTCATTATCATAGTTCAAGTCATTCGACTCACCTGTGACTAAGCAGTTTTCTTCTGTGGGTCAATAAAATACATCTCATCACACCTGGATCATGTTCTGATGAGGACATGACAACTGTTGGGGGGGTGGGGGGGATACGCTGTGAGTCGAATGTGACCCAGGTGCTGTCACGTATTGTGCCAGAAAAACAATGATCACACCGTGTAGGCAAATCTGCTGTGATCACTTGTTGCTTCCAAATGCTGTCATACACCCAGCTCTTCTGAACAGAAAAACCAGTTACCTCATGCAGTACCTCGTTAGTAACACTAACATGGAGTCAGTGTCATCTTTCAAAAAAAATATCAACTATTGTGTATATATTTACTAGACAAATGTAAAGGGTTTCTTCCTTTTCGTGTGAGTCCTGTGAATGCAAAATCCCCCCCGTTTTTTTATTTACAGTCAATGTATTGTTCATTTCTTGTTGTGCGAATGAATGTTTCACTGAATTGTTCGACCTTCCCTGTTTATGTGAACTGTGTGTGTGTGTGTGTGTGTGGTGTATATTGGTTGGCTTCACTAAAACAGTATGAATGGTAACTATCTGTGAGTTGAAATGCTTAGAAATATAAACTAGATGAGAATACATCCTTTTTGTATATTAAATAAAGACAAACACTGATTAACCATTTAAGTATTTTTGTTTATATCCTATTGTCATGTTACGCAGCCACTCAACATTAGAAAGTCTAATATTCATAAACTCACAATGGGTTTGGTAGTTTAAAACATCCAGCACAGACAGCGTATTGTCTTATTATATTTTGTACAATATACCCTAAACCCCAATATGCCACAATCTAACGTAGCATAGCTTTAATGTTTAATAATAATTATAGCTTAACCTACATTATGTTAATAGCAACAACATTACGTTGTTATTGGGTTTAAAGTTGTTTGATGTTTTTGGAGAGATCATCAAAGGAATTCAGTTTTTTTTGAAAAAGCGGTTGAATACATGATCCGTTTAAAAAAAATGCAATCTTTGACGTACCTGGTGATGACTAATATTCTAACGTTGTCATTCCGAGTTACACATCTGTTACCCGATTCAAAAAAAAAAAGTTGTTTTTATTTTTCATCACTTCAGGTGTGGTCCGAACATTCCAGTTGTATCCGCAATAATTTCCTCTCTGAAATAGTCTGAAAGTGTGTAACTAACGGTGACAATCACGAAGGCCTTTATTCTCTCAATGTAACATTAAGCTACAATATCTTGGCCAGTTAAAGTGAAACAACTGTAATAAAAACTTGAATTCGGTATTTCCCGAAGAAAATTGATTCCTGAAAGTCAGCTGCGAGATCGGAAGCTCTGCTGAACAATTTAGAAGTGAAAGCACTTAAAAATAAACTTACTTGGCTGTTACAAAAGCTGTGGAGCCGATAGATTTGAAGCACTTAATCATTTAAAAATGAAAGAAATGAAAAAAAAAACATTTTCTGCAAAATTGCAGATCCACAAACGAAACTAAAGGCATCGAACACTTTAGAACTGCACACCATCTGTCTTCAATGTGTGTTTTTTTCACACATGGAAGGCATCTAAGATCATAGACCTCCATCAAAAAAAATTAAAAATCATAAAAATATTAACATAAACTATTCGACATTAGCTATCAGCACACAAAGTTCTAGGCCACCTCTCCTTACTATGGCGGCATACTAACGTGGTAGAGTTGGAACCATATTTCTAGCTGTAAGCGTTTAGGACTAATAGCGAAATGCGAACGGAAGAAAAACAATAATCAGCAATCAGCAATCGCACTATTAATTAGACGTTTGCCTCTGGTTCCAGTTATAATCGCCGAACGTCCTCTCGCACGTGAAGGCATCAACTCCTTTCCGCTGAGACGGGCTAGCCAATCAAAAGGCGCCTCGGTGGTCATGTGACAAAAAACTAGTAAATTACGATTGACTTGAGAGTTGCCGATATTCGCTTCTTGTCGATGTACAGTGATTCGGAGCGGACAACTTCGCGCTGCTGCTGGAGTTTCGTGCAATTTGACGTTTCGAACGGAGCAGCTGTTGGATTATTTCGGGGCAAAGTTTCGTTTTGGATATCGCAACAGTTATGTCGGTAAACCGCCGAGCAGGTGAGTTGAAATAGCTGTTTTCTACGGCTGTGCCAGCGAAGCGGCTGTTTTTTGGCTAACGACGCTTCGGGCACCGCAGCATCCGTTTCTCACTGCAAACTGTCGCGTCAACCGTATTCACGACAATACTGGGTGTTTGCGGTTTGACTTTTTTTGTTAGTCATTCTAATATGTTGGTTTTGTGTTCATATTGTCTTTTTTTGTTGTTTTTGCGTTTTACTGACTTATTGAGCTAGCCAACAAAACCAGACGTCAATGTTTCAAGCATCCAGGATGTGAAACCGCGTCAAGTGAAACAGTTTAAGGCCCGTTTAAAGTTTTTAAAGGACTTGTGTGTCCGTCCAAAAGGACCAGAAAATATCATGACGTGTTCTTTAACTTGTCAGAGACACGTTTTTTGTATAAATCTACATAAGAGACAAAGGTAAGTGAGAATATTGACGTGGTAAATGAACTGTTTGATTTTTAGATTGCAATTGGTGACGTTGAGTTCTTGAATGGTGTTGGGGGCCTTTGACCGTTGACCGTTAATCACGTCATCTTAAACCATCCTGTTTCTGTCTTTCAGCTGTTCGAGGACCAGGCCAGTGTGGTGAGTTCAGGGGCTAGCTGGCCTGTCGCACCCCCTGCAAAGGGTGGCGACTGCACTGGCTGCTGGGATGCTGCGGAAGAGCAGCAGCAGTAGCAGCGGTGGTAGTGGTGGTGGTGGAGGTGGTGAGACAAAAGTCTCCCAGGGGTTGCCACAGAACCTCTCCAAACCCCACATGAGATCCGTGTCCGCCGGATCCACCAAGACCTTTGATATGGGCCGCAGCTCCAAGAACCGCAATCCTCTGAGCAGCATAGGGCTAACGCCTTGTATGGTCGGGGCACCAGGAGTGGACCCAGAGTACGTGATGCAGCTGGTGAATGATGTGCGGTGGTTTGCTGATGTGCTGCTCAACCTTAAGGATGCTTTCCAGAATACGGGTAAGTTCAGGTGGAGTTAGCATCTGAGGTTCTGAGGAGGGCATCTTGGGTCAGGGAAGTGGAACACATTACACTTCTATATTTGAAGAAAATCCTTTTTGTCATTCTCAAAGAATCAGGGCTACATGTTCTGTTCAATCTATGGGCTATAGTCTTATATTTACAGTTTTTGTTTGTCGCTTTTCCCTCACATACTGCTTACTTGTCTATGCTTGTCTGAAAAGGAACCAGAGGGCTACAATTCACTTGCTGGAAATGCATTAACAAGATGTAATAATGTAAACACACTTTTTTATCATTTTAAACAATTTTTGAATGAACCCTTTATTTGACTCATAAAGTCTGTAGCACACCATCACATTATTGTGCTCTGATGCCTTCTGGGTCAAAACCTACCAGGTATAGTTGCACTGTAAAGTGGAGGAAATGCCCTCGAATGGTGTGTGTGCTGTTTTGATGTTACAGACCCGCTTGAGGACTTGCAGTGATCTTAGTTTCCTTTTAACTACAGTCACCCACTCACCACTATGTACTGCACACACCGGCCCACAAGTGGAGCAGACACGGGTTACTTATATTTAGTTTTTCTCACTTGGTTTGGATGGCTAGGCACTTGTTTGCAGGCATACACAAACACTCTACCCACACAAATGCAAAAGTGGTGTTAAACAAGATTTCACAGTGGCCTCAACATACTTAATGTATGCAGTTGCGTGGGTACAACTACTATCTCTTTCAGCTGTGGTGAATTGGTGTATTATTTGTTCTGATTAGTAATAATTCTACAGTATATTTAGGTCATGATAACGCTTTATTGGATGTATGTTTTTGCATCAGTGTGTCTTTCTATCACAACGTTCACTACTATCTGTGGGATTTATTGTCTGAAATAATCACTGTTAAAACTACTACTCCTACTGCACTGTACTACTGAAAGACTTTCTCACACACACACACACACACACACACACACAGAGGGGTCCTGCTGCAGGTCTGGCAGTGGGAGTGAGTTGTTTAGCCATTCCTCTGGCTGGAGGAGTGAGCCTTGGCTTGTGTCGTGCTGAGTGTTGCTCTCACCCATCGCAAAAATATTTGGGTTATTTGCCTCCCCGTATACAAAGGCTCTCATTCAGCAGGTGGGTATGAAATCATAGTGTATGACCCTATAATGTCATCCAGTTATTTGCCAGTCGGATTAGTGATTTATGATTGTTTTACTCTAACAAGCCACCTGTACCTGTGATTAAAGTGTAAAAATGCTGCTATTGCTAGAATGTGCTTTGCTGTCTAACGTAACGTAAACGCTGTGTCACTTTCACTACTAATAAAGAGTGGTGGAAGGTGGTCATGGCTCAAATAAAATTTTCCTAATAGGCTGTAAACACACTAGGGGTACAAATCCTGATGAATTCCTTTGCTGAACTGTCCTGTGTGTTAGTACTATGAAACTGTATTAACTATAATGTGTGTTTAATTTTTATCCAGTTCAGTTTTCTGCATAGTCCAAGGTGTGTAAATTTCACTATGAATATAGTGCATGACTTATTTCTTTTAATTATTCTTTAAATAAGTGAAGAGTGGTTCTTGTTTAATAAGGTAGAAATCTCAAACTACATTTTCGAGTGCAGTCTAATTCATTTCATTCAGGCATTTGTTTACTTCGCATTATTAGTGAGGCAGCATTTCATTCAGGCATTTGTTTACTTCGCATTATTAGTGAGGCAGCATACAGTATTTGCTAACACAAAATATGGGTCAGCTGAGGCAAAGTTACACTTTATAGTGTTGTTGTTGTGTCAGCTGCTGCATGTGTGGAAAAGGAAAAACCGCCTAACAACAGGTTTCCCTGTGGACGAGGAAAGCTGCAGGAGCAAAGTAGTAGGGTGAGTGGGGAGGAGATTAGCAGGGCACATGCCAGCTCTTATATTATTCTGTTCATATTTAGAAAGCTCTGTCACTGGAGTACGGTGTAAAACCAATACAATGCTTTTTTTTTTCTTTTTTTTTTCCCGGCTGCCCAGAGGTGTACGCCCTGTTGAAATCTTGCATGCTCCTGTTTTCATTAGTGTCACGTTGCTTCTCATCCAGGGAAAACATTAGGAAATAGCTTGGAAGATGCTTCCTGGACCTTCCAAGTTCATGCACATCATCATCAGATGTATAGAACTCCCAAGGTCAGGTTCTGGTGTAGATGTATTCTTTCTCTTATAACTGGGTTTTCAGAGAAAGTGTTGAACATCTACAGCAGTAGTTATGATGTGAAAGAATGAACCGCAAGCAGCACTGTGAGGCTGCATGAGGTTGAAGTGAGTTGGTGACGTCTGTCCCCATCCCCCTGTTGTCCCAAGGTGATCTGTGTCTATTTGCATGTTCATCAGCACACATTGTTATTGAAATACGTTACTCTTCCAGCTCTACATCATACTCCAATGTATTTGTTTGACACAAATATTCACGTTGACCCAAAGTGGTGTGTTGTTTTGTTAATACGTATCGTCGCGTAAATCGTTCTTATTTTTAAAATAAATAGCTTGTAGTGTCAAAGTAGAAGTTTTGTGCGTACGCATTTTCTGCTCTTTACGTTACTCTGTTATCCTGACCTTTATTTCTTGATGGAGCAGAGCTTGGTTAATGGTTATAATCAGGATGAAAAAGGAATCCTCTACACACAGCCGAGCTGCTGTCCCCCTCCCATCCCCCCACTCTCATGCATACTCCGCATTCCTTTAGAACAAATGTTCACTTGTAGCTATAGTGCCTTCAATGGAGTATTGGCACGTTTGAGGTAGATTGACTATGAAAACTCTCTTAACATACTGCACTTATATTTATTTTAAATGTTTTAAAATGATTACTCAAAGTTGTCCATCACTTAGGTATTTCAAGGTTAGGAAAAGGGGAGGAATGACAACCTAATATTTTGGATTCCTCTGAGAAAAATCTGAAGGGACCAAGTTCACTACTTGAAACTGATGAAACATGTCTGATTAGATGTATGTTTCATGTTTGTTTTGCTTTTATTTTGGTGACTACACAGGAACAAAAGAGTTGCAGATTGCCTCTCAAATAGCTAATGTTGTTGTTGTTGTTGTTGTTGTTGTTGTTATTCCTGTATTTTATTTTCAATTCCTCAAAGTTTTAAAATCTTCCAAAGAAATGCAAGTAGCTAAGTTGTTTACCCTTCTGACTAAACCTAAACCGTTTATGGAATGTACAGAGACATATGTGACGGAGGTTATGGATGGTAGAAAGGCCTTAAGAAGCACAAGCTTCTGATAGCACTTGTTACAATGACAGATTACCATAAGAACACAACCAGAAATTCTGTTTCCTTGTCAGAATGAAATATTTTCTCCGTCTAGCTTCAGGTGAAAAGGAGAGCATAGTGCAGAACAAACATCTCACCGCATAGTTGCACAGCACAAGCTTTAAAACGTATTTACTCAGTTTATGCTGTTTGTTCGACCACATAAACTGTGGCGTGCTGTACTGTGAATGTTTGTAAGTCAGGACAAATGTGTCAAGCTAACTTGCATGTCTTTGTTTCACTGTGAAACCTGTGGCTTTTTTTACTGTTGGTGTCATTGTGACACTGATGATATTTGGCCATTCTGCAGTTGGGGCACAGGGTTCAGTGCTGTGCCTTAACAGTGACAACGGTGAGGTTCACCCTTCTTGGAGATGAGTGTATTATAAAAATGATAAAAATGTATTTGAAGGCCTTACAAGGCCTTGTTACCTTGATAACAATTTCAACAAAGTTGTTTATTCATGGATTTGTTTTTTCTTTCTCAATAAAAAATGAGTATTTTGTCAAATATTGATAACTGGCAATCTATTAGTTGGAATAAACTCTACAGGTGTGTCCTTAAGTAGGCTCAGTAAATGCTTTCATTATATTTGGTTTATTCTTCACTCCCAGAATGAAGCCAGTTTTAAATTTTTTTTATATATTAGAGTAATAGCTTCCACAGACCTCTCCCGTTCTCACACAAGTACCACACAAGTGGCTACTTGCGGGTGGTGCTTTCAATCGAGAGAAAAGACAAATTCTAGCACCTAATGGTTTAATGGCTTGCTGCTTTTAGGAAAAAGAAAGGAGAGATTTGTTGGGCACTAACTTTCCCCTGTGATGCTGAAGGATGTTTTTGTGCAATCTTGTGGTTGCGATGTGCTTCCTGGGGTGGGATTTATGGTTATGGGCCCTGGATGTTTGTGTAGGACATTGGTCATGGCGAGGGGTGGATTGGCCAGTAGAACTCCTGCCAGCAGGGGCTCTTCACTTAGTAGTGATTGGACAGATTTGCTGAAATTTAACACCCTGGATCAGGTCTTCCAGATTGTGGGTTTAGGATTGTGGTGCAGTATGTTTGTTTGTTTTTTATGTGCATTTTTAAAAACTGCTTATGTTATTTCTGTTTAGCTTAAGAAACACAGCTATGCTTGTCCCAACAAATTCCGTAATTTTACACGTTATGAGAGAATGAGTCACTGATCTTGCTCAAGACGGTGTGTCCCAGACACATTCCCATGTTCCCATGCTGTAGTAAGTGACATCACTCATTCAGGTACGTGAGGATTCCTTCGTAAAACCTTGAACTTGAAACTTCCCGGTAAAGGCATTCACAGACGTGCACGAATCTCACTAACAGTACTAGATCCTCTTTGTTCTCAGTGCTGGAAACACTTTCGAATTCAAATTTTTTTTCCAAGACACAAATACAGAAGCTGTTTAAATATGCATATAAATATTAGGCTGTCACTTTTCTTAGCATCACAATGAAGGGTTATAATTTGATTATGTTTGGATTAATTATGGAGAAATTATCATTTAGTTAGTCCGTTTCTGTCACTATGACTTTAATTATGCTTCAGTCTTCAAACTATAAAATAGATTGGTAGTGTGGCTACTACCTGGAGGACAGCGATGTGAGAATGTCTCTTTGTTGTACACCTGTTCTTAAGTCCCCTAAACATGTGATGAAATGTCAAACAATTAGCCTGACTGTGAAGCCCAGACCTCACAGGGTGTAGCTCACTAATGGGCTGAGCAGGTAGGTGTTTATGGAGGGCCGGCTGTTTACTGTCTGTGCAGTGTCTGGGCCCACTCTGTCTCCAAACAAGGCATGGGAAAGCCGGACGGGCAACCCAGCAATGCGCCGTTTGTTTGGACAGAGGGGGGGAAATTAGTGTTTGGAGATGGAATCCTGACCAAACAGTTCCACCTGCTGCAGATAAGGCTGCAGGCAGCTCGGCAATGTAAGCGCATTCTGCTACGGCGAGCGTTTTCTGGTGCTGAAAAGTTTAAAGGAAGAGACTTGTGGGTAATTTGAGGGAAGCTTGTATCTGTGGAAAGAAGTGGACATTTCATTTGAAGCATTTGACAGAGCCCACACAGAGAACACTGAGTATGAGGTAGACAGGTGCACATCTGCATTAGAATCTGAAAATGGTCTGTTACAAACCGAGTAAATTTGTCACCCTACCTGCTTCTGTAGAAGAGCAGGGGGAGGTGGGGTGCTCTTAAAGAAAAATTGCTTCCTTTGCCTCGCAGTAAAGCCTGCGGCTCTTTCCCAATCAGCACTGTCACAAGAGCTGCTGAGGCTTGCTTCATGTCGAGCCGATCGCGTGTCCAAACAGGCCAGTTGTTTGCCTGCTGCTATCAGTGTTGGGGGAGCAGAGGCTGTAACCTCTAAGGCCACCTGAAGATTTGGCTTAGGTTGGTCTTTCTTGTCTTGTCTTGATAGACGCAATGGGATCCCTCCCACGCAGACGCACAACAATTTGAATGGCGACATTTATTTAATAGGCAAATATTTGAAATACTGCATTGTGCCGAAGAAGAGCAGTTAATTGAAGTCGCATTTACAGTTTGACATACTTGGCATATGCATTGATGGCATGCAGACTGACGGCATACAAGTGGATCACTGTGAAAACGTGCTTTGAAAAGTAGAAACTATGCACTACTGGAGAACAGTGAGAAACCCTTACTGATTTATGGTAAACGCGGAAGCCTTTCGTTATGTTTAATTCTAGATCTTTTTGTCATTTCAGGGATAAGAAAAAAATTGCATATTGTAAGTCGATTTAGAATATTCAAACAGGTTTTTTTTTTTTTTTTTTATAGCTACTGTGAAACAATTAGGTAGTCCAAATTATCGAAGTATTTGAAGTCAGAAGTATTTTTAATAGCGTGTTAGGTCATGATCTGGAAATTAGTGTGAAACTTGGCTGGGATGCAAATTCATCCCACCACTGTAAAGACAGACAAGGTGGCTTGAGCTGTGTTGGCATTGGCAGGGGGTCTTCATTTCAACAATGTGGACCAGCTCCCTGGCTCTGTGCTGTTATCTCTGTCATGACAATGGTATCTCCCTCCCCCCGTGACACACACACACACACAGACAATTACCAGCAAATTTCCAGTGGGCATTAGGATGCTATTGTTGTGACAAAACCACTTACCACAGGTTTTTTACCAGCTTTTCTCAGCTGTCTCATGCTGTGCTGTGCA
Organism: Channa striata; assembly: GCA_033026295.1. Classification (NCBI taxonomy): domain Eukaryota; kingdom Metazoa; phylum Chordata; class Actinopteri; order Anabantiformes; family Channidae; genus Channa; species Channa striata. The sequence continues at coordinate 15,246,421 of CM065185.1, read as the reverse complement.
CAGATCCTCTCACACAAATCAAAGGGCAAGGATGATGCTGATCAGTATGCGCCCTCACACAAAATTTGACCTTGTTTGATGACTTTTCTTCGGCTTTTTTTAAGGTTAGAGGTTTTTCTCTTGTTTAAATGTTTAATCTGGGTTTTTAAAGAATTAACAATGATCTAAGGATCCAAATTGCACACAGAACATGCTTACGCACATGCAGAATATGAAGAGTTAAATGTGCACACATATTTACAAGCAAATCTACATTTTAACCCTCATCATTTAAAAAAATATTTAAATATTAATACCAAATGAATGTGTCGTTGAATTGGACCCCAGTTGGAGTTTTAAAAAACGTCAGTTCTTGCTGTGCATTCATACGTCATCAGCCCAAAGTAGATCGTTTCAATTATGGTTAACAGCTCTGCGTAAAAAGTGCATGAAGTCCACTTTTGCCCTGAAATCTGTTAATTGCATTATTTTTTGCTCTGAATAATGATGACACGTTCTTTTTTTCAAGTCACCGTCAGACAAAGCATCATTTAAATTGTTGGCTGATATTTATTTGTCTGTGTGCCTGTTGGCAAAAGTTGAGTGGACTCATTTGTGAAACCTGGCAGCGGCTTACACTAATCAAAGGACATACCCAGCACCTGTACAACAAATGTTTTGTTGCCACAAGATCTCAGCTTTTGTTTTCAGCATTTTCCTCACAATTTGTATCCTGTTTGCTATTCTAAAGACCTGATTACTTTAATTAGATTAATTCCAGAAAAAGGGAAATGGCTGATGCTAACCCACTTTACTGTTGTTTGAAGATTCTTCCTTTCAAAGACACTGTGTGATTCTGTAGAGACGCTTGTGTCATGCAAAGTGAAAAGGTGTGCATTTCATTAGGGCCGACTCTCATATTCTAATTGCCTAGCCACACACACGCTGTCTTGATGGGGAAAATCTTCAAACAACATTGAGATAACTGGAAATGCCCAGAAGAAGGGTTTAAAGGAAGGGGAGTCTTCTGAAGGCCCATTATCAGGATTGGAAGGCAAGGGGACTTCAAAGTGCATATTGCAGGTTTATAGGGACCTTTTGGCCTGGGGCAGTAAAGCAGGCGAGCCCACTGTTCTACGTGACGCCTTTTCTCTAATTCTAGGCGAGGGGAAGCTGCAGACATGGATTAGTTGGTTACTGTTGATGGTAAAAATGACAACAAGAGGTGAAGGATTTAAGTTAGAGGAAAGCAATGAAATGCAACGTGAGGTAAATATAGGTCTAGGTCAAACCTGTAGCTCTCACTTTGGTGCCTGGCGGGTTGGTTTTTTTCTGTTTCCAGCTGGTGCTCCGTCTCCCAAAACAGTGATTTAGAGTATGTAGACATGTAGTCCCCGACTGCCTGATGTCATCTCTGCTGATTATGCTGCAACCGAGCAGTGCACAGACCATCTTCCCCTTTTTAATTTAATGGAAATGGAAGATTTGTAAGACACTTTATTTTCTTATTGGTCAGTACTGATGATCACGACAATGTAGTGTTGTTATTATTCTTTACTGGAAGAGGTTGGCAAACTTTTCTGAATGAAAGGTTAGAATGTTACTGTTGCCGCTCTTGCATATTAGTGATGTTTGTGTTTGAGATAAAACACATTTTATCGATTTGTTGATTCAGATATTGACAAAACTTTCAATTCTTTTTTATAATGGAAAGGAATGCTTGATCATATGTGATATTATGAAGTGGTACATTTTTTTGCCCGTCTCTTTGCTTTTATTTACCTTGTACGGATGATGTAGAGAAGTAACCACACAGAAAGCCTACTAAATAAAAATTGGAACTCAAAAATATGTATAAATAGAGACAAATTGCGTACTACTCATTTCCGCCTGGTCTTCTTTTTAAAAAAGCATGTCTTGCATTGTGTAGTAATCACTATAACGTAAAAGAAAGTGGCGATGAGTCACTTTCTCAACATGGTCACTGCCTGCCGATCGATGCGTATACTTACACTTGCATATTGGCTACATCAAGTACCTCTGTGAATAGTTTCACAGAGGTACGTGAATAGTTTCCATCCCTATGTAAAAATGTGTATTTATTCAGTGCTTAAACAGTGAAATGCCAAATAGATGTGAAATGCAGTCACTCCTTACTCTACCAGGAACCAAGTCAGTGATGTTGACAAACACAGTGGCCGTGTAGATAAAATCTCTCTTTTTTGGTGAATTGGACTTAATCTAACTGTCAAGGTTAACTACCGCACTTTTGACCATGAAAGCACAAAAAGAATGTCATAATTTATGCATACCATCTTCAGTGGTATGGGAATGTTATAAACATGACTGAGACAACCTGTTTACAATGCACAGCACGGTGCATTGTAAATAGGTGACACCATGTTCACTTCCGCTGTACACGGTATTAGACTCTGCCCGAAAGAAGCAGGTTGCATCACAGTTTCATGCAGCTGAGTTTGTCACTGTCTCTTAACCACAAATGTGTCAGTCTTCCACAATTTATCTGGTACAGCCAGGCACTCAGACAATGTATAACAGAGCATGTACTGTTTTGTTTTTTTTTTCTTGCTCTGTTACTCAGAGGGGATTTATCAAGATTAAGCAAAAGATGATAACATAGTTTCAAAGTGGTAAGTATTTGCCCCGTATTTTATGTGGCAATGACAATAGGAATGCCAAGAATTTGATTTGACACATGCTAACTTGGATGACTCAAAATGAAGTGCCTGGGGTGGGGGTGACTGTGTCTACTAAATGAAACTGTGCATAGTTGTTGGATTATTGATTTAATCAAGCTTGTGTTTGTCTTGTCATACCTTGATGACTCTATCTTTTTTTTTTTTGGTTTGTTTTTTTTTTTTTTTTTTTCTTTTGGGTGTGGGTCCAGAAAATCTAGAAGATCTTCAGGAGGTGGTGCAGGAACGTTTGGCCGAGTTGCTTCGCGTCCTCAAGGCTGTCATTGGCAAACATCAGACCCTCAACTCAGCGGACATCCTAGGAGCAGCTGGCATGGTCATTGCCAAGGTTAAAGGTAAGTAATTACTCAGTGCTATGCATGGACGCACACAGACCTAAAAGTAAACACGCGCTGGCGCCCAGATGATCAAATATCTCGCCATGGAATCTCGTAGTTGCATAACTGGTTCGGTCTAAGGGTCTATATCTGTCTTTGAGACCGGTGTGGAAAAGACCCCGCAGTAATATTTAATTGATATTTGCTTCGGAGTGTTGTTTCTAAAAGGTCACAGTAGGATGTTATTACTTCTTCTACAACAGATCAATTTCCCATCTGCTAAATAAGTACAATGAAAGGAATCTCAGCTTAGCTGTACAGCAGAGATAATTGTTCACTTGAAGAATCTCTGGGTGGAAACTACACGGCTGTAATTTGCATTCCATATTTCAATGACCACAGGGGCCCCTTGTCAAGCTGCTTGTCGGCCAAGCACACCCACATTTCTTCATTCTTTTCTTCACGCTGTGAGGTGAAGGTTGTGTGACAGCTCATCTGTTGTATCTCAATATCTTTTGTTGTGACCTGCTCCTGAAGCATGCTTTAGAATTCATGTCTATGCCAAAAGTAAAAAAAATCCAGCATTAGATCAGGCATTAGAAAACAGTCCGAAGCTTCATGTTAACTCATAAAATGATACCAATAAGTTTGCGGAAAAAGAGACATTCTTATCAAATGAGTCAGCTGAGGTTGAGTTATTGGATATAAGGGCAGAAAGCGCAAGATGGATATTCAGTCAACATTCATCCCAGTGTCATGGGTTTAATCACAATATTACTTTGACAAAATAGTAATATTTAATGATAAATTGAGTGTAAATACTACGCCATATGTTGTTTGATAACTCGGACTAAAACATGCACAAGCAATCAATACTAATTTACTGTATTTCATTTAGTCTCGCAGTGAACATTAAAATGAAACTTGGAAATGTGCCTGTCCACAAGGGGGTGCGTTACATCACTGCACTCCTTCGCTGGACTGTCCTTACTGGCCAATGGGTCACACAATACTGGCACAGCCAGCGGACAAACCGAGGGCTCAGATGGGAAAGACTGGAAAAAAGGAAAGAATCAATGAGACGTCAGAAATGAAGACTCAAAGGCTGGAATGATGACGTGCCTTGTGCGCCTCGCTGTCTCGGAGTGTGCCAGCTCTTCCTTTTTGTTGCTTTTTGATGCTTGGTCATGACACCTGGGGCATTTGCACAACTGCCAGAATTTAATGGAAAAAAAAATCCCCTTCCCCCTCCGCTCTCCTCCCAATTTAAACACATGGTTGCCTAACCAGTTTCAAACGCCATTCACGTGTAGTTGATTTCCACTCAAGCTGTGCTCATTCTGTCATTTTTAATTTAACATAAAATATCTCACCAAACTGGAAAATGTCACAAAGATCATCGTTTTGCACCGTAGTTCATTCGGGAGAGGGGCAACTACTTTTGTTTTACCCACGCTCAGTTCCTACATCATTAAGACATCCATTTGCCCAAACCATGCAGTGTCACTTGACAGCGAAACCTTTCATGGTCACATTGCTTGGTATTTCTCTCTAGCACACTACAATAACTTGGAGAAACACTCTTTTTGCATTTCAGGTTAGTTTTTCATTTAGTTTGCCTTACCAATAATTTCATTGAACCTTTCACATTATGTCAAGACAGTTTTATCAGAGGGCTATCAGGCGTGTATTAGGACATTTTTCTTGTACTAGTTACAACTCAGCTATGAGAAAACAATGACCCCTGTACTTGAATAATGCAGTTTCCATATTTCAATCATGACAAGGGGGGCAGAGCTCTGGAATCATTGTTATGAGACCCACAGGATGTCCTGAGGAAGAGGTCAGTGCAGAGTTGTACTCTAACATTCAGGGCCAGGGAGGTGCGCGACAGGGAGGCTCACACCACTGGATCTCGTCTCATTTAGTGTCAGAAGTGTCTTTGTGGATCATGGGGTTGCGTCTCCAACCCACAACGCCACGATCTTTCTGTTCTTCATCATGAGATGGGAATTTACAGTTACCCAGCCGCCATCAGATTTTTATTCAAATTGCTTCCATGAAGAGAAAATGAATGCACAAAAGCTAAGAAGAAGTCTAGAAACTGGAATTGTTTTGGAGCTCTTTTCTTTTTCTTTTTTTGAAGAGGTAAGCCTTGCTACAGTTGTTAAAAATGTTACATGAAAGAGCTCGAGCTGTGTGTATTTCCTGTTGTGGGGCAGACAGGAAGTACTCAGCTTAGTTGGATTTCACTGCAAGTGTCTTGGTTTCTACGATTGCTTTCTGCAAAAGTCCTCTCGCTTAGTAAGCCGAGAAGGAACTGTGCACGCGTTTGTGAAAGTTCGTCAAACTTTGATGGCTTTTAGTGTTATGAAATCGCTGGATGGCATGCTGTGAGCAGATCTCACAACAAACAAATATGTAAGATTAATTCTGTGCCTTTTCACATGCACGATCCACTTAAAATATCACCTGTGGCGTTATAAGACACTGGAACGAAAGAGGGAAAATTTGGGATTCTTTCTGAATATTCCTTGAATATCCATCCTTGAAGATCCTCGAAGCTGTTCCAGAAGACGTTGTTGAAAGTAACACATACTGATGGGACATGTTGTTGTCTTGGTCTTCTTCCGTTGCAGTGGATGTGGGTTTTGAGCTGTTTCCGTTACTCTTGAAAACCCTTGATCCTGTGTTCAGGAGGTTTGTCTTTTGGTCTGTCATTCCTTACTTGAAACGGCTGAAATCCTTGGAAAGATAAACCCCCAAATGAAGGAAACCAAGCTGTCAACTAAGTAATATAATTTAACTTGTTTTCGTGTTGCAATCATCATTACCAAGGGCAAACCTTGGGCAAATGAAATGTATTTAATCTGTAAATAATGAGTTTCAGAGCTGTTTCTTACATTTACATATCCTTCTATTTGATTTATTGAATATGCGTTATGGAAACATCATTGCCCGCCTACCTTTAGTGAATGCGCATAAACACGTTTGCAATACAGTTTTACTCTGTCTTAGATTTGAAATATTTTATTGCTTTCCACAGGCATTGACTTCAAGGAAGTAAACCCAGAAAACAAAAAAGTTGTATTTGGGGAGATAAGCACTTCCATTGACACTTTGGCATTCACATTCGGCAATGTGTAAGTACATTGTTTGTTACCCTTTTCATCACCACAAGGCTTTGATTACTGTTTTGTGTAACAGCCAAGAAGGAAAGTGTAGCTGACTGTCGTCAGCTTGCTGAATAGATTACAAGTTTGACTATTTCAAGCTGTACTTTTGACATATATCTGCACATCTGCTCCTCAGAGTTTCTGACTTCCTTATGGGAGATGTGGACAGCGGCCCAGGGTTGGGGATCCCCCAGACCAAGAGAAGCAGGGTGAGAGAAAGTCTTTGTTTTCGTAGCTTTCAGACCAGCTTTATATTTGAAGCTTTGTTTGGAACCAAAATCAAAAGGGTGCACTTAAAAAAATCGATTTCACCATGCCTCCACTTAAAAAGCCCCAAAGAGCTTCTGTCTCACTTAGCCAGGGTGTTGAAAACTCTGCTGCGTCTGAAGTCTGACTTTGACTATACGACTGTTTAGTCTGACTTTAAAATGAACGTTTTCCTTTTGCAGTCTTTTGACAACCTCTCTGTGGATCCTGAGGCGTACGTTTCAGAGAAAAGTGACCTTGTGGGTAAGTGTAGTTCACTTTGCATCATTTACCTCTGGGTGCAAAATGAATTCATCCTAAAATGTAATGGCTATTAATAGCTGCTTAAATTAGCATTTGATGGTTGCTTCACAGCCCTGGGGCATCCCGGAGAGTCAGCTTAAGAGTTAACTGAGTGCTTTAGGCTTTGGACTCTTGAATGCCTGAGGTAGACCCACCCTAAACCTCTGCTTCCACCCCTGTTATTTCTGCTGCTTTTTTCGCACTAGCTGCTCGTTTTCCTCTCCGTGTCCACATATCTGACATTCCTTGCCTGTTTAGGAGTACTTCTGTGTGGGATGGGAAACACATGGGGTTTGTGTTGAATCAGATGGGGGGCCGCTGGGAGAGGTGTATCACGTTGTAAGCACGGGAAAAAAAAAAATGCTGTCACACTACTTTGAAAGATGCCCAGCACTTTCATATCCTCCTACACTGTCAACTTCAATTACCTCAGTGTTTTTTTTCGTGTACTGTATCTCCCACACATGTCTGCCGGGGTAGTAGAACTAGCAGTTTTGTTGATGCGTGTGTTTTGATTCACTGATATGTGTATCTCCTCTGCTGACTCCACAGGCCCAGAGGTGCCGCTGTCACGGGAGGAAGAAGTTGATTTGACCCTGCTGAAGAATGACAGCGGGGTGGAGTCTGCTCTGCTCTATGCTAAGGCTTCATCCAAGTATATCAAAGACCTTCTGGCCTGGATGGAGAAAAGGCTAGCCATGGGTGAGACGGCAAAACTAGTGGGAGTGCACTGAGATACAAACAGCGGGTTACTGCAGTACGATATTGGATAAGACATTTTTAAACAGGGTGTGATTATTGTCAACTCCCGATTTACTAGTTTGTTGTTAAAGGTAAAAACTACCATTTCAGTTATCTGAACATTTATGTGAGGCAGAGCTGAAGCATCATTTGTTTTCAAAGAGCCAGAGTCCTTCTGCAGCTCTGTTACTTGAGTTAGTGTACAGGGACGGTTTGCACGTGATGCTGCGCCAGCATTCGACAATTCACCAGAAAGACGGCTTTCGTGTGCTGTCCACCACGTTATTAATTTACTTCCCCAGATACACTCTTCATCCATTCATGCAGTGAAGCTCAGTTTGTTTACAGTGCGGAATTAACATTCTTATCACATAGCTTAAGATTTTGCAACTGTTAAAACTTCAATATAAAGTAGGATATTTTAGCATGATTACCCTTCGAAAAATGGGCACCACCTGCAGGTACCACTGCCGGTTCGTCAAGTAAGGGACCATCTGCTCTATAAATCAGCAGATTGCTTTAAGCAAAATGTTTAAGTTTGGTAATTATAATGTGTAAAGTCTACAGATGTTATATTAATGTGTGTAGATACACATTTAATCAACGTGTTTTTTCTTCTTCTCTGTTTCCTGGTTACATCATAATCTGTGATCGATATTTCTGCTTCATTATAACCCTGTACTATTTCAGCCTTCTCAGTTAACAAAAAATAAAGCAGCGATACAACATTAAGCCCTTTAATTATTTTTAGCTTTTAATACAAAATCTCACATTTGAAGACAAATTCAGTAAATGATTCTGACTGTTCCTGTATCACTTGAAGCTGAGTGTGAAAGCTGTTTGCACAACTAGCTCACATAATGACATTATTAATGAATATCAATTAGCATAAATGTCTTCTCATTTTGTTCAATTTGCTTTGTCCTTTTTCAGATATTGAATATGCAAAAAATTATGCCAAAATGGCTGAGTCTGCAAAGACAATGGCCAGTCAACAGGTAACCAAAGAGACATTTTTAAACAATATTGTCTTCATTGGTGGTGCACAATTCTTAATTAGTACTTATATCTTAAAACAAATATTTACACCTCATTATAATGTTATGCGTATTATAATTTCTATATTTCATCGTAGGACTATATGCCATTCAGCGATATCTATGTTTCCACATTCAAGAAAGACATTGAATTCAACCAGCTGCTTATTCAAACTGCAATGGCCCTTCAATCCAATAAATTCATACAGGTAAGAGTGTCAGTAAGTAGAATGTAGGACACACAGGCTTCACCTTAAAACATTTGCTGTTTGGTTTTTTCCTGTTCATTCCTTTGAGAATAAACTTTGTTGTGGACCTTCCATGTGTCCTCAGCCTCTTCTGGCCCGCAAAAATGAACTGGACAAGTTGAGGAAAGACATCAAGGAGCAGTGGCAGAGGGAGCAAAAGAAAATGGTATGTAACGAGTCTGTATAGATGCATACTTTCAGATACACGACAGAAATGCTACCAGTCTCCATTTTTGTATTACAGACTAATAAGCATTCCAGAGTAAATGTCACCTAGCCAGGGGATTGTCAGTTAATTAAATGTCAACATAGTTAAAATGTACAATCGGCCAAAAGCACACAATTATTTTTTTAAATTTGCGTCATCAGTAATAATATTATACTTTTGGAGTGGCAATGGTGGGAGTTTTTTTTTTTTTTTCTGTTGAAGTCTGTTCTATGAGCCGTGTTTGTTTTGTGTATGAATAATGCCACAGTTTTCACACTTTTATTTTTACACTTCACTGTGTTACTTCACGTGCAAGTTAGATCAACCATAAAGGTGTGTCCGATGATACAGACTGATTTCAAATTGATTCACATGAGCTTATGTGGCTGATCTGTGGTTTTGGCAGCAAGAGGCAGATGCAACCTTGCGAAAGGCGCGAGCGCTGAAGGCCCAGAGGAAAGAGGAGTACCAGAAAGCCCACTCATCTACCAGTCGCTCCCAAGAGGAGCAGACTAATAATGCTGCTAACAAACAGCTGGAAAAGAAGAGGAAGCTAGAGGAGGAGGCTCTGCAAAAGGTGAATACTGGATATTATACCAGGGGAAATGTTCAGTATGACCACCCATTTTTACAGCAGTGCACTTTTAAAGTTGAAATTATGTGCATTTATCTTACATAAGCAGTTAGTATTTCTTGCATATTCTCATACTATTCTCTTTATTGATTGTTTTGGTCAGGCGGAAGATGCTCAGGACCAGTACCAGAGCTGCATGGCTGATGCAGGCATCAGGAGAACGGATCTTGCCAATGCAAAGCAGACTATCCTCACACAGGTCCGAGAGCTGGTCTACCAGTGTGACCTCACACTCAAAGCTGTGAGTAAGCAAGCAGTCAGCAATACAGTGAACAGTGAATTGTTAGAACTGGAATTGTTGAACATTATAAAAAACAGCCCATAGGCTGAGAAAACTATGCTAATGCTATATCACGACCTAAGCAGTTTGAATTCCATACCGACTCAGGCACAGTACAGAATTTTAATATCCGAGTGGAAATATTGTCTTTCTCAATGTATTTACTCAGTGCCTGGTTTTTTTCATGGTCATTTTCTTTATTTTTGAATCACTTGTGGACTCGTGCCGTCTCTTTTATTCTGTCAGTTTGCCGTTCACTTACTTGCTCACTCGTGCGACATTTGATTTGATGTTCTTCAGGTGACAGTGAACTGGCTTCAAATGCAGCAGACTCAGACTGTGTCGCTCCCAGCCCACTATCAGGCCCTGACTGAGAGTGCCAAATTGTACGAACCGGGTGGATGTTACGCTGAGTTTGTCCGGAATCTGCCCAGAAATCTGCCCAAAGAGCGTTTGCACTCCGACTCCATGTCTTTTGACGGCACCAGGTATGGTAGACTGTGGCTTTAAGTTGCTATGCAAACACAAAATGGAAATCTGCAAAGTCAGACTTCTGCTCCTCTGCTGTGTGCAAGTATGAAATCATGCTACGCCCCCGTATGATGGTTTTCAGTGCTTTAAACACTTTCACAGAGCAGAATTTTGCATATTCCACCAAAATACAAGACAAGTTACTGTTGATTGTGCTCAGCCAAGTTCGCATTTCCGTTTTTTCCAGTTGTTTTGTAGCTTTTGTCGACTTAAATATATTTTAAAACAGTCATCTAAAACTGCATTTTCTCACTTCCACACGTTTAGAAGTTGTAGAAGTTGCTTAATTCTTTTTTCAGCAAAGGTGACAGTGAGTCAGAGTGAGAGGAAGTTAGACACTCTCAGAGAGCGAGAGAGAGAATGTGTGTTGAATTTGTTGCCCTTCCTCAGGAAATATCTATGCTGCCGGCTGAATGCAGCAGGCGAGATTGTGAGCGTGAGAGTTTGGCTCTGGTCTAAAGCTGTCCCCAGCACTCTATTTAGATTGTCAAAGCAGTGTCAGATGCACAGATTAAGAAAAAATAGATGTTTCAAAACTTCACATCTCTCAAGTTTGCACGTTCGTTATTGTGAAGCCATCAGTTAATTAGACTTGGCATTATGTTTTTAGTCGTCTGCTGGCTGGACCAATTTCACTTTTGGTTGCCATTTTTCTCTTTCATTCTTACTAATGCCTGTAGCACAACAACAAGCAGTTTTTTTGATTTCATGACCTATGACTAATCATTTGTTTACGCAACTTAGAAACATACTTTTTTTGTGCACTAATATACTAATGCCAGTTATAAATTTGTCTTTATATATGCAGTTTTGTCAATTCTTCATTAAGCTAAATGAAAGAAATTTGAAGGTGAAAGTGTTGCTGTTGATGAAGTTGTGTCACTCAAAAGTCAAAGCTACAAAGATGTAAAAATTTTTAATAGGAAAAATATCTAATGTCCCAATGGTCACAAAACCTTAATTATAACTCTTAATTCATTTCTACAGGTCTCTGTTCAACAAAAGATCAGTGGGCAGCACTCACTCCTCCCATGGCAACCTGTCGCAGACATCTGTCACCTCCTGTGATGTGTTGAGTGGAGACGAAGGGGACGCTCTTCTTCACCGGCCAGCAAAGATAAGCGAGCAGAGGTCTAACAGCAGTTCCGACATACGAGGTACAAACTGAGACATACATGTAGAGTTGCACTTACTACAGGCTCAAATTATAATCACAAGTTGCACATGGATCATATTTGCATTTACGAACTATGGATATGTGCAGATTTTAGTGAGGGTGCCATTCAATGCAGTACATATTCTTACGAGTGAGAGAGTGATAACCTCAAACTCTGGTAGGTTCTTTTAGGCGTGTCAGTTTGAAAAACTGTCCTGTACCCTTTTTTTATATAATTTTTTTTTAGGTACTTACCCCGTGATTGAAGTGTTGGAAATTTCCTCAGTAGCAAAGTCAAAATGGTTTGAGCTGTTGACTCATAAGTCTGGAATGTCTGCATGACAGTTTTTCTCTGAAAATATCTCTAGTGTGATCTAGTAGAGTTTCTTTCTTGGTTTTTATTGTTTTTGGTTGTTACCACTTGTTGTTTATTTCTCGCAGCCCTGAGAAATCAGACCCTGGTAAGAGCCTGGGCCCCCAGTAGTCAGGGCAACCAGGGTGGGATGTGCAGTGACTCAGAGAGTGCTGGAGGCAGCAGCGAATCAAGGTCCATGGACTCCCCCACCGCCAGTCCAGGTATGAGGGTTTTACAAAAGCTTTTCTTAGTTAAAAAGCACTTGAAGGTATTTGTTCATGGAAATAATGAAAGACTGAAAGAGAGCGGGCACGAGGACGCAATATTTGGGCAGCCGAGATTGGGAAATCCTCTTTTTAATACATTTAAATTCTGCCACCTAAAAGCGCAAAATCAGAAAAGCGACAATGCCATGGTTTCAATGCACAAATCAGGACGGTACTAAAAGAGGATGAATATGTTCATAATGCAGTTTTTATATAACCCCGAAATGATGTACTTCCTCAACGCACACGAGACCCATACACTACTCATCTCCTAGTGCACTTCCCCCTTACAACTGAAACTACATGCCATACTGTGCAAAGCTAAGAAAGATAAACCACTAAATAAACACATGCCAGGCAAAGTGAAACTGCACATTTGTAACGAGTCTCTGAAGCAGAATATTTAAAGTGTGACTTTTCTTTATTTGTGCAGGTGACTTTAAACGCCGACTGCCACGAACTCCCTCCACTGGAACCATGTCTTCCGCTGATGACTTGGATGAGAGGGAGCTGCCGTCCCCCTCGGATAATGGTACGAGGTCTTTGTGCGTGTAACTGTTTGATGAAGGTGTACATAGGAGTCTTGTATGGGTTCCACTGTGTGGTGATTTTTGTTTAAATCAAATGTCCGTACGTTCAGTTCAGCTTCACTGAAGACAGTTGCAGTAGTTTTGTCTCCATGTATACTTCCTCTTTCTGTGTTGACCTCAACAATTTGATGAACAAGTTTTGCTTCCTCATTGTAAATTCAAGCACCACTCCAGCTTTCCTATTTGATCTAATTTCATCAGATTTCCTTTGTTAACCAAGAAGCCACTGTATTTCTACTGGATCACTAGAACATGGTCGTTCAAATCCTTACACCTTCCCACTGTGTTTTTTTTCCTAATTAAATTTTGATTTCAATTAAATCTTAATTATTTAAATTGGGTTGTGACTCAGACCAGCCAGGCCAGGCAAAGTACTACCATCTGTGTGATTATGTGACATCACCACTTCCCTAATTGTCCTGACAGTGGTTCAGTTTTTGCTCAACTAAAATCAGTCACCCCATTGGTCAAGCTTGTTATCACCTGGATACTAAATCACATTGTTCATCAGCTCCTCTTTTTTTAAATTTTATTTATAACTTTTTTCAGGCCTGGCAGAGATGGTGACAGAGACTGCAAGTTCTCCGGGTCCTTTCCGAAATGCTCAGATGTCCAAAGCTGCTCAAACTCACAGGCTAAGGAAACTCAGAGCTCCATCTAAGTGCAGGGAGTGTGACAGCCTGGTTGTTTTCCATGGGGCAGAGTGTGAGGAGGTAAAGTTACTATTATTATTATTTTTAACTTTTTCCTCACAGTATGTTTGATATAGATTAGGTAGGCCTGATACTTCTTTATGTATACATCAATACACAAATTGTTTTATCTTACTCATTATATCTTACGCATATGATTATTAAATTAATTACATTACAATGTGGCATAAATGGTAAGCAGACATTATTTCCTGGTACTGCATATAATAATTATTTTACGAATGTGTTTGTACGCTCTATGAGATGTAAGGATGCTATTATTGCTATTATTTGAATTAGTGAGTAAATTGTTAATTCTAAAATGAATCAATCTGTCATTTGATGTTTCTTTGTTCGGTTTTGTCTCCCCAGTGCTCCCTGGCCTGCCATAAAAAGTGCCTAGAAACACTTGCGATTCAGTGTGGCCATAAAAAGCTTCAAGGCAGACTGCATCTGTTTGGTATTGACTTTGCCCAAGCGGCAAAGAACAGCCCAGATGGCATCCCCTTTATTATCAAGAAGTGCACATCCGAGATCGAGAGTCGTGCTCTCAACATCAAGGTAAAATCAGTTCTTATAATGTAATTGGTTTTGGCCATATAATCTGTTTTATATTTGCAGTAATGTTTTATAGTTGAAGAATCTTTTATAGTAGAAATTTACTGATTCATGTTTTTTTTCCCCTAACAGGGGATTTATCGTGTAAACGGTGCCAAATCGCGTGTTGAGAAGCTCTGCCAGGCATTTGAAAATGGGAAAGACTTGGTTGAGCTGTCTGACCTTTCACCTCACGACATCAGCAATGTCCTCAAACTGTATTTGAGACAGGTGGGCCTCATACATGTTAATACAGGCTCAAGAGTTACTCATAAGAAAAGATAAAAAGTTAGCATGGCACAAGTTGAATAGTTCATTTTGGATTTTGGCAAATACTTTTACTGTTCTTACTAAGTTTGCTTTAACACTCCTATGTAGTGTATTTATGCTTTAGTAGCTTCAGCACCTCTGTTTCCCTTCACCAGTTACCAGAGCCACTGATTCTGTATCGATACTACAACGACGTCATCGGCTTGTCCAAAGAATGTCAGAGAGTTATAGTGGAAGAGGCTGATAAGCCGCCTAACACGCAGGAAGGAGACAAAGGCAGTCCGAGTGTCCAGCTCAACAGAGTCCTCTTCAAGATCCGAGATCTTCTCCGCCAGCTTCCTGCACCGAACTACAGGACTCTGCGCTATCTTATAGCTCACCTAAACAGGTAAAGGGGTTTAAAAACTCCCTGCAGCTTGTCCCATTGGGAGCCTTTTTTTTTTTTTTTAATATCTCTTACTCTTTGCACAATAACACTAGTATGCGGACTTCCTCATTAGATGTAAAGGGAAACAGAGTTCCTCGTAGCACAGAGGAAGTGGTAAAAGAACACAAAACTCATATCCCATTTATTTATTTCTTTTTCTTTTGGTTTTCAAATCTGACAAAGTGGTACTGTTTAAAGTCAGTGTTCTTTTTGTATGTCCTCTGTGGGTAATTTGACAGTTTAGTCTGCGTTATGTCCTACTCTGAGCCAAGTGGTGCTGCTCACACCCAAAATAAAATATTAAAGTACCAATAAGTGAAATATGTCTTTCAATCAAATGAACTTGCCTTTGCTCTTTATAACCACAGAGTGACAGAACAAGTGGAAGAGAACAAGATGACCGCAAGTAACCTAGGTATCATCTTTGGCCCCACACTGGTGAAGCCAAGGCAGACAGATGCCGAGGTGTCCTTGTCCTCCCTGGTGGACTACCCCTACCAGGCCCTGATGGTGGAGCTGCTTGTGCGACATTTCAAAAAGGTCTTTGACATGTCGGCCCTGTCTGGCGCTGACATTGCCACAGCTGCCCAGGCGTCCCCCAAACTCACCCCTCTGGAGAAGGTGCAGCGTCTCAGCAGACACTCCACCTCTCTGACGGATATCAAAGAGGTGAGAGAGCATGACGCTGCCGGTGGGAAAAAGTTGACATTATGAACTGTAGAACATGTGTGGATTAAATATTATTAGTAATAATTAGCGATGGCTACCAAGACAAGGTCTTAAATGAAGCCCAGGGCTAAATGATCAAAAACCAGAGGATAAATACGTTTTAGCCTCATTTGCACTGGAGAAATAAGGACATAGATTCCCTAACTGTTTTTCCTACTTAACTGTTTAACCTTTTCTCACCAGCTCAGTTTCTGATGAAAACATCAAGCTATGATTTATTTTGGCTAGTTCCAATCCAAAGCGATCTTCTTTTACTGAGCCTCTGTGGAGGGGTGGGGCAGGTCTCACACACACAGTTACTGTGCAACTGAAAAAATAAAAGTGTTAAAAGCTCGGTGACTCTGACACTGGAGTCCTTGATAAAAATACCCTTGCGCCAAGTGCAGCAAGCCTTCAGAATGTAAGGGTGGAAAAATTAACTGTTGATCTGTTAGGACGTCTAGCAAAAGCCCATCACTTACAGGCAGAGAAGTTTCTAAAGCCTCGCTTGTAGTTATGTGAAGCCAGTACTGGAACCCACACACGTCACTATACAGATGTGTGTAAACGATTAAAAGTAACCATTAGCCAGCTGATATGGGTGTGGTAATAAAATTCAGTCTGACACCATCAAAGCATTCTGAAATTCACTTTCAATTTCAGAGCACTAAGAAACAGGGACAGAGCTAGTAAAAATAAATAAGTATAATAAATTCAATAATAAAGTAGTTTATTTTCTGCTCAATATAAGGAATGAACGACGGGTAATATCAGCACAATGTATTTAATTTCACTTAACATCTGTTGAGTGGAGCCTTTGTTTCCTGCATAATGTAATAAGTAATAATGCATCATTTTGTTTTATTTTAAGGGAAATTGTTGATATTGCGCACAGTGCTCTGATGTGAGCTCAAATGGTCAGATTAAATTTATCAGGCTACCGTTGGAAGATTTGCAACTTTTATATATAATATTATACCCACAGTGAACCAACCTGCTCCTCCCTCTACTACTGCTGTTCCAGTTTGCTACTCAAGAATGTTAATTCATATATAGTCCTTTATATATATATATATGCACCCAGGTTTGGTTTGTTTGTTTTCTGTTTGCAAAACTTAAAAATAATTGTTCAAGTTTCATAAACTGCTCATAATCCTCTTCCACTTTACTACGCTTTGATGCAGGATGCACAGTACTAAATTCTTTATTGTGCCCTTGCAGAGTGCCAGAGCGTATAAAAGACACTCATCGGTGATCCCGTCCTCACACATCCTGGATGAGGTGCAGGAGGTCCAGCCGGGAAAAGGCAGATCGGAGGTCTCAGGCCCGGACAGAGTCGATGGGATCCAGACGTCGAGTGGGGTAGAAGTCCAGAGGTCAACCTTAGTGTTTGGCCGTCCTAGCACCACCATCTCCTCTACTACCAACGCGGTGCCAAAGGTCCAGCTGCGCCATCAGCACACCAGACATGTGTCTCGACCAATCAGCATGCCTCTGGAGCGCCTGCTCACTCCTGCCCAGATCGGCGAGAGGAATAAACAAAACACTGCTGCTAATGTTTTCGCAAGCTCTGCTGGGCAGGACCCTGTTACTGAAACCATACACGAGACACCAGAGCCAGGGAAGGTTCGCCAGAGTGGCTCCTCCAGGGTTAGCACCTACTACATCACGCCGTTCATTGACACGCAGACAATGCAGAGGAAAACCTGGGACAAAAAATACAAGAACTATGGCGTCACACCCAGGACCGCTATGATTGTTGCCAACTTGCCATCTGCCAGCTCTGGAGTGCCACCTGTAAAAGCAACGATGCCCGTCAGTGTTAACACAGCTGGAACCACTACCTCTGTGGCTATTAGCACAAGTAGTGTGAACACGATATTCTCCAACAGCCCGTACTCGGTGTCAGTCAAGCCTCCGTGGACTAAAAGGGAAAATGGCACTGAAAACTCAGCGAGTGAGTCTAGCAGCTCGCCCAAGCTTCCTCTAACGCTCAGGCCACCGAGGACTTTGCAGCCTCCTCCTGGGACCTTTTACAAGCCCCCGGTTTCCATTAACAGCAGAGCGAGGACTCTCTCAACCCGTTCAACTACCGTTACCGCCACTACCACCACCACCACCACCACTTTCTCCTCAGTCGCCCCCGTCAGCAGTGTCCAGGTAGTCACCCCGTCCCCTGTCCTCACGAGCCCCCTGCAGACACGGCTCCAGACACAGGACTCCACTGACAGCGCCATCGACCCCGGGGTCTCACCCTCTGCAACCCTTTCACCCCCCCAGTCCCCACTGCCAAGCAGCCCTGACGACCTCAGCTCCAGTGAGGCTAAACCAATCTACCAAAGACTGCGACCTCGGCGGCTGCAGGAGCTCGAACACAGAGAGGCCCATTTTGTCTGACGCCAAAAAAAACCACACATATCTGTAAATATTTGTGTAGCTGTGCCATAGTGTAAACTGGGGGAGAACATTTTTATCAACGAGCCGAGTGTAGGAGAAAACGGAGGTCTGTGAAAAGAAACCGTGAAAGTGTTATAAGGACTGTCAACAGTGGCTGATGAGAGCTTCAAACAAAGCAACGTTCAGTGTCACAATCTTCAAACCAGATGGATCATTAATTGTTATATAATTAAATATGCCAACTGCGACATGGTTTCGTGTCTTTGTGAAACATGAACCTATTATTTTCCTGGTCCACTGTTGAGTTTGTTATAAAACCATTTGTTGTAATCAAGCTGCAGTGCACTTAACACACAACAGGTTCACGTTTCCTGTTCAAGATTTTTCCTACAGTTTTGTATTATATTCCACAAGGAATAGATGGAAGTATTTTTAACATGAGGTTCTTGAATATAAAGAATATAAATATTGTTGCCTTTCAAATTCGTCCATTGTAGCTTGTGATTGGTACATATTTTCCCAATATGTAAGCTTTATCTGTTTACATTTTTGTATACATTCATAAATACTGCATGTTTGTGACAACTATCTTGTGACAGCAGTTTTGTGTTATCAATGTTTTGTGACTATACAGAAAACAAAATAATATGCAACAGGTCTTGCTGCAAATTAAAATTGTACTTTAAACTGTTCTTATGCTCCAGGTGAGTTCTTAGAACAAATGTTACATTTGACACTTTATGGATATTTTTTTGAAGCCTTGTCAACATGTGATGTGCGTGTGTTTTATTAACACAGTTTATTCAGTCAGATTTATTTTGGTCTTTACTTCATTGGATAAATCGGATGATACAGTGAAATGCTTTTAAACTCAGGGCAGCACCAAACAATTGATTATCAGTTTGATTTATCAATCGAATATTTTCTTGATTAGCCTTTTTCTTTTAAAAAATATCTTCAGAATACTTGTTTTATTCAGCCAGTGAACAATAATCCAATGTGCAGTGATGTCAGTGGGGACCATATGGATTTTACAGGTGCTGCTTTTCTGACAATCTTCCTGTTTATTGAAAACAACATCCTGGAATTGATTGCATGGAAACACTGTCTTTATTTTGCCAAGCAGGTCAAAACCAAAAGTGTCTCTATTAAAAATGGTTGATTCAAACAATACCAAATTAATTTAATGCCTATGAAAAAATGGATTTTATTCTTTTAGCTCTAACAATGTTTTTCGTTTCGAACCTTTTAAAGAGATTCGTCTGTAGCCTTGTGCATTTGAGATTCCTTTACGTTCATTATTCTGCAGTTCTGTGTGTGTTAGACCTTGTTGTGTATCTAACCCGTGTTTTCCATCGTGGACCTTTTTAGTTGACGACAGTGGAATCGTGCCATATTAGATCCACGCACTGTGAAGTCGTAGCGGAGCTGTGTTAAGGGTTAATCAGCCTCGAACCTCCCGCAGTTTTACGTTAAGCTGTGTTGGATCCGTCGCTGTGTTGGATCCGTGGGCCGCTGCAGGGCTCAAGTGCTTCTACTGTGCCACTGTCAGGGCTTCACGTTCTCACAACCTAATTACCCTTGCCACCTGCTCCACCTTGTCGAGCTGCTAAGAGCAGTGACTCACTTGAGACATGTGCAACAACCCCCCCCCCCACACACACACACACACACACACACACACCCACAAACTGTATCTCTGTGAGGTTCTGTGTTTGAAAGTTAAAAGCGTTTTATTTTGTAGGTGTTCACCTGTAGATTTATCGCCTCAGTCAAACCTCTCCTCCTCCATTGCAGGGCAGTACTTTTGTTTGACCAGGATTCCCGCCACCCTCTCTGATACCCCACCCCCCCAATTCTGCCACAAAATGGATGACTGTTGTCTATTTTCCTGCCTGTCCATGTTGAGCCTGGAGATTAGAGCAATCAGATTAGGAGTGCTGCTGACCTGCAGGCAGAGGAGAGCGAGTGGCCAGCGAGGACTCACATGCAGCACTTCTACCATGCTAAATGTTTTCCATTACTTCTCCTTGTCTGTAGATGCTTTTCACTAGATGTCGTACGACGTTCCATCATACCATAAGAGGTAAGATCACCATTTACTTTCTTGTTCTTTTAGTTAAAGCAGGATGTGATGGAATTTCGTTCAACAGGTATGTAGTTGTTAATTACTTTTCGTAAAGTGTCTGTATTCCGAGAAAAAATCACCCAATGGGGAGGATGCTTCTGATTTTCTGGCCAGGTCACTTCGAGGTGTTGCACTTTCCTTTTGCTGAGACGTGGTTTTCCCCGACTCTTTGAAATCGGTCTTGTGCCAGGAAGTCCCTGCGATGTGTAATTACAGTTTGAGCAATACTGTGATTTCGCAGAAGTAGGACACGTAATGATAGCTTGTACTCTTCTGTTGTATTCTCGCAGGATTCGTCCTGTTGTTGTTGACAAGTATTTATGTCCCTGCAGCCTGTGGTAATCTATTGGACATGTCACTGAACAAATTACTCTTTGTGCTCAACATTCTCCAAGGCCCATCTGCACATAACCTGTAGATTTGTGGGTTTTTTTTTTTATTTAACATGTTTAAAATGTTTTGCAGTAAGTAAATCATGTGATGCTGATGTGCTTTTTTTTAGATGTACATTTATTAGTTTTAACCAGTTATTTCTACTGTAGTTTGCCAACAGACGTCTGGGGAGTTACAGTTTTTCTAAGCAGCACTTCAACATGGCGTATGCTTATCAAAAAGTAGTTTGAAGATGAGGTAATCATTTTACTGAGGCCACCTTCGACATGTCCAGCGCAGCCAAGTCTGACTCAACGTAAAGTCTGCACCGAAACCGGAGTCGGAGTACTTCAGAACCACAACAAGTCTGTGCGTGTCTTTCCAGGCTTTTCTTGAAATATCCGTTTACATTTTTTTTTTTTATCCGTAGATGAGTGGCACAGTACAGCCTGATCTGAACATGTTTCACCAAATCCTGAAAAAGTGATTGTCACCATCTTATTTGAAATGGGGCTCCAGATCAAATCCAGTCCAAGATGAAGAACGTGTTCTCCAGACTAGGCCCAGTACTATAGCCGGGGGTGTTTTTACCTGCCGCGTGTCTTCGGGTTTGGCCCGTGTCTTTTTGCCAACTACTTCACACTAAATGTCAGCACTAATGGAGTTGTTTGTCTGCAGGTTTGTCTGTCGGATGACCCCTTCCCGGGGTTAAGCTGTGGAACAATGAAGACGGGCTCACAAATCCGCCTGTTGCTGTGGAAAAATTGGACTCTCCGCAAGAGACAGAA
Organism: Channa striata; assembly: GCA_033026295.1. Classification (NCBI taxonomy): domain Eukaryota; kingdom Metazoa; phylum Chordata; class Actinopteri; order Anabantiformes; family Channidae; genus Channa; species Channa striata. The sequence goes on along the minus strand of CM065185.1, from coordinate 15,225,258 downwards.
GGTAAAACGATTAATGTAAATTGGCTTGGACGAAACCTTGGAAACCCTCTTCAGGATTGTGGTGCCCCGTAACATTACAAGAGCAGCACAAAGTGCTGCTTCCAAAATTACACCAGCCGCCGTGTCAACATCCCTCTGATAGTGTCAGACTAAATCATCTGGATTCACTCCTGCTAGGACAGTGACAGTGGGCTGCACAGGTGTTTTCTTTTCTAATATTTCGCTGTAAACTGCTTACGCTTCACCTCTTTGTGCCCAGATCCGCTTCCTGGTGGAGATATTTTGGCCTGTGCTGTTATTCATTGGCTTGGTGTGGCTGAGGAAGGCCAATCCACTTTACCAACAACATGAATGTAAGAAATACAATCCAGACTAACAAGATACCTTATTGAATCGATTAAATTACATTTTATTACAAGAAATGATGCCTCCTTTTAATAACGCAAAAACCCGTGGGCGGCGCTCCTCCACGTCTGTATCTCCAGGTCACTTTCCCAACAAGGCCATGCCCTCAGCAGGGATCCTTCCCTGGATCCAGGGCATCTTCTGCAACGCCAACAACCCCTGTTTCAGATATCCAACCAGAGGAGAGGCTCCAGGCGTGGTCTCCAACTACAACAACTCCATGTGAGCTTGATATTAAATTCTGAGTTGTTCCTCATTCACAAATCCAAACGAAAGAAGTTTCATATTTTAAGTACACATTTATATAAGCGGTAAATAGATTTAGCGTGAATTTTTGGTCATATTCTAGATTGGCACGGTTCTATGTTGACGCCCAGGAGCTTCTGCTCAAAGAGACAGAGATCCAGCAGCTTTCCCGTCTGTGGCACGAAATGGTGTCTTTCTCAAACTTCATGGACACATTACGCAACAATCCATCTGCCCTCTCAGGTAATGAGAAGGGATTCAGACACTGACACTGTTTATTATTGCTGTATTACTGTTTCCTGGCTTCCTTTAGACATGTTTAATTGTAGAAAGAATCAATTTATATTGAAAATTAATTACAAATATATACAAATACCTGGAGTTTCTTCAGTAGATTATTAAGGTGTCCTATTCCGCAAAATATTGATCTACAGTTTTCACCCTTTTATTTATGTTTCACATGACCAGGGCAAACATTCAAATGTGTTTTTCTACTATCACTAATGGACAAACTAATTTTCCATGTTAAAAACAGCTTTGCATGAATGTGTTCTTCCTCTTGCTCAATGGACTTTCCCTGAAATTCGAAATCCTTGCCAATCTTTATTTGTGTGAGTCATTTCCTCGGAGCCATCCACTGCTCGGTGGGTCAACATCGTCTTTATCCTTAACTCTTCACTATCTGTGCACCTGATTTCCCATCTAGGCCGCGGCCTCAGGGTGAACGACATACTGAAGGATGACGAGGTCCTCACAGCCTACCTGCTGCGAGACGCCGGCCTCTCCAACTCAATAATCTACCAGCTCGTCAATGCCGAAATAAGACTGGAACAGGTGCAGTTAGTTATCTAAGAAGTATAAAGGCTGTTTGATTTAATCAGTGTTTGGTTTTCTATACCTTCTCAGTCATAAACAGCACGACTAATCTTTGACATTCACCACTGAAAATAATGGAAGTACAACAATATCTTTGCTTCTGGTTTTTGAAAACCACCATTCGCCTTGTCCAGTTTGCATATGGTGTCCCGGACCTGCAGCTGAAAGACATCGCATGCAGTCAGACCTTGTTGGAGCGCTTCATCGTCTTCCCCAGTAGGATGGGGCTCCACGGGGTCCGCAACGCCATGTGTGCCTTCAGCCAGCAAAAGCTGCAGAGGATAGAGGACGTCCTCTATGCCAACCTGGACTTCTTCAAGATCTTTAAACTGGTTAGTGACTTGGTACTTTTCACTGCAACGTTCACATGAGAGCATATTTCTGTCCTGGTGCATTTAACCGGTGATGCTCACTGATTCATATTGTGAAGACCTGTTGCACCTTGTACCCGTTCTGTCTCGGTGAGGACGGGTTGTCACTGGGTTATAGGTTAAAAATGAGACATTTTGAGATTGTTCCTTTTTTCATTGACGTCATATTCATTATTTCCACTTTATGATCCTCTGGAAGGATCCTTCCTGTCCTGGCAGCCATGGAGCAGAGCAGCAACCAGTCCTCTGAGTGTTGGTCTCATTTGTTTACAGGAAATTTACTAATTCTAAGTTTCGTTCATGTCAGTAATAAGAAAACAAGGTACTGCCCCCTTTGAGGTGTAGGAGTGATTTCATATTGTCATTAATGTCCTGCTGGCTGTTTAACACTTGGCCAACAGAAATACACGTAGTCTTTTTTTATATATCAAACCATGTGAACCAATAACGTTGTTATTCTGGATTTTTTACTGTTAATTCATTTGTCTGGACTTTTTGATATCTTTACCTTGTCCTGGACTTCGAGTTCGTCTGTTCCACTTGAGGAAGTTCAAGACAAAAAAAAGCTACTTATAGTGTTTCTTTCATAAACCAGCAAATGTTAGTTAAACTCAAGTAAGTAGGAAATTTCTGACAGGTGAGACACATCTGGTGCTTTGCACAATTGCCCGTGTGTGTTCATGTTCACTCTGAGTGACTAAAGCGACGGGCTCAGGGAGATGGCATGACATTATCCCCGTCGGCCTGTTTCTCTAATAGGCTTAGCTGGACCTCACCCAGGGCCTGTGAGGTATTCGGTAAGTATAAATACATCACTCACCTGTTCCAGTCACAAGAGTTGTGTTGCATCATACCTGGTTGTCTGGCTGTTTAAAAACCGGACCGCGAGACTGAAACCGTGCAGCTCGAATCCGAGCTCGCCTATGGTGGAAGTCTCGACCTGCATCAGCTGAGAACGCTACTCAGCAGCTCCGTTGCTGACTGGTGTCGTTGGTTTGTCTTCTACAGTATTTCTCCGTGAGCAAAGCTGGATGTGGTGATCTTATGATTTGTGTTTCATACCTTGCCCCCTCAAAACTTCAGTCTGGCCATTATTTGAAGCCGCTGCAATGTTCCGCTGGAAACTTGAGTCAGAGTCGTATTTATAATTCGTGTGTAGAAAGAGTCACTGCAGAAGGGAATCTGTGCATTTTTAAAGCTCCTTCCTACACCAACCTCTGCCTTTTAACTTTGCCCATCCACCGTTTTTAAAACCTTCCCTTTCCATTCCGTCGCTTTCTCTTTCCCCCCTCCTCACTGCACCTCCTTCCCTCCTTCCTTCATTCATTGAAAAGCAGGCGTGAAGAATGCCACAGGAAGGATATCTCATGCGTGTGTTTGTCTTGGCGTTCAGGGTTTCCGTAGCCCTCAGCACTCTGCCCTGACCAGGCTTTTTCTAACAAGTGCTGGTAATGGTTTCTCAGGAAGGTAAACTTACTGAGGGACGTTATGGGGAATAATCTTAGCATGTTTCCATATCAAACTATTGTTGGATTTCAGGTTTGATACACATTAGCTAAAGCGACTTAGAGCCACAGTCTGTGAAGGCCCAGTAGATTGTGTGATGTGGTTTTTTGCCAGCAGCCTCCTGACTCTAATTTATGTAAAGTAAAGAACATATTGTTTCCTCCTTTTCATGGAACTACACCTTAGGGCGGCATTTCTCTGGGGTTTCTTGCTCGATGTTTATCTGTCTGCGGCCATCACGGGACATGAAATAAAGCTGCCATGGTTTTCGCACTAACGCCCAAATTGTGTTTCATCTCGACACTGTACAAATATATTTCTCTAATGCACCTCGTGACATTGTCTCCACAGATGCCCCAAGTCATGGACAGGAGCTCTGAGGGGATTGACCTTCACTTCTGGGGCCGGGCGCTTAAGACGACATCAGAGAATTTTCAAATTGTGAGTGCTCCAAAGTTCATCTGTTCGCTCGGCTCCTGCTTCTTTCTTCTCCTGCTCAGTCCTGCAGGATCAGAGACCCCAGTATTTTTAGCCCTGCAGGAAACTCACCTCTTCCGCTGCTCCCTGTTTGAGAAACGCTCGCACAGGGAGCAGCTGAGTGATGGGCTCAACAGTGTGCTGAGATGTGATTCAGATTGTGTTGCTGTACACAGGTCTACATCCCAAACATCTATCGTTTTGCACTAATTCAGACACGCACACAAAGTTGTGTGTTTCAGCACGTTCACTGGACGTCCCAGGGGCGGCGTATCCCATCACCACCTTAGCCGTGGCGGGGGTGGGGGGGGAGAAAGGGGTGGCGTGTGCGGGGGAGGGAAAGACATTCCTGTGAGGTGACACATCCTGTAGGTGGAACCTTCGTATCGCCGCGGTGACAGAAAGGCGAGCCAAATGCGCTCGTTACCCGGCTCTCCTTCTTTTCAATGTAGCGAGTGTGTGTTTGTGTGAAATAATAAATACAAAAAGGGAGGAAAAGGGAGCGAGGCTGTGAGAAATCGGGGGGTGTGTTTCAGCATGTGCATGTTCACACGTAATACTCAGCTTTGAATGGGGGGCATAGAAGAGCCATGAGTCATTTTAACACTGACCTTAAACCAGGTTGGCTATCAGCGCTGCAATGAAGTCTACGTTTGATATCAGAGGCGAGGGGGTTTATACATATTCCAACTAAAATCCATCCCCTGTGATATCATCAGATTTCAAACGGTGCTCTCTGTGAGCTTTGGTTCCATAACAGGGGGTTTTCATTATCAACTGATTAAATCTGTGGACCAGTGTGTTACTCACTCAACGTTTTGGCAACCGCTTCCTTGGTTCATTTTCACCGGAAATGCTGCACACCAGGGAGAAATGCACTTGGAAGAAGCTATTTTAGTTCCATCAATTGGAGGATATTTAATCCGCCCTCCGACTGTCCCCGTCACACGAGCAGAAACGTCCCTCCAGCGTGTTTGCTTATCTTTCAAACTATTGTTTTCTAGTGGCTGTTTATCTTACGAAATTCGCACGGTACGAAGGAATATGAAGAACATAAATATACCTGTCCTGTACGTAATTGTCTGATAAAAGGTCAAATAGCTCAAAACGAAATATTTATGCTTTCCAGCAATACATTCACTCATCCTGTTGGCAGCACCATGATATTTTGCCTCTGCTCAGGAAGAGTATGAAAGTTAAAACTAGTGATGTGATGTGTGCACAGTTAATGGGACTTGGGTAAATTACAGTCACATCAAAACTATAAATGAAATTCAGACTGATGCTGCTATTTCTCGCGTTTCCAAATGAAGGCGGCTGATAAAAGGTCAGAGTTCAGTACAGAATAAGATCTAAACACTGGCTGCCACGTCCTCGTTCCACAGCATAGCTCTGTTTAACTAAGCCACTAAAAAAAATTAATGTTCCAAAGCTGCCGGGTTTTTAATGTTAATCCCCTGGTCAGCTGGCTGCAGACAGCGACGTCGTTTGTGTGCCCCTGTCACCACACTTGTAGTGTCATGATTTAAACACACACCTTAACGTGATCTGCAGAATCCATGCGCGATCTTTAAGGCTCACCCTGTTAAGGGTTGAAGGGGGCACTTTAGCCGATGCCAGGTTAAGTTGGGTGAGAGGCGGGGTGAGGTAAGGTACGGTAAGGTAATCTTTATTGATCCCACGGCGGGGAAATTTACACGTTACACAGCTCCCAGGTGTACGAGGCAATAAGAGCAATAAAAAAAACAGAATAATGCACTGAAATAAGAGGTTTAACACAGCAAATGTTAGACTTGCTAAATATTGGCAAGTTCCTGAAAGCAAAGTTCATCTGTGCTCTGTGCGGCTGTAGATCCTCAGTCAACTTTTCATAGTGGCTCAGGCTAAAAGACGCAAAAAGATCAATCTGACCAGACGCACTTTTAGGTTTCTTTGGACCAAAAAAAGTCACAAAATCCCTTTCATCGGTTTCCCAGCTGATGGAGCAGGAGAGCTCTCAGGAGCTCCTGAAGGTGCTTGCCTCGCTTTTCCAAGCCGGGGGTCCGCCCTCCTTCTCCCAGCTCATGTCCAGCGTGTCCAGCCTGTTCTGCGGACACCCGGAGGGAGGCGGCTCCAGGGTCCTGTCCTTCAACTGGTACGAGGACAACAACTACAAGGTGTTTCTCGGGGTGAATGGCACCAAGAACCACAACTACGTCTATGACGATACCACCAGTAAGTAAAGGAGTCCTGAGCTGTGAATGTCCCGTTTAATTCACTGTACCACAAACTGAATTAGCTGCAGGTAATTAACCTTCACAAAAAGGTTAATGTAGTTGCTATTTATTTATTTACTATATGTATTATTTGATTACTGGTCAAATAGCTGTGTGCATCTTCTTCATTGTTATTGTGTATTTGTTTAGTGTTTCCCTCATAAAACTGCTAATTGATAAGCAGTCAGCTCATCTATCATAATTTACTGTTGTTGATTATTTAATTTATTTTCTTGAAATGTCAGTTTTCTAAGGACATGATGAAGCATCTGTGCATTATTTCTCTAAAAAGAAATATGTTTTGCAATTCTTTCACCCATAGCTCCATTCTGCAATTCCCTGATGGAGACCCTGGAGTCCAACCCTGTCACAAAAATTGTGTGGAATTCAGTCAAGCCCCTGCTGATGGGAAAGATCCTGTACACCCCCGACTCCCCTGCCGTCCGCAAGATATTAAAGAGTGTAAGCGAGACCACCTCCAGCCCGACCCCTCACCTCTTCCTTTCCGTCTCTCTGCTCACTTTTTCTCTCCATCTCCATTTCTTTCAACACTCTCGGTATCTGTTTATATGCGTCCAAATCCCCCCACCCACTCTTCTTAGGAATGAGCTGAGCGCTGAAGCAGAGGAGGGGACAGGGACTGGGCGTCACTGCGCTGCGGTGTGAGGGAAGGGAAGAGAAGGGGAGAGTTAAACAATAAAATGGAAGTGAGAGTGCAGCACTCAAAGGAAAAACAAGATGTTTTTATTATGTCACAGCTTATTCATAGCTCCTGATCCAAAACGCATCAACATTTCAAGGGGAGATTTTAACCAAGCAACCCGATGTGACAATGCACCTGAATTTATTCTCGAAACATTATTGGCACAAAATAACTGCTTTATATTGACTTTGCTTCTTTGTGGCTATGGAAATACTGCATTTTTGAACATTAGGTCAGTCCAATTTGACTCGAAATGGATTTTGTGTGTGTATCCAGGCCAACACAACCTTTGAGGAGCTAGAGAGGCTCCAGAACATGGCCAAGGCCTGGGAGGAGCTGGGCCCCCAGCTCTGGGCTTTCTTCCACGACAGTGTCCAGATGAACATGATCCGGGTAGGACGCACTGACACGTGTCCTTGTCCCTGCACATGCATCCGCAAACAAAAAGCCATTTCGTTTTTCCAATTTTAAAAAAACAGTTTCACTCTGAAACATGAATATACAGTGAACCTGGCGTCTATATTTGAAAGTGTAGCATTATGTACAACAGTAGATTGAGCTCTGCTTCCAACAACATTCTAAATAACCAAGCAGAATTTAAAATTCCCTCATTTTCTTTCTTCTTTCCTAAGCCGTCAACAAGGAAACACTGTTGAGAGAAACATAAAGAGGGAATTTTATATGGCATGTACACACTTTATTTAATAAACTCAAACTGTTGGGGCCTCATTTTTAACTTTAGGTGCACATTTGAAAACATCTTTACAAAATTAGGACTCTGGATTTTCGCCCACGTCACTTCTCGATGGCCAACACTAACTGGAGGAACGATTGCCTGTGTCACCCCTTTTTTAAACCACACGTTTAAATTGAAACTAGCGTGTGTCTCGTCCTTTAAGAGTAGCAGAAACTGCCTGACAGTCGTTTTCCTCACAAAAAACATCACGATAAAGTCCGAGGTGTAAAATGACAATTACATTTATTTGCTTTAGCTTCAGGTATTTTGCATTGAACCCTTGGACAAATGTTCGGGCACAATGAATTCTTCTGCACTTTTCTTAGTATGAAGAAACAACGAATCAACCACTTTTGCCAATTTGTGATTTTACAAGAAGAAAGTGTCTTACATCTATTACATTTTCCATTATGTGACTGTAATAATTATTCTCTAGAAAAATAATATAGAGCCTGTGCTTGTGCCCTTTTCACTGCAGGACACCCTGCGAAACCCGACAGTGATGCACTTCATGGACAACAGTCTGGAGGGCAGCAACTTTACCACCAAAGACATTCTTAACTTTCTGTACAATGGTCCAGAGGAACAGAGAGAGGCGGGCATGCAAAACCTGGACTGGAGGAACATTTTTAACATCACCGACCAGATCGTTCGCACGTTCAACCAGTACGGACAGGTTAGAAACTCGTCCCTGACTCTGTGCTTCGCTCTGTTTTGCTCCTGTAAGTATTTCCCGGGTCCCGCACATTCCCAGGATTTGGTTCCTAACCCGTTGCGGCCTTTTTAACTCTCAGCTCTCCAGACAGCTGCATCAGTCTTCCAGGCCCGCTCCCAGGATGTCGCAGCCAGGCCCCTTTTGAAACAGAGCAGGCCACTTAGCTCGCGTCCAGCAGGCTGAAAGGCTGGGAGAACAAGTCCGCTGTCACCCCCTTCCTTCGCTTCCATTTCGTAGCCAATGATAAAGTAGAGAGTGGGTGGGAGTGAGTCACCCCCCTGGGAGCTCAAGGCTGTTTTGCTGTATGGCCCCTCATTGAAACAGACCCCTGCGCCTGTGAAATAGCAGAGGGCAAATCACTCCATCCTTCACGTGTTCCTGCTGTCCTCTCTCATCTAATTGTGCTCCTGGAGAGAGCCCTATCATTGGTGGCATCTCAATCTGTCCTTTGTGCCCAAGTTCAGCGCCGAGCCCCTGCGAAGCCCCTCCAACAGACCCAGACAATTTAGCCAATTAGATATAGCTGTCAGCTAGCATTGGGCCATAGGATAACTGGTGCATTAGGTCCTGTCACTCTGTCAGGGGTGTGTTTCTCACACTGGAATCCCATTGGAACGCGTGTATCAGCAAGCATCTTTCTTCTCAGCCCGTCTCTGAGTGAGCCGTATTGTGCCGTGGATGTATGGCTCCGTGAAGATGAATGGGATGTGCTCTGCCGTCTTTCTTTGAGTGCTCTCAGGGCATTGTACAGTAATGTGAATGGAGACATTAGACATGGTGTATATAGGGGTTCTGGGGTGGGGGTTAGACAGCAGTGTGTTTGTGTGTGTGTGTGTGTTCGGGCGGGTGGAGTTTCACACTGCAGTTACATGTGATTCATATCTGTCGGTGTGTGAGAAAATGATAGCATGCGTGTGTAGCTGTGTGTGTGTGTTTGCATGTCATGCTTTTACCGCCCCGCGTGTGTATATGTGTGTTCATGTATTTGTCAGAATGAATCAGATGTTCCCATGTCACCAGATCCCCTCAGTGAAAGATGGAACGAATACAAATGTGCAAAACTCACCCCCCACAATGACTGACTATTATGACAATAATACAATACATAATGGGTTATGATAATTACGGTGTTTGTTGGCACATATTTCACATACAAAATGTATTTTTGACGGTGTCAACGTTTTTCTTCTTTAAGTTTGACGATGCGGGGCATTTTTCCATTTCTCCTTTTCCCTGATTGCAGTGCATCAGTCTGGATAAGTTTGTGGCCTACACAGACGAGTCCCAGATGATCCACCAGGCCTTGTACCTGCTGGAGGAGAACAAGTTTTGGGCCGGCGTGGTCTTCATGGACATGTATCCCTGGACCACGAGTGTTCCGCCACACGTCAAGTACAAGATCCGCATGGACATCGATGCGGTGGAGCGCACAAACAAGATCAAAGACAGGTGAGCAGCTGCTGCTGTGTGCAGTGATGTTAATCTCGGCGGCTCGTGACCCCTCAAAATCTCGTTTGCTCTTCGCTGAATTCTACGTGTCTCTTTTGAGCAGAGCTTTGAGAACTGATTAGATTAAACATTCACATATTTTCTTTTAGAAATACTAAGAAGGTCATAACACGAACGTATTCTGTGCAGAAGAAGCACATTCATTCTTTCCCATCCAGTGAACCGTCATGAGAGCACTCAGAATAATCTTGCAGCCCACTTTAGGGGCCACGGCCAAATACTAATTCACACACAAAAAATCTTTTATTTAGTAATATTCTCCAGTACATTTCTTTGCAGCTCGCTGGTATATAAATTTCCAGGGCGTCTCACAAACCTTCAAGTACTGTCGAAGCCACCAAACAGCCCTGACAACCTTCATGTTGCTACCACTGTCTTAACGGAACCATTTATATGGATTTGTCACGCTGCTCAAAGAAAGGAAAGAACACGCTCTCCGGCCAGCCTCTGCCTGTTTCTCCAAGTCTCTTGGTGGCTCCGCATTAACTCGATACCTGCCCTTTCATTCTCCCATGTGAGGCTCTTACATGCATCGCCGTCTCCCTCTGATGTGCCGTTCATAAACAGACAGTATGTCAATAGCCCCTGGGGGGGAACAAACACTTTTAGCTGTTTGCCGTGCACCAAAAGGCTGCAATAAAGCCGGTGGGAGGCCTGCCTCTATACAATTGATTAATCAGATTGTCAAAAGGCTTTGCCTCTGACTTATCCGCTTAGGTAAAAGCAGTGTACGTGTGTGTGTACGTGTGTGTGTACGTGGTTTACAGACTTTGGCTTCAGGAGGTTTTATCATTCCACCGTTTGTCATAAAATGTCATAAACAAAGCTTAAATATTGTGTCCCGATTTTTAATTGCTAAAACCGCAGAGCGATCTCACCTCGTCGTCTGTCCCTACGTGCTCGTCTCTCAGGTACTGGGACCCTGGCCCTCGAGCGGACCCCTTGGAGGACCAGAGGTACATCTGGGGAGGATTTGCCTACCTGCAGGACATGATTGAGCACGGCATCGTCAAGCTTCACACGAGCAACGACTGGCCGCTCGGGGTCTACGTCCAGCAGATGCCGTACCCGTGTTATGTGGATGATCTGTGAGTGAACTGGTGGACTGAGAAGCGAACTTTGTTGAAGTGGCTTTAGGTTTTCTGAAATGAGTTTCTCACAATCTCCCTCCTCACTCACTATAATCTGTATATTAATGCTGCCATGGGGTTAATGAGTTTTTGCAATCCAGTAATAAGTTCATGCCTCTTCTTTTCCAGCTTCATGATCACCCTGAACCGCTGCTTCCCCATGTTCATGGTGCTGGCCTGGATCTACTCTGTGTCCATGAACGTAAAGAGCATCGTGCTGGAGAAAGAGCTGCGCCTCAAGGAGACGCTCAAAGCCATGGGGGTCAGCAACGGAGTCATTTGGTGCACGTGGTTCGTCGACAGCTTTGTCATGATGACCACGAGCACGGCGCTGCTCACTGCCATCATCATGGTGAGAAAACAGGGGGAACGGGATCAAGGCGTCATGCCGATGGAGAAACTTGAGTCAGATTTCGTTTGGAGAGTTGATGAACCTTTTGTTGCTTTCAACAACCCTTTTTTCCTTTCAGGGTGGGAAGGTGCTGAACTACAGTGACCCCGTCCTCGTCTTCTTCTTCCTGCTGACTTTCACCCTCACCACCATCATGCAGTGTTTCCTGATGAGTGTGTTCTTCAGCAAGGCCAACCTGGCCGCTGCCTGCAGCGGCATCATCTACTTTACCCTCTACCTGCCTCACATCCTCTGCTTCGCCTGGCAGGACCGAATTACAACAGCTATGAAGCTGGCTGCTGTACGTCACTGCTTTTCATGCGGTTGTTTGGTTGGTTCAGGATCACACACGTTAAAAAATTCCATACTTGGCCATTGTATGTAGATATTCTGCGTATTCTTTCTTCTCCCCCCTGTTGCTGTAGAGCTTGTTGTCTCCCGTGGCTTTCGGGTTTGGGACAGAGTACCTGTCGCGGTACGAGGAGCAGGGTTTGGGTCTGCAGTGGGACAACATTCAGACCAGCCCGCTAGAGAAAGACACTTACTCCTTCCTGACCTCCATCCTCATGATGGTTTTTGACGGCGTTCTTTACGCCGTCCTGGCCTGGTACCTGGATAATGTCTTCCCAGGTTCGGCTGCTTGTGTGTTTTTAGCTTTGTTTTAAAGTTTTGTTCAAAAAATGTTATTCAGCTGAGGATTGTATCATATTTCTTCTCCTCAGGAAAGTACGGCATTGGTCGGCCGTTTTACTTCCCATTCCAGCCCTCGTACTGGCAAAGAGCTGTCCCCTCGCAAACAGAAATGGCGGATCGTGGTCAGTATTATTTGCTCTGATTTCTCTCACACGCAGTTGACGCTTTACTCGGACTTGCAAGTAGAACCCCTGCTCTTAGAAATGGCCTCACAAGAAATCGCTCACATCTTTTGATCTTGTGTTGCAAGAATGATCCACAGAGTATAAATGCGACGTTTAAATAAAGAAAACGATAATAAAAATATTATCCTATCTGTGCCTGGACGGGAGCTCGTTATCGTCATATATAACCAGGAGATATGGATCTACAATCTGTTCCCTCCAGATCCTGAGGAACCTGAGCCAGACAACACGGACAAGGATGTTGAGAGCAGGGGCACACCGGAGACAAACCTCTGCAACGGCACGGCCAGCAGGAAAACCTGTAAGCACCAGAGCAAGAGGGAACGACTGGAGAGGGAGAAGGAGATGCTGAGGCGACAGGAACAGAGTCCGAACCCGGAAGAGGAGTGTCGGGACTCAGGGAAGGAAGGTAAGCATCGGAAAAATGCACAGCTGTACGTCAGGAGGCAGCAGGAGAAAGGGAGGACTGAGGCGATCGGGAGCACTCTGAGGACATCTGGTGGGAGGAGCAGGTAACACACTGTCCCTGGACCTGCAAGACACAAAGGGACCAACAGAGGAGAAAACAAGAGCCATAATTTATGCCTGGGTCTGTATTCATGATGATTACATAACTAGTGCCTGAGCAAGTGTGATTATTAGGAAAAATCAGCTGCAGGTTTCAAAGTAAAACAAGTCTCGAAAGTTACTTGACATCCATAGTCATGTGCGAACCTGTTAGCGAAGGAAAGTTGATATTACAGCTATATGATCAAACTGCAGAACAAAACATTTCTCCTTTTTTCTTTTAGTGTATCACATTAACTTTCATCTCACAAACTATTATTTCTGTGTTTGCTGCAGCTCGCATGTTCTTTGAGTCGGAACCAGTGGGCCTGAAGATGGGGGTGCAGATCCAAGACCTGGTTAAAGAGTTTAATAGAAGTTCTCGTCCTGCCGTCAACCACCTCAACATCAACTTCTACGAAAGCCAGATCACGTCCTTCTTAGGCCACAATGGGGCCGGAAAAACTACAACCATGTAAGAAAAAGTCTGAGTTATTTCCTTTCGTATTCAAATTTGTTTCCGCAAGTATTGAGCGTTTAGTAAGTAGGAGCAAGACGACCACTGCACTACTTAAAGAAACCCTTTTCCGCTTAGCATCAGATTTAAAGTCGGTGTGAATGAGACAATTCAAAGTTTGGTTCAGTTCTGGTTCTGTGTCTGTTCTCCAGGTCGATTCTGACTGGTCTGTTCCCGCCTACATCTGGCACCGCGTACATTAATGGAAGAGACATTCGGACCGACATAGACCTCATCCGTTCCTCTATGGGCATGTGTCCCCAGTATAACATCCTCTTCAAACAGTAAGTCATGTCCCAGTCGCTCAATATTATATGACTGAACTTTTCAAACGCAGCATGAAAAAGCGAGAGGAAGGCTTTAACAGCCGTTGTGGGAGCCAGAGTCACTGATTCACTTCCTGCTTTTTTAAAGCAGTCGCACTGTCAAAACAACAATTTCACCGTCTGCCTCTGTAAAAGTGTTTATTGCTGCTGCTGCCGTCCTGTTAATGTTCCAGTCTCACGGTCGAAGAGCACATCCTGTTCTACTCGCTGCTGAAGGGTCGGACTCAGGCGGAGGCAGAGAGGGAGGCCGAGGAAATGCTGATGGACCTGGGGCTGCCGCACAAGAGAGACGACGAGGCTCAGAACCTCTCAGGTCGCCCGCTTGTTAGTGCGTGTGCAAAAGGGGAGACGGGATTTGATTAGTTCCTTCACTGACGCGTCTCCTCTGAACAGTCTGTGTTTCACATTGCAGGCGGCATGCAGAGGAAACTGTCCGTTGCCATGGCGTTCGTCGGAGGGTCAAAGGTCGTCATCCTGGATGAGCCCACCTCAGGAGTGGACCCCTACTCCAGAAGATCTATTTGGGACCTCCTGCTGAAATACAGAGCTGGTACAAACGCCCTTTAGCTCCATGTTCTAACGTCGAGTAAATATTGCACTGCTGATGCCCACGTTTTCGTGTTACCCTGAAAATTCGCAGCTCTCCCGAGGCGCTTGAATTAAGCAGTGAGCTGATCAAACGAAAAAATTCAGCTACAACAAAAGCAAAAACTCTCATCATAAAGTCAATACATTTAGGCACCTGCTGGCACTTGAAAGCTCCGGTTAACTCAGTTTTTGACAGTTAGAACCGAGTCAAACTTCCTTTGGTTGAGTGAGGGGAGCTTTGCTGAACGTTTAACCCTTGTGCAGGTCGCACGGTGATTCTATCCACGCATCACATGGACGAGGCCGACCTGCTCAGCGACCGCATCGCCATCATCTCCAAAGGACAGCTCCACTGCTGCGGATCCCCTCTGTTCCTCAAAAACTGTTTCGGAGTGGGTTTCTACCTGACACTCGTGCGCCGCATAAAAGACCTGAAGAAGGGGGAGGTGAGCTTTGTCTTGTACACACAATCATCCAGCTGCTATGTTTCTCTTCCTATCTGTTTAATTCTGCTTCGGAGATCGAACCTGTTTTTAACAAAGACACAGCAGACAGTGGTTTCCGTTTCCTGGCAGGATTTGTGGTTGAAGGCGTCCTTGTCTTTGCTGTTTTCTGTCAGAATGACTGCGACTGCGCCTCCGACTGTTCCTGTGCCTGCTCCATCTGCACCAGATACAAAGATCAGTCCCAGAACCAGTCTCAGCATCTAGAAAGAGTTTTGGAGGGTAAGCGGGCGCTCTTTACTTCCTTCTACTGCTGCTCCGTGTTTGTGCATGAGCTCCGTTGGGTTGAGCTGTCGGCCCTGTGAGTGAGGATCATTTGGGAAAGTGGGGTCCCGCCTTTTTCAAAGGGCTGGAAGCAGAGGAGCATACTGAATAACACCAGGTAACATATAGTAGAATCAGAATCAGAATCAGAATCAACTTTATTCGCCAAGTTTATACAAGACAAGCAAGGAATTGAATTCTGTCCATCTGTGTCTCTTGGTACTCTCTATTAACAATTATTTACGTGAATTATTAGGTATATTAAAACCGTAGATATAGGTATACAAAATATAAACATAGAAACTGCAGTGTAAAAAACAAATAAATTAATGATATAAATTACTGTGCAAGAAGTTTTTTTAAGTATTTTTTTTTTATATTTACATCTATCATGTATTATATTTTAACCCATTAACTACAAAATACTGTAGGTGTTTTTCTTATTCTCATCCTTTTACCTTGTTATTCCCCAAAGTTTGGTTATTGTTCTCAAGTAGCAATAAAAATTCATAGGGACTGTGGGAGGGACACAAGCATTACCAATAAGTGAACAGTGAGTGCGCTGTACATGTTCCCAAATATTAGCTATTTCGCTGTATAATAATATACATTTACACAGTAAAATCAGGCCACAATCAGACAAATGTAATTCTCAAAAGTCAAGTCAAACAGCAGCATCAGCAAACACCGTGGGGGTTGTGTTGTCTCGGTGAATAAAAGACACACAAAAAACAATACCGGCTTCTAATAGATTCAAGTTCTCTAGAAACGTAGGTGTCTTAGATGTCTGGTTACGTCCTCCCTCTATTAAGGTCTTTCTGAAGATCATTCAACAGTCTCAAGTGGGACATTAAAAAGAGTTCTGACATAATCACAAAGCACAAAAACTATTCCTCCAAACCCATTTCATATCATTTACGACAACTATCGACAGATTTGGAGTCCAATATTGAATTCTGATTGGTGTACGGACATCCAGACTTTCTCAGCCACAGCAGGACATTCTCTGACTGACTGACGTGAATCCAGTCCTCAGTTCACTGTAACAATGCGACCCTGTGGTTTACAGGGACGTGTGTGTGTGTGTGTGTGTGTGTGTGTGTGTGTGTGTGTGTGTTTGAGGGACTCACATGATTTGTCCTACTTTAACTTGCAAAACAGATACAGAAACAATTTTTTTCCACATTTATAATTTAGTGGTAACATTAACCTTTGAGCATTTTCTTTTCACTCTGCCTGAGGACGTTGTACTTGAGTTGCAACACCACGAAGTCGTTAAAGCACAAATTCACACACGCATTTTAGCGCCTGAATAATTGTGCCTGTTTGGGGGTTTTGCATCTTAAGCAGTTTCCCGTCTTTTGTCTTTGTCTTGCCTTCTGCTATTTCGGGAACACTTTATTCTTTAATGCCGTCTGTCTTTTTCCCAGGGGACATAGACAGCATCACCGGCCTCATCCACCACCACGTCCCAGAAGCCAAACTGATTGAGACGATTGGACAGGAACTGACCTATTTGCTCCCCAATAAGGGGTTCAAGCATCGGGCGTACGCCAGTCTGTTCAGGGAGCTGGAGGAGACGCTCGCCGACATGGGGCTCAGCAGCTTCGGCATCTCGGACACGTCGCTAGAGGAGGTAGAAACTTGTCTTCATCCGAGGAACATGCTGGGAAACAATCTGACAGAACAAAAGTCTAACCTGAGTGTGTTTCATAACAGAATCCTCCAGTTTAATGAAGGAAAATGAGAACTGGGTGAACTTAAATGTAGAACTATATTTAACGTGTGAAAAGTCATAAAAGTTTGAGCAAGTTCTTTTAGTTTTTTTTTTTTTTTGGTTTTCAGATATTCATAAAGGTCACTGCAGATGGAGAAGCAGCGAATAATGCCACCACTCCTGGTAAATACCACCACAGAATATTCCACGTGGCCTTTTCTTGGAATTGAATTTCTGGCCCATCGCCCCGTGACTCTGATGTGTTGTTAATCCAGCTGCCCCGCGCCCCACATTATTACACTGTCACTGTCAGTCTCTGCCCCGACTGACTTACACAGCTGCTAGTACTGGTCGGTGGACTGTGGTGCATTTTGTGTTAACCCTCTAGTTTGTGTGTGTGTGTGTGTGTGTTTTGTGTTTCACTTTTGTGTCGCGCTCCCACCTCTAGAGCAGTGGATGTTACAGCGGAGAAAAAACGGCAGCAGTGCCGGTGCAGAGGGAGATGAAGGTCAGAGACTTGAGAGCCACACTAGTCGCAAAATAGAAAAGCTGCTTTATCTCCTGCACTGAATCTACTGGAATCAAATAACCGACGTTTGTATGTTGAGATCACAATTGCAGAAACCAACACTATTCTGACCAATAGTCGCATTTCCTGCCATTGTCTAAATTTTATGACAACAATTTCCAGACCAGCTTGAGCACGGATGGATTATGAGAAAATAGGCAAAGACATGCCCACTCTTTCTTTTTTTGGTCTCATTGAGTCTATTTTTGGTTAATTAATATTTTTTAGTTTGTTTTGTGCCTGTTTTTGCTCATTATATGTCACTTTTTTCTTTTTACATTTTATGTCTGTTTTTTGTTTGTGTTTTCAGACAATTCATGTCAATTTTTGGTCATTCTGTTTCTTTTTGTTTTGGTTGTGTACATGCTTTTGGCTATTTTGAATCTTTGGAAGAATTTCGATAATTTTTCAGTTCCGTGTGGGCTGCTTTGTTTTGTCAATTTTTGGATGTTTTACGCCATTTTTGTCAATCCGTCACCATTTTTGGTCATTTTGTGTCGTTTTCCACACTAGGCCTGTTTAATAATGCATCCGTGTGTTTAAGCTATACAGGAGAAAAATAAATCCAACAGACTTTTTGTTCTTGCCTGCATTTAGTCTAGCTCAGCACTGCTTGAGAGCCAAAATCATGTACATTTATACTCGTGAACTGCTTAGGAAAAAAAACCTACCGGATGAACCTCAGATGAGTTTAAGTGGTCGACTTGTTTAATTCCCACACGCCTGCTTTAACTTGCTAAAACTGCCTCCCTGCTGAATATGTCCTCGGTAGGAACAGACTGGTGGCATTTTAAAGGAAAAAACCTGAATAAATTAGTAGAGAAACTTAAGAAAGCCACCTGAGAACTGCATGGCATAAATGAGCAATTCAGATCGAACCGTGCTCTAGTGGTTTGGATTGATCAGATATTGGACCACCTAGATTTACATTTTTTCCTTTAATTTGTCACCAGTCCGTTTAGCTTAAGTTCAGTACCCACCGTCTGTTTTCTTGTCGACCACAGAACACAATGGCACGAACGGCACCGCCCACGGCGCTTCAGACAGCAGCGCAGGAAAGGGCTCCCGGCAGGTGAAAGGCTCCAGTCTGATCGTGAAACAGTTCCACGCACTGCTGGTGAAGAGGTTCCACCACGCCACAAGAAGCCAGAAAGACTTCCTGGCGCAGGTGAATGCGCACGTTCAGTCACAGAGCGACTCACAGCACGGACGGGCTCTGAAAACACACTTTGAACGGAGATAAATCTATCAACCGTGTGATTAGCGGGCAACCCGCTTAACCCCCGAGCCACAGCTGCCACATAAATTGTAACATGGGTTTTGACTTGTTGACACTTGTTCTTGGCAGATCGGACGATTAGACCTGGGCCCTAACGCCCTCATTTGACTGATAATAACTAACATAATCCAAACCAGTAGGAAACGTACAGTAACGGACAGTTTTTCTTGCTTTCAGATCGTCCTCCCTGCCAGTTTCGTCCTGATAGCTTTGATTTTCACCACCATAGTCCCTCCATTTGGAGAGTATCCAAGTCTGACTCTGACCCCCTGGATGTACGGACAGCAGTTCACCTTCTTCAGGTCAGACACTGTCACGGATCGCCAGTTCTCCCGCTAATGCATTTTCCTTTGGCAAACCTCTGCCACCCGTTATGTGACGGTGCAGTGATTGTACTGCTGACTGAATGTTCTCCAAGTCAATTTTTTTAAAAGTTTATTTTGTCATCTGCACCCAGCAACGAGCAGCCATTTGACCTCAAAATGAAACGCTTCACAGAGCGACTGTTGAACCCGCCGGGCCTGGGGACGCGCTGCTTGGAAGGAGAACCGACAGAGTGAGTATGATGCAGTAAGATGAAATGGATCGATCATAGATTATGCTCAGTCGATGCGTACAATTTCTCTTTTTGCACATGGATTTGTTCTCTCGCTGTCCTCCAGAACGCCCTGCAGTAACAGTTCGTCGGAGTGGGAGTATCCTGATGTCTCGCCTGTGGTCAGCAACATCTTACTGAGTCCCGAGTGGAGCCAGCGAAACCCATCTCCTTCCTGTCAGTGCAGCACCGGCAAGAAGTTGACCATGATGCCCATCTGCCCGGTCGGAGCGGGCGGGCTTCCTCCTCGCCAGCGAGTCGAGGCCACGGGAGACACAATGCTCGATCTGACAGACAGAAACATCTCCGACTACCTGGTCAAAACCTACCCCAGTCTCATCAAAACCAGGCAGGTTCACGTCTACATTCTGATCATAAACTGAAAAAGGCCTTAAAACACATCTTCAACCAAAATA
Organism: Channa striata; assembly: GCA_033026295.1. Lineage (NCBI taxonomy): Eukaryota > Metazoa > Chordata > Actinopteri > Anabantiformes > Channidae > Channa > Channa striata. Next base: position 15,205,741 of record CM065185.1, on the reverse strand, counting down.
CTCGTATGGATCCTCAAGCTGTGAATGATTCTCTGTAGATTATTTTGTTTTAGCACTTATTCAACACTCTGAAATCAACTATTGCATCTGTGCTCAATCAGATTCTGAATTTCACTTCACAGTTTGAAGAGCAAATACTGGGTGAATGAACAAAGGTAATAATTTGCTCCTTTGATACCCATCAATCATCGTTTTCCTCCTGTGCGTTTTAATATTTCCAACTCTTGAAAGACACGTTGATACAGAGCGGTCAGTGTAAACCCTCTTTGTTTAGATACGGGGGTCTGTCAGTGGGAGGACAACTTCCCATCCTGGACGTGAATCCCACAGACATCCAGCATGTTTTCCGTCAGCTGGGACGAATGCTCAACATCACAGGGGTGATTATTGTGTTACTGTTCATCACGGACGCGACAGCTGTGTCCATTAAGTGCGTTTTATAACGACCACTTATTCTTCACAGGGTTTTCACTCTGGACTCGCACTGAGAGAAATCGGCCCCTTCTTACGATACATGGAAAGTGAATTCAATGTAAAGGTAGGCGTGGGTTGGACAGACATAACCGCTTTGCAAACACTCGTCGCTGGTCTGATGTCTGTCTCAGCCACTTTGCTTTGATACTACAAACATTTCAATTTATTTCACTGAGACACTGACTGCTGGCTGTACTGTACGGGTTGGATTTAATAGCTTTTCTTACCACTTAATGTAATGGAGGTTTTATATAAGGAAGGTCAGCCTGCAAATCCACGTATTGTACATCAGGACTTTAATTATAAAGATATACTTAAATAACTGTGCTTTCATTTCAGGTATGGTATAATAATAAAGGTTGGCACGCCATGGTGGCCTTCATGAATGTGGCCAATAACGCTATTTTACGGGCCTTCCTGCCTTCTAACGCCAACCCTGCAGAGTTTGGCATCACTGCCGTCAACCACCCCCTGAACCTCACCAAAGAGCAGCTTTCTGAAGTCACAGTGTGAGTGGGGACTTATTTGTGCATTTTTGTACGTGCATATTAAAAAAGATACAGTATGTGCACAAAAGCTTGAGTAGGTGAAGTCATACAGTAAACAGAATCACTTTAATAGAAGTTTTTACACGACCAAAACATTAAGCAGCTGAAGCCTTAACTTTTTTTTAATGTTAATTTAAAAAAAAAAACTTCACTTGCTTCTTCCTTCAGGTTGACCACTTCAGTAGATGCCGTGGTGGCGATCTGTGTTATCTTTGCCATGTCCTTCATCCCGGCCAGCTTTGTCCTCTACCTCATCCAGGAGCGCGTGTCCAAGGCCAAACACCTGCAGTTTGTCAGTGGCGTCAGCCCCTTAATTTACTGGGTGGCCAACTTTTTCTGGGACATGGTGAGTCAGAAAGAGTCCGTGTGCGTGTGGTTATGAAGCTTTTATGTATCTGCGTCATTTTAATTGGAAACCAAATCCTCAACAATCCCAATCAGCGGATGTCAGCGCACTGGATATCGTGAATGCATGTGATTATTTTTGTGTATTTTTATTTTTCTGCTCCCCATCACATGAATGCCGGCTTTCTCTCCTAGATGAACTACTCTCTCAGCTCTGCAATGGTGGTCGGTATTTTCGTGGCCTTTGACAAGAAGTGTTACACATCACCGGCCAACCTGCGAGCCCTGATAGCACTGCTTCTACTGTACGGGTGAGATTTGGCTTCGTTTAATTTGGCTTCGTTTTTTGCTTTGCACAAAATGCAAAAAGGGAAAGACAAGTCGTATGAGGACGTCTCACTTTTTAAATAAATGAAAGAAAACGAGATCAAAGAAATGTGAAAAACAAGTTACTCTTAATATTAAAATTTCTCTCGTCTTTGGCTCCTCTGCTCGTAGATGGTCCGTGACACCCATGATGTACCCCATGTCCTACATCTTCAACATCCCCAGTACTGCGTACGTCTCTCTGTCCTGCATCAACCTGTTCATAGGCATCAACAGCAGCGCCATCACCTTCATCCTGGAGCTTTTTGAGAACAACAGAGTAAGAACATTTATACTCTTAAAATACAGTATATGTAAAAACGCATTTTTGACTTCACGCTTACAATAGGGGAATTCGGGAGAGGCAGGATGATAAAAGTTAGGTTTTGATTCAAGAAAGCGTGTGGGTGGAGACAGTGACAGCAGACATTTTGAATTATCATTGTAGGAAAAACAGGTGCTACAACAATGGCTGTGTTGTGTTCAGGTGTCCCATTAAGCCCCGGCAGCGTGACAGCACGAACAATACCACCACCTTGAATCTGACGCAGCTGAATCATATATTTCATTACTGACGTAAGGATGTCTGTCATGAAATAGGACTATTTGACAAAAACTAGTAGGACCTTCACAAAAAGAGGATTTTTTTTTGTGGTGCAGCTGAGGAGACAGTGAGTCACAGGAAGTCACAGGGATGCGGGGCAGGGCAACACTGTGGCTACAATGACTTTAAACAAACCTATACAGACAGTTTTTAGCATCTGAGTTTGTTGGAAAAAAAAAATCATAGAAGAATGCAGCTGTCATGGCGGGACACGTCTTCCTTCCTCTGTCAATACATACAGATGTTCTTCCATTCTCTTCGTGTCACATCTGCACTGCTCTTATCTGCCGTCACCGTGACGAGTCATGAAAGAACCACTGAAAGTGGATTCATCAAGTTTTTTTTGTCTCTTTCCAAGAATCAAAACTAAAATTATTATGTTGTTACTTGCAGTAAATCACAATCTTGCTATGATTATTTGTCTTTTTGCATTTAAAAACAATATAACTGAAAACAAGCTGAGCTCTCAAGGTGCAGCATGACTGAAATATCTAGCGGCTGGGTGTGCTCACACTCACAGCTCTGATGTTACAGTCCCAGGCTCCGAGTTTTGGAAGTTTGAGTTTTATTGTTAGTATTTAGTACATTCAATCTGAACCTAAAACAAGGCATAATAATTTGAACAGAAGATGTTTTGGTGCATCCCCTGACGATGTTTTCATGAGAAATAATGCTTTTAAAATATTGCAGTGATGTGAAATACAGTAAATAATTTAGGATTCCGAGGATTTAAGATTTTACTCCCACAACACTTTCAGTCTTATAGAAATGTTGTATTTGTGTTGCTGCGCACAGTACATGTGTATGTATTTTTGTCTCGTCAGGCTTTGCTAACGTTCAACGAGTGGCTGAAGAAAGTCCTGCTGGTGTTCCCTCACTTCTGCCTGGGCAGGGGGCTGATAGACATGGCCATGAACCAGGCGGTTACTGATGTTTATGCCAGATTCGGTGAGTAAAGGCTCATTTTGCTCAACCAAATGTCACAGGATGTAATTACCAAAGTTTATGCTGCTCAGTCATGTCACCCTGAGAGGCAAAGGGTTAAGCTGCACGTCCCGTAAACACAGCACACTGGGACTGAATCCAGCTCAAGACAAAGAAATGTCCCAATAAATATCTTTAATAAAACATTTCTCTGCTTTGTCTGGAAAAATAATGTTTGTACAGTCTGCGAGATATGAAATAAAAGCATGTGAATTTTAGTCAGTGAACGAAATTAGGGGTAATTTTCAACACAGCCCCTCATCTCTGCCTCCAGGTGAGGAGCACGCCGCCGACCCTTTCCGATGGGACTTTGTGGGAAAAAACGTCGCTTTCATGGCAGTGGAAGGCTTTTTCTACTTCCTTCTCAATCTTCTGATCCAGTACCGCTTCTTCTTGGACCACTGGTAAGCTAGACACACACACACACACACACACACACAGCGTTCGTGACCTTTCTGTGGACACGTCACCTGGAAAAACTCGTTGCAGAGAGAGTGACAGATAAAGTGCGGCTTTGTTGTGCGAGATGTGTGCTGACAGGCGATTTTCACGCTGCTTCAGGTTATCAGACTACAAGCAGCCGCCAATACAGGACGAAGACGATGACGTGGCGGCAGAAAGGCAAAGGATTTATGACGGAGGGAGCAAGACGGACATCCTGCACGTCAGAGACCTCTGTAAGGTAAAAATATTAAACATATTCAGAACTTCAGTCCATATTATATTTGAGTAGATGCTGCAGTATCACTGGCCTTCACATTCAGTATGTTATTATTAGGGATTTTAGTCATTAATACATCGTTAATATGTAGGACACACGGCTTCACTGTTGCAGGCCATTAAAGATTTAAATTAACAGAGTGGGAGTACTAATGGTATTTAGTGGTTTGCCATAAATGATATTCAGACATATTTCTTTTCACCTATTGTTTATATGATTGTTATTCTGAAAGATGCTAAACAAATATTGTTTCCTTGTGTGCACAGACCTATGTGGGCAGGAAGAGGGCAGCTGTGGACCGGATTTGTGTAGGAGTCCCTGCCGGGGAGGTAAAGTCACTGGGTTCATTTACATTCAGAGCTACTGCCATTTTTTTTTTTTAAACCAATAATATGTTTTCCTCAACATACTGATTAAGCTTTTCATCAGACTGTTAGAGATTCAAATAATATGCAGAACGTGTCAATAACCATCAGCAGGCGACATACTGAAATCTATTTCTTGTTTAGTCTGGGGGTGTTTGTCACATTCTTGGTCTAATGTGCTCGTTTTTTTAATTAACGTGTTCATATACAAAGACATTTGTATGGAATACTAAAAATAGAAAACTAGAGATGGTGAGTTTATGTCAGCGCCTGTCATGTTCGGTATTATGGCCGAGTCAGTTCTGCTTTAAAGGCCCGATTGTCTTTTGTCCCGTTAGTGCTTCGGTCTCTTGGGCGTTAATGGAGCTGGAAAGACGACGACCTTCAAAATGCTGACTGGTGACACTGATGTCAGCTCTGGGGAGGCCACAGTGGCTGGTTACAGGTATATAAAGATCAGCCCAAACTGTCCCCGGGCTCGGCAACACAAACGCATCAGGGCAAAATTGGATGGTACTTAAAATAAAATGTATATATGCATGTAGTTCAGAGTTTATGATGTCCCAGATGGACAACTCTGACCGAAACAGCCCTGTGAGCTCGACCGTTTAAAGAACAACAAACTCACTCTTTCAGAAATCTTTGTATTGCAATTTAAATGGACTAAAGCACATACATGTTTGTATCTCCAGAAAAGAAAAAGCTAAACGATGGGGCTTGGTGGATAATTAGATTGTGAAATTTCAAATTATTGTTTCTGTAAGTAGAGAGGTTGTGTATTTTTTACATTTAAAAAAAATATCCCAACTATTTGAAAGTACCACGCTTTCCTTTAGAAATTATCAGGATGGAAAAGACACAACTCAGTTTAAACCCAGATGAATCTAAGTCCAGTTTCACAGCTACTTGAACCAGCCGTCTATCATCGTTAGTTCCAGACTCTTTGCCAAGTTAATCCCACGAAACCACATTTTGCCACTAATTTGAAAGAAGACTTGACAGCCAGTTTAGGACTATCTCATTTCTTAAAAGTCAGCTCAATGAATCAAGGCAATCAGCGTTTCTGCTGCGTCTTTGTGAATTTCTGTTCCTTTTTTACCCAGTCGGCTCAGTGGAATCCGGCCTCAGTGACCGAAATTATGACTATTTTACCACCACTCAGAATTTATCCGTTTACGTTTTCTTACCGTGTCATGTGCCACATCGGCTCAGCAGGCGCCACCTTGGTTGTTGTTTTGCAGCATCCTGACAGAGATTCTGGACGTGCACCAGAACATGGGCTACTGTCCTCAGTTTGACGCCATCGATGAGCTCCTCACGGGCAGGGAGCATCTGTACCTCTACGCTCGTCTGCGAGGGGTGCCCGAGTCGGAGATCGCCCGCGTGAGTAGGACTCCAGCTGCTTTACGTCCTGAACTGTCACAGGATGTTTCACTCACACGTTTTGGCTAAACACTAGAAAGAAAGAGAGAGATGATCTGGTTTGTTCTTTATGTAGCAGCAACACAGTTATAATGTCTCTGTTACCAGCGGGGGCTCCCTCTCCCACAAACGTGTGCACTAAAGCACTGCGGGCGCCCTCCAAACACATGTCCACTATTCACTCCGTAGGTGGCAGAGTGGGGCATTCAGAAGCTGGGTCTGAGCGAGTACGCCGGCCGCTGTGCAGGGACGTACAGTGGAGGCAACAAACGCAAACTCTCCACAGCCATCGCCATGATTGGTTGCCCTGCGCTGGTGCTCCTGGTGAGTTGGCCAATGACGAGGAGCCTGTGGCCCCATTGTTTGGGTTCTTGGGTTTTATGCATGAATTTATCAATGAAATGGACGATGGATCCAGATGGGAAGCCATATGGGTTCAGTCAAGCCTGGCCTCGAATGTTTTATACACTGGCAGGCAACAGTGCGGCTCAATTCAAATTGGCATAAATCTAAGATCTTTGCCATATGCTGACAGAGATAAGGATTTGGTCTCTGTTCATATGGAATTATGTGCTCTGAGAGGCTCGTTTAGCGTTTGTGGCTCTGTGTGTGTGTGTTTAGGACGAGCCCACAACGGGGATGGACCCCCACTCACGCCGCTTCCTGTGGAATGCCATTATGAGCGTCATTCAGGACGGCAGGGCCGTGGTGCTGACGTCACACAGGTTTGAAGGATAAATAATGAAAATGAATTCACTGCACACATCTGCTCCAGCAGCTGATCAAACACAGCAAACACTGCTGGTGAAACAGCGCAACATAAAATGACAATGGATTCTTGTTGTGTTTTTCCACCAGTATGGAGGAGTGTGAGGCCCTGTGCACTCGCCTGGCCATCATGGTCAACGGGACCTTCAAGTGTCTGGGGACCATCCAGCATCTCAAATACAAGTAAGAGGTTTACAGAGTTTCATATATGAAACCCTTAAAAATGGGACAGATGTTTACATATAAATCAAGTTCTCTGTTCCAAAAGGAGCCGAGACTTTTTCTGCAGGTTGAATTTAAAAATAGGAACATGAAGTGGGAAAAAAAAGCTTTAGAGACTAAAAAAGTTCTATTGTATTAATGGTTATCAGCTTTATTCTGACGTACATAATATAAAGTTCTTCCCTGTTCCAGGTTTGGTGACGGCTACGTCGTGACCATGAAAATCAAGGCAGCTAAAGCGGGCGCGTCCCCAGAGCTCGAGCCCGTCGAGGGCTTCATGGAGAGCTGCTTCCCCGGCTGCGTCCAGCGCGAGAAGCACTACAACACGCTGCAGTACGAGATCGCCTCCTCCTCGCTAGCCAGGATCTTTCAGCTGGTGGTGGCCAATAAAGAAAGGCTCAGCATCGAAGACTACTCCGTTTCCCAGACCACACTGGACCAGGTATGTTTGTCTGTGGACAGCAGACCCTCAGGTGTCACTTCTTGGCCAGCTTTGCATGGAATTGTTGCTACAAAGTTAAGACAAATGTCACTGAGCCGCTTTCTAACCCTATTCACATTTTAGAGACGATACGTTAAAAGTCCACAGACCTCAAACAGCATAAACAAGAACCAAGTTTAGACTCGCAGTAACTCTCTGATCAGCTCAACTGCTGATGGCACAGCCAGGCTCTTCAGACTGAGAAATGTTCATTTCAACTACTCGTATCTGCAGCTTGGTCCTTTCAGGACGTGTTGTCTTTTGCCTTTTCCCCCATTATTTGTTTCTCTTAGGAACACATGAATAAAAGCAGACACAAACATTCTTCAATGTTTTAAAAGATGCAGGCACAAATTGAGTGGGCCTGAAGGAGAGCAAATAAAAAAGATGCAGAATTTCTGACACAGAAATGATCCAAACAGATCCACAGATCTGGGATTTAGTAGTGCAGAGCAGTGTGTTCCAGCTAAAAATAAAAAAAAAACTTTCTGGATTCTGTAATAACTAGGAAAAGTTACTGAAACCAAGAGCTTGTGTGTTTACATCAAATACTGTTTGCTAATTTGTGAATGTCTTAAGTAGATTATAATTAGTAATGTCATGTGGTAATAAAAAAAGTAGCACTTTAACATACTGTAATAAGACTAACATAATGGTAATATTGGAATAATATCTAGGAGATATTTTAGTACTAACACCGTACAGGGGGTTGTACTTCTGTAAAATCAATCTGGTAATAAAGAATTAAAGTAATACTTTAGATACTAAGTTGTTACCCAGGTCATAGCTTGGTAACAGGAGGCCACACAAACAGGAATGTAGATAATGTATAAACTAAACACTAAAGGCTGCTGTGATTTATGGTTGTTACCTGGAAACACTCCCGGTAGTTTCCATGTAACAAGCATAAGGCAGAGCGGTCAAATGCGATTTTAATATCTCCAGAGGTAAAGATGGACGACATGTCAGCTCCTCAGAAGTGAAGCCGCGTTACAAACCCGCCTCCTCCACCTTATTCCGTTTTACACACGATGCTGATTTAAGTTAAAGTGAACATTTTTGTGATAAGTTCGGTTCTGTCTAAAGTATAAACAAAGGAAAAGTTGAATTAGAACTTTTTTCATGGTGCGTCCCACGTCAACTATCAGTCAAAACTGTTAACCAAAAAACCTCCTACAACCAACCAACCTGGGGCTTTGACCTATTCTGCAGCCATGACTTAAGACGCTTCACTGAGCCGTCATGTTCTCCATCTTTACTAATATGGTTATTACCATGAATTAGCTAAAAACCATGTGTTTTTTCTATTAATTACTGTAACTCCTATTTCGTTTTCACATTACCCATGTGGCATTGGCCTCCTATTGTCTGTATATCTATTTTTTATACCTAACTTGTACCTGGTTATTACTTAATTACCATAATATTACAGCAGATTTTTTGTTGTAATATAACAACCACCTGACAATTAATAACAAAATAGTTCCCCCATTACTTTGTTATAATATCTGGTTATTTTCAAACTGTTCCCCTGCTGTCACCGAGTTTAACCTTTAACCCCGGCCGTGTATTAAACTAAGCTCTCCGGTTTTCAGGTGTTTGTCAACTTTGCCAAGCAGCAGACGGGAGAAGACGAGGACGTCGCGACGCACCGACGAACGGGAGGTGGACGAAAAGATGCCAAGATTTCACCAGGGAAGAGGAAAATATGAAAAGGCAACTTTTAAACACACATTACTGTAGAGGACAGCAAACTAATTTTCCACCACTTCTACCGTTCCACTAGCCAAATAGCTGTAATGTAGAAGCGAGCCCTGGCCGGCTGCCTGAAAAATCGAACACTACAACAGTTCATTTTTTCAGCCACAGCAAAACTTTACAGGCTGCAAACACAAATTTCTCCTTCCTGAGATTATCAAAGACCAAACATGTTGGACAGCAGAAATTGATGCAACAACTTGTCCTTTGAAGTGTTTAAGCTTATATGATTGCATTGAATATGTAAATATATACTTCTTGTATGTGTAAGCACTTTAGCTGCAGTATTTTTTTATGTCTAAATTAACGCACACACCTTAATAAAAGGATGCTTCATTTAAAGTCATCTTGACCTAATGAAAAACATGTTTACTATTGTTTCCGTTCTTTTCGCTAATGCATTGTTGTATCGTTTTAAACATTTCATAAACTGGCATTTCCCGGTGACATTACAAAATGTTCCTTTTGAAATATCACGTTTAGGAACAAGAATTAGGTGTTAGATGAATCTAGCTGTAAATAAAGAGGAATTCTATTTTGTATTTGACAAATAAACCTTAACATGCTTTACAATTTATGCTTTTGCTGATTTTCAATCCCAAAAAATAAAACGGGAGAACGTTTCAAAATGTTATTATGTCAAGTGCAGCATTTCTCACTAAAATTTCAGCTTGCTTTGCTTTTCATACTGTATGTAAAGAATAAAGCCACTGGATGCCACTGTTGGCTATTGCTAAAGAAAAGCTGAAAGGCGTTTCGCTCTGCCGACCTACAATAACTCCTCTGACCTCCGCTGAAAAGCTCAGAAACCTCATTGTAGGTCGGTGCCGTGCCTCAGAGACGGCTTTGTATCAGGGCCAACACTGTGCGAGTGGCGAGTCACAACCTGGATTTATCTGACACGCAGTCCAATTACTGTTCTCCTGCCGCAAGTGGTGCTGTCATCGCCTCAGGCCACCCCACAAGTCGGAATTTCATTGGTTACCTCAGTGAAACGGAGGAGCGATGGCGGTGTGCATTTGGGGGCTGCTAATGAATTCTCTGGTGTGGATCTCATGCTCCGATCTCCCGCTCGTACGGTCGTCAGGATGAAGCTGATGGGCACGAATACTGCCGCTGTGGGAGAGCAGACGAGTCCGTAAACAAGCTGTGAGACGAGGCCGTTTGTGCACGGGTGAATGCAGAAACATTCTAATGGAGAGGACGAGGTACAGCTGCTACACAAACCAGGATGTCACATGCAAAGCACCGGAGAAACTCAGTCGTACCATCGTGTTGGGAAATTAATCAATTTGCTTCTGGTCCTCAACTTAATTTACATTAAACTGAATTATTGTGAGGCGTTGGCAGTTAGACTACTGGAAGTTACTTCAGGCTTGTGGGTTATTGTGACTGGCAATTAGCACAACGTTCATACAAACAATACAATTAATTAATTTGTCAAGAAAACATATGGGAAACATTTTGAATCTATTCACTGCAGCCTTACAAGTTAGCTTCACTTCAACCAACTGCAAGACTAAAATAGAAGATGCACTGTTCAGTATATACAGTAAGGCATATTTTCCTGATATACTTTAGATTCCTCTGGTACATTTCCCTGATGCCTCGATAATTCTGCTATTTTCATTGCAACACTTCTACTAGTCCCAAAAAAATAAGTGTTTTATCTGTAGTACTGAAACATTTATGAATAAAACAAAAATCTTTCATCACCTCTGATATGGATATTATGGATAAAGTTACTAGTGACAGAACATTATTCATATCTTTTCCTATAGTAAGATTTATTGATCTAAACAAAATAATTAGTTAGAAATGCTGATCTTTAAACAGAGTAGAAACATTAGCCACCATGTGTTACCCATCCTACTCTCGACCTGCGTGGCTGATTGCAAAGCTATAAACTGGGAACAGATGAGTATGATGCAGATGACTCCTATATTACATGATATTGATCCCTACATTTCATTATTTAGGCAGCTCAAGGTGGAGCTGAGTTTATCTACTTTAGTTTAAACTGTTTTTTTTCCCCGCATAGCTCTACAAGTAAAAAACTAGTATACATATACAAATAAATATAATAGAGTAAAACAAAATATCTGAAATGTAAAAAAGGGGAAGGTATACGCCAACACATGCAGCAGCTGAGTCGATTGTGTTGTGACTTGCCAAGACAGAACTGGAGGAGAGTTACTGCATGATGATGAAATATTCTGCCAGTGTGACACCAACACGCAGCCAAACTAACCAGCAAAGAGCACGTGTGAAAAGGTGGAGACTCGCCGAGTGCAGAGCGACTGACAGCGGATGACAACACCCGTCACTTGTTGCTCTCATTCTCAGGTCTCGTTTGCACTTTGGCAAGAAGTCGCTCGACGGGAGCTGTTGACTTTTTGCCTCTTTCTGCTGTGACGTTTTTCCCCTCACATCTAACTGATAAATGCCTGAGATCGACTGTAACATACTGTAGAGTCAAAAACAAACGTGGAAAAATCTGCTACGAGAGGAAAGCGAAATGAAGGCTGCGTTTGTAATAAACGTGCACGCTGGGGATTTGTAATTTACTGCTGCAGCCTAAAGCAATGGAAAACTGCCCAATTCATAATGTCATTCGCAAACAAACTATGTCACACTATAACACATTTTAATGCAAAATGTGAAAAACACTAAAATGGGACGTGGCAGATAATCCTTTTTTTTTATATCAGACATCAAATTCTTTTTGTTAGATGAAAGATTTTATAGTCAGACCTACCCGGTGGTTTTCACAGCAGGTGGCCGACGTAACTGCAACCCTCTGGTGATGGGACAGTTCTGCGAAGAAGAGAATGAAATTTGAAATTTAATTTAAAAACTCTCTGTCCACATGGTGCTTTCACAATCTGACGCGTTTGTGTGCAGCGTTCTCTGACTGTGCACAACAGTACGACGGCACAGAGAGAAGAACATCGTTTCCTTTGACGACCCCCGGGCCCCTGACAGGACCAGGGACGTTCAGCTTAATTAACGCTGCAGCCTCAGCCTGTTTCACATCAGTATCTACAGTTCACACACACACACACACACACACACACACACACACACACACACAGCAGATTGATTTAAAGCTCCCCACATTCAATCAATACTTACAAACTTTATTATGTGATAAACTGTTTACAGCTAAATCTATTTTATGGCGCCTTCAGAAAACACGACGCTCAACTTTTTGTAAACTTTGTTTTTGCAGCTTTAAAACAAGTTTTTAGAAACATATCAAATTGTATCATAAGTCACAAAGTGAATCTCTCATTTACAAAAGTATTTGGACCCCTCGCAGTGGCACTTTCTTTACAACTTTCTGTCATTTTGAATTTTTCCTGCATGTTTCTAGAACTTGTTTGTTTAGCAAAACAAGTGAGGAGACCAAATTATTTCTCAAGCCACTTTACATACTGCAGCAGCAATTACCATAAATAAAGCCGTGCTCCCTTCAGTGTGTCTCTCTCTCGACGCCTATTACACAGCCTCAAATTAAGATGTTATGTAACACTTTGTGACACACACAATACATTTTCCTGGATGTAAACATGGCACTTTGTAATAACAAGCCTGTGCCACTCACCGGCTTCATGGGCCTTTACCCGTCACCAAGGTTCGAACTGTAGTAAAATGCACTGTGGGAGTTTAAGGAGTTTTTCAGTTGGATCCATACTACGAAGTCTCTTCTGTAAAAGTTTTATTAACCTGTCTGTCATAACTGTATTGACTTATCATATACACTCACTGGTCACTTTATTAGGTACACCTGTACATTCTAATACAATCCAATACAGTAGCTCTGCCATGAATTTTGATTTTACAAGGTTCTAATTTGTCAGGTGGAACTCTCACAAAGGTGATTCTAATATGTGTTTATGACTGAGGTCACAGGGGTTAGTGGACTAATACTGGACGGCACTACAAGAGGAGGTGCTTCTAAACTTTTGGCCACACTATTCATTTTAAACATGGGGGCCAAAAAAATGAGAATCATCTCTTCTTATAATGAGCTCCAGTACAACACAGTCATAAACACAGAATTATCTACACCTGACAAATTAGAACTTTGTAAAACCAGAATTCACGGCAAAGCTCCTGTATTGGATGCCATGAATTTTGCTTTTACAGTGTTATAGCTTCTCAGTTTTACTGTCTAACATGCATTACCTTAAGTCGTATGGTCAGGTTAGGAATAAGAGTACTACATATGAAATTACACAAATTCCAGACGTATATGAATTCACTGCACATGATCAGGCTAGAAGATGGCTAACAGTGAGCAACATGGTTAATAATAAAAACTCCTGGGCACTGGTGTTTGTGTTAGACATTGTTGAGACCTGTGAGACCTGATGTGTGAGCTTCTTGGAGGCAGCATATGTCCATTTTTCACATTATATATTTTTTTTAAATCCTCTTTTTAAATTGTCTGAGCTACAGCAGTAGGCATTTTAGGTCACGAGTTTAATTGGGGGCATTGTGTGCACACGGAGTCAAACAAAGGTTACTGGTGTTTCTGTGTTCAAAGTGGCAAAAAAAATTTAAAAAAACTACTTCTGGATGAGAGACAAAGTCGCTGACCCAAAAGCAGGAAAAGTGTGCATTAAAGCCGACGCGTCTTGTAATTAACTGTGTGTGTTCTACGGGAGAGGAAGGTGATGGACATTCACAAGTACAATAAGAGGGAAAGGTCATGATTGCATTAAAACAAGATGACCGGAGGCGTTCATGCTTGAATACATTAGGCATTTAATCACTGTGCATTCAGGCAGCTTTCCATATAGACGGCTACAGCAGCACAATGCTCTAATGCACCCTAATGAAGGAGGCAGGAGGAGGAGAGGCCAGCGCTCGAGTCACTAAATACATTTTCAAACTAAAGTTTTGCTGGCTGCGTTTACTCCGGGGCTTACTCGAACACAAGTTAATAAATCCTGCATTTTTAAATGAGCTAATCCTATTTATAATAGTACTAAATACATTTAGATGGACTGGTGTTTACAGGTCCACAGTGTGCTCGTGTTGGAGAAGCCAAAAGGGGAAAATGCCCGTCAATAAAGTCTGTGCTGAAGAAAAAGCTCAGCTCTTTCTCAAATGAGCTTAATCGTGGCATTTTGCCTCCGAAGACAGAGCTCATCAATCGCTTCCTCCAGCGACTGAATCAAAAAGGTACAAACGTTCAGAGTTTACAGGAAATAAGCTCCATCGTCTTATTTTGGTTTCCGCTACACGCCAACGTGAGAATCGTGCCATTTGTTTCTCAGAAATCAATGACGGTTGGCAACGTTTCTTTTCTTTTCTTTTGGTCGTTTTGTTTTTGCCCCGTTTGTGACCCGGAGCCAACCACACGAGGGCAGTAGGTTTGTGAAAATGCCCGGACAGTCTCCTGTCAACAATGTTGAGGCCTCTTTGCTCTTATCTACTCAGGTTTGTGCCCTGAAACTTCAGGAGGAGTCTTTTGAAGTCTGGGGGATGTGTCGGCTCATAGAAGGAATGGCTGATCAAGTGTGCTTTTAAAGTGCATCAGAACCATGCAGCCAGCCTGCCGTCTCCCAGCCTCGTAAGTGTGTTCTCGTCTCCATGGCAGCTGCAGGAGACGCCCTTGAGAAGTCCTGAACAAATATTTCTCTCTCCATTCTCGCATAGCCACACACTATTATTTATCCGGCATAAAATGTAGTCGCACAACTTCAAAACAAAGACAAATTAAATATGCTGCTGCCTCAAACTTTGCCTGCGCTCCTCAACACTCCCACTGGAGTCAATCAACAAGTGGAGACTGACTTACATCCCTTGGTAATTTTGTGGTAAATTGATAACAGATAGAGCCGAGGAAAATATTTATTCATGGACTAATTACTTTAATTTCTCTTAATACATTTCTTGTGAACACTTGTCTGTCTGCTTCATTTGTGCTCTTCACTTTTCACAACCTGATACACTTGGACATTTGCATTTAGAGTGCATAAAGTAGATAAAAAAAATAAATGAAATATGGTCTCAAAATGAAGTCACCGGGGACTTAAAGGAAGACGAAGTTCCACCGGTGGATTAGATTTGAAAGTACACACACAAAAAAAAGGAAAGGAGGGGGGAGGTTCAGGAGTTTCTATCACTAGACATCTCCGTATAACTTGGGCGTAAACTGATATTGTTAGTCTGGCTGTGTGGGCCTGTGTGGGCCTCGGGGACTAAAATAAGCAGCCTCTAATCAATAGTAGAGTTGACTCATCATTAGTTTGCCATTCTTGCACTTTTGCTGACGTGAATACCAACTTCTCGGCTCGGCGTGTTTAGGCCATCATTTACCGTGGCACATTGTCAACGCTTGGCTCAGGAAAGACCCCGGTGCCGTCAATTTAATGTTCTCCCGAGGTGTCTCATCATCGGTACACAAAAACTAAAAATCCTAAGACAGAATGCATTTGCTTTTTCCGGCAGTCACGAGTACAATAAATCTCAAGCCAAGGTGCTGCGGTGATATAGTGAGCCATTAGAGATATGACAAATACATTCATTAGCTTTCTCGCGGCACACCGGCTCCATGCTGCATCTCTGCAGGCGGGGGGGCGGAGGGGGGGCGGAGTGTGAATAAAAGCAGAGGAATCGACCCCGGGGGTAATAGAAGAAAAGATGATTGAGAAAGACCGATCGACGTGGCTCACCTTCAACTGCTATTCTTGGCCTATTGATTATGAAAAATGTCTGGCAGGCAAGGGCTGTTCTGCCTCACTTACAGGTCACAAAAATCAAGGAAGAACAGCTGCGAAGCTTCCTTAATGGAAATCTCTAAACTTTTCTGAGCAGAGAAACAGATTACATTTTTTTTTGATGAAATTTTGACTGCAAGTTTACAAAGTTACAAGCCGACAACACGCTGCTAACTTCACCTGTTCTGTAAGTCACGTGTTCCTCTGAGAAAATTGGAAAGAAAATCACATTTTATAAACCAGTGTGTGATGGGAGTCGCATATAATCCATCGATGGGGCTCAATAGTTTCTGCCAAGCAACTAATTGTCATCGTTTATCCAGCTCACAGCAGTTCATTGACATGTGTCATTCTGATTTAGACAGGCCAAAAACAGAAAATACTCTTTAAAATAATGAATAAGTCAAATTAAAAATATACATATATTTGAAAGGTATTGGAATGGAGTTTATAAGAATACATTTCTTTCAGTGTAAGCTTATTATTTGGATATTTCATACTGTACAAAGATCTAGATGCCACACAGGAAACTGCGTCAAAGAGCCATCTGATTAATCCCCAATTTATTCTGAAACACGACGACAAGCCCCAAAGTGAAGTGTGAACCACTTCTGCAGATGGCGTCGCCCCCACAGGCCCCTGATCAGTCAAACGCTACAGGAAGAGAAAGACTGTACTACTGTACTTTGCATCAAGTCATAGTTCTTGAATATGCTGAAGGGTCAAATCAATCACCACGTGTCAGCAGAACGAGCACAGCTAATGTCACTAAAAGGCAGAGGAACAAGAACAGCACATACAGAGGGTCACGTGATGACCGCGGGTTCGCAGCAATCAACTCATTTTCCATAATTACAAGTGAGCAATGTCTAATTACTTTTGAACAATTAGATGCAGGCTGCACGTGTTAAAATAGCAGCCGTCTCTGTGTGACTGTTAGCCGACACAGACTGAGAACATCCTGCGTTGACCTGAGGAAAAGCTGCTCCGAGCATCACGGCGACACAACGTGACCTGCCCGGCCCAATTTCCAACACTGGTTACTGATGCTTTTCATTCACGTCTAACTGCAGACGTCACGCAGAAGCTCCTGTCACCTGTTTCCCAACAACGAACTCTTCAAAAGTCCCTCAGATCTTTTCTTCCTGCTGTCCTAATCCAAAATCTGAATCAGCTGGATCAGCTCAGCATTATCATGCCTGCCACAGAGCACGACTGGATGTGGCATCTGCATTTCTTATGTTTCTCCCGTCTGTAAGATTTCTAACGGTTTGTTTTAACTTAATAATGCAGAAGTGGCAAAGTGCAGGCTCTGCTTGTTCTCCAACCGGTCCTGCACAAATCTTATCATCCAGTTTGAGATGGATTGAGCTCAGCAGACCCGGGTCATCAGCGGTGGGCAGTGCAGGGACGGTTCCTGTTACCGTGGCATTAATTACTTCTCCTGTGCTTCTCATGTTTGTCTGTGCCTTTTGAAACGTTTCTCTCTTTGCTTGTTTTCAGTATTTGAAGCCTTTTGTGTGTGTGTGTGTGTGTGTCCCTGCTGCTTGTGGGTTTGCACGTGTTTTATCAGGCTGCAGTGCATCGACTTGTCAGGGCCACAGCACATGACCATATTTCTGTCAGTCGACAATAACACTCAAACAGCTCGATTCTCTCGCTAAACTAAAACACAAACTTAAACACCTTCTTCAACCTGAACCTCAGGTTCCATTTATTAAGTGGAAAAAGTGCAGGCCAGCTAGTTAATTAGCAGCAGCGTCTTAAACATCGAGTAGGTTCATCTGAAATGTCTTGTGCCTCCCCGTGCAGCATTCCTGGTACATTCATTAGAGGTAAAGAGCATTTTTGACATTTTCACACCTTCCAGTTCGACCCTTTTTATATTAAACTATTAACTATTGCAAAAGTAGTGGTGGACTGAAAATCAACATATCCACCACACTCTGACAGTATCATATATTATTTATTGTCTATTCAAACTTTCATTAGGGCATCACTGTATCCTCAGCCTGAAAACTCTGGGCCCTCAACTAGGATTAATATTATTCAAAATAAACTTCTACAGGTTTTAATACGTTGGGCTGCACATCAAAGATACAACTTCTACTACTGCACTATTGCCAAGCAAGCAAATCAAGACATGATTTGCCATGAACCCAATCACAGTCGAAAAGCAAGAAGCTCTAATGGTAACAGGGATTTACTAATAGTATTTCATCTAAATTTTCAGATCGTGCTGTCCCCTGTCAGTATCGGAAATGTTCTAATATTGCAAGCTCTGTTTGATTCATCAGGAAATGCAAAATAGGTGAGCTGAACCGTGGAGCCAAGTGTGGAAAATGAACTATGAATAGTTCCTTTTAAAGGTCAGTCATGCCTCATTTACAGAACATAATTGAATCACTTGCTTGGGGAATACATGTGATTCTCTCACCAACGTCTAATTGACTTTATTTTAGACCATTAAAACGAGAAACTCAGAAGAAGTTACACTTCGCCAGAACGGGCACATATGCTCCGTGGCATTAGGTGTAACTGGACACGCGTCCACTAAATCGAGTGGGTCCATTACAGTTGTGGAAGTAGTGCGCTCGAGCCAAATCCAAGAGCGCTGCAGAATGACTGAAGCGGACGTGCACAAGCAGCGTCTGCTTCGATGCATCCTAATGCAGAGCAGGCTGACAGCACATTTGTCCCAACTAACCTGCTGCAGACGCCGAGCGTAACGGAGGTGATGCCCCCCCCCACGGTTGGCCCCTTAACGTCGAAGGCAATAAGGTCGACTCAGGGCGGTGTCAACAGTCTATTCTTTCCAGGACAAATGCACAAAAGTTTTTGTCCGGTTTGGATGTCAGTGCAATGCACGACTTCCTGTATGTCGCCATGTACAAAGGTGGATAATGTTCCAGGAGGGATTTACACAAGCCCACGAACAGAACAAGCCTGGTGGAAGGTCCAGAGTTAATATGAAAGAAGAGCTTCCTCTAGCGTTTTTTTTTTTTATTCACATTTGGTTTCTTGCTGAACATCTGTGATATGTACAAGTTTTGTTTGCAACTTCAACTGATGAAAGGTGGAAACAGATTTGTTCCACCACCACAAACATCACGAATAAAAAGGGAGAGATCGCTGCAGCTGTAAGAGCAGCAATAGCAACAAACTCCTTCATTTAAGGAGAGATTGTCAGGGTTTCTTTAAGTAGACAATCATGAATTTTTATCAATATCATTATCAATACTGACCGATCCTGGTGACATTTATTTCCATATAACAAAAACTTTAAACAAGAGTGAATAAAAATGGAAGTAGACGGACAACAGATGTGTGATTCACAGTTTGCGGTGCCATCTTTCTTTCATCATGCTCTCGCTTTCAAGCTTGGGAGCTTTTTCAGATCCAATCTCTTTTTACAATGCCCACACCAAGGCTCCGGCAGTCACTCTGCACAGATTAATCTGAGAGACTTCAGCAGCAGAAAGTCAACCTGAGAGACGGGGGCCGGATTCTGTCTGTGCCGCGATGGGCTCGGCTGGAAGATCTGCACGAACAGCCGTGAAGTTCACAGAAAAGTGAAGTCCAAAGCAAAGGAAAAAATACTACAGAGCTTCCAGAATGTACTACTATTCTCAGAAATATCAGAATACATTTGTAAGAATATTAAGTCACTACACTAAAGAATCATTAAAGATGTGAAAGACATCTGCTTTCATTATTTTGGATATCAATTTTTTCAGTATGAAAAGGATTTGAGTCATTCATGAAAAATCAACACATTATCTATTTTCACTAACACGTTAGAAACTTTATGGTCAGTTCATTCTGTGGTTACAAATGTAAATTGTGAATTATTTAGTTTGACTTTGGGAATTTCACACCTGCATTCAGACTTTGTTGTAAAAGGTGCCTCGAACCACAGACTGGATCTCTGTCTAAGGTGGTTTCGATGTGGATCACACTGAACCATGATGTCCAGTGTGAGACACTTTCTGTTTTGAGGGTTCAGATTAATAGGAGGAAGTTGAATCAGACTTTTTCTATTAAATAAAAGAAGAAGAAATAAACTGAACAAGGTAAAAAATGAGCTGTGGGAGACAGAAATAATTTTAACTTTGTCTAAAGAAGAAATGCAAAAAACGTTTCTGAGAGAATAACAGGAGATTTTGAAGGTGGGGGACCAGAGCCACTTAAAAGTAAAGAAACTACGACGGTGGGATCGCGTAAGAAAAAGCTCACACAGGACACAACAGGATGTAGAATGTTGTTCTTTCGGGAGCTGTGAAAACTAAAGGGTCAAACCCAAATCAATGGGGTCATGTGCAAACAATTTGACAAAAACATGGAGTTTCAGGTGTGAAACGACCAAACCTTTTACCAACAATCTCACAAGAATACATAGAAACTAAAGCGAGAGGCTGACGTCCCTGACCCAGAGAAACACAACGACAGCTGCACAGACCCGGGACAACCAACACGGAAACTATTCAGCGACTTTGAGTTTTAATGACGTTGTCATGTTTGGACGCAGCATCACACTGTACATCTGCAGCCAAAGTGAAGCTAATAAAAAGGATGGAATCCTGTAACCCGAGTCAATACGGAGTCAACAAGTCTGGGCTGTGACAGGTTTATTGAGCCTTTTCATTCGGGGAGACGAAGCCTTAGCTGCTGTGCACACAGATAAGGGATGATTGCAGAGGAGAGCAGCCAGACACGGCGATGCAAAGCTCGGAACAAGCGACAGTCAAAATTAACACAAAATGGTGCCGAGCAACAGCACGAAGGGCAGAGAAATGAGGGAATAAAGCAAAAATCGCCCTCTCGGATCTCCGTCTGTCGACAGGATCGCAGCCGAGGCCTCACGCGAAACATGATGAATTCAGATGTAGCCCGTTTCCATTTCCTCCCCCTTTATCTCTCCACCGTGAGATATCGACAAATCTCAGATGATAATTCCCGCCTCGGGGCTCAGCAATTCGGTTTGGTGGACAGAGCTTTTACAGTAGCTTTGATCATGGCGAGCTGCTTGAGGGGATGTGACATTTTCTCTGCCTGCGACTACAAGGCCGGTGGCTTCTTCCTGTCTGTGATTGCTGTTGGAGGTATCACGGAGCCACGGCCCAACGTGCAGAGACGCCGCCGCTTCAATGCTCGTTCCTCATTGGTTCGAGAACTGCTTCTCCTGCCACAGAATATGTGAAGTTTTGAGGACAGGCTGAGAACGACTCACGCATTAAATGCCGTAAACTGTTTGCCGCCGTCGTTTCATTAAAGCAGGATCTACAGCCGACATTTTTTTTAATCTGATCAAGCGGATAGAAAACACGGCCGACGCACTGCAGCATTTTACAAGCTTTATCGGAGTAAATGAAAAGAAAGGCTTTATGAATTTGGAATGAAGGAAGAAAACTGAGCTTAAACTAATTCAACCGGCTCTACCTCCTGTTGGAAAGACAAACTTTTTAGTTCAACAAGTGTCAAACTTACCTCCCAGCAGCTCACACCTGTTTCCTGATTGCTTCCTCCTGCTCTTCTTCGTTGGTGTGTAAAGGGCAGCCGGCTCCCTCCTTCTCGTGCTGCTGCCACCCTCCGAATCACACGTTTGAATCCTCTTGTTTTCCCATCACTTTCTCAAATACTGTTATTTTCTGCTAAACCAATCTTCCGGAACTTTTTTTTTTCCATCTTGTTTTCTCTCTCTGGCCCACACCTGATGGTAATGGGAATTACTTCAAACGCTTTCCTTTTTTACACACTTTGCCGCATTGAAAATGAAGGTGTAACATGAAAAATAATTTACGAACTA
The DNA here is from genome assembly GCA_033026295.1 of Channa striata. Classification (NCBI taxonomy): domain Eukaryota; kingdom Metazoa; phylum Chordata; class Actinopteri; order Anabantiformes; family Channidae; genus Channa; species Channa striata. Next base: position 15,184,143 of record CM065185.1, on the reverse strand, counting down.
TAATGAAATGAAAAAAGTATTAAAAATAAAAACAAAACAAAACATAGAAATCTACTCCTACCCTGTTCCTACTGTTGGCAACGGTTTCTACTCGCATCTTCATATCTTCAGTTTTGACTCCTTCTTTTCTCTGTAAATTTATCCACCTTTGCCTGAGTTGAAAAGCCTGTAGCCGCTGATGCCAACAGGATCTGATAAATTAGGTCTTACCAGTTTCCTGTGCGAACAACACCGCTGACCTGCCATCAGCATTTCCTCCGACTGCACAAACAGTCTGTTGCAAAAGAATTGGAACAGTAAAGTCTTTTGTTTTTGCTGAAGACGTGTGGGATATAAACTTTCATCAGATGGTATTTACCCTCATCTCCCCTCTGCTCGTGGACGTCATTGGCGATGTCATGTTGTCAACATGTGCACAAGAACACACGTGGTTTTTTTATGAGAATGTTTGCGCGGTGCCTCTGATTGTTTGTCCTCTTTTCTCAGATTCAATATCACTTGCTAGTCTGAAATCGACAGCCTTCTGATATACATGTTGATTTTTCCCTTTTAATAACTAAAAGGTGAAGGCAAAGCACACGTCTAAAACCAAGAACTGTTATTTCAAACTATTTGATCCCAGGGTCCTCCGTCTATTTGATCCTGGGTAGCAATAAACTCCCTAAACGTTGGTCATCTGATCTAAAAGGTGCTGCGTTCTCTGCTGTTTAAGATGTTAACATGCAAATAAAGAAAAAAACTGAAATTCTGAACTTTCATTGGATGTGCATGTTTGATCCAACACCCAAATGACTTTCAGCAAAAGTCTGTAAAAGCTGCCTTGCTATTCCAATACTTTTGGAGGGGACTGTGGGCTCTTTTTTCGTCTGTAAATCCCATTTCAGACCTGTAACTACAGCAGCTGCTCCTTTGGTTTATGTTGCAGGATTCTTTTAACCCATCAGTGATTTCCTTTCTTTCCCTTTTTTCTGTCTTTCTTTTTTTTTTTGCTCCTGGTATTTTCCTCCAACCTGACTCTTAGTCTGGTGATGCTGATGCTTTTAAAGCAGCTGCCCCTCAGAGGACCCTGGGAAATTAAGGAAAATTCAATGTACCTTTATTCTGTAATTGCCACTTACTTCGGTTTAGCAAAGGTCGTCTCGCTTAAAAGAGAAAATGACAAATAGCACGGCGCTTATCTGACGCAAAGAAAATACTCTGAAAAAAAGCCTGTTTCTCGTGCACTTTCACCGACCAGGTTAACACCGGGATAAAACGGCTCTTTCAGCTCATGAGCAGTGTTTGAATGTGGACGCAGACCCGCTCAAACCAAAAAGCTCCTTCTCTGTTTGTGTTTCAAACAGGAGGTTTTCCCAGCCTGAAGAACGCAGCGTCCCACTGCACTAAATCAGACATGTGCTTCGTTGTCGACACAAAAACAACAATTTGAATCGCAGCAATCAGAGCACAATTTCCATTGTAACTCATTTTGGAGAAACTCCGAATTATGAAGTGTGACATGTTAAAGGAGGCCTCTGATGAAAAGCTAAATCGTGTCTTGTTATAGTCCTCATTTAAATGTAAAGACTAAGTGTTCCCGCCACCCATGGCTGTTAACTTTAATGACTTCAATCACCACAGTCGACTTGTTTTAGAGACACCCGTCTGTGGCTCTATCTCCAACTCGCTGCTTTGCACTGGCCCTGAGACGTGCCTCGATTGCACAAGAGAACACCTGACACAATCGAAACCGAATCAATGTTTCCTAAAAGCAACTTCTTTCCTCATCCAAGTTTGAAATTGGCTCACGAAGAAAAGAAAAAAAAAAAACTGCTTCTTTAAAACCATTTTTATACCATTTCCCCCTCAGCCTACGTACATCCATCTAACAGTGGAAATATTTACCTGCCATCGTCCTGATGCCGTGCCTGTCGTCGATGTGTGAATTCACTGTGCGAATACCATTTTAACACACAGAGATAAGGTGACACAACTTCATCTCCCACTCTCACGGGATCAGCTCACAGCTGTCAGGATGATTTGTGGCATCACACATATCATTTATAATCAGATTTATACTTTGTGTTTCAGGAAACATATGGTAAAAGGATTATTTCCCCCTGGCGCTAACGCTATGGCTTCATTCTAATCCTTTTCTGTTGGCAGCAGTGGACTGGCAGCTACAGTCGTCCACACTGTGGGTCAGCAGATGTTAATGTTTGCAGTGTAAAGATGATCAATCGGGGTTCCCTGCTGATGCCCGTAAAATGGACCAGAGTGAATAAAGTTCTCATTTGGATGGTGGGTAATAGCTGTCAACATAAACACGGCTCGTGTTTCCCTTCTATGGAGCAGTTCACATCCAGCAGTGTGAATTAGTGTGTTTGCATAGGAGCGGCTGACAGGAAATACATTCGAACCTCAGCTGTTAACCGGTCAACGCCGTGGAAATGGATTGTTTGTCATTAAATGCTCGTTTCGGCTAATTTTATTCGGGTTGACACCACGAGAAGCAGAAGGGAGAGTAAACAAAGTCTGTTAATACATGCAAGACTCGCTGCGTGGTGTTTGCTGACAAAAAGATTAGCCGATCCATCACATCTAAGTGCACTGATTCCACAGTCCCCTTAAAGCAGTTACTTGGCCTGCGTGGCGACGTGCGCATTGCAGCTGCAGCTTCGAGGTTTCCTCCGTCTAGTCCCCGCTCGCTTCTTAGGTTTGTTTATGTGCACCCTGAAGGGGCTTTCTGTCTAAATCAATTCCCACTGGGGTTTTTATTATCCTAAACGCTCCCCGCGCATTGTTCGTGGTGTCGCTGTGTATTCCATTCTGCTGCGCCGCATTTCTGTATTCTGCAGGACCCTCAAGAGCAGAGTGATGCTGCTAATTTGTTGACAATTTCAAGCCAAGTTGTTTTTTTCTGTTCCTGTAAAATCTGTGATACGCTTTTATTTTTGAAAAGTGCGTCTGTAAGAATGCACGAGAAAGCTAATGACTGTACTTCCTAAAAGTGTTGAAGTGCTGCTTTAAGTGTTGATATGATGTAAAATTACTTTCAGAAACTGACCTGTTATTGGTGCGAATGTCACTCAATGTGGTGCATTGATTTCTGCATCATTCACTGAGCAGCTCCTTCGCCCGTCTGCACTGCATGGATTTACAGTGGCTATTGTTAAATCATTAATAAAGTAATGAAACAGCTGATAAGACTGGTATCGTGCCACTAAATGCCGAGGGATCTGTCATCGGTCAGGATGTATCCGTCTTGGCCAGGTCGTCGATAGGTGTAACCCTCACCACGACCATCTCATTTCTGTGCCTAAATCTAACTCTAAGTATGTAGAAGTATGTGTGGGCCTAAACAAAGTGACCTACTGAACCCGCTACCTACTGACCCATAGCTACACTGCTGGAACAGCAGACAATGGGCACTGAATGGTGTGACAACATCCGAAGCTGGTGATCAAATCGAATCACACTACACAATTTTCTATGTGAGTTAATTTGTGATGGAAGAGAAAGAGGAAAAATGAATTAAACATAAATAAAAGCACTCCAGTTAGGCTTGAAATATCATGATTAGTAATATCAAGAATAGGACGAACATGAGGTCACGGTGTCTTAACCTTTGACCACCATCCTTGAGACCAAATGGACATTTGTGCCAATTTGGAAATTCTTTCAAGGTGATTTGCTGAAATGTCACTTTCATGTGACAAACTGCCAAAAAAATTTGTGCTTTTGGCCACGGCAACATAAAAATCCGACTACAGAAACAGTTTCGTTTCAAGTCTTGGCAATTGAAAAGAAAATCTCAACGTGTTACTCTAACACTTCGATGGAGCTAAAGTGCATTTGTAGGGAAAAGCATGTGTTGGATCAGTGGTTGCAGAAACAAGAGACAAATTTTTTTCCTTCTGTATTTGTGCCAGAAGGGAAGTACAGTCTGCCAGTCAATCCTGACGTAAACTGCAAACCAATCAGTATCTGTATTAGTCAGATTGTTAAAACTAAAACGAGCTGATACATTAAAAAATTGAAACATGGGTGAACGTGTGCATGCTTCACTCAATCAACGACACGAACAACAAAAAAGCTGGATTTTTAGCAAAGTTAGTGGGTTGTAGGGTTTGTGGTTCGATGAGCTCTGACTGCAAGGAGCTCCGAGGTTGTCCAGGAACGTGTTACGTGTACAGGTTCGGATTAATCTCCTGTCGGGATTTAACAGAACCCTGACACTCTCCTCTGCAACTGTCGTGCTGTACAAGGCGCGAATCCATGAACTGAATGAACAACAGCGCTTAAGGAAGGATATGAGTTCATACATCAGGAGGTGCTTGACACTGCTGCACTTCGGGGATCAATATTTCAGGAAATCAATGCTGTGTTTCCTAAAGGCATGGAGTCTGTGTGGCTGGGCCTCTGACCTTTGAGACGCCTCCCGTTTTGAGATGCCGGCTGACCTGCAGTAACCTGACCTGGAGCCAACACGGAGCCCGTCAGAGATGGAGCTGTAGGTGGTCAGTGTTCTCACGCTGGGTACCAGCGCGTTCTGTAAGTGTCCAGTCATGCGTGCGCTGTGTGTGTCGTCCATGGACATCTGATCACATAGTATCATGTCCTCAAGGTCGTCTCATACACACTGGGTAATTGCACCTCCATGCCACAGAAAGGCTTCCTAATGAGGGAGCAGCACAGCCACAAGAGAGTCTGTCTGAAGTCATAAATGATGTTTCTTCCTTTAAAAAACAATCAGTGTAATTGGCTTGTTTCTCACGTCATCTCACTTGTTTGCTCGTATTTATAAGTCACAAGTTAAAGTTTACAATGTAATTACATTGAAACAAAGATTTATTTTATGTCTCACTGCTTCTGTACATTAAAAAACTGGAAACGTTCACATTTTCTGGACTATAAAAAGATCCACCTCGCTCATTAATTTCTGACTTGGGTCAAATATGGCTGCTGATAATTAACGTCTCTTGCTGGACATCAATATCTGTACAAATGCTATCAGAAAATCTTACTGTTTGTGATGCATTGTTTTGCATTTTAGTTTAGAACTGGAATGTTCTGGTAAGATTTGTTTTGGCATTTCAGCTTTTTCTAGGTCTGGTTTCACATAACACAGAAAAATAATACTGTGTATTTATGTTTATGCCTCATTAAATATTATTTATCAATGTATTTTGTGAATAAAAGGAGGATGACGAAGAAAATGTGTCTATTCATCCATATATTATCATAGCAGATTTATGTGACACCAAACTTCATAGAAATTCCTACATAAAATGACACATTATTTGTATTAGTTTTGACCATGTTGCATCAATTTAAAGTTAATATTAAGTAAATTCAATTTTTTAACTTTATTCAGTGTTGATCCTTAATTTTATCAGTTTTTGTATGTCAGGACTAAATAAACTAAAAACTCAATTTTCATGTTTCATTTGCCTTTACTGCCATTTTTAGTGTAAACTGCACCACCTCAGCATTATATTAGTCGAGCATCCTTTTGAATTAAATTAGGTTCATAATTAGCTCTACAAATCCCCTATGCTTTCCTACTGTTAAAATGTTCTCTGTGCCTGTAGTTTCAGTTAACAAAGTTCATTTCCATAAAAGGTTAAATTACTTTTTTTCAGCAAAGAATAAAGTAATGTTTCATATGTAGTAAATCCAGCGAGAATCAAGATGGTCTTGAAAATTCAAAAAACGTCCTTATCCAGGTTTCAGTAGTAATGTAGATTAAAAGTTGTTTTCTTTAAAAATACCCATTAATTTCTGTGTGGGGAATCCCAGCCATCCCACAGCGCTAACTCCCCAGCCCCCTGCTCCCCCCAGAGGGATGGATCAAATGCAAAGGACAAATTTGACTGTAACTTGTATCTGCAAATGTATGTGAGCTCGAAGTGATGAATAAAGTTGATCTTCATTTTCTGCAAAACTATGAATTTCTGGTTTTGAGTATTGAGTCTCGCTTTTGAACCTTCTGTCCTTCTAAGACCATTTGAAGTTAAACCAGTTAGTGTTTCAACCTCAAATTAAATTACTTCTCTCCTTGCTCTGCCTAACAATGGTTGAGTCACTGTACATATTCATTTTTCATTTAAGTTCGCTCTCAACACTGTATATTGTCTAGTCAACAGCAACATTGTCTTTGTGTAAACCTCTGACAAAGTATTTGTGATGTAAAATAGGTAATAAGCATAAAAAGTACCTGCAACCAGCCACAAAACGTCAAAAGATAGTTGCAAACAGACACAAAATGTCCAAAAGTAGAGAAAAATAAAAGAATTATCAAAAGCAGACAATAAATGACCAAAAAAGCCAGAAAAGTCACAGACATTAGACAGAAACAAGATGAAAAAAACAGACACAACAAGCCAAAAATGACCAACAACAGAAGCACAAGAACCCGAAAATGTTAAATGACTCAAAAATGATTAAACTAAAACTTTAAAAATGCATAAAACACCCACGGAAGTCCAAACATGTATGAAAAATGACAACAACAGATCCAAAATTACTACAAATTGGCAATAACATCGCCAGAAAAAGTCCAAGAAGTTTCAAAATAGGTGCAAAATCATATGAAAAAGATACAAAATTGGCACAAAACGTTTTTTAAAAATGAAAAACATCAAATCACCAAAAAAAGAAAAGAAAAAAATGGGGGGGGGTCTGTGCCCAAAGGCCTCTTTTTCTCACAGTCCATACACAGTGACGACATAAATGAGTCCTTCTTTAATGAAAACAATACTTTATTTGGGTTATGTATTACTTCTTATTTACACAAACAAATGCCTATGAAAGATATCTACTGCTGTCCGTATAAATCAAACTTTACTATTACAGCTACAGAGGCAGAGAATGGGATGTTGTGCAAGTACAAAATACACTAATAGCTCTACGGTTACAGTAAAAATGCCGTTAGGTTAGCCAACATTCATGCGTGAGAGCTGTTATACTGTACTGAAGAAGGCATACAAACCGCTGCTGAACTTACAAAAAGCTTAAACACCTCGACGTGCCGACCACACTTGCCGTTTGCTCAAGTATTTTTGACTTAGGTCTTGCAGATTTCCTATGACCTGGATGACCGAGAATCTTCAGACACAAAAAAAAGCCAAGTACAGTAACTATACAGGTGCATTATGGGTCACCACATTTCTCATTGTCCTGTACAAGGTCAAGTGGAAAGATTTTTGAAAGGAAAAGACAATTTAAAAAGCTAAGTGGAGGCAGTGAAAGGCGGGAATAAATTAGCAGATGATGATGAATAAATGGCAAGGAAAAGAATGGAAACAAAATGAATTAGTGAACACAGTCAAAATATGAATAATTTAAGGGGCATGAATAAATGCGATTCTGAATGAGAAAACCATTATAAATATGAAGACTTTGTTTCGGAAAAGCTTTCAGTTTGAAGAGAAAAAGGAGCGGCAGAGTTTATCTCTACTTCATTGTTCAGGATTTCTAAAAGTTGCCTTTCTTGGGGAAAACGTCTTACCTGCCACGTGGTTTGTAATGAAGTAAGTTTGTTTTAATTTGTGCTCTGGTTCGTTCAAAGCAAGAGGAACATTTTCACATGGAGAATATCTTAATTTCGTATAGTTGCTCCTGATTTGAAACCAGGGGAAGTGGCTAGGTGCCCTTAAACACAATTGTACAAAATGCACAAAACCAGTTAGAGAAATCAAATAAATTAAGAAATGCATCAAATTCAACATTCAAGAGAAACTATCCATTTGTTTAAGAGTCATCCTCAGTTTTAATGATGTGGAAAAGTGTCACGTTGAACAGGACCTGGTGGCCGTTGTTCCAGCCGTAAAGGGCACGGTCCCTGGCGTTGTAGTCCAACATAGACATGTGGAAGTACTGGTTGTGAAAGGGAATGTCTGTATACTCGTATGTGGAGGTTTTGGTGGAGTAGGCGTAGTACACCTTAGCGCCGGTCAAATGGGAATTAGTAATGTAGAGCGTCCCACAGATCATGAAAGACTCGCCGGCGTTCCTCTTTGAGTATTCTGTGTTCCACGTTTTGAGGATCTGCAGCGTGTCCGGATTCAGCTGGCTGATGACAATGTTCCCAGCGTTCTGGTTGGTTGCGTACACGGCCCACAGGCCCAGCTCATCCGCCATCAGGTCGATGTCTGAAAAGCCTCCCCAGGTGTAGGGGTAGACGTTATGAAAGCCTGCGGACTCCAGAGCCCTCTGCGTGACCACGCGGCCCGTCTCGAAGCTGTACCTCACTATGATGTTGCTCTGCATCTTGTTGTAGTACAGAGAACCGTTGTACACCACGTGGTTGGTTCCAGCCCATTTGAACGGAAGGTTGTAGGTTCTTGACTCGACTCCAGCCACAAAATCAGCGATGGATTTAAACTCTTTGACTATCTTGTTGTTGGTGTAGCTGTCCATGTACCAGACCTGGGGACAAACAAGTACACACAGTCAACAGTCCTGTGATTGTCAGCTTCGGCTGCTTGGCCTCAGGCAACTCTGATTTCTTTACACTTTCGGGATTCACAGCATGTAAAACAGAAACACCATACTGTGTAGAAAACAGGGCATTTACTAAGAAAGAGAATGGCAGAATACACACACTCCATGAACACACAGTGACCAAAACGTTTCTTGAAATCCAGACATTCACTGATGGACATTAATTGTCTTTTATTGGAATTGATAAGGTCAAACTGGGAGTGAGAGGGAGAAACTGCAGCAGAAAGAGATGTTTTGCTTTTATAACCCTAGAAATCTGCATCCTAGTGTGATAAAGAATTAGTTATTGTTTTTTTATTTTAAAGTTTTTTATAAATATATTTAATAAGTAAGGAGTTTTGTTTGCTGACTAGTAGTACTATGAAACTGTGGTTTCAGAATTAGGCCAAGTTTCAGTTTTATTTGCACCTGTTTGTAACTGTGTGTGCACATAACATCACGTTACAGTAAAATTCCAAAGGCAAAGGCAGGTACAGGCGACTGCTAGTGTTAGCACTAAGTTGAAACTTTCAAAAAATATTATGAATAATACTTAAAGCAAGGAGAAAAGTTGTGTTAAAAGCCTTCACCAAATGGAACAAAAGACATAACATATCATGACATAACATATCATGACATAACATATCATGACATAACATAACATAACATAACGTAATGTTAAAATATAAAATACATTTACATTTAGTCAATATGACATAACACAACACAACACAACATGACATAACAAAACAAAGCATAACATGACAAAACATGACAACGCATTACATGACATGACAAAACATAGCATAGCATAGCATGACATAACATAACATGACATGAGATAACATAGCCTAACCCAACCTAACCTAACTGTACATGATAATATAATATAACCTATAACCCCTGATGTGATATAACATACTGTATGTCATGTCATCTCATGTCATGTTACAGTAACATAACATAAGATAACATTCATAGCATCATGTCATGTCCAAATAATCCAAGCTACTTAAAACAGTTTTGAAAAAATTGGAACTCTGTTGCCTGCTCTTGATAAAAAAATCATCACAAACACGTCCAGCCTGAAGCTGGCATCGGATCAGGTACTGATGGCATCCATCCATGGCTTTTTAAAACGGCTTGTTGGACCTTTATTTTGAAAGTGCATTTAATTTCATTTTAAGACCACAGCATCCTTCACAGGCAGACGATAAATGTGTCTAGTGCACATTGGATAATTGACAAACTCTCAGACATCATGTGGTGGATATATTGGCTTTTGCCCACAGTGGTTTTCTTTCAATGATGAAGACACTGTGTCAAGTAAAAAAAAAAAAAAACGGTTAAAAGAACCATTAAGTCAGACAGTGTTATTTTCCACACACACAGAAAAAGTCCCGAAAGTGACATCATGTTCTGGACTGGAATACAGTTTGAATTCAGAAACAAAAAGTTTTACTTGGTATGGTGTGGAACCTCAGCATCGTCTCTTTCCCCTGAACAACAGGAGGGAAGCAGCTGTATGTAAATTATCACGCTGCTTCGTGTTACTTCAAACGACTGCAACATAAAGAAAGGCACATTAGCTGGACTCACCCTGTTGTTTTTGGGAGACGCCTGTGGGTCAGTCATCCAGGCTCCGAATCTGGTTCCTGAGGTTTTCACGGTCAGCGGCCCAGTGATCTTCATTAGTTTCCCGCATGCTGTGAACACATCACACAGCTCTGGTCGGACACAGCACAAATGTCTCTCGCCCCACATGATAAAAGCGCAGCCAAATGTTAGGAGGCTAAAACTGGAAGGAATATCAAAACGCTGGAGTTCCTAAATCTGATTGTGGCCAAGTTTTTGGTTCGGCGTGGTTTGTATGCAATTCTGGTGTGTCATAGCCACATATTTTAAAAATTGAAGTACTTGCACTGCACTTAATTCATCTTTCCAGACACTTTAATTGTGCCAAATGACAGTAGGATATCACCGGCACGCAAGCTTGCACGCTCGCTGTTAAGTATTTAACTGCTATTTTACTCAATCAATCAGAGCTCTTGCAAAATGAATGTTTGAGCAGTCATCTCGAGCTCAGACAGATTTCTAGCCACATCCCATTAGTATTCCCATGTTAGCTATTCATGATGATACTTTGACAAGCCCCATCAATGTTCATAACCTGGCAGTTGGCAAAATGGAGCTTTAGTTATGCAAACCTTTAGCAGAGATAAAGCTGCTCTGGAGGCCAAATCGATCTTATTACTGGAGTTAAAAACTGTGAATGGAAAAGAAGAAACCTCCAGAAATCAAAACTAAAAAATGACTTTTAAAGGGCTGTACAGAGGCTTGAGAATGGTGCCCACATTTACCTTCGGCTTAGATAGCTGTTTGTTGTGAATGGAGGTTTTTCTCCGTCTATTAACACAACTAACATTTCTTTGCTCTGTATCTACGTTATCTTTTATTTTTTGGTAGCTGAAATGTGCCCGTCACTCCAGCAGTAAACTGGGGCCGCCATGCTTGGCTGCGAATGCTCTGCACTTACTGAGTTTGCTCATGCAGTTGCGAAGACGATTTTCCAGGTTTACCACCCTCTGCTGCAGCTCCTCGTAGTCGTAGGCTCCCATTTCCTCCTGGATGCCCATCAACACGCCAGACAGGTTCCTGATCTCCTCTTTGAACTGGGAGATGAGCTTGGCATCTGTCTTGTACTGCTCCAGGACAGGGATGAGTGGCTGCAGGGACTCCATCTTTCCTTTTAGCTCCTAGGAAAAAACACAAGAGTCCATCACATCTCTCAGTCTGGTGGAACAATTCTGTGGAAGCCCTGTCCTTTGAAAATAGATTAAAACTCATGAAAGGCTTCAATAAGAGCTGAACCAATGGATAATTGATATACTTTATGAAAAAACATGATCTGCCCTCAGTGTCCATGCTGGGCATTTCTTTTCAAACTAGACAGATATTGTCCTTGCTGGTCAGTGGTAGGCCTGTATAATTCTTATCAGGAGTTATCAGCTCAGATGCTTCTCGGGGATCTTTAGAAGAGATCGTTCCCTGGCACTCCTCTGAAGTTTCTTTCAGCCTTAAGCATCAAACAAAAACACACCTGAAAGTTTTTGTTGATGAGCGTCTTCCTGTCCGATTCAATCTGTCGGAACTTTGACCGCAGGCCTTTGATCTGGCTCTCCATTCTCATGATGTACTGAAAGTCCCTCTGCGTCCGGAGGTTCAGCACCTCGATTGACTGCGACATGTTCTGCACCTTTTGAGAAGAATGAAACAGTACAGCATTGATTTTTCCGCCCGGCACGAGATTAAAATGTCTTCTGTGTTCAGCCATTTGTGGAAGCCTGAAACACTCCAACTTCCCAAGGAACAAATCAACATTTTGACCTCCAGCGTGTCTTTTAACCGTCCATACATAAGTTTAGCAGAGCCTTGAAGGAGTTTTACACGGCCACAGGATTATCACGTTTTGTCTCTCTCCCTTTTTCACTATTTATTTCACACATTGCCAGGTTTGATAGCACATTTCCGAGCAGATATTTGACACAGTGTCACCTAGCTCACTAGGTTTGTAGGGCGACACGTGTTCCTTTCTTCCGTCCTTCTTTGGCCCTAATTGTGACCAAACAACATTACTGGAGCACACGACCAGCAAAGTGGCACGACGCTCACACACATTGTCTCTGGCTCTGGCAGAGGCATCCTGAAATGGCCTCACTGAAGCCCGGAGGCTACTTAGTACATTAGTGTCAAAGGCCCTGGTGAATGACAGCGAGCAGCCTCTGGCATACAGCACTAAAATGTAGGCTACAGCAATGTTTTATTACGCGGCTTTCTAATTGGGAAAAGTGAGTCCAGCGCCATGTTTGTTTGGAGATAAATCACTATCACTCATGTCACATCTTTTTTTTTTTAAATCTATGGTGGTAGATGAATAAAAATAATCCAAAACACTGAGTATATTCCACTTTCTGGCACAAATAATTCTCCCAATCATATGCATAATGCCTGATAATACTTCAAACCTCAGCAATAGCTTTAAAAGGTTTGTTGCAAAAATATAAATAAATAAATGAAAAAAAAGAGGGGTACTCCAGTTCTGTGAAGGTGAGATAGAGAGTGTTCTCATCTTCACAAGCAGCCATTCAGCTGATGCCATCCATGAAATATATGTGGAAGTGGAAAATAGGGTTATGGACCCGGCTGGTGCAATATCTCCGAGGATTAGGGCAACAAAGAGGCGCGAATAACGATAGAAATCAACGTGTCTTTATGTCTATATGGATATAAGTTTGTTGTTTGCTTCTAAAAAGTGTGTGTGTTAGAGAGAGAGTGAATGTGTGTGTGTGTGTGTGTGTGTGCCGTCACATAAACAGACCTTCTCCAGGAGCTGGCGGAGCTGTCTGCCTTTGGCATCTCTGGAACACAGATTCTGTTCAGGTGCCACCACTGTGCAGATACAACGCCCATCTGCATCCTGTGCTGAGCTGTACACCTGCCACCCCTCCTTTGGCCTGATGGTCTGCACGCAGAAACACAGCCACGCTCGTAAACACACGCACACAACACACATCTACGGGCAGATGCACGCAACGCCGATCATATCACTATCATGAAATTGCGGCACATGGTTGTTTCGTTTGCTTATTGTTTTTCCCGTGTGATTCATCCATTCTAGTGGCTTATGCCCCCAACGCTTTGACGCCAAGCAATTCCACTGACTTATAAAAAAGTCGGGGCTTAGAAAGAACAAGTGCCTCTGCTGTAAGATATTCCTCCACTCACACTATACAGTCTCCAGTGAATTTCCTCTTCAACAATAAATAGTGTTTCCTGGCCTTGATGAATAACCCGAGTGTTGAAATTCCTCGCTTTCTCCTGACTAGGCCTTCCAATACTTTAAGTGAAAGTCCTGCTGGGAGACGCAGATAAACCCGATTTGTGGGAGCTATTCCCGTTCTTTATTGCATTCAATATGCTCCACAGCACGGGAGAATAAAGCCTAAAGAACATAAAGATATGCATCATAAGCCAATGCAGAATATTTTAATGCAAAAACCATCAACTGCTGTCGGCAGGAACACAGTAAAAAACTTGTTTTGCTAGAAAATATTGATGAAACTGTCCTGAAGTGCTGGGAAAAGGTTGATACCTATCAGACACGCGAACGTCAGCATTCGAACAATGCTGCTGTTTATCGTCAGCATGGGAAACGAACACAAGCCTCCAGCCAAATAGCGGCAAACTTCGACTGCAGATGGTAAATGGATCTCCAGCGCGAGCCTCTCTGGCAGCCGACCAACTGTTGTTTGGATTTTGTTTTACATCGGAAAACTCAATCTGGTGGAGGAATAACACGCGAAACGTGAGCAGCTTTGGCCTCCACCGGCCTTTGAAGTTGACGGAGTGAAAAGCGAAGTGCCCTGTTTACAGTGCAGGCATCCTTTTCCGACTCCCATTCATCCTCGCCTGTCAAGCCCGAGCTGTTTAAAAGATCATTTCGAATCACTCACGAACGATCATTTCCTCTCTGATCAGGCGAAGACTTCCAGCTAAGGAGGGAGAGAAAGGTTTTTCTCGTCATCTTCACCTATAGTGAGGCAGGGTCTCTGCAGGTTAACTGTATTAATGTTGAAAAAATAAAGTTGTATTGTGAGAACAAGTTTTACGACACAAAATTAATTTTCCGCTTTATGGCTATGCTGGTTTTTAACACTGACTACTCTGTGACATCTTTTTCTCACTCAGATGTTCTTATCTTTATGTATTGAAAAAAAATACACCACCAATCTCCAGAGCATTCATTCTTTTCCTCCATGTGGCCATTATCAGATTGTTAGAAAATTGTTTCAGTTTTTTTCTCAAATCACTGCAGCAGTGACATTTGTGCACCTTCCTATTGGCTGCTTTTTTAAAAATTTGTGATCCAAGAATCATGCATTATTCCGCAGATGTCCCGACATGATTATTAGATTACAGAAACCTGATTGCAGAACATAATAATCTCACCTTTTAAACTCTTCTGTGGAAGAATGTTCTACCTCCCAACTGTTCTGCTCAGCACACATTCCATGAGAAATGACAGTGAAAAGAAATGGAGGTAAAAGTGATATTGCACTGAAATGAGGTCGTGTGTGTTACATTGTAAAATGTAAGAAATTATTAGAGGGACTCGATGTCTCGGTGCACCATGACTGTAACTGGAATCTGCTTCTCTCTCCTGGCATCACAGCTGAATGAGATGAAAGAGGGAGAGAAACATCCTCGGCTCTTCTTTCCCTTACTTTGCTTTGAAAGATTGCTAAAAAAGACGCCAGCCCCACTAATCTGTTAAAACGGTCTTTCTCCTCTGTCTCTTGAGTGACGCACATCCTTTCCCCTCTTGTCACTTGCACATTTCCTCGTATTAAAAGGAGTGTGTGGCTCAGCCAAGCCAGATGCACTCTCCAACCAGGCTTTTTTGTTCGAGAGTTAGTCTGCACAAAGACTTTCCCTAGCATCTAATAATTCAGACAGCTGGTTGCTCTTCTGTTTTGGGGACATTAATTTTGACTTTCAGGCAGATTTAAATATAATTACGGGCACTGACTGAGCCTGTAAACGTCCCCCTGTTATTGTGAACAAACAAACATCGATTCTGCACCTTCTGCCACGGCGAGGTGTTACTGCGTGAGCACGGCGATTTGCAATCGAGACGCTGGCACGGGGACTGTACTCTGCATGGGTGGGATGAACCTAATCGACCATTGTCCTCGTCCAAATGGCTCGGTGATCCGCAGGCTGCTCCACCTAATTTGCGATAACGCTCTCGAAATCTCTCCCATTGCAGGAGCTTCAACTTCCAAAGATGCATTTTCTGTTCGACACAGCAAAACTTCAAAGAAAACTGCACCAGTCATTTCAGTTCAAGTCAATGTTACAACGTTTGCCTGCGTCGAGATATTTAGTGCTGCATCTTCAGCCTGGGGGGGAGAATTTGGACATAATTCACAGCATTTTTTCTTTTTTTAAACAATAATTGAACTCTCTCCTAAAAGTGAGTTATATGCCTGGCAACACTCCACGATCAATATGGCAGAAGCAGGCAATAAACACGAGTGCTGCTTTCAATTCAGTGGTATGAATTGATTTGTTTGGAATGAAATATTTCTTTGTGCATATTCGTGTTACCCGGAGAGAAATGACCGAGCCACACAACGTGAGTCATACGTGAGCGCTGCTCCACCCAGGCTCCATTCAGCCCCGAACATCGCAACTTTACCGTGACACGGCGACCCGAGCCGTCGCTCAACTTCGGGCCGCGGAAAGCGAACGGGCGGCGGCGTGAAGGCGTGAACTCACCACGGACGGGCAGGATCCGAAGAGCAGCAGGAAGAGCAGCGGGTTCAGCACCGCGGACAGCGACCACATCCTGCCGGGCTGCTGCGACGTGTCGCTCGTCCGCCCCTCCGCCGCGACGGCTGCAGGAACTATTTTCACGCAACTTTCTGCCCGTCGTGGGGTCGCGCCGCGGCGTCCGCTAGGCGATGGTGGGAACCGGAGGGGGGGCACATCCGTCCACTCGTGGCCGTTACGCACGCATGGCACGCGGGCTGCGGGGAGCCACCGCGTCACTGCGTGGAGGGAAAAAAGTTTGTCGGATTTGCGCGCAGGTGGGGCGGGGGCGGGCGGCGACGGGCGGGGGCGGGGCGGGGCGGGCACGCTTCTTCGCGGATGTGACGTCATCCAGTCGCCCCTCTCGACTTTTAATGAGTCCGGCTCGGAACGTGTGCGACAGGAAGAACCGCCGGCAGCTGTGCGGTGACAAAAGTTGCAGCTGGCGCCATTGATGACGGATGAGAAGGTGGAGGCCGGAGAGCGAGCCCCGGCGGGCGCGGGCACGCGCAGGCGCAGCGCGAAAGCGGCACGCGCCGAAACACACGGAGCCGCAACAATAAAATATTAACAGGAATAAAGACGCAAATGTCACATTTTCCCAGGGTGCCACAAACGGAAGTCCATTAAAAACAGCAAGTGAGATTAAAATAACATGATGAAAAACCAAAATTAAAGTTAGAAAGTGCTACAGCTACAGCTAAACCCTTTTAAAAATGAATTTTATGATTCACTGTTAAAATAAAATCAGTTTTTTTTAAATTTCAACACTGTTGTAGCGTGTAGCTGAGATTTATGAGCGTCAGACTGTGACACTCACAGTCCACCTCTGATTGGTCAGATGGACGAGCCTCACTAAAAAACCTTCAGATGGAAGAAATCAGGCTTTAAAAATAAGTTAGGAGCTTACAACTTCATATACTAAAGTTATATTGAAAAAAGTTACATACACACTTTGATTTGTCAAAAAAAGTCCATATTTGAAAGGCACATAAATTTAAATCCATAAAATGAAGCTTAAGTCCAGAAGCAGTGCATGATTTTGGGGCCACTTAGGGACAGCTGGAAGAATGAAGTAAAAACACTTTATTGTTTTTTGGTTGAACTAGTAAAAAGTAGCAATTAAACAGCCACTGTAGCTAAAAAGGAACGTTATCGTTCCCTTGGATTCACCTCATTTTACTGTAGCTCTGCTTTTTTCTCTCGTGGGGAGGGTCTGGCTCTGCAGCTGTCGAAGCTTCCACGCTTTTCATCAGCTGCTCTCTAAGTATTTTGGGTTCTATCGTTCCTGACAGTTAATTTCAACATTGTTTTCTTTTCACAACACAAATGAGTTTTGTCGAAGGAAGTTTTATTTGGAACTACCCTTTATAGAAAAGGTCTCTATGGCAACTAAAGCTTCTATTGTAATACATATACTAATAAATCACACCGAGGTCTGGAGAATAAGAGGGAAAGTCTGTGACTTAAAAGTCACCGTGTCACTCTGGAGTACGACTTCAACCTGAACCCATTTTTTAAAGCAAATGTGTGTTGCCATTTTTGGCAAACGTGGCAATTGAAATGATGCCAAATTACCCGTGGGTGTAAAAACAACTATCAGAGTATTTGGTTATGGACATGCTGAATGCATGAACTATGTAATAACAGTGCATCATGACAGGAGTACAAATCTTGAGTGAAATTGTGGATATTGGGCACTACAGTAGGTTCTCCTCGATGACCTCAGCATCCTGTGTGTCAAGCTGTTGGTAAGCAGAAAAAAATCAATAGACAAAATGCAGGAACTAATTGTAGAATATGCATACCCGTCTGAAAACTAGAAATAAATACTAGAGGGCTCCTCGCCGTTGGAAAACCTCCAGTTTAGACCGATGGTGAGATTTTTCTTGTCTCTGTGGAAAAAGCTTTACCTGAAAGCCCTTGACATGGGCTGGCGCCGTGCCTTCTGTACTGCCAATCACGTCTTCCCCGAGAGGCCGTCCACGAGCTGCAGGGCGAGCTCGTCCTTGACCGCAGGGGTCACCCTGTGAGGACCCTCGCACTTTAACATACGAATCAGTGTTACACCCAGAAAAATTCACAGTTGGTTTGTTTTTTTTTCTTTGCTCAGGGTTAAGCAGCGAGGAGAAAACAGAGGCGTTTGGCGAGTTGAGGAACATATTGCTGCGGTGGGAAGGTCTGAAGACAAATTCTTTTCAGCTTTCCAGGCAATGCAGGACCTGCTGGTATAAACCGGAGACCTGAGGAGTCGGGGTGTCCCCAGGCCCCCTTCAGATCAGCAGTCAGCAGCAGGTTGGGGTGAGGTGATGGGCTGGGCAACGGAGCGCAGAACTGCTGGAGTGTTTCCCAGGGAAACTGTTTGAACTAGGAACACTTGAACTCAAGGAGTGTCTTTGAAAGCAGGCAGAAGTTTCTTGGCACATTTGAACAAAGGGTTTTTCGAAAGCCATGACCTGCATTCTCGATGAGTTTCTCCCTTCCAATAACAGTGACTGCTCGCTTTGTGGCTCAGTCCAGCTCAAATTTGTTATGACATCTGATGAGCCCAGGGTATCTTTATCAGTTTAAATTCACTTTCAACGTTGCTTCAAAGAATGCGTTTACTCAGGTTGTGAAAAGTGAGTTTTTGTCGACCACTGGAACATGTTAATGCTGTAAGGCGGCACATTTATTGTGTCTGTAGGAATTCTGTCAAGATAATATCAACAGAGAGAACAAGCAATTATCTGACTACAAAAGAGGCACCAGTCAATACGCTGTTTCCACTGTTCCTCTCCAAAAAGGTGAAAATTACATGTTGTTGGCTACTTTAAACAAGTCATCCTTATCGTCCTTTATCCCGGAAAAGTGAAAAGGTTTCTCTTGCTTCAGTTACAAACTTTTACACTCAATACTTTTCCAGTACAACAGAAGTTTTCTACCCTCGGTCACATGCGGTTTTGCTGAAGCAGCTGGAGGGAAGCTGCCAGGTTTTTGCCTCTGGTACTTGAACCAGCAGTCCACACCGTAAACCTCAGTGTTGAAAACACTGCACGTGGTGCAGGCTGTTGTTTGTTATATATATTGTTGAGGACAGTTATTTTATGCTATTTCTACTTTTGGCAAATCAACTTGAATTTTAGGCCAACTAAAAACAGTAAGGACACCCAAATGAATATTTTGTATTATATTGTCATCAGTAAGTTAATATATGGGTAATAACCTGCTAATAGTGGGGTAATATCTTATTAATACCAAGGTAACATAGGCATGATTGTAATAGCAGGTAATTAAAGGTAATATTTCTGTAATAACAATGCAACAGCATTCATATGTTAGAATAAATCAAGTTTTTTCGTGTATTTACCAATAAATAACTGAGTAACAGCTTCTTATAAGCATCAGATGGGTAATAATGTGTAAATTATCCATCAAGAGCTATGTTAATAACCTGGTAATATGAATGAATGAGGGTTGTAAAATGCACAATTTCCTTTTTTTTTTTTGTAGTAAAGGTGAAAATCATGACGGCATAAACGCCTCCCCATCACGTTGTTGGGTCATTACTGAATTACTGAACAGAGGATTAGAGTCACCAAAGAATCTAACACACTTGTCTTTGGACAGTGGGAGGAAACCACAGGAGCAAGGGGAGAACCTGCCAACTGGAACCAGGGACGTTCTAGGTTAAACAGACCACATCATCCAGTTCATGTCAAATAAAAGCTATTGTATAATTAAAAACATATTTCTAAAATCTATCGTTGTTGTCATGCACAGCTGAATCTAGCAAAATGTACAAAACCATCCATTTTTAAAATTATAGTAAGTTGATATACTATGTGGCACATTTTATGCACCAATCAGCCGCAACATTAAGACCAGTGACTGTATGTGACAGTTTGCTTTGTACTGGTGTGTGTGTTAAAACCACCGATCTAAGGAGACTCTGGGACACGAATTGTCAGCTCCCTTGAACGTGATTGTCTGTCTTTCTGTGTTAGTCCTCAGACAGAGTGGAAACTTTCTCGGGTGCTTTCTTGTCCTCTGGCTTAATTCAGGCTCTGATAGGGTCCAGCCATCCATGACCCTGGAAAGGATTAAATGTGTTTAGAAAATGTGTAAGAATGGTGGAAGAAGAATTTAACACTTCCACAGAATAGACAGAAGGAAAAAAAAACCCTCTCTGCTTTTGTCCTTTCTTTGGAAACCGCCTCTCATCAGATGTGACTGTAGCCCACGGCGGCCCTGGAGTTTTGACAGAATCTTTTAGACATGTTGACCAAAAGTGGGTGTCCCAACAGATCGGCTGTGACTGATTGGGTTTAGGCGAGATTCTGAAGAGGATATGTTTAGAGAAACCAAGCACCCCCTTTACCCTGGAAACATCGTCTCATTAGACGGTGGCGTTCATTTCTTTTGCTTGTTTTGATTCTGAATTATTCTGAAGCAACAGCAAAACATGTTTTTCTGTCTTCTATCTGTGAAAAACAGGTGGTCCTGTAAAAAAAAAAATGTAAAAACTAAAATCAATAAATGAGTGGCCATCAGCCCAAGCAAAATGATCCAACACACATACACACGCACAAAACTTATGATTACTCATCGCCATATGTGCTTTCACTGACCAAAATATGATGACAGCAGTCAGGTTTAAGAAGTACACACAGGCCGCGAACGACAGATGCAATGATTCATACAGCAGAATAAAAACTGTTTAGGAATTCACGCAAAGAGCCAAAACTAAACAGACCTCACGAATGTCTGATTGTTTTCTCCGTATGTAGGTTGAAAGCTTTGCTGAGGCCTAGCAGATGACTGAGGCTGAGGTGGCGGCGGCGGCGGCGGCGGGTTGTTTATGCGAGTGCTGTGCTCACCACCCAAGACAGAGATTGGTTTTCAAATAGACGCTCGCCCGTTTTACTACTCGGATTCCAAATGCCGCGCAGAAAGCTTGTTGTGGGCACAGTAATGCTGCTCTGTGTGTCGTCTACATCCCAGGTTTCTTGTTATGCCAAAGATTGATTAAAAAGTGAATTTTAAGCCCGTTTCACGGAAACCGGCAAAACAAATGAGTGACGAGGAGCAGAAAACTGTTTTCTAGAGAGCTGTAAGTAAAATCCTCTGCGGCTAGAGGAAAACTGCAAAGGATTTTATTTTTTACACACAATGTCCCGCACGAGCATTTATTGATTCAATATTTCATTCACTTTTACATAATTGCATGTATATTTTAAAGTTAAAATCCATCACACTGCAGTGGCGGGAGAAAAGGATCCACAAGAAACAGAAGAGTATTTGTTGTTACCGTCCTGGACATGATGGAAAGTCAAATTTATTTTCTGTCTCATCTGTTTAACAAAATCAATCTGATGGCTTACATGCTTCAATATTATAAATGTCATCCGTTCCTTTATAATCACAGTGCTACAATGACAAACTCCTTGGGAGGAAAAGATAATTTCTGTCAATTTGCATTTGCTGTGGACTCTTCAGGCAGAACCGGAACAAACCAACACACCCAGAGCCATTACTATGTAAACATTTTGTGGATTTTTTAGTAAATCACAATTCACATGAAACCTGTAAGGGATTTGATTGTCTCGTAAAGAATTGGAATAATGAAATCTCTGAGAAACTCACCATTTATAAATGTACACAAGCCATCCATTATGTGTTTTTATGCAGAGAAATTTAACTCAGCCAAACACAGAACAGCATGTTAACTAATCGAAATGTCGTTTAGTCATTCAGAAAGATGAATCCAACTCATCGATTTATACCAATGTTTTTTTCCTCACTGCTGGGATAAAGGATAATGTGTAAGTGAATGCAAACCATTGCAATGTGCATTTGGCAAAGCACCAAACATTTATTTCAGTTTTACATAGGTTGTAAACATAGTGTAATTACACAGGTTTGAAAGCATCTCTGAAGCCTTCGCTATCACGGCTGTAAGCTAAGGAGGTGGAGATGCAAACAGATTTAGATCAAAGTCAAATCTAAGTCAAAGAAAGAAAGTTGAAGAGATCACAGCGCCTGGACTCAGCCGAGTAAATCACATGAACCCAAACGCTAATCATCTTGATCTTAAATTATTAAGGCGAAGGAAGGCAGCACGTATAAGGCGGCGCAGAATCACATTCTAAGAGCACTGATCATTCAATAGCCAACGATACAAACATTCAACCCAACATTTTTCAGAATCCAAGTTTTAATATTTTTGAATGAACAATTCAAGGCACATGAAAACATTTGGTTCATTGTTACAAAAAAGAGAAAATCAACAGAGATTTTGTGGCAAATATATATAACAACACCTGGATGAATTTGACTGCATAAAAATCTTTCTTCTTTGTAAGTTGAAACGTGATGGTGTTATCAACGTGGTTGAAGAGCCGAATATTTTTAAAAGAAACTGAGGTATAACATCTGGGTGAACAGCATCTGTCTGGAAGAACAAGCCCTTTCTTTAAAAATATTATATTATTATCTCATTTTAATATGGCTTAATTTCCTAATGGGCACACCAACTGGAATGCCATAAAAAAGACAAAATGTGTTTTGGGTTTAGTGTTGTGTTCAAGGTCTCGTATAAGTCAAATAATGAAAATTATATTATTTACAAAAGGATAATTTTATACTTACAAACTGGCACTCTGTCAAATTGTGTTATTTCCGAAAGACAACATTTCGTATCACATTTCTTCTTAACAAACTATATTAATAGGAATTATTTCTAATACAGTTTACCAAATATTTATTTCAACTCCAAGAGCCGGGGCACATGCAAGTTTTTAGAATGGATCCGAAAAGGAACAGTATTGTACAAAATAATAATAATAATAATTATTACAGTTTTATTAAAAAGAACTTTTTGTAGCACCTTGAGTGTTTTGTGGTTGTGCACAAAAGCACCTCTGTGGTTGTATTCAGAGCAGCACCTGGAGCACCCAGAGAGGGAGGCGTGGTCGGAGGGGAAGGACGAGGGAGGATGGGGCTTGGGGTGAGTGGATCCTCTCTCTGTTGCTGAATGTGTGCCACTGTCCTCCACGGCATTAAATGTCCTTTTCCTGATGTCACTCCCATTACTAAGTTAAAGTCATGTGATTCTGGCCCTACAAGGGCGAGGAGTAGTTTCCCCTGGTCAGCGCTTTCATGACAGGGCTTGGGGGCACTCTTCTTCTCCGGTCTTGCGTGGAGCTTCTCAGCAAGAAAAGAAAACGCAGGTTTTTTTTTGCTTCGCGGGGAGAGAAGGTGAAGGTTGGCGGATCTCAGCGTGTGGGTGTTAATATGTACCCTCCGAGCCTGTCTTTCAGCAGGAGGCAGGGGCGTGTCTAGCCGAGGAAACAGACGGGTCCGACCTCGAAGCCAAACCTCTGGTTGGAGTCCCCAAAGTCATTCAGCATGACGTCAATGATGGGCAGCTGGTCGATGCGGGGAGTGTTGATCTCCATCACTGTCTTTGAGTATCCCTGCTTCAGCTGCAGGAACAAAGGGCGAAGGAGCGGTCAGAAGCGGAAATGTGGGTCAATGTCAAACACCGTTTACACTAGATACACAATATTTTTTAATTTTCTATTTTTTTGGGGGGGTGGGGGACTGATTTGAGGATACCACCTCAGCCTGAAAGAAATCACATGCATTTGACAGTATTTGACAGACAAGCATTCCACTGTGTAAATTCTGTCATAAATTTTCCAGTTTCGTTGCAGCACTTTTATTGTCATATAATTTGCAGATTAGCTTCTCAATTAATTATTCAGAACATTGTCTGTTTGGTGTGTCCAAGATTTAAAAAAATTGTTTGCAAATATTTTTATATGCGTTGAAATCAGTAAATGTGAAAACAAATTCTTCAGAAAGTGTGGAAAACCAGTTTGAATGGTTACACTCCACCTCCACAGTTTTGAAAGCAAATCAGATTCTTTCACATCAGTTTAATTGCAAACAAACACTTGGATAAGGAGTGTTTACCGAGCAGCCGTCAATCAGTGGCTTGATGAAGACGTTATTGTCATACGACAGCTCCTCATCGTTGGAGCCTAGGAAGCGCAGCGCCTTGTCATAGTTGTCAGCCTTGGCGTCGTACCAGGCCACAGACTGATGGCAAATGTAGGTGAAGTTCTGCCGTGCAGAGGAGCTCAGCAGCTTCAGGAAGGTCATCTGGACAGAGTTGATGGTGTTTTCTGCCATGTCGACATAGTTCAACTAGGGAGAGAGAGAGGAAGGACAAAAAGAGGGAAAGTGGTGAGAGGAGAAAGAGTAGCAACAACCAACAAGTAAAGGGGAGCAATGTTTCAAAAAAAGGTTGTGGGAAAGGAAAACGGAAATTAAGAAACAAAGGATGAAAAGGGTGAAGAAAGGAGACACATGGACGTTGAAGGCAGGCTGCAGAAGACTGGATGAGAAATACAGTGGTTACTGCATCTGAGACAAAGTGATAAAGCACCAAAATTGAAAAACGGATCTAAAAAGGATGTGAACGTCTCCTGGAGCGTAATAGAAAAGAAAGTTGAAGACGAAAGATTTGGGCGGGTTCACTCACAATTTTGCCCCGTTTAAATTCACTGAACCATGAACCTGGAGACTCCTTGGGCCAGTTGGATATTCTAACCTACGAAACAAATGTGCATCATTTAATTAGAGGAATAGCTGAAAGTATTGCAGCTCCTATATGCGGAAATCGAGGTACAAAATTAAAAACGGTCTCTTTTCAATTATTGTTACTAACGTAAAATAAAATCCGACACTGTAATTAAAGGTTAATACTGATCGTTGCTTACTCCTGTGGATTTCTTGTCTGGGTGGATGCATGTTTCTCCACCCGCTGTGAAGTTACAGTACACTTTGATGGAATCTCCTATGCAGCCCTGGTTTGGATCGATCCAGTATTCACCTGTTACACACACACGTGACACACATAATCCACTTATGGAATGTACAGCAGCTTTCCACGGTGAGCGTCAAGCTGTTTTTGTTTATGGAGCTTTGCTCTTGCTGTAATGTTGAGTCTACGACCAATTAGGTGATTGAATAATTTATTTATTAGTTATTTTTTAAGCAAAAACTGCCAGTTAGAGGTTTCTAGTTTGATTATGCATCGTTTCTTTTCTTGTTTTTTCTCCCCAAATAATCTGAACATGTTTACGCTTCTTACTGCTGGTCAACAAAAAAAGATACATAATGATGTCATCTTGTGGTCCAGGATATTGTGTGTGTATGTGTAGGCTTATTTGTGGATTTTGGATTTTGAAAGTATTTTCATGTGTGAGTATCTCACCGTCTGGGAAGTCAGGCTGGCTGAGGTGCAGGTCATTGCAGGTCCTGGCGGGGTTGTCCTGAGTGCCCATGGGGAACTTCATGCGCTCGATGTCTTGTTTGAGGTTGTTGAGGGAGCCAAAGACATCCTCCATTCCCTCCATACCCAGGCCATCAACGCCGTAGTCTGCCAAAGCCTCGTCTCTCTGCATCTCAGCCTGCCGCCTGGTCTTTCCAGACGACTGTTGAAATGGAAGAGGCTGGACGATGTCACCCGGTGGACCCTGAAAAGCAGGTGTTAAAGGTCAAGCAGATTATTTGGATTAAAAATGTATTAATTTATGACTGTCTTTGTCAAAACCTGAGACTCCCAACGTAGAAGAGTTGGATGTATGGAGAACCGGAACGTTTGGGTAGATTTATTGAAATTGAAGAACAAATGAAGTAATAACTTACAGGGGGTCCAGGTGGACCGATCAGTCCTGGATCTCCCTTCTGACCAGCTGAGCCCTGACAAAAAACAACATATCTTTTACTTAAATATGACTGATAAACCCGTTTTGTGCAAAACACATTGTCCAATGGCATCAAACTCTTTAGAAATACAAGGAATAAAAACATAACTTACAGTTGATCCCTTGGATCCTTTTTGTCCCAGAGGTCCCTGTTTTTTTAAAGCAATATTAACAAATCAACAACAGCCAAACACAACGAGAAATACAGGATTAACTAAAGAGAAGAGGAACTTACTGGAAGACCAGGAGGTCCGGGGGGGCCGAGAGGACCTTGGGGACCACCGAGACCCTTATTACATATAACAAATGACAATCAGAACACAGAATGTCTCATTTAATATATAGTACTTTTATATTTCTTAAAAGATAACATTTTATATACAGTGCAACAGGACACAAGCAATCAAAATGACGTTCCACTAATGCTTTATATTTAGCAAAGAAAAATAATTTTCAGATCCAAATGAATTTGGACACCAGACGTTTTGATAACAATAACAAGTGATAATTGCACGAGTTGTTCTATTTATGTTTTTTGCTTTGGTGGTATGATAAGAAATTATAGGAAATTGACACTTTACACATATATTTTGGAATCATCTTCCTCTGGAGACAACTGGGAGCACAAAGTTTTTTCATTTTTTATAGATTGACTTACAGGATCGCCCTTGCCACCTGTACTACCCTGAGGTCCAGGAAGACCTCTGTCTCCCTTCTCTCCGGGCTCACCGGGGGGACCAATCAGACCGATAAGACCTGGATGACCCTGGAGTTGGAGGAAAAGAAAAAGAAAAACCAAAAATTCAGACACAAAAGCATTACAAAAAATTCAGAAAGCAACATATATATATTTGTACTCTTCCTTTTGACTAAAGCACATATCCAGTTCTTTACTTTCAAGGTTCAATTGCTGTTTATTTAACATCAGCAGTTTTTCAAAGTGAAACAAATATGCAATTTCACCCGCAAGTTTATGTACAATGCCTGACCAGATGACCTGTTATTTCTTACTATAAATAATTAGCGTGTTTATAGCGGTCATCATATTTAACAATGGCGCTCTGTCTCAGCACCTGCTGCTGGGCAGAGTTATGACCATCTGCTGCTGACTACTGCATGCTGGCATTAAACCAATGACCATTACAAATACGATATTACTAGACTTATACATATTCATTTGCTTTCATAAATCAGTGTGTGAAAACTCCTCACGGAGCTTCATGAACCTCCTGCATCTCACAGAGAGAGAGAGAGTGAAGGAAGAGATGCACCAGGTGTTTTCATACTATGGAAGTTTCAGATAAGGCACATAAACGGTATGAGAACTACACAATAAAGCAATTTAAGATTAGCATCATAATAATATCTTGCCTTTTCTCCCTTGTATCCAGAATCACCTTTCATACCAGGAAGTCCAGGGGGTCCCTACAGCGGGTAGAAAATCAGGTGTAACTACATTTGGTTCGGGTTTGTCAGGTGTAGCTGACGGCCAAAGGAATTCACACCGAGCTCTGCTTTCATACACAATTACTACACAAATACTTTAACATTAAAAAAACAAACACTGGAATATTGAGCCTTCAGAATTACTTTTGCTCAAAAGCGTGAGTCATACATGCAGAGCAGTACAATCAGGATTTTTTTTACAGTAACTATATGGGAGGTAGAAGAAAACGTCATACAATAGGTCCAGGAGGGCCATCTTGACCAGAAGCCCCGGGCAGTCCTTGCTCACCCTGAAAATAAAGAACGTTATATTTAGCTAATATAATAAGAAAGATTTGAATACGAGATTTTAGTAACAATACATGTTTTAAATACCAATAGAATACCATTAATTTATGGGGAGTAGAGCACATGCTATTCCCCATAAAATAATCACTAGCCATTGCAGAAGTTACACAAATTGAACATGTGGCATAAATACGGCGTGAACTCTACTTACGACAGGGCCTGGGATTCCACGCAGACCCTCGGCACCAGACTTTCCAGGGGGACCCTGAGGTCCCACAGGTCCAGTTTTGCCAACGGGCCCCTCGGCTCCAGCTTCTCCCTGTGAAAAAACAATGTGAGAACAAAGCCCCAATAACTCTGTTTACACGGTCTAGAGAATGCATTCAATAATGATTTTTTTTAATCTACATTCACTCTTACACACACAAAAACATTGTTTGTATCCTTGAGGCCTAACAAATATGCTGATTTTATCTTTCTCAGAAACACACAGTTTTTCCTCTTGAATGAGACACAAACAAAACAAGGGCCCACTGGTAAAAAATATTGCTCTGCAGTGCTTTTAGTTGTCGAAAACTTCAAACCCTTCTTTTACTGCTGTTAATACATCAACACAGGCAAGTTCATGTGGTCACATTTCATCAACCTGAGAAATAACTATACTTTACTAATACTGCAAATGATAGTCATTTTATTTAATATTCCGTAAAAATTTCCTTACACAAAACCTCAGACTGGAAGGATTCAACACTTCAAATGTTACAAGAGCTCTTCAGCAAGTTTTAATGTATTGAAGTTCCCGAGATGTCACATTGACTGAGATGATAGGAAGAGGGGATTACATTTTTCTGACACCCAATTACGCCTGGATTTGACACTGTAGGATCACCGCACAGGCTTTTTCTTGTCGCCATCAAATCAGCTGTAATCCCGTGCCTCAGTGTGGACAGGATGTGCACTTTGTATGTGCGCACGACAAGACAAACAAGAGACGGAGAATGACGAGGAACAAAAAGAAAGAGCGGGGCCACGTCTGAGATCCGCCAGGTGTTCTGCCGTTTGTGTGCATTTCTTTGAGTCATCTCACGCTGGAGACAAACAATTTCTGCGAGGCTTATAATGACTCTTCCTATTTGGAGCTCTTCGACCTTGCAATTACCAGCATGTAATGCATTCGAAAAAAGCTATCAAATCCTTTAATAGCCTCGAGAAACACCATTGCTTCTTCGTTGAGACAAATCATCAGTTTTTACAAATTTCCAAGAAAGTGTCACTGCACACTGGAACAGAATATTTGGGGAAATGGACTAAATCTTGCTTTATCATCTACTAGATCTATAATTACAAAAATTTTTTTATATGTTGTAGAACATGTTAAGGCAGCAATGTATGGCAGCCATTTATGGCTCATAGAGCAACATTTTATAAGGAATTTAATATATAACTACGACAGACAACTGCTATGGCATATTTAATACCAATGAACGCATGTGTGGGTCATATCTTAATGTGCTCCCTACAATGTTTCCTGAAAGTGACTGTCTAACGTAGCCAGTCATTGCAGGAAACAACAGTGCGGATGAATGAAAAGCTCAGATCTAGTCGTTACTGGAGGGACGGCTAGTAGCTACAGCAGCTCTGGCTCGGTTAGTACATCAACTGTCCATTCACCCCAGGGTCGGTGATTTGATTCCCTCGTCCTTCTGATCACAAGCTGAGGTGCCCTCCTCCAACACTGAAACCCCATAAACATCATCTATGTGTGGCCGTCCAACTCCAATTTCCGACAAGGGATCACCAGTAAAGTATCGATATAATGTGTTGAATTGTATGTTTTTTCACATTTTGGAGTTTGCCGCTAACCTGCTTTAAATGAATTTCTTAGGACTTACCTTGGATCCCTTTTCCCCTTGTCTGCCCTCCTGACCCGCTGGTCCAACAGGTCCCTGACAGGAACAATAACAAAAGTACCATAATTATACATTTGTACAAGTGCACTTGGAATAAACAAATACTTGACTGTAATTAATCTACTTCACTAAACTCTCTCCCCCCCAATGCCAATACCTTTTAGAGAAATGTATCTGAAAGAACACAAAGTGAGTAATTATTCTCTGAAAAGGAAATTATACAACGTTTGCTGCCAGGCAGCGGTAGCGGTATTATGTACATACTAATTGTTCGGCTGAACATGCTCTGACCTTGAATCTTTTTAGTGAGAGGGTTATGCAGGGCCAGGCAACATCAGTGCAAGAAAACTGTCCTACATTCCAAACATACTGAGCTAAAAGCACATCAAGATTTTTGCTAAACAGCCTCTGGTCAAAACTTTGTAAGTGGGCTGTCATTTGCTATTAGAAACCATAATCAAATAGACCAAACAAAAGCCACCAGCCTTCAATGTAGGTTATGAGTCCTGGCAACTGTGTGAGTGCATTAGCGACGCAGTCAAGCGTGTGTGTGTGTGTGAGTGTTTGTGTGTGCATGTGCGCTAATGCAGTGCGAAGCCGCACGCATCGATGAGCACCAAACCCGAATCAATTTCGAAGTGATATTGGGGGAAGACTAACCCAAAATTACCTTGCTGAAGGGAGGAAAATCGGATAAGTCAATTAATATGGACATGGAACTGGGGTCTCATTTGCTGTGTAGCCTCCGTCACCTGGATACCGCCTCATAGAATGCAAATCCTGAGGCGGAAAAGTGCTTACCATCCCACCGTTCTTTAAAATGTATGACTGCACGTTAATTCCAGCCACAGAAGAGCACGGAAAACTCGCAAACGAGGGGGGGGGTTGGGTTTACTACGAATGTCGTTGGCAGTGAAGCCAAAATCCACCAAAGACAGGTATTTTCTAATTTTAACTCTGAAAATGGTTCGGAATCTACCCTGTGATCCTCTTTTCAACACCCCCCAAGGCTTGTATCTTCACACAAGCAGTATGCAAATGCTAAGCCGGAGGCAATAACTTGTTTCAGACAGTCATAGGAGACTATTCTAATCATATTCTGAAATCCATATGCTAAGGAAGATTGCAATGAGGACTCCCTCTGCACTGATTGATCCCTTTTAGACACTCGTTGCTATTTAAAGGTAGGTACTAATATAACAACGTAAATTTGTTCAATAATTCCTTCAAAATTCTACTAAAGCAAAAGCTCAGAGCAATTACCAGAAAAGCATATGTATAACCACAATACACAACTTCAGCTATAGAGTAACAAACAGAGTCAAAGTCAGTCTGCACTTACTCTCCCTGCTCTGCTACACTCTGCTACACTCTGGCTCACAGGAACATGTGACTTCCCCTTTCCATATCCAGATATGTTTTTGGAACATATACAAGTAATATTTCGTTCTTGTACTACTCAGATCTATTAGTTTGACGATTTGCAACCAAAGAATCAGACCCTCGCCACAACATAAACAGGAGAGCCTGAGTGATAGATAATAAAGCAAGAAAGAAGTAAAAAACAAAACGCTGCTATAAACTTTTTTTTTTACTTTACTGTTCTTTAAAATATTAAACATTTAGCCTCTCTGTTTTTTAACCTGTTATTGTAATTAAAAAGAGGTCAGAGGTGTTAAGAGGGAGAATCAGAAATGTACTGAAACAAGGGTTCTGCTTTTTTATTAGGGTTCTTCATCAAGTAATGTATTTCCTTTGAAAGTTTATGCTCAGAAAGCAAGAAGGAATTATAGCTTTCATAAGCAGCTATCGATGCATGTAAAATGCATAATATTTCCCTCTGAGATGTGTGGTAGTGTGGTAGAAATATGAAAAAAGTTAAAACAGATTTAAACAGTGTATAATAACTCATATATTGTCAGTATAGCAGGTACTTTCTGCTCATTCCTAAGTGTTTATGACATACATTGTTTACAGTATGACACACGACACAGACATGGCAGCAGCAAAGCAGGTTGGTGCTGCTGTTCTGCAGATTTGACTAAGCAACAGCTCTGCTGAAGGATACGAAGAGGATGTCATGTCTTGCCACATTCTTTCTGCCTTTCATACAGTACATTAACGGCTTGCTTATTGCTTATTGCTAACTGTAAAACATTATTACTGTAATAAAATGCATGGTAAAAATGTTACATTAGTAAAATGAAGTAATCTCCGCTTATGTCTGTAGTGACAGAAAGGGCATCTGGTGGCGGAAGATGAAGTGACAAGTAAATTCCCGACATTAGCAGCAGTAACAGTCTTACTGCTTTCACGTTACTGCCAGTCAAACTAATAACATGTCAAAATTCTCTTACAGTATGAGCTCAATCTGCAATTACCGGTCACTCTAGACACTCAGTTTAACTAATGGACATCATTTCCTGTCAAACACATTATTCAAAATACACCCCTATCATCATAAATGTATATCACCCTAGAGTGTGTAACAGCTTGGAGCCTGTGAGTGGAACCATGAGACTAAAATTAGAAGATCTCGACAGGTGAACACAAGTATCATCTCATGCATCATTTTTGAAATGTACTCACCCTTTTGCCAGGAGGTCCTGGTACTCCAGCCTCACCTGATGGACCTGGAGGGCCCTAAAGCAGAGTAGGTAGAACACTTAACTCCACTTCACAAATACTGAAGCATTTAGTTACATAATGAGATGTAAGAAGAAAAAACCCTCATGCTTTTACACATGCTGTTTAAAAAGTAAGCTTTACTTTGCTGCGTATTAGAATGGGACTTTCAGATCGTGCAAGACTTACAGGTTGACCGGCCTCGCCATCATCTCCTTTGTCACCTGCTGAACCGTCAAGACCCTATACAAAATACAGAATATGACAAATATCATCAACTACCATAGATTGCTTTTAAGAAAGAAAAAAAATTTGACATACTGATCCATCTTGGGAAAAATGGGAAAATCAGGAGTGAATTCTCTGCAATAAATAGATATTTCATTTGTTTTTACATACATTTCTTTTATTACCAGTACTTGGTTAAATATTTACAGAATATGTGAATATATAATTAGAATATATAATTAATTGCTTCTCCACTAAATGGTCTTATAATATAATAAATGTGATAATAATAAATTGACCAAGGGATAAATGTAGCACTTACTGCAGCACCGGGCTCACCGGGGGGACCAGGGTCTCCTGGGAAACCGACAGGACCCTGCAGACAGATCGTGAGACTGAGAAGACTAAGCATGACTCAAATATTTGACATCATGTCAACAACAGCTCTGGCGGCCGACAGCTCGACTGAGAAATATGACACAGTGATGCGCTCGTTGACAGCTCTAATAATGCATCAGTCACGGCCGTGTGTGTTTTTGTGTGTGTGCCTGTGAGTGGAGCTGACATACCGGGTTACCCTTGGGACCATCATCTCCAGAGGGTCCACGAGCACCGGGGGGTCCAGCAGCTCCCGGTGGGCCAGTTTCTCCCTTCTCGCCAGTTTCTCCTCTCGGGCCCTGAGGAAAAATGCATCACAGCCTTGTCACTATGAGAACTACATAAGGGCCCTATACACCACTTTGACAAATAGCATGCTAAATATGGCAAAGGACAAATATGTTCTCAAATCTGTCACTCCGCCTGGCACCAATAAATGCACAAAACTAATCTAAGAACTCAAAGCACAGCTTAGAGAGCTGAAAAAACAACTGAACTAAAACTTGGATTAATTAGAATAGTTTTAAAATGTCATAGTAACATACTAAATGATTACACTATAATTTCTTACAATTTCAGTATGTTTTTTTTGCACTAGTAATAGCAGACACGAGGCAGAGCTGTGAGTCAGAGCAGCAGTTGAAGAATATGTACAAGCCCAGAATCATTGGCTGGCTCATCAGATCCTCTTCAGTCGATGCCAGCGTGACACCTTTGGAATTGACCTGAATGTGACGTGAACCTTTGGCTCTATCCGTCACGGTAAACAGATACACAACAAAAGACAGATGCACCGGTGCAGCCCGATGGACTCAGGTTCACAGAGGGCGGCCGGCCCACGCCCGTAACTAAGGTGAGGGCTCGCAGGTCTACACGGCCGTTTACTGCTCCGCCCGGATCGATGGCACTGTTCCGATCGGAGAAATTCGACATCAAGATGCCTACGGTGAGCACTGATTCGTATCAGAAAGTGAAAAGCAGAGTCGCTTTTACAGGCACAAACACAATGAAATTATGTGCATGTTACGTGTATTGATGCAACGTGTGATATGAGCTATAAACAAAGTAAACTTAATATGATTTGACTCTAATCTTGGAAAGCTAAAATAAAATGCCACGGCAAACACATTCTGTGCTCTCATGGTGTTTCTGTCACACAGCACAACCCCTGAGATATTCTGAATTTGGCCCCTAATAAGAGTCTGGTACAGGAGGTTAGATTAATGACACCACCAACGGTAGAGGGATCCAAATGTGGCTGAGCTAATTATCTGCCGAAAAGCCCTCAGGTTGCTAGCATTTCTGCACAGCAGCCTAAAGTAATACTCAGAGGTAGAACAGCTCTCACAGCTAAAGCGCAGAATAATAAACATAACTTAATTAACTTCACTTCCACACATTCATAAGCATATTCTTGAAACATTTGCAATTCCATATAGATGTAAGTGTACACATTTCAGACATCCTTTTTTCTGCACACAGTATGTATGCTGTATTCGAAAATATAATAATAAGAGATACAACGTAGAGGTTTTTTTAGAATCATACTATACTTACTCCGATACCAGGCTCTCCAGGTGAACCTGGGTTGCCAGCCTCACCAGTTTCTCCCTGTTATAATACAGTAAAAATGTAAATAATCACATACACATTGCTTTTGTTTTGCATCTTCTTTTAAGAAAGCTTTTTTGTGTATTACATGGTATTAAAAATGACAATGAACTTCAGAAGCAGTAAAAAAGAAATTGATAATTCACTTATTTTCAAACAAAACATAACAAAATGTATTTTGTCCTCTATCAGGTAGGCTCACTATCAGGTACGGCCTTTATGGGTGACCTTCAAAAAAAACATCTGTAACGGCTGAAAAGTTATATCATTTAATCATGAAATCTTAAATATTTTAATGCTGGCTTTCGCTATGCTAGAACACACAGTGCATCACAACTCCCTGTGTGGCTGCATAGCTGTAGACCACTGTCCAGCTATGCAGCCACAACAGAAGTGTCCAACAGAAGTTTATATGGAGCCACAGGAAACCACAGGAAGCATCCGGGTCACAGGTGTAACTTTAACAGGTTCGGCCGGGAGCAGGGAGTTGGTCAGGTCTCGTACCAAGATTTGCTACTGCAGGGTGGGTGCAGATTTGCAAAAGTGGACCTGTGCATGTTAGGCTCTTACCTTCTCACCAACAGCACCAGCTGAACCAATACCACCAGGAGGACCTTGTGCACCCTGTCAATCCATCACAGTGACATCAGTTAGAAATTGTGCAAAGAAAGTTTGCATCACAAGATTCTTCCAAGCAAAGTGAGTATTGAAATAATGACTGAAGCTTCACCGAAGACAAAAGAGACTCAACTTACACTGGCTCCGCCAGGACCTTGGGGACCTCTGGGACCAGGAGGACCAGGTGGACCCTGCCAGTAAAAGCAGAGATTTTGGTCTATGCCTCAGGCTTTACTTATATGTCAAAAAACTAATTGCAAGCTGTGTATTACAATGTAAAGTATATTCAAAGAATTTGCAGATGCTATAATATTTTTTAGAAAGGTGTGGCAGTAGATATTATAGGAAGCAGGCAGAATACATATGTGTATACTCAGAACCAGCAGACATGTACCACCCACAGCAGTCAGTTTCAATATATTGCCTGGTATTAGATCTTTCTTCTGAAATAATATCAGTCAAAAACACAGCAGCAATAGAAGAAAGCACAGGAAATGCTGACTGGATTATTTTCAGAAACATCTGTCTGACTTTTATGATACGTGCTGGTTTATAGAAGAGGATTTGTGACAACCTGAAACTAAAATGGCTTTTTGCGGCGGAGGCTAAGAATGTCATAGATTGGGTTCAACACAGCAATGGGAGGTTAGAAACAGTGAGTAAATTAGACAAACACAGGCTGCTGTGTGTTCGCTGTACCTGATTATTTTAGAAAATCAAACTCCCATGTACATGATACTACTCCACTGACTCAGTGCTACATTGAGACTTGAAGCCCGACTCTTCCAAAACATGTTTGAATGGGAGCAGAAAAACACTCTTCTTTGGAACATGACAAGCAATGTTTTACCAGTTGAAATGTGAGATTCAATACATCTTCCACAGACTTCAAAAACATCTGCCAAGTGGCGGTTGGAGTTGCCAAACTCACCCACGAGCCAAAGCTTCGGGACAATCAGCACAATTTCCCACCTCGCTGGGTTGTACGTGGAAACAATATGAATTGCTATAACAGAGAATAGTCACACAAAGAGCTACACTCACCATCGGTCCAACGTCTCCATTCTCTCCCTTCTCACCAGGGGGGCCGGGCAAACCCTGCAAAGAAGACAAATATCCTTGAAAACAAAGAAAAAAAGGGCATGTGAGGCGGCACCTGAGACAAAACTGCACATTAGTGAAGCCACAGACGGGAGCATAAATACATTTTTTCTGTTCATTTACAGGTACTTTCAGATGTGTATTGAATAGTGAGCTTTAGGCTGCAATGTGATGGAGAATGCATTAATACAAGCAGAACCCCTGAGTGTAAACACACAATTAGTCAAAAAGGACACCTATTGTAATTAAAGGGTATGGGAGGCTTGCTTATAATCAGCCTGTGTAAATTACAGGGTGGGCGCTCCATCCATCTACGTCCGCAGAAAAGTGGAAACAAAGGGGACGGCACAGGCGCTGCATATTATCCAGTTTTCGGATTCAATCACGCTTGACTAAAACAGTTTGAATACGACTCGGGAAGGTGCATCGGCAACTAAAATGCAAGAGCTCTCGTGTGCTTTTGTGGCCTATTGTCTACCTGCATGATTGCGGTTCATATTTGTTGTGTTAGTTTAACTCCGATGATGGAGCATGCATAATCAATAGGTGGGTGGAAAGCAGCGGTAATGATAAGTTACTGTAAAACTAAAATGACGTGGATATCGATCACTGAGATCACATGTGTGTAGTTCCAGCCCATTTTGTTGATTTACTGTACCTGCGATGGCGGAGAAGGCTAATTTATAACAGGTTGTGACGGGGGTTTAAGTCACTATAATAAAGCATGATGGGGAAAAAAAAATCATCAACTTATTCCATGTATAATGTTTGGATGTGACAGGCTCTTGATCACTGCTGGACTTGTTAGGCTTGTTTGTAAAATGTATGAACTAATGGATTAGGAGACCAGAAAAAAAAAGATTCATAGTGAATAAAATGAACATAAACCATAAGCACATGTATGCAAATGTGCACTCTAAGACTCTTTGGCACATATATATATTGGAGCAAATCAATAAATGTTTACTTATGACTTGGCATTTCCCTCTGCTTATCATCCAAGCCTTGGACACTGGTGTAATCAAATGTGATATTTACTCTCCTCTCCATTCACATCTTAACTTCTTAGAATTCATCTGCTCAGCGAGGATTCCCAATATTCCACAGCAAACACAGCCGCAAACGATGGAAGGATTTCAAACAGAAACCATTCATTCCCCATAGTCAAAAATCATTATGGCTACAGATAATTGCATTGAAGAGCTGAGCTCGCAGTGGCTGCTGCCATCTATTGAAGGGCAGCTTAGCCAAACATAATTAAAAGAGTGGAGATGGAGTGCATTATGCCCAATTAAAAGCCAATTGCACTTAATAACAACGGTAACTGGCCCTATTGACCAGTGGGTCTTTGCTCTAATTTCATCCTCAGTGAGTCCTTGGATAATTGACTTTGAGATATTCTAAAGTATGCCGTTTCTTTTTTCATTGCCACCAAAGCAAGTTTCCTGAAAGTCAGCTGATTGGTTTAAATACGCCAATAACCTGCCTTTGTGCTCCCGTTTCACTCTGATGCAAGTTCAAAGGGGGCTGAATATAGCAAAGTAGAGTGAGGCAGAATCAACCTAAAGCTTAGTCCTATACGAGTGATAGAGACAATTTCATTTCACATCGAATATGTGGTAAAAATAGGAAAGTGAACTGTTGTTGAATGTTAAAAACTGTGGGCAGAAGTTGCACTTGTAATGGTCCCTTGTAAATAATAATGTGGTGATCACAAGCATTAAAGCAAATTCAAACAATCCTAGTCATCTTGCCACCTTGAAATTTTGCTCAATCACTGCAACTTTTCCACAAATTTGACCTGCACTCTGTACTGTTCCTGAATACATCATGCCGAGGCAGCTGATGAGAGTTAGTAATATTCTATGGGGTTAAAGTTAAACCTGCACACAAATGATAGGCCTGCTTAGAACATGAAGAGAAGACATTTCCAAGTGTTAGGGAGCTGTTATTAATATGTGAGAGGCTGCTGGAACTTCCAGAACAGGTTTGCAACCGAAATGCCTAAAAAGTTTCTGCTACAAACTGTGCGAGGCAGTTCCATGATGTTCTAGACAAAAGTGGGTGTAAACTACTTTGTGCCGTTTACAGCGGTGGAATATGGAGGGAAATCATCGATTGATCAAAACTACTCTACCGCAAAACTCGTGGAGAAAGGCTGAAAAGCCGTAACAGACCAGACAAAGTATCGTGACAGAAGCTGCTGCATCACGTTTTACTAGCTGAAAGAATCAGGGTGAGTTTGAACAACCAGGCTTGGTTGGTGGTAGTGTAAGTGTGTATGCGACTGAAGCAGGTTCAGCTGTTTGCCTGACAATCTGTGTGTGTCTGTGTGTTACTGAGACGCTGTGAGGTTGTTCTGACTGGGACAGGTTGCCTTTGATTTTTTATGAATTATACAAAAAAGCACCTATTTGCAATTTTCGCTCGCTCCTGCAATTTTATCGCACCAAATGCCTAAAAACATCATGACTTGCATTGCAGTGTTTCAGAAACGCTTGCCACAAATTCTGGTATATTAGGCCAAAATATTCACAAAAAAGCCTGCAAACCCCCGCAGGGACTAATTAGTGAAATAATTTGGTAATGACTTTTGCACAGCAGCATTTAGCTAAATTTTAAATTCTGATAACACGAAAGTACATTAGTAACCACAACCTACTGTACAAGTAAAGCAGCAGCTGCAAAACCTATTAAGAAATAAATCATTTTATTGGTAATTTTTTCTTTGAATGTATAAAAGAAAAACGGGCTATTTAGTGTTTCAAAAGTTAAAATTCATAGTCTGGATTCAAGTAAGTAGGCCGGTCTATACTTTACAACAACCATTAAAATGTGATCACATAGATCAATGTGTGTTCGTGTGGAGCGCAGAACTGAAAGTCAATATTTGATAAAAGCTCTCAAAGATCAATCTTCTCCACTGTCCTCCAATATGCGTAGTCCATAATTGTGATGGCTGAGTGTTTCCTAGGTCACAGGTCTGACCCCCAACAAAGTATTTACGTCTAATCTCTTCCTCACACCCTGACGTTAGTGTGACTGCGTCCTTTCACAAAATTCCCCAGAAGATTAATAACGTATGTCTATTAGAATAGTTCCATATGAAACGATATACATGTGATATAGTTATACTACACACTTAAAATAAAACAACTGATCAAATGCCAAAGCAGCTGGTCTCTTATTTGGGCCTGGGAAAATTGCAGCGGAGCAGTTTACTGCATGATAATGATGCAGTTTGAGTGGAAAAACCAACGGTTCCACTGTTAACACTGTGGCAAAATGCCAAGCGTAAAATGTTAGCAATGGTGATGGATTTTTAGCACTCTCTATGCAAAGGAAAGTCCTCGAGGGGAGAATAAGCATTATTTGCCCAGGAGCAATACAAAGTGTTATTAGGAGTCAAGGCTACATTAATAAATTATGCTCTGTTTTGATGTAATGTAAATGATGTAAGGGGAGCTGAAATGTTGTCGGTTTCAGGGCTGTGGAGGAAGTCACAGTTTGAGAAAAGAAAGGCAATGTGCATATCTACTCGGCTGCTTTCAACACGTGTTCGTGGAAAGAGAACCGACACGGAGTTCATGTGTGAGTGTGCGTTTGTGTGTTTGTGTGCGTAAGAGTCTAAAGTGAGCGACAGATTTACCTGCAAACCAATGGGTCCTGGTAGACCCGGGAATCCTCGAGGTCCTTCGTCTCCTTTCTGGCCAAACATCCCTTGCTGTCCTCTCGGTCCAGATTCACCATCACTGCCCTGCAGACAGGAGGAGTTCACACAACTTAAACATCTTTATTCTATCGCCTATTAGCCGGAGCTTTAGCATATGCAAGTCCAAAAACACTTGTATCTACTTGTTCTTCCTTTTGTGTTTTTTTTTTACCCTCTTAATCCGTTTAGAGGTTATTGAGTACCGCAAAATAAAGCTCACATGGCAGAGCATGGGTCAATGACCATATTTGATGTCCATATTCAAACACGTGGACACACACACACAGACAGTTACTTAATTGCCTTTTCTGAAGGTCATTTCACGGAAGTTTCGTTCATCCATCAACTCTCCACACAGACGTACTCCTGCTCAGAGTAATGAGGGGGCAGTGGGCTTTTCACCCTGCTCTGTGGGAAGGACAACGGCACATGGACGCGCACGAATGGGGTTTAAGCTCAAAACAGGCAGGACGGAGGTGAGGCAACAGTCCCAGCCACTGATTGAGTGTGCTGCTGGACTGCCTGCAACAATTCTGCCAAATCTTTCCATCAGGGAGTGCAGGATAGTACAGTATAGCCATGGGATTATGGTAAACAGCGCGTGTGAAAGATGCTGACTTCATCTGTGAAGTCAGAGGTGCACAGGGCTACAGAGGATAGAAAGGGGAGACTACGGGGAAAGAGCGAAGTGCTGACAAACTAGGAGTTTTCAGTTCAAACGCATGTCAGCACTTGAAAGTGCTTGAGGAGCTCTTGCTGAGCCCTGGGACATGTAGGCAGCCAGAGGCGCTGGTACTGAATGCAGAGCAGTTTAAAAGGAAATGTAAGGTGATTACAGGTAGTGTGAGTACAGCTTTGAACTAATGTCTCAGAGACAAGGTGGAGTAAAGTTTAGAGAGACTGTAACAGAAAAAAAAAAGGCACAAATCTGCCTGCCGTAACACTTCCTGGGGGAGAATCAAATCACAACTGTGTCTGCCTGCAGAGGCTTTAAACTGATACGGCATCCTGTCCACAGCGTTTTTTTTTTTTTGGGAAAAGGACTGATAAATATATAAAAG
Organism: Channa striata; assembly: GCA_033026295.1. NCBI lineage: Eukaryota > Metazoa > Chordata > Actinopteri > Anabantiformes > Channidae > Channa > Channa striata. The sequence continues at coordinate 15,143,567 of CM065185.1, read as the reverse complement.
TTTATTGTACAAATAATGTGACAATATATTCTGTTACAGCACAAAGTTTGGAAAAATACAGCTTACTGCTGATCTAGTAGCTAGTAGGTCTAATGACTACAATGGAGCCTGTGTCGTTGTGTGGAATTCAACCAAAACCTAATCTGGTCGTCTTTGACCAGACAATGTGTGATATTCTATATGCTTGCTCTCAAGACAAGCTCAATGCTCAAATAATTAGTGTAAATAAATAAATTATATACATTCAATTTGCTGTCAACCTTGGTGGAAATGTTTGCATATAATTTATGGGTGATATAAAGTGGATTTGTCCCATGTTAGTGATTTAGATTGTACACTATTTTTAATTAGATGTTGCTCAGTACAGTAAGACATGGGTGATTTGCAGAAAATGACACTTGGCACATATTAATAAAGATTGGCACTGCTCTGCCATCGCAGCTGTTTGACTGTAGGTCCCTCGTGCTCATAGTTCCATCTCTGTCTTAGTTCCAAGTTAACTGAGCTGTTCCAAACAGCTTAACACTATGCAAAGGACACGGCGTCATTCATATTCCCAACAAACACCAAAACTTTCACGAACAGAGAGATATTGTAGTCAACACCAATAACATTAGGAGGTGGAGTAAATAACAGAGGGCAAGTGATGTTGAGTCTACAGCAGCTACTACAGCACGAGTCCGGACTCAGTTATAAAGATATGAATACACATGAGCAGACTGACTCACCAGGACAAATAACTGTTTGATAATTTGTTATTCAGCTTGGGTGCCCTACCTGCTCAAGGCAATCCGTCTCACCAGGTCTGTTCTATCCCCCACAGAGCCCTGCAGATGCTGGATTTTTTGCTAGAATGGTTGTTAAGGCCTGATAATTTACAACAATGAGCTGTTAGTTGCCCTCAGGCCATCAGCTATTGTAGAAACAGGACTTTTCCTGTTGTGTTAATGAGATGGATGAGAGGAAAATGTACTATAGCATACGAGGTGGGTATTTTCAGTTAGCTCTGGTTGCATAAAGGGTAATAAATGGAATTGAAGGCTGGGGTTTAAGCTGGGGCACAGTTGTAGTTTTCAGACTGTTTTGTAAATGGAAGGTCACAAGTTTAACCTTATGTTGGCATCAGGGAGCAATACAAAGTCAAAAAGGTGTGTGCTCAAAAATAAAGGAGGAGTTGATAAAAACTGTGATGATAAACCTCTTTTTGAGTGTCCTGACATTAAAACGTTGCCTCAAGGAAAATGTGTGATTAAAATAGCATTTGTGTAACATTACAACGATAAAAGGATTGAGATTTTTAAATGAATGGGGCCTGCAGCCAAAGGCTTTTGGACAACAGTGACACTAAAAAGCAGGACTGCTTGCATAACATATCCCTGACCTGGCTGGATCAGAGCTAACTATCAGTTGAATGAAATATTATTTATTTATAGAAGGCGTCTCCAACTATTCACCAAAAAGAGCCAAGTGTCCAGTTTTCCAATCTAAACACTGTAAGAGCTTATTCAGCTGATTACGACAAAAACAGACTCTATTGTTCTTAAGGGAAAATACCTAGTAACTGATGGATAAGCAGGTGTAGTTCTGCTTAGCCAGATCTGATTCTGTTGCTTTATTACAGTATGGCCAAAGTTCCAGTTCCTGTTTTGAATCATAACCTTCACTCCCTTAATGAGGCCTTAAAACAAAGTCAATATTTCAGGCTCGATTTGGCATTTAATTGTCCTGTCTCGGACTTTATCAAGTGATACTTACAGCTGGACCCGGGGCGCCAACCACACCCTGAAGACCACTCGGGCCTGGCGGACCCTGAAAACACAACAAAGAAGCAGATCAACTTGCTGCTATAATGTGAGATAATGAAAATAACCTCAAGTAAAATTTGTTAATCTTCATATGTTCATTTTACTGCAATTGATGTAATTTCTCTAAGAATCAAATGTAAATTCCAACAAGTTATTTGTAACTGTTGTCTATAATGATTAAAGCACAGTCAATTAAAAAATAAAAAAACACAGAATAAACATATTTTTTGGAAATTAAATAAACATTTAGGAAACAGCAGGACTTCGGATAATTAACTATTAAGGACAAGATAAGCTAAGATGCATGGTGAGAATTTAGCTGCGGTGACTCTTTGCTCACCTATCACGGTCTACCCTTCAAAACTCACTGCCCTACAAAAAAGTAATAAAGAGAGAAAACAAAGACTCACAAGTTCACCCTTGTCTCCTTTGCTTCCCTTCTGTCCAGGTCCACCAACTTCTCCCTGCGGTGCAATATAAACAGCAGAACTCACATCTCTCCTCTCCATCTTAAAAGGCTCTTGCCTCACATGTTTATTCAAAGTCCAATATCTTAAAGTGTCACCTTTACCACAACTAAGCAGTAAATATTTCTCAAGAGATTCTAATTTGATTGGCCCACAAAGATCCTGGGCGAGTGTTTGCAATTAATTGATTGGCTCCCCGTCTAACCTCATTGGCACTATGATTGACAAAACGGTGCGATAGAGGACGTGACTGGGATTCGGAGAGGTGCGCTGGTTACAGATGTAAGGATGCAGGTCTGTAGTTTAGTGTATCAGCTGCAAGTGTAGGATTTTATTGGCATATAGCTGAACAGCGTGTCAGCTGTACGTGTGTCGGTTTGTGTGAAGACGTACTTCAATGACATGTTGACTCCAGCGCGTGCTGAATGGCACATCAGAGACAAGGTTGTCTTAGCAAGCTTAAGGCTTCATAGAGTAATGAAAAAGGACACATGTGGCTTTTCTAAATTTCTGTGTAGGTTATAACAAGACACAGTCCAAAATAATGTCAGGTAAATAAATAAAGCTAACACAATAATAATAAAGTAAAGAGCTAAAAATATAAGTAAACGAAACAAATTAAATTCTCGGGTCTCTGAGGACATATTGAAGACACTGTCAGATACAGACAGAACACTTATGCAGTATGTCATTAGAAAGAACATGATGGTAATAGACGTTGAAAAGAAAACTCTGAGGTGATCTCCGTGAGATTTTAACCGTAACCAAACAAAGCACATACCTTTATTTTGGAACATATCTATTCTTCCAGGTAAATATTTAATAAAGGATTCCGGTGTTTTTGTGTGAATGACTTTACCCCACCTTGTCACCGTCTTCTCCAGGGGGACCCTGAGGACCAGCCGGACCAGGAAGACCAACAGGACCTTGAATGCCATCGCGACCAGCGGGGCCCATGGGACCTTTCTCTCCCTAAAAACAACATTCATTAGGGGGTATTGCAATGCCACGGCAGGGAAGCAGTTTCCTCAATTTTCCGAGTGTGTGCAAAGTTTTTCAGTGAGAGAAAGTGAGACAGAAATACTCACAGGAGCTCCCTTTTCTCCAGCAGGGCCAGGTGGTCCTTGGGGGCCGTTGCGTCCTGTCAGACCAATGGGACCTCCAGGGCCAGCAGCACCTCTCTCTCCCGGAGAACCCTGTCACCGGAGAACAAAGGCCCATCAGTCATTGCTGCATTATGTGATAGTTAATAATTCCTGCAGGGAAGTTGTGGAGAAGATGAAAGCTCTGGAAAGTGGACTTGGTCTCACTTGAAAATGAAAAGTCTTTATTAGAAAGACAGCTTTAATTAAGAAAACCCTTAAGGAATATGCTTTCTGCTAACTATGGCAGCAGCTGTTTTGTTTTGTTTTTGAGTTCGTACAGAACAGATTTTTAACCAAAAATGTTTCCCTTAAGTTAAGGATAATATTCATTGGAGGTCAGAAAAAAAAACACACATGTATTTTAAAAAATCCTTTTAGATTGATAATTTCTTTTTGTTGCTTGCTCTAAAGAACCTTAACATTAAAAGTAATGTAATCTGACAGAACTTTTTCAGAATATAATAAACTTAAAACAATAATTACATTGACCCTGCTGTCAGCATCAAAGCATCACCAGGATGAGAGCTGTGCTGATGAGCCACATCTTATCTAACTAATAGGATTCAGCTGCCAAGGCCTTATGAAAGGTCCCAACATTCTTTCACACATCGGCATGTCTCATTACGCTGCTTTTCGCTGTGCTCATTGGGCCCTTATCACAGTGTAGGTGGTCCACATCACATGAGCTGACTGTATCTTTGATCAGAAGGTCAGTGTGGCATCTTGCTACCAGGGAAGGTCTCTGGCTGCTTTCAAATGAAACATGTGCATGTGTACCAAGTCAAAGCTTCACCGTGACACACACACACACACACACACACACACACACACACACACACACACACACACAGCTGCTGATGTGAGCTGCCACCTGGCACTCATATGCCTTGCCCATTTCATGACAGACACTGACGGTCTCACACACACACACACACACACACACACACACACACACACACACACACATCCAGACTGTCATTCTCAGCCTGCCAATCTGGCTGCCAGAACACACACTCACACACTCACGCACACAGTGACACACCTGTCTTTTTGACGCGTGGAACTTCGCATTCTTTCTTTCGGTTTCCCCTACTCTCATTTTACATGTTGTTCTCACACACGTGTGATTCTCTGGCTAGGGATCAAAACTGCAAACGCGTAACATGCAGACAAACAGCCAAAGCTTGTGACTTGACTTGTCACATGCATCTTTTCAATTATTTCTGTTTTCTGTGCAGCTCTTTCTCGATTCGTCTCTATACAGAACCCTGTAAGGAGACCATGGAATAGTAACACACGCGGCACTCTCAGACTTTCCCACAGCACAACAGCACCTCAATCTCTGACAGGAAATCGATGGGGGAAAATATCAGATCTCTTGTGTGCGTGGGCACTGCACACCGGCCTCTTTTTCAAGCAGTTTTTCAAACACTACCAAAACAGTCTATCACATGTTTTCAGCCAATGGCTCACTTTCAAGCCAATTTAAGAAAACGGTCTCATTTCGCAGTGGAAATGGTTTCACTCATTCAGAGAACGCCCCTCTTCTCGCTTTCATCATCTTTTCATCCGTGCTCTGCATATCCGCTGTCATCTAATCTGGTGTTGCTCTGTCGCTGGTGAGCAGGGGCAATTATCGGGAGCCCGCGTTTAACGCTTGAACAAAATGTCAGATGGTTCAAAGCTGCCTGTCAGTCAGCTTTCTGTGCGGATCCACCGCCAGAGCTCCCAAGGCTTTTCATTGCATATATCACTAAGTTAGGGGCTCAGAGACAAAGGCAGGAAAAAAGGGAGCCACTTATTTATGGATTACCCTGCCACTCCTGTCCCTTTCTGGGTCCTAAACTATGTGAGGACAAGTAAGACTCGACACAATGCAGTGCGTGAATGCAGATGGAGCGTCTACAGGGAAACCCGTGACTGTGATACAGGTTAATCAGCGATCCAGAAGACACAAGCCCCTGTAATTATGAGAAAAAACATCCTAACATGTGATCATCAAAGGAATGAAAAGCCTCTTTACAAGCAGTGGTCACGTGAGAATAAAAACGAGATCCAAACTATAACAATCTGAGCTAGTTGCTATAGTAACTAAATGTGAATGAAAAACATCACAGGCCAATCAAGTTACAGGGATGAAACTAGTTTCTGAAATAGGCAATTAAGCAATGATTAGGCCATGCTTCAAAGTGTTTTGTTGGGCACCCTTTAATTTCATATCTAAGAATATCTATTAGCAGTTTTAAAAACACCATAAATCAAGCAGCATATTGCTTTTAATCAAACCGTGGAACAGAGATTCATAAGATTCTTATTATAAACTTGAATTAATCTTTGTACAATTGAAATGTGTATCGTCTGCTGAGCAATATAAGAATGAAATAAAAACAAAATCAGCACGAGAGGTGATTCAGCTGAAAAAAAGACTGATTGTATGATCACAGATGGGAATATTGTGTGTCCCACAAGGCATAAGACCCAAACTGAACACTGTCCATTGTAAAAGAAGAGGCTTTAAATGTTTTTAAATCCATATATATAGAGTCACTAACTAGAGAAAACCCTATAACGCATCTTCTTATCGCACATATCTTTTACCGTGGTGGTTCTGATTTCAATCACGCTGCCCTGCCCTACTCCACCACCTTCTCCACTGCAGTGTACATAGCATGTGCTGCTGAATCACCGGAGAACGGAGCTGTGCACAGCATGCACAACTCCATTCTCCGAAAGCGCAAGTCACTTTTCTGTGCAATCTCTGTGGTAGGAGAGGTGAGGTAACCATAGTAACGGGCTACTTACGATGGGGCCAGGGGGACCCTGAGGCCCTTCTCCTCCCTTTAAGCCAGCTGGACCCTGAAAGCAGAGGACAGGAGAGGGTTAGATCTCGCTCACTGCAGGCCACTGCCCAGTGCCATTCAAAGAACAGTAATCACAGCTGTCAAATCGCCCGTTAAATGTTACTGTGGGTGTGTGTTTGAGGTGTGTGTATACTTGTGTTTGAGCATGTCCATGGAGGGCTTGAATGCAGAAAGCTATACGATAACTATCAATGTAGTTTAAAGTAAGATGATCAAAGTTGCTCCACTCACTTAAATGAACTTTTCCGAACCTTCCCACAGGAAACCTGATTATGAAGTTTATGAAAGCTTTCTTTGATTTGCTGTCACAGTTGTTACCTCACATATAATAAGGCAACAGATCACTAAAGTGTCAGTTCACAACAACACTTTCTTTTCTTGCTTCTAGTGATGCACAGAATTACATAAAGCGTTGTATTTACTGTGTAGGTTTTTATGTAATTGCACTCATGATTTTTCAAACACCGTTTTCAGCTGTCAACTTTCAAAATTTAAATGGCTCAAAACAACTAATGCTACAAGTGGTTTGTTCAAATTCAAGACAAATGTAACTTTTAATGACTACTGCAGTCTGAAAATTATTCTGAATTATTCATGGACTTCATGACAAGTGTCTTCGGTAGTTAGTAGAGCACCGTTTTGCTGTTATGACCTGCTGCGAACATGATGTGTTCCTGAGGCATCTTAGCTCATTCGTCAGCGGTAACAGCCTCCAGTTTACTAGTATTCTTGTGTTTGCCACTCACCAGAAATTTTTTATGGGTTTCAAATCAGGTGACTTCACTTAGTTTAACAGCATCTCATCTGTTATATCCTGTACTTTCCTAAATCAAAACAGAATTTCTAGCGTTATTTCCCCTAGTGTTACAATTCAGTTAGCAAACTAACCACTAACGTTAACCAAAGAATGAGCCACGTCCAGGTACTGCAGCTTCTGTTCTTTAACTTCTAATGTATGTACCTATGTCCCTGGGAAAATTCAGTGCCATCGCTATCTTTTTTATGCTTTTTCTTATTTGTGAAAGCCAAAGATCTCTTAATTTTACTAGCCATGTTCCTAAGATACAATCAAACATGACCCTAAACAAACGCCTAAGTATTACAGATATTATATGTGTTTTATCTCAAGCACATCTGGTGCAACTAATGAAGCCTCTGATAGGTTGCATCAGGTGTGTTTAAGAAAAAAAATCTGATTTGAAAATCTGTGCTTGTTTATGAGGAATTCTAGTGAAGAGGCTGAATAATTTTCAGCAGTCGTCACTGAAAGTTGCATTTTGTGTTGACTTGATGGTGGTGCACACTGAGAGGAAAAATTACATTTAAAACCATCAGTACAGATTTACTGAAATTACTTTCCACCAAATAAAGTCAAAATGAAAATTATTCACAGTTTCTGTCTGTGGATTATCTACAGATCTTTTTTTGTAACATTTTATAGCTATGAGTACTCTGGACTGCATATGAAATTTGAAATCAAAGCTGCCTTCATGTTTCTAGATCATTAGATAACTGAGGTGGGGCTGCTACTAATGATTGTTTTTCATTATTGATTGACCTGTTAATAATGTTCTTTCAGCTGTTGGATTTGTTGAAAATCACCAAATTTAGAAAAGGAATACACAGATAATGATAAGAATTTAATGGCACTGCACATAAATAATGAAAAAGCAAGATTCCAAAATATTTACTTAGGCTGCAGTTAAACTGAGAAAAACTGGCTATTACTTAATAAGTTATGATGTAGCTTTTTCCGTAGGCATATTTATATTATTAGGGAGCCGTTAAATGAGCATCAGAGGAAATGAAAATGAGAAAGGATGACAACATTAACGTGGTGGGGCCACAAGTTCAGGTATAGTCCATTTTTTCCAGAGCCGTCACCTCCTCAAGATCCAGCCCCCCGACTGGCAAAGCTTGCGTTGCTGAATCACATCACCAGAAGGCTGCGACTGCATATGGAAAACAGAGTCCACCAGCGGCAGTAAAGACTTTCATTATAATAACTAATTTACAGGCTCTGGAGGAGCCAGGGGGGTGCAGGAGCTGCCAAGCAGCCTCTCCACCTCCCCACCCTAACTTCCACATTTTACCATGGTGCATTAGAAAGCTGGAAGGATCTTTCTTTGTTGGACACACAAAAAGTTATTTATTGGCTCATACACTGTATTGCTACTGTGGCTTTCCTCAAGATTGAGAGACTGACGAGCGAGTGTGTGTTTGTGTGTATCCAGAAGAGAAAACTAACTATTTGTATGTGACTGCTGGCGCAACCTATGCGAGTACCTGCACTTTATTAGTGAACACAATCAGATGAACTTTGATGCTTCCGCTCATACACCAAGTGCACGTGTACGGTGCATGTTCATGCAAGTCTGTGTCTCTGTGTGACTGGACGGGAGCACTTCAGGAGAGAGTGGGAGGCTGTTTGGTTCTGCAGAGTGTGTGCATTTTAGTGTGCTGCTGTTATGAAGAGAAAGCTATTCCACTGCACACACGGGACAAACATAATGGTGGTAATAAGTCTGGGCAGTTCTGTCTTGTGCTCTCTTAACGGTCAGCCTTGAAATGAGCTTCACCCTCAGTCCCTCAAGCCGACCCTCAGTCAGCCTCAGACAGCCACTTGCTCTCACCTTGAACTTTTTCTCACCCACACCTACTCCTTTTGAGACTTAGGTCAGCTTATTCAGCGGGGCTGGGGTGCATGTGATGCACTCACCAAGTTGTGGGTCTGAATCAGAATCAGAATGGCTTTTAACTCATTGCTTAACTGAAAACCAACAGGAATTTCTCCACAAAAAGGACGTGAACCAGTGCGGCTTTAATGTAAAGTTACAATCTACTAAAATAACTACGGGCGACTACAGACACATTTACTATCTAACAGTCTTTGCCAAAGCCACTTTTACAACACTTTACATAACGCACTTGAACAATCCTGAGGTTCACGATGATAAAACATGGCAATACTAGACCTTGCTCTTTCCTCATTACATCTACAGTATGGAAGCCAGGTCTGTGCCTTTTAGCCAGGTCTACTGCCAAGCCTGACATTTGGTTTAACAGCAGGTTGCTTGCCTGGTAATTGGGGTTTGGAGCTAAATCCAACCGGGTGTGTGCTCAGGATGTGGCATGATACACATCTACGTGCACATGTGAGTGTGCTCGCATTGGCTTATTAATGTCTGGGTGGCCTGTGTATTACCATGGCCCCTGGAAGACCTCTTGCACCCTGGAAGCCCCTCAAACCCTGAGGCCCTGGCTTGCCACTGGGACCATGTGGACCTGGATCACCCTACAAAAGAAGATGGAATAATATCTGATTAAATGACATCTAAAAAAATGTCAGGTGATCATTAAACGCACAGTTGCTTTAGGTGAAAGCAATGAAACAAGCTGAATCTGTGAGAAAAAAGTGATTGTTCTACATAAAAGCTCGACTGTTATCCAATTATGTTGGAATAACAGCAAGTGATTAAGAACCCACTTTAACCAGGTTTTAACAATACATCATAAAAGCAATTTTAAAGACAAGAATGCAAGAATATACTAGTTATTAAAAACAAAAAAAATAACATTTATTTTTTTGATGTTGTACCACTGCACTTCCATTGTCTGAGCACTGTTATGACTCATTTGTAAAACTAAGAAATCCTGGTCAGTTTATTTACAAAAAACAAATAGTATATAACCTTAAAGAGCTCAAAAAGTGGTTTTAGAACAAGTTCTTATTCTGATGTAAGTTTGCATTAAAAAATAAAGAATCATAATTTAATAAGCACAAACTGTTCTACATCACTCAAGAACCTTATAGAACTTCAGATAATAATATGCTCTTTAATCTTCTAATAAAATACAACTGTGTGCAGCTCTAAGTAGTTTTTATTTTTCTTTAATGTATTTTGTTTTTCCCATGAATAATATTACAATAAATATTTTACATAAAAATGCAAGGGGTAGTTCAAGTGCAGGGATAAAGAGAAACATTAAATCATTATTTTAACCTTGTAGGAAAGAAGCCAGAAGTGGAAAACAAAGACAGTGGAAACTCATTTCCACTGAGATCCTCCAACATAACAAGGAATGCGGAAAACAATGTGCAAATGCACTTACATATTACATGTCAGTATTTGTAACTGGTGCAATTAAATTTTGTTGCATACAAAAAAAAAAACATACTCAGTTACCTTTCCACCCTCTTTTCCAGCAGCTCCAGGTAGACCTTGCTCACCAGGGGGACCAGGAGAGCCTGGATGTCCTCGCTCCCCGCTTGGTCCCGTCTCTCCAGTTGGTCCCTGTCAAGGACATCAGGAAAATATTAAGTTCTGTATATTGTAAATGTGTCTTCACCTGTGCCCGAAAACAAGATGACATTTATTTAGTACAGAAGATGTTAAGGATTTCTCATGTTTGACACATATTTATAGGGCATTCCAAAACCTTTCATTGCATCTTTTTTTATGGGGATTGTTTTGCAAGATACAGCTGTTGTTACAGGGGCAGGTCATACTTATATTTCAGTGTATCATATCCCGACACAACTTAAAAAAGGCAGAACCTAACCAAAGAAATAACGTGTGCTTTATGTCTACCTGTGGTCCAACCACCCCTCCCGGTCCTGGAGGTCCGGTCTTTCCTTGGAAGCCCTGAAAGAGGAGAACAGAGATATTTACGGCTGGATAGAGGTAACGTTGTGTAATTTGTGCTATTAGCCTAGCATAGCCATACTGTAAACACTAGGAACTACATATTCATTTAAATTGTTATCACGCTTTGCTGATGGGTGAGGATAAACAATTTATTGGTTGGTTTTAATCTTATGAATTTATTTGTACAGTGTAGCTTCCTCACCCATAAATATGCTTGTTTAGAGTTTAGTTGTTTAGAGTTTAGTTTCTGCAACAAACTGATCTGTATGAAAAGCACAGCTAAGCTCCATTCTATTCATTCTGACGTCACTTGAACAAGTGAATGTGAGAATTGTGTTTGATTATTTAAAAAAGGACACCGACGTGTCTGTGTTCACAGCAATCAGTCACGACCCCGTCCACGGCCCGTGGTGTCATTAAATCTGTGACCATGTTGGGACACTGCGTTTTATCAGCTCTCTTGTATTGCTGTGCCGATATTCCCTTTTCTGCTGATTTTGCTTCACTTTCACTCGAAAAAGACATTTTGTATGCGGTTTCAGTTCTCCTATTCCATCCTTTTTTTTTTGTATAACCTATCTAAGAGGGCAAAGACTGAGAGGAAGCTGATGCGTGACATTCAGGGTCAAATGGCACAAGACAATGTAATTATGGACGAAACCACCCACTCACCGTCTCTCCCCTCTGTCCTGGATGACCGGGCAGCCCATCTTTTCCTGGTGGACCCTGGAGGAGGAAAGGTAGGACAGTTCATGAAAATCAACACCAGATTTAAAGTCTGCATTAATATTTCAAAAGCTTATGAGAAATGTGTTAACATGGCCTTGTTGTGGAAGGTGAAAACTTAGTGACAGTTTGACAGTAGCTACTTACATTGGGTCCTTTGGGTCCTGGGAAACCGACAGGTCCCTGTGGTCCTTGTGGTCCCTTAAATGAAAATTAAATTGAGTAGAGAGAAAAATGGATGACAAACACAACCCGACTTTAACTTCTAAATGGATTCAATTTAGATTTCATTTGGCAAATTCAGCTCCCCTACTAATGCAACGCGGAAATAATTGTTACTACCTATTCATTATAGGCGTCTAGCATTTCAGCTACACAAATTAATTAACTTGATGGTGAATAATGAAATACTCGGAATTATTTAGCTGATGAAAATAACAGTTCAAGCATTGGGTTTATCCACATTCTTATTTTGTTGTGACAAATAGCTGTTACGATTTAAATACAGTGATGTACTTTTGCTCTTCCTAACTCACTGCAAACAACCTCATATTTCAGCAGGCACTAACGAAATGTTACTAACCCTCTCTCCTGGCGGGCCAGGAGGTCCATCATTGCCTGAGGTGCCCTGAAGAGAAAGAAAAAGGCACAGAGAAATGTTGTCAGATTTGTCAAAACTGTCTAAAGTTTGAGTTGTGAATACAATTAATGCAAAACACTCACACTGAGGTTATACAGGAAGTGTGTGTGCACATTCATTTTTCTACAACGTTTGGCAGTCAGTAATCCTCTCAACAGAGAGGCTGAGAAAACATATTTGAACATTTGTCATTCCTAGATGTTTACAACAGCAAATATGCAAATAAAACTATTAACAGATTATTTGCTTTACTTGTAATTACATGCGCTACATATGTTTGTTTTTAGACGCTATTAGTTGCTGACACAACAGTAGCTAGACGTCCTCAGGAGGATCTTAATGTTAAATAAGTACCATTAAAAAATATCCTGTATGTTTCCTGTAGGGTGATTTCTGATCCATGCAACTACAGACAGTAAGCCATAACCATTCCACTTATTCCATAAAAACTGATGATCATTCACATCAAATGAAACATTGAAACCCGTCATGGTCACTGTCTCTATGATGTTGTAGAGACATTCGTCATCACTGGTGAACAGTCGTAAACACTGTACCCTACAAGTCAACTAGAGCCTTTCTTCTCACCTTTGCACCTGGTTTCCCCGTTGGTCCTCTTGCTCCACGGCCGCCACGAGGGCCCTAAGTACACGGCACAAAAACATTAACTGTAGAGAAACTATTTTCGGTGTTTTGCCCGGTATTAGGAAATATAAAAAGCAACAAAAAAACCACAAGAGAAAGTAACTGCAGAAGGAGCAGATAATCCATATCTAGTGTGCAATTCCCCACTCAGTAAGAAGCTCTTTCAAAAGACAAGAAAATAAAACCCATACACAACAGGACAAGAGAAGAAATGTTCATTTAAACACAATAAATAATGTATGTGGATTGGACGGGCTATGTCGGCAGATAGCTGAATTGCCTACCGTTGGTCCACGTTGGCCTCTAGGGCCAGATTTGCCTGCAATTCCCTGAGAAAGAAAAAACAAAAAGTTTTAATATAACAAATAATTCCTTGCACCATCAGCCAATCAAAGTATTTTTTTTCAAATCCCTTTTCAGAAGTTTGAGTTAAAGCAATTCTTTTTTTCATACTTATACACACAAACGTTGGACACAAATGCTATGGGGGGTTTGAGTCAAGTACGAAATACAATCATCAAAGAATCTTTGGACAAAAATAAATAATCAAACTGCTGAGGTAAGTGGTTACCCACAGGCACTTGACAGCTTGAACTACCTGTCAGTTGTAGCATGCCGGGGCCAGGGGCGTCTGCCGGGGAGCACACATGAGTCGGGCTTGTCAATAATAACCCTCTCTCCCATCGCTTCACCCATAACCCCTTTCAACTGGACACACTCTGCTATTACCTTCACACTGCTGTTGTCAGTCCTACCTCAAGTGCTACATCTTGATTAGACGAGAAGGCCAAAACTATGTGGACGTCCCTGCTCTCTGACTATTTTCTGCTACTTGTCCTGGGTTGTTTGTCTTGGTTTGGGCTTGGCACTTTGGTTCGAATTAGGGGAACGCTTAACGCTACAACATAGAATATTTATTTTAGACAATACAGTGCCAACTTTCCCACTTTTACTGTGGTAGAATGTGACTGCAGGTACCTGACCTCAGCTCAGCTCCACCCAAGGCATTTGGGAGAAACTGCAACAACAGGCCCTATTGCTTTATATAAGTACCAGAGCTCCCTTATGCTTTTGTGGCCGGTGGGAGCAAATCCCTGCAGCCAGGCTTCAAAACTATGTAGAAAGTCTTTCCAGAGGGGCTGAGGTTGGAATGGCAGCAGCATACTCTAATATAAATGCTTTTGGGATAAAGTGTTCAATAATCACAAATTCATATTTAAACATTGTTTGCTCGTGTCTCAAGACAGAACTTTAACTTACTGGGGTGCAGTTGTGTACAGATAGCAAGCAGGTGCATATACATTAGACATTATACATCTTAAGTGACATTTTAGGTATTTATGAAAGCTTATTTCTGATTCCTGAAATGTGTAAAGCACACAGAAAAAAGGGTTAAAGTAAATTTAGATACCGTACTGTATGTTTTGTCTTTGAATCTAAGCAACAATGTCTTACATTTTGTAAGATGTTTATCATTTTGCACTGACGATGCTGCGTTTTAATTTATCTACTGTTTACTTATTTCCTATTTACTACGTAGGAAAGCTCTCACATAGTGAGCACACATGTAATGTGCACGTAATAGGAGAGAGAGTAACTAATTTTGTGGCTTACCCTTGCTCCCTTCTCGCCGTTTGCCCCGGGGAATCCAGGGAAGCCATTGGAGCCCTGTAGCAGAGAAAAGAGGTTTTGACAGGCAAAATACATCGGGGAGTTAGAGTGTAAAATAACACATCTACCCCAGCGTCTGGCCAGTAACAATTTTACAAAGGTAGAAGAGAACCTCGGACAATTCCTTTTGCACTTAACTAAAAAAGCCTGATTAACAAAGAAACTCTAAAGCCGTAAGATAATTATTATAATGCTAGCTGACAGATTATTACCATTGCATAATTTGACATATATGTGCCCCCATAGGTACATGAAAACATCCCTGACATGATTCAAATGAACCCGAAGAGAAAGTCTCCTCCTTGCCATTAAGAGACGTTCTGTCACGCGCACAGATGGGTGCTATTAAGTTGTTAGCACAGTTAGGATGCAAACTAGGTAGATAAAAAAGGTTGAGGGAGCAAATAAAGACAAAGGAAGGGGAAATGGCAGATTCCCTTTGATACCCATCAGCAATTTAGCTATTGGGCTTTTGTAGGCTGTGCCCTCTGATAGTGGTGACGCTGCCAGTCAAACAAATACTAGGAAGGCAATCATTGCTGGGTGAATAAAGGTGTACTAAGTAGCTTACAGAATAATTCTCAGTCTATGAAGTAAGACGTAGAGTCAAGCTACTGTATACACACTATACACAAAATACGGGCATGAAAACCTTTGCACCCAGCTGTAGTCGACTTGTAGTCAGCTTGAATCTCTGTTTGTCTCAGGTGCACGGCCAGGCCATGTGCACACATGCGTGTTTCGAGCTAAATCATTCAAGGCTCCCATGCATATGTATACAAGGCATAATACTGTGCCGTATAAGCAAGGGCACCACAACAAGGTGGCGTGGGCAGAATTTCAAGATATTGCACGGTAAACAGTCCAGTACTTTGGAGACAGCAGGAAGGGAGATACATGCTACTCATTTTTTGGCACAGAGGTATAGTTATGGTAAACTGAAATGCGGGCTCGCACTGGACAAGCATGATTTGCACCACAGAGATAAGACAGTCCACTGAAGCTATTGCAAATGGCATCCCGAATTAACGGTGTGGGAAAGCTGTTAATAGAGAGTGATGGGGCGCAGCGGCCAAAAACAGAGCCAGTGGAGGGTTTCATGCACAGGCTGATGGAGGGGGGATAAAGGCTGCAAACGAGCCAGGACTCTGACCCTGAACTTACTCCTGAGGACAACGTGACATTTTCTAATGCTGATGATACTTTGGATCGGAAACACTGGCTTTTTTTCGCTTGTATGTCAACAAAACATTTTTAAACAAAGTCTGAAATTATATCTAGCCACGGACAACTTCATAGTTTGGTTTAACACAGAGTGATATATATATTTTTAAATGCTGGATAAACCTGTGTTTTTTAAAAGACAACAGTACAAGAAACTGTGGCACTGTTCATATCATTCTAAGGTCAGAAGGTCTCTCCAAAAAACATTGTTTCTGAATAATATGGTCTGAAAAGATCTGATCCTTCATAGGCAGCTTTTCTTTAAAACTATTTATGGATACAAACAAAGAGGTACTACATCATCTGTACTGCAGTTGTTGATAGATCTTATATTATTGCAAGCTTTTGACACATATTTATTTCCACTTGTGAAATATTTTTTCCAAATGTGAACTATAAAGTAATTACCCAAAGTGAAACAAATTCATTTTCCTCTAACTAATGGGTGAAAATCTCTCCTACTTTTTGTTATTTGTTATCTGATCTGTTATTAATGTGTGCGCTGCTCTGCTCAGAGCTTGCTGACATTACCAGACAGAGCAGGACACTTGCCTATCTGGATGTAGTGAGAGTCGGTGTATCTGACCCATCATATCAGTGCCAGCCTGTCAGTGCTGACAGCAGCAGTGAGGAACCAGCTGCAGCAGCACATCTTGATAATGGAAATGTGGCGAGATGGTCAGCGCTACAGTGCAAGGAACGGCAGACTCTTAGATAATGCCTGCAAGAGTTTAAGGAGGAGGGACAGCTGATGACTCCAGCAGGTGACCATGCCACTTATGCTTCCTGTAAGAGCCATGCCGGGTGTACAGTAAGTGTCTGCCTGAGTTTGTGTTTATGTGAGGAAGGGTTAGTCAGCAACTCATCAGGTTTAGAAAGGCATGTGAAAGCAAATTTGGATTCAAGTTGATGCTAATATGCTAAATCGCACAAAGGACAAAATAACATGAAGTTACAGGGAATCAATACGGAAATACAGTAAATAAATGCGATAAAGACACAGTAGAGGTCAGGTACACAGAAAGCACAAGTGCGCATAAATCATAACAGCTTCACACTAAACTGCAACGTAGTGAGCAAAAACAGAGATTGTCCTTCAACTTCACATACGCGTGTTGGCAAATATCTCTGTTGAACCGCCCTTGACCGAGAGGCTGAACACCTGCGTAGAGCCTGGGCCAGATCTCTGATCTCACTAGATTAGGGGCATTCATGACAAGACTTTCTCCACATTTATCAGTAGAGTACATTATTATTCTCATCACATACCTTGGAGCCTTGTCTTCCAGGATATCCAGGCAAACCAGGAACTCCAAGTTTTCCCTACGAGGACGGAAAGAAAAACAAAACAAAGCTGCACGTTATATTTTCATCGTGTCACCAGAGACACTGCTGGAGTTTGCAGTAAAGGTCACAGAAGCAATAAACTCATAACCATAAACTTTTAATTCTGGTGTGGGATTTTTTTTTAAATACCATCTTTCTGAACATGACATCACCCATGCAGAATCTTTGCTGTTCTTTACCCAAATGGGAATTCACTTTGGTCCGTTATAAACGATGTGCGGTCATTAAGAATGACATGGAATCTGATGCAACTGCCCTGTGTGCTGTTAAACTGGAGTGAAGTCATATATTTTTACACTGATTTGACTAAGAAGCCAGTACGTTTGATTCTGGTGCCGCTAATTTGTACTTTTACTGTAATGTTGCTTTAATTTCAAACATCTCAACATGAGGATATCAGCTGGGGTCGTTACTGTGATTTTATGATGTAACTTTAGCCCCAAACAACTCTAGTACTCTGTAAGATGTCCTTATTTTTTTATGGAAACTTGTACAGATGTTGTTTTAAGCTACAAATTGTTTGAGTTTAAATACCACAGCACTACAAAGCGAGATACTGGAAAGATCAAAGCTCCATGGAGAGATGTTGGTAACATAAGCCAATTAAAATAGGACTGTGGAAGAACTAAAGGGAGGTGGAAAAATGCTTGAGCTTCCCAATGATCAAGATAGCGACATTAAGTACAGTCAACAACTGTCCCCAGACTTGTGTCTGTCCACTTCACCTCATTAATATGCGTGTGTGTTTACCAAATTACTCTGTTAGTCGCTCTGGATAATAGCGTCTGCCGAATGACTAAATGTAAATGTAAATACATCTGCTTTTAAATCTCTATTACTGAAAAGAACAGTCCTTACTCTGCTGGATTCAGTCTCACCCGCAGCAGTGAAACAACCTTCACATCTTCCAGTATTCATCTGATAGTGTTAAATTCTATATGTATGTTTTAACATTTTACTACTTCTTAAATCGCTTTGAAGTGCACTCCTATTAAATAAAGCTACAGTGTGTAATTAAACTTGAATCAAAACCTCATTTTCAGCAGCCAAATAATATGCAGTCTTCAATAAAAGAAATAAGGAGAATTAACAACTTTCTAAATCTATCATTACAAGTATAATTTGTTTACCTTCTCTCCAGCTAATCCAATGGGACCAGCTTCGCCGGTGGGTCCCGACTTGCCCTTGGGGCCCTCTGGACCATCCTCTCCTCTGGGTCCGTTTACGCCAACCTCACCCTGGATGTAAAAAATGGGGCCAAAGTAGTTTCATTTTCTAGCCTTTGCTGGATTTTTTTACTTTTTTTTTTTGCAGCTGTTAGAGATGCTGATTCACCTTGTCACCCTTGAGACCCATGTCTCCTTTGAAGCCAGGAAATCCATCTTCTCCCTGAAGATGAAAGAGATTGAAGTCTTATTGTTTGGAGCTGAGTGTTACATCAAGAGCCACAGTGACAGAATTAGCATATTTCAGTATGTTAGAAAATGCTGAATACAAGCCTGTTTGCTTTTTAAAGTGGCAAAACAACAGTGACAGTGGTAACCATTTAAAAAAGTTCAGCATGGCAGTAATGTTGACAGTAACGTTGGCAGAAATATGGAGATTCCATAGGACAGAATAATACTGACACCCAGTGGCCACCCGATGGACTCCTTCACACTCAGCATTATTCTGCTGACATCTGCTGGTTTACGTTCAGAATACAGTTTTCATCACATTGTTCTGTAAAAACTGCATTGCTACATGCGGTATACTTCTAATATTTTAATTTTCTGACATTTGCATGCATAAATCCTCTAAGTTAATAAATCAGAATAACGTCAAATGTGATAAATGTACACTCTGAAACAAAACGGTTGGTAAACTACTTTTATGGAATATAAAGGTAATAAAGAAAAAGTTTTGGCAACACGTTTAGTAATTTATGGTGATCTGTGAAGAGCTTCGATTTCTGGACATTAAGACTGGAAAAATGACACAGTGGCACTGATGTAGCCACAGGCTACATTCAACCACAGTAATCCAAGAAAACAATGGCAACAGATCCGTCTCCACCGAAACTGCCCGACAAACAGCCTCATTCCAGTTTAATGTTCCACACTCCATTACGGCTCAGTGGCACGAGGACTTAACTGCCAGCCTGATGGGCCTTTAGGAGTTTTTCCACTTGCTGGATTCAAATGAAGCCTCATTTGAGAAGAAATTACAACACGGATGGGTCCATTTTTAGCAGAATGACATCTGTCAACGATACTGAAGGGAAAAAAAGAGACTGGGGAGGCGTTTACCTTTTCTCCTTTGCCACCTTTAAGGCCTCTGATGCCCTCAGCTCCCTGGGAAAATAGAGTGAAGATGAAATTCAGGATAAAGAATCATTTGTCATACTAGTGTTGTGCTGTGTGTGCTGTGAATGTGTTTACTTTGACACCACGAGGGCCAGGGTAGCCGATGGATCCCATAGGACCAGGAGGACCCTGAAAAATTGAGGGGAAAAAAGGAAACGTGATCACTGAGTACTTCTGTCAGTTGCCTGGACCTTTCCTATAATGCGCTTGTATAGCATTCAAAACCATTTACTCGAGAGATTTGATGTAATTTCTAATACATTTCTAGCGAAATTACTTAAGTGACAACTTTGAAAACACATGGGATGCAGTTAGACAAAAACAACATTAGTTCATATCAAATGAATGATTAGACCATTGTTTTGTGAAAGTAAGTGTGCTGTGCTACTAGCACACTTACTTTCACAAAACAATGGTCTAATCATCCAATATATTTTGCATAATTAATATGACAGTGACTGTAAGTTAAAAAAAGATTTAGCTAGAATTCTGACACATACACGCACAAACACACATCTGATATTAGCTAATTTGTGGTTTTATTAGACTTAGCCTTTTTGAGACAGTGAAAATGCTAAACTGAATTCCCCGACTCACCCTCTGCTGTGACATGTTTAATAAAGGTTTTAGAGTAGGAATAATTAGTGTTAAATGAGAATGAACAGCTAAATCGATACTACAGTGATACTTACGGCGGACCCTTTCTCGCCAGCAGGACCTTCTTTCCCTGGGTGACCCTACAGTTGT
The DNA here is from genome assembly GCA_033026295.1 of Channa striata. Lineage (NCBI taxonomy): Eukaryota > Metazoa > Chordata > Actinopteri > Anabantiformes > Channidae > Channa > Channa striata. The sequence continues at coordinate 15,123,295 of CM065185.1, read as the reverse complement.
CCAAGAGGTAGGTTATTAACAGCAGAGTATCCACACTGTTGGCATTTTATGTGAATGAAATATAAAGAGAGAGGAGTCCGGTGGGTTACTTACAGGAGGACCGTCAGCACCGGAAAGGCCAGCCAAACCCTGTTTACCTTGAGGTCCCTGCAAAGGAACAAGACAGACAGACGCACAAAGCAACTTACAAACCTGTCTGCTATACAAACGTAGTGGTTAGTGGTCAAGTAGTAGTATGCATGTTGTGTAGGTGTCTGTAACTGTCAGTGCTGTGCACAGGAGTCAGTAAAGACCTCCAGCTCAGACAGGGGAATCTGCAGAACCACATCTGAGGTCCTGACTGAAACCTTTCATGGTAGCATAGTGACAGTCAGAGGATGTAATGTACACGGGGACTGGGTTCCCACTTTACTCACTTTTTCACCAGGAGGCCCGATTGGACCTTGAGGACCAATTAGACCCTGAAAGACAATTGAAATAGAGGTGTTATTACAAGAGTCAAGTCATATTTAGTCACTTTATACAGTTGGATTTACACAATATTTTAAATGTGTTAAAAAAAAAAAGTTGTACATTTGGAAGAGCAGAGCATCTATTTGGTCAGTTTGGGAAAGTCTGTATTTCATTTTCATGGCAGGCTGTATTATTTTGAAATGGATTCACCTTTTTCCACCAACAGACCCTGACAAAGGCTACAGGTTGAAATGCATCGGTCATGCAACAATGCAACTAATGTTTTTGTTGCTGGTGGTTTGATCTTTTCACTACAAGTCCAACAACTGTCATTGATGGCTGACTACATCATGCTTCCTGCTGAGATGTGCTCAGGTCTCTACATTCAACTGTACAAAGGGAGATGTATTATTTTTTACACTCACATACAGTATATTAAAGACTTATTGAGATTTACCCTCAAGAGGAATAAAAAGTTATTAACACTTAAAATATTGTGTCATTTTTCCAACAGGCCACTGCCCTTATTGGAAGGCTTCAGCCAGCCTGTAGCCAGGTACAACTAAAATGAAGTTATTTATTCAACCTGTGCACCATCAGGACAGGTTGCTGTTAATACTTTCCAGGGGAATGACGCCATCATGTTGAGGCTGTGAACAACGGCAGAACGGAACATCCTACCTGGCAATAGTTATTTTACCCCTGGCCACAACACTGGGAGGACTGTTTCACATTAAAGAGGACTTCAAATGGAATATTTTACTGTGCCACCAAATGGACAAGGCAATCAGGTTAAAAGCTATCATACCAGCACAATGTTTTGTCTCAGCAGGACTTTATTGCAGCAGGGAAATAGCATTAGTGAAAACTTGTATTTGCTCTATTTAGATGAGACTTTTGTTTAAATTCCCCACAGAGGGGCAGAGATTTGAAGAATGAGAGCAAGGAGAGCAAAAGAAAAAATATCTGCAAAGATTCGATTAAGAAAACAGGAGAGTAAGCGATCATCTGAGTCCAGGGTACTCCCCGCTGCACAATGGATATGACAATAATCAACAGAAAGAAACGGACAGATTTGAGGCAGGGAGGAAAATGAGATAGAGCGATTAAAAAAATGGAGAGACTGAAGAGACAGTGAGAGATCCAGCGAAAGAGATATAGTGATCAGACAGAGATATAGTAGTGACAGAAAAAAATGAGAGGAAAGAAAAGAAACTTACATGTGGACCAGGCATACCCTGTTGCCCAGGAGGCCCTGGCTCTCCTTGTGGACCCTGCATATAACAAAGAAAAAGCAGAGGATGTAATTATTTTTGCCTATTTTTATTCCCTTCTACTTATTTCATAGCAGTATAGTCTCTGAATATCTTATGATGGCTTATATAAAAAAAACATGCAAATTTAAGTTTAGAGGCAATTTATGGTAACACCTACAAAGTCCTGGAGCAACTTGTTTTGTGAGTTTCATGTGTTTCTGAACGGTGGGGACAAATGTGATGTACTGGCTCACGGTGCCAGCAGTCTGTTTTCTGGCCTAAGTTAGGTTTCTATCAAAGGCAGCCATAAAATGTTTAATTGGTGAAAACTTAAGTTGGCGGTGAAACACAGCCAGACTACAGAGCCACCTGGTAATGGAATAAGGCCAGTAAGACTAAGTGGAAATGGTGGAGTGTTCAGTAACACTGCTGCGACTTGGTGCGTGTCACAAGTCAAACATACAGTACACAAAAACTTCCACTGTGGAGGATGTTAATGCAGGATTCTGTAAATGCTAATTGCCTTAGTGTCACTGTCAACAGGGAACGAGTGCTAAAGTCCAAACTGAACTTAATTTAGGACACGAATAAAGTCAGTAAAAACATTTGAGGATGGCCTAAAAACTTTCATGTGTTAGAGGTTGTGTGAGTACAATGAGGGATTCTCAGGCCTTTTTTAAGCTCCAGTGTTGATTCTTTCAAGTGTTTTTCTTTGATTTTTAAGAATATGCTGGAATCAATAAAAGCTTTGAAGAAATTACTAAGAACCACAGCAAATTTCTTTTGTCATGTGTCCTTTCAACAGCTCTTTGTTTCTTTGGCTCACTGACTCAGTGGCCACAGACAACGCGTGGGCTTGTCCAACCGTCTCAACCAATTATCTGTCACCCGCATTCAAATGTCCCACCGAGACCCTACAGGAAGCTAAATGCATGATGGAGCTATGAACTTACAGGTTTTTTCTGTTTCACCCTGCACTAAAGACCTCTTTATAATGACCTATTCTGGTCAGCAGATATACTGAACGTGCCTTGGATTAACAAATAAAAATTTTAATTCTCACCATGTTTCCTTTGGGACCGGCATGTCCATCAAGTCCAGAAAGACCCTACAGTGAAAGTGAAAGTTACCACAGCTGTTACACAAAAAGGACAATGCATGAGAGTCAGGTGATATGGGAGGCGTACTTACAGGCTGCCCTGGAGGACCTGCAGACCCTCTGGGGCCAAGCAAACCTCTAGGACCCTGTATAGACACGAGACAATTAAAATTTCTAAATTTAATTTAATACAAAATCATGTAATCATACTGTACCTGAACAAAAAGTAATTTCTGTTCATTTGACTGAAACATTTTGTTGTATTCAAAAATATTGTGGAGTAAAATCTTCAGATTAAATAAGTATGCAACATACTGACCTCATGTGGTCATATGTGGGAACTGCAATTTCAACTTATCCCATAAAGTAGAAAGTTGTTTATTATCTAAGTCGTGTAGTTAAAATCAATGCACTTCCTGCATCCTTTTATCTTATGACACCGTGTGATGAAATGCTGTGCAACTATTCCCTTTAAAGGACACTGGTGTTTTATGTTTTAAAGGGGAGCTAACCATTTCTCATGCAACTTTATGGTCCATTTGAACTGAACTAGGCAGAATATGGCAGGTTCTCACGGATAATGATAGAACAACACATTTGCCAGTACTATTTTCTGATGTATTATTCAGAGCCATTCTGACTTGGCAAGGTCGAGATTACAAACGCAATGGTCCTTGCAGACAGGAATGCTGTTACAGTTGCAAGAAGAGTGGAGGGCGAGGCTGTGTTTAAATAATTGCCAAAATGAATGTGGGGGAAGGAATGAAGGGATGGGGCCTGTGGTAGCAAAGGAAATGAGTATTCTGAGGAGAAAAATGAAATGGGTAAAACTGTATTTTTATCATATTCGTATTTTTATATTATGCACTAAAAGCTGCAGTTTAACACTCCTGCTTCGGATGACAGTGAATGTACTTACACTCTCTCCAGCTACACCTCTCTGTCCAACCTGGCCATCTTCACCCTTTGGAAAACAGCAGTTTATTAAGGAATGTAGAGGAGCTCTAGAGAGGTCTGAGACCATGGTATTTTTATGTGGTGGTTGAGGTACTACTTACTCTTGGCCCATCCTCTCCTGGAGGTCCTGGGGGACCTGTGGGACCGTGTTCTCCCTGAAGAGAAAAGATCACAGAAAAAGGAGCATTAACAAAGGGCGTGAGTGGCAGGGTCGAAGGACAAGCTTGCTTCCCTAAATCACTGTTAAAAAAAAAGCTCCTAATTTTTGCCCTAAACCAACAAGACAAAAAGGAAAAACATCAACAAATATGGGCAACAAAACTGCCTTTAATCTACAGGGGCATGGTAACCACAACTGGCACAGACCTATAGGCTTTCCACTATTTTAAGTTGTCTATAAGCACTGGTCTACCTCTGGTGGCCCTGTAATTACTTAGTATAGGATACGGCAAGAAAGCCTCTCTAGAAATACCCCTCTGTGATCTCTGTCCTCTCCCGTTTTCAGCTGTCTATGCAGGCCCAAATTCCACTATCGAACTCTGAAACGCTGAAGAAGTAGTACTTTGCTACACGGCCATGCACAGGAGATGGACGAGAGTGGTTTTTAAATTACTAATCGGCCCCGACTCTACTGTAAAAATTGTGATCCTTAAGAATTTGGTTCTAGAAATAAGAGAGGGTGTACATGTATATTTTTGGAAATAATGACCTTTCACAGCTCTCTCATTATACTTACTCTATGTCCCTTCTCTCCAGGAAGACCAGGAAGGCCATCAAACCCTCGGTCCCCCTTAAATAGGATGGTAACAACCGGTTAGCTCCATTAGTCAGTATAGAATGTGTCTCTTTCTCAAACACTGTAAAGCAAAGGAACTTTTCAAGTGCAGCTGACTTTTAAAAAAAATGGTTTAAAATACATTCTCTTTTTGTTTTACCTTGGCTCCTGCCTCTCCTGGCATTCCTCGAGCACCATCAGCTCCGTTACGACCCTGGAGGACATGCAAATATCACGTGAGGCTACATAAAAATCACATCAGAAAAAAAACTATCCCTTAAGAGATTGTGAATAAACAACATGAGAAATAATGCCATGTTTGAAACTGGACAGACTTTTTCCTCAGAGCTCTGAAGCATTCATCCTTAAACGATGATAGCCTCAAATATTAGAAATGTGGGAATTCAAAGTTACTTATCTGCAACATACTTGTGCGTTGGAGATAAATCTATATATGTAACAAGTTATAAAATGGATTTTTACCCTCTTTCCTGCTTTTCCTGGAAGCCCAGGTGCACCCTGAAGACCTCTGGGTCCCTACAGAGAATGAAAATAAAGGCAGGAAAAAGGAAGATTATGATACATAGGAATAACCAAAAAGAAACAGCAATTGCAAAAAGTTGTATAAGTACTCATGATATTTTGGGTTCCGTATGTTTAGTAAAAATAAAGATACTTCTCTGACCTGTGGTCCAGAATCACCACTGTCACCTTTAAGTCCAGGCGCTCCAGGACTTCCCTGTCCAAAATTATAAGTACAATCTCAGTACACAATATATAACCTAATATAACATAGGCACACAAATTTTGGTTGAAAAACTGAATTTAGCCTGAACCAGAGCTTAATGCTAATCCATAAATGTATAAAGCAGCAGTTTTGACATCATGCAGAATAACACCAACTGAGACAAGAGTAAGAACTCAGCTATTACTCAGCTAAGTACTTTATAGTATATATCTTTAAAAGTGTGTGTTAGGAAATGAAATATTAATGCTTGAAGTTGAGTACTTCAGGAGATAGATCTAATTTAATCGAATGTGTTAATCATCAACTTTGAAATAAATGAATGTAGAGCTAATCAAGGATGCCTTTGTGCTTGTGTAAAAAGCTACTCACCACAGGACCAGATCTTCCTGCCAGGCCTACTGGTCCTGGAGGACCTCTCATAGCCAGCTGAAGGCCAGATAAAAACAACCCATTAGTCACAGGTCAGCAGAGAGTATGAGTTCGTTTTTACACAAACTATAATATCCTCTATGACATCGAATTAGCTTATTGTATATTTTGAATTATAATTATATTAAAGTCCATATTTATTGTTCTTTTTGCACAGTACAAACTTCAAATTACACAACAGGATGGCTTTATTGTTAGGTTTATATCTGGACCATCAATTGCAATTGCTCGTTCCTCTTGTTGGAATTTGGAAAATTGAGTAAACATTCATTAATATTTACTTTATACTTCATATATAAAGTATATAAAATATGTATTTATATATCATATATTTTAAATGTCTTACTTTTTTTTAATTTATATAAATAAAATTATATCTATAAAATATTCCAGAAAACACCCATAAAAAGCCTGTCAGTGTGCAAACGTTGCTTTGTTCACAGTTTACCACTCTGGGCTTTATTCCTGTTTATGGCTGACCACAGAGTGGTGCTGCCAAAAAAGTTGTCTGGAAATTATTTGCAGACTGATTACTGAAAGACAAAAAATTGCTAATTCAAACGAGAACAGTTCACACTGTGCTCCTCACAAATCACACATATTACTTAATATATGTCCGTTGTGGTGACATTTTTACAGACATTAAATAAATGCATATTCATGGATGTCAGAATTTTTTTTTATTGGGTTTCTAACTCTCTTTCATTACATTCCTGCTGGTCTTCCCAGCTTTCAAACTTTTGACAAAGATGCATGTAGAAAGGTGACAAGTGCAGCCCGCAGGTCAACAGAGTGTTGTGAATGTCTGAAAATTCATTGTTTGTGTAACGCCTAATGAACTCCATATGTTCCACAGCACATCACACCTTGCTTGAAGACGCATATTTCAACCTGTTTTTCAACACTGCCATGGTTATATACATGTACTGCAGAACCTAGCACAGGCAATATTTTGGAATTTGGATTATTAATTAATTCATTTTCTATTGTCACATTTATTTTCACATTGAAACTTTTTTGTATGAAATTTTTGACCACAGTATTCCATATAAAATTAAACCTGATATTTTAATTGTATTCAGGTAAAGTCAAATAGCAGCTGATGATGCTCCTCCAAATTGCTCTCCAAATTGACGTGAGTGCCCTGGAGTCATGTTTACTGCTGTTACTCACCCTAGCTTGAGATAGGATGGCCTGAGCCTGTGCTTCTTGGGCTGTAACCACGGGTCCCTTGTGTGCCTCACCACCAGCACGGAACTGTCAACAGCAAATCACAAGAAAAAGAAACTAAATGACTGTCTCTCTTAGCCCTGTAAAGCTGTCACCGTGAGGTACAATTTGCTATATGAAGAGAGTTCACAGGCTGGTGAGTGAAATGAAAGGGTGAACAGTACGTGAAAGAAACAGCACAGTCCACTGGGCGTGTGTAAAATGGCATAACTTACTGGGAGCATCAGAATGGTACCTGGAGGCCCAGGAACACCGTCTGAACCAGGAATACCAGGACGTCCTGGAGGACCCTAGAGATTCAGAGGAGGGAGAAAGAGGTGGATCTTCTCTGAGAACAAAGATACTGGGTCTCACTGTGAAAGTGTAAACCCGCAGGAACCAAATTAGCATAAACTAAAGTATATAAATACCCCCAAAACTCAGTGATGTAATCAAAATGAGTTGTATACTACAAAAAAAATGTCCTTAAAATATTGAATTCCAATCATTAGCTATACTCTCGTTGAGTTCTATACCCGTTACTAAACTATGAACAGTTATTTGGATGTGTTTAATGAGCAACCATATAATCCCCTGGAGAAGCTTCGTAAATTGACAAGAAGAAAAAAATGATAGGAGACTTAACACAAAACAACAAGCAGGTAGTAGCTCAGAGACAGAAAAATAATCAATACACAGCAGCCTCTTCTTCATCTACAAACCTAATTTTGATGTGCTTTGCTAGAGCGCTCACTGTTGTTGCTTACTACAGACAGATAAGTGGCTAATCCTACTGAGAAAGAATAAGACGGGGAATTCAATCATGAGCAAAGACATTGCGTGTATCTGGGGATATTTGCCTACAGGACAGCACAGACTTTGTAGCATCACTGAACATCTACTATAGGCTATGATGCTCAACAGATTCTACAAAACAACTGTTTAATGAAGAGGATGTTTGGCTATTCTTAGATGCCAACCACAAATGGGTAGCATGATGTAGTGATTAAATTCTTACATATATTTAAATGATTCCTTTTGCTGTGGCTGTTCTGGAAAATCATAAACTCAATTCTCAGCTAAGCTAAACTTCCATATCTTTTCAGTGACAGCAAATATAGCAAATGGGATTCAGTCATTTGCTTTAGACACATTAACTAATGTGCTGAAACGGTGGCAAAGCATGTTTGGCACCAGAGAAATGGCCAGGGTAGTTACCAAAGTCATTAGGATTAATTCTGTGGAGAGCAGACGTCTGTCCAAACATGTTGAGACATTTCATTTACTTGTGGATTTTCTCAGAGCTGTGCAACCAGTGCGCATAAATAGTACAACCAGATAAACACATTAAATTGCAAAAAAATCATAATTGATTAAATACAAAAGGATTTAAACATAACTAGTACCCTGTGTTCTCAAAAAAACAAGGATCTATTTATCAGTCTTGTCGTGTGCCACAATCTGAGACTACTGGCTCAAATTGACGCCATGTGTTCCCATCTGTCTTTTCCCAGAGGTGGTAAACACTCTTTATTCTTTGCTGTTACAGAAAGCATAGCGACATCTAGCGTTATTGTCTGTGCTGCATGGCTGGGAAAGTGGTGTTTGAGTGGAGAGGAGGGAGATGGTGATCATGAGGGAAATGAGCTGATCAAACACGGAGTCTAGGCGGACACTGCGCAACGGAAAACCACAAGACTACAGAAACAAGTCGCTTTTAATCCCCCTGTCATTCCACGGCAAGATTATTTCTCAAGGGAGGAAATGGAGGGAGGGAGAGAGAGTTTTGGACCAACAGAATATTTTTTGATCACTCCGGTCCGGTGAAACAATAAGCCTTTTGTACCGGTGAGGACTGCTGGTCATAATGGAGGATGCATGTATGCGTATTTTTTGTTGGCAACAGTTAAACTCCAGATGGATAGATGGGCTACAAGGGTGAAGACAAGACAGGGGGAGGGCATTTGTCACATCTGGTGTGAAAAGTGGAGGTTCGGTTTTGGGGGGGGGGGGGACAGGCACTTACTTTGTGTCTACCAATCCATCAAATAAATGAGCAGAGCTCCGCGGTGGTGGGAAAAGACTGAGAAGGTTTAAGCTTCTACATACTTTAGAGCAAACTGCGTCCTGCAGCACACCAACCCAGCTGCTTCTCAGCACTTCTTTGTTGGTATATTGACAGTTTATGAGAATCTAATTTCCCTGCACCACTTCTCACTAATCCCCCCTACTGCTGCGGTAGCAAGCTGCATCCAATTGTATTATTCATTCCAAGGCATTGAGACTGTACCTCACAGCCTCCACATTAGTGATGAAGACAGCATGATAACAAAAGCAGGACTGAGTCAGTACACTGTGTTTACTCAGGCCATAATTAAGATTAATGGCTAGGATTACAGTCAGTATTTAAAAAGATTTTGTATCAATTAAAATTTGGATACACAACTCATCTGGAATCTTAATTGATGAAGCATTGTTTTTTTTATGCTAGAACTGAAACTGGTGACAGAGCCTCCCAGAAACATCTGCAATCAGCTGTCAAATAAAGGCAGCCGTCACTTACCCTCTCACCAGGATCTCCTGGGGTACCTGGGGGACCTTGCAATCCTGGGGTACCGGGAAGACCCTGAAACCACACACAGGCACACATGCACTTAGCATATTATATCCCAGCCTGCTGCTAACCAGCGATCCCACCACAGTCAGTCAATCCAGTACTTCACGAGCATAAGCCAACAAAGACGGAGAAAAACACACAAATTAAAAAAAGAATAAGCCTCAAAATAAAATATCCCCCAGCCCCCTTTTTTTTTTTTTTTTTTGCACTCACTCACACACAGAGACACAGACATACACACATTCATGCACATTTTGACTGTCTCTCCAGACTCAAGCTTCATTGGCGATGAGGGCTGACGCTCTTTCCATAAAGGCATTTTTTCCCTCTTTAGCTGTTCTCCATCTGTGGAAAGCAGACAGGAGTGTGGGAGAACGTGATACTCACTGCTTGGCCGGGGGCTCCTTGGGGTCCTTCTATAAGCATCCCCTGAAAAAGGAAAAAGTGGATACAGTAGCATTATAGAGCAGTCTGCAAATCCACAGGCAACGGAGAACAGGGGAAGAAATGAGAATTAGTGGGCACTCTGGGTTTGAGGTTAAGGAGTTCACTTATGGCTACAAGCTCAATATGTTAATGCTTTAACTATCTGATGCTCTGTTCTATAACGTGTGTGGTGGCACAGATGGAATGGGAGGAGAGACGTGAACTGCAGCTGCTACTTCAGTCCATATTTAGCCTTCAGTGGTAAATAGAATAAGATGGATGTCTGAAAAACATACGTCGTGTGCTACTTTGTGCAGAGAGTCGTTGTTTTGTCGATGTTCGTTAGACCAAAAAATCAAAATCTCAGCAGGAGGGAAGATGCGCTTTCTGTGCAAGAGCTTTCGTAAAATAAATTAAAAGTTCTATTTCTCTGACAGTGAAATCAATAAACATACACAAATGTGATGTAAAAGAGAAATGAAAAATACATCTCCTCCAGAGAGGAAAAGAAAAACATATTTTTCAGAAAAGATGCAGAAAATCTGATTTAGAACTTTTATGGACTTGTAAATCATTGGGTGCAACAGTTGCAAAGTCTTCTCAAAGGTCATATGAAAGTCAGCCATCACTCATTTTAAAATATTGTCTGAAAATTTGTGGGCTAAAATAACAGACAGACAAAGCAAAGAGTAACAGAGAGAGAGAGAGATTTCTGGCTAAGTGTAGCGCTAACTTTACGCAGCTAGCCGCTAGCTTCCTGCTAAGCTACACAGCTAACGATACCTAGCTAGATATCAAGCTAGAAAACAAGCTAGTGGGTAAATGTAAAATGAAAGGGATATTTTCATAGATTGGGATATGACATAAATGTGTGCTTACAGCTTAATTTTGACAGGTAAGCCTGTTAACGGCCCAGCAGAGATCCTGTAGCCAACATTTAAGTTGACTAATTTTTGCATTTTTTGGTGTATTTTTTAAAAATTTAACTTAACTTTGTGTGACAAGTTAACGTTACCTTTGGTACATTTTTGACAATGCGTGATTGCTAACGCTAACCTAATAACGTTACTTCACTTACTGGCTCAATGACGGCGGGTTCGCCCTTCTCTCCTTTTTCTCCCAGGTAACTTTGGCCTCCGCTCACCTGCAAACAACAGACAAAACCAGGTGAGCTTCACGCCAACACCCGGTGATTCGAGAGCCACAGACTGGACACGTGACACGGATGAACAGCAGATACCCTGCCTGACGACCCGCGTGTCTTCTGTTTTATAGCGGTCGCCGAAAACTGAAGGAAAGCTTAGAAAAATGAAATGCTGACTAGTGTCCGGCGTGCTTAGAACGAGACAGTTTGCAAGTCAAAAAGAAGCTGTTTCCTGCCTGCTGGAAAAATAAACCTCAGGAATCATTTTGCGAGAGGCTATAATTTAAACGTTGGTCTGACCTATTTATTAAGCTTCCTAAAAGCCAGCGACGGCCAAAAAAGCTGTGCGCAAATGCAGAGGTCGTTACCTGACACTATCTAAACAATGACTTCACCGGAGAGGAATTCACAAACCACCTCCAGCAGTCCATCCAAAAACCAAATCCACAGTCCAGGGTGAAGATTAAACTGTTCTTTGAGAAAGTCACGAAGCCGGGCTTGGGTTTTTGGAGATAGTGGAGTGAAGGGCAGTAATACAGGATTTCAAATTAACCCAAAGCAGACAGATCTCAAGCCAGCATCCAGACAGGGACTGTGTCACTTCCTGCCTCAGAGAATTTGGATCCTGGGGAAAGAAAAGGGGCCTGGAAACACGCCACAGCAAACACTTGCTCAGCAGATATTTCTGCCTTCTTTTAGATAGTGATGTAGATGATTTGGAGCAAAAAAAAGAACAGATGAAAAGATGCTGACTTAGTCTAATAAGTCTGAACAGACCACTGGTGACGGGCAAAAGATTGCTGTGATAAACAGCGGGTCACTGAGGTCAAGAGGTTACGGGGGCATGTCTGTGCTGACAGCTGGGTCAACATCTGTTTATCTCTAACAGACCTAGATGGACCAGGTGTGTTTACAGTGGGTTTGCCGGCATATGCAGAATGTTCAAAGCTATAACCCGATACCATTACAAACAACAAACTAAAAAGGCAATGGACACACTCCATCATATAAATGCCACCAACATTTCCATCTTTCCAGATTCCTGACCACTACCCCCACCCACACACCCACCCACATCCCCCATCACTGCTAACCACTTCAGCACTTACACTGCTCTCTCTGATGTCTATCTCCGCTGGAACCCCGGGACCAAACTCTTCCTCATATGTTGCAGATGTAGGCTTGGCGTCAGTGGTGCCGTAATCGCCATAATCGCCGTAGTCATACGGCTTCTCCACAAACTCTTTGTTGTCGTATTCCTTTAGGTCGTATTCCTTAAACTCATAAGCATCAGTGCCATGGTCCACCTTCTCCTGGGGGTCCACTGGGGCAGCAGCTTCCACAGCAACAGTGGGGTCCACCCCGACCTCTTCCACACCGGTGATGTAATCATCCACTATTTCCCCGTCATAGTTCTGGGATCATTCCAAGCGCGGCACAGAGAGGAGAGGGGTTGTTAAAATGGGAAGGGAATACAGAGGTGTGGTTAGTGCAATGAGATCACGCAAACTACAACACATGATCAATATTTTACATGTGTCACATTAACATGATAGTGACGGTCGACAGCACTAGCATTTCGCAGCATTATTCGACACCAACTAGGGGTCACTCTAATTTTTACCTTGGACACATCCTTGTTTCTGAATTGAGATGGCATTCAAACCTCAACATACATTATCTTGATACACCCTTAGTAAAATGCCATGTCCAAAACTAACAGTGTTTTCAAGAATAAAATATGGCACCAAATGGTAAGTAAAAAAACATGGTGCAGTATATACACCCTATTCATTCAGTATAATTATAGTATGATGGGCTGATGCAGTAAGGTAAACAACAAAATGTTAAATATGAGACTCGACTCAAGACCTATAATCTACAAGGAGAGCACAATCTAAAGAATCTCTATTTCCACAGAATCTGAGGCACAGAGGAAACAGGGAACAACTGTGCTTTGATTTAGAGGCACCGCCATGTAAATGTGTCTGCGCTCAGCTTGTTTGAAATATGTCACTCAGCGTTACACTCATATGTGTCATTAGACATCAGATACTGATTGTGTCTCGAGGGAAAAATGAGCAAAACTGCCTTGCTTGCAAATGTTGTTTTGTATCCGTCGTACTGTAAGGTGGGGAAGTTTCACCTTGTATAACGCCTGTAGAATTGCAATACAACCCACACGAAAGTAAATGTTTAAAATCTTTCACATTAGTGCAAATTTAATTTAATTTTCACTTTATTTCTTTTACTTTACTGAAATGCTGTAAACTAGGCTAATATTACAGCTTATGTGAGACTTGCATGGTACTGTTGGAAGACTCTGGTGCAGAGATTTATCTTCCATTATTTAACTAGTAACAGAAGTGGAACTGCTTTTATTGGGTTACTTGCTGCGTTTGTTGTCGGCCGTTTGAACCCTTTTACTTCTCTCGCTGCATTATCATTTTTGCTTACTGGAAGATCCCGAGGCTCATGGAGCAGACTCTGTGGGAAATGAAGCTTGTTTTGCCGCAGAAATGTGTTTGCTCGTAGCTTAATCTGAACCCGGAGAGTGACCTCTACCTACCTCTGAGTCTTGGGATCTGATTTCAATATATATCGTAATATAATGTTCGCTAAACAACCAAAGACCAGCATGCTTTGACTCAGCATAAGGCTTATTATTTCAACATTTTGCAGTTAAGATAGAAGTTTTTTTGTGTCCACACCTTTACCAAAGTCTGCCACTTAGTGACTATTGCTGTAGAGCATAGAGTAGCGAAGAAATTTACCATTTTCAGGTCATTGATTGTGACCTGAGAGTGCAATACCATAACACGTGAATAACAACTATACCAACAAAATTTTGCATACTGTGTTAGGTCATTGGGAAATATGACCTTGGAACATTAGCTGTTCAGAGCATCGGGGCCCTAAGTAATCAGACAAGTGTTCCAACGCTGATAGCAATCAATTTAGTTTCTGTAGCCAGATCTCTGCTATGTCATTTTGAATTAACTTAATGTCTCGCACTGAGTGAAGCTGTGCTGTTCACCTCAAAGTATATAAGAGCTGTATTGTTTCAGTTTACCTTCAAGTGTTCCTCATTACGCTGTGATGATGGTGAAGGTTTAGCATAGACTAAGGCAGGATATGTCAAACTCAGGATATGACAGAAACATAAGGGATAATTCCGTCAACTGATTTTCCATTTGTTGTGGTTCATTAAATGACAAGGTCTTTCTGCTCTATCCGGATTCTGTTTGATGGAAGCGGCTTCTCATGGAAATCAAGAAGCAGAGTAAGCCGTATGATTTCAGTGAGGCCTGATTCAACATTTAAGGATGATCATAAAAACATCTTTTGTTGTTAACGATGCCCTGTAGTTTTACAGGAATTTGATTTTCTGCCAGTAAAACAATCATTTAAGCAATTGTCTAGTCAATGATGGACAATGTTTTCCACAATCTTTACAATTCACAGGCCTCATTGTTATCAGGTTTTTCCTAGAAATTGAATGTAGTGTCAAGAATGTTTCATCACCATAAATTTTCCAAACAGTTCCGAGGATCATCAGAATTTTTCCAAATATCCTCATGCACACTGTTTTGTGTAAATAAATAGAGCCTGCACAGTTATAAGTTTCCATCATCTAACATTTGGAAATTTCATTGGCACAAGAGAGACCAGACAACAAAACTGAATACCTATGTGTCTCTACTGACTTCACATCTTGTCCTGGTGACAGAAACATAACTCAATCTTTGTGAAAACACGAGTGCTTTAAAAACTTACCTGGCCTTGTCCCGTAGTCTCAGATGGGGTTTCAGGCTGGCTTTTGTCCACCGTGGTGTAGTCGTACTCATTCGTGTAGTAGTCTCCACCCACATGTGTCTGAAATCGGCACAAAATACGTAAAGCAAAGCATTGTACAGCTGAGATACCTGAGACTATAAAACAAGGGAAAAATCAATAGACAGAAAGACATTGTATCAGTCAAGCGTCACCTCTGTCTTGGCTTGCTCAGTTGGGGGAGCTTCAGTGGTTACGTCTCCTTCACTGTAGTCATAGAACTCACCATAATCATAGACGTTGTACTGTAGGGAAAATGGAATGGGAGCAATCGATGAATAAGTGCAGTCATGTAAATAATTCAGGCTCAGAGACACGCTGTGCATCATTGACTTGGCAGGTAAGAGCCGGTCATTCTCTACACAATATGAAACATATTCAATGTCATTAGGCCGTCTTAGAAAAAACATGTTTAAATGATGACATTCATACAATAAAACTAGACTTTTAGCATATGGGTGAAATCAGCAGAGAAATCTACGATTTCCTTCCACCCAAACCCCCCAAGCTTCTCGAGAACCAAGCAAACAGCAATAAAGATTCTTGCACTTACAGCTTTCTGTAAGTTAATGTGATGCCAGTGATACGGCTTAGTTCTGTATGGCAACAGTGACCCCAGGTTTTCATTAATCGGCGCCTTAAAACTGAAAACTCAAGCTGTCCCGACTTACTGCATGTTGGTATGTTATGGAGAACATAGTAAATACAGTGCCAGCGGGTAAAACCACTGATAAAAAATGCATGGTCATAAAAACTGTATTTTTAAAACACTACATTTTTGGGAACTTCAAAGCGTTCCACTAAATTGTAATACGGTCTGTTTGTGCAATATGCTGCTGTTTATTTGCATCTGAATCATTCTTACAACCAGTCCCACCAAAGAGGAATAAACATTTAGAGACACTGAACTGACTCAGTTCATAGATGCATTGTGAGAACTTGACACCGGATGGAAACACATCCCCCTCCTATCAAAGTTGCTCAGAGGCGCTTACACACAAAAAAAAGCCTGATTCTTTTATATTTCACTATTTAAAATTATCCAGATGTGCACAGGCGATCTCCTCCAGTCGCAGATTTCCCACTCGCATGAACAAGGTTAAAATAAAGTAATCCTACCTTCTCGTATACACTTTCCAAAATGAAACTTGACCCAATTAATCAAATTCTGGTAATCAAAACAGCCAATTTGTGGACTTTGTGATGCTAGAAAGGAAATTTTGCAGTTCTTAAGTCAGACCTTTTGCAGGGATTCTCAATGAGAAAAACGCTTTGCTTTATGCTAAACTGTGCAAATCATTTCCTGCCTCCAGCTTCACACTGACTTTTCAGACTTGAGTCTCTTCTAACTCAAGTGTCAAGTATCAAAATGTCAAACTACTGGTACGCTGACCACAACCCACGTAACATGTAACTTTGCCAATTAGCTACTTGAGTCCTTTGTTAAAAGCAAAACAGTCAAAACAGAGCCGAGTTAGATTAAGTTAACAGACCAGCCCTCAATATATAATGCTCTATCAGCACAGAGATAGATATTAGCCCCGAGACAATTGCTAAGCTCATAAAAATAATACAAGATCCATGGCCTGCTGCAAAGTTGACTGCCTGGCCTGCGCTCAGTGGCCCAGAGAGAGGGAGAGGGGTCACTCAAGAGAGAAGCCCTGGCCAGAACCAATAACACTGGCCGAAAGTGAAAATGGAGAAGGACAGAGAGAAATATAGAGAAAGATAGAGCATGAAGGAAGGATTTATAAAGATTTATGGCATTAAAGTGCTTGGCTGAGCTGAAGCCCTTCACCACACTTTTGGATGAAAGGCGTAAATACTGAAGTGTGGTAATAAAAAAAAAGAAGTTCTCCCTGTCTCCGCTTGCATCACTCCCCTCTTCCTGCTTTGACCCAGCTGCAGACATGTGGGCCACCACAGCAGAAGCAGCGTGCTTCAGGTCCAGGAGCATCTTCAGAGAGGCTTAGGTCCAAGAATGCTTTGTGCATTTATTGTGGTGGTGTGATTTCAGAATTACACACAATTTTTTTTTTGTATTATAAAATTATCTGGCAATGACAGTGACTGGTCCTTTGGATGAAACATTTTTCAGTTCAAATAGTGAGCTGGAATGCATGAAAAACATTCTTTCTATTACTGTACAAAAACCAACAATGAATAGATTTATAATGTTCTTGTGTCCAAACGGCTCCTGGTTGTCTATTTAGAATCGACATGCTCCTTGTCTTGGCGCTGAAGAATTACTTGATGATGAAGCAACATTTTCCAGGACATGGTACCAACTTTACAGCCAATATTGTTTTTTTTTTTAAAAGAGAACTGGCTCTGGATTTTTTCTTGAACCAGCGGTCTAAACTCTACTTTTCCAGGTACTAGGAGTCAAGCTGGGGAAGGAAAAGCTTAAATTTCTCTGGGAGTCTGGGCAGAGCCTGCAGAACTCGTTAGTGATATAAATCACAGAGCCACTCCAAAGTGGGCTTAGACTTCATGGCAGGGAGAAAGGAAAAGTTTCCAGTGTGAGATCATCAGTTATTTAGTGAAATACTGAAGGAAAATGTCAGCTGACAGAAAGGATTGAACTAGCAGAATAACAAAAAATGAAGATGACAAAAAGAAAAAAATGAGGCCCTGACATAAAGTGCTGTATTTCAATTAAGAGATTTACTAAAGTAGCTGAAGTGGTGTTTTGCAGCCAAGGAAAATAAAATGTAAATTTCTGTAGATGAGCTCAAACTCAACACTATATTTCAAATGTCAGCATGTTTCCTCCAGTAAAACACAGATTAGAGAAAGTGGCAGAAATAAAATTGCAGAAAATAGTCGAGAATTTTTATGCATTTTTAGCAGAATGAATGTACACTGGCTTAAATCTGAAACAAATATTACCTACAAATTACTACAACGGTCACAGATCACTGCTATACTGACTGTTCTGTAAATCACTTTCTACTGTAATGCTGATTCTACGCAGCGTGTGCTGAAGCAAATCTTGCGTGAGTCTCACACTTGTGACCATAATATAGGCACGTTCATTTCCATGTTAGAAGTTTAAACACAGATCTAATAAAATAGACTTGATGCGTCTCAACAACACAGCCGACGTGCTTTTAGTGTAGAGCATCATAGATCTTTTTACCTTTCATCTAAAAAAATATATATTTCAAAGAAATCTACATATATCTAATGGTCTTTGTTTTCATATAGCTGACAGTGTTTTATTTACGGTCTGCTTTAATGGTACCTAACGAGAGTGATGTGACGTCTAATTTGTATTCCAAATGTTTTGAATATTTTCCACATGGTCAGAACGAGAGCTGTATGAGGGATGTGTACTGTAGGAAAGGCAGTAAGTGCAGAAGCAGCAGGTCAAATTAGTTTTATCTATTTACAATTTCCATTGGCAAAACGTGTGCACGTGTAAGTGTGGTTATTTTCTTACACAACGAGAATTCAAAATTCTGTGCAACTTTAAGTCACCCACGTCAGATTTGGATCTACCACATTTTACATCTTTTGCTTCTTAACATTTACTGACTACACCCAATTCCGAAGACATCTGACCAAACTTCTGCTAGCACTAACAGTCAGACTATCCCACCCTGCTTCCTCCCCTCCTTTCCTTGCTACAACACCCCCCCCCCCCTTCCCTTGCTGAATCTCCCTCCCTCCAGACAGCCATTCTTCCCTCTTGATATCTACTCCTAAATCCATCCCACCCAGCCTGTCTTGTTCCCCCCTCCACATACTGACCTCTTTCTCAGGTTCCTGAGCCTGGGGGGTGTCTTGGTGGTTTGGGGTTTCACAGTCAGGGCTGTAGTGTTCACAGTAGTCATAGGCTGCCCTGGGGTCTGCCACTATCAGCAGCTGCTGGATGTCGCCCTAGAACAAGAGAAGAAAAAGGAAAACAAAGGCGGCATGTTAGACGAAGCAGCATTAACAAATTTCACAGACTACTCATACATAAACTAGGAATGTATGCCAGTAAATCCCAGTGTCAGAGTTTTCTTTTACTCCCCACGCTCCGGAAAATTTACAATGCTCTATGTGTATGCTATGGCCATCAGTTTCACTTCAACTTAGTTTCTGAGAGGTTTTTCCAGTTTGGTTTGGCAAATGGGTCTAATACTCAAGAGCATCGGCCACTGTTGCTATTGAGAAGAAGCTAGTCCAAGGTATGAATCACAGTAAAACAGTCCACTTCACAGTTGCATTTGGGAACAAAACACCAGTATGTAGCCGCCAGATTCAGAAAAAAATAAAAAAAAGATTTAATTTGATTTTAGGATGTATTGTCAGGTCTGAACAAAGCCAAATCTTCAGCTTCCAGCACCTGGTGTTGGTGCATGTACCATACAGCTTTAGGCTTTTTGGTCAGATATACTTGGAGCTGTCTGCAGTTTTTTACAGTTTTTAAATTTTTAATCAAACAATAACTTTCCCTTAACATAGATGCTAATGAGACATCTCCGTCCCTCGAAGCCTTGAAAGAGCTCCAACTGTCAATCACCTCAAACTGTCTACCAACATGACTTTTATATTCTGAGCCCCGTCGCCAAAAATGACTCTATCAAACAAAAAGCCTTTCTCAAGACACCACTCACCAACCATTTCATGATAACAAATAGAAACCAAATGTTACCGTCCATGAAGAATTCAGCTATTCCACCTCGTCTGATTGCCCCAGCTTTGCACCAATATGGCAATAATGAAATGTGACATTAAAACAATAAGGCAGATGTTGTAGAATACCAGAGGCAGTAGTCTCTTGACAATTACAATTACAAGTTTAATGAAATGCTTTAAAAAAGAGCTATTGTATAGTCCCCCCTCATGCAGCCATAAGGGATGCCAATTTCTCTTACACTGAGGATAAATAACCAACGTCTGTTTTTCATGAGCTCTTGGAAAAGGAAATTAGATCTCCACGTTCAGTCCTATCATCAGCCAAAGCCCTTTTTCCATCGTTGCTTCAGAAGTAATTCATAACTAGAACCTTCGATGCCACTGATGTGGGGAATGTTATCTATACCCATCGACCATGTGACACCTCAGATGGCGTTTTTCACAGTTAAACTGGAGTAAGTAACTACAGGCACGAACAAATGGTCCAAATGAAGGGAGGCCATGATCAGGGCGGCCACTAAAGAGAAAGCACATACATGCAGATTGCATTAAATTAGAGGAAGCAACATCTGTCCAAGCTAAGACTTTTGGAACACATGAGATATTCACAGTGGTGTAATCCCATCAGACATGACCTAAAAATCTCTACAACCCAAACAACTTCCACAAAATCTAAAACTTCTTTACAAATCAACCAACATATGGTTGCTTGTCAAGCTTCAGTCCACACGCTGTTGAAGGCCGGCGTGCCATTAACGGCAGTTGCATTTGGTTATCACTCGCTATCAGATCCGATGCCGCTCCCCTTAAGAAAACACGCGCACAGAAGACTTTATACGAACGTTCGTATTTATTTCATAACCCGTTAGATTTCTGGACCGTCCACTAGTCACTGTGAGGTAATTATGGGTAAGAAAGTGCTGTATTTTACAGGGTCCTAGAGTAAAATCAAGCTCAGGCCTTTTTTGGCGAGGGATAAGACCTGACTCATTAAATCTCGATGACTCTGTCTTGTTCTCACCTCCCCTATTATCCACCTAACTATTCCCATACCTATACCTAACTATAAGACTATTCAGGACAGGTGAGAGGATATAACTGGCTATTTTCCCTCAGACTGAGGAGGCTGCTTTGTTGAGTAAGAAAACCTTTCTGAGGCTGAGGACACACCTGAACACCAGCAAAGACTCAACATTTCACAGATAAAGACTGTTTTCACCAACGAGTAGCCGATTTCTAGTCTGACAGTCTGGAAGCGGCACACACCTGACAACTGAGTAAATTGTGGAGAACACATCTAATGAGTGGTCGGGAAGGACTGGACGATCTGGAGACAGACACCCCACAATTTTTCCACTCCTCAACAGCGGAAGAATCTTGCATGCTTTTGGGCCAAAACAGATATGATGGGAACCAGGAACTTTGACTTTTTAACTTAACAATTTATGCTATAAGAAAAAACGACAAGGAGAAAATGGACTTTAGAGTCTACAGAAAGAAATGCAATTTTAAAAAACAATGCTACATTCAGGTACAGCTGTAGTTACTGTAGGTTTACCTCAGTTGTGTCGTCATTGGTCACCAACCGCGGCCATAATCTTCATGACAATGACTGTCAGTGACTGGGTCTTAAAACTAATGACTAGAATCTATACACAGCATTCTCTGCCGACTGTGAGCAGCGACTAATTCGGGTTGGCACTGACTGTGACCAACTCTGTCTGAGCAATTGTCACGACCAAATCACATACAGCAATCAGCTGAACAGTCGTTAAGAAGACATGCAGAAGATGTTCAGTCAGCACAAACAGGCAGGGGTGTACCGTAAGTGGATTCTCTGTACATGCTCTTAATTAAATTAGGAGTGGACGGCAGTGGCTCTGCTTTTAAATCTGCAGATTTAAAAGTTGCCGGTTTTAATCCTTAAACTGCTGGGTTGGGGTTCTGTCTGTTGACCCTACACGCGGCAAAAATGCTCACTCAGCACCCTGGGAACTTCTCACGCACCACAGAAACTACAATGACAAACAGAAGATTTTGCAAATGCCCGCACTGTAGCCATGCACACTGCACATCCTTCTTGTAATTCAGAAAAAATTGATCCAGCGTCCGAGCCAGGAATGAAGAGGACAGTTAAACAAAAAAAAAAAACACAGACAGACTGCCTTTGGCAAGAGCTCTGTCTGCTTCCTCTTTGCTGTGCCTTCCTGTGCACACGGACAGTAAATTCTCATTCTTTCTCAGTCATTCATGTTTTAGTTGAGTTTGTGTGTATTCAGTAAGAAAATAAAGTCTACGAAGCAACAAAGCTCTCACTTTAACAAGAAAACATGCAGGGGAGTCCAGAGACGTCACGCGAAGAGGCCACACACACACACATACACACACACACACACACACACAGCCCATTTCTAAATCCAGACAGTGATTCAGGAACTCCGATACTCCTCTCCCTTTACCATTGGTGTCCTCCTAATCTGCATCTCGGTGCTTTTGTTGATGTTATTGTCTGGATTGTATTACACACTTCTCTGGCATCTGGTGAACTTTCTCCCCAGAATTCCAGGAATGATCTACAGCAATATCCCAGCTCTGCTCGGAGCTGGCACAGACACCACGGGATAAATCAGCTGTCTCGGCTACACTACAGTCGACTTTTTAATGAGCCAAAATACAATATGTACTGCACCGTGTGTGTGTGTGTGTGTGTGTGTCTATAAATACGCCACAGCTAAACACGTTAACTTCATCTCACATTGTAACAGCCATTCAATGCAAAAAACTAAGCAGGACAAAGTGAAAAGGATGAGACTTTGGTAAAAGAAGGCAAAGACGCTGAAATCATCCTCCCATCCAAACCTGACCTGTAGTCAAGCAGTTCAAGTTAGGGCAAAGAGTTACACTGGACATTTTTCCTTAAGAACAGAGACTAAACACAGGATTATTTGAAATAAACACACCTCCGATTTTTCCTCAAGCATACTCGTCTCGCATTCGATTTTAAGCTAAGAAATCGAAAACAGCAGACGCCACCGGATTCTTCCTGGACTAGGTGACCTTGATGTCTGTTGTCGAGAGTTTTCTTTACAACTCGCAAACCCGCATCCGCTGGGAACAGAAGTCGCTTAAGGAAAATAACTAGCAGATGGATGATCACCTAAGAGTGGGCAGTAAAACATTAAATCTGTCCTTGGCACTATGATGTCAAATATCAGCTCCTGACTGTCACTCAGCGGGACACAGGTGTGGGCAGAATGGTGATCAAACCAGCAGCAGACATCTGATTCTGAAGGCATATTCACTAAGCCACAAGCAGCTCGGCGAGCACATGGCGGAGCACAAACAACAGTCAAGACACAGCTTGGATTAGATTCAGTTAACTCCTGCTGGAGGCAGATCACACATGACAAGAGGCATAGGGGCTTTCCCATTCTGTATTTGTTGGACTAATTTATAGACATAAACAAAGATGTAATCTATGTTTGTCTCTACATAATTAAGACCATGCTTGATTTAGAAACTTTATCAAAATCCGTGTGTCAATTCCTGGAGTCTTACCAACCTTTTTTTCTTATTATTTGTTACAGCGGAATAAATAGGTTTCGCACTGATTTGACCGGTGCGGGCTTCTTAGGCTGCTCTCACTGTAATGTCAGCGTGGCGTTCATCTCCGGGCCAGTGCTTAAAAAGAAATTACAAACTAGAACAACAGCCATGTGTTAATCTTAACAGCAACTCACGACTATTTGAACAGCATGGGTTTAAAGTCACTGCGGCTATAAAATGGTTATTGTGACCTTGGCTTTATGTGGCCAAATGCATCGAATTTACAACTTGATTACAGCGGAAAGATGAAAATCCTATTCTAATAGTTTCCAAAGCAAAGGGCCAACTTTTGTATTGTTGAAACTAATATCTACACTACCGGTCATACGTTTTAGAACACCCAATTTTTGTTTTTCATTGAAAATGACGCAGTTTATGTCTCGTTGCACTCTGAAATGACAACAATTGAAGTTTAAAAGAAATCATGGAATCAATTTACAAAGCAAAATGTATTCTAAACTTTTGACTCTTCACCTTTGGCAGATTTAATGGCTGAACACACTTTCTACAATCAATCTTCAATCTTCAAATCAAATACTCTTCAGACAGTTCTCTTCCTGTTGCAGAAGTTCTCCTAAATGTGTGGCACTTGTGGGTCGCTTTGGTTTCACTCTTTTGTCCAGTTCATCCCAAACCCGCTCGGGGTTTAAGTTAATAAATTATGGAGACTTAAATAAAGAGAAATTAACTGATAAATTGATGAAAAACTGTGGCTTTATTCTATAAAAATGATTTAGTGCCTTTACGGACGCCTATGGACCTACATGAATGTAACTATGTCATTAGATGACTGAACGGTTATTGTCTGTGTCCAGGTGGACACTTTGCCTCCAGGAACAACTGGAGGATATTGTTGCACCTGGAATGCACATTTGCGTAAAACATCTGTAGTTTGACCCAGTGAAAACAATTGCAGACTTGCAAACACAAAAAGGCTCCCGCAATCCCAAATGTTACATTTCTGTGATCCGTTGGTATTTTACAGGCATCGAAATGTTTTTCTGGGCTTGATGATTAAATGCACAGGGACTGAAAGGAGCAATTTACTCGACAGTACAAGTGTAGATTTACACCTTTCCTTTCAAGAAACTTTATTTAGGGTCGTCCGCAGACCTAGCTGTAAACAACTTTAATTGCACCCACATCTACTGAAGAAAGCCTTCAAATAACACCTTTAATGGTGTCACCGTGACCTGCCTGTGATGCCGAGCCTCCCAGGTCACCGTCGGCCAGATGTGGCCAGCTGAGAGGTCACTCAGACTGAGGCGGCTCAAATTAACTGTTTCATAAGGATTTCTCTTGCAGATTTTTTATTTTTTGTAGAACAGATTCTGTGCACCTTTTGCAGCCAGTTACTGTATTTATTGAACTCCTGCATTCAGCTCGGCCCAAACTGACCCAATTATCATCTACAAAGCCCGCTTTTCCAAACTCTGGCAGGGGGAGCACATGTTGAAAGAACAAATAGACGGATGGAATGTCAAAACTCTACAAGGACAACAATTAACCAAGACGCAGAGAGGAGGAAAAAATGTCTCGTATTCTCCAGATTTCTCCCAGCGTTCTATCAAACACAGCCTTTGTGGTCAGCGCAGGGTTACAGTTTCTTCTCAAGCACTGGGGGCATACAAGTGTCTCGCACCCTTTAAATATTAAAACATTTTGCCTGCCAGTAGCTCACAAAAGTGTTGAACTGTTTGGACCATCTGCTTGCTGGTCTGCCCGCCCTTTCTTCACTTCTTTCCATCTAATTTTCCTCACACTGCTTTTTTCCATCGGCAAAAGCTTTCAAGAACCACCTTGGGTCCATTACTTGTTGGCTCTGCTGGGACTAGTTAGTATGGGTTGCAGCACAACAGGCAAGCGGGTCAGGTACAGCTTTATTTTCACATTGTACTATCACGACGAGCAGCAACGTAGTCTTCGGCCGGTCAATGTAAATTCAAGTTGAAATATCAATTGCAGCGGCGGACAGCCTTTTCAGCAACAGCCACACTCACACAAATATGAATTAATGACTATATTCCTATTACACAACCTTAACCAAAACATTGTGTGACGGGCACTGGAGGGTGAAAAGTGACTGAGGCAGATGAGAAACAGTCAGTTTCTCTTCCTGCCAACTCAACCATAAACAATGATTCACTTTAAGGCTTCGAGAGCCATCAGAACCTAGTTAGAGTCCACTGCCAAAGACAGTCCTGCTTGAGGGACAGCATTTTGGAATCATCTACTCTGCAGTAATGACAGACACATAAACAAACTTTCTTCGCCTCTTTCTCTCCTTCTCCTCACACACACAGAGACACATGCACGCACACTTTTTTGCACACACGCACATACATAACGACGTGTAAACACACACACTGACATATGGCGCAAACAAAGTGTCCCGCCCGATTCTTTGAAGTCGAAAGACTGAATTTACATAAAAACGAGACGGGGAAATGATTTCACTTATCGAATATCTCGTGACTTTTATTTAAAAGAAGAAAAAGGAGGAAAAGGGGGGAAAAAGGCATTTGGAGCCCCGGTCAGTGAGCATATCTCTTAAACAGCTGCGCAATCCGAGCCAAAGCTAAGCACACATTGATCATATTTTCCCCAAGCCTTCACTCTTCCGTATGCTTCCAGCTTTGACACCTGCTTATGCAATCTACTGCAGTAAGGTAGCCATGTGCTCACAGCTCAAAGCTATTTTATTTTAGAGGCAAAGCTCGAAACCAACCAGTAATTAAAGCAGGAAAATGCTATAAAGTTCTGAAGCTGTTAGCAATACTAAAACAGCCACAACTTCCTTATTTGTAAGACCCCAGGCTGATTTTTTTTTCAATAAATTCACAAATCTGCAAACAACTCAGCAGAAGATTAACTACAGGAAGTGTCTGTAGTTTTGTTTCTGGTATTTTAATTTAGAATGTTGGGTTTATGTTTCAGCTCTAGGGTAATTTTACTTGGAAAACACTTTAGGTTATTGATGATTGTGATAGAGGAGACATTATGAATCCGGAAAAGACTATTATGTATGGCAGGCATAAGTAAAGAAGGGATTTTTGACCTTTTTGAGTGTTTGAGGTGATATTTGCATTCTAAAATAAATTAATGACAGTTAAAGTTTTGAAAACACTTTCTGCTAATTTCAAAAAGTGACGCACATATGGGACGTTGAAATGTTTTAACAATATAAGCTATTGTATTTATCAGCATAATACAGCCAACAGTGTCCCAGAGTCTTTCCACAGACGTAGGGGTGCACTGATTGTCCATTAGCAGCTGAAGAATGGATGACAGTGTGCTGCACAATCCCTCAAACAAACCCTAAACTACTAAACACACAGCTTAAATTTTGCAAATCTGCTTTTATGTGAAATGAAATATTCAACAATTACCCAACATCCTTGTGGCCAGTAAGATGTTTTACTATTAGCAGTTTGAAATAAGTTAGTTTGAAATCACCAATGGTTATGAAGCCCGAAGTGGAAATAACTGCAGCTTAAGTTGCTCTTGTAGCCACAGCAATCCTGTTGCGTGATCCAGCGAACGAAACCTCCTTGCAACGTGCAGAAACCTCAGACCCTTGGAAGTGAAGGAATCATATTCTCTTCTCCATTAAGTGCTAATGTACACCCATAACTCCGATATGTGTTCAAACAAAGAGCACTAACAAAAGCTTGTCTTGAATAAGTACTAGATAGAATTTATAGTTGCAGGCTGCTCTTGTTCTCTCTGCATAATTCAAATAACTGGGTTTTCATTTTCTGATTTTTTTTACTGCTGGTAATGGTTTGTTCGTTGTACTTTAGCAGAAGTAAATGTCAAATGTGCCAAATAACTGCTGTAAATCACACTGACTGCTCTGTTCTGTCAGGGGCCTCTACTTGTCTATATGTTGACCTCTTTACCTAGCTATGCCATTTGCTTGCCAAAAACCTTTCACTGAAAAAGAGCGAAACTCATTTTTAAGTGGCTCCTGTTGAGAGGAGAGAGTCATGGCTGACCTGGAGGCAAACACAGTGGAGGCTGTTTTACTTTGCATGCATTCCACGTGGAGACATCAAACAGGGTCTATTGTCTCCTCGGCTCACATTTTCCACTCAAAGCTACAGGACCTGTGCTAAACGTGACAGTCTCCGCCTTCATCCTCATAATCACCACCTCGGTGGTAATCTGCTGATTCCGATTTCGGAAAGGAATTATATGACAAAATTCAGGCATAAAAAAAGAAGTCAGTGTCCAATAGGAACAACTGCAGCCCATTAGAACAGAGACAAATCCAGCCAGTGTTGAGAGAAACAGCACTTTGAACATCGCACTGTGCATGTAGCCTTTCCACAGACCTTGCCCATGGCTCTTGCCAGGTACACAAAGCCAGTATTGTTGTTGCAGCCAGCAATAGGGGGGACTGTGGCTCAGGAGTCTGAGCAGTTATCCACCAATCCCAGGGTTGTTGGTTTGATTCCCAGCTCCCCCCTGTCACATGTCAGTGTCATTGAGCAAGGCAATAAAGCCCAAGTTAGTTGCTCACAGTGGGTACAGGCCAACTGCACCGCAGCTCCAACTGGTGTGTGTGTGTGTGTGTGACTGTCAGTGAGAGAGTATTAAGACAGAAAAGCCTTATGTACAGTTTCCTCTATGTACAAATTACCATCTGGAAAAAGGAAGAATTTATGTATGACAGACTTCAGTTTTATCGATAAAAGTACTGTATCTTACCAATAATCGCTACTTAAGATAATGATGATTATCATAAATCATGATGTCTGCATGTTTATATGATAATATAAGCATTAAAGTAAAAAGCCAGATGTCATTACTTCAGATTCTTATTAGATACAGTAGTGAACAGTGTTCACAACATAACTGACCTCAAAGACTTCCTCATCCAGGATTCTGGTGCCAAAGACAGTAATACCCTCTGTGTTGATGACGGCCTGGTCGCTTCTGCCGAGCGGCTTCGTCACCTTCTTCTTACAGTCCACAATCATGGTGACGCTCTTCTTCTCCACGCTAATGGCTACGCGATGCCATCTGTGCAGCACAACAACAAAATAGGGCAGGTAAATATTCAGTCAGAGTTCTCTTACACTTTCAGTATTTCCAAACTAATTGCAAGACTCAATCACAAACAGCATCGAATGAACCTACAGCAGCTAACTGCAATGTTAAAGACTAGAAATGGAGGAGTTAGTCAAGCTCAGCTCAAGAATTATATATTATTATATACTAATATACTAATATATGGTTGGACAGATGGTTGTTCATTGCGAATGTTAAAGTACAAATTATATTTTTAATATTATTTTATTTGTTCGAGTTACAATTGTTGATTTGAGATACTTTGGGTGCAGCCTGGCAGCTTTCTTTTGCTTTAAAGGAGACGCCGCCTGTCCGTCTCCACCTCCTTTTGCTATGCTAAGATTACCAGTTCATCACTGTATCTCTAAGTTTGGCAAACATACAGTAAGTTGGAATGGTTCTATCTGTCCTACTCTCGGTAACAAAGCAGGTAAATACATTTTTCAAAATGCCCGACTGTTCCTTAAAATGTCCACAGGTTTCACACCTTTGTGGTTACACTGATTTAGATTTGCATAAGTAGGAAGCTCTACAGTCCTGCGAGCTACACGTTTCAATACTATAACAGCGTGTAATGATTGTACTGTATATTTTCACAGGTTTTTTCCCTTATATAATTCATTAGAGAAAACCAACCACACATGGGATCGTTTCAAGGCATTTCTGTTAACACTCGAGCAAATGATCGATGGCAACTTTTGACAATCATTTGTATCAGCCTCATTGGCCAGCTATGCGATTTATGTAGACCCTGCCCATTACAGCATATCAGTATAGACGCGGCTGTAAATAATCTAAAAAAGAAAAGACTGTCATCGATTTGCTGCAAGCAATTTATTTGCCATTCCTGTCTGACTTGTTCCATATGGCACTAATGACTGAACAAACATATGATGATAATAAATCCTCAGAGCAGTGTGTCAGTTTTCCACGCCAAAAGAATGTTACGAGTGCTTGAGAAAATACACTAAGGAGCATTGGTTTTGTTTAGCATAAACTATAACTAATAAATCTTTATAAAGTGTGCAAGATGAGCCTCAAAGTGTGCAGCTATAAAACAGGATTCACAACAAAGTTTTTAAATTTCATCACTGAAAATCTCTGAGTTAATATGATTAAACAATCGGGAACCGAAAAGCAAAGTTTCCAGTGGAGACACGCACACGCACAAATAAAATCTACCACCCACATCTGAGCTCCAAGGTTTTCAAGTCCTCTGGTGAACTAGTTAGCCACTTACTTGCCATCAGCCAGGTTGATGGAGCGAAACGAGGGGTAACCCTCGGGGGCTGGCTTGCCATGCTGGTCCTCGTACAGGAAGATGGGGGCACGGCCTAACTCCACCCCAAGCTGCTGCAGGCCTTGCTGGTTGTACACGGACAGCAGGAAGGTCTGCAGGCCAGCCTTGGGCTTGATGGTGAACAGGATGGAGAAATCTTCTGGGAAAACTCCCCCTGAAGGTGGAACAGGCCGCAAACACGAAAGTTGGTATTTTAGTAAAAAAATAAAACATTTTGTAATTAAAAAAGGTTTTACTCTATTGTTCTACTTTATATTCACACAATAAAAATATACCCGCAGTGCTTTCTAATTAAATTTAATTTGTCTTGTGGTGATGTTAAGTCACAAGACTTTTTTTTTCCAATAAAGTTTTTAGTCTACCTTCCTCTGTTAAAGTCAGAGGAAAGAAAATAAAAATGTTTTCTTCTGAAAGCTGGATGAGAACGGATCAATACCGCTCAATAAAGACGAGGCTAGCTTAGACAGTTCGCTTTGTGCAACACACAACCTCATTAAAACCCGTTTGTATGCTTTGGTTTTTGTACAGCTTAAACAAACCCAAAAAAATAAGATCCATACTTAAATACGTAAATTAAAGCTGAAAATACTTTTGGTCACAGCTGGACAGAACCATGTCAGCTGTTTTACGGTTGCCAGTCTTTGTCCTGGCCTAATCGGCCATTGGCGATGGCGTCATATTCCGCGTACAGACATGACAGTGACCAACAATTTCTTTAAGTAAAAAATCACTTTTCCTTTCTTACAGACGTTATGTCCTGTTCCGATACAAAGTCATATTCTACTTTGTATTTAATGGGACTTAAAGGATGTGATAATTTCACGTCGCTGTGTATAGTTCAGAGGTTGTGGCCTCCCGCTCCTACAGAACTTGAAACGAAAAGAACTGAACAACTCCACCAGATGATGCCATCCAGAGCAACAAGTAGAAATATTATAATAGAGGGGATAATAACAGTCATAGAGGCCCACATATACTCTACAAACTAGAACCATACAAGCTGAAAGTCTGTGAAGTCAGCCTTTAAATTTATAGCAGCCAAATCTAACGCAAAGCACTGTGTCAATCTCCAGCTGATGTCATTACAAGGGCAATTGTATTGTAACGACTAAATTGAATAACGGCAAGTTTATGGGCTCTTTAACCTTCTCTCTTCACATTAAACCCAAATGTCTAGACAACTGGACTTGGAGCAGCGTGTTTTTTAAGGAAGCTGAGATAGAGCTTGGCACGTCCTGAAAAGAGTCAACAGTGGTGATGTAGACTCATTAATTTTATAAGGGCTGTAAATACAACAACTCAAACAAATGTCATATTTTTAACACCATAATAGCTTGTTTCGGTAAAATGAAAAAAAAGTCCAGTTATTCTGAGTGAGGATTTTTTGACACTTTGCTTCCACGGTGCCTCGTCTCCTTAAGCAGCCTCTTCATATTTCCATAACTGAAAGGATAAGGTGTGCTGGCATTTTAGGCCAAAAATCACACAGACTAAGCTTCTAATACCCAAAACTCTTAGGAACGCTTGTGCTCTTTGAAATCCAGCCACATTCAAAAACTTTAACACTCCACAGACCAGGACAATTTCTTTTACAACACTTCCCATTAAATATCTATACAGGCACTTTTGAGTGCGTAAGCAACTGGGGCCAACGTAATAAATGATTAACACACTTTCAATTAATGTGGATTATTACATATTATTACGCATTATATTTATGCAACATGTCACACTGTAGCTGGAATAAAGCAACTGGCAACTTTAAAAACTTTCTTTCTTTGTATTTGCGGATGAGCAGTAACGAGTTTGAAAAAACTAGCAAACCAAATGGCCTTAAAGTCATAAAATTTGTCTCCAAGTGAAATCATTCTCGATAACGTAATTATGGCTTCATTTCTCACCGAGTACCGGACATCAGAGACAGACTCAATCAATGTGCAGTCAATATGGAATACCCTGCTAGGTTTCCCTACGTCATACTCGAGGCTGCCAGCAATCAAAGTCGTGGAAAGACACTTTAGTGACAACACCAGTCACACAAAAGAGCCGAAGAAACATTCCTCATATTGATTTGCTGCAATATATTGTGGGTTTCCCCAGAATATCAGTTTCAAAACAAACTAAACTCTGGGACTACTCTTCTTACTCAAGTCATATGTTTACATGCCATTCATGTGCCATGTGCTGAGGGACACTCGTCCCCTGGGGTTCATGGAGTCTACTGAAACATCACTTCATAAGTCATTGATGAAAGTCTGCACTGCATATTAAACAGCAGGTGTTTATATTGATGGGTTTATTTTAAGTTACCCGTTACATAATTTCATTGACTAGTCAGAATTTTTTGAAGGTGTCTGTAATGGTTGGATGGGAGTAAAACAATGTCACTGAGGGTTTGTTGATATCTTAGTCGACCAGTCCACAGATTGCATGAATGCAGAGTAATAACTACAAATATCAGCTAAAATAACGAAATTGTCTTCAGCTATAGTTTGTGTCTGGTGTAATAAATATATCAGCCTATTATCAGCCTGTTAAAACTGCCATTCTGACCTTGTTAGCATACTAACATTGGCATTCTGCTAAGATACCTGATTTGCAGCCCTGCTTGGCTGCAAGCAGCTCTTGAAATCTTACCGTGGGATCTTATTTTGGGTTATGATTACATATATAGATACAAGACGCATGTCTGTGAAAGGACCCTATTGTACTTTAAAGCTTATTTCAAGCACTGAACTGTCCACATCAAAATTGCTGCATGACGATCGATCTTGGGACAAAACACCTAACGCCTGAAGGCTTAAGCTTTTCATTTCCATGAGATGAAACTATCATTTCAGTGTATTATCCTAAATCTGTCATATGCTCAGTGTGATTACTTTCATGATCTAGACCATTGAGCTTCAGTGTTGTTAATCAGTGGGAAGTGAGGAGTGCAGTTACCTGGGAAGAGCTGTTTGGTGGGAGCGCTGATCTGAGCTCTTTTTCCTACTCGGTAAGCTACATCGGGTTTGGATCCTCTCCGAACTGTGCAGAAGCCTGCTGTTTTCCGTACCCCCTCGGGAGAGCTCTGGAAGTCTAGCACCTTCAGTACATCCACCGGTTCAGCTGCGGAGAAAGAACTGGTGAAAATCTTTGGCCAGTAAAATGACAATATGTTTGCAAAGAAATGAGCTACGTGCCGAACGCATGTGTCCACAGCTTATAAAGCTGAATCGAGCGTTACCAACACGCACAATATATTTAGACGGTGCACTCACAAACTCTTAATTTAAAAGTCTGCGTTCACACTTTTTAGATACATGAACACTGGAACAGTCTTCACTTGCTGTAACCACTCCTCCTCCTAGTACAGGCCTTTAGGGGATCCCTCCACAGGATGCTTTTGAATTCCACAGACCTCTATTTGTGCAAAAATGTACTGAAACGTTAATCCGAATAAAACAAACGGCTTCCATCTTTCAAATCAGTCACATTATATGAATATTTCCCCAACATGCCAAGTCTTTAGTTTAAAATTCCCTGTTCAAATGTAACTTAACAGGAAACACAGGTAATTACACCAAAAACACTTTCCCTATGGAAGACACTATCATTTAATATAGTATATTCTATACACTATATAAGGCATAAATATAGTTTTAAAAACTTATTTGAAGACATTGACAAAACAAGGACTACAGATGTTGGCTTCCATCACCTCCACTGTAAGACGAGTCTTTAAGAAGAGTTCCCTCAAAGGCCAGTACGAGCGGGAGGATTGGTTACTGCAAGAGCCAGTGTTCAGTCAGTGTCCAACACACTTACAAAATGTGAACCCTTTAAAAAAATTGTGCTTTAAAAAAAAACGTATTTTAGAGGTTTTGTGTTTGTACATTTGTTACTTGTTAGAAAATCCATGATGCTGCGTTCCTGAATGACTTCACTAGTCAGAAGTCAGCTTGTAAATTCAAAGTAAACACAAGCCGAGTGCATCATGTACACAGAACATAAACTGCCAAGGACATCGTCACTGCTTATTATCTTGCAAAATTTGTTGAACAAATTGAATAAGAAAATAAATTAATATAACGTGAAAAACACTGTAAATAACGGCAACAAAATCTGTAACAAACTGCATGGAATCTTACAGAACACTACAGCATTTTTCAGCACTTAACAGAAAATCTAATAGCACCTGGCATTTTGATGATAAGTCAACATTTACACCCATTAGAGCCTTTGCCTGTTCTGGGACTGTCGGCCAAATCTGTCAGTTCAACCGGTTGTTCCTTTATGAGCTACCTTGGCAGAGACGCAGTTAAAATGTTAGGACCCATTCAGGAAGCTAATTGGCCCCCTCCTTACCTCTACTGTTACCCCCACAGCCGAAAGCCACAGCGTGTATGGGATGAAAAAAATCCCTGCTGTGGGTCTTTGGATTAAGGAGAACTCAGAGGGGGGGGGGTCTTTACAAGCGTCTCTGCACTGCTAAAGTCGTTTTTATCAATGGAGCTGGAACTCATGGATTCAACGACTGCACAGAGCGGTCGTAAACAGAGTTCATCATCTCTTCTCTCTCTCTTGCAATTGTCTTAATTTGCCTTCGTTCCTGAAACTCTTTGTTTTAATCTCAGCACATTTCTCCAGTTGTGTTTTTGCAACTGTTTGTGCTCATAAAGCCTCTGCTAATTCCCAAAGCGCATCCCCACTAAGAGTGTGATTGAGGGAAATTTAACGGGGTGCGTTTTAAAGCTGGTGTATAAGCAGGAGCACCGACTTCCACTAGAACAACATTTATGATTTACTGCATGTGCCTGTGGCTACATATGCAGTAATAATACAGCAAGAGCAGGCCATTAATCCAAGGTCATAATGGTGCCGTGGTGGACAGAGCAGGACACGTAAAGACAGACAGTTTACATTTGAACTAACTGCTTCTTGCTGTATTCGACAGCGTTTAACGAATGAATTGATTGATTATAGAATGCACCTTTTCTCTTATTTTCTGGCGATATGTCGGCTTTTGCTTTAACTACCAACTGTGTGAAAGAATGTTCTGTACCATAATGTCTTGTTCCATATCAGCAAACAGATAAGACTAATGATTAATACAGCTTGGTGGTTTGAGCAGCGTCAGAATACACAGATTGCTGCGTACGGGGCTGCGTAGCCACAGACCAAGTGTGGGTGTTGCAATAAAGCCCATTACTGTAGTGAAATGAGAGGGGAAAATTATATCATCTCCTGTTTCAAAACATACATAAGCTTGTATTAAATTAAATAAACAATAAAGAATACAGCTATGATTCATTACTTCATATCCATGTTGGTATTGGTTAAATTCTGTAAAATAACTTGGTGTTTTGATTGCTAATAATATGCTGCTATTTATTCAAATCACATGCGTCACACCCAAGTGTAGCTATTGTAACATATGTTGCTATGAAATTCAACGACTTGCCAAATGGAATAACATCCCTGCACATCACTGCAGCAATATGTGTTGCTGTAATGAGTGGAGAAAATATTCTATGCAACTAAGAAGGACAGAAGCTAACAGATCCAATTTACTGCGACCAACGGTTGTAAAAGTTACAGCAACAAAAAAAAGGAAAAAAGTGCCCAGACATCACATTACTCATCTGTCTTTTCAGTGAGTCAAGAGGCAGGATGCGTCCTCATCAAAGAACCAACAATGATAAACAACATCTAAGTGGTCAGCTTTAAACCCCACGGGGACAATGAGGACTTTAAGGAATAGCAGATAACAGGCTTAATGTTAAATCTCACTTCCTTGGAAAAAAAAAAAAGAAGAAAAAAGTCTAGATTCATGTGTTTGATAGCGACAAGAAAACACTGTGGGAAGATTGTTTAAAATGGATCAGACAGAAGCTTTTCTTTAATACCACACTGTGGGAAATCTCATCAGCCCTTTTATACGCCATTAAACCTGTATGAACTGGGATGCGTGTTTGGTCATGACACTAATCAAAGACACACACAGCGGTGGTGGGAATGGCATTTGAAGGAAAAGAATAGAAATGAATAGAGGGTTATTACCATTTTCCCCACCGATGGAACAACCATATGTTCTTTCTTTTCATGCAAAGCGCAGCAGAACCCGATCTGTAGAAGTCTGTGCTTTTATGTTTCTGTGGCGCCTCCTCCTTTCAGTCTACACTTAAGTGTTGAGGATTTTGGTAAATAAAAATACTTGCATATTTACATTTTCCGTATTTGCGAATCATGTGGCACATGAAGCCAGGAAGTGCTGACTGTGCGGTTCCTGATCACTTTTGGTAACTAGGAGGGGGTCTAAGGGGCCGGGCTACAAGCCCACATGCTGAACCCATTATGGCATTGGCACCACTCCCTGTACCCCCCCCCTAACTAAAACATACATGAGACTAAACTGAGAAGGCCCCATCCTTGTAGCTACTTCTCCAGTGACTGGAAAAATAACAGCTCCAGAGATGAATCGAACCGCCTTGATTTATGGACACGTCCGTGGATCGTGCAGAGTCGTAGCTCACCTGAAGTTGTGCAGATCTGCACTTCAGGCGGTGAAAAGGACCCGAGTCGTTTATGCTGATATGGGTCTAGATCATCTGATGCCACAGTTCATGAATTTAAATTGTTTAGAGTACAAGCACCAAGCAAGCAGCACTGCTGGGAAATCAAACAAAGCACAAGTCGCTTTCCTTTGATTTCGACACTGAAACTTCTATCAACTGAGGGAAAGGAGAAAAACACACTCAGACATGGGGACAAGAGCACCAGACTCACGACTTAGTGGAACGCAGACAGAATAAAATACAAATGTGTGGCATCAAACACTGACAAAGTTTTAAACCTCACATCAAATGCCTCATAAAAAGAAAAATACTCTGTGGCTCTTCTCAATATTGTCCCAAGTACAGAGCTACTGATTCTTAAAAAAAATGAGAAAGTTTGGACTAAAGGTCTCTTTGTGAGTTTCAGAATGCCTTTCTGCATTACTGCATACCTCAAGGCCTCATGTATTCCAGATGTGCTGGATTGGCCAGGAACACCTCCCACTCCAACACACACACACACACACACACACACACACGCATGCATGCATGCGCCCCCAACCCATCAGCCCCTCTCCTTCCTCAGCCATCATTTCACAAAAGCCCTGAAAAACAGGCAATATCCCAAAACCATTAAAGACCCCAAATGAGTAGTCATCGCCTTATAAAAGCCTTTCAGTCCCACATGGGTTTAAGCCAACGTGCTACAGTATACCCTCAATCCAGGCTGAGAATCCCACCACCCTTCCATTCTTAAAAAACAAACTAATTCTAATCATAAGGATGAAAACCACAAGAGAGAAGACGGTTCTCTCACGCTAAAGGTTCACAGGCTGTTTCAGACTCTCCAGTCTTGTCTAAGGTGTAATTTGTCAGTCTCTGATTTTTAATAGCACATCTTCCTGACTGCTGTCTGGGACTCGTGATATACGATCTGCCATGTTAAAAAAGCTTCTAAGGTAACAAAGGAGTGCGAGTTCCCCGAGGCACTGACGTGCAGTGACAGGAGAAACCTCTGCTAAAATTGTAATGCAATTTTATCAGCAGACCCGGAGATATTAAAAATGCCATCTTTCAGCTGTATGGGCATAATTTCCAGCACCTCCCATCTAATAGCTCATCAGGACCACACCGTTTAAGGTTAAGTTTAGACTCGGGATTAACTTTTAAATGTGCAACATTTGGACTTAATGTCTCTGCGGCTGTGCGGTTGTGCAGCAGCATCTTGGGATGTCTTGTCAGTCGTTTTTGTGTCACTGCCATCTCTCTGCCACTGGCAGCACAGGCAGCAATTAAAATACACTGGAAAGCCTGTAAATGTTTGCTAGCACATCATGCAATTATGGTTACTTTAAATATCAGTCAGAGTGAAAAGAGATGGTAAATGGGCAAGCCATGCCACTGGTATTCGCTTTCATGATCTTTTCATGCTTGGGGATCACTTTTCAATTACTGCTAAATTGTTTCTGTAAGTACTTTACCATGCATTAAACAGTGGACTCTAGACAGAATGTATTACAATACACCAAGTATTAGTATCTAATTAACATTTTCATAAAGCCATATCAAATTACTACTCCTCTATCAATATTTTGGCTCTGATACAAGAAGACATATGTGCAAAAAGTTACACGATTGATGGCAAAAACCACAAATATTTAACAATTTCTTCAAATAAACCCAACATTCATAGATTTATCCTGGCAATGGCCAAACTGCAGTACAGGTGTCTAAAACTTCACAAACAAAGCAAATATAAAAGGAATTGTTCATGTGACACACATGTGTGTTTTTAAAGCAGAGAAAATACTCCAGATTTTTTTCCCCCCTTTTTTCCATCAACGCCCCTTTTTGGACTTTGCAAGAGACTGGATAATGTGGAAAGATGGTGAACTTTCAGGCCAGAATATGAATTTCACTCCTGGAATTCCATTCTTGTGCCCAGTGTATTATATAAACTTGCAAAATTCAAAACAAAATCTTTTTTTTTTCGGTGCTACTGTAAAATGTAAAATATACAGTTTTTTAAGGAAAATAAGAAAAAAGATTACGACAAATCACTTTTTCTCAATTTGATTTCACTTTTGCTGCTCTTACGTTTTGGAAAACGTGATGTAGTCTCAGTGAACTACCCCCAACCTTCGTGCGTAAAAACTGTGCGTAAAACGTTAGCGGTTTCCAAAAGTTGTGCCAAGGCAAAGCGACAAGTGGATTTTTACCCGGTGATTATGTTAGAGCGTAGATTTGCCCAGTACTCTGACCGCCAGTGGATGCCCATCACTGCTCACAGCACTGCTCAGGTCATTTATCACAAGCTTTTACTTTTCCGTATTTCAGCCCTAACCTTGCTGACCACACCTGAAAATCAGACTCTGCCTACTTGGATCCTCGGGGGAAACCAAGGGGCAGCAGCACGACCCTCGGTTCGGACTAAAGTGACTCATTAATCATTTATTACCCTCGGATGCTGTAGTCACAGGGCTCGACTTGGTGACAGCTAATAAACTTTTTAAAAAGTGCCATTTCCAACCATAACTGTCTGGCATATATTAAAGAACAACGTGTGTTGGATATGATTTAATTACCATCTGAAAATGTGTACAAACTGAGCTTTAGTGCGCGTGATTGGCATTAATTGGAATCGAGGCTGACAGCCGGACGCTGGTGCTGCCTGCGCGGCGGGTTTACGCTCGGTCCGAGATGCCCTGGAGTTGGCACGGCGGCTTAAAGGTGTCCGGCTTCTTACCTGCTCTGACATTGGCAGCTTGGAGAATTAAAATAAACGTGGCCAGTGCAGTTAGCGTTGAATCCCATAGCCATCTTTTCGTTTTACACCTGGTGCTCCACCTTTGCGTCTCCATGGTGAGCGCCCTCAGCTGTGCGTAAAACGGGCGACTTAAAAAAAAAAAAAAAAAAAATTCGGTCCCTTCCACAATCCACAAAAAAAAACTATACTAGAGCCATGTGTCAAAGTATAAAGATGCCTCTCATAGCCAGACTGGGCCCTTCTGATGTGCTCCCCCCTTAAGCCCAGCTCTCAGACTGTTGGTGAAGCGCTTCCATGCACACACACACACAAAAAAAAGGAAAGCGCAAACCGCTCCGATCCCTGGGAGTTAAGCGCCGTCAGGAGGCTGGACAAGCGCCGCGACGCTGAACCTGAACCGACTGCAGATACTGACACTGGAAAATCATCCGTTCATCAAATCACCAGCCGGGAAAGTTGTCTCGGGCCCGCCCCCTTCGCTTCGGAAGCTCTGAGCAGCATCAAGCGGAGCATCACTACATCCCAGTGCAGCCTAATTACAGGACACGGTGCAGTATCCCAGACAGACGACAGAACCCCGACAATCCCAGGAGCATCCCTTAAGACTCTCCCTTATCAAGCTGAGGACACACGCTCGGATAGGAAATAAAATAACAGGCTAAAATAATTGCACCGTTTTCTCAACTCTCCCGAGCAGATGTAGGGCACGGAGCGGAGATACAGGAGTAGAGGCTCCTAACGAGTGCAACACATTAAATGCAAATTAGGTGGTGGGCTGGAGCTTGAGACATTTTCTGAAAGCCCAAGAATGTAAAAAGAGAGCTTGAATAACCCCTGCATGGGCCAATGGAAAGCCTCTGTGGCTTAAATCAAATGTTTTCCAGACTGCAGGAGTTCCCTCAAGGAGCCTTGAGATTTTGTTTGGACAGGACTCCTGAAGCCTGAAAATAACTAATGGTTAAAGATCACTGGAACAAAGAATAGGAGCACAGGTGGAAGCTATAGAGTCCTCCCCCTGATTTGGTTTTCCTTGTGTACCAGTGAAAGAGGGATTTAAGAGGGATTTGGAGCAATGGCAGCCATCATTGTTACACAAACCTAAACCACATTTCGAACATTTATCTGTTTGGGTTTACGTGTTCTGTCAGAAGGCAGAAATGGGAACCGCAGGCTTAGCTAGTGTTCAGTGTGCTGAGGTAGAGATTTAGCACGTTATTGTGCACATATGGTTAATTAAAGAATATGAGTTTGGATGCTGTACGCTTTGATTGTGATTATGTGGGAAAATTACGGCTTAATGGCTTTGTGCCTGAACTTTCTTTAAGAAGACGGCCAAATGCTGTTTGTGTGTGCGAGCGTGGCTTTGATTAGTTGTTTCGGACCCCAGGGCGGACACGATTAGTGGTCTGATTTATTTGGGCCGTGCAATTTACCGTGCATTTACTCGGTAAAATGCGAGCAGAGCATTTGTGTATTGAGACACACTTACATCTAATTACAGCTTTTTAAAACCACTGGTTTACTGTCGGCCACTGTGCAGCTCTCGCCCTGGTGGCAGCTCGCGAGATAAGGGAAGGGTGTTATTTCTTTTTCAAAGCCACGATTACCTAACTACACAGTCCTGACAGTGGCTCTGTGAGGCTGTGATTAGGTAAACTGGAGCTCTACCTAAATGCTGATGTCAAAAAGGCAAAGCGGAGGTTAAAAAATCCACCTACACTTTGCTCAAATTCATCAAATCTTATGATGGTGGTACAGCAGATAGATAAACGTATCTTTATCAGAGTTTTTGGCAACCCAGCTGGTGGATGTCATGTTAGCAGGACCGTAAAGAATCCGAATATAAGCAAAAAAAGGTCACTTTTGAACGACCTCACCATCGTGCATCGATCTTTTGATTCGATGACCTTTGTCCTTGCTCAGCAGTAGAAGAATTTTCACGAAAACTGCCTGGCTGTGTATCGTCGCTCTCTGGCAGTTGGTAGGGTTTTTTTTGGCATTTCGTTTCAAGTTGTTTGGCAGAAAATGTCAGAACCTCTTGTTCATGTTGCTTCACAAGACTGTGGCCGAAATGTTTGGTTTAATTTGACAGGCCCTCCTGCGCTGGCAGAGAGGAAATCTCAACAAGCAAAACTAAAGTCTTCAGTTTCTTTTTCAAAAAGGACTCGGCCGACAAGATGTAACGGCAGATGTCCAACAGCTCCTTATAGAAGGCTTGACTTTAGACCTGCCCCCATAGTAGCTGGAAGCATATGATTACAACCGATGCATTCACTGCCAATGTGTACTGTACCCAGATGACATTGTATAATTATTCTATAATAAGTCGCTACTTCATGCACGGTTCAGCCCAGAGCAGCTATAAAAACAAAAATGTCTTGAAAATCTTGCCCAGTGGCTTTGTTTTTCTACTACAGTCAGTCTTTAATCTGTGAGCTTTTAAGTTTCTGCCTAAACGTTCTTCTTACAGCTTTCCAACAACCGTACTGACACACAGCTCAGCAGCTTTACTGTAAGCTCTCTCAGAGCATTTTTACACGTTTATGCTTATACTTTGACTTGTGACGCTTATATGAGACGCTAAAGTGTCAAGGCAAAGTCCTCTAAATGACACGTCACACTCAATATGACGCCTTTTGAGATTAACACGGTGCGCTGGTGCAGGTACAAACTGAGTGTGCGATGGAAGTTACCATCCTGCCCTTGAAGCCGAGTCCCCAGTTTGGATGACGATTCCGTTGTCTGATACGTACCTGTAATAAAAACAAATGTCTCAGTTTATCTGAACTCAGACGTCCTCTATTAGATCACAATTGAAACCCAAACTCAAAAATTCCTCAAAACTACGAATTATGCAGCTAGAAGTCAGTGTGTGGTTACTGGGGGTGGTGAGGGCTGCATGCTAGACACTACACACCGAGTGGAACGTATATTTGTCTGGGCGTGCTTATTATAGGTGCATGTGGTACCCAGACAGACTCATTCAGTGGGGCATCCTTAGGACATGGGAAGGTGTGCTTTCACTTTTAAATTAAAGTCCAAGTATTTTAGATTGCAAAGCCAGATAGTGCTCCGAGGAGACCAGTTGCTCTGGAGGAGTCACCAGTTGAAACAACATTGAAGGGGGACAGCAATATACCAAATTAAAGGAATAAATCAAATGATCAGACATTCATTAGTACATTAGCAATACAATAATTTAGAGTTTAGGCAGATATCGACATGTAGGTTCACTTTTAAAATGTAATCAACTCAGACCACAAGTCAGCTACTCTACACAATATCCGTGAGACTTACAGTAAATGTTAACATCAGAATCGTAACATGCTCGTTTTCAGTAGGTAATAAATCTTCTACGTCGGCATTAATGCAGCATATCAGCATCATAGATGCACTGAGACCTGGATGCCGGACTGTGCGACATTTGTGAGCGCATGAGCCGAAACACATTTCTGGCTTCCGGGTTTGAGATGCAGCTCCATGTGCAGCTCTCTGAACACATCCATGGCTGACCTTTTGGTAACACCAGGGGAAACTCAAGGGAGGACTGACGTCAGCAGATTTCTGAAAAGCTGAGGGGCTGTACACTCTGTAAAAGAGACCAGTTCTTCAGGTCAGTGATCCCACGATGGGGGAATGAGCTGCCAAACTCTGCACGTTCAGCGACCTCGCTTTGGATATTTAAAAAAGTGAAAAAAACTACAGAACTCTTCCGCGTCTTCCTTTGCACTTACTAATAAATAAATAAATAAATAAATAAATTCTGCTCTTTCCTGCACTTACATCTCATGACACGGATAGCACTTTGCTTTGATGTTTTCTCCTTGACTTAGATTTTTTGCTTGCCTTGTACCTCACTTGTAAGTCGCTTTGGATAAAAGCGTCTGACGAACGACTAAATGTAAATGTAATGTGTTTAATGGGTGAGAGGTGTGGGCTGCAGGGAGGCCGGCTCAGTTCCCAGACTCTTTTACTGTGGAGTCATGTTGTTGCTGTACGTGCAGAACATTATTTCACTCTGTCTTACTGAAATAACCAAGGCCTTTCTTAAGAAATGCCTTGTGTGGATTGCAGCATATGTTTGTTGCCTTCACAGATGTGCTAGTTACACAAGCCATGCGCATTAATGCACCCCCACACCATCGCAGATGCTGGCTTTTGAACTGTGCCCTGATTAAAAGGGAAGAAACATTCTGACTCATCAAACCACAGGACACTTTT
Source organism: Channa striata (assembly GCA_033026295.1). Classification (NCBI taxonomy): domain Eukaryota; kingdom Metazoa; phylum Chordata; class Actinopteri; order Anabantiformes; family Channidae; genus Channa; species Channa striata. Next base: position 15,080,213 of record CM065185.1, on the reverse strand, counting down.
CCTCTTTGGTTCAGTCCATTTAAAATAAGCTGGTGGTGGCATTTCTGGATCTTCTTTACATATGGTTGTTTCTTTTCCTGGTAGAATTTTAACTGACTTTAGTGGATGCAGTGACAAACTGTGCTGACACGGGTCTTCAGAATTGTTCAGGAGCATATGCAGTTCTCACCACAGAACTGGGGTGCAGTGGCCCTTGAGGGCCCCATGATTACGACAGTTCAGGATTTGTTTTGGGCTTCGTCTCTTGCGCATGCCGATTCCACCACATTGTCATAATATATTGATGTTATGACATATCATAGTTGATGAAATCTCAACAATTTTTGCATCTTTCATTGAGTAACGTAATTCTCAACATGCGTATTTTCACAGAGTGAAGAACCTCATCCTTACTTCTGTTTTTTGTATCCAAATCACGACACTGATCTGTTGCTAGTTAATCTGTTATGGAATGTTCCACCACTTGTTATTTTAGCAATTACACAACTTTTCCAGATTTTTTTTGGTTTCACCTGTCCCATATTGTTCGTGACGTGCTGCTGGCATCGAAATCAAAATTAGCAGATGGTTTTAAAGAACAATAAATTTTGATAGTTTCAACATTTAACATGTTGTTTTTCAATTATTTACAATCAAGAATATGTTAGTAGTTATTAAACGTTTAAACAATGTCCCAACGTGACTCAGGAAATGGGACTGAAACGATGAGAACAAAGCTGCATTTCTGTGGAGTTGTCGGTCTGTAGAGTTACAAATTTGGATATCAGAGAACACAGTGCTCCAGGTGTAACAGGAGAGTGACACAGATGAAGACAGGCCATCCAATGTTCATGTTTCTTGTCAAGTTTGTGTGATGAATGTCTAACCTCTAAGCAGCGAGCAGAGCGTGTTATGGTGAGTTAAGTGGAGAGGTCTGGGATATTCTAAACATGCCCCAAGCATCTCATATTTCAGAGCAGAAGTCTCCCTGAGCCCTCTCTCCAGCAGTAAAAAGTGATAGTGGAGGGCGACTGGCTGACAGTGCTTGTGGTTGATGACAAACTATGCTACGCTGGAAAACACTAAGTCATATCCTGTTGTCATTATCAAAAAATGTAAGGATGTACAAAAGCCCACTTTACTTTCTAATAATGGGTCTTAAGCCCTGAAAATAACTACATGATAAAGTGAATAAAGGGCAAAAGAGACATGACAAATAACCGTTAGGGCAAAGCTGAGATCTTGGCAAATGAAGACACATGGCCTGTGCACTGAATATGTTTGAACTCACGAACCTTATTGGATTTAGAGCACTCTGGGAGTTGCTGTTTTCACAAGCCATGAATGTTCCTCATTACTTTTGTTTGTAGTGGTCAAGCATAAATCTCTGCGTCATCTTTGATGCTCTGCATAAAGAAAAAAAAACTTTTATTTGGAGAATTCAGTTTCGCTCTGACATTTATACAATAGCAATTGTTTTGAATGAGAGCATTCTCATGTGTGCACACGACGATCAAACTTTGAAGAGGGACGGGATCTTGGAATGAGACCGAGTTTGAGGAGATAAACAGTAAATCACACAATCTGTTAAATCACTAAGTGTGAATGCAGCTCCGAAACATTAACTGTTCCTCTATGTCACATTAATCGATTAAATCCATTTGAATGTCATATTTAAAAAAAACAGCTGTAACTTTCTGTGGAGTCTTTTCAGGCTCATTGCTTTGCTTTAAATTACAGTTCTCTAAAACTTCGTCAGCCACGTTCAGCCAAACAGTGCCGCTAAACCCAATGAACGCCAACACACCAACACTAACACACCAACACAGCACAGCAGCTGTAGTTAGCAATGAGCCGGGGGAGTTGGTTGAACTCCTAGCAAGTTAAAGACCTAGAGTATTTTCTCAGGTGTCAGAGTAGACCAACCAAAAGTGAGCGAACATTCGACTTTTTCATGGTCTCCACCATAGAGTACCTTCGATTTAAATGGAAAAGGTTACTGGCTGTCTACTGCATAGGTGCACGTGATGCTGCATGTATTCTCAGTCTCAGAAGAAGCCCCACAGCCAGCTGTCAGTCTGGTTAAGCGAAGCCACGAGCTTACCTCCAAGTTCCAGCTGACCGGTGTCTGGCGCCTATGCCGGAGTCTTGCCAACTGGTCTGGAGCCGGTTCGGTTGCCCTGCCATCTTTCTGTGTGGTCTGTGTCTGCTGCAGCTCGGTGGGGTTTGCCTTCTCCTGGCTCAGCATTCCTGCTCTTGGCATTGAACCAGCTCCAACAGGTGTGTTCAGTTCATGTAATTTAATAAAAACATAGAATTTAATACACAAAAGTCTCTCACTGGAGAAAGACTGAAAGACCTTTCAGAATCTGACAGCTAATAATCATTTAAACAATCAGGGCGATAATGGGACTGTGGTACTGTGGTACTGTGGTACTGGTTTGGAGGTTTATAACTTACATATTAAAGCCATACATCAGTAAATTCTTTGTCTGGGTGGTGTGTTCTATCAGGCTCTTCCTGAGTCCTTTTATAACCTAAATTCGGTACAGTAGATGCAGAAAGGTTCAGTTATACTAATACTCAGTGATATACTGGCTAATGGCTGGTCCAATTATTCGTTCTCTCCATAACAGAACTCCTGAATCCACACATCTCGGTATGTGTAAAAGACATAGCAAAATAATGTTTGGGTTCATTAGTTGGCATTAACAAAATCAAGTATTGCCGATTTTCCTCTTTATGTTAGTACCGACCTACTGCCACCAAACACCAAAACTCGCGTACTGTATAAAAGTTTTCATGAGACCAAAGCTGTTGATGCTTAGGAAGCTAAGGATTCTCTGCGTTGACAAAGAGTTTGTGATACCGCTAAACTTAGCAAGCGACAGTTCAATTTGTTGAATTTAAATATACATATCACAATGTTTTCTTGTTAAGGAAAACATAAGCAAGCTGATAGTTAAAGTATTCTGTTAACTTAACTAGCAGTCTCCATCTAACAACAGCAGAAACATGCCTCATAGTTTTACTAACAATCAATGGCACCATGTGGCATCTTTGAAGAGGTCATAATATGCATAAGTTTGGTTTATTTTTCATTCTGGGTCTGCCCATATACTCTGCAGGGGTCAAAGTTGTGTTTAGTGATTATATATTAGTTAGAGACTGAGCAAACGTCTGCTGGCGAGCTTTTATATTCTATTGCAACAGATATATTCCTTGACATCTTAATGAGTGGGTTTCCAGACATAAAAACAGTCATTGAGTCTCCTATTCCAACCAGTCATCACCCTTTTAAGACCACTGTTCCAGACAAATACATATAGGCATGTTTACCATTTCCAGCTGTGGGCTCAGCTGCATTTTGGTATCTGGCTAATTTGGGCTTATTTTTAGTCGTCTTTGAAGCTGTTTGGGCGCATACTTAAACATATGAGCTTTTAGAAAAAAAAAGACTAATATTACTGTGCTCAGTACCGGGAATGAAACCAGTAACAAATTGAGCTCCTGGTCAACCTTGAAAGCAGTCTTGGCTTATTATGTTCTTTTCATAATTAGGTAGCCATGTGTTTTATTATACAAATAAATAATAGGAAAGTATGATGCTGATGCACATGAACACTAATCTACAACATCAGTTAAGCTGGCACAATGTGAATTATTTATGAATCCCGTGAATCAACACATGGTTTATTGTACTCCACACATGGAGAAACTTAACAGTGGGACAGTCTATGACTGACACGATACGACTTGTAATTGAGAGAATTAGAACTTGTGCCAGAGTATTTCACGTTAATCTGAGATAGTTAGCCATGCTGAGGTGATTCTATGAATAACAATAAAGGTCTGTCTGACCATTTGACCCTCAACACTGCAGTAGTATACCAAATAATGGATTAATTAATTAGATCTAGAAGGACGGCCACAGTTTAACAGTGTAAGGAAAATGAAAAGTACTTCCACTAATCTTGTTACTTTATTCACTTGATTGGTGCAGCTTATGTCAATGTAATTTGTCATATATTGACAATGTCTAATAAACAAATAATTAAAATGTACAGTTAATGGTCAATTATATACAATTAAAGATTTTGATCTGTTGCACTGAAAGACATTAATGACTGGTATAAATGCCTCCATACCTGAAAGCACAAAAAGTGGTCAGAATAGAAAACACATTGATTCAATTCCTTGATTATGCCTGTGTGAGCCTCCATGAACGACCGGAGACACGACTATGGCTGAAGATATGGAAAAACAGACGAATTAAATTACAGAGTACTGCAGTCATATCACCCACAACACTGAGAATGTGAATGGGCCATTTTGATCCACTTACACTGAGGCGCTGACTACATATATCCTATTCCATGGATGGATCTGCAATAATGCATTGTTTGAGTAAAGTACCATAAAGTTTGGTCGATGACAAATACTGGTAGATTGCCTACACCGAACTGTTTCATATTTGTGGCCAGGGGCTTTCATAAATTCCCTCTGTTGTGATTGGTATTAGTATTTAAAGTGGCACTTACAGTGGAAAAGGTAAGAGCAGTAGCAGCAGTAGCTTGCCATTTTCCATGTTTGTCACCTCCCACAGTGTAAGGTTTGGATGACTTCCAGCACGTTGGTTTTGGGTCACAGTAACCACCGGCCAGCGTTGGTGCCTAGGCGTCCTTCCACAAGCTTCTGTAACAGGCCAATCAAAAGCCATCATTTTTACAGACAGAACTGGGTTAGATGAATAGTGGAAAACCATATGTGGAAAACCATACGAGTTTTACATTAGTATTTTATGTTTGTTTTTTCTTTGTATGATCTCACCACATTGAAATTCAGTTCCTCATAGAGACAGCGAACGCATTAAAACATCTTCAATTATAAGTGGTCTCAAAGGGTGAGGTCAAACTGCATTTTTTTTCTGCTTAATTTTGCACTAAACACTCATCATCATATGATAACTATGATAACACTTGTTTTAATTCACGATTCTGCCCTTATTCTGTGTAGATTTTAGGGGAGAGTGATGGTTTACGGGTTTACACTACAATTCCCATGATGCTTTGGGAGCCAAGGAAACATGGTTAGCAAGAATTTTAGCCCGTTTTTCCAGCCGCTATTAAATTAAATTTTGGCAAATTATCACGACTAAAAATATGCCGAATTAGCTATTAGTCGTCATTCTTTTCAACGTAGCAATATGTTTGAGAAAACGACACTTAATTAATTTAATCCTGAAGACATTTTAAAAACGTCAACATTCTCAGGCAAGTCCGGGTGCGTCTCTTACTGTTAAGTTCAAGCGGATTCATAAAGTGTTAAATCGAAGACAGAGGGAATCTGCTGTCGTCCGCAAAAAGTGTAAGTCATACTAAATATGGAAATATGTGGGTTGTGTCAGATTTTAACGAATTTTAAATTCAATTCTTAAAGTAGCTTCCTTTTCCCCATCGAGCCGCTTACTGTGTCGAAGGTCAGCAGGTCAAATCGGACAGCCACGCCCACTTCCTATAGCCCCTGTGACACCAGCTTCCACCTGTGCTACTTCTCAGCTCCTCCGCTCCTCCTCACCTCCTCCTCTCCTCCTCCTCACCTCCTCCTCTCCTCCTCCTCACCTCCTCCGCTCCTCCTCACCTACTCAGCTCCACCTGTGCTCCTCCTCACCTCCTTAGCTCCTCCTACCCTCCTCCTCTCCTCCTCCTCACCTCCTCCGCTCCTCCTCACCTCCTCAGCTCCACCTGTGCTCCTCCTCACCTCCTTAGCTCCTTCTCACATCCTCCTCAGCTCCTACTCAGCTCCTCAGCTCCTCCTCAGCTCCTCCTCACATCCTCAGCTCCACCTGTGCTCCTCCTCAGCTCCTCTTCACCTCCTCAGCTCCTCCTGTGCTCCTCCTCAGCTCCTCACCTCCTCCTCAGCTCGTCCTCACATCCTCCTCACCTCCTTAGCACCTCGTCAGCTCCTCCTCACATCCTCCTCAGCTCCTCCTCAGCTCCTCCTCACCTCCTCTGCTCCACCTGTGCTCCTCCTCACCTCCTTAGCTCCACCTCACATCCTCCTCACCTCCTCCTGTGCTCCTCCTCACCTCCTTAGCTCCTCCTCACATCCTCCTCAGCTCCTCCTGTGCTCCTCCTCAGCTCCTCCTCACCTCATTTTGCCCTCTCTCCTTCCTGCTGCCCTTTGAACCCTCTTGCGCCCCCCGTTGGGAAGCGTGTCCGGGTGGTCCACTGTAGTCAGGCCGGTGCTGCAGTTAGTGTCCAGGGCATTTATCCGACACAGCTGTAACAAAGTGTTGAGAGGGAACCAAAAGAATGAGCTTTAATGGCCTTTAAACTGTCAGTGTGCTCCTCACTAACACCCTTTCACAAAGGCTACAAATATTTATGTAATCCACAGTTAAAATAAAAATATTGGGCTATGAAGAAATGTATTACTGTGGCCTGTTTCAACCCATCTCAGCTGTTCAATTCTGCTCCTAATAACAGAGGCTGGCACCACTCAGGAGCCTTTTTTCTTGGTCCAACATCTGGCTGTCAAAGAAGGCCAAATCCTGGCTGTAAGGGAGGGCCTGCAATAACATGACAGAGCATTATGAACATTTTTGTGCGACATTGATCCATTTGCGTCTTCCAGTAGGCGATCGTGGAGGTGAAGCAAGCCGTCTCGTGGTCTCTGACGCCGCGTGCCGCATCAAGTCCCTGATAAGTGACGCCGCAGCGAAGGCTTGAGGGGTGCTGCAGAGCCCCAGCTGCGACTGGGAGTTTATACGCGCTTGTGCGTTTTGTACTTACATGCATGTGCACGCTTGGTCCTCGCGTGAAGCCGACAGGGAGAGCAGGGTGTCTGGAATCATTTAAACAGAGTGAGAACACATTCCCGCATGTGGAATCATTTCTCCCAATAGGAGTGTCATTGTTTCCAAAGACAGCTTTGCTTTCACCGTCATTCAGGTAGCATTTTTTCCTGTATATTTCATGTTTCCTGTCAGCTACACAGGTCTGGGAGGAATTCCAGGAGGAAATTATGGTTGTTTTGATCAGAGAATTCTGATTGATGGCCCAGTTTGGGGAAGCAGATAAACACAAGAGAAATATTTTGATGGTACTTTCTGTGAAGAGCACACAGAGTGGGGGACATGGAGTTTTAAACATAACAGAACGTCATAAATCAACAAAGCGAGGCCTTTTAGTCTGATTTAAAGAATGAGTCTTTTGGTATATTTGTATTCTCAATGTAAAAAACAACAATTATATAATTTTGTCATTTTCAATATACATAAAAGACTAAATAATTGATCAGCTGGTTAACAAATGAGAGTAAACAGTACATTTGTTGAGCGTCTGTTTTCAGCCAAGGATTAATATACAGATAATGTTTTACTGTGTATTTATAGCAGCAGCAGCAGCAGCAACATGCTGGATGAGGAATGACTCAAAGAGGCATGTACCCATGTTCCCTGGACATGAATAAAAATGATGCACAGTGCAACACTGTTGCTTACTAGTGTATTTCATAGTTTCTTTGACAGTTGGGTTCTGTGGCGTTGGATACACAACCATGGATGGATTATGAGAAAACCACCACCACACAAACAGGCTTTCCCTACTTTTTATATTGAAGCTGTTTGGGGCAATAATAATATATTTAGTTTTGTGTTAGTTTTTTTGTGATTTTGTGTATGATTTTATTATTTTTGTGTGCATTTTTGGAATTTCTTTTTGCAATTTTCACCCTTTAAGGATGGGTTTAAGTCATTGTCTTTTGTTATTTTCCATTGTCTTGTGGTTGCTGTGCATATTTTTTTGGCCATTTTGTGTTGTTACACTGAGCTCCAACAAATAATATGTACAGTGACTTACTTACTATGAGCTCTCAGGTCCCCGGGCTTGTGTCTGGTATAGACATCCGGTAATCCATCCATGCATACAACACATCTTATTAGGAGAATTTTTAGTGTTGGTTCTGTTGTCATAAGATTTGTTCTGTTTGCCCAGTCCATAAGCATCATCTATTTTACGAAGAATTCCTGTTTTGAATTGATTTGAACTTTTAATTTTAATTTTTAAGTGTATAGAATGTAATGGAGTATAGAGCAACATAGTATATTCAATATAACACAGTATAACGTGTTTCTAAAAAAACTACATTTTGAACTTGAGTAGATTTGGGTGACATTTCGGAATGAGGACAAGGTGTCCTGCGGTACGCTAACTCTGCGTAAACAGTAGGACATCGGCAGAGTTCACACTAGCTTGGACCACAATGTGTGGTCATTGTGGAATATTATATTACTTTAACATTTATTTTAAAATCTGAAATTAATTTCGGCCTCCAAAAAACACGTCTCTTGAACCCGAAGCCTCCTTAAAGCCTGACAGCTTGATGCATGACTTTGCTTCCCAGTGTGAGATATGTAAAGGCCCAGTGAGTCATACCAGTCAGATGTATGGCTCTCCTTGCGGTGGCACGGCCGGGCAGCCACATAGTTGCCTGTGGTGAAGGCCACTGCACTGGAATAGAAGTTTATTACTGGCCACCAAGTCAAGCTCTGCTCACCAAATTGATACCTTGAAACAAATATAACGTTAGAAAATCACATATATGCATAAACTGTGAAGCGCACGCACACCCATGCACGACTACACTCACGAATGGAGACGCTCACACAAATACACACACGCACACACACTAAGTTAAAGGCTATACTTTTAAAGTTCCTGTTTAGTTGTAAGTGGGTGAGAAATGTGGGCACATTGTTCACTGTCTGAGAAATAGTTCAGTGAGGAGAGACACTTAAAATAAGATTTGAGATTGAAGGTTTCCCAAAATATTGAAAGGAGTAAGGAATCGGGTTCTTCGTACGCACAACAATAGAGTTAATATGTGAAGGAACCCCATCTCTTCATGTCTGATATACGACATCGTTCATTGTGGAGAAACCATTTTCTGTTATTCAGGAAGAAGGAACCCAGGGTTTCATTGACAGCTCCCACTCGCTTGACGAGTGGCCCATCAGCCAGCGATCAGCTCACTGTAATTGAAGACAGGATTTTGCATCAGTGCGTTATAGCTGCTGCTATGTTACAGAAACCACAATCATCCGCATATCCTAATGCTGAGTGGTTTTGTCAGCTCCACATATGGGCTACACACATATTTAATAATGGCCTGGGCTTAGGGGTTGGCTCTGGACGTTGGGCTGAAGCTTGATCACACTTGATAAAGAACCAATTTAGTGACTGACAGGCTACTTTTTACACCATTCACACACATGGAAGTTATGATAAGTTGAAATCTGATTGGTGAGTTGTGCAAATCTGTGCAAAGTTTTGCACAGTACAGGCGAATGTTGGGAATGACCTGACTGCAACATGCTGCGAGTATGGCAGTATAAAGCGCTAAATATCAAATGTAAAAATAGTTTAATGCATGAATTTATTGAACGGATTTGCCAAGAGGACTGAGCATCTGAAGTTACTATGCACAAAAGCCAAATGACTCAAAATGATGAACAATGACCCAGCACTACACAATACAGGTGCAAAGTAACAAAAACGACACACAATAACTGACACAAACCACTGTAGAAACAAAATGTCCAATAACAGTCCCAAATGAAATAAAATAGGCATAAAATATAAAAAATAGACACAAAATGCTCAGGCGGACACAAACCTGAAAACACACACAAAGGCTAAAATTCTAAACTAAAGTCAAGTGACTGGACTCAGCTCAGTTTATAGACACAAATGAATGAACATAAAAAGATGCACAACAATGAAAAATAACCAAAAGTGCATCTAAAATTATGCACAAAATTACCAAAACCAGGCAAGAAAACGTCCTAAAATGGACACACAATGGAAGAACTGATAAAAACTGACACAAAGCAATTTGATGAAAGGGGATTTTTGCATGTCGCCTGTTGAATATTGTATTTATAGATTATATAACTGCTTTAATGACAGCTGGCCGGGGCTACTGTACCACTGGCTGCCAACTGAAATTGAAACTGAAATTGAGAGAGTGAGGGAGAAACCTCGGTGCCCAGTCCTGGAAGCACTGATGGAGTCACTGGGCACAGGATTGTGTATTTGCCCTTTTGCTGCTTGATTAGGTGAGCTTAAATTGGAGCCAAGGGGGGGCTTTAATTGTCCGTTTGTTGTTTGGGCAGTTTGGCTCTCCTTCAGCAAGTCCTTAGAGAGACCCCTGGTGTCGGAGACGTTCAAGTGCGCTCACTCTGCTGGAGCACGGCATTTATGATGTGTGATATTCTCCTCTGGCCCTGGTGTTTTGGGATGAGCAGACAATAGACAGAAAATGGATCCCGAGGGATGTGGCTGGATGAGGTGAATCTCATTCAGCTGCAAACTCTCACAACTCTGGAGGTTCTAATTTGATTTGGCGGCATGTGGATCTTTCCAGAATGCGTCATGGAAGTCCTCCAAAATTAACTTAGGTTGGGGTTAGGCCCTGGATATTCTACAGGGCCTCTCTGTCTACGTTCTTCTCTTATCCAGATGGTGCGGTGGACAATTTTATGGTGTCTTTGTTGGGGTATTGTAGAAATGCAGAAAACCGCAAAGAAGGGTGTTTGAAAAGGACGCAAATGCTGGTGCAAGATGGAAGACAGTACGAGATATTAGTGAGCTTATTAATGCATAAAACAAGTGCAGTAAAAGCTAAACAAAGCACGTCTAAACAAGTGTCCACAGACCTTTGGTCTAATTCGAGAGAGTTCCAGAGCTGAGCAGCTACAACCTCAAAAGCTCCTTTTCTCTTGATTCTAGTGCTGAGGACAACTACAAGCCCTAATCAGAGGACCTAAGGTTTCTGCGGGTTGTACATGGCTGCAGTAGCTCTGTAATGTAGACGTGAGCCTGGCCATGCGAGGCTCGAAAAGTAATAACAAGAATTTTGAAATGGATTCTGAGTTTTACTGGAAGCCAGTGCAAAGAAAACAGAATGAGGGAAACATGAGATCTTTTGGAAAACTTTGACCAGGGCTTAGCTGCAGCATTTTATACGACTTGTAGACGATCGAGGGATGTTTTGTACAGGCAGGTGAAAAGGGAGTTACTGTACAATAGTCAAGGCGAGATGAAATGAAGGTACATTAATCAGAACGATTATCAGATGACAGAACGGATGTTAGCGCAGGTCAGACTGTGCGAGTGAGGAAAACATGCACGTGTGATGATGATTTCTGACTGGGGAAAGATAAAACTGAAGGAATGTAACAACATATTAGAGAAAAAACACGTTTTTTTTTTTTTTTACCAATGGTTGGCACACCCCCAGTGAAGACCTGCAAACAAGAAGCTTGAAACTTCCAGCCCAAAAAGAAGCATGTAAATCTTTCACTCTCTGAAATACAAACAGGTGAGCACATAAAGGAAAAAGTGCTTTTAACTCATCTCTGCAACTTTGTACAGGTCAGAACATAAAATCATCGTGCAGTCAGTGACACCCCGTATCCCGCACTGAAGCATCTGCATTTCTTTCCCCGCTCTTGTCTTTCGGCGTGTCTGCTTGTCAGCGTGCCCAATGCTTTTAGCCAAGAGTGTTTCACCTTCTTCTCATGAAAAAAACTGGGTTAAATCTATTACAGGATGGAGCAGGGATGTGCTTCATTTCTCCACCCCCCTCTTCCTCCCTCGGTCTCTGTCTGTCGCTTTGAGAAAGAGGGTATTGTTTCCTAATTAAACCATCGTGTGTTTGGAGCTCTCGGGACTGAAGGAAGTGCAGTGCATGAAGAGTCGAACGGATGTCCCCCTACGCGGGCCATCGGTGGGCAGTTGCAACTTCCTGTGGCATTTGGTGTGAAATAGAATAGGAGGTGGTAGGCTGAAGGTGAATGCTAAGGAAACAACATGTATCTTTTAGTTTGCTTGCAGTTTTTATGTTCCAATACTATATTCCAGTTTCATGCCCGTGGCATTAAAGTCAAGGCCCCAGCTCCCGCTCCCAGTCCACCTCTACACGTGCCAGTGTCTCGCACAGAGATAGTGCTGCGCTACCGTCATGGCAGCGAGTGCAGAGAAGCAGCTACAGCTGAAGACAGGAACTTGGACTCCGCCGTCTACAAGTGAAAACAAATAAAATCTGCAGAGAACAAACGTCCGGGGCTCTCGGCGTGTCTCTACAAAAGCTCATTAGTGTGAGATCAGGTTGAGGTTTGCAGCCACCAGCCTTTTCCCTCTCGGTGCCAACGAGACAACCTGTGATTAGTCCTCTTTAAGTACATGCCTCAGACCTACAGCACCCTGTCTTCGCCTTTAAAATCCCGTTGCTATTTTCTTCCTCGAGGCAGAGGAAAGGAGGCTTTTAAGACATGAAATCAGTGCCCTAATGCTAGCTCCTGTGCCACAGACAGACATCTGCCCCACACATTTAGCAGCTTAGCGAGGACGTTAATCATCCGGGGAGCGTTTCTAAGTGCTGTTTGGTTGCCAATTAAAAGTTGTATATTCGCAGTTGTATATTTGAGACAAAAACAGCAGCGGTGGCCCACACCTTCTTTTTTAATGGACTGGTGTCTGCGGAAATTAAGAAACACTAGAGATAACCAGGAGCCTGAAGTGATGCTGAAGCTGATGCAGCCGGTGAGTCGAGGCAGGACTCAGACACGTGTTGGATAAAAGCGAAGCAGCCATTGTGCTGTTTGAAAGATGCCTGCCTCCTCTACCCCCTCACCCAGCCTCCTCTCATCCTTCTCCCGGCTCACGCTGGAGGAGCAAAGCGCTGCAAAACAAAGGGAACTCTCTAAATCTTAAAGCCAGTGGTGATATCATGGAAAAGGCAGTCAGTCAGGTGTGGGAGAGACTCGAAAGGATTACCCCCGCTCTCCCAAAATTCACTCATTTCTTTCTCTTTTTTTTTTTTTATGCAGCAGGACTGATTGAACTTGAGCTTGCATTTATGTGAAATTCTCACTGAGCTTCCCTCCTTACATGTTATATAAATAGTTTATAAAATCATAATATACTTTCATTATAACATTCATTGCATTTCTTACTAGTTGAGGAAAACCTGAGTAAATGAGGCAAAGGTGGATTCTAGTCTTTCCCAAAGGCCGTACAGCTGAAACTCGGCACCCCTCAATTCCCTGTTATTGTAGCATAAAAGGTAACAAATGTGGAAGGAGGGGAAACTACAAACATTTCAGTCCGTACAGGGGAACTCGGGAATTTTCCTCTCTGTAAAACTGTTGCTCAGCTTATGGCCATGAAAGCAAAGCTCCAATTTCCCGCTGACTACTGTGAAAGAGGATCATAAAATTGACTCCATCTGTAATTTCATGGTGAACTTTCCAGTACCAGCAGCTTGATGGCATTCCTTCAATTAAGTTCTAAAATTCACTTGAAGGCATGTAGTACATGCCATACGTACAGAGGCACTTCAAAGTTTGTGAACCCTTTATTTTCTCCTTCTGCATGTACATACGCAAAGCATGATCAGATTTTCATGCGAAAATAGGGGAAACTGAATGACTACACGTGTATTTTTTCTTAAAAATAATCTCAAATATTTGAGCGTTGCACATATATATGAATCTGTGTCTTAAAGGTGATGTTTGTAGGTCAGCCGTTGAACAGTGGCACTGAATGCCAAATGAAACTCTTTAGTAGAAATTCCTCTTTCCAGCCTGGCGTCAACCTCTCGTCAGGTTTTCAGTAATCTCCCCTGTTTGAATCATGACACACTTTTGCGAACCTGTGCTGTCAGGATCAGGCTTTGATGGTGAAAACGCAGATTTCCCTTCTTTAAATAGGACAGGGCCTCCGAGACAGTCATCCCAGTGACTGCACATCTGACTCCGACTTCCCTCTCAAATACATTGATAATCCTGCAGGCTCACACACTTTTGCCACAAACAAACATTTAAGATTGGATACTGCTCCTCAATCATTTCTCGTTTTTCTATGTATGCACGAATAGAGAAAACGGGTAAAAAGCTTCGTTTTCAAGACTTTCAAATCCTCGATTAGCCAAATTTGGCCATTTTTGACAGTGATAGGTAATCATGGCGCGGGCTGAATTTTAACACCATCAATGCCTTTCAGTGGTTTTTCTCATCTTCAGTGCCGGCTTATTCATTTATTATTTATTAATAACTGATTGATTTGTGCTGACCACTGCTTAGCTTGTGAAAACAGCTGTGGAGCATTTTTGTAAATTCTGAGAAAGTCAGAGTAAAGACGTCTTCAGGGTGGTTTGGGTTAAAGCCTGGAGACTGCAAAAAGCTTAAAAAGGTCCCGCACGTGTAAAGATTGATCTTAAATACAAAGAGTATAATTATTTAAAAGAATATATGAAAATGTGAACTAAAAATGAGGTTACTCATGATTGTACGTGTAACATTTTCCTGCTTCAAAGACTCAGCAACACTGGGATGCATATGATCAGGATTAGTGTTCGCACATGTTCCTTCAGTGTCTCAATGTGCAGAAGCATGTGTCTCTACAAGAACCTGTTGGTGAAAAACTCTCGGAGGAGATGGAGAGGATGTGTGGGAGAGAAGGACAGAGGGTGTCCGATTCCATGACTTGTCCGATATTGTAAAGGTGCACGTGCTTGTGCGCACGCTGACGTTCGTGGCTCCATGTGTGTCCTAAATGTGTGAGTGTGTGTATTAGATCGTGAACCTCTCCCGGGGTCTTCCGCTGCTGCTGTTATTCTTTGCAGTGAGACGGAAAGCTTTTCCCAACATCTGCTCAACATATCATCATGGCAAAAAAAAAAAAAGGAGGATGAAACTTTCCATTGGAACAGAGTGTGGAGTTCATTTTATTGCACGTTTTTCTTTCTCGGTATTGCAAGTTTTAGTTGAGAGAACCTGGAATGTTCCCAACGGCGATTCATTTTTTTGAAATTTTTAGAACCACACAGAGAAAAATGTTGGTGACACACATCTGGTCAGTGCTAGAAACAGTTGTTAGTACTTTAGATGCCATTAGCAGGACTGTTAAAAAGCTGTGCGGAGTTGGGGGCAGTAAACCTCCGCAGCACCCAGTGAGGTGACAAATGATTCACCCCAGATTATTACCGGACTGTAAATGTGGTTAAAGTTTTCATTGGACACGACTTCATCCACTACAGTGCTGCTTTTCATACATCCAGCGGCAGTGATCGGAGCATTGAATATAACCTCGCTTGCTCTGTGTTCACCTCTGTGTGTTTGACCTCTGTGCGCCATGTCAGCTCCCGTGCGTTATCTGTTCGTCCACGGCTCCTAAAGCCGAGCTGTCTGGCCGAGATCGTGAGCCGAGGTATAAGAAGATGAGGTGCACACAGCTTTTAAGACTTCCCCCAACTCCTTTTTTTCCTTTTATTGTTTTTACTCCCCCCTCATTCTTTTTTCCAGTCCCTCCCTTAGTTTTTTTATCCTGTAATTTGCCCTGAACTACGGTAGCACCCGCTTTACCATAACGCAGACTCGCTTCTCCGCCACACGCTCATCTCTCATTTCAGCATCTTTTCCCTCTTTCTTATTCTCAACCCCATTGCTTCCATTTTTGGAGCCCTTCGCTGCAAAACCCGCGTTCTCTTTCCCTCCGACCTCCTCCTCCTCTCCGCTATACAACTCTCCCACTTTCCCATGACAGAACCAGGGGATACACTTAAATGACCAGCCTCTCTCTCTTCACCTGGTCGCCGAGCTCCAACCGTGAAAGAAAGCTTTGTCCCCCGAAGCCTTCATCGCCTCCGGTGGTATGTCCTGTGTTGTTCATATACAGGAAAGAGCTTTGGTGTGACTGGAATTTTAGGGGCCCATGGGAAAATGTGAGTGAGCTAGGGCCCTAGCTCATCCTCTCGCATCTCCTCCCACAGAGCACGCTGCCTCTTACGGGTGGAAACCTCCTGCCGCTGCTTCATAAAGGGCCTTTAATGATGAATTCTGATCTTCTTCTGCGTTTTTGAAAGTACATTTGACTTTACGTTGAGTAATTAAGTATTTACATCCCTGTACATAAAACAGCTTTGATCATCATCACAATTTGTTTAGTACAATACAAGAGCAAAAAAAAGAGGCAGAATTTTCACTTCAGTTGTCAGTTGTATATTTTATTACCTCTGAGATTATGCATATGTTCTTTTCCCTGCTATAATTCCAGCCTCAAACAAACAGTCCTTGCTCAGAACAAAGCCTCCTTACATGTCAACACTCAGAGTTTGCACCCAGATGAGTTATTAGCAAGCGTTTCCGCCGCTGACGCGTCTGGGCCCCCTCACTGTTACATGTCTCTGACCCACGGACTCACTGGGGGGAGTGACCCGGAACGAAACCTGAAAAATGCAGGTCAGACGTCGGCTTGACACGATCTCTGCAGGGGGAAGTGGATGGGCGGTGCAGGAGCTGGGTCAGACAGTAAACAGATGGGATGACGAATGATGTGGCGAGAAAGCGTCGACACGCACACGGAGCTACAGTACGTGTGGTATTCACGGCCCACTTTTAATGCGACGCACCTGCTGTATCACAAGCACCGTCCCTTTTTTTTTCAGGTTGTTGCTGTGACCTCAGTAGCTTTGCTGCTGAAATAACAGTTAATTTGATGTTACGATCAAACAAAATACACATTTGATCAAATTTTCTCACAGAGGGACTGTAGTTCTAGGATATCACATCACACGAGTGCGGCCTATGACTGATTTAATTTGCACCTAATCCAATGTTTGATCACTTACTCTCTGTAGCATTCAGGGCCTTGTTCAAGTTTCAAGACTATGAACTGGTACATTTAAGATGTCCTGTGGGTTGAAGACGACATTTGTGCTCGTTAAATAAAAAAATAAAAAAATAAAAACTTTCCATCACTCTAGTCATTGTTTTGCCTATAGATTGGTTTTAAGTGAGGGGCAGCGAGGCGACCGCTGTAGGGTGGTGCAACAATACTAGACTTTATAAGACCAGAGACTTTTCCTTTTGGATTTATTCAAATCCTCAAAACCAGCAATAGAGTAATTTTTCAAGTAGAAAGCAATTCCCACTTTTTCTTTGCGTCTTTTATGCACGAATTGTGAGGCCAGTCCCTGCCTGACATACAGTACATGCTTGTGACAGACACGTCCTGACGTTTTCATAAAACCCTGTCTGACAAATGAAATGATAAGCGCTTGATCACTCGTGTCAATCAAAAGCTCACATGCAGGTTAATGGAACGTCACATTATACATCGGCAAGAAACAATGTCGTAGCGGTCGTAGCCCACCGTTGCTAATATTTCACTTCCGTCACACTGAAGAGAGGTCGAGCTCTGTTGCATCCCTTGTGAATGAACTCATATGTTTACACCTGGAAGATACCAGTCACTTGTTCTTCCCCCACCCGACTCACAATTAAAATGGTGCCTTCCAGTCTCCGATTGACTGAACACACCTGATCCAGGTGACCATCAGTGGTTAGGGCAGAGATAGTTAGAACACAAGCAGTGCCGTGGCCCATGAGGCCTGCAATTCAAAACGCCTGCAGTGCTGCCGGAGATGTGTGACTGTTTGCTTACATTACTAAGCAGCATATTTGCTGGAAATGCTTGTTTTTTTGTTTATGATTTGCAGGATTTGACGTCCTACTCTCGCCTAAGTCTTGCTGTATTGTTAATACAAAGCATGTAAAAATAACATGACACTAACTCACATGTTTACAAGGATTTGACAGATTTTGTAACTGAAAACAAAACCAAACAATAAACAGATGATAAAACCTTTAATGGTTACCAATAAATCTGTTTTTATGTCCTGTACTAATAGGACAGATACTAATAATGAGCAGAAACCATATATTAATTAATCTATTATCTTTTTGACTTATGAACTTGAATGCAAAAATCTGCCTGAGCTAAACAGTCACTCTCCTGCTGGACACAGTTACATAATTTCACTCACACCAGTGCTGTTTGGTAACAGTCACACCATTACATAAGCATGTTTGATTAGGTATGAATATATAACAGGTGGAAAAGAAAATGTCGGTCATGGTGTGTTCGTTTTACCGCACATACCTAACATGCCACTAAAGCCAACAAAAGCTTCAAAAAGTCCAAGGTTGCAATAGGCAGTTTAAGCTTCCTGTTGCAACCTCACCCAGATATTGACACAGTGAACAAACGGCAAAGCCGTCAGAATTGCAACTGCTTTCTCCCGCATTCACAGTGGTAAGAGTTTCAAATATAACATGTTTTTATTTAATGCAAAAGAAACGTAATGTGAAATTGTGATAATGTTGTGATCACAAAATTGCTTTTTCGACTGTTGCTGCTGAGCATTCGTACTGTAAATCTCACATGAAAACTGTATGTTTTCCTCTTGACCTCTTTTCACCGGATAAATAAGGAAATGCAGATGCAACAGATGTGTCACTTACATTTTCAGAATATACATTTTTACGTTTAATTGAAGACAGCATTCTAAGCAGCAAGTTTGCATATACCCTTTTCCCCTTCTGCTTGTTTGGAAAGAAGGTCAGAAGCCGTGATAAAGCAGCACCTGTGTAGGGCCCATGCTGATACTGCACTCACTCATTGCTCATTGGTGCAGGGGAGGAAAAAAACAAGTATAAATACAAGCGGAGCAGGACGTGAGTGTGATGCTCTTTGCTCATCCAGGGAAAGCATGCAGGTGTTCATTCTGGTGGCTCTGTTTGGGCTCGGCCTCGCCCAGCACGACCCCCACACCAAGAACGGCAGGACGGCCATCGTCCACCTGTTCGAGTGGCGCTGGGCCGACATCGCTGCAGAGTGCGAGCGCTTCTTAGCTCCCAATGGCTTCGGTGGAGTTCAGGTATGCATGGGCGAACGTGTGTGTGCGCGCGTGTGTGTGTGTGTGTAGTTTTTCCACTTTACAACTGAGTGTTGCACACAAACATGAAATAGAAATGTGTAAATTTCCTACAGGTGGAAAAGTTCAAATTTTGTCTTTTGACTTTCTTGGAAAAAGCCTTTTCATGTGGGTTTGTTGGTTTCTTCAATTCTCTGTCACCCTCTGCCTCTTCCCCCTTCTATTTAAATGTAAAGATGTGCAGAGTTTCAAATAGAATATCAGAGAAAAAAGTCAAACTTTTTTTGCATGGAACAATCTCCAGAAAAACTGGATCCTACGTCGACTGTAATGTACCTTTGCCTCTTGCGTGCATCTCTTGTACACTGACAGTTTATAGCCTTTTGCTTTTTTAATTCACCATTTAACTGTTTTTCACAGGACGAGCAACACATCCTGGGATGGACTTCATGTGAAATGACTGGAGTGTCTGTTCTTTCACAATGATCCCTGTCTGCAGACAATTCTTGTGTTAGGAGCGATTATGACAGTAATATCCTCCCTTTGTGTTGCTCAGATCTCCCCTCCAAATGAACACATTGTGCTGAACAACCCCTGGAGACCCTGGTGGCAGCGATACCAGCCAATCAGCTACAACCTGTGCTCCAGATCTGGCAGTGAGGAAGAGCTGAAAGACATGATCACCAGATGCAACAACGTTGGGGTAAACTACACCATGACAGTGATTTAGTGAAAGGCGTTAGGAACATTGTTCGTCTGTGTTTGACAGTGCCTCGTAAATCTGCAGCCGTGTACGACACAAATTCATACCAGATAAAGAACACTGGATGCTTTTTGCATAAATTAGCTCGTTATTGAACTGTTTTATTTGATGCATTTGAAAACAAAAGACATTTTTTCAAAAATACATTCATGCATCTGTCTTGAGAAACCCTCAGCCACATGTTAACGTAAAGCATTTGATGGATTCTCTGAGTAGAGTAATATCTTGGACCACCAACATCAGAGCAAAGCAGCAGAGAACAGTGCAGCTCTTATGTTTCAGCGACCTGCGAATGAACTCCAAGTCCGATGAAACGAAGTGAAAGTGAAGAGAGATGGTGGATTTGCTACGTTACACCTACAGAACAATCCCGTGTGCTCCCACAGGTCAACATCTATGTGGACGCTGTCATCAACCACATGTGTGGGTCTGGCGGTGGAGAGGGAACCCATTCCTCATGTGGAAGCTGGTTCAATGCTGGCGACAGGAACTTCCCCAGTGTCCCCTATTCCAGCTGGGACTTCAACGACCAGAAATGCAGTACTGGCAGCGGTGAAATTGAGAACTACGGTGATGCCAGTCAGGTAATGAATCTCACTGGCACACACATGCCGTTTCCCCTAATTGGCGTTTTACGACGTACTTATTCGCTCTTGCTGCAGGTACGTGATTGTCGTCTGAGCAGTCTGTTGGATCTCGCCCTGGAGAAAGATTACGTCAGGGGGAAGGTGGCCGACTACATGAACGCGCTGATTGACATGGGTGTGGCTGGATTCAGAGTGGATGCCTGCAAGCACATGTGGCCCGGAGATCTTGCTGTTGTCTACGGTCGTCTGCACGACCTCAACACCGAGTGGTTCCCCATTGGCTCCAGGGCCTTCATCTACCAGGAGGTAGGCAGAGGTTTTTGAACTGAAGCGGCACACATCAAGGGCAGTTCGGAGATCAGTGTCTTATCCAAGGACACGTCTGACCAGGAGGAACTAGGAGTCAAACCACTGACCCTGTAGTTTGTGGTCAACCACCACTGCCATTATTTCTACACATTAATAGCAAATAATTACAGAAAGAAAGAGGAGTTTTCAAGGCTTTGTTGCCTTTGCTGTTTCAGCAAGGTTGCAATGACTATATTTATTTCTAAATGTGTTTATTAAGATATGACTAGGAAGCCCAAGAGTAGTGTCCTTAACTCACTGTATTTGGTGGCTGTGTATACACTGTATCTCAAACTAAAAACTGGTTGAACTAATTTAAAACCCATGAACCAAAACTGCTGACAGAGACGCATATTTGCATTCGACTGTGTGATTGGCCAGAGCTCGTCTATGATCTGCATACAAACATGTGATTGGGTGACTGCTTACCACCCACGTGCCAAATATTTATAACTGATAACGCAAAACAGCAGTCGGCCGAAGTCGTGGGAAAATAAGCGCAGGAATCAACATGACACACAGGCGCTCTGGGAGCAGATGTCACAGCCCCGTCCAAAAGTCCTGGAATGACAACGCTAATTCATTTGTTTTCATTGTAAACCCAAGACATTTGGGTGATAGATCAAAAGATGGCAATGAGCTGAAAGGTTAGGATTTCAGCTTTTATTTACTGGAATTTTAAGTGAGCAAAAATAATTGGAACATATGATTGACAGGTGTTTCTTGTTACCCAGCCATACAACTAGCTCTACATGTCTACTCTGGTTTTTAGTCTGGGGTTTTATCACTGACGGCTGCATTTTTATGGTTAAAAACGATACATTGATATGAAAACCAGGCAGCTGTATAAGCAAATGCAGGGCTAACATTAAGTGGAACCATGACAACAGTATGAAATGTCCTAGACAAGAAAGAAACCGCTGGTGTTTTAAGCAACACACATGGCACGGGTCGGATCAGAGTCCACCATTTGCAAAAAGACGTCACGAGCAGACGTACAGAAGTCATACCACAAGATGCAAACCCTTCATTAGCAGCAAGATGCCAGGTTGGAGTTTGCAAAAAAGCAAAGAGATGAGCATGGAAAAACGTCCTGTGGTCTGCTGAGACCAAAAATAACCTCCGTCAAAGTGATGAGAAGGCCAGAGTTTGGAGGAAGGACTGATGTGCCCGTAACGAAGCTAATCGGCGAGGAACATTGGACAGAAAGTCAAGGCTTGGGCTTCCACGGCTGATTCTGCAACTTCTACTGCTACTATTTATGCTCACAGGCTTAAGGCAGTTTTTGCAATAAGAGATATGGAACCAAAATATCAAGTTTTCTCTGACTTTATGAAAAAGATTGTAAGAAAATCAACATGGATTTCGTTACTACAGAACCAAAAAATATATTTAGTGTAAGATATGTCAACATAGACCATTGCATCAATGACAGGCATTCTGTGATGCTTTCCCTACAGGTTATTGACCTGGGAGGTGAGCCCATCACGTCCCGAGAGTACTCCCATCTTGGAAGGGTCACTGAGTTCAAGTACGGAGCCAAACTGGGAACTGTCTTCAGGAAGTGGAACGGCGAAAAGCTGTGTTACACCAGGTTTGTCTCTCTCTGCTGGTGTGTCACGTCTGATTGTTGCCGTATTGTTACCATGACATGAATTCAATTATTCACACATTCTCGTTTAAGGATAAAAATGCTGTATTTTGTGTGACTGTGTCCAGGAACTGGGGAGAGGGGTGGGGCTTCATGCCTGACGGCAATGCGCTCGTCTTCATCGACAACCACGACAACCAGAGAGGCCACGGCGCTGGAGGTGGGTCCATTATTACCTTCTGGGACTCCAGGCTCTACAAGATGGCCGTCGGCTACATGCTCGCCCACCCTTATGGCGTGGCCAGGGTGATGTCTAGCTTCCGCTGGGACCGCCACTTTGTCAACGGAAAGGTGCGTTCTCTTCCAAATTGAAATGGTGTTAACGTGGGATGCATATTTTTGGATAAATGCATGTATCGATCGTCATCCTGTAGGATCAGAATGACTGGATAGGCCCCCCCAGCCATTCTAACGGAACCACCAAGCCTGTCCCCATCAACCCCGACCAGACCTGTGGAGACGGATGGGTGTGTGAACACAGATGGCGTCAGATCAAGTGAGACCTCAGGAAGCAACGTCTGACCCAGAACTTTGCTCACTTCAGCTTGTTCACTTACAAATACTTTTAATCTGGCTTTTGTCTGAAAAAGTTTTCTCTACCTTTTCTTTAATTGCATTTTTTACCATCTCCCATGTAGGAACATGGTCATTTTCCGTAACGTGGTCAATGGGCAGCTTCACTCCAACTGGTGGGACAACCAGAGCAACCAGGTTGCCTTTGGACGCGGTAATCGCGGTTTCATCGTCTTTAACAACGACGACTGGTAAGGACTCAGCCCTGCTCTAAAATACACTTTTACTCTGACGCTGTGGTGTTATTTTAGAAACGACGTGCACTTTGTTCTCGCCCGAAGGGACCTGGATGTCACCCTGAACACTGGCATGCCCGGTGGCACCTACTGTGACGTCATTTCTGGCCAGAAGGAAGGAACCAGGTGCACTGGGAAGCAGATCAGTGTTGGCGGCGATGGCCGGGCCCACTTCAGGATCAGCAGCAGAGATGAGGACCCTTTTGTTGCTATTCACGCTGAGTCCAAACTGTGAACACATGCGGCACAACTTCAAACACATTTGATTCTTGCACTTAATTAGTGAGCTTTGTTTTTAAAAAAAACGAAATATGTTTTCATTGCTTTTAATGGTTAAATTAGCAAATCAGTAGAAATAAAAGCCAATTATTTTAAACATGTTCACGTTCACTGAAGTTACTCTTTGAAATTACGTATTTTATTGTGTGTGTGGAAAACTGAAAGTGCAAAGAAGTTTCCTTTTTTACTGAATGTATGTATCATTACTGTAAAGACTGAAAAACAATCAATCAAACACCAGTCATGGCTGTCGTCTATGAAGCAATTGTATTAGTATTGTCAAAACATTTCTTTCCTCGGGAAGTTAAAGCTGTTCTATGTGGGACATTATTCACAATATTAATATGCAGTATTTACCAGAGACGTAGCACACTGATACCACAATAAGCACGTGAAACACTGATCACCGTTACAATCACTCATTTCATTCATACACTTGAGTCAAATTTAGTGTCAGAAGGACTTTTATGACTCGGATCACATTTGAGGATGGGGAAGAATCCCTGAGTTTGACCCGTTGCTGAGGTGCTGGACTGTGCAGTTCACTAACACAAAGGACGCAACTGCTACTGTTCTCAGCTTGGATGGAACCTGTAGACCTTATCAGCTGTGCAGCCCACGCACACCTCCACTTTTATGGGTGAATAGTCAAGGCAGACAATAACACGTTTACATTTCTATTGAATATTAAAAAAAATTGCTAACCACTAGCTGTTGTCCCAGATAGCTACAGTACAAAGACAAGAAGTGTCCTGAACCCGACCTGCGAGGCCTGCTCATGTCCGTCCTGCATTGTGTATTCCTCTCCTCCGCTGGGACGACTCTTTGCCATCACGCTGCGCCCACTTCAGTTTCACCTGAGTGCAGCGCTGGCATACCTCATTAAGACGGTGCAGGGGGGCCCGTGGGGCCAGTGAGCTAACTTTCCATCCTTATTTCCTCCCTCACTCTGCCCGTCTTCCTGTTGCGTCTCCCTCACTTTCTCCCCGTCTCCGCCTTCCTAGGCCATCGACTGAGTCTCCGTCAGCAGCTCCGGACTGGTGACACAGGAGTGCCAACCATCCAGAGGTGCGACAGCGAAGGTGACGCCTGCCAGAACACTCAGCTCATCCGGGTTGTCATGGCAACGTGATCCACAAGTTGTGAAGACCGGGGAAATTCATTTAATGCCTAAAAAAAAGAGGCACAGGTATTATTGAAAAAGGGGGTCTTACATACAAAAAAAAAGGTGGTACACACACTGACAGAACATGTGGTTTGTAATGTTTGGCCTCACAATACAAAGACAGAAGCTTAAACCTCTTCAGAGCGTCTGTCAAATCGTGCAAACGCGCGCAAGTCTTGGAAAGTTGAGACTTGCTGTTTCATTTCAAACATTACACAGCGGGTGATGAATCTTCCCTCCCAAGTCAAGGTGACACCGAGTGCAGAGGCAGGATGGAAGGAGACCTTAACGTTGGACCAGCCTCAACATATTGCCACTGTTAAATTATTGACCCCCGCGTCATCTTTTGGTCCGGCAGCTGCGAGGGCCTGTACCTTCCGATTAGCTGCAGAGATGTCAGTGTAGCAGACCGGGGTCTTTGGTCCTGTCATCCTCACTGATGCTTTGTGACACGGCTGTCAACGGTGTCCCCATCCTGTTTCATATTTCATATGGTGCACCAGACCTGCCTGTCACATCAGCCAAAGAGAAAGACAGTCGTCAACTGAAAGCAACCGAGTTGTTGGATCTGTTCCGCTTTCTCCAGTTCCTCCGAGCGTCAAAAAGAAAGTGTGGGTGACGCTCGTACTCGCAAAGATAAAGAAGTGGGTTTTTAAGTCAATTTCGTTATAAAAAATAGAAGAGGGAAAAATGTGTTGTGAGGCTTAAATACATTTCAGCTTTATGTCTGAACCAGAAAAATAATAATTTGACATGACTTTATTACCACTAATGATGATGGCTGCGTTTTTTTGTCTTTTGGATCTTGCAGCAACACCAAACACAAGCACACCCTGGATCCTCGGATCAGTTTGAAACCTGAGAAATGTCCCGCTCTCCATCACATGGGGGCACTATTGAAGCAAAAACTGTGGAACAAGATTGAAAAGATCCATGAGACAGTTTGCTCTCTGTGAAATTTATTTATTAACTGCTTGAAATTCAATGCAGAATTATTCAGGACACAAAAGAATTCGTGATT
Source organism: Channa striata (assembly GCA_033026295.1). NCBI lineage: Eukaryota > Metazoa > Chordata > Actinopteri > Anabantiformes > Channidae > Channa > Channa striata. The sequence goes on along the minus strand of CM065185.1, from coordinate 15,054,828 downwards.
GATACTTAATTCTGAAAAATTGAACATGAATTATATATATATTGTCTATAAAAAGAGGTGAATGATGTATGACTGTTTTGCTCATACAAACTTAATACATTCAAAAATGCATAAAGCCGGGCTGTCGGTGTGTGCTCCCAGTCGAGTCAGACCTCGCATCAGTATTCATAAGTAAAAGCAGACCATTGTTTGTATTTGTGTGATATTAACTTCAAATAGTTCAAATGATTATTCTGGCAAAGATGAGCAGAAAGGTATTGATCCCAGGCTCTCAGCAGAACCTTCATCAATTTTCCAAGTCCTGCCAAGCTTTCAGCGTCCTCGCCTTATAGCTGTCACTCCATATCTCTGTGTAGTGGCACTTTCACCATGGCAACATACTATGGCAACTTGTGCATCTGCAAATAGGTGGCCTTTAAACACGCTAACAGGTATATTTGAGTGCAAAGTGCAAATTAATTGCTCACATGCAGCTAATTTGGGTAGAGGTGAAAAAAAAAATGGATTTTGACTTTCGACGTCATCGAGAGAAAAAGAAGCTGAATGAAAGAAGGAATCACGATATTCCTTTTTCATGCAGTTCATTTATAAAAACATGGCAAAAATCTAAAAAAAGGAACGTTTACATTTTTCTGCAGTGTGTAAGATTGCCTGTAAATCACATTTTTCACGAGTGTCTCAACAACATCTGAAGCTGATTCCTCAAATTGTGCATGTTTTACAACAGCATTTGTCCCCTTACAAAGCAGCGTGTCCACTGTGGGAATAAAAAATAGCATGCAAATATGTTGATTCATTAGTCCATTGGTCTGTGTCACACTTACCCTTTAGCAACACCTCTACTGTCCTTGCAGTGAGCTTATTCATACCCCCCACAAACAGATTATACAGCAGCACACAGAGCAACGTGAAGGTTGGCCTTTTGTGTCCTCATGCATTTCTCTGCTTTAATGATATCGTTGCCTGGCTAAGTCATCTTTTATCGCTGACACCCCACAGGATGGCCGGTGTTCAGTCTGCGGCGTGTGTGCGCGCTCTGCACCCCAGGCGTCGTACCCAGGCCCTGCTCAGCCCCGAATCTCACGCCCAGGCTCTAATACGCAGCTAAAATACCACTGTGTGAAACGTGTGCGCGGCTTAACTTTGAAATAATTGAGACAAACTCATTCAGTCGCGGCTCATTTAATATAATGAGCAAAGTGAGCGGTTCAATTTGCATACTGATAAGATGCCTCCATTGGATTCCTTAGTCCCCCCTCTCACAGATATTCACTGTGGATATTACATTTAATCAGAGCACGGATTTACTTTACAAACACACTCAGAGAAGTGCAAACTAAGCCTTTCAATTAGGCCATTGCCAGGTCTTAATCACCCCAAAGACAAATTGGGCGCTGGGTCAACAGTTTCCTGAGTCGTGTTGCCAACAGATAAAACTGTAGATAAGAAGTTTAAAACCCCCCAAAAAACGGTCGGAAACGCACATTTCTTCCAAAACGAAAACAAAAACAGTCTTCTTTGTTTCAGCAGCATTTATATTTCATGTGTGGCTTTGGGATCCTGTGCGATGACCCCTTTCAGCCGTGGCCCCTGTGCTTTTCTTCATTGATCCCTGTTATTGCTGTGGAAGTCCCCCCCGCCGCTCGTGTTTGCTCCCTTCATCTCTCCCCGTTCCGGCAGATTTTCAATTGCACAGGTGCTCTGCCCGGGTGTTTGTATTGCACATGGCAGTGTAGTCGAGACTTAAACAGCGAGGGCGGTGCCACTGGCTGCTCTAAATCACATGTTTGTGCAGTGGCTGGAGGAATTGGACAAGCGACGCAACCCGTGGCCTGGTTCCAGAGCCCACGGGCCTGTGGAGCGAGGCTTTCTGAAAGGGAGCAGATGGTGACATGAATAGTGCAGCAGGTCCGGTCCCGCCCCCGCCCGTTGCCTTGCGTGCCGCACATTACCTCAACAAACGCTTCTCATAATTGATGTGCTCGAACGGGCCCATCGTCACCGGGCTTTGCTGAGTGGCAGAATCATCAAGGTCACTGCTGCGACTCCAGCGTGTTTACTACACTGTAGTGATGGATCTGGGACGTCTTCAAGAGCAGTGGGCTCATTGAAACTCCCCAAATACTGTTCAGCACATGGATGCGTTTGACTGTGGACATGCGAGCTCCGTCTGCAGCACGGGCGCTTGAATATCATGCAGCAGTTACGTACCTGACTGACTGATTGTAGCAATGTCAAATCAATCCTATTTCATATTTAATTAGGGATTTCTTCTTGCATTGCATTTTTAAACACTTTCCCCACCTAATTCCTGACCTGTTTACCAAATGATGAGGGGGCGCGGGAACTCACCTCAATTATATATGGCAGCCGCGCGCAACACATGGTATTAAACTTGTATCACCTGGGTTAGTAAGAACATGTCAAAATCCGTTTTATGACCCAGGAACCAGTGGGCCCCAGTTTCATTTACAAAAACAAGCCAAGCAATTTTGTGTTGAAATCACTCGAACAATGATGAACCTGTTTCCTAAATCAGTCCTTATTTTCCCCGCATCAATATTTAACAGTCAGACTAATTAACAGTGAGTTGACAACAACTGTCTGTTGCAGCCCACAGCCAGCACTATTGTATTCACCGCATATGTTCGCAGAAAAACAAAAGTGTGATGATTTGAAGGAAAATTTGCCATCTGTCAAAAGTAGCTCAGAGAATGCTCATGGTAATTCGGGGAATGAAATAATCAGCGGGTTTTCATATATTGAAAGTGGATGTCTGGTGGACTGCAGGTTTTGTTACAAGAATAAAACAGGTTGCAGAAACCCCACAAATATTCCATGTGTCACTAATGTGAATATGTAAATCAGATGCAGCTAATATTGATGGGTGTCTGGTGTAATAGTACTACATTACAACCACTTAGGTCCGAACTCAAATATTTATTGGATGGATGAAGTGTCACAGAGAAGAAAGCCAGCTGACTCTGGTGATCCTCTGGTGTTTTTATTTAGTGCCACCATGATGCTGACGATTTTATGGAAATGTTCTGAACATTATTCGGATTAATGCTACATACTTTGTTACAAACACTTCACTGTAAAAACCTCAAAGTACAGTGAGTAAAATTGTTATTTGTGCAATATACTGTTTATACGACATACTTTTAACAAGCTAAACATGATAAATATAGAAAATATTATATTAACAATATGTTGATATGCTGATGGAAGCAAATATCTTAAATGATGCCTTCACTGATTTTGAACTTACTTCTTTTGGTTCTAGTTTGACTAGCATCTGTAAATGAATGGCATTAAACGTCTTTCTGAATTTAAAATACTTACATCATTGCTTGTACTATGGGGGTTGTAATTACAGTCAACCTGCCTTTCCCGAGCTCCTCCAGATGACATCATCCGATCTCCTAATGATGAAAAACTCCTCCTGATGACATCACCTGAAGGAGTTTTTCAGCCAGAAGCAGAAAAAAAATATTTGAATATAGCAAAGTCAGGGGGACGTTTAAAAGCATTAACATTAAATGAACATCTTAATTCATCAATTTGTGCAGTTGGGTCTATGATGCCAGCTTGTATGCTAACTAACTGTGCTGGGTGCATGGTCATATTTACCATACCAATCTTCATATATCGCCCCCTTTTTAAACATCTGAATACACGCACAACTTCAGCTCTTGGGTTTGGTTCCTCTGCCAGTGTGCAAAGTGCAGAGTGCTGTGTCCACTGGTTAGTTGTTACTGGGAGGACGTCTTTTGTGGACTGTATCTTTGCAGCAAAGCTTCCTGCCAGCTGTGGAGTCACACACACTTTACGTCGGTGGCTGATAGGTTGTCACTCACACTGCAGCACTGATCAACAATGACCAAACCATATGCGAAAGACATGTAAACCCAGGGGAGGATGTCACATGTCGTGGGGATGTTCGTGAGTTCTTCTGGATCTAAATCTGCATAGAGGCAAACAACAACAGGCAACCGGCCACTCCAAGGTGAAACACAAGTTGTTCTTTTATTTATGCTCTAACCATCTCCCACCTTCCTCCTTGTTTGTCTCCTCTCCCTGGGGAGCCAGGCCACTGTGCCCCAGAAAGCTGACATGCCCAGGCTGAGGGGAGCGGGAGTAATCGGGGGGGGGGGTGAGGGTTGGATGTGGCTGGGCAGCTGCGTGGTCACCCGGACAGAGCCGGTGCTGAACACATGCAGCAGTTCTCCTTCGCTGCACCAACACACACTTTCTTTCCCCGGGGCGCTCGCTTGACCTTCAGAGACAACAGGGGGGTTTAGTGGACAAGGGTGACGAAAAACAACCGGCTTTTTCTTTGAGAGTCTCAGGGTGTGGCCAAAGACATTTTAAAGTCTGTACATCATCACTAAAACGATCCGGAGCTTTGTGCTCTGAAGGTGGAGGCAAACAAACTGTACGAGCCCAAAATAGTTTTTAACATGTATTTAAGATGCATTCAGATGAGACAAATGACAGGTCTTCTCCCTCCTTTGTGAAAGCGGCCATCCCTTTTAGCCAAAGATAGATTGGCTGAGAGCAAGATTGACATTTCAGTGACAGCTGCCCAGCAAACTAACCCTGTTAGGTCAATGCACCCTGACAGCTAGCTGACACCCCAATTTCCTGATAAGCTGCACGTCGCACACTGTCTTTTAAGGACAGCTTAAGACATCCTCTGCAGCACCCTCTCCATTCCCCCTGCTTAATTTCTTTCCATCACTTGTCATCTGATTATGCGCTCGTTCGCTTTGTTGTGTCAGCAGATGGAGAGCGGGTTAATGACTGGGGACCACTCATGTGGCAGGCCCACCCGCTTCGCAGGACACGGAACCGCCGCACGCGCAGTGGATTAGAAGACGGGGGGGCGGCGTGACCACGTCGTGTATGGGCACGGGCGACTTTAAAAGCAGTCTCTCAGAAGCATCAGTGGTTTCTGTAGAGTATTCAAGAACAACGACATATATTTAAAATTCATTCTAAACCTTAATATTTCCAAATGCTTTTAAATATAGTTTTTGCTGAAAGCATGAACAGGAGTATGAAAATGAAATGACAAATGCAAAGCTGTACAATATTTGACGTAAATTAGTCAAGTAGTGAAACATCCACATTCTGTCACCTGTGTCCTAACGTTTAATTGACACTTGGCCAAACGCTCTGTAACGTTTTACAGTGGATGGAAATAAGCCAGTCAGCTGTGAATGAGCGAGGTCTTCCAGCAGAAGACTCAGACTGTTCGGGGAACCATTTATTCAAAAGTTTTCCAACACATGTTCTGGAGTAAAGAAACATGTCACCCAGTGGAGCCGTGTGTCTTGCTGATGTGTTTTACATTGTTTTTGGACAAAAACGAGGGTCCACAGCACAGACAACGGCTGGTTGGAGTGTCTCTTTGGAGACAGCTCTGCCATTTGTGAATGCTACAATCAGACATACTTACACTGATTTTGTTTGGTTAAGATTTGGGCGTTGACCGCGTTGATTCCGATGAGTAGGGGGGAATTCCTGCAAATTCCCCCGGAGCCTCGGGCCCGGATCTTAGTGGACGTTAGTGGCGCTGGGGTGGCGGACGGATAAAACTGCGATGTAAGATACAGTCAGGTGGTTTAAATGATCTCTGTCCAGGAGGACAATTAGCTGTCGATGCGAGTTGTTTGGATACACAGGACCCGGCAAAATTAATTGGATCATAGACGTGGAGGCTACTGTAGGTGTAATGATGAGAAGTGACACCGTAGCTAACTTGTGCATAATTCATCACAGTTCAATGACAGTATGATGTACAAATCCTAACTTGGACAGTGGAGGAAGTAACTTCGTGTTCGCTCACTCCTTCCTGTTATTTTAAACATCCACCTCCCTACATTTTAAAGGGGCATATTGTAGCCCTGTTAATTTAAAACTTTTTCTTTATAGTTACTTTGCAGACCCAGATTATTAGAGCAATAAATAACCTCGGATATAGATTCAGCTTCCCAGCAGTGTGTACTGTACCATAAATAGAGCTTGTCCCATATTTACAACTGCAAACTTAAACTTATAGGCACATTAATACACCAATATGTGCAATCCAGGAAGTTAATATATACATTTCTTTATAAGTGCTCGGTGTATAAAGTATAATGTTGATTATCTTACACACTGTTTTCATGGGATTTTTTTTTTCTGTGCTGGAATTAATTTTTACAGTTGGAGTAAAAAATGCTTTCATCATATTTGATGATGCTGTGGTTCCGTTGTGGTGTCTACATATGCGACTGGTGGAGGTTTCTGGGTTGAATCATCCAATTCGTTCCACATTCGTACCATGAGAAGTTCCACCATAAAACCTCCTAATGCAGAATAGTCTATGTAAGCGGATTAACACGATCATATTTACTTTATACACACCTAATACACGCCCCGTCTGTCTTCTGTAACAACAAAAATAATTCTCTTAGACCTGATTTAATGAATCATCCTAACAGCCTCTTTTCCATCCACAGATTCGGAGCTGATTACAAACATGCCGCTCTGAACACGCAGGCACTTCAGGGCTTCCTTGTCTTTGCGGGAATGAATTCACTTCATGCCGTGTAATGAGAGCCGGTATGGGGTCCATATGGTTACAGCGAGGTTGGGTAGGAGCGAGGGAGAGACAGCGAGGCAGGGAGGGGGCATGCATGTTTTAATGAGATGCGAGTCTCTGTGGCACACCTGCACTCCGGTGATCTGTGAGGATTGCTCAGTCGAGCCTAGAGATGTGTAAAAGCCCAATAATGTGCGACACAAAAGCCTTTCAGCGCCTTAAATGCTGCACCGGCTTCAAAAACAGGGGCGACAGATGCAAGTAAGGCGTCTGATTTTGCCACGACTCCTGATTTGCGGCACTGCTGGTTCTTCCATCTTCTGGCCACAAGCAACACAGAAAGCTAATCAGGTTCTACATGTAATTCTCTTCAGCATGTGTCTAATAGTCATTTGGCCGTCTATAGGCGGCCGTACAGTTTGGATGCGGCCCAGAGTGAATTGTGACTCGCTGTCTGTGACTCAGCTTATGTTACCTCTCTCCGCGGCAGCTTGTTGAACATTTGCCCGCCACATGGCCGACTCGGAGCGATTCATTTCTGCCATGTGCTCGCAGCTTGGCGCAACTGCCTTTGTGGCGTCTGTGTCACGTGACGGTGATGTGATTGTGAGGATGATAATAGCCAGATTTCATGTACTGCAGAGACATACAAGGGACGCTGCTGCACAACAGTTCAGATCGAAATTGAATCTGTAATCTGAGAGTCATCAAAGGGAATGTTTCATCCAGTGTGTACGGACAAGCACACACACACACTCACACACACACACACAGCATTGTGTCTAATTGTTTTGACCTTGACGTCTTGAAGGAAGAGGATCAGAATCCCTCTGTGCCACGGCCATCGGTGCACAATACAGTAACTGCAGTAGCATTTATTGCCATTCAACAGAGCTCCACGATTTCACGTTGCTCACTGACGGGGATGAATTATCATGGATTGGCTGTGAAACAGTCGCCCAAGGTCAACACAGCGTGTTATCCCGAGTCAGACGGGCAGCGACTTGACTAATCTCGCACAAGGAGACCACACCAAGACCACCGGGGGCTTATTAAGGGCTACAGATTGTAGGGCCTTGTCATGCCTTCACTCTATTCATGCCTCTCAGTTGTCTTTTAAATAATGCATCTGTGTTTAAGCAGAGTCCTGCTTTTTTAAACACAGCACCTGGCACGCTTTGGTATTCTGCAGTTTACTCCCTCCCGGGGCGCAGATTTTTATAAGGCTTTGTGAGGGGGCTTTGGTTCGGAGATGTGAGAGGAGAATATGACTGAACTGGGAGCCGCTGCATGACAATGATGTGAGTTGGAGGAACGGCTGGTTTTGTATTGTGCGGTCGCTGGAACGCGCCGCGCATAATGAAGCCGGGAGAGGGGAGGACAGCGAAATGACACGCTGCATTCTTATCATGATTCAATGAGGAGCCACCCAGCAAATCGATATGTTTGAACACTTCTGTGTGTACGAAAATGCAAGTTTAATTGTTCATTAATATTCTCAGTTCGGCCGTTCATTTTTTCAGGCCCGGAACAACATGGCATTAACGTCACAGTGTATTTGCATCTGTAAGAGCAGGAGGACGCGGCTTCGTTAATGTCCCCGCACGTCTGTAGTTTGTCAGAATTAGTTTCTTGTGGGCATGCACGATTACTATTCTTTCCACATTTGTGTTCTTTTCTTGTTTGTCTGCAGTCTGAGTTGGGTATTTTGGAATTTAGAGTTTGCTACGTGTTACGGATCCAAGTTCAACTTTATGTGGCTAATGAGGCCTCTCAAAGGCCTATTAGAGAGAGTGCTCTGGCCACTCTGATCCGGGTGGTTAGCACTGTTTCCCCAACGGACCTTTGATTCAGATCCAGTTTGTAGGAAAAGCATAATGAGCTGAATGCTATTAGGTTTATTCTCTCATTAGCTTTGACCTGTGCTCGACAGTATTCTGTCACCCTTTGAAAAAGAATTTAATTCTTCTGCATTTGTTCTCTGCTAAAGCCGCTGTCTGTAGCTCACCAAACAGCAGCGGCGAAGCCGTTTGTCGAGTTTATTCACCCGAAATTATGGTTGGCGCTGGTGGCGAAATACAAAAAAGGTCACGTTGAGGTCGCGGTAAAACATGAGTTGAGGCATCTGTCTTTAAGTTTGTGACATATTGCGGAGGGAAACTTAATGTGAGTGAAGTAACACAAGGTCTTAAAATTGAATTTGCGATTGTGGAAATGACCTGTAGTATTACCTCAGGAGTACATGGATGGATGAGAGAGAAATGAATGGGTGAATAATTGATCTTGGACACACGTGGTAAAACAGTTATATGACATGTAAATGCTCATACGATCTTACTCTGCCAGCTATTACAGCCCAAAGGTTTATGTGACGGGAACATCATCTGCACTTTTCCTAACGTGTTGGTACCCAGAGAACTTTACTTCTTGATTCACAATCACTGATCCATAAATTGATTTCAGTGTTGAATCCAGAATTTTTCTACGTTCTGTGCCACATGTAATTTTGTTGGAATTAAATTTTGAGGAAAACCGTTCACAAATAGATTAAACTAGCAAACAAGAGGATTTCGACATAAACACCTAAGATCTGGCTAAGGATGTGGACTTTGTTATGATATCGAGTTTATTATGCAGGTACATTATGATATGAATAATAGTGCAAATCAATGTACTGTAGGATCCGGGTTGTTAAAATGTTGAACCACAGGGAACTGAAAAATCAAAGAAGCCGAAATGTCATCAAGGAGTTTGGTCATCAGAGTTTTTACCAACCACAGAATTGCTGAGTTTTTAATAACAATAATGCACAGATTTATAATGTTTTACCACATTTCTAAATAAGAAAATATATTTTATTGCAATTTCTAAATATAATATTAAAAGTAAACATTGTCCCGCAGCCCCATAAAGTTTACACTGGATCAGTGGTGGAATGTGATATCACACTTTGGCGCACTAACCTGTACTTTCTGTTTGTCATTGTAGTAGACAGTAGGGAGTTAATAATTAAAATTCTAAAAGATCTGAAAAGCTACATTCTGAAATAATTTGATTCCGAGAATCAAAAGGAAAACTTCCACATATTTCCCTCCCAGGGATTTCAACAGCAACGCTACGATTGGTTATCAAAAGCCTGTCTCCTCAATCACAGAAGGCGCACAGTGTGGGGGAGTCTGACTCTGCTGCGGCACCAAAGTCCTGAGACGGGCCTCGGATGGAACCGACGGTAATTAAACAGGTTTTACACTCATTCCATTTCTCACCGCTGGAACATGAAGAACATTTTCAGACTTCAGACAAATGGCAGACAGCAGACTCACGGGCACTTCGGTCAACGGGATAGAAGTTCAACATCAAATGTGGACAAGATTTCCTGCAGGGCTTATAGCTGCAGTTTGTTTAAATGCAGAGCTGCCTGCTAAAAAACTCCAAGACTCTCAAACAACGACTGTCAAACAAAAAATTCTTTGACAGAAGAGACACTTGGACACACACACACAGATTTTGCAGGGACCAAATTTTTTGCAAAATGCTGAAGCAAAAGTCTTTGCACAGAAACAGCTGCAGATGACCAATTAGCAGAAGGAACATGTGTTTTTCCTTTTCAGGTAAAAATATATATTTCGTTTCAGAAGAAAGCTATAGACAAAGACGTGCGCTGCTCGACGTGCAGCAGTGTGTACTGTACATGCGCGCGAGCATCATCACGGCGAGGAGATTACAGGTCTTAGCTGGAGAAGCCATTTTGAAACCAGCTCAGTGCAAAAGCAAACATCAATAATAGAGGTATTACGAATTCCAATCAAGGATGTATTTAACATGGTAATTGCTGGTGGCAAAAAGCAAAGGACCAAATGATTAAATGCTTGGTGACAACAATTCTGCATCTTTCTTTGCGCTCAGTCCCCACACGGTGGTTGTTCACGGTTTCACTCCTGCTATTCTGGGGTCGTAGTATTGCTGATTTTCGACGAGCGTTTAGCATATTCAACATTCCACAATCGATACGATGTCCGGGAATAGCGTCTCTCTCTCTCTCTCTCTCTCTCTTCCTCTCCGCAATTTATTCACTGATGTCGACCTCTGGCGTGAGTTTTAGTGAAGCCAACATCATCTGCCTGCTGATGGGACAACGGGGGACATAAAGCAAATGACCTGTTCTAATACTCCCCATCAAGGCCAACAGTGAAAGATCGGATGAGGCCGGAGCCACCGGGATCTCTCGCAGTGACCTCAGCGAAGGATGCTAAACGTTGTGTAGGTTGTGACAAAGGTCAGCTCGCTATCGATTTATCCGCAGCAAGTGTCAGCAACGTTTCCCTTCAGGCTTTTCCAATAATCTGCTGTGTTTTTTTTTTAGCCTTGAATGAAAAAATTTAAGTGTGAATGGTGGAATTCAGCTTTTAAATTGTTTTCTAATCTCAACGTGGAATTCTAATGAAGCCGGGAGATGTCCACCGGGGACCAGCAGGTATCCTGTGTACAGTATTTCTGCACAAAAACATTAATAAACTGATTTTCAGACAACACTGGTCTGTTTGTGAGGTTTTCATTCTTCTGTTTCAATAGGCTTCTGCTTTAAGACCACCTAAATCCGCGCTTCTCCTGCAGTTGGCTTGGGCCTTTTTAAAGCTGTGGAGGCTGAAAATCCCAGGAAACTTGACAGTATTGCACGTTGAAGGAGGTTGGACAGGAGTGTAGGCCAATGTAGGTGTCCTGGACGAGCTTTTTTATCGCTTTTATTTTTTCTCCACCTCTCCTGAATATTCTGGACACAGACGTTGCTGAAATGTGTTCTCGCTCAGTCTAAATCTTTTCTGGATCTGTCATTTGGCACAAAAAGAGCAGCTGTAGCATTGAGAGAGGGTGACAGAGCGAGAGAGAGAGCGAGAGAGAGAGAGATTGTGACATCTGTTGTTTTGTTATTCTACTATCTGCTGTTGTAATATTACAATACCAGCAGCAGTATTTGTACGGTATTAGTGCAAATATTGAACATCATCTGACTCTAGACACCTCTGCATATCTAAAACCAGAGGTTATCCACATCTGTGCATAATGTAGTTTGGGTTCTGGGCCTATTTTTTTCTATGCCAGTGCCTCTCTGCAATATGTTTAATATTTGTAAGCGATTATTACATTTCTAACAACACAATAAAGAGATTAGACCTACTTTTAAAACACAGACATAGAACTTTCTGACCACTCCCAAGCTTTGCTGAAACAAATGAGAAAAATCAAGATCTCCCAGTATTAAACAACATCCTCTTCTGCAGATACATTCCCTAATTGGTTTGTGCTCGGCTTGTAATGACAGCATTTCCAGAACCACTCTGAAGAACGACGGCTGAATACCAAGCAGTGACATTATAGCTGCAGCTTAAACTTTGGACCTGTTGCTTTGCCTTGAGAAAACTCCACTGTATTCCATCCACAATTAGTTTGCACCCGTCAGAGTGTGGCGAGGATTAACAGAACCAGCCACTGTCATGTCAGTCAAAAAGTCAAAAATGTCTTTTTATATCATCTTACGTAGGTCAACGTTTGCACAAAAGTTCTTTCTTTGATTTTGGAATATTTTAGATGTTTGCTGTAGTGTAGTTGGTGAGTAGAGGTACCAATGGTAATAAAGGAAAATCCCTCAGAAATCCTAAATGCAAAATCACTGAACCTAAACTTTGCTCCTGTGGAAGTGGAATTTTGTCCACGAGGTGGAGATAAAGGCTACGCAGGACAGTCACAGTAATTCCATGACCACAGCAGTAAACAAGACACTGAGCACCCAAGGGCAAGTACGGCTCTCAAAGCCTGGTAGAAACTGGGGAGCGTCGCATCAGGAAGGGCATGTAGATTAAAAACGTGCCAAATGAAGCAAACAGTGGTCCACCGTGTTGACCAGGAACTTATGCGATAAGCTGAAAGGAAAAAACGAAACTTCCTCTCTGAGTAGAAGAGACGACGCAGTTACAGCGCCCCCCAGCCACAACGCTCAGCGTGTCCACAGACTTCATTCAACCATGTGTGGGGCCTAACGTTGCTCTCTTCATCATTGCGAGTGAAATAAGATAGCAAAGGTACGATTTACACGCTTGGCATCTGTGTCCATTAGTGGTCCTGCATTCGTTTTATATGTTTTATACCAGGATCTGCGGACAAACGCATGGAAAAGGAGAATAAAACCCCCTGACGGTAAACACACCCCAGCACCTCGGGTCATCAGTGATCCAGGGATTAGCCTGTGCTGGTTATCTGAGGCCACCGATGACAAAGATAGAGACGGCGAGGCGGATTAGGCGAGAGCGGTGTATTTTTGGACTCTCTGATCAGGTGAGGGAAATGATGGATAGCCCAATACTTGCCTGCGTCTTCCTCCTCTCCTGGCTCGGGCTTTATTGAGGTCTTTAGATTCACTTATCTGCAGGCCCCCGGGTTATCGCTCTCTGCTCCTTCAATGACGAGTGCCACCTCAGAGAAATCCCGCGCCCCAAACAAAGACATTCGCCCTCGCGCTTCCTCCCTGATCTATGATGCAGATCAAGCCCTAAATGGAAACTTGTCTCAGTTTCACAAACAACTGCTTCATTTTGGTGCAGGAAGGGGAGTAATAATTGATCCCAAATTGCCGTGTGACTCGGCTGTTAACACAGAGATGATTACACCTTCTACACAGGAATGTTTTGCAAGTAGGAAACTCACTGCGTGTTGTGAAAGTCGGGTAAAAAAAAAAAAAAATTCCACTCGCTTTCCGTTGTTGTTTCATTTTTAGTTTTCTTATCTAATTCTGCACATTGGACCGCAACCATATAAGCAGCAATACCTTTGCATGGGTTTGAACATCTGTGTTTGATGATTGTCAATATTGTGCCAGTTATCCTTGTTTTCCGCTTCCAGGGCAAACACGTCCAAAGGGTGGAAAGTGAGGTGGCAACTCAGCTCCGTTTGATTTGAGTTTATCCCTCTGACCAGGCTGTATTTAAATAAATGGTGTAATCTCGGGGACTGGCATCTGTAAAGGGTCACCCAACGCAATTATTGGGGCTGACATTGTAGCTGCGCTTCAGCTAGAATTGGGGTTACGTTCAGAGAAATCTGCTTTGTTTTGTTCACAAAACAAAGGTACGTTCACATGCAAACACATACACGCATATGTTTATACCTACACACACACACACACACACACACACACACGTAGGTAGAAGCTTCAGCTATTTTGTAGCATTTTAAAAATCACTAAATATTTTAAAATACTTTTAGACACTTTTACTAACTGTTATTCTATATTTTAGTGATTATAATCCGTTTATTAGTTTGCAACTTTTTATGAAAAAAATCTAGAGTGTTTCAGATTTACAGGCATTTCCTCAGTTGTCCACACAAATATAATGTATGTGTGTTACAATACATTTAATTGAATCCGATTTTAGCAAACAAGCATCCAACCAAATTTATAATCAACACTCACTCCTAAAAAATTCAATTTCAACCATCCTTTCAACTTTAGTGTTTGATTAAAGAGACACATGCAAACCGTATCTGTGTTTGTGTTTATCCAGAATAGGATTTAAGGTTTTAACACTTTCGCATTTGTTTCGGCATGAAATTATAGGATTCCACCGGATTTTTTATTTTTAAGAGTCCCTCTTTATATCTCCAAACAATCTTAGCAACACCCGCGATTATCTTTGCCGCTGTCATCCAGTTCAGTCAGGTGGAACCACGCAGACGATGCTTATCTACCCCTGACTGTCCTCAGGGAAAGTAGCTCCAATTTTCCCCATGTGAGTTTGAACGGTGTCATTATCCAGGATCAAGTCCAGATTCCCAGCATCACCACCACCAGGCATGACTCGATTGAGTATTGACAGCATGGAAAGCTCTCTCCGTTTGCCGGCGATAAACCATCTGTTAGGTGTCACCAGGTGATAGATCCCCCCAGTAACTGAATATTTCCAGCGTGCTACGCACAAAAAGGCCTTACCACAAGAAACACTGTGGTTCTGCTCTGGTCTGATCTATTTATTACCCGATAAAAATATAAATAGGTACCACAGTATTCCAAATATTTAGTGTGAGAGTACAGACAGAGGATTTCCTGTGGTTCATGCAGAATATTTGCACCAAGAGGGACGATAAAACCAAGGGTAAAAATTCATACCAAGTCGTCTTACAACTACAATCCTTCCACTTCAGGGCACTGTTACCTCTGCAGTAACATTTATATAAGACTCTGTGTCGAGAAGTTGCAGGAAAGTTTGCCAGACAGTTGGCAAAAGTGTGACACTTTGCAAGGAGACGACAGGAACACGGTGATGTCACCTGGCCCGCTTCCGTCTCTGCCTCAGATGGGGAGTTGTTTCAAGGGACGCCCGAGGGCTACGGCGCCTCAAAGAACTCCAAGAAATACCCTTGACCGTCTCGAGAGCGCTTCCTCTTCAAAGTGCTGATGCATTCAAACAAAGAGCAACCACTTAGCTGACTGTGCAGCATCCACACCAATTTCAAATATGTATATAGGAGATGTGGATCTGAGCAATGGCAAAAGAAAAACTGCTCTATAGTTAAATGTTGATTTTTATTAGTTGTTAAGTAAAACCTGCCACAACCTCGTCGCCTAAATATTTTATTTTTTTCTAAACTGCAAATGCAGATATGCTTTTTAAGAAATGGAACTTCTAGCCTGAGGACATTTTCAATGAATATTATGAGAATATGTTCATATTCACTTAATTACTTTAAAAATATGGTACAATGGAACATAATTAGCATAATAAAAAAAAATAGTATGATTCCCCCATAATTGTGACATGTTTTCCCCTATAAATTCTTTATCTGGGCTTTGTTAGCAATTTGCATTGTTTCCATTTGGCAGCCTGCACATGTCTGATTAAACCACAACGTTTAACTACATCTAACCGCGTTTATTTAAAGTGTAAGATATCCTGGATGTCTTTGTGCCTAAACCTAAAAATGTAATCCATCATTTTTGACTGTTTAGGATGAAATATAATCGTACACCAGCTGCCATTTTGCTATCGTTGTACGACACGCCTGATTGGTCTTCAAATGCTACTTTGGGCCACGTGAGAAGGCGGGCATGAAGGGTGGAGGACTGGACAGCCCGGTGGTGGAGCGGGTCGCTCTGCACCAAAAGGTCCCTGGTTCAAATCTGCTACTGTGAAGTTTGCCTGTGAGCTGTTGTTTTTACAGCTGGTTGTGCTGCCCCCAAGCGGCCAGACAATCTAAATTAGATTCATTTTGCTCACTTAAGTCTTAACATACATAACACATTTCAAAGGCATAAAAACATATTTCATACTGATTTCACTTTATTTGTCCTTCCATTACGTCTTACAGTAAGAAAGAACATCAGGGCATTTTACTGACTCTTGTGAAACACCAAGTTCTGCATTAAACCCATCAGAGTAATGAAAAGTAAAGCTGCTGAAGCAATGCTGAAGGAGCAGGAGCCTTTGCTTTCTGAAAACACATCTGGGCGTGGATATGCAGCATCCGAGATGAATGTAATCACTGAGGAAGTTGATAGTTTTGAGAGATAGACAACAGTGAAAAATGTTTGTGTAAAATTGAGGTGGAAAAAAGTGCTGGATCAGCACTGTCATGCATTTTGAAGATGAAACTCTCGAAGAGGAGCCTTTTTTTAAGTATCTGCCAACTTGCATCAGTGCATCCCCGGAATCCAATCTAGTGCTAGCAGCCATGGCGACAGTCGCCAAGCAAAGGAGAAACAATTTGCTCAAACTTGGGGGAGAATTATCCCACTGAAATGGTCGTTATTTACTTAGCAGCAGGTGTTTCTTACACACCGGGCGCCGCCACACGTGTAATGACGGGATGACACGCCTTTAAAATCAAATCCTCAGTCGGCACATTGTAACCTTAAATTCATCAGCAGTTGAAGGACAATGGCGGCTGAAACATTATCCATCTGTTCTCTGTCCACTCGCCTCTCTCCTTGCTTCCCCTGGTGAGGCCGCGGCGACCTGTGCATTACAAGTAGAAGGCTGATGATTACATTGTTGGACTGAGAGCGATGCTCATGGTGCTGTAATCCCAGCAGTAATCAATATCTCTGGCCGCTTCCCCGTCCCATCACTTCTACTGCATGTAAAATATCCCCCGAGCAACACTTAGCCCACACTTTAATCATTCTCTCAAAGTCATCAGCGGCTGGAGCCAATGCGGGTCTGGAGCATTATACAAATGAAAGCGTTTTTTTGTTTAGGGATAGTTTACAACACCGGGGACTGTGACGATAATGATCACGACTGTGCAAGGTTTGATATTGGAAGCACATCGTGAGATTAGGAAATCATCGTGCATGTTTTTTTGCTTGTATCGTGCCTGATGAAATGATTTTGACTATTTTTGACGGCGGCGCGACGACGAAGATGTGCCGACTGTCTCCACATATTTTCTATTGTGATGGTTTATTCTGTTTTATCGTGTCAAACGTAACCTTTCCAGACCAGAGTATATAACCTTGTTCTATGCTCAGGAGACGATGATGATGAGGAGGATGAGGATGATGAGTCTGGGAGACCTTTTTTAAGAACAGAACTTGGAAAGTGATGATGGAAGATCTGGAGGCTAAAATTAGACGCCTGCCTGCTACATATTTTATCTGTGCTCATCATGTAAAGGCGAGCTGGTGAGAGGTCAGCAGTCCAGCACTGAGGCAACGTCTCCCCTTCCTCCATGTTCCTGTGAAGTCACTCTCGCTCAGCTCCAGCTCATATCTTTTCATTTCATCATTTGTGGTTTTGCTGCTGTTGTGCCTGTGAGTTAACAGCTGTACAGGATAACACAAAAAGACACAGCGTGAGACCACAGTGCGTGTCCTAAACGTGTTATTGTTTGCTTAAATTATATCATTTTTGTCCTTTCCATTGTTCACACAGAAGTATATTTCCATCATCTATATACGTCGAAATGGCTGCAGACAGCTAAAAAGCTATTTGGCCTCAGTGACCCAACTAAACAAAATTTCTTTTCTTCCAACATTTCTTTATGTTGATGCAGCTATTGATCATGCTCACAAGGAAATTATGTCTCTAGGCTTCAGTGCTAGTAGGTGGGCCACTACATTAATCAGGAAATCAATTGTGCTGTCGATTGGCCTGGCTGTGTTTGGAAAAGGATTGCAATGTGAAGGCTCGGTTGGATCGGAGCGAGGAGGGACTTATTCTGCAATTACACACCAATGTTATAGTTTGTGGGGAATTTCGAGTGTTATCAGGTAAAGTGCTGATGCTCTTTGTTGCCCAGTTCTCGCTTTCTGTCGGATTATTGGTCATCATCTGGTAGACAGCATTTATTGGCGTTCTGTGGTTCATGGTTTCGTTTTTAAAGGTTAATGCAGGCGACAATCTATATTTTCTCTTTTTTGTCAACAAATCCCATGAAAAGACCTAAACTATTATGGCCTGATATTGCTAATACCTCTAGGACACAGACCTTTAATGTTGTCTCAAAAATATTTGAAAAGTGTTAGTGAGCCGCGGCGTTTTCTGTTAGTCGATCGCAAACTAATTGCGTTGCGAATACATTTTATACTTTATATTGGTGTTTGACTGAAATTTGGTAAAATATTTTTGCCGTTTTTGTTGCTGTGGAGTCTGATACTGGAAGCATTAAAACCATTATTCACACTGGACTTCCTGAATTGTTTTTCATCTTCTCACCAGCACCTGAAGCAACACGCCCCCACCAACACCAGCCACTCGCTTTTAGTTTTTTTTATATACAGAGCCTCCCTCAAAGCGTAAGTCAGGTCTCTGCCCACCTGACTACGCGACAGGTGCGTTGGTGGAAAATACCGCTCTATGAAATGAAGAAACTCCTGCACACTGTCTTGCTTGGACTGCAATACTTTTTTTTTTCCCACAATGTTTCTGTCTCTTAGACCTTCATCAGGTGCATAGAAAAGACTTTACATCCTTCTACATATATCCTGCAGAACCACCCACAATGATCCAACCACAGAAAGTCAGCAATCAAATCAGTGAATAGAATCATCTCGTCCATCATGATGTTTCAGGCCTAAGCCGCTGGAAATTTTAAATCTTTAAAAATATCACATCAGATCGCAGATTATTATTATATATTATTCAAACCCTGCACGCTCAAAATTACAGTTTCACAAATAGCACCAAAAGTCCATGAGAGGTATTGTCGTCAGTTCCGTCTTCGTCAGACCCAGGCGTCCTCCCGCCGGAACAGACAGCACAAGCAAAACATCATAAGTACATTTGCTCAACTAATATTATCACTATTCTACACATACTGTACCTTAATTGGAATTATTTCCCGTAAGTTTATGGGAATTGAGTTGAAGCTCCATCCAGTGGGGCAGAGTACTGTTCAGTCCGGGGTGGGTATCCTGGGATTATGAAGGATTGTGTTTCTGTGGTTGGATCATTGTGGGTGGTTCTAGAGTTTATGGGTAGGAGAGATTTTGTTTTATATGAAGAGCTGTTTTTAGTCTGAACTTTTTTTTAAATGACAAAAAGAAAAAAACTCTTTATACGTCGTCCACGACCTACAGCCTGCACGACCTTGGCATCTCCAACAATGACATCCAAATGGTGGGTGACATAACACAATTACTGAACAGTCACACATGCTGCAAACATGCCAGGCACAAAGACTTGAACATGCTTAGACCATTTTGTCCAAATGTCGCGTCCTCCGGCATGTCTCTGTGTGTAGTTCTACGCCGCCGTTCCAAACGACCTATGGAGTCACACTTTAGAGAAGGACGTTAAATCAAACACCCAACGCTCGGTGCAGATTGCCATCAGTGCCACAACACGCACTCAGCGGGCGCGGCTGCCTTTCTTCCCCGCTTATTTGCTTTACAATCAAATCTATTCAGTGCGGTTTCATTGCCGCCACCCATTGTTGGTACAAACTGAGATGTAAAGTGCACCGGTTCAAACATTAACACCATGTCGCCTCAACCTGCAGACCACATGCGGTTGGAATAATGATCAAGAGAACAACAATGCCACTGTTCTTGGGGTGACGTTGAGGTCCCCCCCCCCTCTCCTCCCCCATCACAAGGCTCTTTGACATGCGATGAATCACCGGTGCCTCTCATTCCATCTGTCTCTGCTTCCCTCCATCTTTCATTCCTGGTTTTCGCTCGTCTCTGGGACAACTTTAAACACTCTAGCTGCATTCGACAGCCACGTCTGTTTCAGGGGCTGGTCGTCAGGAAGCGGTAACTCGTTGTAAAACACAACGTTTTCAGAGTGTCGCATCTTTCGGGAGCACATGGCAGCTCCACCGCATTATCATCTTTTTAAACTTTCTCCTGGACACACACAAGTTCTCTCCCAGTTGCACAGTCTCGCAGTGAAAAGAACCTGCAGAAACAAGTTTGATTGCACTAAATCTGTCAGGGAGGATCATTATCTCTCGAAAGTTTCCCACAGTGAGCAGCTGGGAAATTGTCAAAAACCATCTTGTTGTGGATGCAAATGAACCCCTTTGAACTCCACTTTATGTATGTAGGTGTTTAAGGCTGTCAATCACTATTAAGATTTTGAGAGTCTAGCAAATAGTGCACCAATTCTCATTTCTAGTCGCCTTCTGTTGTTTGGATGTCGCAGTGCTGTGGATAGAGGCATATATACAAATATTATGATAAGAAGATTCATGCATATGGCTTCAAATGTTGGAGCTCTCATTATGTGATTTCTTTTACTAATGAAGGCTTAGGCTAAAATTCCACCGACAAAGACGAAACACGTTGCGGCACATGAAAACTTCACAGGAGAAAGGCATTTCATTTGGGGCTTGAGGCTACGCCAAATGGAGCCGAAGGACTAAAGTTGTGATTTGGGGAATTTGTCCTCCATTTGTAATTGCTTTTCACCAAAATAAAAAAGAAGTCTCAGATTCAGTGCAATCAGAACTTCATAAATAAACAGTATCGTGATTTTCTTTCTTTTGTCATTGAAAACAAGTTGTGTTCACATTCCAGGGTCACGGTAGGAGATATTAACAAAAAAAAACCTGTCTGAAAAATGTAAAATACAAAAAAAATGTCCAACACTCAAACCTTAAACTTCAAATGTCCATTTCATTTAATAAAAACTGTAATTTTTTTTGTCAAGTACGAAAGTTTGGACACACAGTGACTTCAGCTGTGGCTGCCATCCATCCGTGCAGGACTAAAGAGCTCTATTTTGACTTCGTCTGTCCGCAGCACTTGTCTCCAGATGTTGCTTTGTTGCTGTCATGTCTTAGGTAAGGCTTCCTTCCCGGCAGAGCACCACCGCTCCTGTGTCAGCTGCTTCCTGCCGCTTCTCTGCAGTCATATGAGGGGGCGTACTTCGCCTTTCTGCCCAGCAGTTTTTTTTTTTTTTGTCTCCCACATCTTGTCTTGGCTTCCACTGTTCCCCTTACGTGTCACTTTTTAATGACATTTCAGACAGTGGAAATTTCAAACTGTTTGATATCTTTTTATAGCCTCCCCTGCTTTGCTTCATTCAGGTCCTGAGTTACTGAGGAGCCTGAGGTTGATGACTGTTTCACATGGTTTAAAGAATCCGCATTTTTCGATTTTACAAATATACAAGATGAAATGACGCTGGATAAACATTTGAACTAATATATGCAACAGGTTGAATTTAATTCTTTTCACCTTAAAAATCAACAAAACATGCAATTTTCCAAGGACTTCCCAAACTTTTGTTGCGGTGCTGTACAGTTGACTCCATCTGGTCTGAATGTATTGGCCCTTTTATTGGAGAACCTCACAGATGTCAGAGTCGACACACAGGCGCAGGATCAGTTTTCAAGGCTCTCGTTCTTCACTCAAACCTTTACGATCATTTCATGAAAGATGGTTTGCGTTTCATTCAATCATTTATCGCTACGTGTTCTTCCAGTGAAAAATTCTGTTTCTGTCTGTCTCTCGCACTCTGACAAATGCACAAAGCTTCCCTGTAGTTTGGTTGACTCCTGTGTGGGAGATGGATGTGAAGCAGCCTCCCTGATGTTTCTGGTCCTGACATATTTGGAACGCAAGAGATGTAGAGATATGGAGAACTTTGAATTTTTATACACTTCAGCAGCTTAATAGCGACTCCGCTGTTCTGGTCACTGCTGAATTGCAAACACAGTAATTATAAACTTGCACCGTCTTCATATTGTAACATGTTTTGTACATGCTAAAGTTTGCATGTACAAAACAAACTCGAGGAAGACGGTGACAACACTCACTGTAGTTCTGTGCTGACATGATATGAGTCATAATCTTTACATTTTGATTTTGCAGAGAGATGAACACTGAATCATGACATGAGTGAATTTAATTAACCGAAGACACTTGTAATTGTTAGATTTTGGTTTCATTTGCAAATTTTGTCACATATCATTGTTTAAAAGCATGTGACCATGTGCCCGCTTCATACGCAGTTCACAACTGTGGCGTATTTTCACGTGTCACTTTCAAAGACAAAATGGGACTGAAGCTGGATCAGCTGTGTGTCATCACACAGAAGCAAATTTTTTCTGATCTCACTGCAGCACTCAGACAATTATTCTATTCAGAAAGTAAATTTCCCTAAGTCATCACATGTCTGATCATCTATTTGTCTACAGTAATGGAAAAGCAGCTCTGCAGAAGCATTTCTTGTTTTGCAAAAGTTTTGCAAAAGTAGTTTTTCTTTGCAAATTCTCTACTACGTGCTATTTTCTGGCCTATAAGATCAATTTAGGTTTGTTTTTGCCATTACATTCGATTTCCAACACAATGCATCCAATATTGCCGACACCTTGTGGAAACTCACGTTGTTTTCAGAAGGTGCAGGTTGAGGCTGACAGCTCTCTATACCAAATAAAAATAAACCAACTTGGAATCCGCAAGTACAAAATTCTGGGCAAAACAACATTTCCAAGCCAGTATGAGGTTTGCTGATGTGCACATGTGACCTGCACTTCAGTGATCTATCAGTTTGGAATTATCTGCATGTTCTGAGCAAATATTGCAACATTAAGAAGGAAACAGCAAAGTCCCAGCGTTTAACAACCATCTACTGAAATGCATTGTGTTGTGTGGTCTAATGCCAGCCTCTAAAACCGAAAACAACAGGGCCAGAAATCAGTGAAATTTTCTTTAATAGTGGATTATTTGGAAGAATATGACCTTAAAAGAAAAACTGAACTTTAGGCATTTTATAAGAATCAATAAAGCTAAAAAAAAAATTGACTCTGGCTCCAAATCATCCAGCATTTTACCAAATATTTAAGGTTTTAATCTCTTTCCTGTTTTGATCAGCAAAGTGGATCTGTAACGTGAAATAAAGTTTTTCTGACCTTGCCGACACTGTCTTGAATTTGTTAATCCCTGTTATTTATGAAAATATCAATTTGTGGCACCAGTGTGACTTGTGTGAAAACCACAATGCACAAACCCAACATTTGCTATCTGATAAATCTTTGCTGTATATCTCAGTGGGGTGTCCTGACGTTAGTCTGCAGACTAATGGCCACCGCAGGGATCTTTTTCCTCGCCCCCTAACGTGTAAGATAATTCTTTAACTTTAAATATCCTATTACAATGCAACAGAAGGAGGGACGAGCATGTGGAGGAAATGCACCGGACCTGCCTGGGAATACTAAACAGAGCAGACATATGCGCAGGGGCCAGCGCGCCACCGTTAAGAGAGCTATAGATTTGCACAGACCCCGTCTCTGGCATTTTAATCCAGTGCGGAGATTAAAGCAGTAATCCACCTTCATTTCAAACAATTTGACACACTGTACAACACGTCCTCATCATTCCAGGTTTGGCCCCACTGTCACACGGAGAGTCCTGCAGCATTCTGCTCACTGTAGATACGTTTCCACTGAAGGACAAATGCAATTCGTAGCCTGTCCAGGAATGAAAAAGATTCTCAATATAAAATGTGTGAAGGAGAAGTGGATTTGTATGTTTATCACTAAAAGAGGCCAATGCAGGTTCAGACTCAACCAAACGATTCCCCTGCTGCACAGAGGAGGATTATGTCAAATATTTTAAAGCCGAGCATTTTGGATCTTTGAGCATCAATCTTCAGTCCCCGAGGGCAGAGCACAGAACTGTCTTTCAGCTGTTACTTCAAATGCACAGACATGTTAGAAATAGTGTGACACAGGAAGCGGCTGAGCTTTATTTCATCACGTTGTGCGCCGCTGCCAACGGTGGACTCGTGCGCATTCACACAAAATGTGCGTTTGTCCGTAGCAACAATAAAACGTGGACGACGGCGGCGCTGCTCGTGGGAATTCGACGAGAAAACGCAATGGCGTATTGATCACTGTGGGGAGAAATGTGTTTTCACTTCTGCCTCTCACTGTGAGGTTAGAGCTCAGCTAGAGAGCAACGTGCTCGGAGCCGGGAAGGAGTCTTGATCTCACTCAAACGCACTCACACGAGCTGCAACACCATATCTGTCTCTCTGTGTGAGTGTCTGTCGCGGAGTTCGCCGTGCGTGTGCACACACGGAAACGGGAAGCAGGTATTGTTTTCCTCGTTGCGTGTCAGGAAGGACAGTATGGGGTAAATCTTTCTTCTGCCACAGCCCCGGGCAGCATCTCACTGCTGTCAGCACGCTCCATCTCTATAATCCTGCCTCATTCAAATGGTGACTGTTTGCCAAATGTTGGTATGTTTTACTAAATCCTCGTGTCTTTGGATCCATTTGGCTGGATCACGGAGCTGGATGAGACAACAGGCACCGGAAAAAGAAAACCCATCACATTTTTGCAAGTGAATTAGACGAAAACCAGTTTCAGCTAATCTCACTTTTGATTTTTTAAAAATGTAAGCGTTCATGTCACTGAAAATGTTTTTACTAAGACAATGCGTTAAAGAGTTTGGGAAGAATTACAAGTGTGCCCTTGCTAAAATATGAATGCATAAATGATTCTGGAAAGGAAAGCATGAGTGCCTTTAGCAACATCCACACTATTCCTGTTGGCATGAAACATTCATTTAATAGTAATCATCAGCACAGTGGAATAATTTGCATTGTTTCATGGCCTCCTCATACAAAATACGATAAGTGCAGTTGTGCATTTATCGTTGACACTGTGCCGTGTCGTTGCTTTTAAAATAAGATAATGACTCCATAATTTCCATAATTTATTTGCACTTCTTAATTAATCAATTCAGATGGTGTTTAATCCAACACTTTGCTATAGACAGCAAACAGGATTATGTTGAACAAATATACTCTACAATTTATTGTGTATCACTTTGATCACATTTCCTGGAGACATAAGTGAATGTGTGTGTGTGTGTGTGTGTTTTTTTTCCCTTTCCCGCTCTGTGTGCCGTCTTCCACAGCGAGGAAAGCCAATGGTCAGGAAAAGCCAAGACGGCAAAGTTTTCAAGAGGATTACAGGCGGACTTTGTCAAACAACCCAGGACAAGGAAATCACTTTCACTAATCCCACTCTCTGATGTCCGCCCCACAAAATGTCTCTTTCATCAGCAATAATTGAACACTGAGCAGACCACTATTATGCTGGAGTCCTTTCTGCGCCCTCAGCCTTTTGACTTTCAAAGTATCTTGTCTCTCTGTCCTGTCCCAAATGTTCTGTCCTCGGCCTCTGTCTGCAAGTTAAGTGATTAGTGGGTGATTTGCGTGTTGCAGGACGTGGTCAGATACGATATTTCTTCTTATCTGTTTGCATCCTAATTTCCGTCTCACACTGAGAACGTTTTTCTTAAATTGAAATTAAGGTGATCTTTATTCAGGCCCAGTAAAACAACAAAGGACTAAAGGTTCCTCACTGTGAGCTGTAGGCCTCCCGTTCTTCTGGTTCCACACAGCACAGCAGTGTGTTTCCCAGGAATTACAATGATATTTGTTTTTTGAACACGGAAGAAATTTTTAAATTTTACATGACAAAACAGGCGTCTATTAGTTAAAATGACAACATCTGTTTGCCGATTGTATCACTTGTAGCTACAGGGGAACCTTGACAGGAAGTGTCGTTGTTGTCACCAGCTCACTTTTTCATGTCAAGCTGAGCCGTTTTAAACAAGGAGCCTTAAATCACACGTTATACTATTTAGCACTTGCCAACCTTGAAAGTAGCCAACACATGTACCTACCAGCCGATGATGGCAGCTCCCATGTGGCCCCTAAACCGGCAGAAAGATCAGGAAGAACACTCTGACACATAAAGGAGATGGGAATCGAACCGCCCATCCTGCAGTTGGTGGACATCCACGCTACTTCTTGATCCACAGCTGCACCAGATGACAGACCGTAATATGAATGGAAGGTCGGCCCTTTCATATACAAGGTTGAAGCAAGAGATAAAACAGAAACTAAAGACAAATATGCACTAATGTGTAGCCCATATGTGTTCCCATAACAAAATGTTTCCCCATTGTTTCAACAAAGGAATAAAAGTGAGCCCCAATTAATAAACCAAATAAATTAAAGGAAATACATGAGTGGGGCTCTGGAGACAAAGACAGAACCGAGAGGACACGTACTGTCCATCGACGCATCACGCTAAACAATACTGACCACCAAATAACCCAGGGTTGCACTTTACCTTCACCAGACACGATTCAGGACCCACACAGAACAAAGGGACGTATCAGAGTATGAATTTATCAGAACCAGATGACAAGGTTAGGTTTCACGCAGACTAACGTCACCTTGCTGGAGGGAGCCATCAACAGCGACTGGCTATTTTCTATTTACAGCCCACACACACACGCTAGAATATGATGAGACAGTCGCTGGAGCGGAGGTTTAACAGGCGGTTACTGTAGCCAGCGCGTTAAAATTCTCCGTCATGAACTGCAAAATTAGGCCTTAATTGAGAGAAAACGGTGGATTCGGCCGTAAAACAGTGACCCCCCCTCCCCTTCTAATGGTGGGTTTTTAGTAGAGGACTCAGGTGTTGTGTGAAGTCACTGACCTTTTGCTTCGGGGCTTTGACTAAAATTCAGCAAGAGATTGCAATTTAACCTGGTGCAGCACAATTCAACGGCAGCTGGGCAGAAAGCACAATTTCAAAGAGCTCCATCCCAAACCAAGTTAGTGAAATGTCAAAGTGAGCTTTGGGTATTTACAAGGAAGGACAGGGTGTTGGAGCTTCTACGCTGGGGCTTGTTGTTTTGTCTCGTTTCTGCAGCAGCAGGTAGCTCTCAGACCCTGGCATCTTCACACACGGTTTAGCCCGGGGCACTTTAAACCCCCTGCATGTCACGCACGCACACACACACACACACACACACACGCACACACACGTGTCTCCTCTCCCCGTTGGTCTCCCTCTCTCTCTCTCTTTCTGTCTCTGTCACTCGCTCGTTCTCTTTGTCTGCCTCTCCGCTCTCTCCCTCACCTTCTTTCTTCCCCTGTTCAGTGTTCAGTTAGTGAATCCCTCAAGTCTACACCGGACCACTTCCTTTGACACACACAGCAAAAGCCTGTCTGTCAGCTCCTGTTCTGACAGGATGAGGCCAAGCTTGCCCAAAAGTGGTGTGGGTGTACGTGCTGTGCCAACACGGCGCTTCCTCGCAATCCCCCCACATGCGTGTGATGTCACAGAAGTTAAGTTGGCCATATGTTGCCAACTTAACTTATTTCTGACAGTATTTTAGGTAGAGTTGGAAATACACGCCGTACATTTGCCACACTTTAAATGCCCCAGTGGCTGAGGTGTTGGGGTTCCAAACAGAACATATTGTTGCATCTTTATACAATTTACCGTCGGTGTTCTGGTGTATGATGATCGATGTTTTCTCAAATGCGACGGAAAGGAAGCTGATTTATGACCCTCCCCCTTTGCAATTGCCTGTGCACATAACGTCATTCGGATCCCCGTCATATCCCAGATAAATCCGACAATAAAAAAAGATTCCAAGCAATAATCAAACAAACAAAAAGCAGGAAGACGTTAGGCACAATCATATTGTACTCGACTGTTGTGTTTATTCACTGCATCAATTTCAAACATACCTGTATTCTTAAACCTAGTGAGATTTTTACACATTTTTAATTAATCTTCAAGTTTGTTCCATACATTCACTGCTCTGACTGAAACACATCTGCTTTTCAAGTGAGCCCTGTGATGGTTTGCGGGTTGTAAATAAGAACATTTATTGATTCTTACAGCTCTCTTCTGTAAAATAAAAATTTGATTAGTTTGAGATTTACAGACACGTTGCCAAACCTCTAGATGATCTATGGAACAGCATATAAGAAAGCATAGAAGATTTTTTTGTATAAAAGTACAAATGATTTTGACATTTTTTCATTTGAACGCAGCTCGTTATCAAACTTAATTTCATTTATTCGGTCACTGTCAACACCATATTTTTCTGTTTTCACATACGGATGATTCTGTTGAATAGTAGAAAATTAGCTTTTGCAAGATTCAAGGATGTTTTATTGATTTCAAGCACTATTTTACAATGTGATTTCTTTCCATTTATTTTTAAATATGTGATCATCTGCAAATGATTAACAAACACTTCTGACACTGTACCAACATCATTCATACCCAAATGAAACCACGTGGGTCCTAAGACTGATTGTTGTGGCAGTGAACAATTTACCCTTTCCAATTCCAAAGCAGTATATGATCCATGATTAATTTTACAGTAAACTAGCTGTGTCATTCTTTGAAGTGTCGTTACATGTGAGTTTTTAATATGAGAAACTTATGAAAATGGGCAAACAGCTGTATTCATTCAGTAATGTCATTAAAATGCTGAAGTGAAAGGAAGAATATGCAGATGATATACGAATTATTTGTCAAAGAGGAACGCAGATCAAAGCGTTGATTTCAGGCTGCGTTGGGTGGGCATGTTCAAAAAGCAGCTGAGATATTTTCTCCCAAGACGTGAATCACATTTTCTATTCTTACATTGCTCACAATGCACTGCGGGATCATAATGTGGAAAGACGAAGACGGTTTTACAAATGAGTCGCAAGGTGATTGTCTACCACAATTGCACCCTCACGACAAAATACGTGAAGAAAGAGACAAGTGTGGACAAATTGCCTGGTTGACTTTGCTTTTCTGTTCAAGGGCATTTTCTCCATCCTTACCTCTTTGTCTCTGTAGGCATGACTGGTGCAACGGAACAAAAACGTTGACACCTTGTTTCAACAAATGAGAAATGACAAATGCATAAATCATTCAGGCTCTGCCGCGTAGAGATTTCAGTTTGACACAGTCTCGGGCTGCTCCACTGATGAAACCTTCCGTGGAAGCCCACGAATGGCTCGTGTCACCACTGATGTGGGAAAATGGTCAGCGTTGTTATTCATGCCCAAACCCACATCATCATATGAGCCGTGATGATGTAATATGCAAATGCACGTTATAATGGGACAAACGACAAAAAAGATTCTGCTAGCGTGGATGTGCTTTTATACATGAAATACGCACATTTCGACAGTGTGACTATATCGATATTATATGATTATCACTGATACTGTGACCTTTTTAATGTTAGCGTGTGGTATTCCTCTGTGAGCCAAAATAATATGGGATTTCCAGAGAGAGCCCGTCTTATTGAATAGAGACGTGCTGAATAATAGTGCTGCAGTCTAAATAATATTGTAAACATCAATTCAAACCACTCCAATATTTACTCCTGGCTGAGGTAATGCTATGAAAATACATGGCCTGCAAAAATGCAGTGCTTCATTTGTTTTAAGAACAAAAGGCTGTTTCTTCCAGTTCCACAGACAAATGCAAATCGAGCAGCATTTTAATCGCTATCATAGCACGAGTATAAAACACAATTACTGCACATTTACTCAAAAGTTACTGTATTTCCCAGTAAGACCAATATTCCACTCTAATCTATCTTCAAGCCCATCTAATTATGTATTTAACCAAACGTATAATTACTCGTCTGCGTGCCAAGAGTGTTTATTAGGATTCCTCACATACAAATTAAATTGCCCCATAAACAATTTAGGAGCCATTAGAGCATCTCAAGAAATGATTCACTTAATGAGGGGGCGGGATGGGAATGTTGAGATGAGGAGACGGGGGGTTGTATGCAGCATCTAGAGACATTGGGGAAATAGACAATTAGATCTTGGCAAGCTAAACTACTCTACACTATCAGGACGGCTTGTTTGGAATCAATATAATGAGCTACATGAAGAGAGTTGTAACACTTTTTTTTTTTTGCAGAAACAGATGAAAACAAACGCTTCCCTGCGCTGTTTACAAATGAGCGTCTGTACAGAAGCGTCAGTGGGTTTTGAAAGTAAAAGACGGAGAGCGCACTGCGTCTCACTGGCGATATCAAACGGGCATCTTCCCATCACACACACACACACCAGGCTGAAGTGGGTTCATGGGACCTCCAGGAGGGTAAACAGGAAGTGTGTGAGGGAAATATTTAATCGGCAGCTGTTCCTCGTTCTTAACGACAGATTTACCTGCGAACAAGGTAAGTATATAAATCTGCAGCGCATAAAATACATTAGCACGGAGAAAAAGCTCTGACAATGTCAGGAGAAAAAAGAGGCACTCAGATCCTTTACTTAAAGAAAAGTAGCACTTAAGTAGCACTGCGTTAAAATTCATATGTAACTTTATTTACATATTCATAGAATTCAAATTCATTTCATGAAATAGTATGCACTAACTGTTCACTTTATTAGGTACACCTGTATAATCTAATACAATCTAGTAGAGCAGCTCTGCCATGAATTCTACCTTTACAGAGTTATAATTTCTCAGCTTTAGTTTTAGTTGAAACTGTCAGAAAGACGATAATTCTGCTCCGGCATTTGGTCCCCTCGCTGGTTTTTAATAGGGTGGACCAAAACTTCAGCAGCACCTGTTCTTATAATGGACTCCACTGCAATAATCTTGATAATAAACAGAGAGTAGAATTATTAGATTCCTTATTATTATTAGAATTTGTAACTATAACAAGATGAATTCATAGCAGACTCGCTGTATTGGATTGCATTAGAGTGTACAGGTGTCCCTAATAAAGTGAACAGCGACTCTACATCCATTAAATATACCTTGATGATGACTAATGCTCCACCTGAAAGGCTGTGCTGAGCGAGGTGGAGCAGAGCAGGGAGGGGAAGAGCTGGGCGCCGTCCAATGAATCGATAAAAAAAAATTACAGTGACATTATTATTCAAATGTACTTAATAAATTCTATGAATACTTCATGGCCCTGAGGGTACTTAGCGTACAAATATAGTTGTTTTCTCACTGGTTGAGGGACGTGCCCTCTTTAAAGGGTCATGAAATAATTCTGATTGTTCAAACATGTTTAATGGCAGATAAAAATGAAAAAATGATGGGAAATTTTACATGGAAGAGTTGAATAAACGTAACTTTTCAGGGGAGATTCTTCCCCGTGTTGAAACTCCTAACGACCTACAGACCTTTAAAAGTTCACAACAGTTTTTGAACATTGCTCTTTGAACCGTAGCGAAGGAGACGCATATTCTAACGCAACACAAAGTACGAGTGCAGCCCTTTAGAAAAAGACGTGTTGGTTGTGCGCAGTTAAAAAAACTACATTAGCATAAGTTGAAATCGTATGTTAACATGTAATTTCCTCGGTGAAACTCGACTGTACAGAACCGTGTGTGTTTTGAACTTCTTCCAAACGAACCTTGAAGAATAAAACTTTGACCACAAGAGGTACTGTCATAACTTATTCACCAGCAAGTGAGGACTCGTGTTTTGACACCTAACTTCAAAGTATCTGAATTCTATTTCATGTTGGCATTGGAGGAAAGTCAAAAGGATGCCAAATGCAAAATCCGTCACCGAGGTCAAAGCTGCTTCCCAAGATGACAGAGGGGTCGACAGATTCATTGTCAGTGCGGAGATACAATGCCACCTGTCCTTGAAATCCTGTTCCAGGCATTAGCTTTGTCTTTTCTATCCGGCGTGACCAGCTCGTTTCTCTTTAGCCGCTCTTTCATCTGTTATTTAATGGAGGGTTTGCCAACATGAAAGACACGACCATTTTGCCTTTCATCACAATGACATCATCCCTCTGGCTACACCTGAGAACTTGTCTCGTTAAACTGGAACGTTGCATATAAAGAAAAAAAAGAAATTCCTATGTATCCTCCCTGTTGTTGTGAGTGAGAGAGAGTGAGAATCGGTTGGACGTACCTTAAAGGACGTGGGCAGAGAATGAACCGGAGACACAACGTGTGTTTCTGCACAGCCAAACGCAGTTTCATTTGACGTTTCATGCAAATGACAACGATCCTATAAAACTGCAAACAATGCACCATCACCAACAGGAAGTCTCCAGACGAGCTGCCTGCAGGACGTTGTGGCAGCTCTGCTGGTTTTCTTCGCACGACCACATTTTCCAACACATGTAAAACTCGGATCCGTTACAACACAGCAAACACCCGAGTGTCTCTCATTATGTGGAAGCATGTGAATATCTACTATAAAATTCAATAGGGAAAGAGAGATGACAGTCAGGAGCTATAATTGAAAATCAACATGACGTTTTGCTGTGTGCAATAATTAACGAGAAAACAACGTGACCATGCAGGATTTCGTTCCAGTTAGAATTTTTGCTTTCTCGGCCAAATATGCTGAATGTACTTACAGATTTACAGAAGATAAAAATGATTGTTTTTACTGCTTTTGTGTTTTGTCTGGTCTTGACATATTTTGTGTTCCTGTTTATTTTTTTAAAACATATTCTACCTACTGTGGGAACTACAGGAACAAATAAAACCATTTTAACCAAATGCAATCATATTTAACCTGAATTATCTTTTGACTTTTAAAATATTGTAACACAGCTTCTTCTTTTATCTAAACACGATTTTATTTAGCGGATCAGAAATAATTTGCAGCGCTCTTTGTTGAACATAGACAGCCAGGATTCACCTTAGAATGTTACATTTGGAATAAATGAGTTTATAGAAATGTCAGCGTGAATTGCATAAATTAAAACTGCAGTATTGTAAAAACGTAAGCCTGTTACAAGAGTCTCTTTTCATTTGGCATCGGTGTAGTGAATTTTCTCTTCATGCCTCTGTGTGCCTGCATCTTCCTCAGCTCCTCTGCTGTTTGCTCAGCTCCTGGCTGCAGTATCAGTTTCACTCCCAAGCAGGATCATATTTACCAGATGCTTATCCCAACTTTGCAGTCCCTCTTATCTGGATCCTGATAACACCTGCATGACCTGTGTAGCTCTAATGCTACTTTTAGGGTCGGGCATCCATGAACCACTAAAAAGAAAACAGTAATTCACATTTCATCTTGAGCTTCCTGTACGCCTTCACAGAGAAAGGAAGAGGGAGGCGCCATGGGCTTCATTACAGCAATATGCATCGTCTGATATGATTATTGCAAAGCTCAGACATGCGGGAACGCTGATTGTTTCACTTACGGAAGAAAACCCTTAAACCGCTGCACTGACATCGACAGAGGCTCGACTCTATTTTATAGGAGTAGCAATGTTTCGCCGTACTTGGTCCCCCGGAGACTGTGGAAACATCTTCAAAAGAACACCTGCCCTTATCAGTGTGCTTGACCTATTTCCCCAGCTTCTTTGCTCCATCCCTCGCTCTGTACAGATCAGGCTACAGAGGACAGGTAATCCCATTGACACTAGCAGAGACTGATGTAGTGCACCTGTGATCTGGTTATCTCGCCCTGTCTGGATCGCGGATAAAGCTGGCAGCAAAGCGGCGAGGGTCTTCGAAAAGTTACCGGGTTGTCATAGATCACCCACTAGTCTTCAGCGAAGTCTGCGTTACACTGGGAGTTATTAGGGGATAATGTTAGATAATGAGACGGTGATGATTACAACTGATTTAAGTGTGAACAGAAATTCAAACTAGGATGATACTGCTGGTATTTGTGGAATGTACCAGGCATAAGGTGAAGACGACGATCACACCAAACACCAGCAGAGGCTTTTAGTGCTGTGGTGAACAGGGATCAACATGGGAGGAACATCACAGCTTGCTCTGATTGGAGGTGTACACTGGGCAGCCGGGGTTTAATGTTTAACACACCTTCTCTCTTTATGGTTTTTCCTTTACTTGTCCAACCAAATAGGCAAGAAATTCCACAAATGAACCCTGACAAGACCCCACCCGGGAAGTGAAAACCATGTCAGGTGACGACCTCGCAAAGCTCATCGGGGGAACGCCAAGAGTGTGACAAGCAAAGCAAAGGGGGGCAAAAATATAAAGCATGTTTTAAGTTAATTCACACTTTTTTCCACTACATAGGTTCATGTGTGCATTCAGTGAGAATCCACAATGTAAATAGTCATGAAAACAAAGGAAAACTATTAATGAAAAGGTATATGTCCAAACATTTGACTGGTAGTTTATATTTCATTTAGAACAATTTTATATTCTTTGGCTTTACTTGAGTAATTATATGTTCGTACTTCTCTAACTTGCTGGTTCAAAGAGATTAACTCTTTAATGCATGAAAGTAAAATGTGGAAAACGCCGTTTTTTGGTCTTTTGTGCTACCACCATTATTTTGAATGCAGGACGTTTACTTCTAACACTATCACGCTCTTATACTTATAGTGTTAACTCCACCAGGTGGTATTAATGTTGTGGCCTTTAGCACCTTCTGGGTCCTATTGAGTATTTAATAGCTTTTCTTAATTAAGTCAAAATGCTGTGTCCTTTTGGTGTTGAGGAGATTCTGCCCAACACAACGCACAAATCCGAGAGGGTGGGGGCTGCCGCAAAATGAAAGCAGAGACAAGTAAAGAAAATATAAAAGTACCCTGAGCATGGTCAATAAAGTGAAACAGCTAAACATAAACAAAGTTAAATATTGATGGAGGATGTGAATCTCCTGGGAAGGAAAGCGAAGGCATCTTCTGGTGCCTCAGCGTCTGCCTGAGCTGCAGCGGAGCACAGGGAGTTTCTGCAGCTATAAAACATACGAGGCAGTGAACGCAGTTGCTATCATTTCTGAGACGCGAGGTGCTTAACTCAGTTTTTACTCATTTTAAAACATAATGTGCACTTTGTTTTATCACAGCAGTGCAACTCAATCCGCACAAGAGTTGTCCACTCATTCAATTAATCGACCCGGCTGTCATCAGCCGCTCTCTCTTTCTTTCTCCTCGGTGCAGTCTCTCTTCCTCTCCGACCTCTCTGCGGGCTCTTGATGGCAGCCGAACGGTCATAGCGAGGCCCGGCAGGTATTTAAGCTTTCAACGGCTCAGGATAATGTGCATCTAGTGCATGAAGCTAAAAATGTAGCTACTCAGGCCTCCGTAATTCATTTAGTGAAGCCCAAGGAGGCCGCGCGCTGGATGCGCAAGAATCCCTCCGGTGGCGGGGAGAGTTCTGATGGGAGTACTGAAACCAGACCGCCTCCAACAAGCAGAGACGAGTTTTAATCCTCTGTCACGACGGCCGCTCCCCATCAGATGAGGACGGCTAAGTCACATTGTCTGCTGTAAAATGAAGGTACATAAAGGGAGAAGAAAAGATGGAGGTGTTGATTAGTTTCTGTCCAACTGCATCGGATCTGTTTTGTTTGACTTTGGTGGTTGAATTTCACTGATTCCGGAGCTTTTTCTGATGGTTTTCTTTTTTCCCTGCTACCGTCGAGCAGGATGCCTTTTTGTTCTCGGGTTGTGCAGGAGATGCTCATCTTTCTTGCTAAGGAAACCAGGGCAACCACCTTCTGACAACTCCCTCGACTCCCCTGGCTTATAGAGTCAGACAGCGAACACATGCATACACACAGGCACACGCCAACACATACTGTAGGTGGTGAGAGACACAAACACATGCACCGAGATGCTGGCGGAGGGATGGATAGGGGGCTGGCAAGACACAGACAAATGTGCTGCAAGAGCATTTCTTGTTTTGCTGTTTCTATTAATCACACAATCCTATTAACTTTAAAAATGTCTCTCTGTCAATGTGACAAAAAACCTCTGTAGCATTTAAAATGTAACAAACACTATCAAGGTTCCTCTAAAAATGTTTTCTACCCAGCTCGCTGCCGTTCAATTCACAACTTCTAGCATGCTGGGGTTTATTAAAAATGGATTGAGTCCTGTCTGCCCCGATGTGTTTGCTGTGTGTTAAAGAAAATGTCATCTGCAAACTTTTTTTTTAATGCATTCACACTCTCACACCAAATGTTTCTCTCGTGGTGACGAAGGTATTGAGGCCTGTCTCTGACTGATGTGCTGTGGCACGGGTTGTCTTCGGCTGAGATGAGGACTGCAGAGGGTTTTGACAGTGTTCACTCCAAATATCCTGCTCCGAGAGGAGCTGATCAGAATAGACGCCTCTCTCAGCACTGCCAGGCGAGCCCCCGTATCACAGTCTGTCACCACTGTCAAAAAGTGGGGACTGCAGTTAGATGCTCACTTTACAACACGGCCATGGTCTGTAACGTCTTGTTAAACTCTCAAATGTGTCAGGTTTTATTTTGATGAGAAAGATGAGAAGGTAAACCCCTGGAGGTTAGCAAAAATAGGATTTACAGCTGCTCTCTAGTCGCTACTTGTAGTGCCACGGCTTTGTTAATGTTCCAGGTTTTGAACGCGGCAGAATGGCTCGAGTGGCTGCCCCACATTTAATTCAGACCGTTAAAAGGGAAGATCTGACCTTAGATTGACGGGCCAATTGGTGCAGAGTCAATAGGAAAGTGGACCGAGCCAGCGTGGTGAAAAGGCAGCGAACGGCGAAGCTCTCAGTTTACCGGTCAGTCTACGTTCTAACCATCGCCCACGGTCACCACTTCTGGGTAGGGGCCGAGGGAATGAAGCTGGGACTACAAGCTGTCGAAATGAGCTTCCTTTACAGTGTGGCAAGACTCAGACCGAGAGAGATAGGGTGCAAAGTTTGGAAAGTCGGAGTAGAGGCTCTGCTCTTTTGTGCCATGGGAAACTGGGTGAGGTGGTTTGGGGAGTAACTCCTGAGTCCGTTCCATCGGAGCTTTTCCACATATCTCTATCCAATCGTTTGATAGAACGATTAGATGTTCTATCCAATCGTTCCATCCAAATGTTCTATCCGATCCAAGCATCACGTTCATCTTTGTTGATTAACGTTAATCTAACATGCACATCTTTGGACTGCGGGAGGAAATCCACTCAGGAACGTCCTGGGGAGGTTCTCACCTGGCTAAAGAAAACTTTATGGTCCACGAGAACAGAGCTGGGGAGTGGACTGTTGTGGATCACCTTGCTGAACCTGATGAACCATGAGCTGACTCAGGGCCCACAGCAGAGAATGAACGGATAAATAGAGACCTCATGATCTTGGACTGATACCCATCATGGCTAGAACCACCAGGCTGATCAAATCTTGAATTCTACATCATGTTGCTATGAGTTGAAATAAAAACCTGAGACTTCCTGCTTGTTTGGTGAACAGTCATAGAAAAGTGTATGCGAATTAATGATTGCAAACATCAGTCAGACTGTAGTACTGCAAATGTGCAATAGGTACAAAGGTCTGTGGCAAGCGAGCAGCTTATTTGTGTTTTACAGTATTATCCTATAACTATATGAAAAATGCTGAAAACTGTCTGTAGGCACGAGCGTGAAAGTAAAGTTATTTAGTGGCAATTATCTTATTATGAATCTTTTCATGACTCACTTTTCGGTTTCATTTAGTTCTTCTTCCTACTATTCACCTCATTAAAGGCTCTATTCTCTAAAGATAGCCAGAAGGTAATTCGCAGCACTGCATTCCTGCTGAGCCCTTTGGTGACGACGGCCTTCCAACGTTCAGGTACTAACAATAGATGGTGTGAATTAGCAAAAGTTGGGGAAGGACAGAACAAGTCATTTGGCTAAAAGGACCTTGTAGTAATGTCATTAAAAGGAGAGCGATGGGCACCGGGACGAGGCCATTATCCCGACCAGTTCTCCACGTCCGAGGTATTTATTACTTCGGTTTTGCTGCTTTCCTCATCAGCACCTTGATTGGGATTCTGTCTCGGTGTTTGGCTGCTGGGCAGGATGACGGCGGAGAGCTCCCATCAACACTCAGGTGAAGTGAAATCTCAGACTGATGGAGCTTTCCCTTGTGACTTGGCAACATGGCTAATGGCCTTGCTCAGGGCCTGCCCCGGCATAGCTTGTCGATACAATTCTCTTCCGCTTTTCCCACTTGCCAGTTCCCATCTGAAGCCAATTCATGAACTCGGATGGCGTGTACCTCTCCCACGAGGTCACCGCCTGTCTCTGCATAACACTTATCCCCAGTCCTCCTCAACATATCCCCTCTGGTGCTCTCTCCCCTCTCGCTCCACTGAGCTTCTGTTCTTTGTGACAGGACATACAATGCAGTGCATTACAGAAAAAGGCAACCTCCTCTTTGCTGCGAGGGCTTTGTTTTAAAGGAAGTGATAAAAGCGCCGCTCTTGGTTAATGAAGCACCTCTTCACAATTATATATGTTTTATCACGTATGTAAAAAGTGAAAAAAATGTGAACGCAGTTTACAGAAAGTTTTATAAAGACATTCGGAAAACTTCAATTAAACTTTAACACTCCAAATCACGAGGATCTCTATTTTCCAGTCAGTTTGAGGGTGGAGGAAGATTAATCTGACATTCTGGAAATGTATAGGATTGCACAGTGAAATAATACAGAGAGCATAAAGGAAGGGATGCAGGTTGTGGTAGGAACGTTGACCCTCTGTGCTATCGGAACATTAGTGTTTGCAACAAAGTCTAATTTGTGATACAGTGGCACTTCAAAGTTTGTGAACCCACAGCATAAAAATAACCTACAACCGAACATGTTCGCTTACAGTATGTCCTAGAACTAGACAAATAAATTACAGTGGTTCATTTACTCACAGAGTAAAATATCCAGTATTAAATATCAACGTGTTATGACAATGTGAACCTTCAATAGGTGGTAACTTCAACTAAACTTTAAGAGTAACTGTTTCATAGTCTTCGACTTGGAGGAATTTTCAGTTCATTCCTCTTTGCAGAACAGCTTCAAGTTTACATGAACTTCCTCCTTTAGATCATTACAAATTTAGATTTTGTTAATCCAAAACATGTTTTTTTTTTTTTTTCATTTTGCTTAATCATCTTTAAAAGAAGTCCTTGTGTGTTTTGGGGTCATTGTCTTCACTGCATGATTCACTGTCTGTTGAGCCTCTGTTCACAGATGAGCACTCATCACTTATACACTGCTAATCAGCCCAATTTTTTTAGAAATTCTGTTTTTAAAAATTCAAATAGGAAATGGCCCCAAGGCAAGATACAAAACATATACTGATCTGGATTTGTCAGGACCTCCCAGACTCTCAACCAGTTTCCCCTTCAAATTACTGGATAATCCTAATGGTTCCCAAAGTTTTTGCCACGCACAAGTGTGGATAATTTTCTTTAGCATAACTGTGTTATGTCTGTTCTTTGAGGGAGTCACTTTATGATGTGCAATCACGCTTTAAGTCAAATTTATCATGTTTATCCATAAATAAAGACATTTTCAATGGGTTCACAAACTTTCAATCACCACTCTTATTATTGTAAAGTAGATGCACACACAGCTACTTTTCAAATTGCATTTAGACATGAGATTCAAACTTTTTTATAATTAAAATAAAAAATGCACGTACTTCATATCAACTTATTGACACATACAGGATAATATGGCAGTTTCACAAATGCTGGTAGTCAGTCTACAAGAACCCCAGTATCGTGTCAGCTTCCTCCTAATAGTTTAACAATTGTTTTAACCTGCCTTTAGGTAAAGTCACTTCTAAAAATTGTCCTAAAAAGGACTGTAATTTAAAATAAACGTGTGAAACTGATTTTATCAGAAATGTTCCAAATAATAAAGTGTTAGAGGAGGCTGAGCTTCATCTCCAAAACAACTAAAGAAAGTTTAGAGTGATCCACGGAAACACAGCATCCATAATGAAAAGAAAAACTCTGTAAGCTGCCACAAGTCAGGTGCAGAACAGCAGGACGCTGTCAGAAGGCTCAGCCGAGGGGGCCGCGGTTTCCTCTCCCCAAGTCAAAGTGCATATTCATTCACGCCGCTCTGCTCCGCTTTAGCGCTGCACTGTTCGGCCGTGGCTCAAGGGTGAGCATCAGACAGGCATAATTTGAAGGCCACGCACTGTTGCTCTCATTGCTATTCGGAGCCATATTTACCTGTTTAGCTGAGGATTGAGAGTAAACAGCGAGAAC
The DNA here is from genome assembly GCA_033026295.1 of Channa striata. Lineage (NCBI taxonomy): Eukaryota > Metazoa > Chordata > Actinopteri > Anabantiformes > Channidae > Channa > Channa striata. Next base: position 15,015,042 of record CM065185.1, on the reverse strand, counting down.
TGAAACATGCATTTGATCCGTCTTAACAATAGTGACGTGCTTTGTACTAGAGCCCTGAAACCATGTCCTGTGAATTTTGACTAAAAAATATTCATATTTATGGAGACCATCTATTCACGTTGACCCCATAACATCTTCAGGGACCAGAGGACTGAGCATATGCCGTATTACACTGGGTAGAAATATTGGATACACCCTGTGCAGTTTTTATAAATAAATATTATAATAATCACACATTCATGAGTCTCGGCTTGACTGGGTGTGTAGCTACCATCAACCCGCAGAGGCAATCCACTAGATACAATAAAACACATGCAAATACAAGATAAACACATTAAATATTTACACCAGGTTTTGTTGCTCTGCTTCTCTGAATTCAGGTGGAGTCAAATATTATTACTCTATTTAGCATCCTTGTTTTTTTTACATACTTTCCCAGCCAATGAGGGTGAGCTGCTCACGTTGAGCTAGTGAAGCTGAGAGCTTGTAGAATTTGGATTACAGTGTGTAATAACCATTTAGTTGTAACAAATGCAAAATAAAACTATGCGTAATTATGGCCAAAGCCTAGACTTGGAGCATCTTAGGAAAAATCTAAAGATGGCACTTCATGGATGTTCCCCATCCAGTTCGACAGAGCTGGAGAGGATCTGTCAGGACGAATGGGATAAAGTGGCCAAATCCAGGTCTATAAAGCTTGTAGGGACTCACCCAAGACGCCTTAAAGCTGCAATTGCTGCCAGAGGGGTCTTCAACAGAGCACTGAATGAAATACATTTCTGAAACAGATACTTCACTTTTTGATTTTAGAATTTTTTACATTGTGGAGTCTACAGTGTGAAAAAAATGATTAATGACAAACCTACAACACATCGCAGCACTGAAGAAATGAGGGGAAGCTGAATATGTTTTAGATCCATTGTGTGTATTTGCAGTATGTGGACAGTAAATATATATGCACCTATTAATTTTCATTCTTAGTTTTTTCCCAGCCAGTGTGCACGATGTTTATTTCCACGTTTGCTTCGGTTTTGTGTGGCTCAGGATGCATCGGTGTTTTCACCAGCCTTGCTCATTCTTTAGACTTGATACATTTTTATGGTTTGCAGCTTTCAAATGACAAGAGGAAATATTGGCCATGTTTGCAGTTTAAGCAAACACGTTTCTGCAGCATGGCACAAACGTGTTTACTTTATGACCGAAATAATCGTCACATTTGCTCTTTGCCGTGCATAAAGTTGCAGACAGCCCAGCTGACACAGGTCTGGTGTCAGTGGCCCAAAAAGTATTAGACAAAAGCACCAGTCTTTCGTTCCCACGGGTCTGTTCCCAGAACACAGCGTGCTGCACTTGACACACACCAACCATAAGGGAGATGTGCCACTTCCCACGTAGTGTTGCCTCTCGGCAAAGGTGGTGGAAACATACAGGATATCACACAAGGTTTGACTCAGTGTGCAGCACTGTGGGCCCGGGCATCTGTCTCTCACACCCACAGGTCTCTCCGTGGTCCACAGGTCTCTTCCACATCACCCTCACTCAGGCAGCAAATGCCACCCACCAGCTATACCAGCTGCCAAACAGTAGGTGGTGAGATGCAAAGCAGACAGGTGTGAGCAGAACAGCACCTCAAACCACAAACCGCGGACTCGCAGACACATCAGCTTCCTCCCGGGCTATAGGCACTGACACAGCCGGAGACCTTGAGAGTCATTTACAGACAGTTGGAGTAGTGCTGCATATGGCAACATTAAACAGGAGGACTGCAGTTAAATAACGCGCACGTTTCCATCCAGCTTCAGCCCCAAAGTCTTTACAGGAACAAACAGGAAATGGCATCGCCGATTGCAAAAGAGTGGAATTAGGAACTACTTGCTTCTTGAGCTCCTCACCCACAATAAAAAAAGTAATGGCCTGTTTATATCACCGCAGGCGCCTCTTTTGCCACATCGGTGTCTCCTTCCTTCTGCGGAACAACACAATTTATGATGCAGGATCCAATTATAGAGGGCAGACGCTTGTCAAGAGCAATGAGCTCCAGTGACCCCTGACCCCACCGTGGATTTGTCAATGTCTTACGTCTTAATTTCCAGAATGTCGCAGCTAATCACCGCTGCTGTGACATACTGCCAAAGAAAAAAAAAAGAGAATTCTATTCACTATTGCTCTCACGATTCCTTAAGAGTAAATAATTTTTATGTCTGTGTCTTTTTAATGTAATTCTGAAAGACAGTGTGTGTATATACAGCAAGTTTCCTAATCTGCTTATTTATATCCTTAATTTGAATTTCTTTATTTATCTATACTCACATTCTGTACTTTATTTCCTAAAATGTTATTGACGCTCTTATCAGTTGGTGATGTACATTATTTTGTTTTCATTTGGGGGGTTTGAACTCCCCTCGATTGGTAGTTGCAGCGTGTGGCCCGTGAATTCAAATTTACACTAATATTTTTTTAAACTTATAGCCCCAATATATAAGTTGTCAACATTCTTATTTATAGCGTGTAGTTAATGACATCATGAATAAGAATGCAGAGTGCTGTGAGTTGTAGCAGAGGGTAGAAGAGCCTTGCAAAGCAGGGAGAGGGAAAGCTGAGCAGAGCTGAATGTATTGATTTTGAGTCTCATGCTAGCGTTGCTTTAATTGCATATTTAAGCTTTAAATCAATTCCTACTTAGTGTCAGAACCGTGACCCCTGTGTGAGTGTTTTAGACAAAGCAAATGATCAACCAACGTTCTCCTGCTGAAAGAAGAAAAGTAGAAAAGCCAAATGTTATGTGAAATTAACGACAAGCAAGTAGTCAGGTCCTAAAACCTTGTTAATATCGGCACGGTATATTGCAGAATCCTAATTTTCCTATAGAGGATCTCCATGTAATTTCAGATCCTCATAAACAAAAGCAATCTACACACGCAGGCCTATAAGCCATTCAAATATACGCCCGGGCTTTTTATGCGAAATGAAGAGTGGATCCTCACATCCCTCTGCACCGCGCCGTGCTGCTCCTCTCTACCTGCCAGCCTCTCGGAGGTAGGGGGGAATATTACACGGCTCCTTTTTTAATGTTCTCTGTAAATCCTGTGGGGAAATTACCCAAGCCCGGTCACCACCATTTGTGACAGATGGAAAACCTTTCCAAAGGGATTAGGATGCCCTAGACTTGCTCTCATTCTCATTTCTTTTAAAGCTCAGGTATCAGTTATCTGTCAGCCGAGCTCCGGATTGCCTTGACAGAGGCGCGCGTCTCCGCTCGCCCCTCACCGGAGAATGGATGAAATTTGCCCGTTATGACTTCTGTCTCTGCCATTCACGGCTATCAGGCAACACAACAACACGATGGCCAGATTTCCGGGGCGCCCTAACGGTGCCCTGATAGGCCTCGTTACCACCATCGCCCCTAACCAACGAAAGGGTTCACAGTCCATCAGCAGTGTGTCACATTCACAGTGGCCGGTAGAAATGGGATTAAGGTTTAAGTGCACATCTGGGATGACACTCTTTTAAGGGGAATTGACGGAGTGCTCCATTAAAGCTGTTGCTGTTGACTTTTTGTATTGAGCTATAATATACTGTTGGAGCAACGATGAGAGCGAATCCAGGCTGTTGTCGGCATCTTTTTCATTGTCCTGTAAGTAATTCTGAAAAGACACATTTAACAACAAGTGCTTTGGTTTTAAAATGGTTTACCATCTACTTTTGAAACTGGCAAACGTGGAAGCATTTTAAAGGAAGTACTGTGCTGTGCATGTACATTTAATAGCTCAATAAACTGTCCTGAAGCAGGAACAAACCACAAGGAGTTAACAGAACCTACTGTCCTAATCTCCCAGACCTTTGAGTCAGGGAGTATTTGCTTTTTGTTTTTCCACGTGTAATTGCTTTGACAGTTAATCGATGTACAGGTGTCCCTGCCGAGAGAGAAAATGTTCCTGTTTCGTTCTCATTCAGGTCTGTTCTCCTTCCCATGCAGATCATGAGGAAATGATCCCCTCCAGTTTTGCAGAGTTTGTGTTTGTTGTTGCTCAGCTTTTACTGTTTGCAATGGTCGGTTAATAATTTGGAGTTTTCTTGGATGTTTCAAAAGAAAACAGTTACAGAACAGTTACTTCATGGGCTCATCGCCCCGACAGCCCGAGAGGTGCATTCAATAACCCATCCACGCTCCTTCTTACGCTGATTGATTCCTGATTGGACCCACTGGTTACATGACAAGGGATGCGAGAGGTCAGGGGCCCCCCGGGACTGAGCTGCTGCTCAAAGCGAGCGTTCATTTGTCATGTATGGATTTTATAGAACTCCTTTAACAGAAACAAGCCCATCTTCAAAATATTTCAAAACAACTAAAACCTAAAATGAAAAACCATCAAATGGAACACATGGAAGAGGAGGAAGCTGTCAGTCAAAACACTAACGAAACATTCATAGTGTTACTATATCATCTGTTTGATTATAAAAATGTGTTTTTGAAGTTGAATGAAACACAACATTCACTAAACACAGAAAAGCTCCTGTGTTTCCGCTGTGTTTACCTGATGTATTTTTTTTTTATTTTTGTAGAAACACTTTGGTTTTTGCCTCTGTGGAGTTTTTTTATGAACGTAGATCCAAAAATATAGACCAGAAGGATAAAAATACTGTTTGGTCCTACGCGTATAAATGGTGAGTAAGACTCAAGCTGACACTTGGCCAGTGTAGACGGCTGGACTGATTAAGTTAGGAGCTTGCAGATGTATGATATGTGTTTTCTTCATATTCCGTCATTTGTGTGTTAACATTGATGGAATGATGGGACAGTCATAAGTTTTGCAGGTCATAAACATAACATGGAGGCAGATGGTGAAAAGCTCAGAGGGGGGTCACCGATGATTTGGATTCATCATCTGGGCCCCATGACTGACTGCATTCAGCTTGATCCAAATTCACGTTGTTCAGGTTTAGATGTCGCTGTTTTCGAAGGGACAAATTTGACTCTGTCCAAAAATGTCTTTAGGACAGCAGCAGAGAAATAGTGAAGGAACTTGATACTTGTACTGAAAAAAAGATTCTTCATATAAATTCTGTATTTTCAAACCCTTCAATTCAATAATTTTGTCGTTAGGTAAAAATTTATGAAAATAATTTACTGCAGCCAAATCTAATAAATACCAGGCTCCAGCTAAAAATACTGGATTGTTCCAAATTGGACACAAGCACAAGGAAAAGCCCGGAATAGTAAACCACTCAAGTCTTTTAATTATGTCACACGAGTGGGGAATGAACGGAGTGATATTATTTCTGTTATGGCCACAGAGACTCTAGAGAGGCTTTTTTTCTTTCGATGATGTTTTTCCAAACAGCCCCAACCGCCCACTTCGCCATGTTCCAAATGTGCCGGCGACACTGGATGTTTACCATCATGAGATAAATAGTGGGTAAACATCCAATCGAAACCACTTTGGCTTCTGGGTATGATGAGTTTTTATTCTTCGGAAAAATACAGTAAATAATTGATTTCCTGAAACCTCTGTTGAGAAAACTTTAGAGAACCAGTGTGGGGGAATACAATAATTTTCTTATTATTTCTGCTCGCCCTCATAGGGATAAAGGGAAATTAGTCCATCATTTCAGGTTTTCCTTTTCTCGTTTAAAAAACACATAATCATCCAGCTCATGTCAGACTTTGTTGCTTGAAGATTTATTTTTAATACCTAAATATTTTATACTCTGTGTTTTCCGTTCAGTGGAGGTAGTAGTTACAGTAGATGACGAGGCATCGAGAGGTGGTCAAGGGGGGTCCACTCAATTTGTTGAGGAAATTAACCGGCCGGTTGCAAAACATTTTATCGTGCTATAACAAAAGATATATGTATTGTTGTTAGACCTATTGCATGGGTGATACTTCAGCAATCAATACTTATTGTTACTATTATTTTATTGAAATGTGATCATCAGAAAAAACTCTTACAATGTTATTACTAAAACTTTACCCGTGACTGTATTCTTACATGAACATTAACATCTATGATTGTGTTATTAAAATCATATTAGCCTCTGTCACTGAGATCTTACCCCACTGTTACCTTGTTATTACCTGGACATTAGCCTGTATAACCTTGGTATTACTGAGATATTGCCCCATTATTACCTTGCTATTAACCTTTATTCACTAGGATATTATAAATGTAAGTGCTACCTCTTTATTTAACAGATTACATGGATGGAAATTATACAGCTGAAAAGTCTCTTTCCTGTTTTTCCCACTGAAGAAATCACAGCAAACTCATACTGTGTGACACCAGCTGACAATAGTAATGGTGCTGAGGAAAAGTGAGAAAGGGGATCAGTATGTCTTAGAAATGATTCTAAAAATACTGTGGCCATTCTTGTTTGCCAGCATCATAAATGCGCCATTGGTTCCCGACTCTCAGCTCTTTTGAAATATTCTGTCTTTCAGGCATAGACATGATGTCCAAAATATCATCCGCTCCCTTCCAACCATTTACATCGAGACTGCTGCAAATAGCATATAAATTTTGAATGATTAGAATAATTTGGTTTCAACCTAAATATATAAAAAGCTCATATAAGCAGTACAATATACAGTATGCCACCTCCCACAACTCCGCTGTACTGATGTTCTGTGCAGGCGTCCTGACTTAGGTTTTTGAACTTCCTAAGGTAAAAAGGCCACTGCCCATTGGGGAGAAACAGAGTATTCACCTAAAGGCGTGAACACCGAGCCTCGACTCAGGGGATCAGCAGACACAGTTCGATGCTTGATTGAAATCAAATGAAAAGTCTTTATTGGAAGCCTGCATTTTCCTGTGCTTGTAAGCACTTGCTTTTTGTGTAACATAATATTCCCAGCGGTTGCCAGAAACTAATTCTAGACTACCCACAATATTAGAGAGAAATAAAGCCTGAAGGAAGCTCATTTACATACGCTTGTCCCCCTCGTCCCTGCGCTGAGTTAGAGCCCAGCCTGGACTATATATACGTGTTCAGCGTCTTCAGCGTCGCCGGGGTGTGGATATACTTCCTTGCATCTTTGACATTTATTTAAATGACATTCCCAGTTTCACTGGCATCAAACCTCTTGGATTCATTATTTTCCGCTCTCCCATCATTTCCCAAGTAAGACAAAAAGAAGTTTCCTTGAGGAATAACTCATTTGAAAAAGTGGAAGGACTCAAAGCAGAGAACAAACTGTAATTTCCAAGTTGGTTCCATTGAACTGTTGGTTAATAAACGCTGAAGCTTCATATTTGCTTAAATTGTGAGAGCAGTCTGCCACGGCATCAGTACTTTGTTCTTTGCTGTACATGTTTAAAATAGATGGTGCAAATATTTAGTGTAATGGGTTATAATTTTTGTCACCTCACGTCACAACGTTTCAACCTAATTAGATCAGGATGTGAAAATATTTGCCTACTTTTTGTTGAAGATTGTTGCAAATGTCACGTATGAAGCTGGAGCCAACAGCCACTTAAATCTTTGAAATGGAACAACAGACCTGCATGAAGTCCACGTAAATGTAAAAATCACAGTTTGAGGTATTACAGGGACTTATGGTCATCTTTTATCCTAGAATTAAAATTGAAAAATATAAAGCTTTCCCAAATCCTCGGTCCTCAAAAGGAAACCCACGACTGTTTTGAACGTTCTCTGACCAAAGAAAGTTTGAATCTGGAATCATTAGTACTTACTCTTTCTCTGGACTTGTGGGCGGTGAAGCCTTAAATATTTAAACTGTTAACTCTTGCTTTTATTTGAGGTTGCCATCAAAGGAGATTTTTGCTATGCATGTTTAATGTATTTTCATGGCTGGTTATGGCCAGACATGTTTCTGAATGGAATTTATTCGTGGAGAACATGAAGTATATTTGAACATTTTTTCCTAGATGTCACTATCTAATTGAAATATATAACGATAAGATAAAAAAAAAGTCTGTGTGTCTCATGAGTACGAGGGGGAGCTTTGATTTTAAGCTGACATCCGAAAATTAAGTCTTTTTTACTGACCGAACCTCGTAAAACAGGGAGGAAAAAGAAGCGGTGGGGAGGGTAATCTTTTGAGACAGGGTTGTAATTTTGCTAAGTGAGTCATCAAAGATAGCCATTTAATCCCAGATCTGTCCCAGACAGGAACAGAGAAGTCTTTTGATCAGAAAATGAGGCCAACGCTGGGCCTCCAGAGAAATACCCAAATCCATTTTGGGGATTGAAGTCAAATCGGGGAATGAAAAGATCAACAAACTATCTATTTGTTCAATCCAAAGTCTGTGCTTATCTAATTAAGTGAAATATAAACAAATGAGATCGCTGCTATGAATATTGGTGAAATGTGCTGATCCAGTGTTCGTCCATTAGAATATATGTCCGTGTGCGCACACACACCGAGCTGCTAGTTTATGTGTTTGTGTTGTTGTAAACGTGTTTTATGCCTTTCGCTGTTATGCAGCCATCATTCTCTCACACACACACACACACACACACATTCGAAGGCTGAGCTCTGTTATTGAATAGAAGGAGAGGTAAACCGCAGGTGGCTGGCACTTAATATTTAAGGGCTTTCTTGGATTCCAGCACCTGCCTTGCATACTAAAAAAAAAAAGGATTTCTCAGCTGACCTGGCCTGTGGACCCGGCGGCCTCCACACCACCTTTCCGTCCCGCACCCACCGCATCTACAAAATGTGGTGTGAACCCAAACACTTCCCCTTCATGCTTTATTCATTGCCCATAACATGAACAGTACAACTAAGTCTCTGTCTTTCAGCCGCTCTCCGGATTCTGGGATTAATGTAAATCCCGACAAACAAAGAGGAATAAGCAGGGGATGATAATAGATAGGTGCTATTTGCATTGTAATATGAAATCATTAAGTCTGTGTATATCCAGGAGACGCCAGCCTATTTCAGCACTGGTGACGTTTTGTTTCTCTGCCAAACAATGCTTCCTCCAGATGAGGGGTGGAGATTGAGGTGTCCTTGTTCATCTGGAGAAACGCTTATCATGATTCCTACGCACTCCTTTCTTTTCTGACAAATCTGCTGCAACACCTTTACACCAACATTTGGGGGAGACGTGCCAGCGCGCTCCCTCAAGACTGCCGTTTCTGACGCTTCTCCTTTTTTTTTTCGCCTCTCCACAACTCTGAGCATGCAGGGAGGGATGAAATGTTTTATGTTTAAAATGAAAAGAGGTGTCATGAGGCATCACTAAATGCACGGGGACTGCGTTTGATTGCTTCGCTCTGGCGCGGGTCTGGGGGCTGTTCTCATGTCTGTTTGGTGCCTATCACTCGCTGCCGGTTTGCCTCATCATAAATAATGCAGTTTCCATCCTGCCCATTCAACAAACACCTAAATGAAGACAGGCTGCATTGCAGATTCTCCGAGTGAGAGAGGTTACTTCAAGGAGCACGGCGAAGCCAAAGGAGAAAACAACAGGAAGCGTTTGACGAGGGCGCCTCCGTTTGAGGGCGGTGTTTACAAATATGAGTATTCTTGTATGAATGGTGTGTGTGTGTGTGTGTGTGTGTGTGTGTGTGTGTGTGTGTGTGTGTGTGTGTGTGTGTGTGTGTGTGTGTGTGTGTGTGTGTCGGCACATGTATCTGCTCGTGTGGGTGGAATAAATAAAGGTACCTTGCATATCGGGGCTAGTATAGGGGGAGAACAGAAAGCTCTATGGGTATATACAAACCTGTAAAATACAGTAGCGCTATCTCCCAAAATATCGTGTATTTTGGGGGGAGATAAGATTGGCAGAAAAAAAATATGTCTGTGATGACAGTTATCTTCCACATAAAAGTCTGCTCAAGCAATGCTCCAGAAAAACTTGTGGCTGAGACATTCCAACAATTGAAAATCTGCTTCCTCTCTACTTTTAATCATCTGAGTTTCTGATGAAATACCGTAGCTGCAGGAATGTCAATGCGTGTTAATACTGGGAGCAAAGACAAACCACCTGTTCTCACTGCAGCAAACCCACGAACGGCTGGATGGAAAAAGACATTTATAAATACCCGTGTTCTCAATTTCTAATAAGTTGTCAAGTCTGCAGTTTAACATGCAAGTAAGTCTTTATGAATAGCTAAGAGTAATAAACATGAACTGCTTTTATAATTGTTAATAAAAGCTAATAGGACTCCCGCCGTATAAGGCATTTAACAATTGGCAGCAAGTTAAGCGATATCAATAATACGCTAATTACAAGTTACTTACAACAGCAATGTAAATGTTTTCCCTGGAACATGTGGACAAAATATCCTATTTTATTTGTGATATCAACAAATATTGGAAAAAAAACTATTTAGTAATTCTTTAGAGGATGCCTTTTTTTAAGAAATTCCGTGAATTAAATACGACGCAGATATTCCATCATTTTGACACTAATATGAAAGGCAGCGTTTCCCATCAATCACACCTGTCCATTCACGTCTGTCCTCACACTGGCCTCATACAGCGAGAAATGTTGAAAGGCACAATTAAAAGGCATCAGGTCAACATCATACTGAACGTAAACAATTCATGTCTTCTCATTGTTATTATCCTTTGCTGCTCAACTTTATCATTATTATATTATTATCATTATTATTATTATCATTATCAGAAGGTCCACAGGTTGACCTTCGAGGATAGACTCCAGCCCTCCAACCCTGAACAGGCTTTAAGAGGATAAATTATTAATAGTCCCATTATAATGTTTTTAGTTTATTTTATAGAGTGCCATAGGGATGAGATTTTTTCCTGAACCGTCCCAAAAGTTAGCATGTCCCTGATTTACAAGACAAGAAGCCATTGGGATTTTTCCATTTGTAATTGTATTGTTGATGAAAATAAGCCAGAAATAAACAGAAGTTTATGACACATACATTGTATTCAGATAATGATACAATGTATGTGATGATTAATAATAAACTGTGAAGACAGACGAGTCTCAGTGTTCATCGAGATGGTCTCATTTAACCCGTTTAGTAACCTCCCACTCGTCTGACACACAAAAGTTCAAAAAGTGGGGCAGATTATTTACTTTTGTGCTTTTACATCTATATGTTTCACACACGGTATCGACGAGGGAATCAGATTGTCAGGTAGTAGGACTCTTGTCACAAGTAACAGACATGAACCATATTCAATATATCTGCCAAAAGTCAAGGATAACACAACGTATATCCATTATGATGTACAAATGTAACGCGGGAGACTGCAGGACTTCAGGTTTCTCAACTTCTTTAACATGTTCAACAAAACAAAACGTACATGTTAAACGCAAATGAACTATAGTTGCCATCACATATTTAACACAGAAAATTCTAACTCCCAAAATGATAAACCCCTCCCTCTCTCTCTCTCTCTTGCACGTGTATACAAACATATTTCCATGTCCACAAGTCTAGATTTATGTTGAAATAGACACAATCCCTCTGTGTAAATACAGGATTATTCCCTTTTAAAAGAGCACCAAAGCTAAACGTTGGGGTTGTTCAAAGTCACAGCCTAACTCTCCTCCCAAAAACGATTAGTTATATTTTTAATATCCAAAGGTAGCTTAAGCCAGGATTTTGCACCAGGCATACAAAAGCAATAAGCGTCCATGTTAGTTGGAACCTACGTGGACTTGGCAACAGTGTACGAAAGCATCTTCTCAGGTACTCAGCGGGTCGGCTGTTGTAAATTTTATGGAGCACATTAAGTTGTAATTGTGTGGCTCTGGCGCGTGTGGGGAACCACCCAAGCTGCTGAAAATGCTGTCTGCCACCGCGTGCCCTTAGGGTTTACGCCCAACACGGCGTTAAAAAACTTCTTCTGAGAGGGCTGCCGTTTACCTCTGAGCGTTTTTCCAAGAACTTCATACCAAGAACAGATCACATAATCATAGCGACTCACAGAACAAGACAATTACAGCCAATAACTTTAGACTTTCTTTATCTGCAAGATTAGATTTTCCAGCAAAACCTGCTGTTCCCTTTTCCTAGAACCTTGAGGGCCATTTTGTCCCTCTATTCTACCTCAGGTAATAATAATAATAACAATAATAATAATAGATAACATACTGTAAAAAAGTAATTAGGTTCCTGAACATTGACTGTATTTGTATCATAATTATTAAAGAAATACAGTGCTGTCTTTTCATGTTTGGTGGATAAAGAAAAGCTGGATAGCAATCTCACAAACAGCAGCCAGCCAATTTCTCTACTCCTCTAATTTCTATGTGAAATGAGAGCAGCTTCGAGGAAATAATGAAAAAAGGAGGTTTGTTATTTCTTGTGCTGGCTGGAGTTTCTGAATGTCTGCGACGTCTTTCCTCATGGAAAAAAAAAAGCTTTAGTTCCCGTGGTTTTTTTTTTTGCCATCCCACGTTGACCTCAAAGAAAAGTAGATTAGACCTGGGTGAGCGAATACTTGGTCAAGCGTTTGCGCTCACAAATCAAGACAGTGGACCTTATTTTACAGTGCATGCTAACCTACCGAATCAATATTCCCTAAGTGCACCTAAACATTAACAAGCAGCCTCCGCATCAAATATGTTACCCTCAATCAAAAGCAGATTACGCAGAGGTCAATGGCTGCCTTGTCGGCAGCCAATGGTCCATGTTGGAAATAATGAACCGCTCACAACATGACAGACACAAATAGCATGATATATGAGAGCAATACGCTCAGCAGAGACTGTGCAGGCTTAATTGATAGTCAGGTGATTAATAAGGCAGAACACAAGAAAACTCCAATCAATTAATAGTTTCACGCTTGCAGGAAGATACCCACACAGCACTGCCTGCAAAATAGAGAGGCGCAATTATTAAACGGCTGCTTTAAATTTTAATTAACGACAGGAGTAACGTTTGTCTGCGATAGGCTGTGTTAACATGTGGCCAGCTTTGGTTGGTTATGCTGCTGATTGTCTCCGTGTAATAAAATCCAATTTATAGATAATTGATTGTGGGATATGTTTCATCAAAAGCTGCCTTTTGGGAAAAACTTACCGCAAATCTTTGAATGTTGAGTCCAGGGACTGTAACCTGGCCTGATTTTTTTTTATTCCCCTTGACAAAAACTTGAATTTTAAATTTTACTGAATCACATATTCAGTAAATTTAAACATGCTCCAGCAGCTGATGCCACTGATTCGCAGGAATAAACCTTTAAACTTGACTAAATGTCGACCCAGCGAAGGTCAAACCGCGGAACATTTAACAGGTTATGGTCATAAATGCAACAAACCGCAGACTGCAGACTGATGATTTGGATGCCAATCCACCAGAAATCTTTACAGGAAATCTCAGCTTTCCTCAGCTGCACATAAAAAGGCTAAACCTTGTCAAGACACAGCAAAATAAAACCTCAGGGAATGTGTGGACTTTTTGGCGTGCCGCACCTAATAAATGTCAGGAGGCTCACGTGGGTTAGCAGACATGTGAATCAAAAGTTGCTGTTAAAAAAAATATATATATACAGCAAACAGAACGACCACACAAAGGCTCCTCCAGCCTTTTACCTAATGGACTGTTCCTTTTCACCTCCAAAGCCAGCAGTTGGTTCCTGACTTTCAAACATGTTTTTGATACCTCAAGCACTTTAATTCTGTCATAATGAGTACAATTTTTACTCAAGGTCATCTTGTCATGAAAAATCGAATGAGCCCGCGGCGAAATGTGAAATATCCACGGCACATAAAGCCACAATTAAACACTCAACAGCATCATTTAGTCTGTCTGTTGTAGCAAGAGGTCAGGAAATAATCTGAAGGTGTCAATTGGCCGCTCGTTCCGGAACCGTTTGCTGTTATCACCCGGTGAGTGTTTAAATTTTAGCCTTGATCCTAAAAGACCACTTTTCATCTCCTCTCAAATATTAAGGAGGAGCGTTGATGAACTGATTTGTTGTTACGGTTAGAAATGACTCGTGCCATCCATCATGTTGTGAAATGTAGAACAGCTCCCAGAGAGGTTGGCATGTTGCCCGACACTCTCAAGGCAAAAGAAGCTGGGCTCCAGCTGCTTATATGCCCTGGTTTTGGTGCAGCTGAGGTGCCACCCGCTTGCTCGCGTACCTGGCAGAGAATGCAAGCGTACCTCCCACTCAATGAGACTTTTGATTCCTGTATCAGGAATGCAGAAAGTACAGTGCTCGATGTGTATTTATGTATCTGGAAAGCAGTTCTAATCGCATGGTGTAAATAAATGAAAACCTTCGCTCCTGTGCTTCATTATAATTGCCTCAGAAGTTAAAGCCCTCCTCAGTTTTCCATTTTACTTTGTCTTAAATTGGATTTGGTTCCATCATTTCCTTCCCGGGTCTAGCTAACAAAGTCCAGGTACTGTCAGTGCATCTTAATGGGGGCTGGTGTGTACAGACTGGAAATGCTGTTAGTGTTCAAGCACCGAATTGTCTGTTCCAAGTATAGATGGGCTCATGTGCGGTGCCTAAATTTATGTTAGAAATTATTTCCACATGAAAAAACTGTTTTAACATGAATTACACGTGAGTAAAACCAGTGCATTTTAGTAAAATATATCTGCTCCATTCAAGCGTTGCATGAGACTGTGTCCAACTGGGTAAAATTAGCTGGGAGTAAAGAGCTGAGCAACATGTGCAAATGGAGACATCAATCAATGAACGTTATGAAACAGCCACCCGCACTGACCTTGCCCCAATAGAACACCAATGTACTTTTTGCAATTGGAAACCAAATGGATTATGGGTAATGTGGCTTAACTATTGAGAAAGTGGTAAAGTGGTAAACAGTCGTATTGGAAATGATCAAAGTGAAAATCGATTTGTTCAGATTGACATTTTGTTCATGTTTTCCGACATATTATTTCCAACAGAGAGTGTGTCGGTGAAACCACTCAGGCAGATACATGGGCCATCGCAGCAGGCAACACGCGGAACTCCATCATGTGTTTTTACAGACACAGGTAAAAAATGATTTCTTTATTTTGTCCTAAACAAGAGAGCACTGACAAGTACAAGGCACTGACAGAGCTTGATTGTTAGAAACAGATCCGTCAGGTCGCATGAATAATCATATTAAAACGTTGCCACCCCCCTTATGTCTGCCATGTTTCTATGTTAAGTCCTTTTTAGTGTATGTGCCTTTGTACTTTACTTTCAGTAAATGTACGAATTAGTACTTCTAGTAGTTTCAAGCCCATTTTATTTGAGTATTGAGGTTGTGAACTTTTACAACCTCTGTTTATGATCATAAAAATATTGGTAAATAAATAAAACTTCTCTGTCAAGATACAGTAGGTTTAATGTGGTCCACTCCACTATAGAAGCAAATAGGGATGTTTACAATCTTCACGGTCTCAAACATATTTCCCAACACGCGCACACACACACACACACACACACAGAGACACACACACACACACGCACACGGACACACTGCAGTGTTTGAACTAATTCCAAAGTGTGTTTCCTGACTCTCCCATCTCCTTCCTTACCCTGATCACTTCCTCTTCTAAGCTGCACTGCGGTGGCTTTGGCATACACTCTCCAGAAAAGTGTCACATATTCCTTGTATACAGAAACTTTTATGTGTGGTAACAACCCACTCAAATTCACAACTATGTTTCACTTGGTGAAAAGCCGCACTGTCATATGCCACGGCAACACACACACACACACACACACACACATGCAGCTGCTCAACTCGTCACTTTAAAGGTGAAGTTTCACTTCAATTATCTGTTGGCTTTTGGTGATGCAATCAGCAAAGTAAATAGTTATAACAGCTCTCTCAGACAAACTTTACAAAAGATGAGTGATGTTTGTCAGTGGTATGTGAATTTTATTTTAATTATAGCCAGAGGCACTCTGAGATCTTTATGTAAATCACCAATACCTGAAAAAAAAAGAAAACATTTGGGTTAACTTTGCAGGGAATTGGGAAGTTATCTAATATTTATATCCCCTCTAATTGCATGGCATAATTACAACCTTGGCCTTAAGAAAGGCTTTGGAATAAATTGAATTAATTTGGCAGCCATAGGTTGTGCTTGCATGCTGATTCTCTCTGCTCCACCTCCGGAGAAAAATCTGATTAAATACACTAATAATACATTGAAACCAGATAAAAATGCTTCTTCAGATAAAGAAGCCTGAAGCTGAATGGAATCGAAACCGCGTTGCTCCAAATCGCAACACTAGTGTGGAGAAAAAAACCCCAACAATCCCGCTTTGAAAAGTGGATGAATGTTTCTTTATTCTCTTTATATATCTGTCACTCCTATTTCTTCTTCTCCTCTTCTTGACTGCAAACCCGCTGCGTGCAGCCACCGCTGATCCCGTCTCCCTCGGCGTTATTCTTCCACCATGCAGGTTGGGTCACAGATGATTAAAGCTGTGGCAGGTGGACTCCACTTTGAAACCATCAATAGACCCCCGAGAGCTGAATCAAACAGCAAACCCTCCATCTCTCGGAGTCTGGGCTCTCTGGGGCTTGGAGGGAGAGGACATGCGGAGGGTGAGAGGGCAGACTCCTCCTCTGTATTGTCGTTGTGTAATGTGGAAAAAAAACATGAAGCAGCTATGGAGGAATTTCTGCTTCTCTGATGTGATTTCAAACGGGCTCGGTGGATTACTTCAGCTGACCCTGCAGCCTTTGGCCAGATGGGGGGTGAGGGGGACTTTGGGGCGTCTTCTGCAGCATCTTTATTTCCACCACCTTGCAGTTTTAAAACCTGCATTCAATGAATTACGGACTGGTAGCGCTTGCTGTGCTAAAAGCCATGCTAAAATATCGCTCCAGGGACGTGTGAGATGTGGCTGCCAGTCCACCACATTGATCCAGACTGAAATAACTCGACCACTGAATGACTGTTTCAATTTGCCGAAAAAAAAAACATTCGCGGTCCCCAGAGGATGAATCTCACTGACTCTGGCGATCCGGCGTGTGTTTGTACGTGCGGTATTAAATGAAATGCATGCACAGTTTTTGGACTGCCAGTAAATTGAACTTCTGACTTTTCATTCAGTTCCAGATTTGGTTGGTTTCTGATTAAATTCTTGCAAAAGTTATGTCATTTCTTTTAACACCAGCCTCTTAGCATTGTCACTGGGAGCAAGTGTTAGTTTTCATTTGGCTTAGAGCTCTGCTGTGTCTACTGCCTTACAGAACTGCTGACACGGCTGCAGACTCTCCGTATTTTTCACAGGCAAAATGATTCAAAGGTGACTTTGTGATTGCTGAAATTGGTCATTTGGGTTGTTTTAACTCCGGGGCTTTCCTGTTTTGTTAGTAATATCTTCATGGTTTTGATAAATTATAAGAGAACCGCTCATATATGCACACGCCTATCTATCTATCTGTATCAAAATGAGCAGTAATGTGTGTGTGACGCATGTGCAGGGCGGTATAGCAGTATTTCCAGGAGGAATGATTTAATGGAAATGTCAAGAGCAGCAGTCGCTCCAAGCAAAGGCTGATACAATGTGAGCCACTTACCTCAGTGGGGATGAGAGACTTGTTGTCATTCAGCTCCGGCGCTGACCAAAATCTGCCTTTATCAGAACAGAAATGGCATTGTCACTTTTTAATGGGATTACAGGTCTTTCATTGCATATTAATTTGCCAGAAATCAATACGGGCCGCGGCCATTTTAAACACTTAGCCCACAGTTCTGCAAAGAGAGTGACCAAGAGCAGGAGAAAGAGGGATGGAAATTAGACTATTATGCGCTGATGTAGGATTCCTCAAAGTGAGGAGTAGAAATAAGGAAAGACAGCGGGAGGGAAGGTCAAACACACACTTTGAAAGCACAATGGTTCATTCCAATGGGCTTAAATGTTGAGGTTGTGTGGCTGGATGAACTGGAGAAGGAAGAGGACAATGAAAATAACCATGAAGGGAGGAAGAGGGGAAGGGAGGAAGCCCCCAAACGCCCCAAAGTTGTATTTACTACAATTCAAAGTGCTTTAAAGCTTCATTCTGAGATCAGCGTTTTCCCTCCATCACTCTCACCCCGTCACACCCGCGGGTAAAGTTGCCATCGGGGCGCAGGACCTGTCCATGGTGCTGAAAAGCGCCATGGAAACGGTCTGATGTCAGAAAACCGGATCGGTTTTCCGTCCATGGATTTCTCGTGAAGCGTTTTACAAAAAGCAACAAGAGAGAAAATAAAATTCAAAAAAAAAGCCTGTGACACTCTGTGTCTCTGTAAGAACACGATCCTCATCCACACCACTAATGAAGAATAAAGCGCTAGACTTCCTGCCTCTTCCAACTCCGTGGATGCGGGGCTTCGGTGCGCGGACACGGGATGCGGGCGACACAATTACTGCGGTGACCTTCAGCTGTTCTCAGGGTGCAACCTGCAGCAGTTGGCGTTACAGCACAATTAAAACGCGCGTTCAACGCGACCTGTCACCGCGGCTGCTTGGCACCCTGTAGTGGAGAGGGTGACATCCACGACTCCGCGCCAGGGGAACCCGGTGCACGCACCCAACTAGTTCTTCTTCCAGCTCTGCCTGCAAAAAATTCATCCAATAATTACATCAACTTCAGCCACGGGAGGTTGTGTTGTTGCTTTTTTTTTTTTTTTTGTCTTATTGAAAGCGCAGATCCAATCCACCTCATTGTTTCATGAAAGGTAAGATCTTTTTTGTTTCTCATCCGAAAGCATCGATTCCTGGTGGAGCGGTAATAATCTGCTTGTGACCTCCAGGCAGTTAAAGGCAAACAGCCTAACTAGATTATATTTTCAGGGAGAGGTTATTAATCTTTTTTTTTTTTTTTTTTTTTGCAACTTGAGCTGCGTTCTCTTTGTGTTGTACTTGCCTGCCCGTGTTTGTGAGACTCACACATCATTAGGTAATGCGTAATGGAAGCGATGCGCCTTGTTACACCATTAGTGAACATTGTTCATCCTTCTTTTGGACCATTTTGGACAGGTGCGTTTTCCAAATGACATCAGCTCCTTCAGGCTTCCAGACCTTTGGGCTGAGAAATCTGGACGTTGCTCTACAAAGTGGCTCTGCCCTTTGCTGAGTAATTAGAGGGATTCAACTTTAGTGCCACTGCAAAACCGGCTGAATTGCTTCTAGTTGTAGAGATGAGTTGTATTTTGCACTGTTATTGCATTATTAACAGTGGCATCAGCTGAGATCCAACTGTCTAATATCCAGTTGAAATAAAATAATCTGGGAAATGATATGTTAAACTTGAAATGTTCCGGTGGGTGTTATCTCTAGGACCCGGCGGAGCTCATGTAACTGGACATAGCGGCTCCGTTAGAGGAAGATCCGTTATCTCTCCGCTCCTTTCCCGTCCGCAACTCGGCTGAGCTGACAAATCCGGACTGTGAGTGAGGGACTGAAGGACTGTCCTCACCGGGATGTCTTTCAATGCGCGCGAATGGACTTGGCAGAATCTGTGAACGCCGATTAACGTTTTACGCGAAGTAACCGTCGTGCGCATTTCCCGGGGACGCTGCGCCAAGAGCAGCGCTGCGCAAAATCCGGCAGCTGGTGTGGAGACGCCAGTCGAGTCTCCGCCGTGTTCTGGACGAGCCGGGGAACAGATGTGAAGGTGAAGGAGTGTGATTAGGAAGGAAAGAGAAGGCACAAGTTCAAGGAAAAGTTGGGACGACGTTGCTGTCTCCACGTGAACGCGCGCTTCTCACCACATACGTGACTTTTATCGATCCATCGGCTGCGAAATTCGGAAGAGGAGCGTCAGTCAGAGACATATGGGAAAAATCTACTTGTTGAATGAGCAACTCGCCCAGGAGCGCATGGAAATGTGAGTATTGTTGGTTTTTCAGGCGACATGGGTGATGATAGTGGGATAATTACAGGGAGCTGGGCCGGTAATAAAGCGGGTTCGGACGTGGTTAAGTGAACAACGAGCGCGCAGCTCATATGAAGTAGATATATATTTTTTTATGTAGTTCATACGTTTTCTCTCTTTTTTATGACTTTTACTGTTGTGTCTACACTTTACTGGAAGCTTCTGCTGTTTTAAACGTGGCTCCATTCGCAGCAGCTGTTTAATAAAGGGAATATTGTCACTTGAACCTGTTGCGCAGTGGGTCAGTAAAGTCGGATCTAGGTGTGTCTCGCCTCTGCGCAAAATGTGACCCGGAACATGACGCCCTCCCACTGCAACTTCTGTCAAATGGCTCTTTTCTTTGCACCTTTGTTAATTAAAAGTGGACATGTGACCAGACAAAAGCGTAAAAACTGTTGGACCTGTGCTCTTGTGTTTCTGCCCTACAATCATAGGATTGCATGAATGTCATATGGCCTTTATTTTTAATGTTTGCAACATGGCCTGCATTTTTGCATGTTAGTAGTCCAGGAGAAGAACTTTGAATAATGGATGGCGGCAGATTTATGTGACAGTAGTGTAGGCTCGCTGGCTGCTTGGCTGTCTGGGCTCCATGCTGAGGGACCCTCAGATTCTCACCACATCAACCACATCCTCTCAGGGAAAAAGGCTCTTTGCAGGAAAACACAGCCTGTCTTTGTTGTAAATAGAAAGCAAATGAATGCGACTTCAGCTGCCCGACCGAGGGCAAAGGTACAGCCCTGGCACTTTAATTGTACGTCCTGTGCCTATGTGCTTTCAGAATGTAGTACAGCTGGATTTCTACAGGGAGACAGAAAGAGACAAAGCAATGAAGGGGGGACTGAAAGAAGACAGAACAGAACTGAATGAAGGGACCCAAAAAGAGGCAATGAGGGGGAGAGAGACAATCACAAGACAAACGTGTGCCAGGACAGACATGCTTCTGCTTGCCAGTCAATTCCCACTGTGACTCACATGGAAGCGTTGGCTCCTGGCTCGTGGAACACTGGAAGCATTAACCTGTTTATCGTTGCCACGGAGCATCAGTCTGCTCAAACTGGCTATGGATCATAAGTTATTGGTTGGAAGTCAGCAAAATCAATAAACGCGATGGGGCGGTATTGTACTGTGTGCGTGCACGTCCAAAGTCCTGATCAGGTGCTTGATGCAGAAAGACAAGACACCAAAATAGTAATTGTTGCAGGATAAAGCACCGAGGAGACATCACTCTGCCCTGTCAGCGTCCTTTTCTTATTGTAAAATCAATAAAGCTGTCATCTAGCAATCTGTGATGCCGGTCCAGACAGTCTGTGTGCAGCTTAGTTACTTCAGGAGCAGATTTGATGTCATGTTTTCCAGCACCACGGACAGATCCCGTCCACATTATGGGAGGAGACGATCACAACGCCTCACTTTGGCAGAACCACTATAAAACGGGCGCAACACGGCCGCCACGGTTTTTAAGAGTCTGGCTGGGAGTTCGTAACAAATAGAAGCCACAGGGCACGGGCTGCCTGCTGACTGTTAAAACACTCCGCCATGCTTGAGCTGCCCGGGGGATGGAATGCAAACGGACACAAGGGGGTGTTTCAGAGGCTTCAGAAACAAGTGAGGGAGAAGAGGCAGAGAAAGAGGAAGTGAGAGAGAGAGAGAGAGAGAGAGAGAGGGAGGTGAGGTGGTCACCCTAAGATCTGAGCTCGCTCTCTCCCTGCATACGGAGAGCTGCTCAAATATTGATGACTTTTAATATAGAGTCTGACCTCAGACTTTCTCAGTGAAATTATGACATTCCTGAGTTTTTCTTTGCATGTCGAGCGCCACCGAGTCTGAGTTGGAGATGCATACAGAGGAAACATGCATTTTAACCTTCGTGTTATGAATTTGAGGCTATGATCCATCTGCAAACTCACGGTGAGCTGATAGCCAGGACAGCACCAAACATGTCTGATTATCACTTCTTACAAAACAAAACGACACGAATTGACTTTCTGTGCAGATATAATCACTTCGGCATTACACAATTTCATATTTGTGTCACCTTAGCAGTGCCCAGACATTGAATGATATCTGTCCTCAGAGGGTCGGTAAAAATCCTGACACCCTCTTTCATCTGTGCAGATTTCATTACTCCAGGTGAATTAAATCTCGCATTCCAGTGGTTAGCTCAGTTTGCTGTCGCTTATTAGCTTTGAATGTTGCTTATTAAATAAAAATAAGATAAGTGACCTACGCCACCCTGCTGCTGGAACCCAATTTGAACCGTCTGTATATTAAAAGTCCACCTCAGTGTTATGAAACGCTGTGTGTGTGTTTGTGTGTGTGTGTGTGTGTGTGGTCCATCCTACCGCGCATCTCTGATCAGAGACTGACATTTATATTTATGAAATTTGATACACACATCCCCCCTGAAAGAAATGGCTTATTCATCACTCAGAGCTCCAGCCGTGTTATCAAATTTGTAATTGCCAACTTCTTGGGAGTCTGGTTGATTGACGTGAGCACATTTAAAGAGCCAAACTTCCTCCTTTTCACTGTTTTTCCCCCCACTAGTTTCTTCCCTTCTCCGACTAGAAGTCTGTCAAGTGAAGTCTGCCATCCATGGCTCATGACATGGCTGACTTTGAAGGGTCAGCCGAGTCTGAACAGCAGTGCCCATGGTTTCTGTAACTCAGATGAACATCTTTCATTACAGCTGGAACGTGTCCAAGCCTGTATTCAGTTTTGCAATAGAAACTATAGACTGGGACAGAGAAAGCAGTTACTCCTTCACAAGTGGTCAAAGTCCGTTCAAACTAGCATCACTCAAAGTCTCAGAGAAATTTAAATACTGAATTCTAACGCTTCAATATGTCAGTTATGATGGCGATTAAGATGATTATCTGCTTTCTAAATTTGACCAGAACATTTATCCTTTCAGTCTTGGAAACCCCATTAATTCGTTTTAGATGCCTTGATAGAAATTTAATCTTTTGACGAAAATCTGCAACGCGAAAACAAGAGACTCTCGACATGCTGCGAACCCCAAGTCAGCATCAGTCAGCGGGGCGCGGCTGTAGCTTGAAGGCCGTAGAATAAAGCCGCTGACCAGAAAGTTCGGCTTGCACGTGTCAGCTGGCAAAAGAGAAAGTGGATATTGAGGAGCAGTTTTCGCCTTTTCCGTCATCAAGTCATGCTGAAGTGCCCTTTGGCCAGGCGTTCAAGCTGCAGCTGCTTGACTGGATTCCATGTGACCGAGGCGGCTGCACGAGGCCTTTTTAAAGTCAGCATTAGAATAAATGTGATGTGGCACTGTGAACTTGTAAGGGGCTTTTCAAAGAGGATAACGCTCTTATTGAACAGCAGATTCTGGGAACATAGATGTCTTTGCACCGAGGCGAAACCTCCGGCCATCTGAGCGCAGTGACTTAACTCTCATTTACAGTGTCATTACTCTGTATATAGCTGCACCGTTTTATTTTCCCTACCGCTGCCCCCGCACTCTCCTCACCTGAGACGTGGGGATCGTGTGGGTCTCCGCTGACTGCTGCCAGGCACCATTACCCGACGAGTTAGGCCGGCTGACTGATGGCTTGTGAAAGCTCTGAGAAACGTACAATCCCTCAAATAGACCATTTCTGTCTCCCAATTTTACTTTAATATTTCCCAAATGTCTCCGAAGGCATCGGAACAAAGGCAACTCCACATTTGCTTATAAAGGAGCAAGAGTCGGGAAAAGCAATAACTTAAATGCAGTGGCTTGACACATGAAAATAGGCTTCTGTGTATGAAAATCAAATGGAGATTGGGCGTTGCAGCTTGATTTGAATTGTATACAGTGTTTTTGGCAAGGTTATTGTTGTGGGATACATGGGAACAGTGGAGCCCTGCAATGCATTAGCGTGTACATTATGAGTGTCTGTGTGGTGGTGGGTGAGATTTATCCACTTCATTGCCTTTAAACCATGCAGAGACTCTCTTAATATTTAACGACAGCTTTTCAAACGCTTTTGTTTGTATATGTGATTTGTTTTATTCAAAAAACTGTTTTTTTTTACTTTTCTGTCCTTCAGGATGCTGCCTGTGGCAAAAACAGAGATTGACAGGAGCTCCAACTAAGACATCCAGCAGCCACCAGCTTATGAGGAGTGTCTCTCGTTTCTGCACATCACATCTGACCGATAGTTGACCCTTTCATCAACGCTCGACACTTCTGAAGACGCTGACTTGTTGACACACCTCATCAGCCAGGCAGAAGTGGCAGCGATCGAAGACAAAATAACTGAACGAGGGCTCGGCGTTGCCTGAAGCTGCTCGCACACAAGTAGCAACATGCTGCCACGCTTCCCGAATGCTCCACTGGGCTCTTCAAAGCTGCAGTCAATTTAGAAACATCTCAGTGATATTGTAATTCCACAGCCAGAGCTGTAAAGACGATAAAAGAAAGGAAGAATTCCAGAGAAAACACAGGGACTGACATCAGCCATGCTTTGGCCTGTGTTCTTCACTCTGCAAGCCGTCTGCTCCGGCGTGGCACATGCCATGCAACATTACCCGGCGGCCTGGGGCCACTATGACGTGTGCAAGTCCCAGATCTATACGGAGGAGGGCCTGGTGTGGGACTACATGGCCTGTCAGCCGGAAGCCACAGACATGACAAAGTACCTGCGAGTGGCCCTCGACCCCCCAAATATCACGTGTGGAGATCCGCCAGAAACGTACTGTGCTTTGGTGAGTCGTAACCTCGCCTGTCCCCTGATGGAGACAAATGAGGCTGTAGGCAGGATCTCACAGCATACTGGGTCAGGGATATTGGGCAGTGCATACAAGGCAATGTGCTGCTGCTGCCGCTGCAGAGATTAATGTACGTACAGACTGTGTGCTGTAGGATACAAGTGCTCACATGAAGCAGCAAACTTCACTAAAACTTGCAGGCAAATGCAAAAACTTGACATCAATTTCCTTTCCTTCCGTCTTGAGTATTTCAACGCGTTTCTTCCGGGGGTTAGCTGGACAAAAATATCATTGTTCTGTTCAGATTGTCACCAAACACACAAAGAGCAGTTGCACAGACAGGTGCAGACACACACACACCCATACACGCAGAGGAAGCATCAGCATTAGCAGCGATGATGTAATTGTACCAGCTCAGTTATTATGCGCCGCGTGCTCACCGCAGTGTTTAGCATTGTATTTCACTGGCCCTTATCAACCATCATCAACAGTTCAGCCCCGGGTTGCATTTGTTTCGAATCACACTCAAAGTACGCAGCGAGAGCCCATCAGCTTTAAAGTGCTTCGTGAGAAGCGGTGTCTGTGCCCGCTGAGAGCTCCTGCAAGTAAATATTTACCAATTAAAATGGGCATCTCCAAAAGGGAGACTTTTTATTCCGGTGCTTCCAGATGGCATTGAGACATTTAACGCCACTGTAGGGTGAATAAAGGAGCCATTCTCCAGTCGTGTGTGACGCTCTGCGAAGCTCTATATCAAAACACTTGATCGGGCCAGTAGATTATCGTGAGTGTGCAACATTAACATCACACAGGGAACATAAAGAGCCAGACAGAGACAAAAAAATGTCAAAGTGGACGGACTGATGGTTCACCACAGCGACTGCAGGTAGTTAAAGATGCCTTGACACTGTCTAGTTGTTGATTTGAAGATGCAATTTCAAAGGCAATGCACTGCATCAATGCTGTGTTAATATTTCCTAATTAATCACACTTTATTCTTCCTATATTTTCTTAGTCAAAATATGGAGTGTAGTCATTTACATTTTTATCATAGATAAAACTACTATAGCTGAATTACATTACAAACTGATCTGTCTTAGTGAATAATGCTGTGTGTGGTTGCAGCTTCAGTGACTAGCTACTAATTATTACTTGGTCAAAGGTTTTGCTAGACGTTGGTCAAATCCTGGAGGTGGCGGCTTCCTCAATGTGGACAGTATTGTATCCACAAATATTGTATCTTCTATACAGATAGTGTCACTTGCATGACTACATGATGAGATTAGTGCTGTGAGATGGGTCAGCATTTGAGCTGGTACGATATTTGTAATTTTGACTAAATTTTATAGATTTGTGACATATATTTTCATACAATCGTCTTCCCATTGGGGTGAACTGTAATAACAGTGGTGATGCCTTCACTGTCCATCTAGCTCAATTTTCAGTTTGGCTTTTTATTGTATAGTAATATGGTAACATTATGTGATATTAGTGTGCTTGGATGCTCAAATAAAATGGTGAATATGATAAGCATTAGCTTAATATCAACATGTGGAGCTCACAAGGATAAAGTCAGCATCAAAGAGTATCTACTGTTGCATGGCTCTTTCCCATTTCAAACGAAAGATTAGACCCTATTAATTTCAATAGTTTAGCCAAAATTCTAACTTCCTTAAATTGCCAAGGAGGGAAATGCATTTTTATTAATTCATTTTTTCATCTGTTCACTAGTTGAGAATGGAAAAGCACTTGAATAACAAATCCTATATTGTGATAAGGACAATCCCTGAGTTCCTTAAATGTACGTTTAGTTTTTTGTGCACCTACATTCTCCCTGCACATTAAGAAGGTACAAAGAATATTGACCTGCGGTAACAGGATAGAATTGATCCTTCTCATCTCATGGGTAGAAAATAGGATTTACAATCAGCAGGTCTCCAAATGCTCTCACTAAAGCTGCACCTCGACGTGATTACACGACTACACCTGACTGTCAGTATGTCTGTCACCCCCGACATAAATTTGAGGTCATCATTGTCCAGATGATCAAGAACACAGCCTCCTCCTGCACTCGCTTAAATGTCTGTTGTGTGTTTGATCTGTTTACGCTCTCCGCTGGCACACAGGCAGACTGACACCGGTGACCTTATTCACCGGTGCTTTCTGAGGCTTTGGAGATGAGAGGAGCATGCAGATGAGCTCTTTTAGCCAATCACTGCCTGCAGTTGTGAGCCCTGGTCTAATCAGTTTCAGCAGGACTCGGCCAAAGAATCCTGTGTGCCGTACCCACCCCCACCCTCCCTTCCATCCTAAGCTTTTGGCTTATGATTCTCATCTTTTTTTTTGCTCAAGGATGTTTTTTTTGTCCAAACTAAGCTTTGCCAAAAATAGTCATTACAGAGTCTGCACTCACGAAAAAGACATGAATCATTAGATGGTGGATATTTATTTAAACTTAAGGTTTGTGAAATGGCTTTTGGCTTTGGTTTGGGCCTGCTTTCTCTTGGATGTTTAACACAAGTGATAAAGAGAGACCAGGATAAACAGTGTCTAGGACAGGTGTTCTGCATCAGGGACTTAGCCCTGTTTTTATTTTTAGCTGCAGACCTTCAGGGGTTCTCGGAATGTGTTGGTATTAAGGCTGTTCTCCTGTGATGCACTGTGGCAACGTCACTCACAATCATTCAACGCTGCTTTATTGTCTTCTGTTTCTAATACAACATGCATTGTGCGAGCTAAAAAAAAAGCTCTTGCTGTGTGCAATTACACAACTGAAAGGAATTCACTGCAACAACATATAACAAGTGTTTGTTGTTTTTATTTGCATGACGTTTCTTTTTCTTGTTATTAATGGGGGAAAAAAGGGACATTTTTAATATTCAGCATTACTACAAATTATCCCATTAGACCCATTTGAATGGTCCTAGGCGAGACGATTATTACACCAGTGTGACACACAGGCCCCACTGAACAATAGCTGTTAATGCCGAAGAACGCCTGCTGAAAGACATCTGCATGTAAAACCTCTTAATCATTTTTGATATGCTTGACAGACGCAGGATTGTTTTTAATTATAGCGCTTCTCTTGCTCACTAAAGACCAAATCAGGTTGGCTTTGGTGGATTTAATGGCAATTCACAAAAGTGGCAGACCATTACGTTGACTTCACCGAGAGAGGAGGTGTAATTTCCATGCAGTTCAGAGTTAAAGCAGGTGCTAAGTAACGGGCACGGAAATGTTTACTGCAAAAACAAACCCCCCCCCCCCCAAAAAAGCATTTGGCACATGGCTGCATGTCTGTCCAAATATGCTGGTAGTTGAACAGACCACCATGTCGAGCGTTTACAGCTGCCACGCCGGAGCCGTGGATGGATTAGTGCCCTACTGATTAGGGAACTTTTCACCCAGTGTTTTGGTGGGATGAAAAGTGGCAGGGAAAATCTTGGAAGAAGCAGGTGAAAGGTGCTCGGTTCTCCCACAACATCACCGGAGATCTGCTTCTTAATCCAAATGGCTTTGAGTCAGGTGTCATCAGCCCACATGCCTCACAGTATCAGCTGCCATGCTGATTCATCCGCATCACGTTGGCAAGTGTACAAACATTTGTGAGACTGATTTAGTAATGGTGTTTATTCCAACTACTCGGAGTCTAACTGTGTAGAATCGTGTAATTCCTCTGAACTTTACTCAGTTCTCTCAGAATGGATGAAAGAAGTTGTGGCTGCCAGTTCACCACACGGCCCCCTCAGAGGCTTAGGGAGGAAAGACGAGGCGAGAGCTCCCACTAAGCTGCTCGGAGACTGCTACGTTATTGCCAGTCAGTGCAACAGACTTATCTTTGCTGGCAATGATGGGAGTCATTGTGAACTTTGAATGTGTGTCTTACATGCCCACCACAACAGACACAATCGAAATAGAAATGGAGACTCAATTATAGGAAGATGTCGTTATTAGAGTTTATAGGTTGTGAGGTCGTGAATATGCAGCATCTCCTACCAACATCTTGCATCTTCTACACAACGTATTCAGCTCAGGATTCAGGATTTAGTTCACTGGCAAGATTTAATTCCCGTCTCCCAAAGTTCATGTGTCAGTGTAACCAGAAAAGTGGGTTTCTGTGCTGTGTCCCTTGCGTTGTCATACTAAATAACAAAAAAAAAATGTATTTGTAATGTAAATTGGGTCATTCATAGAGATGAACTGACAGAAAAAACTCAGCTGCACAGTGTTTTAGTCTCTCTTAGTTCATTATTTGGGGTCACTGGTCCACAGCACGGAACAACCGCATCAGTGGCTTCAGTGCAACAAGTGACAAAGGCCCTGTTGGGGATGTAAGAGGAACACCATAATAATCCACTAAAGACCCAGAAATATATGTGAGGAGTTGGGTGAGACCAACCAGAACTAAAAAGAAGAGTAAATATTGGACTTACGTCAGATCGCCTTCTTCTTAATCCTGATCCTCAAGGACCCCAGCTCGGCTTGTTTTCTGGATCAGTTGTGCCCAGTCAATCAGAAGCTGGAAGATACCAATTCACTTTGTCTTTTTTCTACCCACCCTCATCCAAGATGGTATCTTCCAGCTTCTAATTGACACCTGATGCAGGTAATCAGCGGGGGTATTCAAAAAAATAAGCTGAGCAGGGGTCTTTAAGGACCAGGACTGAGATCCACCGCCCTCAAAGAAATGCTGACATTGCCCCGTCTCGGCTAAACGTGCAAATAGAAAATCACTTGACAGTGTTGTGATTACCGCTAACTTCCCTTCCCCTAAGTGGCCAAGAAACAATTAACACAAATTTAACCGAGTGCTCACAGTAAATGCGAGTGTTACAGTTCTTTGACGTCCCTGGTTCAGGCCTTGCTGCAGTCCTTGTTCCATGTCAGACTTTCTCACCTCTGGGCCTCTGTGCTTGTCACCGGGAAAAAAAAATGTGCCAAAACAGAAACTTAAAGAAACACCGTACTGGATGTAGAAATGTCCACGAACACGTGTTTCCTGTTGTAACTAACAGCACAGGCGACCAGGTTGATAGATGAACCCTGATGAATTCATCCTGATCCTCTGCTGGAGGCCATCGTACGTTCAAAAATCACTCCCTCACTCACTGAATACTTCCTGTTTATGAGACTGTTGTGAGCAGTAAATAGATTTCTGAGACGTGAAGTGCCGTCATTTTCTGTCAAACTTTAGAGTTGTACCATCACCAATTGTCACATCTTCAGCGTAAACCAGGCGATGTTGCAGTTTGACTGAAAACCCTCCAAACACCCAAATCAAAATGTTATTATATGCGCTGCTCTCTACATAGTGAGACACACACGGGTTTGAGTATCAGTGTCTATTTGTAGTTGATGAAATAACCAAACAGTTTAAAGGTCAAACCTGAAATTGCCACTGCCCCTCTTTGATCTCTGTAGCTTTGCATCTGAGGGTGGGATGTGGGGGGGGGGATTCATTCATCCATGTATTTGTTTGGCGACAGGGAACAGTTGGAGCGTTTAGCTTCCCGTCACCCCGGTGCCCTTGACTCTGTTCTGAACTGGTCCTGCCCAGCACATCATCACCGCACCACTGCGTACCAAGACACCGAGATGACATGCAACATGTCCCCTGACTCCAGGAGACAGTGGAGGTGGAGCGGAGGGGGCGGTGGTGGTGTGTGTGTGTGTGGGGGGGTGTTATAGTCGTCATTTATTCTCTTACTTGGTTGCCACTTCTTTTGTCTCCTGGCTTTTTAATTTGCCCATCCCTTGTTTTCTGTCAGCTGATGATGCATAATATCCATGCATTGGCTGAACATGTGGTGGCTGGTGGAGGCTCCACATGAGGCGAGTCCCTGACAGATAGAGATATGTCGGCATTATTCCCCGGGTTCTCTGACAGGTTAATTCGTGGAGGGTTGTAAATACAAAGACAGATGAATTATGCATGGAGATATAAAAGAAAGTGATGGGCTTTGTGGTTTGACTAGACAGAGTCTTCGTGGACAGCTTAACATTTGAATGCATGTTTTCTGTCGGAAATGGTGCACATATTAACTGTATGCATGCGGGCCGCGTTCTCCTTAGATTTTTCGCCAAAGCAGACACAATGCTTCAAAAGCTGTTTGAAATATTTTGGGGGGAAAAGCAGGACTCCTGCTTTTTCAGCACAAATTATAATAATTTCCATTTTCCTTTTGATACAGATAAGCTCAAATTACAATAGCTCCTTACTGGTATTTCATAGTCACATACATCACAATCTGTAGTTTTTATTTGCTCTTTTTACTGGAAAATTTCTACCTGACATAATGATTTTCAATGACAAATAGATTTTCTCTGTGAAAAGTTTGTTCTAACCCAGTTCCAAATTTCCACTTGAAATAAGCAAAGTAAAAGTGAAGGGACTGGATCACTACTTCTCAAATTCATCATCAACACGTTTTACATAAGACATCAAATCTTCTTTGTTCCCCTTTAGGTTTGAATTTTAAATCAGGGACAAAGACAGAACTTGTTAGCATTTGCTGGGCCATGCTTGAGGAAACCAAATAGCAGGAGATAAGATGGTATTTTGGAATGATTCAAAGGAAATCCTCTTACCTCACGATGTGACTCAGCTTCCTTTCTTTCCATAGTTCAGCCACATTTAACTAATTTGCTGCAGACTTACATGCAAATGCATATTCGCCGCTCTCCTGGCAAAGGCGTAACACAGGCGTGTTTCATCGGTGAGTCACTGTGTTTGTCTTAACACCTCGCTACACAGGAAACGTTTGGTATTTCACTGTGTGTGACAAAGTGGCTCTCAGACAGTCCTTCAAACTTTCTTCGAAGGACTTTCCATGTTGTGACGGCATCGTGACCGACGTGACCTCTGCTCCTGTGGGTGGGAACCCCCCCCCCCCCCTCCCCCCTCGGAGCTTCTGTGTCCACCCCAGCTCTCTTAACAACTCACTAAAGAAATAAGGGGCTAACTGGACTGTAATTTTAAAAATAAAAGGCATTCACGATTAAATGTAATATTTTTCCCTCTCACAGCCTATTCAGCGCTCGAACACCCATTCAGCATCCTTTTATGTTTGACAAGCTGAATGGGTTTCATGTAAATGATATAGTAATTGAATTACTCCAAAGCTATTTGGCAGGCTGGCTCTGTGTCGCAGCCTAAAAAACACTCAACTTGGCTCACCCGGCTGCCAAAGGGTTTTTCTTTTTTTCTTTTCTCTCTTTTTTTTTTTTTTTAGGAGGAAAGTGCATGTGCGTGTGAAGGACTTCCCCTCCCTCAAGACACTGTCTACAATTTTGATCAGGCTGAGAAGTGTCAAGTAATGCTGATAGGAGACGAAAGCTTTAACCTCCAAAGTCTGGGTTGGTCAGAAAAACACAGCTGAGTTCACATGCAGCCTCGTTCTCCCATTTAACATAATAACACATCGGGTAATTTCCTTCTGAATATCATACAAAGGCTACGATTAGTAGGTTAACACAATGCGGCTTTTTACTGTAGCGGTGAAACTTGTAATTCATTTTGAATAGATCCACTGTGCAGCAGGATTCAGCAAGTATGATGTGATGGTAAATTGCTCTGATCCTTGTTTCTGCTTAGGAGAAGTCAAACTCGGTGTGACTTTGCGGCAGAAAAAGTTGGGTGACTACAATTAGAGAAGTTAGAGTAATTTTGATGGTTTCATAGGAACTTCGCTGTGTATGTATTTGTCAAAAGCAAGAAAACAAATCAACTACTGTATATTTTGTTGTATTTAATTTATTTGGAGAAATATTTGTACATTTTCTATCCCCAACTAAAGTAAGAAAGTTATTCTTCAAAATTAAAAACCAGCATGGTCCAGCCTCTCCATGTCCAAAGCTCCATTCATACAAATAAACAGAAATGAGAAAACTTTGGCATGAGAGGAGCGTGCGTGAATAACAGCTGGCCACGCCCCCATTTCCACTAACAATTCCACCAAATTTCCCCCAGCGGACGTTGTTTGTGCTGCTACCAACAGGATCCTGTTTGGGAGCCGGCATCTGTTGAAAACACACCCTTTTGGCACCAAAATGGCAGGTGCCGTCTCTTGAAATGGCACCAAAATGCCAGCTGGTGCGAGACGTTTTTTCAACGGAAATGGTCAAAAATGCTGCATTACTGTTGTGCGCACGTTGGGGATCGGCACAAAGACATCGGGGTGTAAAGAAACATGGTTATTGTCAGGACAACGTTTTTTTCTTTTCTTTTTTTTGTTCTGGCTGCTGGTACAAACAACTTAAATATTCATATCTTACAGGAGGACAGTGTCTTCCAGGCTTGTGCTGAGCCAGACTCGAGACGTCCTCATGTCATGTTCGTACTTTAAGCACATACAAAAGGTCCGTCTACGTTTACAATGTTGGACACACAAGGAAATATTTCACAAAATCCAACACACTTTCTTTGAATATTCAGAGCAAATCAGCTTGGCTTTGTGTTGCCCCCCCCCCCCCAAAAAAAAGGAGTCAAAATGTTACCTGTGTCTTTTGAAAAGGTCAAGTCTTACACGGCGGGGTTGAATTCATTTTTAATTTCTTATATTTTCAGAAATCTTGAACTGACATGAAGGGCCAAGACTTGAAAGAGAGAAATAGTGGAGAGATGACAGGCAACTGTTGTGACCCACCTCCCCTTAGGAAACTCAGTCATCATGTTGTCAGGCCATATTGATCTGTGAGAGCCAGTGAAAGAGACTGAGCTGTAGAGAGAGAGAGGAAGGGGGGGGGGGGGTTGAAAGTACAGAAGGGAAGAATGTTCAGTTCCAAAAGTGGCTGGTGGGATTTTATCATGCTCAGTGAAAGGGTGACATTTCAGTAATGCTTTATTCCTCACTTTGGCATTTCAAATTAATAAAAGCCTCTAATAACTATGCAGATTGAAAAGATGGAGGATGAGTTGACACACTATGAGCTAACACACCGATGAACAATGCAGCAATTTCGCTCTCGCTCCCTCTCATTATTTCTTTCACTCTTTCAATTTCATCCCAGTTTCTATCATTTTCTCTGCGATGACCTCTGCATCTCGTTGTGAACGGCTGAGAACTGAGTCGGTGTTACTTAGAATCCCTCGGTGGCACATTTTTGCACGTTACGAAGCTGCTTATATGAAACTGGAGTCAAAATCAATAATGCAATGATTTCATGATAGTTTCGGTGTATGAGTGCACACATTCTGGGGTAACAATTGGATTAAACTTTAATTTTCATTTTCTATTAAACTGTTTCAAACTGCATGGATTAATATGAGTGAAACTGAGCTGATCAATTAGAGATTTGACTGAGTTCAGTGGAACTGAAGAGTGATGATTGAACTTTCATGCAGAATCTCTAGACAAAAACAAATGTCGTTTATATATTTCTTGTCTAACTACAGTTTATGCGTCTGCCCAGTATTTCTGCGCAATAATTTCCATTTGTAGCTACGAGACTCCAGCGGGTCAGCGCAGTTGTCATCTGCCAAGTTATTGTTGTTCGCGTCTTTCTGCTAAGACAAGCGAAGCTAACTGCCTTTAGCTCCGTGATTAATGCACAGACATGAGATTTATACTAAAGCAAAGCACCTTTTCTAAAACACTGAGCCACTGTTTTTATGTTGAGGCCACAGAGAAAACCCTCCATTAGCCGTGTTGCACAGTTTAGTATTCATCACGTTACTAAGCTTTCAGCACTTTGCAAGAAGAATGAATTTTAATTAAATTTGGAGGCATTTTCCATTTATCCAGTTTATTCTGGTTGAAAGCACAGACAGACCAATGTTTTAAAGGTAAAAATTGACAAATGTAATTTACACTTTTACAGGTCTTGAAATTTCCAATAATAAATCTTTACATTTGAACGTTATGTCGCTACTATGACTAAATAAAAATGTTTGGATACTACATAGAGATTTGTGCAGACACATTCTGAAATGTGCAGATATCTTGGCAAATTCAGTATCAAGGGGTTATGTTATGTTAGGTTATGTCACAATGTCTCGACTTCACGCTCCAACTGAACTTTGAGAAAAACGGTGAAGCTGTGTGTGATAGGGAGGGTCAGCGTTTGTTTACCATAATTTTTGTTATTTTATTTAATACATTTTATCAATTTCTTTGGTGTCATGGTTCAGATACCTGTAGATATCCATGGAGAAAGGAAATTATCTTTATGAAATTGATATACCTGCAGGTTGATTAGTGAGTCACAACTCAAACCAGCATCCCAGTGAACCAGGTAGTTTAGCTGTCTCACACCCGCAACGACTTCGCTTCATTCGTGATCTTCTCTGTGGTAAATGTTTACAGTCCAGAAGTGTAGAAAAAAATAGAATAAAAATAGTTCCCGTAGCTGCCACTACACGACTAAGGTAAAGCCATACTAGTCTTTATAACACATGTCTTGCTTGAAGAGAGATGAATCACTAACAAACAATAACATATAGATTAAAAAGTTTTATAAAACACGATGGAATAGATGGAGAATTCTTTATCAAAATGTCCGAAAGATGAATGTGATTGATTTTAAGCACAAAACAGTCGAACTCAAACCTACAAATGCAGTTATCAAAAGACATCTTAAAATTATCTGCTGTGTTTGTTTTATACACAGCTGCATGTCCCTTTAAATTATTATGACCAAAGTATCACGAGGAAAGAGATTTTTTTTCTGCTTTTAACCACACGAGCAGCCACAGTTTTATCCAGTCCCTGCTTTGGGATCCATGGCTCCGCAAGAAGGAAGCGAGTCATCTCGCAGAGAATTAAACATCCTTTCATTAAAGCAATGCTAAAGGAGCTTTTTACTGACTCCTGACATCAGAGCGACTTTAATCTGTCACACAACCCACCTCACACACGCTGGGAAACATGCAGACACACACCAACACACGTGGAAATGTACAGGTATGCACACCTGTCCATGAACACAGCCAAACACGAACAACGCATACGCATGTACATCATTTTGACATTTGGACAGAAACACACACAGATTAACTTTGCACATGCATACGCACACGCACACACACACACACACAAATGAAAGGCCGCCATCATCCCCCATGATAATAAGGCGGTGTTAAATTTACCCCAGTGGGACTCTGCCACATGGGAGAGATAATGAGGCCAGGTGTTAATTAATGTGGAGTGCGTTTCCTCTCGTCTGTTGACTCCTCGTGAATCCCAATCAAGGCTGCGGCCCTGGATTGTGGTTGGTTTGCCAAGCAGTGTACTTCAGAAGGCCAGACTGGCTGTGCTGCAGTCCTCAGAGGGGCTGTTTTGGCAGGGGCTATGTTCCAAAGGGCGGAGTGCTTGGCATGTGGGCCAGTCAAAACACGAGCGCTGGGAGAAGTTTGTGTTTTGGTTTTGATCAGATGTCTGTGCTGATAGCAAATTACAGCCATCAGGTCTGCAGCCTCTGATGTGCTGTTTATGTAACCACCTGATGCACGGGTTCCCAGTCTGTTCGCTGTGTGCAGACCAACACTTAAAGCAACGTGCACATTTTACCTCTTCAAACACAAATGATGAATTCTTCTCTAACAGTTTTTGAATTTGGTCTAAACAGTCTGGTTGATAGTTCCATCATTCATGTGCATGTGCTAATTAATCTTGTCAACTAATGCGGTACAGCTAATTTCTGGATGTACATATGATCATTATGGCAGTTTCTCCCTTGTAGGGTTCACTCTAGTGACCACCTTCACAACTGCACAAGAGACCCGTGACAGCAAAAGTCCTAATGATGACTCAAAGACCCAGTCTTAACAATACAGAGATGATCGAGAAGCAAAGTTTTACCTATGAAAGACTAAAAGTCTGTACGTCTCAGCTTCTGCAGCGAGTCTAATGTAAAAATGTAATACGGTGGAAATTACAAGGTCCACACTGAGTTCACTGAGACAAAAATGTATGTGGCCTGATGGCAATTTTTACTTTAAAAGCATAATATATAACCGGTGCTTTGTTTCTGTCTGTTGCAGAGACTAAAGTAGGTGAAACTAAAACTTAAAGTTAGAAGAAGAAACATAATTTAGTTTGAGATGGTCGTCAGTTGTCGCTGTGACACTTGTGCTAAAAGTTAGCGAAGAACCGATTAAGTTATTCGGGTTCATCGGGGCAGATTTTCGCTCTATACAGAAGTGACTGGACTGTAGTGTGAGATGCAGCAGCTAAAATCTCAGGCTGTGATTTGTTCAAGTAAAACATGCTAATGACTGTTTTCATGCACCCTGGGGAGTGTTCTTATGTGGCCGTGTTGGGCCCAAATAAAGAGTGCAGATGAATCTGGGTTGCTGTGATGGACTGTTTGAAGGGCTGGAATATAAACATGAGCTATGATAAATGAGTGGGCCAGATTCTGGATGTGGGTATAGGGTCTGAAGAAAAACTCCACGAGTGGCTTTAAACCATCTATGTCAAAGTTTATGCGAGTTCCTCCTGGTGACGCACACTGACGACAGAAGACAAGGGTCAGCGTGGGCACTCGGAGAAGTCTACAGCTAAACAGCCCCGTACAAGTAACCGATAAGAAAACAAAGCATTTTAAACAATACTGATTATGGTGAACAAGGGTCAAAGGTCACTCTAGGTAAAGGTGGAGCTGATTTTACCCACTCTCTGCGCTGACAGCTAGTTAACCCAAACCAACACATCAGCATTTCTAAGTTAATAACGACTTTCACAAAAATCAGATTGTGTTAATGTTTTATATTAAAACCACCGGTTTGGGTTAATGTTGTGGCTGATTGGTGTATCCCTGTATCCTTGTGAGCTGATGTGGATCCAAGTCTTGACAGCAGCCCACACTGAACTTTGGGTCAAAAGGGACAGAATCCATGTCTGAATCGGTGTCCTGGTAAAAGGAGATGAGGGGTGCGTGCGACGCATCGGTGCCGGTGTTTTGGGCCAGAACTCCAGAAAGTTTATGAAGCTAACGTTTGTCTGCCTGCATTGGAACTTCACAGATCTTCCCTTACATGCATGATATTGAATTGCCAGTATTTGTTGTCAGGTCTCCGACATTCATAACCCACCAAGCACAGATATGATGGAGCACTCACAGGTCAGATTTGCAATCCTCCTGTCCTTCATTCCTCTGAAGGTCAGGAGAATGAAAAGCCTGGCTCCGTTATGAGCCACTGCTGGCCCTGACTGCAGGTCATTAAAGCACTATTGAGTTTCTGCCAAAGCTCTGACTCTCCCAATATCTCACCATGGCTCATCTCAGCTGTCTCTTCCATCAGGGCTTATACCAAGCCCTGAAAGGATCAACACCCAGTCTCTGTGTTCACTATGCACTTGAGCATTCCCTCCTCTAAAAAGCCAACTTAGATCTAGGCTGATATCTTTTTGGCCTGACTTCTCTGTATCACCGCAAATGTACCGTCTGTTATATCAAGGCAGCGAGAGCAGGGCAAAGAGAGCTTGCCTTTTGTACTGACTCAGAGTTGAGATTTTATTTTTCGTCTCCAATCGGCATCTTGTGATTTTGTCAAATGGGGCTTCAGCTCAAATGGTCATCATTTTTGTTGTCTTCAATCAACTCCCCGAGCGGCGAATTGTGCTCGAGTGATGTCGCTGAGCTCTCATTTGACAGATTTCTCCTCTTCTTGTGCACCACATGAATGAGGATGGGCATCCGGAGGTGTGATAGAGGGGGTTTGGCCCAGCGACAGGTCTGCAGGTGTCACACGGCAGGTTAGGAGGTGTAAGGCCGGGCAAGATGATGGGGTGATTAATCCAGCAACACCTCAGCTCTGGAGGGAGAGAGTTCTCTCACAGGCTCTGCTGCAAGGAAGTAACTGAGGGCTCAGCACAAAATGAGAGAAGTGCACGCAGGCCAAAGACTCATTAATGTTGTAGCACATTCTACTGTAGGTTTAACTTGAAGGATAAATGGAAAAGTACCCAAAGCCTATAAATGAAGTCCGTCCTCGTCGAACTTAATTGCTGTCATCCAAATTCGCACTCACATTCTGTTATACTAAAAACTTTAAAACAATATTTCCTTTAGCCTCAAGTGTTGCTTTATTAACTTTATGTTTTTAGATCATAGTAGGATGCACATCCTTACTGATTAAAAAAACAAACAAATGGTTTAGACGTGTATGTTGTGCGTGTAGTGTGACATGATGTTTCGTGTATACAGTCGATAATCATCACCCTGATCATCTTTAGATTTCTCTGTGACACTGAAACAACCCCCTCTGTCATGCAGACAGCGTTATTACTGTGTCCATGTTCACACAGCATAGCAACAGTGTCTGTTTGTGTTGCATTTATGCAGGTGGAAGGTTGGAGGAAACTCAGGCTAATGAAAAAAAAAATGTATCTAAATCAAATTAGTCATTTTAATACACACATTTTGTGACACACAATTTGATTTATTTCTTCAACTAACTGTCAAACTATGTTTTATAGCTATCATTACATACCATTCCCTTCTTGTGGCTTCTGGCTGAACTGCTGTGCAATTTATGTACTAAAAAATCTCTTTATATGCTGTGGGCCTCTGTTTATACCCAAAATTAACAAAATAAATTTCCCCCAGGACAGTTTGGTGACTGATAGCACATTATTTCCCTCTTTTTTTTCCTGGAAAGGGGGCATCGCTCAAATACACTCAAGCCAAACTAATTTCGTATGTATTTACTAAGGAAATCAGTTTGTCTGCGAGCAGTGAGCGCATCTCAGGCTTTAAGCTCAAATTTGACAAATCTGAAATAACAAGCTCCCCCTAAAGGAGATGGCCTGAGCAGGAAACTGTGGTGAGCAATCGGAGCTTCCAAGTCCAAAAATCTGTCAGCTCAACTGATTGGTTGCATTGCCTGCACCCATCTTTCAACAGCAGCTGTCAGAAAGCACATCAACAGGAGGTTGCACTTTGTCAGTATCATAGGCCATATGTCACTCACTTAAACATCTGTCACACATCACCTCATTGCATATGTGTGTGTGTGTGTGTGTGTGTGCGCGCATTGATTTTTGTGATGTGTATGTTTTCCTGTGGGTGTTGTCACTGCAGCCCCTTAAATAGAATCCTGTGGGTAAATACTGTAAGTTGCTATATTTTTAGTGCATTTTGTGTTAACATTTAAATTACAGAAATGTTAGTTTTCATATTAAAATCTTTCATTAATTTATTTGGAGAAGAGAAACAGATTTCTTTGTAAAAAGATTTTCAGTTTGAGAAACAATCATGGCCCTTAAATAATATCTTGGAGTTGCAGATCCATGCACTAGAATGAATGCATTCAAAGCTCTTTCGGTCTGTTTCCCTTGTTCTACTGTGTGACACGCTAATATTGGATTGACCTTATAGGCTGCACAGATCTTGACATCGTTAGTTGCAACTAGCAGCAGACTCGCAGCTCAGGCCTCCTGCACTAAGCCACTGCCTCCAGACGGGTCATACAGCAGTGATAGAAAGCAGCTGCGCTCGGTTAAACAGCAGCCACGGTGGCAATAAAGACGTCAGCAACGCCGATAAGACACAGGCCACTGTGAGCTTTTACAGAGTTGTGCAACTCAGCATAGGTTTGGAGTTAGGCAAATTATCTGACTGGTGTGACGAGGGCTGTTTAAAGTAAAAAAATAAGTATGTAGAATAAAACCATGTGCGGTTCTGAATAAAGGATGTTAAAATGGTGACATTTAAAAAAAAGTGTGAGATAGATTCTACTGTAGAAAGACAGATAGGAGTGGAATTAAGTATTATTGTAGCACATTGAACAAGACAAGTTCATACAGATAGAAAATCCATCATAACTATATTACAGTACAACTGGTAAAAAAAAATCTTTTTATTTCATTTAAACTTGGTGCTAATCACACTAAAGACAAAAAGTGTGGATTTCGGTTGGTTCAGTTAGATTAGCTGTTTCTTGATCTCCTGAGGAATTTTTTTTACGGCACTGCAAATCGAGAAAACGCGTGCAAATAGGCGAAACACATGCAAACACATGCAAACAAAAGCCCCGACACACCGGAAGTTGCTCCAGGAGCAAGTAAAAATACTTTATTTTAGCATTCACTGCATACAATGGAAAACATTTTAGATTTATAAATGGATTTTTAATTTCACTCGAAGCCATTTCGTTGTGTTGTAGCTTTTTGCTGCGCGTCTCTTAATGCTGCACCTGTGTTGTCAAATTGAGGTTGTGATGAAGTAGTTTTTTTAAAATGAATTGTGTTTTCTCGATTTGCAGTGCCGTGAGTTCTCAGGGCCACCGTAATTTTCTTAGATGAACTGCTCCAATCGAATATAAAAAAGTCAGATTACACCAACCAACACTAACCTCTGAAACCTGCTGAATTACACGTACGTGGAAGCAAATGTTCTGTAATTCCCGGCCACTTTTTAACATTCTCACCGTGCTGCCGAACTCCTCATTGTTTCCGAGTCTCCGCTGAGCTTTTCCCTCTCCCACAGCCGTGATCACAGGTAAAGGATCAAGCTGGGAGGGTTTATTGTTTTTCAATACCTGCCCCCCGGCACAGTACTCAAGCCCGGGGTCTTAAATAGCCACAGAGGGTATTGATCTTCATAAGGCAGTGTTTTGTTGTTAAATAACCATGGCAGGTAATCCGCTGAAATGTCCTGACCTTTCACTCATCATTCCACCTTCGTGGGGAGGCATGAAAGCAATTCCAGTGCAGCGAGGTTTGCTGGGAGAAAGTAAATACTGTACATGTCACTTGCTGTAATGTTCGTTTGGGAAAAGTGCCTTCACATTATTGAGTGTTATTAATGACGGTGGAGGCTTTTATGAAAGGTTTGTCCCCAGCCGGCTCCCGTGTGTGATCGGGCTCCTCAGTTAGACTGATCACTTCCCTGAAGGCCTGGAGTCGAAGCGGGCGGAGAGAGAATGATTATGGATTGAATTTATGACGGCTTTCCACCGGTCTCCGAACATTTCTTCTGCTGCTATGATGAAGAAAACTTCTCTGTCTTTAAAGCCTCTATTTACTCTGCTTCTCACGGTTCAGCCGGGACTTTGTTTCTCATTAGTCATGGATGCCGCCGTCGCACTCCTTTATATCGTTGGTGAATGAGTCTCACTTTCAGGAGACGCGCAAGGCAGCCACCCCACCGTTCTCCAGAACCCGGGACCACAAATGAAACAAATAGAAGTGAAAATTCACGCTCTCCGATGGTAACAGGGAGACCACTCTCTCTCACGGGGCCCCCCTCCCAACCATAACGAGCATCAGCACACGCTGTCGGTAAGCAGTTGACAAAAATATAGTTTATTGTCCCTGTGGCCAAACTCAGTCAGCCACCGTCCTTCCTATTAGGCCATAACTCTCTCTCCTTCGCATCTTTCCTTCTTTTCTGTTTCTGTTTGCAGGCTGCAGTGTGGCCTTTCAAGCTTTCTCTCTCTCTCTGTGTGTGTGTGTGTGTGGGCGTGCATGGGTGTGAGAGGAGAACACTTTTAGCAACTGAGATCTTCCTTTGAACGCAGAGTACTAAAAAAATTCCACTTCTTTCACATTTCCTCTCACTCTTACTCTCTCCCTCTCTGTTTTGGCAGCATGGCCCTTATTACCCTCCTAATTGGATCATTTGGTTCTCCTTTGAGTGAGCTGAACAGGCCTAGTGACCCACAATCCCTCAGTGATGGCGTGCCCTATTGCCTAGTTATCACTTCGAGCTGAGGTGCAAGTTCCTGATGGCGTATCACGGTCCCACAGGAAATAAAACGAGCCGCAGAGATTTGTATCTTAAAACAGAGAGAGTCGTACATACGTCTTCCCGTGAAGAAGATAAAACATCAAATAAAGATTTTCTTAGGAAAAGAGACTTTTGGTGTCGTCTCTTGGAGACAAAAAGCCGCCATTGGTCTTTTCAAATAAAATATAATGGCGTCTGCTTATCAGTATTCCTGCCAGTGATCTTCACTCCACAAAGTGGCAGTCTGGGTTGAATGCACTGCAGAAACAGGGAGATAGGCGAGTAATGTTGCAGATAGCGCTGTTCTCACCTTTAGATAATTTTGCGTGTAGAGTGTTGGATGATTGCTGATTATCGAACCGCTTTACAGTTGATCTGAATCTCATCAGCACTTAACCTCATTGTTCCTGGAGCAGAGGTGAGAGGAATGTCAATTGGAGTGTGTCTTGTGCTCTCTGGCTGTGTTTCAGCTCCCGCTCACTCTGTCTCTCTCTCTCTCACACACACACACACACACACACACACACACACACGTTAAGGATATGTACTGCATGTGCACACACAGAGCTCTTTATCCATCTCGCAAACAAACAGAAACACACAAACACATCCTCTTTTTCCCCTCAAACACGCTCACACAGACATCCAGACTCGCTGCATGCCTATGGTACAGAGCAGACGCGGGCCCATGAAAAATGCATGTCCCTTTGCGTGTTTCATAAGAAACACTCATCGGGATTCCGTTCCCATCTCGGCTGAAATACCACACAGGAATATCAATTACGCTGGCAATTTGGGTGGCAGCGTAGGCAGGAATGGCGCCGAACGAGAATACGGGATCCGGGGTGTCATCTTAATGAGAGGGTCACTACCTCCTGCAGCTTTAGGGCCGGGTTATAAAATACACGATGGGACTTAATGTGCCAGAAATGCAACAGAGTACAGTGGTAGAATCATGATAGGATGGAAAAGAGGCTCTGGGAGAGCAAATAACCTTTCAAGGCAAAGCGGACCAACAGCTGACCTGAGAGAGGCTTCAGGCTCCGGCTGATTGCAGAGCTGTTTCACTCGGATTCCACTTTTTCTCTCAGCTTTGTAAACGAAATATTTATCCACCGTTTGAGATTGAAATCGCTGCGATTTCGATGTATTTACACTGTGCTTTGGTCCCTTGATAATTGCTATAATATATTCATGGAATGTAATTTACCTTTGGCAGCGCGGTACACTAATAAACATTTCGAGCTAAACGAGTAACACATGCATTACAATATGATAAAACTACGAGACAGTTGGCGGCATGTCAAACCTCACGGGGTAAACACAGAAATGCTATGTGCAGTATTGGCTACAGTTTTGGTTAAATGTCAACTAATCCTTCCATTTTTAGGTGTTGTGTTTTGTAGTTGTCACGCTAATTTATTCATCTGATTTGCGACACGCACCAACTTATGCTTGTGTTTGTTTCTTACCAACAGGAGAATCCTTACATGTGCAACAATGAGTGCGATGCTGCGACTGAGGAGCTGGCTCATCCCCCTGAGCTGATGTTTGACTTTGAGGGTCGTAACCCCACAACTTTTTGGCAGTCCACCTCATGGAAGAAATACCCGAAACCCCTGCAGGTCAACATCACGCTGTCGTGGAACAAGACCATCGAGCTGACTGATGACATCGTGCTGACGTTTGAGTCGGGCCGTCCGGAGCAGATGGTCCTGGAAAAGTCGCTCGATTACGGCCGGACCTGGACCCCGTACCAATTCTACGCCACTGACTGCCTGGACGCCTTCACCATGGAACCCAAAACGGTGAACGACCTCACCCAACGCACCCTGCTGGATATCATCTGCACTGAGGACTACTCCCGAGGCTACGTGTGGAAAAATGACAAGACGGTACGTTTTGAGATCAAGGACCGCTTTGCCTTGTTCGCCGGGCCTCGGCTGCACAACATGGCTTCGCTGTACGGCCAACTGGATACCACCAAGAATTTGAGGGACTTCTTCACCATCACTGATCTAAGGATTAGGCTGCTGAAGCCAGCCACTGGAGCCACCATGGTGGATGAGAACAACTTGTCCAGATACTTCTATGCCATCTCTGACATCAAGGTGCAGGGCAGGTAAGACCCTTTGATAGTAGTTATTAGGTGAATGAAACCAAGATTCAGATGGTTTTTATGAAAATGGTTTTCAAACGTTTTAAATAACCAACTTTCAGGTCTATACTACACACTTGTGTTTCTCCTGTATGTAAAAGGTTTGCTGGTGGTTTCATGGACAGCATTGGTCTGTCTTTTCCTGACTGCAGAGCTGCAAACTGTTTGGTTTAAACAGGTGAAATCAACCTTCCAAATACCTTCTCGAACAGCACAACCTATCTGAAGAGGGAGCACATATGCACCCAATGTCCTTCATTGAAATTATTAAAATGAGAGGGGATTATTAGCAGCAGCAGCAGCAGCTCATTCTAACCAAAAGGAATTCATCAGTGCAATTAGCCTGTAGACTTTGCTTCAGTTATCCAGCCCTGGTCTAGACTAACTTCTTTTTTGTCAGCACTTTT
This sequence comes from Channa striata, assembly GCA_033026295.1. Lineage (NCBI taxonomy): Eukaryota > Metazoa > Chordata > Actinopteri > Anabantiformes > Channidae > Channa > Channa striata. Next base: position 14,970,310 of record CM065185.1, on the reverse strand, counting down.
TTCATTCACACACACTCCCTAACTAATGATGGCAACTGCCATTTGACCCGTAGGGAGCAGCTTGGGACCTGGTGTCTTGCCTGAGAGCATTTTGACACAGGGCCAAGAGCGGAGTTGAACCACTGACCCTTTGGTCTGCAGATGACGGCTTCATTTGAGCTTTAAGGTTTGATAGCGGGACTGTTCATCAAAACTTGCAAAAAATCTGACCCGATGTCATTAACACGCAACTACAATGAGACAAACGTTCTGCTATTCAGACGGTGCCACAGTCCAAATATGAATAGATGAATGGAGGTGACGCACCGAGTTTTAATAGCAAGGACTGAGAACTGAATGAACAACAACAGGTGGTTAAAATTTCACAACACAAGCAAATCAATGCCTCCCTGTCTTTCGCCTAATTTTTTCTCAGTTTGGCCGCTCACACGCTTCTCAGCTTCAGCCCTGCACCAAAATCCTGTTTCTATAATGAGTCAAAACTAGAGAAAATGGGGCAGGCTTAGCATAGACGGAACTCTTAAATTACTTATTATAACCCTAATTGACAAGGACAGGGGGCTGAGATTGCCTCGTGGGAGCTGTGGTAAGGAGACTTAATGTGTATCTTTACATTTTTTATTGCAGACACACATCAAGATTTCACAGACGTGTGAATCAGATTTAGTGAAATTGTTTTGCCTCTCTTCAGTCATAAAAGGTAACACCTTTCGTTTAAATCCAATTTGATAATTCAACAGCCAATTATGTCTGTCTGTTATTTGGTGCTAAACAAGTAGTGAAAAATGACTATAAAATTGTATTGTTTTTGTCTTTTTTGCTGGAAACAAGGATAATAAAATCATACATGTGTAGCCAAGTAAACTAAAATAATATTGGATTTACAGTAAAAAAAAAAGGTTTGCATAACACTGAGTAAGAACTGCAGAGCTGTTTGATATTAGAACAACCACCTTCATATTACACCTCCCTCTTTGATCCATTGTTAATCTAAAGAATATTGACTGCTGCAGCTTTGAAAGGAGAGAATTCAGTTTTACCCGGCTGAATTTTTTTTCACTCAGGGTAAAAAGTCACGGTTGTCTAATTTTCCCACTTTAAAGCTTACATTTTCGGAAAACTTAAGAAGACTCCCAGTACATATGTCATCAACACAGCTTGCAATGCTGCGGCGCATCATATTTTCTGTGAGTCATAACAATGCCCCTGCAGTTTTTAGGGAATGGAAACATTGTTGTTTCATGACGCATGGAAATGGCCCACGCGATGGTTGTAAAGCCTCTACAGCTGCTCTCCAAACGGGACCTGTGTTGCTCGCTGCATTTGGTTTATGTGAGGATAACTGGCTTGGTAATGACCCATCAGATGGGCCCTAGGTGAATTGAAACAGTTAGTCCCTAATTAGAATTCAGTCGACTTCAATGGCAGATTAGAACCATTAGCATGTTGGCTAATTGGTAGGAGACTAATCTTGTAATTAAGAGCATTTGCAGCTGATTAAATGCTAATCATCAGGGACACATCAGTGAAATGTGGAGACATTCAGAATTGCCAAGCTGTGCTTCCAAATTTAGCCCTGCCCTGTTTAATAATGGGCAGATTCATGGTTTAATCTGAACAGGCCACAATTGTAGCTTTAAATAACTCGAATTCAGACATGTCTGGAATTTTTTTTGTGTGTGTGTGTCGTTTTGCAAAACGTGAGCTATTATGACTGGCAGGGGAAAAAATCGAACAATAATTCAGATGCTTGATGTCTTTGATCACATGCCGTAACACGTTTTTTATGATGTTAGCATGCGATACTCCCAGTTCGGGCCTAACAGAGAGACATAGCCAACACGTTGTGCAGTCAGACACACTCCTCCAATTTTCACACTCACACTACTGTAAACATGAATTGATGAGTTCTAAATTACAAGACGCGCTACCCAGCATAGAATAGCATCTCCCACAGATATCTTATTTCGCCATTCATTAGAAAGAGTAGCAAAAGGTTGGATGGGAGGAAAATAAGCTATTTTGCCCAATTTTCTATCCTGCCCCTGGACATCAAATTCAATTTTCCACCAAAAGTTTGCAGTGAGAAAGAAAAGAAAATAAACATACAATTTCTGTCCAGAGGTGGATCAGTAACTCACTTGAAAGCTGGTGATGGAGGCGGGTGCGGAGACACTGATTAGAGTTCCCTCCAGTCACAGCAGCCGTCTGGCTACAAGCAAATGTAAAAGCCTTATCAGAGAATGGCCATCCTGTCGGAGAATTCCCGGAATGCTCCGTAAATGCTGGTACACTTCCACTCACTTCCAGCTGGATTTCTGCAGAGTCAGGAAACCTGCCGACGCGTTCAGGAATGTGAGGGGTCTGAACAAAGACTGGCACATTACTGCGTGAACGGTTCGGTCTCAGCTGATGTTTTAGAAACAAGTTTCATTGCAAATTGAACGGAGAGCTTTAAAAAGATTAAATACAAATTTGGTACAATTGTTATTCATCAAAAAGTTTTTATAAAAACCTGAGAGGATCTTTCCTGCAACAATCTTTCCTTAACTTCAAAGGCATCAGTTGTTTCCTTCGTGCATCTGCATTAAAGCGTCACGCTGTGGCCGACAGCAGCGAAGGAGATGCCATGTGGACTCTGCGGAAACTGGCCACTTCTGTTTACTGCCACAAATTCCTTTTGCCAGCAGTGATAGGAGCACAGACAACAGGAATATGTTCAGTAAAGTTTTACTTATCTCCCACTTTCCGCCAAGCGTCATCTAGCAAAGCCATCGCCTCTGAACCGCCCACTGTCCCCCACAGTGAATGAAGCAGCACAAGTCAGTGTCTATTGCCGCAGACGAATCTCACAGCGAACGTATAATTTATGGAATTAACAAATTGCATCTAAAATAAATTCAGCATCCAATCCTACCTGAAGCATCATTTGACATGTTCACATCTTTCTCCACCGTGACAACTTCCTACAGACAATGTGTGAGGCAGGAATTTATGCACAACTTGTGTCTACAAACCTTTAATGACTGCGGCTCATTATCTGTAGACTCTTGGAAGCCATTGCAGGGAATCTGCCCGAGGCAGGTTGAAGCAAAGCAGACAAACCAATAAAAGTAAATAATGTTTCCTTCAGAAATAAATCCTGGTGAGCTTCAGGTGCTGAACATGACAACACAAAGGAAGCAGAGTAGATTTCTCTTTTAATAATCATAGAATTGTTACAGAATGCAAGTTTATAAAACTGGATTTACAAAGCTTGGAATCACATTACACTCGGAGTGACACGTCTTCCTGTAGAGGCATCTTGTCGGCTACAAACCGACGGGTGAAAAGAGGCATAAGGGGGATTTTTTCACCTCTGCTGAGCAGAGTCGGAGTGGGGGGGTTAGCCACGGTATTGATTTCTAATGTTATTCCACATCAGCGGAAAACAAAAACCTTGAACCGTGCAGCCTGTCCCACCTTTCACGTCTCCCTCTCCATCGTTCCTCACTTATTGATCAGATGTCTGCTCATTAATTAAGACATGACCACTGGCGGCTGGAAGCGCGGTCAGAGCTGCACATCTGCAGAGCTGCAGCAGGGCCTGAGAATGAGAGGCAGTTAATCCATAAGTGCTAATGTGCTATTTTTCTCATCTACCATGTCATTCCCTACCCCCCCACAACCTTTTATCATGTTTTTTTTTTTACTACCTCACCACTTAGCCGATATTCAGGCACTGTGTCAACGTAACAACTGTCCAACAAAATGTGGGCTGTGCAAGATCAGTGTTGGCTGATTATAATCTCCAATTTCTGGATACAGAACCCCAGGAAAACAGGAATCATATTTATTTAAACACAAATAACAAGTAACTATCATTAACGTCCTCAAGTGAACTACAAACGATCCATTTTCATGTTGTAATCACAGAATGAGCTTGTTATTGCATAAATACGTGAAATAATGACATAGAAATTTCTGCTGCATTACAACTAGACAAGCCTGAGTTTAAGATGAGCAGGAGGAAACAAATACGCAGCCACTACTCGTGAAGACAGACAGTGAGTTCCACACACAGCAACTCATGTCATTACATTAAAAGCAAATGTTTGAAGGTCTAATTCTCTAATTACAAAACAAGAGAATGTAGTGATTACACCACTTAGAGATCCACGAGGGTGAAAACGCTTAGTGACACATTAGGACTTTGGAATATCTAACATTAGCATGACTGCAGGCTTATGGTAATAAGAGAGATACGTTTCATTCCCCAAGGACCTTCTGTGCTGACAAATATTAAACAAAAGCAAACTTCAAAAAAAAAAAAATTATCCCCAACCCTCCCTCTGAGGTATACATGAGTTATTCAAAGGCAATTTGGAAACAAAAGAATGATAGTTTTTGAAAATTTACTCCTGTTTTATGCTGCACAATGTTCCCCCCCGAGCCACAGACAAAGTCGGTCTCTTCCTCTCCCAGTGGGAAACCGAGGCTCATAAAAGTACACCCTCACACACACACACACACACACACACACACACACACACACACACACACTTCAGCTGAAGCTTGTACTTAAAGGAGTCTCAAATTGCAGCACCTCCTGTGCACACGATGGGCATCACTACCCGCAGAACCATATACAGGAAACCCTGAAGGAGCCAGTGTGTGCTTTCCAGTCACGTATAGAAAGAGCTTGTGCTCTTCTTTTACACAAACGGCACTGGGATATCCCTTTGTCTTAAAGAGATAATCGTTTCATTATCTTTTCATACAGTATCTCTTCACTCCATCTCCCAAGCTTGTTCAGAGATGGAAGTTCCAGGCGGGACAAAATGCAGCGGGAGGAAATCGGAGTAGACGGTGCCCTTGAGTAGCTCAGGGGAATTTGTTGTTGATTCCTGTTTAGCAGTTTTCAGGTTTCCTACTTTTCAGCCTGTTGCAAAGTTGAATGTTCTGGTTGAAAGTGAAGAAGTCGTTGTTCTGGCAGCGTGCCCTCCTCACCTTGTTATGTCCAGAACCGAACCGCTGTCATCCTCAGCTTGCACTGTTTCTCATTATCCGAGTGAGTTTCCTCACTCCGATTCGTCAGCTGAAAACGAAGTAGCTTCTGTTAAGGATGCAACGTATAGTTTACGTGTGCACATGAGGATTTATTTAGGACACGAGGATTTACTTATGGCTACGTGGAGATTTGTTAAAATAAATTCTTAAGATTACAGACTGAAATCTCTCTGATTCACTGTAACTGAAAAATTAGAGGCCAGTACTTCACTGTTCATGGTGTTAAACTAAAGCCCTGCTCTTATTCTTCAACCTTTGGACTCTTATGCAAAGAATATTTCAAATGAAAATTTCATATCCACATGGGGGCAAAGAAAAGTGAATGTTAACACCTATAGAAGAGTATAAATTACCTAGAAACTGTTCAACTGATGAATATTATTTTTAAATAAATATAAGCTGATCTTGGCCTCTCGTGCATTGAAGAAATTGCATTAATAAAATTCACTGCTAATAAGAGCAGAGATGATACAGTTGGCTGTGGGGGGATCTTGCACCAACAATTAAACAGTTGTAAACTTTGTTTCATCATAAAGCAATAAATGGATTTAACATATGCAGTCAATAAACATGACATGGTCATTTTTTCCCCACTGGACTGAAATCATTCTTGTTGCTCCTTTAAAACGCTGCATGCCGGTCTTTGCCTTCACTTAACCATATGTGCCCACAGATACAAGGCAACCCAGCACACACACACACACACACACACACACACACTGGCTCTTACCAAGCCCGTGCCCTGTGAACCATGACAGCTGTAGCCGTCTTGATTGACAGAGTTTGAAAGTCAGGTTCAAGTGCAGGTTCACGCGACCCCCAGCGTTCCTCCACCAGCACCATAAGGTGCTCTCCGGCTCTGCCGGCGCCTGCTCACTTATCTTCCACCAGATGTCTGTCACATGCTGCAATGTTTTCTGCCACTCATCTCCCCGTCTCCAGCGTTTAATTAGTGCTCATTAAGGCTCAGGCTTTCTTTGTAAATAATATATGGGTGCCAGAGAAAGTACATCACCATAAGCTGCCTCTGGAGGGCCAGCAGCTATGAATAGTAAAATCATCAGCGTGTCCTTTTTCCACAGCTTTAGTTGCAAAGGAACAGACGAGGTTGCTGTGGCGTTGTGAGGCACGTTCCTTTGCATTAAAGAGTTAAAGCGTCACGTGGTAACACTTGCACGCTTCACACAGCGTGCAGATGTCCTCTTATTGCCATAGTAATATGTCTTCCCATTGGCGATTTCTTCACGGGTGCCGCCCTGTCTCAGCAGCTTACATCACACGAAGGAGACGGCCCTCCGCCACGAAGTCTGAGGTGGGACGAGGGGGGTGGACATTACCATACTGTATGCCTTCATCTATGTACAACCTCAATAATAAGCCCTGTCATTGAAACAAATCACAGGCTCTCAGTAGCAGCGGGCCGAGCCACGCGAATTCAAATTTCATTTCGTCTCGGCAGAAAATTGGAGCAGGGGGAATGAACTTGTGATCCAATCCTAATATTTCTCCAACAATTTGGGGAGCCCTGGCGGGGCTGCTTTATATTTCGACGGGGGATGCAAACAATTTGCTTGAGATGTATTACATTATACCTCGAAGAATGACAAAATTGGCCACAGCACAGAGCGACGAAAACGAGCCTAATCGGACTCTTCAATTTCACGGTGACACAGCTCGGTGTAATGAGGTGACTCTGTGATCCTCCCCTCTCCTCGTGAGAAAAACTTCAACGCCATCCAAAATGTAAAGAAATGCTGCCAAAGTCATTATGTTGGCTGGATTGGTCGTGTTCCTGCTCAAATTACTGTTGTTCATGTTGGATTTTCTTTTCCTTATGCCCTGCAGCTGTGGGTTATGGAGTTTGCGGTAGGACGTGCACTTTTGCATTATCAACACTTCATGGACATTGCTATTTTCCATATATAAATCACTCATTTGAACCCAAACATTTTAAAGTCAGGTTTTTAACTTTGGTGCCCTTTTACCTACATTCATTTCATTTTTATTTTAACAATAATTTATGCAAGATATTTTATAAATTTGTGCACACGTGAGTAATTTAGTGTATTCCAAAGCAGCAATCAGATTACACTGAACATGTCCCCCTAGCATCCATTTATCCAGTTCCGCTGTTTTTATTCCTTAAAAATGATGTATGTAACAAAAGTGATAAAAAATTCATGAAAATGTAAAAAGAAAATGAAATTAATCTAACGTGAAGAAAATTAATTATGGTGAAAGCTGTAAAGACAGTTGCAAACACATTTTAAGAAGTGCAAACTGGAGCAGTTCTCAAGCTTTAGGGGAGTCTGTTCATAACAGAGCAGCATATGAAATGCATTTGGATCCAAAAGCATTGAGTGCTTTATGAACAAACAGTGTATAAAGATTTCCTTTTAAAAAATCAAGGCTTTCACAGGAGGCCAGCGCCAGGATCTAAGAACCGGACAGATGTGATCCACTTCATTTATAGCTGTGGTGTTGGAGCCCTCACAAACAGCTACTGTCTGAATAAGAGACAATTACAGTAGTGAAGCCTGTAAAAGATAAATGCATGGACAAGTTTCCTTTCTACTGTAAATTGTGATGAGACGTGGGACCTTTAGACAACCAAAGGCTGATTTGGTAATTAGTACAAATTTGAGTTCTTGCTCGGCTTGACTGAGCACACGACTGTTCTTAGTCATTTCTAAAACAATGTTATATTTGCACATTTATTCACAGTAGATCATGTCTCTTATTTGGCCTCGTAATATGATTTATTTATTTCCCCATAACTGAGTAGCAGTTGTCAAATGCTCCCGTCTTCAAACAGTCTGTTAAAATTCCCGACAGTGTTTAACTGAAAGACATAACAGCAAGAGACAGAATCGCTCTAGTAAACACGGCGGCAGCAGGACGAACTTCCTGTTTTTTAAATGATGCTCTCCTGTTTAGCTGCTCCATTAGCTCACATGACACAGCAGCTATTCTGCTCGTGTAAGAGGAATCAGACAGCCTCTCTTTCCCTCCGAGGGCCCGGCAGGTTCTCCTGGTTTGTCCAGGAGGAAACACATTGACATTCATCTAAAACTTTCAGCAAGGCCAAAGTTTCCCTCAACAGCCTTGATCCTTCCATATCTGTCAAAGTCATCACTGGTCAGGATAAGCGCCTTGTAAAGGAAAGTTTCGGGAAACTCTTAGTATGTATTTATACAGCATGGAAGCACATTACAGCCTCTGACCATGGGCAACCTGTGTGAGAAACAGGTGAGGAACAGGGCTGAGGGAGAGCGGTTCGCTCAGTCGGTCTTATCATCCAGAGCGGCAGTGATGGGCTAAATCTCCAATGGAAGGAAGAAAGACAAGTGGTTTAGATTTTATAATACAGCACAGCCATCTCACCTAAAACAAAACAAAAAAAAAATCAAGAAATCTGCATGAATATTGGCAGGATTTATACCATTTTACTGGAGTTTCCTTTCTTCTAAAGCAGCAGAGCAGTGCACGGACATTTTAATTTCCCGCCCTTCATCGGTGCGTGTCCTGGTCCTGTGGGATTCTTCGCACTGATACCCTGACCCAGGTGCCTCCGCAGAGGGAGAAACACGTACCTAAGTTGCATTTTAAGCGACAATGTGGTGTTTCATAAAACAAATACATTGTAGTTTGTTAGTGAGCATCAGCCACTGTTCAGATGAAATATTCTCACATTCAAAGTAGCATTTGAGGCACAGTCCATAACTCACCTCAGAGCCACTGGTGGTGATTTTCAGGTGAACAAACATCTGGACGTTAAATCTGAGTTAAAAGTTGTTGTTTATGGATGCACAGGTGTTTCCAGTTATTCTCACTGATTGGACTTGAATTCGGGTTGACGTTGGGAAGAGTAAATGCAGCAATTATGAAAGGTCAGCGACATCAGCAGACGACCTTTGTAAATGTTTGGTAATAAGTGAACTCTTGTTGTGATGGGCGTCCATATTGAACAACTCTAAAGATCCCCAACATTAGCTCATGATGTGTAGAAAAGAAATCACAAAAACCTTCCCGACGTTTCCCAGAAACTGGTCCGTAAACAGACTTCCTGTCGTGGTTCTACATGCCCACAACAGTGTGAGCCAGTGCTGTTCCATTCAAACTGCACAACCTTTGACAACAATTAATTAAAGCTTCATAAGGTCACATTGGCATCAGACAGATGTCGAGCTGCGGTGGAACATCCGATTTTCTTCTCATTCTGCTCCTTTTGAGTTGCAGAGTCTAATTAGAAGCGATCCAATTACACGCCACTGACGTATTGAACAAAAAATAATAACGTAAACATAAAAAGAGCAGTTTCATCCTTAATTTTGCCCATTCACATGTGAGGCCGCTGATTTGGCCAGCAGAGGTCACCACTTTTAAGATGAATAATTTTCAACATGATTGATTTCGTGCTTCAGTATGAAGCGGCAGTCCACCATTCTGCTCAGCAAACATGCAGAACATGCAAGCTGGGCCAATCAGAGAGGACTCGAAGAATCGAGGAACTCGAACTGAAGGAAACCAGTGCCTACAGACCCATAATTGGAAAGTGTAGCTATTTTTGAAGTTCTAAGCGTTTAAGCAGAACCTGGGAATGAAAATATAACCCCAAAATTATGCATAATATGGCCTCTTTAACAGACAGCAGGCTTCCCTGTTAACCAGGAGAGTAGACACGTTTTTATCCAAATGTGCTGAAGGACAAGACAGCGAGGGCAAAATGTTAAAAGATGCTTTCGATTATTCACCACCAAATGTAAATTAATGCACGTTTCCACCCTTTACACTTACACGCATAATAAGGAAGAGTGAATATTTGATTTTTTATTATCAGGGGCCATTACACTATTGCAGAAGAAGACACCAACATGCTGGATGCATGTTTAGGCACATTCATATCACACTCTGTATATTTCACACTGGTTAAGGCTGTTTCTACTGTCAGGTTACGTTATTTTACACCAACTTTTTCATTTTAGCCTTTTTACAATTTTTTTTTCAATAGGTATTTTTCCTTCGTGCCTGTTTTCAATGCACAAAAAGAAAATGTGACCAAGACCGGCTGTTTGAAACACACCAAATATCTCCTTTCCCGTAACGGGGTTTGTGAAGGATCTTCCAAGTTCACAGGACATTGCATTTGCATTTATTTTAGCTTTCATAACCAGAACTTCTCACTATTCAAACATTTATGGCTTGACATCAAGTTCACTATAATTTATTGGTTATGTGTTTGCAAAAAATGTATGTATATTATTCCTCAGCATTCCACAATTAACCTCAGGGATAAATGCTGTACAGAGGCGAAGATTACGCCGCAAAAACGCACCTTATTCACTCAGAGTGAAAGGCTTGATTACTGCAGACCAGCAACATTAATTTACAGTCATTTATCTTAAGCAAGACGTGCACTAACAAACTGGGGATTTTTATTTTAAAGTCACTGCAAGGTTCAACTTGAAAATTAGAAAAAGAAAGTTTCCCTAACCTGTCAGTTCAAGGCTCTCCCACTTTCTACATTTAACGAGTTCTGTGCACCTCTCTTGTCTTGAATCAGAGATGCTAGGAGCTGTCACGAGGAAGAAAAGCTGTGTTAGACATAGTGAGCCTGTCAACACAGTGCCAAGCAGCCAGGAGAAGCCAAGGTTAGGCAGCAGCCAGACGAGAAAATGCAGGGTACTGCTGCTGTCTACCCCGGCATATCAACATCGACTAGACCCCAATCTGGATTCATTCGGCGGTACATTAGTAGCGTGCACGTTCACAATTCATGTCTGTATCACGGTAGTAAGTGGCTGCAGCAGACGCGTTTGCTATAGCTGATGTCTATTTTCTTCGGTGCAAGGGTTAAAGGAGGCGATATACTTATTTGCTCAGGTTGCGAGATATCTGTAAGGTAGAAGGTAATCGGGCTCAACGAATTTGTTTCATAAAGTGTTCATTTCATAAAATCATATAATTCAACATCAAGGTATTTCCAGAGGTAATATCCTGGTTACTAACACACCTCACTGGGATCAATTGTCACTGAAATGACTTAATTCCAAGTGTAAGATGTTGACAACATGTTTGGTGGATTATCCAGCATATCCGGAACATTTTGTTCTGAACAATGACGCCGCTCTTCACTTTTTAATGCTGTGAGCGATGCTTTTCAATCGGCTCCACGGATTGGGCTGAAGACACAAACTGCATCTCAAAACCTGAATAGAAAAGCATCTGCTCGGGTAGAAACCATCTTTATTAAGTGCAACCCCAAAGGGCGTTTGCGCGAGCAACTTATAGGTCTTTACGGTAAAATATGTTTACCTTGGTGCCTGATAATATTAGAAAGGGAGCAAAGGACAAAGTCAGGAAATATAAGTCAGAGGAGGACGGCTGGATAGATTGATAAACAAAGCACTGGACTCAGGAGACTGCTTTTCATTTCCGGTGTCCAACCAATAGTATCAACTGACCTTAACAACCTCAACAAAGCACTTCGTTTAACACCAATCTTTATATTTTCCTAAACTTCGAGCATCACGTCTGTGCCTAAACCTTCACCACGGCAAAATGGCCAGTTATTTTTCTTTTTCTTTTTTTTCACTCACAGATGAACATCTCGTGCCGTCATAGAGGCACAATTTCCCCAAAAATCTCCTATGATTAACACCGACAAACTGAGCGTCTGTGTCTGTACGTGTCCGTGTCTCAGCCGTGAGATAGACTGGGTGTCCTGTCCAGGGTGTACCCGACCATTCGCTCAATGACAGCTGGGATTGGCTCCGGCACCGCTGCCGTCCTTTAAATTAACTCATTCTAACGCCTTTTATTCACTTAAAACACTCGGATAGACCTACGCCATAACATTATTCATTTCATTGTCTCTACGAGTGTCTTTACACCCAGCTAAAGGCACACAGTTACTGGGAAGGACAGAGGAGCGAGATGTCTCCTGAGGCAGGGTCACTTGTTTGGATAATGGATAATACCAATTGCTTTTGGGCTGAACACAGGATAAAAGGTCGTTAAAGCTTTATGAAATGTGCCTTTGTAACGGCGCCGTTCAAAAGGCTGGACATACCGGGGATCTCTTTCCTCTTGTGACCCAAACTGGGGACAGAAAAACTCTTTGATTTCAATATGACAATGCCGGCGGCAAAAGCATCACATCCCTGTGCTCCCCCGAGTCCACATCCTCTATCAGCGTGCTACCCGCACAGGTTGGGCCAGATGATCCAGATTTTGCTGGTTTTTAATTAAGTGGAAGGTCAAATCTCATTGCTCTTGACTTCAGGGAGCTGCTGCCGTCTGGATGGCAGAAGAGCTACACCCAGTCATTAATTTTATGGAGCAGGACTTTAATTGATTAAAAAGTTAAGGACTGCGGGGAATGCGTGGTAAGAGGCGCGAGCATTCATTTGCTGTGATGTGGCCTGCTATTCATTCCCATCTATTATGGTGGAAATACTGGGAGATCAGAGCGAACATGGGGAAAGATGGTGATTCTCTGTTCGATGAAGATAGGCCATTGTTTTCACTTCACTGTTACTGTGGAAATCAGGAATTGCAAATAATAATTCCTCTTCTCTGGCTTCATCATCTGAAGCTTGAGTGAGTCATGACTCATTAACCTGCACTAATATGTGAAAATGTAAAATTATGATTTTTATTATTATGTTTCAAATTGCTGTGCCATTTTCAGTTGGGGGTGAAGTCCATAATAACTGCACTTAAGTAAAACTATAACTAAACAAACAATGTACTCTAGTAAAAGTAACTGCTGAAATTTAAAATGAGCTCTATTTAACTTAAATGATTGTCTCTTTCTTTTCTGTCGACTATTAAGTTTGTGGGGACAGCAACTAATTAATGATAATAGACATAAGTTATTGGTTGAAGTGGAATAACAACATGATCTGATGGTTTTATTTCTAAACTCATGTCAAGTGAGAAGAAGAGGTTGGAAATAGGAACTTCAACTTCAGGAAGCCAAAGAGTAACATTACTGCACAGCAGCTAATAACTGCTCCATAACTAAAGTATAACCAGTCGATCAGAAAATGCTATATATATAAATATATATAATCACGTGGCATGTGTGTTTTGAATTCATCATTGTATTGTATATCTGTCCGTTTGTTCACCCACTCGTACATTTGTAGAGTTGGATTTTGAAATGCTGTTAATGTCAAAAACACTGCAGAATTCAGCTTGACAGGAAGTAGTATTCTTAGGGGCATGTTACCAGATGTCTACTTGACTTTTTCCACTGACTTTTTACCACAGCTTATCAGCTACGGTATAGATTCCCTTGTTTCCCGCAGTTATCTTTCATTAATGCGAGATGTCACAGTAAGGCCAGGAAGTCAATTAGAATGGATGTATTTCTGGCTGCTGCTGTCATTTCTCTGTCTCATGTTCACTGGTGATTGTAGGCAACAGATACCCTGTTCCTCCATCTCAAATGGGAGAAATCTTCCCCCTGAAGCACTTTGTAAAAACAAACACAGGCATGATGTGAAACCCTGAGCCGCCCAAACCCTCGGGGAGGTGTACTGTGTCAGATCCTCCCGACGGCTCCCTCCCAACCCTTTCTTTATCAAGTCCCCAAACTCCCAAGAAGCGGAGGTCACCGATTGTAACCTCTTACCCTCTCAGGAATAAAATCAAATAGAGAGATTTATATTTGGCATGCAGCTGGAAAATGAAACTACACTATCTCACGTGACAACAAACAGCCTGTTCCTCCTCTGATAGAGCCCCTCACCGGCGGTAAACACAACACTGACTGAAGCGAGACGGGTTATATTCGGAGAACGTCCAATTTGCTCGCTCCTCATCCCGGTTGTCGGACCAACAGATGTCAGACTCAAAGTGCTTCTTGAGAATACAAGCGCAGTCGTTCCGTGCGGTCAGAAGAGGCGCAGGTTTAGTTGAGTATTGCGAGCCATCAGGGCTTCTCTCCTCTCTTGTCAGGAGGATCTGTCAGCCCTGCCACAGTTCTAATAAAGCAGCTCCTCCAAACAGCAGGGTGTCCTGCTTCAAGGCTCCCTTGCCAAATAACACTAACTTTGAAGAGACAGGGAAAAAAGATCATCTCATCTCTCTATCAGATCCCTCTTTTGTGCTCAATTTAAGACTCTGACAGAGTGCCTTTCAATTAGTCCTCAAAGTAGCTAAAGTGACCCTATTCGCAGTTCTGCGCTCTCCACGGGGGCACACAAATGAGGCCTTGTTTTTTAAAAGGAGCTCGTAGCAAAGCTCTGCGGAGGCACGATCCAAATCGGATAAACCGCCAGGATTTCAATTTTCTGTTGTCAAAATTTCGGAAGATACAAATCACGGGCATAGTTGCTTTGTTATTTCCTCGACGAGGTATTGATCCAGCGGGTCCAGAATGATGCAGATACATGTCTCTGTCTTTTGTTGTTCTCTCTCCGTCTCAGGTGCAAGTGCAACCTGCATGCCAACAGCTGTGTGTTTGACAAGGGGAAGCTGGGCTGCGAGTGTGAGCACAACACCACAGGGTCAGACTGCAGCCGCTGTAAGAGGCACTACCACGGAAGAGCCTGGAGTGTGGGCTCGTACCTGCCTATACCCAAAGGAACTGCAAATATATGTACGTATGTTCATATTTCTATACCGTTCAGTAGATAAAGGTTGGACGTGCAGCTAATTCACTAGTAATCATCGATCTAATAAAGATCCCATTGCACCATTTCCAGCACGGTGTCTTACAGTGACCCGTGACAAACGTGTTGCATGTGTGATCATGTGTTTGATTGTTTTGTGGAAAATGCTCGCGGGTTTCCTGCGTTCAGTATCACAGTGAATGCATCCAGCGCTTTCACTGAATTTACTGTTCCCATTTCAACTCCGTGACAAGTGTACGCTAATGCTGCGTATTTTTCGGCCTGTTCGCACGGTATCTCAGAGGCAGAAGGTGCTCTTTTGCATTATCCCTATTATAATCTTGGACAGGAGCTGAGTCACATTCATCAAATCCCGTGCCTGAGGCAGGGGGCTCATTGCCTCAATAAATCTAATGCAGCCACTCAGGGATGTGGTGGTGGACGGCCAGGCGAGGCCAGATGGTGGAAGATCTAACCCTCTGGTCCTCCATTCGCACTCATTCAGCTTCGTGTTCAGACACAGTCTACTGGGACTGACAGCAGGTTTTTCAGATGCTCTATTTGATTGTCTGAATTCTCAGACGTGGCGCTCTGATTAGATTTGTACAGAGATATGATATTGCCATCGATCCACTGATATTGTGAGTAAATTTGCGCAGTAACAGCGCTTTTCCTTTCTTTCCTTTGGGCTAGCGCTTGATGATTAAGTGGAGAATTACCCAGTCATTTGTAATCAATTGTGTGTGTGTGTGCGCACGCACGCGTACGTGCACGCGGGGGCATGTTTGCATGCACCTCTATGCGCATGCATCACATTTGATTTCGCGTGGGTGTTTGTTTGTAGGAATGTGTGTGAACTCTAAGGAGATATTGCTGGATTTATCCCTGCACCTCTTCTGTGTTATGAGCCTCCCTGCAATGTGGTGCTCAGCGTCAGATTGACAGGCAGTTATTAAAAAATCCAATACTTGGCCGCATCTGCACTGAACTGATGAAACCAAGGTCTAGCCATATCAAAAGCAATATTAGCACTTGTTTGGCAGTGGCATAAAATGCAATAATGTTGCACGGGGAAGTGACGTAACAGTATTGGTCCCCCAGGTGTTGAATGAACACACTTTTGTCTTGAATTATTCTTATTTCTCTCATAGGTAAAGTCTAGGCCTTGTGACATGCCTTTATCCATTATGTGAAGCTCATATTTCCTATGAGGATATTAAACATACAGTCCTTGTATCAAGATAAATATGCTGAACATGCAAAATGTAATTATAGTTTAATAGCTTTCATTTGTCATCAAGTCTTCCTCCTTAATCAAGGAAGTCATTTATCTTACAGGTGGCAACTGGGCAAGGTCTATTACATATTCAAATCCCCGCACATGCAGATATATGGACATGCATGACCCTTCATCTAATGAATTACAGACCGGAAAGAAGCTCTGTGTTCCTGTGGGCCATAGCTGTCAGCAGCAGAGTGACTGAAAGTGATTCAAATCCAAGGTTTCCCTAAAAAAAAAAAAAAAAAGAGGAAGTAGAAAACTCTGTGACTCGCCCGCAGAGCAGAAGAGGAATCACTTCAAGAATTATGTTGACAGTCCACTTTGCAGGGACCGTCAGCTCGTCTTGTGCTCCGAAGCCGGTTCACAGGTTAAGAGGCGCTGGGCTGAGAGTTTGATCAGACTGTACAATGTGTTTGTACTACGAAGGCCCGTATTGTTTGCCCTCCCATGTCTTACCCAGAACAACTAGTGGTTAAGAATCGCGGCCTTGCTTACTCGCAAATTGGAGCGTAAAATCCCGTGACGTTCCAGCCGCTGCTGTGTTGTGGTCTTGCCAACAGTTGTTGTGACAGCCCCAAACTGGTAATAATGTGATGAATGGGCTGCAAACAATACGGAAACGCCACGGAAACATAATAACAGAGTGACTAACAGAAGAAAAGAATTGGAAATTGCCCTAATTGTAGAGTAGGATTCACCTGCTGATGGGAATAATATCAAACCAATGCACCAAAAATGTCTTTCGCTCTACTGCCTTTAGTTTACACACAGGCGAGGATTTCCACGTGCTGCCAAACTGTGAGCGTCAGGATTTTAGACGATTGTCACACACGTCCACACCAACAGCTGTGTTGCAAACATGCTCACGAATGAACAGGCGGATGAAAAGACATTTTTTATAAGCTGAGTTTGTATTCTGTTGACATTTCTGCACTGGTAGGAATGTTATCATCATCTTCAAGAGAAGGCAGGCGTTGTACCATCCAGTGGTCAGGGTCTCTGCGAACAAATGTACACACTGGAGAGCGGTTGGGTAAATGTTAGTGAACTATTCAAGGCAAAGTGAAATAAGTCGACATTATGATGAAACACTGTTTGTTTTGCTCTTTCTGCAGGTGTCCCCAGTAATCACGGACCAGTGCGTAAGTTGCTCACACTTTTTTAATTGGCATGCTAAAAAATGGGCTTCCTCCCTCAGTGATGACTAACCCTTGTTTGGCTAATGCTGCTGTTAATGTTGTTCATGTCGTTGACTAATGAGAAATTGTGTTGTAAATGACCATTGCTGCTTATCAGTGTTTTCCATCCATAAAAAAAAAATTCCACCCGTACACAGCATTAACAACTACATCACTAACACTTGCATCTCCAAAATCGACGTTTGTGAAAGCAGAAAATTCCCTCAGGGCATTATTATAATGGTTGGCAGAAGCGTTCACAAACAAACTTCCTCAATCAAATAACAAAATATTAATCTCGGGTTAAGAGAAAAAAACCATGTCTCCATGTTTTATCCCATTGATTACACATCATATACTGATCAGCCACAACATCAAAACCACGGGGAGGAGTCTTCATGGGAAAACTATAACGCTTCCAATGAGCGGCAGGGGCCAGAACCCACAGCACATCACAGCTTGCTGCATGTGGGGCCGCCTTTGCCGAGCCCTGTCCATCACCACATTAAAAGCCATGAAGAAACTGCAGGAGTCCTGCATGTTTAGGCCAGTGTATCAGCAGGCGCAGCAGACGATGGTTCTTCTCTTCTTTACTAGAATATTTGCTCTAAGCCCACAGACAGATATTTGCCCTGAGCAAGAGAACAGAAAACCATATTTTATGAAGACGTGGTTCCCACCGTGAATCCCTATGCATGTTGATGCCTGAAGGTGACTCCTCATCCTGGATAACAACAGCCGCTACCATATGTTCATGTCTCTGCCTTTGTCTTGTGGATAATTCACTCATTTAAACTGCATGAACACTCCACTACATTAGCCCATTTACTACTCCAAACGTATGGCAAAAACTTTCCAGTGCGGCAAATCGGCCCTGATAACAATAAGACATAAAGATTGAAATTAAAAACAAATCAATTATGTACTGTATGCATGCTGTCCCTGTGCTTTAACTACATTACAGCATGAATTATATAACAACTCAATTTAATATTTAACCTTTCCCATTTTTACACAGATCGAGCAAATGCTTCATCTCTTGGTGTTGCAAATCGTAACCAAGGTAGGCTTATAGGCTTTGTAACTTCCTCATGACAACAACAAAACACAGATATATTTGATTGCTTATTGTCTGGCAATTTGGGGAACGGGTTGCAGGGTAAATGTGAAAATATCACTATAAAGGAGGTAGTTTTCCCAAAGCTCAGTTCCTTTTATCCCGCATGCACACAAGCACTTGCAGACCAGACATTATGTTGTGGAAAACGCTGCAGAGAATAGACCACATGCCTCATAATCACCGAGTCCACAGCCTCCTAACCTCTTTGATCGTGCCCTCCTTTTAATTACCCAGGATGCTCTCTTGGGGTGCACCCTTTCTGCCATGTTCACAGGGGGAAAACGGAGGAGAGGGAAGGAGAGAAGAGACTCCGGGGGGGGGGGGGGGTTTATGTAGATTGATCTCCAGCTATCTCAAGCTAATCCTCAGGCCCAGATATTCACAGCCAGGAGAGGGGGAATAAACGAACACTGTTCCACGGTGAGGGCAGGCTGTTTCCTTCTCCTCACCATAATTGGTTACAAATAATTCTGCTTTTCTTTGTAATTGGTTCCATTTTCCATAGAAAGAACCTTATAATTTAGGGCTTTTATTTTGGGCACTTAGGTTTTAACATAACAGTTTTTTTTTTTATATCAGTTGGAAGCAGACTAAATGGGAGATTAAACCGGGGAAAAAACACCTTTGTCTACTTAGAACCAATCTGTACCATTGAAAATAATACTTTACTTCGGCCCTTGTGCAGCCCAAAATTCCCAGTAATATATGTATTGTATGTATTTGGAAATTAACTTTAAAAGTAGCCGTATTTCAAATGTATTATGAGGCATTTTAGGAAATATGTGAGTCTATTGCTAGTTTAGCTTTGCAACAAAAAAGGTGGGGGTGGGGGCTTGGCAGGAGGGAAACACCCTTGAAGAGTGAGGGGAAATTTGCCATGCGGCCACTGGTGGTTCTGCAGGTTCCATGTTGATCACATGATGCACAGTGGCCCAGAAAGCATTTTGTTACAAGACCAACAAATTGACTTTTTGATGATCAGAGTTGTATTTGTTTGGTTCACTGTCATTTGGAAAGTCTGGAGGAGCTGTAGTATAATGTAATTTTTAACCACTCATGGGGAGGGCATTTGTGCACATGCTCCGTTGGCCCAAAAAAGCAGAAGCATGAGGATCATCCAGGGAAATTTAAAGAATGAAATCTGGAAGAAGGAAAGTTTTTTTCATATGTTTTAACTCATCATCCAGATTTCATAATTCATAAAATAGTGAGATTTTTTTTAAAAGCAGTTGTAAAGTTTGGTAATTAACACAATATATCTTGTTAAATCTTGTATGAAAAATTGCAACATCTGCCTGTAAAACAAACTTTTCCGTTTGTACACAAATGAATGAATTTAGCCTGTTAAGCTCTGAGCTTTACAATAAAACCGGACTAGCAGACTAAAAGCCAGTATGTTTGTGCTCCCACAATTTAAAATGAATCCTTTTATACAAACTTTTAGTCTTATAGTTTTAAGTTGGGATGCATTCACCAACTCAGCTAAAGAGAAAATTCGGGGCCTTTACTGTCTTTAGCTCGACCTCCAGCCACTGTGAATCACTGCCGTGCAGAGTCTTGAATCGTGAATGATGAAGCCTTCATGTTAATATAATAACACGAGGAACGTCTGCACATAGGTTTCAGCTTTCCCTGACATCACGGCAAAAGATATTGATCCTATATAATTGAAGCAACGTTATTCTGTCTCAGCACATACTGTACGGATCTCCATTTATAGTTAATTGCACTGGTGAATCTGTACTTATGAAGGCCTTTTAAAGACATTAAACAAAGCACTATAAATATGATATCTTCCTCTTGGACGCAAATAAAAGGAGGTGCTGCAGTCTCTGCAGAGTCTTTCACGGAAAAAAAAAGGATCTTGCATATTCACAGCTACTTTCGGGCTTAAAGGCAGCAATGAAATTTAATTATCGGTGTAATGCAGATGAGTTTAATTAAAATCTTTTTAAAACGCTGGTTAATGAATAAAATCTATTTCTACCAAATAAGATTTAGATCTTCCGTAAAAAGGAATGACAGATGCTTTGGTCCGGGACATGGATTTGTGACTTTCAAACTGTTATCAGACTGCAGAGACTTCACTTGTGGAGTGTCTGTGGAGCGCTCACTCAGATGACAGGATTAGAGAACCAGCTGAGTACGTACGGGACACAAACACGACATAAAGTCGCAATAGGTGGAGAATATTTCAGTATCATAGCCCTTACTGACAATAATGCAGCTGGTGTGTGTTATAGAACATGCTACACAACGCAAAGGTGAGAAGACATTCAAAATATATACCTGTAAATTGCATCCTTCTTCCAGACACACAAGAAGCAATCTGACATTTAATTCCGCTCTTTGTTGTTCCTATCTATCACTGTCGTGCTGTTGCTGTGGTGAATTTTCTCCATGTTGCTTCGTGCAACACCAAGGCTCAAGGATGGATCTGTCACAACAGTTACACTGCTAAAATGTCACACGTCTGACAGAGGTGTGAGGTGCACATATGGCTCAGAGAAAGTACGCTGGTGTTTAGCCAGGACTCGAGTCGCCGTGTTCCCACTTGCTGCCAGCACAGGTCCGAGAGTGAGTGACGCCACCAAGGCACCTCTGAGGCGAAAAAAAAAAGCATCGAATTCTATTGCATTTTAATAAATACAGATTTTATTTATGAGCTTCAAGGTACATTTTCACGGGTTTTCTGCAGCCGTGGAGGACGGTGGAGGTTTTGTCCAATGAACTGCTGCGCTGCTGAGTTGCATTATGGGAGCTTTACGTGAGATTAAACGTAAGATACCTGAAGCTACGCCGCTTTAAGAGAATATTTCACACGTGCTCAGTCACTATGTGAGACAAAATAATTGATTTTCTTGCACTCGAGTTTGTCATGACGGCAGAGCCTGTGGCTCCTCCAAGACACCACAGGCTTAAGCCCCTGCATTAAACTAATTCGACTACAGATGCTTTTAGCAAGGCACTGGTCCTCGGGGCTTTCTGGAGGACAGATTATCCTTTGGCCACAGGCAGGAAAAAAAAGTGTAGACTAGACAAGGGAGTCTCAGTTGATCCCATGGAAGTTTTTACCGAAACACACAGAGCAGATGTTACCCATTAGCTGTAAAATAAGAAGCCCTGATTTAACATCACTGGTTGTGGTGCAGCCGTGAGGCCATTAATGTTCGAACCCACTGAGGACACAGCAGAGCAAGATTCATGTGTCCATCTTTATGGTTGAATAGTTCAAGCACAGACATGCGTGCACTGGTAAGGTGGTTCATTTGTTGGGCAGACAAAGCTGTGAGACCTATTTAAGTTGGACTTAAACCGATATTAAACGCAGTGATTAGTCAGGTCGGGGCTGCACAACCATCCATCCATTCCTTAACTTAACCACTTAACCTGTTCAGGGACACGGGGGGCTGGAACCTAACCCAGCTGCCACTGGGTGAGAGGCAGGGTACAACCTGTACAGGTCTCCAGTCTGTCTCAGGGCCAGAACGACCGTTCACGCTCACATTAACACCTACGGGCAATTAACAGAACATGCGTGTGGGAGGAATATGAAGGACCCAGACTAAGCCCATGCAAACGCAGGACAAACATGCAAACTCTGGCACTCAATCGAAAACATAATTTAAATATAGGGCATCAGAAACCATCTGTGAACATAACACTCACAAATTATCACCTTTTAAGTTGATATCATGCACTTATGGTGTTAGCTGGCAGTTATTTATGAAGCATCATTTATTTATTTATGGACCAATTATATATGTACTCATGAATGTACATATGTACCAATTATATATGTATTCAACTCCTCTTTAGTATGCTGTGGCACACCTCATGACCACAGGAGGGGTGTAGTGAACATTTGGGATGTGTCTACAATGACAGCAAGTGGAGCGTATGACGCTGACAGCTTATTACAGTATATACTGTAGCTGCAGCAGGTAAAGCCCCGTGTGCTGCTTCAACAAACCCTATAGCTGCTGAGGAAAAGCAACAAGACATCTGCAAACCCTTCATCCAGCTGTGACAGCCACACGTGCAACAGGGAATGGCGTTTTAAATTCAATTCAATTTCCTTTATTTCGCCCAAATTCAAAACAAAATTATTTCAAGGCGCTTTGCATAATAAAGTCAATAATATACAGATTCGTAGAGAAAAGCCAACAAATTCCCCTTGAGCCAGCACTAAGGCGACGGCAGAGACGGGGAACTCCGACGGAACCAGGCCGGCTTGTTCTCCATGGTGCAGAGCCACACTTCTGATCCCACTTAGCATCATATGTTTGTTATAGCAGAGGAAAAACTGAACAGGTGAGACTAGCAGGGACAGAGAAGAACAGCTTAATAGTTTCAATGAATTAAAGGAATGAATGAATTAAACAATCCAGCGCAGTTTTCCCGAATGCTTGTAGTTATTTTCTTACACACCTTTAGTTCCCTTTCTGTGTAATCAATTCCTCTGCATATGAATTTCATCCCAATGAAATGTGATGATCTTTCTCTGGTTCTTGACACTTCAGTTTCCAGCTTATTAATAGGCGTCAGAGAACTATTTAGCTGAGTGTCATATTCACTGATCATTCTCGTCTACCGCTCGTTCTGTTTGCTCTATGTAGATTCTCTGTCACTGCTTCCACAGAATATTAGGGCCTTCCTTTCATTTTTTTCAGTGGTAGGACAGTTTTGTTACTTCACAAACCATAATTTAACACGCTCTGCCAAACGTGAAGCCATATATGTCACAAGAACAAACAAAGGGTTTGAAAACTTGTTTGCTGTGGTAGTAGCTGTTGAATGTAGTGGAGAATGTGAGTTGTCCGGGACTGAAGACGTCCACATCGTTCCCTACAGGTGCAGTTTAACATCAAATTAAATGCAAAGACAGGAAGGAAGGCAACACGTGCAAAGGCTTTGGCAGTTGCAGGCACGGCAGCAGCTCCACTGTGACTTTCATTCAGTCTGTCAGTATTACAGGAGTGATACCAGGTGGTAAACAACAGGCTTCAACAGAACCTCTCTATGATAAGTTTTGCTAAAATATATATATTTAAAGGAACTGTAGCTTTAACATCGTAATTGTATCTATTATTTATGAAAAAAATATTGAAACAGCCACATTAAACATAACATTCTTACCTAATATTACCATTTTTTTGTTTTTATCGTTTACTGACGCCAGCACAAAATGTACCAACAATGATAAAGCCATCATAATAACTGTAAACCCCCATCACTGCTGCAGCACTGCCTCCCATTATGAAAATAATCAGAAATAAGTTGACAATGTCCAAATGCATCTGTGCTCAAATTCCTTTTCTCTCATTTCAAATTCTTTCTTTCTTTTGAAAGCAAATGAAATGTAAACAAACAGCTTATTTGTGATATAATTTGCATATCAAGGTCTGTTGTGTATTGCTTGTTTCAGCTAAATATAACATCTCAATATCATGTTCCCAGCCAAGTTCAAAGAATTTTCACCGCATGAAAATTTTAATCTAACTTCGAAGAAAATCAATAGTAAGTGTCAACTCGTGGTGCAGAAAAGAATCAAAAAGTGGCGTCGTGGGGAGGAGGACTCATTATTTTTGCGCTAGAGTTAAGACTTGTTGCATTTCAAGCAAGAAATTTGAGCAACAGGATCAACTTCTATATTCGTTCTTATAATTTCATGGGTATCACATAAAAAACGGTTCAACACAACAAAGCCGTGTCATCAGCTCTGTCAGGGTGGTCCAAATTAGAAGCAGACAGTTTATTGACAAGAGATTCATTTACAACATCTCATTACAATTATTAAAAGTCCCATATTGACAGTGAAATCCAGTTTCCACGGGTGGAGTCTCCACAGAACACAGCAGCAGTGGCTATTACGTGTGAAGTGGGTTAACACAAGATGAAGTTAAATGCGATTCCAGCGTCGTTTTAATCGGTTTTGGCAGCAGCGATGATTATTTGTTGAGTTTATTCTGGTGCATAGGCCCCATTACTGAAAACCAAAAATGTGATTACTATTTATGCAGGAAGAGAGATCCAATTACACTGAAATCTCTTGGCAAATATTACCTCTTCCAGGATTTCACCTCTGCCAGTAGAGAGGCTTCCTGTGATAATTGAGTCGTGAGTTTTTGTCTGGAAACGTGAATATTAACTTATGTTGTCCTAATCAGTCCATATCAAAGAAATATTTGAAGGACGGGGGACAAAATGCATTCGTACATATTTCAGCTCCCTGTCCCGCGTCATTTGTTGTGATGTTAACAGCAGGAAGTAAAAAATAACAATTGCTGCTTTACCTTGAAATACCTATTTGCATATCAAAGCTCGGTGTCCATCCGTGTTTTCTCCCGTTGAGTGTCACTGTGCCAGAGGGGAAACACATTTTAATTCGACTGCCCTGCACGGTGGGGCTGTTGCACAATACTCCGACATCCTTTGATACACAAATCATTAATTTCACCTCATCACTCAAGTGAATTGTTTGCTCTTTTGTTTTGCCACGATTATTTGTCCTAAAGTCCCTTTGGTGCCACTAAAAATATCCATAAATCCATAAAATGTCTGTGTGTGTTCTTTTGTCACAAGCAATCATTCACAGAAAGGGTTTTCATGGGCTGTGGGCTGCATTTCAGTATTCATACAGTATGTGCCCTGGTTATCTGTCTCGTCCTCCTCCCTGCACTCCTTCACAAAGTCCTTGGCTTCGCCCTCCCTAATGTGTCAGCTTTGCTCTGAGGACACATAGCAATGCAGACGGGACACGAAGAGGCAGCTTGTGCCCTGTGAACCTGCCTGGTGACGTTCTCTGTCACCCTATCGCTGAGTGATCTATTAATCACCCATTCCTGTCTCCCCTTCCCTTTTGCTTTCTTTTTTTTTTTTTGCTTTGTCTCCTCAGCTCGAGTGTGTGACAACGCGATGCTGCGCTGTCAGAACGGTGGCACGTGCCACCACCATCAACGCTGCCAATGTTCCCCCGGCTTCACGGGTGTCCTGTGCGAGAGGGTTCGCTGCCAGGGGCCTGGAGAGTGCGGTGACCAATTGTCTGGACAAGCCTCCTTCAATCTTCCCCACGTCGGCCGCCAGCTTGCTCTTACCCTCGTAGCGCCTCTGCTGCCCATTATTATTTCCCTTTGCTGAAAGGCCTGAACGGCCTCCCACCCTCAACCGAACCCTAAGACCACAGACGCTGGCAAAGAACTCTCAACCTTAAGGACATGTCTCAGTTGGATGAAGGGCGAATGGACCAAGGCCACAGTGATGAGTGAAACTGTTATTAGTGCAACAGGTGATGCACGGTGATGGACAGAGGGACTGGTGAAGCTACCGCTGTCGTGACATCACAGGGGAAACGGTCGGAGCGCTCGATTTGGAAGTGGGGACTCCGACGGGGCTGCCCGCAATCCGAGAGCAACCTGTACAAAACTAGACACATGGTTTCTAAGTATCATCCCAAGTTATTCAGAATAATAATGTGGACAGGGGCATTTTAAAACATTCGCCTCACCGCCTCCTTTCTTACTCGCCACCTTCCCCGACCCCCCCCCCTCTCCCTTTTCCTCTTTCCCCTCACTTTCTTCTTCCTGTGCTTTGGTGACTCTGGTGATTTTTCTTTGCTGAAGGGTGTCTTGTTGTTTTGCCAATGCTGCACATGTATTATTATCAAGCCCCTCGACGAGAACCAGTGTAGTGCTTTTACGTTTTTCAGAGGCTTCGTAGTCATGCTTGAGCTCACCTGTACGGGGGGAAAAAAAGTTGTAACATACTGTAACTGTATTTAATTTTTGTATAAAACAGATATTTTCATGACTACGCGAAACAAAAAGATGTATTACCTGTTTTCTATTGCTGCCGATCTGTCCTAGATGTGGACTATATGAGTGGACAAGGAGTTTGGTTGTAATATTTTGTTGCTTGTGTGGCACATGGTTCTCTTCATGGGAGAGCTGCTGTCCAAACTATGTTTACATACACACTTACACAATACATTTCCACCAAAGGGAAAAAGAAAAACACGTCTTTGTCTTGTTGTTGAACAGTAGTCATTTTAATAAGTAGAAACATGGCATCCAACACCAGATGTGTACAAAGTGAAACAGTGTATTGTCTGTAGATAGTGTAGGTGCGGCCAGTGACAACAGCTGAATGTCATTTACAAGGGTGTTTTTTTTGGAGCGCTGTCGGTGCCAGTACCACTAATGCAGCTCCACTAACTTCCTGGCTCCACAGCCGAGCTTGTTTTTTTTTCCCGGACATGCTGTAACCCCCCCCCTCGTGGCGCTCACGTGGGAGAATTAGAAGAAACTCATGCCAAAGTCCCATCAGCTTTATATAAAATTAAACAGGGAGACTTGCAAAAAAGGCAGATTGCACGGCTGTCGCAGAGGTTGTCCGTCTCCAATCTGTAATCACATCTAATCCGCGAATGAAATGGGCAGAGGGGAAGGTTTTCTGAGCTGCTGTGGCTGGAAGCTCGCATCCTGCTGCGGGAGCCTCTGTGAAGCGGCACGTTCAGGAAATGAGCTTTAATACATGGAGGGTCAATGAATAGAAATGAAGTCGCGTCCCGCTGGGTGACATATTGAGCACTGAGACCAATTTCATTTGAGAGATTAATTTTCCTCCCGAGGTTGTCATGAAACACCTAATTGTGTTAGAGTCTACTGTAAGTGCCTCTCATTAAATGACACTGTCAATGAAAAGAGTAGCGAATGCCTTTTTTGACAGAGACTTTGCCTTGGAAAGGAACTCGTGGAAACTGAGACGAGGGCTTTGAAACGGGTCAATACACTGTGCAAAACAGCTAAGTGAAGAGGAACGGATGTTATTTATTCAGCAGAGCAAATAATCTATCTTTGAGGGAAATAAAGAAACGCTCGTGGTCAGTGTAAAGCTCCTGGAGACAGGAGCGACCGTGTGACTGTCGAATGATTTCAATCAGAAAATAAAAATATGAGTCAAAGGCTTGAAAAATGATGCGTAAACGTCTTCCCCCCAATTAAAAAAAATCAACACGACAACACTGGATGCTTCGTGAAACTGCAGCACAAGCCCGTTCACTTTCCATCTGTTGCAAGCGTTTACACGTAGGCCACATTTGACAGCGCGTTTGTTCAAGGATGCTTCAGCGTGTGGACTGAAGGAAGTTGGGGGATCGAACCCCAGACCCCGTGCGAGTGGACACCCTGCTCTTCCACTTGCTGTACAATCGATTCAGCACCTGCCGCAGGATGAATCCTTCCTCCCATGTGCTGCAGCCAGGGTGAGGGCTCAAAGAAGTGCGGACGGTTGTATTTTTGTTGCAGATTTATTAATAATGCTGCCGTGTGTACGGGAGGTGAAGGACAAGAAATTCTTTATTGTCAAAGCGAGGGAGGGCGCTAATTATGCATCATATGTATTAATGTTTGGGTCATTAGCTTCAGGGTCACTGTAGTGCAGTAATATTTTGCCACAATATCAAAGAATGAGCGTCTCTACAGCTTAAATGACCGCGCGGCTGGTCTCCAACTGTTTGAAGCTTTAGCCCAGTTGGCCGACGTGTTCAGCCTGATGTAAGTAGGGTGACTTACTTGATTACTTCTGATTACTTACTTGATAAAATATCTTGGAAACACCTGACAGCTGCTGAATTTTAATAGTAAAATTGTCCCGATTGTGACTGTAAACTGAATTCATGTCATGTGAGAACAGTAACTGAAGCGCTCGTGCTTTTACCCCAAATACAGTAACAGAATCACACTGTACCTATGCTGCATTACAGTTGTATCACCCTCTGGAATATTGTTAAAGGTGTCTCTGAACTGCTCTTCAGGTGTTTTACAGCAGTGTTTAAGGACTGAAGAGAGAGAGAGTGTGTGTGTGTGTGTGTGTGTGTGTGTGCGTGTAAAAGGAAAATACCTTTATGATATGTTGGTGCAATAAAATGTGTGTTTTATGACCCATGTGCCTGGCTTTGGGCTGTATTTGGCCATTAGCGCAAAAAGTTTTAAGGTTAAACCCACGTCTCTTGCACTTAAATGCAGATTATGGCACAAAAGGTTGATGAATAACTGAACGGAGACGATCGTTCTGTCTCAAGAGCAGGTGCAGCACGCTGGCAGCATTGGGATTCTCTGGGCACAGACGGAAAATGAGCGCCATAATTCCTCTACATGGCCTGCTTACGATCCGAGCCCAGCTAAGAGGAAACTTTATGCAACTTCCCTTTTTCCTGCAGCGGATTCAGATTCAGAACAAGCCAACGCGGCGATAACGACATCCACACTGTTACTGGGCACATGCATGCACTTCATTTTCTTATAATATGACGCGTAAATAACAACGCTGACGGTCAAAGCTAAATGTGGCAGCAGCGAAACGTTTCACAAATATCTTTCTTTCTTTATTTACCTTGGTGTAATTGTGTGAGTGCAGCATGCTATGTTTTTTACCGGTGGTCAGAAGTCGTCGCACAAAGACGAGACCTCAGGATTTTGCTCGCTAGTTATGTCCCCCACTGTTCTGTGCCTCAGCAATGCCTTGTCCTTCCTCCTTTCACTTCTAAGACTCAGGAGGGGATATTAGGAGGACATTTTTAGATACGAGTAGTCCTTGTGTTCTGCCGCTGTCAGCACTGGTGGCACCAACAGAAAGTTACATAACATAATACAAGGGGTGTTCAGTATCTAGGAAAGAAGAGGCTCAGCAACATGACTGGAGCACTCAGCTTATTAGCAATCTGATATCCATATTCAGCTCATCAATGACACTCTTTGAAATGTCCTGCAGGAGAACTCACAGCACATCCTGGTGGCGCTCGGGGACAGAAACATGAACTTTTCTGTCACTCAACAAATAATTTTAGTGCACTGCATATACGATGAGTGTTATATAGCATCCCAGACTTCACATTTCATTCCTAACAACCTGAATACTAATAAAGGTTATGCTAAAAATGGGTAAATAAAGTCTGCTTCATATTTCTTCCCTGTTTTCAAATTAAGAGTAATAAAGGAAGTGTGGCTTCTATTTAAATCATCAGCTTCTCAACAAGTCGAACACAGCTCGGCAATATTAAGTCGCCCTTGACCCGACTCTGAGCGAGACTCAGCTGCTGGCTCAACTGTCACCATAACAAAAGAAATGAAACTCTGCTTCCATGTGTAGAGCCACAGTTTCCACAAAGACCTGCTCCTTGCTTTGGAGCAGCAGTGGGTTTTCTTGGAGGAGATCCACATTCTGACAATTAACGCTGCACCTACTAGTTTTGCCAGCGACGAATTCAAACTAATAACTGCACTGTGCGTAAAATGTAGCATTATTAAACAGTATAAAAATAGCAGAAAATTGTTTAATGGTCATAACATGTAAAGTCCATCAACTTCAACAGCCTGGTTTCACTGTAAAGTTGCCCAGCAAAGTTTATCCAAGTGCAAATAGAGGCCTGATGGCGTAAGGATGAGTCACTGCTCTGTAGCGTCAGCAGAGAGGAGATAAATAAAAGTGCTGCAACTAAAATGAATTGATTTCGTTTTGTGCTTTTAAATTTTGATTCATTCAGCAACCTGTTTATGATCGAAACACTATCTGTTTTCTCCCAATTTTTTCCTGACAAGAAGCACATCTAGATGAAAAAGGTGTGGTGTGTCCGTCAGAGGACACCTGCTATAATTCCCTCTGTTTACTCGGGACCAGGTCAAGTTTATACCTGCACAAGTCATCCAGCAATTATTAAAAATACATTGTTTACAAAATAAAAAGATGGAAACAGAAAGGATGGCAGAGTTTTTGCAGATACCTGGGGTTTGTCCTTGGAGCACACCTGATCTTAAGGGGACAATGAATACAGCACACACACGCAGCCGCGCTCACTGTCTCAGGACACCGACAGGACGCTGCTCCCTCTTCATCCTGATCAATTTTCTTAGCTCCCGCGATGGAAATTGTATCGACTCCATTTATGTGGCAACACATCAGGAATGGCACTTACGGAGGGGTGGGAGCAGCACGCCATCTGTGGCTTTATCAAACTCCTATTCACATCGCTGACATCGAAAGGACAGCTGGTGGGTGGTTTGCTGGCTTGGCACTCTGAGCCAGAGTACACTGGAATCAATAGACAGATCAAAGAGGACGTTAAGCTGCCTCCGCTGGAACATAATGGAAATACCTTTCCTCCCTGTTGCACTTTCAGGGTTCCTGAGAGCGGCCAAACTGGAAGCAATGTCCCCGCTCTGCCACTGTCCATTAACTCAAGAATACTATTGTTAAAGTCATAACTTACAGGCCACATGCATACAGCACAGTGCTTCATCTTATGATGCATTTGAATGGCAAAAATTACATTATATTATTTGAAATGCTGAGGCAGCTCCAAGGTGGACACTTAAGATTCTGGCACTAAAGCTATTAAAAAAAAATCTGCTTCCTGGTCACGACCACAAAACCAATCTAATGCCCCCTCATTTCAATACCATCTACAGTAGGGCAGCAGCAATCAGCTCTTCAGCTGCAGATGGTAACCCCATTCACTGTCAGACACAATCACAGCTCTTGTCTATTTTTTCCCAATGCCAAATCCAACACTTCTGGTCTTCGGTGCCACACCTAAATTGCAAATCAGCCCCGGCTGGGATTGGCAGCACAAGCTCCTTTCGACACCCTGTTGAAGAAATTATTTATGTATCACACCAACACCATCCATAAATAAAAACAAATACCATCCGCCGTGTGTTCCGGAGCTACCAGAGCTTAGAAGAAAATGGTTTATTATTTTCTCGCATACTGCAAGACACGAAGGGTTTGTGTTATTCCCCGCGTTTCATCTGACTGGTAAAACTAAAATAACCTGGTCCATAGCACGTGCTGGCTGCTTTACAGAAGACGTTTTAAAATCTTCATCATTTTGGGATATGAGGCTCACGTTAGTTCATTTTGTACTCAGCATCACCGAAATGATAATAGAAGGAGAAAGACAAGCGACAAGCTACTTTGATAGAAATTGTGTGTGTTAAGCTGTGGAAAGCAGGTTCACATTTTGCTGATGGCATTGTTATTTATTAATCACGTTCTGCGTCAGAGGTGCAGCATTTTTTATTTTGAAAGCTCTTTACTTCACAGCGTCTTCACAGCCCACGGATGCAAACAATGACTTTTTTTTCTTTTTCACTTATCTAGCTGTAGCTCAGCGTGCACATGATTCTGGTTCCAATATTTGTCCGTGTTCTGTGATATCTGTGAGCTCCGTGGGATTTTTGTCACCACCTTGATGTAACTGAGGTGAAATAAATTGTGTTGAAAACGCCGCTGCCTCGAGCACACACCGAACATGTCACGCAGTCAGTGGAGGTCGTCACGATACAGTTGCTGCAATTTCACTGATTTGTGGAAGAAATGTAATGGGACGAGCTGACCTGCATCAAAGCTGGGAAACAGGCCGGGCCACTCGGATATGAATACAGACATGAGTTTTGATGCATATCATGTGATGGTGGGATTGTTTCCCCTTACATTTACTGAATTCAAGAGCAAAATCTCAGCCAGATTGTTCCGTCTCTGCACAAATAAAAGCACAACTCTCATCAGGTTGAAGAGTGTATCTCAAAATGTTTTGTCATGGTTTATCTTTCTTTGCATTTATTTTTGGGGGATTGTGTTCGATTATTCACAACTTGCAGTATGTGAACTGATTGCAGTTGCTGTTATGTCTGCCAATCGAAAGCAATTTTGTAACTGAAGACATTATTTTAACAAATTTGTTTTAACAAAAGCATTTTGTTACGGTGCTGACTGTGGCGCAGGTCAATCCAGAGACCGTTGTCTCGTGTTTAGGGGGACAGAGAGACACTGGTGGCAGTGGTGGCTCAAAATCTCAACACAAGGGGCTGGTACAAACACACAGACAGACAATCCGAGACACAGACAGACACACGACGAAGGGGAAGTTTGGAGGCGGGCAGTGGCCCTACAAAAGCAAAGAGGTTCAAGTGAAATAAAGGAGAAAAGACAGAAGCTTTCATCAGCAAAGCATGGTATGAAACAATGGTTCCCTGACGGAAAGATGCAGGAATGAACACAAACATGCAGAACAAGGAGGATGGAATGGGGGGGCAGGAGGGGGGACAGCGCAGGAGAAGGAGGGGGGACAGCGGACAGACAGGCCTTGCCAAAGTGCTGCCCGTGACAAGCAGTGCCACCTCGTTAAACCTGTCCCCAGGAGTCACAGGCAGATGCTCGGCTCTTTCTATGATAATGGCCGACCTGTTAGGCGGCTACAGTGGCGGCGTCACGCTCCTTTGAACAACCACTGACCTCAAGGCCGCCGCTCGCATTCGTGCCAGCGCCGGTTCCAACTCGCCACACTGCACCCTAAGTTTTAACGTTACCCTGGATGCGTTAATAATAAACTTTGCACACAAAAATACAAAGCCGCTGTGTTGATGCGCTCGCCGGCTCTTGGCTCGGCTGCACATGCGGACTGACAACCGCCAATGAAATGACCTTTGTAAACCTGCTACCTGGCCTGTGGAAATTGGCATTGAGCAAATGAACGTGTTACCCATTATTGCACAATTATTCAGCATTTCACCTTTAGGAGACCCACTGCTGTCAGTTCTCAAAGCACAGGCAGTACAAGGAGTCGAGAGGAAGCGGCTAAGGTGAGGGAGAGACGGAGAGAGCGAACGAGAGCCAAAGACAGACGAGGAGGATTAGCTCGTTTAGGCTGCTTTGATCTGGGAGATCTTAATTGCTGGGTAGCACTGATAGAGACTTCGCAAGAGTATTCAGACAAGCAGGGAGGGTGGTCCCGTCCTCACGTTCCTCGCTTTGTTCCATCTTTCTCTGGATGAATTAACCTCAATTCGTTTTCTGATTGCACTCGCATTAATTACCATGCAGCGTCATTACACCAAAACCAGCGAGGCAGCATGTTCACAATGACGATGGCCACGTTTCATGCAACTTAGCACAAACACAAAGGCCTTATACTGTTGCAGCTATTCTGCAGTGTTGGGGTTTTGTCAAAAGTAACGTATTAATGTTCATCAGGAGTAATATAAGTTGCAAATTAGCACGTTTTATGTTTGGCATTACCCTCAGAAAGTCCCTCCTTAAACTAAAGAAAACTGAGGCTGGTACCGCTTTAGATGACAGCCCGGGACTTACAGCTTCCTGGGCACTTATTGGTGTACCTCCATAGGACTTATGGATACATATTTGTTGTTACTTGAATAAATAAGTAATAAGAAAATAAGCAAACTTTGGATTAATGGGATCACAAGATTAGAATAGGAAAAATACCTACAGTGTAAGTATTTAGTAGTTTAAACAGGCATATTTTCTATTACTCTTTTCCAGTTCTGGTTATTAAGCTGCATAGCAATGAATTCTCCACTCTATGCTATGGGCTTCCTTCCTTTCCCATGAAATAAAAGAAGAATAAAACCTGATTAACCCAACACTTGAATCTATGTTTATTTATGTATTGTTAGAATATTCAACTGATTTAAATTGGGTTCCCATGATTCGAAGCAATAAAAATAAAAGTATGATTGATATTTATTTTCCAAAGAAGTAAAACATCTAATCCCTCTTAGCAATGATCTACTGTTGTTATTCGCACCTATCGTGTAATATTTCATCCTATTTCGCCCTATTCTAATCTTGTTACCCCATAACGCCAAAGTTTGCTTATTGTTATCAAGTAACAACAAATATGTATCCATAGGAGGTACACCGTTGTTACTAATAAGTACCCGGTAAGTGCGCTGTACTTTCCCTGTAAGTCACGGCTGTCAGCTAAAGTTTTAAAACTCTGGTGGTCTCACATAGATTACAAAAACATTTGTGACATGTTCCACCATAAAATGACTTTATATATATATATTATATTGCACTTCTATGAAAAGCAATATTCTAACATAATGCATTATTTTGATTACTTCAATACCGTATTAGAGCGAAGCTCTTGATGATGACCCTGTGGAAACCTTGAATATTTGCCTGTCGGTCTGTCAGTCCACTCAATAGCTGTGGGGTTATTTCATTAAACAAAGCAAAACTGCAAAGGTTTCGGCTGCACGGGAGGAAAAATCAGGTGAAGGAACGGAAGCAATATTTCAGTCAGGACCGGGGTGGCTGAACGTCCCCTATGGCCCTGCTGCCTCTAACTGCACTCACTTTATCCAACACTTTATTTTTTCTAACCCGACTCGAGTGTTTTTAATCTGCCACCGATACTCTCCCTGTGATGTTATGGTTTTATCGTTTTACTCATTCAATTTTTTTTCCTTATTTCCAGCTTTTCCAGCATTTCTGCTCTGACCCAGCTCTTATTCACAAATGCTTACACCCAGTAATTGTATGTATCTGGTCAATCAGCATTTATCTTCACAGCCCACTAACCAATCAGCTGTTGGATGCTGCTTTTGAAATATCTCCGGGATTCTTTGCTCACACTACCACATCCCACATCACCACCTTTAGATCGTTCCGGGAGATTCAGCCCAAAAAGTTACATCTTCCGCCGCCCCCACCACAGCCGTCATCCGCCTTGTATCTTGTCTAAAACTTGTTCCATTTCCCGTCTTTACAGGCCTGCGTTTAATGAAGGTGCTTCTCGCTGCATGGTGCCAGCACACATCTGTTGCTGTCTCAGGAACTATGGAATCCAACATTTGGAAATGAGCTCCCTTCATGAACAAATCACTACGTTTAGGGAAAGGTCACGGTTAAGGCTAGAGGAGAAATGACCTTTTATAGTTAAAATGAAACTTCTGTTCGTCTTTCTAAGACTTTTCGCAGTCACATGACAACACTATACCTCTTCTGGTTATGCAAATATGATGTAGAAACAAAATACAATGGTTTTCAGGAGTCGACACGTGTAATTTTGAATTTCTGAAAAATCTATGCTCCACAAAGCAGGTAAGCACTACCTCCAGGTGATCTGTAGATTTTCCCCAACTTTTAGGGATCCCGGTTTTAATGCCATCATGTCATTGTGGCTATTAAACAGTAAATGTCAGCTTCCTCAGGTTATGTGACACGATGAAAGGAAGTCTTTTATGCATCATGTCTGAAAAACACTAAGCAGCTGTAGCTTTCTGATTTTATAAGCAGAGTGATGGTCACATCTTCAATATAAATCTTGCAGATAAAGTCTTTCTGATTGTCGAGCCCTTCAGAGGAAACTGAGCGCTCACCGTATTTGAGGGCAGCTTCAGCTTTTGCTAAATCCCTGTTTAACCCCTATATAGAGACCCAGAGAGGCTGACTAGCAAAGACTGGGGGTTAAGGAGATCATTGAGACAGATGAAGATGATGCATGGCTTCCCTCTCTGCGCCTTTTGTCTCTCTCTCACATACCCACACACATCATCCTTTATCTCTCCGCACTTTATCTACTTCATGCAACCTTGTCCGTTCATTTCTCTCTCTCTGGCTGCTGTCCAGCTCCTCTGTCGTCCTCTTTCATCTCTTTGACTAAGACAGGAACAGGCAGATTAAGGAGAGAAAGAGTATTAGGGGAGCCATTCTTTCTGCTTTGTGGCGGGAGGGTTGCTGTTAGCGCAGCAGAGCCCTCCCTCTGCTGAGCGTGGTCATTAGAGAGGCTGCAGAGCAGTGGGGGAAAGTAAGCCTGAGGGAGTGTTTACATTACAGGAATACTGATACCGCCAGGCTCTGGTGAAAAAATGCATTCTCATTTTTGTGGAAACTTATATTTTAGAAATCCATTGGGTACAAAAGGAATAAATAAACTGAAGAGTATAAAGCAGTAGAAATCAGGTAACACACGGCCTCACTCGGGTAAAACATTGCAGCAACCAATAAAAATAAAATGGCTGTACAGATATTTTGATAATAGCAAGTTGCATGTTGACAGTTCAAAGGGTTTTAATCACATTTGTTTAACTGAAGCTTCTGCTGAATTCTTCATTAATGGGCGATGTCACCAACTTCCAACTTGCTCTCTATGGCTTTAGTTTAGGGTGTAAATGTACATTTTTTTAAACTTCCCTCTAACTTCTATAAAATAATTTATTTGCTTCTAGCTGAAAAAGTCCTCTGGGTGATGTCATCTGGAGGAATTTTTTCCATCATTAGGAGTTAAGATGATGTCACTGGAGAAGCTCGGGAAAAAAAGAGGTTGACCATAATTACAAACTCCATAGTACGAGTAACGAGATATAATCTGAACTGAAGATCTGGAAACATTTTTCATCTAGAAGTAGATGGACATCTTAGTCAAGTCAGAGGGAAGCTTAGTGGCATTTGTATACATGTACTGTTGGAACTAGAACCAAAGGAAGCAAGTTCGATATCAGCGAAGAAACAGTCAAACAATGGGAGGCCGAACCAGGGCTTAAAGGAAAAAGCATAATATTTTAAAATCAGAATAAAAAATAATTTACAAATTTCTGAAACACCTATGCAATAAAACACCAGCACTGGAGGCAAAGACAAAGGGCTTGTTTCACCAACACGATCCGCGAGCAGAGTTTGCAAACGGCAGCACTGCCACATTTCAGAAATGGCTGTCGCCTGGAAATTGGAGATAAATTTCTGTGTTCTAAATGGCTCACGCATGGGTCGCCGGCATGGCGTTGTTATAATTACTGAAGCGTGTCAAAATTAACATGAGCAGGATGAGCTGGTGTTGCAAATTTGCTGAAATGGACCCGAGATTGTTTCCTGTTTAGGCGAAACACAAAGATTGACTTTGGCTTCACTTGCATGTTACTGAAGCCAAAGGAAGTGTCTTCAGATGTCTCGCTCTTCTCTGCTCCGTTTGTTTAGCCATTATCCGAGCCACTTCTCCACTGCACCTCCATAACTGCATCAGACACGCCTGTGATTTGTGATGCAACTGCAAAGCCTTTGTTCCCGCAATGTAACACTTGTCTCAAAATGGAAAAATGGCCTATCAAATTGCAAAAGTGCAATTCAAAGAGTAGGCTTTTATTAAATATTGATGTCACACACATGGTTTGCTGGGTGTTAACGTTTGAAGGAAAACAGTATCACTTAACGCCCTTGTGCTACCTTGCTCTACAGTGAACAGCTGTTACATCACCCTTGAATCATTCATTCTGAAACCCAAAAAAAAGTCGAGGTAAACACAAACTCTGTGGAATGTAAAAGGGCTCTCTGGTTTCCACAGTGAATGATCAAAAGATGAAGGCGCTCACAGTAGTAAGTATAGACGTATAACTCCAATTACACATGCACCCCACGCATGCGCTTTTAAAACATATTTGCCTTTGTAATTTCGCATATTTTCTTCTCTTCGATGACTTCACAAATGTGGAGTTAAACATGAGAGGAACAATGAAAGGCTGCATTTGAAGATGAGCTGGCAATTCAGTGTAACAATGTGCTCAGTAAAAAGGGATGGAGAACAGGAAGAGGAACAAAAGCTACCACTTTGTCTCCAGACATATCTTCCTGTCATGATAAGGACAGAATCATTAAGACTGCAGAGACGTCACATGTGAGTGACAGCTCAATCCTTCAAACCTTGGTGCTGAAATCTAGCCTTCTAAGCCTTTCTGGAATCAAAACATGATGACAGTGAAGACAAATCTCACACCCGCCGATGGAGTCATAAATAATAAGACAAGGTGAGCAGGTAGGGAGCGGGGAGGGTTATCTGGACACAGCAAATGCACTTCCCGAAGGCCCGCGGGGGCAGACAGGGCTGCAGAGAGGCGAGATATGGCGTGACACTCCTGGAATCTGTGATTTGACATCTGCTCCGTGTGAGAGTCTGTCAGAGGGCAGGAGAAGGTTTTTGAGGGCACTGTCGCATGCGCTTTAGTCCGAGTCTCCGGGTCTTATCAAAGAGATCTGACTCGCAGGGCGCAGAGAGTGGGCGAGCAGCATGGCACCCGGCGGAGGTGGTCAGCTTAGAAAAGATGTCATTCAACCGGCAAAGTCAGTCCTCCTCTTCCACGTAGGTTGAGGGAAACCAGCCCACCTGCCATGCAACAAAATAGAACACAATTCAGATTGCAAAACTGAACCACACACATTCGACCACATATTGATTTTAAGGTACTTTTTATGCTTTTGAATAGAAATTTGTCCTTACAGTGCAGTAGCATATGGCACGAAAACACCAGGATAAATTTTAACGCATACAAAAACGGTTAACAATGAGAGGATCTTATCGGAAACCTACCATGCCGTCGATTTCTCCCTTCCACCACCCGTTGGACATCTTGGTGTAGATTTTGATGATGTCTCCCTGTAGCAGTGACAGTTCCCGTGTGTCTCTGGAGCTGAAGTCATAGCGTGCCACCGCAATTCCCACCACCCTGGGAGAAAACACTGAGAAACAGAGAGCTTTTTTTTTTATTGGGGCATCTACACCTATTTTAAGAATATTTACGGATTCACAGTGACTTTGTAAAGTTTCCTGAGTAACTGTACTTCCCAACGATCCCCAATTCACACAGTCATACGTTGTACAACAATTTAATCTGAGTCTAACCTGTGAATGTCATTTAGTGATCCTCCCACCAAGCTCTTAGTTCTGACTTGATCCAAAACTAAACTCATTTTTAAATTGTGATTAAACTTTGACAAATGTCTGCTAACAAATGTCTGCTCCCTTTATACTTTAAAGCTTAGACGTCACACTCCTGTTTCCAGGCTTGCAATAAAACATTTATGCACACAATTTCCTAAACCTTCACCATTTCAATGAACCTTTAGTTGATTGGTGGAAATTAATGTCATGTTAACAAGGCAGCATTGATTCAAAAATGCAAAACCACAGAAACAGAGATGAGAGAATAAATGAGAGTCACCCATGGTATGTATGGCTGTCATGTTCTCAGTGCCTAGTACGACGGTAGCAATGAGAGGCCGCGGGTTATCATGGTCATATGTTAATCTTATTTGGAGGGTTTAACACGGCTCACAGGTCGCATCAACACTTATCAGGTTATTTCTGCACATGCAGGCCGGGCTCTCTATCACATGTGGACACAGGTCTGCATAGACATTTTTAACCTTATCTGTGGCAAATTCAGACAGCACAACTAGGGAGACGTGCTGGATGAAAAGAAATCATCGCATTCCCCATGCACGCAATGGCGCATATCCAATGAAAACAGATGCTGCAGCCCACACATGCATGCATGTTTAAGCTGTATACGGTGCGCTCATGCACACTCATGCATGCAGAGACAGACATAATGATAATAAACTATTTTTCTCAATTCACACCAAGACAGCAGGAAAAAAAAGGAGTGGAAAAGCTCACATTACTCCGACTCGGGAGCATTCACTCATTATTCCATGTTGGTTGCCACATTCGCTTCCCTTTTAGTCACGACTTATAAATAGAAATGTATCTGCTGCAGTTCATTAACAAGTGAAACCTTACCTACAAAAGTGTACGCCCCCTTTTAATTAGCGGAATTGACAGGGTAATAATTGGATTTTATTCAAAAGTAAATGCCAGTAACGCTGGCTTCCAGTTGTTTTTCAATCATTTATTGACATTTATCTTTAGTCTATTTTGCCAAGTGGGACATATCATAGCTGTCAGAATTTCATGATGTTTTTGTATTACAGGAGATGTGAATGGATTTTTCCCACATAGAAACTTTAGGGTATGTGGAATATGACCTAAAAGGTGAGTCATTTAACTGCATCATTTCATAGACAGGAAAACAAGATAGTTTGTCTTTGGACACCTGGACACCATACGGCTAAACAGGGACAAAAACGTAGAGACAAACACTCAAAGGGTTAGCTCCATCTAACTTCTCCACGCCCTCATTTTCATAATTCAGTGTCCTGTTATGCACATCAAGTCTAACCAGATCCAATCAGCTGCAGATATGAGAGTAACTAAGTGGCTGCGCGGCTTGTACATCACACACCCAAGATGAGCAAAAGCTGGTGACAGCAGCTGGTTCAAACACTACTGTTGCACCGGTGAAAGAGCGTGAAAAATGTAGTTTGTGAGATCACAAAGACTCTAAGAGAATATTTAGCCCCGGTTCAAAGCCATGTGTTCTAGTGGTAGGTCATACCAACACCATCTACAACATGGACGTGGCCTTAAGTGAGCACAGTGATTGTTCGCACAACTGGAGAAAGAAGTCAATGCGTGGAGGGGAGAGCTAACCAGAGACCATCTGCCGGTGGTCAAAACACCTGGATGTTGTAAGGCGACAATCTGAGGCAGTTACTGTGCAAGATTATTATGGAAATAGTAGGAGAATCAGTGCTCGACCCAGTAAACATCACAACGCTATGCTGAAATGGAGCTGGTATTACTGTGGGCGAGCGAGCATCGAGATGAAGCTTTCAAAGGGCACAACATCAGATTCGACTGTGGCGACTTTGTTTCGCAGCGGGTTATGATGAACAACGAGGATCAACATTTTGACCGTTCAGCTGCCCGGCAAAGTCTGAGGCTGTTTTACTGCCAAGCTGCACACAGCCTACAATATTTGTAAGTTACAAACACTTTCAGATCTATTTTCATGGCACACTGCAAAAAAAAAAAAAGGAATTCCAATGTATTTTTTAAAAAGCCTGCTTTCAGGGAAACAATCAAAATTTTTGTCTCACTTTAGGAAAATATGTTTCGCTTGTCTTAATATTGAGCTTCATTAAACTGGCAACAAGCTACAACAATGGCTTGCATAATGAAATGAAATGACTGCAATTAAAGTTTGTTCATCTATTTTTATTCGTTGTCAATGACTTTAAATTAAAACTGAGTAAATGCAGAGTGTGAGTGCAGTCGGGCTGTAAAATCATGTTAGAGAACACAGTGTGGTGCTGCACAAATCTCATTATTACTATCAAGAGAACTGCAGTATATTAAGGGAACTACACAACATACCCACAGCATAACACAAACGACTGCACTGAACAGGAAAAACACACGGATCACAAACACATGACGAAAAAAAAACCTGCAGCAGATGTTATCCTGCCGTTCAATGGCCGTTTAGCTGTTGTCGTTATTAACATCACAGCTATTGGCCATTAGGTACCTGCTCTATATGCCAGCAGGCTCTGCAGGGCATTATCATGCATTATTATGCTCCAGAATGTTGTTTACATGCTTCTTGATGTGTTTGGGCATAAAAACGAGCCGGGAAACACGGTGGGGTGGATAAAAATATAGGAACAACGCTGAATAAAGGAACAACACTGACTAATGATGGAAAACAGGACACGACCTGGAGTCTCTCATCACAAAGACCTGTGTTTATTTACCCACCTATCCAACCCCGATCACTGAGATATGATCTCAGGAAAACATTCTAACTTTGAGAATAATGCACAGCTTTGAGAGAGAAAGAGACTGTAGGAAGTAGTTCCCAGCATTAATTGCACTGTAGGCAGAAACCTACCTCAAACCTCAGACCTGAAAACCATGTCCATTTACAATCTGTAATATGAGCCTATTTATCCCGTCTCAGTTGGAACTTGCATATGTTTCATGGAAAATGAAAAAGCAGCAAACAGTCAAGACCTTTAAACCCAGTAACAGCATTACTGGTTAAGAAGGTCCTTCCCAGTAAAGCCAATAAAGCTCAAAACTATCTTCAGGTACTAACAATCTTTGTCCTAGTCTTTGTCATATTTCAGATTTTTTTTGTGTAAAACATCTAAAAGTGCCCTCATGGATTATCCTTGTGTACCTAGGCTTATGTCTATTTTATATATATATATATATATATATATATATATATATTCTTATTTGGAAAGAAAAAAATCTAATCTACTCTGAGTCTCACCAGCTCAATGCCACAAAAGATGGAATTCTTTTTTGTTGTTTGACACTCTGGGTGATGATACAGTGTAATGTCGTCTACCTTTTTTTTATTTCTGTTGTTTATTGTCCTTCTCGGATGCTATTACCTTGTCCTTTAAGGGGTGATGTGGGAGGGTGACTCTGTGGTTTGTTGTTGTCTCCCTCTCTGTAATTGCCGTCAAATAGATAAATTAAGGACTGTGCAAGTACTTCCTGCGTGGTAACCCTGTGTTCCATATAAAAATACTTGAAAAAAATAGAGTAGAAAAGCTGTACCTGTACCTGACCAGAAAGGCGAGGAGGAGGGAGGAACAAAGCTGCAGCCGCCAGGAAGAACTACAGAGAAACAAAGGTGGGTTTCAGGCCGTAGTGGGAGCACAGAGAGAACATAAGCAAAGTAAACACAAGTTTGACAGAAAGAGAGTGTGAGAGGCTCGAAGAAAGAGAGAGGGGGGGACGTGGGGATTGGCAAAGTCAAAGAACAAGCGAAGAGCAAGGACAAGTGGGAGAGAAGAGTGAGAGAGGAGGGCAAAGTCATCACAGCATCAGAAAAACTGTCACCGCATCGAGTGCGAGCGTTTTTACATAACACCAAGCAAGAAAAGCTGGTTACTCGTGGAGCTGGAGAAGGAAAGTCTGGATTGCGGCATTCAAGCAGTTTATTTAGACAGTTGTGTGCTTTTACTTTTATGAAAATAGTTTGGTGAGGACGCTGTCTTGGTTTAACTCAATAATGCCCCCCATGCATAAAGCACAGAAATGACACCGGGCGGGACTATAGTTCCCATCATGTCTCCTCTACATGACCTGAGGCGTTGTGTCAACCAGTAAAGGACTGAAATCAGTTAAGATGTGTGGCATCATCCAAAAATGTCACTGAGGTACTGCAAACGTGAGGGAGGGGCCGCGTAGCTGCTCGCTCGTGGCGGCTGCTACAGTACGAGCAAGACTCCCGGCTGGAAACGTACCGCGAGCACTTGCTAAGCCCGACACCTTTGGAACCACCAGATCTTATTGCCCGTTATCAGTTGGCCGCTAGGTTTTTTAGGCAACATCTCCAAAAAAAAAAAAAAAAAGTCCACATACCCCTGGTCATGTAGTAGAACTTCTACAACCTTCCCTAGGTCACACTGCATAATAATGAGCAATAAACAACCTTTGGAGCTTCAAAGCAGGTGAGCCAGAACAGCAGCGTGGGGGTAAGTATGTGTCTGGACACAGCATGGCGCCCTGACAAGGCATCGGCTGGGACAAGGCAGAGCCAACGACTTCTGCTCCCACATAAAAATCCCATCGGAGCCAGCTGAGGAAATGACCTCCTTTCAGCATAACAATATGGTTCCATGCCTTCTCCCTCTCTTCCTCTCCCCCCACGGGGATAAGTAAATGCAGACCAATATGCATCGACTGACCAGAGCGCGCAAACAACTACACACATACCTGCAGGAAGCGGATATATAAATACACAAAATACTCGTAGTGGATATACGTGGAATCGTGAGCGAAAAGAAGTCGATGGCAGAAGTCGATGAAGATTAATCGAGATAAATATCTTTCAGTATTTCTCTTAAAAAAATACTTTCATCTAATTGGAATGTCCATGTTCATTTAATAAATACATATCACAATGACATTAATACTTACAAATTCCACTTGACGGTGACTAAAATATAAATACTTCCCTGACCAGGCATTTATACAAGCACTCAGCCCAAGTTAATTAAAGATGCTGGCTGGGCTTTTTACAGACACATTACGGCAGAGTTTTGATGGCTTTTCTCTATCTTGTGATTGTTTGCTCAGCCTTGCATTCTGTTTTCTTTGCAGCAAGGTGTCTGTTTTGAGATTCAAACCATTTTATGCGTGTGTGCGCGCTTTATTTTTTTGTTTGGCATGACATCTGTCTTTCCACGGATGCTGTTTACCAGACAGAGAATGTGGGGCCCACACTAAGTCTGTCAACAGGGGTGGACGACTTAAGGCAATAATAATCTATCCCACAATGCACTGAGGCAACAGTGGGTCTGTCA
The DNA here is from genome assembly GCA_033026295.1 of Channa striata. Taxonomy (NCBI): domain Eukaryota; kingdom Metazoa; phylum Chordata; class Actinopteri; order Anabantiformes; family Channidae; genus Channa; species Channa striata. The sequence continues at coordinate 14,926,255 of CM065185.1, read as the reverse complement.
AGGCTTTCTCACAGAGGAAAGCACGGTGAATGGCAGCGATGCACAAACACACCTCTCGCAGAGCTGCTTTGAAGCCTGATGCGCTGGGAGACCGACGCTGCCAAAGGAGGCAGGGGGACAAGGATGTAGCAGAATTTTACATCCGAACAGACACAAAGGGCTAACTTTGACTTTGTTCCAGCGTTCGCCTGCTTCCCTCGGCTGCCGTTGCAGCGGCTGTGGTTGTTTACACGTACACCTCTCTTTAAGTTAAGACAGTTTACCTCCAGCTGCTTCCTGCTCTTTTACATCAGATCATATTTGCAAACTTTCCCCAGTTTGGTGGAAAACAGGCACAGTCCCTCACTTGGACCAGGGGTTTCCCTCAGGTGTGTGTCAGCGGGAGGCTGTCACATAGTTTTCTCCACCGCCACACCAAGTGAAATGTCATGTCCTGTCAGGAAAATTGTGAAGCCACCTCAGAGCCGAGCAGCGTGCAGCGCGTGACGTTTGGAGTAGCTGGCTCCTGGTGCTTGCCTGGGGCGCTGGGCCCTAACTGGGACCTCTCTGCTAAGCCTGGTGAGCTGCCGAGGCATTTTTCTATTTCTTTCACTCACTGTCTCTCTTGTTCGCTCTTTTGTGTTTCGCTCTCCCTTTATCTCTCCTACCCCATGCCTTCCCTTTGTGCACTGGATCTTTTTTATAACCCAATTACACCGTATATTACAGTGCTTTCTGTATAAAGATATCTTATTTGGATATGGAAAACCCCTTATTAATGCAAGATGAAAATACATGCTGAGTGCATCGCAGCTGAAATGTGATCGGACTGCTCGATTGCATACTGTATGGAGGTGGTCTGGCTTATATTGGATCTGTTCTGGAAAAAACATTTCTTGCCGAGAGCTGGGTAAAAATATCAATACCAATTTAGTGTCTACCAGTACTAACAGGAGGCAGTTAGCTTTGTTTAGCATCGGGGCTGAAACATCCACCCATCATACCTACCTTTAAAGCTCACTAACTAATATGAGCTCGGTTCATTTAATTGTCACAAAAGCCTCCGTGTGACCGCAACAATTATTTATTGCAGGATGATTTTTTTGGCCGGGCTTCTCCAGGTAACAGTGCAGAACATATTAACTCACAAAACCACAGGTTAAACAAATGAAGTATTTACATGCTGTACAACAAATATAACTAGTAAACTTTAGATTCAAGCTGTTTATCTATGTTTTCTATCTTTTACATTTTTCCCATTTGCTTAGACACTTGTCCCTAGTCTGAAGAGAATTTTACATTTTGTCCTGTCGCTAATGTCAATCAGGCCACAGGTTCTCATCAACATCATTAACACGAAACGTTTTCTCTCGTCTTTGATCCACACTCGCAAACAGAGGAGCATCTTTTATAGTTGGATAAGGACTGATTGCTGATTATTACACAGAGATTACTTGCAAAAATATAAATCTTTCTATAATTCCATAAATTTGTGAGACGCTGAATGACAGGTCCGTAAACAGATTTGAAACGTGGTGTAAAAAAATGGGTAAAACCAAGAGAAGACTTCTGCTGAGCTAAGAAGGTGATGATGCAGATCAAGTGGATCCCGGTTTCATCCAACACATCTTAGCAATTAAGAAAAAAACTGTAAATAAAGCTCAACCAACTAACTGACCAAAGTCTATATCTCTTGTTATGAAGGAATAAGGTTGAATTTGACAGTATATTAAAAATGGTCATAGCGGATTGATCAAACAAAGATTATGTCTCCCAAGAAAGACTGCCGCTGTGTTCCACCCTGCGCTGTTCTGCAGGAAGTCGTGTTGGCTCATTATGCTTTACTAAATACTAGCAGCATGCCTGTGTCAGCATGATTTTGTAAAGTAACTGAGGGGCTGTTACAATACCACATCACAAGTGAGGTACAGATCTCCGCAGATTGTTTGTGCCTCCAGTTTGTTTAATTGCTTCTGCGCGACGAGCCAGGAACATTTCTGTTGACAGTTTTGGCCTCAGAGAGATGTTTTAATGCAAGTTTAACCATTCCAGAGAGAAAACAACTCCTTTTTCTTCATCTCAACTTGACTGCTGTACCAAAAGCCCACGCCTCTGGTTCTCCAAACAGGTCAAAACAAATGCTCAAAATTGTTTTCAGCTATAACTGGATCAAGATCTGATGTGAACTGGTAGGATTTTTACAGGTTAGACATTGAAGACTCACCGCTGCCAGCCTTAGTAATGGCCCTGGGCATGTTTCCATTGGACAGCTCTCTATAGGGGACCTGCAGAGTGGTGTCAAGACTGCTAAAACCCTCTTTCAGAGAGTGCTGCTTGTAGTACTCCACCAAGTCCTGTGTAAAACAAGCACAGTAAAGCAGAACACAACCTTAACGCTGTTAAACCAGGGGAAATCTGGATGGCATCATGTACAGATGTATAGAAATTAAAGCAAAGACGTGGAGAATCTTGTCAGAGAGAAGCCGCTTGTTGGAGCGTGACAATACAAGGGAGGTTGCTGGGGAAGGCAGCTAACCACAATGTACTGCCCATTTCGAATGTAATTCCTGCAAACAGACTAATATTAGCGTCTGCCGTACAATACCACAGGCAGCTGTACTGTTGTTTGGCTGGTATGTAGACAGATGTAAAAATAAACCACATTTTTATCATTGTGCAAAAACACGAGTAAAACTGTGTTTTTCGTGCTGTTGTTTATCTCATGAGAGTGCTGCAAAATAAATTTCATGTCAAAGGGCGTAAAACTCCATAAAAAGTCAAAGTCTTTACCAGCATGGTCTTGAACAGCCGACTCTCAGCGATGTAAAAGCAGCCATCCTTGGTCAGAATCTTAATGTGCTTGACTTTATCGGTGAACCTGTGGAGGATGAATAAGACATGGGCTGCTAATCAACTATACATGCTTCCACATCAGTTCAGTCTCTATGGTGAACCATCACGAAGGGCTGTCTGCGCTGCCTGTCGGTTACCGTGCTGAGCCCAGCAACATTGTTTGACAAGAACACCCCGGCTTCTTCCCTGCTCTTGAAATCAGATCCAATTCACTCACACCAGGTAATAAAAAAAGCATCACAGGATAACCCAGTTTTACCCTGTAACAGCAATTCATTCTGTACAGCAGAAGCACTGCAGGTTCACGTGAACCCTCATCACAGGTAGTGCCTGTGAACGAGAGCTGTGAACAACTGAAGCAAAGAATGTTTATCCATCTCAGACTGTTTCATTTGACTTATTTTTAGAGCCACGTATTACCAAAAGAGAGCGAGGAATGCCCGTTTTTTTATTCATATTTTGACCCCTCAGATTTAATTAGTTAAGCACAAAATACCATGAATAGTGCAGTATTTGTATCTGTACACATTGACTGCACAGTACTGTATATGGTGATGTGCAAGCTACACTGTGCAAATTACACCGAATGAATTGTACAATAGGCACTACATAATGTGCAAGAAGAACATACAGGTATTTTATGAATACTTGGAGAGTGCTACATTATTGATGGGTGTTGAGTTCTATTGTCCACATGAGCCCTATTTGTTGAAAGCTGAGTCTTTCTTTGCTTCATCCTATAGGCCCCCAAGGCTGCACATATACAGTACAAGAACACATAAATACAAGTCAGTGCGCACACACACACACACACACACACACACACACACACACACACACACACACACACACTGACCACTTGTAGCCTTGACATTAAACAGTTCCAGCTGATTAGTACTGTAGGAGCTGAGAGTGCCGATAATGATCTTAAGCAGTGAGACAGGCAATTAGAATCTGCGTCTTCAGAAACTGGGCCTGTACATCAAAGCTTCAACTGGAGGGACAGTATCAGTACACAAAACCAAATGGGCTGGAATGGCGTGTCGCTGTCTAAACAGTCCTCCCGTGCAAACACGATTTCAGAGCGCGCTCTCAATCGTTATAATCTCCCGCTGCCAAGCCAGGTCAAGAGGACTCGACTGTCCTTTCTTTCTTCGACAGACTGAACACGCTTTGATGCAGTCTGAAAGACATTTGCTTGTTAAGTGGACAGTGCTGGGTTTCAAAAGCAGGAAACTGAGGCAGGGAACTTGCAGATGAAGCAGACATTTATTAAGGCTCAAAGAAAAGGGTGTTTTATCTCCAATTCAAGTGTGTTGCTGGTTTCCTTTTTAAAACACATCTCTAAGACTGAAGCAAATAGACTGACGCAAAGCTATCAGCCGCTCCTTGTACTTACAATCTGTCTAAGTGTCTAAGTGGAGGACACCGGAAACAGATGATAAAGTGGATCATCCAGTTCCATGTATTACCCATGCCGCGTTCGGTTGAGGGGTATTCATGCAGTCGGCCAGTGGAGTAAACTAAAATTAACTGCTACAGCATTTAGGTGTGATGTAAAGTTCAAACAAAGGCTGCTCCATCGCATAAAAGCTCCTTCCCTCAAAACATCATTTCTCACTTACTGTACCTCCAGCGTCTAGCCACACAGACTCGTTTTCTTTTACTGGCTTCAGGAAAATTTATGTTTTACATGTGTCGGTCAGTAAAATCAAGGGAGGATTTCATGTTTGCTTGCTCGGTGAATTAAAATATTACAATTACGAAATTGAACAGTAATATTGTTCCAGCAGCTGCATTAAATTTTATATTTACAGGAATTCTCCAACATTTGAAGCACGCACTCATCATATTTCTACTACGTCACTGGTGATAAATGTGAGCTAGATGACAAGGAGGTAAAATTGGTTTGCTTGTTTTGTTGATTTACAATATCTTTTGAATGGATTAGAATAAGTTTAATTTGTGTTAGCTTCGATGCCATCACAGCCTCGTCCACAGGCGCTGATCCATGTCTGTGAATAAATTTAGGACCTCTTGGTTCCTGCTCCACTTGGACTGACTCTGAACTGATGTAGTGACTAGTGACTGACAATATGAATTTTAGCATTCTGTTCTACGCTGATGATATTTCTGTTGGGTTCTTAAAGTAATTCTGAAACGTATCTGAGTTTTATTTTCCATTAAAATATGAGCTTTGCAGAGGGCAGACAAGTGTTGGCAGACTGAGCAGGGAGCGCACAGGGGTTCATATGCTGTTCATATGCTGTTGATAGGGACGTGGAATGGGAGACATGTCTTGTAAGGCAAAGATGTCAAATAACCAGGCTGTGGAACAACCTGGTACAGAAAAAGGGTGACAACCAGGATTTTTAATTTGGATAGAGCACACACATTATTCTTGGTAACTGCAACATTTCTGATTTATATGTTACTTCAATGTGTTGTGCAATATAAATACATTTTAAAAAGAATTACTGAGGATCCAAAACAAACATGTATAGAAGAAGAGAAAGATCTGAATGAGCAAAAACTCAGAAACCACGTTAAAATTATTGAAGATTATTGCACAGAACCACATATGATATCAGTTTACAAAGGACAGATGTCTCTATGTGCTCAGATAAGAACTGGACTCTACCATTGGTGGTGGTTGAAGTGGGCAGATATAAATTATATAAACCATAAGCCTTTGTGGAAAAAAAAGCAGAACATCGTCCTTCTGTGCTGTTTGCTATTATGTGATGTTCTTCATGTGATTGAGGATTAGTTTAATTTTCCTGTGTAAAGTGACTTAAGAAAACGACTGTTCTGAAAAATATAAACAAGTCCGGCTTTTTTCTTCTGAAGGTGAAAAGTTGCATTTTTTGTGTATGTGTTGCAAGAAAGTGTACAGACCGCACTGAAATATGTATAACAATCCGTCCAGTCATTATCTTTAACCGCTCATCCTGCGCAGGGTTGCAGGGGGCTGGAGTCTATCCCAGCTGGGACATTTGTCCTCTATCATCAGTGGCAGATATCCATATATCCATCATTTCAACTTATCATGAGCATGGCTTTCACGTACAACGAATCCTTAAACTAAACGCTGTCCACCACAGTCTGCAATGCCATGATGGACCATGATTCATCATGACAACTGGACAAACTTCCTCTGTCCTCCAGTCATAAACTGTTGATTATAGCGTCACCATAACATCGTATTGTTTGCTGACACGAGTGGAACACAGCACGATCTCCTCCTGCTGCCGTCCTTCCACTTCAACGTTTGATGAGCTGCTTGCTCTCACATACAGCACCACTGTTGTGCCTGAGCTGCTGTTTGCATGTGGGCATTTTGTTTGCTTGAATGATTCTTGCCACTTGCCTTTTGACTCTAACAATAAGGTGTTTGTTTGGATTTTTGACTTCACATGTACTGTTTATTCCGCTATTCTTGGTCAACCGCAGCGAGTGAAAATAAACGGTACGGAAATAAACGGAACACAAGTCATCGTGTCACTTACTTTATACTGATGGCGTACTCGCTGTACTCTTTACTCCTGTGTCGGACCAGATAGGTGCCGTTTTCTCGGTCCAGGAGCTCCACCTCAGCCTGGTATCTCTCCATCGGCCCTGCAAACCTAAGTCACACATGAACATCCGATGCACTTAAACTGCAATCAATCATACTAAGCACGAGGATGAGAGCAATCAATGCGATCAATAAAAAGAATGGAGTGAGAATGACTTGTGGACATTCATTCTTTGCTTACCAGAGCTGGGCGGAGTAATCAGCAGGTTTTGGAACCTGGCATAGAAATGAATTGTGGTTATTTAGTGTTTTAATGGAGTCAATACAGAGGGATGGGGGTTATTTGTGGTAATGTGATATTTAAGCCACATTCAATAGCTAAAATCACTCTTCTACAGCCAAAAACGCTGCAGTTAAAGAGCACTACATTCCTTTGCTGAGACATAAATAGGAGCCATTATCCACTGACTGCATTGTAATCACACTGAATATGTCATATTGATTACTTACACATGGGCAAGGCCTCACAGCATCACTTGGAAAGAAGCCAATCTTGCTTGTCGCCAGAATTCTGCCCTGCAATGACAACTGGCTGTCGCATTATAATCGCATTATATTTGTCTGGGAGCAAATACACCTCTTTCTCTCTCTCTTTCCCCTCTCCTCCTTTCCTCTTCCCCTCCCGCACGCGCTTCAATAAATCCTCACCAATTAGCACACAACAAGCCCTGCCTCTAATTCGCAGCCCAAGTTAATTATGGTTCAAACTCTGCCGGCAGTTAGATTTGTACTGCATCAAAACAAGAGCCTTGTTTAACACTAAATAATGGATCTTATTCTGTTCTTTGAATATCCAAACAGCGTGAGCTCTCCGGTTCGCACTAAGGACTAACAATTGCATTTTAGCTAACTCGCCTCAAGCAAATACAAGCTTTATATAAAAATCATTAATTTCTTCAACAAACAAAGTGTGGAAAGACTTTTCCTCCTGCTAAACAAACCAGTATGGTAAAACAAATTAATTTTATTACAGCCATGAATAGCTCAGTTGATTTTATTACTCGTACTGTGTACAGTAAACAGCGACAGACATATACGTCAAGATTAAGTTTGAGTTAATTTGACTATCCAGTTCTGAGTTCGAGGTCAATTTGAAGTCCGTTGAGCGGATCTGAGAAGACAGTGAGCGTTGCGGGCACGTGGAGCTCGTCATTCGGCTTCCTGCCTTGTTTATGCTTTCCTCCTCACTGCTCTTTATTAGAGTATGAAATGCTTTTTGGGAGCGTGAAAACCCAGACAGTAACTAGATTGGAAAGCGAATCTTTACCCATCTCTATGATTCATTCTGTGTAATAACATTTCATCAAAGGTTTTTGGAGAGCCCCTCTCTATTTGTTATGCCTTCGATAAGCGTATGATAAAGATTAAACTTATTACTCTGTTGGCATAAACAGGCAGCAGCCAAAGGATCAAATGAAATTACAGTGATTGATTGTATTGTTCTGCCAGTGGGATGGGGGATAATTGCCTTCTGGGTAACAGGGGATATGAATTCTCAATGTTTTGTAATTCCATCCTCTGGCGCCACTGGGGACGCTAAAGATTAAAGGTACCCTGTGGAGCTTTTCATTTTGTATAGCTTGGGAGCTTTTGTTTAGATTCAACGTTTCTTACCAAAACACATTATGTGTGACCGCAAGACCTAACAAACTTGCAAAGCTTTTTTAATATGCTTTGAAACTTGGTGGTTTGGAGGCAATTTGCAGGTCTAGCCTTGCACCTGTTATGTACAGTAACTCCATGAGCACAGCCCCACAAAACGCTGACAATTTTTCTCTCACCATGTAAAAAAATTATAATTATGACATAGAAAATAATCATGTTAAGATAATCAACATGGACAGTTTGCCATAAAAAAACAATAAATATCAAGTTTTGTCAAGTTTGGTCCTTTATTTTTCCCAAGCTGTTTGTGTAATGTAGAAATATTAATGATGATTAACTGACATTTAAGCATTTTGTTTGTTATTGCACATAATTTAATGAGGCAGTAACTATATCCAATCTTAAAGGAGTTAATTAGTGGCTGAACTAGTCCTGTTAATTCCCAAGCTTATGTGATTTGTTGTGGCTAGGTGACTTTTAAATCACATAATTAAGTGTGTCAAATTTATGATAGATGTTTTTAATAATTTCACTATGCAGACATTGAGGGAGAACTAAGAAACACATTTGTTTTCTCACCTTATCGACTGCATGATAAAAACAACAAAAAGAAAAGGTGTAATTTCTGAAGACTTTCTCCTGAAGATTATTCAAACGCTTAGGGCAGTTTTTCACGTCTTTTAGGGGAGGTATTATGTGAGCTCTGTAGCAATTATAAGCTTGAAAATTGTACACCTCTTTTCCACCCGTCCTCGCTCCTACAGTTACTGCTCTGATAGAAAACCTTGATTCTAACAGCATGTTATTTGCTCCAAAGAACCACTTGCGGTCTAAACGTCCACAGGGCGGCTTCAGGCAGCTTCATTACAGTACCACTATGCACATGCCAGGAATAAACAAAAAGGTGTATCATCATTTAATTTCTCTGATTATCCTCTTCCAGTATGCACGGTAACCATGGCAGCGAACAACAAAGTGCCATCAGGTCTGCAGCCTGACATTCAGCGGGCTTACAAGAAGTCTCCTGGCATTCGTGTCCTCACCCTCCACCTTGTGCTGTGTCACAACAGAGAGAAACACGGCGCATAGGAAATCGGGCTAACTGCCTACTCCCAGCTGTGCCGCTGGCAAAGACCGCGGTCTGATTGGAGCAGCACCAGAAGGAGGATGAGGCTTTAATGCCACCGTAAAGCAGAGTGAGAAACAGCCAGGGAGGCTCCTGGAAGACCCCAGATAAATCGCCATCCTTTCAAAAATAGATAAGGTCAAATGCTCTCAAACTTTGGCTGACCTCGTGCGGTGGCGGCTTAATGTGCTTGTACACGAGGTTGAGCACGACCATTAAAACATCCTCGGAAGGCTGGAGTGTCTGTGGTTTTATTGTCTCACTGTGGCAGTCAATTAATCAACTAAAGCCACTAATTGGTGAGATCATCTGATGTGGGCTGTGATTCAATCTGAAGAGTTGAAAGAGAAGACAGATGCACTGGGGTTCAGCGGAGGTACAGAGTTTTGTCTGGTGCTCTAATTGAGGCGAGCCTTATCACACTGTCAAATTTATGGCTCACCTGACAGGACCCAGAACGTTATAAACAACGACGGTTCAATTAGTGATTTATCAACTTTAATGGCCGATAAACTATTCATGTCACACCATTAATACTTTTATAGCATTTCCCCATTTGTCACATGGGACATCAAGTATCAGACAGGAGAGATGGCACGCAGCACGGACTCAAACCTCCGACGCAGTGCGAAGACGTTGCGTGCACCGAGCCAACCCGGTGAGCCGTGACGTGTTATTTTTTCATGGGGTCACAGATGTTGAGATAAAGCAAAGATGAGCTGAGTGACACGCACCTGCCACCAGGAGCTGTTCAGGTCGGCAAACATCAGTTCGATGACATCCCCCTCGTGAACGCTTAGCGGGGGCCCACACTGGGGGCACGGGATGCCACTGTAGTCTTTTATCACAACCATCCTGGGCAAACCTAGCAGACAGGAAATATACATACATTTTTGCTTACAATTTCATACATGTAGCGAATGAGCCGAAAACTCTAACATCATGCAATGGTTCAAAGCTGCGATGGACAGGATGGACAGGCACAACAGCAATAGAACGAAAGCAAGACTTCCTGATCAGTTCATCCGTATTTCTGGGTACGAGATTAAAACACTGTAACCAGAGACACGAAGACGATGGCAGTACTGATACATCTGAATCAGAGTTCTACTGTATGTTGCCCACGGTGTGACTAAAACAGGAAGTTGAGATGTGATGGTTTCAATACACAAGCAATATTCTAGCTAGTCAAGTGAAGAGGGTTAGACAGAAGGCTCATTCTAAGCTAAAGGAAATAAGGTGATTACACACCAATGAACCATAATTATGAATACTATAGTCCATTTCTGCAGAGCTCTCCACAGTAAATTGTACTCAAGCCCTTAAGTGCTCTCAGCAACACAGACAAACGTCTTTATCACAAGCACAACTGAACTGCGATGGCGGCACAAACGACTGAGGGCGGGACGTATCTTAAAGCCAAAGACAGAACACAACCTGGGCTAGACACTAATGAATCCAGCTATTTGGGAAAATATTTTCCAATTCGAACTACTCGTGTGCACCTAAATGTGGGAGTTCTGACAACCTTTCTGACTGAGGGTTGAACCGCTAAAATGGTGCAATTTACTATCCTGGGAAATTCATCTCTGTGATACCTGAATGGTGCAACTCCAATCTTTCCTCAGTGTGGCAGACAAATACAGCCACAAGCATCCAGCTAAAGCTAAGACTAAACACCCCTGCCAATATAAAGGACACAGCCACTTACTCTCCCCTGACTCACACATCTCGCCCCCTCAGACACATCTCCCTTCCAACCACGGTTTCTCTGCAAATCAGCCTGAGGAGACTATTAGCTGACGGTGACCTCGGATGAATGGAATATCTCACATTCATGTTTTTAATAAGAACAATAAGCACAGCAGTCTTTCTCATAAAGCCCCTTATGGAAATTGATTTATCACAAAGGCACAGCTCAGCAGTTGAGGCCCAGACATACAGACTACTGCAAGTGCTTTTCTGCCAGTATTTCTCCTGCCGTGGTTCTCATAATGATTCCACCCACTTCAATTCATCTTCAGTGCCGTCTAGGGTTTAAGCATCACAGCGTGTGGCGAGAAAGGGGCTTTTGTTGTGCTTTGGTTAAGGATTCCTTCGGCATCCTATTATTCATTGATTATTCTTACTCAAATATATTTGACAAGAGGAAACTTGTGTTGCTCATTTCCTCCTTTGAACCTTAAGTGTGAGCGGGAGACGCTCGTGTCAGTAGATTTCTAAGAAGACGTGTTCAGAGTTTTTGTGGCAAGCACCAGTTGAGTAATATTTGATCAAGAATGTGAATTGGGTACGATAACATCTTAGGTTTAGCTTTAAACCACCATCTACAGTATCTGCTCCGGGTCTCACTCTGCCCTTTGACTAACAGTCTCCTTTTCATCCCGTCTGCATTTCAGTTTGCTCCAGAACTAAGATGAAAGCAGCTTAAGAGGTACCACAAAAAGCCCTTAGCGGGTTCACAAAAACTGTCAAATGGTCAAGGCATACTGACCTGGGTCTGGTGGCGCTGTGGTTTCCTGTGGATAGAGGGAAAAGAAAGAAGCGAATAAAGGGATTGGTAAATACAGAGGTCATTTTTACTCCCTGCGTTAGATCAGCCTGACCTCAGGAATGACTCATACTCTCAATACAATCGTCTGTGAGTGCTCTGTGTGGGCTAACTATTACGAAAGTGAAAGAAACCGAGAGTAAAACTTAGCGAGTGTCTTTGTCTTTTGGGGGAATACATATTTGAGTATATGTGAGTGCGCACTGTTTTTTAGATAAGCTGTCACAAATTGCCAGAACGTGATTGTGTGGGAAGCAAACTCGAATTTCTTACATTGGTTGCAAAGTGGGAAAAACAAATTGGGTCCATTCAAGGTTTCAAAAGTAAAAGTCCTCATCCTTTTTCACACACCTGACAGCAGACTTATGCGGATGCTTAAGTATAGACATGTGGAAGTGCTGAATTTCAATAATATAGATTTATGCTATCACTTTCAGTCAAAAATATAACAGTGTGCCACTCAAATGTCCATTCAAAGAGCAGCACTAGGAGCTATGCTTGGCCAGCTTTTGTGTGTTGACAGCAGTCTGGCATTCATGGATTGGACATGATTAGAATAAATTACACAATATGTGAAATGCTCCTCACATTCTACAGAAAGGCTCAGGGCTTTCTATAGAAGTAGCCGCCCTGGTGCTCTAAACAGGAAACCACAACAAACTAGCATGGACCAGCTATTCCTGTTCATAGACGCCTCTGTGGTTGTGTTGCATTCATTCTCCAGTAGCTAGTGACACTAAAGGGGCAATGTGAGTGCATGACCAGGAGCCTGAGGAGACAGGTGCAACAATCTTTACAATAAATAAAGTCACTAAATTATAAGGGAAGTGTGATTTGACAAAAGGATTTCACTATATTTATTCTGTTGTTATGTTTTAATGCATAATTTAAATCAGAACATGTTGAATTAATCTCTAAGGGCTTTTTAATGATCCGTTTATCAGCTTGGCAAAAGTGTAACACAGCGTTTGGTTGCTTTTGTTATAGCATGAATTGTACGTACTGGAGATACAAATGCCATTCTTACCCATCCATCTACGCGTAATGTCTAATCGTGAAACTCAAACATGGTTTTTGAAAGGTTTGCATATGGTGCTGGGAGTTCAGTTTCTGTCTCGTCAGACCACACGATCTTTTTCCTCATGCTCTCTGAGGCCTTTTAAATTCTGTTTGTCAAAAGCGGGCTGTCATATGCCATTTCCTCAAAGTGGCTTCCATCTAGCCACCGTACCATAAAGGCCTAATTGATGCACTGCTGCTGAAATGGCCGTCCTTCTAGCAGGTTTACCCATCACTGCAGAGGGCTTCTTAGGCTCTGCTACTCTTACCACTTCACCACTGACTTTTTGGTCGCCCACTTGATCAAGGCTTTTCTTGCAGTACAGGCAAATAAATTTTTGAAGTCCTGCTGGTTTGCAACTTCTCGCTTTTCACAATAATTGCTTAAAAAATGTGTGTACCCCTTTGAGCTGATCCACGTGTCACCACATCTTTAATTATGGAGGTACGGGGAGAGTTCAGCGGACTTGATTTTTTGTCCTGACATGCAGAATGAATTAAACCTTGTATAAACTTCCTTTATTAAAAATCAGTCGCAACATAAAGATCTGGTATTAATATTGCTGAGGCGGACAGGGATTAGCACGGGAAAATTTTAACGCTGGACATGACACGTGTCATATGTCTTGCATACGAGGCTACGTGCCCACGTGTTGACACCTTTTCAGCCAACATTTATACCACTGGGTTGTGTTAATGTAGTGAATGATCAGACAAAACTGGATTCCAAGTTCAACATCTCAATTATAGCTGCATCAAACAGAATGCACCTGAACACAGTTTGGAGCATCACATCAAAGCATCTCTTTTGTAAACAGGAAATTTCACTTTTTTAACCTTTGCAAAAAAAATTTAAAAACTGCATCGATTCTCATGGGTAATGTAAAAAGTGTAGACTGACGTGTCAAATTTTAGTTTTATCAGTTTAAAATAAATCTACAACACAGTAACATGTACGTGTCTGAATCATTTCTGTTCAACATAGCGTGAGAACATGTTCAGAAGAATGCTTTATTGTGACTCTGAACTCGAAATCACATTGTTTTTCATTTATCATTTATCCCCTACAGTAGTAGTGAGTGCTCCGTGTGCTCATGTAGATGTATTTTATTGGATCTGCTATTTCATCCTTCAGTATTAGCTTCAGTGTGTACAGTCAGTCAGAGCAGAGAAACAGTCCGGGTCTTACCTTGGGCCTCGGCTTGGCAGAATCTGCAGTCAGGTGAGAGACAGACAGAGTGAGAAGAATGCAATATGAGTGTGTGGTGGTGGCTTTCTGACATACAACCTCAACTGTCAACCTCGGCTGGCCCTCATCACTCCTCAGAATGCATAAAGACCACAGTGCTCCTGCTAAGAAGGCTTGTCAAAGGCCAAAGCTGCCTTTAGCTGTCTGCGTATTCAGGGAGGGAAGTGTACCCGAACCGCAGCGCCAGACTGGTGACAATGAGCTAAAGCTTGACACAGGACCAATATGATAGAATTCTAAATAAATATACAACAGAGTTCAGCTTTCAATTAAGCAACTGCTACGTTTTTAAAATGCAAAGCATAAAGCTTGCAGAGTTTTAATTTTCTTTAAGAGGGAAAAAATGTTTGTGCAACTTCAAATTTGACAAGGTAAGGTAACGTCAAGGACTAAACATATTTGCAGATTGTTTTCAGGAGGCAATTATTATTTATAACAAAGTCCTCAGCAACAGCACGTAAAGTGTACATTCTGGCATGAGGGTGGGAAAGCTCAGTGGCTGCCCAAAAATGTAAAGACACCACCCTCTTGAGACCATGAATGTGCTCAGTAAATTTCATATCAATCTGCCTTTTAGATTTTGGTATTTTGGGTGGTAAAGTGGAAGTGCCTCAGTGGTGGTGCTAAAGGTCACACTTTTTTATTTTGGACATGCTGGGTGCAGATGCAGACTGAATACTGTACATATGAAGCCGTTAGTTTCCAACATAATCTGCAATGGACCGTGACTGGAGAATCTCACCTGTTTTTCCACAGACTCCCAGTCGACCCAGACACTCCTTGTGAGCCCCGAGCCCACATTTTAAACAGAGATAACCCTGGTTAAAGATGCCCCTGGAGACATAAAACAGGATCATATACAACAGCCTCCTCAAAAGAAATAGCTTAATAAGTTGGATTCGTCTGTCAAGGACCCAGGATGCGAGTGATTAGATGTAGATGTTGTCTGCAGGAATCTGAGGCAGCGAGCAGTCTATCGTCTCCTTATTTTATTTGGAAAAAAGCTATTTTCAGTTAAGAGTGAGGCTTAATTTTAAAAAAACACGGTAAAATGTCATGGTGTTCCTTTCATTCCTTCAATAAGACAATCACCTGAAGGAGTATTTTCCTCTCAGTGCAATAACACATGATGACTTGCCGTTCGAGAACAATTTGTGTGGTTACAGTTCATCCTGTCTCCGACTTGCATTGGAGACACGGCAACATTTTCACTCCACTGGGACTTCATCAGTTCAGCATACAGTAATTATTCAGCAAAGAAGCGGCTCATCAAAGTGCATGAATCATACCTGAGCAACAGGTGACAGAAGCTACAGGACGTGATCCTTTCAAACGTATTGATCTTAAACTGGTGGGAGTTGTGGTTGGCTTTTTCCGGGCGGATATTTGATCTGAAACACAACAGAAGACATTTAATTGCAATTAACTCGTGTGAATACAAGCCTACAGTCATGCTAGTGGCTCTGTCAGAATTTGCTTAGGCCACTTGAGCTATATGCTGATGTCAGGTGTTTGTGTGCAGTTTGTCTTCACAATCACTAATTTGGACCAAACACAAAGCACCTTGTAAGGGTGACGAGAATGTAATTAGTAAAAACGACATGAGACTAATAAAAATGATCTTTTTTAGTCACAGGATCACTACGATTATTACAAATTATTACAATTATGACGGCAGACATAAATGTTTAAGCTAAATTACATGTCCGTCTATGCAACAGCTGTTGTACAATGATAAAGTAAAGGGACCAGTCGGACTCATCCTGTGGGTGAATGTCTGCAATCCATCCTACAGATTTGTTATGGAACCAGAACCAGAGGTGGGAATAGTAGTAAATTATTTAACTCAAGTTCTTTTACGTTGGTTGCACCTTGAAATGTAATTTTCACACTAATTAGAGTTTTAATAAATACACCCTGATAAGCTGGCATGACTAAAAATGTGATACCTCTATTTATGCCAAAATATCCTTAATAATTTCTTCATCAACTAAATGAAGAAAACTTTATGTAGCGAAAATAATCTGTAGCTTTTCCCCTCAAATGAGTGAAGTCAAAGCAATTTTAGCCTCAGCACATGCGCACGTGTAAATGAAGAGGACTTGAATCAGCCCGGGCAAATCCAATTTTGAGCTGCATGTGTACAAATATGAGAGGGGAAACATGCAAAGCAGAAATAAGGAGCCCTCCTGGAATGTGAACAAACACGACCGACACAAAAACATCTTTCTGTATTGAACACACCATCCAGAAGCCACTTAAACTGAGTGCTCCCATAAGTGAGTCCTTCATCAGGAGCCCACATCCTCTTTACAGGTACAATTTTCACTTGCTGAATGGGCCCCTTCTGGTGTCATTACCCAGTGCACAGAGGCACACAGCCGTTTTCAGACACAAACCCTGTATCTGTGTGGGGGGAAAAAAACAGCTCAAGACTCCAGAGAAAACTGTTATTTCTTCTTTAAATTTTGGAAATTACTCGTGAGGTGCCGAGCTGATGTCTAGGGCTAAGTGGTCAAGGCAGCGTCTACACTTATATGTGACTATATAAGCTTTCAGTTCAAGTCGGAGAAAGAGGGGGACTAAAATTGCCCGCCGCTTAACTGTTATTCCCGCACACCAGATTGTTTTGCAACAGTGCATATGTAAAGAAAAAACCCAGCAACTATGAGAAGTGAAAATATATTCATGAAGGAAATAGCAGATAGTCAGCATGCATATCAGGGATATTGTTTTCATACACAGCCATCGTAAGCGCAAAAGCATTTGTTCAGTCATTCAGAGTCTAATGTCAAAACAACACTGTATTCTGCTGGAAACAGCTTAACAAAGGATGGAGACGTGATATCTGCCAAACCCTCCAATAATACGAGAGATATACCTCCACAAAGCACTGATTTAAAGAACCATCGAGGCAGAGTGACTTCTTTGTAGTTTTGCAGCTCTTTGGAACAGTTTATGTTTAATGTGTGGGTCTGTATCTGTGCGTGTGCGTGTGTGTGTGTGTGTGTGTTATCGTAGTGTTGTCAGCAGTGTGTGCTTGATTACAGCTAAGACCTGATCAAACAGTGCACATGAAAGAGTCAACACCTCTTTCGGCCTTGGAATAACCCACATGCAAACGAAGACAAATAAACACAGCACACACACACGCACGCACACACACACACACGCACGCACACAGTGTGTTTTTCCTGTGTTACACACACACTGTGGTCTGACCGTGCTGATCACAAACAGCTACAACTGTTGTGTTCATGTCTCTGTGTACTTACATGGCCATTTCAAACTGATCTAGCCATTTCTTCTTCAGCTCTCTGGTCTTAAAAAAGAGTTCAAAGCCCGTGTGCCCCTGCTGGTGAGTCACGTAGAACCCGTAGCACCACTGCGGAGATCAGGAAGAAGAAAGCGATCAAAGTGAATGTATTTTTTCATGCATGTGCATCTGAACATTTGCATATTGGTGTGTAAAGAGGAAAGATGAACACGGCCAATTAGATTTTGTAAGACTCATCACAGCGAGTGTCCATTTTCAGTGTTGGGTCAGCTGTCCGTGTATTACTTCACAGGCTGTTTCGGAATTAAAACTGGACCCTCTCTTTTGAGAGCTTGGATGTTTTTCTTTTCATTCTTTTGTCACTCTCATTGCCGCGTGGAATCATGTGCTCGATATGCAGGTTTCAGTGCAAATGGTTATAAAACTTGAGGCTACGAAGTTATTGTAAATTTTATGTTAATTGCTCACACTGTTGTTGTTTGTTGTTATGTGTTAGATGTTAAAACTGAGAATTAAAGAATAACTCAACAGTGTAACTGCAGGATGGTTTGAGAGTTGTAGAAATAAAGACCAATATGACAAGTTAATATCGCCTTTTTTTAAACAACCTTTCTCACAGCTTTTAATTATGACATTGAATTCCTCAAGCGTGGTGGAAATATTGCTTAATATCCATGGCACATCTAATAAAAAAAAAAATAATTTAGTTTACGGCATACTCAAATTAATTAAACTCTCAAATAAACACATTCACACTGTTTTACAAATGCTGTATTATGTAAAAATCAGGCTTTAAAATGTAACTGTTACTGCTCTTTAGCAGCACATTCAGCTTAGAGGCTGTACAGTAATAGTTTTACAGCCATAGTTTTCCACCTCTGGCCACCAAGCAGCTCACTGCAGCGCTCACAGGTTAAACGCTTTGCCCACGGGCATATTTAGGAGCTACTTTCAATCAATTCCCAAAGCTCTCAGCTTGGGCCACCCCAATCTGTTACCATTTGTTGTGTCATGGCGAATAACAGGAAAAGTGGCGGCTTTGCCTGTCAGTAATGACCAGCCCTGCAAAGTCCTGACTGTTTTAGAGCTCTGCTGAGTATTAAATCATTGATGACTGTGTGGGTGCTCGGTGGCACCACATCCACACTCTGAAGTTTCATTTAGCAGAAAATGATATATAGCTATAAGCAGCCTTGGAGGACTGCACACATTCATCACCTGATATTAGCATCTCTGTCCTGCAGTGTGTGAGCTTGTGGGTGTGTTGAGGTTGATGTAGGTACACAGTGTCTGCGAATATTTGTCTTCATGTGTGTGTCAGTGTGTGCGCCGTGTCTAACTACCAATAAATTGTCGTGTCCCTTTATGCTCAACATGTGATGGAGCTTTGTCTTAGATGTTTGATGGGACGAAATTAAAGGGAAATGACAAATTATGCAGTTTGTGTCACTACACGTTTAGTACAAGACTGTTAGTGTGTGTACTCGCTCATGGACTTTTTGTGTTATTATTCATGATTTCTAAAGTAACAATCAGCGCCACGCACATAACCCACATAAACACACACATCACGACTGCACAATAAAGTAAATGAGGATGATAATGGAGGCCCTTTGATAAAAACCACAGAGCCATTCGGTTCTGGCAAGCTGTCACGTTCACATTAGCAATCAGCACTGGCGTGAGGAGACACCATCTGTGAGCATACATCAACAAGACATCAACAAGTCGCCTGCAAACCTTCCCACAAGGCGAAAAATAGCGTACTGTACAAACTGTGACGAAACTGAGCTCTGGCTTTCTAAATCTGGATTTTTCGGAGAACAGAAAACACAGCTGACCAGCACAGTAAACACAGAGAGAGAGAGAAAATGGCACCCTGGCGTACAATTGTTTTAAGTGATAAAATCCGCAATCTGCACCCGAACAGATGTTGAACACCAGCCTTTTCACAGTCCTGTCTGTTTGGTATAAACACTTCACATTAGAGAAAGGGATTTAAATGTGAGGTTAATTCACAAAGTCATCCTCAGTCCAATGCACACTTCAGAGAGGATCATAGCTTTGTTTTTTGGATTTCTCCTGCCTGGACTGACCTTTTTGGCCTCTCTGTCAGAGGTGGGGTTGTTGGTTACTTTGAAGAAGTTCAGGTCCAGTATGTCCTTCATCTCATAGTTATCTCCACGTCTCTTGCAAACAATGACGGCCTCGTCGAACAAAAAGATATGTCTGTGCAAAAGGAGGACAGAGTCTTATAGCATTATGACTTTATACTATAACCAACTACATTAATAATCTGGCAAACCAAACTTGCTGTAACCTTATTCATTGGTCTGTACAGTTACAGTGACTGAAATGCACGACAGGTATTACTTTTAATTTTAAGTCGTATTAACATGCTGCTCTACTGATTTATGGACGGGCAGGGCGAAGTAAAACCACCTGTCTTGTTTCCTCTTGTCAACACTGGAGATCATGCGAACTTCTCCGTCACCTTTTGGTCGACCAAAGGTGACCAGAGGTTGATTCTGAAAGCAAAATAAAAAGGTTTTAAAATGAATGAATATTCTAATTACTCTAACTGTCATATAGCTGCATCCAATGCATTTTAATGCATGTTTGAGATTGATGTACACTGTCTCTTTGTTACGCACCATTAACTTTCAGGCAACAGTAAAATTATCCCAAAGAAAAAAAATTTATTTCAGCTGGAATCTACAACAAATCCTCGAACTGATGCGCGTTCCCCATAAAATGTCATGCAAGATCTGACACTCTCTCTTATTGACTCTGGTTATTACCAACGACGTTCACTCATCAGTCTTGTTGAGTCGGGACAAGGAGAAGGTCTTTATAACCTGACAAGCTCTCATGCTCTTTTACTCATAATACCTCCGCTGCTGTCATATTTTTTTCTCCAATATGCTACTGCTTCTTTTAAATGACTTCTTTCTGCACCACCTTATATCATCCTGTTCTACTTTCTTATTACCAAACTTTGTGATGCCATCTCTTGCATTATGTATGATGTGTATGCCAAATATTCAGGCTTGCATTTGATATGCTTGTGGTGGTTCTCCTCTGTGTGGCCCTGAGGCAAGATTTATTGTAATCAACACTGAAACCTACATTCTCTGACTTATGTCTCTATGACTGAAATATAACATACATTTAAATAGATATTTATATTACAGTAAAATCTATTATTTAAGATACATTTCCTCTAACCATCTTCAACCCATGAGGCTGCAAGTAACTACTGATTACACCGATTGCTCTCTCAATTATTGTTAATTATTGTTCATTACTAGCTCTATAAAAAGAGAACCAATAGTGAAAATGTAAAATTATGATTCCCGAGAACAGTGCCTTATGAAAATTGTCTTGTTTTGTCCAACTCAGTTTAAAATTTTTAAGAAATTCTGTTTATTATTTATGAAAAAATGCAACATTTAAAGTATCATAACATGGGTTAGGGTTAGTTGATAGTTGCATAAAACGAAAAAGGTTTTTGGGTTACCAGGTTTTCGATAGACCTCTGGTACTGATCAATCTCCTTTAGAGTCTCATTATCCCGCTTTACCTCGTTGACATACTGAGCCAGGTCCTGGGTGAAACAAACAGAAATACATACGTGTGTTAGGTTACTTCAGTGTGGAGGAAGTGACGTACAGTATGTCAGAAAAAAGGAAGAACATTATAAATATTCCTTAGTGTTCTTTTTTAATGACATGCATTTACTTGCCAATTTGTGGTTTAAGCATTGCACAGTTCAGTCCTCCATAAAACTGCTTGTTACACTGGGGAATATGCACATATGCATAAAAAAGATTTCTAAAAACGTTGAACGCGTATGTTTATGTTGTAATGTTTTGTGCGCTTGTATAATTGAATCATGCGGGTCAAGTAAATATTATAGGCATGAATAAAGGTTCAGGCATTTCCTGCATTTCTGATGTTGCCAATGGACTACAACAGTGAAGAGCGAACGCAGCGCTCACTAATGCGATGGAAAAGTTGTTATCATCTCGCACCCATTTGTAGCAGTGAGGCATGGTTGAGTTATGGCTTTTTCCATCTGATAGAAGTCGGTAGTTGAGTGGCAGAGACTGCCGGGAATGATCTGCCAAATCTGTTACTGGTAACAAGCTGAAATCACAAGGATTACAAACAATTTACTGCACTTACTTTCATGGCGTCGAGAGCGATCTTCAAGTTGCTCTTGTCAGCAGCATCATGAGTGTGTTTGACCAGCTCCTGTTATAGGACAACAGAAAAAAAAGATGAACTCTGTGTGTTACACACAAATGCAACCGGAAGCATGTATCTGACGTAACTTGTGGGATATTTGATTTCATAATGAAATACCATATTGTTGTGATAACAAAAAGGTGCTCAGAAGTCAGCTCATTTTCTTAGTCTACTTTCATTTGACAGCAGTTAATGGGATTTTTAGGCAAAGAGGGACAAATATGCTTCAGTAAACCAAATCAAAACACGTGTAATTAATATTATTATTGTCAGAAATGGTGGGGAAAACATGCTCTGATCACACTACCTACCAACACACACAAACACACACCGCGACTTGATTAATCCACACATGGAAGTTTTTGTTGGTGTAACCTGCACTGAGGAACCAATCTGTTGATGAAATCTGTCTCCTGTGGAAAACTTTGGTTTCATTGCCGTCAAAACTCCAGCCAAAAAGCACAGAAGACAAATAATAATTTTATACTAGTCCGTTGTGAGTCGTATCCACATAATTACATATTGTCACATAAACTCTATGCTTTTAATGGATACTTTTTTCCTTGTGGGACAAAAGTTTTACAATTTTTCACACCATATTATTTCTTGTAGCTGCCCTTTGATTCTAGACAGATGCTGCTTGGTTATAACAATGCAAACAGCTGTATTTGCTGCATAATGTCTATTATGTACACAAAATATGATGTGATAGTAAACACAGCAATGTGTACATTCATAACTGTCTAATAAGAGTGAAAATGAAGACAGTAACTATTCCTCTATGAACTGCAAACCACAGTGCTGTTGCATCCACTCTCTCTTATTTCTGCCTCACCCATTCATTTTCCCTTTTTGCTCCTTTCTCAAAGTCTCACCTCTGGGGGTGGCTAAAAACACCCAGATCACCACCTTTTACCAAGGAGGCCCTTAGCCTCAACAACAATTTAAAATGGCTTTCCAGTCATTGTTCTCATCTGCCCTGCCAGCTACAGTCTAACCTCTGATTCATACCAACCAGGGGAGGCTGTGTCGCACAGTTATCAGGAAGAGATGAAATTGGAGGGATTCTGAAAAGCTGCATTTCTGCTTTCTACGGGAAGCAAAGATGTGTGAGTGATCATTTTGTACCGGATTGACCTGTGAAGCACAAGAAGTGTAATCATGTATAAAATAAATCTAATACCAAACTATGATTTTAGTTGGGTTTTTTTTTCAATTTTCTTGTTTGGAAAAAAGTCTGGAAATCCCATAAGTTGATCTCTTTAAACATATGTCAGCTGTTTGTCTAATTATTTAGTGCACTGAGAGACGTGCTGTATCAAAGACTAAATGACTCCTCAAAGTATATTTTTTTCTGCAGTGTGTAGAGCTTAGACTCTCCAAGGGAAGCAAGTACGTGGAGAACGGCGCCCCCAAGTGGACACTTTATATACCGAGATATTAGTATAAAAAGCTTCTGCAAAGATAATTAACAAATTATTAACAATGCAAAAACTAAGCAAGGAAAAAGTCATGAAATCAAAGAGACGTGTATGTGACTTATTAAAAGTTATGGCTAAAGAGACTTGAGCCCTAAATGTTCCATTTGTAGATAAATAAATAATAAATTCAATTAATTTAAATTATATCAAAGATATATTGCCAAGAAGAACCTCTGATTTTCAGCAAAAATGTGTGCTGTAGGAGATTCCTCTTAGACAAAAACTCTTAACAGACTCTTACCTGAAGGAGAAGATGGTACTTGAGGACTCTCTGCATCGGGACGACCAGCAGGTCCCTGAGTGTAAACTTCCCATTGTTGGCTCTTTTAGAACACTCCTGGTACAAATACAAGACACATATTTAGAACACACTTTGGTATTTATCATATATAATTATTATTTTATAATTTGACTGATGATTGTTTCTTTCAGGTTACTGAGATTTGGATCAACCAAGAGATGAAACAGAGCAAAGTGTCACAGTCTGTCAACTTTATAAAGTTTTATATTGGTATAAGTTGGTATATTTCATATTTTCATGCAAAGAGATCAGAACATTGTGACGCAGCAAATAAAAATATCCTATGCAATTTCTATTGTTGCATTTGCTGTTATTAAAATCCATTAAATAAAATCTGATTTGAGAACATATATGACCACTACTGTAAAAAAAAATTCAATTGCACTGTACCATACAGATAACACAATTTAAAATAACCTAATTTATGTGTAATGCACAAAAAACACACTAGATGCCGCCGACAAACTGCATCTGTGTGCACGAGGGGTTGCACATGTACGTGAGGTATTGACAGGACAGCTTTGTCAGGTGTCTAACCTCCAGTTTCAGACGAACGTCCTCTTTCTCTTTGCAAATAAGGTCTAAAACTGCAATGGCGATCTCCACCCGACTGCAGTACAGGCCATAAATCAGCAATCTAAAATTAAAAGACAATTAAAAGGTGATACAATGCTTTAAAAAAAATTCTAAAAGTTATTAAGCCTGTGAGATTATGACTTACACATGTTGCACCTGACAAACATTGCAAATAAAAGGTGTCTGCTATCCTACATCATGATACACAGGGACAAACTCCCTCAAATGTAAATTCTCAGAAATGCCCTTGTAATTCAATTCACTGCTTTTTGTGGTGCTTTTAGTTTCATCCCACATTTGATACACAAAGTAGAACCAATATATGAGTCTTTAAAAGCTACACATAGTGTATTTTATTCAGATGTAAAACTAGCAAGAAGTCTGTGGCAAAAAACAGATGTGGAGTTTGAAATGTCAGACATATCTAGTGCAGGATTATAAGAGATCTACCTGTAGGTGTTGTTTCTGCAAATATACCAACACTGATTTAGGGGAGATAGTATAGTGGTCTAGTGAAAGCAAGGCGACACAATTTCATTTCTCGCTCAAGGCAAGTGTTGCCTGAGAGCAACTGAATGGAATAAAGGGTGATTTTTTTTTTTATTCACGTCAATTTATTAATGAAATGCTAAATGTTTACAAAAGAAAGAGTTCAAGTGAAAGACAGCAGCACCAAATGCTGGACTTGGATAATTTTCCAACCTGCTACAGCTGATCTAAGAGAAGCATGTTGATGAGTACCTCTCTTTGTAGTTGATAAAGATCTGGTGGAGATTTAAGGCATTTTTGTTCAAGATGGAGTCCTGCACATCAACCATCAGGTTCTTGTGAACTTTAACCAAGTCCTGCATTAAAGAAGGAAACCGTCAGTAACATGCATTTTAAATTCATATCGTATGAGAAGAAGGCAAACATCTCAAACTTACTTGAATATTGACAAATACTTTGTCAATTTCAGCTGCAGAGAAGAACTTCTTCAGAGGATTCAGGAAATACTGAGGAGATTGTAAAAAAAAAAAAGACCAAAACTCAAGTAAAAACTCTCAGCTTCCGAATGTGTTCACTGACACTGATTATTTGAATGGAAACAAATAAAAGGTCATATGTAATTTCGAGTGGCTGCATAATAACAAGTGGCTGCAACAGCTGTGACACACACTCATACTGAAAACCAGTGACGGATATCACATCTGATGTCAGATACACGATAACATAGCGAATTAGAGAATTGACAACCAGGAATTTCCCACAAATGCACCTAAAATATATATAATGAGCTCCGTGTGCTGAGTGCTGGGTCATAAAAAAACTTATATCAGAGTGGGAAAAAGTAAAAAAAAGCAGCATTAGGTGTAGTGGGAGTAATAAATGCATTTGAAACTACTTAAACACACTAAATGTCAGAACTTATGTTGAAATGGTTTCATGAGTAGAATGAGAATCAAGAGTTGTTTCATGTTCACCCAATTACCACATGAATTTATTGGCTGGCTGAAATAAACCGATACATTTGACAGCAAGAAGTCCATAATTTGTGACGTCTACAGCACAGTATGTGATGTGTGGAGACTCGAGTACCTTCTCGATGGACTCCAGGGTCTCGGTGTACTTCTCCTCAGTTTGTTTGATCTCAGTGAGGCAGCAGCTCCGGACATCTATCTCCACCTGCTTCTAAAAAGACACTCACTGTTAGAAACTGTTGCACGTTTATATTCCTGTAACTAAAATTTTGCTGTACTATATTTTGTTTTATAGTATAAAAAAAAACAGTTTGTTTCTCTTTCATGTTAAGATGCAGAAAAGAAGCAGTGTTCACAATATGTACTACAAGAAACACAGAGTCTATATTCACATCACATCCTTTCATCTTTTCTTTTTTTTTCTAAAAAACTATTTACAGGTTTCAGTATTTTTAAACTAGCATGTGCAGACTTCCTCCTGTGTCACTTCAAACAACGGTAAAGTGCAGCAGTGGGCTGATGAATAAGTGGACGGTCGACACACTCTGACATCATGGCTGAGTTTAGCCCCTGCAGGTCCAGGAAATTTCAGCAGAAATATTCTAAACGCAAGTGTCCCTCCAGCGTGGACTGTATAGTGTCCACTATTTAGTCTAAAAGTAAGTGCATTAGTAAGTGCACTCCTCTTGTTGTTTTCATTGCTTTTATTGCCTTGTATACTTGTGAGCTGTGTAAAAGTAAATTTCCTCGATGTGGGATCAAGAAAGATTTACCTTACCTTACGTTAAAGAGACTTTTTTTGTTACTTTTAGAAGCACCGGAGGGTACAGCTGTGTTCTGGTTGGTGTTCACCATAAATGCTACATGTTAAAAGTGAACCGAGCAGCAGTGTGGCACAGACCTCATAGTTAGAAGGTCATGAGTGCGAACCTGCCGACTAGCTGTGGCTGTGCGGAGTTTGGATGTTCTACTTTTGCCTCTGTTGGTTTCCTCAAATTACTCCAATTTCTTCCCACAATCAGATGACTTTAAACTGACCCCCGGTGCGAGTGTGACCTGGGGTAACACTTGCACCTTTTAGTAACCTTTTACCATATCGCATTTTTCACAGATAATAATCAAAAAGTCCAATGATACAAGATAAAATAATAACACAGAAACAAAATGCAATGAGTAAAAAGAGTAAAACCTAAAAACCTCAGTCAGCTAAAAGCCTGTATAAATAATTGTGTCTTCAGTTGCTTTGTAAAATGGCAAACGGTCCTAAATAGCGTGTTTCTACCTGTTGGTACTACAAGGGCTTCACACTGCTGTTTATCTACCCATTCACACACGCATTCATCCACCGACGGGGGAAGCTGCTCTGCAGCTGGTCAACACTCACATGCAGCAACTAGGTGCGGGTTATAAGTCTTGCTCAAGGACACTTCGACATGTGACCAGAGGAGGCGGGGATCCAACCACTGTAGGTGGTTGGTCAAGTTAGACGGCCGCCCACCCAAGCCTGGTTCTGCTCGAGGTTTCTTCCATTAAAGGCAGTTTTACCTCTCACTGTTGCCTATAGCTGCTCAAGTTTTGTCGGTTTTCTCTACATATCTGTATAGTCTTGACTTTCTTATGTAAAGTGCCTTGAGATGACTTTGCTGTGAATTGGCGCTATATAAATAAAGTTGAACTGACAATGAAAGTTTTCAGCATCAAGTTTCAGTGTTTCTGCACAACATTGTGTGTGTGTGAGTCTGACTCATTGCACTACCAATGCTGGATGCTGCTCAGTCCTCATGAGATCTTCATAGATCTCTCCACCTGCGTAGTCTTCTTCCAGCTTGTAGACTGCTGCATACAAGTCGTCCTCATCCTCTGGGACATTCTCACTGTCACACACACACACACACGCACACACACACATTATTTAAAGTCATTGATGCCTTACAAAGGTGCTGATTATCCATCACAAATTACATCTTGCGTCAGGCAGGCAACCATTTGTGCATAATGTAAATGATAATAGCATTCAGACTGCTCACACAGCTACAGTAAATGAATCAGCACCAGCGTTCAGCAGGAGGAATGTATACAGAGTATAGTTAATCACCTGTATTATCTAAGTGTGATTACAGACAGTTTTATAACCACTATAAAAACAATAGAGCAATGCAATATTAAATACAAATCGTTATTACAGAATGACTTACAGGCAGAATCCACAATTCAGGGAACGCAAGACTGAAAAATCCTGACATGATTTTCATCTAAATATTTTATGTGACTTATATTTTTTCGATTATCCTTATTTGTTTTTCATCTGTCAGTCAAAGTGTCAACTGCTCCCATTCAGAACCCTGATGTGGGTGGTTTGCAAGCACTCAGCAAAAACACACTGAATTACTCATTCGTTTCCTCTGACAGTAACAGAGAAATAGAGCCAAGCCTTTTACCAAAACATGTGGGTGTCCAGACCCCTGGAGAGTATGGATGACAAGCAGAGCTGCTTCTGTTACTGAACAAAATAACCACGATCTATCAACACCAGTAATGGAACTGAAGAGCCTTATACATACTCAATCAAGTCTTCCAGATTATTGTAAGTGTCTTCGTCTTTTAGGCTCTCCTCGGTTGGAAAAGGCCTGGAAATGACAGCAAAGCAGAGTGACGTTCAGGGATTCATAGAAAAAAAACACTGAAGATAAGACTGATGAGTGATTTTGGGTAGAAAAGTAACTTTTGACGCATTCAAATTTATTCCAGAATTTACAACAATTTAATGTGGCTTTGTGCAGCAGAAAAGGACACAGGTAGCAACTTTACAACACACAACTAATTTTGCTGTAATAAAGAGCTGCAACTCTCCTAATATTATGTTCACGGAAATATGAACATATATTTTTATGTAAATAATACACACATTTTTAAAAACATTTGTTTTTTAAATACAGACAAAACGGTGATGACAAAAATTCTGTGCACTCACCTGTGTTTTAAATTTATTTTTGTTTAAACGTTATTTTTTGTATGTAAGTATGTAACATAAACTATGGTGTCTATATAGTTTTCATGTTTTCATGTCCTTGTACTTTTGTACTTGAAAATTTAAGAAAGGGAAATTTGCGTTTAGCAAAAAAAAACGTGTTTCCTTTCTGGTAATGAAATTGGAAAATGGTGAGTGAGATGTAGCTAATTGTGGCTATAGGTGGCTAAAGTGCTGGTAAAGGGAGGAGGTGGTGGTGAAGTGGGGGAAAAACATGCCTTTAATGTCTTGAAGATATGCTTTTGCAAAATGCAATGACCTGTGTCTAGTGATTCAAAATCTGTTTGTTATTACCATCCACAGTTGTGACTTACTTGATTCCTCCCTGCTGTGCAACTGTTGTGTAGGAGAGCTTGGATAAAGTGTCCATGACCTGGTGAAACAAGGGTGAAATGGGGGAGAATGAGAGAAAAACTAACGAGCAAGGTGGTGTGAGAAAGGAAACACAGCAGAAAGGCGGCGTGCATTCTTCCCAAAGAAGATGAACATGACTGTGGGAAGTGTTATATATATAAAACCATAATGTGATACTTCACTGTACATCAGAAAAGAACTAAACATGTGGGGAAAATAACTTACTGCAACTTACAACTGATCCACCATGAGAGATATCCTGAGCGAGAAGAAGAAGAAGAAGAAGAAGAAGAAGAAGAAGAAGAAGAAGAAGAAGAAGAAGAAGAAGAAGAAGAAGAAGAAGAAGAAGAAGAAGAAGAAGAAGAAGAAGAAGAAGAAGAAGAAGAAGAAGAAGAAGAAGAAGAAGAAGAAGAAGAAGAAGAAGAAGAAGAAGAAGAAAGAAAAAGAGGGAGAAGAGGAAGGAAGAAGGAAAAAGAAGAGGAAAAAGAAGAACTGAAAGTTGAAGAAGAAGAAAAAGTATAAAGAAGAAGAAGACGAAGAAGAAGAAGAAAAAGACAAAGAAGAAGAAGAGGAAGAAGAAGAAAAAGAAAAAGAAGAAGAAGAGGAGGAAGAAGAAGAAGGGAAAGTTGAAGAAGAGAAGAAAAAGAAGAAAGAAAAAGAAGACAGAAAAAGAGGGAGAAGAGGAAGGAAGAAGGAAAAGGATGAAGAAAAGGAGGAACAGAAAGTTGAAGAAGAAGAAAAAGAAGGATAAAGAAGAAGAAGACAAAGACAAAGAAAAAGAAGACGAAGAAGAAGAAGAAGAAGAGGAAGAAGAAGAAGCAGAAGAAGAAGAAGAAGAAAAAGAAGAAGAAGAAGAGGAAAGAAAAAGAGGGAGAAGAGGAAGGAAGAAGGAAAAAGAACAGAAAGTTGAAGAAGAAAAAGAAGGATAAAGAAGAAGACAAAGACAAAGAAAAAGAAGAAGAAGAAGAAGAAGAAGACAAAGACAAAGACGAAGAAGAAGAAGAACAAGAAGAACAAGAACAAGAACAAGAACAGAAAAAATAAGAAGAAAAATGAAGAAAAAAGGTGGCACATATATTTATTGGTGAGATATTTAGTTAATTAAGCTTTGATTTGGGCTAGAGAATGTTATTGAGATCAAAACCCATTTTTTAACAGACTTGCAATATACAGACCATAAAAAGCAGCATCCTCGACCGAAATACAGCTGGGGTGGTGCATCATCGTCATCTCTCATGTTTCTATTATTGCTCTACTGTTACTAACTTCTAGTGGCATAAAAAGCAAAGTGGCAGCATATGCAGTGACAGTGGTAGTTAGAATGTGCACAATAATTTCCTTTAACAAATTATTCAACTCACTTTCAGACCAAAAGGAAAATTTGTATGTGCGGTACGCACACAAAAAGGTTGAAACAAATTAAGCTGAATAAATGTTAGCAGCACAAAAACTACAAGATCTGAGATTTCTTTGTGATGTTGATTTTATCTGTAGCCAACCGTTCCATTTAACTGTTCAAGTCATCATTATTCATAACACTGCAAACACCAACCTGCTTGTTAAATCTGGAGGTTACTTAAATACGCCTATGAATAAAGTTTAAGTATTAAACAACAACTGTGACAGAGAGTGACACGCAAAAAGAAAGACTCAGAGACAGGGCTGCAGGAAACAGGGTACCTAAGATTCTCACACCTCTGCATCAGACCATGTGTAGGGTTCAGGTTGGTGTGATGGTGTCAGAGAGTGAGAGAAAAAGAAAGTGTAAGACATCTGATGAGCAGACCAGCGCCGCTTACATACATATACTATAAAAGAATAGTTTTCTCCAGAGTTTTTGGCTCATTCCTGACATTTTCAACATTTGTTCTGCAAAACTGCCAAGTGGCCACAGACACCCCACCAAAACAGCATTTCTTATTATTTTCTCACAAAAAACAATGTTCCACATATTTTAGCTAGCCACAGATACAAACTAAACTAAATACAGTTCAAACTAAATACAGTTCTTAACAGTAACTTTTCGAAACATCTGCAAAAAAATGTTTCCCTCTTTTGTCAAATCCTCAACTGTTGCTTCAATAAGTATTCACATCCCTTAAATTCGGAATTTTACTTTGATGCATATTTATTTTAAAAATATGGTTACAGGTTACAGCCACAAAGTTGTCGCGAATATGCAAAACCAGTGTAATGTCACTATGTGTGGCACGATTTCAGGAAATGGTGCTCATATACATTCTCCTATAATTAGGCCAACCGCACCCAACTTCTGCAAACTTTCCCGCTCGCTATCTTCAGGGAGTTCTGCCCTAAAAACGACAGAACATTGGTGAACTATGTAATTTAGAGGGACAATGTCAAATGTCACTGCTCTATCATCAGACAGTGTTCCTACCACCGCACTTCTCATTCTCGAATCCCACTGGGAGGTTCTTTTCTGCACACATGTAAAAGGATATGATCTGCTGGATGCCATTAGGGCTGCATGCGATGACATCCCAGCAGAAGAATGCAGGGGATGGAACGACACACCAGATGATTCTTCCCCAGCTGTGTTGCCAGGGAGAATATCCCGTGTGAGATGGATATTTAACTCACTGGACAGTTTATTAGGTACATCTGTACAATCTGCTCCAATGCAGCACAGCAGCTCTGCAATTCTACTTTTACTAAGTCATAACTTCTTATATTTTAAGTTAAACTTAAAAGTAATATGTGTTTATTATTGAGGTCATAGCGAAGGTAGAGTTTTAATGGAGTGCATTTTAATAAGAGGTGCTTCTAATGTTTTGGCTAACCTATTAAAAAATGAGTAAGTGAACCGCTACATTGGATTGGATACCTAATGAGGCAGCCATTGTGTGTAGACTGTAGCTCTGTAATTTTTTTTATCTGTAACTCTTGGATTTTTTTTGTTTCCACAGTGCACAGTGATTTGTTGCAACATTACATTTACTGTTATTTGGTTTGAATTTACATATTACAAGAAAATAAAAATGTATCCACGCATTACCACAAATGTAAGTGCTCCATTGTTCTACTGACAAAACACTGGGACAACTTTGACTTACACACAATGCAAAACAGACTTTATTTTGACAGGGTTGACTTAATTTGAAACATGAGCTACAGCTTTCAGCAAACGTACTGTGCGTCCTTTTCTTGATTATCAAAAGCATGTGGAATGGTGTTTCTACTTATTCCAACCATTAATAACAAAACCATGTATCATAAGAGGTTGTAATTCGAACCGACATGTTTAATATTAACATGCTTACATGTCGAAATAATGTCTAGATTAGCAGAGGATGTTCATTTATCTCCCAGTTACCTCTGTCACTCATTAGGGTTTCTAGTAAAAGCAATGCAAAGTACTGTGTGTCAGCTTTTGGATTTGCAGGCATGGTTTAAAAAACATAGTTGATGAGGTTAGATAGAGCAGCTTGTCTGTATCTACAGTTTATCTCCTCTTCCTGTGTGATGAGTGCTGTGGCTTTGGCTAAACCCAGGTGTGCTTGTGACATAAAAGAGTCCTGTTAGTGTGAAAGACCAGTTTTAAAACGGTAAAAGGCCTCTGCATGTTAACAAGTTATTTTGAGGCAGTCGAAATTCTGACAACACACACACAAACTTTGAAGCATGATGACTATTCATAAGTAAAGTCAGCTTCATGTGTGTACATGGTTAATATTCAGCTGCTGCGGACCATTGCTCCATAACCAGAAACATGAAACAAACTCTAGTCCTGTGGCTGATTTGAGAAAATATTTTAATTGCTTTTGCTTGGAAAAAAAAAATACATGAATGATTCTCCTAAAAACAAGTTGTTGCTACGTCTGACTGGCCTGCCACTTCATGTAGGTCACGTGTGAGCTGAGAAGCAAACCCAAACCCACAAACTAGTGGTTAGTGTAGCATAGATATACCAAAAAGTGTCTTAAAACCCCCGGGAACAATGAAACAAAGCAAAAAGAAGAAAACATGTGACACAGCCTCATAAATCAAATGCCGCTACACAATCATTTTTCTTTTTTAAAAAGTTAAACCCTCCATTATTTCATCTTAACACCAAACAGCAAAGTTCCAGCCAAGAATTCTCTCAAAGCCATTTCAGGTCCCCTGAACACACTGTCCACAGTGTTGAGCAGATGTCTGACAATGCTCTGGTTATAATTGTTCCCTGGAATAGGAAGTGGGGCTTTCAACCAAAACACATCGTTGTGGAAAATGCAGGAAATACCGTGGCAAACAGCGTTCTGCTTAAGAATAGGTTCAAGCAATAATGATGCACAATATGTTTGGTGAGTACATGCCCTTAAGAAACCTGGTTACTGTAAATCGGATGCAGCAGATGCTTAATCTGATTTCTTCTCCACCTCATACCCTTTTTTGAAAGCACAGCTCAGATATTTGAACTGTGTGTGTGTGCATGTGTAGACTGACTGTAGTGAGGCAAGGACAGGCAGACAAACAGCTCCTTTTTACCACATGTGCCCAGGCGTACTCTTCTATCTCACCCACACTAGTTTGCATTTTGGAACACACAGTAGCCACAGGTTGCTGATACTGAGATTAAAGTCAGCATCTAAAGCCACTTTAATTTCACTTACCAGAACATCCTACAGTATGCACCTGTTTTAGCCAAACACACTAATTTGCTCAACCACTTTTTACCACATGCACACACACTCCATCTCCTGCGCTGTTGTTTTCTAGCGGCCATCAGAGTTTGTTTGCCTGTTTTTGCTCTGAGGTCTGTTTGCTGGATTTTGCTTGTTAATCTGAAATCCTTGCCACTGTTTCCCTATTAAATCCTTTCACTACACCTGTCAGGCTGCTTGTGTCTGTTTCCAGTGCTCCGTGCATTACTTGTAAGGATCTCTGGTACGTTTACTTAAATTTAGAATCTTAATGAAACGCATTTCTTGCTTCTTCCTTTATCTCTCTGGCCTCCAGGCTACTGCATGCAACGTGCACGCCTCGGGTGAAGCCTGTCCAAACTCTTTAGTGGAATTTAGGTTAGAGAGCTTGAATGTCATTAGACATTCAGTGGACTAATGCTCGGTCTATGGGCCAAGTTGACACAAGTCAGTTCTAGTGGATTAGACTGGCTGAGATTTGGGATGTTCTCTTATTGATGCTTTCTGGAAAATAAGGAAGAGATTGAGCATTTCTTCTTCAGCTATACAAACCTTGTTGGAGCCCATCCAACCCTGCCCTCCTATTTTTAACTAAAGCAATGATACAGTGCAATCTTGGAAGCTTGTTTGTTTGATGGACAACTCTTGAACATGATTGAGATTATGCAGCCAGGCTCGGATGTACTGTACATATTTGTAGGCAGCACCTCCCCTGTGGGATTATCAGCAGCCAGATTAACTGGAAGCTTCTTTTGAACACACTGAAATGAAAGAAAAGAGTCGGCGTTGGGGAAACTGCACGCAAAACTCAATATGCACAACCTCACTGCAGGCAAGAGGGAAAAACAGTCTGTATATAATATCTATCAAAAAAACACTTTTAATACGCCTTTCTCTGTTTTCTACCTTACTGTAAAAATTAGCTCCAAACTACAGCTTAATACAAAGAAATACTTCAGTAGTTAGAGACAAATAATAACATATTTCCCCGTGGATGCTCCATAAATCCTCAGTCAACTGTAAAGGCTTTGAGGCACAGTTACAGTATACACCAAATGCACTGAAGTAAAGAAATGTGGGAATGAAGTCTGCTCGGAGTGTTTGCTTTCTTCAGCGAAGCTAAATCAGTCTGCTGTGCAGCTCGGAGGCGCAAACTACAAACCTACTGACCCGGTAACACTGTGAAAACACTGAAACCAGCTCCCATAATAACACAGCAATAAAAAGTCGACCGATCCATTTGGAAGCGCACAAGAAAAATGCAAGACCATGCAACGGGTGGGCAATGCTTTAAACTCACAAAACGCACAGACAAAGACACACTACATCCAACTGGCTCCACATCACATGGTTTTTATTACAGTCTGAATGTGTGGCTGGATATGTGAAGGCCATTGTTTGCATGTGAAACAAGAAAGGGTTTGCTTTTTGCAGTGATTTATAGTTTTCTGTAACTTAGAAATCTCTACACTGCAAAAATATAATAATAACAACAATATAACAACTGCAGCTGTGAAAAACAAGAAGCACTTTTATGAAAGCGTTGAGTGTTTGCATGTTTCCTGTCTTTGGTGACAAGTATATAAAGAGAGAATTAATATGTGTTTAATATTAATTTGGCTTAATAAAGTGAATGTAAAGTGAGTGTGAAGTGAATTATTGATTAGATACAACTATAACAAGCATCAATATCATTCAGCTGTCCATGTGACATTAATTTAACAATGTGCTCACTACAATTCATCTCCTTGTAAAAACAGCTTGTTAAAGTTCTGCACCTCGTAGAGTTTGACAAATCTTTGCAGTTAAAGAATAAAATAGCAGCAAAAATAAAAGATTAGAACCGAAAACAACAAATATTTATAATAATTTTGCTTTTCTAAGTGAATTTAGAATTTGACTGTGAATGAAGAAGAAAAAGAAGGAGAAAGAAGTTTAAAAAAGGACTTATGAGGGTGTTACCTTTCCAAAGTCCCGAACATCAAACAGATCAAAGGCTTCAAATAAGTCACTTTTCTTCATGCCAAACACCTCATAGCATGACGCCAGGAATGTCCGGATGTTCTTCAAGCACAGGAACTGCAAAAACATTCATATACCAATTTAACATCTCCTGTCTCCCTTTGGCAAATATAATATTTGTGCATTTTATTCATTTCAGAACCAAAGAGGCCAAACCATTTAATTCTGTTTTATTGTAAATAACAGTTGGTTATAACCAGCCCTCAGGGAATTTCATCCCGCCTCCACAAAAGTGAAGGTGAGCCACACACTCTGCAAACTGAAAGTGAAAAATGAAACTTTCACAGTGCAAAATGTGACCGCTGACAATGTGCTCTTCGCATGTCACTTCCCATGAGGACTTGCATCTCGGTGGGAAGAAACATTTACCCAGACACTGTGATTATGGTTATGGGTTGGGCTCTGAGTCAAGCCTGAGCAAACACTTAAAAATCCTCTTATGTTGAATGATCTGAGAATTAAATGGGAATTTATGTCAAATGATCTGGGAAAAACTACTTTATTAAGTTATGACTAAATTATAAGTTAAATATGGGACTATTTGCAGTAAAACAGAACTATTTTCAAGATTCTTGAGAACACAAAATCTCCTTTTTATCAGCTCATCAAGGAGGGGCCTGTAATCACTCCACCACCCCCTGGGGCCCCATTTGTCTACAGAGGAAGTGCATGAACATTTGCACCAACATCAAGCGCATACCCCTTAATATAATCCCAGCTTTGGTGCATAGTCTCCTGTTCGCAGCATGTTCAGGAGTAAACCTTTTGGCTTCACTGTAACTAAGACAACTGTAAACCACCATACAACGCAGTTAAAAAGTGAGTTACCTGAACTCATATTGAATTCATGAATGGAGTTGAAAATGTTCATTGACATTTTGAGTTTTGAAAATGTCATATTAAATCAGTGAAGTTAACTTAAATCGTATTGACCAGTTAGTCTCATGGACAAGTGTTACAGAAATCTGTGGAAAAATCTGGTTCTTGATTCTGAAGCCTTTTAATAGCAGAGCTTGGACAAATACAACACGCAGCTCTAGCTGTGTGAAACAAATTGCTGAATTCAATACCCACGTGAAGCACAGAGAGAGCACTTTTATTATTATAAAGAGAAACAGCCACGACTTGACATCTATTAAACCAACAGCATGTTTCTATGATTTACTTTATGTTTGCTTCAAAATATAAACAAGCAGATTCTTTGGAGAGTTGTGAATATACTAAAGAACTTTCAGTGGTTTATTGTCTTAACCTACCGGGACTTTAAGAGAGAACTAATTGTGTTCATAAGTTCTAAAGTAGTTTCTAAAATTAAAAACTGTGTGGAACCTGAAATTTAGATAAACATATACATTTGTAGGAAATTAATGAGAAAAGCATGGCTGATTCTAATAAATTCCGGTTTGAGGTGTTATGCTGCGCGCATGAAGTGCAGAGGTTTCTTGGTAATTTTGAAATGACTCTCTGAAGGATGTTTCTATTTCTTTACATGGAATCCTTTTTCTGTTCAATTCCTTATTTCATTATGTGTGCACGTGTAAACAGATAGTTAGCCAGTGGCAGACCAAGACTCTAAAGGGGCCCGTGCAGGCTCAGGAGCCCTTTGAGGACCCCGTGTAGATTGAAGGGGCACCACTTAAGGGGTTTTTAGGGCAGCAGTGTTGTACTGCATAGTGTCTTTATCAAAGGTTTAAGGGAGTTTATAGTCACTGCCAAACGAGCCAATATACGCGTCCGTCAATGCCCCTTTGTGCATTTTTTCCTCCTGACGATATGCAGCAGCGTTTAGCACAGATAGTGAAAGTTCTCTTGAAAGATTTTCCTTAGACATCAGTTGTGTTCTCTCCTTCTCAACAATGTCAGAAAAGCAGAGAGCACACTGTGTTCTTTGCCTGTTTTGTTCATGAGAATAAGACCTTTATTTGCAGCAAGGTCTCACATTTTGTTCGCAGTGCACTACACTCCCACCCTCCTCTACATCACTTCCAAGACCGTAAGTCAGTGGAGCACAATGAGGGGACGATGTAAAATCTGGAGCCCACTGTTACACACATGCTTTTCTCGGCCATAGTCAAGCGGTCACAGTGAGACGACCTACAGCTGCAGGCTATGAATATCCATTGTATGTTATGTTCTGTGTTTGCTTGTAATGTGTGTCAAGGAAATAAAAGAGAAGTGGAGGTGCACTGACCGAGCACATACTGAGCAGCGCAGCACAACCAGATGCCCGACTCGAACACAGCCTTTCATTCATCACTACACTAAAGATGTTTGGAGGCAAAATTAGTCTTTATTCATGTGCTTATTATTTTTGCCTTCTTATATTAAAAGCAGTTAACAAATTAAAAAACTAGTTTTTGATTAAATGCTGAGAATAATAATGATCAGTAGTGATGAAATATTATTAGTACAGCATTAAAGACTTGAAACTAAATAACAATTTTTAAATTCGTCGCTCAAAAATTGCAGTTGTAGAGTCACAGATTTACTCTTAGACTTACAACTGGACCTAGAAAAACTCCAAATAAAAACTTTGTTTCATTTCATGTTTTTTTTTAAGTTAAGCTTTCGCCAAAAAGGGTGATGATGATTACTTGAAATCAACTGTTTTCTAGGTCTGACTAGATTATATTCTTCAAAGTTGATAAACATCTAAACACCGGCAATGTTGCCTGACTGATATGAGTCAATTTTTGCACAGGAAGTCTTGTTCTTATCGTGACATTTTACAAAGAGGCCTAAAAATTATTAGCTTCTGTTTTGGTAAACAACTGATTTTAGAATTTGTTAGCACGAGGGGAGAAACATTGCTAGAAACATCTGTGTGGTTCATGACATATCTGACATATCACGTTTTTTTGTTTGCGTGTTTTGCTCATCTTCATTTCTTCAACATCATCCAGCAGTTGTTGTGTTTCCCTATTTTTGCCTCCTAATAGCTGACTACACATTATAAGGGTTCACACACGGGGCAGATCAATGACAGAACTTAATCCGGAATAGCAGTGGGATGGCAGGAATGATGGGTACAGAGGTCAAACGCACTAAATAAAAGTTAACAAATAGATTTGTGAACGCACAGATTGGTGAGAATGTGTCTGATGATAATCTGTGGTCTGAGTTTTTCAGAGGTCAGTCTGTGGCCTTAATATTTAGTGACATTTATCAGTTCGAAACAGGGCCGAAGGGAAAAACGATGCCTCTGTGTTCCCAACAATGATGTGAGACACATTTTTAGAAACTTCTGTTCCCCAATTACAGGTGTGTTAATAAAAGTCTTGACTCTACTAATATGTTCAGTGGCAGGCAGTTTAAAGACCTGCTTTTCCACATCACCCACAGTCACTTTCTGAAATGCAGATGTGAATGAATGTGTGTCTCCTTGCTTCATGTTTACAACAGCAAACTTCAAAGTTCGTTTTCATATGAGTGAGTAAAGTTTTTTATCAGGTCTGCTGTTAACATGTCTGCCTACACCAGTTTAGGCTCCTGTAGGTCGCCCTTCGCTCTCATACGTTAGATTCACAAGTTAGTGCGCAAAGACGCCGGCCCTCGTACCTGTGACATCTGCGGCCTGAGATTGATCTCCTTCAGGTTGATGGTGTGAGGTCTCAGGTTGTTCAGCAGCTGACACAGCAGCACCCCGTCCCGCAGGGTCTGCGCCAAGTCGAACACCTGCGCCTTGTCCGCAGTCACACGGTGGTTCGCCGGCAGCACGTTGCAGCTGATCAGCCACAGAGCGCATTCCCTCCAGTACTCCATGACAGAAACACCGAGAACAGACGATTAACTCCAACTGTGCAAACTCTGGCCCGGGTTTAGAGGCGCGCGCTGCACGACGGAGGCTGCGCTCGGCGCCGTGCGCTCGTCTCTCCGGACTCCGGCATCGCCACTGCGGGACGCACAGACGAGCTGCAGCTTATGAGCGCAGCGCGCTGGGACTGGCGGCCTGAAAACCCCCCTCGGTCTTTGTGAACTTCCCCTTCCTCCTTCGGTGATATGTCCTGAAAGGAGGTGGCAAATCTCGTAAAGCATTAAACTAAATGTGCCTGCGTCTTCTCCATGACAGACAGTGTTATTAAAAAGCTCTTCTCCTAACTCGCCGTGTTTGCTCTGCTTCCATGTGCTGTGTGAAGTTGCAGCGCGTTGAACTTTCATGGCCACCGTACATCCCGTTCATGCCACTTTTTACACCTGCAGAAACCAATGAAACCAGCTTTCCAAGGCAGCTGTTGGCTGACTTTTGTTTATGAGACTTATTTTTTACATTATGAATTAAATTGTACATTTTCATGCATTTTGGGTCGATTGTTTAGTCTCTAAAATAAAAAAATAATTCGAATCAAATCAGCTTTCAAAAGAGCTAACAGAGAATGAGGAGGACATCCTCCTAATACAGGATTTACGGTAGTTCACTCTCACTGAGCCCACGACAGAAACACAGGAAGGAGGCTGAGGGATCTGGACTGTTTGACCATGAGTGAGAGAGAGCCAGATGTTTCCTTGGACAGAGATCAGCCTCGTGAACAGTAAGTAGGTTAAGCTGTAAAAATGCTCAACTTCTCTTGTGCATTTAAATAAAGAAAAGTAATAGTTCAGTGCAAAAAGTGGCACCCATATCCTGCTCAAGTCTGATAATAATTGGAGGATAAAGACCACAAAAGTCAAAAAACGGGTGTCTTTCCATTCAAAACCGATGCCTGATGTAATTTCAGTGCAATGTAACCTAAGCAAAATGACATTTGAAGAAAATAATTAAACATGCTGCATACCCCTGCATAAGAGCATTAAAAAAAGTTCCCCATACAAACCACACTTCAGAGGTCTTTGTGTGTATATTTAGTAAATTTTAATTTTCACAATTGAGGTGCTGCTAAAGAATTATCCAGAAAGCGATTCCATAGAACAGGGAAGCTTACGTCTGTAACAACAGCAACTCAAACAAACGTCACAACAATAATGTGACGTAATTGATGATGTCATTAATACGCTTATACGTACACTTATATTTTACTTAACCTTCCAAGACACAGCACGGCTGAATAAAAAAAACTAAAGTAGAACAAATACAGTACAGAGCAAACCGCCATTGGCTCATGCAAGTACCATTTACAATTAACTATTCAAATTTACGTTAATAACGTGCTCAAAAATTTACCTAAAGTAATAATACATTTTGAACTATCAAAGGTGCCGTTAATATAAATGTGCAGATCTAGTACAGATTTGTCTGATGAACGTTGACAGGTGAAAAATATGTCAAAGACATTTTTCTGATTATATTTTTTTATCATTTTAACTACTTTACAAACTGCCAATTGGTTGAATTGATAAAACATCATAATTTATTAGCTGACTCTATTTTTTATTCAAAAACATCATGTGCACTGTAAACTGTCAAATAAATGCAGCGGAGTAACATGTAAAAATATTATATTTCAGCTACTGGTACTTCTCTGGAGTATTTCTAATTTAGATTACTTTGCTTGTATTCTAAAATGCTTAATCTCTTTACAATTCAGACAGAAATATTTTACTATTTACTCCGACAACTTTTGTAACTAGTTACTTTTAAGATAGAATCTTACTCACTTTTAAATGAATAACGATTTTATCTCTACCACCTGTACTCCCAAGTATTCGTTACTATTATTATTATTATTATTATTATTATTATTATTATTATTATTATTATGCCTGATGTATTGGCTGTGTAAATGTAAGGTATAATTTCTGGTTGTCCTTTATGAACTTCCGGAAACAATAAAAAGAAGCTAGCACGACACCGGAAATGGAGCCACAAAAAAAACAGAAAAGAAGACGCTGAACCGTCAAAACATAAACAGAGCCGTCAGCGTCGCGTGAATGCAGCCTGCCTCCAGCATCGCCTGTTTTTCGGGGACGGTTGTACGCACGCATCCCTAATGCCGTGTGTCTCCCGCTGGAGAACTCCCAGTCGAGGCGCTTAGCTCGTTTGTTGAGTAGCGGAGGGGAGAGAGTAAATCTGCAGGAAAGATTAGGACTAAACTAAGAAGTACGCCTCGTCCGGCCTTCGAGTAGAGGTAACGCTAGCTGTGCTAGTTAGCCGCTAACGTTCACGTACGCGGCGGTGCTAGCCGTGTGCTCGCTGTCTGGCAGCCAGCTGTTGGGCTTTTAAGTCGGTGTGTGTTAGCCTCACGTTAGCCAGCGTTAGCTCACGTTAATATTATTGTCAGGCAGCACTGGTTTGCATATAGACGCTGCACTGGCACGAACCAGCGTCCCTGCAAACTCGGGTATTAATCAGGCCTTGAGCCAACCAGCTTTTAAGCGACTTACTTTGTTTATGTGCTTCCATGCAGCGGTGCATGGGGCTAAAATCAGTTTGACTCCTAGTTTGGAAGCTACTGAGCTAACAGGTCATTTGTGTCCCAGATTAAGTCGTGCGGCCTCGGTAGTTGACAACAGTTCAGCGAGTGCCAGCAATGATGTCGACTCTCACAATCCCACAAATGCACATTGTTCTCAGTCGAAGCACTCACCAACTTGGCTAATAAGCAACTTTGCTGCTGTATTTGTGTGTGACACTCTCAGGTTCTCCCTCGGGTCGACGCAGGACAAAGGACGAATGGCTGAGGCTGATGGCAAATCCACTGTCCTTAACGGTAAAGGACCGTTTATACTAGTTCTAATGGACGCTGTTTGCTCCATATCAGCGACAGTTAATCAAAAGTCATGTTTGATTTTCCCAGGTGGCTCCGAGGAAAAAGAATCTGGAGAAGACCAACACAAGGAAGAAGATGCCTCTGGAAGCAAAGAAGGCGAAACACAGTCTTCCCCTCAAGATGGTAAAGTTTGGTTTAACAGCTGTTTAAAAAATAGATGCACCCCTAATTTTTTGGGGTATGATAGAAAGTTTATGCTTCATACTTTACACATTTTGGATGCATATGTCTTTACTTATTTAATATTCTGCCAATAATGACATTATTAAAGATTGACTTTAGAATATTTTGCAGCCTAAGAGGAGTTATTGATACATTTTACAGTGTAGTAAATGCAGCAGTTGTCAAACTTTTGTTGAATGTCCCTGTGAGACTGTTGCATTCTCTCTGATTTTTTTTTCCTATTACAGTAACTCCTACTGAAACAGGAGAGGCGTCAGGAGACAAGCCTATGCCAAATGATGAAGAGGAGAAGGAGGCAAATGTAGAGGGAGAGGAGGAGGAAGAAGATACAGACAGCATGGACGGCAGCGGGCTCTACTCCCTGACTGAGGATGGTGAAAGAGAGAGTGAGAGTGGCAGACAAGAGAGGGCAAAGGATAAAGATGGTGGGAAAAGGGCAGCTAGAAAGAGAAATAGACCTGGCGGTGAAACCAATCACTCCTCCAGCTCAGATGAGGATGATGATGAAGACGAAGAAGAAGAACAAAAAGATGATGATGGTGAAGATGATGATGAGGCTATGGAGG
Organism: Channa striata; assembly: GCA_033026295.1. Lineage (NCBI taxonomy): Eukaryota > Metazoa > Chordata > Actinopteri > Anabantiformes > Channidae > Channa > Channa striata. The sequence goes on along the minus strand of CM065185.1, from coordinate 14,883,410 downwards.
CGTGGCTGGGCGCAGAACTCCATGACCTCCGTGGCCCTGGATGGCAGGCGGTTACCTCACTGCGCTCCAGGGAGATTGGCAGGGACTCACACCAGTTTGTGAGGCGCGTGTGTGGAGCCAGAGGCCTCGTGCAGAGGCTTGAGCTCCAGGGCCGCCTGGAGAGGCACACAGGCTGTGTCAACACGCTGCATTTCAACCCCTCAGGCACGCGCCTGGCATCAGGCAGCGATGACCTGCGAGTGGTGATCTGGGACTGGGCCGTCCGCCGTGCAGAGTTAGAGTTTGACAGTGGCCACAAGAGCAACGTGTTTCAGGTAATAAAAAAAAAAAAAGCAGTTGGCTGAAACTGATGGTTATTGTCAATATTTTACAGTTTCACTTGTTTCCAGTTACTTGTTAGGCATTTGAATCCTTAGACAGTTAAAAATTACCATCACCTCGTGCTTGATAAAATCTATGTTTTATTCTTTTTATTCCGTTATTTAGGGTTATTTCCTTTTACCGTGAATAAAAACAACAGTTGAGTAGTAAAAAGACATTACATTAAAGGAAAGAATTGTAAATTCGAATGAGGGTTAGTGATTATTCTGTGTCCTCGATACAACTTTCAAGATAAGAGAATAAACAATCAGGGTACCTCTCTCAATGCCCACCTCTGCCCTCAATGCACACAGGCAAAGTTCCTGCCTCACAGTGGCGATACCACCTTGGCCATGTGTGCTCGAGATGGTCAGATCAGAGTGGCCGAGCTCTCCGCTACACAGTGCTGCAAGAATACCAAGCGGGTAGCCCAGCATAAAGGGGCAGCACATAAGGTGAGTGTTTGTATGGGATTGTGGCGCCACAAACTACAGCTCTGGTCAGTATATTAGTGACTTTGATTGTCTGGAAATGAAGTACAGTTTGTGTTTCCTGTTGCTTTTTTTTAATACCAGTTGGCCCTTGAGCCAGATTCTCCTTGCTTCTTTCTGTCTGCTGGTGAGGATGCTGTGGTGTATGGTATTGACCTGCGTCTAGACCGCCCTGCCAAGTGAGTGAGACCATTGTTTGAGATTACCAAGTTTAAATTTATTCACCTTGCATATGAGATTTTATGTTGAATTTCTGGCTTGTCTCATAGGTGGAAGCATTAATTTAGTTGTGGTTGCTTTTAGACATGGTTTATAGTGATGCAAACATCCTGTTTTTAAGTCAATGCTGGTGAACACCCACTTTGTTCCTCTTTACAATTTTTCCTGTGTTTGCCTTTTTGTGTCTTTATAATTGTGGCGTTAATTCTATTGGCAGTGAAGAAAATCTGCTTTTCCTTTTCGTCTTACATTTTTTGACAGTAAACTGGTGGTTGTGAAGGAGGGTGATAAAAAAGTCGGACTGTACACCATCTACGTCAATCCGGCAAAAACACATCACTTTGCTGTGGGTGGGAGAGATCAGTATGTGAGGTACGCACCAGCTTGTTTTTAATCCTGATTATTTAACTAATATTGCCAGTGGGCTGCCATGGAAATGTAATAGTATTAGATACTGTTGCTTGCTATAAATTAGCGCTGTTTAGGTTTTTTTCTTTACACAGTGTTTCTTCCCTTTCTCTTCAGAATCTACGACCAGAGGAAGATTAACGAGAACGATAACAATGGTGTTCTGAAAAAGTTTTGTCCTTCACACCTGGTATCCAGTGAGTCCAAAACCAACATAACCTGCCTTGTGTACAGTCATGATGGCACAGGTAAAACACCCGCACAGTTTACACCTTTTCATGAAAGTGTGTCCTTATGAACAGCCGTGGATTTGCCTATCAGAAGCCCAGCAAAAAGAGAAATAATTAGACATTCCTTTGGCAAGGTTTTATTTCCTCACACTCTTCATAACCCAGTTCAAAACGTACGGTGGAATTCAGTTGGATTTTTTTACAGTTATTTCACATTGTGTTATGAAGCACTTTTAGAAATATTTATTTAAAATAATGAGACCTACACTTGCATGAGTCATTGTCTTAAAATGCAGAAACTTCTTCCCTTCATAGTCCTGATGCAATTGCAGTGCAATTTCAAGGGCAGTCAAACAGAATCAGGTCTACTCTCTGTGAATAAAAAGCGTTTGTTGTGCTCTCATCTTAAAATAACACCAGTAAGGTCAGATCTTCTTCTGCATTAATGGTGTTAAAAGAAGTGAAGCAACTGACTGTTTTTCTAGAGCTCCTGGCCAGTTACAACGATGAGGACATCTACCTGTTTGACGCCAACCACAGTGATGGGGCTGACTACAGGAGGAGATACAAAGGTCACCGTAACAATGCCACCGGTATTGAAATCAATCCCTAGTCCCTTCATTTATTACAGTAATAAATCAGTTTGTACCCTGATAAAAATCCAACTTATCATTTATAGCCCAGTATCTGCAAGCATTTGCAGCCAGCTTGCTGTATGTTCTACTTTCACTGTCTGCTTTCCTCACAGTGAAGGGGGTGAATTTCTATGGGCCTTCCAGTGAGTTTGTGGTGAGTGGCAGTGACTGTGGACACATCTACCTGTGGGACAAGTATTCTGCTCGCGTTGTTCAGTTCATGGATGGTGACAGAGGAGGAGTGGTGAGTAAAGGAGCAAGTAAAAATATATTTTTGCTGGACTTTCTTTATGCTTCGATGGAGTTACTTAGTTTTCTTTTTTGCTGCTGCAGCTACAAACCAGTTTTGAAATTGTGATTAGAATTCGTTTTGTCTGTGTACGAGTGACTGTGTACTACTAACAACACTAGCTAATCGGAGACATTTACCCCAAGAGTATTCTGGGGGGAATGTCAAATCATTACAAATCTCTGTCCTTTCTCCGTACTCTCAATAATCACAGGTGAACTGTCTGGAGCCTCATCCCCATCTGCCAGGGATGGCCACCAGTGGGCTAGATCACGACATCAAACTATGGGCTCCCACAGCTGAAATCCCCACAGGACTTAAAGGTCTTAAAGAGGTATTGCATTGTATTGTATTGTTGTTTTTTTTTGTAGCTTTCGCCATGTTTCTATTTTTTTATACAGTTGTAATAACTTTTTTGTGGAGCCACAGGTATGCCGTATCACCACTGAAAACCGCATTACAACATACTAATGTGCTGACAGATAGGAGAAAACATTTTGTTATGGAAGTGTTGAGCCATCATGTATCACCGCAACAGCTTCAGTGCGCCTGTCACTGTTTCTGCAAGTCTCTGAAAGTCCCTGGATGTTAATCACTCATTTGTTCTGTGCTGTGGACCTGTGTTGAAACATCTGCTTTCTTTCGGTTTAAGAGCATAACTAGCTGAACAACTTATTTGAACATGAAAGCAAAAGTAATTGTGTCTGAGCTGCCAATCATAGCCTTTACTGATTCAGACAGAATGGTCCATATGTTGTGCACATATAAAAAGATTAATTGCATATTACGAATAATTAAGAATGAAGATGTCGCCATTATGTGCACAGAAATCTGGAGTAAGCCTGTCAACTGTATATGTGTGCATATGTATAAATTATGGCCATTCAGAGCATTTAGAGGATTTTTTTTGTGCTTTTAGACACAGCAACAAGAAATAAGCTAATCCAAGTTGCAAAATCGAAGGCTCCCAGTCCCAAACAACCCTGTCACTGTGTCAGGTCACATTGCTAAACTGGATGTTGTCATGTATCTTCCCTAAGAAGAATGTGTGCCGTCTAATCTTTTTTTTTTTCTTTTCTTTTTTTTTTTTATAACTCTTGTTGCTAAGAACAGCTGTCAGTATGAAACCAAGTGTGAAAACAAGCAAACAACACATGCATGCAGAGAAGTCGACTCTTTTACAGTTCTTTGACAACTTTCAAATGTGTGGGACCCAGTCCATGCACTGTGACCTGAATGACTGCATGTTTACACATAAAACATTTGCCTAAAAATATCAGTATAAATCAGTTCTTGTCACCTAAATTATACATCATAAAAAAGTTACAATCCCTGTGGAGCAACTTCCAATTCTAAACACTATAAGAACAACAAATGTGTTTTATTAGTTTTTATTTTTATTTACTTTTACCGGCCAAGTGAATTATAAATTACGTGTGCAGCTGAAGGTGATTCAAATCAAATCAGCTCAGAAACATAGAGAGTGAGGGCCAGTTTCTATGGAGAATAGAAAGATTTTACATTAAGCCTCAGGAAGATTTAAAGAACACGAGAAGAAACCTGCAGCGTTCCCCATCACTGAAGTTTATTGGGTGGGATTAATAACCCCCACAGACAGACCATGTACACAGACAGATGAAGTCACAGTGGGATGTTCAAGCCAACATGCAAGAGTCAAATTAACCAGTTGAGTTAAAGTAGTCCAGTATGCAGAAATGGGCACGGATATGTTGACGGTGCGTCTCTATGGGACGACTGTGGTTCAGTTGGTGAGGCAGTCGCCCACAGACTGGGGACTGGATCCCCAGTCCCTCCTTGCTATTGGTCAGTGTCCTTGGTCCTTGTCCTTGCTACCGGGGGCTCAAGTGAGCACCTTGCATGGTGCTGAGCTGCCAATCATAGCCTTTACTGATTTGGACAGAATGGTCTATATGTTGTGCACACATAAAAAGATGAATTGAATTAATTGCATATTACAAATAATTAAGAAGGGAAAATGTCGCCGTTATGTCCACAGCAATCTGAAGTACGCGTAATGTGAGAGGTGCCAGCTGTGGAAGCAAAGGGCATCAAAGTTCTGCCAAGTCCAGTTTTGCAAACACACACCTGTCCCGCACCCGTCACAGATTAGTACTGGACACAAACACTTGCCTGCTCTTATCCGGAAGTCAAATCTGCACCACACCTGACTCGACCTGTTAACGTAAGACCTGCAACCAGCTCACACCCATAGCATATGCTAACTTTATTAAAACTCATGCACAAATCCACAATATGGAGACTGACCGGTCTGCAGCTCTGTCCCCCATGTTTGTTCTGACACCTTTTGATCAGTGCGAAGCGTTCATGCTCTGTACTCCGTGGTAAAGCAGGGTTATTACCATCTCTACGTTAAGTTCACTGCACACGTTAACCACTGTTGTTTCCTTTGCCACATTCGCACCTCTAATTGTGGTGTTGTGTTTGCCCAGGTGATGAAGAAAAACAAGCGGGAGCGTGATGAAGACAGTGTTCGCCATGGTGACCAGTACGACACCCAGCTGCTGTGGTTTCTGATGAGGCACATGAGGAACAGAAGACCTGCAAGGGTGAGCTACCAGACTTTACCACAGGATTGTGAGCTTGGATATTAAAGGACTAAATTGCAGTTAAGGGGATGTTTGTCCCAAATTTCTGATGCGTAGCCCTTTGCTTCGTGCATATAACCTCTTAAAAAGGTTGTGCCATGTTTTGTTTCACTGTCATCGTAATATTTTTCATTGAATTTTACCTGCCACAAATTGCCACAGATGGATGTAAAAACGCTGCATTCATCAATTGTACTTAAGCTGCACGATGTTTGCGATGTCTCGTTAGTCAAAAATGTGATGCGTATGAGAAAAATCTGCAGTTGTGTTGGTCTGCGGGCAGAAAACATTTTTATTCCAGTATTTGATAAATTGGATTATTTCATGTATTCTGTTATAGAAGGTCACAGTTGTGCTTTTCTTCTTCTTCGCCTCAATCCAGCCTCGCCGTGAGGGTGCCGACCCAGACACAGACGAGTCCTGGAGCTCTCCAGATTCTTCTGATGAAGAGGAAGGAGGCCCGGACCACGTCCAGTGCATGTCCTCCTGAGCCAGACACAGATACACACAGACATACACACATACAGACACACAGACATACACACACGTTATTGCCCTTGAATCAATGCACATAGGCAAGCACTATTGACACACTGGCACATCCAAACACTGACGAGCCACAGACTTGGGGTGTTATTTTTTACACATACATTTTCACAAAGATATATTTACTTAATTACGTGCTGTTGAAGCAGAGTGACAGAGATGCTTATCGCCTGGTTTCCCAGCTGTAACGAGTGGGCAAATGATGACTTCAGATTAACTACACTTCCAGAATGCAGACTTTTGAGAATCGTATGAAGAGGTTTAGTGAGTGCTTAGAGCCCGATAAACCATCGGAGGCCCCTGCCTGTCCATACGTTATTTATATGTTCTGCCTAGCCACAGATCAATGTACTGCGCATGTATGGCAACATGCATCTCCTCTTTAAGCACCCTGTAGAAAGCTACACATCACCAGCACACAACCCTCCCTCTCTGTTGGGGCGTTCACACTTACAGATACCCAAGCCTGAGCCAACAGTGGCCCAGTGTATTGCCAATGTAAAGTCAACGCTCTACATCCGGACAAGAATGAAATCTAGACAACATGGCGCAAAAGCAGTCTTGGTGATTAACATGTATGTACATTATGGGACAGAAATAAGGACAGCTTGTACAGAGTGATTGCAGATATTGTTGGTGTGTCTACTGCTGGAGAACGACCATCCATTCTGAGCAAAGAATGCAAACATACTGCGTACAACGCTGCTATAGGTTCACCAGAGCCCAGCTCCTGTCAACTGCTTTGTATCTATATGTGTGAAAGTACCATGAGTCAAACTTGCTCTCAAGCTTTCTGTGCTGGCAAAGAGTGTTGCAGTAGGAATGAAGGGCCTAAACACTCACGACCCTGACGCCATCCCCGAACTGTGACTTCCATTGAAAAATGAACTTTAAGAGGGAAACGCCCGGTGACCCTCGCCCAATCGCCCCACCTCGGCTTCACGCTGACTTCTGGCCCTGAGCTGTAGTACTTAGTTGCGTTTAGCACGCGTTTGCTCCCAGAGGACTAGTAACTCTTGCTGCATGACCCCACACGCTGCCCTCGGCTACACTCGCAAGATGTAGTTACGGCACTGTTTGCCATTTCCGGGTTTTCTTCATTGATTAGTCCTGAAATGTGATCTGATCTTTACCAAAGTTACAAATTGCAACAAAAAGAACTGTATCTCCATCCCTACCCCAAGCCCCATTAGTCAGCGCACCTTAAATCAGGGATGCTTTAGTGTAAGACACAGACAAAATGTGCACTGAGTGACTTCTTCTGTCTTGTTTGGGAAGAAGAAGCTGTTGTCTTGTATTGCTCATTAGAAAATCCACAGTGACGTACAGTTTGTTTTTTTGTTTTTTTAGTGGGGGATATTTTGCACTTTTCTGACTGAGGAAAAGGAGGTTATCTTTGCTTCCACCAGCTTTTCCTCCTCCTCCCTTTTCCCTGCCCCCACTCTCCATCCCAACCCCCATCTTTGACAGGAAATCTCAGTGAACTTAAAGATGGAAAGGTTGTTGGTGTTCAGTACGTGCATAGGAAATGGACTGATTTTGAACTCTCTAGAGGGATTGAAATGTTCAAGAGTCAAACCCGACCTGGATCAATCGCACATGAAGCACTGCTTTTTGAGATTTGAGTAATACCGGAAACCGCTTGTTTATGCTGTCCGTGAAGTCCATCTGTGAAGCTCAACGTCTGAAATCAGGTGCAGAGTGACATTTTTCAAAGACAAGCATTTGAACCAGGTCAGGTGTTTGCAGCCAGCACACTACTTGTGAGGAAGCTTCTGTTTGTGCTGTCCTGACATTGGCTGAGAGAGAAGGATGAGGGGGAGCAGCAAGGTCAATGTGCTTGCCAGTCATTTGTTGTGTGAGAGTGATAAAGTCCAGCTTTTCTCATTTTCTATGAGAACTCTAGTTAGTTGAATTTATATGTACATATATAAATATATATTAAAACTGTAAAAAAAAAATGGCAAATGCTGTTTGACTTAAAAAAAAAATCATTTGATTGGTATTGATGCAGAGGTTTATATTCTATATGACAATACTTTTAAAATCCAGATGAAAAAAAATTTGACTTGAGGCATCGTTTTTTCTTTCATTTCTTTTTCCTTTTATTAATGACATCTCTGTTGTGAACAGAACTGCTGTCAATTCAAGTTTAAAAGTTTTGATTCTCTTTCTCATTCAAGGACAAAAAAACAGTATTTTCTTTCTTGATCTTAATCCATCAGTTGAGTCTTTTCAGAAGTTTCCCACTGGCTATTTTTTGGCATCTTGTATACAATAACAAGGCTTTTGATGAACAATTTTTTTCCTCCACTGCCTAACATTTCATTCTACCAGTTCAGTTGGAAACATGTACAATTTGTGCAATAAACAAAAAGACAGTGCTCTAGGTGTTGTCATTTATGTTCTCAGTCTGTTGGATTTATCAATTGTTCTAAACTAAATGGCCACAAGAGGTCATGTTCATTATCTATGGAGAATTTAGTTGCCAATTTAGCAGACTGCCATAACTATTGACATGCAAGGGGTGAGAAAGTTATTTTATCAAGTTCAAAATAGTGATATTCTTGGCTAATATTTGCTAATTATCATAAAAGTCAAAGATGTACTGTCATTTCATTTTAGGTTGAGCCCCAAAGCAACTAACAGTTTAATTCATGCCTGGTCCGTTAACCTCCACTGTGTTTGTGAAACAGGCTCGCTGTTAAACTTCTGCAGTCCTCAAACCCAGAATGAAATACCTGATGACAATGTATGTTACTTTTTCAGACTCAGAAATCACTGTCCAACTGAATAATACTTTCTATCACAATTAAAACTGAACATGTTTAAAGCAGTCAGGATTCTCTCCATTATAATGCCAAAATATGACCCATCCTAACGTGAACTTTTCCAGAGCAGGGATGCATGTTGAACATCATCACACTGAAGACCAGTCTGTATACCCTGTTATTGCCATGGGCTGCATTTTAGAAAATGGTCATTGACCATCGTGCTACTGATTTGAACAGTTGAACGCTAATCTGAACTGTAACAGTATTTTCAGAGTAACCATTATGATATAAGATTTTACTAAAAGAATTGTAGCGACACCCCTTCAATAAATTCACTGTGTCCTAGTTATAGGATATTTAAAAAAAAAAAAAAAAAAAACTTGTCCGACCCAATTTTAAGACATGAATAATGAAGGATAAATTCTGTTCCGATGCTGCACTGTCCATGTCCTGGTTTTGTACCTGCAAACTCACTGTGAGTGACGTATTCACAGTGACAACTAAAAATGTCAGCCGTGGAAAAAGGCCTAGAGTCGTAATGGATGTTTTGAGCAGACATTTCCTTTTTCTACCATTTGCCAGTTTATGGATTCCACCATGGAGCAGTGTCCAAACATCAGACCTCACAGAAACTGATACACAGCAGCAAGAGTCAGTATCTGCCACTTGTTTAATCCCCATCTCCCTTTGCATTACTTTTTTTTCCCCCAGCATGTAAAATGCAACGACAGGTGCCTGACTACATCTAAATCTGATTATGGTTTTCTAGTTAGGGAACCTGCGTTAATGTGCACAGCTGTAAAATGATTTCTACATGCTGATGTCTGGAACCAAACCAGATATGTGAAAACACTTTCAATACACATATTAGACATGTCTATTATGATCTCATAACAGATCTCATAACACTTGGCTACTTTAACTGTTTGAGCTATAGCTTCCGTTCATAGTAAAGCAAATGTTTGAAATCAACAAAATCAAACTTAAGTGTGAAACGAGAATGATATGCACAAAATGCAGTACAAACAGCCTTTAACAACTCATCAACTTAAATACTGTGGTATAATTTTAAACAAATTAAACATCCATTGGAATGAGTTGTTAATTCACATAGTCAGTCAGCCGGTCTTAAATCTCCCACACATAGAAGGTGACAGTCTTTTACAGCTCCTGCCAGGCCTGGTTTTGGCTGTCAGCTGGAGTCCTGGGTCCACCTCGTGTATCTGGAACATGTGTCGTATCAAATACAATCCGCCATGACATCGTGCAGACAGAAATATTAAAAGAGGCGCTATCATGGTCTATCCCTTGATGTGTCACTTAAGATGAGGTGTTCAGACACACGCGCAAATCACACTGAAAGAATCTAGAGGTACAGGAGCCGTGTGTGAGGGGTGTTATTCCTTATACTCCAGAAACTGTTGTAGTCTTTTTCGGTGCTCTGCAGACAACTGAACAGCACTGAGGATTAAAAGAACACAAATCAAAAATTCAGCTATATACCGTAGTTATTGTTTTTAACCGTTAGAGAATAGTACTTTGTTGTTTTTTTTTTTACATGGCAGGCCTTACTTTAGGTGGTCTCCGAAAGTTGTTGTTATCCTGTAGATGGCAGTCTTGAGTGTGGCCCTGAGAGCAAAGCGCAGCGTTTTGTAAGAAGAGTCTCCCATGCTGCTGGTCGTCCTGACAGGTTTACTAGAAGCATGGGGCAGCTTGAAGTGTCGGTCTACAGCCTGCACACAAGGAGGACACAACTACACTGTTGGTGTATTCAAAAACACATCTAACTGGTAACAAGGCTCCTGTTTAAGTGCTTTGCATGTCTGTGCAAAAATGTCAATGTGCCAATACATCAGTGTTATCATCCTGCAAGTTTGTTGTATGTTATCAAAAACCTTCATACAATGTCTCAGCTACAAAAAGACAAAGGAAGTTAACCAGAGCCTTTAATTGTTTTGCTTGCTTTGTCGTTCTACATGTATTTCTTCACAGGCTCGTGTAATCTGCCAATTCCTACACTCAGTAGCATGCAGAAAATCAGGCAATGAAATCTGATAAAGATTTGTTAGTGTGGGGACATGGCGTGGTGGCATTTCTAAGGTATTGCAGCTACACAGAGTTCACGTGTAGCTGTAATAACCCAACTTACCTCTTGTAATACGAGCATGCAGCTGAGAATGCTGGGTAATGTAGTCTGTACAACCCCAAACTGATCTTCTGAGAAGGAGGCTTGGACAAGGTAAGACAGCCCTGGGAGGGGGATATTGAAGGCAATAATTAAGACGTTTGACTGACACTTTGCATCTATAAAAATGGAAATAAAGCCCACCATTCCTTCCTACCTTCTAAAGCCCAGATGTGAGCCTGACTGTCAGCAAACAGAGCCTGACTGGAGGCTTCTGGAAGCTGCAAAACACTGTTTATTAGTATGTGTTCTTTTTGATTGAAGCGTGTTCTGAAAAGGTGCTTTAGTGAGAATACACTACAACATGCATGCGTGACTAAAGGTACACAAAACTTACAAAGGAAAGGAGATCAAACTAGTTTCTACTAAAAGGAAATGGTGCAACCTAGTGTGATGTTTGGCTCTGATACTGTACAAGTGCTGTTATTTTACACTGATGATTCAACATTTGATTAGTAAAAAGACAACTTCCAAAATTTCAGAACGCTGGTGTTAAATGTTTCCTTAAGTCAAGCTTTTAAGGCAATTAGTAAGGTTCGGTGAAACAGCTAGAATCATGGAAAACAGAGAGGTTCATTAGTAATGCTGACCCAGAGCTGAATTAGTGATGTTGCAGGGTGAGGTTGTTTGTCATTTGGTTTGAACTTGTCTATCTAACAGTGTCAGATAAGAGCATGCAGGAAGCCCCTCAGCGTTCACAAGCCTAAGGAAGACAGCATGCACATGCACACATCCTTACCTTGTTAAACAAATACATTATCAGCACCCTCTTTGCCAAGAAATGTTTAACCTAGATGGGACAATTAAGTGTTGAGTGGTTTGGTATTTTAAGAGGGGAAAACAACAAGCACACAGTAATAACTTTTCACACTTCAAGAACTCCAAAAATATTCAAACTGGCATATCTCTACATGTGTGATGAGATCTTAACCATTTGCTAAAATTTGATTGATCTGATTCCAGTCCGTCATCCTGTCCCAGTTGTATGACTGAGGGGATTTAAATGTGAACAACTGAAAATTACTGTGTGAAGTAATGGAGCTTTGTCCACAGCCACGCCTCAAAACTGTCCGTTAGATTATTCCAGAATTACTAAATCTTGTTTGATATGTCTTAATTCAGAGGCAAAATGCTAGACAGATTAACACATTTAATATAATTCTGCTTCATGACATGGCTGAACTACCTGTTCTTTTCTGTTCTGAAGGAACTGAGCCAGGAGACTTGGCTTGGAGGATTCCTGCTTGGTACTGGCAACTGAAGCAGGAGAAGCTGGGGGACTGCCATTGAACAGTGAATCTGCAGAGAGGCAGAGACTGAAGTCACAAACAGGAACCAGCTAGAAAAATAGCTCACTAGCTGACTGATGATAACTAAAACTAGCTGATCTATTCGGGGAAAAAAAAGAAGCATTTGTAGCGCTCTAGCAAGAACAGGTGAAGACTTGAGGCACTGAAACTGGATTGGCTGAAAACAGACTTCCGAATAGACAATTTAGTTCATGACGGTCTGTCCCCTCTCACCTGTGGAAGTGGACCAGAGTTTTGGTGCTCTCCTCATAACGTGTGGACTCTGTACAGTGCCGTACCATGGCGAGCACTGTTGTACTGGAGCAGTGAGACGCCGCAGGGCTGGAGAAGCAAAGGGACTATCCATATCAGGGGTGAAAGGTGCCGTTAGTGGACTCTGTGGGCCTCCAACAATAGAGCGGGCAAAGACAGAAGCTGGGGTTTTCATCAGAAAAGTGGGCCTTGGGCTTATAGGATCATCAGTACCTGAGGCTACTTTAAGGAAAGAACACAGCAGGGAACATTACATTAGTACGTGGTAATGAATCTTTAACCTCCTGTTAGCAGTCTAATCACCATTCACAACAAATATTACAATATACAAAACAGTACTGTGTTTAATAAACTTGTTTAAAAGTCTAAACAGAAATCAAACATCTTCTGAACCAGTGTTATGTATTAACATACCTGATGATTCAGACGAAGTCTTCCTTTCACTCCCAGTCGACAGTGATTTGGCCCTGCCGTTGGTCGCTACAGTGTCATGATAGGCTACAAGTCTCTGCGTCAGATCAGCCAGCAAAGAAAGACACTCTTTACTGATGGCGTTCCAGTTATGAGGATGGCCTCCTGGCACAGAAGAGATATTTTCGTCATTTAAGGGTTTTTTACAAGTTATTTTAAAAAGTACAATCAATATCTGAAATGTGTCAAGACATATCAAGTATGTGGCTCAGAGGGTGTAGCAGTCAACCACCAATAGCAGAGCTGTTGGTTTGATTAGACATGATACAGTAACATACCTGGCTGACTCAGACTGAAGACCTCACAACGTCTGGATGGGGAATGTTGAGACAGCAGGGCCAAGTCTTGCAGAGCTAGAAACTGCAATATGGAGACAGACAAGTCAAAACACACACACGCAAAAATACAAAATGGGAGCCAACTTGTGTTCTACCTACCTTTAATATCATTGGCTGCTTGTCTGTTAGAACTTTAGGAAGACACTGGTGGGCATCTTCAGTAAAAGATGACTGCACAGGAAAGCTGCAGACCTAAAGATAATAATGCATATTACCTTATGATCATTTGAGATGGTTCTGAGAGGTTTACTGAAAACAAACACATCATCCTCTTATGTGTGAGGACTATTTTCTATTTTTCAAATAGAAGTTCAAAGCAATGACTGTGCTGCCCCCTAGCCTCTCTATATAATTAAAAATTAACAAGTTGTCTTTGCCTTAAAATGCTACTATACTTTTAAGCTTCATGTTTAAGAAATAGCCAAAATACTTGATCATTAAAACTGCATAATTTCATGGTGGTGACAATAGTCACTGGTGATATTGCAGTGCATCATTTCTGAACTAGTAGTCTCTAACCAGCAGATTTGTTAAGGGTGATCAGAAATGATCACAAGGAAAATGAAACAAAATTTTACAGAAGAATTTACAGTTTATAAATGTGGGGAAAGACAAATGCACTGCCTTAATGTTAAGTGTCTTTTTTTTTATACACATACCTCAGTGATGAAGATCCTAAAGAGCAGCACTGTGATGTACCATGTAAAGAGGAGGAAGGTGGCACTGATCCACAGGTGAAAGAGCAGAGAGAGGTCCAGCAGTCCAGCTACACTGTCAAGGGGGTGGGCGGAGCTGGAAGTGGAAACCACACGCACACAAATTCACCAAATACTAAAGTCGGCCCGGAAACTGGCTGTGGCCAAATCAATAAACATCTTTGATTAATCACATTTAGTTGAGAAACTGACCTGTTCAAATGAAGACTCAGTGTTTTACAGATCCACGCTTTTGGAATGTATCCTGTTGATATCAAAATCTTATGTTAACTTATTAAATAGTGTTATTACTAATAAAGTAATCAACACTGCACAAAAGAGTAGTAGCACCAAACACAACAAGCCTAAGTACAGCTATTTTAATATTCTAAACTTTCACACTTAACTACTGCTTATCTTGTGTTTTAATTTGTAAGTAAAGGTCACTTACCTAAAAAGAAATACACAACAACGTAGTTCCTGACAGAGTAAAGTGCTTGAGTTGTGCTGCACTTTACCACCAAAGGCAGGGATCCTTTGAAGCAAAGGTATTTGTATTGCTAAAAAAAAAAAAAGAAAAAAAGAAACGGTTAAATATGAAATAAATTCAGTCAACCAAGAAGTAAAATTAAGGATTTTCTTTCTCCCGAAGTTCAATTATTAAGGTAAAAGAAAAAAAAAAGTATTTTAGTCATCAGTGAAATAAAATTAGATTGAACATGTTTTACATACTTGAACAGTGTGGAAAGAGACATAGTTCATGTTGTAGATCACACCTAGCAGACTGTGAGACAATCCAACAAAGGCTCCATTCAGCAGGAGGATGAGGTGATACTCATTAAGACACATCTGTGGAGATCTGTCATGTTACATAAAACAAACAGAGGCAGTCAGACTACAGTTAAATGTACAGCTCAACAGGACAGTTTTATGTCTGAGCTGCTTACCCCTCGCTCTGTGTACATGGGTAGCCGAGAGTCTCGTATCTACCCCCAATGGTGACAGCGCAACACCAAGCCACGATTATTCCCATGATACTGTGGACCAGGGAGCTGACAAACTGTCGAGGGTGGAGCAGCTGACCCAACAGGGCAATTTTTGAGCATGCTATAGTTGGGATGACTTAAAGGGAGAAACATTGAAGTTAAAACATTTTCAGTAGTGGGAAAACAAAGACAATCTTTAAAAAAAAAAAAACAGGAAGGAAAGTCTGTGTATTAGCAGAGTGACAAGCAATGAACATCTGGAATTAACTTTAATTTATTGCTTACTCTCGAGACATCCATCAAAACAAAGTCAATCAATAATAGTGAAACATCTGCTAAAGGTGAACTGTACGATGCTAAAGAAAAGATCAAATCTACTCGTGCTTTTGTCCTGCCACTAACCTGTATAGTACTCCAAGTTGAGGAACCCAACCATGAGAATCACTCCACACAGCAGGATGAAGGAGAAGACGGTACTTGCACTCATTAGCAAGGAAAAACATTCTGTAGGTAAAACAAAAGCTCTATTTCTTTTACAATTCAAAACAGCACCCTACCAATAATCTGAAAATAAATGTAGTAGCTGACCTGATATTGTCTGGATGGGATGGAGAAGACTGAACCTGCTGAGGATTACAAAAACTGCTGTGATGGGCGGCAACAACAGGACAGCCCAGGCAACGCTGGCTGCAGCTCTCCAGCAAATCACCTAAACAGAGTCATTAAGTACACAAAAAAAAAACATCAACTCACCGTAACACATTAGTATGACATTTAAAATTCATAAGAGTATTCTCTTCAGTGCTTTAAAAGACCCCATTGACCCATTAAAGACAATACAAAGTAATTTCCTGCATAAGACCAATAAAGCATTATTCATTGTTTACTGTTTATTCAGAAACATTACTGTAATACTATTGAATGTTGATGCCCCCTCTCAAAACTTTTGTTGTCGTGTACCTCAGTTGTAAATCACTGTATGAAGCATAAAGAGCATCTAGAATATACCGAAATGGAAAGGCTTATACTCTAATTAAATTAAAAACAAAACAAGATCTGTGATGTAAACCTGAATGACAGGAAATCTAAGGAGATTCACCCATTAGTCATTTCACTAATCGTTTAATAATATTGCTACTGAGAAAAAAAAGAGAAACTAGACCAACCTACTCGATTCCATGTAATATTAATAAAGCTTGCGTTAAGGTTTCTATGGAAACTTTTCCACATTTAAGGAGCGTAAGGATACAAGGCCTTAATCCATATATGGTATAACGGTCATTACTTTGGAGTATAGCTAAACATAGCTGAAGAATCGGTTTAATCAGAATCTATTATGAAAAAATCGGCGCCTTTAAAACTGAGAATGCCTTTTCATGTTCTGTCTTTTTCAAATAACTTCAATCTTCTCTTGGAGGATTTTGCCAATAAACTAATTATTTTTCCGCATTTTATTAAAGATAACAGAAAACTTAAACAAAATGTTTACCCTAATATCTCAAATTTTACTTTTGGTCTGTTATCGTATTATATTGTTTTGTTATAATCGATAGTCTTACCTGTAAACCTACCTATTTTGCCTCTTTCGACGCTTCTAAACAGAAGAGTTAAAGTACATGAATCTTGTGCCCGACGACATTACCTTGCTACTCGTGGTAAAGTTCTTGGGTTTTTTTTTTTTTTTTTTTTTTTTTGTCTCGTTACTAAAATATCCACATTTTGAATAAATAAAAGTTACATCTAACCTCACGTAAACTAGCATTAGCTCGCGCTATTTGAAGTTAAGCTAGCGTGTTAGCAGAGGCTAAACAACCATTTTCTTTTGACTTCAATCAGTTCAAAAGACAATTGACTCACCTTACGAATAAACCAGCAACTTTGCTCTGTGGAAAACATGCTGCTTGGTAAAACCCGAGAGCCCAACAGCCTCAATATTATGTTCGATCTTCTGTTGTCAAACTACTTTCCACTCAGTTTCCCATATCGCGCCACATGCATTCAAAGGACCTCGGAAGGACCCCGTGTGTTAGCTGCCCACAGTCCTGCCTGATGCCAGCGTTTTAAATCATCACTGTAAATCTATTTGTTGAACCCTAAATATATACAGTTATAGTACAGCTCCATACGCTCTCAAACAATAGATTTAAAAACATTGCACTCATACTCGACATGATCAGATCCTAACAAGTCACAAGATTAAATTACACAAAGCCCCAAGACAAGCTGCAAATCAGCTTTACAATATTTATCTCCATTATTTAACTTAATGTCATTTACAAATATTTCAACATTAGTCCAAAAATGATTTGCTGTATCTCTTCCAAGTGGACACTGTTAATGGCTGTCAGTCAGTGAGTCAAATCGATTCTGAATTCCGGTAGTTTCATCATGCACGAAAGCTTTCCTGTCATGACTGTAGCCATTTCCATATGTTGGAAAGCTGTGTTTATCCCAAACAGTCTTTTTGTCATCGTCTCGAGAGAATGGCTTGGTCTCAAACGCGTGGACTGGGAGCTTTTGGGATGAACTGATGGACATCTCAGTTTGAACTGCTTTATGCACAGATGGTTTCTGTGCAGGTTTCTGGGTAATTGCAGGGAGGGTGAGCTGCTCTCTCTGGGCTTTCTTGTCCTCCCACAACTTCAGCAGGCGGCGCTGATTATTTGTCATATCCTTGAGGTTTTGCTGCAATGATTGAACCTGGTCTTCTAAAAGAGTTTTAGAGGTGATTGTATTTGCCAACTCGGATGTCAAATTATCAATGGACAAGCTCAGTTTCCTCGCCTTCTCTGCCAAGGAGCTGCACTCTTTCTCCTTCTCATGCAGGTCGTTGATAATATCTTTTGTGGTCTTCCCATTGAACCTAGGGCTGCTTTCAAGTCCAATCTGAGTACGAAGAGACTTCACTTGTTTCCTCAGCTCTTTGTTGTCTGAGGTCAAGGTCTTCAGTTTCCGTTTCAGACCCTCAGTTGAACGCACCCGTAACTCATACTGTCTGAGCTTCTCTTTAAGAGCATTTTCCCTGTGCAAGGCTTCATCTCTTTCCTTTCTGCATTTCTCCAAAAGTTTCAAAGCCTCAAATTTAGACACCTTTTCAACTTTGCCATTTGAGGTGGCCATCACGAAGAAAAGTTTCAAAGCAAAAATAGAAACCAAAATAAAAAGGGGGCATATAAAATCATAAAAACTCCTTAAGTAGTAGGTTGATAAATCCAAACGCACTAGCAGCTCCCTTGATGCCTGAGACTGAGGAAGGTGACATTCTTCTCAAAGGGTTATCTGTGTCTGCAGTTGCTGTGTAACTCAAAGCTAGGGCTAGAATGACCATTAATTAGGGCGCTGCCATCCTTTTGACACCGTTTCAAGTGACAGGATTTTTTGTGTTTTGGTAATTAATTTTAAAACATTGTCCTTTTAAATCAATGGAAACCTTGAGCACAGTCTATACCTACAGTAGCTTGTTTGCGTATGAGGTGCTGGCCGTAAACCCTTTGAAATCAGGCTTTACATTTCCCACATCCAAACAGCAATGCAGTAGATTCTATCACTTTGCTCAATCACATGACAATTTAGATGGATGAGCTGGAAAAACAGTGGCTGCAGCCAAATGTCCACTTTTATACGCTCTCTTTGAAATGTCGAAGCAATACCTATTAGTTACAATCAGTCCCTTAAATATTTAAAGTGTCCAACTGCTGAAAAATACTATCAAGAGACGGCAAGAAAGAGTCATGTTGCCTACATATGTAAGAGCTGGGGTGACTTAAGGTTGTACTTGATTAAACCATCAAGTTCACTTAAGACGAAAAGGTCAATAAAAAGTCTTGACTAACTTTTTTAACAATTATTCTGATTCATAAGACATTTAAAGTATTGCTACCAATAAAAAAAAAAGAATTTAGATTGACTAGAAACAGTTAGCCTGACTCTGGACAAAGATAAGAAATCCCACTTTACAATACCACTAAAGCTTGATCATTAACACATTGGGTCTTATTGCTATTTGTAGTTCTCTGTTCTGGCTGTATACTCCTACCTTTGGTAAAATAATGTGAAAGTGGTATCATATGCAAATCATTCTAAGAAAGAAAATTACTTCCTAAAACCCTGAACCACTTATTTATTATGGGTAAAGACTATGCAAATAATCTGTTGAATAATATTAAGCCTGTGCTTCAAAAATACGCTCTGGGTGAAGTGTAAGTTGACATTTATTAGAATAATGATGATTTGATTAATAAAGGCTGGTTCCACAAAGACCATGTTTTATTTTTTCCCCTCATGGCACACATTTACATTTTATCAAATATAGTTTGTTACAATGAAAATTCGGTATTTACAAAAAAGGTAAATATGTTGTAAATTATTTGGACATTTAGAATGGGCATTGATTAAGAGCACTTATGGTTATATTAGAAAAACAGTGTGTATGTGATAAATTTTAAATTTTCAAATCCTGCTAATAATTGCAAGTGTTGCACAGTTCATACAGAAAGGTGCACATGTACATGTATACTAACTAGTTCTTATTACTGGTAAATATAGAAAAATGCATATACAAAATGATTTTGATGCCACCAACATTATTGCACAGAATGCTATTCTAAATGTTTCAACATTAGAACTATAAAGCATAACCTACCATACAAAAAGACATCTGCTGTGCTGAGTAACACAACACCCCATTTATCTTTAAGGAAGTTTAAAACCCATCCCAATTGAAATAACATACTTGGTACCAGTGTTCGTTTTCAGAAGTCAGACAAGTGAACCAAGGCATAGACATTGGGTCTTGAGCCAGAACGTCAGAGTGCAGGTGAAATCCAGTCGACCCATGACTTCATCAACACAGCAACCCGATTCTCTTTAATAAGGCAACAGGAGAACCTGCAATAAAAAAACAAAACACTTGTTTTGGGAAGCTGAAATCATGTAAAGGAAGTCTGGTGTCAGGTGTTCTGCTCTAGCAGGACAGGAGAACACGAAGTGAGAAAGCACAAACTTACATTACGTAGAAATGTAACTTAGATGTGTCAGGCTAGTGTTGTATTTGAACAAAAGGCTTATGGCTTAAAAAGCTGCTGTGTCACTGCACTTTACCTTATGACCATGAAAGGCTTTCATGTTGAAGACTTGGTCACCTCTGTTAATGCAACACTGTGAAGTTGTGATGCTAGTTTAGGTTGGCTAAAGAAATAGGTCTGGAAAAAAAAACAAAGAGCGAAGGAGAGAGAGCCTTATTACATTTGCCATTAGGTAATTATATAATAAAGACAAACTAGTATTCTATCGAGAACTAAGGTTGTGTCTAATGATGTCTAATGAGTGAGTGTGCAGCAAATGTTTGTAGTTCCAGGAAGAATACAATATTGTCAAAGTGCTGTCAAAGTGTCTGATAAAGATTCTCCCCAAAGGGGAGGTAACATGACGCTATCAGGTATACTATTTCCCAGAAACACACAGGGAGAAACACCAAAAAATCCCCTTGTAGTATAGTGCCTTGTACTATCTTATCTCTTAAATTTGTAGTAAATCCTACCACAAAAGTTCCTTTAAGTCAGCATCTGGGCTGTAGGACAGTTACCTTACAACCAACAGCAAGCAGGATGTTGAGCACCACTATGGTTGACAAGATCGTTATGATAATTTTGGGTTGATCATCCCTGACCGCAGGCCAGAAAGTTGTCAGCAGAACAGAGCCCGACAGGCAGAGAGCCACCACGATGGAGAACCACCTCAGCCATTCACTTGGGACAATCCATAGGACCTTATACAGGGACACAGTCAATTCTTTAAACACATTCATGAAATCTGGGAAATAAGTATTCATAAAGTGTCAAAATGTACCATGTGTAGCGGCCACATTATTGTACATTGTAATGAGAATAGAATTTACTAATTGCAATCACTCAGTAGAGTATTATAAAAGCAGAGATTTGACTCATATGGTATGCTGACAACTTCAGCATATTTTGTCCTAAAAAACCTGAGATGATGTTTTGGCAAAAAAACCAACAAACAAAAAGAAAAATATCATCCAAATGTATCTGGTGATTCATTATTTCTGTAAAGGTTTCATTAGTAGCTTTTCTACTGCAGTGTTTCATTCTGAATGTCTAATAATATATTTTTATAAAACTGAAGGCCATAGGAAGCCAAACCAAATCATTGTAATGAGCACACTTTCATTATACTGTAAATACAGTACGTCCAGACAAGACTCTAGCACAAAGAATACAACCGTTATGAAGGTTATCAAGTACTGTTCTCATTTTTCATAGATAAATGTCTTACCACTGCAGGTATGTAAATCGAGAGAGAATATCCATACACGCAGACAATCTCCATAAAGGAGTATGACACCAAGTTCAAAGTCTTGTTGGTTCTCCATAGCAGGAAACCCCAGAGGGCAAGGGGCACCAACCAAGCATAGCTGAATATTGCTGTTGCAGCTATGGTCACTGAAAAACACGGCAAATTCATGAATAATGATTTACAATTTTTTGTTCTATTCAACCTGAGAAAATATGCCAGCAATACTAAAGAATAACAGCACTTACCTTTTTGAAACTCTGGGGTGTACTTATAGTCTGGTCTGCCTAAGTTCACCAGGAAGTTGGCTATGTTTCCACTGATGGCAACGGCAAAAACAAGGGTGGTGCAAATCCAGAATGGTCCTAAAAACACAAATTCAAAGAATTAGAAGTTAGGTTTAAGTCCCCATTTGGCTTCATTAAGACACTATCAATTACAGTACAGAAGACTCATGAGAAATCATCATTTGTTTCACCAAAAAACTACATTGCAACATCTTATTAGTACAACAATTCTAAAAACGGTCTAATTGCTAACCATAAAGATCAGGATTTCTACGTAGGTAGACATGAATAAAGTTCTTTCCAGGCCATGGCAGCATTGATCCAATGATTCTCTCCTTCACCTGAAAGGAATGTTACCGTCAATAACATATGAACCCTAATCAAAGATGCATTTGACAAGCACAGGAGGTAAAAAGTCATTGGAGTAAATTTGAATAACAATATACTACATGATAGGTTTCGATGTCAAAAAACCTCTGGTAGTACTCAAATGTCCAGAAAGGGGCACTTTTCTTTTGTCCAGAGAGAAGCTTTGTTTAAAAAGAACAGAGAAAGCTATATTAGCCAAAATAAAAGGTGATGGGACAGTATTGAAAATTCAAACAATACCACTGAGCAATGATCTTATCCTGACCTCTGTCTTGTCATCGCTGCCAAGAGGATCATCATCTGGAGAGAAACTGGCAGCTTTTCTTTGCTTCTCAGGTTTGACATCTCCATCTTCAATGCTGATGGTGACGGCATCTCTGTTGGCTTCCAACAGATTGTCAGCTTCTTCAAATTCTAATTTCATGGCATGGATAAATGAAACAATTACATGTTACTCAAAACTGATTTGGGTGGAATTAGCATCCTTGCTATTGGTGCAGCACTGTATAGTACAGGGGACGGACATAGAAAACAGTAAGCCTCTGCAAAACATCAATGAAGCAATTCTTCATTGCATGAAAGACTGTGGAGGACACTCACCTTGAAACTGAAATGGATCCTTGGTCGACGCCATTTAGCTTGCAGACTTTGAAGTTACTCTACGTTACCAGGATCGCCTCTCATGCAAATTAACGCTGCTTCAAAGCAGCAACCTAATCTAGAGAAAACAGTGAAGGAAACAAAAATTCTGCTTTAAAATTTGGCGAATTAAACCCCCCCGATTTGAGAATAAACCGTCAAAAACTACTAGCAACACAGAAACAACTACACGTTGACTTATATGTTAGCTTAAATCAGCTAACGTTAGCTTACCAACTTCACTTGACAGCTCATCAACTTTAGCCAACTTAAATTAGCATTAGCATTAAATGCCAACGACGCGGTTAGCAAAACGTGGGTCTCGGGTGGATGTAGATACTCACTGCGTAGTCTTAATTGTTATACGCAAAAATTAATACTTAGCAAATTATCATTGAAAACAAACTTGAAAATCCTTTCATTTCTCTCACCTAGATTAGCAATCGCTTCAGGCTGGACACGCCATGTAAACAAGCCCATTTCCTGTTACTAAAGACTTTCAAAGTAAGAGCACTTTTAAAACGTCAACTAAATACAATTATTATATTATTAAGTAAACTAGTTGAAAGTTTTTGGCATGGCATGTAAACATGACGCTGGTACACGTTCAATGGGGCAGAATTCTTACAACTTATCATACACCGTCATTATATCCAAACCTGAAACAAGATTTAGTGGTAGCGGTAGTGGGCTTTTAGTTTGAAACTAATACCGCACTTCTGTGCGGTCAGTGTCGTCGAAGGGAAGCTGAAGTAGTTGTCAAAAAACGTTCAGATAGTGAAGAAAGTGGCGTAAAGTGTGGCGCAGGGTGGAACTGGACATCAGCCAGACGTTTTCCAACATAAGACTTTGTGGGTGCATTTGAACGCGTTCTACGCTGGGCGAAGTCTTCGGCCGCTCGTCATTAGCTAACGTGAACTTCGCTAATGAGCTAACGCTAGTTGGACTTTTCCTCTTTATTTACGTCGGGCGTCCGGCCGACGCGCATGACTTCCGATTGTAGTGTTTGCTACAGAAAACATGTGTGACCCCGGCGTGGACGGCGACTCCGTCTACGTTCGGGAAAGAGGCAAACTTCGTCGTGTCGGTGACATCGTCTTGGCACAGCCGAAGCCGCTGTCGTCGTGCCGGAGGACGAACCCGTTCGTGCTGAGGAAGGAGCACTTCATGTTCACGTACAACGCAGAGGGCAGCCTGAGGTACACCAGCAAATCCCTCTTCGACATCACCCTGCTGTTCGTCGCGGACAACATCCACCATGTGGACTCTCTGGTTGGCTTTCCCGAGCAAATAGGAGACCGACTCTTTGCAGCAGTGGAGGAGAATCGCGTGTTTCTAAATGCAGATGTTTCAGCAAAAGCCCTACAGCTGTTCAGTGATGCATACGGGCCGCTGGTGCTCGGGTGCCTCTGTCTGAGAAACAGGTATGTCATGCTGGTGTCACACCTGCCAGCCTCCGAGGCTTCCCTGCCACAAACAGCATCTCCCTTTGTTTTTGCAGGTTTCCTCTTTTGCATGAGAAGATGGAAGAAATAAAAACATTTCACAGTCTGAAGTCCTTAGATTTGTTTGGCTGCAGACTTGGCGATGATAATTGGATATTCCAGCATCTAACATCCAGCTCACTGGCAAGGTAACACTTGAATTCTCAGCACTTAAGACACGATGCCGATAAATAACTGAGGTGTTACTAACACTTGTGTCCTCGATTTCAGCAGCCTTGTTCAGCTTTTCATAGGTGGAAACAGTATATCAGATGTTGGCTTACAAAGATTGACTGCGCCTATCCGGATGCTGAGGAAAGGACTGGACAATCTTCAGATCCTTGATGTTTCCTGTTAGTTGTCACATTGTTATCTGCTTCATAATAAATTGGTAGCAGAAATACAGTACTTCCACCTTCAAGCAGACATCCATCAATCAGATGTTTATCAGCTATTCTCTGTCTTATATAGTTAACCCCATCTCAGAGAGGGCCCTCAAATACCTTAATTGCCTCCCCAAACTTGAAAAACTTGATGTATCTGGGACCAGTTTAAAGGTAAGGCAGTAATGATTATGAGAACACAACTTTGTTGTAGCATATTGTGATGCTGATAATGTTATTTATACTTCCAGCTTAGCAAAGGATTGAAGACAACCATATGGAACCTGTTGGGGCTCAGTTATTCTGAAAAACAACTAGACATGTTTGATCACTCTAGATGTAAAACTGAAGGATGGGCAGAGCAGGTAAATGTTTTTAGACATTAATAGTTGTATACACACTTTTTAAAGCAAACAAAGTTTGTATTTAAAGGTTAAGTGTTGCACATGTAGTGTCAAAAACATACAATATGTTTCTTACAGGTTATAAGCCAGTGGGAAACGAATAACTCACAAATGCCTAAACAGAAGAAACTTGAAGAATCAAGAACATCAGCGCTCCGTTTTTGTAAGTTTACTCTATGTTACATTCACATTATTAGAGTTTACTTAAAAATTTTATGACACATTGCTAAGTTGGATTTTGGTGTGTTTATCATCTATAGTTGGCAGGCAGAAGTTTGTCAGAGATGTCCTAAATGCATCACCTGTGGTTTGTGAAAGTGAGGAAGATGCCAACAGTGAGAGACTGCATTTCTACAAACCTACACCAGACGAACAGCTTCCTTACACCTCAAATCATAAAGCAGATCCTTCCAGGCTTGACGTCAAAAAAAGGCAGCGTCAGTCGAACAGCTGTGACAGTTCTCATCACAGCCCCCCAACAAAACGTTTGTCCACATCAGCTCTTTCTGCAGAGGACATTGACTTGCTGAACAGCTACTGAGGCATGCATTTATGTGACATTCCACAAGCGGCATAACACAGCATGAGTGTGTCTGTTCTAGGCTAAAATCAACAAGGATATTTGAAGAAAAGTATTTCTAACTAGTGAACCGTTAACACTTTAGTGGCTTCATTTGACGCTGATATTTTTTACAAATAAAGTATAGTTTTTTTTAACCTGTACCCACTTCCTTGTTTGTCATTTTGTGATTCAGAAAAACAATCTCATGTGTTTAACAAATAGGAAAAAGTTGATAACCTCCTTGGAGGTGCAAACGTTTACGTTTTTGAGCTGTTTTTATTGAATTTGATTGGAATTTAGTTTGACAGTACACAGCAATGAAGTTAAACCTCAACTTGCACAGACTTTCACTTTCACATTACCTAATCTTGAGACATTGTCTCTTTGCAAGCTTTATGTGCTGGATATTCTTTAAATTACTGTATAAAATTAACATATAGCAAATTTAGCTTTCAGCACACAACATGGCCTGCTAGATATGTCAAGTGCATTTAGGACCACTTTGTTCCGGGTGAGTTTTCAAAATAAGAAATGGTAAAGACGTTGCTCAGTGATTTAACACTATACACTTTGAGATTGAAGTGATATTCAGTACGCACAAAATATTCAGATTAAATTATTTTAACTTTTTACTGTACATGGTCAGCATAACATGCTATTGCTATGAATGAACTAATTTCACTGCTACTGTATGTAGATTTGTTTTTATTTGTCCCTTTAAATTTTTTACACCTATATTTTTGTGCAGAAATATTTCCCTTTTGCTGACCTAAAGTTACTGAATATAATTGCTCAAAGTCTCAAATAAAGTCACACCTGGTCCAATGGCTTCACACCATTGTATTTAATTCTGATCAATCATACCATACAACAGTGAAGCAGGTGAGGACCTACTGCATGTACTGTAAACATTAGTTAAGATTAAAAGCAATAGATTTTATTGTAAAGTTCGATAACATCTGGAAATCACTGCAGTATAAACAACAAAACAAACAGGGAAAGTATTCAAAATTAGCACAAACTATTTTAGTAAAAGCTGAGGGTTTGGGTGAAACCTACATCACTTCAAGTCACAAATAGTTTATTTAAACTTTATATAATAAAATAAGCAAACCAGGAAAGAGCTAATGCACACATTAAAATTAGACAAAAATCCCCGAACCGGTCAATTACAGAAAGAATGCCTTTGGTCACACCAATTTTAAAAGCTTCAAAAGGGGAATAATCTGTATCAGTAATACAAAATACTCTGCACCTAGTTATTCCAGTTTAGATCACATAAAGCATGATCTCGTGTCAGAGGATAAAAATGTACTAAAGATTATTCATAAAGGTGCACATCCCCTTTCTGCTACAGCTTTGGCTTCTAGATGTTAGACTGGCCCAGGTTCACTTTGGTAGGAAGTGGCCCAGCTTCTTCCTCTGTCCCTTTGGAGGTGATGATCAGCAAGGAGGATGCAGGATATGGAGTCAGTTTCTGTTCCTTAATATAGTCCCTGTCCCCATAGATGCTCAGTTTCTGGAAGGGAAGATGTACACCTCAATTGGTCATTTGTTCAGACGCTGCATGTGTAACGGATGCTAAAATAATGAAGTATGTTCAGATTTGAGAGCTCATTCTATAGTTGATAATAATGCTCCAGGTTATTCTTGTGCTTAGTGGAATAACCTAACTGAAGAAAAGAACTGAGGTATCCCACTCAGGACAGACATTTACTGTGAAGGGATGAGTTAGCAGCTTCCCCAGTGAGGTGGTTTAATGCTTTTAAGTGCCCACGTGGTGTTATGTTTATGGGGAGAAAGAATGCAGCAACCGAAGGACTTGGAACACTAAAGTGCCATTAGGACACAGAAATAACTTCCCCATGTGGCAAGACAGAGTTTGAAACACAGCTAGTTTTTGATGCCACAAAAAAGTCAGTTACCATCAGAAGAATGTTGGTACAGATCTGTTGCTTTTAAAAAAGAATGATCTCTGACACAAATTGAACACTTTTTATTTGCCAAAATGAAATGAGCTTGGGTTTCTATTTAATTTTCTTTTTGATGAAGTTTTAATAAGTTAAGCTTTGATTTTCCATTACCTTGCTTAAAGAAATCTGCAGTCCTGCTTTGTTAAATTAAAAATGAAAGTATCTGTCCTTATTTCCGTGTAGCTATCAAGACAAAAATCTGCCTTCTGGCGTATCACAAGAATTACACTAAATGAGTGCTCGCTTTCAAATATAATGCTAAACTAACCTGCCTCTAATTACATATTTGACCTACAGACAGGAGTGGTATACTACATCTTCTCATCTAACTCTCAGCATTAAAGGAAATTACGTGCATTTTCAAAAATTGTTAACCATTTCTTCTAAACTCATACACTACAAAACAAGAAGAACAAAGACAAAAATACACAGCACTCTAAAATGACATATAACAATTGCAAGTATAAGCTTGTATGCCAGCTGAAAGTACAGCTCCCTTTTTCTAGTACAAAAAAAACGAAAGAAAAACAACAGTGGGTGTAGTGCAAAACTTACCTCAGCAGGTACGTACTGATCGACAGCAGTTGCCACAGTTGCGCAGCAGATCCAAATCAGGACCAATACAGACAGGATTAGAGTTGTGGTTAGGATCCACCCTGGTAGCCATGGGTTCCTACAAAGCAGAGGACACATCAGATCCTCAGTGCTTTTAATACTATTCTTTACTAAGAAAGTTAAACAAACTTCTGGGTTAGTCAAGATGAAAGTGTAATATATAACCTTGAGAGGCAGCTGAAGAGATTGTATTCCCGATCATAGATTTGATCCCCGGTCATATCTCTGTCCCGCTCTTGGATTAAAGTGCGATGATATTCTTTGTAAACTGGGCTGTTAAACCTGGGAACTTGAAGATAAGAAATGGCAATGACTTTAACCGCAAACAGGTAATCTGATTATTTGCTTTTTTGTATTAAGAAATGCACAGATTGTTTTTAAAATATATTTCTATGTGACCTTTATCAAGAAAAATATATTTCTATGTGGCCTTTATCAAGAAACCTAACTTTGAATAATGATGCAATTATTCTATATTTTGTGATAATAAAAAAAACACTACAAATAACAAGAACACTGTTGAAGGGCCTCCAAAACAATGAGTTCCTATTGCCATATGTCTTTTTCAAAATAGTAGAAAAGAACCAACTTTGTCATTCACATAAATTTTAGGATGATGAAGGGCTTACAGCTCTTTAGTGGTTCCTCTTTAACTTCTTTTTCAAGTTCAAACTGGGAGAAAAACCTTACTTGTGGTTCAGTCTGCAAAACAGATGACAGAACTGGATGTTGTAATAGTGTATATTTTTGCAAGTGACACAAAATATACATACAGCACAAAAAGTGTAATATCACACTACACAATATTATACCTGGAAAATGACAACTTTGCCATCATCAGCCTGGAGGTAGAATGTCCACGAGGAAGTGATGAAGCTGTGAGCCTGACTCATTACATCATCCCAAAATCCTCTGACCAGAGTGAGGGGGTAGAGCAAGTGAATCTTAGGCATCATTGCCTCCAACTAAAATTCAAACCAAATAATAAGACCATTTATCCTTGTGTGGAAGTCTGCTTTGGAAAGATTACCTCAAAAATGTAACAACACTGTGATGCAGACAATGCTGGGTAGTATCATTAAAAACATCATATACAATCATTTCTAACCATATATAAATGTCCGTAGTGATTCAATCTCTAGTTTGACTCCCAAAACGATTAGTAATTTCGTACAATCTCTCATAAACATACCTGCTCGTGCCTTTGCTCTGCAAATGGAAGCTGATTCTGACAGCCCAGGTTGCAGGCATACTGCTCATCAGACCTGGTGTAGGCTTCGCGACAGGCTGCGGAAGTTTGGAGATTGTGAAAGGTAACAGATGGCAAAACTGGATTACAGCAATTGACAATGAGGTGTTTAAAACAAGCCATTGGGTTGGGAAATCTGGTGCACAAACATGGGGATGACAGTGTGCAACAATTGTTCACGACTTTACTGTAAGCAGTTACACGGATTACCAGCAGGGTCTTACAGGCCTGGACTGAACACAACAGAACAGAGTTTCAGTGTAAAGCTTACTTGATTCACACTCGGATTTTGTGTGATTCAGATCGTCGCTGTCACGAACAAACTGGCAAATGGAGAAGAGACGACAACCTCTCTGACAGGCATAAAGTTCCTCCTCCTGAAAACAAACCAGAGCACCAGTTGAATGCCGCGACAAACACGGCAATTCGCGACATTTAACGCACTTATTGACTTTTGCACAAGTCAAAAGTTGGCAAGCGACATGCGTTTACTCTGAACGGGTTGTCGCCACTCGAAGTGCCGTTATACCGGTTCACTTCAGATTCACTGGCCGAACAAACATTAGCTAGCTGCTAACGTTAGCAAAAATGTCTTTCCTCGACAAGAAGAAAACTCACCCGTGGATACGTGTGCAAACTGTATGTCATTTCACATGACTTCTGACAGGATTCTGTGTTTCCCAGGACGCTGACGAACACATCCGAGGACGCTGATGTGAAGACCGCCAGGACTGAAAGTCCTAGAATGCAAACGAAGCAGGATACAGTCCCCATTTTCCCAGCGAAAACAGAAGACCTAAACAAACAACACGCAAGTCTTCCTCAATCGATTTATTATCTCGCGAGAACTGCGTGTCACGCGAACCTGTTCTTAAATGCTTTACTATTTATGGCTTCCTCGTAAATCTCAAATTCTTTTGCGAGGCTCTGAAAGAACAGACACACAGTCACAAAAAAAAAATTATATTCTTTGCTTATCTATTGTTATGTTACAATGTAGCACTGTGCGTGCTACATTTTTGATTTTGGTTTTTGTTTTGCGAGTGTGTTTCCCATGATTTATGTGTATTGAGTGTATAATGTTTTTGTCATAATAAAATCAAATAAACTGTCCAGAGTGTTATTTTGTTTTCATTGTAAGTGTCGATGTTATTTGTGCTTATTTTTAATGCAATTTATTCTTATTACTATATTTTCTGTAAACGTTCCAAACTTTATCCCACATGAATGTCATTTCCAATAGAACTCAAAGGCAACATCAGTCGCTTGTGTTTACCATAACCTTTTGGCTGCTGCTAGCTTAGAGGATGAATGCAAACAAACTTCATAATTGTCACAGATGTCAACAGAAATCTAGCTTTTAGATACTGAAGAATAGAGGAATGACTTGATCCAAGACAGCAATGCGTTTCACCATCCAAATTTCAAACGGAGCAATTAGTTAGCATTGTAAAGCTAACTGCTAATAGCATTTAGCACGCCCCATCTAAACTAAACTTTAGCAAGTTTTTCAGCAACTAGTTTATTTTTTTGACCCAAACTGAGCTGTTTTAGCTCTAGTTCGTCGAAGCCATCTCACTAGCCTGGGTAGCGTCTTGCTTCGTGCTCGAAATGGACAAATTTGTGGTGCGATTGCCGAAGGGTGAATCCCCGAAAAAGCCAAAGAGCCATGAAAAGGTTTACAGACAAGCCACGATTGAGTCGTTACGGGTGAGCAATGGGTCCTAAGGGTGAACTGATCAGGGACAGTGTGACAGACCTATTCATCCTTTCATTCGTCTTCTGTGTCCTACAGAGGGTGGTCGTGATTGAAGACATCATGCGCTACAAGTCCATGTTGGAGCTGCCAGAACAGAGCAAGGACAACCTGCTCACTGCCCTAACAGAGCTGAGCAAGAAGATGCCATCCAGGGAGGTTCTCAAGTCGACCAGAATTGGTACAGTGTAGACCTGCAACCTTTATGACAAGATCAAACTTTCTGCATGTTTGCGTGGGTGCAATCCTGATACCAATTTACAGGCTTCTGACACACTCCTCTGGATGTGAATTTATTACATAATTTATTTGGGCACTAGCACAGACTGTACACAACCCTGACAAACCCAAAATAATAATAACAGTGAACGTGTATGATTTCAAGTTCAGGGTTGGATCTGACTAGACCAGAGGCAAAAGAGTAAACAGCTATCATCAAACTATGTCTACTTACCTCTTATATTTCTGACTATTTATGAAATGTACAATATTTGAATGAGTTTAAAACATAATGAAACCCTCTCTTTTTTAAGGTCACACTGTAAACAAAATGCGAAAGCATCAAGACCCCGAAGTGAGTTCTTTGGCAGCAAAGGTTTACACTGACTGGAGGACATTCATTGAGGAGAATTCCAATAAGCCAGCTATTGAAGTGCGCTCTGACAAGCAATCTGAAGGACTCCGAAGCAATGCAAGAAGACTCATATCTGAAGCCCTGGGGGTCAAGGTGAGAAAGAGCATCTCAGTGAAATCTGAATGTTTGTCTTAAGTTTACATCCAGTTAGTCATGTGCTTGTGCAAACATTAATTAAAGTAGAAGCCACATTATCTTATGAACTATACGGGGTGACATCAAGCTTAGATGTTACTTATTGCTGTTTAATGTTTCATCAAAGTTTAAAGTCCATGTTAATTAATGTAAAAAATAAATTAAATCATTAATGTCTGCATAAAATCTGGCAAATGCATGACCCATGCAACATCCCAAAACTGCTTTCTTTTATTTGACAAGTATACATTCCACAGTAAAAAAAAAAAGATCAAAACAGGCTTTATTCTTATTACAGAAGCACGCAGTGCGTTGGCTACTCAGTAGTCAAATCTATTTACATCTTAAATATAATTTTATTGCTTGACAAAATATACATGTTGACATTGTGACTTGAAGGTAAGTGTGAATATCTTCTAATGGATGTATGTGGTTGTTTGTATTTAATTATCTGATCTACAGGAGGATTCTGGACTTATAGACAACATCGAGAGAGAGGTGTTTCACCAGAGCTCCCGGTTAGTGAGCAGCTCATACAGAAGGACTGTTAGAGCCCTGGTGTTTGCCTTCAAACACAACCCTGAGATCAGAACACAAGTGAAGGACAACACAGTTTCAGTTAACCAGCTGGTTTCTAAATACAAGAAATAGTGTAAGATGAATGAGGCGGGGCCTCAGACTGCATGTTGAGGACTTTAGGTGGTTCAAATATAACTTTTTTTTTTACACAGTTTTTATTTTTCTTGATTGTCTGTAAAGGAGCTATGAAAATCCTTTACTTTTTGTGGCACATCACTAGCCTTACACTGCTTTGTAACTGTGAGTAATTCTCCTCTGACAGGAATATACAGAATATTGTGGATATTGTTGTTGGTGACGAGAATTCTATTCTTCTGTACTTGAATCATGCATGAACTTTTTGTTGATACGTGCTTTTTTATACTGTTGGTGAAGATTCATACAAAATATACTTTAAAATATGACATCTTCAGCATTGAGTCCTTTGTTGGATGGGATCATGTGCAGTATGTGTTCCTAAAGCAGGACTAGCCAAACAATAGCTATTACCATGAGAATAACAGCCAAAACACAGATGCTAATGAAGACAAAATCGCTCAAGTCACGAGGCTCCGCTTTCTCCTCCGATGGAATTCCCCTACTTTCACTGTCAGTTTGCTGGGCCTGGTCCTCCATACGCCGATCCTCTGCTGAAATGAGGGACACTGATGCTATCTTCCTCAGGGCATCACACTGCACCTTATATTCCTGTACATTCTGCTGCTTCCCATCAGAGAAATCAATGTAGAGTTTGTTTACCAGCATGGTGATGTTGTGGTGTTTCTGTAAATCAGCAGTTCAGAGTCATGCTGTTAATAGGAGCAAGACACTCTGTAAAGGTAAAACAGGTACTTCATCATTTCTGTCTGAAAACCTTTAACACTTCAAGCACAGGAAATAATTGTGTACAAGCAAGTGGTGGGAGAACGTGGCTAGTCACCTGGCTTGCAGTACCACAGTTGACAAACTGAGCAAGTATCTTATATGAGGTGGCTGTTAACTGGGCTGTACAGCTTGGGTTTCCCAGGTAGATACTCTCTCGGTCCAGCTGAGGTAAAGACTGCTTGGGTATCAAAATGGTGAATTCTGATCTTGTGCAGCTAACGTTCACGGGTACCACTTAAATTACGAGGAAAAAAGACAGTGTTTTTTTTTTAAATAGCAAGACAGGTACGTTTTGCATTTACTGTAATAAGCTGAGAATTAAAAACAAACTGTAAACAGTAGGGAGTGAATGACTTGAAACCTCGTAAGTTAAACATGGCATTAAATGCAGGAAATAAATCAGTCTCCCGTGTAAGGAGCATTTACCTCCAAGATACGAGGCAGTGAACCCTCTATGAGCTTGATTTCTATCTGTGCTGAGTACCACCAGCAACTTGTTGCCCTTGGAGATGAGAGAGGAAGGTTGCTCCCTGCCACACCAGCGTCCCAGCAGGGTGTCTGTCTGGCTGTCTCCGTCGTAAACGGCAACTGAATCGTAGTCGCATTCGTCTGACAGACCGTTACGGTCTTCTAAGTCCATGATGGGGAAGAAGAGTTTGATGCGGTATCCAGCTGCTAGAGTGATGCTCCAGTGACAGTTGATGTTGTTTGGATAGATGTTGGGGAAATTGGGGCTGCTAAAGTTGCCACACACAGCTGACAGGACCTGCTGGCATTCACCTGTTAAGGGACATAAGACCTAAAGGTTTAGTCAAACAAAAGGTATTGCTTTAGTTTATTAAAGTGTGCTCAGTTCATGCTCAGAATGGAATGAGAAGACTGATATTACTTATGTATAAAATGGTATTAATCTTCTCAGCTAATGCTTGGCAAAAAAGAAAAAATGTGCATTTGACTAAATGTCAAGGTAATTTTCTGACAGCATTTTAGTGGTTTTTAGGATTTATTGTACTCCACTGAAACATTAATACAAAATGCAAAAGCACTCTTTTCACAGGTATTAACAGTGAGGCATACATTATACAACATCTGTGTCTGCAACATTTGGTCTGGTTTTTGGTATTTTAGGATTTTTATCTGCTTTGCTGAGTTTCTTTCTATTCAAAAAGGTCAAAAGGGGAAAGCAGCTGTCAAAAAGTTATTTTGCAGACTGTCAATTGGTTTCAAGTCTGGGCCTTGGCTGTACAACTAAAGCACTTTCATAATCGTGTTACTGGTAAGGATAGGGTGAGAGCTCCTCTCGATCCTGTTTCTGTAGATGATAGTGGTTCAGATTCTAGCAGAAGTGTTCAATTTTCATTTCAGCAGATGACAGGATTCTTTGTGTTATCCTCTGGGTTGTTTAATGGCCTTGTATCAAACTCACAGGATGATGTAATGTGCTCCTTTTCCATCTAGCTTCTAACAGCAGCCTAATTAAACATCCCATTGTTTTCTATCCTGATCCTGATTCTTTTCCCAACATGTTTATAGTATTCTCCAGATTTATAGCTCTTTACTGTGGACGACTCTGTGGATTTCATGGAGGCTTTTCTGCTCTGAATAGATGGGTGCGTAGGAGGATAGTGAATAAAAGTTGCTTCATGTGGTTTACATTCTTGACAATTGTACGTTTTTTGTCTCTCATTTTAAGTTATTTCAACACACCACATACATGGACACTTAACTGGGTCGTGTATTTATGCAGTTCAACCAGAGTTTCTTACCTGAGTAGTAGTAGGCTTTGAACCCCCGCCCCCCAATGTTGAAGTCAGACTTGAAGACCACTAAAAGCTGGTTGGACGTAGTGACTGTGTAAGGGGGTTTATCTGTCCCACAGTATTTGCCCAGATGGCGGTGGGTGACTGTTGGGCCGTCGAACAGAGCAACAAAGTCAAAGTTACACCCCTCGTTGTTTTCTAGCTGGAAGTCCAAGAAAACAAAGGTGACAACACTGGTGTTGGACACGTGGATGGCCCAGGAGCAGTCAGCATTGTTGCTGTACTCCTGAGGGTAGCCTGGACTGGAGATTACACCTGACAGGCCAGTTAGGACTCCACCACACATATCTGGAAGTGACAGATGCCAAACTCAGACGTTACATTTTTCTATTAACAAAGGAGTAATACTACAGATGGCAGTTAATGGGTATAACCCACAGAGCAAGTTAAAAAGAAGGTCGCAGTCGTAAACTGGAGAACAACAAGCAATAAATGTAGCACAGCGAGTTCATTGGTTTCTTGCATCTTTGTTAACTTTTTGGTCACACTGCAGTAAAAACAGTTATGAAAAGTGTCAATGACAATTTTAGCCATGGCAGCACTAGGGTTGACTGTGTTGTTTGTCTGTCCCTAACTTTTGATCAGCCTATAAAATGTTAACAGCTATCAGATTTATTGTCCTGAAATTTTGTACAACCATTTATGGTTCCTAAAGGATGAAACCAACAGTTGTAGTGATCCCTGGGAATAATTCTGAGGTTGTCATATGTACTTCTGTGAAAATCTTGGCATTTACAATGAAATGCAGTGCAAATATTCAATATTAATTTTCACTTTTAATATCAAAATGGATTTGTTTCCAGTACTTTGAAAACTGACTGATGCCTACAACACCAATGCTGTTCCTATGTACACTTTGTTTCAGGGCCCTTTAGCATGTTAATGTCAGCATGTTCATACACTAAATTTAGATGATGAAAATGGTTATGAACATGGTGGATCCTGTTTGAGCATTTTATTTCATTTCATGTTGATGTGAGCTTTTACTTCAAAGCACTGCTGTGCCCAAGTACAGGCCCACAGAGTCATTAACAGGTCTATAACCTCCTTATCCTGTTTCTGAACAATGTTATCCTGAGAGACCAGTGAGGTTAAGGTGAAGAAGTTTATGCTAAAAGCTATGAGTTATGGTATTGCCACATAGCCAGAAGAAATCTCCTAAAGTTTTGGACAGTTGGGACAACTGATCCCTGTCATATTGCATCAGATATAATAAGTTACCTTTTCTGTAGCCAACATTGAAGCCCCTGTGGGCCACATGGCGGTCTGAATGAAAGATGATGGACATGACATTCCAAGACGAGGTGAACTGAGGTGGGGATATGTCACCACAAAATGTCCCAAGGAGGTTTCCCTCATCCTCGGATATGCCATTGTAGATTTTGATGTAGTCGTAAGCACAGCTGGCGTGGTACTCCAGCTCAAAGTGGTGAAAGGTGAGGAGGACTGACGAGCCTTCTGCCACCACAATTAGCCAGGAACAGTCAATGTTGTAGGGATAGAGGCCTGGGAAGTTTGGACTGGAGATATTGCCCGATGGAGCAGAGAGGATCCCTCCACACTTGACATCTTATAATTACAAAACATTTTTTTATTTCATCTTGTGGAAATAGAGAATTAATGTTAAGGCCTTACTTATTTTTTTGGCTGTTTTCCAGCAACCTGGTACAACTTGTGAAAGTGTATTACAAGTTGACATTGAACAATTGAATCCCAGCTTTCTCTATATACGGTATCTACAAGATAAAGCACTCCCATCAAAATCAAGCTATGTTCCGTCAAGATAACAAATAGTAACTCACCTTTTTTAGAATCAGCCTTGTCAACAACAAGTAGTAAATGAATCAGTATAGCCACCCTGAGACTCATGTTGTTATTGTTGATTTGGCTCAGCTACAGTACGATCAGAGACAGACTGTATCGCAGCCTGCAGCCTTGAAACATCAGCAGTGCTGCCTGTAGAGGTAATAGGACTTTGAAAAATTCATTCACACAGAATGAGCAACCTGATACCTACCCAGGCCATGCTTTGCCCTGGTCGCTAAATTTTAATGACTGATATCCAATGAGCATGAGTGGCTTGTCAGGACACTGTTTGGAGAGATGGTATGCATTTTTAATGATGGACACACACAGACACACACTCTCATTGAACATCAGCTGCGGGTGGAGTAGATAAAAAGAGACGGGAAGAAAGAACTAAGGGTGATCACGTTTGTCACTAATATAAATGTCTTCATCAGAGTGATGAGTGGAGGAGAAGACCACACGACTACTGATGTCGTGGACTGAGGGACACTTTGCTTTACTGTGAAAAAGCAGCATAAACACGACACACAGACACAAATGTGTTACAACTGAACGGGTATGTGCATTAGTAAAAAAATGTGTGGGGCTGTGAGATGTGTCTGGAGTAAGAGTTTAACAATAAACCTTTACATTTTATTCAGTAGTGACACACGAAGCACATCCAGTCAAGAATGGGTCTCGTCTTTTCTGTGTATCTCACCATTGAGGCGTTCTG
This sequence comes from Channa striata, assembly GCA_033026295.1. Classification (NCBI taxonomy): domain Eukaryota; kingdom Metazoa; phylum Chordata; class Actinopteri; order Anabantiformes; family Channidae; genus Channa; species Channa striata. The sequence goes on along the minus strand of CM065185.1, from coordinate 14,846,005 downwards.
AGACCAATGCTCCAAAATGACTATGTTCTGCATAAATTGGTTTATTTGAACTTCTGTTCTCTGTTCTATTTCATTGTTTAAAAAAAACAACTTGTTTTTATGATTTATTCCTTATTTCCGTATCAACTCATTAATCCATAGACAGTAAGAGTATGTGCATAATGATTACAGAGCAAGGTCATCTCTCTCCAAAATGCAGGCGCTTTTAATTCAAATTTTGTTTACACTCAAGGTACCGTTTGTGTGAAGGATAATGCAATGGCCCTTAGACAGAAACTTTGTTGTGCTTGCCAAATGCCACTCATTTCACATGACTCATTCCTCCTGCTTTGGCACCATTGAAACAGAATAGTGCAGACACGTGTAGACAACAATAATCCTGACTCAGTGGAGTGTAGAACAGACAGGGGCAATAAAGTACTTACTAAAACCCCAGTCTGCAAATAAGCGTTTGCTGTTCCAGCAGTGCTGTGAAGGCAGGACTTTTAGAGAGTGTGCATCTAATGGCTTCAGCGAACACAGCCAGCACCTAAAGAGACCTGCTAGATGGTGCTGTTGCCCTTCGAAAGTAAAGTCAAACTCAGCACTGGCTTTTAAAAAGTCAAGCTGAGCTCTAAGCTGAAATAAATAAGAATGTGATTAAAATCAGTCGAGTGTTTTTCACACAGCGGTTCCTGGAACAGAAATGAACTGCCTTGCCTTTGAATTTTAATTCTGTCCTCTCTGAAAGCTTGTCATTGTTCAAGGATGTGGATACTGGGCAGTGCTGAAATGTGTTTCAGAAAGATATCGTTTGTTTAGAGCAATTAAATCACCTTTTAGCAAGTAAATACTCAAAAAAACAAATAAGGTTGAAATTGTTGAATAATTCCAGCAGAAAATCAAATAAACAGCAGCATTTTTGAGCCTGTTTTATATTTTGGAAATTAATTAAATCATTTTGCCTACAACAATATGCAAAATGGGCATTGTGTCAAACTTTGTTATATTCAGCAGTATAAGAAAGACATTATTTGAAGGGGACAGAATTCAGCTTTGTTGCAGGTGTGGACTGCCTGTGTGTGTGTGTCCTTATCTGCATGCTGTTTTGTGTCGGGGAACTTGACAGACACGACATATGGCATCTTCTGATTAAAATATCAAGCAAGTAAATGAATTGAGTGTTGATATTTGAGGGCATTTGGGGAAATTTTAAATAACACCTAATCTGCTTACATCTTTTTCCACATGAAGACAGGTTAAGTTAAATACTGTTATGGGTGTATAGGGACTGTTAGTGACTGGACATTCTGATGAAGAAACAAGAAGAATATTAAATCATTTATGTCACAGAACAATAAAAAGTGAATGTGCCTGAGACAGTGTGCAGCTTGGTAGAATATTCCCATGCTACTTCCAAGTGGATCCAGTGCTATATGGTGTTTGGTTAGCATGATTTCTCTTTGTCTTTGTTTAATGCATGGTGTATTTCTGCAGACAACAAAGCTTAAGGATAACCCTGAATCAACGCATGCAGTATAATGTTTGGATTTAGACTACAGCACAGTGTTTCATATTTTTTGCATTGCAACTGGCTTGGTTTTTTTAGTCCTATTTTAGCTCTTCAGTGTGCAGATTGCACTAAAAGATAATTTCCTACAAGAGCTTTAGCTGATGAAATTCATAATGTTTAGGATTAATCTAACTGCTGTAGCAGTGGTACCAATTTTTATTCAGTTTTGGACCAGCCAAAGTGAATGGGTAGTACAGAGGAAACATTGCTACAACCTTGTACCTTGTATTCCCAGCTGGTGCTCAGTCATAGCCAGAAATGTTGTTTTTCCTCCCTCACAGTGATTTTGTTAACATTTCTTTGCTACATTTCCACTTTCTCTCTCTGTACCAAGGACAATATTGATATGTCATTGCACTGCCAATTCAGGGAGCTCACAGACTGGATTATGGGCCATAATGAGCTAAGCCTCCCTCTATAGTTATGAGGACAATGAAATCCATTATTCAGGTTAAGGAAAAGAAAGGAGAAAAGATCAACTTCCTTTGGCAACTGCTACTTCTACTGCCATCACTCTACTACATTACATATAACATTTGTTATGTTGATGGTTGTTTTTTATTTTTTTCCAATTTAATTACATGTTAAGTGAAAATGAACCAAAGAAAAAAATAAATGTGCTGTAAAGTTAGAGCTCAGAAGTTTAAATAAAATATTTTGCTGATATATTTATAACATGTGAAAACTTCATCTTCATCAATATAATTTATTGATGAACTGTCTCATTCATTTATAATAGAAAATAGAAAGCAGACTTTCTTAATTATTGCGGGACAACTCTGGTGTTGAAGTGGACAATTTAAAAAGTGTTGTTGATAATTGTTAATGATTATTTTGTGAATGTTAGCAACACACTGGCCTGCAAAAGTGTGACAGATGACAAAAAAGATATGTTCGATCACCTAATTTATGTTAATATTTTTTCTATGTTTCTTTGTGGGCTTAATGAAATTGACAAAATTAATGGGATAAATTGTCTCTCAATATAAAGAAAACAAAATGTATGTTTTTGAAAATAAAAGAAAAAGAAATATTGAAATAAAGATGTGGGATGCGAAAATTGAAAGATTAATTTCCCTAGGTGTGGTGATAGATAATAGCTTGTCATGGAGGCAACACATTGGTTATATAAAAAGTTAAATATCACAATCAATAGCAGTTTATTTAAGTTTTAAGCAAATTGTTGCTAAGGCCGTTTTTGAAAGTTATAAATTGAGTAGTTCTTTCTAAACATAATTGGGGAGGTTAGCTTTAATTTAGGATTCTAAGGCAGATTTAGGCAAATAAAAGCATTATACCTCAGCCTATACCTTTCAGTCATTACCATTATATATTAATTCATACTCAAATGTATATATTTATTATTGTACTACTACTACCAATTATTCTTGTAAGATATTTGGTATTTAACAGCAAATTTAAACTTTCTTATAGACATTTAAAGACACTTACATTTGTGTCTTTAAATTTAACTGTATAAGATGCCAAACGACTGCAGAGAAAAGATGGCTCTGTTCCATTTCGGTGTAGCGGTAGGTCACGTCAGTGAGCTGGTGTACACGCCAGCGGGGCCCTGACTCTAGGAAAGCTACATGGAACGCAGATCTGACTTGGAAATTGAGCACACCTGCGGTTTTGCTGCGCTAAGGCAGAAATGTCCAAAACAAGTCCAACAAACGAATTTAGCTCCCTTGATTTGCTTTTGTCTGTCTTTGGATCACTATACCACAGAAGTCAGCATGATTTAACAAGAAATAATAAGCTATAAGGCTCCAGGCTTGTTACTACTGATGCTAATTTCTGGAACGTAAGTTAGCCACTTTTTTACGCAGTCTAGCATTTTGGCGCGCTTGCTAACTAGCTAAATTAGCTTCCAGACGTTTCACCTCAGGCGGACTTTGTGGGAGAATAATACCTGTAAAAGTGGTCTGCATATCAGCTGTCCCAGATGTATTTCGAGAAGAAGCTTTACTCTCTGTGATGTGGGACTCTCCCAAGCAAAGGTAAGCGTTTTCTTTTTGTGCTAATGCACATCTCCTGAGTCACTTTGTCTTTTGCTAGCTGGCTTCAACTTTACCCGCCTGTAATGTTTCCTTGTTCCCAGTGTGTCGGTGTGTGCACAATCCTTCTGTGTTTCTTCATTATGCTGAATTATAAGATAGTTTCTTGTTTTGTAGGTTTAGTATGAGTAGCTTTTGAATTGTATCTTAGCCTCAAACACCTGCAGTCTATGTCCGATCATGCTGCATCTCATTGATGTGGATGGGGCCGCTGCCCTTTAGTCTGTACACAGGTAAAGCACGTCAGTATTTTAATCTAAAGAGTCATAAAGTTGCACAAAGCATTTCTGACAGGACCATGATTGTAAAATCCCACCACTCCTGAACTGCTACTTTATGCTACACTTATCACCAACCACACAATAAATATGCTGATCATTATTTTCCTTATTAATGCATTAACTTTTTTTTGGGGGGGGGGTGTACTTTTGCACCTGTAGGTTAACGTAGGTAATGATTTAAATCATTTGAAGTAATAATTATGCTGCAGAGATCAAATACATCAGGCATTCAGATTGTGATGTGTTGCTGCTGGTGGGCTCTTAGTTGTTCAGTAGATGATAGGAATACAATGCAGTCCTGCAGATAATAAGTTGCTGTATTTGAAGTTTTATTATATGTCAGGACACTGGTCAGCAGCTTGTAATGCAAGGAAGGATTCTACAACATTGTGAGGTCTATTTCATCACGTCTGTACTAATGATTGCAAGGTAAACAGAATTTGCTTGTTAATATTGGTGCATCAGGAATGAGGATTGCATGTGTTTGATTGACTGGTGCAGTGAATTGCCACATGATGTTGAACCAATTTTTCCACACATGGAACTGTTGGAGCCCTCTCTACTGGCTGTGCCAAAGCAGTAGTCCTGCTGGAAAATAATAATAGGGCTGTGCTTTTCGTGCAGCGTAAATGAGATGGATTGATGGTTTTAAATAGGTGCTGCTCTTTTTTAGGGTTGTTTCCCTTTTTGCCAGCTTCAACCCAACTCTCTAGATGGTTTTACTGCACTGTACATTGGTTTTAAACAGTAATGTTCTGCACACATCCTATTCATGGAACTCTTTTTCTGTAATATTTGCTTCATAGAAATTTTTAACATAGTATAGGCGTTCCGCAATATTTTCTTCACAAAGTCTATATTGGTTGTAGAATAAGAGAAATGGTGTAATTCCATTCATATGGATACAAGAAAATCCAGGCATAGTAATGAAAGTTGAATTTGTATTTAATGAATAGTTTTCTTTTTTGGTTTTATAGTTTATTAGTGTCATTCGTCAGTCTCTGCTGTGGTGATCATTGTGTCTGATTGTAGGGAGTGATGGGTAAACATTGACACCATTTGCTGTTCTCAAAAAAGCTGGTCTTTCTGTTAAAGTCAGAATACAATGTTGGAATTAGACTTTTCTAAAATTAATTGTCAGACCTTAAATACTCGAGTAATTTCACTCTTATTCAGGGCAGTTTTACAACTAGCGCAAATTGTCTTATACATCTGAATGTACTTTTACCTAAGACGAATGAAGTGTTTCTGTGTAATAATGAAATATTTCATAGCTTTTCATAAAGCAAATGCATGAAAGTATAGCATCAAATGGAAAGCTCTATAAATCAATTCCAGCTGAGCTGTCTAGACGGCTGTGCTGTTTGGGCTAAAAGCGACAGCATTTTAATTAATCATTCACATAGTGATTCTGCAGTGTAAATACTCCAGATAACAGGAACTCAAAGGGAGGAGAGAAGAGCACCCTGGCATATAAACAGAGTACAATTATGGCCCTTAGCAAGAGCACTTGATTAAGCTGTTTTAGTACCCTTTACTCACTGGGTACTAAATATCTGACTCATAATGCATCATCTATATCAGAAGATTGCTCCTGCCATGATCCTGCATGAATATTTACACAAGTAATTAAAAGAATGGAATGATGAAGTGGTTGGGGACAGGAATCAGTGACACAAATGGCGCTTATGCTCTATGACAAATATGAGAGCAGTGCAAGTGCATTGAAAATACCTTTTATTATGTCACTTGTGTAGCTTTCTTTTTATAACCCTTTGAGGAGAATAGTCTTGTAATTGTTCAGTTTAACATTGGCCTCCAAAGAAAACAACAGTGTTAGTCATGTCAGCAAATGCTTTAAAGTTACATTTATTTGCGTAACCTAACCCAGAGGGGGATTAAATTAGGAAACACCTATATGTCGTTCACATAACTTTCGATCCAGCTATTTGAACCGTGGACCTTCTAGCTGTGAGGATGCAGCGCTAACCACTCCACCACAGTGCTCCCCACAAAGTGACTATAAACACTGTTTGTTTAGTTCAAATGTCTTGTTGAACATATCCTAAATACATACACAATTGTGCTGTCATGTCATATATATAAAGTTATGTCATATACAGTAGAAGTAGCAGCTACAATAAATTTGTCTACTGATTCATTTCTTTCAGTTTTTTAGGTTATTATAAATACCATAAGGATCCATCTATCCGTGGACACAGTTTTCATCCTAAATCTGACCCTTTTGGTCTTATTGGCCTTCTTAGCCAATTGACTCATTTCTTCTGGACAGATGGCTCAATGTACCAGTCATTTCCTGGTGTTTTGGTGGTGGGACTTTCAGGGACCAGCTGTATGTCTTGTACGGACTAGGTTCAGTACATGCAAAATCCTCTCAGTGTACCTTTCAGCATTCACAGTGTATGCAGTTGCAAATAAAGTATTGTGTTTTACCACAGTATGAAAACAAATTCCATAAGGCCAATACTTGGTGGCGGGGAAATACCATTATTATAATGTTTCTGGTATCTGATGAAAAAAGTTTCTGACTGTCCAGTCATAATTATTCTGTGACATTTCTCTTCTCAATCTTAGCCACGACATTGTTGTAAAGTACAGTCTATAGGGGACGTTCTTGCTGAATTCTTAGCAAAAACCAAGTGTTTTTGTATAAGATACTAACTCATGGTACTCTCGAGAATAATCCACCGTCCATGAATAGACACTCATCGGCCACTTATTGAAAACCAATACAATTGCTCCCTGGTGTCATTTGGAAATGATGCCCACCAGTACGTTAATCAGTGAAAAACAGCAGCAATAGACAGAAAGTTAGCAACCAGTGGCCAGTTACACTCCTGACCAATTACTGTGATTTATTGGGGTCTAATTAAGTTGTTTCCCCCCTTAACATCACCAGTAATGTTTTCTGTACAATAAAGCAGTAAGTAGCTAGTTCCTTCTCACATTTTTATCATTCTTGTGTCGTCCATATTTGTGAATAGTGTGGGTGGATCATCAAAGCTTCTCATAAGATATTGTCATTACCTGAATGCAGATGGAAGTGTATGTTTGTGTTTCTAGGTGTCCATTTTTGCGCTCTGCTCCCTCATAGGCTATCCTGCTTTGATGGCCATTGAAGTTCCATTAGTACCCACAGTCCTGACTGATGTTGCACAATGCTTTGTTGGAAGGCTAAGATTGTTGTTCTGAACCAGTGGCATGCTTATTATAACACATTTTCACCACAGAAAAGGGAAATTGCAACACTGATACTGTTAGCCTCAGATTTGCATTGATGGTGAGCTCAGCAAATGTCTGAAATGATTTGCTTTTCAGCAATTTGTTTGTAAATGTACCATGTCTCAGTGTAAGAATACTGTTTTTGAAAACAAGGCAGTTTATATAATAGTGTTTCTTGAATTAATTGTAAGAATGTTATTTTGTGAAAAACAGTTCTGGACCCTGACTGACTGTACAAGTTCCCCTGATTCTGAGTGGATACATTTATGCTGGTGTGTCAGTTAAAATGCTGCAAAACCAGCTTTAGTGGATGGATTTAAGCTGTTTCTAAGGGAGACTGTGACAGTCAAGGTTGAGTACTCTTAAGATTGCGCTTACTAACTATAAAAACAAAAACACAAAAGTGGATTCCTTTTCAAATAAATTGAAAGCCAGCAACCCAAAAGCTGATTTTTTTTTATAAGATAAAACAATGTCAATACGTGTTAAAAATCGTTGATGACATAAACAGGGTGGTTTGTGAGATCAAACTGATATGGCCTCTTCAGTGTTTTTTAAAGTTTCTTTGGCGCTGTCTGTATCAAAAAACTGCACATCTTGAGAAGTGATTGCTTGAGTTATGTCACTGCTTTTCAGTATGGCCTTTGAATTCTCGTCTGCATTCATTAGTGGGAAGTAATGGCTGAATGAGTACTAGGGCTAGCTGCCAAAATGTTCATACCGTGAGACAATGAGGGAAATCACCAGCTCTGTAGCCCGCTGAAGAGTATAGTCTCTTTGATTTTTGCATTTGAAATCGATATCTAAAGCATGTAGCCTTCTGGAATGTCAAGAAGAAACTGACTTGAATCACTCACGTTTTGATTTTTTTTGTAGTAGTTTTGCTTTTGTTCTTTTAGAGTTACTTTATTGTCATTATCAAGGTCATAAATGAGTTAGAAATGGACCTGAAAATAGTTATTAGTTCATCTTTTACCTCTGTGTGAAGAGGTTTGTGGGATTACGTGCATGAAGTGTAGGTTGCTGGTGAGGTTTAAGATGTTTGCCTGCACTGAGATGCAGGAAATGAGAGAAAAGAGATGACACTCAGGAGAGACAGTCAGATTCAAGCTGACAGCCTTAACCAGCTAAGCTTCCCACACGAAAACTTCTTTTTTTAATATTAATTCATGCTGTTTTGCAGATTGAGTACATTTTCTGTTTTTTCCCTACTAGTAGTGTATGCATGATGTTTCCTTATGCAGAAAGACTTGTGACAAAGTGCAGTCATTTCTTTGCTACGTGTTTAGTATTCCAACGTCGCACATTATTACACCTGTTTCCACACATTAACCTTTCCTGCGATCTTTCCTTACCGTTGTGCTCATGTGACTGTGATTAATATGCCTTTGCTCTTATGTGATAAAATCTTGCCAGTCTCCCTCCCTGCCTAACTACAACTCCAGTCACCTTATTACTTTTGAAAGGTTGTATGGTCACTGAGCTTAGATTGTTCCATTCCCTGTTCTACATTGCATGCCCCATGTGTACCTTTCCCATTAAAATGTGTTGCGACTTCAGTAATAGGACTTGGAACCACGCATGTATAGGGATAATAATTACATCAATTTCGTAGTAGGGCAGCTAGTGTGGATGATCTTGGAAGGCACAATTAATTGTGTAAACCACTAGTAAAGAAATGTGATGTTAACTTTCAGCACTAACTAGATCACCTTCCTAATGTTATATGTATTTTCAAAATTTTTTGTCAAAATTGCTGCGTATTTCTCATCTGTTACCAGTTATTAATTGGACTATCAGTTTAAAACAGCTTGACTGATTACCCAGATTTTACAGTGGCAGAGTGCTTTCCACTTGTGCCTTGCAACAAGAAAGTCCTGGCTTCAAACCCACTATGTGTGGCTGCAACCTTTTAACAGGTTAAGTGGTAACGATAATAGATGTTTCCAGGAGCTCTTTACACCTTGCATTTAGTGTCACTCCAATTTGCACCTCATTGTAAATTGTAAAAGTGTAACTTTTTTTCATACAATATCTGTACTGTCAAGGGTAACTGGATTGTTGGAGCTGATCCTAGTTAACATTGGGCAAACACTGGGGTATGCCTTGGACAGGTCAACAGTCTCATGGCTGAATCAGCCACATTCAAATTTACAAGCAATTTAGAGTCATCATTTACTTTAACTGCATGTCTTTGGACTGTATGAGGAAACCAGACCACATGGAAAGCATGCAAAGTCCTCACAGAAACCCCCCCTTGCTAGCCAGCCTGGACTCTGGGGAGGTGTGAAGTCATTACCAGTCTGCCACTCAGGTTATTTCACGTTGAAGGCGAATGAAAATGCACAGCAACATAAATCAGTGACTTGCCTCACCACAGTTTTGACTGATCCGACAACTAGTCAGGTAGAAATTTGCTTTAATTATCTCAGAAATTATAGAATTTTTTTAGAATTACCATGTTTTGTAATTAAAAGCTCTAAATAAAAATTAGACGTGTAGGTGTGTTTGTGCATTATGTCAAGGTGGTTACAACATCACTTGTTTTGTAGCCACACTATTTACACGAAACAACCTGTTTGCTATATTGGCTGTTATGCATTTAGAGCAGTTTACTCAGTAAAATCAGAAACTGCAATGGATATAGATGGAAAATTATGTGACATGTTTTTTTTCTGACTTTGTTGCTTTAATTTGTGGTGTGATTGATGTGATGAATAAAAAGAGCATAATTTGAGAGGCGTTAGATGTCAGTCAACTGTAGTTAATCCACCCTCATGCACTCCTTAAGAGGTCCAATCAAGTTAAGTGAGTAGGTTAATAGCAGCCATGGATGTCTGTGGCACAGATGGGGAAAAAAATCTATAGCTTGGATTACTTGGTAGAAAATTTCATTTACATGATTTGTTGGTAGTAAGAAAACAAGAGGAGATGTCTTAAAGCAAAAATATAGTTCTTTATTTTCAAAGGAGTATCTGTGCCTATTTTATAAAATTTGGCTTGTAACACAAATTTGCTACACAGCTGTTTTTTTTGTTTAGTTTTTTACTTTATGGAATCTGGAAGAAGTCTTCTATGTTAGGGTGTTTGTATCAAGATGTCATTACAATAAACATGAATAATAGACATGGTTTGCCTCTTATAAAATATTCATATAAATTTATCAGCCTGGCTTTTTTTTTTGCGCTAGACAAACATCGGACCTCTAGAATAAACTATTACAAGTGAATAATGCACAAGTAATCTTTTATGCAGGACAACATCTATTATTTATTCATTGTGGCTTTTCTACAAAATAGAAAAAAATAGCTCTCTAGGCCTTTACTCATTTATTACCATGATCACATTTTGCTAATCAGATTTGCTATATTATGCTTGATTTGAAATGAGATGGCTGATACAAATTTTAAATTGCTGTAAGGCTAAAAAGGATACCCCCATGTGTATTTTTAGGCTTAAACACCACAAAAATATTCTGTTTCTGACCTTTTAGTTAGTTTTTTTTCTTCCTCCTCCAGTAGTAGTATCACAAGTGAAAACGTTCTTAAAGCGAAGAAGCTTTCAGCAGCTGTTTTCAACTAGAATCTGACTGAGGCAAGCTAACGTCTCCCTTGGGTAAAGGACTAAATTTTGGCTCTAGCATATGTTCAGATAAATAGCACAGTGCATTAACTGGACTTATAAGCCTAGCCTGACCAAATGGACCTGTTTCAATTATTACTGTAAAGACATCCACTACAACCCACAGTTTACAGCAGTGGGGATCTGAAAAATGACGACAGGAAGAACAAGAGCAGGAAGTGACTGTGTTGTCTGTAGTGCTACTCTGGGGAGACCATTTTGTTCTGTGGTACAGACTTGCACAGTACGTCTTCTTGAACTCTCTGAAACATCAGCCATTTCACAATTTCTCAAAGCGTGCCGTTATTTTCAGAGCAAGGTTGTGAAAGGCTCAGCATGTTCACGATACATTTTTACTAGAGCGCACTAGATTTCTGTTCCTCTGTGTGTAATCTACACTGTAGGTTTCCCCAAAGCAACAAAATAGGTTAAACATGCATAATATTTTAAATGACCTTGTTGGAGTAGTGAACTGACACAGATCAGTTGTTTAGTATATTACCAAATGTGGTGAGCAAAATGTCTCAAACCTTGTAGACTCTAATGATACATTAATTATAATATTAATAAAATAAAATAATTTAGTTTCAGCTTTGAGTTATGTTGCTGTTTATATATCTCAGTAATTACACTGTGCAAAGTTATTTTCTATGTTGAATTTGTATGTTTTTCGGCTGCTCCTGATTTCTACTTTATACAAAAGTCATGTAGTTATTCAAATTGTCTGTGTGTGAAGGTGAGCATCAATATCTGTCTGTGTCCATGTGTAGCCGTGCGACAGACTAGTGATCTGTACATGGGTGTACACTATTCACACCCGGTGACAGCTGAGATTACTTCCATTTTCCCCAGTACATGGTTAGATCGAAAATTACTATGACTATTAATAATAAAATGGAGACAGAATTACAAAAATGAGATCCAAGTTGTAGTAAATTTAAATATTCTCAAGCCATGCAATTTATTTGAAGACACTATCTCTCTCAGCAGGCCACCTTGTTCTCTAAAATATCTGTGTAAGTAGAATATGATTTGAGACCAGAGTGACCCTGCCTCTGATTATGTGTGTACTCATAAGTGGGTAGATTTGTGTGTCTCTGTTTGCCTTTCTGATTTGTGTAGGTGCTATTAAAAGATGTACATGCTGTGCAGATGCCCTTTCCATCATAGCAGGATCTGCTCCTGATGTCACCCTTTGTCACTGTGACTGACAGTATCGAGGAAAAGAAGGGTGGGGGGTCACCTAGTCCCCAACACAGGACCACCTGTCAGAGCCAGCAGGCTTGCAACTGATGGTGCTTAAGATCAACTTGGGGGCAGTAGACTTCACTTCAAGGGTGTACGCTTCATAAATTCAATAGTGGGGCGTTCATTAGCTGCATTAGGATTAAACTTTTAAAGGGTAACTGTGTCATTGACCTGAATGGAGTGATTTTTGTTGGAATCATCACTTACCTAATGCCCTGGAGTCTGATCCTTCCTCTGGGGTCCTACCAGTCAATCTGCTTTTTAGTAGATGGCTATTATCTGCTTTTTGGACATTATTTAATTTGCTTTTGGTCACTAGAGGTCCAAATTCCCTAGTGTCACTTATTGTACACATTTCATATGTGTTGCATTACTACACATGTGATGCCACTTTGTAGGGGTGTTTCCTAGGGATAGGTGGCCCCTTTCTACCATGGGATGCTCAGTGAAGCAGGAAATTGAAAAAGGTGTAAAACTAGATTTATAGCCCATCATTTTATTAAGGCTTGTTTGCACAGACAGAAAAATGAGTGTGTTCATTCCACACTAAAGTTACAAGTGTCAGCTGTATCTTCTTCCTACTTAACTCCAAAGGGGAGATGAGACAGATCTGCTGTTTTCGTCATCAGCCTTTAAACAGATGGGGTAAATCACAGAACACAGTCTCAGCTTGCCTAGCTGTTGATGCACATTGTGTTTGTACTTGACACGAGCAATCAATAGAACCAGAGAGCAATTTATGTTGATATAGAAATAAAAATCACCCTGTGATCTTGATGAATCAGCCCCAGTAATGCAAGATGGGGCTTTTCAGAGAATTTTAGAATTACAGGGAAATGGCTAAACCAGTCTCAAAAGTAAAAATATATTGTTTCTCAGCTTAATAACATGACTATTAAAATTCAATTTCTGTGTATTCATAAAGCTGGATGATTTAAAGGAAACAAAGCCAAAATGATTTTTAGATGACAAAAATAAGAAGGGCAGTTATGTTACAAATATCCCCCACACCATTACACCACTGCCACCAGCCTGAACTGTTGATACAAGGCATGGTGGCTCCATGCTTTCATGTGTATGCCAAATTCTGACCCTAGTATCTGAATGTCACAGCAGAAACCCACTCGTCAAAATAAGCAACATGTTTTCAATTTTCAGGTGTCCAATTTTGGGGAGCCCTCAGAGCTTTAGCATCCTATTCTTGGCCGAGAGGAGAGTGGCACCTAGTGTGGTCTTCCGATGCTGTAGCTCATCTGCTTTAAGGTTCAATGTCTTGTGTGTTCAAAGATGCTTTTCTGCATGCCTCTTTATCAAATGGTTATTTTGGTTTCTGATGTCTTTCTATCAGCTAGAACCATTCTAGCCATTCTCCTTTGACCTCTGGCATAAGCAAGACATTTTCACCCAGTGAACTGCTGCTCATTGGATATTTTGGCTTATTCAGGCCATTCTCTGTGAACCCTAAAGATTGTTATGCTTGAAAATCCTAGTAGACCAGCCTGTCTGGCATCAATAAAAATGGCATGTTTAAAGTTCTTTAAACATTCTCCTGCTTGTTTAAACTTCAGCAAATCATCTTGATCATGTCTACATTTTGAAATGCTGCCATGTGAGTTACCTAGCAGGTAAACTTCCCTTTAATTACTATGGGAGTTTTGAGCAAATGACCAGCTTTCTCTGCAGTGTGCCTGGCAGCCTTCGCAAACAGCTGGAAAAACTCTGGGTTAAATAGAAACACTGGGAATCAGCTTTAGCCATTTAGGAATATGCATGTACATTGTGAACTTCGGCTGTGAAGACAAGCCTGTGCTGCTTGAGACAAAAGTGGGTCATGCAAGAACATCTTAAGGGACTGCTGTGAAATTCTAAAAAGTCATTTGCTGGGAATTGAATTTCTAATGACACTAAATGAAAACAGAGCTGTGAAAGTGTTCCGCTCCTGCACGAGCCCCACTTTCCACAACCCCACTGAGACATTCAGGCGACACGGGAGGGTAGTAAACGTAGGGCTTATGGAAATGAATGGCACCAAGTGAAAATCACATTTCATTGTGCTTTATTAAACTTTATGGCTGCTTGATGAGACCCCAGGCTCTTAGATATGATGTCATTAGTTTACAGTGTTGGGGGATGGAAGTTCTTCATTTTCATATAAAGCAAGTCTTGGGAATGTTGACTACAGTAACAGCCTGTGGGAATTCTATTACAGAAACTTGTGTGTCTACCTACAAAAACTCCTGCAGTTCCCCTTTGTACAGTCAGCTGACAAGGTTGACTGGGCAAAGGCTGTTTGATTTTTACTGTTGTAAAGCAACAACTTATGACATTTCAGAAGCTAGAAACTGAACTTTTTTGTCTTTTCACATACTGCTGAAACATAATTTATTCCAGTTTGATTGTCAATGACATAAAATAATAAAACTAAACAATTAGTCATCAGCTCAGCAGACTTATTCTAACCTTAGTCAATACTGTTTTGGATTGTGCTGTAGTCGGAAGAAACCAGCTGTTTCTGATGTCTATCTAGAGGTGATAATAATCAATTGCCAGTATACACATATTGATTATTGGTGTTTGCACGTATCCATTACCATGTCTAGACTTTTGTCTGTTTATCGATCATATTTATGTCTCCTGTCCTTGTGCATCTTTGCAGCTACTTCCCTTCCCCTACCATCCCATTTTGAATTACATAAGCATCTGAAATACTCTTGACTGGTGAAAAAATAAATAAAAGCAAAGTGGATTATTTGTGACTCATTCCAACATTCGTGAACACTTGAAGAGTTTTTTAATTTGTTTGATTATCTTTGAAGTGACAGTCATGCATAGTAATCCCGATTTATGCTAATGTGCTGCTTCCCTTCCTCTTCTCCCAAACTGAGGCTGAAGATATTGGCATCTGGTTGTTTTGATGCGCTTGTGTGTGGCAAGTAACAGTTTGAAATATAAAATGAAAACCGACCAGTGTAATTTGTTGCTCAGAGCGCGTAAATACTGTGCCATGGATGCTGCTCATTGGCCTAGTGGTGGAGAGGCCAATTAACAGCAAAAGCCTGCTGGTTTGGTTGCCAACACCAACAGAAGGGCACGTTCCAGATGCCAGCTGGTATCTGGAGGGCGGCTGCTTTTAGATTAATGGAGAGTACATAGTAGAGGGGAAACTAGAAGTACATTTTTACAAGCTCGTAATTATTCCATGCTAAAAAATAGACAACCAAAAATTCACTGTTATAAGAAAACGTAATATTTTATATTTATTAAGGTGAGTATTTTTCACCCTTAAAACTTTTATTAGTTTTAATTCTCCTCACTGTTTACGTAAAAAACAATTAAGATACTGCAGCCACTATGCAAAGTTGCCATTTTTCCATTTTAGGCTACTGTGAAGCCTAAAAAGCCTCAAGCCTTCGACTGGGTGTGTCCTGTTGCAAAAGTTGATTTGCATTTGAGAACATATGAATTATATCTAGGGCATGTAAGGCAGCCTCTTCCTCAGACACTTGGTGCCTGTAAATTGTTAACTGTTCTAACATAACAGTTCTCAAATAATCACAGATGTGACTAAACAGCTGTTAATGTCAGCTCTTCACAACTTTTTTTTTTTTTTAGTTCACCCACGCATATTACTAGGACTGACACCCAAAACCAAAAATTCCCTCCCCCCTGGAAAACACAATTGAAGTGGAAAATGAAGGAAAAAATGTCCCTGGGGCCTTTAAAAAAAAAGAGTAACAGAACGAAGCTTAATTACAAAGTGAAGTTTACTATAGCTTCTTCCTTGACTGTAAGTGAACCACTGTAGTCATATCTGCTCAGTTTACTGCAGTAAACTCCAGTTTAACAATCTGTAAAGATATTCACGATAAAAATGAATATTAGCTATCTGTCACATTTACATACTGTTGCTAATCACTGGATAGTCTCTATGGCATAAATACTAAATTAAACAATATATCCCCCTCATTTCTCTGATGTATGCCTTTCTACAGAAATTAAATCACAATTTTCAACTATCATGTGGCAGATGGCAATGATATTCCTAATATCTCAATTGCCAGTTTAAATGCATACATCACACATCATGTTAAACAATAGAGCCAAATGACAAGCTATTAATTGGTCAGTCCCAACAATAGCCCAAACATTAACTAATCAATAACTAAATTGAAATATACCAAGAATCAATTGGTCCATATATTAATGCAAATGGGGTTGAGCAGTAATCAATCTGTATACAAAATTCAAACCAATTATCATCAGTAGTCAGCCACCAGTCATGGGGCTTAGCAGTGTATTAATAAATGCTCATTTAGACTCTTGGACTCAAAGAATATGAAAATTTGGCATGTTAAAAAACAGTTAACGGCTATTGCTTGACCTCTCTTATCAGCCAATTAGTCAATCAAAAGCATTTTACAGTGTTGGTTCCGAATCACCCGTTCACACAGACTTGTGTACTGACGGCAGTGGCTGCAATGCAGGATGCTCACCTGACCCACAGGGAGGAACTTGGTCTTCAGTGTCTTGCCCAAGGACACTCTGACACATAGTCAGGAGGGACTAAGAGTGAGAGAGAGAACCACTGCTCACTCTCATTGGCTGTTGCAGGTTTCTTCTCAGTGTTGCTGTCTGCTGGTTCTTGCACACTATAGGATTTCAAGTCAGGTATTTGACATTGGGGAGACTCTGAAACAATCAGGAGCATTAATTTTGCGTCTGTGACCCCCAAACCCCACAGTACCCTTTGTTCCGATAATTTGTTCTAGCCTGCCATGAACTGAAAACACCTCCGTGATTAGTGAAAAGGACAAATCAGATCCAAAATCAGACTGACTGTGATGTTCCATGTAAATGTTCTGCTTATGAAGGTTCTGCATGCCAGGTTAGTTACATTAGTTTTATTGCTGGTTAGCAGTAGTAAAAAATAATAAATAAATGCTTCAATTATTTCATCATCACTAGGTGTTATTTGCTAATGACACAATAGGCTATCACATACATCTATGTTCGTATGTTTTAGTTTTATTATACCCAAAAGCACCAAGACAATTACAATACAGTAAAAAATGTGATATAAAGACTTTTCAAGATATGCTAATATGTGAAAGCTGAATTTTATTTTTTTTTGTTAAGATTAGATTTTGATAGACCAGTGCAGAGGGACCTGTTGTGTAAAACAAACTTGAATACTGTTATATTGACTAAAATGAAAAAAATATCATGATACATTGTTTTGCACATTTAACTAATCAATATATTGATGTAATGAATTATAATCTAGCTAAATAGGTCAAGTATTCATATAAGCAGATTTTAAAATGATACCATAAAGGATAAAATATCAGTCCTACAAAACGACATATGTTTTGTAAATATGTATTCACCCACTTCTTATATCCGAATGTAAAAAATCTTTTTCTTTTTTTCCTTAAAAGAAATCTTGAGAACATAAGGTCTTAGTCCTGGAATATAGGTTTTCTTCCCTACAGGGTAATTCTGTATCTTACTGTTAGCTTTTAAATCAGCAATGGTAATTGGCAGTGAAGAACTTTCTTACATGTTTGCTTGGATGAATTCCCAAACTGCAGCATCTGTGCTTACTTTGAGATGTCAGTCAAAATGTTTTGCCCTTGAATATACAATGAGTAAAGTACCCTTGCCACAGAATTTGCAAACTCGGTTGAGAAAAAATATTTTTATTTAGTGTGCAAGTGTCTTTCAGGAAAAGAGGATGTATTGTGTTTTAAGTTGTATTATTACATAAATATTTACATCAGACAAACCGTGTTACTGTTAATAGAAGTGCATGATTCAAGGGTTTTTAAGGTTTTTGTTTGTGTTGTATGATTGTCAAAGTTTTCTCGTTTTTGCTATGCAGTGTGTTATGTTTTGAGTGTGGAAAATGATGGTATAAGTCAGTAGCAGTCATATGGGTGATTACAAATAGCTCCCCCGGATTCATTAGTAGTCCATCTGAGTAAGTCTGTGGTTTTCTTGTCTAGAGGCCCAATGTCTTGTCTGAGAGGAGAGCTACACCTGATATCATGCCAGTGTTATACTGTGCTAGAGAGAGAATGATCGCTTCTGATGGTATTTAACAAAAGTCATAATTTTGACATAATTATTTTCAGCTTTTTATTGTTGTGTACAAAATAATTTTGTTCCCCTTATCCACCAGCATTTTACTTTTTTCTTCAAACTTTCCTGCGACTTCTCTACCTAAAGGTGACAACCCTGCCCACAGAGACGGAGCACATTTTTCAGGTGGTTCACTATTGATCAGCTGAAGGTGGCACATATTCTGTCTTTGTAAACTAAGGAAGACATTTGTAAAAGCATGAGGGGTAAAGAAACCTGTGACTTCGATCACACATTTTACTAGCGAAAGATATAGTACTAAAGTATATCAAAATATAATGAAAGGCTTACTATACTTTCATCTTTGTTTTGTAACGTAAATGGTAAATACAGTATTAAATGAATTACAAGTGTTAATAAAACATATTTTTTAGATTCATTGATTGAAAATGAGATCTTTACACACTTCTCGAAGTAAAACTCCACATAAACCATGGCAACTTGAGATTATACAGAGATTGTACAGTAAGTAAATTCCGTTTTTGCCCTAATTAATTACATTAGTCACAAGTAGCCCTATGTGGGAATTTTGTGCTGTATATGGTATACCTTACAAATACTGCATATAACATTATATGTTTTACCTCTACCAGTAACTAAATTGTTAAAAGTATCTAAAGGTACAGAAGTATATTTTTAAATGCAAAATATGGGATACTTTAATCATAATAAACATTTTGTGAAATGGTGGTAGATGGGGGAGGTAAGGAATTGAGTTTTATTGCTACTATTAGACGTTTGTGTTTTGTACACCTCACAATGAAACTTCACGGCTTGTTTGCCTGTGATTAAGTGAGGACCCTTGATTTATTTATCTGGCTCCAAGATCTGTAATATTATATGCCGGATGGTGTGTAACCGTTTACATGGTCCTGTGCAGATGTAGTCATCGGTGAAGCTGCCTGGGGCAAGCCTGTGTTTACCATCCTGCCGATATTCATCTTTAATCAGCCGGGGCAAAGATAGATTAGCATGCTACATGTAGGGTTGTGTTAGACATTAACATGCTCCCCATTCGCCGGTTGAGAGGAGATGTGGGGGAGAGAAGATAAGGTCAGCAGTTAAATATTATCACTAGGCACAGGAGAGAGACCTGGATTTGGTGGATGGAGCAGCGAGGTAGACGCCATGCTTAAACGGCTCCATAAACGCAAATCATTGAGGAATAACCAGGGGGCTGTTTCCTTAAGGTACTGTATTAGTTAGACAAAAACTACGACTAAAGTTAAGGAAACATGACATGTAGCATCTCACATATCACTCACCTTCCTATCCCCACCCATGCCAAATTATAACACATAGCTAATGTTGCGTGCATGATTCATTGTAATGTAGAGTGATGCTGTAAATATTTTGAAGCACATTCGAGAATGACCGTTGTAATGAATCATGACAAGATTTTCTTCTTCCTAACCTCAAAATTAGTCTAAAATCAGATGGTAACGAGTAGTGTGGAAATGTGTCAGTGAAGCTGACATATGTTTAATAATCACTGCTCTGGCTGGGTCATGTTTGTTTTTCAATCAGTGGAGACACCCATTCCATCTTCTCTGAAAGCCATGTTCACACTGCCATCACAGGGCAAAGCTTCATAGTCTATTTCCGAAGTCTGCATCACGTTCGCTAGATCCCTCTAATAAGCACAGGTCAAATAGCCTCCATAAATCATAAAACACAGCACTTTTCCTCTGGTTTCGCTGCAGCTCTGCTGTAATGGAACAAGGAGCCAAGATAAATTGTTATTACTGCTCCTATAGCAGGAACCACTGGTGGAAAAAAAAATCAATTGTATAATCACTCGTGGAAGAGAGGAGGAAAGGGCGACATTGAAGCGTTCCTCCATTTCAGGTTATTCCTCTCATGGAGGCTTAGCACTGCTCACAATCTAGGTAAGGGGCAAAACAGGGCGCAAAAAAAAAACTGAGAAATGATTCATACTTACCAGCTCTCATCCAGCTAGAGCGCCCAGGAGGAAAAAAAAACAGGTGTGACTTTTTGTGTCTGGCATTTACAGTTCATTTGTTTTCACAGGAAGTAATTTTCATTAGTAAAACCAATTTTCCTCAACCTGAATAATAAACACAAACTCTTGCAGGGAGAAGGCAAAAACAACATTTTGGCTCCAAATCTTCTTTGCAGCGCTCTAGAAATATTTTTGGATGCTCTTTGTTTGGGCTTCAGGTAAGAGGTGTCATAGTTTGCAGAGCGTGTCATAATCACTTGCCTTAGGAGAACCCTGCTAGAGAGCAAATCATTACTGCTCTGCCAGCTTGTTGAAGGGGGGCATATTTCTCCTACCTCTGTGTGACTGCTGCCTGTCAAATGAGGCGCCACTGGTGGAAACGACAAGTTTACATCAAAGCCACTCACAACACAAGTTCATTTTGAAGCTGCAATGAAAGATTCAGTGGTGTCTGCCTCTAATCAGAACAGAGCACTATTATTCTCTGCAAAGAGCTCGTTTCCCTGAAAACAAGCTGCCTCTCACTAAGAGCCTTTTACTGCAGTATCATTGCTCTTACAGCTCAAGTATGCTTCTAAAAGACATGGATATAGCATAGCAATAAGACGAATAAATGGCAGCATTTAGTTTGCGGTACACCTTCATTTAATTTTGCTGTTTGGCATATACTAAGCCACAATGCTTAACCTTAAATATTAATTTATAACCTCCTATTCAACCACCATCAAGTTAAAATTCCACCTTGAACAATACATTTGACAATACCACCAGCCTCTTTTCTACATAGTATCTAGTGCCAAGAATGACTTAGTAATTTAAGGCTCTAAATTGAGATGGTGCACAAGATTACACTTGCTTAACATCATGTTAGCACGCTGACCTTTGTGTTCAGCTCAGCATTGACAAGTTTAATAAAAACATATTTTACAAATAAAGGAATTATAACTTTACCTTTTTAGTCTTGTATGTGCACGAGCAACCCAGTTATTTTAAATTATGTTGTTATTGATGTGTGTGCTTACATTTAAAGTTACAAAATAGTTTTTAGTATGTTAAAGTTCTTCTCTAAACCTCTCAAGGAAATCATTTCTGTGCGCCCCCTTTTTAAGTGTTTAAATTGATGTCCCTCACAATGTATATCATAGCATCCCAATGTCCCACTGGGTTCTGAGGAGGATAGCTGTCTTTTTTTATATCAGACAGCTGTTGCTATACTAGTGCTTCTGTCCAGAGATCTATAATATATATTTTGAGAATTATATCCCTCTCTGCCACTAGGCTATAGCAGGATTTCTGTGTTCACTGTGTGTAAGAAAGTCTGGCAGTTGTATAGAATACAAATGGTACAGAAAAGCATTTCTGCAGCACAGTTGAAGGTAAAAAAGGAAGTGACCTAAAAGTAGGCCAGCATTTTGATTACGTCTGATCAAATCCTGATAGCTCATCCTTAACATTCACAGCAGCACTTGTCCACCCCTAGAGCGACTAGATCAAATTCTCAATTAGGCTTGTTGTAAGTGCGCCATCGACCTTGAAGTGTTTTTTTTTTTTTTTTTTTTTTTACGTGGATCCTGGTTTGAATGTTAAGCCTTTTAAGCCACTTGGGGATAAATAGTTTGAGGCACATATAGCAAGTGAAGAAATGTAGAAATGCAAGATGAGATTTATTGCTAATGTTGGTTGTACTGTATACCAGGAGATTGTAGCAGCACCACCTTATGCTTGTGTGTCTGTCATTGTAATAAATGGTACTGCTAATATGAGTAAAGCTATCTTGAGTTGCTCTCATTGGCCCTATCTCATTTTGTTTACAGCAAATGAATTACAACAAACACACACAAGCACATGACTGATTCATGGCTCCTAACTGTGCTTTAATGGAAGCGCTGTGTGTTCATAAAAAATCAACTGCTCGTATCTTTTTAGGAGTGTTGAACTTTAGGACAAAGTGATTAAATTGGTTATTAAACAGGTAAGATGCTCAAACACTGGGGTGATTAATTCTCTAGGGAGCATCTCTCACTGAGGCGTCCTCTGAAAGATGAACGTAATTGTACCAATTTCCACCCTGAGCTCGTCCCCCTCTACCCTAATTCACTGTCAGTCCCCGGTGCAGACCAAGTGGACTAAAACAAAACTACTGACAGATGCACTGTAGCTATGGTGAGGGGATAAATGAAAACTGAAGGCACTGAAGCTGGAATACTTAGAAATAAATTAAAGTTAAGCAATTATCCAGTGTAGTGAAATGGTAATTACAGAAAAATTACCAAGGGATTTATTGAAGAAAACAAAATGTTGACTAACGTGGCTGATGTCTCAGTGCATCAGACACACCATGCTTACTAGCATTAAAGCACGCCTTTGAAAAGATCAAATAATGTGTTGTAGATTCCTGCCAAGCAGAATATTTCACACAAACCCTGATTAAAGAATATATTGGTTGGGTCAGTCTGACATCTGGGCTTCAGTCCAGTAGAATCCTTATTTTCAACAGTTGTATTACATATGGCATATGAGAAAAGAACAAATGCACAATGATGATTTTTGACTGTTTTTTTTTTTTTAAACCTTGTTAGGAATCTGTACAATTGTAAGACAATATATTTCATATAGTTTTTTTACAACTTATTTTTATATAGGTTTTACTCATCAGGAAGAAGTGGTGGTGATTTGTGAATTTTAGTGGTAGTGATTTTTTTTTTAAACTCAGTTGTCAAATGCATTAAATATACTAAGGCATTCTTTATATTAGGCTTTTATTCACAAAGACTGTTCCTTTCCGTGTCAAAGCTGCTCTTTATTCTATCAGCACCTTAACTTTTTTCAGAAAGTATTCATATTCCACCTTTTAGCTTTTGTTTTCCTCTTCCTTATGCTAATCGTTTATCATGTCACCTTGCATATGGATACTTGTCTGTGTGTTGTGCTCTGTAACAGTGAAAGTTATGAGAGATTAAATGGCTATTACAGAAAAAAATGATCAGTAGTGCAGAGATTGAACCAATACACCTGGATTACAACTGTGCAAACAGCAGTTTTGTTGGGTTTAGGCACAAAGTCATCAGGGTTAGGTGTACACACTAGATGGTTGGGGCTAGTGATTCCCTTAAATATCGGCACTTTCTTAACACCACATTGTGCTACTTGGGTACAACAGCAAAAGCAATAGTTTGACACTGGACTCATATTGGATAGGGCCATTAACCATCTAAACACTGTGTCAGTCTTATGTTCATTACAGTCATAGATGTTGCCAAACAGTAAATGTGTGTCTTTTGGTTGTTTTTAGTTGTATTAGATTTGGGAGAGTTGGGATTTTTCTGTAAATGTTCCCTTTTAAGTCAGATATCTTATATTGTGGCTAAAATGTATGTTACTTACAGCACAATAGTTCTTGTTGTAAATGGTGAACCATGTATATCATAAATGACAGCAGCTATCAAAAGACTTGTGGAGTGGAGTTTGGATCAAACATGAGTTCTTTTCAAAGTTACTTGAATCCATATTTCACACGAGCAGCAATTGAGTGAAGTAAGCACAGTATTAGACCTGTGATTGCCACAAGGAAGGCTGATATTGTATTTTATGTAACATTTTCCAACACTTTGCACTTTGATTTCGATAAATCAGCACGCTTCAAAGAGCTATCACAGGATTGCATCCTGGAGTGAAAAAATGAATGAACTGAAAAACTGATAACAGCTGGCAGAGTGTCTTGGGAATTATGCAAGAAATTCAGGCTTTCCTAAAAACTGAAATATCCTCAGCAGCACCTTGAGAATTTCTGCAAACTTTTCAAGCTATGCTTTATGAAAACGAATGAGGGCAAAAAATAAAACCAGTGCTCTCATCACATAGCTTTAAGAAAGTTGTCACAGTGTTGTCACTGTTGTCCCATCACACTCAGATTGGGGAGACGTGAAAAAACTCTCAGTATGTCAGGAGGAAGACACGCATCCAAGATAGCTGTTTCATCAAAAGAAGGCATGTAATGATGGTGGTATCAATCGTCTTGTGGCATAAACCAAAGCACCGTTGCTGTCAGCTGAAGCAGTTCAGTGCCTACTCAAATATTTTCAGCTGTGCCATCGTTTACTCCGGTCCAGACCTCCCCCCACCTCCTTCACCTCCCCAACTCATTCACTCTTCTAGGACAAGTGTTTTTTTTTTTCACGATTGAACTACATATGTAATCGGTTTTTCATCTTTGTGTGTGTTTTTTTTTTATTATTTTGTGTAACCTAGAGGACAAAAAAACGGCTACGTATTTTATACAGTAGGTTAGTTCAGCAAGGCATAACCAAATGGATGTCTTCTTTTTTGTTAATAGAGTGACTCTTTGTTTCTCTGTAGCTCAGACATGTAAGATTAATGATGGGGGCCAAGCCCTCCTTAAGGCTCATTCATTACCATGGGCTCATCTCCTTACAGCCCATGAATCACTATTCTCTCACACCATGTAGCTGCACAGACGTCTACTGGAGATCAGTTTGTTTTGTTTTTTATATATTCAAAAGTAGATACAGCTCTCCAGTCATGACAATTACAGTGTGTGTGTGAGTGAGTGGGTGGCTTGGATATTAAAAATGTTCATACCGTATGTTCTACCTGTCTTTTATTCTCAAAAGGGTTTTCTGCTAGCCTGCCAGATAAGAAACTATGTGAGACAGACTTGAGATGTGCTATTTCGTAGAAGACTGCAATCACGCACAAAATGTCTTGATAATTCCTTTACATGTAATTTGTCATTTCACAATAGTTGTGTAATGATGTGTTTGAAAATGCACTGGAGTGGAAGGCCAAATTAATAAAAGGGAGTGAATTAAGAAAATAAAGACAGCTACCTCTGTCAGTCGGAAATGTTTCAACAACAAATCACACAAATCAAACATCTTTTGATTTGCAAGTTGTTTGAAATCCGAACCAGCAAAGGGTGGAAACTTGATTAGAATTTGATCCACCACCTAACGGAGGCAGTGGCTCTTAGCCAAGACATGATGCCAATGCACTAAATGATATTGACAAAAATAGATACTGCTATGAAGGTAATGTTTCATTCATATTCAATTTTCATGCTTACTTTACTATTCAATGATGGTCAGGTCGTCTCCCCCAATAACTATTTTTTGCACGGCTCTCAAGACTGTATTCTTATGTGGCTTGCACCCAAAAGATATTGCTGAATGGTACTATTTTCATACTGCCACACTTGATGCTAAAGTGGAATATATTTTGCTGATGAAGGTTTGCCTTTATACTATCAATTGAATAATGTTTTCACTGCAGCGAGCTTCACTTGTAATGTACTTTTAAATTGCAGCATGGCGATCATTACTTTAAGGATCCACCATCATTGGCACACCCTGCAGCCCAGAAGAAATCAAATCTACTTTTCATAATCACAGTCATGCATTCACTGCATGCCTTTATATTCTTCCTGCCTTTAAATGCAATAAGGCAACTTAGCAGATGCATCACATGGAAAACATTTCAGTCATTTGTAAGCAAATAAAGAATGGCAGCTGGTCTGTGTAAGGGCAAAGAGAATACAATCAGGCATGTAATTGTCTGGACGCAATGGCAGTGACAAAGTGTAGCTTCAGCAATAACAGATTGCTCCTCTCAACAACAGACAAAGGTGTTATGTAATGGAATTCAATCAGCAATGTTCCTTTTTTTTTTTTTTTTTAAACCTCAAATGTGAGGGGGCAGCCATTTGCTTGTTTAAAACAGATCATATAAATCAGCCTTTTTGTGCTTTCAACAGATCCTTAGTGTTTGCAGCAGTGGTTTTGAAGTGATCACACCTTTTGGAGATCAAATACAAGGCCAAGGTATTGACTGAAGTAGCATCAAACTGCAACCTATATTGCAACCAAAGTGCTTGCAAACTTTTGCTGAAAGCAAGAGATGATTGTGTGATATATTTCTGTACAGGGTTGTGATTGAATCAGGACTCTAGTCCTGTTGGCAACAATGATATTGTTACTGCCCAGTATTGGCTGTCTGCACCAGTTGGAATAAGGGAGTGAGTCAGATGTGATCGAAGTGTAATAGAGTTCTTCACAGGTCAGCGCAGAACTATTGACCTCTCAGTAGGTTTTCTCTGTCCTCCACTCATCCACCACAACATCCACCACTCATCAACAGTCCATCAGCCCAGGGTTTTCAGGAAGCGCTGGAAATTGAGAATCATACTTTGGTCCAACTGCTGTTTCACATTCCATTCCTCTTTCCTTCAACATTTAGCTTAAACTCTGGCTGGCGAAGCTAGCATACACAATAACTGTCCAGCTTCCAAGCACATTAGTCTATGTAACATTTTCTCTTTATCAGCAGTTTCCCCTGGTTATCATGCTCCATTTATTATTCTCGCGTTTTTAATTTGCATTTTACATTTTGGGTACTGGAGGTTATCCTTAACAGCTCACACAAATTGGATCGTTTTTTTCCCCCTCCCTGCTTATTTTCACAGCAACAGATTTGTATCCTCTGGAAATGGATGCTGCTTTACTCGGGGGGGTGAACACATATTGTAATTCTAGTTGATCCTATAGGATGACTGTTACGCTGTGCAACCCTGTATTATTCTCTTCTACGGAGTTGCTCTGTGCTCTTTGATCACTTTTGGTGCTTGTTCTGTGTACAGTAATAATCAGAACCTACACTACTGCCAGATAGAAATGCATGTTAAAATGTTAGCATTGGTGTAATTCAGGGTATAGCTGAAAAAAGCACGCAACCTTAGCGTCGTTCCATGGGGGAATTTAAAATATGACTTTATCTGTGATTAAATTCTTATCGAGCAGCAGCAGATTGTCATAGATATGGTTTTTACAATCCTTATATTAGGTGATAAGACTGGTGTTATTCTATACATTTCTTATTGTCAGCAAATGCCATGAAAAAGTCAAAGGAAAAATGGGACAGTCAGCTCCAACTTTTCCTACTGTCTGTTTCAGTCAGCTCCCATTTATACATCTTTGAAACCAAGTCATAAATATATATATTTTTTGTTTTTTCACACTATTGTAGTTTGGAATACAGCAGGGCCCTGTGGATTTGGAAAATGTTCAAATACCAGTAAATGTTGTATTTTATTAATGGCTGTTTTCAGCTGTGGTTTAATACATGTGGTAATGGGAATCTTTCTTAAATGTTAAATCTGACTGACATTAGTGATACTCATGGTAAACATATTGTAAATACAGATGTCTTGTCTTAGTTATGTGGACAACTGTGCAGGTGGCACGGAGAAGATTTCATGTTTTTGATAAAAAGCAATTTTAGTCATTTCATTGAATGAGTTCAGAAAAACCAAGAAAATGCAGCCAGCTTTTTTTCTTGTGTTCCTCAAAGAAAAAATGGAATTTAAAGTGTTGAGGTTACCAAATTAAGAACTGGGCATTTAAGGAATTTAGTGATCTATAGCTGTTGCTGCATGCCAGGCATGGAAGTGTGACCACTCACCACCAGGCAACTACATTGCAGCAAAATTCCATTCTTCCCCTCCGTGTAGTGTATGGGTTTCTGTCAGATGGATAATATTCTTGGTGAATTACTCACTCATTAACAAAACTGTGATGTTTCAAACCAATTTCCTCTTGATTAACATTGGATGTGTTTTCCATTTCTTATGCCAGCTTATATTGAGTCCAAAATTGAAAAAAAAAAGGTTAAATGTCTCTACTGTGACTGATGTTTGACACAAAGCAGCCATTTTGAATGCCAGTGCAAGGTAGGTTGTTAATGGAATGAATAGGCGACATGTGAGTGATGTTCTGCATTTACTGCCTAAGAAAATGTGCGTTCAAGGACCTTGACTGCTCAGAAGCGCCAGCCAAATACAGCAAGGATAAGAGACAGGCCTGTGTAGAAATTTGTACTATTCATGCTACATTAAACAAACAACCATTGAGCTAAAGTACTCTGAGGGACCTGTTTTTATTCAGTTATGCCTGCAATACTGAGAGAGCCTCAACATCTCTACCATAACATGTTTCTGTAAACTACTTTATTTCAAGTTTAGATTTTTAATGGCAGGATGCAGTAGAAGTAACCTGAAGTCACGTAGTGTGTTATTCATGTCTGGACAAGTTTTTGAATTTGTCTCTGAGACCTTAAACAATGCTACAATAACCTTGTGTTTCCAATTACTCTCTGTGTGGCTGGTTTCAGTATTAAATGAAATGTGATCACAGTGAACCCAACAACACAGAGGCAGCAGAGCCCGCCAATATTAATGAATCCTCCATGTGAGACTCGGAGCAATTATGTGTGATGTTACTATGGCATTTGTTTTTTGCTTGTAAAGAACCATCCAATTATCAGTCGATCTCAGCGTTTCCAGGGGATCGCGGCAATTGTCACTTGTAATTTTGTTGTCGCTCAGATGATGAGAAATGTAACTTAGGAACAAAATGGATGGCTATACAGGACTGTGCGACACCAGGCCAATTTATTTTCACGCTCTAATTAGATCTGACAAGCATGCCCACATTTATGATTTCCATTTTTCCTGCTTTTGCTTCTTTAGGAACAAAAAGTGACATGTACACAGATGCACTTTTCTGTTGTTTAACAAAGCAGCACATCAGGGAAAAGATGCATAGTTTCCAGATTGCTCTAAAAGTCTGGTAGAATAATCACATTACCTGAATAATATTATAAATGGTTTCTTTTTTGCATTGCTTTTATCTGCTCTTGTTTTCGTTCGCCTTGGCTTGTCCAACATTTATTATATTAATAATGTTTTTTTTAAGACTTCTTGGCATCCTTCTTGAACTGCACAAATGATTTACTCTATTATTATTATTAACTTGAGGTTTTAGCAATGAGAACAGTTTTAACACCACTTTTCCAACTTATGCGGACCTACTATAAAACTACAAATCTAGTCAGAAAATCCCACATGGAAGAAAGTTTAACATTGAAAATATAGACTCACAGTATTACTTTATTTGAAATATTGCAGGACTACAGTGAGAAATAAGTTTCAACTCTCATTCGATATACCATTATTAGATTTCATAAAGAAATCAGCACAGTGCGTCCATCCACCCCAACATCGATGACTCCACAGTCTCTAGATGGTTCTGCAGAGCACCTTCTGTAAGTGAGTCAACTTGGCGTGTGTTGGCACAGTACCTGAACGTCTCTACTTTTTCTTACTTTTCAGGAGAAAATCATTTACTTCCTCCGACCCATGGTTTCCTTATTTAATTTGCATCTTTTTGCTTGTAAAAGTGTGTTTTTTGGTGCTTTCATTTTACTTTCTTTCGCCCCGCTGTGTTACCTAGGGAATAATTTTCAGTTCTGCTTTTGCAAACATGTGTCAAGTATTAACAGTTTGTTGTATGAATCTCTGCTTTTTTTAGCCCGTCACTCAAACTGAGCTCTCTTAAGGTGGCTTTGGACAAACATGCCACTAGGGGGCAATATCTAATCTCCAGTCCTTTTTCATTTGAGGAACAATTTCATTGGTAGGCTCCAGTTCTCTACACATTGACTGGGCTTTGTGACCAGCGTTCCCATAGCCCTCTGTGTGTGTGTGTGTGTGTGTGTGTGTGTGTTTTGAACTGCAGGCATAGACCCTGAGGCCAGGCTACCTTTCAGAAAAGAAATATGAATACTTGAAATGAAAATAATCAGATCCACCCACACATCCAGCATTAAAAGACAGGGATGTTTTTTTGGTTTGAGCACTCACTGCCCTTATCTATGCTTGACCTAGGATTAATAAAAAGTAGCACAGAAGGAAATTGAGTGCTTCCTTTGAAAAGAACACACTTTTTACAGAGATTTTATAATATAAACCCAGATAATTTTTTTGAAAGATTATTTTTCAAGCTAAGGATATTGTGCCCAAAATTATCATGTGATATACCTCACACCTTTAATCTTATTTTTCCAAGAGGTTGAATATTTTAATTATTACCAACTATCTTATCTAAATAATCCCTGTAAATCTTATTCTGAAACGGTTGTTTGGCTTATCTTAAAACTCACTTTTTACAAGCATTCCCTTGTAGTAACCAAATTACCTCTGTATTGCCATTTGTACCATACACTTTATCTTCTTTATGTACGAGCATTGCTATTAAGATGCTGTCAAGCAAATGTGCTTTTCTAGCAACTACTGGTGATCTTACATGTAAAAGCTCTTAGTGTACTCTAACGTTCATCATTGTTCTAATATGCAGGTCCCAGCTGATCTGTGCATAACAAAATGCGTGGAAGCATGCATGCCCCTGTTTGAATATACGGAGTATGTGCTGTCAAACGTGTCATTTTACTGCATCTTAACTATGCACGCTCTTAACCTTTAAGAGCCTGTGCTTATTCAGCTAAGTAAAACAATGTATAGCATGGTAAGGTACAGTATCTGCTATACCTAAACATTTCCCAACACAGGAACACCGGAATTCAGAAAATATTCTAAGCTTGAGTTATATCCCATTCTGTCTGATGTACCTTGTAGCCACTGCATATATAGTGCTGCACATAAATGGTACGTGTTATCATTATATGCATGCCTCAGCAAAAGCAGCAGATCAGGTTTGTGCAAATCTCTCACATATGTGTGAGCATAACCTTATCAATTTGTCTTGCTCATTTCACCTTTATTTTTTTTTCACCAGAATACGAAGAAAATCATGGCAATGGATAAGAAATGAAGAAACTGAAATATAAATGTGAATATTACAGTAAAATTGCATTATTTTTTGATCACCTGAAGACATGTTTAATGAGCAAAACATTTTCTTATTAAAAATTTAGCTTAGTGAACAAGTCAAGTAAAGGTGTCACTGTATTACTACAACCTCACGAATTGGGGGTAGGTCGGTAAAGTAAAGTAGCTGTGTAGGTGGAATGAGGTTAGGAAGAATACGATTTTCAGTCTATACAGCTGTCTGAAAACAAAAGCACAATCTTTAAAATCAATTGTGTGTCTTACTAGTTATCCCTCAAATAAGGTAAGTACAAGCAAAAGAAGTCTGCATTTGCAGCCGCTTCTGCATAATCTTTGCTGTGAGTTAGGTGTTGGTTTCACTGTGCAACACACTGGGAGGTTGGGAATCAATAACCTGCCAGCAAGTGTGTAAGAGAAACACAGACTTTGCATATCCAACAGAGTGAAGAGAGTAATTTCCTTTCTTTGGAACAAAGCACTCATCCCTAGAACATAGCTCAGTATTTAGGCAGAGAGCACAAAACATTTTACACTCCATAGCCTCTTTATTGAGGACACCTAGCTGGTACCAAATAGGATCCCTTTGCCACCAAAACAGTTTGAATTCTTCCAAGTAATTGATTCTGCAAAGTGCCGACAGCACTGCACAGGGATCCTGGTCTACTCTGACTTTACTTTTTTGTTGTTAACACCATCGTTTATTTAATTTCAAACGTGCTGTGTGGGGATTGAGACTGCTCTAAAGTCAAAATTGCGAGGGATCAAATACGTTATCTATTGCAAATATGCATTTTAAGCTTTTAAGCTCTAAGATTTTGGCGTGTTTGGAACATAATATTAATTTTTATATTATTTTTGTTGCTTATTTATGCAGAAGTTATAACACAATACAAACTTAAATTTGGAGGCTTGTTCCTGATCAACTGGTAAACTCCTTTCATTACTGTTCTGTTCTCCACCAGTCCATATGGTCCATTATCGTCCTTTTAAGTCTCTTAGTGCTCGTAAGTTGCCAACCATCTCCGTTTGTCAGATAAAATGAACTGGAAGTGTACAGTGGGTAGAACTGGTCAGAGAACTAAACCAGAACAGGTAAATGAGCTGAATTCAGCGCAAACTTAAGTATAAATGAGCTCCAAAGCTGTTTTCATCACCATTGTCACATTGTTTTCACATTGTTGTGAGAGACATTGTTAGGACAAAAGACCAATGTAGCTACTTGTATTAATCGTGTATTAACTAATGACTTTTATAGGAAATGCTAAACACAATTTCTGGAGCCCACAATATTGTCTCATCTTTTTTCTTTTTGTCCAACTAATAATCTTCAAGCCCTATTCAACGCCACAGTATAAAAACAAAAATGGCGTTAAATTGTCACATTATAAATAGCAAAATTGACAACTTTTTGGCATTTGTTCTTTATAAATGGCTCCTTTTATCAGCTGTCAAACTTGTTGTGGGTTAATTTAATATTGATTGATTGACTGATTATCAAGTAGTTGTTTCACTATGGCCACATAGCAATCACACAATGTCAACATTTTTTGTTGGTGCTAATTATGCCCCTGTTAGTAGTGATTTTAGCTTGTATGGCGCCGTGGATGAACTCTCCTTTGGCACACAACTCCAAAAACTACTTTTTACTTTTAGAAGCACCATTTGTGAAGTTAAACTTGCTAAATGGTGTTAACCCAGAGCGGGATTAGATAAAACACAAAACTACAAGAAAAATGAGAGAAAAAGAAATATTAATGACTGAAAGTGTTGCTAACATCAGTAGTGGTTGCTAATAAAAAGTGTTGAAAACCCAGTTTCCGGGGAAACAGAAAACAAACATAAGGGCAGATGAAAGACTGGACTTCGGCAGAGGGCAGAGGCAGATGAGAGTTGTAGGTCGAATTTTGATCTGAAACTGTTGATTTATTTCCTTTTTTAACTCTTGTAACTGAACTGAAATAAGAAGGGGAAGCTTCGTCAGTGTGGTTAACCATAGGGGTGTCCCTGATATGTAAGCTAGCTTTGTGTTCAAAACTTATGTTCATATGTTTCATATGTTCATATGTCCCTGTGGCGATGATATGACGTTACATGTATTTTTTCCTTTTCCTTTTTTTGGTAAGGTTACTGTTAACTGTGACTCTTAATTAAATAAGGAAAAAGCAGAAGAGTTTGAGTTGTTCCTGCGTCTCCTGTGGTTGGCTTATGCCTTTTTCAGGTTTGGGCAGCTGTCGGAAGAAAAAACCCTTCAAAACTTGACACCATTCACCAGCAATTTTTGCATTTATAGCTATACAATTCTTACAAATATTACACATACCAAGAAGTAGTGACAAAGGAAACAATTTGGATCTAAACAAAAATAAGAGACTTCTTACAGGCCACAGTATTTGTTGTTGAGTCAGTGGAGCTGCTGCAGTGGTGTTTTTCAGATGGCACATACGGCGTATACTCGCCTGCTGAAAACCTGAGTGCACAAAGGCCAATGCTCACCATGACAAACGGCGCCTCCTCGTCATCGCCCAATAAGCTACGCTCCCTTACCCAAGTAGTGAGTCGGAGACCTTCCCAGGCAACAGCTGCCTATTTGAAGATCACAAACTGCAGCCGGGTTCTCAGGTGACCTGATATAATTTGATGGATGATAAAAAAAACAAACCCAAAGTACAAATGGTACCACTTAAATGTTTTTGTGCGGGTTAACTATGAAGCTGTTAAGCAAATTCCCCCACGGGGCAGCTGCC
This sequence comes from Channa striata, assembly GCA_033026295.1. Classification (NCBI taxonomy): domain Eukaryota; kingdom Metazoa; phylum Chordata; class Actinopteri; order Anabantiformes; family Channidae; genus Channa; species Channa striata. Next base: position 14,812,456 of record CM065185.1, on the reverse strand, counting down.
CTTGTCACCAATGCATAAATGCTGCCACTGTGGAAATGACACAAAAACAACTTAACCAGTCCAGGAACAAATATCTGGGAAAACATTTCATTTTTCACTACTGATTGAGCAAGTTTAAATATTTCACTTACATAGTTAGTGCTCAGCTTTCCTTTGCTCGCTTTACTTTAAAGTTCTTCCTGGTACAGCCTAGCTCTTAGCTACAGAATGATGAATTCACTGCTTCCTCCTTTTCACTCCTGCATCTTTTATAATGATGTTCAGGCACCATACAACACCTGTGTTTTTGCATGCCTTTACAGATTCGGTTGAGAAAGTTCGCTGCAGGCAGCTCTGCGTGTGTAGCTGACACTTGTGCTGTAGTGTGTTCAGATGCTATGGGAACCTTCAGCTTACAAAACCTGACAGCCAGCTGTTGGTAGAGGAGCCGTTGTAATGTATGGAATGCCAGCAAGTTCTGTTTTGTGACGACACTCGTGTTTTCCTTTTACTTGCCTTCGGATTTTGATTGTTCTGACAAAGTGGCATGGGCACTGATGTTGAAAGTTTAGATATCCCGTGATTCAAACCAGCTCACGACCACGAAGTAACAAAGCCACAGAAGAGCAGCCTGTGTTCTTTCGGTGTTTCCCTTCAAGTGTGCGAGACTATTCATGACCTCCCCACCTTGGCTCTCCAGGTCATGTTACTTGCTTGTCTCAAACATAATACTTTATAGATTCATCTTTAACTCCACACATCGATCTTGCTATCAATGTTGCAATATTTACTTGAATTATTTTGAAAGGAGGCATTTAACTGCATTTCATTCAGAACCTATACCGCATTATCTCTGCCGAGGTGGAAAATGTTTGTGGTTTAGAGCTGTATTAACATTTCTGAGAATGAAGAGTAAAACTGAATCCAAGCTCTGCTCTTGAGTGCCAGTTACTAACATTCATACATATTTGTTACATGTATGTCAAGTTTATTTTAAACGCGTCCTAATATTTGCATCTGCAACACCAGAGGGAGAATTAAATAGTCTTAGTTTTACCTACCTTACTCACTTTTTTCAAAAGTAAAAAGAAAAACCCTCACTTGACGAACAAGTGAGAAATTCCATTCTTGGAGAGTTTGCTAACTGTGCAGTGGATTGGTGAGGATTTTACTGTCCAGCAATTTGCACTAGAAGCAGGAAAGTTTACTACCTGTATCTGCACTCTTGGGAAATCCCCTAGTTAATTTTCGTGGGCCCAAAATAGACGACTCCAGTTATTAGCTGATGATCTAAGGTTTGTTGATTAATTCATAACATCGAAAAGCTATTTTGAGATTCTCATCTGCTCCCCATTGTTGTCCAGAGCTGATATTTACATACCTGGTCTTCCAGTGTTTGTGTGACCTTCCCGCAGTTTTGTTTTTTCTCTCTTCATCTCAAATCAGCAATCCTATTTCAGCTCCCAGCACTTCTGCTAACTAGACTTTTGGTTATCTTGTTCAGAGCGCATCCATTTCTGGCCAAGTGTGGTGGTTTCTGCATTGCTGGAAATGGCACATCAACCATATTAACACATTCAAGGTCACTTGAACTACATATCTATCACTTTTACTTGAACGGTAACCGAACATTTTATCTCTGCATTATTTGTACTTAAGCTTTAGTCACACAGGAATCTGAAGGAGCAATGTTTTTGTGTAAACACCAAGGTGTGCCAGATAAAGTGGTGAGTGTGTGTGCGTGTGTGTGTACTTATAAAGTGTGAGTCGTCTTGTTGCACCCTGAGGGGTTGATGGCTGAGCTGCTTGAGAGGGGAGCTGCAGTATTTACCACCTGCTATGAAACAAGCCTTCTGTGCAACTGTGATAGTGTCATACGAAGTGAAATGAAAGTGATGCCTCTCCAAATCAATGCATCCTGTTTTAAGAATAATATTTTCATGGCATTCTTACTTGTATTAGATTGTGTACAAGCATTAAGTTGGCAGGCAAAGAGAAGAGGCATAGTAGAGATGAGAGGCAACAATTGTCATTGTGTCTGACAAGGTTTTGGATCCAAGGAATATTTTCATCCACGGGATGAAGAGTCTAAACTAAAGTCAGTTTTTTAAAAGTTACCTAATGTCAATTATATATTTGTGTGTTTGTTTGCCTTTCTATACTTGTGAGGACAATCATTGTCATAATTCAATCCCTAGCGCCTAACCATCACAAGTGAATGCCTAACCAAAACCTAATTCTATCACTGACCGTAAAACCCAGTCCTGACCCTCAAAAAGCCATTTGAAGTTAAAATATCCTCACTACAATGGCACTGAAAGAAAAAGACATGCCCCCCCACACACACACACAGAGTGATACCAATTTGCACATGCAATGTCCTGGCTTGCTTGGGGCTCAGAGACTGTGTTTATATGCAGACTGTAAATGTGTATTAACAGACAACAATGCTTCCTGACAGTTTAATTAACGTTCTTAATAAAAAAATATGAATACATTTTGGCAGACATAGCATGTCCACACAACTTCAAAGGAAATTTTGAGGGTCAGGACTGGGGTTTAGGGTCGGGGTTAGAATTAGGTTTTGGTTAGGGTTAAGCATTTAGTTGTGATGGTTAGGGTAAGGGGCAAGGGGATTGTATTATGTCAGTAAACCTTGGGAGGAAGTAGTGCAGGACATTATTTCAGCAAGTAACATGGCAAAAAGTTTAAAATCGGGATGGTTAGGCAATAAGGTTGAGTGGTTAGGTTTAAAAAAGCAATTGGTCTAGATGATAATTCCCGGAAACCTTTAAAAAATAAAATGATAAATGAAGGAATGCATAAAGACTTTCTCAATTTGGCATAAGCTGCAAGTCTTATTTCCTTAAACACACTTGAAGAAGAACAACAACAAGAACAACCTTTAAATATACTTTCACAATTTCAGCGTTAAGAGCCTGTTGCTTCCCAGGGAGAAAAAATTCGATTAACATTTTTTTTCTCTTTAAACAACATGCTGACTTTACATGGAGGAGGATTACTTTTCTTCAGACATCAATGCACAGGGACATTTTGCACAGCCTACTGTATTCTGTGCCAACTTATTGCCTCCCCCTGTCTCTTGTGTATCTTTACCCCTTGGGTTTTGTGAGGTCTTGATGACTGGTGAAAAAGGTTGAATAAGTGTATAAAAATTTTATGTTCTATGGGATTTGCAGGTTTGTCATCAGAGCTCTGTGCTGAATCGGGAGTAGCCCTGCTGCTTCCTTGCCTTTCGTGTATGTTTTATCATTTGTGTCTGCACTGGTGATATCATTATGTCGCTAATTGAGCAGTAAGTCAATATTACACTGTTGCTGCCTTTAGTGGTGTCTGCAGCCGTTTGCAACGACATCTAAACACGGTGGATCATTAGCAATTAAACAATCTGACATTTTGATTTGTGTGGACGATTTTTAAGAATCTCATGCCGAGTTGGGGAGTGGATTAGGTTCCAGCTGAACACTGAAAACTGCAGTGAAATGCAGTAAAGCTGACAGAGAACAAGCTGTAAGTTTGGTGAGTGTGAATTATTGGACTGTTGACCTTCCTTTAAGGGAGATGATGAACAACCGGATACCAGACCCCAGGCCTCAGGCCCTGCTCTCCCTCTCAGCTGTCTGTAGCTTCACCTTCAGCTCACATTCAATCACTCTGGCAGTCATCGACTGATAAATACCTACCATATGGCTACCCTTCTCACCTCTTGCTCCTTCCTGCAAAACAAACAACAAAGTGTCACTGCTACTGCAGTGGTGCCATCTAGCCCTCCCATAAGAACCACATCACATTGAGTTTCCCCCCTGCCTATAATAGCCTGCATTACTGCAGCTAATGGAGGAGATGACGGACACAGTGGTGCTCTCTAGCCCTTACTGAAGCACATTAGCTTGAAAATGAAATATTAGTGGTATGTTTTATTTTACGTAGGCTCTAGAAATAAAACTAGATGTCTCTGGCATTTTTTTACATTGTGTAGTTTATTTATGAGTATATTGCCTTACCTGCAAAAAAGACCTTGTGTTGCCCTGATAAACCTCTCATACCCATAACCTGCAGTCAAGCCTGACTGTTTTCCTTATCAAGACATGCAAGCAAGAATGCCCCAGGGCCTTACCTGTGAAAGATGGCTATATTTCTTTGTCTTTCATAAAAGAGGTCTGTACTGGCCTGCAGAGGCTTTTCTCCTAAACCATGTAAAACAAAGTGTGGACTGCTGCTGGCATGTGTAAGGAAACAAGTAGAGGCATTTATAAGTTCCGATGCATTTCTGCCCAGCCTTAGGGATGTTGCCTAGGCAGGAGTTGGCTTCAGGGTCCTGTGCAAAATTCATTAGCACACACTTGATTCTTGAAGCCCAGAATTATTCCAGAATGACAGCTGAGACTACAAAGAGGGGAGCCAGAAAGAAATTTGCAAAAATCTGATAAAAATAAATGCAGTAACTTCCAGAAACAATTTTGATTTCTTGTAGAATCTATTACTTTAAATTTGACTGGAGTTCATTATCTCCTTTATTAATAAATCGCTCTAGTTTCTGTGCTTTGGTCAGACGAACTTGAGCAGTGTGTTGTGTTGTGTTGCTGCTATAATAGGACCACCCTGTGAGCAATTAGGTTTCTTAGATTTCCTTGGAAACACCCATTAATTATGATGCCCTAGTATGAATGAGCACATTATTCTGCAATACTATGTAACATTTTAACATTGCTATTTAAATGCAAATTTTGACTTAATGACCCCAATTGAATTGAAATGAATAGTTTCAATTTCAGTGTTTTTATGCCTTGTTATGTGCATGAAAACATTGAAATTGTTCCAGCATTGCATCATGGGTACTCGTTTCAGTGCACAAACAAAAAAAATGGAACAAATTAGCTTTGTGCACATTGTGCCCATATTCATGGAAAATAGTTGAGTGTCATTAAAATAAATGGTACTTTTGTGAATTTGCTTGTGGAAGTAATTCTGTGTATGTTAGTGTTATAGGAATAATAGTGTTACTAAGTTCCCACACAGTACTATCCATACTTAGGTGATACGTAAAGGAATAAAAAAAAGTTCTGAATAGCTCTTCCCTCAAAGAAATTCATAATCTCTTTTCAATGCCCGGCGTCATGGTGGATCCCATCCTTTGCTGTCAAGCACATGCCTCAGCTGTAACCTTGGCCAGTCCTCCAGTCCCTGCAGGGTGCATGCTGGTCAGAGTGGGTTGTAATACGACTAATCAGACACTTTAACTTTTATGTAAATTGCTCTGGCTTATGAATCTTTAAAGAGGTGATGTCAAAGACAAAAGAGAGCAGAATGAGGGAAGGTGAGGAAATGGTGAACTGTCATGGGTTCTAAATCTGATTACCCAGTGCTGCTGTGGAAAGACTCTCACACACTAATGAAGTCATATAATTAGTCTGATTAGTGATGCTGCTGTCAAGAGTGGCCACAGATAATAGTGTATTTCCAAAGGTGTTTTAAATTTTACATCATTGTGACAGGCAGGCATCTGTCACAGCCAAGACATTTGCGCTTCGATTTATGTTGCGTGTAAAATGCTTTTGCAGGCTAAAGAAACAGGAATATTTCAATAACCACTGACCCAATTTGAAGTTGAGAGTAAATTGTTGCATCTCCAGTGTGATGAAGCAACAGATTAACAATGAGTGACAATTTCAAAGTGTCACTTAACTGCGCAAACTGTAATTACCAACCTGCATTCTGTAATACCTGAGGCTCCTTATTTTTTTAAGCGTCTCCCTCACGCACATACAAGTAAGCACACCCCATATAAAGACGTCACTGTATTTGGTCGCATTCATCTTTCTTTTAATTCTGAAAGGTGCCCCTGTCTCTGCCACTGAGACGCACTCCTGTAGCCTAATGATGCCAACATTGTGGTTCACTGTAGGAATGGTTTTGACCACGAAGGACTGATTGAGAGAGGTTTGCCCCCTCTGCAGAGGAATATGAATGATACATTGGCGTTGTCACTAGGGTCTTCAGCCTTTTTCACCTAATAACTCCAGTGTCCGGAGAATCAGATCCAGACGTTGACGGCAAGTTGTTTTACACGTGCAACACGTAGCGGGAGATTGAGTCACAAGTGTAATCATTTTGAGAATTCGTGTAGCTTATTCAAGCCTCTGATATTTTTATCTTGAAATGTTTTTCCAGTAGTGATAACTTTCCTTTTTGAATAAGCCTTTCAGCAAACTATAAAGATTGAAACTATCCCATCCAAATAAAGATTATCCTAGACACTAAATGTGTCAATGTTTGATTTTGCTAATATTGCGACGTTAGGTGAGGTTGTCACAAAGTGGTATCATAATCACTCGTTCAATATTGCATGTACAAACTTAAGCTCCTAGATTGAGAAATCACTTTGCCTGGAGCAGATATCGCTGCCTAGACTAACCAATTTTCAGTTACTGTATTATGTCAGGTTCTGTAACATTCCTATAACCAAGGCAAGACGAGTCATTTGTATTTATTTTTTTAATATAAGAGGAAATGAAGTGGCCAGAAAGTCAGCAGTACAATAAATGATTAAATCATCTCCTTTGTGTTCTATCAGGATATTTGAAGCTATCAGATAATACAAAGTTTCTGATAGGGCCTAGTTTTTTTGAACTTTTTTTGGTGTTTTTTAACAGGTCCAAAAGTTTGCATCTTCTTGAATTTAATGTACATTGAACTAATACAAATGTTCCTTCTTTAGAAATTAGTTATTTTAAATTCGGTTTCCAAGAGAGATGCAAACATTTGTAGTAGTTTAATTTTGATTTATGTTACGAAAACCTTTTTTTTAATACATAGTTTAACTTTTGATATTACAGAAAACTTTTTCTAGCCTGATGTGCATTGCTATGTTAGGTTTGGGGTTAAGTTTGCTTTCCCTTACCTGTATGTAGAGGAATGCAGCCCATAATATAATGAACATGCACATCCAGGTGGTACAAATGTGTTTTCATCATCAGAAGTAACAAAATAGTTTAGTGTATTATAAAGTATAAAGTAAAGCAAGTAAAATACAGTAAAACAAGAATTACATCAGTGCAAGATGTATCCCCTTGAAAAATAAATTGCTAAGTTAAATAAGCTCTTATTAAAAAAGATTTGTAGTAGCTTAATGTGCCATACATTGGATATTTGTGGTGTTATATTATAAAACAAAGGAATTGAAACTCTTACACCCAACTGTACCTCTGTAAAAAATGTTTGTGTCCCAATTATGACTTCCCTTTTCTCTTTTACAAGATGAAGTCCTAATGTCAAAAACAGACTTGTGACATTTTCAGTCAGCCTTCATGGAAACCTGTGTAAATATGAAACAATGGGAGGTCATAAAATAATTGATTAAAAAAGACAGACAAATCTGACATTTAGGCTGTCTGTCTCTCCTCTGTCTTTGTTGGACTCCATCTTGAGTTTTGTAATTGAGACATGATTGGATTAAAAGAGGAAATGCTGAGGACAGGAAGAGACTGTTGCACTACTGAGTATACTGTAATCCATTTTTAGACCTGCTGTTTCTGCATTTTATTTGCTTTAAAATCATGATTTTTCCCTGTTTGGCATAAAGGCTTTCAGTTTTATTTACTTATATTTACTTATGTACAGTATGTTCTTTAATTGCTGCTTATTACTCTTAAAACAAATGCCAACAATATGGTGATAAAAAAATTAATCTACCGTTTTTCTGTAAAGCTATTTATGCCTTTACTAAGCGGTAGACATACTGAAGGTATTTTACAGCTAATAGTACTTTTTCCAACACATGGGATAACAGTTGTTTGTGAAAAGAGCAAAAACCAAAATAAAAATCTGCTGCAGAAACTACATGACATGCACTCCTTCTCTTGGCTTTTATCAAATTCTTAGTTTACTGTGGATAAGTTAAGCAGAAGTGAAAGAAGTGGGGAAACAATCGGGAGATGAAGGTTTATCCATGTGTTTTAAAGAGCTTTCCATGTTGGAGACATAGTGACTGATCTTGGAGAACAAAGGCAGTATGAAAATAACCAGGCTTCTGGCACCTCGCTTCAGTCCAACTTATTTTAAGAAATCAGCAGAACACAGAAGCCAGTGTAAATCCTCAGCACAATGCCGTTGTAGTCTATATCAAAACAAAAACAGAGGTCAGATGTTTTTTTGCTTGCTGTTTGATTGTTTTTCTTATTGCATTATTGCACACGCAGGATACCACTGACACTGACTGGTGAAACAGCCCCCTGTCAAAACCCATTCACTCACTGCAAATTAATTCCTATCTCTTTCCTTTTCAGCTGAATAGAAGTTTGAAGCTAAAATGAGTCGCTTTCCAATTTAGACGGCTCTCTTCACAGGCAGGAAGGTCATTCGAATGAAAATTAACAACCAAGCAGATTGTCGGGTTTAACACTTGTGTGGGGATGCATAATAACCTTAACAAATGCAGTGAAGCTAACTTAATTGAATGTAATGAGGAAATTCGCAACAAGGTTTAACTCGCTAAAGGAAAATGTATAGTTATTGTTAAAGTGTGTGGTTAAAAACACAACTGCACTATATCTAAATAACTGTTTGTTAATAAAATATGATTAATGTGGTTCTGCAAAAACAAATCTTTTGTAGCACTTCCCACATAATACAGAAGTTATTTTTGGTGCTGACTGGTGTGAGGCATGCCATTAACGCTTAAAGGAACAATAACTTCTCTTTTGGCTATGATCCCTACAAAATTAGTAAACAGCCATCAGCCAAAACATTAATACCAATCTCTGGTTTGATTTAACAAAAAAAGTGGGATTTTATGTAAATGTAAGAACTAATAAACTCAAATTAAATACTGCATGTATTCCAATAATTACTATAATCAAAATAAGTTGAATTCCTAATGGAGTAATATGCCTTTTAAGTAAAATTTAGTTTAGACAAACTGTTTAGTACTTTTACTTTAGATTAATTGGTGTTTGCAGTGGAGAACTTTTGTTGAGTTTTTTATTGAAGACCACCAGTATGTTTACCATGTTTTGGTAATCAGAGTGTATAAGTTAAATGAACTGTGACATTCATGAGTTTGTTGTGGAGTTTTTGCGGTGACTGATTTCCTCAACCTATGTCCTTGAATTTTGAGGTACTTTTTATTTTCCTGGATTTCCAAGAATCGCCTTTAGCAGCCCTAAAGATCAGGTGTTAGTTTAGGTACAGGTATTATGTAGAACTAGAACAATCATGAAGTAACAGCAGTAGGTTTTGTGATGGGTTTTCTCATTATGCATCATGTGTTGACGCTACATTGCAATGTGGTCTAGTGAGGCCACCCATGGTGGAAAAATGGCTTTCACCTTATGATTGTTTAAGCTAGAGCAATTGTTGAATGTTGTTTTTTTTATCTCAGTCTCTAACTCTTTATAAAGGCCAATAGGTAATGTAAATCTTATTTTTAAGGTGACTGAATAATGTCCTACTGTTAAACCTGCTGCCTGGTTTTCTCCACTGATGACTAAACATTGTTTACCTGCATCATAAAATATGGTTCACAAGGTTGAGATGTTGAAATGGCAGCAGTATCTTTGCAACTGCCACGAACAGACTATAAATGTTGAGCTAATTAAAAATAATGAGCTGTGGTAGCTTGTCCAGCTATAGGGTTTGATTGCTTTTATCATAAATCTTTGTAACATTATTTCAACATTATAAGCTGTGTTTTAAGTTCACCATATTCTTTTTATGATCCAACCATATTCATGCATTTGCCTGTGGGTAATAAATTGTGGGCCTATCTAATCTTTTTTAATTTTTTGGGGACCTATAATAGGAACAGCATTAAAAGATGAATGAAAAACCGAAAGATCTTCAGACCTGCGATTCCTCGCTGACCACATGCTCCTTCACTTTGTTTACGTCAACTCAAAACACTTAATGTTGAGGAAATATTGTCTTGCTTATATATTGATAAAGTCAAGTGACCTAAAAAACTAGTCCTCCAACCTTAACACTTGCGCATCTTTAAAAATGGCAGCCTTTTTGGCATTGAGCACCAAAAAGGATGTTCACTGATTTGTTAATATATGTACCATGACTCATGTCCCATGACTTTTACACCAATATTACAGTTAGTTGTTCCACACTCGACCATCTCATGGCAAAGTTTTCTGTGTCTAAATACCAGGTGACTGTTTACTAGAGCTGCCACACTTTGCCCTGCAGTTGTTCTCAAGTGCCTGCACAAATTACCTAGCTATAATTTACAGATGTACAGTCTCAGTATGTGACCAAAAATACAGTCCCTTCTTACCACAATGTTTTTACAGCGTCGGCATATACATGCATGAGGTGTAGGACACGACGATTGGTCTTGGGTTTCTAGGTTTTCAATAGCCAATATGCACCCCCCCCCCCATTTTTTTATTAAGCGGGACAATATGAAAACAATTGTCATTATTGCTTTAGAGTAAATGATTATCGCGGTGGAGAAGCTGGGTAGACAGGATTTGTGTTGCATCTAACTGTAGTCTTAGTGCTTCATCTGGCATTAGTATGCCATATTTCCACATGATCAGTTTATATCTCTTTTGATTTGCTCAGGATGAATTATGTTCTTGCTATGTGTCTTGCAGTTAACTTAGCAAAGAAAAACAAACTCTTTGGGTGACTGAAGTAAAGAATGAAAGTGGAATCTGTGGATTCTCTTATTGCACTGCAGAAGAAAGACCACTGTAAAAACATTTTTGTATTTTATTGTACTTTATTCTGGGAACATTCAGCACAGTTTGAGTACTTCTTCATAAGATGGATATTTCTTTGTTCCTCTGGCTATATGATGATCATGAAACTCGGTTTAAACTATCAATTTACTGAGGCTGATTCCATAATGTGATCTGATAAACCTTAATATCGTTTGCAAGTCTTTCCTAGTGTTATGCAGCTCTGGTGCTTAGGGTTATTTTGTTTTAGATCCATTACTGTCTGGTTTTGGTCCCCAATACACTTGAATTAGAATAATTGTTAAAGAATATTCTGTTATTTGACAAAACCACTTACCCTGTTTTTTTAAAAAAAGGTTTCCACTGTTAACATGTCAGCGGTGATGTGAAACAGAACAACTGCTGTGGTGTTCTGTTCATATAAACCAAAAGGAAAAAGTACTAGTTGAAGTTTGGGTGACGTCAACACAAATGGATAATTGAGACGGAGTCACATTTTTGGCCCTAAATTACTTTTCCAGAAATTATCTGGCAATAAAGTGCACTACACCAAAGTTTTCTCATATTTATTTAAGCAAAATGTCAACTTGGGATCCCTTGTCATATTGATGGAGGAGGAGAAAATCTGAAAAATGGAAATAACCAGTGGAAAAGACTAGTGTTTGAATATTTAACAACTCAGGTACAAGATTTGTCAAGTTTTAATTTTGATAAAAATGAACGGTCAAATGAGACCTCTTTAACATCACCACTGTCACAGCTCGATTTGATAAAAATGACTTCGGTCTACATTTACTCAGTCCCTCTTCAGTCGTTGGTTGCATATGTACAACTCTACGCTCTAAGATGATTCACAGAATCGGTGTCGGCACCAACGTGGACATTTTTTAAGCTATAGAGATTGGATGAAATACAGGGGATCGCAACGTGATCTTTTCTTTACTGAACACTCTTGTGTCCTGTCCCTTGCAGAAATGCTGTACTTCACGGCTGAGCTCTGTAGTTCACTGTTCCGCTGCAGAAGTAAAAATTAGTGTGATTTGCCTTGGAATCAATCACCAAAGTTGGGAAAATAAGCTAAACTCTGAGACTGTCAAATGTCTTTCTCCTTTCGGGCCAAAGCTGACTGTTGCAGTCAACTATTATTGTCTAATGGCAGTAGGTTGTTTAAGATCTCATTAATTACTGTAGCATTAATTTTGTATTAAAAGATGTATTAATTTTAACTAATTTGTTATTTATAGATTTAAGGTGCTCTCTGTTGATAATATTGGACTATGATTGTGAAGGCAAATAAGTGTCTCTGTGGAACCTGGAGACTCCAGCAATTTATTTAAAATCTGTTAACTCTTAAACTTATTATTTTCGGACTTGGACCAAAACTTGTAGTTTTTTGGATTATGCAGCTCCTTAAAAGAAATTTGTCATATTTGGTTGAGTCCCGCTGTTTTGTTGAATAGAAGAACCTTTACACTTTAAGCACATAAACGTTTACACATACACATTTGTCCTCTGCATTTATGCGATAATCATACACTGATCATGTGATATTTGATCTTAAAAGTCAGTTTTAATGTCATATTATAGCTACACAATGAAGCTGATGCATGTCCATATTTGTTTCTTTTGATTAAATATTTTCTTTACAGTTTTTTGCCCCCCCACCTTCCAGTGCATGAGAGATCCATGTGAACTGTCAGTTTCATTACTAGAAAAGATGTAATCTGTAATTCTTGTCAGTCATGAAATAAGAAAGTGTTATTTGCACAATGTTCATACCTCAAGTGCTAAACTTAATTGGGTGCAAAGAATACACTGGAGTAGTACGTTCATGATGAGCCACGACAATTATGTTTTATGCTCCACACGTTGCTTGTTATGATTCTGGATCAGTGGAGCAGCCTATATTGAGTGATGACTTCTTTCTGATTAGATGCAAAATGCAAATGGGAGGCGCCAGCACAGCTATGAAGTATATTAGAACGTGATGCACATGTCTAAAATAAATCTAACGTAGTATCCAAACGTGTATGTTGTTGTAACTAATGCATTCCCAGAGGTAGCTTTTTACATAGACAAACAAATGAATGTGATTTATCGACCTTTCAGATTTATCTGTTTCTGCCACATAACTATGTTCTTGTAATATTACAGTAAGGCTGTAACTGACAGTCACCGCTGTCGTGCTCCACTGGGAAATGTTTCTGTGGCAAACGCCTGATGTGTATGAGGCAGTTACACCCTCTCTGAACACTGATTAGTTGGCTCTAGGCTTATGCTGTATGAATAATGCTCTTTGTGTCAGTAGTTCTTCCAGTAGAGTAATAAGTTTGTCAGCGAGGGTGTGCTAAGGCCAAAGTTCAAAAGGTCAAAAGTGTAACAGTGTTTAACTATTTTATGCATACTTGTAAGAAATTATCATGAAGAACATTTAAAGCTGTTAAAAATGTGAGAAAATAGTGAGAGAATGCAATTATTAAATGTATTAAACTGGAAAAGGGTCCTTACAGTGAGTGACTATACATAGCCTTTCCATAAGGGATGTTTATTCAATTCCTTGAGCCAGTTTCCAGAATATGAACTTTTTATACACTATGATACTGGGTTTGTTTTCTAATTACTAACACATACGACCGTTGGATGGGCATAACTTTTATTGCTCAGATAGTTGTGTGTAGATGTTATCAACTCCAATAACCTCTCGTCTAATGCCTCATATAGTCCTCTCATCTGCTGGGCTGCCTTTGAAGGGCTGTAGAGGGCAATACTAAGTTTGTTGTCCTGATGAGTCAGTGAACATTTAAGGGTAAGGCCACAGTTCTACATAGTCCACTTTAGAAAAGCAGTAGTTGCTGTAGCAATGTTCCTCGCATAAATGATGGAAAATACAACTTTTGGGTTCTCTATAGTTGGACTAATAAACAGAAAAAACTCGACAAAACATGGACCATACCTTTCAAAGTGGATCATTTTAATGCTGGAAATTTTTAGTCCCTCTCTCTTCCTCTCCTTTATACCTTTAGCAAAAAAAAAAAAAACTCCTTTTCTTTTTTTTTTTGTCAGACACAGGAATGTTAATACTTTCATGACTTTGCTGAAGCAGATGGAAAATCTTAATAGGAAAAAAGAAAAATGAATTGATATTCTTCATTTTTCTGTCACTGTAGAGAGCATGGAAAGGATGTGGCATTCATCTGAAAAGTTTTGATATGACAAGGATCAAATTATGCACAGATGCACCAAGCAATCTGTTTGCTTTCTGAGAATAATCTGAACAAACCCAAAACATAAATATGTATTATAATAAACACTGCACTTGGATTACTCTATTCTATTTTTATCTTTTAATGCAGTTTGAGTAATGTAATTGTTGTGCCCATCTTAAAGACAGTACAGCTGGAAGAATTACATTAAGTGCAGGAGAAATCCAATAGTTGGAAGCGCTGGCACAACATTATCAATTCGGAGTTGCTGAAAAGTCTGTCACTCACATGTGCACATATAGATATCGTGCTGCCAGAGTCACAATTGAAGGAAACACTCCACTCAACATGGAAATTGTCCTTTCATCTTTTAGGAGGGAATCACTTGGAGGAAGTTGAGAAGCAACTAATCAGCAATGAAGGAGTGAGTTCTGATATAGCATCAACTTCAGGAAAACTTTTCACTTTGCTTACTCTGAACCCAAACAATATTATTTCTTACATGTTGATAGGGGCTCCAAAGGAGAGAGTGAGTTTGGTTAAATATCTACACCCATCAGCTCCTTCATTATTTATGTTCACTGTCGAACTGCGTGTCCCCCATCATTCCCTATAAGGCATTTGTGGTACAAATTGCTAAGAAAAGAGCTCCTTCCTGCTGCGGTACGTGAATGATGCAGTCTGTGTTACAGCGCCATTGGGTCAGAGCTAAGCTATTCTCCCTGCGTGTGATAACTTACAAACTCCATGCGGTGGAATGGCGTGTGAAATATGGACACCACCCCCGCCACGTTTCAACTCAGCAGCCAGTCAATTGACCTCAAAGACCACTTAAGATCTGAGTGTGTAATATTTCATCTGATCGAATTTGCATTAAAGTACCTCTTTTCTGCCCACCTCTTCATTTGTCTGAATCAAACCACCAGAACGAAGCTCTTGACTTTGTCTTTTGCCCTGGCTGGACCAAACCTTGAGTAATAACACTGATTTACATGGTTGTCCTAATTCTGGTTTTTGCTTTATTCTTTCCTCCCGCGCATTTTGGGTTGGTGTGGATTCAAAACAGGTATAAAAAAATAAAATAAGCACTGCATCAAGAATAATCTTTATAAAATTTGCTAAGATGTCAACATCTTCCTACATTTGGAGTCTTCACTTGAATGTCTTTTATATTTGATATCTAACTGTTAATGTCTGATTGCAAGGGAAATATCAGGAGGCAGCATGTAATTGGATGTTGGGGAGAAAAGAGAGCGTAGACTAAAGGGATTTGCGAACATTCATAGTAACTGGAATAAGATGATGGAGACTTAAAAGGCAAACAATTGTATCTGTTGTGGGTGGGTGTTACTGCTGCCTCTGTGAAAAACCACTTCCAGCCCAAGTGAAGTGAAATGAAACGAAACACACGGTAAATGATATGCATAGTTTAGCCTCTTACATGGGACATCTGAGAGCCCATTGGCTAAACGAAATCTAATTAGTTTTGAAGTAAACCACATTATTGCCTCATTAGCGTTAATTGACCTCTTGGAGACCTGTTACTGGAAAACTGAGGAGGGTGCCTGTATACAGACAAAAACATTAAGAGGTTATGTTGAGAAGACTCTGAGGAAGTGAATGGAAAGCGCATTAGAAAAAGGCATTACTTCATTCAACACACACATTCACCCTTAAGGAGGATTCTCATTCTTTCTATTTCAACTGAGACCACCAAGGATCTGATATAGTAGCTAATAAATACAGTACGAAACCAAGACCCGATATCAAAGGGTAGCTGGAGAAGGTAATTTTCGTTTTCTTCAGATGTGTGTTGCCTCAGGCGTGCCTTTGAATCCAGCTCATTTTTAGCCAAAGATGAATCAGGGGATTTTGCTAAGGTGTGACGGTGTCATCTGACAAAGCCATTTTTAGATTATCGTTACCAGTTGCATGGTGTTTTAGGTCAAATGATGGCTGCAGAGCAGTTCAAGTCAGGGTCGCAGGCAACTCCAAAAGAGTGCCATCCTGTCAGAAAACAAATCAAACAATACCATTTGTTACAAATGCAGAGGGGCTATGTAGCAGAATCCCATAAAAGATATCCAACTCATAAAGGCAAAGAAGGAGGAATCCCCTTAAAACATCACACATCAATGGGCATCCATAGCTTGAGGCTCACTCCCATCTTGCCTCATTAAATCCTCATACAGCCTTCATCAAAACACATCTTTCATGTCAGTCCTGCACAGAGACCAAACTGCACCACTACCAATAAGCTTTCGTTCTGTGGTCTGCATGCTGGGGATGGACACTTGCTGGTAACGCAGTGGGAGAAACAGTTTATTTTTGTTTTCTTCACACAAACAAAATGGATCCTTGAAGATGTATAGGACCTTCAAAGTTAATCTTCCAGCAACAGCTGGTGCCGATGTGGCCGTCCACTGAAGTATCAGCTGTGTGAATAAAGTTGAAATATGATAGTTTGGAAAAGGAAAAAACAGGACACATACAAAAGGAAGCTTCATATTGCGTGGGTTTATCAAGAGATATCAGTCTCGTGGGGCATGTCTAGATAGCCCCCACCCCCCAACGTTCTCTATTACCAATGCTCTGCTCAGGTCTGTGTATTTTATGTTATTTTAACTTATGTGTACTGTGGGGTGGGTCTTGAATTACCCCCCCCCCAGGTTCTGTTTCTTTCCCCCCTTTTTATAGAGGTTGTATATTGCATATTTTGTCAAACTGTTGAAGGATGCTTTTAAAATGGTAGGAGGAAAGAGCTTATATATACAGATGTAGAGTGTGACCCAAGAACCATGATCTAATCCAATTTGTGACTTTTGTGAGCCGTTGCACCCGTCCTGTTGACTGAGCTGGGTATAAAAGTGCAGAGCTTAAAGTAGGTAGTAAAACATGGCTGACAGTGCTTCAGTGAATGATAGAAGAATATTGTGTGACTGGGGAAAAGATGGGTAAGTACACAATTGTTGGGGGGAAATTAAGAGGCTGTGTGCTGGGTTGATTTCTGACAAAGCACAGGAGGATTGGCTTGTTATCAAGATGGAAAATGTTACAAAACCCCGGTGCAACCACCTTACAGCCTCTGTTACAAATGGATATTAATGTTTTAATGGCTGTTTTTTATATCAACTGGCATTTGTAGGACATCATAGTGTGGTATATAATTTTCAGCTAATTCATTTTTATTATAAGTTGTGTTACAGAGTTATGCACACATTTTTTGTACAATCATTTTAATGTATTATCATCAATTTCTTCAGGCCCTCAATTTCTTCAGTTTTTTCTTTACGTGAGAGACCTCAGGAGTTCACCATGACTTTGGTCCTTCATTTATAACACACAAAACTGTTTCACCTCTACCTGCTACTTGAAGGTCCTACACACCGTTTTCAAGGGCCTTTTCTAGCTTTTGTCACTTGTTTCCAGCTAGTCTCACAGCCGGATCGGTTAGGTGACTGTTGCCCTCGCATCGAAGCGGCAACAGCAGAAGCTGTTATTGAATACAAATATAACCATACTTTTTTACAATGTGATTGAAAAAGATACATTTGGATCTGGGTCATAATAGATGTTTCTTGGAGCTTATAGACTAGCAGAAACTAATTTAATATGAAAGTGACCCTAAAGCATAAAAGTTAAATTTTCTCTCTGTCTTAATACTACGGAAGGCTTTAAATTGTCTGCAACAATGCCCAACTGGGCGAGATTACTTAATTGTGAAAAATGTATATATTTCATACCTCTTAAATCTTATGAAAAAACAATATTTATATACTATCATGAATTTAAAGAGGAAAGATTTCTTTAATATCTCCTTCAGTTGTCATTCTTTGTTAAAACTCTTTAGCCCAATGAGCCACTCATTTCTCATCCCCCTGCTTATCTTCCTCCTGATATAAGCTTTTTGAATGCGATGGCAGAGGGACCCTCTAACTTTTCCAGCATTTTTATAATCCACTTCATTCTCGTAATAAAGTAATACCCACTTACGCAATAGAGGCTAACTTATACGGAACATTTATAGTGTTTCAGTTTGGTTCTTAAAAACCTGGCTTCAGAGAGGCTTTCTGTATTACAGTAGATCAAATAATTGCCAATCTCACCAGCCAAAAAATGTCTATCTGTAATGCATTTGCATGTTTAAAAGCTAGATTGTTGTCCTGCAACATTTACTAATGTTCTGTGTATTCTTCAAATACTTAAACAAAGATGACTTTTTTTGCACGTGTATAATGTAAAACGAAAACATTTATAACCCTACACATTTGTCATTTTCAGATACAGTAACATTTGTTTGTCGTGTTATCACATCTTGGACAGAATTGTTTTCAAATCACAATCTTAACTTAAAATGTTTTTTTTAAGGAAACGAATGCTAAATGCAGTAAATAATTGTAATGAGAGAAACTAATGAAAACAGTTGACTCATTCCATTGTAGAGTTGCAGCTGGTAGTTGATTGATTTGTCTAATCAATAATTGGTACCTATATTGATCATTGCATTAATCCGTTTTCTTAACGGCTTATCTTGTTCAGAGTAATGGGGGGGGGGGCGGAAGGCAGTAGACGGCAAGTGGGTTTAAACTTTAAACCCACCTTTAAACACCTTAATGTCTAGGTGTAAGGTGGCAGCACTGAACACTCCACCACCATGCTGCCCTGATTTATTTTCTAAATGTTTGCAATTGAGTTTCTCGAATATGGTGATTTGATTATTATTATTTTTGTTGGTAAAGTCCAAATTAGCTTTAGTCCACCTCCTGGTGGCACATTCAGTTCTCATTTCAACACCTCAGCTCTTTTTTATTTTATATACAAATATATTATTTCTGAAACAGGCTTAATTTTTTTCCCTTGTCCTGTTAGTGGGAGCTATGGTTTGATAAGTGTCACATTAAATAAGCTTCCAAATTTTTTTTCCTTCTTCTTTCCAGTGGTCAGTTGACTAACCTGGTCTTTGTTAAACTGGTTGCAAGTAATTTCAGTGGGCATAATTACCTTTGATCATGCCATGGGAGCGGAAGATGCTGATTAGTCTTAGGCCTTTAAAGTCAACTACAGTGTATCACTGAGATTCAAAGAAACCAACCAATTGAATATTTTTAGTTTAAGATTTTAATCAAGCAAGTCTATTAAAATAGTTGTCTGATTGGGTTTCTAATACAACTGGTGGTGTATGCATTTCGGCTTATTCATTTAATTTGTAATTTTAGTTAAAGTAATATTGTTTTTTTTTGTTTTTTTTGCAGCAGGAGAACACTGCCAGTAGTTGTAAGAATTTTGGGGTCTGTGCTTCGACCCCTGTGTTTTTAGATTCATATTAAGCCCTTTTGTGGCTGAAGCTACAATGAGCTGAGCTAAAGAGACATGAGTACACACCCACAAACCATCCTTTTATCCCTCTTTATCATTGCAGGACACTATGTGAAACCCCCAGATAAAAAGAATGTTATGTGCCGAGCTTGCGTGGACACAGTTTGCTTCTTTAGCTGCTGCTGTGATTATTTACAACGTAAGATTTTTATGGGGGGTCATTGATCAGGTCATAAATCATAATAAAACACATTTTCCTACTGTTAATAATTGCTACACTGCTACACACATTATGCGAAAACCATGAGGTTGATAATATTTAGTATATTTAAGCTGACCCAGACATCATTTGGGTTATTTTTTTATTTTCTTTGGGTGTTTTTGTCCCTATAAGGCAAATTAATAGAGCAAAAAAACAAGAAACACAGGAGAGAGAGGTGGGGGTTTTTCTTGGGTGTCTCTTAGAAGATCCCTGGTTAAAATCTATTTAGTTTAAATAGAACCTGGAAGCACCAACAACATGTACTTTCAGTAGTTGCTTCCCTTTGAATCAGTGTTTTTTTTGTGTGTGCATGTTGGAAATGCATAGTATAACATATCTGGTCAGTATTACTTTATTTAACTATGTAATTTGAATTCTTAAATATTTGTGATTCCACAGTATATTATTAAACACCTGTTGCAAAATGAGAATTGTCAGATCCCCTGATAAGCTAAAATAGATTAGCAGGCATAACACTAATGGATGTTGTTGTATGCAGCATCAATTAATTTCATGCTGTGCTCGCTCTTAACAATGACTGATCTTCCATCTTAGCTTTTATTGTTCCTGAAAAGACCCAAGTTGTATTGTTCCATGAAAATAAGTCAATACCCATTTTAGTTGGTGAACAGTGTGACTCAAGGAGGTGTGCTCAGTAATTCAAGATAAGTAATACATTTTCGACAAAAAGGATAAATATAGTTTTTACTTCTTTTGTCTGACATTAAGTGTCTTGTGTGCCGTACTATAGCTGACGTAAAAGACCTCTTTATGCTTTAACTGTTGAGCCATCAATAAAAGCATCTTCTGAATGAAAGGAAAACTGGCCCTAATGGATGCCCTTAATGCTATCCTCTAAGCCTGAGAGTGACAATGGTAGCATCGTTTCTTCTTCGTTTTTTAAATATTCTGATTGAAAAGAAAATGGCATTTTGTCTCTTCAGACATCGGTCATCAGTTAGTCAAACTTTTCAGCTGTCACATGCTGTATACGCCTATTTTTTTATGCTACATTAAAGGTAGATTAAATGTATTTGGATATGCAACAGTGTAAATGAAATATGTTATTGGATGAAAAGTAACATCTATGTACAGTGATTTCTTGATTCAGTTTTATGTAATTGCCTTTAGGTCCCAATACAGTGCTTAGGTCTTTCTATGTGGCAGGGCACTAAGTAGAGTACAAATCACAGTGTAATTTCTTCAAGTACCCATCTAATGTTCATCAGGCTTGGTAACCACTGACACAGTCAAGAAATATGACGGAGCCTCATGATACAGTCTTACTAATAACAAAACACAAATCCAATACTGTAGCGTGCACAATATTGTAGTTCAAAGATGAAATACTACTAAATATTCAAAAGCGCCATGTTTTAGAGGCATTATCTTTCTAAGTGTTGTGGTTTTGCTACTTGTTACCTGCTCTTACACTAAATGAAGCAATCAAAAATCTGCAGGAAATTTTTTTCTTTTATACTGAAGGTGTCTTAGTAAGCTTTTCTAACTAAACGTGCTTGGTATATTCATAATGCTCACAGAAATTCAGGCTTTTCAAAGCAACTCGTATTTGTGTGCTTACTTCTTCCCAGACAAATTGTTTGGAAAACACCCCAAGCTCCTTTCAAATGCCGTACTTTTACATTTTGACATTGTGCCTCATCTACACACAAGGCAAGGGCATTGTTACAATAGAAACCACCTTCAGCATCAGGCCAGGTCGATAATATTTCTGAAAAACCATTATGGTTGTGTATTCCCCAGGGAAGGTCTTATAGTGGAGAACAGAAGCAGTGGAATGATGGTATCAAGTGATCTAATCACTTCTGGTGCAAAACTAGATAGTAAAAAGTGATTTCTTGTTCTTTTCTGTGTCAGTATGCTGGATACACGATGGATCGGAGATAGCAATAATTAATTTTTTGGCAGTCGAAAGTCATAATTTTTTTCAGAACATTGTTCGTTAAGAGGGCTGTAATTTCTGTATCTTTGCACGGATTGATCTGCACGGTTCTATGCACACACGGTACACTGCACAGTTTTTGAGGAAGTAATCAAATGCTACTTATCTTCATCCTCATTATAAAGAGATATAACAGTCACATATGGTTTTGGTAGACAATGGCCACAGATGGGCGATTAATTGAAGTGTTCTGGAGACCATGCTGTTTTTCTTCTAACTGATCTGGAGCTTGAGCCCCCAGTGTAAAATGAGGACTGTAATCACAGATCCTTCAGAGCTACTCAAATGTGGTCATGCAGCCCACTTTTAGAAAATGGTGATGCTCTAAAACATCAGATTTAAATCAGATCTGCATATATCACTTAACGAAGCTCTGTCTGTAGTTCTTCTGTGACTTTAATATATTCATATAGCTTCAAAGATGCTATGAAAGTGTCTTAAAAGATTTAAGGTCCATTACCTTAGATGTAGCTGGCTGTGTTCTTAATGAATCACTTTGCTTCATAGCATCCCTTCCATGCTAATGAAAATGGAGTGCAGAGATAGCTGTGCCAGGTATCATAAAATGCAGCTTTTTTAGCCTGCATTTTGAGAGGTATTAATGGCTTTGTGAATCTTTGGATGATTAGCCCTAGCTGAGATGGAAAGCAAGCATTAATCATATGTTTTGATCATGTGGATTTGTAGAGAATCTCAGCGCTTCGCTCAGAAGCCTGTGGAGGTCACTAATTGAAGTGGGTGGGGGGTCTACAAAAAGTGTGATCTTCTAACCTGGATTCAAGAGATGTGTTGACGAGACCCTAAATATATACCTTTTTAAACATGTGTTGGAGAGCAGATGTATAAGCCTTATACTAACGATGTCAGTTTGGAGCTGATTAACATGTTATTATATCCACACCAAATTCAACACAAGAATCTTAAGGTTTTTCTTGGGATCTCATCAAAGGCAATGATTTAGTTGGGCATATTCAATATCACATAAAGGAAAGACTACTTGTGATGGCTACTGCATGTACATCCATTGGGATTAATGTTCCTCAACTAATGTAAGTGCAGAATTAACAACCTCCCTGTCTCAGAGAGACTTTGCAGCATAAGATGGGAAAAGTACAAACCTCTGTGTTGCTAGGATTCTGACATTAAAACAGAGAGGCATTTTTCTCTGTATTCTTGTCATTCATGACTTGCTCTGGTAGTCCTCCTTGGAAACTAAAAGGAGAAGGCAGTGAAGACAGCCACAGCAAAAGAAATAGATCCTAAGGAACTTAGAATAAATGACAAAAGGCACGTAATGGTAAAATTATGCGCCCCAGTACCCCTACTGTAGGAATTATGTCCATATTGCATGATTCAGTTCTTTCAGTTTTTTGGCTCAGCGCCAGTGCATCATATGCACTGTGTAAGGCTGTGGAGGTCAGGGTAGTCAATCTTCGTCTAGCTTTATTACAGCGCAGGTACTGCTGAAGAAATTGTTGTTAAGGCTTATTAACACTTTACGGCTATGCCAGCCAATACCAAACAGTAACACCATCGGCCTTCAGGGTTGTTGAGGTACAGAGGGTGGGAGCCCGACATCGTCCTCTGGTCCATCACGTAACAATGCAATGATGTCCTCCCTACTGTGTATTTGCAGCACACCAACCTTCTTGCCTTTGCATTGTGTTTTGGGTTCTGTACACACTCTTTCACTTCTCTGACTAGATGGGTTCCATCTTCTTGGCATTTGGCATCCAACCAGCAGGACCAGTGGCAACTTGTAGACAATTTTAACCATTTGGTGTTTTATTTGCTAGTTGCAGTGTTTTAATTTTTACTTTACTGTAGAGCCAAATCACAACTAAGATGCTCTCAAAGCACCTCACATTGTAAGGTCAGACACCAACGTTTTTTTTGGTTGGTAATTCTGATTGACAGTGAATATTGTTTCATTCCATGCCCATATATGCTGTAGATTTTTGTTGACTGATAAAATGGTATAACTGCTGTGGAGAGAAGGGCCCTTTTTGAATATTTTACTATACTGGATTTGTGATTTATCTGTTATTTATATGTGCTATTGAATTTATTTTGTTATTGCTTTAGATTTTCACCTCTGCTCTTTTCCTTATTATCCAGTCAAGCTAAGCAATGTGGCTAGGTTACCTACCACAGTTCAAACATTGCAGTCAAAGATCTTCTATCAGCTGTAATGAGAAGATTTTAATTGAGGGGGCAGTTAAGACCATAAAAGCAGTTGGAGGCATGGCACATGCCTGGAAGACGGTGACCTTGAATAACCTTTATAAAGTTCTTCAGAATGAAATGGGCTAATACTGTATGGATTAATTCCTTTCTGTATGAAATACCAATTAAATTAGGAATTAACTTCACTTCTTGCTCCGACTGATTATCAGCAAGTTTTTGGTCCTTTGATTGGTTTCAGCAGCTCCCCCGTAACAACAATAAATGAGTATCATCTAGTTCACTGGCAAATAATTAAGGATTATCCAGCAAGACTGTGTTAATTATGTCTATAGTGACAACAGGATCAGCCTGATGTGGGATTCAGTTGTGTCTGTAATGACCAGTGGTGTTCGATAGAGAGTGAAGGACAGTTGCATCAATTATCAGCCTATTGTAAATATGTCAGTGGTCATAGTGCAGTGCATAATTATTTGTGGTTATTTGGTTGATATGATGCATACAAAAACCCAAATCCCTACTTTTCAGATTTCACATAAGTGTGAGCAGTCATTATTACCCATGAATGAATATTGAATCGTGAATAATATCCACTCCTTGTCCCACCCACTGTGAGCCATCTCTGCTGATTTGCATGGAAATTTTTTGTTGTTAATGCTAGGATAGAAACTTCAGTTATGCCTCTGATATGTATATTGAGACTGTTACTAAGAGACCTGTACACAAGTTTTGTTGCTGTCAAGATTGAGGGGAAGACCGTTTCTCTAATTTCAGCCGCAATTCCAAGAAAAAGCTTTTGTCTTGAAACCATGAGAGTGAGCAAAATGAATAATTGATGGCATGAGATGGATGGATTTCCTGCTGTGGAAAGCTGGTCCAATTGTTTGTTGTATTACGTGAAATGAGAGGTCCACTGTGCATTATCTGCCCCATCGTTAAGGTCTGTTTTTTTTTTTTTTTTAAGAGCTGCCAACTTTATCTCCCGATGCCCATGTTTCTTTTGCACTTTGTTCTCTTTCCTTTGCCTTAACGATACGACATACACACAGCTCTTTTGAAAAACACAAAATTTGTCATTGACGTTTTTATTTCATAGTTCTGGAGCGGTGGAAAATTGCTTTGAAGTGCAGTCAAAGTAGTGCTAGATTTCTGAGGTTAACATTGATGGGTATGCACAATCACCAACTTTCTTTTTCAATTGTGCATCCCTAACTTTAAAAATCTCTACACCCCATGTACCTCACAGTGGGTAGCTTGATATTAAGGACTAAACAGAGTCTGCAGTGTGGTGTGAAATAATGAGTGTAACTGACTGTAAACATAGCACTGTATGAACACTGTGACAAACACAAGTTGAAACAACAAAATTTTTGCAAACCAAGAAGAGTCACAACAATTTCTATATATAGCTCAAAATGAATGTGTCTTCTATAAGATCTACGTACCTACACATTACAAAATATTCAAAATAATTAGGTTGCACATGAAATGGAATCCCTCATTGATAGCCATTGCTGTCCCATGTTTACCTATTTACCTGACATGAAACACTAACTGTAGCATACATGGCGCACATGCAACTTTATCAAGATTACAGTTTTGCAATCTAGTGACCTGACTTGGAATGTGTACTCTGTGCCATCCTTTACCACATCAAATTATTCACTTGTTTCATCTTAGCTCTAATTTCAGTTTAAATCCCTGAAAGTGATTTATCCCCATTCCCCATCCTACCCTGAGCAAGACACTCTAGCTCCCTGGGCGCCAGCTATGGCAGCCCACTGCTGCCTCCAGAGGGATGTGTTAAATGCAGATGTCAAATTTCACTGATACTTGTATGTGCAAGTACTGTAATGTTAACAACAATTATAATGTTTAAGTCCAGGATAACATGTGACGAAGTACCAAATTCATAAACTCCAGCTTGTCCCTCTTCTATTAATTAAATTAAAGTCACAGTGCTAACCAGAAGAAAATATAATTCAGGTCTGTATGCCCAGTTTGTCCTCTGCAGCCACTAAGATGGCGACAGGAAATTACACTCGCTTTCATCAACATTTGGGAGCAGTGTTTTAGTGACTTTTTGAGGGGGGGGGGTGTAAACATGAAATGCTTTCAGAAAAGTATAGCTATCTATAAACATGTATTTAAATATTGTAGAAATTGTCATACAGTACTAAAGTAGACAAATATTTCTTTAAAAGAACATGAGATCTAGAAGAGTCTAGAGCCAATGGGCATTTGGGAAATACCTTGAGAATGTGGGTGTTGAGTTTTGACATGAGTAACTCTTCAGGTGAGCAGCTTTGCTCTGTAGATCAATATTACGCCCTTCATTCATGGCTGCACAACAACAGCACAATAGCTAAACAAACAGAAGGACCCTTTGCTGGAACCTGTTGGATTTGGGCTCATCCCTTAGCTCCTTTAGCTATGAGTGAGCTGAAGTGTATCACAACACAGAGAGGGCGTGAGCGTTTAAGTGCCACCAGGCCCCTCCAGTGATATGCCACATAGAAACTTTTGCACCTCTAACACAGCATGGTACTGCAGCTATTTCAGAGCAGGCCATTGAACCCAGGTCATTGAGAGGTGAAAGAATAAGTGTGAGTGTGTGAAAACTGGTGAGGAGACTGTTATTGGCAAGGAGAAGTCATTTTACACTTTTATAACCACACTGAATAATAAATGAAAGGCAACTGCAAAAGTGTCTGGAGCACAGCACAGCTTCGTTCTCAGCATGTTGTTCAGTGACTGTCGATGGGAGGAAAACAGGGAAACCTGTTTCTGTTGAAAACCGTAGAAGCCTTTGGGTCAGCAAAACAACTTATTCTCCATTTTTCTCTCTGAACATTTTTTACTGCTCCAGACTCAGCTACCGTATTTGACGAAGACAGCGAAAAAGCCGCTGTCATTAAAAAAATGCTGAGGTCAGTAATCACAGTGGATTCTTCTTTTTGATCTGAAACCTTAGTATGAAATTTAACCAGCCCCTGCAAGAGTAATTACCCAGTGAGAGAGCCTTTTATGGCCAAGTTTTATCACAGGGGAGAGGTGCTACCTGCAATTCTTTTATTTCACAAGCACGGAATTATTGGGAAAAAGAGACTGTTGATCATATTCTGCACCACTTATTCAGTCATGGCCAATCCAAAAGAAGATCTGAGAAGCCCTGTGGAAATTGGAGATAGTTATCAGTCCTCTCAGCACAACAGGATACAGAGGCACTGAGTGATTTTTGTCTGCTTGGATGTCATCCATGGGGGAATTGGCAGAGAGGTTTAGCAAATACAAAATAGGTGGTCATTTACTGTATTATATGAATTTAGGTGGCTTTCTGCAGTGAGGTGGTGAGTGTGTCGTTTATGGATACCCCTGCTCTGATGCCAGTGTGCTTGGAAAGCATTTATTTTATCAGGTTGTCAACAGTCCTCTACAAGGTCATGTTGTTTTTTGACAAATCTATGGTATTCAGAGCCATTACTAGTCACCTTGAGCCAATTTTTGAAGCTGATAGGTTTATTAGCAAGGCAATATTATACATCAACATTGAACTCTTGAAGATGTGTATATATCTTTTTGTAAATATATTGTAAATACATTTGACAAAACAATCCCAACTTAAACTTCTTAACTCGCTTTCAACCACATTACTTATTTTAGAGTTGCATTTTCAGAATAAAATGGTCAAGTTCAAAAGTCCAATAAGGGATGACTATTGGCTAGTCAACAAGTCCATCTCCATGGCAACTGAGCAAAATCAAGATGTCGGTGATATAGCAAAGAAGTTGAAAGCTCTGAGGCAAGCGTTTAAATTGCCTTTTTTTTTCTCTCTTAAATAGAAAAATCGTCAAGGTAAATAAATGAAAATGCAATTTACTAATCTTTGTTTTTAATTTTACATTAAAATATCCTTTCATTGATGTATTCTTTAACTTGTGTAATAAAAATGTATGTTTATAAAACATTAAAACAAATGCTGTTTTAGTGTTATAACCGTACATTATTTTTTTCAAATGTTATGCAGCACTCTGGACCAATATGCATTTTGAGTAATGTTCATTTCACTTCATTGTTTAGGGTTTCCACCTTAATATTTGTGTTTTATACTCTCACACTTTAATGACAGTATCAAATCCAAAAGCATAGAACTAAGTTTTTGTATTTTGCAGTTCAGTGACGGTCTTAAAATATTTAATAAGATGCCTCATTGTTTCCTGCTGAAAGTGGAGAGGTTAACAGTGATGATGCTAATCATACCCCTGCACTGATAATTGCCCAATATTATCATATTCTGTGCCCCCATTAGATCGATACTCATTTCCCTTCCCAGAAGGAAACCAGCAGTTCAGATATCCCACCAACAGCAGTAAAAAATATTACTCTGCCTGTAGCTGTATAACTGAAGTAATTTAAAGTCTTTAAAAAGTTTAAACTTGGAAATATTTAATTAAAACCATCCATTAACTTATGGCCCATGGCTCCAGAAAATGGGATCCAGTGCACAAATGGCAAAGCTATAATTCAATCTTTAAAAGGGAGCTCTGTCAATAGGCATCAGGTAAGGTCAGGTACTTCAAAATCTCTGTCTGCGTCTTCCAGCTGAGTTATGATCTCTCAATTATGTTACAACATAAAAATTTTTGCCTAGGATGGGTGTGTAATTGAGTTGAATTGACTAAAGGAGAATAAAGGATTCATTTTACCATTTAATCCTCTGTCACACAGTGGGGGGCTGGGGGTGGGGTCATTCAAATGTAAGTAGAGAGCTGGAGAAAGCCAAAGATTTTTTTATAGGCTGTATGCTGAACTCTGCAGATTAGAATATGAAAATTTCCAGTGGTATCTGAAAGCTGAGCAGGGTTCACACGTACCTAAAATAATTTTGTATATTTTTTTGACAATATGTAGATGTGCGCTATAAGGAGCGAATTAACTTCCATTTTTTAACAAAGGTATTTAGGTAGGTAGAGTTAGGGATGTCCCAATACTGGAATTTCAAAGTTGAATACAATAACTTGGAAAATATCTAATCCCATTTCCTAGACCAAAAACAGAAAAAAACCCCACTTTATTGTATTGATGAATTGGAATCCTAAGAATACACAAGGATCTAGTCTATGTATATACTCTGCAACTGTCCTTTCAGTTTTCGTTTGTTGTTCAAATACAGCTTGTAAGGCATGCTGTGAGTGGTGTTGCAATTGCAGGTTGATTCTCCTATTCTCATACATGTGAGATAGTAAAGTCACATTTATTTAAATGTTGGAAAAATAGTTTATCTTGACCAACAATGGAGAACAGATTGGTCAACTGGGCATGTTTAGAACTTCTTCAAACTTCTTTCGAACTGCAGTTTGATTGACTGAAAGTGCCGCTGCCTTCCATGACACCCATGGAACACAATCTGCACAGGAAGCAAAGCCACATGAGAGCATGTTTACTGAGACATATCTGTGACTCACCTAAAGGAAAGCAGTTTAACTCTGGTCCAACAGTTGCTAGATTTGTCACTAATCACATTTTTAGGAAAAAAGGGAAGAAAAATGGCTAAAGGGGTTTTAAGAGCCACTGCATCCAGCAAGAAAGATGCCAAAGACATATTCATTAGCTGCATATACATGAGCCTCAGTAGACCACTAATAATCAGAATAAGAGCTCAATCAGAATAAAAATGCATCATGCAACCATGTCCAATTTCTGCCATGTAAACACTTCATTTGATCATTTCTCTCTTGTGGAATAAATGTATTCTAACTATGCTTGTTTGCCCCATGTGGGGGTGATGTGACCGTTTTTATCTTCAAAGAGTTTTTATTCTTGATGAACTATAAAGGTCATCTTGCACTCTCCTCCCATTTAAAATATGCAGTAGCACTATGTGCTTCTGAGATTGCTGCTTAATGAGAAAGATGAGCAGAAACACAAACCTTGTTACCATGACACGATGTATGTCCATCTTAGTCATCTTCTAAACAGCCGTGTTGGAATCTCTGCTAAGTACCACCAAGTTTGTACTTCACATTCAACCAGAACTCAGCTACACTAGAGAGGAAAGGTCAGAAACGCTCAACTTTATGCAAACATGCTCTAACGCAGGTCAGCTGCAGCTGGCTGTGAGTTCACTATCCAACATGATGGAATTATAAACCAGACAGAGGAAAAGATGATGGCAGAAGTATGTTAACCGACTACCAACAAAGTGGGTTGAACATGTAATAAGGAAAGTAACAAACAAAAATAATGACTTTAAAAAACAATACGCTGGGCTTTGTGTGTGTGTGTGTGTGTGTGAGTGAGGTTTAGGCTTGGAAAGTAACTTTGATTAAGTTAAAAGAAATAAACGTGATGCTCGATGCTGTACAACATATAGAGATATTTTCTCAGAACAAAACGTGTCTGGAAATATTTTATCGACGTATTGTCATTTTTTCTTTTTTGACTTGCCATTAATGTTGACAAATGCATACTCTCTCCATTATGTTAATATAAAGCATGTTATGTCCTCCACAAAACACGTATTTGTCCTTGCAGTTTAGTTGTATAGAATGTAATTTTCAGGAGATGGGATTGGCACTGAATATTAAAAGCTTAATTTTAGTCCAAGTGTAATAGACCTTTTGGTAAAAGAAGAAAAAATTAAAGCCATAGTGTGTTCATTATATGTAGAAGACCTCGAGTTTTTGAAGATGTTTTAAATGTCACTGAAGACATCCTCTTAAAACACTGTAAAAGACTTGACATCTATTAACCAAGACTGTGCGAATAAGAAATGCAAGCTTTTACTCCTAATTTACTTAATTACCAACCAGTGCTTTCTACAATGCTCGAACCACATAGGGTAATTCAGCTTGTGTAACATCTAAGTTCTCTTGTTTAGTTTTTTTCATTTTTCTAGTGTCTCCCAGTAAAAACAAACCCCCTTGCTATTTTGTTTGACGTTTCCATCCCCCACTGAGAATTTATGCTAAAAAAAGCCGAACATTGCTGGCGCGTTCTAATTAAAAAACACACATAAGTAGACGTTCTGGTTCAGTCTGTGCTTATCTGCGCACCTAATTATGAGTGTTTGCTTTATATTTGTTTAATTTTTGAGGGATGATTCACTGAATGGATGCTCCAGTTCAAGGAGAAAGCAATGTTGTTGTAAGTCTATTAACAATGAGGGATTTCATTCCATGTGCAATGTTTGATCTCAGATCATGACAAATACAAAAATAAAGAAAAATGAATGAAAATACCTTTCAGTTTGTTGGCAAAAAAACATTCTTTACAAAATGACTACTTACAAGGACAGAGACATACTGTAGCTGGTTCCATAACCTTATGTGAAATTACTACGGTACTTTTTGCATTTTCCAAAAAGTCCATGTTTTCTCCCCAAACCAAAGATGGATACTGTACATCTGCGATAGTGTTACATTTATACTATTTAGACAGTCAATAACACCTTCTGTAGGAGTAAATGCATGTGATTTCTAAACGATATTCATTTCATTTAATCTCTCTTAATGAATTAGATTGTTGCTGTTTTCCCTGTTTAATTCACTGTGAACTAATCAAGATGGAAATTTCAGAGACAACTTTATGAATTAAATTCTGTTCACTCGTGATGTACTCAGATGAATATTCATAGCTTTCTCAGTTGATGAATACTTGCGATGGATTAAGGTGTTAAATTTGATTAAATAAAATAAATATTTATGTACTCCCACATAAAACACAGACTTTCACAGGTGCTGTGAAGATTATTTTCCCGTTTTTCATTCGTCTCTCACATTCACACCACAATTCACTCTCTGATGGCAATTAATCATCTTTAATGAGATGTGTCATGTTTCTTATTGGCAACAATTAAGGGGCAGTGGAAACAAACAAATTAGAGCCATCATGTCATTACTGTGCTAAAAAGATCGTTTACTGTGTGATACATCTGAAAGAAGCCTTTTATTGTGGTGTACAGAATGGATTTCCTGGCACGTTTGTAAAATTAAAAAGGTTTAAACTAGTGCTTTACTTGAATACTTACATTTTAAAATGTTATCTGAAATGTTCTGAATTCCCAACACAGAACTGAAAAGACATAGTCACAGTCCATCCCTGACTGTTTTTCTCTTATCAGTGTTTCCACTTAAAGCAAAACCCCAATTCCAAGAGCCTGGTGCTGTGGACATTAAAGTTGATCCACAGACCTTAACAATACAGTGTTAGCCAGCCAGTACATGTTCCAGTTCTTTGATCGTCACCATGGGAGCTGTACCCATCATCTCTGGGAGAGCTATCAGTACAATATACAGGCATTCAGAGAAAATGACTGCACAATTGTGGAGACTCAATAAGACCAGTCTCCCGTTGAGAACACTTGACTGTGGGGCCTGACAACTGAGGGCTCCTCCTTTCTCTCTCAGCCACCCTTGAAATATTTATCACCACAACTTATCGCCCCTTGATCAATTATACACCTGCCACAGGCTTGCAATGAATTATTAACACGCTTCTGATAAGCATCTCACCCATTGATTTTTGTCACTCCTTTGAGATGGATATACTGGAAGGAGTTTTCTCTTGCTCTTTCTCTTGACATTTGGCCAGTCACCAAGGGAGCCAACCAGAGCTGTCAAGTCAGGCTTACACAGCAAACCCTTGTCTGCCATCATTTTTTTTTTATGGCTTTTTGAATATGCTGTAATTAGGCCTACAAATAATGATTATTAATGAATTTGTCACCAAGTAATTCATTAAAAACTGCCCTTCAAAATCAGTTCATCACAGGGTCAACATTTGTTGGTATTGGTTTGTTTTAATAAGCACTCCAAAATTCAAACACTTAGTGTTTTTGTTTGCACATTAAGAAATACAACTATTATTAAAGAGGCCACAGTTGGTAAACGGACATTCATATACATACGGTAATAATGTAGACAAAGGTCTCAAATACTTAGATGTACTGTAGATGATTTTAAAGTAAACAACAGCCTGTGCAGGGGAGGTATGAAGATCATCTCTTATGCAAAGTCGTCTCTTATAAAGGCAGCACATAATACAACAATATATAAAACAGATTAAACAAGCAAATCTTCACATTTATTATTCTGAAATGAGAAATGTGGGGTATTTTTAATTGAAACATTATTTGAAAAAAACAAAACAAAATAGGACTAGCAATATACTTCCTGAAGTATTTTAATTTGTTGTTTGCTAAGGCTCATTGGACTGAAAATCCAAGTTCCTGGCAGGAGAGACTGCTATTACCGCCATACTCACAAACATCCTCATCTCCTCCTATGAGCTGGCTATTAAAAACTTGGTCATTAAAGATGCAGAAACATGCTGGAACACAACATAAAAGTCGCTCTTCAGATGCCTCTTTAAAGTATTCCAGGGCCACCTCAGGCGAAAGCCTCATCCTACTACGGAAACTTGAACATATCACAAAAACTGACAGAACCCAGGTTAACGTGACATTTCCATCAAAATTGTTGATTTTTATTAGATCTTCTGCAGGCCTGAAGCATCAGAAGTGACCGATATAGAATAATGGGAGATGTTATCTCCAAGACCCACATGCTTAATATTCACAAAGCCATATATTTAAATCTGTGACATTTTTAATTATTAACCAATTTCCATAAAAAAAGAGCGGCAGGTTCAATTTGTTCAACCCATGGCCACAGCAACCTTCACAAATGTTTTTGTCTACCAGTTCCATAGAGAGCACAGATAAATAATTTAATTCCTTCATTTCCTTCTATGAGAACACCCCTGTCGCCCCTTCATAATGGTTCCATCCAGTGCCAAGGCCAACATATGCTGGCTGCCACTAAGAGTTGAAGAGAGAAATTGAAATGTTACTTTCTTCATAGCTATGGCTCCTAGTTTCGACAGACTCACCCTGCCAGAGGAAGATTGATTGCTGTGGAGATGGAGTTTGAAAGTCAGTTTTCACTGTGGATAAGGCATTCAAGATTAGTTTTCAAAATGTGAAGATGCTTTCAGATTTGGCAAGAGGACGGTTGGACAGAGACCAGACTAATTTTTGTACTTTTTCCTCTTCCCTCAAGTGTGAAACATCTCAAAGTAGATCTCAATTTTAGATGAATTCCACGCTCTTGTGCCTTTTTGTTTAGTAAATACAAGCTCACAGGCAAACTCTGAGGCATTGTCAGCTGTCAGAGTTCAAAGATCTCTCAATCTGAAGTATTCTCTTGGTTTGTGTTTTCTTCATATACACACATCTTTTGCATTCTGCTTGCGTATGTCTCTCTTCCTTTAGGTCATTGACATTATAACAAGTCAGTGGACTTCCGAATGTGTTCAGACAACGGTAGAAGATGTCAA
This sequence comes from Channa striata, assembly GCA_033026295.1. Classification (NCBI taxonomy): domain Eukaryota; kingdom Metazoa; phylum Chordata; class Actinopteri; order Anabantiformes; family Channidae; genus Channa; species Channa striata. The sequence goes on along the minus strand of CM065185.1, from coordinate 14,778,502 downwards.
GACTAGTCCACAAGGCATAATAAACAGATCAAAGACTCAGAGATTAATAGCTTTGCCCGCATGGAAAACCGGGTAATTAATGAGGAGCTTAACAGCAAATTAAATAGATGGCAATGCAATTATAGAGGTGAGTGTTGATCAATAACCTTGACTAGCAGCCTCTGGGATGCTGCATCATACAATAAAACCTAGCTTATTTTGTCTATCAGCACAGAAACATCCCTAGATTCAACAGCAGGGGAGTGTGAAAGTGTGTGCTGAAGAGGGTGGGAGCGTGTGTGCTTAATAGATTGCCTTTTTGGCTTACGGTAGCCAGGATGAAATGTAGCCTCCAGACTGGAAATGAGCAATCAAGTCAGTTATGCATTAATTTACCATGGATTACCCCCCCACTGGTATTTATATTCACTGTGAGATCTGGAGTATAGGCCTCCTGACCCTTAGAAATTATCATTAAACAAGTTAATGAGAATTTGTTTTAAATTTGCATTCAAGAGTAGTACAGTAGGTGGCCCTAATTGGTTGCAAAATATAATTTGAGAGAGACACACTCAAGGATTTCTATCCTAAAATGCTACACTGTTAAGTATTAAATTTTAGCGAGGAACTTGGATGAGAATTTAAATAATTATATCATGAGTAACCTCATGATGGTTAATAAGCTCCGTGTATAAAGCTTTAGTGAAGTCAGAATAATCAGCCTGCTTTCTGGGCTATGTTTCAAAATGGAAAACAAATAATAATTATAGCCCCATCTCAAAAATGCAACCATATGGATTTGTTTTTAATAATACCGCTCCAAGTGTCTCACTCTTCAGAAGGATCTGTAGGGTTTTTATTCAGTTACCTGGTGGGCTTCTTAGTGTAAACAAACTATTTTATTTACCTCCAATATTTCTCTCCAAAAGGCCCTCAATATATCCATAAGGCTAAACAAAAACTATTCTTTCTCAAACATGTTATCTGTCTAGATCAAAGTTTTCACTCTGTCCAGCACATTTGATTTTAGAAGCAAATACAAATAAACTGATGTACTTGCACAAACAAAGTTTTATGTTTAGTGCCAAGTACCAATGTCATTGTCATTTGTCTTTCAAAGAAAAAGTTGAGATAAAGCCATCACAGTATTCTTGGCTTGCAGTACTGTAGGTTAGTGTTAAGGGATAACTTTGGTCATTTTCTAAACTATTCATATTTTAAAGACTCTACAACCAACAATAAATTACTTACAGCAGGATAGCTGTAATGTTGGATCCAAGCAGCGGGGTCAACAGTTGTTATACAGTAGATGTCTAGAGACTTCGATTTGAAATGACAAAACTTGTCTCCCGGTGGAAGGTGTTGGACAGTCTTGTGGTTTTAATGGTTGGACACACAATAGAGGTCTGCTTCACAGATTAGCCTGACAAGAAACAAGCTCCAGGTGAGACGCTACCCATGAGTACAGGCAATTCATTGATTGGTTTTATTGTCTGCATGGGAATTGTTGAGAATATGACTAATTTAGAAAAAGCCTTTAAAGAATTTTGAACATTATAAAGATGCAATCTATTTCTTTAATTGTAGCATGTTTAGCCTTGAGAACTCTGGATTCCACCTTTGTGAAAAACTTCACAATCTTCTCTTGCATTTGTGTTGTCATATATTTCGTGGCGTAGACTAGTTTCACACTGTAAATTGGCTTTCGTGAGAGTGCTTTCATTCAATTTATTGCATCCACCAAGATCTGTTTTTGCTCTCTGTAATGTATATCTACAGAAGTAGAAAATGCACTCCACGGGCTACTCTGACCTCAGAAGTTTTTTCTTCCATCTCTTCTTCTTTAGTCCTACACTTTGTTGCCTTAGGACCATGACACATGCTGTAAGGGCTGAGATTGAAATGGGATAATATATCAGAGATGCAGTTTACTAATGTTACCATGACAGCTAAAAGGGCTCTACAGGTTCAGCTGTACCATACAATGTATTCCTCTTTGCCAGAGTAGTCAGACGCGCTCCTGTGTCAACGCACATATTTGTTATTATTAAGGCAGGAAAGCAGTGGCGCTTCTCTAGTTCTTATTTTATGATTACTGTTAGAAGCCCCCTGCGGCCTTTGTAGAATTTGCCTTTAATGTTGCCCAGGGCAAAAAGGGTTGGAACATATAGAATACAGAAGCTCATGTTTGGGTGTAACTCACACTATCGAGAAAATATTTGTCATTGAAAGTAAGTAAATTCATAAATGAACTTGAAGTGTAACTGAAGGAGAACAAAGCTGATTGTTTTATGGAACAGCAGCAGAGTTACAGTCACATTTTAATCCTCAGCATTGTAGATTTTAAAGGATGTGAATCAAAACAAAATACATTTTCTTTGTGCCAGACTTGAATTTTCCAAGAGGTATTTAATTAAGAGAACACTGGATACCACTTTCAGAGCTTATTACGGCACTCATTGTTTCTCAGAGTACAATAAATCTATGTTGCCAACTTAATTTAAAAACAATTTGTATGTGCCGGATGTTTTATGGAAAACAAATCATATTTAATATTGTGACTTTTCTCTGCAAAGAAAGGGCATTGTTGTTTATTCAAAGTTGCTTAAAGTAACCAGTAGATGGATACAGTGCCAAAAGGAGGGAGTTGTTTGGGGTCCTCACCACAGTAGGGTGGGTGACCAAAATATCTGACGTTATAAGTTAAATATCCACTCACCAATATATAGATTACAGTAGGCCAAAACACAATGCATGGAAGAAACGAAACACACGGTGAGATTTTAAATGTGCTTCACCCAAACAAACTCTAGTGGAGAGAGAACTTCAGCACTGGAAGCGGCATAATGTACACCACCGCCAATTAATGGAAGTCATGGTGGAGAAGAGCACAAATACAGGTTGTTTTTCCTTCCCACCCAAACACTGAATTCCTCCTGCAGTGAATATGACGCTTCTCGTCATCAACACAACAGTGAGACTGCTCTGATCTTCTAGCATTACACATAAACAAATGGACACACAGCCTGCAGAGTTACACACGATTTGAATGGTTTCGTTGCATAAATGTGACCAAACGTAGGGGAAGTACTTCATAAATAGACTGACCATTTACTTTGTATTTTTATTTTATTTTGTGTTTTGGGAACTAGTTGTAATGTAACAACTTCTCCTCAAAATAGACCAGTAGCATATCCGGATTTTGATTTAGAGGTTTCTGGATACCTTGGCCACGCTACAATCACAGAACAACTGCCAGTACTCCTAGTTAGTTGATGGCCCAGGGGCACTCCCCAAATATAAAATGTGTACTGTAATGAGATGGCTTTTGCTACTGTTTCTGTCTTGCAAATCAAATCATGGTGAAATAATGGTTTGCCTGAAGGTTTTTTCAATGGGTTTGTTTTTTTAAATATGAGTTCCTTTTTGCAAACGCAAAGATGCAAATTAAAAAATAGAATATCTCCCTGGAGTTCTAACTAAAGCTGTACACTGTGATATACCCAAGGTGAAGAATGTGTTGTTCTTTCTTTTTTTGGTAAACTTGTAATGCGTCAAACTCTGAATACAAGCAAGTCTCCACTGCTAATGATCCAATTTGATTTGTACTTTACATTTGAGCTGATCTGCGTAAGAGTGGATTTTAGAAATTGAACCTCTGAACACAGAACCCGGTTTCCTCAGGGGGTTTTCCCTGAGTAAGTGATCCACAAAATCCCAGTGCATAGAGAGATAAAGAGAAGGAGAGAAAAAAGAAACGGAGAGCGTGGCATGGAGGAACGAGGAGGGGGGCAGAGTGTGACATAGGAGTGCATTTCAGCTCCACTGCCTTCCCTCCTGTGCGTGTGACCATGGAGGATCTGAAAACCTCAGCTTCGCCCCACAGCAACGGCAAGGATAGGAATGTTCTTGGGGAGACTAAATTTAGACCCAATGTGCTGTACCATCAATCCAGATTAAGATAACCACGGAGCCGCACTTGTTGTGAAAGAATATGGCTGAATGTTGAATCCGGCTTACATAAGTGTTACTTTGTGTTGGACTCTCCGTGACTTGGAAATGGAGGAACGTTTCTGAGAACACTGCATTACGCTTCTCTTCCTAAGTACTCCATCAGTAGTTAAAGTAATAACTTACATTTACTTTTTTGTTTGTACCGCAGGAAATAAACTAAATTTAAAGGAATCCAAGAGACACCTGTTGCTGAATCCAAAGGACATTGTTACGAAAATAATGAAATATCTGAAATGTTGTCAAAAGTATGTTGTAGCGTGACAGACCCACAATGACTGCCTAGGTATAAAAGTATAAAATGCTGATCAATATCCAATTTCAGTTTTTTTCTTGTTTTCTATTTAGACAATAATTTATAGTTTGAATTTCTTGGAGGATTTTAGAGCTAAAGCTTAAAAAAATGGAGTAAAGTCCATTTTCAAACTTCTGATCATATCTTTGAGTCAGAGGGCATGTTTGCATATATTACACATTTAATAATATTCCTAATCTTTTTCGTTATGTACAAAAAAAGACAATACATTGAATCTATGCATTAAACAATATTTCTACACTTTACCTCTATTAATCTGGGACTTTACCTTCGCATTTATCTTTATATGTTACTAGAATTGTATGTTGACATCTAGATAAAGACATATTGGTCTTGTGATATATGCATGTGTGCGTTCTCGCATACACGCAATCATTTTCCTACAAATGACTACCGTATTTTTCGGACCATAAGCCGCTACTTTTTTCCGACGTTTTGAACCATGCGGCTTTTACAGAGATGCGGCTTTTCTATGAATTTTTCTGCAGCCCTCAGATCGGCGCTGTAGATGGAAGTCAGTGCAAACAAAAAAGCGCCAGTTTTTATTCCTAGCGCATGCAACCCAAGACGCACAACAGCAAACATCAGCACTTTTACTGCCGTGTTACAGGCACCATTCAGGTTCAGGTGTATGAATAAACACTTATGGTACAAAATCTTTTGTTGAGCGCAGCAACTCCTGCGTAATTCGTGAAGAATAAGAGACGTCTTCTCCTTTGGCTATGGAACAAGCCGTTTAATTATAACAAGGACGTTTTTGTCGGCTCTGTACATTCAGCCACACATACACGTAAACGCACTCTTTACCGTAATGCCGGTAAAACAGCGCACAGAACATCCTCATGCCTACTGTGAACAATGAGTAGGAGCGCATACAACAGATATTATTTCTCAGCCTGGATATTGGCGGCTTATAGTCCGATGCGGTTTATATGTGACAAAATATATATTTCTTTTAAATTTTAGCGGGGGCGGCTTAAATTTAGGTGCGCTCTATAGTCCAGAATTTACGGTACATGTTTCACTTGGAGCTGTATTACACAGATGCTTGTGTCTCAATCTGGCATTTTCATTTTCATCAGCTCATAAATTATGAATGAATCATAACATAAATAACAAATGTCTGACAGCCATTTAAACATGCCTTTTTGTCTCTTCTATTTGTCATGGATTTAACTGTGAGCTGATGAAGACAATGGCAGTTTGTATTTCATTTAGTTTAAAATAAATTTCCATACAGTCCCCTCCCGCTCACTTTTCTTTAGTGTCTTGTCCTGGGGGCAGCAGGGGCGATTACACATCAGCAGATGGTAGTATGTGCCATGCAGTCTGTGTTACAGACTGTACACTATTTTCACCATTTGTGCTGATTTTGCATGTGTAAACAGTGAATCATTGGATTTACAAAAATTGGACCATTTGATGTTTGCGGTCATTCATCTGAGCCATTACAGCTCAGCTCATTTAACATTCAACAATTCTCCTTCAAGTACACTTTACAATTACCAGATTATTAATCTACAGTTCACACCAAGGCAACTCGGCGTACTGCGGTCACTATGGAAACGTGGCAGGCCAACAAAAATGAGGCTTTTTTTTAAAACTCTCATACTTAAATTTTACATCGTCAAGTCTTTCTAAACATTGCTAAGTTCTTCCTGTCACATTGTCATGTGAACAGGAGTGTCCTATACATCAGAAACGCTGTGAAGTGATTGTCAGCTTTAAGTTGCTCTGCTGGTGCTCCAGACAGCAACGCCTCTCTCATTAATAGAAGAATAAATGTCATTTGCATTAACTAAAAATGATGATGGATTTTGCTAGTCAAACATGCATGTGTTCTGTTCCCACATAATCAAATATTTATTTAAATGTCGTGTTCCTGAAATAGTGCAATAGTTAACGCTTCACTTAGTGGGGGGAAATACAGCATTGATTAATACTCCTTTCATTTGCATGCAGCCTTCTGCTTCTTGACTTGGGCAGATGTAATTTTACTGAACCTTCTGAGCTGATGGTGGCATGATTCATCATGTAAATAAATGCATCAACATTACAAAGTTGTTTTCAGCAAGACATTTATAACATGAATATATTAACTGAACTTACAGTGTCACTTTTGTTTGCACTGTGCTTGTCAAATTACCTGTCTGCGTCATCCTTTACACACGGTGTGCTTTCAGTTGGGAGGACATCCTTCACCCAGAGCCACTTGAAAATCTCAAATTAGAACCAGGCAGGGACTCCTGTTCTTTAAGTTCAGCGGGGACAGTCTTTTCTCCCAAATGGTATGAAGATGTGAATGTCTAATGAGACCGGTGGTGGAGATAATACAATAACTCCCTCCTTCCAGGTCAGGGCTGTTCCTCTGTGGATACAGCTCCTGCCTTGACATATTTTGACTGATGGATGGTCAGGTCACAACAATCAGTCAAGCTCAGTCCTGGCCCTGTCAAAGGCCGCAGACCTGCCAGATCCCTATCCATTAGTCACATCAACCTCTTGGACCCAGCCTATTTCGGTCAGCATTTTAGCCCACATAAGGCAACCTGAGTAAGGTAGAAGCCAAATTAATGCTGCATGTTGTTAGAGCACCCTTGTATTTGTGGGACTTGTAAAATATAGCTCCTGCATTTTATTTGACTTTAAAGATTGTGCAGTGTTTGCCATCACCTGAGTCCCTGCAGTCCTGGAAGTCAAAGCAAAGTGAGGCAATCCAGTGTTTTTCTGTCAACAACTGTTGTCATCTTTTGCAGCACATTCTACTGACTTTCGGTGTAGTGGGCTGAATAGCACAGGTGGAGCGACCTTATGTCAGATTGACAGAGTCATAAATAATGGAAGCAAGCAGCGAACTGCACCGCTCACACCGCCCAGGGACAGGCAGCCACCCAGGAGTGATGAGAGAAGCTCAGGAGCCCAAGGACACTCATCTAATGGTCCATCGTAACCAGTGCTGCTGTCGCATATCTCAATCAAACTATACACTCATATACACAGACAAACTAGGAAAACAAGTCCTGTCCTATAAATTGCACACACACAAAAATCAAACGTTAAACCTCTTCAGACATGCGAGTTAAACATTATTCAGTCTCAGTGGAACACGATAACATTACAAATTAATGACGAAAAAGTCCTGATTAAAGGCATAGCAAAATAGACACTGGTCAGTGTTCAATAAAGGAGCACTAGGTCCTTGAGAGGGAATCCTGCCCTTTGATCATTAGAAAGCTTGTGTGCTGAGTCCAGATGGAGCTGTAGTAGTGCAGCATGCCTACACGTGTCCTCAGTCTTTGGGATCCATTGCTCCAAACTAAATCAAGGGGAAGGAAAACTAACATAACCTTGTGTCGAAGGATTTGCTCCTACAGAACACAGCGGTGCAGGAAGTAGAATCCTTGGAGAGTCTAAATCTGCAAATGTAGAAATTCTTATGCATACAGCCCCAGTCAAGTGCCATTTCTTATTAATGGAGCATCTGTGTAGTTAAAATTCAGACAAGTTGATCAGTGGGAGATTTGTCTGGCTTGTAAACTGTCGTCAAACAAGCAGCTGCTCAGCTCTGTGATTTAAAGGTCCACGTAACACTTGCATACAGTAAATCATGGTAGATTTTTATTGTAGTATGATTTCCCATACCAATAGAAGTATTACTATAGTAAAGCTATAGTCAAGCAGTACAGTTGCTTATAGAATAGCTCTATTAATTTAGCATGAAAGGCTTTAAGGTGGTAGGGTAGCAAATTGATGTGCAACAATATCATGATATGATCATATAGTATTCCTAGTATGCAATTTCTCTGATGTGTATATATAACATTGCACTGAAATAATACACAAGCCTATAATAATTTTCTTCACCTATTACAAGGAATAAAGATGTGGCCTGATATGTTTCTGTGCTAGCACCTCGTCTGCTTAAAGTAACATTCATGTTAATAATATATTTATAGTTAAAACGAAAAGATCATCAGTTTATAATTACAACTAAGAAGAAGCTACTGCTGAGAAGCTAGAACTTGCATTTGTAATTGATAAATGCTTTTATTAAGTTAATCATCTACGTTTTTGTGCGTTGGGCCCTTGGTAGCCTTATGACTGACTAAAAACCTAAAAACCTGCCCAATAAATCTTAGTCTTACCTCAGTGAAATACAATATCATCATGAATAATCAGTGGAGGAGACAGCTAGACACAAAGCCAGGTATGAACACGTCTGTAACTCCCTGATACTGGTGTTTCTTGTAAATGGATGTGGTCCTGCCAGCCCGCAGACACCACATCCACCCAATTAACAAGAGATGTTCTTTCAACGGGGTTGTGGTTCTGTTTCCTCGCCCTAGCTACATTTCCAATTTGAATGTCTGCTGTGATGTCTCAGGGTTTTGAAGCTGGACTCTAATGTCAGCATTGACAAACAGCATGATGTTCATGTCCTCCCTCTGTCAGAGCTTCACAGACTATCTGCTGGGTATCAGTATACACTTAGTTTACCTGAAGCTGACAACAGGCCCACATGCTGTTTGCTGTAATTAGCTGACCTTTTAACACATACGTTAAACTCAAATGAACCTGAACTGGGTGTCATGTTGTATTACTGCATGCTATGAGATGTATTATATCTAAGTTATTAAATAAAATAGCTTTATTTATAGCCATAATGAATTATCTATTCCAAGTGTGGACTAAAGCAGCTTAAGATTGACTCTGCTTTGTCAAGTTAAATCATTGCATTGATTTATTTATTTTTTCATATGGAGGAAAACACAACAATCTGCCCCAAGGCTGACATATTGATATATTTTTACCTTATGACCAGCTAGTTAAGTCTCCCTTGTGGTGCACAACAGATTGTGTGCAGTGGGTTTATCATTTTATTTGCTTTGTATTTTTTCTTTTTTTTTTTGGTCAGGCCGCTGCAGCCACCGTTATGCTGAAAAATGAAGGCAGTGAGCTTAAAAAAACGTTTAAATACTTTGCAGAAATGGAGTTAGCTACAAATTGGTGTGATCAATTTCTGTGGGTTTGTCACAATGTGCCCCCTTTTTTATATTTCAGATAGATGTAGTATCCATTAAAATACTTATTAGTGCAGCTTTAAGACTTTTTTCCCCTCCAGCTCTGCTCAAATCTTGCAGCTAGCATGAGATTCTACAATCCACTCTGCTTAATCCAGCTCTCCCTCCTCCTCCTCCACTAGGCTTTTCTACCTTGTGCTTTACGCTGCCACTCTGATATTAGTGATCATTAAATGCAATAAATAAGAAGCTGCAAAACTTACTAATTAAGCAGTAATTGTTGAAATTCATTGATTGGTTAGGAGGAACCTCTTTGAGTGGTGCATAAGCAAATGCCCAAAAAACTTATTAAACTGAAGCAATGCTGTAAAGAAGAATGGGCCAAAATTCTTCCCCAATAAGACTAAAAATCATTCAGGAAACAATTGCTTTTAAAGATGGATCTACAAGCTTTTGAATAGGGAGTACTTATTGCTAACATGTTGATCTAAATGGCTTGTTTGTATGTGAAATAATAAAAAAATATAATAATTGCACAGTGAAAAAAGTTGTATATTTTTCTTCCTCTGAGGTTTCACTTGCCAAATAATAGGCAGCTGTCCACAGCTCAGGTCAGTGGTTTGACTCCCCGTCCCTCCTGCCTACGTGTCCTTAGGCAAGGCACTGAACTCTAAGTTACTTTGGATGGGTCAGATGGGCACAGTTCATTGCAGCCATGTCACTGGTGTGTGTGTGTGTGTGTGTATGTGTTTGTGTGTAATTGGATAAATGAGAAGCAACATTGTAAAGCTTGTTTAATAAAAGCACTATATCAAGAGATTATTTCCCATTTTTTACTGCTACAATTAGATGATTTTTTTTATAGGGATTTGACACAAAAAATGGCTAATAGGGGTTCCTAATAATAAATAAGCAAATAAACTCTAGTGTTACAGTCCAAAACACCTATAAGCAAGTAGACAAACATGTAGTTTATAACCTGAGACGTGGGATATGAGTCAGAGATGGAAAAACAAAGCAATATTTTAGGTGAAATCTTCTGGCTGGCATTTGAAAACTTTTGGTTACTCTAGGACACAGTCTAGACAAGACATTCAAATTATAGGTCAGTATATCAAAGCAATATCACTATCTGTTGCCCTTTTGAAGAAGGTACTTTGATACATAGTTCAATAAGAAACTAATAGCTCTGCATGAATACCTGTGATGTGCATCCTCTCTGTTGAGCCCATTTCACATGCATTATGCATTCTTTTTTCACTCCTTTCATTTCCTAAAGTAAGTTATATGACAGTGTGTTTTCCAAGGAATGAAATAGAATTCTGTTCTTTCCACCCAGCCAGCTCTTCTGTATTTCGATATCTTAAGTGATTCATTGCATGAATGTTTTATGGGTAGAAAACTGCAATCTGTCAGATCTGGCTTTCTCCAGCGGAGTTAGCATATTCGTCTTGCTCTCCTCTCATTCTGAGGTATTAAATGATAATTTGGAACCTCTTCGAGCCACCTGACCTCAGCAGTCATTGTTTGCCGTTTCAATTCCTTCTTTGCTTTACTATTTGTCCGCATAATTTAATATTTTTTGGATTAGTTCTAAGATGTTTAACAAAATAGCAGGGTTAAGTAACTCCACAGAAATGTGGCATCTATTCTTCTCTGGCCTACAAGTGTGAGTAATGTTAATCAGCAGTATGACGCACAGAGATGTTCAGAGCAAAGATTCACACAGGGATCTTTCCTAGTAGATGCAGTAATGAAACCATAAATCACAGCATCATTGGACATCTTCCCAGCCCCTGATATTTCCCCAGACACTTTCACTCCAACCATTTCAGTCTGCTTACAGTGTTAAATAGATTGACCATGGAAGATAAAGTTAAATGTGACTTTCTTCCAGTGCCTCTGACTCGACAAGAAATGAGGAGGAAAAAGAGCAGTTATATACTCCATGAGTATGGGGTTTAATACTAATACACTGGCGTGTTTGAATACTCGAAGCACTAGAAGAGGTGGTATTAAAGAAACATTTTCCCTGCATTGTGCTCGGTAATGAGGATGGAATGATATTTAAATGTCAGTGAAGGACCCCTTTATAGTTGAACGTGTCTGTCTCTGTGGCGGCACGGTGAGTCTCTTTGAAGCTTCTTAGGTAATGTTGGTTCTGTGAGGTGTAAACAGACACTGATGCCTTACATGTTGGAGCTGTATGATATCCAACTTTCCCTCGGGTGCTAACAAGATGGGGGGGGGGGGGGGATCGACTGCATTGATGCCAGGAATTTGTGGCATGTTTCCACAGTTACAGAGAAAACATCATGCTACATCATTCTTCTTTCATCTGACTCTGATGGCTTTGTGGTAATGGCCATTTCATGAATGAGGAGCAGATAGAAAACTGGGCATGTATAGTTGCAAGGCCCCACGTTGACTACAGGACCTGCCAGTCCGGTAATTAGTTTAGGCTGTGGCTGGCTGTGGCTGTGATGGAGGTCGTTTATCACCCCTGAGATGATGACTGCATAAGGCCTGCCAAAACACGGCCGTGTGATCACTTCCTTTTGCTGTAGCTTTGGATGTTAAAATGGCTCTCAGAGGTGTTGTTGGAGTTTAACAGTCGGGTGTTCACTGGTGTTTTTGCTACTGTGCCTCTGCTCAATCCATGACAGATGAGCAATATTCTAGCAAAGACAGAGAGTCAGTAATGGTGACGGTCGTTGTGTCATGTGCAAAAAATTGTTAAAATGTGTGAATCTGACAACCTATAATTCTAAATACAGGTAAACTTTAATTGTTCTACTTAAAAAAACTAACTTGTTGCAAATATAATAACATACTTTTTTAAACCACATGCATTAAGGTGTGGTAGTTGTTCAGATGCAGTATCAGCATACGAAAATGACAAGAATCTCTAAAAATGCATTCGTTGCACGGTCTACTTACTTGTTTTAAACCTCCACACTTTTTTCCACTACCTGTTATTACATGACTCAAGCTCTGCGCTTACTCTATATGTCACAAGATAACAGCTACACCATGATACGTAGCTGAGCATGTCAGAAAAAAACAAATAACAGCAGTGTTTTGCTGTAAAACTGATATTTTTGAGAGCAAAATATACCCTTGAAACTCAGCTATTACTGAAATATAGCCTACCCTTCATTCTTCCTGTATACAGTATACAGTACACTGTAATTATTGCAATCACTTGTACCTGATCATTGGTATAACTTGTCACTGTATTTAAAATGTGTTGTAAAGCTTCTTTTCACATATTCTGCTCAAGAACTTGAAAGTATATAAAAGCATCCACTGTGTTTTATTATGTACATACATACAGTGCATGAATCTATTGCATTGTCTGTTCAGAGGAATAGCTCCTCCTCGCTCTGTTTGGGCTTTATTCCATTTTATTTTCCTCATCCAATATGAAGGACAGAAGATGGTGTTTGCTGTATAGAGTGCAGTGACACTTGAGGCAAATTTGTGATATTGGACTGTACAAATAAAATTTCAGTTGACTTGATATTGTGAATCAAGCTTTTAAAGCTCCAATGCAAGATTAGTGTCCTGTACTGAATCCACGTGGTCCAGAGTTTGCACTGTGGATACCAAGTACACTGTGTGGACTCTTTTGCATGAGCCAGAAATTGAATTTTGGACCAGTGGTGGAAATGGTGCTGCAAAACCAACTATGGATTAGAACTTTAAAGGACCCGCTGCATTATAAATCATGAAATGAGATTTGAAGCAGACTCCACTTTTGCTCCTAAGCTATTCAAAGCCTCAAGCCTCAGGGATGCTGTGGTGCAGAGGATGATACACACACACACACACACACACACACACACACACACACACACACACACACACACACACACACACACACACACACACACACACACACACACACAGAGGGAGCATATGGCACCACAAACTGATGTGGAAGAAACAAGTCAAGGTTGTGTGACTGCCGAGTGAGAACAGTCAAGCAATGAGGGGCCTGGCTGTATTTCAGCATGTGTGGGAAGGTATTCCTGTGTGACCGTTTTGTCTGTGTTAGAAATATTAGGTTTTGAAAAGTACAGATAGAAGATGTTTATTCACCTGTGGGATGTGAAGCGACCTGACAGTGCACTTTGATAATAGTTTATGGGTGTGTGATTTACGGCTGTCATTATCTGACCCACATGGTCAAGGCCAAATGGTTTGAAGCCCTTCTGGACAGGATTGTTACCCTTTCACCTTGGACAGAGAGCAAGCACGTTCTAGCTTGGCTCTCCGCCACAGCCGTCTCTTTAGGTTCCTCAGCAATCAACAGATTTAATCCAGTTGCAGAGGATAGAATAGTTCTGGCCCCTCACACTCTAATCCAAGGAAATCCACGTTCCTTTCCAAAGCCTGAGCATCAAGTGTTGTCAATTACAGCCTGAAAAAGCTTAAAGTAGGGGGGAGCTTTTCGAGTCAGTCTGAGCCCACGCCCAAAAGAGCAGAAATAGACTCTTGTTTATCCATGACTGAGATTGGAAAAAGAACATTGACTGTCATTGTGCTACAACAACAATTTAATTACAGGAGTTCACCAGCTGCTACTAATCTCACAGTGTTTACCTATGTAGAAGACTTCCTTTAATAGACTCTTACTGCAAATTCCAAATAGGATGGAGTTGGCCACGTTAAGACCTTTGTGCAGGCCCTCCAGCTGTGCCCATGCAAGTAGAATTACAGCTCATCAGAGAATGTGTGTAATGCAGTTAATAATGAATGTGGAGTGGGTTATTTAGTCCAATCACTATGGCTGGCCTCAGTTTAATGAAAGAGAAAAGAGCTCAGTACAGTGCAAACCTACTCTATTATCATCCTTGAAATCAAAATCTGCAGTTACAAATGCTCTATGCGCTATCAGATTGCAATCCATATCATGGTTGTATTTTTAGAAATGGGTTATTTCTCAAATCACACACGATCCAAATGGTTTAAATAATACATGTCGAGCTTGATCTTGATCTGGGTCACCGAGGTCTATTGGGCGTATGAGTCAACATTCAAAATCACAATGGCTCATTTCTGCTATGTCTGGTGTGCACTTTGGAAAGTGAATGGAAAATAGCTAAAGTGTCACATTTTAAGACTGCCTAATTGTAGCAGTGCGATTGCCGGAATGATTACGCGTCTTTATATTGGTCATCGGGGGTTCAATCTTGACAGTATTTTCGGCTCAAATTAGATGACTGCAGCTGAAAGCGTATTTTATTTTTTTGTTAAAAGGCCCGAATCAGTTCCAGGAGTGAGAATTTTGAAATGTAGTCAGTGTAGTCAGCAATGAGCATCCTACTCTGTAATGGCATACCTAATTATTGAAAACCTCTGCCCCGTATTTCATATTTATTGACAAAATGACAGTCTATTCATCCCGACAGCAGGTTTGTGCCACACGGCAACAGAGTGCTGATTATCTATAGGCAACGGCATATTTGTTTGAAGTCAAACCAGTGCCTCTCTCTCAACCTGTCAGAACCAGATGCAAATGAACCCAGTTTCTGGCTCACTGCACCTCACAAATTAATAACTGCGCACACCCTGCATTACAGTACAATTAGATTGTCCATTATTTTGTAAACGCCAGCAGAATCATTCCATCCTCTCAAGCATATTGTCGTGTGGCTGCATTTGCCTAACAAACGTGAGATCAAAAGCGTATTTTTGAATCCTAATCAAATCTATTTCAGGTCCCATGCTGGCGCCGGATGGCAGGCTGCGGTCTGTGGCTGGCACGGTTTGAGGCCCTGTCTGAATACCTGCAACAGTAAATAGATGGGCGGGCAGGGTGATTTGCATATAAAAAGGAGCAGTGATAAAAGAAAGTACTTAACCTGGAGTTTCTCACCATCCAACATTCTGGCACCTCCAACACAATGACAGAAGACTGGCTTTTATCAAAGGGGATCCCATTATAAGATAATTGTATTTATTCTCGATGGAGAATGAAAGGGAAAAGAGAAACAAAGAGCACGGTTGCTGTCGACCAGGACATGCACCTGTAAGAGAGCGAAGAGACACTTGCATTAAATGTTGAGAAATAGGAGAGCAGAGATGTTTGTAGTGTCAGCATGCATTTGTAACACGGCCTGTTTTTGTACCAAGATGGCTGCTTTGAACTCGTACGAATCCTATAAGGTATAATTCATGTTGTGTCAATTACTAAGCAGCAGATGTACCGAGCCGAACAGAGGGAATCCCTAACCATAACTCTTCAAACAGTGTGTGTCTCCTGCTCCACCCTGTTAACACTCGTCTTGTCAGTCACGCAATTGGATCAAGCCAGCAACACTCAGCGTTTTTGAAGGTTTCTGTCCTGGTGTACAAGATTTGTTAGTCTTTTTTTTTTTCCTCTCACTACCTGTGCCAACAAGACTAAGAGTTTACAGTCACGCAGGTCTACAGCTCTGTGCATAGACACAGCAGTTTTAAGCATGCTGTCATCCTGGTACTAAGCAGGTGTAATGTCGACAGTGCTAATCACCTGAGTTTAGCGGGTTAACGTTTGCTATTTAGCACTAAAAACAAAGTGGGGTTAGTGGGGGATGTCATTTTCCAGCTATTGGTCATAAACCAAAACACTTAACCACATTCAAATTTTAACTGATAATAGCCCTAAATAACATCTAGTATCAAGTATTGAAATATGAAAGCCTGTACCAAGGCAGATTAGCTTATGATAACCAAAAGCTTTCACTTAAATGTGACCCTGCTGACTATGAAAAAGTCAAGAGGTCATATTTGGGGATCAGACATGAACAGAAGCGATATTTGACTGCATAAAGGGAAACCTTACTTGCAGACGGTAACGGATGAAGAGTTCACAAATTGCCGAAGTCACTAGGATTTATTCTCTTTGGTCAGTAAAATTGTCTGTATGAAGTTTTATTGCAATCCGTGTAGTAGATGACTAGACCAGGAATTCATTCAATCGTTGTAGGTGAGATATTTCACTCTGGACCAAAGGCTGATCACCAGACTGACAAGGCACTAGTGTGGAAAAATATGCTCTCTAGTCAGCACATTTTACATTTTTAAAAAGACAAACATTTTCCCGCTTTGAGATTCCGTTTACATGTATGCCTCATGTATCAGTACATCATATAACACGCACTGTGTACTGTATGTACGACTGTGAAGAGTCTGTGTGACCTCTCAGTTGCAGTTCAACCGATGACCAGCCTTATCGGTGTCCAATCCAGACGTCTTTAGGCTGCATTCAATGTCAAAGTCTCCACATATCTACTGCCTCCAGACCTAGGGACAGCTGGCTGCTGCTGCGGCTGCTAGAGGGGATCACAATGAGCAGTCTGACCCCGAAGGCTTCGCGTGTGTCTTCAGAAAAAGCTGAGGCCATTTAACTGACCTCCTATCAGTCCCATTTGATGATGCACATCGTAGTGCCTCACATAGTTCTACAAACATAAAGTAGCACCCTTTGTAAAAAGGCAAGCGGACCATTCTAAGCATGTTTTTCTTCCACTGTGTAGTCAGATCTTGCGGTGTGATCTTCTGCTTGGTGTAATGCATCGCGTCGTGGCCGCGAGGTGACCTTGACAATCAACGCTGTTGCATCCTTCTTGCCTCTGTAAGAGCAGTGAAGCAGAGTGAGCATCCTTATAGGGACCTTTTCGTCTAGATGCTGTACGTAGTCACGGCGCCCATTGATTTCCTTGTGTAATAATCAGCTCAGGTTTGACACCCTACCTAATGTGTAAACGGGCAGAGTGGAACGGCGTAAATGGATTGTGAGGGGTCGCTCTATCCGTTACAGTAGTGTAGTATGCAGTCACATGTAGCTTCTTGTATAATTGAAATCACTTTGGTGCATATTACATACAGCGTTTTAATGTTGTCCTGACTAATGTTACATAATTATTTTTTATACATTTTTCTGTCCACTGAAATTTGGTTAATATTGAAATGTCAGAGAGGATCATCAAATTAATCCACTTTCAATTCAGAAAAAGGACATATTTATTGTCCTCCCTGTTATTTCCTAACCCGGAATAAGACATACTCTTAGTAACCTCATGTGAGTGTTGGAAATGCCAAGCAATTGTTCAGGATCCATTTTGAGACAGTAAAGGATTAGGGTGTTTGCTTCCCTGTTGTGGTCAGTGTGCTACTAGGACAGTCAGAGGCAGGCCGACATGTGTTGGGCATTGATAATGACTGTTGAATCACTATGGACCCACTGGAGTGCTGAGTAAAATAAAAGCGCACAGCCGTATCAGTCCCAAGCATAGCAGCCATCGCCTACAACAAAGAACAGTGTCTTGCATGCCGAGCTAAGCTGATGGGTTTTATATTCAAATAATGACAGGGAGGAATACGAGCAGCATGGGATTTCTTCCTACATTAGACTATCTAGAGCTACCATGTTCTTGGTTACAGTGATATTATAGGCTGCAGGAGTCGTAATTTCTCCATGATCCTCAGTAAAAAGGACAATTTTTTTTTTTTTTTATAAAGACACCAACTTAAAGATGCATTTAGCAACACCAAGCAATGCAAGTTTAATTTCGTAAGCCTACTATTTTGCAACACAAATCCCTCAATAAGTTTTTGATTTTCAATGGACTCTCAGTCTTTAATGAAGAGGAAGTGTACGACATCTTGTTTTGTTTACCAGTCTCTTTCTGTCTTGCCTGGTCAATAGGTTCAATTTGATTCAGACTGTGGGTGGCAAAATAAATTGGAATTGTAATGGGGGTCATGTTGGACAAGATTCAGTTTCATTTGCCGCTTATCACTTTCGGCTAGCTAATGTGGCTCCAGCATTGACTGACTTCTTATACAACACTAAAATCTGGATCCTGGATAAAGTTCTTTAATCGTATTTAAGAAAAAAATATACCTACTACTGTGGCAGCAAGCACATGAGAATGTGCCTAAAAGCCAATAACACACATTAAGGAGTATAATTCATTCATCCTGTGTATACAAAGCATAAAGTCTTGGACTTCACTTCGAGGGGAGGTAAAAGGTATTACAATATAAACACATTTGCTGAAAAAATGAATTTGGCTTATGCGCACAACCCAGTCGGTGGTTGAAGGTTATTGTATCCCCCTTTAAAACAATACCACTGTGCAGATGCTGTCGTGGTACTTGAAGCATGAAATTTATGGTACGAGCTTTAATCCAAGAGCTGACGGAGCGTTACAGAGGCACAAAATATTTTTTGACATGTCGTAATCAGCTTGCACTGCCTGTTGTGCTGAAAACATACTTTTTTGTGACTGTGTAGCAGTGATGTACTGTACCGCGGTAGAAACAAGCTGAGTCAAAAGTGAAGTTTCGCTTGTACTTTGGAGCGCTCTAGCTGTGATGCTGGGTTGGTGGTAACTGCATGTTTCAAACAAAGTGCTTTTCGGACAGTCAAAGACTGTCTGTGAACGTCTCACACATTTCTGGTTTAAGAGTCGCTCACTTTTCCGCGGACTGTGGAGGTGTACAGAGGTGAGAAAGTTCTCACGAGCTTTCTTCTAAACCTAAGACACAATTACAGACACTTTTTCTCGCGTGCCTTAAAAATAAAGGTTGTCCCAAAGCCCATTTCGACAGTTTCACCTCACCACTTGGTCAAATGACTTTATACCTTTAACCTATCGAGGTCAAAGCGGCTGTGCTTTTCCCCCTCCAAACTCTAGTGCAGATGGCTCGGTAGCACCTACAACCCTGTCTCTCAGTCCCCTTGAAATCAGAGTGGCTGGACAAAAATGTGGCTTCATGTGGTGACTGGCTTTTAAATTTTTAGCACAGTTACTCCTGTCACCTCTTGAAAGGAGTGCATCGCAATAAATGCACACGTTTGAATGATTAGTCCTCTTCAGTTGAGTGCAACTCTTCAAAATGGCTATAAATACATTTACAATACTTTTTTTAAAATATACCACCACTGCTGTTGATATTTAGGGCTGTAACACTTTCGCTTTCAAACTTCCACAAAAATATTAATGTTTGCCAAAGTTTATTTAACCTTCAATTAAAAGTCTTTGCAAAAACGCGCCATTTCCAGATTGTGATCTATGAAAAAATAGCCCTGTCTGAGTCAAGCTCTGATTGTCATCTTTTGGAAAGAGCACATGTTGTTTCCTGGAAAAAGCTTAGCGCCCTGACCTCTGCTTCCTTTCTTTTTCCATTGTTCACTGTGATTTCTCTAGTTTAGCTCTGACAGGCTGATACAATGAATTGGAGGCTTCACAAAAGAGACTTTTACGCTACATTAGGCAAGGCTCCCACATGCTTCTTTGACACAAAAATACAATTTATTGAGACTGAGACGTTCATCTTTGCAGAATCTCTGCTGATACTGTATGATAGGCCCTCTTTTCTCCCCCATTCTAACTGCTCTGTTAAAGATGACATTAACGTTTATTCTTTGAGGGAGCATAGGGTCTTATCAGAGACATTCAAATAGTGTATGATAATTCAAAGCTTGCAGTTATGCAAAATTAATGACTGCTTTTAAATGATGTCATAGAAGCATAACCTCACCAACTGAAGGGGGCTTTTGGAACGCTGGCATACATGCAGTAACATGCTCTTATTCTTGTAGAAATTAGGTTGTTTCTGAAAACAACTCCGCGTCCTAGGGGAACTTTTAGCGTGATGTCTTCTCAACCATACGAAGCAAACGGTTAAGCACAGTTGTAGAAGTGACCCGAGTGCCACTGAATGGCTTTAGGGTCATCAAGTCAATGAATCAATTCAGTGTGTTTACACATGGAAAAAGGACCTAATGAGAAGTGCTGCCGCCTCAGTCACAGGGCAGCAAAGGAAATCACTGCTCTCATCCTGGTGCAGTTTGTCGTGTGTTACTAAGTCACTGATTATCTCTGTTGGAGCCATTTTCTTATCATTTTCTGTAACCAGCATTTGATGAAATCAGTGTGTGGCTGCCTGCCTTAGTGTTCTCATGTTCCCTCAGCACTTCTTCTGCTGTGCAATCAACAGATCTTCATCAAACATCATGTCCACCTATATAAGCTGGAATACTCTGTGGAACGAGCACACACACACAAACAATCCGCACAAAAAATTGTAGGTCTAACTGGAATGCATGTATTGTATACGGACTTGTTTTGATTGACGCTGTTTGAAGGACATTTGAGAATTTATTGGGGTATTTTTGTTAACCAGTAAACTCTTTGATGTTGATGTGCAGGTGTATAGAGAGTAATAAGTAGCTGCAGAGAGAATGTGCTGACAGAACCCATTAACTATGCTGGAGAATACTTCAATATCCACTCAAATCAGAAAACATGAGGGCATAAATAGAAAAATGCTCATTTTCAGCATAGCTGCTGGAAAATTGGACATTATCAGGGTGCTATATGTCTTTCAAATGGGTCCATGACATTCTTATGTTTATGGTATTTGCAGGAAAAAGCTGTCAATCAGCAGAGAACAAGTTGGCGCTCTTTAACTGCAGGCTGTTGTTTTTAGACTCAGTGGGACTATTATTCAAAATTGATGATCCATATGTCCTAAGTAAATTAAAGACTAGTGAGCCAAGTTCACGCTGTAGGCAGAGACTGTGGGGTGGAATGTTTGCTACAATAATTTGACCCATGACTTTCATTAAAAACGTGCTGGACCCTGTTGACATGCAGCTTTTAAAAGATGCAGAGGGGTGACAAATTAAAGAAAAGCAGTAAATTAGTAGAAAATTGTCAGAGAAGCATCACTAATG
The DNA here is from genome assembly GCA_033026295.1 of Channa striata. Lineage (NCBI taxonomy): Eukaryota > Metazoa > Chordata > Actinopteri > Anabantiformes > Channidae > Channa > Channa striata. Next base: position 14,757,438 of record CM065185.1, on the reverse strand, counting down.
ATTTTGTTTTGCTACAGGGAGGTGGAATCCTTCTGACACGAGCTGGATGATTTTTAAGCAGCTCTGGGTTGCATGTAGACAAACATGCATGGAAGCTACTCAGAGATGCTGTCAGAGTTTCTAAGTTAAATTTTAAACTATTTAGTTTTTAGGTTTGTGAGTGTGAATGGGTGAAAGAGAAGCTGTGTAAAGTTCTTTGGGTAGCACTAAGTTAGAAAAGTGCTATACATGCAGACCACTTACCATTTAGTTTTTGCTTTTGACTGACAGGATTTGAATCTACAATCAGCTTGCATGTCCTACACATTATATTATTACTAGTTCAGTCATCTTCATGTTCATATTCCTGATAATAAAATAATGACACCCACAATATCAGTGGTTGGCTTCAACACCTTTGAATCAATAAACCTTAGACGCATCAACGCCACACTTTGTAGACTGACTGAGACAGCTAGGTCGGCTAATTAATGATAATCAAAAGCAAGTTTCCACCCGTGAACATGATTGAAGCTTAGTGTTCAGGCCACACACAGTTGTAGACAAACTCTTGTCCCTGCATAATTTACTCCTGCAGTCCTGTTCTGTTCTTCCGTCTGTGTCACCCTGTCTTCAGGCCTTTTATTTTGTTTTCAGCTGGACATGAGTAATGCATGGTCCCCCTATATAAATTTTACTTGTCAAGTTGTATAGATTTTTTTCAGGTCAATTTTTAATGCTGAAGAGTCTTTTGCTTTCTGCGGTGAAAGGAAGAGTTTCCAAAGTGTCTTCTTTTAGTGAGTGTCTAGTATTTTAGTGACTTTCGAATTAGGAAAGGTGTATCTTGCTTTGACAAAGAAGTTTAAATGAGTCGCCTGAACACTTGCGAAACCAAAGCAGTTCTTTTATTCAGTAGCATATTTCCATAAGAGGACAAAGGACAATTTGAGGTATCTTATTTTAATTATTTTTGAGTCTGTTGTGTCCTATGCACGCAACAAGTTGTTAAACGACGGCTTAACGTAGTGAAAAATGCTCTAGCAGGTCTGTCTTCTTCTCTGTCTCCCTAAAGGGGAACCAACAATTTGACTTTTTATTTTACAATAAATTTTCCAATGGAAATGACGGGAAATATAACACTGTAACATCTGTTTTAGAATCTGTTTTTGGGTAGATTGACTGTCTTACTGGAACCAAAAAGGGACATTTTGTGAGGTTAGAAAACACATAGCCAAAAACAAGTAAATACAGCACTAACACAGCTCGTTTGATGAAATCCAAGCCAGTCTCAAACTAAACCAGAGCTTAAAGTGAAAATAGGAACTCCTGAAAGGTTATTTCAGTCCCCAGATTGTTAACAGTTCAAAGGGTAATTCTAGGCCCTCTCTTTTTGTATTTGAGTGAAATGTGATGAGTTCTGATGTGGTTTCTGATCAGTGGTGTTTGAGTAGGAAACTCCCTTGGTGGTTCCTGGCCTCCTCTGAGACTTGGAATGAAGCTCTTAAAAATTCCTGTGCCACAATTACAAGGCAGACAAGCAGCAGGTCACAGAGAGGACAAAAGTGACTGACTGTAATATCCACAACATGAGTCATTTTCTCATCACCGGCAACACTGAAACAGAAGGACAATAAATACAGAACACATTCAGCTACATGCATTAAGGTGTCTCTGTAGGTATTAAAAAGTCTGACATCAGCAATTTATATTCTGGTTTTCAAAGAGAAATGGCAACAAACAAAAGTCTCAAACAGGCAGACTAATGCTGCAGTTGCAGGAACAAATCTACCAAATGTGATAAGGGACACAGGATCCAGGATAATCTGCCAAACACTGACAAACTGCATCAGCAAAGTGGAACATTGGTCACCATCCAGCGCTCTGACACAGACGGTTTCTTAACGATACAAGAGTACAGCTCCAAAATCACCACACAACTGAGTCACACTGTCATGTAAAACCTAACTTAACCTAGAGTCACTGTTTGGAAACGAATTGTATTCTAGGCTCACAGACTTAGACATAAGCTTGTCTGAGAAGCTTAAAACATGGACCCCCCCATGTTTTAATGGAAAAAGCATTAAGAAATCTTATGGCTAATTTTTACCATTTTCCCTACATATGGACAGGAAAAAGCCAAGGGATACCAGCAGCTCACTAAGTTTTTTACTGGCTGTTAAACATTGCAAACTGGATCTGCAGTGATATAAGCAGCCATGGGAAACATTAGGGGTGATGATTGCTCTACGTGGTTATATAACAGCCAAGGAATATGATGCCATTTAACTAAAGTACCCTACGGTGCAAAAACGACTCTCTTATGACACTGCATTCTAGTAAGGCCTCAGTAAATATAGTAAAATTATTTCAAAGGAAGTTTTATAAAAGCCAGAATGATGTCAAATGTCTTCTGGTTCTCCATAATATATACTGTAAGCTGCCATGCAGAAAGATTGTGATGGCACTGTATCTAAAAAGCATCTAATATGCTCCACAAAACCTGAACCTGAAAATCTTCAGAGACTACAAGAACAAGGAGAACTGCAACAGATGGTATGGCCCCCACAGAGCTCTGTTTGCAACGTCATTAAGTCAGTCTGGGATTACAAGGAGATCTTGAGACAGCCTAAATCCACAGAACTGTAGCAAACTCTCCAAGATAGTTGAAAAAAACGTACATGTACTGCATGTACATAGGCTGCTGTACCCTGTGTTTAAGAATTCCTTTTACTAGTTGTCTCTGTTTTTACCACATTTTCGTTTTACCATTGTATTTTTCCTTCTTGATTTGACCTTTTCTTGCCTTGACATGTTGTTGCTTTGGTTTATAATTGTGTGCTTCATGATTAAATGTCAGAAACCATAAAGGTAAAGTTGTTGTCAGTAGGATTCTACCTTGTCAAAGGTTTTCTTAATACAAAAAAATCATACCACACAGAAACTAAAGTACCTTGAAAACTGTATGGAAGTTTACTGAAGAGAACCTATAAATTTTTAAAGGCGGAAAGCAGTCACCAACAAATGACTGTATTTGATTGTTTTTTTAATCTCAATATGTAACACTAGGGCTGCTGATATTTTGTTTTAGCGTTGTCATTGCAATGTGCAATATTCACATTGCTTAATGTGTGATGTAAAGTGAGGCAAATAAATAGCACTGCATGTATTTATTTTGTAAACAAAAAGACTAACAAATTTACTTTGTCGACAGCACATTCATGCTAAGTTATTAATACTTTATTTCTCCTTTCAGGATCTCTCGCAGTCACATCGCTCACCTGCTTAGAGTATGTGTTTAATGCCTGTAATCAGTTGACTAGTCAGTGTTCTGCATGGACGCACACAGCGGTGCTGTTTCTTTGCACATGCAAAATTTTTCAGTGATTGGTCAAATAAACGATCTATTTGCAATGAAAGAAAATGAAAGAGTGTTGTCAAGGCACAAACATGAACATAAGCAGCAAAGTATTTGTTTAAACTGCGTGTGTCCCACCACTCTCATTCAGCCACCAGCTTTCCCTCCGCCTACTTCCTTATTCAAGGGCCGTGCAAAGTGAAGATTTGCCTTTCTGATCATTGCAAATTAAGAGATTTGAGTCATTTTATGAAAAATCCAGTAGCTTTTGTAATATCACAACATCTATAGCAAAAAGAAAAAATATTGCATTGTAATGGTTTTCCAAAATTGTGCAGCCCTTTATCAGACGGATATGAAAAACCTATTAATGCTATTATTTTTGAAAGTACTCACTTTGTAGATTTTTTCAAAAGCACATAGACATTTTGCACAATATCCATCCATCCATCCATTATCTGTAACTGCTTATCCTGTTTAGGGTTGCGGCGGGCTGGATCCTATCCCAGCTGTCACTGGGCTCACAGGCAGGATACATCCTGAAAAGGTCAGCAGTCTATCACATGACCACCACAGAGAGACATACACAGACAACCATTCACACTCACGTTCTATTGTAAGCGTAATTTTTTTTAAAAGAAGCAAATTATTGTGCTATATGTGAAAACACAAGATTATTTTGCAATTGATTGATAATTTATAGAAATTACCTGAGGAGTTGTTTCACAAATGAAACACACAATGGGAGATTTTCCGTGTGAGAAGCGTCATACAGGAGCCAAAAAACAACAGGGAAAAACAGGCGAGGGAAGCAGTTTTTGCTTTACACCACATGGAAATGTGCATTTGTTCGCTTCAAATGCTTCCAGCGTTTTGTGACAGAGCAGTGTGCCCCATGCATGGCTTCACACATGCATCTAAAAATTTAACATACCTCAAACAACACTGTTTTGAGCCCACAAACTTTGTTACTAATTCATTTACAAAGGTTGAAGTCTAAAACATGTGGCTTGTGGATTTACAAATAGTCAAATTATCAAATTAGTCAGTGGCAAAATGTTGACCTCGTTGATTCTGCACAGATGCAAAACTTGCAATCTGAGGCAGTTAATCAGAAATGTTTTGCATACATTTAAATGCAATTCTTCATCTTTCTGTTTTTCAATGTTCCTGAACAGATCTTTTCTTTTGAGTGACTCTTGAAATAGGTCAGAATTAATTTTTCCCCAATACACTGGGCCAAATCACCTCATCTCCAGTGCATAATTAGCATACAGATTTCTAGCCTGAACTGCTGGTAGTGCATTAAGAGTCATGAATTTAGTTGTCTCATCAGCAAGAACAACAAACAGGAAATACTCATCAACAAATAGTTGAATTCCACTCCAATCAGACCGTTAACAGACTTCTCATATGCTTTGTGTGCTCATCGCATCTTGATGATCTGGATTTAGCTTGATGCACTCTCAAAATATGAAGTGTATGGACTGCACTTGGATGTCAGTTCTAATTTGTAGATGAAGCCTGGGGTAGAGTGAAGTAGACCTTTACGGGGGGTGGGTGAGGGGGCGGTCTGACTACAAACTGAGATAGAAATGACACAAGAGAGGGGTGGACAGGTGGATGGGTGGAGGGACAAGGAGCTACATTCGCACAGTATTGATTTTTCTTTCGAGTTGTAAAGAACGGGAGCTTGTCACTGGAGCCGATGAATAGAGCCCCTTTGTACTGCGTTCTACGTGCTGTCTCTGACAATGAACAAACCACAAACCTTTTCTTCTTTTTCAATCTTTCTCTTTGTCAATAATGCAATCACTCATCAACTAAGAAAGAAAGGACTGCAATGGGATCATGTCTACAGGCAATATGTGACCTTGACAGAACAGTTTTAGCTAGTGCAAATACAACTTAACTTTTTAAAAGTGTTGAGTTGGAATCTGGCAAAAAGAAGCTTTTAATGGGTCCCAGAAAGAGTCTTAGAAAGCATCTGTGGATTAGAGCAACTCTCCTGATTGAACAGTCTGTCTCCTTAAGACAGCGAAACAGATAAAGAGGTTCCTGAGAAAGTGGACACAGAGGACCAGTGTGGAAACTGTTGTCATCGCTTATGGCGCTCTGTTACACACAGCCATCATCCGTAGGGTCAACAGCTGGTAAATGTTTAGCAGGCCAAACCCCAGGTGACCACCGTTGGCTTGCAGATGCTGCTGAGGAAATTTAAAATTCACACCTCGTAAAGAGAGGACGCAGATGTTTGCATATTAATAGAGATGGGATATGGAGGGTGTCTGGTACAGGGAGGCATTACAGCTGCTTCATTACAGTGTACAGTGTACAGTATATGCTACAGATGGATGTACTCTCATTTCATCTCGGGAGCATTTTGATCTGGACGCCTTTGCATGCCAGATGTAAAAACATATTCAAAAATTCGCACTGCAGTCAGTGCGAATTTCTTATTGAGGTATTACCTAACATTACCTTATTACCGTATATACAGCACAATTAACATAGTGTTTGTAGTTAATGTAATTCGTTATGTTTTACTTCCATTTGTCAGACTTAAAATGCCATGGTTTGGAGGCGTAATGAAACCACATCCTTTCCTGCATTTATACATTTCTTGTTGCAGGTTGAGGTCACATTTCTACCATCTGACACGGAGCTTGAAATACTCACTCAAACTAACAGAGAGGCTAATGCTGGTTAGGTTTGGGTGAACAGCATTACATTTCATGATTCATTGATGGCAGATATGACCAGATTTTCCCTAATTGTGTTGGACTTTGCACACACTGTAGAAGTGTATAGTGTGCTTGTTAACAAGCAGAAAAGTTGCAGGAACAGGAGTGGAGATGCCAGCACAGATAGACTGGATGGTGATGGATTTGTGTCATAAAATTGCGAGAAATGGGGGCTAAAACTAACATACAGCACATGACAGACATGGGTCGGCTTGATCTAGAGGGTTAGTGCATGATACACTTAGCTGCTTAGTGTGGTTTTATCAAGTGTACTATAAAATATTCATCATCACACATTTTCAACTTCCTGCACACTAAAGGTTATTTCATACCAATCATAAAAACCTGTGGTTACACCGACCACACATGTTGAATGTCAAACGTCAACAGTGGCATCACTTTTGTCTCTTGTACACTTTATTGTAAATAGATATTAATGAATTCATTTTGAAGCTGAATTTTCAGTGCAAGGTTTTTCCTGCTGTTGCACTGATACCTGTAAAGGACTTGACTGCTCTTTCAAGAATTTATTAATTATGTAATGCTATAAGTGAGCAGCTGAATAGCCATTCTCCATATCTATATCAAAATCAGTGGCCCCAAAGAATTTTTCAGACCTTTACACAAAGACACAAAAGCCTTTTGTCTGATGTGTTCTTTGAATGGCATGTCTCGCAAATTAATAGTTAGGAATTGTCCGTGTTAGAGGTGGATGCAGAACACTGGTGCATGGAGCTGTTTCTGAATACCCCGCACTATATCAGACACAAATCTATTGATCTGTTCATTCAACAGCTTCAGTAGGCCATAAATCTCACTTCACCGACATACCAACCACAAGGGCAATCTGTTACAGAGACTGAGCTTGATTGCTTAAAAACGTAAATGGGATATGCACTATAATGTCATTCAGTGAATTTTTCAAAAATGAGTCTGAATAGTAACAGGTTTTCTGCAGTGATGCTGTGTAGTGGTAATTTGAACTGCAATCAGCATCCACTGAGTGCTGCAGTTGGGAACAAAATCTGTGAAAATCAGACCAAATCAGGCTTTCGCATGCTTCTATCCTGAATGCAAATTGCCACATATGAAGACACGGGGGGGAAACTGAAAGGCATTTCGGGTAGATGGATGGTGTACAGGCTGGGTTCTATTACTCTTGAGTTTGGCTGTCTGCTGTGTACTCACTTACTGACAGACACACTGAGGAATATATCACACACCAAACAAGGACTGATGGCAGTGGGACCTCCCATTCTTTGAAGCTGAAAGCAATACAAATCTTAGGTTATAGGCTAAAAACCAAGCACCAAGCACCTCTATTGCTAGTCAATTATCAACAAGTCAACTAGTCAATTAAGGAAGATGAAATGTTAGCGTTTGATATTATGATGTTTGAAGGTTTCCAATGCATCACGTCTAATGGCTTTGCTTCTAAGTCACACTTTCCATAGGAATTGCCGGTTTGAACTGGTACTTAGACAGCATGTGGTCTATTGATGGCCTCATGATTGCTTGTCTAATGCAGAGTAAGACTTACAAATGAGAGGAAACTTTGAATAAGATAAAAAGGACAGACATAAATCAGCATGAGCAAAAGGGAATAAAGATCACCAGATATAAACATAGTTAGACCTGACCTCAGGGGGGCTTCTCTGCTGTCTGTATTTCCTGGAAACGGGGGAGGATGATGAGGAAGCTGTCATTGTGCCAGGCTGGGGAATGTAATGCAGTGTGTATTTAATCTCTGATTAAACGTTGTGGCTGGTAGTCCAGGCACGTTCACTGTGTCAGAGCTACCGTTTCATACTCTGCACTCTTTGGCTTGCTTAAAAAGGGCCGTTTCATTCGGCACATTTTGTAGCGATTGGGTGGATTGGGCAGCAGGCACAGCCCGCAGGGTCGCAGCTACACTTGAGGGAGGGGGTGGTGGCTGGATTGCTGCCGCCCTTCATCACCACCCTCCAACCTCTCTATTCCTGGGGGAAAGAAAGAGAGAGGGCTCGGGAAAAGACCCTCTTTTTTTCCCCTTTTTTCAGAGCGGTAAGGGAGAAAGCGTGAGAACAGTCACCGCTGGGTTTCAGGAACATTGTATCTGTCTGTAGGATGAAAAGCCTGGCGATAGAAAGAGAGAATGAGAGGCCTTTTTAGCAAAGCTTGGCTCGGTGTGAAGGGGGATGGGATAAAGTGAAAGAGTTCAGTACTTCCCACTAAATTAGATTAAGGTGAGTATTGATTGGGTAATAAATGCCTGTAGGCCTGAGGTACAGTACCATGTGCAACAGAGGCTGTTTCAGCGTTTCTCGAAGGTAATGAAAGTGGTAAGACAACTATCCTATTACAGCACATTTACGCCAATGCATCACACACCGGTAAAACAAAAGAAAGGAGCAAATGGCCCAAATGGAATTGAAGTTGCCATACAGCGTGCACCCATGGGTACTCAATTCTAGGTGCTGCTGCTAAAAAGCACAATGCTGATATAATTCAAAGCGGCAATGCTAGCAGAGTGGCTGTCTCAGCAGCCGAAGAGATATGTCGCTGATAGTGGCAACTCAGTGCATGCAGGTCCTGATGCCAAAATTCAAGCCAAGACGTTTGTTTTGTATCCTCATGGCAAGAACTCTAGCACTGTCCATTAATCTGCGCTTAAGCTGCCTTGCTTCAAAAACAGATGCTTGAGGAGGATAAGGCAACTCAGTAGGAGGAATGGTGCCTAAGCCTTGGCTGGATAAGAGGGGGAAAGTGTCAGCTTTACAGTGCACCACATCTGCTAGATGGAACTTTGCAGACGAAAAAGCGATCTTACTTTCATCTGTATGAGAACAGCACGTGCTTTCCGGGCATCACCGCCACTTCCTCATGTACAGTAGCCGATGTGACGGGTCGTTGAGGTTTCATAATCGTCAGGGAACGGGAAACAATGGGCGGATGCATTTAAATTTAAGAAATACTCTAATCTTGGTGTAAATTTATACAATGCAATCACTCTTCAAAATGTCCTTTCTTGCCTTGTTATATTATAACCAAACCAACGGTGACTGAACGCTAAGCAACCAAACTTAATTTTCAGTTTTTTTGGTCTGTTCATTGTTGTGTAATAGAGAAATCCTTGAAAACATGATTAGAGAACAGAGTTGGCAGTAATATTTGTCATCTGTCGCAGGTTAGATATTTTCATTGAATTGAAAATCTGTATGAAATTGCAGTAGAAATACATGAGTGTTGTCAGTAACGTTGAGTTCTTATGAAGGTTAGGCAGAAACAAAGATTATATTTTCTTGTCAATGGATTCTTGTAACTCTCCAAATACATGACGATATAAACTGTAAAACCGATTTTACTGACAGACAGTCTCAGATAACAGCTCTTAAACTTGAAATAAGCTAAACTTAAAACAGGCCGTCTCTGCTTTTGCTGATGTGTTTGGTCAATGTTCACAAGGTTTTTCAAAGTTACACACTACGACAATTCAGTTTCCATTAAATTACAACTGCTACACAATAGGCTTGTACTTTGAGCTCCATGTTGTTGTATATTGTTGCTGCTGCTGCTGGCTTATGCTTCTACCCAAGCTACATGTTGTTCTGTGCACGGTCAAGGTCAAAAGAACTTGATGAACAGTAAGGATCACCTCATCAATGGATAACCGTGAATTTTTCGGAGCACACAGACCCTTTTGCTCAGTTGTGTTGCCAGCAGAGTGCTGGGAGAAAGGTAATCTGTATAGATCATGTGACAATCTATGGGTCATATGACAGATGTAAGAGCCACAATCAATAAATGTCCTCATGTTTTCACTTTTAAGTGCATCATTTATTATTCAGTAGCTTTATATATGCATATTACACTGAATATCCACTGAACTGAATTGATGTCCTGTTGTGCACCTTTCCTATAATGAAAATGTCCAACTCCTTGCTTTGAGTGTGAAGTCTTGTTTTTGCTCCATCATCAAGCGTTACATCATTGTTTACCCGGCTTCAGTGGAATGTGCATCATGGCCTTGCATCCCATTCATTGTAAGCATTTGCATTTTATGTTTTTGTCTGCCTTAGTAATCAGTATCTCAGGGATCTGTTTAACGGTCTGAGACAGTTTAGTCAACACATCCTATGATAAACAGCCTCTTTCTGCCTAGTCGCTAGATTATGATTTCAGGGAGCAGTGCATCAGCATTCAACAATATGTTTTTTTCTGCCAGTGTGGTGTTACGCTGGCAACTCTGAGCGTTTAATAAAAACTTGATAAAAAATGATGCTGGTCACAGTGCCGAAGGCAGAGCTGCTAAATCTCTGCTAAAGCATATTCAAATCCACCCGTGTGCTTGCCTGTCTCCCTATCACAAAAGCACTATTATGTTTAGTCATTGAATTTTATGATTACGCATAACAACTCACCAGATAGGAAAATATAACAACAGACAGCAAACCCAATTACTGTAGCCTGATGCTTGAGTTTGTTTGCTTTAATTTATAGTCTGGCTGGGTGGTGACAATAGAGCAGGAAAGGCCACCAGCAGATTTATGCAATAATATCTGTAGTCAAATTACAAGGTGGGGTGTGGGGGTTTTAATCATGTGTCTCATTGGCCTCTTTTGTTTCTATTCTAATGTACAGATGCGGTTTTGGCCTCACAGTTTGGATAGCGGGGCCCTAGGATACACTTGTGAAGCTGTTAAAGTCAATAGCTAAGAGCTTTTACCACCGTGTGAAAATACATTTAGCTTCTTTACTCTTAGATAAGAGCTCAAATTAGCTGCTTTTACAGAGAAAGTTGGGTCTTTCTTCTGACTGCCTAATCCTGCCTCCTGTCAGGGAAAGCAGTTGAGCCCAGGGGATGGCAGTGCTTTAACCTCAAGGGCGGCAATCCTTTTTGGGTTTGGGTTGCATATCATGGCGGATTAAATTGTGTCTGATATTATTTCAGAATTCCGTCTCGTACTTAAATTAGACACTCGTAATCACAGCTCCGACACATTCTCTGTTCTTCCCTGAGGCTTCGAGCAAACACTTTGCACGCCTAAAACAGGTCACAAGGGCTGATGTAGTCGCAGGTCAAGGGTGTGCGATACGTGACGAGCGAGAGGAAAAAGTGATGTGGAATTCCGCACTTCCCTCAATACCTCAGCTGTCATACAAACGACACGCTGCACAGTTGAGACACTCAAACATGCCCACAGAGACTCTCATTGGAATGTGTGACCTTTAACCCTGATACTTTCAGACAGTAATTAAAGGCAGACAGTGTATTATGTGACAGTGTGCAGTTGGTCAGATGGTGATAGAGAGACATGGCGCAAAGGGCCCGGGGGGACCAATGTGATGTCCAAAATAGACCTTGGAGATTAGGGGCCATGCTAAGGAGCACCCACAGGAATGTCACAGCTTGCTGTGATTTTGAATTAAGGCTTCCAGCATCCTTTTCCATAATGACTAAAATTCCTGTGTCCATGTGAAGGTCAACAGATGACACTAACCAGCCAGCCCCTAAAAAAATCACATAACATTCCTAGAGATTCATGTCAATTGGCTTTGGACGTCGTCAATGACTATGACTATGATATTTTTAGTACTGAAGGTATTTCTCTTACTAGTTGTACAATAGAAGTAGGTCCTACAAGTGGACTCATCGTGTAAAGCGGTTTCTGCAGGCCGTTCACTGTTGTGAACAATGACAGTGAGCTACGTGATAACAGAGCACGCCGTTATATCTTACACTGCTCCTTTAACTTGTGTTTGCCAGCAAGCATTATTAAAACTCACAGCTGGACATTTTATCATCACTCTGGCAAAGGAGGAGTCATTTTAGTCGCATTGTTTCACAGGGAAATATGACGCGTAGCTCCTGTTGGAAGATAATACTGAGCAGAATTGTATTGGCACAAGAGAGTGTGGTTAACTTCTGAGTCATGCTGCAGATTTGAAGGATTAGCAGGAGAACAATGAGAGTCTTTCAGGGACCGAGATAAGCATATTGTGAAAATAGATGGACGGTGATGGTGCCAGAAACTTTTTTGGACTGACAGATAAGTGTCTAAGATACAGTCTTAGAATTTGTGTGATGCGAAAAATTAATTAAGCATTGAATGTATAAAATCCCTCTGAAGAAGAAAACATTTAATTTAAGCTATCAATACATCAAAATCCCAGCATCTGTAATTAAAGAAGCAGCCATTAATAACTTCCCTTTTGTAGGCCTCTTCACACGCACTAGCCGTATATACTCTTCGGCAGCCAGGTTCAGTTTAAATGAGACGAGGAGCAGTCTACCTGTCTTGCAATGAGCACAGTATGCAGTAAAATACATCATCTGCAAGCTGCTACCTAGGAAATGATATTCATTATGCGTGAGCTTTCTCTGGCACCAAATGCATCTCTGGGTCTCACAAATTAACTGAGCGCCAGCCTACAGACTTGTTTTGACGCAATTTGTCATGCCAGCTTCATTTGCCCCATTTATAGCGGCAATTAAAAATTGGCTGCATTGGCAAAGCCCTGGGGTAAGTCACACAGATACGGTTCCCGACCTTCGCACCCACCCAGTGCTCAGTTGCCAGTGGCCTTGTTGATGATCAAGAGCATTACATTTTTACACCCTGAAGGAGACTCAACATGTTATTCCCTAAGGTGTAATCCAGTGATGCATTGTGCTTCATTACCATTTCAAAATGCAGAATTACCTGTCAGGGCTCTATTGGGACCCTGTGTTTCCAGCACTCCCACACCCACAGTAACAAAGGGTACTGCCTCTTAACACATAGATTGTCATTAAACGAAACTCAAGCTATTTGTAGGTTCATTAATTACACCCTTTCACACACCACTTCCCTTTCCCCCGGAACAAAGGGAAGGTGAACGAGGACTTCCATTTTTCCTGTACATCAATGTCAGATTACAGCCGTCGCGGCTTCGACTTGCTTCTCATGCTCTTTCTGTCTGTGCCCTAGAGATATGCGATTAATTATAATGAAGTGGAAAAAAAGGTGACATTGATGTCAGTGTGTATACACTGTCACCTCAAGAGTCATGGCCGTGAAATTGCAGAAACTTGCTGAGAATTTTTATGATACTAACATGTCTCGTCCTGACTTCCTAAGTTCATGTCTTATTCTTCGCACAGGGTGGGACGTTCAACGCGTTGTCCATTTCATCCAAATCTCTGAATGTTTCATTGCAATTAGTTCTGAGGCTAATGTTACTCTTGAGTCATCATCTAATGAGTAAGTGGAACGTATCTGGTTGTTTGAGATGAAATGTGATACACAACACACTGAAAGATAAAACAAAGTGCATTAAGGCTGGAAGAAAATGCATTTCCCACTTTTCATAAACACAAGTGAGTCACTGAGTGGTGACCAATGCACATCCCTGTGGTTTATGTTTGTGTAAAATGTGCAGGAAATGTTTTGGGCTGTAGCTTCTGCTTAACACTAATACAAGAAACACGCGTCTATACAGTAATGTACAATCTTGACATGTGTTCAGCGTGTAATTTCCATGACTAATCTGTCACACTTAACCGATTATTAAAGAAATAAATCATCATGTGCCTGTGTCACCCTACCACACTTTGAATCAGCCCTCCTGTGTAATAATGGAAATATCCAACTCCATCCTCTTTGTTGAATGATACAAATTTGATGTGTATCGTGCCTTTCAACACACGCATGCTGTTCAAAGAGTCATGGCCTCCTGATAGAAATTGTTGCAGACAGGATATGGATCCTTTTACATGATAATAAACAACTTCAAAGGTTGTCACCCTGATGCATTATGGGTGAAACACTGCAGCCCACTAGAGTAATGAACTTTACTGTCTGTATCTGATAAGTGTTTTTTATTTATTTTCTTGCCCTCGATTTATGGCTGTATTGATCCGGATTTTTTTTACCTTGTTATATCTTGTACAGTTACCTTCTAGGGGCAGATATAAAAAAGCATTCTTGATCCATCTTCACTAAGGTTAAAGGGAAATAAATGATCAGATCAAGCTTTTGTGCAGCAAAACATTTTCATGGCCCACAGTCAAGAAAGTAGATGTTTTTGCTCTTAAGTTCAGTAACAACCAAAATGTTTACAGACACTTGCATGTTGGAGATGATAAATGGTATTACCTGAAGAACGCGCAGCGCAATTAAATGAAACAGTATTTTATCAGAAGCGTGGTTTTACCCTGTGGTGTGAAAATTGAAAAGGACATGAAGAATTACCCGCACACTGCAACACTAAGGACACTCTGATGATTGTCCACCTCCAATAATAAGCTCTATTTGTAAATCGCTTAGAAAACGTCTCAAAGTCAAATGCTACAGTGAAATTACAATACGGTTTAGTGTGTGTGTGTGTGTGTGTGTGTGTGTGTGTGTGTGTGTGTACCCCTTTGGTCTCCTGTTGTAGGTTGCTTTAAAGTCTGAGTGCTCCGGTGACAAAATGAGGGTCTCATATCTTCTTTAAATCTACGTATCTGAATGACCACAAGGGCCCAATCTGACAATCTGTGTGTAAGGAGCTGTGGACTGGATCATATCAAGTTCAAATTTTAGTCATAGCTTGGGGATAAAGCAAGCTGTTCTTTTAAAGTTATCAGTGAAATCTTAAAAAGGTGGCCTGAACCTGTGATCAGTGTAAGGATTGAAGGATTATGGAAGGGATGTGATCCCATTTCTTTAGCTAATACTTTAAGACACATCAGGTCGGACCAATTCTATAGGATTATCATATGTATAAAGGTTTTTTTTTCTCAGGAGATATTGTCTTTTTAACTTAAAATATGTATAAATATTTACCACAATCATATTTGCACATATTTAGCTTAAGCATTAACACTCTTGTAATTATTCTGACGTTGTAACTATAATATTATCATTACTTAAGCTACAATATGCAGCATTTGGAAATCAAGCTGACTCACAATAAATCCACACAGGTCGCCAAATCTCTGATCGGTTAGAAGAGGGACGCTCATTCACAAAACCCTTTTAATTAAAGGGAATGCTGTAAGACTAAAGTGCTGTTCTGTCAGTAGGATGCTTCTCCAGGTTAAAACACATTATGGATACAGTACAAATATTCAGAATACTAGCATACTGTATTTCCATTGATCAGTAAAGTCATGCCTTCACATTATGTAAAACCACATACAGTAACCTAAATGTATATCAGTAGAGCGAGAAGTGCGAAGTTTCCATGCTATTCAAGTCCAACTTTCTTATAAGATGCGACAGTTGTAAGATGCGACAACTAAATCATGTTTAAAATTGATAAAGAAAAGATATGTATATTGTTAAAGTACCACCTGGTCAGTGCATCATTCACATTTATAGTAGTATAAAAGCTAAAAAAAGTAAAGAGTAGGAAAAGTAGGATAGAAAAAACCATTACAAACACAATGGTACGTTCTGCATTTGTCATTGCACAATCCCTTATTGCACTGAAGATTGATTATTGTACAAGTGTAAATATGAGTATTGCACAACAATATGAACGCCATTGAGCGTTCTTATTGCTGTTTGGTCGAAGCTGTTCTCGAATCTGTTTGTCCTTGTCTTGATTGATCTGTACCGTCTAACTGATGGCAACAGTTCAATCAGGGAGTGTCCAGGATTAGAAACATTATTTGTAAAGTTTACGTCCTCAAAGGACTTTGGGGATTCAAGCAATATTGGATGATTCTTGGATTCTTGGATTTTAAAGGGACTGAGTAGAAAATGATTACAAGATGCTGATTACCAGAAGAAATTGTGAAATTTTTCAGAAACGGGGATTTCTGTGGGTATTAGAGATAGAAGGGGGATTCCAACAGTTCATCCAGGAGTTCTGCCTGGATAATGGTCACTTGCTGGTGTATTTTAAGAGGAGTCTGGACGGTCTGGCAATCAGGTGTCAGTCATTGGGCCTCTCAATCCAGAGTAACAGAAAATCACTAATGACGACAAGTGCTTTTCCTCTCAGAGTCGTACATTTACTCTACTTGTGGCGTTCAGGGTGCTCCTGCAAAAACCCTGAGGCATGTAGAACGGGGAAACGCAAGGCGCTCCAGAATGGAAAAGCAGCTTTCGAACCACTCCTTGAAGACGACTACAAAAACAGCCAACACAGACTGCTAAAATGTGTTTGAAAAAAGGAGGTGAGGAATGAGCAGAGTTTTAGTACAGGTTGACTTCTACAGTGGCATTGACTGTATGCTTGTCTGAACAGATGACGTCTCAGTAAACCAATAATATTGAGCCAGAACTAAGGCAACGCTTCATTAAAAATGAATTACAGTATAAAGCCAGAAGTACAAGTTGTTTCACTGTAGATTATGAAACCTTCCCCCTTTCTTTTCAATCACACTATTTTTCAAACCTAATGTGATCTTATTTCTAACCCAAATTTCCCTCGGAACCTGGAGCTCATAGACTGGTAAAAGGATAACATGTATCAAGGGTCTGGCCTCGATCTCAACCTTGTCTGGCCTCGATCTCAACCTTGTGTGCTGGTGTACCCTTTTTTTTTCTCTTCACCTAAATGTCTTCCTAACAGTTTCCAACTTTGATCTGCCCTATCTGGCTCTCATCTAACAAGGTTTGTTGGGGTGGTGATTGAAGGCGAGTAGTAGAGACTGACTTTTCTCTGTCATCTGACACCACAGGGGACACGGTTCCAGTGCTGCTAGTACAGGTGGCATTTCTTTTGTCGCTCACCGTTGTCGTTCATAGATCTTTTTATTGTGATTAAATATTGATTAATTGATTGAGCATGTAGTGATTAAAATTGAAAAAGTGAGATGGCTTTGAATTTAATGTGACTACAGAACAAAAGACATACAATGGTCATTTGTGGTTGGATTATACACACAAAATCTAGCGTCGATTACCTGGCTATAATTAAATTAGTCTTCATGTACATCTTCTATTGATGCTTGCTTTCATGTTTTGTCCTTGTATGGTGGTAAGTTTGAGAAAATGAACTAGTTTAAAACCTCAGATTGGTCGAAAAGGGGAAGTAAACGAGCACCATTCTCAGGAATAAGGCTGGATTGTAGTCTGCCTCCAGCCTGGCTTAATGAGGCCTAAACCAGGGCCATTTCTCTTGTCACCTTTATCTAGTAAAACGTACACTTTACATCTGTGTTGATCACGGCTGCCTCCTCTTTTTCTCTTTCTTTTAATCTCGCACTAAACCACAACTGACCCTCCCAGGCTTTCTTCTGCTTGAGCATTCAGATTTGTGTCTTGTCATCTAAAATGGAGATGTATGGGCTTGTGCCGCCAGCCTCGAGTGAGCCTTGACGTGAAGCAGGGTCTCAGGTGTCAGGAGCCATTTCCCGGCCAGGGTCCCGACCAGGACGAGATTAGGTCCATTTATCTGATTCCAGATTGCTCTAAACCTATTTCAACTGTCATTTACTTGGTGAGTGGGTCATTAGTCCTACATCTGTTTTGTTTCGTGCTGGGTCTGTGGTTGTGTGCCTGTATATGTGTGTGTCTGTGTGCACCGGCATGTGTGTGCTAGTTCTGAATCAGATTATACTGGCACCAGGAGTATTGTATTAAAATAAAATAATTAGTCATTTTCTCACCCAGATGTAGCCAGAAAAGACATTAATTGCAGAATCTACTGACTTATATTTGATGGAATTTAATAAAGTGTATTAGAAAAGCCATGCAGAACAACATGACGAGGCCTTGGTTTTCTGAGGTTTACAATGTAAAATTCTAGTCAATGTCTTGGTATTGCTGTCATATTTGCACCTGTGAAACTGGTGACTGTGCACAAACAAAGAAGTCATTCTTAGATGTCACCTTCGTGATACTGATCTCTGTCTGTTGAATGACAGAAACACAGAAGTCAAGTGAAAACTGATATATGGCGATGTCAGAATGAAGAGTGTGTGTGTGTTTTGACCAAGCAATTTAAACATATTGCATCTTTTCTACCCCACTGATTCTTTTGGAAGCAGAGCAAATTGAACTGAAAGCCCTTAAGAAATGTAACATATTGCCTCACTTGGTATCCAAAATACAATAGAATACATTGGAAATCACATTGATTTCTATAGCTGTGCTAGACTGTTCAGCAGTGAAATTCAATTTCGTAAGAAATGAAACCTACTTACTGTTATGTTAGATTTTCTTTTAAAAGATTATGGTGACTGAGGCTTTTGCAAATGACTGTGGATGGGTTTCCTCTCAGTAAAGTGGCATTGAACTTCTTTGTTTATACTGTCACATCCTGTCAGCCTGAATTAGTCTTTCACTTGATGATGGGTTTCAATCCAGATCTAGCTCAAATGCAAACAGTAAACAGCTTTAGCTTTTGGGCTGCTCGCCCCTCCACCCCCCACCCCAGTCAGTGCTGAGGGGTAACATTTTGATTAATCTGACAGGACTTCCCCAGTGGGATAACGGCAAGTTACCTCTCAGAAGATTATAGAATTATCTGTTTCAGCTGGCAATTACCTCTCCCTGTGGGTGACGTAACGCAGCAAGCCTGCCAGAAAATCATCCTTTATTCAAACCAGGTTGCTGGCAAACAGTCTAACAATCTGCCAGTGTGAACAAGAAACAAGCACACCTCATGGGAGCAACCACAACAAATCCTAAAGAAAGAGAGATGAGTTGATGAATATGGGTCAGAAGGATCCAAATTGGATAAAAAAGGGAGACGGAGAAAAAAAAGGAGGTGTGGGGTTGCAGGTGGAGACTGAGGAAACGGAGAACGGAATGGGTTACTACAACTGCAAAACAACTTGCTTGCTAAATGGACAGGGTCGTCGTTTATAACTATCTAGATCTGAACTACTTCTACTGTGTCCTCAGAACACTGTAATTGTATACAGTGCATACAATATTCCCACAGGTGGATATAGACAAAGCAGAAAAATTGGTTATAGTAACAACTATGTTGTTTGTCAAATGCCAATTTTCCCTTCAGATTTAGCCAATTAAAATTGCTTATGTGAGTGTATTCTTTCTGGAGTTCCTCACAGGTCTAAAACAATCCTGTGTGAAGCTGAAGTGTATAAATATATTTTCCAAAGCAGAAACCAAATACCTACATGTTATTATGGAATGTTAACTGTGTGTGTGTGCGTGTGTGTGTGTTTTGAACTGGTAGTAATTTTTATTATTATTTGCAAAGATTATTATATGAATTGTACTTTATTGTAATATAATTTTTATTGTTGCAAGGTGATTCCTTTGCAGCGTGGTTGGCTCTTGCCCTGCCTGAAATTACTGATTAGAAATAAAATATCCTATCAGAATGAATCCAACTATAATCAGAGTTACAATATGGGCTGCAATATACACCTGACCATGTTGTACATTTTACCGCATACTTATAACTTTTAAAACTGTGTTGTGTTCTACAAATATGATTTGCATTCTAGTAAAACGAGTAGTTTAGTAAGGACATTATTTGCAGTTGATGTTGAACCTACATGAACCATCAGCTTCTGTACTAGGAACATGGAACACATTTTTTTTTCTGTTTCCTTGTTCTCTTGTCCAACAATTGCTCTCACTTCCTTCCTGCAAGCCCCCAGAAGCCCCTGGTCCTTCCCAGTAATGAGGACATTCTTCCTGTTGGAAGGTTAATGGCAGACGGAGAGAGGTACCTACGAATCCAGACCCTCCTGACTCCTCAGGCAATTTCACACAGAATCTCTCTCTCTCTCTCTCTCTCTCTCTCTCTCTCTCTCTCTCTCTCTCTCTCCTCCCTCCTTTTTTTTTTTTTTTACTGGAAGGAGAGTCCATTCACTGTGTGAATGAGTCAGGTAAATCCAATTCCAAAAGGCAATGGGATTTGAGATGGGGAGCAAATTGCACCAAGGTGATGCTGGACTGGTCAAGAGACCCTTGAGGAAAAAAAAAAGTTAGCTTGTTCCAACACAATAGAGGACACTGCTGTTATCTTTGCTGTTAGTCGTGTTTTTATAATTGATTTCCCCTTCCGGCACAATGGCTGGGCAATAATGAAAAGCCTGTCATTCCTGTTCTTTGTGTTGTACGTTGATGAGGTCATGGGCTCAAGTTGGCCAGCGCTATGGACTGCATGGTCCGCACAGAAAGTGGTCAAAGGGTTGAGGACATATAGGTGATGTAACTCCAAAACAAATTTGGCCAAGGTAGAAATACTCAAAATTCAACACGTGAAGGATTCACGATTAATCACTCCATGGTCACTGAAATGTTGTTGAGTAGCATGGTGCTGACCTTTGCACTGTTCCATGGCCATAGTTGGTTGTGTAGCTGCGTCCCTGCACGTTGGTTTGAATAGAGTCAGCTAAATGCTTTAAACGCAGAAAGAGGGCTGTGGCCGCTTGTTAAATATGAAATAATGCAGTCAGAGGACTGACACCTGAGTCAAGGCAATGATGATGAGCAGCAGCTTGATTGAAGTAGCAATGGTCGTTAAAGATTCAATTTTTAATTTCATTTCAATCCATCTCAAAAGGAATGCACTGTAAACTGTGCCTCTCTGACAGACTAATGCATTTCATCACAATATAATTAAACCAGCAGTTCTGTACAGTGGATGGCAATTAATAAATAGTGCTTCATCGTTAACTCTATGCAAGAGCTTTTGTAATATACTTTTGTCCCATAATTGCCTCAAGCAAAGTCTGAAAAATGTGATTTCAACAGTCATCAGGAGAATCTATGAGAATCTATATCAAATTAAAACACTCCAGCCTGTCACATACCAAATCACTTAAACAAGAGAAGACATTTGTTGAATTGACAGCACTAAAGGTAATGACGATTTTGAGAACTCATGTAAAGATTCATATGAGGTAAATGTCTTTACAAAGATTCTTTACAAACTTTTTGCTTCGTGGAAAGAGAAAAACAGTGAATGTGAGAAGTCTTGTCAGCGTAATGTATTTTTAAAGTTCCCTTATTTCAGTGCATCTCCTGTTCTCCACAAACCATCTGCGCTGACCACTACGCTAATTCCACGGATTCGACAGTTGCGTTGTTTAATATTACCAACAGGCACAAATGTTTGTTGGCAGACTGTAGCATGTTTGGTGAAGCCATACAGTAACAGACTGAGAAGGTGGAACTGGTGAAATATAATGAGCTACATAAATTGCACTTACGGTTCCCTTGTGGCAAATTCTGTGTTAATGAATGTGTTTTTAGTTAAAGTGCTCAAATAAGGTCTGTAGTTAACATGCTAACAATTTCATGTTTCATTCTCTAATACAAAATGAATCAGTTATTATCTCACTCGTGTCTTAAAAAAGAGCTGCTAACAAAAAGGCTAAATGAGACTACGGGGTTGTTGGAAATGTCATGAACTAAATCAAGTTGGAAGTTTAATGTGGTTATGTGTAAGTTCTGCAACCACGCTGTAGCTTCATAGCCTACTGATGGCTGGAGTTGCGTAAGCTTAAAAATAAAAGTGATGTTAGTTTTGTAGATTACATTATTGTATGATACATTTCTGTTTAATAGTCATTTATTAGTCACTGTTATTTTTTGTAATAATTCAAACTTCAAAACATCATCCCTATTACACACCATTAACCACTGAAACCAAACTTTAAAACATAAATTACGCATAAATTAAAACAATAGCACATTACTTACAAGCGACCTGTTGTACATCTAACTGGTTTATTTAACCGTGCCCATTTCCTTCTGAAACGGATATAAAAATGTAGTGTGGAATTAATTATAGACTCCATTTCTGTGTTGCAAAGATGGCTGAGAAAGACAGGACAGCATGAAAAAGATAATTTTGATCACATTAGTAACCCTTAGCCCTAATACCCGCCTCTCATGAGAGTGAAAAATACTTTACCATCCTAATATTTTTGATTATTTATTTTTTAATTCACAATGCTTCTCTGCCAGACACCAAAAAATACCATACCACCCTATTCAGCTTTATTTTTTTCTCATCTACTTTATTTTTTCATCCTTTTGTTTCACCTGAGTATTTGTCTGCAGTGTATTTTCTGAGCGGATGCTGTGTATGCCAGTGTAATTTTATAAAAAGAGTTTAAATTGAATAAGAATTTTCCCAACACTTAATGCAGTTTACTTTGGCATCAGTGCTCAGCCTCGTGTGTGTGTGTGTGTGTGTGTGTGTGTGTGTGTGTGTGTGTGCGTGCGTGCGTGTGTGTGAGTGAGAGAGGGTGAGTGAAGGTGAGCTATCAAAACACCAAAATTCAAAGGCAGAAAAATTATGTGGCTGTTGGTGCACCGGAGTTCAACTCGTGTTCACCTCTAGAGCTGCAAATCTGAGACATGTTGCTGAGATTATCAGTGGAGTGAATTGGCTGTAGCAGAACCCGACACAACAAAAGTTGAAGTAAAGTAAAAAGTTTGCAGTGCAGCCTTTTTTTCTTGAAATGAACTGAGCCCATCGTGGGAAATCTGCAGAGCTCGTTTGTGACAAACACACAAGTGGATGAGGTTCAGTCCCCACACTTACACTCAACGTGTGTGTGTGTGTGTCATAGCAATAGCTGGGAGGTTTTTTTTTATGGATAAAAAAAAAAACCCTCCCTCCTATCTAATCTTTGCACGTAATCACTCTGACCTGCTGAGCAACAGTACATTCAACAGCACTGTACGTGAGAAACGACGAGGTAAAGTCATCATGGCAGCTTGCAGCTCACTTGTGTGCACGAAGGCGCTCTACACCTAGGCAAGCGTGTAGGCTCACATATTCATCACTTTCTCAGTGCAGATCATGTCTTTCTTTGAGACCTGCACATGTTTTTCTCCAAATGCTCCTTTCTCCAAACTCCAACATAAGGTGACAGAGTTGAGATGAGAGCAAAATTACACTTTTCCCGACTGGCGACTTGAAGCCCATTTGAATTCAGTCACACATGTAACATAATAGCTCAGTGGATTTCAGCTGAGGACTGCGGTTTCATCCTCCCATGTCTGTGGTTTGACCCGCACAGCAGGTCCCTGCGCTTAGATTGAAATCCGCTTCGTGAAGCAGGTCAGTTTTTAGGTTGTGTGAGAAGGGGCGGGCTGATGTACTTGTATATGTCCTGGTTTATGAGTGCCTTGATTAATTGTTGGAGAACATAAGTCCTGTTGAAACAGAGCTTGTGTAATTAACTATCCACCCAGGGTCTGCCTCGAAATTAATAACTGTGATGTTTAATCAAGATTTACATCAAACAGCGGGAATACTGTATGAATATTTGCTCATACTGTGCCCTATCACTTTGATGATAAGGTATACTCTCTATTATTTTTCTTGCGTATTCCCAGTGGTGATATTACTCAAAATTATGGAAAGAAGCTGAACTTGATCAGTTATATGTGGTATCAGCACCTGCCTCTGAGGTACAAGTTCTTTAATTAATTGAACAGTAATTAACAGTTAAAGTCTGGATCCTAAGAGAAAGTGAACTTGAAAGGCAAATCTAAACTAATGAGGTTCCACTTTGAAGTAATGAACTCTGGGTTTAGGGTAATCATAGGCTTCTGGGCTTCACTCCATTTTTATCTACTAGACAGTGAGCTACGTATATGAGGATATGCAGTTTTGTTCCCTCGGTGAGCTGTTTTCGCCTCCTTTAAGTCCCGTGTATTCAGAAGTTTCTGAATATTTGGAAACACAATGACTTTTGTAGGATATTTGTGTTTCTCTGACAGTCTACATAACTCACTTCAGCAAAAACGACTTGTCGGCAACAGAGCAACAACATGTACTGTAACGGCCACTAAAACTAAAGTTGACTTATTTAGTGTGTTAATTGTGTAAAATGCATTTTTAACGTTGTAATTTAATGAAAATGCATAAATGCAAGATGCGCGAGAGGAAAAACGCTAAAATTCCCAAAATACTAAGACAAGGGAAGAAAAGCAAAGTGCCATGATGATTGATTTTGTGTGAAGAGCGTCACTTCGTTGGCACTGATGAATGCTCTGGAGAGTGCTGTTGAGTGCACCGCCCTGTAGGTGAGAGTCGGAGCTTTGAACCTGATATGGGCATCCACTGAAAGCCAGTGCAGAGATCTGAGCCAGGCGCGATGTGTGCCCATTTTGGCTGATCAAAAATCCGACGTGCTCCAGCATGTTGGATCATCTGGTGGGGTTTGTGCATGCTGGTAGGCCTGTTAGTGGGGCATTGCTGTAGCCATCGTATGACTAGTGCCTGCATGAGGAGGCGGGTAGCATATTCAGAAAGGTACTCTCTGATCTTTCTGATGCTGTGGATGGCAAATCTGCATGCCGGAGAGATGGAGAAGATGTGGTCATTTTTAACTGTCAGTCTAGCTGTTTCCCTAAGCAAAATACCTCCTGACTCCGTATTTAATGTGCGGAGAGTAGTATCGATCTGTGTTTTCCAAAAATGTCAAACTTTTCCTTTAATCCATAAAGTTGCAGAGGTTTGCAACTTGCTTAAGCTGGATGATCAATTCACAAGATAATGTATTTGAAATGAAAACTCATTTGAAAGTCTAGCTTGAGGTGTGGTGCTTTTGTGCTGAAAAGATGAAAAATCAGATACTAGATATAACTGCACATGCTCACCGTTACTCTGAGATGTTCCCGTTCAAAAAAATCAAAACTAAAAGACAAGTGAATAGCAGCCATTGATATTTTCTTGAGATGTCATGCTATGCAATTGATTCATTTTAGATGCATGAATGGGAGCATCAGTTTTTATCCGAATAAAAAACATACAACATGTTTCCATCTCAAAATAGTACAGGGAAAAAATAGGCAACACATTCTTAACAAACATGGATGTGTGTGTTTATGACATAGGTGCAAACACACAGACTTGGCACCCACACCAGCAGCCTGTCCACCTGACTTTTTCAGTAAGAGAAAAGAGAGTGATGTGGCGGTTATTATAGCTCTGCTGTCATTAATATCAGGTGTACTTTCTCAGGCATGCAGAGACGGTGGTGGGCCTTAGTCATTGATGGTGGGGGTCATTACATCTTGCTGGCTCTTGTCTACCTGTCTCTGCTTCCACAGGACACTAACAAACCCTGCTGTCTCCGGTGAGCCATCTAGCACAAGAGCACCCAGACAGAAAATAGGTATTGTGCCAGTCACCTCCACAACTGACAGGTTTGGGTTCCTGGGGGACCGAATAAACAGTCCCACCATCACCACAACAAATGGCTAATTGTTATTAGACCTGCCACCACCATGGAACTTAACTTTGTGGTCACTACATCCATAAACAATGCCAGCGTGTCACCAAGCTGACTATGGCCAATAAATGTACAGTAAGTATACAGTGCCTTCTTCTGTATTTGTTGTAGCCAAAGGGGTGAATGTACTTTAATTGTCCATAAATCCAAAGGTGGATCTACATGTTCAGTCTGGAGCCTGGATAACATCAGTCTAATGTGTTTCTTTATTCCAACATGGGACTGTTTCCCAAAATGCTCAGAATTGCCATTCGTTTCTACAGCGGTCTGCACTTAATGATAGAACTAGGGCCAGTTGGGTCCAAGTATTTTTGGACAACAACTGAGGTTTTACGTCCCAGACGAACAAGAGAATACAGGTTTTAAAGTGTGAGAAGGTTCATTGTGAATGGTGCATCTTATTTAGAAAACAACCAAAATTATTTCTTAAATTGCAGTAACGCACTGATGCATGTGGATATTCCTTTGCAAAAGCAATATTGTATTGGAAAGAAACCAGATAACATTCAATTTTGTGTTTCTACTGAAACAGACAGCAGAGTTCCTGGTGTCCACTGAGTCACTTTTTAAATTCACTTAGAAACTTTGTTGTGGGTTTAAATAAATAATGTGCTATAATCATACCAACAACTTTATGATTACAATATAAGTGGATGGAGGATAACATTAAAATTCCTAGACCCACGTGTACTCACATAGGGCCACGTGGTGCAGCCCCTATAGTAGTTCATTGCAGGTATAGTGTTTTTATGGCCCGCAGACAGATTGCGTTAACTTGTGGTTGGCTGAGGAAGGCAGGGAGCAGTATTAGTCTCCATCCCCTTACGTCAGCGGTCATAACATTTGCCATTACTTCCCCCGCAAGATTCAATCACCAGCATACAAAGCCATGCTTCACGCACAATGAAAGGCGAGTGCTTTTTGTCAGGCATTGGGCAGAGTGAATTGCATATATTGTGACTCCGAGATAGCATTGTTTCTGGCTGCCATAAAAAATCTATTTAAGGCAAATCTAATCTTCATAATCTTCTCCCTCAGAGGTGGTGAACGGTGATGGGAAAGATTTCCATCCAAGTCCTGGGTGTCTGGTTGGCAGTGCACAGGGCTCGAGGATGTAGGAAATTGCTGGGAGCAGAGGATATTAAACTTCAATTTGAGAACACTGATAAGCACCGAATTGGTGATTTATTTAGGCATATTGTCAACTAAATCATCCTTAACCACTGGACACAAATATATTCATAAACACAGCCCTCCTGCTTGCTTTACAATTCTATTTTTTCATATCTTCAATCTGAACTGCAGGGTGGATACTGTATGTCCTCTCACAAGTTGGAGATATGGTTTTGAGCAAAGATAATTTTCCCGGTGATTAGTTGTGGTGTAGCCTAGCAACCGTGTGTGTATGTGCATGAAGGGAGATGGAGGCAGAAAGCATGAGGAGCCTTCTATCGCTTCTTTCTCTTTCTCCTTTCTTTCTTTCCAGCTTAAATGCTATGGCCACTAAAGCGGTTCAGCACATTACTGCATCGTGCGTCATTTTGGAGCGTGTAAATGGGCCGGTGCGGTGCAGTGCAGTAAGGAAAGAGGGGGCCCTCCTAAGTCCGCGGCAGTGAATGAATTATTAATGGGTATAAATCCCAAACAGAGGGATGGGGCCGAGACTAATGTCCACTGGCAGGAGTTTTGTAGAGATGGGCAGTGTCTCAAGGATGGCCGGGCAGCCTGGCAGCTTCACACTCCTGTCAGCTGAGGACACTAGATCACTGCAGTGGCAGGGGCACTCAACAAAGATCATCCTCAGCTACATGCTGCATTGTAAACATTAACAGCAGTGTGTGTCTGTGTGTGTGTGTGTGTGTGTGTGTGTGTGTGTGTGTGTGTGTGTGTGTGTGTGTGTGTGTTCATTCTTCTATTTTTCTTCTTGTGAGCTTAAAGTGTCCCCTCAGGGATTCTGAAGGGGATTAATTTATGCTCGGGATTTAGGTTTGACGTTAACTTTAGAGGAAGGATTAAGTTGAGTTTAGGAGGCGGTTAAAAGGTCACTGAGTGAATCTAACCAATTTGGATATACAGTAAGAGAATTGTGATACTACATGTTAATGAAACCATCAAATTCCTACGGATGTGCATGGCTATACATGTGCCTTGCTTTGTGTTTGTGTAAGAATTTCAGTGCTTCAGAGGAGGAAAGGAGAGGGAACACTTTTTTTAAAACCTCTAAAATGAAGGAAACAGAATTTTGCTACACCCGCTGTTTCTGTTAGCAGAAAAAGCACTGCTATATCCTCATGAATTGTCTCGGCACCTCAGGCTGCCAGAAGCAACCATTTACAGCCCGTCCTCATGACTCATCATAATGAAAAATCTTCACACCAAAAAGTCTGGAGTATTGAAAAGAGGAAAGTTTCATTACAGAGTGAAATACCATTTGGAACAGTGACACTCACTTTTACAAAATGATCACTGGAATGAAAGTAAATTGTACTATGAATTATAATAAACTAATTAGCCATCTCGCAACCTTTGGTTGGAATATAACATTTGAAAGAATAAGATCATTTGTAATCATCAGTTTCAGGAAAATATATAAATTAATAGATGCTAGAATTAAATCCTTCAGCTATTTTTTTATTGCAGTTTTATCCGGCTGTGGAATTCTCTATTAATTGCGTCGGGCGCACATTCATTTTAATATATTATAATGTGAGCATGCATATATTTCCTCAGTTACTCTCTCACTGTATATACAATACAAAAGTCCCGTAATGAATAAAAATCGAAAAAATAAAAATAAATAAGATATCTCCTGAAAATG
This sequence comes from Channa striata, assembly GCA_033026295.1. Classification (NCBI taxonomy): domain Eukaryota; kingdom Metazoa; phylum Chordata; class Actinopteri; order Anabantiformes; family Channidae; genus Channa; species Channa striata. The sequence continues at coordinate 14,729,401 of CM065185.1, read as the reverse complement.
CCCAAAAAGAAGTGCACATGACCAAAACAAATTCCACAAACTGCCAAAAACGAACACAAAACATCCATAAATAGATAACAGACAACTGAAACCAGACATCAAAAGACGAGACACCCACGGAACAGCACAGAACACACAAAACGTACAGAACAAACAGGCTCAAAACAACCAAGGAGAAAGGGAGGGGGACGTCCCCCTGTCTGTCCCCTGGGGACAGTTTTCTCATGAACCGACAATGATCGTCAGATAGAAATTCAAGTTAATACAAAAAGATTTGCGATTCCACAATATGCAGAGAGACATAATGGAGTGAAATGTCATTCCTCTAGGTCCTCGGTGTACCATAAAACATAAAGCTCACAGAATAACAAGCCCACATACTTAAAAACAAGATTGTGTCATCTTAAGAAGATGATGCAATGATAGAATATAACAAGAGCACAGTGTGGTAATAGAGATGGTAGAAATAAAACATTTAATTGGGGTGGTACCAAATGCAATATGAATGTCAAAAAAAAAAACTCCATGCAGAGATGATTAAAATGAAAACAGAGTATAAAAGAATAGAAAACAGTAGAAGCTGAATGCTGCAGATGGTGCTGCAATATCTGTACAATGTCTTAGGTAGGTCAAAAACTTGCAACATAAGAATTTTAGGGGCAATATGTAAAAAGAGTCCCAGATTTCAATAGGAATCAGAGGAATTAGGTTTCAATGCACCTGTTTTTATGTTGCAATGTCTTTGCACAGTGGATGTCCAGTGTGTAGATAATTATTATTATTAATATGCAAATATTTCATATTCGGACACACAGTTATTATTATTATTTACAGCGTACTGTAAATACAAGGACCAAGTAGGAACCGTGACAAACGCTAGTCCACTGTTCTTTCCATGTGACCATCGCACTAACGATTTAAATAGTAGTTTGTCCGATTTAGTAAGTGAAGATGAAACAAATTTTTATCATTATAAATATTGTTTTCTTAATATGTATAGTTATATTTTGCAAGCAGCTGCATGAGGCAGAGCGTATATATGCGAAGGATTTTTTTACCTCTCCCCCAACTGTGTATTATTTGTTCATGATGATTTAAATGAAAAATTCTAGATAAATAATGTTTTAAATTTCTAACACTAAGCACACACTTTATACAGTTTTAAAAAATACTTCGGAAAAAATCAACATTGGTTTAAAAACTTTTCAATCATTTACCAAGCGTGCTATCCTATTATCCGTTTCCAGATTGTAAGATCTTTTTTGTCCGTCTAATTTCCTGTCACTCGTTTGTTTTGGCCATTCAAAAGACGGTTCTGCCAGGTCCAGGTCTGCATAAAGACAATGAGGTTTTCGAACTTGTGTCGGGGAAAAAAGTTACTCTTGCAGCTATAGGATCGACGTGTGGCATTAGAGCTAGCTGATGTATACAGGTAATCTAGTCCTAAAAAAAGAGACATCTACCTAACACAGCTTTAGGAATGACGGCGTCCATCAATGTCAGTCCATGTTGGTCTATAAGTCAGTCCAAAGTGAAATACCATGTCTCAGGTGATATTTGATATATTGCCATAAAAGCTTGAAAGAAAACTCAGTGGAGAAGCTCCACTGATTGCTGGGTAAATGTACTCATGCTTTTGTCCAAATATATTTATGGCACAGTGACATTAACAATTTGTAATGATGTCAACTGTTTCCCAGACCAATTACAGGTACTTACATTTAAGTGCCTGAGAGCTCACAAATCCCACAAGAACACTAATTTTAGTAAGTTGTGCTTTAGCAGAGCAAAGTGCATTAAGGCGATTTTTAAAACGCACAGGTTTAGGTTGAGATCCTGCGTGGATAAGCACATACATCATGGACTGTAGATCCAACAATGCAATCTGTGACATCTGAAAAGTTTTAGGAGTTGGAGTCGAAAGAAAACCCGTCCAGTAGCACACTGTGATGCTGGTTATTGGTCCCGGTATTCATAACAGTTAGTTTAAAGCATTTCTGTAAGCCTGTAACTGGCCACACAGAGCTGCTCCGTTGGAACAGAAAGCAACATACATTCATTGTCTTTAGAAAATTCATTGCAGGGTCATTGTGTGTGCATCACATTAAACTGTACAGCATATTTCTATGGTTTCCATTGTGTAGCACAATTACAGTCTACAGAATATGCATTCAAAAACCACTTTGCTGTGCATTTTGCATCCTGGTCACTCTATTACCTTTACAATGGCTAGGACAGACCTTTGTAACAAGGCAAACAGAGAAGCCAGCTGTGCCTTTGGGGAGGTTTGCTTATTAACAGGCGGGAAGTCAGAACACACACTGAGAGACAGAGACCGGGATCACTACTGAGCTGTCTGTCACCAGGGAAATTGCTTCTGTCCATACAGAGCAAAAAAGAGTTAATCCCAATAGAAGATTTGATTTATTTCATCCAGTCTCAAAAATCACTGCTCAACAAGTGTGAGCTGCTGAAAAGAGAGCGGGGGGTGTTTGAGTGTGGGGTTACAGTTTGTGTAACAGCGTCTACAGAAGTACTAATTTTCAAAATTCCATGTTTATCCTTGCTTTATTTATTTCCGTGTTGAGTATTTTATCTTCACTTGTATTTATTCACTCTGCCTGTAAAGCAGGACTGCTGATGTTCTCAAAGCTCTTTCACATGCTAATTCATTTTCTCTTTTTAATTTTGAGTGTCTCCAAATGAATTGGCTTAGTCTAGTGACAGGATAAAAAGGATGATTTTAAAAAACATTACGAAGCAAGTTGGTCTATTTCCAAACGATTCCAAATGATTTTTCTTTTTTTTTTTTTGCTGCATTTCTGTGGATTCTTTATTTCATTCAGTGACCCCATAGGACAAAGTGAATTTTCCGTCATAGCTACTTGATTTTTTAGGATCTGCACATCACACAGTAGATGACATCACATCTTGAAATGACTGAAATAAGGCTAATGTAATGTTGGAATATATTTGGTTTACAATAATCTTGTTTTTACTTTATTATTCAGAATGTCAATGCAGCCATAGCGTCAACTGATGGATTAACCTAAAACATTACTCTTAAACCTTAAATGTGACATTTGCAAATAGTTTGTTTTGCCCAACTAACTCCTTGAAACCCAAAGTTAATTATATTCTAGAGAGTATGTAAAAACTTGTTTTTCAGCCTGAACATGATGTGTGTGGTTTGCGTTGGTAGTACACGGAGCCTGCTACCAGGGTGCTTCTATATTTGACACCTAAAGCGATGACCTGGTGAAGAAAGTGAAAAGGCCTGATACTTCCGTCGAAGACTGTTGTGTAACTGCACTGGAAGATGTTGTGCAACAGTGATGATAATTGCAGTGTTACACGTGCACGTGGTTACTATAGCAGCACAGTATGTGTGCTATATTGTCAGTGTATTTAAGTATGCAACAATGTGTTTTTGTCTAATTCATCCTAAAACATAAGTTTATCACAAGCCCAGAGTTTTTCTTGTGGTATGAATTAGTGGCAATAATCTAAAAGTCCAATGAAACAAAGCACATAACAAGTGGCAATTTTGGGATGAAAACGGGTTAAAATGAAGGAAAGAAGAACTTTAAGGTAATTCTAAAAGTAAAAAAAAAAAAACAACTCATATTTTAATTTGAAGAAATACTTGGGTAAACACGGTTGTCTATTCTAAACTTCATTTTTTGTATTTATTTAATATAATTAGACCTTTCCATGCAGCTCTGACTAAAATATGTTATTAATGTAATGGAATTAATTAATTGGAAGTGCACAAATTGAAAAATGTCTCTATTCTATATGATTACTACTTAATTGCACATTTATTTCTTGGGCATTTTGTAGTAAAATAGGCGATATTTAGGAAACGGTTTAGAAATGACAGACTCCTAAAAATAGAGCATTTCAATTATCTGAGATTGCCGTTTCAGATGAGGTTTCTGTCAATCGACTAATTGTTCTGGAAACTTCCACAGAATGATAAATAGTCTTAGCCTCTCGCATCGTAACATCTTTTACCGACCGAATTAGCTTTACGTACCAAGATATACTGGCTAATTGAGGTCTTGCTCCATTAAATTGGGTTGTTCTGAATGTAAAATTACTTTCACATGCTCGAGGTTCAGATTAGCGAGGTGTCAGTGCCTGTGAAACTGGGATCTTGTCTTGTAAGGTTACATTTTTTTATGTAGGTCTAGGTTTCACCAGACTCTAAGCCTGCACAATGTGAGGCCCAGTTTTGTCACTCTCATGGTTTTGTCTGCTCCCAGTGAGGCCCTGGGTGCAGAGTGAAATGAATCTTGGGTAAAGGCTCAATTAAAAGGCGGGATCCCTCGGCATGCCAGAGGCGCGCTGCGGTCTCCCCGGTCTGAATAGAAAGTGTCAGGAGGCGCTAAAGCATTGAGCGGTGACCGTCAACTCAGAGTGACAGCATGTCATTTCTCCTCTTTCAGCTTCACCAAGCAGTGCCCCCTCCTTCTCAAGCCCCCATTATACAAACACACACTAAAACTCATAATGCACATGCCACGTCTATATCCTCCTTGGCACATAGGCTACATACCAAATACACACAAGTAGAGCCTCCCACGCTTTAGCTGTGAGGCTTTTAGTAACTCTGGTGAGTAACTCGTTGACTCAGACTAATATTATCATATTCCCTCTCTTGCTCACACTCCTCTCCTGCTTACACGCACTTGTCCATGTCGCCCAGTGCACACAAAAGCACGCTCATACACACGCATTTGCTCAGGCATCCACGTTCACACAGAGGAGTGTGTACACACACTCACAAAGTAATTAGTGGGTAGGAGTTCAGAGTCCTGGTGGTTTGTGGTCTGGTCGCAATAAAAAAAAAAAAATCCAGTTAGCCTCATTAATCTTGGTAGCTGCACAGGGGAATTCAAACCGCCATCCATTCTTTTTCTCACCTGCCAAACTGTGCAATGCAGCATCCAAAGCGCAAATATAAACTCAGCCAACGTCATCGTTGTATGATGATGACGGCAGCAAGGCCCGATATATCAAGCTCTGTCTTGATTTGGTGGTTGGAGGAAAACAGAAGCGCTTTGTTAAAACGAGGTGAAAGTGCTTAAACAGTTGACCCAAATGTGCCCAACTGAAGCGCCACTGGAGTGAAAGCAAAGTAGATCCTTGTGGGTTAAGAGCACAATAGTTCCAATACGTGGACGTTGGGTGCAGTGGCATGCTGCCGAGCCGAGGCCACTTCTTTTCAAACGGCTGCAGTCACATGTTCCGGGCCCTCTGCGCTTGGCTGAGCACCGCTCCCTGGATTGGATCACCAATTTAAGGCTCCTCATTAGAATGCTGAAGTGGATCAGCAGATGATTCACCTTCACGTGGATTCAGCTTCAAGCTGTTTGTGTCTGCACTGGGGAACGCAGGGAAGAGTTTATGTGGTGACGTGTTTGGTGCTAAGCCCTCGAAGCATCGGTGTTTGTGCACTGCACTTGTCAGAAATCACTTTGCAAACGATCTGTGTGACATCATTTTCCTGGTAGGAGGTGGTGCACCCACTTGGAGTGTCTAAGTATGGCTTCTTTGTGTGTCTGTCTGATGGCATGTGTCACTCTGTATTTTTCCACCATGATTTTGTACTTTGCAAACTGCTAGAAATAACATACTTGCTGCAGAGAGTTATGATTCATTTGAAATGGAAAACTTATTGGTATGGGGGGGTGTTTCAGGGTAAACTGACAGTAATCGGGAAGTATTTATGTTATGAAACATCTTTTTTTAGTTGGAGAGCGTTTGGTTAGCTGTAGTGATTTCTTAAGCTGTTAAATTGCACCTGAACAGATGTGATATGAATAGAATAAAAAATAACATCTTGTGTGTTTAGGGGCGCAAGAGAGAGTTGAGTTTTTAACTAAAAAATTGTGTTTTTATTGGACAGAATAAGTGAACTCATAGATTTAATAACTGGTTAAACCTCACTTAGCCACAATAACCTCAAGCACTTTCTCTACCTGCAAATCAGGCCTGCACAACATATAGGGGGAAATCGGGGTTCCTCTGCAGCTCAGCCATATTCTTGAGGTGTCGGGTGTGATTGGCTGTCTTGGGGTCATTCCACAGCCTCTTTATTGAGTTGGGCTCTGAGTCGGCCGCTGCAATTGGTGGATTTTCTCTGTTTGAAGTACAGTAATTCTGTACAGATTTACTGGAGTGTTTAGGGTCATTTTCCTGCTGCAGCACCCTGCCGGACACTCATTCCGACATTATTCTGTCCGGACAGACTTAGAAATTTCTTTTCCCCTTGATAAAAGCAACCTGCACAGTCCCAGATCATGATGCTCCCTGAAATTTACTTCACAGCTGTAATGATGTTTTCTTGCTGTTATGCAGTGCCCTTTTACGCCATATGCTCTTCCCAAATGATTCAAACTTAGTTCAGTCGGTCCGCAAAACATCGCGTCCTTGTGTTTCCAGGTACATGTTATTAAAAGAATCAACCTCCCCCATGGTGTGTCCTCCCATGGTCACCATGCTTCGTGCCAGTATGCACTGTGGTTCGTCTATGGCAGACGTGTGAACCAAGAGGTAAATTCCAGTTGTTTCTTATAGCCAATAATTGTTACTCTTCTTCTACTTTTAACCACACTGAACATTCTGCGTTAGGCCTGTGGCGTCACTGTATCTGAATTTTCACTGCACCAAATTGCCTATATAGACAAGATCTAAACTCTTTGAGATCACTTTGTAATGCTATAAACAAATCCGCTATTTTTGATTGTCTGCTGAAATCTCTTTTCTGCAAAATGTGGCTCAAATCTTCGGTAGAGCTTCAATACAGCTTTGCAAATTGTTCATAAACTGTATAGGCTTGATTACTCATGGGTAGCTGTTGAATGTTATTATTTTCAAACTCACTATAGACCTCTAAATCAGTTTTCTTTCCTCTTATTCAAAGTGTTTTTTGTAAAAGCTTCGTAAAGGTTTGAATCAGTATTGTCACTTTATTAATGTCTTATATCACTCACCATTAGGTGGAAAAAAGTAGCATTTACATTTTTTATACAGACTTGCAGTGCATCATTTGAATAAATGTAGACCACCTAAACATGATTAGGTGGTCCAGTGAACCGGGGGATGTTACAGAATCTATTCTGCCAAAGCCCACAGCTGTGAAATGTATTTTTTGAATCGAGAGAATACATTTGCTCTTTTTTTTTTTTTTGTCTGTCTGTCATTTCCAATTCAGCCCCATAATTGTAGATGTGCATCATGAATGCCAGAATTATTCAACTGACCTGACCACTTGGAATTCATCATCAATAATTGATGCCTTCAGACACCACTGGTATCAGTATACCAACTGGCACAGAATTCTATTTTACACAAAGGTATTTAAGGCCATTAATTTTTTATCTCACATTCTGAAATAGCTCAGCATATGTTAAACAACTCGCAGATGGATGTCTGCCAGCTGAGTCATATCGTAGTTGGGTATAGCTGATCGGGAGCTGTTTGCTGCTGTTTATAAACCTAGTAACACTACAACATTTCTGGAAATATCAAAATCTTGGGTTTCATTAAATTATCTATCGAAACATCACACTCAAATACTCGTATCAAACATTTATTTTGTTTTAGATCATATTTATTGGCAATTTAGGTTTATGAAAAGTCTGACACCTGGAAGAACTCTGGAAGACTCTCCTTATTACCGCGTCTCTGCCACCTGCCACGTGGTAAAACCATCTTTTATCAAGTTTTAGCTTTGATATCATTATCTGCCCTGAAGGCTGAGGAGTTGCTCTTGGTATTCAACTGATAATTTCTTTGACCCACAGTCTTATTTGGTTACCCAGCAACAGGCTGCCTGACGGCGTCCCTCAGGAGGGAGATTTGGTTTAGGAAGCAGGGGAAACAAGAGGAGGCCGGCATATAGGAGGAGCCTGAGAGAAAGGAGAGAGATGTTATGGTTTATCAATTATGACTGCATGAGCTACCCGGCACCTTGTTTCGACTTTATCTAATAGAGGTGCCACAGGATGCGTCTTGGTCAGTCGCTGTAAGAGCAAAAACCAAGCGCTGCAGAAAAAAAATGTGTGCTGTACCTTCAGCAGGGCAATAAACGTTCCACAGCTTAATATTTTTGTGCAGTAATTTCATGTTGTTTCATGTTCTCTCCCAAAGTCATCTTAGCAGCATGACTGTATCACCTGCTTAAGGGTAACGTGGCACATCGTGTCAAAAAATGAAAACAAAATTCAGACTGTGATTTGGTGGGAGGTCTGCTGTCTGCGCACTTTCTTCTCCACTTGTGAACATGTCACGGCTCCGGCATTGATCTGTTGTATAGAAAGGAACGACGTTTGATCGATCGACTGAACTCGTCGGCACTGTGCACGTCATGCGCGTCTGAGCAGAACAGGGAAGCGAGGTGTCGCTGATGTGTGAGTCAGCCAAAGGCAGACTTTGATCGGGTTGTCCTTGACTGAGAGGAAGCTCCATGCAAAAGTGGAAGACAAATTGACGTTATTTACTTACATACTAGGCTAGTGCAAGCATGAGACCTAAAATCAATCCCCTCTGTTCCACCCAGCCCTCCTCCTTCCTGCCCTGCTACGCTCTGCTACGCTCCAACATGCTCTGACCAGCACTTTGGGTTACGGTAAATGTGAAGGGTCCAAAAACAAATACAGACGAGCCTTACTCACAAACTTTTAGAAGGGGATGTCTTCATACCGCTGCTAGTGCTGCTCAATGACTCCGGGCAACATGAGACTCAGACATTAAGTTTATGGTAAGTGAAAGTGGCAATAGTACACTTAAAAATATTCTTTTTAAAGTGATCAAAGCTGCAGATTACCTCTGTATAGATGTTAATCTACATTTTCAATTTACTAATGGATTCATGCCATTCATTGGATTCAAATTGCCTTCAAACACACACACACAGTGGATTTACAAGAAACACTTCATGTCCAGTAGACATTATTTAAACCAACTTTACTGTGTGTTTACTGCTCACTTCCAACGTCATATCGTCTGTATTAAATTACAGCTAATGTAAAACGAACATTTCCGACTGCTGCTGCTTTATTCAAGTGGTGAAAGTGCCCATTATAGAGCAGAATGACTCCTGTCAGTGTTATATTACTATATATTACTGCGCTGTATATAGATTGGACTGTTGGTACAGATGCATTAGCGTGTGGGCTGATTTTCTACTGTTGTAGTGGCCAGCAGAGCTAAGTTTAACAACTTCTTGGTCCAACACTGGCTGCTTTGGTATGTCTTTGTAGATATCGAAAACCGCGCTGTGTAATCACAACAGTGATTGATTTCAAGACATTTTGCACACACAAAGAAAAAACAAAAAAAAAAACATTTGATGATGATGACTGTGTCCACAGGAATTCACAAGCAGACATCTTTATTGATGTGTGCACCTTTTCCATTGTTGCGGCTGCCACAGAACAGACATTGATTCTAAATTCACCCTGCAGACGACTGAGAATCGATCCCTCTTTGTGTCGCCTAGATCTTCTGCCAAGCACAAACCTGGCAAATGTCTCCCTTTTCAGCTGAGAGAAAACGACTTTGTGTTCTGAGGAAAAAAAACAACGCACACCAACACTGAAGGCAATGTTTTTTTGTCTATGGTTCAGCACCCTAATTGGATTTTTTAATAACGCTCACCAAAGGAAGAGGAGGTAGTTTGCTCCCTCTCAGCTGAGCCTCACTTCTGGATTTACAAGGCATTAACATTCTGGAGAGAATGGGCTGCTCTCCTTTGAGAGGAAGGGGAAAAAAACATTGTCAGGAAGCAATTGTCTGTAAATGAATGGCAGGGTCACCCACCGCAGTAAAATGTTAATGAGGAACAGTACACTGGTTCAGAATGCAGGAGGGCTTGAAAGAGACAGGCTTGCATGCAACACGCCACAGTAATTGAGGCGTACTCTCCCTGCCACGACCGTTGAACAGCCAATATCAAAACATTAGACAATGTGGTCACAGTTTGAAATTGTTTTCCTTAAGGAGACACTTTCATAATAAGGTTCATGTGTCAACAGAAAAACATTCAGATTTTGGTATTCAAACATTCACTCTTAGCGGCTGTAACTTGCCGAAGGCTGTAACGTAAAGGGCTTAAATCTCCAGATTAGTGACACCGCAGTTAATAGAGAGGAGGGCAAAAGCCACAACACACTAACAACAGATATTCCTGCCATAACCGGGCAGAAACATTATGAGGCTGCTGTGGCTCAGTTGGTAGAGCAGCCACCCATTAACCCCGGGGTTGGTGGCTCGGTTCCCGGCTCTTCGTGGCCAGGAGCTGAAGTGTTCTTGGACAAGACGCTAAAACCCCTGTAGTAGCACCATCACTTATGTGCAGCTGTACAACAGCAATTTCCCAGAGGAGATGAATAAAATGCTGCTTATTTTTTATTAATACCAAAACCAAAGATCATTTAACTCCAGGTGAAGATGCAAAATAGAAAAATACGACTTAGATTTGATCCTTTGAGTTCACAGTGGAAAGGCTACAGGGTTTAAACATGTCACGTGACTGAAATGTCACACTATACGCGTAGCTGATGCTGCGGTAGGTGGGGTCACTGAAGGTCATTGATCAGCTCTTGACAGACGTTATGAAAACAGCGCGGCCTTTCTGGAGCTTCTGTGCTTATCAGTTTTCGGAGGTGGAACAAAAGTGCACCCTGCGGATACTGTCCTTCAAGGAGGGTTCTCCGAGCCGTTTCACCTCAGACTATTACTTTTCAGTTTTGTGTGGAATGAAGTTAGGCTGTTCTATTTCGATTAAGTTATTGCTACTGACTCCTGTTGTCACCTCAGTTGGGACGTCAATCATGATACCAGCTGCCAAAGAAAGGCTGCTGTGAGGACCTGAGAAGAGCACACAGGTAGAAAAAAGCTGTCTTAGGAGATTTTATAGAAATGAAGAGCAACAGTCACAAAACAGTTTGTCCCAAACAAATTTTCATGATCATAAATAATGATCATGCAAGCAAGCAAACTAAAGAGCGCCAGTGAAAGAGATGAAAAGGATGTTTGAGACCAATTAGACGGAGAGAGTATGACAAATTATGTGCCTCGGTGAGTGGATAGTAACAAAAAGTGAACATCAAAAGTTTTTCCCAGGCTCTTTTTGTCCATAACAGAGAACGGAAGTGTACTGTTGGTTAGAACAAGGTTTGGCATAATTAATGCTTTAAAGCCAACAAAGTCCCGAGTTTAATTTTGCACGTTTTTAAATAAACGCTATTAGGACGATGAAGTGCTTAAGAACAGTAAGCTCCCAGTATCTGTAAATCTATACGCTGCTTCCTCCTCATGAATGCAGAATCAGCTGTTACTGTAAATGGCCCACACAAACCAGTAGCTGAGCATCACTTCCTCCCTGTGGACAGCTGCTGCTTTTTTGTTATCGTAGGCAAAGCTTCGCATTCAAGTGATTCGCTATATTGTTTTTAATGATTTCGTTTTCTTTTAATGTCATGCATCACTTGAATTTATGGGTTTTTCTCTAACGAAGCACAACAGCAAATAGCGGCCGCGTAGTTTTTCTGGCAAATCATGACTAACACAAGCCAGAAATATCCAAATTCCCACAAAACAAAAACAATCACAGATCAAAGAAAAAATTGTTCCTCAGGCAGTGCACAAAAAGCAATCAGAGACGTTTGCTTTAGACACTTATATACTGTTGGTTGATGGAAAGAAGATTATGAGTTTTAGTATCTTTATCAGAGCAGAGATTATAAAAACATGACAGCATCTATTAAATGTGTTTCTTACACATTTCTCTTTAGTTCTCTGGAAACTGGAAATTATAAGATAAACTAGTAATTAAAAAATTTAGCTACATCTAAGACAAATATATATCTTTATTTTTTAATTATGTGACTAAAATAATGCCTCTAAATAAGTCCGGTCTTGTTTTCCTTCAGTATTATGCTAATCACGATGAGCCAGTTGCCCCCTTGTAGGCTGCTCGCTCACCTGACTCATGATTTCCAGCAGATACCGTGCAATTCACAAATTCAAACTAAACACAAGTTACTTCTCCCTCTGACTCGAGCGAAAGGCTCGCTTGTGGTTATTTCTTTATTTTTATGATTTTATCATGAGGGTGTAAAAACGAAGTCAAATAGCTGCATGCTTCTGTAGCCTTTGTGCTGAAAGTCTTTCCACTAACCGTATTTTGCACATGGCAGATGAACTTCAAACTAAAAGCTTTTTGCCATATGCGGCACTTAACTCACCGGTGGTTGCCTTGGTTACCTAGGGCTGGACACTGTACCTGCAGAAGTCGTGTAACAGCTGTGAGCAGCACTGCCTCAAACCCACGACACGCTTCTGATGCATTTGTTTGTTTTTGTTGGACGACCACTAGGTGTTTCCAGTTTTCAGAACAACGGCATTTATGATGTCGATCTGACACGCACCAGGTCATTGTACTGTACTCACACTTCATGGCAGTTTCCTAAAAAGAAAAATGCTATGGTTCATCAAATCCCTTTGCTGCTACACTGCTACGAGGGTTTATAATGTGATCCTTTCCCAGGCAGTGGGCTTCAGCAGTGTGCTCAACCAGTAACTGTAAAATGTTCTCTAAGGTGTAGTATATAGCATGTTAATTGGAAAAGCCTCAGGTGGAGATTTTCTGAGCGAAATCAATCATTTCGCAAAAACGAGTTATTCAAATGGGTTTGCTCTTAATGAACATGATATTTATCATTTGTGGCTCATTAGGTTCCTCATAAGCACAGTCCATCATAAACTCATATTTAGATGATTCATGTCTTCGTGAAACAGTGCACCGTTATCGTTTCTGAATAGTTTTCTATACTTTGTAGCATAAATGATGATATAATCCTAAATTAGATCAAATGGAGCCTGTGATGGCACCAGTATAAACTTTGATGATTGTCATAGTCAAAACATTTATCACAAATTTAGCTGAACAGTCATTTGCATGTTTAGTAATTTGTACAGTTTTTAGTTGAGCAAATTAAGTTTTTTTTAAATACAATTACTTGCTATTTTTACATCATGTTATGCACACCAGCTAGAGTGATAAAATCCTTTAAGTCTGTTAGCTATTTCCATCAGCAAGTGTTAAGTGTTATTAAAGATTATCTTAATGCCAAACTGAGTTACGATTTTTAAAACTTTGTGACATGACAGTAATCTTGTAGGCTTTGGAATTCGCATTCATTTTGTAACCAACATTAGGTCTATGTTGGTACATGCGCTGCATGTTCAGTATATTTTCCTCTATATTAAAGCTTCAATTAATATTTTTACTGGGACCTCCTTTTTTCATGTAGCAATCCATTGCTACATGAAAAAAGGAGGTCCCAGTCGTAGTCATCATCAGATAATTATCACTAAATTCTTGTTGTTTGGCACATTATCATTCTCTAGATTTCCATGTAGCCAGGAACGTGTCTCCAGATGCATTCTCAATGTGTAAACCTTTAACTAACGTGCACCCTATTGACTTTTAATGATGATACATTTTCAGTGTTGTTTACAACTTTCCCTAAAGTTGCCAAAAGCTGGATTAGTGTAGGTTTAAGAAATGGTAGGAGAACTAACCCCCCAAACAATTTGCTTTATTCGATGTGTATGAAGCTAAAAGTAAAGGATGAAACTTTAGATCTGCTGGTAGAACAGAACTAGGCTAGCAGTTTCCCCCACTGCCAGGTTTTCTGCTTATTCAACGTAAACATGTTCTATTCTGACTCTGCAAGATAAGAAAATGTGTCTCACTGCGAAAGAAAGCAAATCAGCCTATTTTCCAAAACTGTTCCCTTAAAACATATCTTCAGGATCTATACTGAAACCTGCAAGCAACCTATTAACCCCGAGAGCTGGGGAGACTTTATTCCATTTACAGTATAAAAGGTGGGTCTGGTCTTGGGCTGGGTTCATCCCTCCCACTACAACAGCCCCACTCCACAAATGTGACTCGGTGGGTAGGAAACACCAGGTACACACAGTGGAGGAGGTTGTAAGTGCTTCAGTCTGTATCGTGTGCCATGACCCCTGGCAGGGCCTATTAGAGGAAATGTCTCTCTGGTCTACATGCCTTCAACCTCTCTGGCAACCACCAAGCAACATCAATTACACCCACAGCAGCTCCAGTCTATAGCTGCAGTAGTATATTGCCATCACCACAGGGGTAATTGGTCCACTATATACTTCCAATTCCAAGTAAGTCACAACCTATTTTTCCAGTCAGCCAACATTGCTCCATGTTAAAATTGCTATTATAGCCTGCAGCTTCACTATGGGGTCCTGAGATTGAGCAAGAAGCATGAGGAGCAATAGGTAATGATGTAATGACAACGATGATCAGCTGAACTATATTTATGCATGTAGGCTTGATGAAGTTTGAAGCGGAAATTTGGCTTTAACACCTTTTGGCAGCAGTAGTGAATCACCACATACTGTATACTGCAGTAGAGCAATGACAATTTTTTTTTTCATTTTCATTGCCTGTTCCACTGAGTTGGCTTTACATGCATGCCGCATTTAAGTAAGCTCCCCCGGTGCGACTTAAATGTCCTCTTCTGCAGTGATGCACACACAAACTGTTGTTGGGCTTGGACCTGTGACCTTTTTATTCACAGCACAGTCCCTCTACCCACCAGGCAAACACTGCTGCTCTAAGTGACCGGACAGTTCTGTAACGGACAGGATGACAGCAATAATTAACTCCATTTATTACAAAGTCCAGGGTAATGTAAATGTCCCGTGTCATTTCTGTTTAGAATCCTTAACTTGACTGGTATTAGTCATGACAACAAGACAGCTCACACGCTCTCTAACACCACAGTCGCACACATGAACGCTTAATGCCATACACACTGGCATGAAATTATGTAAACATGTATACACTCTGTGTAATTCAATTAAATTCAATGAGGCTTTGCTGGTGTGACATTTTGATCAAAAATATGCTGCTACAGCTTTTACATACAGTGATGGCAGTGACAGCAAAGGAAATACTAGGTTAATGGAAAACACAGGCATCCAACATTTTTAATAGCACTTGCAAATGCACGTACATACAGTATACATGCGCACACGCACAATTAAAAAACACACCTCGTGTCCTCTGTGGACGTACTTCTGGGTGTGCGCGCTACGTTAGGGTTGTGCTGCAGATGAAAGGTCAGTGAAAGTACATCCCAGCCCAAAGCGCTTGTATGTGGTGCACATTCAAAAAGACAGGGAGGGCAAAAGCCACACACACACACACACCTGAACACAAACATTTCCACACATTTACAAAGCAACCCCAGAATACAGATGTATGCACAGGCACATGCACACAGGAAGAAAATCCACAGAGCCTGGTAGCCTACACCTCAGAGAGGCAAAGACAGACACATGCAGAAACACACATGGGTGCACACGTACAGAAACACCAGGCCCCCTGGCTGAGGCACTGGGGCCAATTAGGATGCCAAGGCCAATGCATCATGTGAGGGAGCCAGCTGTCGGTGGGCTGCCCTGATCTGGCTGTCCTCACTGCGCTCTGTAAGCCCTCTGGTCCTGGGAGCCTGGACCAGATCTGACACACACAGGGAATCTTTCCCTCGCTCTGTTTCTCAAGAAACGGTACGCAGACGTGTAACAAGCAACAGGTCAACCGGTTGCCTCATGCAATCATTTCACATCAATTTTCCACTGTGAATCATTAATGCGACTCCATGCTACATTTTTAAACATTAAACAAGAGCGCGGTCAGGAGGATCGCTATCTTCTCTCTTACTGAAGAGGTGTTGTTAGTGCTGCTTTTCTCATGAATAATGTTGCTGCTGCTTCGAGTAAGCACTCTCTCTCTCTCTCTCTCTCTTTGTCAGGAGTGAAAGGGATTAGCATGTCAGAAATGGTTTTGTTTTTCCCTTAATTTTTCTACACTTTCCTCCTCCCTCATTTCACCATCTGCTGTTGTATCTTGAAATCTTGTGCTGGATAAACGGCACCAACCCAGTGGCACTTAAAGTAAAATGCACCACAGAGGCTGCAAGAAGCTGCTAGTGCCTTAGTTTACTTCACTGTGGTGATTACACAAGTGCGTCTCAAAGTATGTTTGTCACAGCACTATACATACTAGGAGCTCATTATTTGGACAAGAAAATAAGCAATTTTTATTCTTCAATAAAAATACTATTTGAAACACCAAACTGAATATTAAAATCCTTATAAATAAGAGAAACTATTGCAGGGCTGCTCTGCTATACTGTGTTAGTTTTATATTGGTGTATCTAATAGATTGGGAAGTAATATACTGTGAAAATATCATCTACACACTCAGTTCTAGTATTGCTAGTTTGAATCTCCATCTCACTTGTATCTTCTTATATCTCTAGTTTCCCGAATAAATTTAAGACAAACATTTCAAATAAAACAAAAACTAAAATGAGGCCAAAATGAAAATCACAACTTTGTGTGTGGAAAGTAGAAGAGCAGTAAAATGATTTTGTCCGTGGACTCAGACCATTTCAACTTTGATACTCTTTAGACAACCTGGATTGTATATCTACAGTTTTGAGAGTATTTCAGAGAATTTTTCTCAGCCCTTGGCATTGATAAACACTTGACCTAAGCCTGTGAGAAGCCTTCCTGACTCTTATTGATACTGTTGGTTTCACCCACTTTGCACGAGAACCTTCGCACTGCAGTGGCCGCACCCTTGACCTGATTCTGTCCTGTGGGTTAGTGGTTTTTGATCTATCTCCCATATCATCACACCCATTACGTAGTCTGGTTTGCTGAAGGAAAATGTGCTCTTAAGCAGGTCTGCAAGAAATAGGTGTAAAAATGGCAGCAATTCACAACGTGAAGCTTTTCTTATACCTCAAATGGTTTGAGTGTGTATTTGATTTGTGACTGGAATATATGAAGAGGATTAAAAGATAGACTAAAGGCTGACACGCACACAGTGTCCAAATTTTCGAGAGGTTGACTGGGTTTAATGTGCTGTAGAGTCCAGTTAAGTGCTCAACCTTGACCATCTGCTGTGTGGGAAAAGGACTGAATCCTCCCAGAGGACGGACAGGGGTGCTGCTGAGGGTGAAGGAGAAAGGGACACCAGGCAGGCAGCGAAAAGGCAAATGCAGTTTGATACCAAAAAATAAAAGATTAGTTTTTTCCTCATAGTCTACATGTAGCTTTTCTTTAAACATTCATGTTGCATGTGCATATCAGAAGATCACAAACCCTTTTAAGAGATGATATGGCGACAAACTACTGCAAACGTAACGTGTACGGATCCAAACAACAGAGACACTTGTGTGGTAATATAGTAACTGAACATTGGGGAACAGTTTCGGTATCAAATATGCATTAGATCTTATGTTATGGCCCTGTTATCCAAATACCAAAGTTCTTCACCCAAGTTTTCTCTAAATCCGTGATTGTGATCCGCCGCGTCCTCTTTTGTCATCAAGCAGGCTGATTAGAAAGTTATTGATATAACATCTGCATTATTAGCTGGAGGTGTGGCCTTCACGTTCAACCCTGGCAAATTGAAACGCCACCGGATAAACAATTCATTTCCCGTTACGCGGCATCACAGTAATGGTGACTGCTGGAGATGAAAAGCGGGGGACCACGGTAGTTACGTAATGATCTCTAAACTGAATTTTGACCCTGAGTGTGAAGGGGCAGAACCTGCTGTTGTGCGACTTTAACAGGGTCATGTCTAGGTTAAGTCTTTTATTTCAAACATATCTGGAGGCAGCTAGCTTAGCTTTAGCACAGACGTGCTGCATCCCCTCAGCTGGAAAGAAACTGTGTTTGTAGCTGTGCTTGATTAAAACTTCATCGGGTGTTTACTTTTTAAAGCGCACTTCCAACATCCTGTCTTGCTCCTTAACCAGCTCCAGGTCTACACGTATTACCTATGCTCCGCGATGCCCTGTACGCTCTCAGTGCAGCCTGCACAAGCGTGTCCTCACGTAGCCCCTGTGTGATGTGCAAACCAGTTCTTTAACCCCATAAAACCTAAAGCAAAAACTAAACTTCTTCTTGTTCTTATTCTCCTTATTCTTCTTAAGCCAGTCCTAACCTCTGTTATGATGTGGGTGATGATTTCGGCTTTAAGTGCATCTTTGAATTCGATAAACTCCTTCCGCCCAACTCGCTGAGCCCAGCCTAGCACTTCAGCATGCACATCACATCACACACTAGTTCAGAATTTAAATCTTCTTCTCATTCACTGTTGTTCTCATAAATAATTGCTGTACTCTGCTTCACTGTTGCTCTTGTCTTGCCGTCAGCCACAGTCACTGTCTGAAAAGCAATTTTAGAAACTTCCCGGTTCACATGGAGGCTGGGGCTAAAAAGCAAAATAAACTACATTTCCCAATACTGCATTTTGTTTTCGTATATCTTAATATATTATAGTGCAGATTTTATTTAAAATGCAGTTATTTATAATGCACAATACGATAATGCCATAGCATAGTATGAAAGCACCAAAGCTAAAATGATTTGATGATTTCCTAAAAAAGAAGGTTTTCAGTCCTTATTTAAAATCACCCACCATCTGTGGAGCCCTGGGGTGGACTGGCAGGGCATTCCACAGACAGGAAGCACAGACTCAAACGCCCTATCCCCCATTGTGTTACGTTTTGTCTTGGGCGGGCGGAAACATGCATTTGTCCTAACTGGGTTTTGGAGATGCAGAGTGAGTAATATGCGGGGGCATCGGTGTCATCATTGTACAGAAAGAGGTAAGCGTGAAGGAGGGATTTGAACAGGGAGCCAGTGGAGTGTCCGGACGATAGGGGCGATATGCTCATATTTTGGTACATTTTATTCATCACAGGACATGAAAACAGCGACAGTGTTTAAATCATGCACACATTTCAACAAACCAAAAATGGTAAATCCAGTCTAATGGGAATTACTTATTCCACTGATGCACAGGAAGCAGTAATGTACCAAAATATGATGGAGGAAGAAAAAAAGGTGGTTGCAAGCAAACCTGAATAAAGACGGTGTTTTTTTTCCCAAAATGACTGGCTTTGCAAATGTTTATAAAGAAGAAAAAGTATTCAGCACAGTGGCAGTTAACCTGTTTTGGTGTAAAAGACAGAAATTGTGGTTGTCATGTAACTGTAGATTCTCAGAAGGCTTTAAGGACTTCTCAAGATCAGAAATAAAGCAGTCAGAAAAACATTTATTTAAGCCTCTACAATTATATTGTATATGGAAAAAAACTCCATCTGCCGAGGAAAATTGTGTAATTGTGTGATACAATCAAAAGCTTGAGAATAGCGAGGAAAAAAGTGTCAGCAAGTTCAGACAGACACAGTAAAATAATTTGAATCTGTTTTGAAAGACTGTATGTCTCCATCTTAGTTCTCCCTAAATGAAAGGCCTGTCGGCTACTACGAGCAAGAGAAAATAAGCACCAAGATGTATTTACAAATACTTATTCAGCAGGACCTGAATTGCATATGAATACTACAAATGGACTCCTACTAGAAATGAAGCAGCAATCTGCTTGTGAAATTTTCTTCCTGAAATAATTATGTCCTTGGACAGTCGGTCCACAGCTACTCCCAGAAACAAAAAAGATTCTGTTCATTATGTGAAAACAAGAGAGAAATCGTTGGACATCTGACAATGAATATGGAAGCAACTTCACAGTTGCAATGGTGCCACCCAGGGTTGCTGCGAGTGGATATGGAACTTTTTTCCCATGAACAACTGTTAGCACTACAGTGAATTCATTCGGGTGTAAAAATCCTGAAACGTATTCTGTGAGCCAACAAAGGGCGAGCACCAACTGCTTGCCAATGGAAAAGCTTCAGGTTTTGTCACAGCTCCTACAATTTCTTGCCCACTTTGTTGATTCGTTGAACATTAGTTAATTTTAGCTATTAGCCATATAATTCCCACGCCATGCAACTAATACATATATGCTCTTTTTTTTACAAGCAAGGATCAAGCAGTCTGTTTGAATACCCATTGTTAAGTGATCCGAACCCTCGGAGGATTTGCTTAGATTACTTTGTTTACTTGAATATCAGGGATGTGTGTTTAAACAGAAATGGGTTTTAGTCACGGTGCAGCAAGAGAGCAGCAATCACAACATGGTACCAACTGGGGTTGCGACACAAGTTCCTCTCGAGGCCAAACAACACAGAGGCCTGTTGCAGGGGATGATAATTGAATGAAATAGAGATTGGATTGGAAGCTCCTGTCACTGCCAGACACATCGGCAGGTTGATGACTCGTCGCCTCGGGCCCCCAGGGTCTGTCTATACTGAGAAAGAAGCAGCCTGTTTGGATGGCTCTGTGCTTTGCATCTGCCTTCAGACTAACCTGCACAGAGCAGGTGGGTAATAACGGCACATGGGCAATATTTTTATTCAGCACAAACACCTGGGTGCAATCTTGCCTTTTCCTCACAAATGTGCAGAAACTCCCACAAATTGAGGCTTTCAGTCAAACAGAAGTATATACACACACACTGAGCAAAAACAAAGCCGGGAACGGGAACCCTTTCAGTTTTAATTAGTCGCTGCCGCTGTGTTTTGGAGGCGGTGCAAGGGTCAACAGTAATTGGGTTGTTTTTATATTGAGGCATTCAGAGCAGAACGGAGGGATATGGGTCACAGCGAAGTGATCCCAGAATCCCACTGCCTGCTTTCCACCCTCTCTTCCTGTCCTCCTCCCCCTCTCCTGCTGCCCCCATCCATCTTGGCACCCATGCATTTGCCGGGGAGACTTGTGGATCCTGGCAACCCCGGTACAGTAACTGGAGGGCGGCCACGGCTCCGCCCTCCCAGCAGAGTTCCAAGTCAGTTCTCACCAAGACCAAATGAAGGAATCTGGAGAGTTCGGTCGTGCCATGAATGAGCAGCCTTCTGGGAACATGTCGGGGAAAATAGGAGGAGGCGAAGACTGAGAATGAGGCGGAGGAATCACAGTGCCTGGAAGTATTGCCAGGATTTTCTTCACCAGCAGAACCAGGAGCGCCAAAGTGTGGCCTGCCAAGCCAAACTGAAAGAAGCCAGATTAGGAACACAGAGAGGGAGATGATAGAAATGGAAAGGCGACGGAAATGATTCAGTAAGAGGACTGCTATGGAGGATACACTATCCAGATGGTCAGCTCAGTGGCTTTCAATAAATTATTTATCCACTTCTTTCTTTTTATGATGGCTCTGCGTGTGCATGTAAAACTTTGATTACTTGGTATTCATGGCTCAAACGTGGAGAATGAGTATTCTTGTGTACATTTAGTTTTGAATATTACATCACATTAATATGGGGAGATAGCAGAAATGACACACAACTACATAATGAGTACACATCTCCAAGCAGTGAAGTGGCTGTAAGGAGCGATACGATGCAGCAGACAACGGCAGCAGAGTTCTCCAGGCTGATTGCACTAGGCATGCTGGAGTGCTATTACAATGATGTTGAAAGGACCACTTTGTGACAGACGTGCATTAAAATGAGATGGCCTTAAAGGACTTCGCTATTACCGGCCTGGTCTTGATGAATTTTAAAACCCGTAAGGTTTTGTTCACTGCAGGTGCCACCTATGTAAAGTGAGTTTATACATACGTGCATACATACTCACGTACTCCTTGGCTACCTCCTTAGGAAAGGGACAGCTCTACATGGCAATGCAGTCCAGTATTAGAGAATATGCCAAGAATGCAAAGAGTGTGCAAAGCTGTAATCAAAGCAAAGGGTGGCTGTTTTGAAGAATCTAAAATATAGAACATGAAAATTCACACTCTTTTCTTCGCTACATAAGTTTGTGTTCATTCATAGTTTTGATGCCGTCAGTGAGAATCTACAATGTAAATAGTCATGAATATAAAGGAAAACCATCAAATGAGAATGTGTGTCCAAACTTTTGATTGGTAGTGTATGTGCATATGTGTCTGTTGTGATATTCATAAAAAAAACATTTTTTAAAGCTTGCAGATCAGTTAAAATTAATATCAAAACATGAGTAACCTATAGAAAGACTCTCCCTGTTGCTGCCGCTGATGGTCTGCTAATGTGCTGTTTACTCTATGCCTTGTGTGTAGACACACTATTAAAAGTATTTTATTTATACAAACACACACACACACCCACACAGTAGCCATCACATTCAGTTTAAGACTCTTTTGCAGGCGTCTCATTTTAATATTGGCCGAATAGAAATAAGAATAAGCTGGAGGCGGAGTTTTCAACAAACTCAGTTAATTCTAATAGGCTGGCTAGGTCAGTTGCTGACTAAAAATGAAAAGTGTCTTTCTGTCTGCAGAGAAAAAATGCTGCAAACTTTGTGCCACAATTAGGACTGTATACTACATATGTGCAGTGGCAAATGTAGCTACAGTAACTAGGGACTAGGGCTTCGAAAAGGGTCAGTTATGCATTAATAAGCACCTTGAATCCCAGAAAATATAAACAAAGTCGATGGTTGAACCTATAGTGGATGTGTTAAAAGTGTCTTGATACATTTGGGCTTTTAATAGGATTTTTCAGGAATTGATGCGGAATATAAATGGACCGGATCATTTTCCACCATCCAAAGTATGTGGCAGCTGGCTCAGTAGAGTGACCCCATCCTCCTCCCCAGCCACCTTCTCCAGCTCCTCCTGTATATGACTCATATACAGTGTCTCGCTCCCGTGTGCTCTGCGTTTGCCTCCGCCCAGGTGGAAGTGGCCCAAAATCCTCCAATCAAAGGCGTCCAGGCATAAGAGGCCTGAGCCACCTTCGCTGGCTACTTTTGCTGTGAGGAGCAGCGAGTCTACATCGAGTTCCCTTTGGATATCTGAACTCATAACCTTTCTCTAAGGCTGAGCCCAGCCACCGTACGAATTAATGTTTCTTTTAGCCACTTGTATTCGCAATCTCTTTCTTCTGATTACTATCCAGAGTTTGTGACCGTAGTTCAGGGTTGAAATGTAGACTGACTGGTAGGTTAAGAGCTTTTCCTTCCAGCTCAGCTCCTTCTTCTGCATTACTGCACCAATCCACCTGTTAATGTTACGTTCTCTTTTACTTTCACTTGTCAATGAGACTCTGAGATACTTAAACTCCTTCAAGTCTCACTCCCATCCCCAAAAGAGCAATCCACCATTTTCCTGCAGAGAAGACAGAGCAGACTGCCTCAGATTTAAAGGTACTGACCCAGCCAATTCACACTTCAAAACTTCAGCAGAGCAGCGCTCAGCCGGGGGCTCATGAGCATCTCCACACCCGCCCACCACCTCTCACCCTGGGCAACTCTGGCTGAGTAGAAAGTCCAGCACATCTCCAGGGGTTTGGTTATAGAACCAGCGCTGTGCAGGGGGGAGATCCCAACTATATCTAGTTCGTATCTCTCTACCTCCTGCACAAGCTCCAGTTCTGTGAATTGCTCCAAGTCTGGTGCCTCCCAGTTTTACATTTGAAGGCCCCACCAGAGGCACTACCAGGGTCTTTTGCCCCTGACAACACACTACCCCAACCCTATGTTGGGCTGGTGATTCATGGAGGGGGATATTTGAATCAATCAGTTGTATTTTTTGTCTAATATTGTATTTGTATAAAAAAAATTGAAAACAATGACACTAGAGATGTATTCGACATTTAGTGCACACGCATCTCATTACAAAACAGGAACCAAGGTTTGAACAGCACTGCAGTCCTCACAGTCTTGTAACTGGAAAACATGCATCAGACCATGTCAGGGTTTGAACATCTTTCTGCTTACTGCTTCTCCTCTCTAATTCTAAGCCAAACTACCACCGCAGTATCCTCACGTCTCTTAACATCGTCGGCATTCCCTTTCTTGTCTGCTTTATTTTACGTCCAGCATCCGCGGCAAATTATTTACAATATTACGTCTGTAGAAAGCCAACCAAAGAGCACCCCGGTGCAACCTGGCAGCTTTCAGCTTGAGGGGGAACGTAGAAAAACTAGAGGAGAAGCCATTTTCACATTCTGCAGCAGCTCATGCTTTGAATCATCATTAGTGTGATTAATTTTCCCTCCAGTCCTACAGTCCTCATTGGTGATTCCCCTCCAACACTTTGGCTTCGCTCCACACAAGTGACAAATGGGTTTCCATGGAAACAGACCTGTCATGCCATTGTCACCGCTGGCCTGTCAAATGAAATCCAGCTCTGCCAGAAAGGAACCAGCTGGTGACCTGACTGATCTCACATCAGTACAACAGTGTGACTTTTGACAACCAAGTTGCTTTTAAACTGCGTACGAGCTCTCGCTGTCACTGTTAGACACATGCACGTAAGAGTTTCTTTTGGTCTCTTTGTCTCTCAGCCTCCCCTTTCACACTTTGTCTCTGTCTATCTCTCGCCATTCATCCGGCTTTTCTTTTTCTTCTGTGGCTTGTCTTCTGCAAAGGCTCTGCATCTCCTAGTTTCATGCCACCGGCCAGTTGAAACACTGCTGTCTTTAGGGGTGTAAATGTTTTCCGGTCTTATTTGGTCGGAGTAGAAATGGCTTAACTCTTCAAATTTCTCAATCAGAAATATGTAAAAACAATATTGTGACATACAAATTTTTCAATTTGTCTGGCCCTGCTAGGGAAAATAATATTTCTTCTACTAGTGAATCACGTCAGCAGCTGCAGGTATTAATTATAGCACACAAAGTGTGTACTGTAATTCATATTGTTTACTCTTCCCAGTGTGGCTGAATAATGGGACTTTTTTTAATTGTTGCACTTAAGAGAGAAA
This sequence comes from Channa striata, assembly GCA_033026295.1. Taxonomy (NCBI): domain Eukaryota; kingdom Metazoa; phylum Chordata; class Actinopteri; order Anabantiformes; family Channidae; genus Channa; species Channa striata. The sequence continues at coordinate 14,704,674 of CM065185.1, read as the reverse complement.
AGAAAGCTGTCTTGCAGTGGTGTTACAACATGTGGCTTGGTGACGGCAACATTACCTGTGCATTTTGACTTAAGAGGAACAATCAGCCCTTAGAAAGAACTTTAACACCAAGCAGCTTGAAAAAACAATAGGAAGTTGATTGTATTTTATTAAAGCTGAGGCCCTATTTAATCAAAAATAATAATTAGTTATTAAAGGAAACATATTTGTCAGATACATTCATCTGATTGGAGTATGTTTTCTGTAGCTGGAGCATAACTAGAGGTAGATTAATCGGATCGAAAGGACTATAAAAAAACATACATAAAGTTATGAAAAAAATACTGTGGGCACATAAACATAAGCAGCACAAACCGTTAATCATTGCAATAACTGCATATACACTGGAACCTCAGATTCCGACAGCATATATCATGTTCACTTTTTGTCCACAACACTCAGAAACCGCTGAGTTTTGATGCCGAGCACTTGTGTGTACAAAATAATGAACCCGGAGTTGCTTAAGTACAGTGAACAGCGAAGGTTTGCATGGTAATCACACAAAGGCATAACACAAGCCGCAGCAGTAGTTGGGTTTCTACACTGTTTTATTCAGCAGGTACAGCTTGTTGATTAGCTTCAGGTTCTTGTATTTTCTGACCCCATCACAGCAGTAGGCAGTAGTTGAAGCACTAAAGAATGCCTGTCATGATATATTTTTTCCATCCGCTACTGGTTTAATCATTCTCATTGTGCAGTGTCTGTGGGCTGTTTATCTGCGGCTAACCGAGTCTACCCACATCTCGGCTCAGCATGTCGACCTCGCTCCTCTCTCATCTTAATCCAACCCTCAGTGAGCGTTCCCCTGATTAGACATGGCTCTCAACATACGTGTCTATGCTATCACAAGGTGGGAGGAGGCAAATCAATAGTCTCACAAAAACTCTCTTGATTTTGAAAATAAAGGCTGCAGTGAGTTGTGTGCGTGCACATGGGTCAAGTGCCCTTTCCTGTGAAATTCCTTTCCCTAAAAATACAGTAAGAGCTCGAGAATGCAAAGAAAGTCCAGCTTCACTTTCTTTGTTAGCATCTTTCAAAGAGACAAATATTGATGAAAGAACTACATAATGCTTTTGTTCCTCTCTCAAGCCCTGTGTTATCTTTTACTTGTCTCCCAAAGCAGTTCATTAAAAAAAAGTACAAACGAGGAAGGCAGCAATTTCTACAATAAAACCAAGGACTACTGACATTGTTGAAATCCCACGTTTTATTTTAATCTGCGCGCTGTATGCTGTGGCTCACATCTGCTGGCCCTCTGCTCTGCTATGTAATAAATTGATTAGGAATATGTACATGAACTATTCACGAGATGTGTTTAAATTATTTTTGTTATGAGGGATCATGAAGCTCAAGAAATGCTTTGACAATCTATTTTGAGAGAGTTCATTGGCTGCAGATCCATGAATTCAAAAAAATGAGCCCACAGATGTAAGTTAAACTGCCTCTGCTCTGTTTTTTGCTTGTGGTGATGACTGGCTGAAGAGGTCATAGTTTACAGGCCATTTTTTGCCGCTACACACCTTGGAAAAGACAGATGCATGATGGGGGAACTCGACAGTGGCTATCGGAGCTCTATCTGTGAACTGCTGTGGTCCTGGCCGCAGAGAGAGGGGACTTTGGACATATTGCTTTGGTTAATGACTGGTGACACTTGCAAGATTAGTGATCTTTGAAGGTCGTGCCCCCTCCGAAGTCACACAAGGAGGGGAATAAGTCGTGGGCTGATCCTCGCTGAAAGCTGCAGGAATGGACGTGGTTGTGATTCATCTCTGTCTCGTTGCTCCTGCTGCTGGGAGCTTCCATGAACGGCTGCTCTCGGTGACTCTTTCTTCACCGGCCAGCTCTCAGCCAGTGACAGGATGAGATAGAAATGGAGTCACTCACTCTTCTTCTGTACAGCTCGGACAGAGTTTACTACCAAAGGGCAAGCTATGAAAGCATTGTCACTGCTCCTGTTTGTTGATAATAATGGCACAGCTGCTCAAAGGAAAATGTTGGTGAGATTTGGTATATTTATATCAACTGCTGCTATTAGTGATGTCTGTGTGGAGAACCCTTAGCTTTTGATTTTAACACAACCCTGAGCCACACGATTTTAACCAGTGGCACGTACGTACGTTCACAAAGTTAGGCTACAATATACTTGCTTTACTAAAACTGCTGTGCCAAGTTTTGTGAAATTACGGAGTCTCTTTTTTTAATGAAAACCTTCACTTGTGACCTACTTTTAAAGATTTATTTCAATAGGCACCAGTGGTCTTAATCCTGAATGGCACAGACGGCGTAGGGAAGTTGGAGACATATACACATGTAAGACTTGAGAAACATTTTGGGTTTTGATCCTTTCACAAGGAACTCGTGTTACTGTTACCCACACTGTCCATTGCGCAGATGTTTCGCACTGTTTGCAGGCCAGTGCACCGATCCAACTTTGGCTTGCAGTAGCACATCTTTTGGTTGTTTCTTAGTGCGTTAATTACAGCTGTTAAATGAGCAATTGTTTCAGTTTCGAGTGAGCTCACTTTAAATTTTACTTTCCAACATAGCGTTTTACATTATCTGGCTAAACAGTTTTGTGTCTGGATTGTTTATAACCTCACTAATTATCATGTGTCATGACTCTTGACTACAATATTGTGTCAGCCAATAGAAAACAAGGGCAAAACTACAGAAAATTAGACCTACGCTGTAACAAACTGGAATCGTCCTTTAATTGTACCTTACTAGTACTGAGCAGAAAGCAACAATCAATAGGTTTCAGTCAGTTCTTGTTTGCGGTTTTCCCCTCCGGACAAAAATATCTGTCCAGCTTTAATACTCACTCTTTGCACAGTGAACGTGTTTAGATTCATATTAGGATGCTGTGAAATTAACCACAGTGCATTTAAACACTGTATCTCTTGTGTGCTTTGTCTTCATTAACCAAAAGATCAATATGTCATTGGCTCAATTACAGCAGACATTGATGACACTGAGCCCACCATCCTATTTGTTCCGAATCACTTCATTTCACCCTTAACACCCCATGTTAGGACATTCATATACCGACTCAACCTTCTGCATCTCCCACCATCTCGGGTAATGCCTCCTGAAAGACAATTTTCATAATAGTGTTTGTGGAGTAAACAGAGCTTGTTATGATTCTGTGTGCAAAGCTCATGAACATGCCCTGTGGGAGAGAGGGTCGCTAATAGAGATTAAAGTATGGAAAAGGGAACACCAAAACATCAAAGAGAGAAATTGTTACTCTATGGGAAATAAGTAAACGCAGGCCAGTTCTGCTACAGCTGGACAGACAGTTTTAATGTGGCTAATATCATAGATAGATTACTGACTGGGCACAGACCCAAGGCTCCGAGAGTTCACCAGACCCATGGGCCAGAGACTATGAACTTACTTTTCATATATTGTTTGAAAGGGCTCAATTAAAAGATGGACACAGCTACAAAACGATGCAAAACCTCCTAAACATGATTAACATCGACCTAAAACTATTCCGTGAAAGTGCAAAATAAACGAAAGCACAAACACAGACCTCCAAAAAATGGACACAAATGGCCAAAACCAGATATAAAATGACCATGAACACACAAAATAGATTTAAAACCTCCACAAACAACTTCCCTCCCTGTACCCAGGGGCCCATTTTCTCATGATGTGTCTAAAAAATTGGTGCAGTTCTCTCACTGCAAATTTTACAAGAACCTTGATGTAATAATAATTCAGCTTCTAGTGAGTTGTTCTTTGTTATGCAGTCAATTTAAAATTTACACACACAAAAAAGGAAAGTCCTTCAAAGTGTTTAAGTCAGGAAAGATGATTTTTGGTACAATGGGAACAATTCAGAGAAATGGACCTCTTTAGAAATTACTGCAATAAGCAGTAAGTTGAAAATCTAAGCAGGTATTGTTTCCACAGCCCGATAAATGCTTCTAAAAACCTGATGTAATGCTAAAAGTAAAACCATGCTTCCTAATGCAAGCGGTTTGGGTCCTTCAAATTGAGAAAAGGTGAACTTGATTGACTTGAATTGTTAGAAGAAAATAATAAGATAAAAAAAAATTGTCTTACATTAAACGACTCAAGGTTGTTCTTAGCTATATTGTTGCTTTTTGGACAATTTCATGCATGTCAGTTTTTCACCCTATTTCAGTGTTCTGTAGACCCATTTCAGTCCGATCCATAAAGAACCATTTCAAAAGGGCTTTAGATTGCCCCATTACATTTTTCAATTTCATCAAACAGCGGCAGAGTCAAAAAAAAAAAAAAAGAGCTCTGGTGTAAGATCACAAAAGTGCAGACTGGTGCTCCTGATGAAATGCTGGCTTTAGCTCTGCTGTTCTCGTCCGGCATGTTCCTCAAGCTGCTCTTCATCTGTGCGACGATGACACGAAAAGAAATTGTGCCTTGTGCAACAAAGACACAGGTCAGCAGAGCCTTTCGCTCCCTGGTCAGAGCCGGGAGGAGCAGGTGTCACGAAGCCACGTTTAATAGGATCTCCCCAAGCCTCTTAGACATATTCCATGACTCCGGAGCTGTGTCCCAGTTTCTGGATGATATTACTTCTCATATCTTTGCCCTCTGGTTTGTTGCTATGTGGTGAACTAGCTAGTCATTTGTGCTAAAATGTCCATGTGCTACTTCTTATTTGCTCTAATGGCAGTGCAATTTTATTCTTCAGGAGGCACAGACGTACACACACATACAGCCCCAAATATTATTACAGATGCTTGGTAAAACTCTAAACCCCAAATGGTTGTCATGGTGTTTACCTGAAGACCACTCTTTACCCGAGGAAGACCAGGACAAATTTTGCCGTGTCCCTGTACAAATTAAACAACAAGTGGCCAGGAACAAATAGCCGCGTGCCGTAGTTCTTTGCTTTTCACTGCATTGTTGCATAAATATGTAGAATTATTTGACTGTAATATTTTATAGTGAAAGCAAAGAGATCAGTTTTCTTCACCAGTGTGCTTCTTTTCTCTGCTTAACAAAGACTCATTGTTTTTTATGTTGTAACAAACTCAATTAAAGCACAGATGCTGATGCTTGCTGACCTCCTTCATTTGAAAAGAACAACAGCAGAGAGACTGTACCTGACCGCTGTACATAAACAGCAACAAAAGACAGACATTCCTCTCCCAGGGCAGGACCTGAAGAGACGCACAAAAACACACAAGGACACACATGCCTGCCCAGCTCATGACCTGCTCAGACAGCCTGGCACACCGAACCGTCTGTCGATTGTATGGTCAGCTGCTCATCACAAAGCCTCTTGACAGCCTTCTGTCTTTTTTTAGTGCTGACGCCTAGCTGGCTGTGGGTCAGTTCTGGCTTGCAAAAGGGCTTATTTCCTTACTTAGGTCGCCACCGCGTACATGCCAGGAGAGACAAAGGCCATCGTAGTCTTTCTGTCCACTTTTTCTGGCGGTTTGGCTGCTTTGTTGGTAGTTGCGGTGCAGACAAAAATGATGTGGATAAATTTGCTCCAGCCCTGACTGTGAGAAGTCTTTCCAGCAAAAGTGAAGCAGCATTCAGCGACCATATAAAAAAGTTTGCACGCCCTTATTTTGAAGAAATAAGAAAAAATATATTCATTAATAATTTAGGGAGATGCAAACTTTTGCACTAATTTGTTTTTTATACACTTCTTTACTCACATTTTTCTTAGTTCTGATGATGAATAAACATGTACCAGCTGAATGTGTAGTACTGTATTCGTCAATCTGTACCATTCCCACACAGCTCAGTGTACCACGCCTTGGCCCATTCTTACACCAGGAGAAACAGCATCTGTCACCCCAGTTTTTGAGGTGTGTCCCCCACTGTTGGCAGTAGTTAGACTCCTGTCAGCGACTTTGCAGCTGATTCAGCATGTTGAATTGGGCTTTGGCTGTGTTCTTTGCCGTGTGTTGAAGTGGTGCTTTTTGCCAGACAAAGGCAACGTGAGCCGATGCAACAGTTGGCCTGGATCACTTACTACTTTAATGTCGGCTTAGAATGTTTTAAAATTTGAAAGCATGCCTACCAGCATCTCTGATCCATGTACAAGTGGTTTCCCCCTCAATCACGTCTTTATACTACCTAACGTTAGCCAGTGGGGTCCTGGATTCAGCTCTGCACCTAACGCAGTAGGTGGGAGTGTAAATAGTAGAAAATATAACCATGAGTTCCACAAATTTAGAGTGGCTTCCACTGATTTCTTTCAGTTGGGTCCAAACTTTTAAAACCCATAAGGACCCCTGTTATCGAGCTGTCAGTCAATATTTTAGACCACTTGGAAACATATTAGCTGCTCCGGCTTTACTTGGAGCCAGCCAGTGATACAGTGATATTTGTAACACCTTATGCCAATTACATTAATTGATTCGAAATCATGTTATGAATTTCTCAGATTAAGGTTTCTCTAATCAAGTAATAAATCTGTTTGCATCTTGTGCGTGTGTATGTTATTTTAATCTTCTACTGATGCTAATTAAATGACAGCTTGTTTTCTGCCAACTTCCTGCCAAAGCCTTTACTTCAGAACCACTGAAGCTTTTCTTTTCCTTTGAGGTTCAATGGGTCACCGCCTCTAGCTTTTGTTTGGCCAGCCTTGATTTCCTTAGCATGTTTTCTGTTTTTCCAGTTTGTGTGGGACAGTCCTGTGTGTGCACACAGCCCTTCAAAGCCATGTCCTGTAGACTCAAAGACAAAATGTCAGTGTTTCTTTCATTTAAATCTTTTTATAAATGTAAACATTTTGGAATTCTTTAAATTTGACATTTATAAAGTGTTGGCTTCCAACTACTCTGTCCTAAATAACAGTGAGCCGTGCACTTATTCGTCAGGATGGACATATGGAATGCCTACATATATGAAGTGGATATGTAACTCAATAGTTGCACAGCCCTGCGTAGCTCCATATAGCACTTACTGTAGAGGCGCCTGACCCCTGCATTAACCCCTACTCTGCCATCAGTGGGGCGAGCTAGGAGATAGATATTTTCAAGACAAACACAATTAAACCTGTGGGTTGAAATACATCACTAGAGGCAATGTGAGGGAGATGCAGGCATCTGTATCCTGACATGTTGTGCAGCTTCCTGCCTCCTCTCACATAATGCTGTGCATTTGTCACCCCTGCTCCCGCCTACACGCTCTGCTGCTGATGTGCAGGAGAGTTCATGCTCTTTGGAGTAGCAGCCTCACTTTTATAGCAACAAGGTGGTGTGGGGTGGACACGCTCACTGCCAAACGTATTCATTATTCAATAAACATTTTACATATTCCCGTGCTTATGAAAGCACATTTCTGTCTTGGTGTGATTATCCTTTGTGGCTGTGCACTCCAGGCTATCAGGAGAGATAAACTCAGCGTACCAATGATCAATAGCTCCTAGGAAGGGCAATAATGGCGTATTGAGAAGGATTTAATAGACTTGGGCTTTGAATTTTTTGTCCATTCTTTTAAAGGTCTTTAAAATGTTTCAGCTGTTTCTAAATCAATGTTAGACTGGAGTTCAGTCTAAGTCATTTCTTTCCACTGACACAAGTTTGACTAGTTTTGACTTGGGTGCCACGCTCTTGAGAAACGTATTAGTGTTGACAGAATATTAAATCAGGAAAGCTAAAGGCCCAGCATTTTAAGAGTAATAGACTTTAACACAACCAGGTCATTGCCACTACAAAGGAATACTTACTTGACAATGATGATGTAAAGTAGAGAAGTTTAAGAAGGTTTATGCTCTATATATAATTAGAGTATCCTCACACAGGCAGAGTGTGTGTGTGTGTGTGTGTGTGTGAGAGAGAGAGAGAGTGTGCGTCTGTTTTTGCGATGCTTGGCTATACTGAAAAGATAATCTGTGTTTTTGTGCCATTGCTGCCAAAAACAGTAGACTGATAACCTGATTTGCCAGAACCCTTACACTTGGGGGACACTGATGACAAATACCTTCCTGGGAGGCCTTGGCAGCCACAGCCCATATATTACTGAGGGGTCACCTTGGCCCAGTCCCCATCTCATCACAAAATAGCATTCAGTACCTTCTCACTGTGGACAAGGCCATATTTCTTGCTGCCATATATCTTACCTGCCGGAGCATCTTGGGGTGTATCAATATAAATAGTAGAAAACTGATAAACTCAGTGCGGATCCTTGCTGTGTTCTGTAGCAACGATAATATTTTTTACAGCGTTCCAGAGATAAAAACTGTCTCGACTCTGTTTCACACGAGAGATTGGACTGTCTACACAAAACGCACAGGCAGGCGCACGCACACATGCATGGAGCCAGGCATACAAAAGTCATGCATAGTATCATTTAAAACAAGTATGATGTTAAATTAAGTATTGATGTGTCACAGCACCATAGCCCGAGGTATGGAACTGTATCTGGCATGTGTTGCATCACAGTAACTACAGAGGATAAAATTCTAAGTAGTAAACAGGCCTTGTATCATTTGTACGACACAGTAACTCAAGAAATGTAACAAAAGTAAAAAGTACAATAAAAAAATGGAAGAAGGAGTTGATGAATCCTGGTTACCTAGCAACAAGCAGCTTAGAGAGAACTCAAACAATAGCCACGGCCCATGCTCTGCAGGCAAGTGTCATATCATTTGTTATGATTAAGCACAGGGAGACAAGTCAAATTCAGAGACAAACAATCATGGCAGTGTTAATGGCTCGGCGGTTCCTGCCAAGCCATTAGCCAATACTAAAACTGTGGACTATTGTCTTTTGGAAACCTTTCCAGGAAGGCCATAATCAAAAATTGTTACAAATGGTCACCAATCAGTATTGTTAGGTGTGTTTAGTAAAAATGTAGACCGTGGCAGAAGATGTTAATTTCAGAGTGTGGCTCTAATGAATAGATATTTTGCCTGATTAGTTTAACACTGATGAATATCGGTGTCTAGCACTTGTGCTGTGTGTGTGTTTGTGTGAGTGTGGTGTTGAGTAGGAGGAAAAGTTTGTGGACTTGAATGCCAAAAAGGGTGTGTGGTTTTTATGAGCGAACTTTATGTGAGAAGCTGTGTGTGGTGTGTTTGCGTGAGAGTGTGTGTGTGTGTGTGTTGGGGGGGTGGAATCTGATAGGTACTCCCTTTTTCCTCAGTGTTTCACCCCCGATCAATGCCCTCCCACAGGATACCCCATGACTTCACTCACAAAGAGATTCTGTTACTTTCTCTCCTTTGTCTGGGAAACAAGACCCTCTGCAAACCAAAGAGCCTTTTTTTCCAACCATTTTCCTTTTGGGGTGCCTCCGTTTCATTATCCAGTCTTTTGTGTTAACTGGTTATCTTGTTGGAAAGCCCTGCTGATATCGACATACACACACAGAAGAAACACAGGAAATAATTACTGATGAAAGGTGCATTAGGCTTCTGCTAATTGATTCCCATCCTAATTGTTTGCTGTTAGCTTATACTGAAATGTGTTATGTTATGAATAAATATCTTATTGCCCTTTGTACCTGGGCAGTTGTAAAAGGCTAGTTGCACTAGTTCACTTGCTATTGTCATATAATTTCATCCCTTTTAAGCAAGTGACATATTTGAATTAACATTAATTTGTCGGTGGATGACTGTATACCAACAGCACCATGGTGAAATAGCTTTGTAAATGTGATGCTCTATTCAAAATGTTATAGTCAGGGGTTGGGAATAGTGCAAGTCACCAAAACGCCTCAACAGCAGCTCTGGCACAGTAATTAACCAAATTTCCTTGAACAGTCTAAGTACCTCTGGGCTTCCAAACCATGCGCATAAAGTTACAGTTTGTATTACTGAAAAGGTTTTTTTTTTATTGTCCTCTAATACTTTTAAACGTTTTACTGGCTGTGTACTCTGGACATGGATTCTAATCAAATCTAACATCTTCTGCAGTGAACAAACCACAAAATAGACTAAAATAAATAAACACTTCATAGAGCCTTGAAGGGTAATATTGAATATTAATCTTAGTTGATGTCTTCTCTGCTCATCACTTTTGTTAGTTTCCAGAATAATGTTACCATTAGCACTTTGTCTCTTCTAAATACGTCCAGCCAACAAAAAGGTTGTTCAGATCTGTCGAAATATCTAACTCTTCAAGGTTTCTTGCTCTGATTAAGTTTGTTGCCGTGTCTCTGCACTCCCAGATCTCAGCAATAAATTTGGTCAGCACAACGTTATAAATATAAATGTGATGGGAATCGAAGGGGAGGAATAAGACCAAATATATACTTTAAACACGGCGTCATATTATTAGTATTTGACCAAAGTTATTTTCCTCTCTTGAAATGATCTTTATCGATCACTAGAGAATTTGCCTTTGTCAATGTTAAAGCTATTACTGTAGTGTATATGACATTAATGCCCAACTAGATACAGAACACTACAGAAATATGACAGTGAGCTTCAGCAGTACGGTTAAGGACACTGTTTTGAGACAGAATGGAGCAAGTCACAGGCCCTTGTTTCACCCCTTCAGTGAAGTATTCAAGCTGACTCTAAAAACCATGGTTCAACAAGTTTGTGCTTACGGTGGCATTTTTTAGGGACATCTGAAAGTGGCTGCCGACTCATGCAGAAGTAGCAGGTTGACAGAATGATGATTCTCAGCCTTTCTGTGCTTAGCAAATACAGATGGTACAGTGTGTAAATGGGGGCTTAAGAATGGCAACACAGAGAGAGGGAGAGAGATGCAATGAGACGTGTTCATCCAAATTGAGACAGTGAGCAGAGCCGAATGAAAACAGAGTGTGTCGGAATTAAAAGGGAGGATAATGGGACAGAAAGAGGGAAAGAGATGAGGAGCGGCAATCGAGGTGGAGTGAGAGAGCACAAGGAAGATACAGTGAATGGGCAGAGAGTGGGCTGATCATAGCGAAAGAGCTGTTTACCAGAGAGAGGAAGGCAGCTAGCGAGAAGGAGACTGCAATAGAAGAGCGATAGATAATCGACGTGGGTGAGAGGGAATGAGAGAGGGGGCGGTCGAGAGTGAAACAGACAGTGACAGAGTGCACGACGGGTACAGAATAAGATAACGGTTAGCAGGGGGCGGAGGTTGTGAGGGAGAGATTTCCAACAAACGGGTGACAGTTGTCCAGAAAAAGGAAGAGAGAGAGTTCCCCGCGATTCCTCCTGAGCGTGGTCCTTGAGTCCGGAGAGCCGCCAGGACGGATGCGACCCTGGTTGGGGTGGTGGAGGGCATCCGGCAGGACAGGCACTTGCAGTGGGGACATTAACAAAGCGTGAAATTAAAGCTGCCACGCTGCAGGGACCCTGGGTCCTATGTTAGCCAACCACCACCATCACCATCATCATCATCATCATCATCACCCCTCTGAGGCCTGCCCGGAGGCTGGGGGGAGGCTGTGGCTGTGGGGTATTGACAGGGTGCTGGGGGGTAATAGAGCCTGCCGTATTACCGTAATGATGTGTGGAGAAAGGACAGAGGAGGGATATTATAAAAGGATGCTCTAATCACTCCTGCGTGACAGCACGGCTTTATCTGGTAGCACAGGCGGCAACACTGCCAGACACAGGTGGAGTGTTTATAGAACGACAGCTTCTGAGCTGTGGGCGAATTAAGAAATGCTGATGGGATGTGCACGCGTTCCCCAATTTGAACAACCGTGCACCCTGTCATTGACTGCATTACTGTTTTCTCAATTGGAGTTCAGCTGGCAGGTTGAGGTGACATCCTGCTAAACACACTGTTCAGCATTTTAATTCATAGCTGACACTGTGACGTGAAATGCCAGTGGACATAACCACAGGTATCCACTGCAGTGACAGTTCCCATAGATTTTTTTATTATTTTTTTTAGTATTCTGGATGACGCAGGACTAAATGAGATTCAACAGTCTGCATTTTTCTTGCAGCTAGCAGATTTTTGTCGGGGGGCTGTAGCTTTGGAAGTAGAGCAGGTCATCCACTAACTGCAGGGTCAGCTGTTTGATTGCCATCTCCTCCAGTCTATATCCTGGAGTTTCCGTGGGCAAGACGCTAAACCCTAAATTGATCTCGGTGTATGTATTTGAACTTCGACATTATTTGCATAAAAAGCACCTACCGAATGAATACACCTATGCACACACACACACACACACACACACTAATGAGCTTCAGCTTTGACTAGCAGTTGATTGGATATGAAATATACACATTTCTTTAAGTCACTTATGCAAAACATGCTGATCATTTACAGATCCCGGCTTTGCAAATATGACCATGTGCGTTTTTTGCTGCCTGTGTTCAGTAAGTAACATTAAACTGTGGTTCAAATACTGTTTGGCTTTGAAGCACTGGTCAGAAAAACAAGCATTTTCACCTCTGGATCTGCAAAAGCGTTTCTTTTGTTCTAATTATCTTTTATTCTATAGACTTCAAAATGTATCAACTTAAAAAGAGCAACAGATACAAAGAGGAGCCTTGTAATATTTCATAATTGCCAAACTAATGTAATTTGAGCTGCCTTTCAAAAACTGATAAAACACTTGTAATATGCAAATCAACCCATGCTATTTGGTGTAACATTCTGACAGATCTCCGTTGCTTTCCTTCTTTAAAACCCCTTTGAGTCTTAAACTCCATCGCACCATCCTACTTCCTCTCCTCTCACCAATGTTCTCTTGTTAGAAGGAAAGGACTAGAGGACAGTGTTATATTTTGTCCATGTACGCATCACTGTCAGGTCAGCGCTGGCGCTCTGCAGCCAGTTAATAACCCTGGTGTGAGGTCTAGTGACGGCACATCATCAGCCGGCTCTGTGCTGCTGTCAGGAGCCATTTACCCAAGCAGCCCCTCGCCTAATGGAACATCTGAGTCAATAAAAACAATCATCACTGCCAGTCGTAGTGAAAGCAAGGAAATTATTTTAGGTGGTCAAGGAAAACATGGATGAGGTGTTTAAATCTATCTGTCCAGGGAGCGACTTGATGTGCACTTATCCGGACTGCTCATTACATTCTTGAATTTCTCCATTTGTCTTGTGTGAATACAGTCATGATTGCAGCACCATTTTCCACAGGGATATAAAAGCAGCCATGGTCGTGCAATGAACTGGCCATTATTTGATGGTGCAGATTAGTGCATTTAGATCTCTCCTTGTGGGTTTTGGCAGTTGTTTTGCGGGAAACAGAACTCTACTGTATGTCTGGCTTTGCTGGATCAGGTACAGACCTTATCTACAATCATGTTTTTGCTCCCACCATGGCTTAATGAACCACCCTCAGCATTCGCTCAATATGTCTCCAGTGAGAATGTCCATTGTGCCTTCGAAAGGTCAATAGCTGGACAGTGTGTCTTTGAGAGGCTTTCTTCCTTACTCCAAGACTCTTAATGGTGTTCAATGGAGAGACCCACACTGTATTCCCGAGGGGCCGTTCCCAGATATCCGCCCGTGATACCTAATCCAAGCCCATTAGCTTTCCTTCCAGCCATGAAAGAGCGCGGCTCCCTTGCATCTCAGGAATTAAAAATTAACTAGCTAATATCCATTTGTCTGATGGGATGCTCAGCGCGGTTGAAACAGCAGATTCCCCCAGCGAGGGTCTGTGAGGGATGACTTGTGGAACTCAATCTGCAGGAGGGAAAACGCTGACAGGGATGGCAGGAAGAAACAGAGGGGTAATGCCTGCCCATCACATCCATCAGGACTGACTTGCATCTGTAACAGCTGGCTTCTAAGAGATGACCTCCTCCATAAAGCTGGAATGTATTTCTGAGCTGTCGCATACCACGCATTACTCTGAGCAGTATTCTGTGCAACGCTGCATCACGACCTTGCTGTTAATGTCCTTACGTGTGCAATATCTGCACTCTCATTTAGGCAGAGCAGGAGTCACTCTCGATGTACACAATTATCGCGACATACTGGGAAGATGTGCTCACGTCCTTACGTAGATGTTTAACATTTCATGAATTAGTAGTTAGTACGTCATTGCAGCAGCGAAGGTTTGTTGCAAGAGAAAGTGCAGCAGTACAAAATGGAAACACTTCATAAACTGTCACAGTTTTTCTTTGCTGCAAAAGTAACGTTCAACACTCAGCACAATCCTCAACATTGCAGAATGTAAAACAATTTGTGCTGTGTTGCCTCCTGTTTCTTCTCAGATCCTTGTGCTCAAGGGCCCTGCCAACCTGCTGGCTACCATGCATCTCTCTATTGCTGAGTGGCTCACTACTCTAACCATGGTGGAAAAAAAAAAAGCAAAACAAAGAAGAGGAGAGCGGGCTTGTTTTTCTGCCCCCATCCCTCTGCAGGAATTTTCCCTTTGATTTCTTCTGTTTTCAATAACCAAGGGCTTTTTTACACTCTTGCCAAGTCAATGAGAGATTTTTTGTCCTTCATCTAATTCCAACCCACCACTCTATTGCTCTCTCCTTCTTTATCTCCATCTCTTGCCGCTGCTGTCTCTTCCTCTTCGTTTGTCTGCATTTCCCCTTTTAAATATAGCTTCTGTGAAAATGCTACTGTGTGTTTTTTGTGGCTCGGGTCTTTGAAGAGGAGGCAGTACTTCAGATCATTCTTTTCTCTCTTGTGGCTTGAGAGGTGCGTTTGTGATGCATTAAAATGCTGTTTAGTTGATCACATCATATTATCTACAAGGGAAGTCTTATTTTCTTACATCTTTTGCTTATAAATTAGCATTATAGATTAAAAACATTGATAGCTTCTACACAGAGGAGAGAGACACCTCACCTGCATCATCAGACAAGAACAGATTACCTCCATTGATAATTTAAAAAATTATTTAATAAACATAACGCTCTCATTATTGGTAGTTTTCTAAAGAATACAAATTTACCTGTAACATAACTATGCATCTCTGAATTATTGGCACAGAGGAGGCTCCACAATTTCATTATCAACAGCTTTTTGTGCCAAGTACTGAAAGAGACATGACTGAATATCACGGTCTGTGGTCTGAACAAAGACTGAGCTCAATCCTTCAAACTAGCGAGCAAAATAAAAATGAAACTGTATTTCTATCATAGAGATATAGCAGCAAAGTTCTAAACTACTGTAGGAGTCCTCACACATGTATTTTATGCCTGACATCGAGACTGGAACCATGCTATCATCATGGCTTTAGTGGCTTGGAAAATTAGGCTTAGGGGATTCAAGACAAGTCCCCGGTTTGTTATGCCCAGACTGCAGGCCACAACAAAAGATGCACAGACATTTTAACAATAGCAAATGTGTGAATGCACTGGCATGTGTGAGGCACATGTTGTAAGTGCACAGCAAAACCAAAAGGATAATGCAACAGAAAAATAAGGCATAGCACGTTGTGGCATGGACACAGAGAGCAGAGTTAAATAACCCAGAGAATCCTCACATCCGAACAGCATCTCAGCACCATCCAAACAAGAAAACTGTAACACAAAGTCTCACACACACTCACACAGCATCAACGCAGAGGGTAGAGGCACATCACAATCGTTCAGTCATTCAACAATGCAAGAGCTGCAGAGTGTGACTTTATTCCCCCAACCATTTAAACATTGGGTCCTGATTCTGTCTGACTGCTGAGATAGTAACCGCAATCATTAACATGTTTGACTGCATGTTGGTTAATGATACAAAGAGCTCTGTGTGTTCTCATCATTAACTTCCATTAACTGTTTTCCTGCCTCATTGAGTCCTGCGTTAATTGTACAACAGTTATAAGATGAAAGTATCCTGCTCTGTATCCTCTGTTAGGTCCCCTGAACATTATATATCGACCATGTTTTTTTAACTTTGTGACTTGCCTTTTGATGCAAGCCAAACTTTTAGCTTTTGATGTGTAGCGTAATTAATAATAAATATATTGTTAACGCATAAAATATCACTATGAAAATGTGATAATGGGACACAGCCACAATTAGTGTCAGTTTCCCATTTGTGAACCATTTTGTCTTTGAATTTCATATCAATTATCAGCTTTATTTTATCAGAAAAATAATTTTGTGAGGACAAAACACATTTGAGACATTTTCAGCAGGGAAGTTAAACTGTTAAGTGTTTGCATGCTGGAGTTGAAAATTATTTATCAAAAGCAAAGTCGTCTCTCAGCTGGAATGAGCAAACTTATCACAAAAACCTGAGTGAGGCAAGGGAGAAATGCAAGATGGAATGTTATGAAGCATCCCACTACAAAGGCGAAAGACTTTTAAAAAAAATCTTGGGCCAAATTACGGAATTACTGAGGGCAGCTATTGCACAGCCTCTCTCTTTTCTTTGTGGAAATTACAACAATCTATCTAAAAATATATAACATCAGTTTCTAATATTAATATGTTTTTTTCTCTGAGTGATGATGAGGAAGAGAACAAAATAATGTTCTTAAGAGTCTCACAACTGAACTGAACTATTACATGGAAAGAAGTGATTGTCATTTCTGTTATTAAATGTGGCAAACACTCTAAAGCCAGGATTTATAGCTCAATAACTATTTCAAAGCCAGGACTTTTTATTGACTTGATAGAATTGCTATTGACCAACTGACAAAACAATTTAATAATAGTAATGTTTCTCTGTAGTGCGTGCGATTTCACATCAGAGCAAACCACAGCAACATGTTATAGCCTACAGCAAAGGTTAACCAAGTCCACGAAGTCATCAGTGACATCATATTGTGCCTGTACACAGAGTCTCTCACGACACTGTATTGGGGTAATATTTAATTTGTGCTCATTACATGGTTGCCTGCATGTATCTAACTTTGTATATATGTATTGTGGTGAACAAGTGACGTCAAACTTGGATAACAAGGCAATACGAAATATTATTATCCCACTAAAGATGTAATATTGCCTTCGCTTAAAAGTTTCAATCAAAATGTAATCACAGTGTAATTAGTCTAATGCTGGCTGTGCATGTTTTACATTTAGGAGAATTTATACTTTTGCGCCGAGGCCAGTCTAGCGTGTGTGTGTGTGAGTACTGCTGTTTTTATTGTAACCAAGGGAAGTGAAATCTGAGGCAGTAAACATTTAAAAAAGGCTCTTAGTCCCTGAAATCAAGAGTTGCATCCAAAGTTCCCTTTTTCACTCTTTGGTCTTTTTTTAATGACTCTTTGTAAATTGTTAAATGGACAGAAATCTAACTGCACCAGCATTAAATCAGCCTTCAAACCATCAAGTACCAACTGAGGGCCTAGATAGAAATGAATCTCTTTACAAGTAATTTCTCTCAACTAATTTCCCAGCAGAGTTCAATAAAAAAATTAATAAGGAGGAACAGCTGATAAAAGGTTCCATGTATGAAGCTTCATTCCAGGAGTGTTACGGTTAGAGGCTTCTTTGGTACCTCAGTCCTTTTTTTTTGATTTGCAGCAATTTAGCATCCCATTTATTACAAATTACAATAATTAAGAGCAAGGTGAAAATTAGACTCTTAGTTTTTTTTTGTTTCAATACTGGAGATATACTATGTATTTATGTTGTTGCGATTGTGGAAAAATGTGTTATATAATTGTTTTTCTTTCTTTGAGTCTCACTGTGTTGCCCCTGACATAGATTGGTGACCTGTCAAGGGTGTATCCTGCGTCTTGCCAAATGACAACTGGGATAGGTTCCTGCCCCTGTGACCCTGAATGGGATAAGCGATTAAAATAATGGATGTATGCTTAATGATAAAATATGGTCGCACAAACCTGATTGGGGTGAAGTAACTTGATCTTAAATGAATCCAAACCTAAATCCAACAGATTACATGTCCACAGGATTAAAATGTTTCTCTGCAACCTTTTAAAAAATCTGACGCTTGCTAATTTATTTAATTCATGTCTGACCAGGACCAAGCCCGAGCAGAAGTAGCATGAGCATGTTCTCACAGCATGTTCTTCAGCACTACTGCTGCCAAAAAAAAACAAAAAAACTTTGTTGACCTTCACAACAGTTGTAGTATAGGTCCACTATCCACAGGAGATGTCTAAAACTCAAAATCATGGCTAGTGATGGCCACCAGAGATATGCAACAGCATTATTGAGCATTTTCACCACATTCTCTGTTTGGCACCTACATATTGATGGTCGTCGTATCAAAACAATGGCCTCCTCCAGAGTGTAATAGTGCTGGCTGGGCCCCTTATTTGTCTGACAGGATCCTATTCCTAGAACACTGTGTACTGACCAAGGTTATCATTTGTAAGCTAAAAGGAACAGAATTCCCTTTCAGTCACTGCGAGGTCGCATAGCAACTCATTTTGTTGCATGAAGTAGAGGTGAATGTGTATGTGTGTCTGTGTGTGAGGCGTATGGAGGACCTACCCGACCGCCCGATTGCAAGAGACATTTGTGGCGAGGTAAAACCTTGTGTAAACATCATTTGTACCTGTTATTAAGAAGGTGTGGTGTGTGGCAAGGCTGCAGTTCAGCGGGGGTTCTGCCAAACTAACGATTGATCGTGGTAGGGTTAGAAGGCGGAGTAGGTGGGCTGTCAGAATCCTAAACGTGTTCAGGCCCTCATTACTGAGGGTCACCGTGTCCATGCTCTGGACGTTCAGCCGAGTCGCTTGAGTGCTCATGCACTAACAGCCAAGCTGCACTGTAAGCAGAGCCCTCTCTCTGTCCCCATTACACTGCTTCACTTGTGAATTCTGCAGCTCCCAAAATGTGTCCTTGATTGCCACTGAGTTACAATGAAATCAAGAGGAATCAGAAGTGTTTTTGGATATCATGCTCCAACTGGAAATTACACTTGGGCTGCAACGACTGCGGAGCATACTGCAGGTTCTTTCTTAATGTGTTAATATTCAAATGGGAACAAGCTTCAGAATTCCTTGTCAAACACAGCTTGCTGACGTCCGGTGTGACATTGAACATTAGGGAATGACTGTCATCAAAAGCAATATCTGGTGAAAGAGCAAGAAAGTTGGCCTGCACGTATGTATTATAGATTACTGTCTTCATAAGGTGGCAGCAAGAAAAGGGAGTGTGGATAATAGGGAAGTATTTATAAGCGTTCTATTCTCAGTGATGATTCATTACTTTGCTTATTGCAGAGGCTCCCGGAGTCTGGGGACCACCTGGATTAGCTCAAGGGGCTCCCCAGGAAAATAAGAAGTAGCTTAATTCCACGGGTGTAATGAGGGAGCGTATTAAATAGTCTGTATTCACTGTACCCAAGGTTGTCCCCTCTATTATCTATCACATGAATCATAATTTACTTCCAAAATTGTGTTTAGTCTGAGATTTGCTGTGCAAATCATGGTCTCGTTGTGTCTTTCTTGCAGGTGCTTCTGTATAAAGTGGGGAATAGAAACGACAGGTCTGAGTCCCCCCCGTGTGTCTTCAAAGGCTGCAGGACTTGGATGACGGGGATGAATGGACACGGTAGCGAGTGTAGCCGAGTGAATCCGAAAATCCTGCTGACCGACCTGCGTTTCCTCCACAGAGGCAGAGAGAAGCGTGACTGTGTGGGGAGCGACGCACCAACTCCCCGCCGTCCACGGCTCCGTCTGTGCGGACTGTCTGCACACTTGAGCTCATGAATCAACTTGCAGAGGGGACGTTCGCTCGCACGGAAAGAAACAACAGTTGTCGTCGCCTTTTGACATGCAGGCAGCGACGCTGAACACTTGAGCCAAGCTGACGTTAACCCGTTAGCAGCGAGACTCGGGAGCTGCCACGAATAGAACCAGTCTCCAGGACCCCGGTCGGCCGACCGGGACAGGAGGACCTCGTGCTTCGCTGGCAGCGGACTCGGATCTTTTTTTTTTTTCTCCTCATCTCTGACTCCCTGGGTTGGTTCTAACTCTTCGGTTTTGTGGCTTTTGTTTACACGAAGTGGATTTTTCGTGTGTGTGTGTGAAGAGAAGTCGGGACTAAACGTGGTTGGGAGAAGGAGAGAAATGCCAACGGCGGTGACAAAGACGAGATTCAGTAAGTGACCACCGTCATGTGTTTTCAGCGACCCCCGGTCGAGTTGCGACGCGGCTTGTAGCGTGGCCGTTAGCGAACTTTGAGCACGGCTCTGTTTGTTTGTCCGACGCGGTGGATCCACCGCACTTACTTTGAAAATGCCTCGGAGTGTGTGACGGCGCCGGTTATGTACTGGAAGTCTGCCCCGGCTGGCAGCACCGGGCTCCGTCTACGCCACGCACACAGTTGGTTGCTGGTTGTATTTACACCAACTCCGAATGTTCGGCAGACAACTTTTATTTCAGTGCCAAACGACAGTTCGTTAGTGTGCGTGTGACAGAGGCCCACGTTCATACCCGGCGTCCATTGTGACAGACCGTCCACAGGCGGTGAACGGGCAGAGGAAGGACCGGAACGTCGGTCACTTACTTCCCAAGTGCGTGTCGACACGCGGAGCCGCGCGGAGTTGGCTTTTCACTAATTGTCGCTGGTTTTCATCGACGGAAGCTTCGTTCCGAACTGTGGACGGCTCGCGGTCCCCGGGGAAGACGCGGGACGAGCCCGTCTGCGCCTAATTGCGGGGCAGCGTTCACGTGCGCCCATTTCCGACCTTTCATTAAAGTGATTGGCCGGAAGGTGACACAGCTCTGCGCTAACCTGGCGGGTGTGCGCGTGCACGCCAGCGAGCGCCCCCCGGCACAGGAAATCTGTGCCCCCGTCTTTATTCGTCATGATCACAGACGGGTCGCTCCGTTAATGCACATTAGCTGCACAGGCTCCTGTCATGTATGTGTCATTCACCGGCCCTTAAAAGCCGCTGTTGCTGCGTCGCCGGCTGCGCACAACACGTTCGATGTCATGATTTTACTCCTTGAGGCAAAAGCTTAAATTTGAACAATCACCCATTAGAGAATTCCACTGTAAAACCATTTTGTGACGGCTTTTAGAGATGTGCCACTTCATATTATTGCCTAGAGCCCTCTTCAGGTCTTAAACAGATCTGAAGGAGAGGGAGTGTTTTCCACTTGCTGGATGTACAGAAAGATTGCGTTGCATCAAGCCCACAGTCCTGTTGGGTTTATTAAAAAAATTTGCAGGGTGTGTGACATGGTGAAGTAGCTTCATGGCCTCCCTTTATCGATACGAGAATCCGGTTATAGCTGTCACAGACACAATGAAGAGAGCTAACCATGAGCCAAACTGTAACAGGATGATGCAGGGTGGGTTAGTTTCTTGGAATTGCATCAGAGACTTTCTGCAACTGAATCCTAGGGCCTGCTGCCTGTTTGAGTTTTTAACCTTCAGCTATTGCCAGTCGAAAAGACACTGACATGGTTTATTTCTATCCTGTATTTAAGGAAATTTGATATTAAACAGCCCACACAGCATTACTGTACGTGGCCTCGGAGAAGCAGCTTACTGTAAAATATTGTGGCTTTTGCACGTAGGTTATTCCGTCAACGCTAGAGAATCCATGCCAATTAGTGGAGACTCACTGTAATTTCTTTGACAAAGCAGGTGACTCTAGTTCTGTTGGAATGTGGGATTCACAGTTACCTGTGGCTATCTGTTGGATGGATAATTTATCGCCTAAACCTGTGTTGACAGCCCAGATAGGTGCCATGCTGCTTAAATATTAAGGTTTTCTTCAGTCACATTGACAAGATGTTGTAGGGAAGCTGCACTCGTCTTCCTGTTTGTTCCTTTGTTCCATGGGCCACGAGAAACACTATAAAATAATTTTTTTTGTCATTTTTTGTTAATATTTTTTTAACCACGGTTTGATCACTTTTGTTTGTCTGCTGAATATTGACATATCGCCAGCTTTTCCAATCCCAAGATATTAGTCCTACTTTACACTCCAGCTACTTCAAAATGAAACATTTTCAAGAGAAGACATGTGATTTATTTGACATAATCCCCACGACTCCTAGGGGATTACAGGGTAGCCCACAACGAATCACTGCATTGCTTTTTTCTTTTGTGTCTTGCCAGAATAGTGTACAGTTCATTTGGAGTTTTTGTTGGCATTTTTCAAAGATTTTCTCAGCAGAGAAAGAGCTTGTGAAGCAAAATAGCTGGTGGCGTCATCTACTAGACAGATTGTACATAGTGGCAACATTTGCAGGACGTCAGCTAACTGACACTGTAGCCATCTTCACCATATCATATCTATTATGGTTTGGTCTGTGGCTGTCATTTATATTCCGTCTCCACTTGTTAAAGCCCACTTTATAACCATAAAAATTACAGTTTCTCTATACCTTATTGTTTAATAACATATAGCTAATTGAAGCGATTGACATAAATCAGAATCATCGTTTTTGTTTTCATACTTATTATAATTAAAAAAACAGCTGTTTAACTGTTTAACAACAGATGCTGATTTAGACTCTACAAAAACATTGCAAAGCATCCTACGTCTTGTGGTTGTTAGGTTGTGAGTTTATTGAGAGACACAGAGGCAATTCAGTACCATTTAGATGACACCAGTAATTAGTGTTCCATTTTGAATACGGTTGGAACTTCGATCCTTTTTTAAAGTCTGAATCACAAATTCTGTCTTCCAAGGGATTTACTCACATTTTTATGCTGTATCTCTTGTGTTTGTTGACCTGGATACATGCCTGGTCTGTGTGAGCATTTGTATGTAGTTGTAGCTGGTATTTCCTAGCAGGCTTGGTCTGGGGCTAGCAGCCAGAGCATCTGCCTCAGCTTCCTCATATGCCGGTGCTCCTTGGCAGGAGCTGGGCTGAATGGCACTGTTAGAGAGCTCCAGCTCCTCTGTGGCCACACGCTGAAAACCCACTCGGCACAGCCCTCTCCCAGCTGACGCTTTCTCATGCTTTCCATATGGGTAAAATCTTGGTAATTTCAGGGCCCTACATTTCTAATGAGAGGTTTTGCCCGTAGTGTGTTGGTCTGTGGTGGGCGGGATCAGCGTTTCTTGGGTTTATAGGGGATTATAACTGTTCTGAGATGCCTTACTGGCCCTCTGTCAGGGCGTTGGCAAAGAGAAACCAAGAACTCTTTTTAAGGCAAACTGGTTCAAACTGGTTATGAAGGTTTCGGGATTCTGCTCTAAATCTCAAATGTGTTGATTTTCTGCATAGACATCAGGATTTTTCACTCTTGGGTCCACAGGGAGGCCTCAAGCAAATGCTATTGTACTGTTTAGCATCCCATCCCCACATAGAGACGGGGTGCTCTTAGCACCATGCTTGGTGGATTTTTAACAATGCTTGTTCCTTAACGTCAGCAGCATAAAGCCAAAGAGTGATTTACTACTCTGTCTGCAAGGGTAATGTAGGAGCAATTTGACTGCTGATTGAAACCAGGTCTCCCATTTCAGAGTCCACTGGTGGCATTATAAACCATTTACACCAATGTTTTACAGGGCACCCCTGCAATGGGAAAAGTGGAAACAGACACATGGCCTAAAAATGGCCTGCACTACCGTGAGAGGCTTATTTTTATCCGTTCCTTATGCGCTTTGTTGTTTTAACTTCAAAGTCTGTTAGAGCTGCTGAGTGAAATAGTGAATAGGGATGACATTAAATGGTCACATATTAGGTTAATCAGTTTTGTCTGTTTTTCATTAAGCAGAAGGACCCCCTACAAATATCAGGTCCATCTGCTTCGGATTATGCAGCCGTTTCTGTGGTTTTTCTCTTGTCATTACATGTGAGTAAGAAATGTAATCCAGATTCTGTGAAAACTGGCTCTGGCAATTTGCTGTGTCAACACCCTGGGTCATTTGGCCATTTGTGTTGTATCAACATTTGTTACAAGGTAGCTATTAATAGAGTAACTACACCCCAGGTCAATACCAATAGACCTCAGTTTTAGAGTGACTGAAAAACTGTATCAATTAGCAATAAAAAAAAACTGTGTCTATTTTTAAGCTCAAGCCTAGGATATATATATTTTACTTCACTAATACAATGTATAATACAGGCCTCAAGTGCAACATCAGTTCAAGATAAATAAGTAGACCTGTATCCCCTGCACCAAAATTGATTGTGCCTGTGGCTGGGACTCAGCGTGGGGTGCTGTTTGCTCAGTTGCTTTGGGCAATAGTGTAGTACCTGAGCAAGTAAGAAAACAGATTTTAAGACTTCATAAAGATGGAAAAGAGAGCGAGAATTTAAATAGGCTACTGAGCACGAGGTTAGAAACAGCTGCAACAGTGGGTAGGATGTACAGACGGGGACATACTAACAACAGTACGGGCAGTGGCTGTCCTTGAAAAATGATGTCAAGCACAATTTGCAATTTACTCAACCTTGCATGGCAAAGCAGATAAGTACATGCTTCTGACTTTGAACACAGATTATCTGTCAAAACTGTTTTTTCAGCAACTGATGGGACAGTGTGACGATCAGTGCGTAAAGTTAGCCAGTACCGAAGGTTTCCCAGCACAGACCAGTTGCTCACAAAATGACAAATAAAAATCACAATTAAACTTTGCAGCAAAAGCATGATAGATACTGACAGCTCATTATTTGGTCATATTAAACCAAACTAAATTGTTTGAATCAGATGGTGTTCAGTTTGGCATAGTCCTGACCAACTGCACAGTGCTGACTGTGAAACATGGAGGTGGGAGTGTGTTGAAATGAGGCTGCTTGATTGCAAAAGGTTTAGGGGACTCTGAATGCAATGATGTGCACCCAAATAGAAAAAAAAGATCAGTACAGCCTCAAAAAGCTTGGTAGGAGAGGGATTTTCCAACATGACAACGATCTCAAATACACTGCAAAAATCTTTCAAGAATAAAAAAAAAAAAAACGTAATATTTGACCTGCGCTAGTATTTCCCTTGCCTGTAGTCCAACAGAACATCTTTAGAGTATTTTAAAGCAGAAGGTAGACTGACAAACCCCTTCAGCAAAGAGCAGCTGACAACAATCATCTGTGAATAATGGCAGAACATCTTTCCACAGATGTGTGCAAGACTGGTATCCATGCCTAGGAGGTTTAAATCTGTTATTAAAAATAGTGCAGGTTGTGCTATACAAAAGGATTAAAGAAGGAATGCCACTAATAAAGGATTTACTGACTTTTGTTGCAATAGGTTTTTAAATATGGACCTTTCATTACAGTTTGTCAAACATTTGTGAGTTTTTTTGCCTTCATTCCTCCTAGCCTTTGCCTCAAAACAAACAAAAATGTATTACGTACACAGGATGCGTAATTATTTAACATTCAGTGATAGTTACGAGGGGTGCACTCGAGTGTTGGAGCAGTCCGAATGATATTTTTGCCATCTGCCTTTAAAACACACAACTCACTACATAGTCAAATTGCTGCGGATGAGAAAGAGCATCAGATTTCAAGGAAACAAACAAATAAATAAAAGAAAGCAAAGACTAAAAAGTGTACTGAGTTTGATAGCAGAACCTTTAGGAAGTCAGTATTCTGCTAATGCCTAAAATAAAGACTAAAATCAATGTTATCTACAGCTGCTGCACAGTGAAAGCCTTCCAGCAAAGATAATGGACTAAAGGATTGTGAAGCAACTACCGAATATGTGGAGTTCCAGTCATTAGTGTGGACATGCTTCCATCTTATTAGATTTAAAAAAGGATTAAATATGTTATAAATAGGCATTTACAGATATTTATATGTGCTTAAGTTATTGCTTGATTTTTTTGAATCCAAATTTCCATTTTAGAAATCAAATACAAGTGGGTGAGCGAGTATTTAAGATCAGTTTATTATTTGCTCATTGCTAATAAATATCACTGCTCTTTTAGTTGTCGAGAGATTTTCGGACTTGACGAATAGAATTTTGAGACAACTGTGGAATGACATACACACATTGTGCAGTTAGCCGCCCATTGGTATGCATAACAAAGTCTGTAGTGAGATCTGGAAACTGTTGCTATTCATCTGCTGTCCCTGTGATCTCAGATGGTCCCAGATGGCTTTCCATTCTCACCACACAGACCATCTAATTAAAACTTTTAACCACCAAACACACAAAGTAGATTGTTTTCAGGTGTTGTACTGTAATTGTTTTATTATTTAACCTTGCTTTTCTGGCAGTTTCACTTCTCTTCACATTTAGGGGTGATTATGTGAAGCATTATATAATGTGCAGAAAGCTACAGTAACCGTTACTGTAATTGCTTAAAATGTTGAAAAAGATTAGTCATTTAAAAAAAAGTATTAACTTCTGCTGCCAACTTGTCTTTCTGTGATTACTTTTATGCCATGTTGGGAATTTCACACACTTAAAAAGTCTAATTTCAATGGCAGTGTGTTTAGCAAACTGGTTGTAACGTCACTGGCAATGCTAGCTCAACCATGTGAAAATAAATGATTGTTTTGGCCAAAACATAGTAATTACAGGTCGGTGTGTTCTTGATGACTAAGGTGCTTACTGGTGACATGCCTGCAGGTAGTGTGGGAAAAAGGTTTTTCATTAAGGTAATTCAGTACAATACATGTCCTTGCATACAAACCTTGCTTTTTTTGTGATTAAACATATTTAGTAAAAAGCAGAGCTTAAATGATTGGTTTATTCTTTTTTTATAACTTGATAAACATTGATTCATTTATTCATTCATTTCAAGCAAAACTACCAATTGATTCTCCAATGTGAGAATTTAAGGTTTTTCTGAGAGTATTTCTGGGCTTTGAACCAGAACCTAAGGTATTGGCCTTATATAGGGTGTATACAATATTATTAAATCTATCTAGGCATAAATTGCATGAAGACATTGATAAATGGTACTAATAGTCTGTGTGTATATATACAATTTATTGTATCATTTACTATTGTACTTGTGTGCTAGATCAGATGCGTGCCATGAATCAAACAATTGCCCAGTTTACTCAATATTTGTTAGGCAATATAGTGGTGTAGTTGTCATCACATAATTGCTTTTATATATTGTGACATGCTACTTTTGTATTGTTTTATGCTGCTGAGAACGAAAATGGAAAAAAAACAAATTTTGTGCTCTCAGGTTTTATTTTTTTCTCGCTTTAATACACTTGGGTCTTACACTAAATTGAAATTTGAAACATGAGACTTATCTCAGCCAGTCGTTACTTTTAAAGTGTTTAAAATTGTGATGTCACTGTAATTTGTCAAATCCAATTGTGATTTTTATGAATCATTATAGTTTCATATCCTCTACAAGTGCTGCTCGTGGGTTATTAAATCTTTCAATTGAGATCGTAACAAAGATTCTGTATGGATGCTTATCCTGGGTTATGGCACCGTGGGCAGTTTTATCACATCATGTGTATTAGTAAATGTAGCAGAGAGTTGACATGAACGTGCGCCTTTGCTGTGGATTTGCCCAGTCAGCTATTGTGCGCAGATTATGCATTTTGTCATTTCAAACAAACACTGGATGGGGACAAATGGAGCGGTGCCTCACTGGCTGGTGTCATTCGTTTTGCTTGTTGTTGTCAACCTGTTCTTACTCAGGTCTATGTGTAATTAGAGCACACAGGCCCACACACACAGGTGCACAGGCTGCACCCGAAATTGATGCAGAAACATTACATGAAGGTCAAACAGCCAGCACGTCTTATCAGGCTGGTCTTAAATGTCACATACTTCATGCTACAAAACAGAAGAAATGTGACAAATTTGCATATGTTATGCAGACTAAACGTTGAGTACAAATGAACAGTGAGACATTTTTCACTGGAACATGATCTGGATTTTCAGTGATCAACAAAAGCGCTTCATACAGCACGGCTGGCAGGCAAACCTATCCGATAAGAAATGGAAAACATTGCATAACATTATAAATAATGATGAGATAGAAAGATTTGCATTTTGATGGTCATAAAGCTATTTTTTATTTATGTTAAAGAAGAAATCATGAGTTTGCGTGTTTTCTTTTGCTTGCATTCTCTCTCAGGAAGCATGTCCGCACACCATAGCTTTTCCCAGCTTTTTTCACTAAAAGGTCCGTTCCTCGAGGGGACCTCTGTTCAAGCCATTACCAGCTTTTGCAATGTGGTTACACAAGTACATTGACTCAGATTTTGCGTGCACTTTTCAGGTGCAAAAACCCTGCTGACTGCAAAGGATTAGAAATCGACATCAAGGCATTTTGTCAGGGTCCTCCACCAGGTTGCTTTTAGCTCATGGAAGCTGTAAAGTGAGTTTATAACTGACAGTTGGAAGCAAAACACTTTCAGAAGGCTTACTTTATGGCATCTGTGTCAAGTGAAGCCAAAAGTAATTTTGTGTATACAGAAACAACAGATCAGTAGCTGATCATGTGTTGTGCCAAGCGAGAGGACTCTGACATTGGAAACCTCGCTGCCAATGGTCGGGTGTGCTAAAGCATAACCGCGTATAGCAGAAAAAAGTGCATTGCTTGCACTCCGTCTGCCCCACTGGTACGGCAGATGGATAGGTTTTTATGGAGTGGGGGCGGGGCTCTTTGGCAGCGAGGGACAGAGATGACAGCTCTTCGTCCATGGAGGGCTACCAAGGGCCTTGGCTCTGAGCATCTACTGTGTCCTCTTGACAGAGTCTTGATGCCATCAGAGGCCATTAGCATTGACAGCATGTCATCATGTCACAGTAGAGCTCATGGTCAAGCAATGAATAAGTAAAAACAGTAAATAAAGATGACAAACTTGGAAATAAACTGGATTTTGCTAATGCCAGTCTGAAGTTTTCTTCCCTCAGGTCTACACCACTTGTACATTAAAGCTCAATCAAGCTTACACATAAACTGTACAGATGATACTTCATGTGCAATTTGTCTCCTACTGCCCAAATTCTGTCTTGGCCCTTGGCCTTTGCTTAAAGCATGGGTTATCTAGAAAGCCTCCACAGCTAGTGTTGGAGATGTTTTTCACGATGGCGTGATTTGATTATGCTCGAATATGTGACACGAGGGAAGACAAGTGACTGTAATAAAGCCGAGTAATGCAATAAATCAGTGACTGAATTAAGGGCTAAGCAACGCTTAAAAGAATGCTGTTCCCACAATTAGGCTGAATTTGCAAACGCAACAGTTGAAAACCTAAGTGTGAATCTACTTACTTTAAATTATTTATCCTCTGGGCTACAGCTTGTGCTTGTCAGGGCTGAAATGTGTGAAGAATGTTTCACATGGTCAGACTTTAAGAGGATCAAACTATATTATATATAAGTTCTGTGCTGTTGTGATAGTTTTAAGCTATAAAAATGTTAAACATTTAAGTCAGGCACACTTTTCACAAACATACTGTACACGTGGTTTTTATTGTCTTGATAACATCCTTTTCCAGTGGCAGTGAAGCCACCTTACAACTGTTTAT
Source organism: Channa striata (assembly GCA_033026295.1). Taxonomy (NCBI): domain Eukaryota; kingdom Metazoa; phylum Chordata; class Actinopteri; order Anabantiformes; family Channidae; genus Channa; species Channa striata. Next base: position 14,675,523 of record CM065185.1, on the reverse strand, counting down.
GTATTTGTCATGATTAGTTTTGCTATTTGCTATTTCAGTTTTATTTCTCCAGGAGTGGAGATCTTCATCTCTTCCATCTTTATCAGATTTGAACAATTTAAAACAACTTTTTAGCTAAATACCAGATTTGGATGTAGCCCCTTCTACGCCTAACCCCAGACCACATACATCACATTGTGATGCCCCCCAACAGTTAACACAGCATGATATAACTTCACATTCTCTTTTGGAGTGTGTTTCTTTTGTTCCAGTCTCCTAACTCTGCATAATTAAATGACGGTAACAGGGAATGAAGAAGCACTAGGACTTTTGAACCTGATTTAATGGAATGTCTGTGCAGTGACCGAAATGATGAGTTGTTTCCTGGATGCGGTTTCTATATAAATATGGGCTGTGATAATATAAATGACCCAATACTTTGTTGCACATTACCAGCATTCATCAGACTCACATTAAGTACCTTTCAAGGACAAACACTGAGGTGTAGAGCTAAAATCATGCTAGTACTTTCTAACTATAGTCAGAAAGTAATGGAATGTTGCACTATGAGGTTGTAGAGTTGCTTGGGTGGTTACACACTGAGCTCATTTGGATCAGTGTGTAATAAATAGAATTTAGTGTACTTATAATGGTTATGAGCACTGTATAAAATGCTGTTTTTCATTGCAGGAAGGTCTACGTGTTATTTTCCTTTAAAGCACATGCATAGGTGTGGTAGAATGTCCATATAAATAATTAATTTTTTGCATTTTATGTTTATTTTTTATGGGACAGATATACAAGCAAGCCGACACTAAAAAGGCTAGTACTACATATCATAGAATTTATAGCAAGAGGTAATTTGCAAGGTTTATTTCTAGATGTAATTTTATTAAAAGAAAACACACTTATAGTTCCATACACAATGTATATGCCACAATAAAAGGCATTAAAGTAAATGTGTCCTAAAAGGAAATACAATCCTCAGGAAAGACACCTCCTCATCATGACTACACGTGATCAGATTCAGAAACTTGAATTTAAAATAATCCCAGTTTTCACCCACTGCTATAAGTTATATGTTCCACATATTAAAACCCCTGAAGGGATAAAGCTGTCTGTCCGAAAAATGTTTTATGAAAAGACATTTTACAAGCCTCTATAGATCAAACCAGAATATGTGAGCGTGAAATGCTGAATGTTGATGTTGAACCCTGTTGCTTAATCTTGTTTAAACTAAGGAAAATTTGCTAAAGTAGACAATTGTAGAACTTCATTTATATATACTGATGTATTAAATATAATTTCTAAGTTTTGGCTTTATAGATTGTGAAATTATGTCATGCTTTGTTAACACTTGGGAAAAGGGGGGCCTGTTTCAAACTATATGGTCCCTTTACCTGAGTGTTTTCTTTTTTTTTTTTGCTAAAAAATTCAAATTTGACAAGAAAGCTGGAGGGGAAGTAAAGCGGACTCTACATGGGTAAATGAAACCGGTTCGTCAGGAAACACTGTTTGGGTAATTAACAACAGTAAATCCGGTAGACCCATATAACTTGCCAGCACAAGACTAGATTAGAGAACCTGATGAAAAGCCTCCACTCAAATACTCAGACATCATCAGTTACCTTGTTTTTGGACTGAGTGACCTTTGCATCCACACTGAAAAAGTTTGAAAGTTTTTAATTCCTTGAAGCTCATCCGCAGCTTCACAGCCGGATTCACGAGCCGGTACACCAGCCAACGGAGAGCCAAGTCATGGCCTCTCGAATTATCAAACTCCAGTGACCAGAATAGTAGAATATCTGCTACATACACTATGACATTTCTCATGCCTTTCAACCCATAGTTGGTCAACTCCAGGGCTCAGACTATCCAGAAATGCATCTGTCCTGCTCCAGAGCCTGAAGATAAACCCGCTTCATTTACACAGCCAATAAGCTGCGCCCGAGCAGCTAGCTCGCTAATACTTCACCTCTTCATGCCACAACTTGTCCACTTGGTCAGAAGCTCTGGGATTTTACTGTGGATGTTGTTTGCTCGTACTCCACTGCATGTCCCTTTGGGTTTCAGGTATCAGATTTTTTAGGGATTCTGCTCCAGCGTTTACTGCTTTGCACCTTCCTGCTAAACATAGTAGCTGCTGTCCATCACCAAAGTCTTAGTGAGTGCAAAATGTGAAAAAGAGATTGAAAACATAAATTACCTTTTAAAAAACTATGGTTGTATGTATGGTTTCTGCACATGGTAATGTGTTTAAGCAACTAGTAATAATGTTAATAAATGAAAAAATTAATATTTAGATGTTCCACAATATGGCGCATTAATAGTGTCCATTACCCATAATGTGATGTCAACTTCACATTGGCCGTATTATGAAGCTTCCTTTTTATAACTAGGTAAATAATATTTTAGATTTATTTTTTAAATTTTGAGGTATGGTTGAACAATAAATATAAAGCATTCATCATAAACATCCCTTAAATCAGTTGTACATACTGAGCTGGATGGTGAGGAGCATATTTTTATATCATTACAGCAAAGCTATATCTTATTTAGAGGCTAATTGCTCCAAAGCTGCATCCGGTCTCTATATGACAGAAGCAAGTTATACTTGACAGAAATAAACACTCTGGTAATGTCATTAATTCATCGAGTTCTGGAATAATATCTCATTATGTTCACTAAGTAAAATTACCTTGATTCCCTGGGACACAGATATAAACTTTAGATTTGTCATTTAGTGAACGTACGCAAAAATCTAGTTATTATTAATGCAATTCTCCTGAACTCTGAAATACTGAAAGGACTTATTTTTCAGGTATTTGGCAATATTGCATTCCTACCCGGCAGACTAACAATATTGCACTGTTGGTGGCACTACCATCTTCATATTCTAAACCAGGTTATTGTCAGCACTGAGTTATTATGCTTTAGAACTTGATTTTTGGAACTCCTTGTTTATAGTTCAGACATTTCCCTTTCCTGTCACCCTTTGTTTCTGCCCACCAGGAAGAGTCAAGAGGACCCTTTGGACACAGCAAGGTGAGATCCATGCTGTAGCTCCTCTAAAAGGGCAATGATTCATGAGACTGGCTCTCCTGTCCCTGGGGCTGGGAGGAATAGCTGGCATTATCTTCTGCAAATGGGTTTGAAAATGCTCTTGGCCAGGTTGACCAAGGCACTGATTTATAGCTCAAGATGCACTGAACAGTTAGGTTCTGTTTCCCAGCACAGGTATAAGCCCCTGCCAACACTGCATGCCCAAACACGCACACAAACTCTTTCTGTGGACCCGGACATGTATGTGCACTTCACTGCTTACAATATGGGCATCCTCAGTTTAAGTTTACTTTGGTATGTAGAAGAAAATAAAGCAGAGGAGGAAATGTATGACTCCAAAGTGAAAGAAGTAGTCTGTTGTTCTTAATGTGTCAGCATAAGATGCTTTTTCCACCTTTATCTTTGTTTGTGAAGGCCTAAAAATAGATGCAAACCTTATCCGTGACTTTTAAGTAGGCGAGCCTTTGTCAGAAAACTAAAGAAACTGCTTCTGGAAAATTGTTCCTTTTAATCTTGAGTCCGAGCAGAAAACTTTTGCTGTCTGAAATGATGTCAGTGCAGTTAAGCCCTTCTTGGGGATCGTAAAGTCTTAAGAAAGGCTGCTGATGGCTAATAAGCTTTCAATCCATGTCAGAGTTTCGAAGCCTTCAAGTAGCTCCGGATTTCTCCTTTGACCAGGTAATATTGCATACAATATTTGAGATAATTAATTGACAGACTAAACTGAAAATGTTTGAAAAGATTAAGTCACTTGAAATGGCGCAGATTTTGTTCAAAGCTCTCCATTGTCACAAAGCAATTAACGTGGCAAACAACTTCACTGATCCTCTCCGAAGAATATTTAAGTCAGACAAACTCCTATCTGATTCCCATGCTGGTTCTCCTGCATTACCCAGAGTTTTATTCTTCACACGCAAGCAGGCATCAGTCTGTTATTAAGTCAACAAGGATTACTAACGGACAGAGTGTAAATGATAGTCATGTCACAATAAGCAGTATGTTTTCACATCAAGCATGTTTTTCCTGTAATTGTTTAGTTTTTCTTTTCATCAGAATTGCAAGTCCTGGCAGAACCAGAGGGGCGGGATAGTCAGACTGCAAACAGGGATTGCACAAACCGGATTTGACTTACTTTGTGAAGCGTTCAAAATGCAAACTGACACAGAATGTTTTAGCCAGCATCACCTGCTTCTAGTGTTGCCGTCCGCCCCATTAGAAAATTCCCAGTTCTGTCTCACTATTGTTATGTAAGGTCTTTATGAAGGCAGAGGGGGAGTGCACATCTTTTCTCTGGAACTCTCTAGAGGATCAGCAGTTACTTTAGATTTTAATGGGTTACATCGGAAGTGCGTATGTCTCAAAAGTCTTCACATGATGTCTGTCCATGCTTTCATCCACCTCTTAAAATGGCCTTGGCCCCCCCTACCCCACCAGCTGAAAATCACCTTTTCCAAGCTGGATGTTAATGTTTCTAAATAGTGTACTTAGAAGTGGATTATTTGAAAGGCTACGTGTCAGACAGATCTTGGCAGCTTGGCAGCTTGACTCGAACTCTCGGCTTCCTGTCTCCGCATGTTGATTAGCTTATTTTTCTCCTTGTTTCTTGCTTTGCTGTGTAGTCGTCTGCGCTAACTCGCCTCATGTGATTTTTGTCAAGTCAGTGAGAACTCCCAGAGATTAGTTAATCCTTTATAGCTTTTTTGTGAACGTGAATTGAATAGAAAGGTACAACTGGCCATGTCTCTTGTGTTCAAAATACACAGCAGGATGATGGTTTTTCATTGTATATCAAGTAAGTCTGGGAACATTTTTAATTTTTATGAATGTAGTACTGCTATATTTGATGGTAGGCACAGTTGACACTTTTACAATATGACACTGGAGGTTTAATATTACAAGCGAGAAAACCCTCAAGTACAAGCAGAACACGAAAAATTGCAAAAGATTAAAACGGGATTACTGATCATTAAACAAAGAAACTACAGAATGAATTGTGGGGGTGAACCGAGCACGAACACGAGCGATTCCTGTGACTGACAGGTAGCACAAAGCTATATGATCTGTAATCCACATACCAAGGTGATGTTAGAAGACTGTAAATGCACAGCAGCATCACAGTGACCTGAACTGTGTGTTCCTCCAGCTAACTGGAAGTGTATATTAACTTTCAGCGCCTGAACTAATAAAATGAAACAAATATTTGTCTTGTTAAACATAAGTTATGCAAATTTTTAACTGGTGTTTTAATTTATGGTTAAAACAGACAAATACCAATTAACATTTACACAGATACAATAAATAATAAGAATAATCTGTAAAGTGTAATTAAAATATAATATTGTTGCGCTCGCCCTACTTCCTTTTCCATCATAGTAATGCTGTAAGATGATTGAACAAGGCGTGCGTGGGGTATTGTAGCTCATGAGCTGCTTTCAGGGGGAAACTTCTTGCAACTGTGAATAGTTAATTTACTTGGTTGTGGTGTTGGAATATTCTGAACAAATGGAGCTTGTCCATTGTGTTGCCATCTTGTCAACATCCTCCCACTGTGTTTTTTCTTTTTCTTTTGATGATTAACACAACAGAATGTTTTCAAAACCACAAACAGGCTAAAATCTCTCATTAATGCTTGTTATTAGTTTGTTCTATTTCCTATTGACATTAGAGGCTTGAACTTAGTGACGCCACACATGACCTTTGTTTAACGCTTCTAGCTACTTTTTTATCAAGTCATGTAGCTTGTCAGCTAAACATAAATACGACCAAGAGCAAATAATAAAATGTAGCCTGAGTCATCTAGATACGGCCATGGAGCACGTGACGTGTAGTTGTGTACATGATCCCATCTCTGATATCATCATTGTCAGCAAGCCAGAATTCGGCACTGTGGTGCTTTAGGCAATACTCTGCTGGGAAACCTTTGGTTCTAGCATTTATGTGTGCAAGCTTTTATTCTCTTGTGATTAATGCAAATTTCTTAATAAACATAACACTGGTGAAGTGTTGCTGTTGGGGTATGAACTGAAGAAAGGCAATATTTTTTTAATAGAAACCAGACAATAAGGTTGAACAGCGGTAAAATAATTGAACGTTTTTTGTAGACTAATATTGCTATTGCAATTTAATATGTTTTTTTTTTCAAGTGCCTTTTTCTGTATTACAATTGAGGCTGCAGCAATGATTCTTTTTCGGTGATGATGATTCTGATTATTTAGGATCTGTATCATCTAAAAATAATTTTTGTAGCGCACAACTTAATATGAAGCCTTGCAGTTTGAAAATCATGCTCTGTTAAATCGGTATTGATTGGAAATTAGTTAATCGTTCAGCCCTAACACACAGGTAGACTGTTTTTTTCCTTTTCAGATATCGTTTTTTTGTCACATTTGCAGATAAGTGTTGTGATTATTTTACGTCTTACTGAAATAGGTTTTGGATAACCTTTAACATTTCCATCAGCTTACTTTTACTAAAACTAAAACATTGCTACTCAACGTAAATCTTGAGTATGGTACTTTGCAGCAAAGGCAAAGCAGGGTGGCATTTGGCACAAATAGTGTATTAATTGAATGATATTCAGCTATTTAAATTTGGTAAGAATATCACATCAAGGCTAGATGTATTTAAATGAACCCCTGTTCATTTCAGAGGAAATGGTGCAAAGTGCATTGATACTGGTATTCATAATCCCTTTTCATATATGGAATTCTGAAGTGACATAGAAAAAATCAGGACTTGCTCACCCATACAAGCATATGAGACAGGGTTTGAAAGTGAGGCAGACCTGCTGAGAGTCTGACCCAAGGCAAATGAAAAAAGCTATTTAAGCTTTTGTTATCTTCCCCCTTGGAAGTTCAAAAGGATCATCAATCTTTGATTTTAAAGCCCAATGCAATATTTAAGCTGCCTTTACATCTCTTTTCTAGCATTTCATTCTTGTTTTTTTTTCGCAGTGTGCAGTGGCTATCATGGCACCATTCTTTGTTTTACGTTCTAAAAAAAAAAAAGAATTTCCTAATAATAAGACATGCTGTAATATGCAGCTGCTTGACCGAACAGAGTATTTTTCATGTTTCCTTACTGAACGTCTAATCTGTGCTGCACAAAGCTGAAGAACTTTGATCTGATCTGAAAGTAACGTGCAGGCACATTTTATCTGCCAATGGAAGATCCACACCAACAAACAAACATCAAAGTCAAGTCCAGCAAGTTGGGAAACAAGATTATTTTAATTGAAAAATTAATTGGAGTTACTATTGATTTCTTTTGTGGTAAACCTTTGGAACTTATCTGATAGGAAGCAGGAAACGTAAGACTAAAAATGAAAGTGTTATAATAATGTTGATTAGGTGCGTATTATTAATACGGTATCAAACGGCAGCCTGCAATGTCAAATTTTACAATCCAGGTCACTTTTACACGGTAACTTCTTGTAGTGTTTGGTTTGTAATACGTAAAGAAAACTTGATTCAATCACTGAATTCAACCGTTTTCATCAAGCAACAGAAACCAGTCTATGAATGGTGATGGTTTACATTAAAGCTGGTGATTGCCGTTTAAAAAAATAAATCCGTTCCTATTAGTCCTTCAGTCCGCTGTGATATACAGTGTCTCCTACATAGGAAGGCCCTGAAGCAAACTTTAAGTGGGTGTTTAAGATCACTATAGCTTTTTTAAAAATCTTTGACATCTGTGTAGCACTGCATTAACACGATGTAGCTATCATTACATTACTACAGTTTTTCTTTAATTTTTTTCCTGTAATATGTTCAGTAGAGGGTATAATGTGACGTTAGGGGGGTTTTATCAGTGTAACCACCATGGCAGTCCTGGACAGGATTTTGGACAGCCCTGCTTCAGTGCTAAAACAGAAATACTTTTGTTGAGAAGAGCAAAGTAGTAAAAAGTATTTGGCAGTGTTTTATATAGCTGATATTAATCCATGAAGAAAATGCTTGGATTAACTCTGAAGTGGACTGAACCTAATGCTTTTACAGCTGCATTTGTGAAAGCTGCATTTTGTCTAAAATTGAAGTCCTAAATGGAAGCCAGGTTGTAGATGCAGGGACTTTCCATACATTGAGGTTAAGTAAATGAAGGTCCCTGCGTCTGGTTTGGAACCAAGTCCTTCAAAATGCCAACAAATACATAATGATTTATATGATAAGCAAAAATAATTTGTCTTCGTCTGCATATTCATCGCTTACTTGTCCCATTATTCAGCGGCTCATTTGCATTTTAAGCAGCATATCATGGTCAAGGACTGTGTGTACTTCCTCCCGTGAGCCTCTAGAGCATTCCAATGAGGGAGGAGATGTGCCTATTGATTAAAGACAGCCTGACTTACTACTGGCACATTAGCAGTCACTTTAAAGATAACATGGCAGCGGCTGACCTTGTTTAAGAAAATTAAGACAGCGACAATGTTTGCTTTTGTTTTGTAATCATCATATAATGTGCATTAATACCTTAATTGGGTCTGTCAGATCAATAGATTGATTTTATTGTGAAGTTTTAAGGAAAGACATGCCTTTCAACTCCTGATTTGTCTCTTGCCAGTGTTCTCGCTTTATCAGGCTTTCATCCGCAGGAATGTTTGTCGCAGATGTTAAGTGCAAGTAAATGTTTATCAATAATATCAGTCCATCTGGGTTGTTAAATATACGGCATGTGTTGTTCTGGATGTGTGACAACCTAAATATTAGCAACAAGTGTGACTTTCATAAATTGTGAAATGTCTTCATGATTGCTTGTGATATGAGATCACGCCATGCTTGATTTTTAGCCAGGAATAGAGGTGTGGATTGCTTTGACATACTGTATGGTGACTGCCGAAATCCATGTATCCTAATATCTCCAGAGAGAAACTGATATCTGTCCGTTTTGAAAGGGGGGGTACGGGATAACATTGATAAATTATCCACAAATTGAATCCACAGTAATCACCAACCCTATTATTTTTCCAATAATGGAATTTCAGTCGGTAATTACAATTAATATTAGATTATGTTGGGCTGTGGTTGTGGTTTCCTAGATAGGTTAAGCAATTTCCATGACTGGAGGAACACTATTATATTTTTTTTACAGGCATATGCAGATGTTAATATGGTTCTTTTTTGGAAATTTTGAATCAGTTCTTTCCTCTCTGGTGGAGAGAGGAGAGAGAAGAATACAGTGTTTTTGCACATTTTAGCCAATCCTACAGTGTGCTCAACGTATTTTTATTTGATACCGGGGGCTGACAAGCGGTGTGGAATGTGGTGTGTCTATGAAATGTTTGAAAAATACAATGTCTGGCATGTCAGACAACTTTTTTTTGCTGTTCAAAGCAACTATAACCATGCAGGTGATACTGGTTGATCTGCTGAAGCAGTGAAATAAACTTTAACTTTAAAAATAGAGCTTATTTTCTAGTTACAATGTATGTGCAAAAGTAGTAATATTGAAATGGTAATGGTAAAAGAATTCCAGTCCAGTTATACTTGCAGATGCAGAAGTAAAAAAGTCAGCGCACAGAACAAAAGTCATATCATTCTGGTGTAACTCAGAAATTAAAATACACCAACAGTATTTTTTCAAGCGTGAGCTGCAATTTCGTGTGTGAATATATCCCAGCACGAACTAAATACAAATCCTGTTAGGCCTGTTGCTTACCAGACAAATTACCCCTAACCAAATTAAAGAGGAAGGCTGTGAAATCAAACTTTCTTGTCATTTCATGCCACCGTTAATGCGTCAGGAGAGACAGACACTTCCAAATCCAGGCTGGATCTACTGCAGAGCACTACAGTAGCCAAAGAACCCGGGCTCAGCAGGTGTGTGTCCCCAGGCTTCTGTTCCCTCCGGTTACCTGCTTTAATGTGAGCGTGTTCGTCTTTACATTAGCAAGAGCAACAGCACAGCTGCCACTTGACTGAGCTGTTTAACAGGCCGACACGGCGTTGGTGTGTGCGATGCTTACACAGGGGGAGCAGTGAGAGACTGTGCACAAGACTGGATCATCGAGCACATGTCAACAAACTGCTAGGAATGAAGATGAGGATTATATTGCTTCTGTCAATCGAGAAAGTTGGGCAAAGTAAATAGCAGTTTTGCCTGAGGATGCCTCCAAATAATGCAGTATCTTGTCAACTGTTTATGTTATTAATCTTCATAATAGGGATTAGACTCACCAGCAGGGCTTGACAATTAGAATTGTCCTGTCGCTTGGAGCCAGTCGCTCTGAAATAGTTTTTTTGGTATTTGCCAAGTGATCTAAATCTTTTATGTTTGTCTCTCTGCTCTGCTATGAAATAGTCATAAACAAATAGCAACAAACAATTGGGCAAAGGTAAGAATTCATCCTCTGCATGAACGTCTACATGGCTGCAACTGTTAGAAAACCCTATTGTCACAAAATATGTGAAACCACGCAAAATTTACAAAATAAGAAAATGTCATCTTTTTCTGTGTTTTTTAGTTGTTGTTGTTGCATGGTAAAATTGTTTGTAGGCTTACAGGTTTTATCAGTGACACTATACTGTAGTAAGGCTAAAAACCTTGCCTGAAATAAAATCAAAGATGTTTTCTTTTGTGGATTAACTCATTCAAGCTGCTGTGGACTTTGTGCCCTTCAACTAGTGATGCATTTAAGCAGCACACATTGAATGTTTAACAGTTGTGGCTCTGTATGCTCGGCCTCTCAGTGCTTATTTTCTTGAAGGGTTTGGGTTTATATTATGTTTAACTTCGCCTCTCACTCAGGGGAATCATATCTTATTACTTGTAGGAACAGACTGTATGATTAGAAGTGAGTTAGGAGCCAGGTGTGCATGAAACAAACAAGAATCCTAATGTATTTAGTTAGTTGGTTTAATTTCGTGTGTGTTTTCACATAATTTTAGCATTTGAATATTGAAATTTGTTCCTACAGCCTCACTGGATGCCACCTCAGAGTTAGTCAGAGTGGCACTTGGAGCAGATATGACATCGTGTCATTAGGCTACTTGACACACAAAGAAATGCTGCATATTTGTTTCGTAGTGTAAACAAGAGTATGGCTGAAAATGATTACTGTCATATCACATGTAGGCGATTACAGTGCTCGGCAGATGTATCTGGCTGACTTTTTAGGAAAATTACTGCAAACACAAACCAAATGGCCTTACTGTAACAAGAGCCAGCAGCACGTAGTCTGTATGTTGGCATTGCAGCTTTCTCACACCCCCACATCAGGTCTCGTTAATGTACTGGCAAAACGGATGTAGAGACTAACTAGCCTCATTTATAGCCGTTTTCTATGATTTCACATTTACAGAAAGACCACTGTCTCGTAGGTAAGAGGGCTTACTTATGAATACACGATGTGCAGTAAGGGCCAAGTAATATTACAGAGTTGTTTAAAAGTAAAACATTTTAAATTATTCAGTCAGTTAGGGGAACACAGGAGTTTTCCCAAGGATTTTCCCTAAAGGATCTGCCTCGCTCTGTAAAACAGCCAGTACAACATGGTAATTAATGAAACAATTAATCTGGTTAGACAGAAATGATTAATTCTTTTTATTTTCCCGGGTAAAAGCAGCGTCACCTTCTATTTAAAATCATCATGTTAGGAGCTTTTCACCGTAATGATACTACACACCTTTTCTTAGGGTTATGAGTACGAGTGTCGTCACTCGAATTTTTTTTCTCATGTATTGTTGTTCTTTTAGGTATTGTATTATAGTATGCAGTGAGCTTTAGTAAATGACTTAAAAGTCATCCAACACATTGAAAACATTCCAATGAATCTCCAAACTGACCTTCAGAAGCTTTTGAAATTCAAGTCCTTATATAGCTTAGTTTCTTGTTCATTTGTGTCCTTTTTTTTTACACTCGTCTCAAGTTGTTTCTGCATTGCTATGAGAGTTAAAATGTTGTGCAGCATTAAACGCAAGAAAATGAGTCTTGTCCGCTGGGGACAAATAAAACTGAAACTCGTGACACTTCCTAATGGGCTTCTTATGGTTGAACGGCAAAAATACCTTCTTAGCAAAACCCACATTTTTGACTACACAAAAACGCAGGGCAGCAGACACAAACTCCATAGTCGGAGTAAGGTTAAGTGCTTCTATGGTATGTTCGTTTCGATACGCGATGCCTCATGAAGCGCCCCAAGATTTGTCTCATCAATCTACTATGAGAGAGTGGGCTTCTTCACAGGCTGTCTGCCATTCTTTCATTCTGGCCCCGTTGGGAATGGTGATTGGATCCCAGTCAACCAGCAATAGATGGATTGGCCGTCGACCAGGATGATTGAGTGGCGCTGCTGTCTATGCACGTGTACATAGCTGTGTGTGTGGTGGTGCATGCTCGCCCTGCATGCGTGCTGCACTCTCCGAACAACAGCACATCTGTTTCACTCCATATACCCTCTCTCATTTGAATTTTGAATTCTCTCAATCATTGCCAGTACTGCTGTGCTCTGCCTCTGGCTTGTGGGCTGCAGAGTAGGACGTATTCCTGTGAACAAGTATTCTTGACTTAGCCATCAAATTATTACTAAGACACAGCTGAATGCAATCCCAGGGGAAATGAGCATTCAAGCTGACACTATTAGAGCATCTGTAGTGTGAAATGAGGAAGCATACAAGACGTAGCAGGCAAACTTTGTCTTACATTTAGGAAGCAGAGGCGGATTTCGGTGCAAATGTTTGTATGGTGATATAATCAGAATTTATCTCAAGCAGAGCCATGCTAGATTGCCCAAGAGTTTCATAGAACACACAGTTTGTACACAAAAATAACATTTTATCAAAAAAACAGTCACACAGTCCAGATCTCGAGGCGTTTTGCTCACACGCGGGTACACTGTGTTGTATTAGTCCATTCCTTTTTTTAATCACTCGGTAATTACTTTGTCCCCGGTTATTGAGATGACTGTCATGCATTATTACACTAGTTTAATGGTGTGTAACTATTTCTCTTAAAAAAGACATCAATCACAGATGTTACTATGGTAACGGCATTAGCAATTATGCAGATGTTGTAATCGGATGTATGTCACACTTAGTGAGGCAGCACAAGTGCAGCATACAACTTACTGCACCTGAGAAAAGCTTTGAGTTTTAGAGACTGACCATCCAAATTCTGTGGATGTTCTTTTTTTTCTTTATATGTTATTTATAGTTTAATTGAAATCTGGCCTCAAAATTGTTGGTCTTTTTATCCGTGTTTGAGCTTTGCTGTATAAAAATTAGCATGGCCTGTGAAGCAATCAGCACAAATTCAATCATCTGTTTTTGTGTAAAGGCCAAGTTATTACAATCAGAACTGCTTAAACCCTTAACGCCGTATTTGCTCTTCAAATTGTTTTGCAGTTTTAAAATCTAGAGTCTAAAACTGTATTGCCTTTATAATAGACACAACAATGAGGAAGACATTTTGCATCTGTCCTTTGGGCAGGCTAATAAGTATAGCAAATGACTTGGATCTTCAGTTGTAGATGGCTGTAGTTTAAGAACTGTGTGGTATTGACCTGAGATGACAGAGTTCTTTTTCAATATGTGTTTCTGTAGCAGAAGACATTGTAAAAGGACGTTTTCATTCGAAGAAACCACCGTCAGCAGTTTATTGAATTGTGTATTCACAAAGAATTCATCCAAAGTATTTGTTTTGGAATGTTTACAATTATTCCAAGATAGTGCTGGTCAATATGGCCAAAAAATAACATTTTATTCTCTCAACCTTCCAAGTTAGGGATTTTTCACATTGTTCAAAAAGAAAACAATTGGTAAAATTACGTTAATTTCATATGTACAGCAGCCCAAGTCTACCATATTGTAATCAGGTCTGCATCGTTTGAAATATAAATATAAAAGTTAACGATTACATTTAGCTAAGCCATGAAACTGGCTAGCCTGGTCGGCCTCTGAATGTAAGATGTGGCTCCTACAGTTAGTCTTGTGTTACCAGAGCTGCAAAGCCGCTTCACACCTGCCTTGTTTAATCTGGCTGACTCAGACTGTGGGTCATTTCCTCCCTTAGTTCTGTTTGTTTGGGCGAGTCTGACCACTGTATTTGGACTTGGGTGCAGACGAAGACAACGATTCAGAGACCCACACAGGATGTAGTTTCAGCCTGATCCCAGACCAAGTCTGTTTGTGGTGTGATCTGACCTACATTCATTTTTTTTGTTGTTGTTGTTGTTTTTGCTAAATGGCTAGTTGACATCATGTCTCCTTTACAAAGTGTGAAGTATTAACGAGTTCTTTTTGGAAGCGCATTCAACATCTGCTGACAGAGTTTTGCTTCGTATGTTGCTCTGATAATTACCACGATTATGAGCAAATGGCAATTGTGCAGTTGTTCCACGCTGCAGAGCAATTTTTCACACACAGAATATTCACCATGTCACTCCCTGTCTACTCATGTACTCCTCCCGATAAAATGTACACCAAACTGTGCACTTACAGTAGTGAGCAGTAAATTGACATTTCAGACATTAGTTATTGGACATTATGCTAACTGTTGATATATTATTTCATTGCAACAGCTGTTTTGGTTTTGAAATTATAGATTTATCATCATCTAAACAGCATTGTGTTGTGACGTAGAAAGTCATACATGCCGTGTACACTACGTTTTTCAATTCCTGTGGAATTTTGGAGTCCACTATGTAGTGGATAGATTTACACCCTACTACAAAATGGAAAGTACACTATACGGTGCAGGTGTTTATTTAAGACGCACCTTCGGTACACAACAGGAACCTTCCTGCGTTTTCTTTCTTGTTCCTACCCGAGAAGAAAATGGACTAACTGATGAAAATGAACGATAGGTTTAAAAAATAACCTTAGACTCATTAAGTGGGAACATGGTTTTTCAATAAGATATACAGCAGTGATGTTGGGCAAATAATGATGGAATTTATCCATGTGCCATCATTATAATTCCCGAATGTAGAAGTATGTAAATAACCATTTGTTATCATATCATATAAAAAATGTCTATAACCAATTAAAGAAATCAATTAATGCTGCAAACGCAAGATGCACTTGTGCTGAAATTTTTCACTCCAGTGCAACTGACTGTCTGAGGCACTTGGCTGATTAAAATATGAAATTAAAGTAAGCCTTAACCAACTAGTAAGTGAGGAGTGGATCTGTGTGTTAAGCCTCACTTGCACTGCTGAATCTAATTTAAGTATAATGTTGTGTCAGTTTTAGCCAGTATAGCCTTTTGCAATATAAATAAGATTCTATCTTCCATGATTCTTTTATTGACATGGCTGGATCAAAACTGTATCAAACTGTATCAAACTGTGACCCCAAAACTGACTTATCTTCCATATGAACCAAGTCTGGAATGATTTCATTTAGCTGTCACAGCGTGAACCGTCTTGGCTGTGACCCGCCAACCCTTTACCCCTTGACCCTGAAGAGGGTCGTCTCTCATACAGCTTTCACTTGTGATGGGCAGCAACTGACTTTTTTTTGAAACACCCACCATGATTAATGTGGAGACAAAGCCTCCTTTTCATTCCTTCTCTCACAGTTTCCTACCTTTTCTTGCTCCCTTGTTTACATCTCTAAAAAATTGAGCATTGTTGGATATCATGTTTTTGAATGGACTGCAGATTTAACAGATGCTGATTTTCCCCTCTCAATGTGGTGTTTTTCAGGAGGAAGTTAAATTGATTGGTCACACTTTGCTCAAGGATGGTTGTAATAAGTGCTCCTAGGCAACAATGTGGCGCTAGATGTCATTTTTCTCAGACATAACTTCATGCATTCCCGAGTGGCTTTAGACACATTAAGGGAATTATTTGGCATGTCAAGTCAATGCACTAATACCACATCCTCAGCTGAAGCACGCCCTACATTCTGTACACTACTTTGCCATATGCCTTCTCATCAGTTTAAATTTGAGTATTACTGAAAGTGCACCTGCTAACTGAGACGGATGACTAATTCTAAGACTGTGGGAAAACCTCATGGATGTTGCATCATCCTCCGTGTTGGGAAGGCAAGTGGTTTACACTTTTCAAGAATGCACTTAAAGGCGAAGCTGTCCATAACAGCGGATTCTGTTGGTGATGGTGTACATGAGAATCCAGCGATGGGCTGCAGATTAATTTCACTTTAGTGTCTGTTTATAATTTTCCTCGAGCTTACAAGGCTGGATCCAGCTGATATTTTATAGTTTATTATAGATAATTGATTTCTCATTGCCCATCAGAATGGCAGTTTGTGAGCAGTTGTGTCAGCATGGGATTTACCGTGTAGAGCGTTACAAAACAAGGCGATTCGGCTCAAAGACATGTCTACAGCTTTCAGACTGTCAGACCAACACTTCATGTTGAGTATATCTTTTTTAACAGACAAGAAGGAAAAATAAACCCAGCCAGGTCTAAATCATTTAGAAAGTTTGAACTTGCATTTGAAAAAAAAAAAAACACTAAATTGATAGTGGTGAGTTTCAAAAATGTCATGGAAACTGACAATCTGTGGCTGTATGTTATGATGTGTCTGAAAGCTAAGCAAAAAACATTTTATCAGCACTTCTTTCTCCTTACTGCATGTGCAGTTGTAGAGGCAGGCAATCCATCAGCAAGCAAATATAGTATATGTCACTGAGAAAAGTACTCCAGTAGCAGAGTGAGTGCCACACGCATCCATATTTTTAATGTCCATATGTGATGCCTGGTCTCCGTGGCTTAAAATTCAGCTCTGTGGGTTTCCTCTTGAGTCTAACATGATTGGGTGCTATATTTTATTTTGTGCTATATTTATTTTCAAAAATGTTTGATGAAAATAAAATACAAGTAAACCTGTTATGATACATGTGATCATAATTGCTAATTGCCTCCAGGAATGTTTTTTTTTTTTCTTCCATGAAATGTGTCACAATTTCCATCTTCACAAAGGTGGCACATTCCATTACCAAATGAAGCTTCTGCTTATTGTTACATGAGAAGTGCTTTCTGAAAGCATGTTGTGCACCCTTCAACTTTGTAGCTCATTTGGTGCAGGATGGTCTGACAGTTCTGAAAGAACCGGCCTAAGGGAATGCAGTGCACATGTCTGATGTCATATCTCCTTGGTCCAGCACTTGTTCTTTTGGAGCTCTGCTGAACCAATCCTACTCCCCACACTTACCAGACCCTCAGGCCCCACTTTGATCTCTCTTAACAACCAGGACAGCAGTTCAAGCATCTTGTTATATTTGACTGTTTAATCCATCAGATGTGTTTGTCTCAGCAATGGGCTAATGAACATCTCTATCTAGGCCTTACCCCCGTTGAAAAACTACTGTGATAACATGTTTATAGGAAAGACCTGCATGAAATTTTGAAAGGGAAATTGCTTGTTTCTGCAACTCGTTAGTGTCCTTATATTGTTCAATTTCACGCTGATTTTTCACACCTTCACTAAAACACCAAGACTTTGCATGCAGGACAGAAAAATCCTCCCATTGTATTTAGCATATAAAGCTAATACTTTGTTCCTTTCTCTTGGTTGTTTGGCATTGTTTTGCACAATTTTAGTCGAGCAAAGGGTTGAGACTCATGAATCAGCTTTTTCGCTTACGTCCTTCTGCTAACATGTCCAATACAATCTACTGTATCAGCCCCCCTGTGGCTAAAATGCCAAACCACTAAGCAAAATGTCTCAACTAATTAGGAGCTTTAGAGCAATTCTGTTGAAAGGCATCATATGACTAACTTTTTCCTTCTTCTTTCCTTGTTTTGAAAGACCTATTGTATTGGTCCTATATTTTAGCTTTACATTGCTGAAATGTTCACTTAATAACAAAGCCAATTAGACGTCAGAGTAGCTGACAGCTGATGTATCGTAAGCCTTCAGCACTTCATTCTTGCATCGTAATTGAACTTCTAGAGCTTTGCATAGGCCTTTTATGCGACTCAAATAGTTTTCCAAGATGTATAGCCTAATAGCATTACCGCCTTGTTATTACTCAAGTGTTGCTTGAGTGTTACTGGGTTCTATAATGACTGATGTCTGTCTAGAGTAGAGGACACTTTAATATTAAATGCTGCCACGTTTTACTGGGAAAAATGATAGAACATCAGCAGAATGAGACAACTTTTAAATAAGTGTTTGAACAATAGGGAAGGGAAGCAATATACCACTGTTTTCCCAGATTAACGACCTACCCTGATGTCTGTTATTAGTTCATTTTGTAGGATTAAAATTGACGCCACAAACATTCACTGTAATTCATTTGACCTTGCAGCTCTACCAGAAGTATCATAATTAAACTTTTAAACATCAGATAGATTTCCCACAATCTGGCAAATATCCATTTTTTTTCCAGAAGGTAATACATGCAATCTATAGTGTTTTCCTGGTTTGGTCACTTGCGTATATGCCTGGATTGTTCATAGTACAGTATTTTCCAGCTCATTGTACAACAAAAAAATTCATACACATTTGATTAATGTTGCATGAATGGATGCTTTCCCATGTTTCTATTGTAAAATTACACAGGGAGCCACGCATTGTTGCAACTAAAACAATTTCTGCACACTTCCATGTCTTTTTTAACTCCCGATAGGCTTTTACTAGTGCTGCTTCTACCACATACTCAGAACTTATGTGTTTCACTGCGGTTTACACCACACTCACTACCACTTTGTTCCTTTTTCATATTTAGCAAAATAACTAATTGATGGAATTATTTGTACATCTTTAAGGAGATGATTCTTTTTGTCTCTGTAATTTCTTGTATTGTTGTAAAAACCAAACCTCCTGGATTTTGCCAAAAATCCATATGTGGACAGAGTAGACCAAGATGCAAGGATGTATGGACTGTCACAAGGTCTGTCAGTTCTCACTTGTTCGTTTCATGGCGAGCACTGTGGCGACACAAACTGACTGGCTCTCCTTCAAAGTATCTTGTGCATGTCAGTCTGTATTATTGATGCAGAGACCCATGTAGAACGAATAGGCCTCGGGGATGTCTGCCTGTGTAAGTAGGAAACCTCTTTTGCCCCTATTTTCTGTCTTCTCTGACCTCCACAAAGATGGACTAGGGTCGTGGGGACTTTTGCAGCAAACATAGCTTATATGAAGGGAATTTCACAGCATCGGGATCCTGGCGCTCATTCCAACACCTGTAATCAGGATTTTATTAGTCATAACGACGCGATAGATTAGTCAGGCAGTTATTGCTGCAAAGGGCAGTTTTGTTACGATGAAAGCAAAGTTTAACATGCAAATTTAATTTGAAGATTATTCTGTGCTCAAATATGCTTAAAAGTAAATTGTTAATTTTTTGTGTGTTTTGTGTTCTATTTACAGCCATTTGATTAGATAAAACTAACAAAAATGCAAAAGTGTAGATGTTTTCGAACCTTTCCTTGCCAGTGTATGAATACATAAGACAAAGACTCCAATTTTAACATGAATGGCCTAAATGGTTTCCAGATAACTTGTGTTTATCAGACCTTTGGATAAAGTTGGGACCTTGGGAATCGTATTATTGGAAGTTAACGGCCTTCCTTCTTGCCACAGACTTCTCCTGCTGGCATTCAACCAGGCTTTGCTAATGCTGCCCTTTTATATATAGCATACATTACCTCTGTTAGCTTTTACTGTGTCAAGTGGCTGTTAAATTTGGGGCTGACACTAAGATTGCTGAGCCTGGTTTGCATGCTTATTATTCTGCTACTTATAATTCTAATATGGAGGTTGGTATTAGGTTTTACACAGTCCTATAATTACAGTTTGATGTTTAATATTCCAAGTTAAGTTGGAAACATAAGATCAGAGCTAGGTGAGTCTTTGTACGTGGATACACTTGATATCCTTCATATTCTGTGAGGACATCTTTGTCCAAAGTACGCTTTTTGCATGACTGTGATTCGTCTTCCCCTTTCCACCTTTGCAGTTTGCATAGACGTTTGATAAACTTGACACCGGGAGATGGATTTCCCAGCCAACCTAGTTCTGTAGTAATAGGAATCTAAAGCGTAACAAATGGTGGTGCCAGTGCAGGGCTGACTTTGCTGGGTGTGCAGGTGGTCCTCCGTTCCCCTTGTCAAACCCCCCTCTGCTCCCCTAAAGTGGCCATGGAGACATGGGCAAGATTATTTTGGAGTTCAGGTTACAGACCAGCTCTTTCACCACCCATTAGTCACACTCCAATTTCTGTGATGGGAATTTGTTACTGTCCTCTCACATTTTGTAAATGTATACACAGCCTTTCCCCCGCAGACTTGAAAGGTCACAGCATGTTTTTGTAATTTTATGTCTGCTCTGATTATTTTCATCTTTATTGGACTGCTATGCCCATGGAAAGCTAAATACATTTGGAAATTGTAGTGTGGTCTCCATTTCACATAAATGATGAATGAAACGTTTGCGGTAGAGTTAACATGAAATGTTTGTTTCAGATTTCAAGTTAAGAAGTTTAAAGGATTTCCCTTTAGACTGGATCTTTGTTTTCTGACAAATCCTGGCCCTCACTCAGGCAATAATGTGTATTGATTGGTTTTTGCTGGCCTGTGTACACTTGCAAATGAAAGCCTGTGTGCTGTTTTATCCAGAAAGTGCTACAGAATTCTGTGTCTGGCAGCATATTAGGAAAGGAGAAGGTCCTTTAAAGTGACTAACCTCTATAAAATAAAAATAAAAAAATGAACATACAAAAATGAATATGAGTCATGAGCACTCCTGACTTATTTTGCTTAACAATTTATACTGTATGTGACATGCTTGTCAGCTTTAACCGTTAGGATTTAATTTAGCTGACCAACTTACTGCTTGAAGTTTGAGTCATATTTTGCCCCAGAGACGATTCTCATTCCCCCACTTGTATTACTTAGTTACTATTTAGCTACTTGATTTAAATTGCCAATTTAGTTTAGGCTTTTTGACATGTAGACTAATTTGCATAGTCACTTTAGGGACACAGGGCTAGTTTAATTCAGCAGTGAGCATATTTTGCTGCCATGGTGGCATGTCCGCCCACAAGTATTGGCCATCTGGTGACACAATTTCAAAACCTCTCCCCAGGAAAATTAGGCATAGGGTTTCCAGAAGAGTTATTTTCCCCAAGATTTCATTTTTATCACCATGGTAATGTACAGGGGGGGTGGACACAGTAACAGAAACACCTGCAGAGTGTAATAGAATATGATACAATGGCCCTGTGAAAAAATACTGGCCGTGTGAAGGTTGGGTTTAGTTTTCAAGTCTGTATGTTTGCAGTGGGTTTTACATAATGCTGAAGGATATTCATGTTTTGCATGCCAATGTGTGTTTATGATGAGAGGACAGAAGCACGATGGCGACATTTATTACAGTGCTGTATCTGAATGCATTGTACTATTATATATTTGCTAAGACCTTTCGAATCTCAGGAAATGATTTTTCCCCTCCTATAGCATAGCATTTTTTTGCCAACATAGCTTCCAAGCATAAACCCAACCTTAGAAGTCCATGTTTTTCAATTATTCGACAGCAGAATGATGCTGTCTGACAACTGAGAAAACAAGATGTATATAGTTTTTAGTTTTCCTGTGTAATCTGTAATGTGGTGCAGTTGAGTTTCCCATTAAGTGGGTTTGGGAAAAAAGTGAACTATACAGTAACTGTAGATCACAATGCATAATTTTGGAACGTCAAAGGGAGATACTTTTTTTACCAAATGTTAAGGTTTTTAACATTAAACCTCATTTGTTGTGGTTACACTTGTATTTTTATGAAAAGTAACATAAACTGCCAGTTTCATGCAACTAAAGTGTGAGATCCAAGTAAAAATTTACACTGGCCCGGCTCAAATCTCACTAATGAGTGGACACAATTTTGGTCACAGTGTGGGTTTGTCAAGTATTCATATTTAGAATCCCAGATATCATCATAAATCCATGTAGAAAGAACAAATCTAAGTTTCGGATGTGGAGGCATCAGCATGGAAATACAAAGGTCATATTTAATAGACAAGCGATGTACTGGCTATTGACACGGTGACAGAGGTGTGGCATTTTGTCCACAGCAGTGCTTTTCCTAACATTGTCAGAGATACAACCAGAGTGGCAAAACTCATTACAGAGATCAGAAGTGAGCTAAACATTTTCCTAGCTGGAAACCTCTTGATAGGTGAACACTAGGTGAAGCACACCATGAGATGCTGGAGCAAATTACATCTCGCTTCACCTACCGTTTCAGTTTGCCGTTGTCTGGCGGGATCAGCTGCGAGAGGTCAACTTGTGGAACCACACCTTTGGCAACACTTTCAACTTTAAACCATGCAGCACCTCTTAAAATCCGATCTGCGATCATGATGGCATGCAGCGTTAACTGGTAAGCAAAACCCACAGCCTGACCTACAATATCGCTTTGACCCCGGCCTGAAATATTTGGTTACTCTGCAAAAGAAGTAGGACTGTACCAAAGTGCTTTAGTGTTACCAACATGGCCGTGTCGTTCATGCCATTCTAGAGGGTCAGACAGTAGGGAGCCTAAATGGAATTTAGGAAGTCTAGGAATGCCAGTCCCTTTGCCACACCCACAGCTAACACTCAGTGATACACATTCTCAATAAGTAATAATTAAAGTTTTATTAATCTAAGTTAATAAATTTAGTTTCTTAACGTGATCATCATCAAGAGACGGTTGAGGTAACCTTTCAGACTGTCGTCCTTTGTTCTCATCATGGGTTAGATGGCATTTCCGTGCTTGTTGGTCGGGATTAATTACTAACATAAAAGTTTCAGTTTATTTGAGTTGTTTTCCTGATATCTACTAACTTTAATGTCAGCATAAGAAGAGGGATTTTGACAGGGAAGTAAAAAGTAAAATATGAGTGAATAAATTCTTTCATAAACATGTTCACTTCATGATTTTCTCTCACATAATCAATTTGTGTCTTTGAGCAACAGTTGCCCCTGAGGACTTAGCTTGGACATGGTACTGAAGGCCAGATAAGGCCAGATAAGGGCAAAATACGTAAAAGGAAAAAATGGGGATTTTTACCAGCTGTTGGATGCACTTTAAATTTGACAGTGAAATTATGTTAAATATCTCATGCATTAGTAGATGGCTATAAACTAGGTTTAGTCAACTCCTTAAGACGAGTAGAACTTAGTGGTTGGAGTCTGTATTGCTGCATGAAGGTTGGGATGTGCAGGTGTTTTCCCCAGTTTCAACATTTCCACAGACTTGGCTCTCCCTGAAGTACAGTGAGTTTTTTATTTTATTTCTGCCTCAAAGAACACTGCACTTTAGCACTTATACATTTAGCAAGAATTCTCCATCAGGAGGTAAAAATGGCACAGAGGGCCGTGTTCTTTACCCCCTGGAGCACTTATGTCAGATCTTTGTCATTATTGAGCTTGGTTCTTTAACCACTGATTTCTCTTTTAGAAAGATAAAGACCAGTGCCCTGAATCCAGTTTGCTTGATCTGCCATGCACCAGAAATCCCAGACATAAGTAATAGAAGGTAACTCTTAAAAGGGTAAATGAAGTCAAATGGGGGAAAAGGGAAATTACTGGCTTTCTTCTCCATTAGCACTCAAATTAATCCACTCATTTCTTCTTTATAAATTTATGAGGCACTGATTCTATAATAAGAAGTTTTATGTTGAATATTTTATTTCCTTAATTATTTTGGGCTGGCTTTTAGTCAGTTGAAGTCCATTTGTTACTCCCTGCTATGAATGGTTAATGAAGAAAAAAGCACAGATTTCCCGTAAAGCTGTGGAAGATTCAGGTTAGTGTTTGTCTCTGGTCTGTTGCTTAGTTATTTATTGAGTGTATCACTATAAACTGTGTATGAGGTTATGTCGCACTGTTAAGTACTATTAATTCTAGTTCGAGTTTAGATCACGCATTATAAATAGCTGTACAAAAATAGTCACAAAAATGTTTAATCAAAAGTTTTGATAACGTTTTATATTAAATACGCATTTCAAAAAAACGAAGTTTGGTTTCTTTGTGCTGTAGGACGTTGCTGTTGTTTTGGTCAGTGGGGGGCCCTTATCGTTCCCTGTCAGTCAAACCATTGTTGAAGAGAGGAACCCTGCGAATGCAAAATGGCACGAGTGATGGATTGCTCTTTTATTTGGCAGGCTTTTCATCTGCCCAAACTCTGTGTGTGTGTGTGTGTGTGTTCAAGTTTGTGTTTGCATGAGAAGGATGTGTTTTTTAGGCGTTTTTTCTTTTTCTTTTTTCTTCTTTAGAATAGCATAACTTGTGCCACGGTCTTAATTTTTTAATGCAAAACTGCTCTCTGGGACTTCTGGTTATATTTATCCTTTTAAACAAATAATTTCTAGGACTTCAGAAAACCATGTGATACAATGATGCATGATATATAGGCTTAGTCTTAGAGCTGTTATGAATAGCAAATGTCCTTTACGAATTACTGTTTTTAATATACAATATGACTTTTTATATATATTTTTTGAGTCATTAAACTGTTTGTTTACATAGCCTAGACCATGAGCACTCAACCCATTATCAGTTATTCATGCAAGAGGCTAGCTCATAATTTTGAGGTTTATTTCCTTTTAGCAGTGGAAGCAGCTTTCTCCAACAGAGGGAATAATTTTGTGTCCTTCTTTTAATTCCTGCAGAGTAATGCACTCTGGTGCAAAGCTTGAGGAGATTTCCTAATGAGAGCTATTAACAATGCTGACGTTGATTTGCGTTTTTGAATGCATCCCTTTGTATCCAAGTTGTTTTTCCTGCATGCCAATGGGAAATTATTAGAATAATAAAGTGCTTTATCAGAACACCATTTGTTTTGTGTGAGAAAAATAGTTATAGCAATTTGAGAAGAACCACAGACTGCTGTGTTGTTGTTTTTGCATTCATAAAGTTTATTGCATATTGACAAGCCACAAAGCTTAGAGTGTATTTGAAAAGCAGTTGACGCTTTTCACTGTAGCCAGTTGACTACTTATCATCTTGAGCGCTAGCCCCTTATCCTCTGTGTGAGACAGAAATTTATTGAGGGGAGAGCATCTGGGAGGCTGTCTTGTCAGAGACAAAATGTATCCTCCTCAGGTTGGGAGAGACTCTGAGCGAGCTCTGTGGGGCTTTTATTAGTCCCCTCTCACGGAAAGTTTTTCAGATTCATCAAAGTCTCCTCAGTACGCTGCATACTCATTCCATCCGAGATACCACGGTAGCACTCCCCTGTTTGGACTGTATTTTCGCCCTATTGTTTTTGTACGTCGCGTGTTTGTGTTCTGGTTTTTCTCATCTCTTTACCACTCTTCTTTGATTATTCACTCTCCGCTCTCTTACTCCAATTTAGACTAACAGTAATAATCCACTCTAAAATAAAAAAAGACAAAATTTGCAATTGTCTTGTTTATATCTGTATTTGGTTACAAATTGTCCTCATTCTCTTAAGGTAACTGGCAACATGTAGATGATAAGTTAATTTTGCAAATTGCTGTGCACAAATAGCTTGTAGTAGGCAATTTCAAACCACCGAAAAATATGAGCTTTAAAAAACGCTTAAGAAGAAATACATCTTAGATGAAGAAGAGAGATCAATTTCTCCACCAACAATAGCTTCATAAACCAGGATGCATTGTAGAAACAGCTTGCATCTTTGCAGATCTGTTGGTGTTAGTCTGTGAAATGTAACACTGCTGAACAGCTGGTCACAGCAGTCCACAGCATTGCTCTTTCTCCACACTGACTTCCTTGATTGCGGAACTAACAAGTCTGCTTGCGCTCTTTGCTTTCTCCTCATTTATAGAAGTTATTATAACCTTTTAGAAAACTTGAAAACCGTAAACTTTAGTGAAGCAGATGAATTACATTTTTGTTCTTTGTCAGCAATGAGGCAACTAGTCTGTCTGCTCCAGAAATGCTCTAGATAGTCATCTCTGTGGAATGATTATTGATCAAAAAGAAATAAAGGTCCCAAAGTTAGACTGGAAGGAGACGTACGTAGGTGAGGGGGAAAGTGAATTGAACCATGCAGGCTGGATAGTGGGAGTGGATGACACTGAAGGTCACGCACCAAAATATCCATATCATTGATTGCCATTTTACCCTTTGAAGATGCACAGAATTGCACTGAATCTCTTGTCTTGTGCCTATATTCCTTACCACACATTGTAGATCCCTTTGGGCCAGAGCAGTATTGTGCAAAAATTAACTTCAGCATACAGGGTGAAACAAAAAAGTTATGCTATAATACTGCTATATCAACCCCCCCATAATGCGTGTTTCACCTCTAAGCGACTTCTTCGATGCACCAGCTTCTGTGTTTTCATTGCCACCCCCATTCCCATCACTGTGCACGGTGCAAGGCAGTCAGTGTCTGGAGAGGTTCAGGGATCGCAGGGGGCCAGAGGGTTGAGGGGGCACAATGCTGTAAAGTGCCTCAATGTCGCTTCATTTCCCCATTTTAATTGGGCTATCTAAATGCATCCCTGGTTTGTCAATACCCGCCGGGGTCCCAGATAAAAATCATTTGTCTCACGCATTCTGCAGCATGTTCTGCTGTTCCCTCAGAGAGCGAGCCCCGCCAGTTGTCAGCAGCAGAGTGTAATGGAGAGTGCTTGTTGTTTTTGATTTTCAACGAGCAGCAAAATTGTGCCTTCCCTTAACATTTCTTCTGCACTCGTCTTAGACCTGTTTCTGTTTTTCTGTGCGTTCATTCGGTTCATAACTAACAGATCAGTATAGACAGGCAGGCATGTCCTTCTTTATGGACACATAAACAGAGGCATAGGACCACATGCACAAGTTCACATGCTCTACACACACACACACACCTATCTGTACGGGCACGTACACACATCAGCACTCAGTGAAGGTCAGCACCGTGAAGTCAATCTTATCTGTGTTTTTATGTGTTCTGTTTCCCACTGTCCTTGTCTTTTTCACACCACCTGTCGTCATGTGCCATCACCTTTCCTCGTAGGGCTGGAGTCAGTCTTATCTCTAGACGGTCCTGAGAAAAATTCAGGGCCAAAAGTTTGCCCTTGGTGTTTGGGCTGTTGAGCAGAAATATGATGGTTTTAGTTGTTGTGTTTTGTTTACCACAGTTAGACGTTACTCTGCATGTTGAAACTAAACAGGTTTCCAGTGCACGTGTGTCTCTTTTTCTTCTGTAACTGATGAATATGTGTTTTGTATCCATCCAGTTAAATCTAATTACATGTGTCTATATGCTTCCTGAGTGGCTTAAGCTTTCTCTCTTTTATCTTGTATCTCAGATCACAGACTTAAGGTGAAATGCTACATGGGAAAGTAGCAAGTACCTTTATCCGTGTCTGGAAGTTATGAAATGATCCATGTATGTGATATACATACCAGCCCGATTGCAATCTCGAGGTAAATTAGTTAATACACAGACAATAGCAGTAGCCAAGCCTCAGTAAATTGTAAATTGGGCTGGGAATTGTAAGCTAACAGGTGTTGCCCAGCTGTGCTTTTGGACATGACATACTCCAAGTCTTAAGAGCCCATCAGCAACAACACACTGACTTTCACGGCTCAATGTTTACAACACAGCTCAGCATTTTTTCACTGGCATGCAGCCATCGTCTGACTGGGCAGGTGAAACACATCTATTTGAATACCAAACATAGATAAAATTATAATTAGATAATATTTTCAGATATCCATTGTGTCAAAATGCAGTAAATGTGTGTCTGTATATAAACGTACATATATGTGTGTATGTGTATATACACATATATACGTAGATATACATACATATATAAATGTACGTATATGTGTGTGCGTAGATATGTCAGTCAGTGAGTGTCTGCTGTTCTGACCCAAGACCGAGATTTCTTACCTCCAAACTGAAGCTTGTTAGAATGTTTTGGCAGACTTGTTAGATGGTGCAGACAGTTATATTGATGAAGCCCAGGGCCAGTGTGATTCATCCTATCCTTCAGCAGCCAGTGCAGTTTCCCAATCAGATGACTGTAGCTCCCACAGAGCGGCTGAGGTGTCTGACTTGATCCAAGTTCTTCATGTGCGGAAAACCCTGGAGGTGCACCGCTGATGATTTTGTACATGCAGCAGCTCACAGACTAAAGCCTAAAATACATTGTGAAGCTGAAATGTACTAACTCGCTGTTATTATCACAGTGCAGCTTAATGAATAGAAATGCTTGTCAGCCTTTTTTCACTTTAATGAAATGAGCGGGGGGATGGTTAGTTGTCACAGAGTTATAAATTCTTAGTCTAGGTAGGGGGTGTTTCCCTCTCTATTCATGCTCTTGGGGGGTGGGGCAAAAGATAAGTCCTAAACCGCCTGAGCTACAAATACTCACTTGAGGCATCGGCTTTAATCTTGCATGGGGGGGGTTGCTCTTCAGCTCTTTGTTTTGAGTTTTACATTGCACTAAAATGAGATTACATTAGGGATGAACTAGCTCACGTTGTGCAACTGACACACTACACTACATTACTATAGCTCACAATTAATTTTCTCTCCCACTCCTGTGTATAGACCACCAACTGATAGTCTTTGCTTGTACTTTTTTACTACACTGATTTGTTCTGCAAGTTGATTTCAGATGAATGTGGCATTTGAGTTGGCACTGACTGTTTACACCCACAAAAATACTTTTTCTCCTCTCCGCAGGGGTGTGTGGGTGTTCTAGTTATTCTCAAGAACTTTCCCTCAAACTCTCATTTGTATGTTAAGGATGAGGTGTTTCCATAAATGTCCGTATTGTCCAGGTTGTTCTCCTGTTTGCAAGTAATTGTGATGAAGTTGAAAAAGTTTTTGCCCATATTGCGTGCTTGCCATCGAGTAATTTAGTAAGGTTATTGCAGCATATAATATTTGTGTTTTCTGCTGCATAGAATAAATTACTTTTTAATCAGATGACCTAAATCCAATTTGTTCTAAACTAGAAGAAAAGTTAAAAATGAAACAATTCTTTCTCTTGCTCAAATGTCTGTTGTGTGCACAGATCAGCAGCCTCCAGTCAAGTCAAGCTGTCTTCCATTGTTAACAGCAAAGAGAAATGTAGAACACAGTTCAGTTCCAAATTTTCCTCGGCACAGTTGAAGCCTTAAAGACATTCGTCTTTGCTTAGTTGAAGTGGAAGTCCTCACATGTGCTTTTTAGAACATCAGACTAACTCTTTTGCTATGTTAGTTTCCTTAAGGTACCGTACTTTATCAGCAGTACTGCCCCGATTCATACAGGCCAAAGTATAGCAATTCTTAAAGTTTGTTTGTGAAAGTTTTCTTTTCAGAAAGTATTAAAATGTTAATTCATGCATGATCATGTTATTTGTTATGCCCAATCTAAAAATATTAGTTTTATCTTTGTTCATGGCCTACACGGGAAAAAAAAAGAAAAATTGTCAACTACGTGGTGGCTGAAACATGTTAGTACATTCTTGGATGAGTCAAGTCACAGTCTGCACAATTGGGATAAATGAGCAAACCTCTAACTCAAGGGCCCAAAGCACCGTGATCTATTAAAGCACGGCCGTTACGGATGGTGAATCTCAGCAAGTGAGGGAATTTTGCAGGAAGAGAATGGTTGTGCTGACATCCTCTCTCAGTGCAATCCCTTGTCCTTGTAGGACGGAAGAGAAAAACAGCACCAGAGGCTGACTTGGCTGTTCCTCTGAGCTCCGTCATAAATCCGACTGAACATTTCTGAACATCTGTTGTGGATGATTAGCTCCATGGCTAGCAGAGTTTGACCAGAGGGAGAGAGAACCCGTGTGTTTGGGAGTTGTGTGTGCATACTCAACGCCTTGCTGATTTAAGAATGAGGATTTTGCATATTCACTTTATCCTATCTGCCCTTTTTTAAGAAGGAGAGAAAAAGCTAAACTGTTCAATAATCCACATGTTACAGGACATATATTACATTGTCACCCCTGGGTGCTGGTATGTTTCAAGGTCAAACTTTGTTTACCCCCTAATTTCAGTGGAAATGATATGAGTTTTTTATGAAGCTCACAGGAGTTCCATTTAAAAGTTCAGTTTTAGATATTGGAAACGTAGATGCCGGCCTCCAGGTTTGTTGTAAGTGTATGAGTTCACATTAGGACACGTTTTCTCCCTTGAAGGTGGTCGATAGATAAGCCATAATGAATTTTAAGCTGCAAGAATAGATAACATCACATGGTCTAACTTTAGTACGTTCATTTCTGCATGTAGGTGCTCTGCAAAATTGTCTCTCATTGGTCAATTTTGAGAAAGGTGAGGCTTTGCAGCCTCCTCCTCTTGTGAAATTTGACACCGGTGACATCACAGTGTGGGCTGGCTTCTCCCAGGCTGTCCCTGAACACCCGCTCAGTGTGTGAACAAACTTTGCCTCTGAAGGATCTCTCCCCATGCCACATTGCATTATAGCCAAAGCTGGAAACGTATTACTGTGGGACCCAATACACAATTCTTCTGGTTTATTGAAACTGTGTGAATGGAATAACTGAGCAGGAGCTGGAGACTACTTTCACTCACACACTTCTTCATAAGACATCATTCAAGGAATTTTCCGTGGATATAGCTGGTTTTCTTTTCTAGGATTTGGATAGTCTGTCTCTCTGTCTCTCTCTCTCTCTGGAATACGTACCGCACAATAAAAAAGGATTTATTTATAAGTGGACCTAGTTGGCACGCATGGGTAAGTGTGGATTTTCCACAATGAATTATTATATTACTGAAGAAAACCCAATGATTTACTTAAAAAGAAAAACAAATGAGACACAGGTGCATTTTTTTTTTTACTGACTGAGTTGCCCTGAGGGTTGTCAGTCTAGAAATCCTAGTTCATGTTTTTTTTTTTTAAATCTCGGGATGTACCATTTACAACTTGCCGCTTAGAATAAAAGTAACTAAATAAGTTGACGTGTTACACTTCAATGGTCAGGTATTTTCTTACTATTCTTTTGTCCTGATTTCTTTTGTCCTTGCTCACTCTTGCTTGTTAAGCCAAAACAATGGTTTAACCTTGTCTTGGGTTAGCTCTATTGGCTGGCTCGCTGGCAAATTGCCCTGTCTGGTGTGAACCCTCCCCTACGTATTCAGAGAACTTTGAATAAAAGGGCCATAGAAGGTCCCCTAGCTACCGCTGCTAAGGTGAGGCACCCTGCCGTTCTACTGCATTAGGCCTACACTGAGGCCAAACAACCTGTTTTTCCAGTTGTCCTTATCTCCCCGGGCAATTTGGAGGGTAACGTTTCAGTGACAAGAATTTGAGTCAGGAGGAGACGCTGAAAGGCTTTTGAAATACCTGAACTATTGAAGCCCACAAATTATGTTTTTTTTTTTCAAAAAATGTGGTAGCCTCAGTTTCAAAAACTTCAACCTGTAAGTAATGTTTTTTCAGTTTAGTTTAAATGTTCAAAGTGAATTTTTCTTCGATAAGACTTGACTGATGACACTCTTAGGCCTTAGTTTCTTTAAAAACTAAGCCACCTCTAAATGCCTGTTCAGTTCTAATTGCATCTTTAACCTTTTGTATGTTTTGTATTACAACATAACACTTTTATAAACTTGTATGAGAAACTTTTGGAATGAGTTGATCTTGGTCCCAATAAATGTGGCAGTTGTTGCTCAGTTAGTTTGTTGCTCAATATAAGAAGCTGGCGTCAGTAGGGAAAATATCCTTTATGCAACTTGCTCTTTTCCATCAAAGCTGCCTTAAGAATTCTAAGAACAAAGTAAAGACAAGATGTCTGCTCATTTTGTTTGGCCTTCAAACGATTAGGCTTCCCCAAGGATCTGTCTTTTTCCAGTTTGAACTTTGTGTTGTCTTTCTTGGTTGTACTCTGACTTTATTGTTTTAATTTTTCTATTGCAGTTAATGATTCAGGAGTATAACACTCGTCGTGCAGTTTGCCCCTAGTTAGTCTTGACTTGGTGTGTGAAGCCAGACTTGATTCAAATATTAACTTAAAGTAAAACTCACTACTGTTGACATGCCTGTTCAGCTGCTCACTAGCATAAACAAACAGGACAAAAACTGTCAGCCACGTTCAAACAAAGCCAGTCCCTGTCCACACGGAGTGATCTACACGTTGTCCTCTTCACCTCAGCCATGCAGGCTGATCCTTTATTCCCCTTTTACGACTGTGCCATTGTCAATTTGTCACTAGTAATGTTCCAGAGAAACACCGAGTGATGTCTGTGATTCGACCTGAGGAAATAACTATGGCTACTTGTGTACCACTACTTAGCATCAGATTCATTGACCAAACATAAAATACCCGTCATGTAAATGACTGCTTTGGCTTTGGAATGAAACACTTCCCCCTGTGTGGAACAGCCAGTCACTCAATCTCTTCCCCCCCATTGGATTTCTCAAAAGTAATTATGGGCTGAGCATATGGATTTTTCCATAGAACTTGATTTCTCATCATCGTTGAGTTGGGTGATGTGTAATGGACCGTTGACACATGATGGATCTGCTTAATCACTCCTATCCCAGTTGGGACATGAAAGTGGTTGCTTACAATCACAGATCAATGCCTGAAGGCGATTCTGTCAGTTGTGCTGACATTTATCTGTGACACATACAGAAAGTAGACAGAAAACCTACTGGCTTTTGTTGGCGTATTAGTTTTAAGTTCAAAGTATAGCTTATCGGGTTTCATAGCTTTGAAATGTTTGCAGATGAGTAGGGAACTCTCATTTATTTCTGTGTCAGGAATTTGTGGTAACAAGGTCATGAGTAGGTGTTTTGTGATGACAAGGTTTCATTGTCAGTCCTCTGTTCTGTGCTAAATAACATGTTTGTCCAATGAGGGATGAGTGTACCGGATACAGCCGGTGTCGGTCAGTGGCCGCTGTGATGTGGTGGATGTCACTTTCTGGTCTTGGTTGTGACGGGTATTTGTTGCGGACAGTCGCTCATTCATTGTGACAGGTGTTAAGGAAAGGTTTTTGCCACTAAAACCCCAGTGTGATGATGAAGTTTGTTCCAGTGCTTTGACTTTTGCATTGGTTTAGACGTTTTAGATATTCAACTGTTTTCTTTCCTTCACAAGCCATCCTTTGTTACCTTTCTACATTACATATTCCATTGTGCATATTAGATGTATCAACGTACATTTTATTCGCAGTTACACCTAGCCATCAGAGGTCTGTTCTGTGCTCATAGCCTTGTACCTTCCATTTAAACCTTAGCTATATGCATTACAGCCATGGATCTCTCAATGGGAACACAAATCTGCTTTGTCAGAGCGGACATTTCCCCCTTTGCACAAAACTCATTTCAATTCCACATCATCCCATTACGCCTCCACATTGATTGAAACAGCCTCCATTTTCAGGGGCAGCTGCATTTCTTTGTACTCTGTATGTATGACAAGGCCAAAGCTTATGCTTGTGTGTGTAAAATGTGCAGCAATGCAGGTTGGAGACACACTGTACAGAGGTCGCGACAAATATACATTTTTCTATACTCTAAGCTATGTTATGAAAATAGGAGAAGAGTTGGGTCAGCATTGCTGCTTTGTCGGATGGTATCATTCATTCAGAATATGTTGGCTTTGCTGAATTTCTGTATGATTTGCTGTTGATATCTCATATCTAACATAGCTTCTCTTCTGCAAGTAGGCAAGGTCACAGTCATTGCCTGTGGATATCCATTAAACAGAGGTAAAGGTCACAGCTCTGCCTTCCTCTTGGGTATTAGGGGTTAAATGTGATGGCAAACTGCTCTAAAGCAAACAAAATTCAAAGTAGGCTTGATTTATTTGGTGCTTGGTTTCAGGAGTGTAGTCATGTGACTGACTTATCCTTCTGGCTCTACCAACACCCTTGTTTGCTCAGCCTACCAATTTCTTCAAATGCTTGGTTTAATCTTGACATTCTTGATTGCTTTATCAGTCCTTCTGTGACTTCCTCCAAAGTTATAACTTCTTTTTTAAAAGTTCACTGCTGCTGCTCTCACATAATTCAGCAACAATTACAACTGACCTCTCACTATCATTAATGTCTGCAAAGATAGCCGAATAATAATGTAGGATTTCAGTCTCAGCTAGACAAACAAAGTTGGATGTGCTCGTGCAGTACCAGCACCTGAGGTACAACACATCATTTGCATAGTGGAAATGTTGGGCTTTGTAATGAAACAACCTAGCCCAGCAACATGTGAGTCAGCTTATAAAGCGATAACGTCACGTGAAAATGGTTACTTCAAAAAAGAGGAAGGGGGGACTTTCCAGAAAAAATAATGAGCAAAACACACTTTCATATTTTACTTATGCAGAGTTTGAAGTTTGTAGTTCCACAGCACCAATCCCAAACCTTTATCAGGATCTCCCCCTGTCAGCCTCAGAGATTACTGCTTCACAACCCTGGAGCAGGGATGCTGTCTGCCTGGTAATTTGATGGCTAATCCCCTGCCTCTTCCCTACAAATCTCTTCCCTGATAAAGGGGTTGCTTTTACATTAGTAAACATGGGAGACTTGGCTGTCTTGGCTAGAGGACTCGTTGATGAAAGGGGAAGCAGAGGGATAGCCAGTCCCCTTCTATTGTTTATAGGAAAGCCCCCATTGCCTCTCCTGCTAGAAAACTCATGCTAGATCCAAGGCAATCACTTAAACCCAAGATTTTGCTGGTAAGATATCAATAATGTACAGTGCACAGGTTGTTGAAAGCCTGAAAAAATCGCCCCTTGCTCAGTATCTCATGAGGATAGTAGTTTTTATGGTTTGATGATGAACTGCAAATGTATCAAAATGTTGTGCTTCATAGAGAATTTCATTCAGCCCATTGTTCATGCACATTCATTAGCTTTTTGACCCGAATATGTTACCATAATGATTACTGTGCTACTGCTGCAGCTAGACACGATGGCTCACTTAAAAGGAGTTTACTTTTTACAGCAGATCTTCCTTTACAGACCGACCACATAACCAAAAAATGCTAGATTGCAAACCATAGTTTTCATTTCTTGCAATGGTACATCAACAAAACACTAAGCCTTGGAATCACAACTGATGCCTTGAGCCCAAATATGTTCAACCAAGATTAACAGGTCTTGGCAAGATAGCATTTAACCAGTCTACGGAATTACTTCAACTTGATGACTGCAACATTGGCTGTGATGGCTTTTCATTTGTTGACCTGACAGAGGCACTTTAGGTTTCAGGGTGGATGTTGGAGGATGAGTGACAGCTCCTGTCCCTGCATGTCTTGCTGTATGTGTAATGGCTCGGTGCTCGGTCTAATCGTTGTCAGATGGCGAGATGACATGTCAGGAAGAATTTGGTGAGATCACTGTTTTCAGCACATCGCAGACTATTCAAACACCACAGCGTTACAAATGGATGGCACTTTAGTCTTTTTTTTCTTTGTAATCATGTTTGCAGTCACTGCACCTCTGCCCCTGCTCACTACTCAATCAAATGTTCATTCATACCACTAAATCTGTGAAATATTTTGAGTCCTTCAACCATCTTGCACCATGTTCGAAGTGACACAAGTTTTACAGATTTTTTTAACGTACTGTGCGGTGACACCAGAGGTACATCATTTCATCACATTAGTTTTTCATTTGAGTAAATATTCATATCACAATATATTTGAAATCATTTCTTTACTTAAAGGTTTCCATCTTCTTTTTGTAGTATGTGGTGTGTGCCATGCTATCTCAACCCACCATGCTCTGCCCATCCTTATGTGTACATCATCCTTTCATATGAGACTACCACATAATTGTTTAACATTGTGTTTGTGCCTGTGGTCTGATATGTCAAGTCGTGCTATCGAATAACGTATGAATCTTATCCTGTTTTCTTATTGTTTAAAAATTATATTGTAATATAATTGCCCAGCCCTACATCAGTCTTACTAGTTTATTTTCTGAACATCTCATCTCTGATAACTTCAACTGTAATTTCCGCTTCTCATCTAAATAACCATTTGCGGGTTTGGGCGTATTGTGCAGGCCTTTAATCATTTGGTAAATGCTTCGTCTTTATGAACTGGATCTTTATTGCTGTATTTGATTAGTCAGTAAAATTCTGTGGCTCACAGTCATTCCAGAATTTCTCTAACTGGATGTGTCCAAAAGGTGTGTGTGTGTGTGTGTGTTTGTGTGTGTTGAGTGTATGCCTTGTTAGCCAAGCTACAGAACAGTGACTCTACACTGGTGGTAATTGATAGTCTGGAGGCTGTCTGAGCTGCAGGTAAATCCTATCTGCAGCTGTACTGTGAGAGAGAGGGTTGGGGTAGGGGAGAGTGTATAAATAAGTCTTCCAAGGCCTAAGAATTTCAGAATAAATAGGGTGGGGGGGGTGGTAGACATTATAGCTGGAAGACAGTGTGATGTGGGAGAAATGTTTAAAATGGCAGGACGTTTTCCTCATGGACACTTTAGATTTTTACATGATAGAACAAACTTAACTGTACATTTAGGCTGCCCTTTGCTCTGAAGAACAGTGCGTCTCTCCGTGTCGTCTTTGCCTTGTGCAAGAAGTTAAAAAGTTTAGAGGAAAAGATGTGCCTTTTTTAAAACCCTTCCATCGGAGTGACAGTAAAATTCCATTCTTTGCTTTTCCAGAGATATGTTCTGTAGAGAGGGAGCAAAAGAGGGCAAGAAGGAGAAGGCAGGATGGAGAGAGATTGGTCCCAGTGAGAGATTCATAGGTAGTAATGAGGGCGTTGGTGGAGTGCTGGTCGTCGTGTTGTGGCTCTGGCCTGTCAGTATAATGGACCTTGCTAGTCAGCTGGCAATCAATTGTACTGCTCACAGCCTCGTCCGCCTGTTGTTCTTCACGCTTCCTGTCTGTCAACCTCCCACCCAGAGACGTAGGATGAAGCAGAAGCTTCTCCCAGACGACAGATACAGTGTCCAGATACTTTCTCATTACCTGAAAGGTGGCCTGAGGTGAGGTGTGGAGGAAGGCAAGTTTGAATCCACATTTCCAGCCAACGTAACTTTCGAGAGAAAACCTCAGGAGGACCAACTTAATTAATTGCCCTTCAAAGTTGCATTCCTCTTTTCCTACTGTTTGTTACTATTGGCGATCAACTGACTTAGGAAACACTGAACATAACTTGTATCAAATCAGTTTTTTTATGACAGCAGTGAATAAAGTCAGCGTGTCACAAAAGTCAGAAAATAGTAAATGGCACCCATACTTTCCATCTTTTGCATTTGATTTCTGTCCTTGAAATACATGTTGCTTTGTCTGAATTATTGATTATAATGGTCAATTATTAATCATAAATCACAAATCAATTAAAGGATTATTTCACTTTTCATTTTAAATGAATGGCTAAGGATAATGTATGGCCATCTGTCACGCATGCCAATAGACACTCGGCTGGCTGCTTTGCTCGTATCATTTAGGACATCATGTAAGATTAGGCAGTCAGTACGTACAGCCCTGACATGTTAGTTGTGTGGTTAGAGTTTAAAACTTTGGGCTATAGAGCCATCCATTACAGTCATTGCTTTTAGAGTATAGTGTATATGTTTGATGAACATAATTTGAGCTGAGAGTCCCTGCTTCTGTTGCCCTTTGTCGACTGGCCCCTGCCTATTCCGCACTCATCTCTTTTACATTTTAAATCCTTGGGCCTCCAGAGAGCGATGGGGATATATGGTTCCATCTGCTCCAACAGACTGGCTTGTGGCTCAGACAGACAGAAAGAGACAGAGAAGGAGACATAACCAGAGAGAGAGAAACCGAGAGAGGAGGAAACAGCGGGGATGGAAAGAAACACAGACTGACAGAAAGACGGAGAAGCTTATTAGAATCTGCCTTTTTTCAAGTTAGACAAGGACTGAGAGGATAGCTGTCTGGAAGAGAAGGGAGGAAAGGAGTTGGATTACGACCTTGGGGATCCTTTATTTCTGCTTTTGCAGTGGCAACTAACCCATGTTAAACCTGTGAGGATTTAACTGTTTCAGCTAAACCAGCTTTGGGGTTTTTTCTTAGTGTAGCACAGAATAGCATGTGTTTGTCTGCCTTTTAAAATCCCCCAGACACATTTCTCATCAAGGGGTCCTCCTTTCAAAACAGAACCTTATGCTTTGCCTCAGACAACATCAGGCACAATGTTTCCCACCACAAATGCTTGATTATATAGGAGAGGCTTTTCCCAGCCCTCCCTGAGTTAGTCTAACCCTTCCTTGTGTCAACACTGGGTTTATCCTCCTGTACCTTGAAGCACAGGTGATTTCTCCTTTGTATTTTTCACACGCACTCTTGTAATAAAATCATTGTAGTCATTCATTGTAGGCTACAGTTGCACGTCTTCATGTCGTTATGTATTGATTGTTATGTTATATTTTCAGGAAATATTGTAGCTGATATAGCACTTCCTCAGAAGTAGATTTGCATGGAAGGAAGTAACGAGATATAGAGCTGTTTTCAAGATCACAGTTGGACAATCACAGAGCATCCACCCAGTTTTTTTTTTTTTTTTTACAAACAGCCGATGCTAGCAGCCTGGCTAATCCATTCATTGTGAATTTGAATTTGTCAGGTATGAATAGGCAAATCCAAAGTTCTGTTGAAGGGATGTAAAGGGCATAGCTAATTCTCTGCCAGTGTCACACCATACATCCGCACATAACCCAACACTAGTACGGACTATTGTGCCAAACAATTACCAGTGTCGCTGCGCTGCCGCAGAGGACTCGGGCCACAGCTTCTTTCACGTGTCAGCCTATGGAGAGTCTCCGCTAGCCAAAGAGGTTCACTCCCAGGCTTTTACAGTTACTAATCTGACCTGACACCGAGCTGATTTACAATGCCCCCCTACCCTAAGCACAGACTGTCTTGAAGTAATTCATTTAGAACAGTGTAGAAACCTGCTGAATAGTATGAAGCCTTCTAAAGCCGTTTCTTAACCTCTTTCACAAAGTTGGGTCCAATAGTCTTACCTCAGTGAACTGTGGAGAATACATTAAAACTTGAAGAGAAGCCTTTGTTTCATCCTTAAGAGTTAATGTGTTTACACAGGGTGTTTTAGTTTATTGTATTTCATACCTTTCCACGTAGTCATGTGTAGTTCCCCAATACTTATTTTTTCTAATTTTTCTGCTCTTTCTCATTGGCAAAAACTCATGATAGATCCTTGGATTGAACTGAACCCGAACAACTGCCTGTGTTTGGCCAGCTATTGATCTATGAGCTCTGTATTTGCCAATCTTTCTGCTCACATGCCTTCACTCTGTTTGTCTTTTACTGGCGGAGACGAGGCTTTCTGCACAGGGGGTGGAATGGGGGGTTGAAGTCCTCTGCATGGTGTGAGGGGGGAGTCCATGCCTTCTGTGCTGCCTGCTTAGTCATTTTATCGCGCCATCTGTCCACAAGAAAACTGTCAAGTGGTGACGTCTTAGCTCATCTTTCTTGCTTGACAGTGTGGATTGTCTTCTGATATATACGTGCATCTGCTGTTGAGAATGTGTCTCAGTTTATGTTGCTAATTTAATGTTTGGCCGTGGCAGAGAATTCATTCTTTGGTAGGCAGTAATTTATTTGTACTACTCTCTAAAATGTAAACATTCACAAATATTAAAACTTTGTCCAAATCTTTGAAATAGGTTTTTGGGCTCTATGCATGTTTATAAACCCTTATGTAATGACAGAGTTGTATTATTTTATTATTTTATCATTTCCCATTAGTCTGATTCAGCAGTTAGCTTTAAGGATTTGTTCTTGGCCTAGATAGTTTGTATTTTGTTTTATTTACATGCCACAAAGATGCTTAATAGTCCCAGATTTTTCAGTCATGGTTATAAAATCTAAATCCCAAATCATAATGTGCATCGAATTAATGTAAACAGTTTGAAGAAATAAGAGTTTGAGTTTTTTTTTTTATTAAAAAAAGGTCTATTTAAGGACAGTGCTGTGTATTTGTGAGACCTGTGAGATTTGTAGGTGCGTAGATTGGTGGTGCTACTACCCAGAAAGCTGTTTCATACACTTGACTGGTCCAGGTATACACAGCATTGCTTTTATTTGATGAATGTCTGTTTTTCATTGAGCCTGCTTTTTGATTTATTGCAGGCCCTTTGCCCA
The DNA here is from genome assembly GCA_033026295.1 of Channa striata. Lineage (NCBI taxonomy): Eukaryota > Metazoa > Chordata > Actinopteri > Anabantiformes > Channidae > Channa > Channa striata. Next base: position 14,635,547 of record CM065185.1, on the reverse strand, counting down.
GCACTTTGTAGTACAAGCCATTTTCTCCTTTCTCTGCAGCTCGACAACGCCAATTATCAGTCTCCGATAAATTCAAATGGAAGTGGCACTCTGGTATGGTCTCTTCTACTCCGTGTAATACATATCAGTGTAATACATATCACCTTTCATTCTCTGATTGATTTGCAGCTGAAAAGATTGGTGGCCCCCCCAGAGGTGATTGTAAATCCCCACTTCAGTGGCAATTTATGGTGGTGCTTGAGCTTTGTTAAATGTTCACTCAACCAGACTAAATGCCAATCGACATTGTATCATATGGGTGAAGCCAATATCCAATGTGCTTTGCATTCTCTCATTGGGCAGGTTAGTGCCTGTTTTAGGAGGGCGGTGCATTAAATCTAACAATTAAATCGTGCGTCAAGATTGCGTCACCAGGCATCATCATGACTCTTGCGTCATCTGTTGTAAATGTCATCATGCATTTCACATGGCTGTAGTATTATCATACTTAATTAATGAAGTGCCTGAAACAGCTTAAGGGTCTCTTTTAGTCATCCAGAAGGTGGACACTTGATTTATGGGATTTATCACCTAACCATTGCCCTCTGCTATGTATTGCTCAACCTAAGGAATTGCACTTGTCTCTTATGAGTGTTCTTTAGTCTCTCAATCTTCTTTTTGGCAGTTAAGTGTTAACAATTAACTCTGTGGAATCAGCTTGTAAACAGAAGTGCTGTAAAACTCAGTAGGTCACAGGACATCACCCTTTGTTAGGTGCAATTCAACGCTACGCCTTGTCGCAGGCCTGTAAAAAAAGACACGCGCCATCAAATCCGTGGCTGTAGCAAGGTTTTCTGAGTTGAAGGTAAAAGGTAATATGGTTGCTTTACACCTTCTTTTTACAATATGGGAGTCGCTGGATTGCAGTAAGTCTCTTTGGGTCCTTTGGTGTGTGTGTTCACAGATGAGGTAAAAAGGGAGGGTGAGACTTCTGGGGCATGGAAAACTAATCCGGGCCAAAACACTGCTGTCAAAATTCAGCTTGTAACTGTGTTTATGGAGTCATTGAATTCTGCGCCAATACAAACCTCTCTGGTCTGGGTTTATCACCTCCAGAGACGGCCGTGATTAGCGCCTGACACCGCTAGCCGTATATCTGAACTGCCTCTTCGTGCTCAGGATGACCCATTAAATGGAGACGGTGAAAGAGAGAACATTGAGTAGGAGGGATGGAGAGGATGAAGAGCAGAGATGCTACCAGTGGTTGGTCTGATACTAGTGTTTGCTCAGGCTGAGCGTTCTGTCTCTGCGCAGCTGTGTCTTTTATTGTCTGTTTGTGTACCAGCGTTTCTGGATGGGTGGCCACTCCTTTGCCCCACACACAGTGTGGGCAATCACTTGAATGACAGGCACCTGATGTGGGTGGCAAACAAACAAACAAGATGTGCGTATTTTTCGTTAAATATTCTCTTCCCACTCGCAAAAGCCCCTTTGTCCTCTAGAGTTTTCTGTATGAGATGTTCGCATTCCATTGTTCCCTTTTTAATTACTTTAGTAAATGCTTAACTTGTCTGTTGTGCTAACTGTTCGCTGCCTAACGCATCCTCACTCAGTCTGTAGTAATTGATTTGAACAAATTCAGACTATAAAAATGGCACAAGGCAATGTCAGCCCAAGTTGTTTTAAGCTGCAATGCCATAATTTTGCTGCTCACGATTTTGATGTGACACACTGGTTTATGAGTTTAGTTTATATGTCGCATTTTTTGTGTGTTTATTCATATCATCCACTGGAGTTGTAAAATAATTACAGGATAAATTTAGGATCATATGGGGATGATCATTTCAACCATAATTATACAATTCTAACTCTTTCCGTCTTACTCATATACGCAAAGCAAGCTTCAGAATTGAATCGTGACCAAGACAGAAAAGAGAAAATATAGGATTCGCAGTATTACGAGGACAAACATCCGCACTTAAATGTTATTACTTTTTCCTCTTGTTCTCCCACGCAGTGGCAAACAACATATACTTGTTTGCCTTGTCTCGCTAAGATTTTTGATCACAGTGGACCATTTCCACATTGATGTCATGTCTTCTTCTCACCAGCATTGCCACCGCAACACAAATGCACATAGTGGCAAGGCTTGTCCCATGGTGTTTATGTGCAGCTGGGAGGCACCAGGCTGCACTGGGATAAATAAGTAGCTAAATAAATAAAGAATAAACCTCGCTCTAGGAATTTGTCTCATTGAAGATGAAAAGCATCTGCCTCTCTCTGGCATCTGCTGTGAAAGATATCCCTCCACCACCAAAGGTTTGTAGCACGGCGACTAGCCAACTCTATCTGCCTCACTCGCTCTCTCTACCCACTGACATGAACCAACGCAACGCTGGAATAAATAAAAGTGAGTGTCAAAACAAATTTGTCAGCCAACAAACTTGATGTGAGTTACACTCATTTTGTGTGGCTAACTTGTGGTATTAACTTGAAATGAAAATGGGGCCTCACTGTCTTAGAGTCTAGTTGCAGAGTTGGGGGTGTGATCCAGTTCTTTGGCACACTGAGCAGTGTATTTGTGTCTCTTTCTTCTGCAGCCTGCTACAGCTTAACACCCCAACAATGGGCTGATTTCTCATAACTGAAGGTGAAGACTGAGGGAAACTTTTCCCCTAAAGCTTTTCAAATATTCTAGCTGCACCTGTGTTTTTTTCAGAAGTATCTACATGCAGGCGAGAGTGTAATACAGACTGATACAATCACAGCTTGAGCTTTTACTGATGATAGAGAAGGTTTGCTGCACACAGTGTTTGGAAATTCCTTGGATGCAAGGTGTGTTGCATTAGAAGTTGGTTTTGCAGACATAAAAGCCTAGAGGCACATTCATGTAAGTGACAAACACTGATAAAGAGCTAGTCATCAATGATACCTGTCTGCGACTGCGCCCAGGTGAGGCCCCAGCACACACAACATTCCTTCACATCATATTACTCAGCCATGGCTGCCTTATGCTCTGCCAAGTTACTTGTCAAGAGAGGTTAAAGCAGAGCTCACATGAAGAAAAGGTACAGCCACTCTTGAAATTTACTTTTTACCTGGATCTCTGCCTAAAACAGCGTTTCACCAAGAAGGTGGCCAGAGAAGAATTGCCGATTGTGTGTGCTTTTTCACCATTTCCACATGCACCGAAATAGCCACATGACTTCTGGGCTGCTTAACACCTCCACAGGCTTAAGAATGGGACGTTTTTTCCCCCCGTAAGATACTGGAGGCATTGTGTTGCTGACACTCTTACTTAGCTGAACTGAAGCGCCTATAGCTGACTGGCCACCCAGCCAGTCTCATGGTATTCCTTATTGTCAGTGCCTCTCTTTTTCTCTTCACAAATATCAGTAGACAATCTCAGAAAGTTTTCAATTCAACTCCAATGGCCCTCTTGTAAAAGCTTTGTAAAGAATTATTGTCAGGGAGCCCTTAAAGACAAAAGTAGGCTCACTTAAAAACTTTGCAAACTTTTCTCATTTTAGTTTTTTTTTTTTCTGAAGTCCTCTTGAGATACTGCTTTAATTTCATCAAAAAGAGATATCTATCCTTACCATATTGTGGTCTGCTTTACAGCGTTATGATTACTCATCACAGATGGCCATGGGCAAGAGAGTGGGGATAAGAAATTCAGTTAGCTCAATTTGTGGGGATACACAGTTACTTTGTTTATAATAGCATTAGACTTTGAAACTGAACGCTCTAACAAACTTAGGGTCATACAGTATATCTAAATCTTATCAGTTGGCTCAGTCATTTCCTACACTAAACCTAATTACCTAAAAGGACAAAGAATCAGTGCGTGTGGAGCTTAATTTGAGGGTCCGCCTTTGTTTTTGTGTACCCACCTACTACTTAAGGTGATTGAGCGTGGCTTTCTGTTTTATAGCTCAGTTAATTAAGGATAATTTGTAGTACACCTGCTGCTGTCCCCATCGGGGTGATATATGTTAAATGTTTGTGTGTGCATACATGTTGTCATTCTATGAGATCATGGCACTTTGTTAATTTAAACCCATCTGGAAGTTTCAATTTCTTAATGGGAAACATTAAGTGGGAGGTGGTCCACAGGGAATACTGTTTAGGAGGTCCTCTGGGTTATTCACTGATCCCCATTGTGAGGGGATGGCTGAGGAGCTTAATCCTGTATCCTGACCTCCCTTCTCTCTTTTTTAAAATGTCTTCCCATCGTGTCTCTCTGCAGCACTGTGTCTCTATTTGTTTCCGTAGCCGTGTTGTTGATGTAGTTTGCATGTTACGTTCGCTTCACTTGTATTTTCCTTTGCCCTGAGCGGGATTTTGTTGTGGGTATTGGGTGCCTTGATGATCACGACCAAAGATCCTCAGTGTTTCGTGCGGTTGTTTCCTCACAAGTGTAAAAAAAAAAAATTCCCATCTCTTTTGGTTCTGCTCTGTGGCTTGCCTTTTTGATATTTCCACTTTTCCGTGTTATTATGCTCACTCAAATGTATGCAAATATATGGTGAGTTTGAATACTAATGCTTCTTTACTCTTGTTCCGCATGTGTTCTCTCTCCCAGGTGTTAGTCTTTGATCCTGTCAGATTGGGACGTGTCTAGCAGGGGACCGAGGAGGGAGCAGTGCCAACTTGGAACATGGTGCCTAATATTCACCTGGCAGTGCCCCTCCTGCCCAGAGGGGTGTTGCTGTTCCTGCTTCTACTCAGCTGCATGAGTTTCTCCTCTCAGGCAGACAGTAAGTAACCTCATTCACCTGTCCTGCCTTGCTTTCCTCGCATCATGGCTCATGAGTATTTTGACAGCTCCTCATTCTTATAAAATAGAAAATTGCACATAGTGGGTGGTTAAAAAGCAAATTCGTGAAGGATAATTTCACGTGTATTTCCTCATCTAGTTATCAGCTGAACAAATGCAGCCCTTTTGACTTGTTCTCCCTGTAAAGTTGAATTTAATGCACTACATAGCTGCACATAAATTGATCGTGTGGATATTCAAAGAGAACAAGCTTAAATGCTGTGCAGCTAAGGGCTTTGTTTAGAGCAGAATATTGATTCTGCTTCCATTGGATGTCTTTAGTGAATTACAGCAAACAGAAATAGCAGCTTGTGTAACGCATGTCCCCAAAAATAGAGCGCTTCAGCATCTGCACTAAAAATAAGAGTACAATGCTCAGTAAGATGTTTCACAGTTCTAGTGCCTTTGGATCTCGGGGGCAGCCAAGAGGTACTGACAGGGTCAGGGTTAGAATTAATTCAACACATGACCTCACCTATAGTGATGTCATAGGGTCACTGTAATTCAATTACACTCAGCCCCTCCTGTCCACCCATCCTACCACGACAAACGTCCCTGTCCTTTCAGATATGGCTCCAAAAGAATTTGATTTCTGTACCCTTTGCCTTATCTCACTCAGTCTTATGTTATCTAAAGTTTTGCACAGTGACATTGCGGGGAAAGTTTAGCACTCCTGTCTGTTTCCTTTTTGTCTGCTAAGACTGTCTTTATAATGTGATTTTGACTAAAGGAGTGCTTATGAAGGACTTAAAACATATGCCCCTCTGTACAAAAATTATCACCAGACATGTATTTGATTTAAGTCCTCATGTTCCCCTTTTCTTGTGCTTTTACAGTTGCTACAGTGTCTAGTCTCTCGTCTGTCCTTGTTGCCGTTTAGAAAATAACTTCTGAAGACTAACGGTCACTAAAACCAATTAAATTCAAATTTAACTACAACCTTGTTTATTAATAACAAATTTAAAAATGTGAGCTAAATTATTTGAGTTCCAAATAACCTTCTTGACAAAGAAAGCGACATATGCCTTTTTAGTAATTTATTTACTGGTTCTGTACCATATTTATTACCCGGTTATGTTGTGTAGCCGTACTCTTCTATACCTGCATTTTAATTGCCACCAAGGGGATGAACAAAATTGATTCGATTCTATATGGTTTTCAGAGAGCATTGGGAAAAGAGGGGAAACCTGGAGCATTGAAGGTGCCAAGATAATATTTAATTGTGCTGAGTTTGTCATATGCCCAGTGTGGCCTAGAGTATGGATGGAGGCTGGATTAATAAGCTGTGCTGCTGCTGTTTATGTACTATTCCTATGTGCAAAAATTAATGCTGCATATGCCTCCCTCCACTTGCCAGATTTGCAAGATGACAGCTAGGCAAAATGTTTTATGCTTTAGTGTGTTCGTCTACATCGAATTCAGACAATAGTGTACACTATCTTTACTTTTGTAATATCTAGTCTTTTCACAATTTTCCCCTTTGCCTCTGTGAAAGTGAAATTTCCCTGTTCTCTAATTTCAGCAATCATATCATTTAAGGCTAAAAGCACAGTGTCACACATTTTAATTAACAGACAAAGATACTCTGCTGTGACAAGCCGGCACAAGTGTTTTATACTCTGATACATCCAAACACAGATACAGGAAATAGAGGCATAAGAAAAAATTGTAATTCAGAAAGATAAAATAAATAAAAACTTAAAGAAAAGCCCAGCTTTGGTTCAAGGCAAAACTATGGTTGTAGACTGATGTAACTACACATGAGAAACATCCTAAACCTGCTATTACCCAGACTGTAAAGCAAACAGACATAGAATTATAATAAGTCTGTTGGGGGCAAAAATAACACCTACCACTAATGGCAGGTTTGCGTGCATTTGATGCCTGTAATTTGTATGCAACTTAGTTATGTGAAGTTGAGAGTTCTGGTTTGGATTTCCTGTATTACAGGGCAGACAACAGACAGATATTATGGGCGGGGTGCCTGGCAAGTTTGTTATTACATGGGTTTGGTCTGGTATCTCAGTCCCCCCCTTTTAAAAAGTTAAGGAAGCAAAGCAGCTATGAAGCCAAACATGTATGAGCAGTACTGGGCCAACCCCTTACAAATCCACTTTAGAACGTTCAGTTTACAGCAGAAAGTTTGCTGGTTTAGATTGGTGGCATTTCAGAGGCTGCAATGCAGTTTGGAGGTTGGCATATTACACACAATAGTTCAATTCATTGTCATTTTAAACAAATAAGTACAAGAAATTCTCCAGCTATCCATGCCATAGCCCTGTGACATCATTCATCTTACATTGTCACAGAGTAGGCGACACACAATACAGTGTGATTACTCTGAGTGCCGATCGCAGACGTTGCATCGATCCCGGGGGAGAGCAGCCTAATCAGTTGGTTCTTTATACAACCCCCTTGTACACAATAGGCCACCGGCCCGCAAGGTCACCCTCAAAGTCACACATACCCAGCACTTAAATGTAATGGCTATCTTTTTGTAGTGCTGTCATTGTGAGTTATTTCATTGGCTTTAATAAGCTTTTGATGTATGTGTCTCTTCTTGTGCCTCTTATGTTATAATCTTGGGCGGCTTTTCATGCGAGGTGTGGCAGTACCACAGAGGGGTTCTTTGTACCCGAGTCTAGTCTTTTTACTCCAAGTTGCTGGAGTCTTAAAATGACATAATTAACACAATAAGGTCAAAATTAATTTTTATATAAAACCACTGTCTCATGCCACAGCTATTCAGTATTTTATTTGTGGTCTCATCTCACAATTAATGACGGTTTATTAGACACGTGGATAACTGAGACATTGTGTTTCTTTATTGCCCATTGGTTAGACCACTAAAAAGTTGAATATGGATGTACTTAAGATAGAAAAGCCCCAAAACCTGCTTATACTTTATGAACCTATAAGACAAGCTGCACAGACCAATTTGGCCATTTCCAAAGCTCCTACAGTGGACTCATGCGACAAAAGTATCAAAGTGCAAAGTGATTTGAAATGGGGTGGCCAGACGGGGGCTAGGTCGCTGGAAATTGGATTGTATGTTTAAGTGCTGATACGGTCACGCAGTTCAAAAACTGACAGGGATAGAAATTGATTCTTTTTTAATTAAAAGTAACCATATCCACCTTGGAGAGCCACTTCGAGAGTAATGCTGTTAGCACACAGCTGTGGTCCACACACACGCTGAGAGACTGGCTGGGGTGAAGGGAGAGCTAAACAACGGAAAATGTGCTATTTGGAAGCAGTTTCCGAAAGAAACGTGCGTTGAAACATTTGCGTTATGAAATGTCGGAGAGATGCAGTATATAGGTTGCAGAAATTTGATGGGAACCTGTTTTCATAAGCCAATGTAACAATGTCAGAATAGAGGGAAGAAAGGGTCATCGGAGGTTAATGATGTGAGATTAATAGTTTAATTAGGGAGCAGGGCCAGAGGCAGTCACCCAAACCTTCTGCTGTGTCCTGGATTCAGCAATGCCACATGACGAAAAGAACTACCAGTGTCCTTCAACAAAAGGGCAGATAGAAAAAGACAGTTTAAATCTGGGTTCACATGATGGTTTTATGATGAAGGACTCTTTGCTTTTTTACTGTCGGTTGTAACATTCTCTCTTAATCGGAAGACTCGCCGAATTGGAAGAGTTGAATTATTTATTCATTTTTTAAAAAAAATTTTGTGGAGAGACATTATTTGGGAATAATTTGTCACATTCAATTGTTGATAAGACTCTTAAGGTTTGGAGAAATTTAGCTGGAATACAATATAAAATGGCGTAATTGTTTAGTTTTGAAGTGGGTCTACTTCTTAGGTTAATGGTCACCGTAGCTTTTCAAACATACCTAGTCATAAGAGAAGCAACAAGGGCGTGTTGGTGCTTCTAATGCCAGAATTTTGTTGTTGTTTCAGGTCTCTACAGTAACATAATTTAATTTCCTATTCAGTTTCGGCTACTGCAGAGTTAAATTGATTAAGACCTCCGGGCTGTGTGGGTGAGAAGATGAGAACAATGGCATGGGCTCTTTTGTGGTCTCTAAGGGAGGGCTAATCTAGGGGAGGCAAATTAATGAGGTTAGTCGGGTCACGAGGGTGTGTGTGGTGATGGATGATGAGCTAACCCCAAAATGGGATCTCTGAAGAAGCTGCTAGCCCTCTTAGCAACGGAGCCCCCAACCCATCCCCTCCTGGGATAACTTAACACACTTAACTTGTTGGTTTATTAATGTCACGGCCCGAGCCAAGGTGACCACTGGACTTCACAGAGCGATATTTCCCATCAGGTGCCTTGATCTGCCTCGCACTCCCACAAGACTTTCCCGAAAGCTTTAGATTTCCAATTCAAATGTGTCACACAGTAAACTTTTTGCGAGATGGATTGAAAATCCACGTTTCTTGTTTGTATTTAGTTTTGCCTGTTCGAGTGCCCAGGTTCAGCCCACGCATGCCTTCAAAAGCAGCAGTCAGTTGCCCTTCACAGTTTGAAAACGGGAAAACAGTTTCATGACAGTGCAAATAAGAACATTTCATCACGTGAACTAAGTGAACATCTGAGGTGGTGTGGCCCCTGGGGATGTATACAGAATAGCAAGAAGCACACAGCAATTTGGTTTTAAAAATATTACAATGGTGACTGCCCAGAGGCAGTTCAACAATGTACAGTGCAATCAAAAAGTGAACGTGTGAAGCGTCTGCTTTTGTTTAGGACTGTAGATCTGCTGCATTTAACGGCTGACATGTATTCAGGGACACTGCAAAGTGTAGGTCATTTACGTTTCTCGGAAAATGACTAGCTCAAACCGTAAAATACAATAATGTTTATTGCGAGTATTTTGGGGACAGTTTATCATATATAGAGTTGACATTGTGACAGGACTATTTATATTATAATTGGCTGTCATTTAATAAACATATGCAATAGCCATGTTTTCTGTAATGCCATAGTAAAAAATATATTTCTCCTATGACGGTAAAATGTAGTAGGTTGTCTCTGACTAGACCTGGATTATTCACTAGGTTAAATACCACAGGTAATAAAAAAACCTCAGACTCCCAATTGTGTGATACCAGAAACACCCACATCCTCGCCATCAAAATTTGCACAACCTAGCATTTATCCCTGCGTGTTTTTTAAACAGCTGCTTTAAATGCCCACACTAGGCTTCGGTCACTAAAAGGGCGTGTTTTTTTTTTTCTTCAAATGTCATATTGACTGACAGCAAGAGGAGAGAGGGTGGGGGGACTGGAGATCTCTCCCTCGTTCATAATCGGCTTGAGAAGATGAAAGCCATTACGTTAATGTTGCTCACACAGGGAAGAGAGGAGTGAAGGGTAATTGCACTTAGAGTTCTTATTCTTCTCCGCTGTCTTGAATAATTCACCGAAGGCTGGAAGGCCTGATAGAAAGCCCATCTTTGTGGTCCACCGGGTATTGAAAGTTTGATGTTTTTCTTTTTCCTTTTCTCTTCCATAGGTTCAGACATTTTGTTTTAAGTACAGGATCTGGGTGATGATGAATCACACTGCTTCTTCTGTGTGAGTTCTAGATATGTCCTGTAAAGTTCCGTCAATCTTCAGCCACTACACGGTTCTCAAAAAAAGTTTCTTCGCTTTCAGTGTGACCAGCCTGTTAAGGAATAAGAAAAGATTGTGCAAGGAAACTCTTCCTATCCAGCAAAGAACATGCAAACATTAGGAGTAATAAGCGCGCTCCACTTCTACAAATCCGTGTTGTGACTTTCAAAACCAGATTTTCTCCTTTTGTGGATGATGGATGATATAACGCTATAACACTTGGGTTGTACTAGAATAAGGTGTGTTCTACTCACCCTATTCTGTATATGTTTAATTTACAGAGTGAGAAAAAAATGGCGTGATTAAAGAATAAGTGAAGGAGCTGATGGACTGTGGCTTGAACATTTGTTAATCTGCCTTTATAATGTGTTATATCATATTGGAGATAATTAAAATTAATGTTGACCTGAAATACACCATCTAAGGGGCAGATGATTATGAGAAATCACCCTTCATATCATTCAATCCCAGGGTCCCCCCCAATTAAAAGCCATATACAGGTGTCATTTGTGAACCAAACACTCTGCTCCTTGGTGTTCAGCTCCTACACGGCAGTGCAGATAGCAAACATAATGTTTATTGGTTTAAACAAACAACCCGAAGTGCAGCTGACTTTATCAGGGTAAATAACTTGCAGGGGAGGCAGCTTTATATGGAATTAATTGCAAATAAGTTGCCTGCTAATGGCCTGAAAAGGCCTTAATGGAAGTGTTCCATTAAAACAACCAGTGCTGATGCCATCAGACAAATTTCCACTAAGTGTTGCCTCATGAAAATGATAACTTGCTAATCCATTATTAATAAGAATTAATGGTTTTCTCTCAGCTGCATGTGTATCGATCCTTGATACTCTACACTCCAGAGTAGCTCTCATAGGGCACTCTGGCAAGCTTGGGAATACACTAATTGTTAGCCACACAAGTGCCATTTATGTGACTCCCCCTGCTGTCTCTGCGTTATTACAAGCCTCACTCTGAGCCCCCTGACAAGGAAAAAAGGAAAATAACACGGGCGCTTAGAAAAAGTGTCGTATTGTAACACAATGTCAGATCAATGGGGAGAAAAAAATATATAGATGTATGTATGTATGTATGTATAAGCCACTCGTTCTGTCTATTAAAAGCTCACCTCTGTGCTTGTCCTAAAATATGACCCATATTCATTAGTTTATTTTTCAGACCCATTTTTTTTTTTTTTTTTTTTGCACTGTCCTTGACAAAGTCGTTTAATGTTTACTGCACTGTGAAAGATGATCATGTGCCCCCTGAGATCCGCCTGCGAAGAACAAAACACCTGTAGCAACACTGGACTGGACTAGGATCTTTCATCTCTTTAATGGCCTCAAACCCTACAGATCGTGCTGCAGACATTAAGTTATGATAGAAGCTGTTTAACACCCCCCACCCCCCACTCCCCAACATGGAGCAATCAGCAGCCTCTGGGCTCCCTCAGTGCTTTTTCAAACCAGGGATCTGTGCACGTGCTTCTAGTCCACCCTATGTGATTTGTGGAGTTAAAGTGAGAAAGAATCTGGTTCATGTGCTCAGATTATTACATGAAAACACTGTACACACGTCATGCATATGCAAACATTAAATGAATCAGTAGTAATTGCCACTACCTACTGCCTAACATAAACTTTATCACACTATTAGAACCTTCAGCATTAGGTGTTAAATGGGCTTTCAGTAATTTCACAAATAACCCTCTGATTGCTTTAATAAGGTTAATGCTGGCATATAAAATCACCTTGTTAGCCACACAAAGTAATATAAGAAAATTGAAGAGTTTCACTGTTGTGCATTGTTTGGCTTTTTTTTAAGTTAATTTATTCCATTCATTAGTTGTAACATGAAAGCCTTTTTGCTCTACTAACAAAAAGTGTTTGTTTGCTTCTCACCAGTCATGCTGCTGTTTTGCATGTGGATCACTTTTTGATCTTTGTAGTGAATTAATTTGGTAATTAGAACTAGTAATTTCAATGATTGACTTGTAATCCAGACATGTTTATCTGCTTTGATTTTAACCCAGTTTAGGTGTTTTACATGATTGTTCGCTGCCTCGATCTGGTTAGTGCGAATATTTCATATGGTAAATATAAAATATTCATGAATCAATAACCTCAACCCCTGCAATCCTGTAACCAATACTGGGCCTGACAGTTATGGCAGCAGTTTTTACACACTGCCAGTGAGACGAGAGCTTGCATTAAAGCTTTCTGTGTCAAGATAGAAGTTTTGAATGTGATGTATCAAAGCTTAGAAAGAGTGCAGCTCAAAGCTCGCAGTCACTGCCTGAGAGAAGGATTTGCATAGGTAGGCTTATGTGTTTTCCACCTCATCCTTGTCATTGTTTTCATGTGACAACCGCCTGACAGCTAGGAAAATGGGACACAGGCAGAGAAAAAGGGTCGAGCTTGGATTTTGTCTCTCTAAGAAAAGAACTGACAAACCCAACAGTTCAGTGTCCTCACCCGCCAGTGGTGGCACAGTGATTGGGAAACAGTCTCTGTCCAAAAATAAATACTTTTGCCCATTTTTGTGTTGGAACAACTATTTACCCAACATTTAAGTCAGGGGTTGCAGGCCACTGCAGCCTTTTTTGAGACAGTGTGCTTGGTGAGATCTGGATTACGATTGACAGCTCAGTATTTGCCATAGTTCACCCTTAAAGTCATAGGTTTATCAGAATTCGGGGGATGTGTAAGAGGATTAATAGGGGAAAATCACAGCAAGGGCTAGTGTACCCTTTTCCTGCACTTATCCCTGAAAATACGTACGGTTTCTAAGATCCAAATGATTGTGGCAATACATGAGCTTACATCCTTTAATTTGAAGCATGTGCCGAGAACTGTTTAATGCTTCCTGATCTTCACAAAATGAAAAGCGTTCACATCAACTTAAATGCAGCCGCTATGGACAGATGTCAACGGCAGCTTTTGGTATTCAGAATGGCGGTAATCAGGTCTTGAGGATTCCAAATCACCACCCATGCACGCAAGGAGGCCAGGCGCACACTTAGGGGCTTATCAGGTTTAAATCAGGAGCACAGCTCTCCTGCTGCTGTCTGCATGTGTGCCACAGTCACATTCTGATGCAGTAAGAAAGGATTTCTTACTGCACTTTTGCAGTTTAATGTTGTTCCTCTGAGAACCGCGATAAAAATAGCTTTCAAATGTCAGGTGGGTTTAGGTACTATGAAGAGGTCATAGGTCGCAGATGGATAGATGGATGTGTGGATTACAGTGCATTACTTAGTACACATAACTGCCTACTCATACACTACACTGCATTACAGCACACTTCACTGTTACATAAATGCTGTTGATTTGATAGTGTTTTGTTAGCTCATCATCGATGTTGTTAAAGGACCATACCAGCTTTCATTTCTTTGGTGATTATGCCATTATGTGTTAAATGTTATTTGGCAGTAATTTACTCTGAGGAGCAGATTATTAAAGAATGCATAACAGACAAGTGCCTTCTAGTTACCTTCTTATGAAGAGATGCTATAGAATACATTGACTGATGGCTTTATTATTTACTGTATCCACACAGAATCCATATGGTACGGTCTCTGCCATCTCAGAATTCTCCTCTGCTTAGTATATGGAGCTGGTTTACAGCGCAGGGTTTCATGGATTGTTCTGCTTGGACAGACATTTGTCTTTAGAAAACACATTTTCATTAATATTAGTATATATTTATTTCATCTAACACTTGTATTTGAATGCATATGAACATCTAATATCAAAGTGTTATGTATGCGCACACACCCCTACACGTTTGCAGTGTCACTGTAACTGTGCACTTCTGTATAGGTGGAAGACAGCTTCTCTGCAGAGGTGTCCTCCAGCAAGGACAGCCAGCAACATGTTTCTCTCGTTCTAGCCAGAGTGAGGCCAGAGGGTGATGATAAAACTGGTGGACCTGGAGAATGTGTTCGTCAAAGGTTTTATCCATATCAAAAACTTATGCTAAGCACAGACCTTCCCCCTCACCTTTCTCCCACTAGTCTTGTATTTGAACACATAAAAAAAATGGAAAAACGGTGGCAGCCGTTGCTGGATTTTCCCCCGTGTGTGCTCGGTGAGGCAAGGCTAGCGTCTCGTCTGTGTACGCAGCATAATGATTCACCCCATTGTGCCCGTGTCCACAGGGCAGTTTGCTCGTCATCACTGCAGTTTAGGTGTTCCCCACCTTTCTCCTTAATGACTCTGGAGATGAAACAGTATCCGACTGAACGAGTAATAAGGACATTGTGTCGTGTTATTGAAGCCAGACTTGTATTATGCTCATCCTAGGCTGAAAATAAAGCACAAAGCGTTGCAGCCATAGCACAGAGCTAAGGTGTGCTCGTCGTGTCAACTTAGATGGGCTGTCGCTAAAACACACACCTCATTGTCCTACACACAATGAGGCTGGGTGTGGAGCTCGGTAAAACACCCTAAAGCCAAACAGGAGAACAACAGTTTGAGGTGATCTCCAAGGTAGTCCACTGTGTTGTTGTAAACACATACTATCTAGGAAGTCACAAAGAGGCTGCAGAGTCAAAGCATAGCAACGGCCTTGCTTAGATTTTGGGACATGCTGAGTTATATTATTGTCACGTAAGCCAAGTATCACTGTTTAAATAATAGATTAACTCGCCAAAGTGTATAATTTACTACTTTTCTTTGTTAGATTTTGCCATCCCTTCATTGTCTGTGGATGACAAACTTTACTCAGTTTTAGTAGTGTGTCAAAGAAAAGGTGAGAAATTCAGCATGACACAATGACATGTAGGCACACAAAGCCTGTCTGTCGTTTTATTTTTGCCTTTATATGGAGAGAAAGATGCCCACCAAAGACAACATTTGCATCCCCATGTAATCAGCACAGGCACTAACATCACCTTTACCTTTCCCCCCTCTCTGACTTCTTCCCGCCCTGTTTTTTATCTCTCTCCATTTCCCTCTGCCTTCTTTCCCCTATCCTCCTCAGGCTTGCCTAGTTTTGTCAAATCCCCAGAGGACCAGACGGGCATCTCAGGCGGAGTTGCGTCGTTTGTGTGTCAGGCCACCGGGGAGCCCAAACCCAGAATCACCTGGATGAAGAAAGGCAAGAAAGTCAGCTCCCAGCGCTTTGAGGTGAGCACTCATGCGTGACTTTCAGATCTCTGAACACTCCCATGTACAAACATGTACACACGAGCACTAGGAAGCACGACAACACAACGCACGTGACGAAACAGTGCCGGCACTGGCTTCGGACTGCTGCTGTAACACTGGACACACGTGTGCACCTGTGCAGCTTTTGCACAGAGCATATGCTCACACAGGACATACAATCAATTGCACGGCTATTGAGCATCACACTATCTCTTCTCTTTTCCAAGCAAGACCAGACAGGCTACCCTTCTCTTTAATCTCCTTCCATCTTGATTTATATAGTCCCCTTCATCTCTTTCAGTCTTTTCACACCTTCACCCTTCCCCCTCAGTTCCTCAGCTCCACCATCTCTGGTCATACATCCCTTGATGTATTACTTGATGTGTTTGCCCTCCCTCTTTTGAACTCCTATGAACAGAAGAAACGCCTTAGGTGGGAACTCACACTGTTTCTGACCAGTGCCTTTTGTGTATGTGTATGTAGAGGTGGTAGCTTGGGAGGAATGTGGTGCTTGTTGTCTTTCTTCTGTGCACCAAAGTTTTTGGATGTACAGTAATGTCATGTTGTCATTTACTCTAAATGTCATAATTGTTTGTGTATTTGTTTTTGCATATACCAACCTTTAAGAATGACAGATGTGGCAAGGCATGGAAATAGGCTTTTTAAAAAATGGGTAAAGCTACAAAAGTTTTTCACGTATCTCTTGTCTGCGATCAGAGATACAAAAATCAAGTAAATCTGCAAGTAGGCTGGCATGTTATTTATATTTTAAAAAATAAAGTTATAGCCTTGGAATAAAAGAAGTGACCTTAAAAAATATTTCTGCCTTTTTGCTTTGCTTCTGCTAACCTAGGTGATTGAGTTTGATGATGGCTCGGGCTCTGTTCTGCGAATCCAGCCGCTGCGCACACACAGAGATGAGGCCATTTATGAGTGCACAGCCACCAACAGTGCTGGAGAGATCAACACCAGTGCCAAGCTCACAGTGCTTGAAGGTAAGACAACTTTTTTATTTTTTGTTTGGGGGGGGGGGCTCAGTTTCTTGTCCATTTCTCTCTCCATGTAGCTTTTAGTTGCAATCTTTCCCTGAAATCTTTCTCTCTTCCTGCTGCTGCTGATTCTTTTTGAAATTATAATTCAACTATTTCCAAGAGCAAAATGCAGCGTTTGCTATAGTAGTTCAAACAAAAAACTTTAGCAAATTCTGAGGATATGTGATATCGATGGTGACAATTGAGCAGATGTAAATTAATTTGAACACAACACAAGAAATGCAAAGAATACATTTTTGAATGGGAAAATGTACAGAGCAGATATGTTTCAAATGCATGCCCTGGAGTCTGGTTATACTTTAAGAAATGTGTTTCTTAATGCCTTAATAATTAAAAGAAAATAATAATCAATTGCCTCTTTAAAAGCCTTGTAGTGGATAATCAGTGAATCTTAAAATATGTTACTTAAATTCAATAATCCCTTAGACTTTCTAGAGTCTAGAGCATTTTTCTTGCTCCACAAGAAAAATGCTCCACATCGACAAACAATTTTTGCAGTGTTTTCTACACACAGGGAGACCCTCTATGCCTGCAGGCTTGTTTGACCTCCATGAACCTCCATCCTCTTCTTACCCATAGAGTTTATGTGCGCTGACAGAAGTTTTGCACCTCTCCCTGCCTAGCCTTCCATATCACTGAGCTGTGAGGGTGAATTCCTTCTTTAATTGATTGTAATTTTTTCATGTGGGTGCTAGTCACAGCAGGAGTTGATTTCATTAGATTCACGAAAAAAGCTCCAGAGCCAGGCCAGTGGGAGGATTAATGCTGCCCATAGACATTACAGTGGCATTAAAGCAGATCTCTTCTCATTCAAAGACAGCCTTTCCATCCCCTGTTTGAATTCCATCTCTCTTACTCCCACCCTTCCTTTTTTCTCTGTCCTCGCTGATTTGATGATATCATTGGCTGGGCTTGCATAATCTTCCCAAAGGGACTTTTTCTCCTGTGCTAAGAAAGCTTTTCTTTCCACCACTCTTTTGCACTGTTTTAAGGAATGCTTTTGCCTGCACAAACAAACAGCGCCGGGATGACGTGAAGCGCGCTGAAATGAGATGCGATTAATCACAGCATTAGTTGTGGGGCAAAATAGGGTGCAGAGTTTGGATTCCTTCCGTTGGTGGAATAGAAATACTGACAACAGTCTTACTCAACAGTGAGCAACTGTTCTCCCCAGAAGACGTGCTTGGCATGAAATTGTCTTTTGTCTGTGATCATGTGATAGGCGTTGTAGCCACCAACCTCGAAGTCTATGACTGTACCATACAGACGTTTTAGTGCTTTGATCTGCAGGGCTTTAATAGGACACATTCACTAAACTGTGTCTCAAACACAGTTTTCTCTCGACTCAAGTGAAAATTTTATATATTTTATACTTAATAAATTCTTTAAAGTCATAATAAAATAAAAGGTTGCAATTTCACGATTTTCATGATACTGCAGTATTTTTATAATACACACATAAAATTGCATTAAGTTATAATCTTTATGATAATAGTACAATGACTCATAATAATTTGAAAGCTCCGCTAATGTTTATGATGCCACCACAATGTACCACCTGAGGTGGCACTTACGTGCGGAGGTGAGCCACCCTCAGGCGTATTGCACCTGTTGTTTTGCTCTAACAAACCGAAGCGATGTAGGTTCATTAAAAACGCCGTGAACGTCAGCTCTCAGCCTACAAGTACAAGCAAGCTAAATTTATGCTGCCAGTTTACAGTAAAATGGCAGGCAGCCAAAGGAAACAAGTGTCTGGTAAAGTTGAAATGTTCGTCAAACCGTTGGCAAGGCAAAGTAAAACAGGTTTTTAAACCCAGATTTTATTTTGATGTTGCCAAGCTGTTGTTAATGTGTTGGAGGGAAGTAAACAGTTTGTCAAAACTGATAATGATAACGTTACACACTAATAGAGCAGAAACGCCTTTTCACTTTCCACCTGTCATTTTTTTAAAATATGTTTATACAGATTATACTGTTAGTACAAATAATTTGAAGTGTTTTAATCATGTTTATCAGGTAAACATGTTGCATGGTTTATGCAACCTGGTTGAAGTCAGTGTGCACTTCAGCATTTATTAACCTAAATCTAAGTGCAAATCAAGGCTAATCTTTCAATGTATAGACATTAAGTACTGGACAGAATCTGTGAGAACCAGTTTTTGTTATAACAGGAAGTCTCAGCAGTGGTAATTCAGTCACATATTCTGGTCGGGAACTGAGCCACACATCAAATTTAATCAAAATAACTACTTGAGTTTGCTTTGCCAGAACCCTGAGGACGTGCTGGACAACGTGTGCACACAGCCACACGCAAACTACACATTCATGAATATTCACTTACACAAATACACTCTGTACCAACACGCGCACACACACACACACACACACACACACACACACACACACACGTATAGAGCAATGTCATCAGCTAGGCTCTATTTTTAGACTATTGTTAGTAGCCTAGCGATATATCAAGTTCATATCAGTGGCACCACACAAGAAAACACTGGGGCAACACCAAACAGACGGAGACTAATGATCCTCCACCTTAATGGGCCAGCGATAGCCCGAAGGTCTTCGTAGTCGGTGTCATGTTAATGTGTTGCTGTTTTGGATCTCGGACCAAGTGATAAAATCTGAAGAAACCTGCTGAGCTTCTGTAAACCTAATTCAGTGTGCTCTTGAACAAAGCACAGAACCTGTTAAGATTGTAGCTGATTCAGGTAGCTCTATCGAGTCAAACGTAGAAATAAACTTCAAGTTAGGTCTCAGACAACCTTCCCTAAATTATCAGGGGTTGAAAAATGACTCCATGAGCAAAAATTTTCTGTTTTTGCATTCCACATAAAAAGCGTCACTTAAAGGACACATGGCTTTACATCCACATAAAGTTGTCATAGTACATTGTGCACCCCCATCCAGGCAAGTAGTAGGAATGGTGAAGCCATTATACTACTAAGCCGATCTGGATTTACAGCATTTAGCAGAGCAAAGAAAGGTTAAGCATTAATTATGATTATTTCATATACTGGCTCTTTATTTTGTTATGCCAATCCTGCAAAATATGGATTATGACAGACATACCGGTGCAGCTTTACACGTGCTTCTATTGTGCCAATAAAAAAAAGACTGTAGTAGAAAGGAAAGTTTCAGGAGTTCATTGCAACGTCTGGACCACTTTTGTTTTATTATTGACAATAATGTAATCATGAATATTATGTAATACTAGGCCCTAGTATTACATAATATTCATAATATTCATGAGCTTCTGTAAAGAAATGCTTGTCATATTGAACCTGTCCACCTGTCCTTGTTTTATTAATCTGAGCCGATGATGGGGTTGTGACTGTATAGCGTAGTCTGCTGCTCACCTGCGAGCAGTTGCTGAAGCGTGTTTTCACACCAGTCGAGTCAGGCTTTTGCAGTCATGAGTCTTGAGTCATTCTGTAATTTTGTCACGCTGTAACAGCCCCGCTTTTGTTCATGGTGGTTCTCACGCCCCTGCCTAAGAGGTCACACCACTGAGACTTACATACAAGCTCGAAGTCAGCTCAGCCATTCCCCATTGTGTGAGACAGAGAGTAACACACACATTCTCTCTGACACACACACACACTAGCAAACTGATAGGAAAAAGAAGAACAATCTTTATTCGTCACTGATCACATAAACATTTGCACATCCATGTTACAATGAAATTTGTCCTCTGCATTTAACCCATCCCTCTGGGGGGAGACGTGGGCTGCCACCCCGGCGCCCAGGGAGCTAGCGCTGGGTGTCTCGCTCAGGGACACACCTGGTGGGTCGGCTGGGGATTTAATTTTTTTATGGGTAGACTGGGATTTGATCCCGCACCATTGGATTACCATCCAGCTGCTAAAGTTGTCCTGCTTTATTGTCGTCACAGTGTCAGAAGTCAGCATTTAAGGACATAATCATCTTTCTCTAGCTCGAACTGATATTTTAAATACTAGTGTACAGGCAAAATCAATTTTCAAATGTTCAGTCCTGCCCTGCTGTGTGGTGTATGCGAGTCACTCAGCTGTGTGCAGGTATGACTTGTACAGGTGAGTAAGGATGTATACGGCATTGATTCCAGAAGGGGGGTATGATGGAGAAATATTGTTGCTGTCAGTCCCTCATTTCTGTTTCTGCCTTCTTCCCTATATAACTTTTATATCTGAGTATCTACCCCGTCCCTGTTTTATTTCCTAGTATCTCTCTGTATTAAATATAGTGGACATTGTGGTGATGTGACATAGTTGGGAAGTATAGCGAGATGACCAGAGGGAACAATGACTCATTACTTGGGTAACGATGCCGATGTTCTGACCTTGAGAGCCCCTCTTGAATTGAACTGCCTCAGTAAATGTCCAGGTAAATGGTGCTTGTCTTGGTGATGTATGAAATAAACTACTACGAGCCAGAAAAGACATCCAGCTCACATCAGTCCTAAAAGCAGTGTGCTGCCACTTCAGACTTTCATTTTTCTCATCTGCATTAACATGTGATGCCCATGTAAAACGTGACCCAGGACTCGAGAACTAAGTTGGTATCACAACAATAATGACGATAAAACGGATGAGGCTCGATAGTGCAGCTGGAAGGTGACTGAAGCAAAATCCCTAAAGGACGCATACTGTCAATAGGCTTTATCAGCGCCCATGGAATTCCAATGTCGACAAGTTGTTGTTTTTTTACATATTTTAAAATAAAATCTGTAAAACTAATGCATAGATTGAATATAAACATCTATTAAGAGTCCACATACCACAGACAAAAAACCTTGTACAAACTTGGAAAAAATGCTGTTTTTATTTCTCAGTATGATCTGAAAACAAGAGTAAAAGGGGGTGAACTCTTTATTCTGGATTTTTTATAATAATAAAATCTCACATACAAGCCCAGAAATGTAAAAGTCTTAATACCTGCGTCTTTGCACTCGCACAGTATGGATGTTTCCCTGCCGATAGTTTCATTTTTTTGCTAAAACAAGCATAAAAATGTCAGCCTGATAGCTGCACAGCTTCCTGTGTCTTCTTTAAATATAAGCAGAAACTCAGGTATATTCTGTGACATTTCTGCTGTGCTGGAGAACATTCTCATGTCCTCTGGGAGACTGTGGACCTGTCTCTAGAAAGGAGGAATGTTATCTAATGGTACCAGATCAAAAGCCCCATCATTACTGGAATCCTTCGCTGTCAGAGTGTGAATTAGAAAGGTTCTCCTTCAGACCAGCTGCACACCTTTTTGAAGTTCCCTGGCAACTCAAGTAATGTTGAGTAAAAAATGTAATATTTGGAAAGGTCAAGCGAGAAATGTTCAGGGATTCAAAGCTTTTACAGTTGGGGAAAAGTGCACCTTGCTTGATAAAAACACATCAAACATAAAACTTTAGAGTGAGGATGCAAAATTTAACCAATTTCCTTCCCTTATAGCAGCGTTAACAGTTCCTAAAAACAATTGTTCTTTAATAAAAATATCACCTGTGTTTGCTGTAAGTATCAGTAAATGGGCAATTGTAACAGTTTAAGTAAGAAACATATTTAAAAAATACATTTTAAATGAAGTCCTGGCTGTCACAACCTGACAAATGTCCAGACATAATTTAACGTACCAGCCACAACAAACAGCACTGCACGACTTTTAAGCTTCATTAGAACAAACTCTCTTGAATAACCTTTTAAGAAAAATAGAAATACCCAATGAATACCCAACTTCTTCACAACAGACTGGTTTTATACTGACTAAGATTAATACACCTTAATACACACATCCTGTCTCATCAACATGACGGGACAAGCCTGTGTGTTGTTCACTGTAGCTAATGTTAATCCAGCTGCTGAAAACACCCGGCCAGCTGAGAAAAGTGTCCCAGGGATGCCACTGTTAAAATGTCTACACCCAGAGCACGGGATGGTGCTTCTTTGTTGATTTGTTAATTATGGGGCAGCTTCTCCTGAACATTGGCACCAGGGATTTAGCGCCACCGTTCACTGCCAAAGCGAAACCGCGCAGTTGCAATAAAACCAGGTCCTGCCGCAGGGTTTATCCACGTAACTCTCACTGTGAGCACAGAATGACACGCTGAGGTGCACTGGTCAACAGACACGTGGTAAAAAACGCTGCCTATTGGTTCGACCAGCTGCTACGTAAAAATACATATATTACATGGCAGTTACTCAGAGTTGCATCGCACATCCTCGCCCTCTGCTTTATCAGTTAATAGATTCTACCTGGGTAAATTATTGACATAATTTAATCAACAACCACTTTGGAGTGATAAACCTTCTTGTAATATTAAAAAACATTCTTCACTACATTATATACCCTTCCAGATTTACGATACAAAAGAATGAAGATACAATAGCGTTGAAACTTCATCAGTTTATACTCTTTTGACATATTTTTAAAAAAAGAATTCAATGTGGTGTCCTAGCTTTAGCGTGTTGACTGTATTTAGTGGTCCTGTGTTTGGTGGCAGTAAACAAATTAGTCAGTCTCGCCGGTTAGAAAAGGCCTTTATTTGCTTGGCATGCATTATAGTCCCCGGTGCAGAGGCAGAAAATGACTGCAACACAATGCCAGTAATAAATATCTCAGGAGCCAGGCAAGTGCAGACAACAAACCTGACTGGATAAACAGCATAGAAATCTCATTGCGCCTCTTCCCGGGCAAGATAAATACATACAGAAGCTATATCGGAATGATTTAATACCGAGCCCCGCTCCTCATACAACTTAATCCTCTCCTTTGCACTATTCAAATGATCCACAATGAACAAAATAAGGTATGTTGTGTAACGGCCATTCGACCACATCACTTTTTAACTCCCCCTGATTCTCTTCTTGAACGCTTGTGGGTTTCTGCTGCCGTCTTAATAGTTTTTTTATTATGTTACTGAAGAAGGTGAGTGGTCACTTCGTGTTTACCATTACGTACAGTTTAAGGATGAAAATAAGGCAGAGTGTGAGGGTTTGATTCTGCAAGAGCAGGTTCCGTTTCAGGCAGGGCTGTTATTTTTCAGAACATGTAAAAGCACAATCCTTCGCACGCACACTAAATCATTCAGGGACACGCTTCCTCTCGCACACTCAGGTGCACACACACCGATCTACAGGTGTACCCCCCTACTGTATTTCTGAGCTCCATTGTGATGCCCTGTGTCACAGATTTAATTTCTCCCACCATCTGCTGGCTGGAGGCCCAGCATCGTAGATCATATCTAGGCTGACAGATACAAACTGCATCTGTCTTTGTGTGCCTCTCCCAAGGATTCACACAATATGTTAGGGTGGAATCACTCTGCTGGCCACCCAATCTGCATCCTCACATTCTTACTTCCAAGGACTTGGGCATTGTAGGGAAGACAGATAGCTTCTGAATCTGTAAAAAAGGTTTTTTCTTCTTCCTTTTTTAACAGAATGCACAGGAAATTAATAAGAAACACAAAGAGAAACCTGTTTTTCTAAAATATTGCCATGTAAATACCTGTTTTCCTTCTATTTAATCTAAGTAAACCTTGACTACTGGACATTCACTACTTTTTTGCAATTTCATTAATCAGACATTTATTTTACACACAAGAAAGCAAGTAAACAAACTAAAATTCCAATCATTAATCAAACGGACTGATTAATTGATCTGTACCATTAAAATTAGTTCGATAGCTGAAAAAACCTTTTCATATTAGTTGTAAGACATCTAGATGGAGTGAGAGGTCAATGACTCAGAAATAGTGAAATAATAAGTTGTTGGTAGAGATTTATAACAAAATGTGTTCTCATTTTTTTATTTTTTTCTTAACACTGGTTCTAAATGTGAATGTCTTTACAAGAGGCCTGATTGTTACAGCCCTGGTTCCTTCCCACTATTTTCTAAATTGTAGAAAGCATGTAATTTAGTATTAAAACCTCATCACACATCTGCAGACTGTTCTAATGACTCAAGAACACATTTGCATATCTCTAATTTATCCCTTCAACCTCTGTTGCAAAAAAAGAATTTTACAAAATTCAATAACCTGAAAGGTGTCAAGGAAAGGCTAATGCTGGGACGTATTTATCCTATATTAAGGAGCCTAGTGAGTTTCAGAGGGCCTTAATGTGTCAGAGCTTTCCACTTTCTTCTAAAGAACACATTTACTCATGCTCCAAATACTCAAAGCTGAAGAAAGAAAATGGCAAAATGAAAACAGATGAAAAGCTTCCCGGTAGTATAACCTGATTCATTGAGGATGCTGATGTGAACCTCTGTCTTTTGGGAAAAAACATCGGAGCCGTTCCTCTGGCTACATTTAAACTGGTCAAACCTAATTAAATTTATCTTTGTTGTCCCTTGTGTACACTTCCTACCTTGTAACATCCCGGCAATAAATACAGCCTTTGTTGTCGGATCACAGTGGGAAAATAACAGGAACTTGTCACAGTATGTCAGATGTATTTAACGTGTCCAATACAGCATCACTAATAGCGACCATAAAACTGTTCACATATCTAAGCAATCATTTCTTACATAAAACATTCCATTCCATTCCCTGCAGTTGCAGTATTTGTTGCAGGGTTATTGTACTGCATTGCATATTATTGCACAGGGGTACCTGTAAAAGTGTCCACACTCCATACAACATAGACTGTATAGGGGAAAAAAAACAAAACACTCTTGCTTCTGGCTGCTGTCATATATTTCTGAGAGCATAGCAGAGCTGTAGCCTGTCACTGTTTTAAACCTGAAGATATGGTCGCTGTTGATTGTCAGGACATATTGAACTCCTCATCTGGATGTTGTCTCTGGGTTTTTGGCGATATCGGAGATGTGACAAGACATGCACATCCATTAATATCTGTGTATTGTCAGGAAGAGACAGGGATATTCAGGAATTGACATATGCTGTTACATATCTGCCACAACCAGCTGCAACAAGCTATCATTATTCAGTTACCGACTGAAGACTTGTCATGTGGGCATTCAGTGACACGCTGCTTTCACTATTAGAGTGCTAAGTGAGGTACCAGGTCATCTTTTTCGAGTAGAGCCTGAGATTAATTTATTTTGTTAGTCCCTACACGTGTGCATCCTCGCCCCTGATTATCTGAACACTTATTAAAAAGTGAAGATTGTCATGTTTTACGTAAAACCAGACAGTCGGGCATCTTAAAGCGCGGACCCAGTAATACTTTTAAAGAAACACAGGTGATCTTACTGCTCATGAACATAAAGTGTGACGGAAACTGTCACTCTTGCGTCTGCATCTGCTGATCCAATTGATATTTGAAAGGTTAAATGGAAGTGAACATGTGGACTCTGTTCACTGCTATAATTTTACATCAGATCAATTTGTTAATTGTTTCATGCTGTTGTTCTTATTTTATAAACAATTTGTGTCATTCTGCAATCTTCTAATCCGATAATTGTTAAATAAGAGCTATATTGATTAGATTTTATATTTATGTTTAAACATTTGGTGTTTGGTCTTTAGAACTTATTTATAATTGCACACTGTACTGGTGGGTCAGTAGAGATTATTTCAGATTTTTACAACTTTGAAAGTTTTTTCTGTTTGTGTATGAAAACAATGATTTGACTTCCACAAGCACAACAAAGAATGTGACGTACCTATCACTAGACTTGTACTGCATTTGCACATGTTGCAGAAGTTTCATTAAAAACAAGACAGTCTGAGACAATAAAAAAAAGCTTCACCTTTCTTTTAAATTGTCAATAATGAAGCCCTGGGGCTGTGCCCCTGCAGGTAAATAGCGAGGCCTATGTATAGCTCTGCGGGCCAATGAGTCAATGACTCCCCAGGCCCTGGCTGGCTATGGATGGATGGAGCCACTGCGTGTCAGGGGGCCTTTAATACCTACACTCAATGAGCTGGCTAATGGGCGTCCTTTCACCCTGACCCCTTTTCGTCACACGTTTACACTCCAAGCCCTCTTGGCTTACCCACTGGGCCGTAGAAGTCATGGGAGAACAACTTGACTCGCTTACAGCCTTACAGCTTGGCCTTAAGCTTGACATTTTTCAGGATCATTTTCTCTAAACTACTAAACAACGTTTTTCAAGGGAGAAGTTGATCAGTCTACTTGGAGCTGTCACAGGTGATGTGTGTTTTACATGCATTACATATGCACCAATATTGGTAACCTGTTCTGCTCAGATGCACATCTACCAACCACAGTATGCACAGTGTTATGTTCACACCAAGTAGTTACGAGCACTCACTTGTACTTTTATTATTTGGGAGGTAAAAACAATCAGTTTTAAACTTTATGATGCCAAATAGTAATCTACAGAACATGTTCTGAAAACTTTGTTTTAGATAAACAATCTAATGTGCTTACAGTAAAAACACTATAAGCAGGGCAACATGTTATCCCCACTGAAATGACTGACCTGCTGTGGACTCACGTTCATGGAATAATTGTATTTGGCCTCTTTCAAGAGGACCAGTTAATAGGTCGTGTCACATTGTGATATTCTCCAGCACCCATCAACACCCCTGCACTTTTGCTAACCTGTCAACATTTACTCACAGACTCTGTGTATTATTCATTATCTCTGACTGAGAGAATAAGTAAAGACTGTCACAGGAGGCCAGACAGTGAGGATTTAATTAACAGAACCTGCCACATTCCACTACATCCTCTGCCTTTCTCAGAACTCATAAAAGCCATCCCTATCTGCCGTAATTACACTAAACATGTCACAATAAAGCTCTGCTGATGATTAATTTGAGTTGTGGAGAGGATCAATTAATTCATTTATTTGGAAACCACCACTCTGCTTCCTTTTGTAAACCCATTTCATTAACTGTTACGGCTCCTGACTTTTGATCCTGTTCTTCGTATTTCCGAGACACCTGGAGGAATTGCCTGTCTTATTAGCCACATCGCATTACCGCAGAAATTTACCATGAGCCCTGCAGTTTTTCCATCTTAGAGGCAGTTACATTAAAATGAGTAGTAAACCACAAACCGTGTACTTCATAATACCATAATCTCAAGGGTCTTCAATCAAACTCCTGTTAGTAGGACCTTTAAGGCAAGAAGTAGAGCTGTAATCTCAAAATGAAAGCCTACAGCTGCACCACTCATACAGCGTAGTTAATGGAGGATGTGATTCGGTGCAGCAGCGCTTGTCCCGCAAGGTGACTCGGTCAGCATAACCATGTGAATTTAGAAGACCACCCTTCAGTTACGGTAATGGGTCAGAGGCCACGGTTATGTACTAACCGGTGCGCCATGGCATAAATAACAGGCGCAAGGCATCTGGCAGGGCCATAGATCATGCTGTCGACAGTGGAAGTATGATATCAGATGGAAGAAAGAGGGAGAAGTGGAGATAAAGAGGAAAATGGAGAGAGGGAGATGATAAAGAGAGAGGGAGCGAAGGAAGGAAAGCAAGAATTTGGGAGAATTAGATGAGTGTTATTGATTATCTGCCTCTAAGCGAGGAAGTAAGGCCAAATGTTCTGCTCAGCCAGACAAAAAAGTGTATTATTTCAAAGGTCGTGGCATGCATTACAGTCTTTCTACTCGAAGTACACTTGGATAAACAGCAGAATAACAGCACATCCATTCAGCCACCAGCATTTAGGGCTGGATATTACAGCCATGTCAGCAGTACTTTTGTTTGACTGTGTTTTGTGATGGTCTGTTACACACAGGTGTGTCTGTGCGTGCCGTTCTTATGTCCTGAAGTTTTTTTGGATGCACCCCTATCTGCATAGCAACGTCAGCAACACCTGGTCTAAGGGATTGGGTGTCAGAGACAACAGGTTTGACAAGCAGGGCGGACGTGTCTCAGTGCACATTTCCTGGTACATTTGCATTCGTGTCCCTGCTGCCAGATCATAAATACAGTAAATAGACTCGGGCCTAATAAAAAGTCGCAGTGTAATCACCATCACTATTTGCATTGATTTTGGTCGACATGTAAAAAGATTTAGTTAGAAACTTCCTGTTGTCTTTGTTTTTCCCTCATCCTTTTTATGTACAATTTGGGGATTTTCATGTCATTACAACAGTATTACGTCAATGATGTTCTTGCCAGGTCTTTGATGTTTGGGTGTCATCCCTACTGAGGACACCTCTGCAGTGGGAGTTTTACCAGCTAGTATTTCGACCAGCTAGAGTTCTAGCAGCTAGTATTTCTCTGAAGAGCGAGTGGATCTTGCCTCCATATCCTTCATGGCGGATGTGAAAAAATCCCTTGTCTTTCAATGTTTTGCAAGTCAAAAACGCTGAGGCAGTTACATGATTACCAGTCAGATGTGTCAGCCTGTCTGCGGGCACATTAATCACCATCGGAATATCTCAGAACAAAAAATAAAACTACGAGTCTGTCTACCTATGGAATATACAAATTCAATATTGAGTAAAACAATAAGAAACTGCTGCAATCATACGTTGTTAAGGTAAATAGGTTCTGTTACTGGCAGATTACTGTCCATTTAACCCCACTGTTAACTCTGTGTTCCTCATAAATTCTTTGCAGTCTCAAGATTATGTCCAAGTGAACGTGCTGACGTGTCTTCACACTATCAGCAATCCAACTATTCATAGAACTCCTTGAGTTGAACTCGTGTTAGCTTTGGCTTTCAGTTTTCACCCCCTGCTGCCGCTGACACCTCTCACACACTCCTGCGTCTCAGGCAGATGCAAATGTCTGTCTCGACGATGTGCTTGGCTCGAAACAGCCGCGGGCCACGGGCTTTGTTTCTGCAGACGACTTGGCTGCTTTTCAGTGCCAGATTGACTCAAGACCAGTTGAGATGTAGACATCCCTTATGTTTTGTTCCCCTCACAGGTTGCGCTGAAAGGTGAATCATTAAAACGGTTTAGCAGTTAAACATAAGAGTCACTGGAACTGTTTGCTTCTAAGTTCTAATAGCTAACAAATTTAACAAATCGGATTCCTCTCCCAGGCATTTAGCTCATTTAAGGGCTTGTATGGCAAATCCTCACACTAAAACAAACGAGACACATAATAGGTTACACATTCTCTAGAAGTGGATCAACTTTTCCAAACTATAAATACCGTGCACCGGTGTCTGTTTAAAAGGGTCCATTTTAAAGCAGTAATAGTTCATGAGCTGAGTGGCTGTGTTACTGCCGCCGCAGATGAAGATGAGGCAGGCATTTTTTATGCACAACTTGTCTTTTGGCACTCTGTCAGAGCACCCCTGTTATAAAGGAACTGGGGTGTCTGAAGTGTTTTCCCCCACTGAGATGAGTGTGTTTGGGTTGAGGGAAAAACTCTGGCTGACATTAGTGTGGGATTGAGCTCCAGCAGCCTACCAGTGGGACAAGAGGACAGGGACAGGTCTCTTTCAGCAGGACTCTGATTAGACCCATCGCCCTAGCTGCCACGCTCCACTCACACTGGTAATTGGAGCTGGCAGGAGGTTGGCATGCACTCCTCCCCTGCCCCCTCCTCTTCTCCTCCTTCCCCCTCCTCTTTTTTTTTTTTTTTTTTTACATTTTTTCTCTCTTTTCTTTTATCGATATCTTAACTCACCTGCCCGTGGCGGTTACCACAGAGGCGCACCTCTGTTACACAATACTTTATTATTAATGTATCACGTTTCCCTAATTCAACTAATTGCTACATTACTAGTGTCTATACCCTTTTTACAGATGCCGTTGCCAGTGTTTTCCCATGGCTTTTGTACATAGTCAAGGCCCCCACTGCTATTCTAATTGAGCAGTACAATCCGAAACCCGCATTAAGCTTTTCCCCTATGTCCTCTCCTTTTTACTCCTACTGCCACAAGCGCTGTAAACAAGTTACGTCAAGCATTGCATATTGCAGTATGATTCTGTGCATGATAAATGGCTGTTGCGAGAACAATAGTTCCATTTATTTTTCAACTCACTGAGGAACTATGCATACCTAGCTTTACCTCTGACGCTTTTCAGGCATGGCTTCTGGCCTTACTTATTTTGAAATCCAGGGTGTTTCTTCTAGTTTTGTGTTGTTACAACTACATCACACAAAAATTCCATTTGGTTTAAAACAGGTCGGACCAGCGTCAAACGTGTCTGACCTTAAGCTCGATCAGTAAGTTGAGTTAAGAAGTGGAACACGTACATTTTAACTGTCATGCATTGGTACTTTTGTGTCTTTGTATT
This sequence comes from Channa striata, assembly GCA_033026295.1. Classification (NCBI taxonomy): domain Eukaryota; kingdom Metazoa; phylum Chordata; class Actinopteri; order Anabantiformes; family Channidae; genus Channa; species Channa striata. The sequence continues at coordinate 14,604,829 of CM065185.1, read as the reverse complement.
TTGTGTTTTCTTGCTTGAGCTACTTCAGTTTATCTTGGTAATGGAGCACCTATGTGACGTTATCGCAGGTTTTTTTGCCTTTCTTGTATTTTCCTGCCTGGACTAGACGGAGGAGAGGAGCCTTTTTTTTTTTTCCAGATGAATAACACTCCAGCACAAGAGGGCCTTTTTATTAAAAATGCCCTCTATCTTGACAAACATCAACCTGCATTGCCTGCACTATTTCATTGTAGTCTCTCCAAATTTCCCCAACCCTTCTCTTTTCCCTTTAAATTTAAGAGAACTGAACAAAGGCATGTCTTTGTCTTCTCGTGATGACAAGAGCTGGCAGACAGGGCTGGCTGCAGTAGTTGCAGTTGTAGGAATAGACCCAGCACAAATTTCATCCAGGGCCAAGATGTTTGATAAGTGCATAAAAAGAACTTTTTATAATTCTTTTGTTAAAAAAGCTAGAGTCATAAGCAGCTTTAGAAAGCTGGGTTAGATGTGAGCTGTATGGCTTTGTAACTCCAATGTGAAAGGTGTCATAAATCAATCATTAACATATGGTCTGAAATAAAGTCAAGTTTTTTCCTTTATCGCAAGGGGCAAAACTTAAGAATTAAAATGTTAAGTCCATTTCAAAAGTGTTTACATTATAGACTCTTATTATCGCTGCGCTCAATGTCATGTTTTGAAGAGAAGCTGAGCAATACTCTACCTCCTACATACTTATAAAATATACAGTACATTCAAGCATCCATCCATTCAACACTTTCCACTAATCAGAAATGCTGTAAAATAACGTTTCACCTAGAACTGGTTGTAGAACTGAGACCAAAACCAGAAGGTCTCTGAATGATTAAGTTTTGAACCAAACTGTGGATTGAGATATTTGTAGCTTTGCAAACATTAAGCAGTAGTGCAGGATACATGCAGCAGCTGTTTACCTTTTAAATTATCCTGTTTGTGTTAACTCATGCGACTCCTTTGGGGTCTTGTAACCCCGTTTTACCAGTGGTTTGCATATTTCACAGCCCAAGAACATTTTCTCATAAACAAGAGGGTTTGATGGGAAATATGTTATACTGACATTTTAGTTTAGTGAAATCATAGTTTCACATAATGGTACTGCACAACTTGCCCTCTCTCTTTATCAAGGTAAAACACTGCGCTTGATTCCGTGGCTAGCTGTTGGGAACAGACCTTAAAGCATCACTATATATGTTTTGTCATCTTAAAAAATCGCTGCAGAATATGGATAGACCTCCCAGTCGGTGTACAATCCCTTGGGTAAGTGCTTAGGTTTGATTGACAGGACAGCCATGCCTTAAAGAATCGATTGGTTTTCACCACAGAGTTACTATATACAGGGCAAGCTATGTTCAAAAAGATGGAGGGATTTTTTTGGGGGAGGGGGCAAATAGTTTGGTCCATAGACACACAGTAAGCAGTATCTGATGTATGAAATGATGGTATGCAAAAAAATCAATGAAAGTTAAGTTAAGCCCTTAACTTTTTTGAGGGCTTAACTTTTGGTAATGTCAAGATTATAGAATGGTATTTTAGCTCTACATCACGACCCCAAACACTGTCTGAAGTCAGCAAACACCATCTAAGCCCACAACTTAGGTTAGAGTGAGCAAACCGCAGAGGAACACAGGGCACTACTGTTACCATTATTCATGCAATGACAAACGAGGCAGCATTATTTCACTGTGCAGCAGTTGTCTGTTTTGGAGAGGTTTTCTGATTTCGGTGTGGATGTCTGAAAATGAATCCTTTATGTTGAGAGAGGAAGTAAACCTTGCTGCAAAGATAACAGACTACGCAGAGGTCTGTCAACCACATCTGAATGTGAGATGATCCAGGCTATATGCCAAACACAAGGGTGAAAAGAGGAACAACGGATCAGGGAGAAGAACAAAGAACACATGCCATAGTGTAAGTTTGCCTGTGGATCTTTCACTCCGACAAGCTGTTTTGGGTTAGACTAAAGTTTTAGAATCGTCAAGGCAGCCGGAATTAAATCACAGGCCCACGGTACAGATATCTTCTTAAGAAAGTAAGTTATCTGTGGAAGTTTGCAGGCATGCTAGCCAGTCCAGTGGGATAGTGGGAGATTAAACATCTCACTTCAGGACAACTGTGTTTTTTATGGCTCTCCTCGCCTGTCTTGACGCAGATCATTTTGAGTACATTTAAATTATTAAATTAACTTTACTTCATTCTGTTTTACTTTTGCGACCCTGAAATTTTGTTCTAGACTTTTTCCTCAACCTTCCCAAATCTCCTGTAGTCAAACTGTCCTTTGCCTTCTTGTTACCCTGTAATTAGGCGTTTTTTTCATACCGATCCAGAGGCAGCATTCGCAATCATTATCATATATTTGATTGTAACACTTTGACCCCAAGGACATATCTACATATGAGAGAAAGATAAAAGAGATTACAGGTTTGAGAACAAGCTGATAATGAGACCTGTCAAGGGCCATCATGTTTCCTCTTTATTAATGCTGTCCAGAGGTTAAATTAGGATTTATTATAAGGGTGAGGTCGAGCTTTGATTTGGTTTTTGCAGCACGGCTCAGTGACAGTGTTGGTTACAAATGCAACTTTATATTTCATTTAAAAGATCAAATGTGAATTGCAAAACCAATCATTACAAGAAACATAACTAATTCAGGTAATTAATTTTAAAGATGATTTTTGATAACATTCTTAAAAGGCAACGCACTGCGATATTCCATTGTGTAATTGGAGTAATCTACAGTGTTACAAGTTAAACAATAGCTGAACCGTTCCAGTTTGCTCACCTTTGTAAGGTTGAATACCGTTGATTGATGCCACAGAGTGACACAACGTGTCATTACAGAGCGAGACAACACAGAAGTGGGTGTTCAGTGGTGACTGACAGTTTCAAACTATAAAAATTACAGCTAAGTAGCTCTTTTTTCTCATGACAAGGCTCTAAGTTTTGCACAGTAGAAATGCAAATATTATGATTTGAAGTGGTAGGTACACTATTCTGGCATGTATGCTTTAATGTTTTTCTTTTTTGATAACATTTGGAATCCTAAATGTGAGCCTGACATAGTATAGCATCATATACTGTTTATTATTTTATGATACCAGTAAATATTTGTGAGAAAAACAACATTTCACCTTAGCATGCCAATGTCTGTTTTAAGAATTATACTGTATGTGTTGTCATGGATAAGCCGTTACCTTCATTATGATGAGTTGGATTATTCAAATATGTTTGTTTAGCTTGCTAAGCCTAAGGCGGGCTTTATGCATGGGTGCCCAGAGGCAGATTGCAACTATCCTTCCTCTGTCTAAACCTGAGACTCTCCATGCCGTGTAATAAGCCCGCCATGATAATCAATCAGAGACATGATTTTTTTTTTCTTTCAACCAAATTTGAAATCCAAATCAGCATCATTGCTATCATTCCCCAGAAGTATCTTATACCCTAATGCACTAATTTGAGTGTGTGCGCACACGCGTCCGTGCGCTTGTGTTTATGTGCGCGTTGTGATTACGGTTTGGCCTGTAGCACCTGAAATGTATTTGCTCTCTTTCATCCTCTTCTCTGTCCTTGCCAGCTCAACAGCTTTGATGCACTCAACGCCTCTCACTGCAATCGAGAGCCTATTCTGTCAGATTCTTTTTGTAAATACATTTTTCCTCTTCTTGTTTGTTTTTCCCCTTGCTCTATATCTGTAGCTGTACTAAAAATCTGCCTCTGCAAATTTCCAGAAAACCAGATCCCCCATGGCTTCCCCACTATTGATATGGGTCCCCAACTGAAGGTGGTCGAAAAGACGAGGACTGCCACCATGCTGTGCGCTGCCAGCGGAAACCCGGACCCAGAGATCTCCTGGTTCAAGGACATGCTTCCTGTGGACATCAGCAGCAGCAACGGACGCATCAAACAGCTTCGCTCAGGTACAATTTGATTAAATGCGGTTTCATTTGTAAAGATGTTACTCCACATGACATGTAGAACATAAAATGCCAGCAGACAGAGTCGTGTTAGACATGAGGATGATGTTAAAACACAAAAGCGTATTGTTGTGATGTATGACTTCATGTAATCTGTTTCATCACAGCGGACATCAAAGGTTTATTCTGCTTGTCATCGTCACTTTGATGACTTAGCTGAGTTCGTACAGGATTTTGTTTGTCACAATGGCTACAGCCACTTGTAAAGTAACACAGAAACTGGAATGAGGCTGTTCATGTTGCTGCAATTTCTGACAGTGATACAGAAGCTGGCAACCCACTGATGTATAGAGAGGCACATTTTCACTGTATGGAACAATCCTTAATCGCTTATAAAGATGCAGCTGGGCCACAAAGACGCCAGACAATGACTGCCACATTAGCTAGGATTCCACCTTGAAAAAAACCGCCCAGTCTATGATGTCTTTGTTCGCAGCAGTCTGCTTGATAAATAAACAGTGGTAGCCTGACCTGGATCAAATGAAAAAGGTGCACAGTGGGAAGATTAATGGCTTTTGACCAGGTCCATTCTTGTCACTCCTTACTAAATTTACCTCACTTAGAGAGTGTCAGGCCAAGCTACAGGTCTGACACCCCAAAGATTAAAGATGAGAGCTACCTCAGAAAAAAGCCTGCCGCTAAAGCTGCCCAGTGCAAGCAGAGTAAGAATCAGTGAAGTGCGTTTCTTGTACTGTCCACGGTCTCGCTGTATTAAACTGAATCTACTACATCCCAAATTAGGTACAGACTTCTAACTAATTAGATACTAACAGAACTATTGAATTGTTTGATAATGTTTTTATAGCAAGGATAAATTTGGGCATAAAACTGTGATTTTACTTATAGCAACAAACTTTTAATTGGTTTTCTTTCTCACATAGTGAGAGTGCTTGAAAATATGCTGATATGTAATGCCCTCAGACTAACAGTTCTTTTTATCCACCACCCTTTTCTTGACATCGGCTGCCGTATCGGGACATTAGTGCATATGACCTGAAATGAGGCCAATTTTTTGATGGCACAAAAAGGCACATTCATTTGGTGCCCAAGTCTAACAGAAAAGGCAGACCCAGTTTCCCTTATTGCATTTGCGTTATCTCTTCACTTCATCCTAATCATTCACTCTGTAACTTCTATTCAATTTAATACCTCTGACTTGAGTACTTTCTGCTGTGCATCATGCTATTTACTGTGTATGAATTTCATTCATTTCTCTTGCCCATTTTACTAACTGCTGTGTGCACAAATCTAGTCTATGCAAAGAGTGGAGGTCATCTTAAATTATTAAGCTTCATTAAAAGAAATGCTGTAACATGGGGAAAGATGTGGTTGCTTCCGGTGTCTGCAAACACAAAAGTAGCAGCCTTTACACTTCAAAATGTTTCCCTGGAGAAGGATTCGTTCTCAAAGGCTGTTCAATTTGGTTATTTCCTGACATCAGTGACAACGCAAAATTAATACTTGCATCAGAGCATTGATACTGTACACATTTGTAGCTTTGTTACATTTGATTTAAGTGGCATCTACTCTGTATTAGTATTATTTTTCTCTTTATCTGTGATCTGTCACAACCCATGCTTTTCTCTCCCACTGTTGTAAGTGGATTACTAACTAATCTCTCAACCTTGTTTGCATCGAAATTATTCCCACCTAGGTGGGACACCAATTAGAGGTAAGAATGATAAATAAAGTGTGCTGGAAAACATCACGTCCACAACCATTCCCTCACATCCACATCAGACAGCCGCATTCCCCCAATGCCACATCACCAGGTTCATCTATGGTGTCAGCACCACCCCACCCTCTTCCACATCCTCCTTTGTCTCCCAAAATGTTCTGTCTGCTGTCTGCTCCTTAACAAACAAATGATCACCAACCCTGATGTCAGGAGAATGAAAATCCAAAAATCTAGTCCAGGGTATTATCTTGTAAATTAGATTTGCACGGCTCCTTTTGTACTCTTTGAAATGAACCACATTATAAGCTAACACACACACACGCACACACACACACACACACACACACACACACAAACAAACATCTTTCAGCCTGGTTCTCTTTTCTGACTGCTGAAAAACAGTAAGGGATTTTTATTTTAAAAGGACACCATTGCCACCAGAGGATCTACCTGCCTCCTCTCTGAATGCACTACAACATGTCTCATTGTCTGTGCATCCGGGATTCCTAATACAGCTAATGTTCAGTTAAATGCCTTAGAAGTTAAGATAGCCCTGTTACATCCTCTGTGCCACGTCAATAAATAGTGAAAGTACCTTGTAGGAGATGAATCGCTGTTTGAATAGTTGGAAGTAACTAAAAGAGTTTAGTATTGCAGTGCTGACTACTGTCAAAACACTAACCTTCTACATTTCTGTTGTACTCTGCCTTGTTTTTTTCCCGTGAGAGAGCAGGCAGATTGACAGATTGGTGACACCAACATTAGTATTCAGGTGCATGTCAGTGCTGAATCAGACAGCGATGAGCTCAGCAAGCAGAGCAAACACCTTGGAGGGATGTGTTGTCATGAGATCTGAGGTGGTATTATCACATGTCACTGCCCCGCCCTGTTTCCCTTCTCTTTTTTTTGGTCTCGTCTCGATTCGCCTTCCCTATGGTTGGTGGTGGACCTGTTTGTTGCATTCATCCCATACTGCATGATGTGAAAAAAGTGTATTCTGACATCATCTTATGCTGAGTATTTTTGTCATTTTCTAACTGCATGGTGGCTGGCTGCCTTTCGTGCTAGTACCATGCTGTTTTGGAGACATGATAACTGTTATCACTCACTTGTGACATGAATTTATACTGCTGAGAGAAGTAGTTGTTTTTTTTAACATGTGTTTCTTTCAAAACATGGGTTGCAGGTAGGTTTTCTGTTGTTGGTCTCTTTTCAATTTGTCAGATTACAGCTTGCCTTGTCTGTTAGCCATTTGCAATTCAATAGCAATGATTACATGATGGTTATGGACATGGAGTGTCAAAATGACCACCCCAAGACTGGGTCCCCTGAGCTTTCATGCTTTGTTAGAGACGGCGTGTTAGCCTTCTGGCTGATGACTACAGCTACTTGGGATTATGAATACTAATCTAAGCCATATGGCAGGGGAGCATCTCCCTCGAGGGCTTCAGTGAGATGCGGTCAAATATTTGATTGTTAGATTCAGCCTGTTGAGTCATTATTTATAGATACACGTACCCTCTTAATTACAGCCACTTTGTAACTATATGTCAACACTGAAAATATCTGAAAACATTATTCTTAGCTCAAAACTCACTATGCTTTCTATTTAATAATCGTTTTTGGCAAACGTGTTTCACACTGATTGCACAGGTGTTTAACTTAGGCAATAGCACTTTTATTGTGTCTAAGATATAACATCACTTCTTATACTTTTGTATAGTTGCAGTAATTTTAGGATGACTTTGCTGCATCCTAATATGAGCTGAGAAAGATAACCCCCCATGACACAAACACTTAACTTTGTCATTTTGTTTCCGCCTAATTGCAATCCTCATCTCATGTTCCCCGATCGTGACGGCTGTGACGCCATTCAGATGATAAATTGACCCTCAGTCATGGTCTTTTTTTTTCCTTACACACAACTAGCAAATCTTCTTTTAGCACTTTCCTTAAACTTGTCCATTCAGCTAAATGCTTATGTTGCAGTAGGCATTTTTTCACAACACGGCATCCATGTCTGAGGCACCTAATTATGCATGAACTGGGTTAAACCAGTTGACTACAGGCTCTTCAGCGAGTCACTGTACAGATATCCGCTGTGGTTATATGCCAAGTTACATCTCATGTTCCACAACTGTCAAGACAGCTAAATTTGTTAATCCCCTACACAGGAGCTCTGCAAATCGAGAACAGCGAGGAGTCCGACCAGGGGAAGTACGAATGTGTCGCCATGAACAGCGCTGGAACCCGTTACTCTGCCCCTGCCAATCTCTATGTGAGAGGTAAAGTCAATTCTTATGTTTATTTGACATTTCTGATGGCATTGCTGCAGAACACAAACAACTGTGCAACTTTTTGTCTTATCATGCATCTCTTTATCTCTTCTCCCTTCAAAGACCATCTACTCTCAGTGGTTCTGTCACACAGGTGACGAGTGATTTTGGATAGTTAGTCCTCTACTGAGTGTGTAGGAGTGTGCGGACGGTTCAACTGACGTTTTCTTCAAGGTTAGCTTTATAATAACTGCCAGATTGGAACAAACTACACAGTTGTGTGATTCCCAGAACAGCTCTGCCCACTTCTAACCTGAGCAGAGTCCTAATGAGCCAGAATAAGTGAATACACCTTTAATTGTTGTGTAATTTCCACATGTGATGACCACTCTGACACCGCTGCGTCTCTCGCTTTTCCTCTCCTTCAATCAATTTTTCCACCATTATCCATTGCCATGCCATTCCTCCCATACCAATGAGCTGAACTAACCTCAACCTCCTGTTTGGCTGTGAATTCGACCAGGTGCGGCCTCTGTGAAAACAGCTGCATTGAAACCGTTTCCTCTGCTGGCACTGAAAGCCATGCCAAGCCTTGTTTCTTTTTTTTTTATTTTGACTGTATCAAAAGGCTCCATTATTTCACCACACACAACCCACAGCTTGGAGGAGTCTGGAGTTTCATGGTTTGTTTTTGTTGTGGTATCTTTTAAGCAGACTAATGCAGGGCAAGGGCAGCGTTGTGCCCTTCCTGGAAGAAGCTGGTATAGGGGAGAAAGTCGTCTAAGTCAGCCAACACTGCCATATCTGATGTACATGAAACTTTGTGTGTACGTGTCAGGGGAGGAAACTCAATTTGCTATCACTTCAAATTGTGAAAGCATGTAAATTTGTGTGTCATACAAGCTATAATAGATAAGATATATACAGCTAATGGACACTTTTACCTTACATTAAAACAGAACAGAGTTCTACTTTCATGAACAGATTTCTCTCAAACCTAAAATATGTGCATCAGTTTTGTCCTTATAGGGACATATCCAAGAAAAATCTTTTCGCAACAACATATTCTGTACCTGGATCAGAGGAACCAGAGGGAAAATCATCTTCAGAACCACAGCAGCATCAAATTCACAGATTAAACACCGTGGGCTCCAGAAGGTTTAGATCTTAAATCTTAACGGGGGGAGGTAGTCAGCCAAGCAGCAAAGGCAAGGAAGGGATGTAAGTCTCATCTATTAATCAGGGCATGTCTGTCACAGGTGCAGACGTGGCCTTTTTTTCCCCTCAGAGGTAATTACAGTGGTTGTGTGGCCTGGCGCCAGCAGGGCCCCCAGGCCCAGCTAGTCTGTAACACCACCCAGGTAGCTGTCAACCCACTGGCCCTAAAATCCAACTTTTCCACCAGCCTCACCACACCAGTGGAGAGATAGAAATCAAACCAACCGTAACCTTTTAAGAGTGTGCTTGTCGGGAAGAGAGAACAAAGGCATGTTTTCACTAAGTCTTTGCTACTGCTGCAAGGATGAGATGAGACCTGGGGCTGTGCTATCACTGGGCTGCTTGATTGAGTTTAAAACATGAGGGACTCTGGATAAATAGCCTTTGACATGCCTGTCTTCCTCTCCTATCATAATTTTTCTTTTTCTGACATACCAGAGAGGAGATTTAGAGCCTTAAAAATGTGTAAACAATCTTTGGTAGCAAACGGGTCATTGGACGACAGTTTACAGCGTTGATGTGCAGCAGCAGCAGGCTATAAAAAATTTACAGATTTCAAGTTTTTGTACATTATTAAAATGATGCTTGACGTAAGAACACAAATACAATCCAAGTAAAATTTATGGGCTTTTTGATATACAAAAAGCTGAGACTGATTGTTTCAATATTTAATTCTCACTTTTCAGTTGATTATTATAGAGAATTTATTGCCTGATTAAATGTAGTGCTGTGAAAGACATTTTACTCTCTCTAGGTGGAACATCATTTGTAGTCTTGAAATGTCAATGAAGTTACCCCTACCTGAAGGTGACATATGAAAAGATTACCATGGGAGAAAGAGCTGTGGTATTTTCTCCATCAACACCCTTCTTCCTCTCACAAACACACACCTGTCAGACTCGTATTAAAAATGCTTGTTATGGGTTGGTGTTTTGTGTTTCTGTTTTTTCCACTCACCGTCGCTACGTGATCCAATTCCCGTCTGCAGGTACACAAACATGCTGCCTGCACCACCATCGCCACCCTTGTCTTGACATTTTAGAGCCACCAGAGAGTGATGTCCTCATATTTCTGTGTGGGAGGGGAGAATGAGACTGACTGGGGAGGGAAAGGGGGGGGGTCTGCTCGTGGAATGGTTTTCCCCTTCCTGTCTGTGTATCTATTTATGTCTTTCCACTTCTCATACATTAAGTGTGTGTGCGTCTTTGTAGGGTGCGCAGGTGCATGTGCGCCTTGTTTGCTCTGGGTCGCTTGTGGTGACCTCCTCTTAAGAATGACTCCATCAGCGTGGGCAGAATCACAAGCGTCCTGTGATTGTGCTTGAGTGCTCATTTGTCAAGTGCTTATCCCACAGCAGAGGAAGGGTGTCAGCTTCTGTCTGCTGGCACTCCTTCATATATCCATGTGACATGTCAATATGTCACAGAGGATAAAGTGCTGCAGGCAGGCTTTTCTTTTTACCAAAATATCTTCATGCTGTTCCGTGTATATGTATGTGTGTGTGTGAGTTTGTGTCTCTCTGTCAGGGAGGGAAACCTACAAAATGATCATAATTGGTCAGTTTTATGAAGCAAAAGACTAGGTACACATCCAGTGCCCTCATATCAAAATGTTTCTTAAAGGGGCACATGGTTGTTTTAATAAGAAAATATCTTTATGCACAGGCAGGCTCAGGTGTGTGTGATGAAATACGTATTTGCTAAATTTTACTTTGTTTGAGCTCTTTGATTCTTACTTGATTCAAATACAGTGAGTCAGGCATGCTGTACAAAAAAAAATCAAATAGATTTAACTGTGCAGTGATTTAAAAACAAATTATTAGATAAGCCTTGTAAAGTTTCACATCTTTTTTCCTAAATCTTTTAAGTATATTGTACTATACCTGATGAATTTAGACCAGAGAAAGTGTTTCAGTTGCATTAACAGAATATGAAAAAGTTGAGGAATAATAGTTTAAGTAACTTTCCCTCCCTAGAATTGTATGTATGCATTACTTTGCCTATCTGTGCCACATCACTAACCACCACTGTGTCCATGGAAACACTTATGTTTCACTGTGTTGTCTTCCTCTCCACTTTGTATTTTCTCATTCCATTGCTCACCTCCATCAAATCACGTCATCCGCAAACAGATCAGCGTGAAGGTTGGTCATTTTCACTTTTAATCCTCCCTTCAATTTGATGCAGATTTTAGGTGAGGTGCATCATCCCTCCCAGCCACTCTGATGATAATCGTCATCCCCCTTCCTTAAAAAACAAAAATATTAATAATGGCACTCTGTAATCCCTCGTAGTGTAAATATGTCAGTCTGTCTAGTTGTTTGCATGAATCCCCGAATAGTTGTTGCATGCGTTACAATGACACTCCCACCTTGTTTCAGTTAGCCTTGCCAAAATACACAGGACTCCCCGTGTAGTTTGCTTAGGTCATTATTTGAACTCTGTCGTCTTGTGCTGCTGCGCATTCTTCCCACCCACACCCACATTGCCACTGTCAAACATCTACCAAAAGCTATAGCTGCTCTAGCCCTCAGGCTTTCCATCTGCCTCTGTAGGCCCATCAGAGGTGTGTGATGGATTACTCTGGTATTCCGTTGGCAACCGGATTTGACAGGTATTTAGGCAGCAACACCCCTGTTCTCCCACGGAGGGACATGGGTATCAGAACTGACAAAGCCATTCTCAAGGGATTATGCCTGTTTTACCACCATGGGAATCCTGAAGGATGTGTTCGGCACGTTAGCCTAATAAGGGGACACACATCCCCATCTCCACGTGATATTCCAGCCAGAGGAATATCATGTGGAGAGAAAAAGGTTAATTGTTTAGTGATTTAAGACTTTTTTTTTTTTTTAGAAATACACTAATTTAAACTGAGCACATCTACCTTTATTGAAGTTGCTGGATAGCTACTGCTTATTAAGGAAATTCTGATTAAAAAGTTTTAATTTAAGCAATTTATTTTGAAACTTTAGGTCCTTGAGCCTCTATTTTAGAGTTGATGAATGACGACTTGGCTGTCAATGAGAAGAATAATGTTTTGGAAATTATCTCCTCGCTTGTACCATCTGAAGAACACAGCACAAAAAGCTGACCTATGGAATATTTAAGAATGAGCTGGCAGTGCACTGACAGGGAGAATGATCAGCCATCATGGTAGCCTAGCGCTGCTGCCAGGAAGCCTGGGAGCCCACTGACTTTGTGCCAGTTTGCTCAGATATTGATTGACTGAACAGGTTCTGCTATCCTTGGGCACTTTGTCAAGGCAGTTAAATTTATAGGTATCCAGCAGGCAGGCAGGCAGAGTGGAGACAGGGCTTATTTTGTGGTTTTGATAGAGTCCCGAAGCCCGTCTCTCCAAGCCGCTCTCAACAGGAGAGAGGCTTTGGGGGAATCGATAACAATTACCTGCCCTCTAGTCATTTTGTTCCACAGCACCTCTCCAAACTTAACCACACGCCATGAATTATTCACAACATTAAGTGTTCAATATACACAGGCCCCATTGACTGACTGCTCTTAGCACTGTTTAGTCTATGGAATTATGAAAGAATAGGAGATACTTTGAGCGTAATGGTCTTACATTAGACCCACTTCTGTCAGGTTTCTCTTTTTCATAAGTGTATGTTGTAAAAAGTAGCTGCACTCAGAAAATGTTAGAGTTTTGTGGAAGAAGACACAGGTGGTCACCAACATAAGTGGAAGACTAACACTTTTTTCAGATAATACTCAAAGGAAACTCTGTCATGCATTAGTCATACTGGAAATCAGATGTTCTGTCATTTATATGAGAAAATTGGAGCAATTACCTATTTTATCCTCTTCCCTATTGTACTTGGGCTTGTGATTGTATTCTCTCTTTCCACAGCGTCTGTGCATGCTTTGCTTAAGAATGTCGTCCCTGTCCTGTTCCCAGGCTGGTAACACTACTCATCCTGTCCAGTTTTTGCATGTAAAAATCAGCCATATGGCCGTGAATGCCACAAAGCAGATGTCATGGCTGATGATATTCTTTCTGGATGTTCTTCCTGCATGAAACCTGCATTATAATGTAGTAACTCTCTAAAGTTGTACCTTCTTGTTCACTGAGTCATTCTTTTAACTTTTCATTGTCACTAATGTTGGACAGTATTATTATATAGTCATTGTTATTCTGCCCTAAAAAAACATTCTGATTCCTGCTCCACATGTTAATCAGTTTTTTTGTTTAGCACAAGCCCTGTAAAAATGTAAAGTTTGTATTTATCTGAAAAAATCTTAACTCCTAAAGTCTCTTAAAACCTAATTTCAAATTCCATACCTGAGTCAGTTTATGTGGCTCAGGCCTGTTTATGACATATTGTGCCAAATAGTTTAAACCCCAGGTGATTGTATCGATTAAAATAAATAGTCGCAGGTCTATAAACAGTGCCTCAATAAGTTTTGGTAAAGTGTGAAGCAGGTCCCCATTATTATAGTGCGGTCCAGAGAACCAGCTTTTTCCTGACTGGAATCTCAAAAGGTGCTTTTGTGTTTTCCATTTCACCACATAATGAGGGGAATAACAAGCATGCCTGTAACGACGTTCCGGTTCAAATTAGATCGGGGAGGGAGGGGGACAGGGTGGGGGAAAGAGAAGGTGGAAGGAGACTCACATTTGAAAATCCATTTTCATTGAGACCGGTGCAAAAGAGCAATTACAGTCAAGGGCTTTTTTTTTTTTTTCTCAGAGAGACACAGATATGTTGTAGTGCATTAGGGGAAACAAGCAGAATAAATTCAGCAGGGAAAATTTCATGCCATAGCGTTTTGAATACACACAACCAGCAGTACTGGGATTGCAATAATGGGTCCTCACTAGGGAGGGTAATGTTTAGCCTGGCTTCACTTCCTCCATAATCAAGGTTACAGAAGTCAGAGCTCCTCCTTCGATTCAGCGCATACTATGGTAATGCTCAGCCTGTCATAAATTGAATAGGTCTGACACTGAGCACTGTCAAGTCAGATTGTCTTTACCGTGGCGAATGGAATAAGTTTGTTGTGGTTGCCGAAAGTTACTAGAAAAGATCTAAAGTGTGTAAATATGGGAGGCATTCGTGTGTGTCTGTATTTAGATAGAAAACAAGTCATATGTAAATACTGGCTGCCTGTTTATTCTAGGCCAGCTTTTCAGTATTGCATGGAGCCTACTTCGGTGTTTGCCTTGTCCCTGGCGACGTCAACGGGCCCTTCTTGTCTCCATGGGAACCCCTTTTTAATGTCAGCCTATCTGCATATCAGAACTGCACAAAGAAAGAGAGAGGGAGAGAGGCTGAAGAAGACGGAACAAGAGAGAGGGAGCAGTAGGAGAAATTAGACAATGCCATCTCCACAGGGTCCCTCCATGATGCAACTCTCGCCACCATTTGACACTGTGACAAAAGAGGGCCAGACATAGTCTCCAGCAAAACTGGGCTATTTTTTGATTATATCTCCCTTTGTAGGCACGAGGATAAAACACCCCCTCAAAGTTTTCTTGTGAATTTCCAGAGCCATTTTGTGACAGTCCTATTATTCCCATTGTGCTCGTCTGCACATTCAAACAAAAGCGATCAGCCCTCCTTTCTGTTAGCTTTTTTGAATTAGCTTTTAGGCTTGCGGTGTTGTACGGGCCAAGACCATTCATGATCTTAAAAACAACATCACTTTCACCTTACACATCCTCTCTATTCACTCCCTTCTCCTGCTCTTCATCCCTGTAGTGAGGAGGGTCCCTCCCCGATTCTCCATTCCACCCACAAACCAGGAGGTGATGCCCGGTGGCAGCGTTAACCTGACATGCGTGGCAGTGGGCTCTCCAATGCCCTATGTCAAGTGGACAATGGGCCAGGTGGAGCTGACCAAGGAGGAAGAGATGCCATTGGGACGCAATGTGCTAGAGGTTACCAACATCCGTGAGTCGGCCAACTACACCTGTGTGGCCATTTCCTCTCTGGGCATGATCGAAGCTACAGCTCAGGTTACTGTCAAAGGTGAGAGCTGTTTGTTTGTTGCTGCAACAGTGTGAACTCTGCTACTGATTCAAGTCCCCAGATTTAATACCAGATAACCAGACATTAGAAGAGAGGGGAAAAAAGATTTCAGATGCCCTCTTAAGCTGCTTCTACATAATCATCAGGGTCCCTGTGCTGTGCCTGTCGCTTTTTGTTGATACTGAGAGGTAAAATTTAAAGACTGTTGCTGTTTGTCCTTCTGCCAGTGAGCGTTGCCGTCGGGGCTTCTATGTATGCCTCTCTGCATTGTCGTGGAATCATTTTGTCTGTATCCAAGTGTTTGTGTGAATGTTGCTCCAGCACACGTGTGCATGTAACTGTGCGACTGTGTTGTCTACCAATTGCAGCTCTCTTATCAGTTGCCTTCCGCATTGATCCCACTTTGCACTCAACTGATCAATACACAGAATGTCACAGTCATTTAGAGGGAGCACAGAAATACAGGCCCCCTTCTTCAAGGAAGCTATAATGAAGACTCTCTATTTGTTTGTATTTGTCGTTCAGTCACAATGGGAACCACTCTTGGAATTTTCTCATGTTGTCAGTAATAGCACAGCCTGTTATGAAACACAAAATTGGGATTTCAGTCTGGCTTTTCGTTTTATTTATGGATAATGGCTGCAGACAGTACTATAAGCTTTAGCTTGTAAAATATTTTCAGTGACATGAGGTACAGAATAGAGAAAATACATTGCTAGTTATGTGTTTTTTTTGCTCCATGTCACCACCGTTTGTGTCTACATCTTGAGAATAATAGTACCACATCTCTTAGATGTCCAGGTCAGTAACATCCATAACAGATATCCAAACTAATACCCCTCTTCTCATTCCTCAGCCTTGCCAAAGCCCCCAACCTCCCTCATTGTGACTGAAACCACAGCCACCAGCGTGACGCTGACCTGGGACTCTGGTAACCCAGAACCTGTTTCCTACTACATGATCCAATACAGAGCCAAGTCATCAGACAACGGCTTTCAGGAAGTGGAAGGTGTGGCCACCACCCGTTACAGCATCGGTGGACTTAGCCCCTACTCAGAGTACGAATTTCGTGTTATGGCCGTCAACAACATTGGCCGTGGGCCACCCAGCGACCCCGTGGAGACGCGCACCGGTGAACAGGCCCCGTCTTCGCCACCCCTGCATGTCCAAGCACGCATGCTGAGTGCTAGCACAATGCTGGTGCAGTGGGAACCTCCTGAGGAACCCAATGGGCAAATCAGGGGCTACCGGGTCTACTACAGCTCTGACTTGACAGCTCCACTCAGTGCCTGGCAGAAACACAACACAGATGACAGCAGTCTTACTACCATATCGGGGCTGACCCCTGATATCACCTACAGTCTCAGGGTACTGGGCTTCACCTCTGTAGGTGACGGGCCACCTTCTGAAATACTGCAAGTCAAAACCCAACAGGGAGGTGAGTAGCGAAGCATTTAGTATGGCTCTGCGTGTCAGTGGAAAATGCAATCTAAAGCTGTATGCTAAAGCTTAGAATTAGGCATGTACAGCAGTATAATAGTGTCTGTATAGTTAGCTAAACATCCTGTATGTAGTTACGGTGTGTGTGAAAGGGCCACGCAAAAACTTTCCCATAGAGTCAGCTCAGGACTTGGTAATTGCTGCTGACAATGTGAAGAACATTGAATTTTAGTAATGTGCACTTGTTCCTTTTAATTCTTTAACCTCTGTCCCCTCGCTCTTCTGTACCAAGTCCCTGCACAGCCATCGAGCTTTGAAGCTGAAGCCGAGCTGGACACCCGCATCATGCTAACGTGGCTGTGGCCCGTACAGGACCCTATCACAAAGTATGAGCTGCAATACTGGGAAGCCGGCTCCGACAATAAGGTTAGAATAACAACATGAAGTCATAACTATTTCATGACCTGGTTTTCTCTGCTCTGTCTGTCTGTCTGTGATTTTTGGTTTGCCTCATATTCTACTGTGAGACTGCAGACGCATGAATTTTGCTCTTTATGATGCAATTTTTCTGAATGGGAACCCACGGCTGAAGCAATGTTATTGTAGTAATGTAGTCAGTTCCCCAGCTGATGAGAAAGATTTACTGTAGCAGAAGACAGCATTTCCGTCCCTTGTTTTAGTGGTCCTCATTCAGCTCTTTTGGGCCATTGCCCCAACTGCACGCAAGAAAAAATTGCTTTTGCTCCCAGATTTGTGGGCATTCTCTACTTTGTAGGAAAGATAGATATAATAGTTCAGTGATTTCAGTAGTAGATTATTTTCTCCAGGTGAAGGCAACAGGTGAGGCTTGATGTGATTGTCTTTAAGTGTTATTCAGTGTTTGTGTCTATTCTGCCCTCTCCAGATACACGTGACCTTCAACCCAGCGGGCTCCTATGCTGTGGATGGTTTAAAACCTGACACCTTGTACCGCTTTTCGCTGGCAGCCCGCTCCGAGATGGGGCTAGGGGTCTATACGCAGCCTATTGAGGCCCGTACTGCCCAGTCCAGTAAGTGGACCATTTTTTACGTTTTCATGCTCATCTGTCTTATCTCCTTGTTATCCACTAACCAGGGATTTCAAAGGGTAACAGTCATCCATCGCCAGCTGAAGCAGGTTTAGGTCATGGTTTTCAGAGCAGGAAAAGTTGACTTTCATAGAGCTCAAATCAGAGAGCGTGGGCAACTTGAATGTCAAGTCAATTTCAGCACAAAATAAAATGCTGACAGTGCAGTCATCCCAGTCAGTCTCACGCTTCCACCACCTCCCCCCTGTCACCAACACTAACCGTCCTGTCCGTCTATCTGAGGGCAGCCCCTGTGTTCAGTGTCAAAGGTACGTTTAATGTGTCTTGTTCCCACATTTGTGAGCTGTGCTGTGTTATTTTGCCTCATATCATTATGTGCTTTTTACAGTGGCAGCACTCAAAATGTCACTCTCTGCCAGCTGACTGCAGTTTTTTTGCTGCTGTGGCACCATGTTTGTACCATCTTACCCAGGGGACTTTTGTGCGGTATATTTATGCCTCGCACACATTCTGTACGGAACTTCATTTTATTTGATAAAAAGGTTCCCTGGCAAAGTGTGCCTTGTGTAACATAAGGTTTTTATTTAATTTTATGTAGGTCTATGAATTTGAGTAATGGGTGTAGAAATACCTCATAGTGGATTTCTTGGTGACGGAAAATCCAAAGTATTACAGTACTTAACAATGGTCACTACCAAGCCAAGAGCCTTTAAATGTTTTATGGGAAAATGCCAAAATAATATTGGTACATTTTTCTGTTGGCAACTGTTTAGATGTGTCAAAAATGACAAAACAGTGCCAGATGGTTAGTAATGATCCACATTAAATTTCTGTTGAATCAGTAACATGAGTATTACTGTCGTATCACTGTGGCAGCACCACTGGGGTCGTGGATAATACTTTAAAATCTTCTGTCAGCAGGAGACACAGAAACATTTGGACAATGTATATTTCATGCAATAGCTGGATGTTGCATATGAAAGAAGCAGCGGCCCTGTTAAACAGATATGTTAAAGAGTGACATTTTCTTTTGCTGCATTTCAGTGTTTACTATCATATTTCAAGATTCAGAGCAATGGACGTGAGCTGTATTCACATTTGTCTGTTTGTATATGGTGAAGCACTACATTTCTGCCACTTAGTCAAGGACTTGACTGTATAAAATTGCCATGCTTATTTGATTATTTACTAAAACTAAAAGATCCCTGTTGCTAAAAATGGCATTTGCATTAGGAAGAATATAAACACATAAGCCTATAGAGGTAATTTATCTTGTTAATCTATAATTTTATCTTTGATGCCCACTGTTTATCACTGTAGTTTTTGCCTCTGAGGCGTATGTATTTCCCGTGATGTTGTCTTCCCCCACCCAATTTGACTTAATAAAATGATTCTCTCTGCATATCATCATTATCTATCACCTTTTTAATACACATGTTGCTGTTCGGCCTTTGTAGTTTTCTGTCCGGACCACCGGATTTCGTTAAGTCCTAATAATTTGAAAACTCGTTGGAGTGTTCACCTTACAGCTCACTGTTTATTGCTCTGCTTATTAACAATTTATCCACGCGCATGCAATGAAAGAAGACCTTATTTTGATTTTCCCCATTCATTTTTTTTTCCTCTCTTAAAGAGCCAAATAAGTTCATGATTAAGTGAGATGCATGAAATGTATGACTGCTATTGAGTTTGTTTTTTAGTGTTGTTTTTGTTCTCCTTTACAGTTTTTTTTTTTGTTGTTGTTGTTGTTTTACCTCTGGGCTGGAGAATTGGCATATTTTTTATAGTGCAGTTGTTGTAAATAATTTAGTGTTATTTATTTCAGTAATGTTATTATTCCAGACTCCAGGTGTAGCTGGAGATGTCCAGTGCTATATAAACTGTATATTCTATTTGTGTTTCCACATTCCACATAGTGGTGTGTGCCAGCACAGTTTTTAATTATAAAACATGACAGGATGAGGAATGAGGAGCAAACCAGATTTTGGCAGGTGAATATTATGGAGAATCAATAAATAGAAAAACGCCATTGAGGAACTGTTGGACCGGTAGTTTTAAGACAAAACATCTGCCGCAGTCTTATTGCTTCAGTCAGTGAGATGAAAAGGTTAATCACAGGTCAGCATGACATGTGCTAAGACTTTGGGACATTAACATTTAGGAATTTCATAAACAAAACAACATTGTGTTGCTTGGCAGAAGCTTCAAAAACAATGTTGATAGAGGAGCTGGAATGTTCATAAGTTTTGATGGATTAATAGCTTCATGCATAACTTCAGAGACAGAGCTTAGTTGCAGCTTTAAAAAGTGGACTGACAACTGCTATAATGACGCCCAGGGCTTCTGCATCAGTGTGTGAACACCAGTCAGCACTGTCAGGAGCTTGTTCACACACTTAGACATTTATGGTCAGTTCACTTCTCCCTCTGCATATACTGCACAAGGCTGCAGAGAGGGCAGTAGGGGACACATTATATTTTTATTTAAAACAAATTGGCACATTCTATTTTCTGTTCACTCCACCCTGTAGTTTCCTGGCCTGTCACAATAATGAAGTACCATGCACATCTTGAAAAGTAACCTGGTAATGTGTATTTCTGCTGCCAATCTCTTAGTCCAGAGGTATCATCCTGTTTAGTATGGAAGCTTTTTGTATTCAATATAAAAAAGTTAAAATGTCATATTTAAATTCGCTATGTAATATTATTAGGAATATCACTGAACATCAATGAATTTTGAATGTTTTTCAGATTATGTGAAAATATATATCCAGTTAGGTACAGCTTTATGCAGTCCCCTATGCACTGGTTACGCCCGGCAGTGACTATATCCAGGGACAATACAAAAATAACATGCGTGATGGGATAATCTATAAAGTAGCACTTCTGCTGATTTTTATTTTATTATTCAATTTTTATTTTACAAGTTTTGATTTCTACCAATGGTACAACTTTTAAAAAAATTATTATTGGGGAAATGTGTAATGTAAAAAGAAAAACCATTTGGTGTCAGTCTAATTATGTAGCCAAACTTTTGTGTACGTGCAATAAAGTATGACGGAAACATGACCTTTTAAATATTACATTTTAATTCCATATTGAACACTATACAAAAAGCTTCTACGGTTATGACTTATGTTTGCTTTCGTTTTAGTTTAGTTTAGTTTTCCCTTTTTTATTTTGTTTTGCTTGATCTGTATCCTTCCTCCGTGTGGTTTTGCTCCCCTCCCGCTGCAGCCCCGTCTGCACCCCCTCAAGAGGTACACCTGGTCAGCCTGAGCTCCACCAGCCTCAAGGTGAGTTGGGTGGCACCGCCCGCCGCTAGTCGCCACGGCGCCATTGTGCGCTACACAGTCAGCTACCAAGCCCTGGCTGGAGAGGACACAGAGCGACACGAGGTGACGGGCATCGGGGCAGATGCCACCAGCTATGTGCTGGAGGGCCTGGAGAAGTGGACTGAGTATCAGGTGTGGGTGAGGGCACACACTGATGTGGGCCCAGGTCCTGAGAGTGCCCCAGTGAAGATGAGAACCAGAGAGGATGGTAGGTTGACGCCTCTCCTCAAGTGGAGTCCTCCCAAACTCTTCTCATCTCTGTTGCTTGGGGCTACTTGTTGTTATTTCCCTTAACCGTCTTCAACTTCTGCTGTGCTTTTCTTTCACTTCTGCTGATCAGTTTATGGGACAGTAGTGAAAGCAGAGGCGGTCACCTTTTCTTTTTCCCTATTTCAGCCTTGTTCTCTAACTGTTACTCCTTGCATTTAAGACGGGTTGAGGCTCGTCACCTTGCAGCCTCAGCTCTGCGCCACTTTTCTCTGCTTTCACTGTTTAAACGCCTTCTCGTCTTCTCTCTTCTGTTTGGAGGAAAAAGTGGAACAGAACTCTGTCTTTGTTCACTGCTTCCCTCAGTATCACTCATTCCCTCTATTCTCACTCGCTTCTCAGTTATGTTTGCAGTGTGATAGAGAGCGGCTGCTCCTGAGAGAGCCATCTATAATTAATGCGTTTGAAGTTTGCGGCAACACAGCTAATTTCATACCAGAATTAAGGGCATTATAGACATTGTAAGACCGCATGCTGTCCTGCAGAGGGTGGTTCGGGGACATGATAGTCATAGAAGGTCTGAAATAAGTAGAGATCATTTGGATTCATTGCCAATTGTAGTATTTCCTTCTACAGAGAGCCCAAGTCACTAAAATACGTTTGATTTGAGTTTTTGGCGCCTCATCACAAAACACAGTGAAGTGTAGAAAATCACTAGTTCAGCATATTTTGACTCCTTCCTCTCTCTCCTCTCGCTGTCTCCCTTTTTTGGTCTTACTTGCATTCTGCCTGCCCCTCCCTCTCTCTCCCCTTTTCTGGTTCTCAGTGCCAGGAGCCCCCCCCAGGAAGCTAGAAGTCGAGGCCATAAATTCCACAGCCATCCGGGTCACCTGGAAGCCACCCCTACAGGGGAAGCAGCACGGCCAAATCCGAGGATACCAAGTCATCTTCTCCCGGCTTGAAAACGGCGAACCTCGAGGCCAGCCTAACATCAGGGACGTAGCTTTGCCAGAGGCACAGGTACTGGATAATGTCTTCCTCCTGTCCAGTCTTTTTCTGTCTCTCTTTCACTCCTGGCTGTCTTACATTCATTTCTCATTTTCGTTTTCCTCTTTTTTCCTCATTCCCTTCCATTGTCTGAGATCACACTTCTTTTCCTCATGTTTGAGTGACACGTAGATTTTTTTCCCTTCTGTCGGCTGCAGTACCCCCACCCCCTTTTTCCCATCTTTTTCCATGACATTTGACTATAAATTGGTACCCTGCTCCCACAGCCTGGGATTAGCCGTGGTAACACAATCCATTCTAATTCTACAGTATTAGCTATTAAATATTTGTGCGTTACATCGGCATTGGGCTTAGTGGAGTCAATGCACCTCCCTTTGCAGTTATAGAAGTGATGCATATGCACTGCCTTGTTACCATGTTTATAATTTACAGTTGTTTTCCATACACCACCCTTTACACATTAATGCAGACTGCTCTCAATTGCCCAAAGCCATGCGACACCGTGAGATGGATGAGAGATTGTAATCCTTAAGAGGGATTCAGAGATTCATGAATATCTTAAAACCCGAAGCCACACGCTCAGTTCTGCCTTTCTTCTTTGGGATAGGAGGGACCAGCTTAAAAAGCCCCCTCATGATTGTTTGCCTGCGAGTAACATTCGCTCAAACATGGATTTACTCATACCCTCGATGGCCTCCAACAAAAACATTTGATTTCAACAAGCCGGAGAAACACCACACAAAATCTGAACAGCCTTGCATGTGCCTCTGAGCAGCATTTGCTGAGAAATGCTCAGCAGCGACGTTTAGAGAGACCAGCAGGTTGCTGGTTCAGTTCCCAAGCAGTGCACACCGCTGTGCCCTTGAGTGGAGCTATTAACCCTCATTTGCTTTGGCAAACACCCCGCTGACTTAAGTCTTATCATTACAGAAGAGGAAGCACTGTCAAAGTCACCTTGATATGATTCATCAAATGTGGTACATCCCAAGCGATGCTGAGCAGGAGCTTGTAGAGCATATTTATGTGACAGGACGTTCTGTGATAAGTACATAATGAATAATTTTTTGTAGTTG
This sequence comes from Channa striata, assembly GCA_033026295.1. Lineage (NCBI taxonomy): Eukaryota > Metazoa > Chordata > Actinopteri > Anabantiformes > Channidae > Channa > Channa striata. Next base: position 14,581,553 of record CM065185.1, on the reverse strand, counting down.
TTGACCCACCCAAGTGGCCTAACTCACATGGGATTCTGTACCAGTTTCTAAGCATAACATTAACATTAATTTAAGTGTGACAGAGCCCGGGATAACAGAGGCTGATACAGGAAAATCTGGCCATGTCTCAACACCTGGGCCAAACAGACAGTCTTCAACTCCCAAACGCAGTCTAACACCTTTGTTTTACAGCTGCAGTCCTTGGCAGCTGTTACTGGCAGGTCATTGTTATCTGACTGTGTATGTGAGCGCTTGACAGCCTGGACAGCATCGTTTGGTCTGGAAGAGGAGAAAAACATGGTGGCTGCTTGTCTTCCTGGAAGCGTTTTCTTCATGTCGACATCTTCAGCGTGACTTTGTTTTGCGTTATGAAAACTGAACTGAAAGTGACCCTACTTGTGCAAACAATACTCCCAGCCATGTCTCATTTGTGCCAGGTTCACACAATAAACACAAAGATACACTGGAATTTGGCACTCGGTAAAGCGCTCATGTTCCAGTTTGGTGTCCAGGACACTTCTTAAACGCTGCCTCCCCTCCCTTCCAGAAACCTGAATTTCACCTCCCTCCTTCTGTGATTTTTTTTTTTTTCTCTTTCCATCTAATTCCCTTCCTGTCCCTTCCTCTCATGGCCTCCTTTTGTACTCTTCCTGCCTGAGAAGCCGGTTGAGTAATTACCAGAAGCTTGCGTGCAGGTTGGTTACCCTTGATTGAGTCATCTCAACAGATTGTTTTATATAAGACAACGTTGAGTGGCCAACCTGCAAGGACCTGCCCAGACGTCATTAAAGACCACACAGTCAGCCAACGATCCCTCATCCACCTTTACGCAACTGGTTTTAGAACAATCCCATCTTTTGTCACATGGATTTCCATTCACGCACCTCAACAACAAGTGGAAAAAACAACACAGATAACATGAGCCAACACGCACACTGGTTAGATCTGCCGTGCAGTAGGCGTTCCAGCTGGCTGAGAAGAGTTCATGACTCATTCTAGACTCATGCAAATCCCTCAAATACACACCTGTAATTGATGATGAATAAAAGGAGATAAACAATTTCTTCTGTCTTGGCACATCCCAAAGTGTTTTTTCTGTCAGGAATTTGCCTAATGCGTGTGAAATCAGTTTCATATCCACCCTTTCACCTGCATTGGATGCACAGTAAGCCTGCCAGGAGGAAAAGGAAAATCCAGATTCTCTAGGGCCTGCACAACATAGCACAACCTCACCGTACACTTCAATCACAAATCTAAGCCAACTGATTGGATTGCAGATTCTTTCGAAATCGCTATCACCTTTCCCCTTGTCTTTGTCTCACTGTTTCTGGCTCCTTCTCTCCTCTTCACCCTCTCTCAGGGTTAGCTGAAACGCTGGGAGGAGAGCTAGGAGAGCTTGCCTGTGCGTGGGTGGTTTAAGCGCCTCTTTTCTTTTCAAGCAGGAGCCCACACAGCGCCCTCATTTCCCTGCTAAATTTAAACCAGTGGCCATGCTAACAGTGTGATGTTATCGACCCCTTTCCAACCATATTTCTACTGGGAAGTGGTGTGAACCTGAGTGGGCAACTCCACTCCACATAACCTGCTCTGTCACTGTGCACTCACAGCGACCTTAGTTTTTATGTATACATCTATACAATTTTGGTGTATTTAGTGTGTTAGCCACAGTCCGTGCTTATTTTTTCTGCTCAAGTTTACCTTCATTCAGCACTACTTTTTCAGGTTCATTTTGTTTGACCACTCATGCATTTTTGTGGTCTGTGTGTATTTATGTGTTTGAGTGAGCGGGGCAATGCTTCACTGCCTCTACAGCCTTCACTGCCTCAGATTGGAGTTGAATGGGAATTGGAAAAAAAAGAGAAAAGAAGCACCTCAGCCCGCTTCACTCCATCAATCATGACAGCTCCTTCTCTTCCACATCACTCGTTCCCCCCTCGTTCACATTTTTATAGCCACACATCTCAGCCCATGTCATCACATTTGCCTTCACCCGCCTGCAAATTATGCCGCTCCGTTTCCACAAACGACACTTATCAGCAATGATGTGTTTTCAGCTTGCATTGGCATTTGAAATATAAATGGGGGATAATTTATAATTCTCCCATGGATTTAAACAGAAAGCAAAAGCAGTTGTGATAGAAAGGGATTAAGCCCAAGATGAGATAGGAACTCTTACGAACCTTAATGTGTTCGGTGCTCAGTTGACAAACCGAGTGGAGTTGATGGTAAACAAATTAAGCAATTAAGCGCGTTGCAAACTGTTATTCATTGAGTTAAGTAGCAGCTGTTCCTAAATGGTGCTCTTTAGTGCCCCGCTACGCCAGGGGTGCATGAAGCAACAGTTTTTCATGTACCATGTGTCTCCACCAGTTTCAGCTGGGACCATTCAGGGGCCTAGCTAATGCTTCAGCTCCATCCACAGGGAGGGGGCCAGCAAAGTCGGATCCTTTGTCTTTTAATATGCCAGCAGTTAATGGGCGATGATGAACACTGTCTCTCCAGTGCTCAGTGAATCTGCACTATGTTAAAGAATGTCTTGAGAAGAAAAGCACAAAGGGAAAGATGTGAGCAAGAAGACATCCCGGACATAATATTTCATGGACTGGTTTACCAAAATTACAAAAACATATTTCATCACTTAAATCTTGCTTCTGTTTCGAGCTTCCATGAGAAGTGCTAGTCCTTGTCATGCCAACACAATGTCATCTGCTTCCATTGTATTAGAGTGACACACGACAATTCGACGAACCCAACCAGAACCAACGCTCTCATGTCTAGCCACCATCTGGCCTTTCCACCGACACCCGTTACTTACTAATTGTTATGCCCTGTAATTACCAGAATGAAATGTTTCCATCACCATTTCTTACCGCTTAGCCCTTCTCCCTTCTCCAGTCTGCCCATCATCAGCGTTACCAGTGTTATCAGTGCTGCACCTTGTCAGACAGGCCACCCATCAGTGAACTCCTCAGCAGTAGCTGAACTGTGTTGCTGGAAAACGTCAGCAGCTGCGTTCTGCATCGATTGGGTTTGATGTCACAGGGATAGCATAGCTGCACTGGTAATAGGATTTCATGCTCCGCGCCGACAGAGCCCTGCGGCACAGAATGGGCTTTCTCTTCCCCCAGGAATTACTTGGCCAAGGACAACGTTTTGAAAACATATTGGAATATAATGAATTAAAGGTCCTCCCTCCATCTCTGTAAGGAAAGAGTAAATGCTTCAGAGATTCTGCATTCGGCCCACAGAGGGATAGTTATCATACTGAATTGAGCTGATTAAGAAGAGTGAGATTTTTATTGGATTCATGAGCAAATGGAAAACAAGGCAGTGCATCATAAACAATAATGAATCCCAAAACATTGCCGAAGTCAGTTACACAATTTGTTTTATGCCACTCAACTCATCTTCATTTCATTTCTTATACTCTTTCTTCTCCATCACACTCCCTCTGTTTTCTTCTCCTGCATGACTCTGATGACACCTACATTCATCTGTCTTTGAGTGAAAAAAAGTCGAGCGCTTTTTTTCGTTGCCTGTTGTGTTGTCTCTGACTCATTTCTCTCCCCGCCCTGTGTCCTGTGTCTTCTCTCCCATCAGTGGAATATTGAGGAGTCCACCGAGCATGTGAGTAACCCTCATGTGTGCTGCTGGGTTGTCTTGCAGGGCAGGCTCTTCTCCCCTCTGCAATTTAGGGGTGTTGTTTGTGCTTGCGTGTTTGGATAGTTGAGTTGTGTGTGTGTGTGTGTGTGTGTGTGTGTGTGTGTGTGTGTGTGTGCTTGTTTCTGTGCAAGCTATGCCTGATATCCACTCAGTGTGAAAGATCATAACCCCATCATAACCACAGCAAGAGATGTGTTCCCTAATGACTCCTGGTTTTTACAATTGTATGTGTTTGTGATGTTCTCTTTAGAGCTACTGCACCCACAAACCACGAGGACTATTTCCACAGATGATTGCATATAAATTTAATATTTCAAAATTTTACAATACGACAAACTCATTACTGCTGGGCATTCACTCGGATCTGAGGTGCTAACTGCAGCGAGCGTGCAGCGTTTTCCCTCACCATTGAGCGTAGAGTGCAGTCAAAGGCTCCGTGTCACTGTCCTAGTGTGATGCTGACATTAATCAGGCTCACATAACCTGCCGTCTCCCCTGCTGTGCCAGATGACATGTCTATCTGAGGGGAGGAGCTGTGTGTTTTATCAGCTCCACACATCTCCAAGATTGCCACCAGCCTTTCATGTTCTTTTCATTTTCCTGGATGGCAGCTCACTGTTCCGTGGCTGTCACGTAGACCTTTGTTATGGCTTATTACCTCCTAGACGTCATATTGCACTAGCATAAATGCATTGCCACTTACTGCTCCTAGTCAGAAATTCAATAGAAACCTGCCAGAATAACACTATTTTCAGCATTCAGGCAGGGGCATAAAATGGTTTAAAAAGCCTTTAAAGCTTTTAAGAAGCTGAATCAAAGAATTAATTTGAACAATTTTGTGTATTTGTTTCCTCTCAGACTGTAAAGAGAATCCTGGTTTCTAAAACCATTGGCCACCCACAAAGGTTGACAGATGCTCAATTGTTTTGTTTATCTGTTTATATATCAACAGTGAATGTTTGCTCTGTCTGAGTCAGCATGATGTTTGCAATTAATTTTTTTTTAAATATAATGACAGTCATTTAAAAAATAATCTGGTTCCGCAGCACAAATGGCCAGGTTCCTCCAGCTACACCCACAAGGCATGAGTCAGGCTTGCCTCCTGTCCCTCTCCTCTTCGTGTGTTCATCAACACATGACAGACACTGAGCTAGACGCTGTCCAGAGGAAGACATCTGTTTGCAACAAAAATGTTTAGCCCATCGACGTTAACAGGGGGTAGAATTGAGTTATATATTTTTTTTTTAGATAATTACAATATTTTAAATGCAAAACAACGCAATCAAATATAATTTTAATTCTTTAGCTCAACATCCCAAATCATGAACTTGCCTCATGGGACTAATGCTGCGCTTAAGCTAAAAATATCTGAAGCGAATATATTTGTTTTAACAATGCTGCCCATATTTCCCCTGGCATTTTCCTCCCTCGGGAGGATAGTGGTGTAGAGAAGAATCCGTTCCTATAACTAGTCAACGTGATAATCGCTATAATGCCCTTTGGTGCTGCTCTAAGCATTTGCTCTGAAGGAAACTTTGAAGCCTTGCTTTTTTCATTTTCTGCTGAGTTTCAAAAGTGTTACTAGACCCAATTCGACCTTGCCAGAATAGGGGGAAAAAAGATCTCTCTCTGCCTGCCACTGCTGAGACTGTTAAAGCCATTTTGTATGATTAAAGTAATGAGACTTCCTCCATAAAGTTAAAATGGTTTTATGATATAGTAATTTAGCTTTTTCTTCCTTGTGTCTGTTAAAGACTAGTATGGGAGCACCAAATGTCCCTGAAAGAGGGGGGCAGTAAAAAGCACTGTCCAACAGAGCTGGCTTATATAGACTGTTCAATGTGCGTCTGTGGTTAGGAAATTAAAATGTCGTTAGCTAGAGAAAACAGCATTAGGGCAAAAGTGTAAAATATTCCAAGAATATAAGAAGTTTGCAAGCAGTTGAAGCAGGAAGACTGGTAGGCATCAGTGTATTTGTCCTTTTGGTGGCCTCAGTCAGAAACACACAACTCCAGCTTGTGTGCTCAAACCGCAGGCATTAATTCAGCCTTTTTATCAAGAGCGCGCTGGAGTCTGGTTGTATCAGTGTGTGCGTGCGTATGTACAATTACGTTGTGTCTGAACGTGCATGAATACATATGCACGTTTATAAACAAATATGTAAATTATATCGGTGAGTATATGCGCGAGTGAGCATTCATATATGTTTGTGTATGGGCTTTGTTTAAGCTCGGAGTGTTTAATTTACGTGTGTGTGGGTGTGTTTTTACTCAGACCTGATGCAGTCTGGTGAAGTGAGTGCCAGCACTGCAGCAGGTTACCAGTAACACTGTGTTACCTCAGTTGTTCTCTTTTTCTGTCTGTTCCTGACTGTTAAGTTACTGATTTGTTCATCCACCTTAGTGTGTCTGTGTTTTTGTGTAGACTATTGGATTATTCAGCCCATCTTACATAGGAATCAGCCTTGATTACTTAAAATAAATGTTCTTAACATTTACCTTTAAATTGTTCTCCCGTACTTATAATTGTAATGCTTAGCAGACTTTTCCGAGCTGCAGTGTTGTGAGGATCCAGAGCTCCTCTGGGAATATTCTCATATTTATCCATGCAGCAAACATGAACACTGACACACTGGTGATGTTCTGGTTCATTTGGTTGGTTTGTTGGTTAATGGGTTCAGCGTGTGCCTCACGATTGGATGCAGGAGTTTTTCTTGACTCAAGAAAAGTTCCTGCTCCTGTTGTGTTTCTTCAGAACTTTTCTTTGTTTAATTGCTAAAATGTTTTGTTTCCTCTTATAGGCAAATTGAAATCAAGCAGCTACAAATGGATGACGAAACGGGTTTAATCTTATTATGGTTTCTTTTGGTGCTGTGTTTTGTCAGGGGGATAGCAGGCTTGTGTGAAAAGGGTCTTTTGTTATTTTTTGTTTGTGTTTACCACTGAGGTGGTCCCATTCAGGCGTTTTGATTCCTTTTAACCTCTGATCCTGTGATTTTTTTTTTTCTCCCCCATTTTGCAGGAGGCAATCATTGTTGGACTGCAGTCTGAAACCACCTACTCTGTCACTGTAGCAGCGTACACCACCAAGGGGGACGGAGCTCGTAGCAAGGCTAAAGTCATCACCACAACAGGAGCAGGTCAGCGTGGGTTTTTATCAAGGTTATCATGTAAAACACAGGCTATGTCTGTTTACAGAGAATTCTGTGGTATTATCCTGAGGCTCAAAACTGATAACTTACTCTCTATTCAAGAGAGAAGAGAGTATTATGATGAGCAGGCTGTGACTGGGACGTTAGTTTCAGTGGGATGCTAAATGTATGTTAGCGTTGCAGCCTAGGAAGGTTATCATTACAACTCACTGCTGAGATGCAATGAGTGCCATCGGTGATAGAACTGTGAAAACTGCAGCAGGAGATTTTTTTTTGTCTGACTTATTGCCACAGTGCTATTTTTGCTGTTTACCAAAATGTTGAACCCTTTTTGTTAAATTTAAGGGTTGCTTAATAGTTCATGTGTGTCTGCTTCAATGTTGTTTTCAGTGCCAGGCAAGCCCACCATGATGATCAGCACCACCATGGGCAATACAGCACTGATCCAGTGGCAGCCACCTAAGGAGATGGTGGGTGAGCTGATGGGCTACCAGCTGCAGTACAAGCGCACCGATGAGGAAACCTTCACCTCACGTGAACTGAGAAAGACTGACGATCATTACACTGTCACCGGACTGCACAAAGGTGCCACGTACGTCTTCCGTCTCAGCGCCCGAAATCGCGCAGGCATCGGCGAGGCCTACATAAAGGAGATCAGCACCCCGGAAGACGTGCCCTCAGGCTTTCCATTCAACCTGCAAGTGACAGGATTGACCCAGTCCAGCACCCAGCTGACCTGGGAGCCCCCACTGCTGGCAGAGAGGAATGGCAAAATCATCTACTATGTGGTGGTGTACAGAGACATCAACAGTCAGCAGAACAGCACCAACCGCACAAGTGAAACACACATGACTATCCAGGGCCTTAATCCTGACACCACCTATGACATCCGAGTGCAGGCATTCACCAGCAAAGGTGGAGGACCCCTCAGCCCCAGCATTCAGAGCAGGACCATGTCGAATGGTAGGATAACTGGTAGGGTCCATGACTCACATTTCTACAGAAATATGTTTGTTTCTGTGCCTTTTTCATCTACCACTCACAACTGTACAGCACTGAGTTTTTATTGATTCATAGAAACCAAATCTTATTACACGCTACAGTCACATTACTGTGCCTCCTCGTCCTCCCTCTTATTACACACACACGCATTAAATGCGTACCCAGCATGCGCCTCCTAATGCATTTCATAATCTCTAAATGTAATATTTCCTATTTCTCAAAAAGTTTTGCATAATACCTATTTTTAGATACATGTTGACCCAATTGCCATATGCATTTCTTGGTAAACAACCATACCTTGGTCTGTTGCATATGTCTTATTGTGAGCATGATATAATAAATGGAACAGGCCTAGGGAGATGAAGGCTTTTCTCCTCTATGTGAACTGTAACCAAGCGTGAATGAGATTGTTGGTGTTCTTTGAACGTCCCATCCCCCGAGTGGCTTGTCAAGTGTGGTCAGAAGGTAACACAGCGGAATATGTTCACATTATTTACTGAGGGGGTTACTTGCTGTACAGTAGTGTGAAATTGAATTACACAGAGATTACATTTTATGGCGTACAAGATGTCTTGCTTGAGATATTAATCAAAGGATTTTGCTACTCCAGATTTTCCCACACTAAACTTTGGTGTCAAAGCTGTCATGAAAACGTCTGTTCTCCTCACCTGGGATTTGCCACCGAACTATAAACCCCAAGTGCCTTTTAAGGTGAGTGCCAAAAAAACGGGAAGTTAAATTCTGATATCACGTTCCCATCTTCTTATGCAAGTGCAGATCAAAAATATAAAGTGTTCTGTCTGCGTGACAAAACCCCGTATAATAATTACAAATAATATTTTATTGTTAGAAAGCCATTACTGGTATTGTTACTTGTTGCATTGTTACGTGCTGTACATATACATTTGCATAAACTGGCGCATAATGTACCAAAATAGTATCACATTATTAGCTATTCAACACCTTTACCCGGGTGTGATGTGTTCCCTATTTGCACTAAAAGTATAGAAAACCAGATTCCTGCTCATTTATGAGGTGTAATAATCTGTCAAAATGATATTATATCAATTCCCACCCCATGGTAATGGAGCAAAGACAATTTGAAGTGTTAAAAACTAGATGAAATGTTCACCTCCCTAAGGACCATACTGCTTTTGTCTGTCTGTGTGTGTGATTGAGTGAGTGAGAGGGAAAGGTATTGCATTTGCCCAAATGATATACTTTAAATTCTGTGTATGTACTGCATGCTACCCTAAGCTATAACTCTGCCTTTCCTATGTGTGCTCACAGATCTTGTACAACCAGCAAAGCGTGGAAGTGCAGGGAAACTTGAAGAGAAAGCTTATAACACAGCTGCAGCCAGACACAGAATACTCTTTTGTGCTGACAAGCAGGGGCAACATTGCTGGGGGTCTGCAGCAGCAGGTGTCCATACGCACAGCCCCTGACCTGATCAAGACCAAGCCCAGCAAGCATCAGGCTCAGGGTGACAGAATGACCATCGACCTGCCCAAAGTCCAGACAACCACACGTGTCAGGTCAGTACTAAGATTCAGAGGAACAAAAACCCCAGCGAGTTATAATTTTGTGCATCCACACATAATTATTGTTGTTAGCCAGTTGACTCAAAAAGGGATGCTGTGGCTTCATTTGCATTTGAATATTGGTTGCTGCAGTCACCAGGCTTGCCAGGTTTACACCAAACGGGTTTCGGTTCTCTTTTTTGAGACGCGTCAAACATGTCATGCAGCTGCCTTGCTCCTATTCAAATGAACCTAGCTGTCCATGCTGCCCGTGTTGTCACTCAGGCTATGCGTACTGTACCTACTCTACCTAAACTCTATTTTTTCAAGCCTATAGAAAGCCACTTTATTAATTATTTACTGTAATTTATAGAAATGCTTCGTATTTTGTCTCAAAGGCCACATTATTGCACAATATAGGAACATTTAATTTATGTTTACATAGATTGATGAAAAGGTGCTGAACAACAGTCAACTAGCTGTTAAATGACTGAATCATTAAATCATTACTATTACAATTACAGTGACATATTTACAGTCTCAGGGTATGGCTAGTGGAAACGTTGAACCACCACAGCTATTGGGAATAAATGCAGACAACACAAAGAGCACAGACGTTTTTACTACATATTTCTTGTTGCCAAAAACTATTGGCAGATTTGTATCTGATTGACAATAAACTTACTTTTAAACTTAAAACTGCAACTTTTAGTCTCAGCCATCTATGGCACAGCAGCTGATGATAATGGAGACCTTTACGGCCAGGACAAGCTGTATTATCTTTTGACTTAAATTGTTAAAGTAGAATTGTGCCTGATCCTGACGAGTAAAACCTTTCCTTCACTTACACACACGCTTTCTCTATCTCACACACACACACACACACTCTCATGCACGCACAGACACATCTCAGTAGGAGGAATACATAGGGTTGATTGGTAAAAAGATTACAGGGCTGTCAGAGCTGGCCAATCTCTAACACAGATTGACAGGCAAAGAGCACAGGTGATTGGGGATGGGAGAGTGCTGTGTGTGTGTGTGTGTGTGAGTCGGGGGGTGAGAAGTCTTGTTACACATGTCTTCTCCTACTCCAGGATTCCAGACATGAATGACTGTTGAATCACAGAGTTGAGGCCTGGAGAGAACGGTAGAGAGGCAGCTGCTTTTACTGTCAGCTGCAGCTGATTTTACAAGGCGTTGAATGTTGCAGTGGGGAAAAACTTTGAGCCGAGAGAAGACAGGACTGGAGGAGAACATTAGTCAGCAAGAGAGAGCCAGCACATAAATAAACGGGCACAGATGTTTGTGCGTTGTATACACACGAGTGTGCTCCTCAATTACCTCACTTCTTACTCTGACCATAAACTCTTAAACGCCTTTCTAATGTCTTTCCTTCTATTTTCGGTCTTTATAATGATAGCAGTAAAAGAACACACACCCGAGTAGTCACATCACTGCTCCTATTAACCTAAAGAATCCTACCGGGATCTCTATTAGCTGAAGGGAGCTCTCACCGGGATAGTGTGTGTTTTTTTGTCTAGTCTACATGGCAGATGTTCTAAGTGATTAGACATTAAGTGTACAGTGCAGTGCCAATCTGCTGGTCTTCGACCTTCAGCGGACTTCCTTGTGTCGCGCTCAAGTTTTGAATTCTGTTCCAAAAACTTCACATTATATGCATGTCTTTCTAAATGTTTTTAATGTATCATAAATGCCTTTGGCCCACCTTGATCTCAGCGTGTGTGTGTTCCTCAGTCGGTCTGACTTAACACAAGCTGTATTTTTCTTGACAGGTGGTACTACATTGTTGTTGTGCCAGTGTCAGAGTCAACGCGACGGTGGAAGAATCCAGACGAGATGGACCTGGATGAGGTGAGTGCCAGCTGGTGGCTGATTCGCTAATGTGCCAGGTCAGGGTTCACATATAGCATCGCCTGCTCCAACTGGGTAGGAAGTAGCTGGTTGTTGCCAATTAGTGCCACCTGCCTGGGCTCAGGGAGGGTGGGGTGACGGGGCAAAGAGATTTTAAACAATGAGTCATTCTGCCATGGTGGGAATGTCCTGATTAGATGCCAAGTCTGCAGACAGTATCCATCTGCTGATTGTGTAGAGAATCATCTTAATCTAATGTAAGTATTGATTTAGTTGTTGATGAGGCAAATTATTTCTATATTACTTTAAAACAGTCTTTGTAAATAACTGCTCTCCCTCCATTTTTTTTCCTGAAACGTAGTTTCACATAAAGTATTCAAATGAGTATAAAGATTTATGACTGCTTTATTATTTTATTGAATAAAGGTCTCCCTTCTCCATGAGGGAATTTAAGCTAAACGACATCCCTAAATATTCATAGCCTAATTTTATGTAAACTGTGAGGCTCGCTGGTTTGAATCGCTATTGTTCAGGTTCCCTGTAGAAATAACCGAAGAGACCAAGAGAGGGAGAGAGATGGGACGCCTTGAGTCATTAAACACTGCGCAGGCCATTGTCTCCTCCCTCCGACATAATGATTTAATAAAGCTACATCTGGAGCAGCACATGAGACGTCACTGACAGAAAACAAAATGCTGCTGGAAACACAATGCCGCAGTGCTGTATGCTCCTGCTCATTTATTAACCAGGTTGGCAGTCATGCTGAGATTGTGTGCTGGAGCAAGCGCTAATTGCTCACTTCGTAGCTTGGCTGTATTGTTTGCAAAGTTATACAACTGAGCAAAGGGCATTTTACAGTAGCCATGTGGCATCATTATCACTTATTTGAAGGCATGGTAAAAACTGAACCTGGACACACCAACTAGTTAAAGATTAGTTTTTTGAGATTTTGTGAGTCGATGGAATATTGGACATTCTGTCACATACATTAGTTAGGTTTTTTCCCCAACGTTCCACTAGTTCCACTTACACTAGATATTTTTTGACTAGATTTTGAACCTGCTGACCCCTCATGTTACCATATGCTGCAGGAAGTCTTTCCCCATGGACAATATGTTCTTGCTTCCTCTACAAGGGGTCAGGTTTCTCCTCACTTCTCTTTTACTGAACTTGACATTAACCTTTGCCCTCTGTGTTTTCCACAGTTACTCAGATCAAGTGAGGGCCCTGTCCTGAGGCGCAAGCGTCACCTGGTTTCCTCCAAGCCTTACATTGCTGCCAAGCTGGCTTCACTGCCGACCAGCTTCATTCTGGGTGATGAGAAGAGGTACAACGGTTTCTACAACAAGCCACTGACCAGTCAGGAGGAATATCTCTGCTTTGTTCTGGCTGTACTCCGAAATGAAGGGACAGACAACACTGCTAATTATGTAAGAAACACGCAAGCCGAAAAAATATGCTACTAATCTCATTCAGGACACGTTATATCAACAGGATAAGTCGTGGTGGTTTCATTTCTCTGGCATTTTTTATGTTGAAACTGACTGTTCTTGACTCCACCCTGAATATTCTTATATGTGTCACCTTTTCTGTTCATTCTCCTGGCTATAAATTCACTGTCCATTCAGACATTTTTAAAATGGCAATGGTAAGCCAAATTGTCATTATTTCCACTTACACTTTAATACAACCTCCTCTAAAAGCCATTGCAGCTTGTCCTGATACCTTATCAGTTGACAGTGGCAGTCGAGATCCAGCTTTGCCATTTTTGCAGCCAGCAGGGGCCCGGCACAGCTCTCTTTACAATGCTTATACAAGGCTCTTGGCTAAGTGGAGGCCTTCATGCACTCGTCAAACAGCTCTAACATGGAGGCCCGGCTCTCCATGGAATGGTCTGGAGTAAACTTCACTGTAGGAAAAATGAGAGTCTGCGATTGCTTTGGGCTCCTACACGACCCCGGACATGCATATTCAGTAGCTGGGCCCTGGGCGACCACAGAAAGCAAGTGCTCCATGTCGGAAACCAAATCCCAGACTTTTCACCTATTTCTTTCTCTTCCCGCTCTCCACTGTCAGCTCTTTTTCTTTCAATCTCTGCTTCACTGTGTCTCTCTCTTTCTCTCCCCATCTTTCTCCACCGTGAAGAGAGCAGAGGAGATTGATTAGTGCGGCTGGAGTTAAGAGGGAGACGGGGGCCTGGTCACAGGGCCTAGGGAGTCTGTAAACCAGGCCTGATTCCCTTGAAATACTGCTTTAAATGTCCCTAGCCCCCCCCCCCCCACCCTCGTAATCCCCCACTCTTTCAGTATAAGAAGGGGAGGGAGGTGCAAAGGAGGCTGTAGTGGGTAGCCATGATACACTTCAAAGGAGATGCTTAAACCCCATCGCTGCACAACACTCATTGCACCTGCCAGACACACTATGTTGGATCAGTGGAGCTCAAGATTTGTCTCTTTCTGTGTACCCCCTCCTCCTTAAACTGTGTATCACCCTCCCACATTTACACTTAAACGCTTGGATTAATTAGGCTTCACTCACAGGGTGCATCAGCGTGTTTACCTTCATTTCAATAACCTGGTTAATGAAAGCTGTCTGCTGAAATCCGATTTCTTAAACTTCATACACACAAAACACCAAATGGAGCAAAAGCCTAAAACAAACTTAGTCGAAAAGGTTATGTTACCAGTCATTTTTTAAATCATCTGTGACTTTAGACGATGAAGGTGTCGCGGTGGTGAGGATGAAAGAAAATGTTTTAAAAATATTTATATCTTAGTTGACTTAAAACTAGAACTGTAAAAAAAGAGTCAAAATGAATGCAACAAAATCAGACATGTGCCTACAGAAAGGAAGGACTGTCAGTTCCTTCGCCTGTCCCTTTACTGAACCGTAAGTGCAGGGGCAAGAAAAAAAATTCACACTATGGCATCATACTCTGTCAAATTGTGAAATAATTTGTAGGGAATAAAAAAAAAATCCACTAACTAACCTGCTGTATTACATACCAACAGTACCATCTGTAAGAACAGCTGTAAGTAAACACATAGATTTTTCAAATTTCTCTCAGTAACCTGGGCTCTTGTTTACTGTACATGTAAACCTGCTGAATTCTGAGGTGGCAGTTACAGGCAGGCTGTCATTGATTGCCGCACAAATTCCCTAACCGCAACCTCTTTTGGAAACTCGGATACCACAGCAGTGTTTGTTTTTGTCACCCCCACCACAGCACTTGCAAACATTTATTACCAAACACAAACGGGTGCGGGAGGTAAAGCGTGCGGCAATATCGAGCGTTTGGCAGAAGCTGCCTCGAGCAGGATCTTCAGCAGACCCGGGAGAATAAGACAGCGAGTGTGGAAGTAAATGACTTGTGTCTTTACTAGACTTCCTCGTCACCACCCAAGCTCCCCTAGTGTAGATCAAACAAGACCACCAGGGTTTAATAAGCCTTCGTATATCAATGGACACAAGCAGCCAACAGTGGTTGGAGGGAAGAAGAGAAGGAAGGAAGGCAAAGGGGGATGAGAGAGAGAAAGAACAAGAGAGTGTGCCTTCATGTCTCCCCAGCACCCAAGGCAGATAAACAAGCCGGGGGAAGTGTGAAATGGGATGATAGATGCTGGGTGTGTATAAACAGTATCATTTAATGCGAGGAGAGAGTAAGGGAGGGAGGTAGCATGAAATATTGTGTGATGTGAGGTAGAGAGGGAGGGGTGGTGTTGGAGAGGGGAAAGGAGGAAAGCAGCGTTTTTATGTTTGTTTGGTTTTATTTGGGGGGGTCATGTGTCCTGTCCAGTCTATGAAGCAAGGATGAGAGAAAGTGAACTGGTAGAGGAGGAGACTGTGCTAATGTGTGTTTTTCTTTTGATAAGGGAGAGGTGAGCTTGTGGCTCAGCGAGAAACCAAAACAGAGAGTGTTCAAATGTGCGTTCTGTTTGCAGTCCTATCCAGGCATTTAAATTCCACTCACTCTCAACGAGAATTGGCTTTGTAGTACTAATTCTGTTGGTGCTCTGGGCTCATAACACCCTTAACATGGAAGACTGGGTTCTTTCGAAATTTAAAAAGCTTTGACAAACAATATCAAGAGAGAATTATGAAAACAAGATGTTTTTTTCCCCCCACCAGAGATAATAACCGTATTCACACCCAACTTTTCTTTAAGAGTGGTAGGAATATAGAATAGAATGTAATTCACTCGTCAGCTGTGGGATGTCAGTTCCGCTCCTAGCGGCGTCTCCCTTTAGTTATACCCCCAGAAATCTGGATGCTCAGCCACAGAGGGAAAAGTGCAATTTCTGGGAAACAGGGCATGTGAGGGGGAAAAAAAATGTAGTGAAGGGAGAAAAAACGAAATATGAAAGACAAGGGTCACAATACAGGGTAGACTAGACCCTGCAGCCACGTTTCTGCTCCTCGTAGATAAAGACATAACGATTCACACATACTGCCATCTATTCCTCTCGCTTTTTTTCTCCTCCGTTTTCAGTCTGTGCAGCTTTTCCCGTGCATTCCTTCTCCCTCCCTCGTCCTGTCTTTCACTGTGTCATGCGTCGACGAGGAGAGAGTGTGGGCTGCTCAGCCTCCCTGGGGAGACGGAGAGAGCGTCAGATACATAATGGGCATCTTTGCATGTTTGTTTGTTTGTCTGGCGCACACCCCTGCGGCTTACTTAAGCCACTTTTGGAGAGACGTGAAGCTGGAGGGGTCAACTGCAAGTTGAAACAAATGTGGCTGTGCAACACGCATCGGATTCTGTGCTCGGGGAACAGCGGCTGACTGGGGAAGCTGTGTAGCCCACGGGCCAGATAGCAGCCTCGATATACTGCTACTACCATAACACCTCTGGCTCAGTCTCTGTAACTCTCTCCTACTGTGCCTTACCCGCTCTCCGTCTCTTGTTCTCTTACTGTCTGAGACAAACACAATCATACGCACACACTCTCAGTGGCTATGACCTAGCCAAACACACGCGCTTGTTGGAGGCTCAGAGGAGCTTGAGAATAGGCTCAGAAAAACTGATGTTCCACATATGCTCACACACACGTTCACACATTGGTTTACAGTCTTTACACACATCACACATTTTAGTTTTTTCTCACTGTCAGATGCACAGTTGTATTGACACAAGCAGTCACTGCATTAAATACACAAAGTACAATGCAGACATAGTACTAGTTCACACTCATATACTGTCCCCGATGTCCACTCTCTAGGGGTGGTTTACTAGAGTGAATCGAATCTAAACGCAAAATCTAATCTACTTTCCAATTTCTGTCTAAATCTATGTATGTTTAGCCCTCAACATATTCCAGCAACATCGGTTTTAAATGACCAAAAACGAGTGACGCTGTTGAGCTCTGTGATCATGTTTTGTCGACTGTGGAGGCACTTTTATGTGGCTCTTTAATTAGTGCTCACAACTTGTCACTGCAACCTGAGATCTGATCAGCATACAATGTGAAAATGGTAATTTAATATTTATGTAACAAATTGAAAAAAGGTTGTCTACTTGTTTTTCCAAATACTGGAATTCTAATAAGCCTCAAATAATGATTTACAAAAGTCAAGAGTTGTGATCTTCTCTCTTTACCAACCTTCAGCTAAGTAACTGACTTTAAGCAGTTTCCCTGTAGAATTAGTAAAATTCTATGAATTTCAAATACTAAATTGTCTACACAAAAGCCAAACAACTTTACTTTGACTTACATGCAAATGTTTTGCCTAATGGCCTAAGATAACAGTCAGATGTTATCATAAAGCAGAAGCGTTAGAAGCCTTCAACCCTGATTTTTTTAGATTTTCCTTTTTTATATTTCCCTTTCCTTTTCAAAGCTTGCTTTTTGCAGATTATATATTTGTTGGCCTATGCTTAGGGAATCCAGGTGCTCTATCACACAGACCAACCCATGTGCATACTATACACATACTCGAACCCCAGGCTGATTTAGACTAGTATGAGAAACACATCTACTTTAATGTCTCCCTCTGTCTGTGACTCACACTCAGACTCACACATTCCTTCACTCCACCATCGCTCCATTGTGGTACTACTCTGCGAGGGCAGAGGCATTAGGAGCTGCGTGACTGAGCTTTTATCTGATATTAGGGCCGTTCAAATGGATGATCCCAGTACTTCGCCGTGACCAACGGACAAAAAGCCCTCTCTTTTTGTTCGGTGCTCATCTTTCCTTTCCCTCTTCTTCCCTTATCCTCCTCTGAAAGCACAGCTGCAGTCATTTGTTACACAAGGAGAGAAAAGTTTTTTTTCTTTTCCCAGGATTCCCTGCAGGGCCCCATCCCACGGCCTTTTTTGGGCCCTCCTGAAGGTACAGGAAGGCTCGTGGTGTCGTCACATCAGCAGCATCCCACTGCTGCGTCGTTTCTCTTTGTTCCTAGATAATAGGTTCCTCCTGAAGGCACAGAGAACTGGTCTCATGCGCCTGGTGTGTATGTGTGTGTGTATGCGTGTGTGTGAGAAAGACAAAAACTAAAGAAAAACATTGCTGCTGTAAACTACTGCTCAGATATGAAAACCTAAATCTTTTTACTCTCCTACCTGAGTTATGTAGTGCTGCATATCAGAGTGCACTGGTTTGCACGTACGCAGTTGTGACCTGCGTCCTCACACACCCATACTGTAAATTCTTCCAGCAGTTGCCCAAGAGTACAAGAGATAACGTAACTATATGACAGAGCACAGGACTCCTTCAGCTCATCTTAGCTTATCTTTCCAATTAATATCTGCCTGTGTGCCAAAGAACGGGCTGCTGTGCGGCTAATGATCTGGATTACTGCTGCCTGCCACCCTACCACTCCCACTGCATGCTGGGAGCCCAATTCCCTTCGAGGTCTGCGATCTGTCACCCGTGCCTGTCCACACATCCTTATCCGCCTCTGTGACCTGCCTCTCCCATCGTCGTTCAATAGGCGGCATGCTGAGTGCTAATGACAGATGCCTTGCACCTCCCTCGTTCTCTTTCTCATCTGTCACCTTGCTCTCCTGCAGTTGGACTCCCCCTTCTTACAGACACTTTTTTAAACACCTTACTGCTACGCCTTGCGCTCCCACTCCTGCTACGCACACACACACGCACACACTCCCTTCCCTCTGTCATTTGAAGACGAAGGAGCGGAGAGATGTCTCATTTACAACCAAGTTGGAAACGCACCCTCACAGTCACCTCCTCCTCTTCCGTCACGGTGTGAACACTAATGAAGAAGAGATGAGTCCTCTCCTGTGCCCCCATTTATCTCGACGGCTAAGGGACATGCACACTCATCCCTGCCTCGCTGTCTCTTCCTCTCTCACTCTCCTGTCTCACACTTGCTCTGTCATCCATGGTTTCAGTTTGTCTAATGTGATGCAATGTTTTAATAGAAACATAATAATAACTTCATTAGCCAAAATGTTTATTTCTGTGAAAGTGTCTTCAAGTTTTCAGGACAGCTTTGCGGCATCATTGAACTGTGTCCTATTATTAACATGAAATAACTTGCTTCTCAGGGTGCCCTAAATAAGAAATCTGCTATCAGATATTATGAACCCCTCTCATTATCAAGGACTTAGCTAACGCTGTGTACTTTATTTCATCGTTCCCAGCATTTTTACTACATAAAAGCCTCGTAAACTGTACAGTAGTAGTAGCTGTTAAAAAATCTCTGGATTTGATTGATTCATGAGAATAATTTTATGAGCTATATCCCTTTGTGATGTTTTTGAATGCATAATCAAAAAAGAAATTTCTTACCTTCGTTTTTGAGGTTTTGTCATAGTAGTAAATACCAGCACTTGTTCGCCTAAGCAGGATAGGATGGCACACTGTACATGTCAGAGATTTGCTTATGGTTTTTCTACAATTAAAAACTCTGTTAAATGCTGAATTTACCATAAAGGTTTGCTAGCACTCTTGTTCTTTAAATTTTTAGCTCTATTCCCCTGTGATGTGTGGGCTATTTTTAACTCTGCTTTTTAGGAAGTCTAAAAAAATCCCTAAGGGAGGCCACTGGCATTTAGATAAGAAAGGAAGCCTTGCATAAATCTTATAGCTCTGAAGTGACTAGGCTCTCACACACCTGCATTTTCCTTCTTTTCTCCTCCCATACAGATGACATTTTCAGCCAGTCCCTACTCGGATCCAATCCCAGGTCCACCTAATTCGGAGAAACCTGAAATGTTGTGGGTCATGGGCCCAGTGTTGGCTGTGGTCCTCATCATCATCATTGTCATCGCCATCCTGCTCTTTAAGAAGTAAGAGCCTGTGCATCTGTGTCATTCTATAGTCATCGTTCTATGTGTGTGTCCGTATGTGTGTGTGAGTGAGGTGGAACTGCAATGACACTGCAGTGTTTATGGGTTTCTTTTGGTTGCATCAGGAATAGTAATGAAACATGCCCCCACCTTCCCACCCCGCACGCCAGGCTGCTCACACATAAAATTGTATCATCCAATTTCCTTACCACATATATAGTGTAACAGCAAAGTAACCAGAAGCTGATTGATATTTCATTTAAGGAAATAATTATTTCTCCCCAGACAATTTTGGCCTAGTGTCAGTTAAAATTGCATGTGGTATGGCCTCTGTAATGAAAAGATGTTAAAAGCTGTTAAAAACTCTTGGTTTGTGGAGTTTAAAGGGAGAAATATCAAATGTGCAATCACAATGTCTCCTAAAAGTGCTTCAGATGTCCTGGTGCAGCAAACTGTATATCAATACAAGTCAACATGGTGCTGGAGACGTGCATTTACTTTAAATAGCTTCTTTAAAAAAAATTTGAAATATTCTGTGGATTAGTTCAGTTATTTTTGTAATGCAGTAATTGGTTTAACTAAAGCTTTTGCTTGTCCCCACTTTTTGCATTTACTGTTTGAATAATTTTGCTTTTGGGACTGTTTGTCAGATACAGGGCTGTCTGATGATGTCACCGTGTGCTCTTAGAAACTGTGATAGCTCAGTTATAGCCAAAGTGAGTAATTAAATAAATAACTGCCAGATGTCAGATACTTAACAAAAAATATTGTTTGCTGCAGCCCTGCGTACGACATCAGATAAAACAATTATTTGAATGTTAAATGATAATGTGAATTTGATATTAGAATGTTTTTTTTACTACAATCAAAACCTTACCACAATTGGTCCCCTCGTGATTAAGTTTTCAAATCTACTCTTTTGATGGGTCTATTACAAATATCCTATTGTATGTCATACCTATTCTCCAACCTGCCATCCAGAGCCTTGCAGACTGCTGTGTGGCTGCCATCGCCAGCAGACTTAGAAAGGGACTGGTTAATAATAGGCCTGGAGACAGCTCACTGCCGAGTAGCACATCCTCTGTCTGGAAGCCCTTTCACCATGTAGACACAGATTGACAGGCGGGACTGTGGGGAGGTGGTGTAAGCCCTTTTCCCTGTTGGACTGGCAGCAAATGTGCAAAAATAATCACACTGTAACTCAGGTTGTAATTGCTACCTGCATATTCGTCAATAACTAGCAACGGACACTGATGAGGTTATTCTCAAAAACTCCCTAGCGAGTGTTAAATGTCTATGCTATGTTGTGTCGGTAGAATTTCCCGAAGAACTTCGGCCTGTGTTGAATTTTGGCACAATTTCTCATTAATACCCCTTCCTCCCCGTTTCTTTTTGCCCTCTGTGAACTCTGTGAATGCAGCAAACAGGAAAGGTGGGTACTGTCACTGTTACATCAGTCACAATTTTACCTCCCACCACCCAAGTCCCCTTCATTTGTGTTGTGAAATTGGTGGTGTTCATCAGCTCTTCAGGATTGCAGAGTCAGCTGCCTCTCAGTTTCTGTATCCATTATTAAAACCTTCTTAAACACAAGTAATAGAAAAGCTCTTTATAATGATGTGTCTAGTCGTATTTGTTTAGTTTTATGCAGTTTATCAGATACGAGAAACGGCAGACTCTGTAGGCCTCGATAACTGAAGTCAGAGGAACCCTTAGGTCATGTCCGTGCACCCGTGCATGTTCCACATTTAGTGCAAGTGTTGCTCCTCAGATTGTTCTGTCTGCTGTGGTTTGTCTCCATGCTGTGTTTCATTATCCAGCCAGTGTCAGTGTGCCCCTTCAAGACTGGCCCCATCTGAATATGCCAAGGCGTCACCTGCTGCTGAATGGGCCATTGTGAAGTAAAGGCCAGACGGGGAAACTGCTGAAAAAGAAACGTTCCCATTTTTTAAGTTGACATTTTCCACCAAGACCTATACCTCTACTGTTAGCCTTTATTTCCACTCTCTCTGCTTCATCATGGCAGGAGTCTTAACAAAGGGCCCTGTTCTACCCTCATTAAACATGCCCTGAACACACACACACACACACACTCACAGACGTACACTGTACAAGTCTGTCTGTGCCTACATTCTCACATGTCTTAACCCTCAGTTTCAGCCAGTAATCAGTTAACCCTTTGAGATATTTGTCATGTTTACTTTAGCCCAGCCCACTGAAGTGTTGCGCAGATTGGCATCTGATTGGGTTAGAGGCCGAGGTGTGGAGAGCAGATCACAGATGTCCAACTCTTTAACCAGCCCCCAGCCCAGCCCAGCAGTGATCTCTGGGAAAACTGGATATGGTCTGGCTCAGCTCTCAGCTGGAGAGGAAGAGATGGTTGTCACAGATTAGCTGTCACGCTGCTAGCATTAGCTTAAGCCCCTGCAGCATGAGATAACAGGTGGCAGTGAGGCCCCGGCCCCAGCACTCGAGGTGGGTCGGGTTGAGGCTGTGCGTACACTACCAGCTTTATGTATTCTCAGCACGATGGGCTTCAACAGAAGGCTCTGCTCCTGCCTAAAACCCACGCTCACCACTTGCAAATGGAGTGCAATGAGATGTGAAAATTCCACAGGGCACCCTGATGCTTCCTTCCGCCCATTTCCATTTGCAGTGAGAAGGTTTTTGAGTATGCAGCAGTATGTGTATACGTGTGTGTCTGTGTGTAGTTATGAAAGTAGGAGAGGAAAGCGTACATCTGTGTGCCGGTTAGTGTATGCATGTCAACAGATGCTGGCTGTCAGAACATTAGAATACAGGCAGGCTGTGTACTCCTTTCCTCTCTCCACGTGATGGACAAACCTACAGTCGGCTGAGCTAAGCGGGGCCGAGCTGTGCAGTTCTCTTCTGTGCTGCGCGAGACTCAGCTAGGTCGGGCCTGGCAGCGCAGGTGCTGCAGAACTGGTCTAATTACCCAGTGTTGTGCCACCCAGCTGATGAGCTAATTACAGCATCCGCCTGTTTTCCTCTCAATCTGGAAAGCCAGTAAACACAATGTGTTGTTAGCACGCACACACAGACACACACACAGAGCAGCGAAAAATCACACATTTAAATCTTTGCTACACACAAACACAAACACTCTTGTACACATACCCACAAGGCAGCTGTCACCTATCCATGAGCAAACAAACCCAACCTAGCCCACTCCAGGAAAATGATGGCATTTCTTCAAACACATTAAACTCCAGTTGGCAAACTAATGGGGTAATGCCCTGGTATCTACTGTCTATTGAATTGCTGGTCCTCAGAACTAGTTTTGAGAACCATTAACTATGCCATTAACCTCATCAAGTGTGTAGCCCTGTGAATATGTTTGCATTTCCTTCATGTCTCTGTGTAGAGAAAACATTATCCCCTTCTACACTGCCTGTTCGGCACAGAATTATTGCATCAATTTGCCATCCCATCATCCTGTATAAAAGGTATGATATGGCACCAAAAGAGCCAGAGATATTGGTGCTACATTCGCTCTTCTTAGTGTCTGTATATAACAAAAGAAGCAGGGGCTGAAGGTGAATAGATGTGATGCTTTGATTCCGTTTTAGATTGTCTCCCACGTGTTCTGAAAGAGAAAAGGCATTGACAGTGCGACTGAAGCTAAGCTGTGGTGCACCACGTACTCATGGCAGTGACTGGTCACGTTCAGACTGAGCAACATGTTTATTTGATCGGAAACAATGCCACACTGGAGGAGAAACAGGGCTCACAAGGCACTGGGATGACATGCGGTTGTGTGTCGGCAGCTAAAGAAGGCGGATGTCTGCTTTTTGATAGCTTGGCCCGACCAGTTATGTGTTACTGTATGACGCTTAGCCTGACTCCGGCCGTACCCCAAGTGTAAACAAGTTCTGCTTTCACCGGAGCTGCATGTCATAGCAGTGCTTCAGTCTCCCTGTTCGGACATGTGTATTGTACATCACGGTGGGTGACACCTCTAGGGTTTTGTCTTTAATATCAAGGGTGTTGACAGCTGTGTAAAAGGTTACTGTGGCAATAATTTCCTGCCTATCTGGGTTTTATTGAAATATCAAACCTTATTGCCGCCATGTCATTTCATGTCAATGTCGCCCATTGTCACTTGCTACCAGCCTGAGGAATAGATGATTAGCTTAGAGATATTGAGGGTCGTGGTCATTCGGGCACGATGTGGTTAACACCCTCCTTCGCTGTTTGTGCTCCTCCAGGAAACGGGCATCACCCCTACCCAAAGATGAGCACTCAGGTGGAGTGAAAGACTCCCTGCTGGCCAACTCCTCTGACCCTGTGGAGATGAGACGACTCAACTACCAGACCCCAGGTAATGACCAGTGGCCTCACTAATCATACACATGGTAAAGTTTGCTCTGCCTCCCTCAGCACCTGCTCTCCAGAAATACATTTATTGTACGTATGTAGCATATGAGATAAATGGTGAAAATGGGAAAGACTCCTCTGTTTGCCACTTGTGAGTGTTTAATTTAATTTTTTCAAATGGTAGATATTTATCTAAACAGTCTTTTTAAAAGCAATCTACTGTATTTCTGCAATGCCTTCCCCTGTGATCTCTCTCCTCTGATGTATCTCCTGTTTAATGGTGCTTTTTAAAAGGTTTCGCTGTATGAAATTCATGTTTCCTGCTTATTTAATTTTTTTCTTTACTCTCACACTGTAAATCTGAAAAGAAAAAGAAAAATTGGTCGGTAAGGGAAAATAAGCAAATCATGTTCACCATAATACGGAGCTCTGGTCGGTACCAATGGACTCAGGGTGGCTGAATTCACATTCCTTTCACGCACACTTGTAAAGTGGGGTGGGCTAGAGGGGAGTTGTGTCAGGCTGCCCGCCTCAGCATCAGCCTTCTTCCTTTTTCCTCCTGATCTCCTCCCTCCTCCCCTGCTCCTTGCTCCTCCTTCCTCCATGAGCTCCTTTCATTCCCTCCAGCTGGTAATGAGTCCTGCTGCCTCTGATGTCAAGGTGAGCCAGGCAGAAGGAACAGTGGAGCTGAGAGAAAATGTCAGCCCCTGCGCACGGGCATTTGTGTGTGTGTGTCTGTGTGTCCTTTCTCACGGGTTATTAAAGATCCCATTCGCCGTACACACACACAGCCCCTTTGAACCCCTGCAGAGGAATTAAGCAGTGCTGCTGCTCTAAAAGAGCCCCGTTCTTCCATCCTCCCACTCCACCTCTTCCCTCTTTGTCTTCCTTTTCCCCCTGTAGGGTAATCTCTCGCGCTGTCTGTCCCCCTCTCTCTTTTTGTACGTCAACATTTAACTCTCTATTTCTACTTCACTGTTTTGCTTGAAAAGTGGTGATTATCAAAAATCTCCAAGGCTGCATCTAGCTCGTGAAAAAGTGAGACACTCCAAGGCTGAGCTGAGTGAATATTGAACAGCCCATTCCTCTGTCCTGCCGCTCTTTCTCTCTTTGATTCGCCCACAGCAGGTGAACATTCCTGCTCTGATTCTGATTGTTGTTAAGTGGTCCGGCAGTTTGCAGCTCATGTCTCCAGCGTGTCGGTTTGTAAAACAGACCTCGGCTGTACCTTTTGGTACTCTAGAAGAAGGCATGTGGTTCTATGAATAAATTACCTGGTTTATTCTTGGCAGACCTGGCTCACACAGTCTTTGCAAAGACCTAACTGAAATCACTTGTTTTTAATAATTATAAAATCGTGAGTCGTAATATTGCCATTTATAGAGTAGTGCAGTTTATATTAAGTAATCAACAGGGAAGTTCTTAAATAAGATTAGCCAGCACTGATACCACTATTATCTTTGTTAATATTCTTCTCATTATTATTCTTCCTATTCTTCATCATCTTCTTTTTCTATTATGATCACGGAAATGTAAAACTGCAAGCCAGATCATAATAAAGTAAAATATTTTTAGCATTTCATTTTTTATTTTTTATTTACCAGTACCATAAATAAGGATTGTAAGAATACAAATGTATGCTATAAAAAAACAGTGATATTAACATTTTAGCTACAAAGTCCAAAGCAGGAAGGAATATAAGAGTTCAGGCAGTTTTACTGATTATAATGGTACGAATACCACAAACTTTTCTGTAGAAAACATCCATCAAAGTTCTTACCCTGTCGTCCTGGTGTAACTTGACTAGTCTTCCTTTTTGTTGGTGTTGACCATGTGTCCTGTAGAATGAGAACTAGAACTGAATGGTTCACTCATTTTTAATTTGCACGGGTCTGTTTGGAGACAGAAATGTTGTTTATGATCTGTCTGTTAAGATGTTCCCAGATCTCCGTAGCTACGATGGTAATTATAGTGTTCCGTTCAGTGAACACTGATAATGAAAAATAAGGCCAAAAATATTAAACGATGAATAAAATGAAGTCTTCTTAAGGTAAACATATAGTGCCCTTTACGCAGTAGTGCAGTTTACACTGAGCAGTCACAGGGGAGTATTTTAAAGTCTAGCTTTGTATGCTCTTCTGTTTAACAGCCTAAACTACACCACTTGAATTGTCCTGAGAGGGCAAACACGACGTGCTGTGCACTCCAACTAGCTTGAAAGGTTATTTGCAGATACTGTTTGGCCCCAGTCTGATCCCGAACCATCTCCATTGATTGAGTGTTCTTTTTCCTCCCTCCTTCACTCTCCTCTCTCCACAGGTCCCAGCTCTCATCGCTGCCCCAACACTCCAAGTTAGTCTTCTCTCTCACCAAGTTGTGTTATACCCACACATGCAGTCTCTCTTCCTCTCTCTCTCTCTCTCGCTCCCATTCCCTTGTTGCAATCCTGACAGACATTACAAGACCAACCACCTTGAAGCCTCGGGAGCTCCAAGGATGCAGTAGTGTCCTCTCATGGCTGTATACTTCCCACAACAAATTTTTGGTGTGGAAGCAGAGAACTGGATAATTGAAAGCATAGTTGAGCTTTACTCTCTATTTAACCAAAAACATAGCTGTACAAGGCCTGGATGAACACACCTAAACACATCTAGACCAGTGTAAATTGTAAAGGTTCCCTTTTGTTGCAGTATTAAATATAATTGGCCAGGTCTCATCTGGTGCAGTGGCCACAGTTACCAGTCATTAGCATTAGAGCTAATTGCTGCTCATTTGAAAGCATGATACATGACCTTACAGATGCAGTCAGCCAAGACACTTATGTTAAATCATACAGTATACATTTTAAACATTTCTTTCTGAACTCTTTTTAAATCAAAGGTTATGTGTAAAGTCAATGAGGCTACACACTGTGTATATACCTTCCTCATGCATCTTTGTGTGTAACAGGCAAGTTACTTTGAACACATAAAGGAAGTTCCCAGAAATCTACTTAAGCTCAGAGCCAAGTTCAGAGGCACAGGGGGAATTTGTGTCGGCAGATTAGCAATAAATCATCGAATAACCTGGCAATGAGAAATCTAGAGAGCGGCAGGGGGGTTGTTTGAAATGTATCCATCCCAAATGCTTCAGGCTGGGCTAAAAGATAGTCTATAGTAGAAAGAGAGATTTTCAAAGAAATAAGTTTTGGCTGGTGACCAGTCAGTTATTTCCTCTCTGGGAAGTGACAGTGTGACTGATCTGTAGAGACTTGTGGGTTCTTGCTCACCTCTGCTACCAATTGTGTGTTGTGGAGTCAGAAGGATGTTTGCTTCCTTCCAGGAGCATGCTCACCCAGTCACTCATGTGCATCGCTGTGCCAGCCCCACCTCTGTCCTTCTCAGCATGATGATATCACCAAATGTCACCAGCCTGTTTCAACGTTTGCTCTCTCTCTCTCTCTCTCTCTCTCTCCCTCTCTCTCTCTCCCTCTCCCTCTCCCTCTCTCTCTCCCTCTCCCTCTCCCTCTCCGTCTTTCTTCTCTACCTTTCTTCATGCATTGTTGAACAAAGTGCACTCTCCTCATAGTTACACAGCCACCTCATGGTTCCACTGGCAGCCTCACTCACCCTGTGGTCCAACCAGTGTTTGTGTAAGTCATCGTTCATGTCTAATGCAGTAACAGCCAGATCTCACTCCTTTCTTTGTCCTTTCCTCTTTTCCTCCTCTTCTTCTCCCAGGAATGAGGGAGCACCCACCCATTCCTGTCATTGACCTGGCTGACCACATAGAGCGACTGAAGGCCAATGACGGCCTTCGCTTTTCCCAGGAGTATGAGGTAAGAGTCAGGCACTAATCCTGCCTTAATGTCTTCTTTCAAGCGTCTAAATGTGTTTCGCTGTTTTCATGTCTGTGAGGAAGTTTTATGTTTATGCCTCTTTGATCCCATATGCATGTATTCTAATGGATTATTGAAGATGTCTTTCACAGACCTTCTTCAGTCATTTTTACAACTCTATTACCAATCCCACCAGGAAATCAACACTTATATTAAATGCTTCACAATGCTTTTTTCACCAAACTAGCAGGTGGCATGTTGCTTAAGCAATCTGCGTGTGTCCTGATGTTTCCCCGAAGAATGCTATATTGTAGGCGGTCTCTCTGATGCAACTTGGTGGGGGATTATCTCTCAACAGTGTTCTCCCTTCAAAACATGGGAGCAAATATTCATTTAAAGGGGCACATAGTCGCTTTAGGGAGTTGTGTAACCAGATGAAAAAGAGAGGCTTCTTTGAATACAGGAAAATGAGACTTGTCTTTTATTCATATTTTCTTATCATTCAATTGTTTTTTTAATCAGCTCTATTTCTTAGTTTGATAGATTCAGCAAGGCTGTTCAAATGATTGTATTTTTTTTTTTACTTTCACCATAACCTAAAAGGTCACATGATTGCCTCTGTCTGTGTGCCTGTGACCAACATATGTTGCTACAGCATGAAATTTGCAGTGCAATTTCACACTCCCAAGAGAAACAGCAAATTTGTTGTGGTGACCTCATGACCTTTCCCCAAGCATCACCACAAGCCCAAACTTTAGCCAACGTTTTATAACTGTGCTGTTATCTGCCTTGTCCAGTGTTTACTGTAAAAAGAGCATCATTTGAAAACCTTATATAACTGTCCTATCATCTACCCAGTAGTGTTGCTCACATTAAAAAAAACACTTAAAAGTGTATGTGGTGCTTTATTTTCATGTTGCATCCTATATAAAACTAATGAGTTCTGTGCAAAAATCCTCTTAGTTTTAATAGTTGTTTTTTTTACTTCATAATCATTTTGGAAGATGCAGCATGTGGTGCTATGGAACATTTAGATCATTAATGGTAGACATAGAAACATATAGAAAGAATTATGACATCTCTAAGTAGGGAAGTATTATAATGCATGGCATACAATAATGTTTGTATGCAAAGCTGAATATTTAATAAAATAGGGTATAATAGTAATGGATTTTTTTTTATGTTGTTCATTGTGAAGTTAACAGCTAACCGGGGAGATAATTAGGCCCTAGTAAAAATCTGCACTCAATTAAGTGTTTTCTTGTGTTACTCGGTGCCTCTCCAGCACATCACCCTTCTGTCCTGTTGAGTTAGTGTAAACGAATCAAGCCAGAGATGTGGCTTGTATGACTGCAGGCAACCAGCACCATTCCCCCCTCGCACCAGTCATTCCAAGCCAGGGAAGACCCCCTCCGTGGCCCGGCAGATGGCCCTCCATCTCTGTGCCAGCTGAGGCACCGTGGCAGAGCTCGTGGCGCTTTGTCACAGTCACGTTCTCCGGTTGCTCCCAATGCGTCTTACCCCAAGGCACAGAATTTGTAGAGGCATCGCCACTTCCTCTCCCTAATGTTTTAGTCGGCCTGACACTTCCTTTGCCACCAACGCCAGTCTGCATCACACTGAGCAAGGAGCACACTGGGTAATGAGCAGAATTTGTCAATCAGACATGCTGCAGCTCCCACTGACAGTCTTTTATCGCAGAAAGCAATATCATGCTGCAGTCGTCATAGCCCTATCATTATGTTCATTTGAAAGCATTTCCAGTGTGTCAGCGAGAATACCATGGGCGTTTGCTTCTCACCTCTTTCTACCGTTTCTACCTAACTTGTTTGCTAGTTGTCATCAGTCTAGTGTGCCTGCTGTGTTCACTGAGCTCTCAAATGGATATGACATGTTTTGACTGCAAATGAAATCTCTCTCTTTGTACTGGCGGGCATGGACAGAGAAATTGGCAGTGCTGAGCTCATCAGCTGCAATAGGTCTATGCCCACATGACTCTCACTGCTGAGCAATTTGGAGCTGTAGTGGAAGGTTTCTTGCTTATGAGCAATTCACATTTTTCCTATCTTGTTCCAAATTAAATGGCATGTATTATACATTGGTTCTTCTGGAAACGAAAATACTTTAGTCTGAAATAACATAACTGGTGTAGCATATTCTAACCTATGTAGGTGCCTCTTTACTCCATAACTTAATGAGACTAGAAACTTTCTGTTGTTGAAGGGTAGCACTTGAAAACCAATTTGCTGTATCTGTGTTTTACAAATTAACTCGCAGTATCTGACACCTGCCATATGCATAGCTTAGCACAACACTTGAAAAAATAATACTCAGAATTCTATAGCTCAGCATCCTAATCTGCATTCTCTCCAGGTCCATCATTTTATCCTTTATCCAAAAGTAATTTCTTCTTATACTCAAACTGTCACATTTTGATATAAAATAATTTCTAAAAAGTAAATTAGTGCTACAACCATGTTGACTGAGTGTAGGGCTTTCAGACCATTTGTTGTGACTCGTGCAGGATTTGCAAGGTGAAAGGTCTGGGGAATTAGTGGACATGGTTCCAGTGTGAGCCGAGGGGGATCGATACGGAATAACAAGAGACTCTGTGACATTATCAAGCCAAGGGATGGGAGGCCATCACATATCTCCCCAGATCAATATGTATGCAGTCTACTGTTGTCTTAGTGGGAGAGACAAATGATGCAAGAAGGAAAGGGTCAGAAACTAAAGGAGGCTGAAAGAGAGGGTGAAACAAAAATACAAGATTAAAAAGGCAACTGGAAGACAGGAATCGTGGTTACCGCAAGAAGTCGTGCATGTGACTTCTCAGAACTGGGTAATTCAATAGGACCGTCCTTAAAGGAGACAATGAATGTTTGTCTTCGCCTACAGGCTTCAGCAATACCTTCATTCAGTCCCAGCCAAAGCAAATTCATTTTCATTATGATGTGTTTAGAAACTGGAAGAATATGTTTGCCCAATCTGTGAGCAGTGACCTTTTCAGTAAATGTAAATCACTCAATAATTATCCATATAGTTGTGCTTGATTAGCATTCAAGACATCACATTTAATTCATATATTTAACCTAATAAATAGACCTAATAAAGATAATAAGCCTTAGCCGTGCAATGTCTTACACAGGATAAAGACCCCTTACCTGTAGTAGTTCACTGGGGATTTTCAAGCGGCATGATGTGGATATATGTTCCATTTTAAAGCTTTGTTTTCCATAATGTGCTGCTGTTGAATGGGTGACAGCAGGGCACTAGGGTAGGTTTGTCCCATGCCTTAATGCAGTTTGTATTCAAGAGCCTCTCCTTTGGAATGTTATTTTATTTTATTTCCTTTCCTTCGCTATGTGTTTCTCTGCTTTCTTATAATCACTCTCTCTATGTTTCTGTAATTCACGTTTTTTCTTTTCCGTCTTCCTCTCTCTCACAGTCCATTGATCCAGGTCAGCAGTTTACCTGGGAGAACTCCAACATGGAAGTAAACAAGCCAAAGAATCGCTATGCAAACGTCATCGCTTATGACCACTCCAGAGTAGTACTCACGTCCGTTGATGGTAAGAGCTCGTGTAGCTGCTTAAACCCTCAGATGGTCACTGACTGAACTACCATCGATTGAGACCTTCTTCAACAGTGCCAAGAGTGGGCTTCAGCTGCTGAGCTAGAACTCACCCACAAATCCTATGCACCTTTTTACTTCTATATAAAATATTTATCATAACATGGAGGTTAGAGAGTCCCCTGCATATTAAAAGATTGACAGATTGTCTCTGTAATGTGCTCAGTATCAGCTGAAAAAAGCTATGAAGTGGCATTCATTCTGATTTAAAATTCCACTGATCTGATCTCAGTGTCTGTGCAGTATTATTAGCTCAAATAACTATACTTTGTATTTATGTTATATCCTTCCTGGTTCTCCTCATTATAGCTGTTCCTGGAAGTGACTACATCAATGCTAACTACATTGATGGCTACAGGAAGCAGAATGCATACATCGCCACGCAGGGACCTCTGCCAGAGACCCTGAGTGATTTCTGGAGGATGGTGTGGGAGCAAAGATCCACCACCATCGTGATGATGACAAGACTGGAGGAGAAGTCGAGGGTAAGGAAAAGACACAAGTGTTTTGTGGCTCCATTCCAGTGCAGTTAATTCTTTATAATCAATTTCTTTATTGACATTCATCCTCAAAGATTTAACTTTATGAATTATAGCATTTATTAATAAACAATACATTCATCATTTAAAAAATGCTTGTTACAGAGTAAATTTATATGAAATACAGTAAATAAGAAAACTAGAAATAAAATAAAATTTTACTTATGTGAAATTGAATCAAAGCGGATTTGCATGCAGCAGATTGTGATAGAATAGATAGACGATTTTATTTGGTACATCAACATTTATCTCTACCTGGGTAATAAACCAACCCAATAGGTGGCCGCTATGAAAGGTGAGAGTTGTGATCCTAGAATCCATTAAAATCTAATGACTGTCTTGTAAAATGTAAAGCTATCGATGTCTACAAACTGCAACGTTCCAGACAGTCAGCATTGTTCAAAAGTTGACACATGGCCAGAAATGAAGTTTCCTAACTTTCAGTATACCCGGTATGTATGTATTTGTCTAGCTCAATGCTGGGGAAGAGACGTTGCACCCAACAAAGCCTGAAGGCATATAGACACCCAGCTCTACTTTAAAGCAGGATTTGTCAGCCTGATCAAAGTCACAAGGACTTCAAAGAATATTTTGGTTGTCTGTGGACAGCATCACTTCATGTTTCTTCTCTCCTCCTCAGTCTTCAATCTCTAAAAACTTCTTTGTAAAGTAAATTTGCACAACGGCCTCACCCCCACCCAACCGCCATTGTTTGTTTGCCACTCGTAGTGGAGTTACCATGGTAACTTTGCATCCAGAGTGTTTTCAGTTAAATTATGAACATGTACAGTGTAATCATATTTAAAGTCTCGTTATGATGTAAAGTCTGTTTCATTCATTATTTATAAAATGCCGAGAGTTCACTATGTGATTACTTCGGTTTTACTTTTGCAACACTACGCCAAGGTTTCATAGTCCTAGAGTGTCTCATTTGTGTTTACACTTAATTTGGCAGAATTTGGCTCTCACAGTAATGAAAACTTTGAAGGTGAAGTTAAGAGGATTGTCACCCAACAACACCCACTTCAACATTCCTAAAAACGCCTTCAGTTTCATAAAAGCAAAAAAAAGTAGCACACGGGCAACTAGAGATTCAAAATGGGGTTGGGTTTTTTAATTAACATCCCAAAATCATGTTCACAAATTCCTAGGAGGAAATAAATCAGTGTGGAACCATGCCAGTATGTGGTGCTTTATTAGTAAGTCTGCATGCAGTGCCCTAATGAAAGAGTCCCCAGACTAAGAACTGGAAGTAAGAGAGACTGACGGAGCTCATTTTGAACATTCTAGGCAAAGATTTTTGAGGGGAGGACAAAGTCCCAACCTAAAGCTCTGCTCATCTATAGTGAGTCTTCAAAAGCAACTAAAGACTTATGTTACTTACAGAACATACCATCATCTGCTTTAATTTTGAGTTATCGATGCAGTCAGTCATTTAGACAAATTGTGGGCACACTAAATCTTTGTGGAGCAGAGCTCATTTATTTGTGCCTTGGAGAATAACTGCCGCATGCTTATGTTTGATAAGGTGATTTTTATTGCATATTCAGTCGGCGAGTATCTGTGCATCCTCTCACGTACCCTTCTGTATATTTTGTGCATGACTTAAGTGTCTGTTTCTGAGCTGTGTGACAGATAATCATGCTCTCCTGCTCCGTTTCTAGAGTCAGAGCCAGTCATGCATCCACAGGGACAAAATAATGGAAAACGCAACAACATAAGCAACTTAAAGAGAAATGAAACAGACTCTCGGCCTGTCCCCTCCTCCCACACACTTGAAAATCAATGGGCTTGCCATCGCTATGGAAAGAGACACAAAGAACCAAACCCGCCTTAAACCAGCTGGGGGTGGAAACATTTTTGCCCACTTATATCAGACTACCTCTCAATCTTTATAACATTATTAAATGGAGCATAGAAAGCATTTTGATGTCTATGCCAGGAGAGGCACGGACATCTCTAGCCTGAATAACTCTAGCCTTACCTACTGAAACATATTTCATCTGCAATGTTGACATTTAGAGTATTGATAGAATCCTCCATAGAGTCTAAATTAACATATTAACACATAAAATTCCAGTATGTTGGTATGTGCATGAAAATAACTTATTAACGTATTATATTACTATTTAAATTCTAATGGATAGAAATCACAGTCTCCACCTCCATCATGCAGTGAAATAATAATTAGTGGCATAAATTCTTGTTGCAGTGTTTAAATGATTTTTCACAATGCAATACGAGGCAGCGAGCAGTTGAGCTGCTAAATTGCCTCTGCATCAAAAACTGTATTTTTTAATAAGTGAAATAGTCCTGAGAAATCATATCAAACTGCATCACGCCAACAGTGTTTGCAAGTTGTAAATGAATAAACATTTAATGATATAATTAACAAAACGTGGCAAAAACCCAGCTGCACTCCTGATTAGACACGTGCTATTTTGTTCAGTCCTTTTTCAAAAAGGCACATACGTCTTCTATTAGTCTATTTCTCCCTCACATACGCATCCAGACTTACACATATGGTGAGTGAGTCAACCTCCCACCACCCAGCCAGACTGATGTCTTATGTTAAACAGAGCAGAAGCCTGACGAATATGATGAGATCCAGCAGCAGGCAAATTCCATGTTCTTTTAGCACTATCGTTACCAGTTAGCGAAAGCCTAAAAGGTCAGGACGTGTAATAAGACCAGCGGTATTACTCACTCATGGATGTGTATGTGTGTCTGTGTCTAGATAAGAGGTCCCTGTCCTCTGCAAAAGGCCAGGTGACAACATGTGTGAAGCAAAGTTCAAAGCAGAATCAGCTGATAGTGAAACCTGTAGTGTGTGTGTGTGTGTGTGTGTGTGTGTGGTTGTTTGCGAGGGAGAATATGCCACCCAACCTCAGACAGCACAGAGATATTCATTACAGCGGTGACTGCTAATCCATATGTTTGTACTGCAAGCAGTTCCCTATCACTCAATTGAGTTTCTCCTGCAAGGTCTACCTCAGCCAGTGAATGGGAGCTGTCACCAGGGGAGGTGAAATGTGAGGGGGTGAATTTTAGCGCATTTTGTTTGTCGATTTGTACCAGCTCGCTGAGACAGCCAAGGTGCTTCCAAATGTCAGCTCGGTACTGCAGTATCAATATGATTAGCCTACCCGCGCCACAGCTCTTCCTCTCATGTTATCCAAATCAATAGCAGCGAGCTCTAGTCCCAGCAATTCTGACATTAAAACTGTGTCTGCGTTTGCTTAGTTTCCTGCCGCTACCACTCGAGTTTGGAGTCACCTTTGTATTAATATTATTCATGACTGTTTACATTCTATATTCTCACTGAAGGCATCAAAACTATGAATGAACACATATGGAGTTATGTAGTGAAGAAAAAAGTTTGAATTAACTCAAAACATATGAGTTTTATATTTTTGATTCCTCCAAACAGCCCCCCTTTGCTTTGATTACTGCTTGTCACACTCTTCATGTTCTCCCGATTAGCTTCATGAGGTCGTCGCCTGACATGGTTTTCACTTCCTGGGTGGGAGCCTTGTCAGGGTTCATTTGTGGAATTTCTTGCCTTAATTGGGTTGTGAAAATAAAGAAAAACCATAAGAGAGAGAAGGTGTGTCCAAACTTTTGACTGGTGGTGCATATGTGTGTAAACATATACAAATATAACAACATAAGCGCACAATACGACTTTCTGAAATGCTTAGTTTTTTAGTACTTCTTGCTATTATGCAAACAGCTGTTCGCTAATTTAACATGCATGTTGGGTTGAGGACAACTGGTTGGGACTTCACAGCCTCACAGAGTCACACTACGTGCTAATGGCTTGTCGAGTGTTTTCATTTAAGTCTCAAACACCTTATTATTGCTGTTTAATAATCGCCGCCAACTTCCAACTACAGCCAGCAGCGCATTTCATCAATCTGGTGTGGAAGGGTTCATGTAGATGTCTGTCATTATTGTTCTAAGTTCCTTTTTTGGCCCTTGGTCATGCCAACGGAGACTTGCCAAGCCACAATGAGTAAAGTGAAAATTGTGGCAAAGGCTTAGATACACACAGAGAAAAGCAAAAGCACCAAGTGCCAGGATCTTTAGCCTCACACTGAAGACAGGCACACAGTGAAGTTTGTTGTGTGCACATATGGAGCCAGGTGGCTGAACCTGCTGTCCCTCCACAACAGGCCAGAACAGGCTTTTAGGCACATCTCCCTTCGCAATGCGGCGCCCAATCATCGCAAATGTGCCAAAAGCATACATGACAAAGGGTTACGAACCACCCGACAGTTAGTTAATTGAAAATGATCACAGGCTGGTAAAAGACAAAATGAGCCTTTTAATGGTCTTTTGAAACCTGCTTCAAATGCAGACACACACACACACACAGATGTACATGCACAGTCCTGGATCGCTGGGGCTCCTTTTTTATATGATACAGGAGCTGACTCGGAGTCTTCAGCTTTTAATTAGACAGTGGACAAAGCCTTTGATCTGACCTTTTTAATGTTCCTTCCTGTTAATCAGTGTGATCCTACAAGCCTCTCACCAGCCTCGTGGTGGATGTTAGAGGTAGTTCCCTCCTGACAGTGTGCCCTCTCTCTTGTTCTGCCAGGTGAAGTGTGACCAGTACTGGCCTTTGCGAGGAACAGAGACCTACGGGATGATCCAGGTCACCATGCTGGACACTGTGGAGTTGGCTACTTACAGCGTCCGTACTTTTGCCCTCTACAAGGTACAGAACAATGCTGTTTTTCCCACTTACAGTCACTGTAAGGCAGACTCGTGAAGGACGTTTAGCTGCAGCTAACTGTGGTGCATCATTACTGGGGTCACTTTTTAAAATTTAATTTTTTATTTTTCCGAAGGCCGATAAAGGCTATTACCACTGGAATCATTTTTTTCACCGCTGTAATTGGTTTTTAACATCCAAGATTTGTCTCTTGTTCGGTAAAAGCCAATAAAAGATTTCATTTTCATACTTTGATTCATATAGTTCTGTGCTGTGGTGATGGGACTGATGTTTTGTCCTTTATTTCTCCTCTTCCAGTTATTTTTCTATTACTTACTTAAAATTTCAAACAATATTATAATTTCTAATTAAATTCAAGTCTCTAGTTGAGGCATTTACTCGGCTGTTATCGGACTGGTGAGAATACCAAGAAATTGCTGGAGTTCATTTCCAAGTGTATACATGTTATCTACATTTGCAGAAAGATCATAGCCATGAAAGTAGAGAATTTCTATGCTGCCACCAAAGTCAAATTAAGACCTTTCTGACAATTATATATAGAATATTAGCTCCATGACAAAGCAGCCAATTCCCATTCCCTGTGTTAGGGTATCTCAGTCAAGCTTGCATCATTCTACATTCCCCGTTTCTCTGACTGTCCCACAGAATGGCTCCAGTGAGAAAAGAGAAGTGAGACAGTTCCAGTTCATGGCCTGGCCAGACCACGGGGTCCCAGAGTACCCCACACCCATCCTGGCCTTCCTGCGACGGGTTAAGGCCTGCAATCCTCCTGATGCAGGGCCTATGGTCGTCCACTGCAGGTGGGTTCAAGCATATTCATGTACCAATATTTGCTTTAGTTAGGCTGTATGTTGTGCTGTGTTTAATACACAGGGTTTATTCTACTCTGCTTGCTTTTCGTGACCTGGTAAAATAAATGTATAAATCCAGCCTTATTTCTTACACATTAATCCTGAAATAACAAGTGTATTATTGCTAATAAACAAGTAAGTTCAAATGTTATTTGAATTTGATGTATTTACTTGATTTGACCCAGTAGTTCTGTGGTACATATTTTCAGCTAGTCACTGAGCCTCTTGGGAATCTCTACAGTCACAAACCTTGTGCAACAATTTCTTCATGCTATTATGCTGCTGTTTTGCTAGAGGCAGCGAATCAACTAACCTGCAAAGCATAATGTCCAGTTTTCAGCCGCCAAGCATGGAGAGCTTACACTACCACATTAACACGCTATTCTAAATGCACCCTGACCACATTCAGATGAATTTTCATTCACACAAATATGTATGATTTGCATTTTAATAGAATATAATACAACAGCATTTCAATTAGTGTATACACAGCAGAAAAGACTGTAGTTTAGAAAAATAAAATTAACAATCTCATGTGAAAACTGAGATTGACGTGTTAACTCCATTAGCAGTTGTGATTAATACAGTAATTTATAACCACTTTGGATTTTCAGTTCACCACTATGTGCTAGATTTGTCCGGATGAATGTGCCATGTGAGATGTGTTTTATTAGTGGATTTCGTTATGCATTATAAATAGATGTAAAATAGTTGTCTATTAAATGCAGAAACGCAGTGTCTTTACCCCTCCTCTCGCTCTCCACCAGTGCGGGTGTGGGCAGGACCGGCTGCTTCATTGTGATTGATGCCATGTTGGAGCGCATGAAGCACGAGAAGTCTGTAGACATCTATGGCCATGTGACGTGCATGCGTGCCCAGAGGAACTACATGGTTCAGACCGAGGACCAGTACATCTTTATTCACGAAGCACTGCTGGAAGCTGCTACCTGTGGCAACACGGAGGTACCAGCTCGCAACCTGTATGCCCACATCCAGAAGCTCACCCAGCCCCCGCCTGGCGAGACGGTCACTGCCATGGAGCTGGAGTTCAAGGTGACACACAAGTATCACTTTATTATTCAGTGCAAAACATATTATTCTACTACAGAACATGAAATTTTGGGTCAAATTGCCATTCTGCTCGTGTTTCTCAGTCCGCTCTGATCTGGCCACATTCACTCTCTTATTGTCTGTCATCAGTGTAAAAGGCTGCATCAGCTGAGCTTCTGTCCAGGGTGTCGCTATTGTGCCAGATTTGCACACGGAGGTCTTTGCACCTCCACGTGTCCGTGCTGAAAATTCCCCAACTTTGCCAAAGCACAAAACACAACAGCTAGCCCGATAGCATCAATACATACAGACACAGGTTTTGGGGGCCAACAGACCAGAGCAACCACATAAACACACCTAGATGTGGAGGTTTATCCAGATGACTGACACTCACACATACACACAGCTGGCGTTCAAGGTGACTCACGCACACTCACACCTTCTGTCAATAGCCATCGACTGTGATGTTATTACACACTTTTCTCCCAGCGCAGCTCTGCCATTAGCCCTCTTATGACCATGATCCATTCTGTTTGAAGTGATAATGGCATCTACACTACTGCCAATGACAGAGAATGAAAAGAGTGAGAGAATGATTGTGGTGTATGTGGTGGCTGCAGTGTTCATGCCCACACAGTCTGGCCATAGCACACACAGACACACATTTTCCTGGAGTACCAAGACTGTCCATGCACACTCCTGTGCTGTCCATCTGTGCTGTGTCCACTGCCAGCACAGAGTGTCATGCCTACAGTCCTCTAAGCAAGCTCAGGGACTCTATGGAAAAAGAGCGCAATGCTTTTAGATACACCGACCAGATCTGCCCCACTGTCTCGTTGAATCTCGTGTCTTTTCTTCTGATGAGTTTCTTATTTTACTGTAGCTAGACAGAAAACCAAAAGCCCAAATAAAGGCTTGTCAAAGAGGCATTTCAGACTCTTTTGTTTACTTCAGGTCACACGTCACTCATCATTTTTTCTCTCAATCTATTCTCTGTTTTTTTTCTCCCTAATAATAAACAGAGACTGGCCAACTCGAAAGCCCACACGTCACGCTTCATCAGCGCCAACTTACCCTGCAACAAGTTCAAGAACCGTCTGGTCAACATCATGCCTTTCGAGTCCACCCGTGTCTGCCTGCAGCCCATTCGTGGTGTTGAGGGCTCTGACTACATCAACGCCAGCTGCATCGACGGCTACAGGTCAGAGAAGGTTTAAAATAGTTACTCTGAGGAAAAAAGGGCCAACTTTAAACTCTCTCTGTCTCTCTTTTTGTTTGTGAGACACTAAGTATTTGCAGCAGCAGCAGAGAGGATATGTGGGATTGACTCAAACCAAAATAATTGTGTTCATGGTAATGAAGGAATCCCCCCGATCCTCCAACAACATGCTTGCAGAGTGCAGTGAAATACTGTGGACCAAACTGAAGTCACACAGCTTCCAAAATAAGAAAAAATGTGAAGATGGCTGCTGAACAGACGTTGCAGACAATCACAATTAGTGCGTGCTGATGTTAATGAGTAATACACCTCGGGCAGACATTGATTGAGCGGAACGTAAACCAATAGTATTATACTAAATAAATATTATTAGCCGAATGAGTGTGTCACCTCTAAAATAGACAAGTAATACATACAAAGAGCCACAATGATATTCGATTCCTCTGGTGTGAATGTTAGCATCCAAATTAAATCTGAGAGTCAGCATTTTTTTTTCTAATGCCTTGGTGTCCAAAGCCAACACAACAGAAATAGTATCACAGTTCTAATGCTTTACTGACTGTGACAGGCCTGCAGTTGTTTTGTGACATCAGAGATTGTTACAGGTGTGAAAAATACAGAAGGTATTCACAGCAGACTCGAGATGAGGCCACAGTGGGCAGTATCCAGTTGCAAGAATTACTCTTGGCTCTGTCTGTGGCTCTCGTCAGCTGAGCCACTACCACTTTTATATTGAAGCTGCTGCATGTCCTTGTGTACTCTGAGTGGAAATTGCTTCCTAGAGGGAGGAAGATGAAAAGGCAGCTCTGTGTTTTATATCTATATAAGTAGGGGCAGAGACAGACGGAGCTGACTCTTCTGTGCTTGAAGTGTACAGCCAGGAGATGGATTTAGTAGGCGTGAAATGCTTTTCAGTCTATACGGGGTTCGACTTGGTAGCAGGCCGTCACAGAGGTAACACCTCCACCCCCACCTTCCTGACTCCTGCCCCGTTTCCAGGCCTGTTGTTAATGACAAGATGGTCTTCAGAGGCCGGCCATTCATTGTTGCTGTGTAACTGGCATTATTGCAAGAGAGATTATAAGTGTTTCGCAAACTCCTCCACCCTTCTTTTCTCTTCTCCCTGCTCCGTGATATTTTTCTTTCTTTCCTTCTTTACCTGTTCTCCGTTGTACGTCCCCCTGTCTCTGTTCTCCTTTTTAATCTGTCTCCTTAACACCTCTTTCCTCTCTCTCCTTCCACCCTCTCCACTCACCATCTTAATTTTCCATCCAAGCATCGTGGCAGAGACAGACATATCCGGGTGGGGACCTGTTGTGTGCACTTGCGGCGCTGTGTAATTAAGCCACTCTTAAAACCCCGGCATAAATAAAAACTAAACACGGGCCTCCAGTGCCCTTCACCCCAGCGCCTCCAAGAAAAGCCAATAATATGCTAAGCTAATGAGAGGCGAACCATTGATTCCAGCTATGCTATCAGGGGCGCAAGCCCTGGATATGCTCGGATGCAGGCTGGAGTTTTAGCATTGTAATGAGGTTGAAATGAAACACTATGTCCTCAAGCACTGCAGTCATGTGGGATGATGCAGAGACTGCTTTGTGCTGTTTGGCAGCGTGCTCATCAGGACACTGTGCGGGGAAGTCAGTACTATTGTGTGATATGCTTCGAATTGTTTTTGTTTTGGCTAGGGGCTGTTTCATAGGGAGGTTAGAGGGGTCCACCCTATCAATTTGAAATTTAGCATTCATCTCCTGCGTAGCTTGGCTTTCCTTCCTTTCCCCTGCCTTCCTCATCTGCTCTTAAGTTTCTTCCCCTTCCTTCTCCTCTCGCTCCTTTTCGTTGCTTCTCTTTTCTTCGGTTTCTCAGTGCAGTCAGTCCTGCTTTGCACTCTGATGACCAGCTCGAGAGAGCAGTAATCACTCTTTTCATCTCCTCACATTTTCCTATCTACATCTTCTCTCTGTGCTTTGTACATCTCCACTCTTTGCTTTGCATTTCTCTTTCTCCCCCTTTTCATCTTTTTAATTTGATTCCCTACTCTGTTGCCTTCCCCCTTTTTCATATGCCATCTCCTCTCCACCAATCTGTTGTTTCTTTATTTGTGTGAGCGGGGCCCTGAGCATATTCTGATCTCCTGGTTCCACATTAGTGCCTTGCCTGAAGCACCTTCATTAGTTGTTCAGCCGTGGCTGTGTATGCCTCTGTGTGTGTGTGTGTAGCAGCGAGTCTGAATATACTTGCGAAACTACTGCTGCCATAAATGCGTACACCTGGATGCAGGCTTCCATGTGCAGCGAACATGTGAGCGCGAGCATGTGCACGTTTGGGTTTGTGTGCTGGATTATTCAGCTGGGTCTCTCTCCGATGATCGGTGCGCTGCTGCCACCTGCTGTTTGACAGAATCACTGCCTAGTTGGACTAAAGTCACGTAGGACACAAGCACAGCTCTGGTGCCTGAATGGATGAGCTCATCTCTAGTTGTGTGAGCATATCAAGTGCTCGCTCTCTTCCCGTGTTGTGTTGCACAGAGGAAGAAGGACACGCTCGACACTGGTTTAAATAGCTCAAAGATGTTACAGTGATTAATGATTATCGGCTCATTTTAATCAATGTGTCGGATTTTATGTAGTTGGCAAGACAAATGATATTACATCCTCTTTAGTTCACAGCTGAATGCTGTAACGTCAAGCTACTGTAGGCGCCTCATGCTGTATATGAAATATAGAAATATCCTCTCCAATCTGAATGCCAGCATTTGATCACAATGTAGGACATCATATTTGACACATGACACTTTATCATTATTTCCTGTTCTGGTTATTGCTTTGTGATGTGCCTTATTATACCAGCTGTGAGAACACCATAAAGTTTATACTGCTTCTGTTTAATGTGTAACTGTTTGGACTTGTGTCTTCAGACAACAGAAGGCCTACTTGGCCACACAGGGCCCCCTGGCTGAGACCACAGAGGACTTCTGGAGGATGCTGTGGGAGCACAACTCGACCATTGTTGTCATGCTCACCAAGCTTCGGGAGATGGGGCGGGTAATGCACCAACACAAACTATACTTAACAGAAAGTGTGTAGCACTTGTTAAACCTCGAGTCTATTTCAGTGGGTAATAACAATGTTTACTGTTGAGCTAAGCTAACGCGTCACACTGCTCAAACATTAATCCACCCCTGGTTGCAAGTTAACTTCTTATCACCATGGAAGGAGTTCGTCAAGGTTGACACATGCTTCTGTGTCAGACTCCTCGGTAATTGTTTGCATTCCAAGCGTGCGGGTAATTCCCCCGCTGGATAATTGTATTACACTTTATTAATATAGGGATCTGTTTTAGTAACAAGGGAGCAAAGGGGCTTAGTTGAGTTTAAGGTGGAACAGTATTACACATCATTGCAAAGTCGTGGAGTGAATCTGGAATATAGATTGACATATTGGCAAATGTACGCGTTCAGTTTTCCTCCAGTGAGGTGGATGAGAAAATCAATACCATTCTCCCACCTGTCTAGTCCATATGAGTACACGGTTTGCGTAGCTTAGCGCAAACACTAGAGACGTGGAAACAGCTAGCCTGGCTCTGTCAGAAGCCACTTCCTGGATTCTTTTCCAGTTTGTCTTTGATTCTAGTCGAGGAACTTTGTTTCATGTAATGTCTGTCGTATCAGCTGTTTCTAGCTGCTTCCTTACTGACAACTGTTAAAAGAGGTACTGGAGTCATGCTAGCTGTTCTCCCGGCTCCTTCTATTTCTAGACTTTATTAGAGTGGTGT
This sequence comes from Channa striata, assembly GCA_033026295.1. Taxonomy (NCBI): domain Eukaryota; kingdom Metazoa; phylum Chordata; class Actinopteri; order Anabantiformes; family Channidae; genus Channa; species Channa striata. Next base: position 14,538,128 of record CM065185.1, on the reverse strand, counting down.
CAGTCTCCATATCTAATTTTAAGTAAGAAAGTCAAGAAATATTTCCCCTAAAACTTGCAACTACTCCTGAGAGTAAGAGCACCAGTTTGATTAAATCCTTAAAGTCTTAGAGTTGTTCTTGTGATTATGTGGGTGATTCTGAGTGCACTTTCCATATTATATTTCATCACTCTCTCTTCCATAATCATAGTTTATGAGAAATTGCTCTCATGCACATCATCACTGTAGTTAAGCAGAGAAACAAATTATGTAAATATTTTGTCACCAAAGATAACTCAGACAGTTTTTCAAAACCACATATTAGTCCATCTGGATTTTCTTTTGTAAGCACAGACCTTCTTATGAATCAAAATGACTAATAGCATACAGTAACCTGGACTAATAATATTTTTCATTTGTGCACCAGGCATTCATAATGTAAAATACATTTTTTTTGGTAAATGTCTTTGTGAAAAGATTCTTTGAATAGAAGTGCTTAAAATTCATGGCTCTTTTTTCCTTTCGTAGGAGAAGTGCCATCAGTACTGGCCAGCAGAGCGTTCAGCCAGGTACCAGTACTTTGTGGTGGATCCGATGGCTGAATACAACATGCCCCAGTACATCCTCCGAGAGTTCAAAGTCACAGATGCCAGGGTATGTTGCCTTCACTGCGTGTGTTAGTTTGCCCTTGTGTGTGTGTCTGTGTGCACACGTGTCCGTAAGTGTCTTTGTGAGAGGGAATGTGGATTGATAGGCATTACAAATATGCCCCCCAAAAAAACAAATCCAGCCCAAATCCATCTTAATTTTAGGTTTTTTATACAAATGCTGACAGTCACGCTAAGTGTTAAGAATTATACCGACTGTGATTTCAAGGTAGAGCTGATCAGAACACATCCCATGTTATTTCTCCTGACAGGTTGACATCAAGTGAATGCGCCATCAAACATGTTTACCCGGATTTAGTAACAGCGTGCTCGCTCTGTGTGTGTGCGGGCGGATGCGTGCGTGCGTGCGTTTCCAGATCACTGTGAAAATACATGAAAAGCATAGCCTCCAGTCCCTAAGGGCCGGCACTGGAACTCCCTGTGATGCAGTAGTTTCAATGGGCTATAAATATACTTTACTGTGATCAGAAGGCTCACAGCACAGCAACAATCTATTCCCAAAGCCATTCCTTCTGTCACATATACATATATATACTCTATGTACGTGCTGAACGAGAGAGATTTCAAAAATAACGACACATTTTTGCAGAAACAATTCTAAATACCTCCACAGTGCCCGTCCAATGTGTCGCAGTCCTGATCCTCGAGAGCCAGCGCCTTGTTAGTTTTCTCCCTTTTCAGGTTGTTGGTTTTGTGTATATTATATCCCAGGTGTAAATTAGGCGATTAGATGGTTGCAGTGAAAACCAGCAGGGTTTCTGTGCTCAAGGTCCTCGATCTCAGAGACTCTGCCGTGGAGCTTTTTTTCGGTTGAGTGCATATTATGGCAAAGGCCACAGAGAAATGTGCGAACACGGTGCACTGTAGGGATAAATTCAAGCTTTAAAGGAAGCTCAGCTGTATTATATACACAATATACCTCTGGTGTTAGTTTTTCTAGTTCTCACTGAACGCTCCTTATGTGCTGCCCCCACAGGACGGCCAGTCCAGAACAATCCGCCAATTCCAGTTCACTGACTGGCCTGAGCAAGGCGTGCCAAAAACTGGAGAGGGCTTCATTGACTTCATTGGGCAAGTGCACAAAACCAAGGAACAGTTTGGACAGGATGGACCAATCACTGTACACTGCAGGTGAGGAAGAAAGATGACACAGATTATCCCAAAATTCATTTTAGACTAAAGGATGATCACGACTTCTGCGCTTTGTACATGCCTTTGATTTGTAGCCTCATTTTAAGTCCTCTGCAGGTCAAATGGCACAAACATACAAGTAATTGTGATAATGACAGAGATGAACAATTTTCACTGTCTACACATTCAGAAACACTTTACCACCATCCAGTATGACAAATCATTTTTCATTTGCATTTCGAGATTTTAAGCTGTTCCTGAGGATTATAGTCAACAGTTTACGTGATGTAGCTGGCAAAAACTAATGCATTGTTTCTCCTAGAAACCCTACCTTGATTTAAATGTTCAGCTTTAGTTGAAATTGTTTTAAAGAGGTGTTGGTAAATCTGAATCTAGTTAAGAGGTGTTGTACATATGGACTTTAGAGGTGGACTCTGCCCCAGGACAAATTTTGATAAAAACTAGTAAGAACATTCATTAAAGTCAGGAAGAGGTTCGGAGGCTTTGAAAGAAGATGCAAAAAATATTCCTGTGTGTGTTTTTCAGTGCCGGGGTGGGCAGGACAGGAGTCTTCATCACTCTCAGTATTGTGCTGGAGAGGATGAGGTACGAGGGCGTGGTCGACCTCTTCCAGACAGTGAAGACACTTCGCACCCAGCGGCCTGCCATGGTGCAGACCGAGGTAAAAACAGACGACGACAAGAATATTTTTCACACAGGGTCATATTCCAAAGTCAATACTGTATGTGTAAATGTAATGTTATCTAAAGTGTCCATTCCGTGCTCCACTAAAACAAAGACTTACTGACAAATCCTCTTTTAATAGAGGTCTTAGCGGTGCATCGGATCTCCCAAAGTCATCTGGTGCCATCGCAGAGATTGAGTGTCAGGTTTTTATTTTAGGAATTAGGAACTGACAAATACGTAGCAAACAGTCAAATCCTCTTAAAAGTCATATTAAAGAAGAAAGTCATGATGTGAATATAAATAAGTTCATAAACAATTTTGTCATGAAAAAAACATGAAAACCTCCCTGTGATCCAATATGATTCTGGCTGAAGCCACGACAATTAACTATTTAATCTACTATAATTAACAAAATTCCATTAACAGTATCATAAACGTAGTTATCTGTGGCAACATATTCTTTGCCTGCAAGCAACAGAGCAACTTTATTACCAATGAGGTTACAGGAAAAAAGTTTGAAAATGAATTTAGTGTAGCAAAATGGAGCCACGACCACATGACATGTTCTCACTGTCTCCTTCCGGTTTCTGTCTCCCAGGACCAGTACCAGTTGTGCTACAGGGCAGCGTTGGAGTACCTGGGGAGCTTTGACCACTATGCAACGTAACCACTCCCACTGAGCAACCGCCCTGGTCAAACCTCTCAGGAGTGTGCCAAGTGTCCCATGTCAGCCACCATCCACTCACCTGACCCCTCCCCCACCCCTCTAACTCCCCGCCCTCTCACAGCTACCGGAGGGGGGGAAGGGGCGTGCTTGTAGACCCGCCATCGGGTTCAACAAATCACAGAGATCCATGCCAACTTAACCAACCACATGAGATTTTGCTTTAAAAATATTAACAGAAACACTACGCTGACTATGACTATGACAAATACGACAACTGTTGTACATACGCGACAGCGCAGAGCGGCAGCTCGCCTCTCTGCTCTGCCGAAGCCAAACCTCCCTGATTGTCAAAGGCTACTGGTAGCACTAAGAGCACAGTCTCTAAGTTTGTCAATATTATGTTTCATTATGTTTGTGTTTAGTATAGTTTTTTTGATGTTTTTAATAATCATTTGAGCATCAGACATTTCTTTTGTCTTAAACTGCCCAGTCTAGGGTGAGCATTATTGTCATAATCAGTACTTTTTTATTTTTTATATTAGGGTACTTTAACAAAAGGGACATGTATTTTTAACACGTTCCTAGATACTAATTAAGGAGGACCACTGTTCTCTGAGCTGCTGTCCAATTTCTTTTGTCAAGTGACGTTATTTTTTCTTCATATGATGTGTCATAAAGATTTTGGTCTTACTCAGTTCAGTTTATGTAAAATAGCCTTTTCACTTGGCGATTTCGACAAACAATTGGCTGATTTCAGAGCACAAGCTTGATGACATTGTCCTTCTGCAAACGTGGTAGCTTGCTAAAACTGGGGAATTAGCTAACGAGACTAAATCCGAGGTGCACAGAAATGGAAAGCACATGATTTCTACGTTTCTGTTTGTTGTTGTTTGTTTTTCATCAGAAGCCTGTGGCATTGAGGCCTTCATACTCCTGAGCGGAGAACTTACCAGAGGAAAACAGACTTTTGTACCCAAAGGGTAGTTGACAGGAAATAAACTCCTTGATCTCTGAATATGGATGCTCAAGTCCCTCCCATCTCTTCGCTGCCCATCAGCCTGGTCGCTTTGCTGGAGCTGAACCACACACACACATAAAGAAGAGGAAGTGGTTCACATGGGCTGAGAGCAGCGCTGGCACCTGTACAGAATCAACCATTCCTACCAGAGGGAAAGAGACTCAGCCCTTTGGACTGAAACCCGATCCTATTTTATACAGAAATAAAACTATAAATATAATTATGATTGATTATATATATATGTACAATTACACATAGATATATACACAGCTTCAAAAGTATATTGTTAAAAGGATTCATTCTGCTGATCTACCAACCCTAGAGACACTGCAGAAAGCCTGCTGTCCTAGAGTGTGTATTAATGGCAACACCGTTGTATCTACTGTACTACCATAGTAACTTTGAAAGCTGGTTGTTTGTTTGAATGAGGAAAAACAGCACAACCCCCCCACCCCACCCCACCCATCAAAAAGGACGACTCCTCGCACAGCACAGGCCATCGCACCACTCAAGCACACGTTTTCCCGCGCGAGCTGCCGGAGGGGAGCGTCCGATTCGAGGGGCCTAACGGTCATGGTTGTGATGGTGGTGGCGGCGCCGGTGGCGGCGGTGGGAGGGAGGGGGGACTTGAAAATGCTGGCGAAAAACAAAAATGTGCATTTTTACCTTGTGAATGCTTAGTGCTGTAGGGGTTCGATCTGTTGTACACACAGTCTGTTTTCTATTTGTTAATAAAGAACTGGAATTTAAAAGAAACTGTTGATGAAAAAGACAAAACGTTGATGTTAATAAAGTTCAATAATTGGGTTTTGTACAAATCCTAGATTGTGACGTTTTGTTTCTCGATCCTGTACGTTGTTTTTAATAGTCGAGGCCTGACTGACGGATCCTCCGTAACGCATTTGCTTTCTGCCTTTCAGGAACACCAGGGAATCGTGTCGTCTGAGAGTAATTTCCTTAACTCTGTCCAGAACATTTCCTGATGTGTAACTAGCATAGATTTCTCAATTGTTACGTTTCCATTGTTTCTTGGTATTTCTAAGAGATCTGTTGAGTTAAAAGAAATATGTACGTGGCTATTTTTGCTGGAGACAACCAACTCCAGTAATATTTTAAAGGCCTTCAATTTGTCCCTCGTCTAAACAATAATCTTCATAGAGAAAATTATGATTGCTGACAAATGTTGTACTTTTTTAAGCAGGTGAAATGTCACTAATCCCTGCTTACTGACACCTTTAGTGTGTTATAAAGCATTTATTAAATGTGTATTATAGAGACACCTAAATCTACCAAATGTAATGTTGAGATGAATTGAATTGTATCCCCTCTGCTCTGCCCGGCTCGCTCGTTCCTGCTCTCCTCGACTCTTTTCCCATCTGCTACGCTGCAGCACACCCTGCACAGCCGTTAAAGTATTAGTCACTATCAAATTACGATAAATAGGAAGCTGAAAAACCTAACTAATCAAGGAGAAATAATAATAAATTCACAGATTCTCTGCTTAGAAGATGGAGTCTTGTTCCAAAACATTTAAGGAGCAGCAGCAGCTCTTCACATTAACATGATATTTGGAGCTATTTGAAACAAGTTAGAGACTATAGCTTCAAAGGGATGTGTTATTCACTACTGCTTATGTGATTATCTATTTGTCCATTTGATACGTAAAATCATTTTTTTAATTGTCTCAATGTTCACTCTTTTTAGGATCTCAACTACACCTCATAGTCTTCACCAATAGTTTGGAGCAGCTGTGACTCAGGCAATGAGGTGTCTACTAGTGTCCACCTCCTCTGGTCCATGCTGTAAAACACTTTTATGTGTTTGTCTTTCCAGACGTCTAAGTTGCTGTGTATAAAACCATGTGCCGAAGTTTAAACATCATAAATGTGGTTTAGTTGTTATGACTAGATGATGTGAGTATTTCAAGTACTTTGTATTTTAATTACTCTGACAGAAATTGTGTAACAACTGATGCAGTTACTGAACAATCTTTGTAGCTATGGAATGACGAGGACACTATTGCATAAGTACTGTTTTAAACATCTATCCACTGTCATTGCACCATGTAACCGCAACATCCCAAATATGACTGAAACAATTTTCAAAACTGAGCTCCTACATGTAAACGTGCAGCTCATTTTGTGGATGAGTAAAATTACAGTAACTAACAGTGAGGCTGAAAGTTAAAGTACATACTGCAAAGTAAACTACTCAGCAGTTTATGATGTAGGGCAGAGAGGGCGTGATTTACACACGGCCCGGTACGCCAAACCACTTCCCCACTGACCAGATAAACATTAGTTGTGTTTTGGAGTCTAATCATAGAATAACTAAAGATGATCTTTAGCTAAATTTGGCTTTGTTGCTTATTTTGTCAGTATTTATTCGGATATAAAGCCAGGTATTCAGTTTCCTCACCCACAGCTTCACCAGCTCCAGGGCCCACAGTCACTTTGCCCACATGGGCTGGTGAATCTCTGCCGGCTGATATCACATGACAGTAACAACAAAAACGTTGTGGTGACTGTAGCTGTGGGAAAGCCTGCAAAGCGCTGGGGTTTGCATATTTATTCTATGCATAATAATCATAAGACACAAAAAGGATGTTGAATAAAATATGGAAACACACATGGTACATAATCTCTTGTAACTGATGGTTTTGTTGTTGTGGGAACGATGCCTGCGATAGTAGTAACAGGATATTTCAAGACAAAAGCACACAAACAAGACATAAAGGATTTAAAACACAATTACTGCTGCCACTGAATACTTTAGTACCGTCTTATAATTTTGTATCTGGGAGTGCGGCAATATCATAATTTTCTTGAGATTTGATTGTGCCCTGAATTACATTGCAGAATTTTGCACCTATAATGATGTTGTTGCCTCTTTTGTGTCACAACAATAACACAGACTGGTGTCGTTTCTGTTGTGCAGGATGGGCTATAAGTTTTGCAGCGATAATATTCTGTTTATGAAACCTAATAGTTTGTTTACGTGACCGCTTTCCCATTTCTTTAACAGGGTAACTTTGTTTTGAGTGCAACTTATTATTAGTGGTAGAGATAGCATTGTGTAATATGGAATTATGGTTGTAGCATTTCACCAAATGTTGTTGTGGATCCCACAGAACCAGCTGACATGGTTGCGGTTGTTTGAACTGTATCCAGGTGCTTTTTATCTTCACTTAGCAGTATTAACCGTATCTGGCCTGCTGCTTTTCTGCACCTCTCTTTACTAAGACACGGCACGACCGACAGTGCAGTTCATCACTATCCAACAGCAGATACCATGAGCAGTGTAAGAAGATTTGAAAACATGCTGTTCACTTTTATACTTTTCATATGCTCATAAAGTGATGCTGAGTCATGTACTCTCATAGAGATGATTCACAGTTCTGCCGAGATGAAGAAGGCCCACGAAGGTGAGTTACTGCGCTTCATAATCAAAGCCCGCATGAAGGGTTTGTTCTCTGACAGCCACCTGGCAGAAGATGGCTTCCCGCTTCAACACGTACAGAACAACAAGCTCCTCACATGTCTGAAAAAGGTAAAACAAAAAAAAAAATTTTTTTGTGTGATTTCTCTCGTGTTTACATTCCAACTGTTTGAAGAAATCCAAGGCAGTGAAAGGCAAACAAAGCTGAGGTTGCCACTGTTTGTTGCAGATAAAGACCCTGACCACAGACTGGTACAGGACTCGAGCAGGAGCAGAACACTCAGACCTTTTGCACGTGAAAGATGAAAGCCCCAAAGTTTGGTGGATGAAGCCTCTTTCCAAATGGCTGCTGGGCTCACCCACCAACAAGCTCCTCCTTGCTTGGAACCATCGGAGATGGAAATCGGAGAAGACAGAGCGGCCCGAGGCTTGGAGCACCTTTCACTCTCAGAGAGGATCCTCCAAAAGTTCAGCGCCTACGGCAGCGTTGCCTCGGTCTGGATCCTGCACCCTGGCAAAGAGCTTCCCAGGGAGCTGCGCTGCTCCGCCAAACATCACAAAGAGCTTGGCCACCATTTGTGAGCGGTGATGAAGTTTAATAGCTCGGAGGCGGTTTGTGGGGCCTGCAAAACCCTGAAAGCAGAAATGGAGAAGACGCAAGGCGAGGAAATGTGGGTTGTGCCGTTGGGATTCCAGGTAATGCATCACACCAGCGAGGATGAATCATCAGAAGAAAGAAATGAAGATGAACGTGGGGACAGGCCATCCCTGCAAGATCCATTAGAAACCTTAGAGAATTTAGCCCAGGAGGAAATCTCTTCACCAATTAGGGTTTCTGGAGAGAAACAGCTGGACACCCAAACGCACCCTGGTGCTGCGTCAGCCCTGGGCCCCTGATGGCACCGGGGGGGGTTTGACGACAGGAAGAAAGTTGCTGCAGCAGGAGGAAATCAAACCGTGCCCTGGTTAGAGTCGCTACCAGCTACCGAAGCCTGATGAAGAAGACAAATGTCATAATTTTGCAATAAACAACAAATGCTGTCTTTAGTCATAAGAAGCAGTTGATTGTGGGTGACATGTAGTTGTAAGGTCCAGGCAGACGGGGGCAGCATTTAGCTTCACTCACAAACGAGTTCTTCTAAACAATTTGTTCTACTCGTCACATAGGAAGGAAATACACTGCAATGTGTGTAGAGAGACTAGAATACATATTATCTGCCGCTACAAATAGTTACACGAACTGGGGTGTCAAAGGGCCCAAGTCAAAGTGTCTCTGAATCCACACAGGCCTCTTCGGAAGCTCGAGTGGCCTCTGCGCGCCCGTGGCCTCTGCTCGTCTGGTCACCACTGCAAATTGCAATGTATATTTGTACTCGTGCCAGGATGGATTTACCTTGTTACTGCTTTCCTCAAGACGGAGCTGCTGTCTGTCAACATGAAACGCTCAGAAAAGGCCCTCATTGTCCCCGGGCATCTTTGTCACAAATGCCTGTTTAGATTTTGGTTCTCTAAAAAGTAGTTTTCCACTGCCTGAGATGACATTTGGCTGAAGGCTACTTGTCCAATCATCAAACCACATCTTGTGCAAGACGAGCGTAGTAGCAACACTTGCGTCTTATTTCCAGCCTTTCTAATGACACCTCGACTGGAATGATGTGTTTATAGTTTTACTGATTGAGGGCTTCCTTAAAATCTTGCCCAAACCTAAACAAAATGTGTTTTTTCACTCCTCCACGCCCAGTGGAAAAGATTCAGTCCAGTGTGTATGGGATTCTATTATATTCAAATTGAAAACATACTTTTTGTTCTTCTATTGTATATGTTGAACGTCAGACTGTTTTCATGACTAATGTCGTCGTAGCTGTTGAGTGAGCTTTTGCATCGCTCCCATTCTCTCTGACTTGACTTGACAATTAAAAGCTGTTGGGGCTTTTATTGCAGCAGAGGCTGGTCTATGAGAACTTTACACATCTGTGAACAATATGTATAGAGTAGAAATGCTGCTGCCCGATGTCAGGAAATGTTTCTGTGCTGATAGTTCCTCTTCAAGGGCAGAAAAGCACGATATCCCCTGCTCACTGGAAGTCATTATGTATTTACACAGGCTGCTCCAGCCAATAATTGAGTGTATATAAAACACGTTCGTTGTAATAATTCTTGTTATGGACGGGAGATGGGTGGTTTTGCACCTGCTGACCATCACCAAAATAGCAGAAGGTAACATTTCGTGATTTGTGGTGAAGTGGAGAAGGCGAATTTGTGTTGGCTTCACTTGAGACTTTACATCATATCTACACTTTGGGACAGTGAGACAGCAGCCTCAGAATGTCCATCAATACACATCTTTGGTATGAGGCGAAGCTCGCGTAAAGATTCCTTTGGTTTTCCTCCTCCTCCTGTCTTTCAGTCAACGCCGAAAGGAATTTCAAGGCTTAGAAAGTTAGCAATTGTGCCTCGTTTCCGCCGCAGTGGTCAAACTTTTGAAGAGTGTGATCTGTGTATAAGTTGGCCTGAGGATATGCGGGTGAGTCATGGTGTTAGAATGAGATATTTGTTAGCAAATAACTGATTTCCTGTTGTGACGCTGACTTCATTACTGTAGCTCAGGGATTGCTGCTGACACAACAGTTAACCGTGGGTTCTCTATGGATTCACTGGGCAGGCTTGTGCCCTCAAACAGCACCTGTGAAGCTTTGTGTATCGTCCCCGCGTCTCCCTCCCACATTCAGCGCTTCAGCCGTCTCCAAACTGGTTGGCCTTTGTTTATGTGTGTTGACCCCACACACCTGACGCATTTCCTCCATAGATTGGGTATTTATTTAGATTGCTGTCTGGAGAGGCTGATAGCGTCCAAAAGCACAACCATCTGCTCCTCATTTGCAGCTCAAGGCTCAAGGGCTAAAATACTGGTTTGCACTGGAGGAGACGTGAACATGAAATCCTCGACAACAACACCCTTGGTTTTATCTCTTGCCAACTGTAGAGTGAATCATTGTGAAAAACCTCTGCTGTGATAATTCTATTTAACTGGGGTTAATGTCTTAGCACCATTTAAACCAATTGCGATCTCCCTTAATTCCCCCTAAAAGATTGGAAAACACTTGTTGTTGCAGACCCCTCTAACGCCACTGATCTCCCCATTTGAGGCTATTACCATTTGCCCGCTTAAGATGGCAGGCTTTTTCTGCGGCAGAAGGTAAATGTAAGCCCTCGTCCGGGCCAAAGCATCCTTTAGTGCTCCTGGAGCTAGAGCCAGGGAGATTATCATGTCAAGAGTAATCCGACTCGGCCCACAAGCACAACTATGGAGGAGGAGGAGCAACAGTTGAGGGGGGAGGCAGGCAGAGGCATCAGAGAAGCTCGCTGCCCCACTTACGGTAACCACACTCTCCCTCCTCACCCTAACCCATCTTCACGACCTGCAGAGTTCCCGTCCCTGGAGCTGATGGCAAGACCTGATGCTGGCAAGAGGGTAAGCACATTATCTTTCCAACAGTACTCCCAGTAGAAGGAGGGGGGGTTCAGAGCAGATGGAATAAAAGTTAAGGCATCTGTAGGATCTGTTTATTACTTGACATTACTCTGTTCCTCACTTTCAGGTTCATGTTTATGCAAAAAAGTGGACCAACCATTCTGAATGGGGGAGCAAGATCCCAGGAATTCTCTGAAGTGAACCAGATGCCAAACTCGGGGCTTCTCGTCTTTCCCCGACTCTTCTTGAGTGGATCAACCTGACTGCCATGAAGCACATGTTTACTTTGAGTGGAATGCTGATCCTGATGCTTGCAACCTAAAGGAGTTTTATGGAAGCGCGAAAATGATAAAAGAATAATTGAGCCTGGACCTGAATCAAGTCAGGACACCTCCCCAACTTGCAGACACAGGGAGTTGTGATGCTTTTTTAAGGGAACAAGCAGGAATCCTGCCCTCGCTCCTCGCCTGTGATGATGATGGACTTACCCGCACGGCACTTGCCTGTGGAGGTCAGCTGAAGACGACGCCACGCAGCTAAGTCTGGATTAGCCGGCCGAACGGTAAGGACACCACATCTTCTTTTGTTAGTTTAAGCCGGCGGCTTATGGGGAAGGTGTTAGGTGCCAGTGACAGGGACGCCTGCCTGAGTGGCAGAAAACGCACGTTGGATTGATTGTATCAACAAGCTGGAACCACATGTTAATAGTGCAGGGGGCCTGTCACGAAACCTCTGCAGAGCAGTTACCACACATGACAAGAGGCGCAATAAAAAGGTTTTTTCTTTTTTTCAGAGAGTGTTTCACATGCACAACTTTGTTTTTTCAGGGAGGAATGTTTTCCCTTCCTGTCACTTACACTAACATGGTGGTTTGCCTCATTAGCATGCGTAATGGATCCCTGTCTCCTCAAGAAAGTTGGAGCACCACTCAGAGATTTTTCAAAATAGCCATTTTAGCTAATTATTCTTCGTCTATATCGATCTCTCGACACTTTTATGTATATTTTTGCAGAGCTTTAGCTTGAACAGTTTAAATAATTAAAAAGATCAGGATCACATAGATTAACTTGCCCTCTGAAAATGCCGCGGATGTGTGCGAGGGGAACAAACCGAAGTGATGATCCCCTGCTCACTAAGCCCATATCATACGTAGAGATTATTCTGTATCTCGCGGAGCCGCGAGAGGCCGGATAGAGGTTAAGCCTAAAGTCAATTGAGCCGTTCAACTTTCATAACCCTCCAAATCTGGTCATAACTGGAGGAAAGTGAAATGGAAGCTGCGCCGATGCCACACTCCTCGTGTTCTGACCATCACAGAGTCGCCGTATCTTTAATAAAACGCTCTTTTTGCAAACAGAAGAATCTTTTAGTTTAAAGAAACCTTCAGCTTCTAAAGGTGTAAAATCTCGTCATATTTCAGATGTTTGAACTTGCTTGTGCTTGCTCGCGTGGGTCATATTTGAAAGTAGTATTCAGAGTGTGCCAGACGGCCGTCAACCTTTTGTAACAGCAACATCAAAATGTTTAACATGGGTTTAAAGGCAACGCTACTGTATTAAAGGAGGATCTGGCATAGATAGATTAGCAGCCGTAATAGCAGACTGCAGGCTCTTCTTTAGAAAGCAGAGGAAGGAACATCAATCTTACTTGCCCACAAAAAAAAAAGATCAGACAAGAGGATGTTTCCCTGTCAGGCTTCATCTAACCCTTCTTTCTCTTTTATGAAGCTCATTGAAATGTCAGAGCTGTACCTTGACTCAACTCTTTCTATAATAGGAAAGGGCAGACAGTTTGGGACTGGTGTCAGAAGTGAGTCTATATGTGTGTGCCCCCCCCCCCCCACCACCACCACCACCACCACCGACACCTCATACACGCACCTTAACAGCAACAGGTTTAAGTCGTGAGATGTCGTGCTGGGCTGTTGGGTCACTGGTTTAATCTGCGTAAATCCGCGAGGCGTGATAGTAGGCCTTCTAAAAGAAAATGTCAGCTTTCTAAGTCACTTTCCCACATCCAGTAGTTTACAAACATGCAGGAAGTATGTTTAGAATTTGTAGAATATGTACAAAAAATGATCACTATTTTTCTGGCACCGGCCACAGATGTTTTCCCCCCTTTTTTCTCCTCACTAATGAACAGCAGCTTTCTCACTACCAAGGAACGGGCTTGTTTTAATTATCCTATGGTTACTGAGTGACAGAGCCAAAGCCAACCGAAGTGGCTGCCCAGCAAAATTACAGCACAGTCTAGCTTAAGCCTTTTTTTTCAGTTGCATTAGAACCGAGGCTGGATTTAGAACAGCCAATCCTGGCTCAGAACATCCCCACTTTATTTTACAGCCTTTTGGTCCATCCCGGTGCCAGCAGCACAGATCTCAGTCACCGCGCTCGTCCCTCCTTTTCCTCACGAATCAACGTGAAAGCAGCACAGCTTCGAGAAGAGGAGGCACCTGTCGGTCCTCTCCGTCTCCGTGGACCCTGTGTGCTGCCCCAACCCTTGAGTTAGAGGTGTCTGATGGATTAACACACACACACACACACACACACAGGGCTCTGCCACCTACACTGCAGCCAGGTGTTAACCCACGTGACCGCAGATAAAGCCGGCAGGCATTAGTGCTAATCCCGCCCTGATCTTTGGAATATGTCCCTATTACCTCCCCAAGCACTCTCTAGCTGTCCGCAGGCCTCCTGATGCTCACTTAAGAGGGAAAAGACAAGACAAGGCCTCTAGGACTCCCAAAAGCATGTTGTTTCCCCGCAGCCACACAGTAGGTACCTTTCCCACTGTTTGTTATGCTCCTGTTATCTTTTCAATGCAAGTATTTATGGGGTGTGTTCAGAGTAGCACAGAGGCAGCCAGTCACATGGGTGGAGCTGAGCTGAAACACCCAGCGCGGTAATAATGTTCTTTAAGGACAGGCCTCAGGTTGTGCAGTGGCAAACACACCACAGTGGGACATTTTCAGATACGAAGAAGCAGCACTATTATGTAAACTGGATTAACTGGTCTTATGTGATGGTGCTGCTGGGACTGAGTGTGTGTGTGTGTGTGTGTGTGTGTACCCTGGAAGAGAAGTGGGTGTCTGGACAACAGTGGAAGGTTGGACCTTGATTTTTACACAAACCCATGTCATATGATTTGGGAAAAGTGAAACCGCACGAGTGCTGAACGTGTGTGTTTATGGTATGTGTGAGTCACCGTGAGGCAGACAGAACAGGCTGTATTTAGCCAATGTATAGGAACAAATGCTACTGAGTTGTGGCACATAAAAGTTGGCATCTGCTTTTTTTCCAGAACAAAGAAGCTCTTCATTCATTCTTCGTTTCTGTGATCTTGTCACACTGGTCAAGATTCGAGCAAGATGACAAGACCAAGCCCCCACCCCCACCCCCACCCCCCTCCTCCTCCTCCTCCTCCTCCTCCTGTCTGCCAGCTTCATTCAGCAGTGTTAACCACAGATGCCCCTTATCCTCATTTTGACAGATCTCTAGTTCATCTTCCAATCGGCTGTTGAGTGACGGACCCGAGTGCCGCACTGCTGTAATTACATTACGGTCGGCTTAGCAGCTCCATGGCCACTGGCCCAATTATTTCTTTGGAAACATCTATTTTATTGTGTCACATGAAATAATGCCATCTTTGAGGCGCAACAAGAGCTCAGTTGAGGGGTTGAAGATCAGCCTTCAGCTGTACGATGTTTGCATTCGAGACTAGATCATGTCTCTGCAATGGCTTTGACAGACTTAAGAATGCTTGGCTTCACAGTTCACGCTCATGCATTAGATCCTCCGGGACTGTTTTCACGCCGGCGTGAAAAGCTTCAGGTGACATATGGCAGCAATAAACAAAATAGTCGCTGTAGAAATACAGAGGATTATTTTCTCAGTTTGTTTTGGACCTCCCCACTCTCAGGTCCCTGCACGGACACACGGGCGCTGATGCTTACTGAGGGTCAGACACGCTGCTGCTATGTGGGAGCTGCTTGAGTTGTCTTTGCAGCTCATCTGCACTTTTATGTCTCGGTTTGAGGATGGATTTTCCTTCTGCTGGAGTTTCCTCTGGGCTTCCACCACATCCTCTGTGTTGTCGTACCTCTCGGTTTACTGGAAAACTGCACAATTTGGTCTTTCAGGAAGTGAGCCACTCACTCACGTCTTTCCGTTGCTCTCGTAAGAAAACACAGGTGCCCCTTCCCTCTATCAATATCTGTATATTTATGTCCACGACAGCGGAGGCCAGTGGTAGATATTAAATGACTGAGCTGATTAATCATCCATGACCGTCCGAGCAAGCTGCACAATGCTCCTTGGCACTTTTATTGGCGCCACTCGACTGCAGATGAGACTAATGTCTTTCTGAGTGGAGCAATTATGACAATCAAAGTGTCTTCAGGGACATGAGATCAGTGTTTGATGACCAGGCCTCCTCCACTGTAAGCGACTGAGACATCGGAGGAGTCATTTGTTTCATACATGCTAATTGTTTTATCAGGTTGAGACACAGAGCCAGCGGAGCACGGACATTGATGTATCGCGGAGGTGTGAACCAGCTAAGTTGGAGGATGAACAATTGTGCCAGATTGACCTTCTAATAGCGTAAGAAAACAGTGATCTCATCTTCACTGTATCTCATGACAAAGTGGTTCTTTTTAAATGGAGAATTTATGATGTTTAGAGCAGAAGCGGTTTGATTTCAAAGCGAAACTTTCCACTGAATATCCGATCTATCATTTGAGGCGATTAAACACAACTGTGAGAAACTTTAGACATATAGCTGGGCACAGAGTGACACCGTGGAGCGGCCGCAACTCCGCATTTGATTTACGCAGACTGTGTCAAATGAGGCTGTTAGCTGAAATGTTTGACTTTCAAATGAATACTATTCTACCCCCTCATTGTGCAGAGGCTGCTCACCACGTCAAAGCCATATGGAATTATGACTGATGAGTCAAGCTTTGACTGATACGACTGGTTATACCTGTTTATACGTTGTTTATACCACTGCAACTCATGCGTGCAGCGTCTTTGTGTTTTCCTTCTGTGGTGTCCAAAACACAGTGCAGCACCGTATGAATTTGCCTATAGTTCTACTTTTGTTTTACTTACCTAAGTGCAAAAAGTTCAATTCCACAGGAACAACCAAAATGTTCCCACGTTTCACTGTTTGTCCTGAAGGTTCATGCTTAATGTGCTGTGCAGAGCAGCCCACACGCTGGAACTTCCAGAAATTATTCATTTCGGATTTTTGTTTCAATAATAAACTAGACACAGATATGTGACATTATGTCCCATTGTAAACAATCCAGCAGCCTGTATATGTAGACTACAGGATCCAGTCTGGCTAAACACTTTGAAGGGCTGGTCTGGATTTGCTGTTAGTCACCGCCGGTTACCATTTCCTGCTCTGGGGAAATGTTTTACTCGCTAGTGATATGAAAAATACAAAGAAGTGAGCTTGTAAAACTTCCCAAATACCTGCGCTGTGACAATCAGGAAGGAGAAGCATAAGGAATAATCCTCCACACTGATTTTGTGGCTGCTGTGGTGCAGTGAAAGGGAGGAGCTGCATGAGATAAACGGATGAGGCCTCATCCTACATAACATTAAAAATAGGTGTGGCTAAGGGATTTCTGTCAAGGAAGGAATGGATACCCCCTTCGAAGGATGTCTTGGCTGCATTTGCTTCTGCACAACATTTTCAGTCTTTTCATCATCAGAAATAATGACAGGATATGTCTTCATGCATTTTGATACAACACAAAAACTTAAGATGTTGGAACAGGCAAGTGGTTGCAAAACCCATCCAGCCTGGCTTTAGCTGCAATAAGAAAATGCAGTTCCATTTTTTTTTCCTTCGTTCCTCGGGCAGCAGCGATTAGAGTTTAAACACACTGCATTCTCGTGTGTCAGCGAGTGATTTCGAGCTCGCAGATCGTGAACCCACTCAAAGTGAAAACGAGCTGACAGCAGAATCAGGAAAAGTAAACTGAGGGTAAAATTAAAGCCCTATTCGTGAAACCTCAGCTGAGAGAAGGGGATTTATGGAAGGTCACATAGATGCAATGGCACAGCAGATAACAATTATTGCATTGTTCTCTCCGCTATAATGTAACGAGCCGAGGAGACAGTTTATATGAGCCGAGGTGTGACTGTTTGAACATGTCTGACGTTTGTACGTTCTCCCCTCTCTCCACAGAGTTTCAATGCTCCCCCACGTTCTAAGATGAAGTTATGGAAAAGTGCTACTTTTGCCTTCGTGCTTTGTGGTGCAGCTCTGTCCATCCTCCTTGTTAGAAACATGGCAACAGTCGGACAGTTCAGACGTGAGACAAAGTATCCACACGCGTCCTCATCCTCATCGAGAACGTCTTCATCGTCACAGTCCACATCCAGTACCTCACCGCCAACACCAACGCGCTCCTCGTCCTCTGCAGAGACGCCAGTGCTGTCCCGTCTTCATCGGAGAATCCGCGCGGCAGACAACATGAACGCTCTGCTGTCAGAGTGTAAGACAAACCGTTTTTTTTTCCCTCTTTCCTCCCTTGTGTGGTGTCGTGTGAAGGGGTTCAAACCAAACCGGGTTCAAATCTAGTACCTGACTCTGTTGTTTATGGAGCAGGTTTTGGAGTTTCACAAGAACCTGCAGTCAATTAGTGCTTCACACTTCACTGACTCTCCACAGAACAACTACATCCTCCTGGAGATTATGATATACCCACTTAACTCTGGCTTCCCGCTGCCTCGTTCAGAGGCGCGCATCAACGGAATTGGCTTCTTCTGTGGTGTTGGCAGTGATAAGAGCACTTCGTAACTGTCATGATGTTAGATAGTATTAACTGCTGTTCCCTTGTGTGCGGTCTCCTTTCATTATCCTGCCAACGATACACTATCTATGTGAATCATCTGCCCTGTTTACATACCAGATTAGCGGGAAGGTTATCCACAGAATTACATAGAATCTGATAGCTCCTCCGTCACCTGTCTTTAAGCGATCACTGCTTACTTTTTAATGCGTCTCCCTTTTCTGGCAGTTTCTGTGATGCTCCAGAGCTTCACGGAGGGCGAGCTTCAGCATGTAGTCGAGACCTTGCTAGACAGGAAGAGAAGGAAAAACCAGGGCCGAAGGACTAAAAGGGCCCAAATGCCAAAGCCCTGCTCTCTGAGGAAGCTGGAGGTTACCGTGAGAGACCTCAAACTGGGCTACGAGAGCGACGAGACGGTGCTGCTGCGCTATTGCAGCGGAGAATGCACGGCCCACAGGCACAACTACGACATCGCCGTGGCGCACGTGATGCGGACACGTTTCAGGAAGAAGGGCCGCAAGGTCAGCAACGGGCCCTGCTGCCGGCCGACGGCCTTCGAAAAAGGCTTTTCCTTCTTGGACAATAACAGCCGCTATCACACAATACAGAACGTATCAGCAAAGCATTGCGGCTGCGTATGACCCAGAGAAACGGACTCGTTTGTTCACGCTGAGCTCGGCCTCTGTCGGAGGAGCCGAACGTGGAGCCTGTTAAAAGACACGCTGAGCAAACTGTGGAATATAAACTCAAGGAGAGCAGGGGAGGGCGTTCGGGGCTTCACAACAGCCTTTTTGTTTTGACAGACAGGCACGCTGAATTTTGGGTGCGTGCCATCACAAGCTGGGACGGCTGCACATGGACAGCAGGTGCTGTGCTTGTGCGGATTCCATGAAAAAGGACCTAAAACAACTGTTCATACCAAAACAGCTTTTTTTTTATTATCTTTTCTATCTGTGTAGTGACACTGTAAACTGTGGTGTAACGACAATGTAGCAACATTATGTTTGTGTATTACATTTGAATAGTAGTTCATGCTAGAGACTCATGATGACAGTGAAGATGATGATGATGAGCCGTGGTGGGCTAGAGTTTTGCTGTTACTACACTTGATCTTTGTGGGCATCCACATAATGTAGTTTACATAATTATAACGGTGACAGCCAATCACCCTTCAGACTAATCAAAGTCCCCAAAACTCAGTTTTAAAGCCACAACTAAAACAAAATTCACCAGTGTTTACTTTGAATCTTACACAGGGCACCAGTGACCTAGTTACGATATCTGGTGATCAGTTTTGTCCACAGAGTTTATTGACTTAATTGTGTGTTGATAATGATTATCGGGGGCTTGTTTTCCCTGCTTGTATGTATAACTGTTACTGATTGCAGTGTTATTACACAGGGAAAGAAAGAAGTGTTATTTATAAAATTTGACAAAGAAAGAGAAATCTTTTCCATAGCTGCAGGTTTGACACCCACCTTTAATAACTGAATTTTGTATATTGATGTTTTGTAGATTAACAATGTGGACCTGCTTCAAAACGCATAATTACACTCTCACTTTTGCAGTAGAAACACATAAAACATTTCTCACATCTGCTCTCCATAAAATGAGTCATTGCACTCCAAGAAATTGTCATTTTAAGCCTTTTTATACCTTTTCCCCAAATAGGTTTCTCCAGTATTGTAATTACCTATAATCATGCAGAATGATTTTTCTCAAAGAATTGCCAAAACAAACCAATTCATTTCGGCACACACATAATGAATTCACAAACCTAGAGTCATAAACATCTCACATCTCGAGTTCCAGGTGATACACTATAATATCATCTCTGGGTGTAATTTGCGAACGTTTACACTCACTGTTTTTAGCTAATCTGAGGCTCAAGTGTGAAAGAGAATGATTTCAGCGATGATTAATGCTAAAGTTTTTCCCTCACTTACCGAAAACTAACCACGGAGTAGAGTCGGGATCTGGAAATGTGTTTGCATCCATCCTTAAAATCCTGTAACTTACTCTAAACTAAAGCCCACACTTCTGCTCTTTCTACCGGCCCATTGAAGGCCTCCTTGAAATATTGCCTGCTAGACTCTTATGAGAAAAGTTATGAAGCTATTTTTTCATCCTCAAAAATTGTTATTTGGTTTGAACTCATTTCAACTGTTTGCCTGAAGTACAATAAATTATGTTTTGTTCGTTTTTTTTCCTGATGAAGTGCAGTGTGGGGCATGGATGCGGTGCATCTTTATTGTAGTTGATATTGTATTTATTTGGGAACTAAATTATGGTTTGCATATTTATTTAGAATACTACACAGAAACGGGACAGCTTATTATCGTTAAGCAACTGTGCCAAAAATGTTGTATCTAACATTCTATATTGACTGCTGAATAAACATTATGTCAGAGGTATGGATGTTTATCATGTCTCCCAAACTATGGATCTTTGGGTTTCAAGTATTCTGTACTCAGATTGTATTTAAAATGAATAAATACATATTAAACATGAATCATGCAAGAGGCTGGTTATAAATACGTGAAGTAAAAAATATATATTCCTGTAAAAATTACATAGTAGCTTAAAATTCCTGAATATTCAGGGAAGATCCTTCCCTGAAATCATCTGTTTTATAAAAGCAGGGCTTGTGACCATCACGTTTGATCCCTCTGTCGGCCACAAGAATAATAAATCAGCAGCCAGCGGGGTATGCGACTGTGGTGGCTACTCTTATGAAATTATTGACAGAAAAGAAGTTAAACACATTAAGGCTCCTAATCTTCTCCGCAGTATCAAAGGCTGAGGTTGTAACATTCTTAACTCTTGTCAACAAATCCCATGAAATCTCCTAAATCTTCCCACTAATCCTACTAACAAGTTTTGTCTGTGTACCCAAAAACCAACAACACCTTAATTCTCAGTATCTAAGACCTCGGGTTGATGTCCAAAAGCTATTAAAAACACATCAGTGAACCTCACTAGTGTACTGGGTAACATGTTCCTCCGTGAAAATAGAAACTGTAGTTTATTTTGAGTCGGTCCCACATATACTGTGGTGTTGCCAAAAACTATCATAAGAGCCCAAATGGCACTAATCCTCAGTTGAAAATATTCCCCAGTAAATTACCTGTTTACTCCATTTTAGGACATTTGTTACAATCTACAAAGTTTGGGTCCGTTTGGAATCAATAGCAGCGGGTAGTCACAAAGTCACTGAAACATTAACAACATTTTGGTTTAGACATTAAAGATAAAACAGCAAAAAATAAAATAAAAAAATAAAAACACCAACCTCATCCTATCAGTGTCATATTGTAATTATTGCAGAATGTGTGATTTGGCGGTTTGTAACAGTGACAGTGTTTTTGATGTTTGCACTTTAGATCAGAGCATGTTGCTTATGAAAACAAACTTTTCACCTCGATTGATTTTACAAAGAGAAGCTTCGTGAGTTGTTTTCCTTTAGGTTTATTCGTGTTTTCTGTCTCCACACCCAACAGGTTGGAACAATAGCGTCTGTGCTTGTCACAGCCTTGATAAATTACTCTAGAACGACCAGCCTGGTTATTCTGGGTAATCTACAAATCGCTGTTTTCATAGTGACTAGTTCTACAAAAGTTCCAGTAAAAACAGTGAAGTGGATTATTGCGTTGAAATTCTGTCTGACGTCTTATCCGCGACACAGCCCTCAGGTAGCAGTTAGAATTTTTCACAATGGCTGAAGAAATGTGCAGACTCGAGGCTTGTGTGTTTATTTTCTCTCTCTAAACGGACTTACAACATCCACACAATGTTCATCTGAACCACAAAGAAAAAAATAATCATGTGAGGTCTGGAACCACTGTCAGATTAGTGGTAATCACTTTGCTAATTTACATCATCTCATTCAGTTGATTCCAGAGATTTGCAGCCACTGTGCGGTTAGTTCACTTTCTTCACAAGGGAGCTCAGCTCAAATGCACTTCAGTACGTAGATCAGATAACTGAGCCATTATCATTCAGTGTGTTACGGAAAACTAGGCCTGTGCAACGTCTGTTCGTAGGGCCAGAAGTTTACTTTGCCACATTTAGTCACTTCACAATGGTAATTCAGTACGGTCCCTATTGTTGGAAGTTTCTGTGGTTGTGACTCAGGAGGTAGAACGGGTTGTCAACTAATCACAGGGTCAGCGGTCTGATCCCCGACTCCTCCCGGCTCCACGTGTTGTCAGACGTCAGTTGTCAGTGTCTTTCTTGCCCAGATGGTGAAACCCACGCTGCTCCCGATGAGTCAGGCGACACCTCCTGTCACTGTGGTTTTACTGGGAACCTCTAGACTGGGCTGTCCACATTAACGGAGGTGATTGTGTTGAACTCTTTGGCCACAAATACCATTCCATTCATTGCATTTAGGTGAAGGTAGCAACATCAAAAACTGTGACGAAGATGATTAATAATCATTTGTAAATGATCCCGCTGTTCAGCATTCTTAATTCTGTGCTGTGTGATCACATAGGCCGAGCAGAACCCAGCACAGACACAATCCGTTTAGAATTTCCGAGCCTATGTTTGCAGAGGAAAAACTCTCTATAGGTCTTTTTCACCGCACACATTTTGACGTGTTATAGCAGGTAGAGCACATGTGTAATTGACATCATTAATTGTAGCCGCATTCCTTTCATGTTTGTCAGGTTCAGGGCTCCGGTTTTTGTGCATTCTGACTCACGGACGTGTCCGGGAAACATACATGGAACAAACCCATCAGTGAAATAATTAAATACACCTGCGATTAGAAAAAGTCTAAATGTTTGCAGTGAAAAAGTCGCTGCCGCTCTTAATATTGAATTTGGCTCTGGGATATTTCTAACTGGAGGGGAAGAGGAGGAGGAGGAGGAGGAGGAGGCAATCAACAAAGGTTAAGCTCCTGCAATGCGTGATGAGTATCTGAGTAGGAATCTGGCTTTAAAGTGGAAAAATGTGACACATGGAACTTGAGTCAAATGGTTTCGATGAGACAACATTGATATGCACAGTTATACTGAGCTGTTTTGGAAATAAACATTTCATGGCGGGGTAAGTCACGACCGGGACTTGTTTGAGATAAATATGCATGTTTGGCAGAAGCAAAGTCTGACTTATAGTACAGTATATACTGAAGGTGTGTGTGCCCCGTGTTGCAGGGCTGCTTCCTTCTCAGGCCACCCATGCTAATATATCTGTACACTCACGACGTAACGTTGCACTTTCATTGTAAATTATTTTAAATTTAATATGCTCAAACCATATTTCATCTCCTGAGTGTCACTTGTAATAAGCAGGAAAAGCCTCCTCCTGAGTTATACATGCTTAAAGATGCAGTGTTTTTTATCCCCGGGAGACTCAAATCCCAGCAAAGCCCAGACAACTTGCACAACTTCCTGCAGCGCTTCCATGCGGCAACCCCACCTCTTGGGGCTTGTACCATGACTGCAGGCGCTTGGAGGTAACACAGGAGTCAGCTTGAGTTATCTGAGTTTAGAGCTGATTCCAGGCAGGTCACACAGAGCGATGTGGGTGATATATGGTCTCGGGCAACTGTTGTATATTTGTGGGTGAAAAAATAATCCTTTCCCTTTGGGCTTTATTTGGCCGTGCAGAGCACATGTTTTAGTTTGAGTGTGACTTACTGTATTTACTACAGCTGTGGGGGGAGAAATGACTTCAACAGTTTGTATTTTGAGCAATTTCAATATTTTAAAGTCAACTACAGGAATAACAAAGTGCATGAGTCCCTCACATCAAAGGCACATCACCCTCAGACATTTGGATGCAATGAAATTCAATATAGAAGAATTTCCCCTGAAATCACAACTTTCACTCGGGTTACCTCGGGAGGGGAAAACTTGGACAGTTTTCCTCCGGCGCACTCTATTTACATACTTTTCTATATGCAGTTTCCTGACATCTTTTCTACTCGCAGCACCCAAAAAACATGCTTTAAATGTTTGCAACTGCAATAAAAGTGGAGCCACTTCACCTCTGACATAAACAGAAATTTCCGCTCCTTGTAAACCGAAAATCTGTGCACCCAGTGCAGAGAGAAGGGGACCGGCAGGACTGAAAAGACAGTTAATCAAAGCAACGCTGGTGAGCGGCTGAAACTGCACAGCAACACATGGCAGTCATTTCATCACAAAGTATGATTAATCCAGCGGAATTCGTGCCACTTTTGGACTGCGGTTTGACATTTTCAAAGAAATAATCATTACAGCTATTTGTTTTTTCTGGTGTGCTTTTCACAGGGGTGATAATGCCATGCAGGACCTAGGGCCAGCAGGAGTTAACCAAGTCCAAATTTTAAGAAATGAAACTCTCTGCCAGCAAGGGGCCTGAAGCGAGCAGAGAAGATGCTCAGCAAAATAACCTAATTTAGCCGTTACCCTCTGGGTTTGCTGCAGGCTTCTCGAATATTCTGGTATTCGCCAAACGAAACGGTCAGCTCTCGAACACACTGGTGTTTGACAGCGTTTCGGTAAAAATTAATGGTTATTTGTGTTTGCAGATTTAAAGGACAACCCCTCAATATTCTTGTCAACAAAATGAGTTGGAGGATAATAGTGTTAGTGTATACAAGACATCTGTTATTGGTAACAGCACTGACAAGATCTACAATAAACATGCCAAAGTTTTACAGCCCCCTCCCATGTCCAGCTGCAGCATGTTGGTGAGTCCAGACATCTTTAGAGGAAGATAGCGGGACAGAGGATGCAGCAGTGACTCTGGGGGACCCGAACAGCTTGAACAACTGCAGCGAGCAGGTGGTTCTCCTCTTGCTGATCGGCTCCGAAGTCTCCAAGGATGAATTAACATGATCCATTTTGGCTGCGTTTCTCTTAAAATGACTGATTACTTTTAGACATTGGGTGTTACATTTTTAATTACTTTGTGAGATTTATAAAGGATTGGTTTGGAGGGGAGAGAATCTTTGGTCTTGAACGCAAACAGCATTTTTATCAACATCGTGCGCACAAGTCATAGAAATACTTGTCGACACCTCATATTCATTTTTAATTTATGTGCATTTTGCAGCGCAAATACATAAATATTTAAAAACCTTTCAACTTAAACAATCATTAATTATTCAATGGACAGACAGGGAAAAAAAAACCTACAACGTTGCGCTTGTCCATTTTGTGTTTCAGGAATTACTTATCCAATGAGCAGTTCAGCTTTAGTGATAGGTGGGTCTGGATCAGATCAGACCAGATCTTTCTTGTGACAGGACTCTGATGGGCTGCTGGTGATGCAGCTACAGCAGCATAGCTGTACAAGTCTGGTTTTGAGACCGTGCTTGCAGACGAGGCGGCGCTAATGCTGTTTCTTGCATGACCCCCATCAACGCCGTGAAGCTGGCTGAACAGAGGATCTTCTGTTTTCTGGTTTTGATGATTAAATCTGAGGCAGTGCGTTTTAGAGTGTCTTCAAAACGTCTCACTTAGCCCACTGAACGCGGCCAGAGCTTCCGGATCGGCCGTTCCCTTTGAGGTGAATGTGGTTGGGGAGATGCTGCTGATAGCTTTGTCTGTTAGAAAAGATGTTTGGACATTTGGCAGATGGAGACGTTGTTTAACAATCAGCACTAGTGTTATTGATGGTACTGAGAGATATGTCAGGCCTCCGTGTGAAAGGTGACTTAGTCATCTTTGCCTCGAGATACTCTTTTCTCGCACTCTGCTCTATGTTCTCTAGTGCTACTGTTGTTGTTTCTTGCTGTGATATCATTTTTAGGCTCCATGCCTTGAAGTTACTCTCATTTCATCGGATTTCATTATATCAGGGCCACACAGTTTAAACACTCTATGGGCAGAGAAGATGTGTTTTATGTTACAATGGTTTTGATTTAAGTCAGATCCCTCAAAAAAGGGAGGGGGCTTTGCGTGCCATGCTGTTTATTTTTCAGTGTTGGTGGGTGTGTGACTGTTTGTAGTGTGCATGAGTGGTTTGTAGGGGCTCTGGGGTGGGCCAATAATGGGGAGTGGTGGGATTTTATGGAACAGGGAGATTTAGAGGGAAAGGACGGAGACGTTCGGTAAGGTGTTGCACTGGAAAGGCTGGAGGAAGTGTCGATCTTGTAAAGCTTACGCTCTGCCTTCCACCATGTGATAATTTGATGACTTTATCCAAAACGTTTCACATCAAACTGAAGCACGAGTTTTTGTGCTTTGCTGATCAGGCAGGTCCAGATGTAAAGTCAGCAGCCGACATCACAATATTCAAGACAATTCAAATAATGTGTTAAAAAATGAACTGCACAATTAAATAAGTGAACTGTGCTGTCCTTTCTCCTTAACTGATGTTATTGGCATATGGGAACCTTAGGATTTGTGTCATGGGTAGAGAAGACTTCAAACATTTCAAGAGTTTTTAGGTTTTACAGGCACATCTCTTTTGATTATGAAGCCTTCTGTTGAGCTGCAATTTCCACTTCAGAAAAATGCTTTAAGCAATCCGAATGTCATCTATACATACTGCAGTTTTTGAAAGTCCACTATCTATTAGCTATTTGAGATTCTGTTGCATGTTCACCACACAGCTCCCCCCTGTGGAATAAGAAGACAATGTCCAGCAATGAGCTAAATAAACATGAACCGGGTTTACTGGAGGTCACGTACAAAGATCATGGTTAAAATATGGAAAAAACTGTAAAATAATATAAGTAAACAGTGACCTACAGGTAAAAAGTCACGTACTGATGTTGTTATTCATGTAGAATGGTTATTAGAAAACAGGATTATAATTATTGCACATGCAGCACCTCAGTGCTAAAGCTCATGTTCGAGTGGAGCCAACTCTCTCTGTTGGATAGTTTGATTTATACACAGTGTAAGTGGGCTCATGCCTTCTCGTCTGGTAACACACCGCACTGTGGCCGACTGGTTAAAGTAGTACACACGTTTTAGAGGTTGTAAGGCTTTAAGAATGTGGCCTATTCTTATTAGCGTTGCAACGGAAATCAACTGAGAATAGTGAGGAGATCAGAAGATAAGAAGTCCCATTTCAGCAGTTTGTGTCTGGACAAACACACTTTAAATAACACACACTCACTAACCCTGAACAACAGCGCAGCTTGTAGATAATAAAACAATTACTTTATATGCATGAAAAATAGTTAACACGTTTGTCTGAGCAGAAAAGTGTTGAGCAGTTGAATTGAAAAATGATGGGACCAGCTTCAATGCATATGCAACGTACCGGGAATGTGCGGAACCATGAGTAGCTGATTTATTTATACATTCTGTGATGTTAGTGCGGATCCTTGTTCAATGACGGTTAGTAATCGGCCTTTATTTATACATTTCCATCCTGGAGGTGGATGATTCTGGTAAAAGCCCCATAGAAGAAATAGTCTCGTTGCAGTGTTATTTTCTCGGCCCTCTAAGGAATGACTTGATTCCTTGTAAGGAAATAAATGACACAAATAAAGAATCATCAGAAGTTCTTTATGGGCGCTCATATAAATGCTGCTCTCATGTTGATGATTGTATTTATGTGAACCCTGCTGTTTACCCAAGCTCCTCGCAAGAAAGAATAGAATTTGACTTTGATATATATTTACCCTCGTTCACTGATATGAAAACAGCACTCCTCATTCACTCCTCCTTCCCCATCAGAGCATTCCAAAAATTTTCATTTTAAGTATTTTCATCACAATATTTTATCAACATCTCCCTCTGATCTTAATCCGCTCTGACACGATTGTCCTTAAAGTGTTGCCAAAACTTCCCAAGTCGACTAAAAGTGCATGACTCATTTAGAGGCCTGCCATTTGTAAACAGGCTTCAGCTCACAGGTGATAACAGGTCTTAAAAATGTGGCGTCAGAGGCGGTAATCTGAATTTTTGGACTCGCTTTTAATGCCGTGTGAGTTATAACCACAGAGCCAAGTGTGTGAAGAAGAGGGACGGTTGTGGTGTGAGCAGGTGTACTTTGTTCTCTGTGCCTAAGGAATTCCTAAAAGGACCTGCTTGAGTAATGACATAAGAGGTTAATTTGCAGAGCTTCTTACTTTTGGACAATGCAAATCAGGTGCTTGTCATTGAGAAATCATGACATGTGTGCGACTGAAAGTTGTCCAAGTCTACTGAAATTCAGGAGCTGCTGCATCTGCGAGGTATCGCTTTACAACAACTTCCACCTGGCGTGTGAGGTAATGCATTTCTACTATGTCATTTGCATTTAGTAGGCAGAAAAACAAAGTCTGAATATTCATTTTAAGGAAAATTCATGCAAATGAATTCTCTGCAGAAGGACAATGGGAGCACAGAACATTTACTGTTCTCAGTGGGAGGAAGTTATCGAGTTGATGTTTTACTTGTTGTTGTTGTTTTTTTCCCCAAAAACAATCTAGCCAATGTTTTTTCAAATGCAGAAAATTAAAATCTCGTTTTCCTGTTTTGTAAAATAATCAACAAAATAAAGTGAAAAAGGTCATTGGGGTCAAAGGTCAACGGGTCGAAAGAAAACCAGCTGTAGTTTAGAAACTGTACATCATAAACATGATGGAGCTGGAGATGTAAGTCAGTTTTGTTTTAATAGATAAACTATATTTCATCTTCGACCTTCTCCAGCGGAAATAATTCATGATGATGCTAATGTTAATTTTCGCAGCGATGCTAACGTCACCTAGCTGCTAACCGCTAGCGCTAACACTAGCCTACGGGAAGACGCCAACGAGGGCACGAAGAGCACGGATGTATGGAGACGCATTGGGACGTGTCCACGGTGAGACATGTCCTCGTGAGTGAGACGTTTGGGACTTTTTTTTTTTTAGCAACTATGACGGAAAACGCTGCAGGAAGACACGCGGACAGTGGATCCAAGCACTCGGGGATTTGGACGCGCGGCAGAAACCGGGTGAGGATTCTCTCATTCTCTCTGATTTATTATTTTGCTCAGAAATCGTGAATTAACATATTAGCAACTAGCTCCAACGTGGCTCACAGATAAACCATCGGTGTCTAAATTTACCGCGGATCTTAAAAAAACCAACAAACGTAAGATTGTTTCAAGCGTTTCCTGTTTTTTACTGTCTGGACAATCAAATATTCAGTCCCATCATCGACGAAAAATATTTCAATTCTTTGGCAAGTTTTGACTGAATCACAACAAAGGATTGTTTAGACAGAACTAGGGAAAAGCAGCTAAATCTTTTTTGAAATCAAAATATGTTTCCTCCAGATGGTTCGGAGGGTCTCTGAAGATTCAGAAAATATCATCACAGCAGGAGCATCATTAAGTGACCATCTGTGGTTTTCAAACATACACAGTTATTTAACTTCTGAAGAAACTAAAATATTTCTGGGCCCTTTTATGTACTGTATTTCTGAGGGGGGGGGAATCCATAAATTAGGTGTGTGTATGTTTTGACTTGAAAGAGCAACAATATTTTATGGCGTCTGAAGAACAAACCACATTCTGAATTGATGTTAATGTAATATATTAAGATGAGTATGATTCCAAAGTAATAACTTTACATATTTTTTCTCGCAATGTAACATAGCATACAGCCAATAAATTGTTTTTTTTTACCATTTGTTAAAGTGGATCCGTGAAGAAAAAAACTCACTGTCAGAAGTGACAACCTAAGATGAAAGATTATAGGTAGACATAGCCTCAGTTTATGGTTCTCATTTTTCTAATTGTTATTTTGATTTATGTTTTTCTTTTATGTTCTGAAGATTTACTGTAAAGGGCTGTTTATCTTTCAATATTTGACAGAACAGGCTGTGCAGCATCATTATATGACCCCGACCCCTCAGGCGTATAGTGCAAAGAAAGGCATGAATGAGAAAAACAGTTATGTTTCTATGCAACACGCCTTTTCTGAGGTGGTGAAGAGCGCCTTTTAATATTCTGTGCTTCCGAAGGACCATTGTTTTTATTGGTACTGAGTTTGTTATGTAAGACGTGTTTGAGAAAAGGACGGGCTACAATGGGAGAGGAGTGTTTTATTTATACTGTACGGGCAACCTCAACCTACGAAGAAAGAAGAAATCCAGTAAACTGTAGCAGAGGGAATACAAAGAATTACATTTCAACCCACACTGTGTAACACCATCTAGGTTTTCATTACAAATTACGGTAATAAGCTTCAGAACTTGTGTAATTAGAAGCCTTAAAAACAAACAACACAAATGACAGTTTTTTAAAAGCAAACTGATGAGAATTGGATCTGGATACAGCTAGCAAGGCAAAGTCAACTCATTTTTGGTCCATCTATATTTCTGTGAAACGTTATTAACAAGGCAGTGTAGAAAATATGTTTGTGGGCTTGACTTTTACTTTTTAAACGAGTTGATTTCAGTGACAGGCTGTTTTGGACAATTTTGTAATGTTCTAAAAACAAAATAAAGAAAATGCAATGATTAATTTTACCAGAAAAGTAATGAACGGGCACTAAAGATCACAAAATTGATGATGTATGTTTCAAAGATGATGGTGGCACAAAATTAAATGCATTATCGTGTTTATACAACTTTTGAAGAAGAGCAAAAAATCTACCATACACAAACAGCTGCGCGTAAACTAAGACTGACTAGACTGCAATTCTATGGAGTGTCTGACCTTTACATTAGGACTATGATGGGAACCAAGACAGAAAGATCCCATCGTGTACAGAGTAGTCGTTCCTAAACTGCAGCCAGGACCTTGACCAAAAGGGGAGCTTGGGGTGGAGCTGCAAGGTTTTTTTTTTTGTTTAGATTTTTTTTTTTTACCAAGAACAAAAGGATAAACTAATATCCTGAGGTTAATTGTTTTATTTGTGTGTGACTGGAGAAAATGTGGTGACCTTGTATCCCCAGTGATAATAATAAATCTCTATGCTCCCTCTTTGACATATTCTTTACAGTCTTTTGAGTTTGCATGTTTTGCCTGTGTTTTTTTCCCCAGAAACTATAAACTGCCCGTGATGCTGGTGATGGTCTGCTAGTCAGTTTGTTAACGACAGTGCTGGTGTCCTCACGCCTTCAGCCGTGGGCATCTCTGATATCCACGTAAAATTCTACAACACTAAGAACAAGAAGAAGAACAAAAAAAAAAAGGAACAACAAAACAAATCTTTGTCGATTGTGTTATTTATCCCGTTTGAAATCACTGTCTCTTTTTTTAAAATAAGCAACATTGCAATAAAATGGATATGTTAGTTGCTTTATGTTACGTCTACTGGAAATGCTAACATCAGGCTGTTATAAATCTCTACAAAGACAATTCTTACATGCAAAGAAAACTAAAAGTTTTACTTTTGACTCCCTCTAAACACACTTGGGTGTTGAATCACAGAAGAAGGTGTCAGAAACTGAGACTGTCATGCCCTCCCTCGTATCTACTGGTAAATCACTGAGGAAGCTTGGCCTAGATCGACTAAAACATTTAGCACTGTTTGTAGGTTTCAAATCTATGTAGACCACACAAAAATTCTACCACCTTTAGGTTGATCTTGCCTGATCTTAGCCTGCAATCACATCTTCTAGCAGACTTTCAGAAGGATACAGTTATTGTACTCTGGATATTTTAGATGATGCCAATCTCAATCTCTCCAAACTTCAATGGTAATAATAAATACATTTGGAATCCAATCTCTGATGGTGGGTATATATTGATGATATATACCCACTGACCTGTCGTCCTGGCTCCCCCTTGCCGTAGCATTTGTGTTGTACCTCTTCAGTCTGTAGTATGTGATGTATGCCTCACTGGATATTGTCTAACCTGGAATTGAACCCACACACTACTGTGCCAAAGTGAGCAGTGTTAACCACTGAGCTGCTATGTGGTGGACTGATGGCAAATTCTTTGACTGGAAAAAAGGCTTGTGCGTGTGCACTCACTTCAGTGATGATTGAGATGTATAAGTTAAAAACAGGTGTACGTGTATCCTCATAAATCTGCTGAAAAGAATGCATATGCATATTGGGCAGACTGATTTCTGTCTTACCACCTTGATTGATGATATTACCCAGATGATCGTCATTCTGTTAGGTTGCTTCAACTCGGCAGAAGACTTCTAAAGCTGTTTTATACTGCCTACTGGGTTCTTGGTCACCTCCTTGAAAAAAACTCTTTGTTATTCAGTTTGGCTCAGCAGCAGATTCTAGAACAGGTCCTTGTGGTTTCAGACATATTCTGTTTTACAGTTACTGAGGCCACCACAGCACTGGGGATATTAAGATGTTTAAAATGGTTGTATACACTTGCCATGAACCATGTCTCACCATGAACCATGTCTCACCACAATATTTTCTCAACACTTTTTCGTGTCATTTTGGTTTTCATCTTTTTTGTATGTGCCTTTCCTAAACTATGACTAATCAATGCAGTTTCACCCAGGTGGACTCTAATCATGTTTCAGACATCTCAAAGATATTTACATCAATTAGGAGCTGAAAACAGTTCAAAAGGCTACAGCAAGTAGCCTAGATATGAGGTTTAGTATATATATAATAAATCATCCCTCCCAAAAAATATCAACTGTCATCAAGAGTTATTTTGTGGTTTAAATGGCAAAAGTGGCACATTTATCTATTTGAATCTACAACAAATGTGCAGAAACACTGCTTATCTGCTTTCCTCTGGTGATTCACTAGGTTTTGAATATTTTATGAGGCGACTGTATATTTTAGTGTCCCAACATCTAAGGTCAGATATTTTGTTCGATGACACCACTGCAGTTATTTGCAGGAGACAGCGTGGAAAACTACTTTCGCAGTGAGTCACCGGAGAAAGTTAGATAAGGAGCCTTTAGGGGCTGTGGCAGTTTCCAGTGTGGATGTACAATTGTGTCGGGTTGTTATGATAGATGTACGCATCAAATATTCATGACCTTGTGTCTGATGCATATGGTATACAAGCAAGTTTTGGTCTGACTCCAGCTTAGTGCAGTCAGAGCACAGCATGCATCAACCTCCTAGGCAAATATACATCATGAATACAGAACACATCAGCGACCCTCAGTAAATATTTAAGATTGAAAACTATTGCAGCGTTTTAGTTTTAATCTTGCACACTATTAAATTTACAAAAAAAAAAACTAAGATATCAGTCCAAAATGGTTTATTTTGTAAAGGGGGCAGTTGGAGATGAGAAAACATGGTGCGCTACTAAATGATATACTCAAATGTACATGACATTCAAAGGGTATTACAGTAATCACTTATTTTAATTTTCCACACATGAAGTTAAGCCTTCATTCAACATGTTTTCCAAATGTAAATGGATAAAAGTTTTTATAATTGAAAAATAGAAGTATGTAACACAAACCCTTGGGATGTTGAAAAGAAAATATAAAAAAAAAGTTACATGCAGAATGTAGACTGAGTTAATTTTCTTGAAATAAAAAAAACTCATTACAAAAATCCACAGCGTGAATGACTAACATTCAGAGAAATTTTTGAAGTGAATCTCTCTGCCCTTCTGTCTTTGCATCACTAACTCACATTAGCGCAAACTGCATTGTTTAAGTCTTTTATTCACTATAATATAAGTCTTAGGAAATATAAGAAACTGCTATTAATGACAACTTGAGTGGACTTGGCTAGCCATAACAAACAGCACATATGTGTTGAGATGCCTCATGAATATGACAGCCCAAAATAAATTACATTTGACAAAACCTAATGCACAGACTGTTTGGGATGGGTTTGGGGTGGGGGGTTTGGACTCAATGTCGGAACAACTGACTGGATGACTAGTAAAATACACTGAATGAAGCTCCTCTGGATGTGTGGTGTCCAGAGGTACGGCTGTAGAGTGAGTAAAAAGGTCCCAAAGTAGAAACTGCAGTCTTAACATGTGCCATACTTTAAAATGTTGAGGAAAACACCCTTACGCTCATCAATATGATGAGGAGAAAAGTCCCAAACCAAAGCTTTGAAGTCTTTATTTTTGCTATCGGGGAGAGGAAAAAAAAAAATACTCGAAAACAAAAATAAAACACAAAACAGGGAAGGAAGAAAGACTCCAGATATTACGCTGAATGCAGAGAAGATGAACTGCACAAGTTGGGTGAGACACTCCGGCACAGGGGGTTATTTCCTGGAGCTAGACTTCTATATTCAAAAGTACTGGTCTGGAGGACCCATGTTGGTCAAGGGGTGTCCATGGAGATGCCTACAGTAAAATGCTTCAACAGCAGCATCTTTGCAGGCTGTCAACGACTGACGCTATGTGCTTCCTGCTGCCTGGTTCTCTCCTCCCTCTGAATTACCTGCAGAAAAGAAAGTGACACATTGATTAGCTTTGTGGTTAAGTGGTTGAATACAGCTATTCAATATAGTTGTGGGGACACTACAACATCTAGAAAATGGCTCTGTGGAAGGCGCTGTAGGGACGTTACAGTGTAATTTTTACTTTCCTAAACAAACAGCACTATGTGCAGAAACAGGACCAGAGTTCCATTCAAGTAGAATAAACAAAGTGGCTTTGAAAATTAAAAAAAATATCTATATGTATAAAAAAATAAAAACACTGACTTGTGGCAGGAGTAGAGGCTGAAGCAGAGGCAGAGGCATTGTCATCCTCATCACTGTCATCCTCGTTGGACTGCGGTACCTCTGCCACAGGGATGGTTGCTGCTGGGGCCTCAGGCTCCTGCTCTGCCCTGCTTTTCAGGGCCAAGATACGGTGATGTAATGCGGCAGCCAGCTGACCTATGTCCTTAGAACTACCCTGAAGAAACAAAAAGAGGAAGGGATAGAAACTACTGAAGGCTCCATTAGACCGTTCCCATTACAAGCTTCCCTTTGAAGACAGTGATTATGCGGTTTTAGCTGCAGGATCAAACATTTATGATGGACGTTTTAAACGTCATCAACAGTGGTCAAATAATAACTGGAATCTGTAAGTAAATGAAAGCAGTCACCAGTTAAAGAGAAACAACACAGACATAGGGACTGCATGACTGTGCTGGTGTACAGGGGAATTATTTTAAAATAATTAACAAAACATATAATTATGGATGAAATGCTGAGTTTGCTTGAACCAGAACTGAATCAAGCCAACGCATCACTTAAAATAACAAAATAAAGGCATTGACGGTATGATTGTTTTCTCCAGATGACATACATGTAGAACATGTGTATGGTATAAAGAGAGCAATATACTACTGGGGAGAAAAAATATCCTCATAAAGATCCTGTTGTCCTTAGGTAATATAATTTGCAAAACAGCTTAGTAACATGGTCATTACCAAAACAAACAAAAAAATAAATAAATCGCTAATCTGGGCTTACTGTGGTTTCTGACAAGCCATTATCTCACAAGGTGAAGAAGAAATGAAGGAGAGGTCTGATTAGTTTGTAGATTCTAGTTATTAGCTTTGTCACTTCTCATAACTGGCTACCCTAACTAGCCAGCTGTCCTGATGCTGACAGTGAAAGCAGGTGGATTATGTTACAACTTTGAATTTCTGCCAGATTAGTTATACATATGATTTATACATGTAAATATAAATGAAAGAATAATCTGCATTCATTTTTCTTGCATTTGAGATTGAAAAAATTAATGAATAAAAAAAAAATAAAAAAAAATCAAAGATATATTTACAGATACATACCGATATTAGGAAGACCTTGACCCCTTGGTCCTCTGTGTCCATGGCAGTGATTCGTACACTCTTCTCGCTGGCCTTATCTACTTGCATCTGGGGCCAAAGTTTTGTATTGAGAATCAACCGGAGGCTGCCCTGAGTCCTCATCACTGAAGAGTTTAACGACAAACACAGGTAATGAGATTCAGGCCCACACAGCACATTGTTTTGGTAGTTTTAAGGCCAGGACTGGGATTTCAGTAGAATGACTAAAACAAAAATCATTATAAAACACATAGCATTGTAGTATTAACTACACACATGTAGAGCTGATGCTACACGTCTCAAGACTTTATGGTCCTTACATTACATTAATCACCATACACGGCAATCCATTGAGAAATGTATCCACAATGATTTTTTGGGGCTGAATGAATTGTACAGGACATTCACCAGCAGCTTTATTATGTTCAACTGCTTCTTTACACAAATACCTAATGAACGAAGCCTATTGAAGAAACCCAATGAGTTTAGACATGGTCAAGACTATCTGCTACATACAGATGAAATAAGTGACTGTAAATCTGTTGGTGCCACTCAGGCTGGTCTGGCTTTTTAAAAAAAACTACTAACCTACTGGCATTTTCACACACATCTCTAGGGTTTACAGAGAATAGTGTGAAAAAGTGAGCAGCAGTTCTCTGGGCAAAAATAAATAGTCGATGCCAGAGGAGGAAGGCCACACTGATTTGTGTGGGTACAAAGGCAACAGTAACTGAAATGCCACCCGTACAAACAAGGTATGCAGAGGAGGACCTCGGATTGCACAAGGGCTACAGCAGCAGCAGAAGACGTGACTTCTTTCAGGGTAAAAAAGAAAACTAAAGCTAAATTTGCAAGGGCTCAAAGAAACTGGACAAAATATTTTGCTTAGTCTCAGTCTGGATGCTGCTGCAACATTCAGATGGTAGGGTTAAATATTGGCATGAACAACATAAGCATGGATCCATCCTGCCTTGCACCAATGGTTCAGGCTAGTGGGGTGGTTTAATTGTAAGGGGGATATTCTTTGGGACACATTGGAGCTCTTAGTAACACAGTTTACCCATCTGATGGCTATTTCCAGCAGGATAACGCACCATATCACAAACCTAAAATAATCTCAAACTGGTTTCTTGAACGTAATAATGACCTCCTAAGTCACCAGACACCACTTAAATAGAGCACCTTTGGGATGTGGAGATTTGGATCATGGGTGTGCAGCTGACAATTCTGCAGCAACTGCATGATGCCAGCTTTTAAAAATGGACCAAAATCTCTACGAAAATGTTTCCAACACTCGGTTGAATCTATACCACCATAATTTGCCTTTTGAAGGCAAAAGAAGGTCCAACCCATGCTAGCAATTTGTACCTAATAAAGTGGCTGGAGCATTATATAGTGTGTCACACAGATTAAGGCTCCCCCTTGTGTTACTAATAATTCAACTTATAATATGTTATATACATAAGAAAATTCTTAATATCAAGCTGTGAAAAGAACACAACTTTCTGCACTCTCCCAAGACAATCCGGCAGGCGTGCTTACCTAGGCGGGACTGTAGCGTGCCATCATCTGTGGATGCCATATCGTTGAGCCTCAGCAAACCTCGACCTCTCTCTATCCATGACTGAGCCGTCTTCTCAAAAACATATAACTTGCATTG
Organism: Channa striata; assembly: GCA_033026295.1. NCBI lineage: Eukaryota > Metazoa > Chordata > Actinopteri > Anabantiformes > Channidae > Channa > Channa striata. The sequence continues at coordinate 14,501,013 of CM065185.1, read as the reverse complement.
CATCTGAGGGCAAAATAGAGCAAACAAGAGCAAAATTCATTTGTGGCAAATTCATGCATTGACTGCAGCATTAAAAATAAGTAGTAAAGGGCCTGTCCTCTACCTGTAATACATTGCTTTCTGATTCCTCTCCAGTTTTGACATCGACTTTCTCTAAGATGCACTTCTTGGCTGTGGCTTTGGTGTATGCTGCTGCAGACTCCTCCAAAGACTCTGACACATTGTTCACTGGTGAGAAAAAAAAAACATAACTGTGAGAAACTTTCACCTCACTAGCATTGTAAATGTGTGGTCAACCTTCGTTTTCATGACTGATGTGCACTTGTGAATATGTTTGTTTTCTATTAGTATTCTTGCTGTGACACAAACTATACTGAACAAAACCATGGACCCAGAGTATTGAACTCCCTGGCAGAACAGAGCCACACTCAACATAAATATAACAGCTACTGGACAAAATGCACTGGTAAGGGAGACATACAGTGAAGCCCTAGAACTAACTCTAAACTAAAATCATGCAGTTACCCTTTTATAGCTGCAATGTATTATATTTCTCTCACAAACGTAATATAAATCAACTTAATAGGCTGGAAAGGACCTAGGACAGTTAAATGTATGGCTGCATCCAAAATGTGCTGGAGGGTGTCACTAATGTAATAATAAAGAGCTTTGCATTAAAAAGTGAGTTTACATTAGTATTTTAAATTACAGATATAGCATTTATTAAACCTACAACTCAAGTCTCATTTTGATACAATAGTTTACATAACTTGTCCAGTAGATGGAGACATATTTCATTTTTCTTTTCTAATTGTGTTCTACAATTTCAGTGTTACATTTTGCAGTTCCAGGTTGTGATGTGTTGTTTGTGGTTGTCAGTGCAGTTTAGCCAGTTGGTTTAATCCTAATAGTCCAGCCAAACACAAAACCTATTTTATACAATCACTGAGGTTGTGTTTTTACCCTTCTCTGGAGTGGATTCCTGTGATGAGGGATCTGAAGCAGGGGCAACTGAAACCTCTTTATTTTCCTCATGAGAAGAATCACCCTTGGGGAGACTCTGAAATCACGAAAAAAAAAAAGCTATTATTGAAACCTGTTCAATCCTCAATTGGTTTTGTGGCAGAACGTGGACCATCTATACAACTACCTGTATCCACTCACCAGAACTCGTTCCGACATGTTTTGCCCAAAAACAAATTTTGCCCCACTGTCTGTACTGTTTGCAGCATTTTTTGAACTGAAAATGAAAAAAATAAGTTGATATTTATAACTATAAATGAAGATGAGCTTCTAAAAATACACAAAGAACTGAAATTTTATTACCTTGGGGTAGAGATGTACTGTAAGAAATAATTAGTGCCCTCTGATTGCGTCTCCGGTGGCCCACTATCCTTTGACTTCTTATCTTCTGAATTGTTCTCGTCCAACTAGTTAAAAAGTTTCGGTAAATTTGGAGTTATACATGACCCTATCTTGAAGATGAATAAAAATCCAGAGAAATATGTAGCATGCACAGTTTACATTTTAAATTATTTCTGCCACAACAGATTCATGCTCACCACTAAATTTTGGATAAAAAAAAACACACATCTTGTTAGCAGCTTATACCATGGTAACTCACTATTCAGTGCGACATCTCAAAGACAGGTGAAGGCTCTCGTGTGTCACTTAATTGTTTAAATTTAATTTTGTTTGTCACACTTCAGGTCTGCATGTTCAAAAACTGCTGTAAAACAAGTTTAGAAATGGAAAATGACCCACCTTTGCTCTGTCTTTGATATTCTGACCAAACACAAAAGATATTGCTACATCTGCCTCTTTCTTCTCTCGTCCTCCGCCGTCTTTGTTACTACATGCTCCATCTTCCTCATTTTCATGTTTCTAAAACGGAAACCAAAAGAAACAATTGTTCTTTTATTTGTGCATCTTTCAAAATAATAAAAACTAAGTATTTGTACCTCTAAGTGTGGGGGGGTCAACAATAAATTCCACCTGCAATACAGCGATATTTGCTTTTTCTCAGTACCAGACTCAATTTACTTCCTCATTCCAAAGTAGCATTTAAATAACTAAAACTCTTAAGCTCCTCTGTGAAGCTGAGATTTAATGGTTCCCACACTTTCTGATAGCTTAAACAAAGCCCGTACTGAACTGACTGGCAGTGTTTTTCAATACCAACGCCATGACTATAACAGGCTGAGATACAGCCACTCCCCACCAGTGATTTGGCCAGGGTGGCTGAGTGCTCTGTGTTGTTCAAGAAGAGGGACTGGGTCGCAGGTGTCACATCTGATGACTTTTTCACACCGTTGGTTCCACAACTGGAATCTGGAAAGGACAGAAAAAAAAATAATACATAAACTATGTACTGTTTTGTGCCAGTATAGGAATTAAATACAAACTGCAAGTTATCAGCTCGCAATGTAAAGAATATATGATGTTTAAAGAGTGTTATTACACATTCAGTATTAACTAATTTGCGAAGGGGATTACATTACACCTACTGGAGTCTATATGTGATTTAGAGGGCGGCGCCTGAAGAACAGCAGGGCGGAGGACACTGCGTTGCTGCTCCTTGGGTTTCTGACTTGGGACACCTGCAACAAACCAAAGGGTCTCTTTCTCAACTTACTAAACCCAAGGTGTTCTGGGTCCGCGTGTTCAAGTCTAGCACTACTGCCATTACTAATAAGGGTAAGTCCAAGTTCAAAGTCGAATCTCCCTTTCCATTTTAACCACCTCAGTGTGAGGCCATATGTTACATATAGATGGGAAATGATAAACACACACCTGAACTTGGTGCCTGTCCATGTATAAGAGTTGGTGGCTTCAAACGGAATCCCACAGGCTTCTCCTCTGGTAAGATGAAGCACAAAAGGAAGCAGACATTCAAAAAACAGCCAACACAAGCAGAAGTTACCACAGAGTTGGGATGCAACTTGTGTTCAGTGACATTGCAAACTTTATGCCCTCATCTTAAGAGTTTAGGCAATTTCTGTGTGTCTAGTAAACAATGATGAAAAACCAAAATGTATTTTTATTTTACTAACAAGCAAAATGTATTGTACACAGAATAGTAACAGTAACAACAGTAACAACTTAATGTTAACAAAGAATTAAAACAAGACCAACTTTTAAAAAATTGCCAATACTGGTTTTGCAGCTTCCATCTGCCATTTATGTCTGTTCATTTAAGTAGTTTTACATCTACTCAGCATTTTATTTCCGGTGTGTTCATACTTGTTTTCATTTCCAGGTAAGTACTGTGTGATATGCTTAAAGAGGTTAAAAAATAGATGCTGTCGGTTTGCTTTAATAGATAGATGCCTCCGTTAGAAAGCTAGTAAGCTCGTAAAACCACGCATTGCAGTTACATCAGCTGCTGATGGTTACCATCACATTCTAATCACATCTGAAGCATAATTAATGTGGCATTTAATTTGGAAAATAAAAAACAGCATCAATAATAATACACAATACTGTGTATTTGTTATTTTAATAGTAAATTTCACCTTATTGCTTAAATTTCATCTTAATGAATCTGATCAGCAAGCTCCTAATGAAATTCAAATGGTGAACTCTAAAATGTTGATACGATCAACATTTTAGAGTTCACCATTTGAACTTCAATAGTGGCTCATTATAAACAATATCCTACAAACATTATATATTTTTTATTTTAAGTTTGAGCAGGGTCTCAAACACCACCAATAAGACACCACTGCTTTTGAACAAATACCCAAACTGCTTTTGTAGAAATGTGTTCAATATCTCAGATTAATTGTACTTGCAAATTTGAGTCCAATATCCAATGTTTTTTTTTTCTGTTTCCAAAACAGACAAAGAAAAGACTTTCCCACAACTTGAAACTACAAACAAGTCAATACAGAAAGAGGCACTGAGCCCATAAGCACAAAACACAACTGTCTTATAGTCGTTACATGTTTACTTGCACTATACAAATGGCAGCCAACTGTCTGCATATGACACTTAGGGATGTGATAATACAAAATCCTTAAACCTTAAAAATTATCCAGCTCAATATAAACTTTTTTCACATAATAATATTATTAGGTTGAAATAAATAGGACTGCTTTCTTAGCTGATCTCAGCAGTTCAAACACTCATAATCCACAATGGAAAGTGGATAATGATGTACATATAATGTACCCACCATTGAGTAATTTCCTCTTTATTTGTAATCTGATATTTCTCAAACATTTAATGTGCGATCACTTTGTTTGAAGTCATTCAAACTTTAAGTTGTATTATAAACACTGGGTGTCTGTGGAAGCTGTGCTTTGAATTCTTTAACTGCTTATTTTCATTAGTAAAATCTCGGCAACAGATACTCACGCAAGATAACTACAGCTGGTCAAAGTGAAGGAAGTAGGCGGATTTGCAGCCAATGAATATGCAAAACTTTCCTGCCATCTTGTTTACTACTCCAAATGTTCTAACTTAATAAATACATCTTCATTCTTTCTAACATGCCACCTCGGTGCTAAATCATTGCTTAACAATTTAGTTGCTGTTAACTTTAAAAAACTAAAGAGAAAGTAGACATTTTAATACTAAGAACTTAACTGCAGGAGGCCTAGAAACTCTTAGAGTGGTGTAGATGCCTTACCTGGCTCAGAGTCAGAGTTGCCAGTTGGAGACTGGCAGAAACTTGCGGGCATGAATACATTGTTCTTGGGGACTGCAAAGTAGGAGACACTGCACTCAGCATACAAATCAATGTGTACACCACAAGTAGGAACCAAGGAAAAAAATGTTTTGTTTAGTCACCACGTGCCATTACCAGTGTGTGGGGGTGGGAAGGATGAAGTCCTTTCCCTTTTCACAGGGGGGCAATAGCTTGCTTCATCTTTATCTGAGTCTGAAAAGTGACCAAACAATATTAATGTTGCACTTGAACTTGAGGAAAGACAACCACATACACCATGGCCAGCTGTGACATTAGAATTACCTTCTCCATCCTCTGCACTTGAGCCCTCTGCAGATCGCTGAAACAAAGGAAGAAAAAGAGTCTTTAGTTGTCATTGCCGACAGAGACCTACTGGCCATTGAAATCCTTACACACTTATGAACAAAGATTAACAGCAGGTTGCATCTTATCTGAGCGATTCTCTGTCTACAACTGCTACAGTGGATAATGGTGATATCAATTTAATTAACATTTATTTAACATCAGGTACTATAATTCTGATTTCCAATACTGCCTTGTTGACAGCTCTGCAGTGTCTCTTTTTCAAGAATTCAGTCATGGTTGTATTTAAGTACAAATGTAAGGGTGGTAATAAGCATCTTGAATAAAAGGGAAACTTACCTTCTGTGCTTTATCTTTTTGGAAAACAAACACAGGAGGTGCTATGGCAGGCTTGTCTGTTAAAAGAAAATGTAGGCTATTCATCCAAACAGTAATTTAAAGATGTACAGCAATCCCGTTAGTTTTATTTGGTCATATTTTACAGTTCAAAACAAATAGATATGGCCATGGTTATGCTTATTTATAGCTCAGACTGTCCCCTTGATAGAAATGATATGAAGAGAGTTGATAAAGGTTGGAGATGTGCATCAGTATTACTCAGCAATATGACACTTAATCAAATGTCACATCTCACTGCATAGTTACATACTTTACAGACATGAGCATACGCTTGCCAGTCTTTAGACATCACAGCAGATTACCAGTATGAATCACAAAAATACTTTGCTTTTATGTAATACTTCTAGCAGAGCAGACACTGAGGTAAAACAAGTCCATTTAATGTCAGACTTGAGCTAAACTAAACTATGCAATCCTATTAGGAGTGGCAGGACGGTTGGGATCACACTACACCAACTATACTTTGCAATAATTTAAACAAATCCATATCAACTAAACTAGGTAACTTATAACCTATATCCTGCACTTGCTGCTTATTGCACTTCTGCTTAGACATAAACTGCATTTTGTTGCCTTGTACTTGTACATGTGTAATGACAATAAAGTTAACTCTTTAAGATTAAATCTAATCTTAAATCTTGTCAATCTGCATGGCCTAAGATAAACTGTAGCAACTTTTGTGTAAAACAGGGGATTTCCCATAATATTGTGTGGCTGCTGTAGTCATATTCAACTAGAATAGCATTGGCAAGGGCAGGTGACCGGACCACTTAACGTGTCCACCTTCACGCCGTCACCTCCTAAGATGTGTAATCCTGTAACGTTAACGTCTGCAGACAATGGTTTCCCACTGTCTGGGCCGGGCCTCAAACACGGAGCAGGTGTAGCAACACTGTGGCCATATAACGGTTCGGCGTGTAGTTACAGCACAATAACAGCGCACGGACAACGCCGTGCACCAACATGCGCCATCTGCAACACAAAACCCTCACTGCTGCACTGTTTATGTATGACACAAGTTTAACAGCGAAACGCACGAAAAGCTTTTGTGACCTATATTTAACACCGAGCATTGTGTCTTTCTGCAGCTCACAACCAGCGATCCTGGCACACGAGTATAAGGAATTCGGCATGAGACGTGATGTTCGTTGCAGAAATCCAAGACGCCTGATTATGTCTCCGACTTCTCTTTACGAGCTAGCATTTACACTAGCTCGTCCGTTCCAGCAAGTAGTCGGGGCCACCGGCTGTTCCTTAAAGCCCAACGGAGCTTAGCTTGCTCTAGCTAGCTTGCTAACGAGCTACATCGCGCATGAGTCATCTCGTCTGACAAGCAGTGACACAATAAATCCTAGTGAAATCTCACATAATCGCGAGCTCTACAAAATGACAAGCAAGCTTGCACTGAATAAAGAATTGATAGAATTAAAGCAGATTACACAAAATCATTGTCTGTCTGACGTTGCTCTGTCTACGCGCCTAAATGAACGTCTAGCCATCATAACGGGGAGCTAACGCTAACTACATTAACAACAAGGAGGACGCCGCGCTGTGAGCGCTTCATATCAAATAACAGCAACAAACTCACACTGCGTTCTATGTTAGCCTTGCTGAAATCGTTGGCCTAGCAGACCTGGGTTAGCATCCACGTTAGATCCTTTGCTTAGCTAACTCACCACAAATAGCATAACACACTTGACTAAAAATAGCCGGGTGCTAGCGTTAGGGGGTAAACCAGCTAATAGCAGGCAGCAATCGAGGGCGTTCCGAATCAATCCAGGTATTAGCCACAACCCGCCCGTTAGCTTTGTTAGCCAGCTTGCTAACGTTACAGCCTTTGCAAACGCCGAGAAGCTGTAATTCCCACGATCTTACTAATACCATGTGTCCAAGTAGATTCATGTCAGATACTAAATATACACATAATGTATAAGTGACGTGCGTAACACTAGAGCGGCAGTATTGTTTTAATCATACTACCACTTACTCACCTTCGTTTGCCAAGTCCGCCATTTTACTTCGACGCTCACACACCCACAACCCACCGCGCAGATAATACGAGTTGAGGCACAAATGTTTTCAGCGGCCGAGTTCACGGTCCCCTGCCCGCTTCCGTCCCCAATAAACCACAGCAATACTGCATCCGCGACTTTCACTATTTATGCTTTTTATCGAACACTTTTGAGCCAGCCGCGAGACACAGCTTAAAGTTGGGTTAAATCGTCACAGCCAGTAACGACGCCTCAGGCCTGTGTAGAGACACAGACTTGACCTTGTTCAAAATAAGCTTTTTAAATAATAATAATAATAATACCAGCTCATATTTCCTTCCCATTTTAACTAGATTTTCAGAACAGTAGTTCTTCTTCTCGAGTATGCAACTTTTGCTTTTACACCACTGTATTCAGGTGGAAGGTTTGATTTGCAGTTGGAAATACTAAATATACTGTATTTCAAACTACAATTAACTAACAAAATACAGTATGATGTGTTTTTATGAATTACCCATCTGGCATCTTTTAAATGAGAGTTTTTAAAGTAGTAAAGTAGTAGTTTTCAAAGGCGACATAATGAGGCCTTCTTTTACTACATGCAGCACTTAGAATGATATTACATCCGCATAAGTTATGCTGCTATGTTTTTTTAGTTTTCTTAATTTCTGGGCACAGGATACAATTAATGACACTACTTTTTAGACTATTAATTAAGTACTCTGTTTTATTACAGTTACAAGTGTGCCAGACTGATGGAGAGTTACAGGTTTCTTTGTACTTGTTTGTACATAAACTACATATGACAGCATGTAATTATACTTTAGCTTGGATAAGGAATTTGAGTGGGACCACTTCTTGTCGTGCAGTACTTTTTTTTAGGTTGGAACTTGCACTTTTACCTCAGTTTCAAGTTTGTGCACTTTTGCTACCCCTGTGTATTATTCTTACTGACCACAAATGAGCCCCAGGTCCTTGGGGGATGAGACAAAAACATGGTGCGAGCACAACACACAAACTGGGTCTGACATAAAGTACAAGCAAAAGCAGCCACATAAAACGATGAACGATATCCAGGGTACAACACTGAACGACATCTGGAGAAGTTCCTGAGGAATAACAGTAACATTTGGTGGCGCAGTATCACCTCACATGAACAAGGCTCATCAGTCTACCGCTGTCTTTATTTGTTTATGATAATCATAACAACAGACATGGGAATTAAAGGAATTCAATTCAAAACTAAAAAATGTCAAACACTTAGTCAGCTATGCTTTGGCATAGGGTCTACAACAATGGTAAGAATGAGAAGTATTATAATTATCGTCAATTAACACAATCGTTTAGAGAAAGACTATAATTGAGTCTGTGCTACCTCCAAAACACATTGTGTGTATGACTGATGTCTAACGCACATGTTGAGGGCATTTCCTACCTCATAAAACAAAACAAGTCATTGTTCTGAAACCCAGGATTGTTTATGCCACTTTGTCTCCTTTTCCCTCCATATTTTACTGATGCATTGGTATCTTTTATGGAGGCCACAACCACTATGTTGGGAATCAAACCTAAAAGTATCATGGATTGTTTTTTGGTGCTTATTTTTTCCCAGAACTGTGAACACAGAAAAGCCACTTACTTAGAGATTTTTGGACTCCAAACAAAAGCAATTATGGAAAAAACCTTCGACCTGTTTCAGTCTGTATTGTCTATAAATTATGATTGACATTTGTCTGATCAAACTGTTTTCATCTGGATATGTGCCCAGCCTTTTCTCTGCTTTTGTTTGCTGTTTTTTTAATATAAAAGCAACGCACTAACTTTCCCTGTCACCAGAGGGCCACGTATCATTTAAAGTTGGCAGTCAGTCTTTCTTCATGTTTTGTCTTTCTCTTAGACAAATATTTATATGGATTTCAGTATTTTTTTTAAGAAACTAATTTGAACATTGTATTTTACTTCACTTAAAGGTTTTCTTTTTTCATTATTATTAAATAAAGAACAACTAGAATCATAAAATAATATAAAAACCTAATTTCCATCCTATATTTCAAAATGCATTTTGCAGGAAATTTGTTGATGCTAAAATGAGACCTATTCAGTTTTTCTGTATCCTGAAACTGCTATACCTGTATTTCCTTAAGAGTGACTCTTGTTAAACTTTGGGAAACAATTTTTGCAGATAACAAGAGGTGTAACCTGCAATGATATCATCCAGGCCCAATATCACTGCTCCACCAACAGACATTAATTGTTTCCATTATAAAAACTGGGCAATGGCCAATAAAGCACAGATATAAACAGAAACTAATTGTTTGTCTTGTTGTTTCATTATGTCTAAGAAACAGCAAACTTCATAAAAATTGTATTGCACAATGTCGACTAAAAAAAAGAATCATCATTCCCTAGAGACACAAGTTAAACAAGCTGCTGCATGTGTTTGTGTCACAAAGGGCCCTCATCTGTCAGAAGCGCTTGGCTTGTACTTTGAGCCAGAACACTTTCGTTTCTTTCCTTATCCGTCACAAAATGTACAATGTCCACTGTGAATCAGTGAATCAACACATTTTTATTGGTTGCAGCCCCGACAACTTCATTCAGCTGGGAGAATGCTCCAGCTAAATATGAGTATGTGTGTTGTTTCCAAATAATTTGTTGTCATCCAATTTAGATTTAAAATAGCAGAAGTAAAAAAAAAAAAGGGGGGGGGGGTGGTTTTTAAATCCATAAGTGACAGGGAAAAGGGACATCCTGTCTCCTTGTGTGGATGCTTTTTTAAATGTGCTCTTTTGAGGTAATATAAGACCACCTTAGGCACATTCTGTTACATAACACAACTTCTTTTTTCCCAGTGATTGTAAATAATACCTGAGGATGAAACCCAGGGGGAATTCACTAAAAGGGGTAATTATGTTGTGAACGTTCTTCTACAAACCCCCAAAACCATCTTATTTGTGGAGTAGTAAAACATTTGATCTTATCTTCTGAGCAGTGTCATCACGGCTTTTGAATAGTGCAAATAAAGCTGTGCGATGAATAAATTAGAACAAGATAAAAATGCCAACAGAAAAGTGTTTTCAGGGTTATGTTACGTAAGAAAGCGTTTTGACTGCTATACCACATTAAACATGTTATAATAATTTTGACGGGAATGTACAATGAAAAATGAAATGAAAATAGAACATGCTTATTTAACTCCCCAAAGAAATACAGACTTTAAATCCTAGAAAAATCACAGTCTATCTTTAATCAAGATTGGTGAGCCAGGGTCTAATGTCCCAACCTAGTCTTCACATGCCTCCATGCCACCAACAACCATGGCCTTTAATAATAGGGCAGTCCATTCCATTCCTAAAGGTTTCTGTGATTTCATCTCTGTCTCATTTCTATTGATATCTTAGAGGCATAAACATCCATTTTACTCAAAGATGAACTGATTAAAACATGAGTCTGAATGGAAATTCATGTAAACTAAAGCTTGACTGGCTGGCAATGGTGTACAACCATTGGACAGTAATTATAGTTTTGTTAAGTTATCCTGTCATCGTCTCTCACCCCAAACTATAGGCATATCCTCTGATGTCTTTGCCATTAAAGCTACAATATGCAGATATGCATACAAAATGTATGCGCTCTGCCATACTCTGCCCAGCTCTTTAACAATCAGTCAAAATACAGCAAACAAAAAGCTGCAAAGCTTTCGGATCCCGCAGACATTGTTTCAATCCTCAGGTGAGCCTCACACTAAAATCTTTAAGCTTTCTAGATTTATGGTCGCTATGGAAGGTGTTGCAAAACCCAGTGCGCTCAAGCAACTGCGTCAGCCTGGGCAGCGCGATGGCCGTGTGCAGTCCTGGTGCTCGCCTGCTTCTTAGTAAGTGGCTCATTGGTTGGACGGAACCCCAATACAAACACTTCCTTTTATGACACTTCAATAAATTCCACTGATAATAAGATAACTTACTCGCTTCTAAATACTAAAAACAACATTAAAGCAAATAGAACTCAGCACAGGTCGTACAAGGTTTGCATGTCAAAACTGTAAAGCTTCGTCCAAGAGCCATAACATTTGCCTACGTCTTCTTCAGCAGCCTCATGTGTGTCAGACTACAATGTCAGAGAGAAACAGTCTGAACGAGAGAGGGGCTCACACGAGTACGAACACATTCATTGTTGTGGACCCCCAGGGGAACTTGCACATAATCCTCCAGAGCAAGCTTGTTCAAGCCCTTAGAAGTTAGTTTAACTTCACAAAAAGCACTGGTACTACCTCTCAGTCACAGTAAGATACACTTTGGACTATTATATATAATTCTTTTAATTTTTAAATTTGGAAAGATTTTGTATCTCCTGATGTTTCAGTTTTTGTCACTATACCACACACAGCACACAAAGCCTCTGATACATTTTGGAAAAATGCAAGGACAACTGAAAAAAACTGAATTCTTTTTTGATTGTTTTCCTCTATGTTTGCATCCCTTTTTCTTTCACAGGTACATGCCCTTCACAAATGGATGCAACCAGAGAAAATGTTAAATCAGTGTCATTATTTGGTCTACAGCTCTGTCCTCATATGTACTACAGCTTGTTTTGTACTCTGTGCCAAAGTTTCTCACACCCTGATAAATGGCCTTTTGGAGATGTCTTCTTTTATACTCATGCAGAATGACAGCAGCTGTGAAAGTATAAAAAAAAAAAACATATCAGATTGTTTGAAAGGAATGCTGAAGACAACACAGTGTATCATCCAAAAGCCTTTGGCAGTGGACCATCATCTTCTGACAAATACTCAGTGCCATTAATCCATCAGGATTTTTTTTAAATATGAAGTCACAACCAGGAATAGAGATAATCAGGGCCAACTCAATAAGTTTTTTCTTGTTAAAGTTACAGGTTATTTTGCCAACGAACATTCAGATCTCTTTTATGTTTAATTGGGATTGAACCCACACAGCTTGCAGGGAGCAATCAAAGCAAGACTGGAATTGCAGACTGAGGCATTTTATGAATGAGAGCCAAAGAGAGCCAAATTTACACGACCTGATTTAGAACTTGGGTGGGAACTTGGGAAAAGCAGGAAATTTCCAGATTTCTTCTGTGAGACTTAATGCACGGTTGCTTCGATTTGCATTAGTAGAAAACTACTGAGCAAGTGAGTTCTGTAAACAAAGGAAATGAAATGGGCTGGCCCTTGAAATGCCTCACTGAGCTTTAGCATGGAGCTGTAAGGACAGGTAAGAGTACACACGGTGAGCCGTGCTCTCAGGTGTCCACTCAGGCACTTAAGGATCATTAGTATCTGTCACTTGAGGGCCAACAAAACTCTCTGTGAAAAGGACAGACCCCATTTTCAGGCGCTAACAGAAAAAGCTTTGGGTGGATATGCGATATGACGATGCTGACAAGTGTGTCTCAACTGTCAGAACACAAGACTAAAGGGAGGATACTTCATCTCTCACTCTGCACAACATCAGATCCTTTGAGAATAACTATAAGCAAAAAAGGAGGAAGTCAACAGCCTTATATTGTGAAACCGGGGGATTTCGACACGATGGCAACATAAAGAGCTCAGCTGTAGAAGTGCAGATAGTGGTTTATTACATACCGCCGTGTTGCATAACCCATTACTAAGAAACAGTAACTTTTGCCTAAAATCAAAATGAATTTGTTTCAGGAAATGTGGGCCTAAACAGTAATTAGCCGTCATAATCGCCTTTGTTTATATGCCTTATCTTAGATATACACACATGCATGACGTACTGTAATTGACTCATTATTTTCACTGCCTTGTCAAATCCAGGGGCCAAAAACACGTCTGTCCATGTTTCAATTGTCGATTCTCATATTAATCCTGAGATACTGTCTTTATGACATGATACAACTTGGCATGTGTTGGGGACTTCCACAACCAAATAAAAGTAAATGAGCAACAGCAGTGCATTCACCTTGACTCAGTACACGACATGCAGTGTTAGCCCGAAGACTAAATAGGCAACACTGCTTTGAAAATATTATAGATGGTTTAAACAACATTGTTGTGTTGTGTTTAAGAAATAAATAGTCAGTGACCAACCTGCTGAAATATGTAGGGATTTTGAAAATAAGGTATCGCATTGCAATAAATTTTCCAGGTACTCTGCTCTCCAAGGACACGCAGTGAGTTCCAGATAATAAACAATAATAACCACTGAAGCTGTTGAGGTTCTCTTCTTGCACAGAATAGGTGGATTTTCTGACTTACACTGCACATATTCTTTACTATTAATTATTATATTACAGACTTTAATATAGTTGTATTTGTTATATTAACTTCTCTCTTCCTGTAACTTTTGCTCAGTTGGTGTAACACCCAAAAGGGGAACAAGATTTATTGTGTGTTCGTCTGTGCATGGTAAATTTTAGATGAAAAGGCATAAGCATTATTGAATCGATATACCGTAAATTCTGGACTATAGAGCGCACCTAAATTTAGGCCGCACCCGCTAAAATTTAAAAGAAATATATATTTTGTCACATATAAACCGCATCGGACTATAAGCCGCCAATATCCAGGCTGAGAAATAATATCTGTTGTATGCGCTCCTACTCATTGTTCACAGTAGGCATGAGGATGTTCTGTGCGCTGTTTTACCCTCATTACGGTAAAGAGTGCGTTTACGTGTATGTGTGGCTGGTATAACACATGTCGAATGTACAGAGCCAACAAAAACGTCCTTGATATAAATAAACGGCTTGTTCCATAGCCAAAGGAGAAGACGTCTCCTATTCTTCACGAATTACGCAGGAGTTGCTGCGCTCAACAAAAGATTTTGTACCATAAGTCTTTATTCATACATGCGCAACTGCGCAACTATTAAAGTCGCTTCATTCTCCCGTGCACTGAAACCACAAATCGCTATTCATCTTCCTCCTGAGCATTGAAACCACTGTCACACTCGATTTCCTTCACGGATAGCCGGATCGATGGCTTCAAATTAAAAGCTGCATCATAGGAATTTCTTCGCGTGTTTTCCATTATGAGGGGGTCAGGGTGTAAAAATATTACCGTATTTTGCTGTTGTGCGTCTTGGGTTGCATGCGCTAAGAATAAAAACTGGCGCTTTTTTGTTTGCACTGACTTCCATCTACAGCGCCCATCTGAGGGCTGCAGAAAAATTCATAGAAAAGCCGCATCTCTGTAAAAGCCGCATGGTTCAAAACGTCGGAAAAAAGTAGCGGCTTATGGTCCAGAAAATACGGTAAATGACTTAGTGTTTCTACTGAGCAAAATTAAGAATATATGATCTCAAGAAAATTGGAAAGTAGTATTAAAGCATGTGCACTTATGTTCAATAAGAAACTCATAAACACACAAATATTTGATCTTTGATGTTACCACACTTCTCTTAAAACTTTATGAAGCTTTCTACAGATAAGTTTCATTACCTCAGTAATGAAAATTCCGTTGTGAACGCCTGTCATCCCATCAAGGATTTCCTTGACAGAGCTTTTTTTCCTTCTTTTTTGGATGAGATCTGAGAATAAGTTAGAACTGAGTGCACTAAAGACCTTCATTCAACAGCCATTGTGAAAGATTTCTCAACATGCAACTGTCAGAGTGGGGGGATGATAAAACCTTTAAAAGTTTAACAGGCCAGAATCCAATTACAACAACCTCGGGCAATGTGGGTTCTAATTCTCTGTTAATAAATGTTTCCTTTTTTCTAAATAGCAAAAGCAAAAAGCAGCCACAACATTAAAACCTCCTGGCGGTGTTGTTGTCGGGTGGACAGGGGTCAGGGTGGACGCTGTGGCTGGTCTGATGCTGCGATGCAATGTGTGCGGACGGCCGCAGGCATTAAATATTTATGCTGCATGCTGCACCTCACTCCAACACAATGATAAAAAACACAAGGTATTACTAATCTTGTGGCTTATCTAGATACACCATGTCATTTGTTTGCAAACCCACACAGGAAATCTGGATCTGTCTTGAGAATATTTATGCAAAATGTCCACCAATTTTATTTTAATAATATTCTAAATTCCGCATTTTTCTTGTATAGATTCTATCACACCTCAGCGAGGGACGTGGAAAAACGTTTGGACTCAGTACAAAATGTGTTCATATATCCATCATTTGTAAAAGCTTCAAAAACATGCATCAACGTGGGCTCAAAGGAAAAAGAAAGTAGTAAGGAAAGATGAGCTGAAGTGCAAAGGTGAGGTGTGATGGAAATATGATCCTTGGCAAAATGCCTTGGAAAGCTTTATAAGAGCTGCTCGCCTGTACAGGTTGATAGACAGAAGAAGAAGGCTACCAACCAAATCTGGAGCATTAGAGGTGAGTAGCATGTAATCCTAACCTCAAGAGAGATACTGCACTCAGTGTTCCTCAACAATTTGTTGTTTTAAGAAAACGATACATGAATCTGTTCATTTGTGCAGTTCATTAGATCATCCTCAGATATAATTCAGTAAGATTTCTAAACTTTTGTACGTTTTCTGCGAACTCTTCTTTGTTCTTGTATCAGTGACATTGATTCACGTGACTGTTATTTAAATGTGACACGTTTGCTTAAAAGACTAATTTTCATCAGTGATCAATGTACAGTTAGAAGTTAAGAATGCAGACTTTATGCTTTAACGTGATTGGACATTCGAGATAGAGGGCCAGCAAAAATGTAAGAAATCGCCTAAATATAAAATCAAATCTGAAAGAAAGGATTTAAATGTTTTAACCAAAAGAGCAATATGCAGGAAATGTCTTGAGCTTGATTTGTTATTTATTAGAAAATGATTGGCATTAAAAGAGTCATGGCATTGAAATTATTTCATTTGTACAACAGTTAGAAGAAAAGGGAACAGACTTTCCCAAAGAATGTTGCCGGTGATACATTAATGTGTTTGCTCAAGGTTCAAGGTTTCAGGTGTGAATAAAAAAGGCATGGGAGGAGTAGAGTGATAAGGTGGATCGAAGGTATGCGCCATAATTCTTTGCATCCATTTGTTTTTATTTTCAGACCATGGGGTTCAACACGCTGTTCGTCCTGCTGAGCCTGTCTTGTCTCTGTCTTGTGCTGGCACAAAGTAAGACACTGTCAAAGAACAGCCAGAATGTAGCGCTATTATCAGCATTTAATGAATATCAGTTAACACATAGGAAAGATAAAATGGGTCAGTTATTTATTGGTTTATTACCCATGTGACTTAGTGAGCAAACATGTCCTCACTTACAGGTTTTTTTAGCTCCTTCAGCTTTACATAACTGTGTCAGTGGTCAATTCAATGTGTGTCTTGTATTGCATGTAAAAGAATGAATTTCTGACTTTATCGTGGTTTTCTGATGCCACAGTTTCCTATGATGATTGCTGCCTGAAGTATGTGAGAAAAATGACGCCCCACACTCAAAAACATGCAGTGTCATACAAATACCAGGAGACAGACGGAGGCTGCAACATCCCTGCAGTAATGTAAGTTCGCATGCACAGACAAGGAGTAGGTTTCTTTTTTTGAGAGGGGGGCTTCTTTCATTGAGACTGAAAATAAATACCTGTTTTATCAATTATCCTTCAGATTCACCATGAGGAGGGGTCGTAGGTTCTGCACAGATCCTAAAGACGGGTGGGTTGTAGATCTCATGGCGAAGATTGACGGAAGGAAATCACCAAAACCAAAGAAGGTGGGAAATTCCTGAAGTTGGTTTTAGCACTGCAAACAGTCAAAAGCGGCAAATTTAATATTATCTGGAAGGTAATTGATGCGTCTTGTCATAAGACATAAGACATGTTGCTACACAGAAAGACATTTTCTTTTTTGAAACTACTTTTAAAAAAAACTATTTGAAATATTCAGACTCTGCTGACATTATTCTGAGAAAAACTTTCAGGACACTATTACAAACACGTGTAGTATAACATAATAATATTTTATAATATTTCAAAAACTATGAAGTGATGTTCAAATGGATGTCTTTGCTCTTCACAGCATCAACACCAACAAAGCAGAGGCTGAGGGTGACAGCACCAGAGCCCACGTTGATGCATGTCAAACTCCAATGGTCCCCATTTATCTTTCCACCTTCTGGCAAAATGGTATCAGCAAGGAGTGGTTTATGGTGGTTATTTACTGGAAGGCATTTAAAGAGGCTGGACAAGGAAATCTCGTACCACTAGCTTTGTTTTCTCTCTGCACTAAGGTCAAAAGCTTGTGTAGAATTGCACCAGCACACTGTGTTCTGGGTTTGGACTGCTGATGCTAAATTGCCACCACAATATATCTATAAACACCTTCAATAGCATGGCTGCAGTGACAACATTTATGACCATTCTCTTGCCTTTTAAGACATCAGTTATACAATAAGCTTTTTTTATAGAAATGGTAATGGAGTGTAAATGATGACAAGAATACAACGATATATGTATAATATTTGAATATCTATCAAATATCTTTATTTTTGCATATGCAAACAAAATTGTTGAATGGAAATGAGTGTTGTGTGTCATGGGAAAGGAAAAGCACGTTAGTTTCTATGGTTGAAGTGTCTGTCTTTTCATACATTCTGTTTATAGATTTTATCACAAAAAATGCATTTTCATGAAAGAAATATTATAATAAAGCTGTTTATCACATTCTGCTCTGACACGTTTAAATTGTATGTGTGGATTTATGCAGTGTTTCCGTATAGAGTGTTTTTAGGGACATTTTAGACCAGAAATTCAAAAAAGAGGACAAATTCTTTTCCTTTTTCGGATAAACTGCTGATGACCATATGTTGTCAGTGTCATTCAAAAATGCATACACACAAATGTTTTAACCAAATACAGCTGCAACAATAATTTACATTAAATCACTGCAGTCAGTTTAGTGAAGGATTTCCTTCTGACGTTGCAATTCTCACACATCACGTGATCTGTCAAACTTAAACATAGCGTTTGGTGACTGCTATGTCTCTAATGCTGCCTAAATTACAACTCAGTAAATATGTAACTGCTCTCGCCTTATAAAACATTTCCAATGAATTCAATATCACAGCAATTAAACACAAGTCTAAGCTCATTCTTTAAAAGCAGATAGGCCTTCATTTAAAGGAAAGTAAGTATTTCAAGAGGAACATTCACTACTTTTTTCATCTGTTGCATGCATATAACTATAAATAATTGTTTTTTTTTTTTTGTTTCGATCATTTCACACAGTGTTGCTGTTAAAGCTTTAACCCTTTAGCTGCAGTTATACATTTTCAAGCTCTGCTACAGTAACGTGTTTCCAATCCTCATTGTGACCCTGGACAGATTTATTGCATCCAAAGGTGAATGATAGCTTAATATTTCCTTGATTGTTTCCTTTACACTTTCATAGCAATTTACTTTCATTGGATGCACAGGTAAATGAAGTAACAGTAAAACTAAATTCCAGAGAATTAAATGTTGCAATGCAGTGGAAAACATCTAAAAAAAAAAAAGAAGATGTAAAGCTTCAGCGGGAGGGTCTGAGGCTGTAAGTCAGTCTGAATGTGCTGATTTACAGCATCTGATCTGACATGGGGTGATGGTGCTATTTCTCCTCAGGAGAACTGCTGGGACTTGCGGCTGATAAAATCTCATTGTGAGTAATGAAATATTTGCAGAGATTGATAACTTCCATAAAGTGGGGCCTTGTTGAGGTTCATCTCGCAAACTGCAAAAGGTTAAAAATATGTCTCGAAAGCAACGTTATCAGAAACTACTGGCCTGCACATTACAGTTTGTAGAAAACGGATAAGTATGAACACGTCTCCTAAGCCAATGTACACGTGAGTGGTAGTGTTATGGGATGGTTGTTAAAAACATTTCAAAGTCGGACAGTCAACAGGAAAAATTACAGAATCCTTCACACACAGGTGAAGCATTTGTTTGAAATAGGAGCCAAGTTATCCTAAAGGTAAAGGGGATAGATCACCTGACATCTACATAACAATTACCAAGACATTTATGACACATACAAATACTGATGGATACTCAAAACTGCACTGAACATGACTAATGGCTGCAACAGCTTTAGAGGAGAATTAGGTTACAGCTTGAAAAGCATTTGGATACTGAGGCTTCGTTTCGTCTTGTTGATATCATAACAATGCTGACAAATATGCTGCCCTCTTCGCTTTTGCAGGCTGAGGCAGAAAGACATGGCTGGTTGGCACCATAAGCAGAAATTTTAGCGTTTTTTTGTCTGAGGGAAAAGCCACAAAAGGAAAGTATGAGACATGAATACAATATGTGGAAATATCACTTTACGCTTAAAGAGATGTGATGAATTACAGAAAATATGATGTTTAAATGTCATAATAATAAAAACATTAGAAAATAGGGTTATTAAATGTTACAGGAGATTTTAGAATCTGTCTGCACTTATGCAGTACTTTACTACCTTATAAATGCTCCAAATGCTTTGCAATTCTTCTCATTCACACATTCATTACTTTAGACAGCTGGGAACAGGAGAGCTGGGGATCGAACCATTGACACTGCAGTTGGTGGGCGGCTGCTCTGCCTGATCCACTGCCACCTATTGTTTCCTATTGTTGTGTGCCGTAACAAAAGCTTCTGTATGGTAGCTCGGTGTCGAGGAATGACATGTATGACAGAGTTATAAATCACAGTTGCTATGAGAGAATAGAACAATCAACAAAATAATAAGGATGGTCATAAAACAATGGAGATGCTATCATATTTATTGCCACAGTATTTTATGTTGTTTTACGTAATCACCACAGACTTTCCTGACAGCTTATTTCAGTCTCCACAAGCAGTGAACTGTATTTACAGGATGATACATAATAGTTTGCCTTACTGTACCGTGTATAATAATACAACCATGCAAGTAGTGAGTAGTTTTTAATAAGAAACATTTTAGAAGAAATGGCTTGAGATGAAAGTGAAAACATTTTAAAGAATTTTAAGATGAAAGTAAAGCTGAATGACAGAAAAATTATACGTTATTACATAAATAATACAGACTGTATGTAGGGGACAAAAAAAAAACCAAACTAAAGAAGTATTAGTACATAATAGATGTCTGTTTATGACTAACATTTGACTCATCTAGAGAAAAAAAAACCTGCTGCTTTGCTGAAAGGTGCATCTCTGGGTCACTGTCAGCTCCCGTGTGAAATTTATGACTGAGTTTAAAAAGAAAGCTCACTGTTTTCTTAGTGGACTAAAAAATGCCAAGTGTAGTCACAGAGTATTCCGCTGTCATTTACAGTAACCTGCATGAGCGTGACTGCATCTATTTATAACCCCAATCAAATCTAACAGCCACGTTCTGCCTGTTTAGCTTTGCTAAAATCCTAATAAATTATCAGTTGAATAGTTCAACACTGTCTTTTCAAAGGGTGAAATCTTTATTTTACTATATATCTATATATACTACAATATTTTCATTTACAGATGAAAATATTGTAGTATGAAGCTGCAGCTGTTTGCCTGGAATAAGCCTGGAACTCTGGAAATTTCATATTTAAAGTTCATAAATATGCTCATAAGCACATTTGTTACATATTTTAAATATGATAACCAACAGTTGCCGTGCACCTTTGTGTAGCATCATAACTGCTGAGCCTACATGGAAATGTGACAGCTACGATGTTAAATGTCCTTAAAAGGGCTTCCCAAAAAGATGAGCTTTTTTAAATTTGGACTAGTCTGTTAGTTCCCGTGTTTCCAGTTTGGATGCTGAGCTGGACTAACTGCCTCCAGCGTCACTAACACAAGAGTGTTAGTGACCTTCTCATCAACTCCTTAGAAAGGAGTTGGAAAATATCCCAAAACATTTGAGTTTTTGATAAACCCAACTACATGATGATACAGACGACAGAACGGTGTTTGTTTAGCATCCCGTCAGAGCCTGCTCTCCATCGGAGTCTGTTCTGCAACTCTTTGGTGCATATCTGGCTGAAGCCCAGAGCTTCCACTGACTTCTTCTTTTGGACGCGATGTAGCAAAATCCGGTACGCTCCGGTAACGGGGCTTCTCAGGTCCAAGCTGCTGTCAAGGAGACGGACCTTGGTGATGCCAAGGTCCTCCAGCATTGCCTTCACATTCAGTTCATCTGAGGTGAGGATGTAGGCAGGATCCACTAGAGAGGATGGTGTAGGGCTACAAAAGGGGTAGGGCTGAGGGTAGTCTATGCCTTTCAGCCAGTTGCTGCCCAAGATCTGTGCCACAGTAAGCCGGTCAACAGGTACTGGCCTCAGAAGGCCCATGATGATCTCCTGACATGCTTCAGGCACGAAGGAGGGAATGGCGTACGAGCCCTGCAGGATGCAGCACCTGAGCCTGCCTGTGTTCGCGGCTTTGAACGGCATCGTTGCAGTCACCATGAAGTACAGCAGAATACCCAGCGCCCAGAAATCAGCATACTGGCCGACGTAGCCCTTCTCTTTGAAGAGCTCAGGCGCTGCATACGGTGGAGAGCCACAGAAGGTGTGAAGGACGTCGCTGGGGCAGCACGATGTGCTGAAACCAAAGTCGCCCACTTTAATGCAGTAGGTGCTTGTGTAGAAAACATTCTCGGCCTTCAGGTCCCTGTGGACAATATTGTTATCATGCTGAAAAAGAAACAAAACACAGATGAACGTTGGCGATTGATGTACTTTTGTTCAGCTTTGTTAATCAGAAAGTCTTTTACCGTAAATGCCAAATGGCTCGAGAAGCTGCGTCATTATAATCTCGACTTTTTATTCGACAGCTCTAAAACACAGATCTTCTATCTACTGTCTTTCTATTCTAATATAATACTGCTGCCTTACCAAATACTTGACTGCAGACAGGATCTGAGCAAACACAAGCTTGCTCTCCAGGTCTGACATGCGCCCCCTGCTGCAGATGTGGGAGAAGAGCTCGCCTCCACCGGCGTACTCCATCACCAGGTAGAGCCGCTTGAACGTCTCCACCACCTCATACAGGCGCACTATGTTGGGGTGGGCCAGCTTCTCCATGCAAGAGATTTCTGATGCAAAAAGTGCTTGTGAACGCTTGCCCAGACGCACCTTATCCAGGATTTTTACTGCCACTCGTTCTGCCAGGTGAAGACAGACATGAGCAAAGGCAGTTAGGCAACAGGGAGTTCATTTGACCTAACTTTATTTTCTCTACCTTTGCTATTATTTAACCTTGTCTCTTTTTTTTATCACTTTATGGTATGATTTATGTTATGATTAGTAATTCCTGCAGAATGTTTGCTCATCACAAGCCACAGGCAGTGGGGGCTAAAGACAAACAGTTGGGATTAGTGGGTGGCTGACTGATGAGATTATCTATTATCTTCTGACATCTGGAATAAACCAGACTCGACTTACATAGTGTAATATGTTGCATTAAGCTGACTGAATTAGTTATAAACCTGAGTGACAGTTCTTCAGCACTTCGAGCTACAGGGCAACACGAGAAAAGCTTCGTTATGAGGTCAAAGTCTCCAAAAGCTATTTTAGTAACATTATTACACGTGTTTTGTTGTGGTTGTATCATATCTTATATAAATTAGATTAAAAATGTATTTATTTTTTAAATTTACTACAACTACAGGTGATTCACAAATTAACAAATACACATAAAAAATAGAGTGTGTTTGAAGCATATGTTTTTCTTTTAATAAAGGAACAAAATCAGCAACTTATCCTCTTTGACATAAATTTGAACTAGAAAAACTATTAAAAGCACATCAATGAGTCACACTGTTACTCTGGATGTACACGGGCACTTTTTGAACTACAATAGTTTCCAACAAATGCACACTGTTTGTTCTGCTGACTTGTTTTGTTTCTTATCTATTTGTTTTTGCATATTTGTCTTTCAAACTTGAGCAGTAATTATCCAATCTTCACGCTCAGACTGTTATATTTATAATGTAACATGTTAACGATGGTGATCCAAATATTTTCCATGAAATCTTGTGAGTTTCACAGCAGCTCAACATCACTTGAAATCATACATGCTCATACATTATAAGCAAACATTTTTAATTATTTTATGGTGTCAACTGAAACTACGATAACATGAGTTAATCCTGTGAAACAGCTAAAGGTTTTAATCTACATGATCACTTATTCTTTTGGACTGAGGACACAGGAGAAAAGCAGCCGGCCTCTCACCTTTGGTCAGGTCATGTATCCCCAGCCTAACCTGGGAGAAGTTTCCCGAGCCGATCTCCCCTCTCAGCTCGTACAACCCCGCCCGTCGCCCGAACGTCAGATCATTCATCATTCTCTCTGAATGGCTCAGATCATACAAGGCCTTTCCAAACGCCGTGTTCTGCATTGCCTCCTCCTGTGCCAAGTTCTCTTTGTCCACCACTTTTTTCCCCACCTTTGGCGACGTCAGTGTGAGGATCACTTCCTGGTGTGGAGTTCTCTTGAAGTGGGCCCCTGAGATGGATAGAACAATTCCAGTTAGGGTCACGCTTAAATTTTCTATGAACTCAAACAAAGTGCTGTCCTGGACATATTTCCGTACTCACATGTTTTCCCCTTTATGTTCTTCTTGCTCCTTTCGGTGTTGATGGCATTGTTCCTGCTGTTTAAATACATGGTCACTAACTCTTCCCTCTGTAATCTCGGTTTTTGAAGACTTTAGAAAAAAAAATTACCAAGTAAACAAATTTCCAAAAGTTCTGAACTGGTTAGAAGAGGATGTAAGATGCATTACGTTAAAAAGCATCTGCGTCCATCTGTGAAAATCCTCAGAGATGATGAGAACTGCTTCCCCAGATGCTCTATGCTGCAGTGTTGTCTCCTGGTGTATAGTCCAGAAATACTGTCCCGTAATCCCAGACTGATGGACTCCTCCCTCCCCAGACAGACAAATAACAGGCTTTACAGGGGCTTCTTTAAGCACTAGACATGAACCTGGAATATGATTCAGGGGCTAGAACAAGACATTGATTGGATTACTGTCATTAATCATCATTATTATGGGTCAGTGGACTAAGGACATGATGTAACTCCTGCTTTTTACATTTTTATCTTAACACTCATATCTTATTAATTAATTTTCTTGGTGTCAGAGCTGCTTAAAGATCCTTTAATTGTGAATTTACACACTGGATAAAAATACCGTCTAAAATCATCACACTTTTTGTCAGAATAAAGAGCGAGGGGCGCTGCATTCACAAAGCATTGTCTTTATTTTCCATCAAATCGAAACACTTTCACTACGTCTCTGCTAAAGGAAAGAGGACACAAAACGGGGTCTTCTGACTGTGCTGCTAACACGGTGACCCAGACACTGACGATGACACCGAACAAAACCAGACGAGACAGACTGATGATGAACCGTCTGTTACCTGTCACTCCCGTCAACCTCTGCCATCTAAACTGGACACAGGGATTGTTTAGCAAACATGCATAAGCCGCGTGTCCGAGTCTCGAATGACTTGTTGTAATCCCATCATCACCTCAGTGATCATCTCAGCACGTGCAACTAAAGTCCTCTAAGAAGGAATAGAGGGACGAGAAGCTGCATTCATTCTGAAATAAGATGCTGCTTCCACAATTGTCCAAGACACAAAATATAAGTGTATGTTTCTTAAAGTCGGGACTAGAGTTTAGAAGAAAAAGAAAAGGACCAGAGTGGGTGTCAGAGTTGGTGAAGGAAAATCAGTATCTGTGCTGCGACAGAGACAACTGAAGGTAAAGCAAAACGTCTAATGTTCTAAGGCAGCTAAATCTTTAAGAGATTTACAAGCAAAACTAAGTAATGAAGGGTAGGTAACACCTAATTCAGGAAGAAACTCATTGATTGTTCACATATACCTGAAAACCGACAAACCAACGCTGATTAATGCACATAAAGTCACACCCGGGAAAATCACATTCCACCAGCAGCTGTTTTGAAGCTTTGTATTGTATCACAAAATCTCCCTCAAACAAATTTTACAGAAGAGCAGATTTTTAAAAAACATTTTTCAATGCTGTCGTGAGATTTTTGGGGGGTGAAAACTGATGTTTCTGACGTGAAACTTTTAAGCTTTATTTTTTTATTGTTGTGTCAAAAAGAGATTTTTATTTTATTTATTTATTTTATTTTATTTTATTTCACTTGTGACTAAATCTTGAGCTAAATAATGACTTTAATATTTTAAGCAAAATTCAAAGTTTTTAATAGTGACTAGAGCCCCGTGAGATCCAAAAAGAGTTTTACAGGCTCTTTTCAACAACTCCCCTGATCTACATAATTAAATTAGGTGATTACTAAGACCAGGATTATGATGGACTTTCAGCAAGATTTGTTGTAACTTAATGAAAGGAAACAAGTGAAACTGTTGCAGGCCTCACATTAATCAAAGGGTCTGATTGTTGATGACTCTCCTAATGATGATCCGTTGATCCCAGAAAAATGAGGGGATCACATCAACACAACAAAGAGGGGCTAACACCTTATTAAGATATGGATAGAAAAGAATCCCAGCTCATGTGATTAAAAAGCAAAGGTTTGTAGAAGATAAAAAATGTGTATTTAAGCTGCTCGGCTTGAATAATTAGTAAAATTATGAAACACTTTTTTTGCAGATGTGTTCCTGTTTGAGTTGTAAACTTGCATGACTAAAGCAGTCTCAACTTAAACAGCATTCCTTCCACTTACTCTGAGAAAAAGAAAGTGGGATCTGAGGGGAAGTTCTGAGGGCTCTGGCCATTTGGTGTCACGGTGAATAAACACAGAGGTGCTGGAGTTTTTCCTGAAGGCAGGCTCGGCGCCCCACGCTGATCCTGTTTATGAGTTTAGGCCGGGTTTTGTTTTAAGTCGGAGGTGCTAAACACCTTCCCCCTGAGATAAAAGATGATTAATGCCTTTGATTGAGCGACACTTTAATGGCTTGAGGCTACTTAAGCACTTCATTAGGGTGTGTTTGGGCCTGGTCGACACACCGTAGTCGCTGGATCCTCTTGCAAAAGAAACAGAAAAGCTGTAGATTCCCTTTGAAGTGGCCACTGTTTGTAAGAACACCATCCCACAAGGCATTTAGCATGGAAATTTGATTAGCTTTTTGACTCCACACCACTCCGAGACCTTGATTTTCAGTGACATTTGGGGCTGAAGCCTGATCCCATATAAATATCAAAGGCACTGGAGAGAAGAGGGACTCTCAGGATCTGGCAGCTAAGGAGCAGATCTGGACTAAAGCCATGGATGTACCCCAGCAGCTGCTTCTCCTCTTGTGTGTTCACCTGAGCTGTAAGTACTACTGTCCTTATTCTACTGCTGCCGTGACGTCGGTAAAGAAGCAGCTATTAACGGGACCGAGTGAGTGTCCTTACAAAGCGTTTGCTTTGACTAGTGAAGATGAAGAGGGTGAGATGCTGTGAGGAGGGTGTAACGTCTTCACATTTATTCCTGCAACACAGAAATACAGTAAAATAGTGTAAAAATGTTGTTTCTTGAAAATTCTAAATTATTATTTTCAGATAGACTGATGTACTGTATAACTTTTTTACAGCAAACAAGAGTGATGGTTTTTAATATTTATACCTGTTGTGCCTAAATAACTGCAAGCAAAAATGTTTGTTCATGCACAATTTTGTTCTGTGCACCACAAAATGTCATTGAAATACATCAATTTCTACTGATATACAAACTAAACCTGGTATATGATCTGTTATGGAAATGAAACATGCTTGTTTTGTGTTTTCTAGTGACAGGAGTGTTGAGCAAACACATAGACCACAGAAACCTGTTCACACAGAGAGTGTGCTGCAAAAGACAGAGCCACTTTGTTTACATCGGACAAGGTACTTTTGTAAAAAATTTGTTTGTGTTAGTTGGTCCCTATAACAATTATGATATTCAAATAGTAATTTCTATGTTTTAATAAATTGGGAAGGTCCAATCTTGTATTAATTATCAGCATCTGTTTTGCCTGTCTTTGCTTTGCTCAGACATCTCTGGGAGTCCTGTCAGTATAGACGTGGGAATGTGCAGGTCTCACTGTGGGGGAGCATTCAGACCCTCACACGCAGCGGGGCAGCAGGAATATTCAAAACACGCATCAATGTTGGAATTTCTCAGGAGCAAAAAAGTAAGTGGCCTTTCTATCCTCGGCCACAAGGGAGCGCTGTGGCTTTGAGTCTGTCTGTCTGTAAAGTCTAATCCCTGGGACATGTCAGCCTAAGTTAAACTGCATTATCACAAGGATTTATATTTTTAGGATAAAGAAGCAATAAGGTACAACTCTGCATCTCAAGTCTAATCACAAATCACAGATGTACAAGCACATGTGTCCAAAATATTTCCACCACTTTACAAAAAAGCACACGTTTGGACATGACTGATTCAAACTATCCAATGATTTTCTCCACCTTTTAAAAGATGAAGACACGGGAACCAGCTGCTCCTGAGAGCGCAGAGGCGCTGAACCAGCTGCCCTCCTGCGGGGTGGACCAGGTGTGTGGACCCACTGGGATGCGAGTGGAACGGGTGCATCTTCAGGAGGGACCCCGGGAGGTGGAGGTCATCGAGGAGTGCCACTGTGAAATCAAGCTGACGCAGTGTATCCGCGTCCCCGCACTGAGGACATATTACTCGGAGACACCCTACGAGACTGTCATCGACGTGGGAGGATGCTCCAGGTCCAAGGGATCTCCAGGTACCTGCGTGTATGATCTGCTTGTGGCTCAGAACACTCACACTTTAAATCATTTTTTTTCCCAATCAAACTAAAGTGTAGGACACATATTCACATTTGTAAAATAAATGGGCACTTGTCCATTTTTATTGTTTCCAAATGATGCCCAATATCCTCAGAACCAGGTAAAAGGACACAAGGAAACACCTTAAGGTGGATTACTTTGTGGTTTGCCTAAAAGACAAAACCCAGCCCATATGGTTGCACCAATAACAATTTTAACTACTAAAAAAGTTTTAAAATGCACAAGTCTTTTTACATTTTTTAAATTTGAATTATAACTGTTGATGTTTATTTATAGCCCAGATCATAAATGAGCTGCATTTTTATGTTGACCATTTGCAGAGGGATTGTCCTGTGTTCCCACTAAATTTGACTCAGCCTTGGTTGAAACCCCCAACAAAGTGGACCTGATCCAGACGGTGGCAGGCTGTGAGCTGAAGGAAAGCTGCTACCGGGTCCCGTATGTGGAGTATTACTATGAAACAGTCCACCATGCCGATGGAGTCAAAGAGGAGAGGCTCAAAGTAAGTTTAAACTTGTCTAAGCTCATCAACAATTTGTCCCACACCTAAAGACTTCTCTGATTAGCATGACATACTCAGGCCCGGAAGAGTGATTTATTTGTGATGCTGATTTCACACTCTCCTTTGTGACGTCCCTGAGAGGTAACGGGGGTCTAGTTGGGTGCCAGACAATAATGAAAAGCACAGCACTTAATCAACCTAATCAACTGGCCAGTGGCTGGCACCACACACCCTAGTGGGAGGGACACAGGATGTGCCGCATACTTGTAGTCTGCAGCAATACACATGGGAGTCTAGCCGTTTTAAATTTGAGTGGAGATAAAAATATCTGGCATAACTTCACCTTTTTCATTGAGCACAAAGAAACAACATGTCAAATTAAGCTAAAACTTCTCCAACACATATTAGACAATAAAACTTTATACTTGAAAACCCCATTACAAATAGTTCTCTGTACATTTTTGCCAGAATAAATAAACCAGAATGTTTATTTTTTAAAACAAATTGGGATTTTACCACATTCTTCCCTCGACAGTTCAGACTGTTTGACAACCCCTAATTTAGAGGAACGTTCTGCACACGCTGCCTTCTCAGTACCACAGAATTAAGTCATTAGTTGTTTTTGTAAAATTAATAAATAGGTTATAGGACATAATTTAGATTGGATTCTTATGCACAGTCTTGTTGTGTAGCACCTGAAGTGAGTGCAAACACAAATGGCCCCTGCAGTTGTCAAATCAAAGCACTTAACATGCTAAACAGCAGCTGACTCCCAACTCATCTGGGTCAATATTTGTGTCCAGCTGTGAGCTGATTGCCCTGTCTTTGTGTTGCTCATTTTCCACAGGAAATAGATGTAGGCACATGTTTGGGAGGCTGCACAACAGGAAACCGATGCCTTCTCAGGTAAATACAAACACAGCTGCTACACACACACACACGTCCTCTGACACTCTTCTAACACTTGCCTGTGAGTTTGGACACCTAGTGTGCTGAGCAAGTTGGTCCTTTTACTTTCAGTCCTACACCAAATGTCTCTTGAATCCCTTCTGCCGTAGCTTGAGATAGGGCTGGGCCTTTTACTGTCTCAGGAAAAGGTCCAGATTCTGGGCAGCGTGGCGGTGGAGGGGTTAACCCTTCCACCTCACAACTACAAAAATTAAATCTAAATGTAAAGTTTGCATGTTCTGCCATATTTGCTTGGTTTTCCTGTGGACACCCCAGTTTCCTCAAACACATGCAAGTTATAGGTTAATAGTGTGACTGTAAATTGCCCACAGGTGTGAATGTGAATGGTTGTCGGTTGTGTGTCTTTGTGTTGGCCCTGAGATAGATTGGCAGCCTGTCCAGTACCACACCTCTCACCCAGTGACAACTGGGATGGGCTCCAGCCCCTTATGACACTGAACATGATAAGCAGTTAAAGATTATGGATGGATCTTCATCTGAAAAAAGAAAGAAAGTCTACAATAAAAGTTTTCCACTTAATTGTGGCAGACTTAAAGTAAAAGTAGCGTAAAATGAAAATGCTAAACTAAAGTACTATTTATTTACCACCTCTGCACAAGATCTGGTGATTGCCCCATTCTAATAAAAGCAAGTGTTTTTAGTCAGTGGGGGTTCAGAGACATGCAGTGTGAAATGATTTTTGATTCAGTGCACAAAGTGACTTTATTGTTTTATATATTCTCTGTGGCAGGAGTCCGTCTGATCCCAAAATGTGCCACTTGTGGGATGACAGACAGTCCAGCTCCTGTGTTCCTCAAAGCTACGAGAGTCACACCTTTCTCAGCCAGCATGGTCAGCTTCGCACAGTCCTCTCCATCACTTCCTGCCTCTGCCAGAACTGAAGATGTCGCCTACGCTGGACAACAAATTTCAGAAGTGTGATCCATGGTGGCTGCAGTCCAGACTATTCTATTCTAAAATATTATTTTTATTATATGTAATTTATATGTAAAAATGATTTAAATGGTATTTTGTAAATAAATTAAATAACATAACAATCTGTGAGGACTTGTGATCGAACCATTTTACAGTGGGGTCAAACTTCAAAGGACACATGATGCATGTGGAAAAAGTATTCCAGAGATGACAGATATTATTGTAAAACGATGTGAATTGCCCTTATTTGAGTTTCTATGAAAATATAATTTGTATTAGTATGAAAAATATAAATTTAAACTTTGTAAAACTAAATATTTCATGAAAATGAGACAAATTTGTAAAATCAGCTTCATCCACCCTGTATGCCATAAAAGAGTTTACTTCTTGTTATTTGCGTCTCTTCAACACATATACATTCACATGGATAATATACAAAATGCATAAGGTGAAAAGACGGCAGAGAAAATACAGCATAAGAAGTGCAACTGGGTTGCACTGCAAAAAGAAGTGATTGAGCATGAATCAAAATAATTTCAAGTATATTGGAATTAGGATGTAGTTTCAAAGGAGAAGGACGGAGCTTTGAAGGTGCAACAGACGGGAGAAAAATCACGAAAATCAAAGTCTCTGAAAAAAACAACGTGCAGGTTCTAAATGGCTCCTTATTTTGATAGGAGCGTGTGAAACAAACGGTTTTCTCTCACAGTTTTCTTTGTCATCTGGAGAAAAAAGACGTTTTATGGCTTGTTTGGAAGGTGCGATTTAGAAAAAACTTTGATCTCTTAAATGTTTATTGGCTGGGGGCGGTTACTTTTAATAAATCTCAGTCCGCCTTCGTGCGTAATTGGGCGTAAAGATCAAGCGCACCGAAACGAACCGCGCGCCACTTCTGGACCTCCCACGAAGACGAGCGAGGATCGTTTAATGCCGCATTTCCTGCAGAAAAAGCGTGTGACGCTGCAAACAGCTGAGGGCTTTGCAGCTGTACGACTCAAAACATTCAATTCTTTGTAATTAAAACTACTGTAAAACACATTATTTCACAAGTAAAGTTTTCCATCTCCACAGTTTTACGATCAAAACTAACCGAGTAACGCTGAGATTGGAAGCCCTGAACAATGTAGAAGTGAATGGAAAGACTTTGGTGCCTTTCTTGTGTGAAATCACACATGGTCTTGTATTGTGTAACATCATTTAAGTTATGTGGACCAACAATAAACTATATGCTTATTTGAATGCGCAGGACTGTGATATGAACAGTTCCGCGAACGGCCGCACGATGGCGCAGCGCCCACAAGTGTGTGGTACGTGAAGCATTACATGAATATGAAGCCGTTTACCAAATTTCACATTTCTATCATTTATAGTTCTTTAGATATGAGGCCTTAATTTCGGGCGATAGCGCCACCTGGTCACAAACCCGCACGTCATTACGTCGTTGTGTTCAGAGTGGCCTCCTGATCATATGAGCCAAATTTAGTAAATGCAGATTGATGTCCTGAAAATTGAAATTCGATTTTATATTATCGGCCACACGGCGGCGCTGCAGAGCCCGTACTGTAACAGGTGAAGCATTTCAACATGGGGCAACTGTCCACAAAGTTTCATAGTTTTTGAGTTATTGCAGTGGAAAGATTGCTGTCATAGAATGCAAATCAAAATAAAATTCATACAAATATTCATAACAATTTTCACATCACAGTTGTGATCATGTGGAGCAATACTACTCTCTTCAATGTTCTTAACATGTTAGAGTTGGAACCACGTTTGTTCTCGTGGGTATTGATTGTTGAATCTATAAATATTTCTTGGGGGTAGTAAATATTTTTACCAAAACACAAAATCTACATTCTAGAAACCATTATTACAGCCAAGTATTTCGATTTTTTTTTAATTCATGCGATAAGTTGCCTCCTGAATGTCTCAAACTTTTTAAAAACATATTTTAACATATTTATAATCACCGAAGGCCCTTTAATAACGA
This sequence comes from Channa striata, assembly GCA_033026295.1. NCBI lineage: Eukaryota > Metazoa > Chordata > Actinopteri > Anabantiformes > Channidae > Channa > Channa striata. The sequence continues at coordinate 14,468,595 of CM065185.1, read as the reverse complement.
AATCATGACCAGCAGGGCGTCGTTCTAGGTGGAGATCATTTAAAAATAAAACAGCAAAGTTGCTCATTATCTGCCTATAACTGGATGAGCCGTTATGTAAATGTCCGGATGTGTAGTGAGCCACACCTGCGCCTTTGTTGGAGTAATGTGTTCCCACCTCAGACGCTGGGGCCATTATTCCCAAATCAGCGATTCGTTTAGCGCACTTCCGTTATGTTTTCCTAAAATTAAATGTCATATCGCACAAACATAAACTCCAAAAGGGAATATCTATTGCTCTTTGATTAAAGAGCTTTTCTTCAGGGGCCATCATGGAGTTATTTGATCCTCCGGGGCCAGACGTGCCCGACAATGGCTTTGAATGGAAGCTACCGCCGGGTTCACACCTTGTTAACGCCGCCATTAGTCTCCCTTTATACTCGATGATTGGTGATTTACATTTGCGACCAAACAGCATCTTTACTGCTATTTACCGAAGGCTCGAGGGGCACCGAGGAGGAAACGTATAAAGGTGGAGCTGCTGAGAGCGGGGGGTCACTTCCAGTCCCAGGGGCCTGCGGTGTGTGTGTGTGTGTGTGCGGGGTCTGAGGAACCATGTTCGTGCTCGTGTTCGGCCTCGCCACGTTGATGGGATCCGTCGCTGCGCGGCCTTCGCTCGGCGACCTGGAAAACCACTTCGCCTCGGAGACGGACTCCGACGAGGTTCGCTCAGCTGCCATTAAGAGGCTTCTGGAGGTTTTCGGGATGGACGACCCCCCCGCCGTCCACGGACACAAGCAGCCGCCCCAGTATATGCTCGATCTGTACAACACGGTGGCCGACGTGGACGGAGTCACCAAGGACCCTTATCTGTTGGAGGGAAACACCGTGCGCAGCTTCTTTGACAGACGTGAGTTGGGATTTACCCGGAAACACACCGGGTAAAAAGTCGTTCACCTGCATTTCTGATGTCTAATGAGACCGTTTCCATTGCAGTGCGCAGCGACCAGGTGGAGTTCAGGTTCGATTTGTCCACGGTGGCAAGGACGGAGAAAGTTCTCACAGCTGAGCTTCATCTTTTCAAGCTGCGACCGCAGGCAACGCAGTCATTCAACAGGCATCACTTCTGTCAGGTACGGAAACCAAAGACCAAAGGGATCCACTGAAATGTAAGACAAGAACTGCATCACTGAGCTTCCCTGTGTCTTTCAGGTCAGTGTTTATCAGCTGCTTGACGCCTCCAAAGCCAACAGCACCCAGGAGAAGAAACTGTTGTCCTCTCGACTCATCCCAGTCCACTCGACTGGCTGGGAGGTGTTCACCATCACACAAGCTGTAAGCTCGAACGTCTCTTCACACCAAACATGTGTAAGTGAACACCCGACATTTCATTGTTACTGACCACTGTGAATTTGTCTGTGAAGGTTCGCTCCTGGGCGGTGGACGAAGACAGTAACCTGGGGCTCCAGGTGATGGTTAGGACGCTGGGAGGAAGCCAGATGGACATGAAGCTCATTCGATTCGCTTCAGGACGCAATCACCACCAGAGCAAGCAGCCCATGTTGGTGCTCTTCACTGACGACGGCCGTCGCTCTACTACTCTGGAAAATACAGGTGAGACTTGTGTTTTCTCTAATGTCACCGTTTGTTTTACAGGATCAGTGACTGTGGTGAGAATTATGACATTTCTAATGCACGGGCTGATGTGCATCTGACCACTGAGGGGTGACTGTAATCTTTATTTTAAATTGCCAAAAATTAATGCAAAATAACCTCTCATACTATCAGAAAGTTGATTTCAACCAAAAGCATTTGATTAGGAAGATCACAAAATACTTAAAAATATAAACTGACACCAAATAACTCAACACACAGCTCATTTTTGCATTTTGGGAACCTGCTATGACTCAACTGTTCTGTGCGTCTAACAAAACGCTCTGTTTTCCCTCCATTAGACCCAAATGACACCACAACCACTGGGAGCCTGCTTCACAAACCACCGTCAGCTCCGCCCTCCCGCAGCGCACGCTCTCTGGACTCGAGCGAGGGCGAAGGCGCTTCTATGTCCTGCCGGCGCCTGCCCCTGTATGTCGACTTTGAGGAGATTGGCTGGTCAGGCTGGATTGTCTCTCCCAGGGGTTACAACGCTTACCACTGCAAAGGCTCCTGCCCCTTCCCCCTGGGTCAGAACATGAGGCCGACCAACCATGCCACCGTGCAGTCCATCATTAATGCCCTGAAGCTGGTCAGAGGCATCGAGATGCCGTGCTGCGTCCCCGACAACCTCTCCTCCATCAACTTGCTCTACTTTGATGACGATGAGAATGTGGTACTGAAACAATACAACGACATGGTGGCTGGAAGCTGTGGCTGCCACTGACACACGCCAGTCACCGGTGATGGGACGCACAGATAATCGCAAAAAAGATTATTGTAAATAGGGGATTTTATACATGGAAAGCCATCTGCTTGTACAGCTAATGAGATACGGTATGTGCTGAATCCCACACACAACATTGTAATATATGTAAATATCTATAAATTATAATATATGGCAGTAATGCAAGAGATATTGTGTGAAAGATGTAAATATGTATATTATATGTTTTCTGTTGTAAATGATATTACAGTCAGAATAAATGCAGAATAAACAGTACAGAGTGAAGTTATTTGTAAAATAGTTATTGTACACAAATGTTGTTTATGACCAAACAATAAAATTCTAGTATAGAATTTGGTCAAAATTTGTCATAACTATTATACAGGGCTTGTCCTGAATTAATTGTTAAGAAATACATAATATTAAAACTCCACAATAAGTATTGATCCGCCTGCTGTTCACTCGATAGACTAAATGTTAATCTCCTTCAATCAAAGAAAAAAATTAAATAAATTTCACAGTGTATGACTATGGGTTATACTATAAATAAAATGAAATATTGAAATGGGTTACAGACTAAAGGAAACACTAAATCAAGCGTCTAATTAAGGGGATGGGCCACCATGTGCCACCAGGACAGCTCCAATGTGCCGTTTGGAGGGTGGAGCGTCATTCTTCCAAAAGATATTCAGTCATTTGGTGTTTGTAAAGACGTCTGTGAAAAGCACTGCGTTCATTTCAAATCAGCTGGTTTCAAGGCCGTAGCACATGGTTTATTGTGAATTCAATGGCTCGGTTGTACCACGTAGCACACATGCAGAAACATCGTCATCTGTTAAAGCTTCTTCACTCGTTAATTCAGGATCTTTTCCTTTAATTTGTCACCTCTCTGTAGATTTGAAAAACTTTTTTCTAAAGACAACCGCATTCAGAGCTTCTGCAGCATTCCAGAGTTTTAAACCTATCACCTAAATGTTTAAAGAGAACAAGAACAGTTAATGTTAAGCTTAAACGTCTAAAACTATTACAACTAGTACAGATCAGCTTGGGGAAACATAGATGTGGCTAATGTAAGAGGCGTAAGAGGCTACACCTCCACCCTGACTTGTACACCCTTCATTGCTACCTTGCTGCTGTACTGTATAATAGTTGATGCTGGACATAAAGTGTCCAACTGTCCAACTATTAGTTAATATAGAAAAAAAAACTAGCTATTGTAAAAATCTGAAAGTTGTGAATTATATAGATATCCAGTAACCAAGTTCTCATCTGAAACAAAACTTGTCTATCATCAAAAACTCTATTTGCCCACTACAAAACCCTGTCTGTATAGAGTGTAACCTGAGCAGGGAGCGAGGCGTTGGCCATGGAGTGGCACTAAAGGGGGTTGATACCACTTGACATGATGCTGGACGACAGCCCTTGCTCATTGTCAAAGGGGCTGCTCTTCACAATGGAGAAAACGATGAAATGCCTCCATTATAACGGGGACCAAAGGGCCCCGTGGCTGCCAGACACCCGATCTCTCCTTTGGCTCCGGCTTCCTTTTGTCCCAGTATTTCATATCTGGCATTTCCACACACCCTAAATATGCACCTGAAGTTGGAGCAGCGATGGAGCTGAAGCCGAGCATCTGCACGTTCAGACATGGGGAATAAACAGACCATCTTTACAGCACAGCAGCTAGACGCCTATCAGGTTGGTGTTCATCCTGCTTCTTTCTCAATGAGAATATTATCTGCAAATAGTGCAACGCTGAGGAATCCTATCGACATCCGTAAACAAACAGAAGATGCACAGAAAAGGCTCTAAGACTTGTTTAGTGATAAAGAAAAAGATGAAGAAGAAGCGGAATCATGTGGTGCGCCTGTCAGGGGTGAACAATGTAATCTGTACTTTAAACCAGTGATGGAAGGTAAATAAGGACCTTTACTCATAGTTACCTTACTGTAGTACTTTACATAAGTACAATTTTAGGTACTTTTTGTACTTTACAATATGAATTATTTTTCTATAAACCACTGCCTTTCATCAATAAACTTTACTGTTTACTCAACTAAATATCTTTCAGCCTTTAGATTTACTGTCCAGGTTAACAAAAATAAAGTATTTCAATACATTTAAGAAAGATGCTGTGTTTTACAATAAACAATCCAAAAGTAAATAAGGTATGAAAGGTATCAAAAATTAGGTAGGAATAATATTTCAACAATTCAAGAATAATGAACCAAAAATACAATCAATATGGACTAGTTTGCATAATGTGTACTTTTACTTTTGAAACTTATATTTATTTTGGGGATGATTAAATATATATTTAGTTTCCAAAACTTTAGCCCTTTTTATACCTAGACTAATCTACTTTTACTTTTACTTCACTAATAAAAATTTACATCCAATTGCTACTTGTGCTTCTGAAATTATTACTAATTACCAAACAGATAACTAACACACCCCTGTCTGAGAAGCTGCATCAAAATGTTCTTTGTAATAACTGTTCTTCCTTGCCATGTTCAAATTTTCAGGACTGTACATACTTTACGAGAAAAGAAATTCTGAGGTGAGTATACAATTATTTTTGTACACTCTGATCAAACGGCAGTCATATCATTCCTGATTCACAGCTGAATTTTGTTCTATTCTGCACAATACCACAGCGTAACTCTAAACTACAGTATCAGGGAGGTGTCCTGCTGTGGGGCAGGCTACTGTTGAGATCACATGATGTTTAAAATCTGTTTTTTCCTAAACATTTTAGGGATTGAAAAGTTATATATGTCTGAATGTCTTCAGTGTTTCCTAGAATATAAAAACCAGTGACTTCAGTCAAACAGCAAAAGTTACTAACTTTACTTTTCCTAACTACAGCTTGACCCAATAAAGTGCACAAGTACACAAAATATATAGTATTTTGTAATTCAATATTGTAAGTAAATATTGCCAACCTTTCCCTAGACTCTTCTACCGATATCGGGATTTGGCACCGCAGCTTGTTCCGCTTGACTACACCAACCACCCAGATGTGAAGTTACCATATGAGCTGATTGGCAGCATGCCAGAGCTGAAGGTAGAGCCGCTGGTCCGCACACGTCCTGCAGACCCACTCTCTCCCTGTGTTCCCAATCCATAATTAATAACCAACTAATAGACAGAATTCTTTGAAAGGTTATATGTTACCTGACTCCTTTAAACTTGAAGAAAGCTGGTGGGTCCCTCAGGGCACACTTGTTGGAAATGGGTCAATTATCTGCCTCTTTACACAGTGACACCAGGGTAAACAAGTGTGATGACACACTGCTCACTGGGAAAGGCTATTTCCTGAGAAAGGGAGAGTGAGACTGATAAGATCATACATTCCCTCATTGTTATTAGAAATTAAGAAAGTTTACGGACTCTTTGATTCCTCATTAATACTAATAACGCTCACAGAAACATTGTCAAATATTCACAGAATTCCTGATGTTCCCTCTTTCCAGGACAACCCATTTCGACAGAGGATCGCTGAGGTTTTCTCCGAGGATGGAGAGGGAAACATGACACTGGACGACTTCTTGGACATGTTTTCAGTTCTGAGCGAGATGGCCCCACGTGACCTCAAGGCCTACTACGCTTTCAAAATTTATGGTAAACTACAAAGTTGGGCAATTTAAATAAATGAAAAACCCAATAACCAGGTTCTGGTGTATTGGCTAAATGCAATGCACTGTCAGACATACATGGATGTATTCAGAGCACCATGCTGTTGTAAAGAGTTCATGCAGTTCTCGTGAGAGGTCTCCAGGAAAGAACTCTACTGTTGCATAGTGGAATAAATGCACATTTTATAAGGTTATTATAAGTCAGTGTACCATCAGTTTCTTATGTAAACACAGGCCTGTAACAGATGCCTCCAAAAGATGCTGCCTACAGTATGTGAGTGATGGGGGGCAAAACTGACAGTCCTCCATGACTGATTAATGTCACAGCGAACACAGCGTGTTCTCATGAAAAGTGAAAAGGTTGCAGTGTCTTGGTGATAAAAACTATATTGTATGTTTCTCAGCTGTTGAATGGGGAACAGAACATCAGGGTTAAGACATGCACCTTGGCTAAAAAAGCTCCCTGATACCAGCATTGACTCCACAAATTGTAACTATGAACAGGTCCCCCCCCCCGCGGTTTTACCAACAGTGTATGAAACATAGCAAACGTGCATTTTAATATGGTGCAGCTGTACTGTATGATAAGACAACATGCATGATGAAGGATTATGCCGCTGAAAGGATGACAGATGGTGCATGGAAAGTTGTAAATGATTAACAAGCCTATTACAGAGGCAAAGAGCTGATCTAAGCCCAGTTTGTGCTAAGCACCAGTAACCCCCCCCTAATTAACAACCGCTGAGAGATGAAGACGTTATATACAGATGGTCTCAGTCATGGGTCAAAGAGTCTCATATTTATCACTACCAACAGAGACAAAAAGGTTGAGAGAAAAATTAAGATGCATGAGCTATGATTCCTGAAACGACCTGACCTTGACTTCAACAAAACGATGTCCTTATTTTCCATCTCTTGTAAGATTTCAACAATGACGACTTCATTTGCAAGTCAGATCTGGAGAAAACCCTGAACAAACTGACTCGCAACGAGCTGACGGAGGATGAGGTGCGGATGGTGTGTGAGAAGGTAATAGATGAAGCTGACCTGGACAATGATGGACGTCTGTCACTGGAGGACTTTCAGCACATGATTGTCAGAGCACCAGACTTCCTCAGGTAAGACTAACGATTAGCAAACACATCCATATAGAATAGACAAGAATACATTTTTGTTGCACGTTTTGGTATTTGCAAGTACAACTATAATTTGCATTTACTCTCATTTCTGTTCACAGCACCTTCCATATAAGGATATAAAGAAACGAAGCAGTCGTGTTCATCTGAAGACTGACTGATTGCACTGCAGAATGACTGGACATCAGAGAGATCCTGACATCTCTACAAAAACCTGCTCGTGAACGCCTACATTTTTTGTTTATTTTATACAAAAGAGCAACCAGTAGATTGTTCCAGGGAGTAGTAATGTTTCATGTGGGCATTAACGCTCGATTTTTCTGTATTATGGCAACTGCAGAAACACCAGTTATGGTCTGACTGCAGGTCGACCGATCCATCACGACAAGGCTCATTGATTGTGACCATCAACAGTAGATTTGTGTTTTGTGTCTAAAGGAGTTAAGTTACACCAGCCTATGAAAACACAGGTTAGAATATTCCAGTGGGTGACAGCGGGCCAATAAAGGGAGAGCCATTTGTCATGAAAGCAGTCAAGCTCTATTGTGGTAGAATGAGGTCAGCAGACGGTGTAGTTTCCTTTGACTGTCAGAGAAAAAAAAATTAAAGCAGCTTAGTTTTACAATCTTATTTTATTAAATGAAAAAGTACATATATCTACAATGTAGATACATTTTATATGGGTTTAGAAAGTACAGTACACTTTAAGTAGACCTCCTCTTTTTGTCAGTGTGATATTTACAACATCTCAATTTTTTTTTTCAAAAAATTATATTGTTCTCCCTGTATATCTCACAACTGATGGAATGGAAAATATGGCTGTAAAAAAAGGAACATACGTCTATTTTGACATGTGATAGGAAAGGATATGGTTAGAAAACATAATCAAAGAGGGAATATTATTTTGGCTGACAATGATGCAGCTTGAGCCCCCCCCCCCAAAAAAGTCTGCTCCCTAGGACTTAAAGCTACAGTATCACTCAGATAATAGCACTATCACCATATTTCATCATTCAGACTCTCCCTACATAACCGTCATCATGCTAATGTTCAGTTGCACTGATGTGGCAATGCAGTTTTCTACAAACACAGCACATCCTGTTTTTGGCTCAGTGAATGACAAAACAAAAATAACAAAAGCCTATACATTCAAATGTGCAGGTTTTTACGTAACACACATATGCACAGGTCCAAGATTCACAATGCATAGCTCACCTATGAGAAAAATGAGTATTAGAGATTAAGACAAATGGTCATGTTAGTCATGAGGTCCCAAATTACTCAGCAATGAAAAGGTGCAGACAAGCGAAAATAGGCTCCCATAGATACTGTGCATTTAAGAACTTGATTTTTAAAGAAACCTAACCTAATGGTGGAAACCAATTGGGACTCAACATCAATAAGTAATACGAGTTGAGGGTACGTGTTTGCTCATAATCTTAATACTGGTGAAGTTTTGAGTTTGTGTGTGTCAGTCTGTACTGCACCTCTAGTGCCACCTAGCGGTCAAACTACAGGGCAGCAATGAAACCACTGCACAGTGCTAGTAACAGGACCAACTTTGAGCTGAAGTCAAGTCAGCTTTCATGCAAGCCAAAAAAAGGTCATGTTTAAACTACAGTTTGGCAGGGTGGTAACATAAGAAGGCTCACAAATAATTGTATGAATACACATATAGTTGTTGAAGTAAATTATGGCAAAGTTTTTAGGTGAACCAATACCAGAATAGAGGATTACTAGTAGTAAAAGAGCAAAGGAGATATTTATAAGAAGGTGCAGTCAAATTTTGGAATTACCTTATGCCCATGATTTCACCAAGACTTATTAAGATCAAAACAACTTAACTAAGTTATTGTATTTTTTTGTATTGCAAAACTATCACTTGGCACAGACTACACACAAACAAGTTATTGGTAAAGTGCAAGGAGAACTGCATGGATAGCAGAGAGGAAGGGGCTTACAGTGTGAAAACTCAAGAGTGATTTCAAACGCTGATTAAATAACCAGAGATGTCATTTAGCTTGAGCAAGAGTACAAGGTGCTACAAAACCTTCAAGTCAAATTAAGAAGGCAAACGTCTTTGCTTAGTCTGTTTAGAGGCTGATGAATAAGTCAACTGAGACAAGAAATTCCACTGTAAGCTATTACAACAATCAAGAAACGATTTGAATTGTCAATGTCAATGGTTCCAGCTTCACAATTCTGAGCATTTGCTTTTTTTACATTTGTCTATTTTGATTACTTAACATACACAGGCAGATGTGTATATTTTGGATTTGTGTTGTCCTCAAATCGCCCTCAAGCCCCAAAAAACTTTCAAAAGGTTGAGCAGTTGGAGGCAACCTATAATGATCAAGACCTGATTAAATACAAATTATTAGTCATATTACAAGACTGACGTGCAAAGACAAGAACTCAAACATGAAAACTTTCAATTAATTTCCTCTTTGATTGTTGATGATGTTACAGTCACTATGTCCCTTAACTGCTGATATAAAAAAGGATATGCAGCTCTGTTTCTCTGTTGTCCAAGCCTTTCAATCTCTGGATTTCATGTATCACATAAAAAGGGAAAGAGCACTAATAAAAAATAGATCTAAATATCACATTTGTATTTATAATCCCAAAACTCTGACAATAATTACATGATTTATCATTCTTGCTTGTGCTACTGGCTGTATAAAATATGAGCATGTAGAACTAAGTGCCTGTCTTTTGTGTGATATGGACAATGCCCCTGGTTGGGACCCCTACTAGTCATGCAGTCTGACTCACGAAGACAACAAATCTCCTTAAAAAAAATGGAGGAGATGCACCACTGGAAGCTTTTAGAAGAGGAAGGAAGAAGGGGAAATCCTCCACTTACTGGGAGTATAATAATCTGTGATGACTGGGAGGACAGGCTATGGTTGGTGAGGAAAGGGGAAGGGGAGGAAGTGCTATGAGCAAGCACAGTCCATTAATGTCCAGCCAGCTGGAAGCAGTGAGGAAGGCCTCGGTCCTCAGAGTAGGCTACAACGGAAAAAGCTGGTCTTTTTCTGAGGCTCTGAGATCTTGACTCCATGACTGCTTCCCTGTGGTGTGTTGCCCTCCTGTAGAAAGAAAAGTAAACAGATTCACCATTTTGAAGAACTGTTTTTAATTTGGTACGTCCACTCCACTTTCTTTTCACAAGTCATATATTTTTCTACAGTCACAAAAATCTGGCTATTCTTTGTTAATAGTCCAGAATATTTAAAAAGGAGTAGCAGGGGAAAAATAAAAAAAAACACCCCCGATCACGTAAATCCCAGCAGAAACTAAAGCAGTGAATTGGTTACTTCTCGACATGAACGTATTTAAACATAAATTGAGGAAAAATAGATTACATCTATTATTTTGTAGCTGTATTATCAAAGAGTTCATCTTACCAATTTTGTGTCCATTTTCGATTTGATGTCTCTAGCCAGTGTTAAAAATGCCTGTGAAAGAGAACAAATACACGTGGTGTTATATTTGTGATGCATCTATTAAGCATATTGCAACTGGAGGAACGGCGGCTTACATTTTCCACATTGATGTTGGCCTTTGCACTGGTCTCCATAAATTTGATCCCATACTCTAACGCAAGCTGAATCAGAATTGGAGTGAATTAGACAAGTAACATATTACTATGACTGATGACACATTTTCTATGTTATACCCATTTGTACTATTAAATATAAACCCCTTACAATGTATTACTTTAACTTCACAAACTTCTCACCTTCTCCCCTCTGTCTTTGGACACTTGTCGCTTGTCATTGATGTCACACTTGTTGCCAAGGACCATCTTCTCGACATCAGATGATGCGTGCTTGATTCAAAGAACAGAAACACAGTGAGAAACTGCCACATGGGGCCAACTGGGTGGTGACTACAGGAAGGGGCTATATTCAGAGCAGTAAGTACCTCCTCAATGTTCCTTATCCAGTTCTTAATATTATCAAAAGACTTCTCATTGGTGATGTCATAGACGAGCATGATCCCCTGGAAGACAAACATTAAATTAGATGTCATGAGATAATAGGGATGAGTTAGGAACGTGGAGGAATGTGATCTGAAATGATGTTGCGCTCGATCTGTGAGGATACGCACCATTGCACCTCTGTAGTAGGCTGTTGTGATTGTTCGGAAGCGCTCCTGGCCAGCTGTATCCCTAAGAAAATACCAGACTTTTGACATCTTCAACTGTCTGATACTCAAATATAAATATTTGGACAAATCATGATTGGGGGTACATCAAGGAAATATTAGGGGTTTTCCTTTTTGGCTTTTTCAGTGCTACTGAAGACATCAACTTAAGGACATTTATACACTAGCAGCATTAGTGTTTCCGCCCATAGTTAATTAGACCAAAACACAGCCATTACATCACATCCTTTTTAAACTTACCATATCTGTAACTTTATCTTCTTGCCATCAAGCTCTATCGTCCTAATCTTGAAATCGATGCCTGCAGACATGCAGAAGGATAGGGCTTGTCAATCATAACGTTAGCTTGCGCGCTAAGCGTGGCTGTCAAACGCCGCCTCGCACTGCTGTGACACAAATAATACGTTTATGAACTGCTGAAAACCGGCACCTCGGCCTCTTGTTGCGACAGACTATGACAACATATGGCTAAAATTAATAACGTCTCGTTTATAGTATTTGAATCATTCAGTTACAGTGTGCTATATACCATGCTTTCCGGTGTATTCCCAGAATGTAGACGGAGACTACGGCTAACGCTCGAGCTAGTTGTCTACCCGGCTTTAGAGTAGAGAAACATGACCACGAACATAACACACAGTTAGCAGCGTTTCCTAAAATTAATCCCATGTCAACTACTTAATAACACCGAGAGCATTATGAAAGAACACGTCTGATTCCTGGACACAAGTGACTTACACCCCAAACCGAAAGCATGCGATGCAGCAAATAGACGGAGCCGAGGAAACGGAGCATTGTCATCGTGTAAACAGAGAACGCGGCGCAGCTAACGTCACTCGAAGCTCACCTATAGTGGAGATAAAGGTCGAGTTGAAGGCGTCTTCTGAAAACCTGAACAGCACACAGGTCTTCCCGACACCAGAGTCTCCGATTAACAGTAATTTAAACAAATAGTCGTATGTCTTCGCCATACTTGATATTATTGCGGAAATCCCGCCCGGCGAAGCAGAGACGAACAGCTGGGAAATGACGCCCCCTGCTGGCGCGGAATTTACCTGCTGTTTCTCCCCGGAACCTGGAGGCGCGCGCTCGCCTTTTGGCAGTAAAATTCTTATTAATCATAAGTCCAACACAGCTGTCACCTTCTACACACACACATTTCTATAGGCCAATGAGGCAGGATATGCAAGTCAGTTCACAGGGCACGGGTGGCACATGTGCATCTATCTACAATGGAGAGAAACATACAGAGAGGCAGAGTTTAATAATCAGAAGAATAATCATTACTGATGAAATTTGGGGAAACAATTGCAGGCTGCGCCCTTGTTCATGGGATGACAATGAGGAAAGGTGTCGCCTAGGGAGGGAAATTTATGCCTCTGTCCAAACCCTGCACAAAAACATGATGTTGCAGTATGAATCTCGATTACAGTGATTGTGCAGTGGTTTGTTTTTCTTTTTTTTATAGGAAAGTGCAAAATCCCTTTCACCATAACTTTTTCCTAATTGCATTTACAACAGAAATATATGTATTTTTAAACCTGTTACTGTAACTACATGCCCTGGATGCTGTGTCCTAGATTATTTTCTGTATTATCTAAGGAATGTGCTGTGGAGAATATATTTTTTACTTGCTGTGCGTATAATAACCTGAACACATTGTTGGGTTTTGAAGGGATAGTTGTGTGGGGATGCAAGGTGGAGGTTTCAATTAACGTGTTTTAGCAACTGAAAAAACAAATATAATTAGGCCTATTGCACTGTTCCAGAGGTGGAAAGTAAATAAATAGGCTACATTCACTCAAGTAGAACAGCCTATTTTGCTCTAATTCAATTCCAAAGTACTTTCACTTTATTTGTATATTTTTTATTTTACTTTTATGGGTTAGGCCCACAGTTTACAATTTCTTTTAGATGCCAGTGACTAAACACATAACATTAATGGGCATAACTTTCTAAATACAATCCTTAAAAGGTTGTTGAAGTAATTCTCTCCTTGAGTCATTAAATTTAAAAAGGCTGGATCAGTTTTTATTTTTAGTCACATACTGTATTGGGCAGATGCTGAACAAATGGACTAGTACTTGAGTGAAAGAGTTAAATTCAGCAGCATATAAAATACACAGATTTTATGTAATTAATCTGTGGTTATCCGAAAGACATTTGTGTTTTAAAGGATATTCGTAATTTTAAAGCCTGTACTGTACTTTACTTTGAGTGCTAAAATTCTGTACTCAAAGTGGGAATGCTTTCTTAAATACATTGAGGTTTTAGCTATACACATCATACATAAAATAGATAGTTTGCAGTTTTCCTGACATTTGTAAGTTGTTTTAAGCTTGACAGAGAACTTGTCACCCTTCTGCAGGTTTAGTATGTTCAGGCTGTTGTCTTCCATTAATACTAGACTCAGTCTAGGATGTTGATATTGACCCCGATGTCCTAATTACTCAGGTCTCAGTGACATTGCTGTTTTAAGACAAAAGGATCACCACCTGTCTCCAATTCATGTTCAGGGAATCAGCGGTCACATAAAACACTGAGTAAATATTTAAATTGAAAAATGAACTTACTTCACATACAGTTTATGGTGTTACAATTACGACACAAACACACACACACTACCCTACATTACAAAAATGTCACTGAATCATTATCAGCATCAATTTATTTGTGCTCCAAGTTTGGTCTTCAATTGAATTTTTCAGCACTGAAGCTGAAATCATATGGACCCAAAACCATTTAAAAAAGACAAGAAACAAAAGAACCATAAATATATAAAAAGGGGTATGTGTTTTAACAACTAGGAATAAGCGTGAAATCATAGGATGGATGGCACATAGAAAATATCTTGTACACAATTTATTTCTTGATGTTCTTCCTCTGCATTTTACAAATTATTGAGCTCCTGCAGCGTTTGGTCCAGGATTTGTTGCATTCCTACGTGTTCCTCCTTAGCATGTGATAGGTTCTCTGCAATAAAAAGTAGGACCAGATATAAACTGCAGTAAATACCTGACTGTATGGCTAAAGAATAAATTGTGCCCCAAATTAAGAAAACTACAGCGAAAACAACTAAAACATTCAACTAAAAAGACAGAAGACAGGATAAATAGAAATTTCTTTATTAAGCTTTAAGGGAAAAGGAGCAAGGTGCTGTGAGATAAAAAGTAGAAGAGAAGAGAAAGTGCTTCAAATCAGGCAAGGAGAGAGAAAAAGGAAAGTGAAAACATTTGGAGCTGCAAGCCAGTTTACAAGGTGTTCATATCATTGAGAGCATGATCCAGCTCCTCGCTGATAGCCTTGTATTTCAGCTTCTGAGTGTACAGTTCATCTGCAGGTCAAAGGGCAAGGAGGAAAGCAGGTGGAGTTTCAGAGGAAATGCAGAATTTTGTAGACCATGAAGGGAGAGGAAAAACAAAAATCAGGAGAAAAAAAGAGAAGTTAAGAAAGAAGATTAAGAAAAAGAAAAAAAATACTAAAGATTTGGACACAAGTTGAAGGAAGAAACAGTTGAGATGACTAGGTTGTAAAAGGATTGAGTGAAGTTTACCTTCTAAGTCATCTATGGTCTTCTCCAGCTTAGCCACTGTCCGTTCTGCAAATTCTGCACGAGTCTCGGCCTTTGGGGAAAAAAAAACAACCAATCAACAAAAAAACACTCACTCTCTTAAACACAACTTTGCGTCTCTTCAAGGATGAGCAGACATAAACTTACCTCCTTAAGTCTGTCATTCAGGACTTTAATCTCCTCCTCGTATTTGTCTTCTTTCTCAGAGTACTACACACACAGAGACAACGAATTAGTAGTTGTTGAACATTTAATTGTTTCAATAATAATAATGAATATAACTATGTTTTTATTTGTGAAAAATGGTTATTCCACCATTTCAAGCACAATCTGTGTTGTAACTGTATTTGTTTGCATTTGACATGACATTTGAGCAGAGCCCATTCAGGACAGGGTGGGAAAGCAAAGACCAGAGAATTGAGGGAGCGAGATGCCATCAGAGCACTCACCTTGTCAGACTGCGCCTCTAGAGACTTGAGGTTGTTGGTGACATTTTTCAGCTCTTCTTCCAGGTCACCACATTTACTTTATGAGGAGAGAAAAATGTTTATTTCTGTCAATAAGTCTGAATTTGATCTGCCAGTCATCTGGAAAATAAAATAAAATAATAATATATGCAAACATCCATTTAATGCAACTGTGCTTACAGTTCTGAAATTTCTGCTCTCTCTTCTGCTCTCTCCAACTCCCCCTCGAGGATTACCAGTTTACGGGCAACCTGGCATTGAAAAAAAAACCAAGACATAACATCAGAGTTTGGCAATAACAAAAAAGCCTTGCCCATTTACTGAACTGAAAACTCAAAGTCAGCTCTCCGAGTCTGTACCTCCTCATATTTGCGGTCGGCCTCCTCAGCGATGTGTTTGGCTTCTTTGAGTTGCATCTCCTGGATCTCCATCTTCTCCTCATCTTTCATGGCTCTGTTCTCAATCACCTTCATGCCTCTGAAGATGAGAAACATACACGGCCCTTAGCTCAACAACACCACACAGACACCGCAGCATTCATGGCGACACTGAAACAATACAATCCTTAGAATGAGGTGTATTTTTACGTCTATACACAAGAGCTAAAACAGTTAAGATTGTTTTCTTTATTCTTGTTTCTGTCTTTGTAAACTGACTTTTTTATTTTTTTTAAATGTGGTTAAGCCAAATTATAGCTCTTTAGACATAGCTCAGACTCTGGGAATATGGTATTTTCAGCAATTTTTTGATTAATGGATTAAATTACATTTCACTCTATAAAAATAATTACCATTTGCAACCATTATTGTTAATCCTGTTTCAGTACTAGTACTTTAAATATAATCTAACGTTTGGCATCATTTGAAGGTATGCTCTTCTTCCAGTGAATATATGACTATTAGTAGTGTATGAATTTAAAAAACCTGATTCCATTGTAGCCCTACAGTCATGTTAAACGAGGTTGCACTACTACGGGCGGTCGTAGTTGTTGTTGTCAGCTTTTAATATCTAATTTCGCCTGGAAAAACATTTTCAGAATCAGTAGCTTCTGAACTATAACAACTCTATCTATATATATATATGTGTGCTTATGAAGGAAACACATCATTTTAACCCATAATGAAATATACATCCATGAGCACCGTGTCACACACTTGAACATATAGCTGGAGCCTTTAGAAAATGTAGCATGCTCATGCATTGCTGGCCGCTATCTCACTACCAAGTGTGAAAATTCCTGTTGTAGACAACATATACATCAGAAATGTATATAATTAGTGAAACCTGCTAGACCTTTCACTGACCAGATGTATGGGGAAATGGAAAAACAATGAATAAAATTAAACCTGATGTGTAATTAATTGCGATTTTACTTTGAACTTGCGCTAAGGCTGGATACAGTTTCTCAACTCATTTGACGGCCTGTGTTGACGGTCACCTTTCACTCTCATCTGCAGCCTTCTCAGCCTCCTCCAGTTTCTGCAGAGCTGTGGCCAGTCTCTCCTGAGCACGGTCCAACTCCTCCTCCACCAGCTGGATCCTGCGGTTCAAAGATGCGACCTCGCCCTCAGCCTACGGCAACACAAACACCAAGGCAAGAGGAAAAAGAGAAGGGGTCAGAGGTCACAGGTCAGCCAGGAAACATGTCGCTGCCATGAGAGGAAGCTCTCTGCTCAGAATGGACAAAGTTGCACATTAGCTATATAATTAATGATTTAAAACTTTTTAGTTTTTGTGGTTTTGAGTGGGAGGACTCATTTTGTTTGGTCAAATGTTCTGAATAATATTTTAAACTTTTTGTTCACTGACCTTTTATTCTGAATCTTTTCTGATTTTCTTGCCCAGCAAGTTAGACAATCTCATTCACTGTTAACAAGTCGTGGACTTTGCAGCTTGACCAGACAGTTATGACCAGAAACATATGCTGACGAAGAAAAACAGCGTGCCAGATTTAACCCTAACATATCTGAAGGGATGCATCAGGCTTGAGTTTTGCAGTGTAACTCCATATGTGTTGTGTGTGTGTGTGTGTTTGGGGTGGGAGAGGGGTCTCATTCTCAGGCTTTTTCCTGTTCTGGTGATATCACAGATAGCCAGGTTTGCTCCCCTCTTCCTGTCTAAGCCCTGAGGAGGAGGAAGAGGAGGAAGGATTACAGCCCCCAATTTTACTTGGGTCATTCACGGAAAAAAAACCTCAAAGGCCAAAGAGAACAATGACTTTTGGAGATTTTGCAAAACAGAACGAACTGTTCAGTGGGAATAACCCGGGACTAAAACCCCTTCCACTCAGTTATCGCGATACTACGGGCGATCGTAGCATTTCTAGGTGCTGTAGTAGATGAAGGGCGGGTTGATGTTAGATAAGAAAGTCGAAAAAAAGTCTGCGAAGAAATGTCGCTATCACAATAACTCAACTCCCCATGAATCGTCAAAATTAACACACCGACACAATGAAAAGTAGAAACTCGCAGACGGAGTTTCAGATTCTTACAGCAGCATCTGCAGCCCGACACTGACACATTCTGTGGAAATTATCATCAGTCCAGAGTAAAGATGCTCGGAATGTCTGTGACGGACAAACAGAACGTGCAATGAATCATAGATCTGCTCACTTTTTCGCGTAGTTCCCGTTCAGTGTCCAACTCCCTTTGTACTCTCAGTGCACGATCCTCTGCCTCATCAACTTGTAGCTGCAAGGTCTGGATTTTCTTCTTCACCATCTCCATGATGACCGTTTGTCTTCTTCTTCTTCTACTTCTTCAAAAGCGCGACACGAAGAACAGAGACGATCCTCTAGGACGTCGCAGTCTAGATCGACGTGCTGCGGCCTCTGAAAGTTCTCGCTTTGCGTCAAAGTTTCGGGCCTCCGGGAAAAGCTGCTTTCTCTCGGACAGGAAATCTCCGACGCGCAGTGTTGGGATGGGGAAAAAAGGGGGCTGGGAGTTTTCAGGAAATTTATGGCGAGATCCTCCAATCCTGTGAAGAAGCCTGTCTCCGATGACATCACCGGATTTCGGAGGGGAAGGGACTGCGCTTTCCCCCACGAAAGAGGTGTGCAGAGTCAGGTCGTGTCTGGATCCATTGTGGACTTATATGGCAAACGGAGGCGGATTAAAAGCAGGAAGTCTGCGGCCTGAATCATCTGTCTGACTGAGATTAATGAATCATATGTAATAATGTGAGTCAGGTGACTGGTTATGAATATGTGAAAGAGAATAGAGGAGAAAAGTCCGTGTGTGTGTGTGTGTGTGTGTGTGTGCTGTGGAAGGGAAACGGAGACAAGTTATAAACTAAAGTCAAAGGTCCAAAGATTCGCTTGGAGACGAGGGGAGGGAGGGGCGGTGATAAACAGGGTTCCTGACCTGTCGTGGCTCGGAATGTAAATTGGTTTGGGTGCAGACGCATTCATCCAGCGCCCCCTTCTGCCACTTCCTCCTCACCTGTCCCTGTACCACGGGCCCCCATAAGCAGCGTGGAACCCCGCACAGTTAATGGACAGATCTACAAAAAGCAGATCTGTAGGCATCTGAGGTAGAAATCACGTGCTATTTGACCTTTAACCTTTGGGCTTTTGTCCCACCTGTGGTAGTTTTAGAGATTCATCGTGGAAGCTGATAAGATTAGAAAAATTATTCAACAACTATTTAAACATATAGTTTGAGTGTTTAGGTTCCAGCTCATGGGCTGTGAGGGTTTTCAGCTTTAAGTTTTTGTGAAATGAAACAGATTTTGGTGTGTTGTGTTGAGTTTGTCTGCTGTCAAATTAACAGTGACATTCTATTATCCTTTTTTTGCTTCCTATAAAAGGCAAAACTCTTTTTAGAGAAACCAGTGTTACTGTAAGGGATGGATTATAAATGAAAAAAGCTGTTCATTAATAAGGTATGCACTGTAAAGACAGACAGAGTGTAAAAGCCCCCTGCCAAAAAAGGCCAGCGTATCGATTTCATTAGACACTGCAGTATGGGGTTCTCTGTTTGCTTAAGCTGCATTCCTGGGATTCCTCGTCGGCTACGAGCTGGCCAAGTTTTGTCTGTGCTTGAGAAATAGCTTAGACCTCACTGAACCACCAGTAGCTTAGTGATTCACAATGCATTCTGGGTTAAGTCAGCCATTTCAGGATTCTTTTCAGGGCTGATAGAGGCTTTTCCAATGGGATTCTACATTTGGTGGTTACATGCTGGATCCAATAGTTCATTTCAAATTGAATGTGATAAAGTACAAAGCCTGAATATTTTTGTACCTATATTTACATAATACACATCAGTCTCATGGCAAAGCATTGGCATTAATACTATTTAAGGTGAATTTTTTATTCATATTCTGAAATCACTAAAAACACAATTTTCTCAATTACAACTACAAAAGAGTTTTCTTTTATTAATAGTATACATTCTTGACATGCAGGTTTTAATCACTGCTCTTCTATGTTTCATCACTCTAGGATCTGTTTACCTAAAGTGTGAGTTGAACCCAGAACCGGCCTTTTCATTCAGACACTCAACATTAAGAACGGTATTGTTTAGATATTTCATTCTTGAATGTGTTGCTGTCACTGATCAATTCCAGTAATACACTAATATTTAGTTTTGCCCGTCTGAAAAAGTGGTTGTTTATACTTTACAAGGCTGAAACCGAGGTGGTGATGTTTCACTGTAATGTGGATAATGTGTTTCAGATGGCAGCTCTGTGGTCAACTCACATCTGTAGCTTTTTTCTCCGACAGTTCCAGTTTCTCCTGAGCATCCTTCAGGGCCTCCGAGTACTTGTCCAGCTCATCCTCAGTTCCCTTCAGTTTCTTCTGCAGAGCAAGCAGCTCATCCTCCAACTGCAAGACAGCAATAAGGACAGTAAAACCAGGCTTTTGCTATGTTACAATACATATGAATAGACCAATGCAGTAGACCAAGTGCTGAGTAGGAACACATGATGCATCATTTTAAAGATTGCTGGACCACCACAGATTATATTACAAGTGAAAATTATTTTATTTTATTTTAATGTGTAAAGATGAAACTGGACAATATACAGTGAGATAACAATCACCTGGGTGTCTGTAAGGATTGTTTTAACCAAAGCTTTTTCAAAAAAGTGTGGAACATGATTTTTATTTTTCAGCTGGTACATGACCACATAGATTTTAATTGACACACATACAAAGTAGGTCAAATAAATTTCGATTGGAATTTACAGGAAGTAAAAATTACATTTAAACAGGAGCCATGCTAGCAGCATCTTCCATGGTGCTTTTAGTCACAGTATAACTTTGAGCTAATTACTAACATTTATAGTGGCAGTCCTAACATGTTCATATTTAGCAGGTATATACTGTTTATCATGATCACTGCATATTAGCATGCAAACATTTGATAATTTGCTAGATGTGACAATTAACATTATATAATCTATAAACTATGCATTATTTTGTCAAATCCCTAAATGTCATGCAACTTGGTAATTATTGGGCGAATTGGAAGTTTGACATTATGAGGGAACTAAATTAATTAATCAATGTTTTCCAAAACATGTTCCTGTTACTCTTGTACACAGCAACAGTTCTCATTAGGACCAGTTTAGGTGAACCAATCTTTAGAAATCCTGCTGGACCCAGGGTCTGAAGTTCTGTATGATGTATGGAGTATTAGTAGAGCATTAGTTTTGTGTATTTTCAGTGCCATCTGTCAGCCTACAGTAGCTGCATTATGATGTTCATCACATCACATCGTGCCAAGAATAGCAAAGAAAGCATTCTCAGCTCTGCTCGCCCTGCCTTCCAAACAAACTGAAGAGCTTCACATAATCTTCTAGGATTTCATGCTGACTGTTCCTTGATGTGGAGGACATGCCAGGGTTCCAAATGTGCAGTGCCACTGACAACTGTCGCTCTCTGCGCTCTCTGAGGGTGTGATTAGGGCTTTAGCCACAAGAGAGAAGATTCTTTCCACTTGCTTTATTGTCGATCCTGGTTTTTGTCCAGGCCTTTCCAACTCTCTGTGCTGCATTCCTTTCATGCTGCCATGATGATGACACCACCACCACCACCCACTGTGCAATAATTGCCTCTATTTAGAAACCTCAAATATCTTATTACATACACAGATTCTACACTCGTACCACTATCAAGTGGTGCGAGTGTGCTATCATTATGTTAGCCCTCAAAATATCAAACTGTCTGCGGCTCCAGCACTGCCACACCAAGTATGGATGTGCAGATAATTGGAGTTTGTGAGGTTTTCTCTGACATTATACAGACTTAAATTTAGATAATGATGCTGGGTGTGAGTCAACAGCAGCTTTGCTAGGTCGCTCTAACTGATGTAAGCCTTTTTTAGGATGTGTGCGGACAGTTGCCACCGTTCTGTTCATGCATCCCTGTGGACATCCTCCACTTTCACCTGCCCTCCGCAACACACAGCGCTGGGGCTCAGAATCAGCTGCTCTCTGTAATTCAGCAATTGGTGCTCAGTGCATTCTTGAAAATTTATACTAAGCCCTTCTGCAGTCTGCACAAATGTTTTACATTTTCAATCAAAATCAAAACCTCCATATGGTTTTTGTTACTTTTTTTAATAACATTTTGTAAAGCTTAATTAACTTTGGCAACATAATTTTGAAAATTATAATTTTAATGTTGTCATAGCTCTATTTTTGCTTTAAGTCAGTATATGATGATCTTAAATGTACTGCCCATCTAACCCCACATTCAGGACAGTCAGTATTATACACATTGCCTTCTCAATCCATTACATTGATCCTGGGATTTTCCATAAACTCCTTCAGCCATGTCTCACCTGCTTGCATTTATCCTCCGCTGCCTTCTTATCTGACTCAGCCTGCTCTGCCCTGTCGATGGCGTTCTCCTTGTCCAACTTCAGCATCTGCATCTTCTTTTTGATGGCCTCCATGGTGACAGTTGGGTTTCAGTGTTTGACAGAAAAAAAAATATTTTGTTTCTTTTTGGTGTAAAGTTGTCACCGAAGTTCAGAGGAAAACCTCTCACAACAGCAATCACAGAGTTGATGGGGAGAGCAAATGGCAGAGAGGAGACAAAGCTCAGAGCAAGTGAGAGAGGAGGATGCAAACTGAGAGTCAGTAGAGCTCAGTGTGGTTTAAACTTGACTCCAAGTTTGGCCCCAGCCCCTAGTGACGGCCCTTTCCCACCGTTTACCCCTTTCTGCCACTCCCCGCCTTGGCTTCTCCAGAACTCACTGTGCCCCCTCCCTAATCCAAACTTTACCTCTCGAAAGCTTTTGGAGAAACAGCATCTTGTAGATGTTTTGGTAATGTCCAGCCTATCTCCTTATTTGGACCATGGTATTTTTGCTTTGGACACAAACAGGAGAATGAGCCATAACACCAGACATCAAAACAGCATTGTTCACATTAGTAATGTGAGTTACTGGATGTTCATTTTGGCCCACTTCTGCTGCCTATCTATACGTCTGTGTTCTTACTTAGGAATGTTCAAATTGATGTTAATACCAGAGTTGGTTGGAAGGACATAGTTTTCATTCTAGCACTGAATGAAAAAAGGCTGTACGGAAAATAATCGAGCCAAAGAAAATTTTGTGGAAAGAGCCGTCTGCATGTGATCTACACCAGGCAGCTGGGGCTTTACAGGCGAGATACACACACATAAACCATGAGTCTGCTGCAATTAAAATCATCATAATTACTATTGGTTTGACAAATCTGTATTTAGATCAGTTTTCTATCATTAGTGAGGCACTCACTATCAAAAATATTGTTGACTGTGGGATACGGCATGTTTTTACTGTGATGGATACCAGGAATATGGTTTTATGATTCTATAAGAGGTTAGCATGCATGGCATTAGCTCCAAGCACTTTACTATGTTTGCACCTATTGAAAATTTTACAAAATAAAAGTCAAAAACGCAGATGAATCCAAAGATACATTTTGTGTATGTGTGTGTTGGTGACATCAGTGAAGGCCCAGCCTTATTTTCCCTCTGTGCCAGCTGGCTAAAAATAAAGACTATAAGAAAACTCAAAGAACCCAATGAGGCAGACAGAGGTCAGTAAAGTGGCATCCAAAGATAATTTTCAACAAGTTCATGCCTTGTTTGTCATATGGCATTTCCACTACTGGTTGTAGTACGTCCTAATACACAAACTGTTCTGGTTTGGCTTTGACACAGAAGACACTGTCCAGGACACACGAACTTAAAACAAACTTCAGAACCTCAGACAATCTGTGATTTCTCTTGGTGCGCTGGGGTGCAGATTGTTGCTGTAACAGTGAAAACCAAGTTTTCCAGATAAACAGATTGAAGAAGACTTCCTTTGTGTCTTAAAACATGTTCCTTTAACAGAAATAATTAATTTAAAAACAAAATGGATTAAATGAATGTCTATTTTATGACTGCGTGTGTGGGGCTCAATGTGTCAAATCAACCCTGTCTCCTAGAAAATGATAGAGATCATTTGATGTAAGGGCACATCAACTCGAGAACAATGCCGTCTCTATTTGTACTTGTGTTTGAGTTTAGGGTTTAGGACTTTCCCACATATAAAAAGTAGATTTAAACAATGTGATCCTGCTCAAACTTGAGACAGTAGTTGCAGTTTAATAGCTTCAGTTAACACAAGCTTACATCATGACATGAAGAATTAAGAGTGTGTGCCTTATTGGGTCTGTCAGGAAGTTGGCTGCACACAGGCTCATGATAACAAATTGCACAAATACAATTCCGACTACTTCATATTACAAATATTGATTTTGGCTGTGTGTTATTGGAAAACATCAACTTGGTTGGGTTATAGAGAGAGCAGAAAGCAGATCCGGAGCTGAACAAGGAGAAGAGTGAGAGATACAGAGAAAGACAAGGACAGAGGAGGTGAGGGAGAAAGAAATAGAGACACAGTGAATCAGATGTGGAGTGAGAGAAATCAGAACCTCCCACAGGAAACAGAGCTAAACTTCTCGTCTCCTTGTATGGTAAAAACTCCCCCAAAAGCCACAGGGCCGCCTTGGGAGTCGAGTCAAAGACCTGCTAAGTATAAATCACAATGCAATGGGAATGGTGCAACAGATTAGAGTGTGTGTTTATGAACACTATGGTGCAGAATATGAACTAAAGTTTTAGTAATCTTAAGGGCCTGATGTCATGCGGACTGTGCTGTTACGGTTAAATGCTTCGGTGCTGACGATTGAGAAGCATCTAATTTGCTCAGAGAAACAGTTGTCTTCAGTGCAATAATCAACATGAAGAGACATTAGTGAAGATCTGATAATGCCAAAGTTTGCCGTTGCAACACCTGCACATCTGACTAATCCCATGTGTAACACCTGTGCGACACTTTGACTCATAGTGGACTGAGACAAGCCCATTTGTCAATCGAAGTAAACATTGGCTTTGTGGTTTCTGCACAAACTTGTCCATTAGTACACAAGTACAGTCCCGCACCCAAACACTGTGCACTCTTTGGAAAGGACTGAGGGAAGGAGCAACCTGTTATATTTGGCTCTGTAACTCACTCCAGTTGCATCTTCGACTGCTGACAATGTCTAGCCTTCATCTTAACAGCCAAGGGATCAGAGA
The DNA here is from genome assembly GCA_033026295.1 of Channa striata. Taxonomy (NCBI): domain Eukaryota; kingdom Metazoa; phylum Chordata; class Actinopteri; order Anabantiformes; family Channidae; genus Channa; species Channa striata. Next base: position 14,443,686 of record CM065185.1, on the reverse strand, counting down.
GCTGTCACTTAGAGGACGAACAGTTGTCTTACACAAGCCCAGGGCTAAAAGGCTTTTCGTACTTTTGTTCTTTGGTCACTTTTAATTATCAGTTTTCAGTCATTCAATACATTTTTAGTGTGTCTGCTTCAGTTAATCAAGTGTCAGTGCAGACCTATTTCCAGATCAAATGTTCTCATGTGTCCCTGTGATATCTTTCATCGTGTTATATCCCTGTTTGTATCAGTACACTGAGGTGAAAAGTACCGGCTCTTTGGTTTGGTGTTTGGAAGTGGGCTATTAGCCCTCAGTTATTTTAATGCTAAGCCTGTACCGACTCAATCATTACTCCAGTAGCTTTGTGTATTTTCCATATGCTGACATATTAATAAGTAGTATATTTTTAGCTATATGAACCCACAGTACTTGTGCTAATGTTTCAGTTGTCTTGTCACCTCGACTGAAGTCAGTGTTGGCTGCCATTTAAGCTTTGTTAGTATCAGCAGGGTGATCCACTGTATTAGGTGTAAGCAGTGGCGAACTCAGTCTGTCTGAGGGACGGGGGTGGAAAAAAATTTAAAGGCCTGATATCAACAGAGATGAAGCATGATCGGCTAAAAGGCTACATCACTTTATCAGGATTATCTACTGGGGGGTACCTTAGAAGGCAATTTACCATATTTGTTCCACAGTGGGGGAACTTTAGAATAAACTTTTCAAATATTTTATTTACTTTGGAGGAAATTTACAAGGGACTTTAGCACATTTGCTCTAATGTGAGGTCATTTTTGGGATTTATATTTGTCATTGTGGGCAGCAGGGGAGGCACCTGCCCCTCCTGTTTCCCCCGAATTCACCTATGAAGCAAAAAGGTCACATCAAAATTCATGACACTGATTGAAATAATTTCAGTAAAGTCTGACACAAACATTTCCATTATTCACCATGATTTAATTTAATTATATTCACTACTTTGGCAGAGAACATATACTAAGCTTAGACACAGCTTACTTGCTTCATAAGATGGCATGTAAATAGCTGAAAATGGTGCTATCTTGTGGTGATCGTGGTGAAGATCAGTTTTATCTCAGAAGACTATTTAGCGCAGATCATCCATTCCTCCAGAAGGGAGAGCTACAGGACAGAAATAAACGCAAACAAAGCAGATTAATGCACCTCAAAAACCATTTGGGTCAACGGGTCTGCGGGAGGACATGTGCACCTCTTGGTCCCTCTTTTTCTGATGTGTATTGTACACACTCCAGTTGCTAATATCACAAACCTTCATGAAACAAAATCATTCAGTCTAAATAAATTACTTGGAAATATGAGTGTGAAAGGGAAAACAGAGTTGAGTCTAGAAGTCAACAAGATCAACTCATTTCAGCAGAATTATCAGCTATTTTTAGTGAGGAACATGATTTGAAACTTCTCAATATGCCAAAATGATGATTCAGGGCACAACACAGTCCATTCAAAAAATATCAGTATACATGGCTAAAGATGATAATCTAAAACATTATGTTGACCACCAGACCCCTGGGTGTTTTTATTGGAACTAGTCTGTAACATAGCTTCTGCATCTGACTTAACTCGTACAAGTAATTGAGAATTTTTTGTTTTTATGTTACATTAATTTCTTTCACTCCATTACATTTTATAAGAAAACATTGCATAGTTTTACATACAGTGATGCAACAGCTTTGGGATATAAAATAGAATCAACTAATAAATTATCAATTAACCCCCTGACAGGGCACAAAGGAGTTAAAATAGGCTAAGCCCTAAACAGCTGCAACATTAATCATATTTACACACTGATGAGTCAGTAATTATTTCCCTGTGATATAAAATATGTCATTCTGCATCACTTTAACTATGAATACTTCAAATCTAGGCTATTTTGATACTAAATCAAACAATTTTAGGTCAGTAAAGTTTTCAACTCAGGCTTTTCAATTGAGACTACGCTGTGGTGATCACACTTAATATCCTAATAGTTTAGAAAGAGAGAAAAGAGATCTCTCTGAATACCTTTAAAGCCATGCATGACTTAAACAATACCTTTCAATATTTGCTTTGAAATATTATTTCAATTGACCTAAATGTCATTTTAGATCATGCAAGTACTTGGACTTCTACATCAGAACTGTGCGTGTCCTCTGCCTCCCCTCTTCCTGTGTTAGCTCCTCCATGTCGACAGGGGGCGCCTGTTTGTCAGCCGGTCGGTGGATCAAAAAAGGGAAGGGTCGCTTTCCTCTTTTCAGTATTATGAATGAAAAGTCTGTTCTTTGGATTTAGCCCTTAAGTAGCTGCGGTTACCGATTATTGACAAGGTGCTGAAAACGAGCTGAACTAAGCTCGTATAAATTAGTTCAAGATGTCCGCGAGTGCTGTGTATGTGCTGGATTTAAAAGGAAAGGTAAGATAACGGGACACCTGCTACGGTGCTAAGCTAACGTAACGCAGCTAGCAGCCTAGCAGCCTAGCGTCCTGGCGTTAGCTAACACATTGTTCGGTGACAGGCTGAGGTGGCTCAGTCTGCCGCACAGCAGCTAACGTCGGTGCATTGCCGTGTCCATGTCTCATGTCGAGGTTAAGGCTTTAAAACTGCACCTATATGAAGAAGTCGGTCTGGTACGACGGATAAAACCGGCTGACAAACATTAGGCCACGTAATCATCAAAAAACATGACAAAAAAACATAACAAGAGACACGATGACTAATAGGTGACCAGCTGTTAGCAACAGGAAATGAAATGATCCTGCGTTTCATGAGCGTAATAATCAGTTTCACACGTTCTTACGTATATTCACTACTTTGCAAACACTGTGATCTAGGTATAACCCTTTTTTTTGATAAGTTGACTTTCATCGAGATGCTTTAATGTCAAGAAGTAAAGTATTTTTTTGTTGTCGTTGCTGCCGTCCAAACACGTTTAACCACTAGTTTCAAACTGAAATTTAAGAAGTTAAAATGTACCTACACCAATTTTGTAAACATGATATGCTTTTGGTTTATATCGGGGCAAGCCATGCATTTTAAAGTTTAAAGATTAAATAATACAATCATAGATTTTTGTTAACTTAATAAACTTTTATTTCATTGTAATTTTATGTTGTCCTGCACCTGTTTGCAAACTTTACAATAACACAGAAGAACCTTATATGCTATATCAACATACTTACAGCTGGATGTACCCTAATATATGGCTTTGCATATTTGATAAAGTAGTTACTGTACTAGTTGCTCTAAGTCTGGTTATAATCCAAAGCTCATTTAAAATTGTGAAGAAAAAATTCAGGTTTTGAAATATGAATAAAAAGATTGCGTCATGCATTTTGTACCAGATATTTTGCCCTTATATTATAGTACTTCAATTTATTTGTAATATATATATATATATATATATATTACTGCATAAATATTTAATTTTCCCTCCAGGTCCTGGTGTGCCGAAATTACCGGGGAGATGTGGACATGTCAGAGATTGAGCACTTCATGACTCTTTTGATGGATAAAGAGGAGGAGGGGACGCTCTCGCCAATTCTGGCCCATGGCGGAGTCCGATTCATGTGGATCAAACACAATAACCTCTACTGTATCTTTAATGTTCTCATTATTTTATTTGTACATCAGCAAATTGCCCGCACATGGAGTTATGTTTTTTGCTGCTTTGATTTTTGATTTCTAGTTCCAAAAAACCTTAACACTTATCACACCAGTGGTTGCAACTTCAAAGAAAAATGCTAGTGTCTCACTAGTATTTTCCTTTTTGTACAAAATTGTTCAGGTAGGATTAAATGTTTTACCTGCTTTGGTTTTGGTTAATAAATACCACTAACAAAGCCATATGCTCTTTATTGACTGCTGTGTGTACAGTTTTTTAAAGTAGGATTTGTTCTATTAAGGTTTTTTCAGAGTATTTCAAGGAATTGGAGGAAGAGAGCATTAGAGACAACTTTGTCATCATATATGAGCTGATGGATGAGCTGATGGACTTTGGCTATCCTCAGACCACGGACAGCAAGATTCTGCAAGAGTGAGTATCTTCTTTTTTCACCCAATTAGCATAATGTTATTTCATTAGAGATGTACCAAATGAGTACTGCCGTTTTCTTAAACAATTATTTTGTTTTTTCAACCTCTAAAATGGCAAATGACTACCAAGAATTTAAAAACTCCACTTTATTCTAGTAATGAATTAACCTGGAAAAATATACTTAGTCTTATATACAATACATTGTTTGTATAGTTCAAAAACTAGGTGACACATTTATTGTTTTAATACATTTTCATAGTAGACTGTAAGGTTCATAACATTCCTAAGCTACTAATCTGAGTCAGCTGCATGAAATTATCCTCATCAGCCCCAATCATAATATAATCAAAAATGCATCGGTTTGAGTAATTTAGTCATTTTGGAAAGTTTTCCGACCCTTGTTAAATACAGGTCCTATAATCAAGTCAGTCAGGGTCAAAATTGTCACTGTTAATAATCTGTTAAGTGCTAGTATTTATGGATTTTAATCTCAACTTGTTTGTTTCTGTTTAAGTGTTTTTTTATAACTTGATTGTTGTGTAGCCTACAGGTTTTGTGTTATTGCTTTGCCACTTCTATATATTTGAGCTTTTAGTCTATAGCAGAATGAACTGTAAGTGACCATTTCAACTTGCAGGATTGTGGTTGATGCAGAAATAAGGCAAGCTAAGACTGGATTTCCCCCAATGTTCTCTGAGCACAGCAAACTGTCAAGTCAGACAATCCTCCCTTTAAACCATGACAGTCTCGGTTCTGCTTTGATGCTTTTTGAGAATTGACCACCACGGATACATTTTACTCAGTTTCGTCTCATTTTTTTAATATTTTCTCCCTCAGATACATAACCCAGGAGGGTCACAAGCTAGACACTGGGGCCCCACGACCCCCTGCCACAGTCACCAATGCTGTCTCCTGGAGGTCAGAGGGTATCAAGTACAGGAAGAATGAGGTTTTCCTGGACGTCATTGAGTCAGTCAACCTCCTGGTAGGAATTCCTTGTTTTAGAAGCACTGTGTTGCTTAAGGAATGGCAGTTACAGGGTTTGTAAACCCCCCCCCGAGTATGTTGTGACGCACAGGTAAGTGCGTCACAACATACTCAGATTGTCGAGCTTGCAGACCTTACCACGTTTTCTGTGTTAGGGTTTTATTAAGTGATTTATCTGTCTCTCTGTGACCCACTGACACTTATAATCCCTCTATTGTTTAGGTTAGTGCCAATGGTAATGTTCTACGGAGTGAAATCGTGGGCTCCATTAAGATGCGCGTCTTCCTGTCTGGAATGCCTGAGTTGCGGTTGGGCCTTAACGATAAGGTTCTATTTGAAAACACTGGACGTGAGTTCACATGCATGTCAAATGATTTGGGCTGGGGGAGGAGCTGTCTGATAGAAGTTTGGAAAGGGTGACAATCAGATGATTCTTCCTGATACTCATAATATTGTCTTGTGTCATACACCACAGCCATCTCATACCTCATGCTTACTGTAAACCCCTTTAAACTCACGTAGAAATTATTCATACCAGTGCATGCAGTGCAGGTACACTCTTTATGGTTTTTGTTCTTTTTAAACGTTCTGTTTATTTTTTCACGTAGGGGGAAAAAGTAAATCAGTAGAGTTGGAAGATGTCAAGTTTCACCAGTGTGTGCGACTGTCCCGCTTTGAGAACGACCGCACAATCTCCTTTATCCCTCCCGATGGAGAGTTTGAGCTCATGTCTTACAGACTCAACACTCACGTGAGTACTAGGGGTACGAGGTACCTCACTCTAATTGTGGATTGCGGCAAATTAGCTTGTTCAGAGGTTTAATAGACTGACTATCCGGACGGAGTGTTTTGAGATTTTGGTCCTCATCAAAGAATATATTTCTGGCCCCCCACCACTCAAACCTTCCACTCTATTATACAAAATAGTAATTATCACAATATTGGGAAGACCACCGATCAGTTCCCTCCAAGAATTTCTGATGTGTATGTTATGACTAACCATGCTTGTGTTAAAAGGTATATTGATGCAGTGTGTGTTTACGTGGACACCAGTAATCAACATACAGTCAACTTTCTTGGGAAAGCTGATTTCCTAACCATCATGTAAACGGGAAATCTGGTTTTGGATGATCTGGTCAGATCTGGTGTTGCTAACTCACAATAATTCTATGAATTAAATTAATGACCAAAATAAATTTGCTGGCGAAAGTGGCTTCAACAAGTTCGAGGCCTCCCTCTGTAATTTCTGAAGAAACAGTTGACTGAATGGATCTGTAGTTTCAACAAGAGTGAGACATTTCCATTTTAGATTCAGATTCTGGTAGATTTTAGGTTCGACTCCTGGCTAGTTTGGGACAAAAATTTAGGTCATCAGGTGCCCTACATGATCTTTCTACCTTTCACGTCAACAGTAAAATGCTTTACATGTTTTCATTGCAGCACGGTGGTGGCCGCTGCCTTACAAAGTTGCAGGTTTTGGCCTGGAGCGACTGTGGCCTTTCTAAGTCGGGTTTGCATATTCTCCCCGTGTTTATGTGGGTTTCCTCCCACAGTCCAAAGACTTGCAGTCATGCATGTTAGCTTAATTGGTGACTCTAAATTGCCTGTAGGTGTGAACGTTATCTGTCTGTGTGCTTTCTGTATTGGCCCTGAGATCGACTGGAGACCTGTCCAAGGTGTACTCTGCCTCTCACCCCATGACAGCTGGGATAGCCTCCAGCCCCCCCACAACCGTATATAATAAGCCACCGCCATCTGTGTATAAGTGCAGCATCAGCTTTTAGTTGTGAATCAGGATCTTTAGGATTTAAATCCTGCTTTAGAGCTTGTAGGAAATTAATTGTATTCCAATCAGTAATTTGGAATACAAAAAAATTGTGGTACATTTTCACTGTATCAGGTAAGCGGAAAGAGAAAAGAGATCGGGAGAAAGCCCAAAAAAGCGCCCCAAATTTGCAGCTAACAGTATTTATGATTTCAGACAAACAACCCCAAATTAACTTTTAATAAGCAGCCTTGGTAAATGTATGCTAGGCTGGACCCGAAAGCAGAATTTCATCTTCAACCAGAATACTAAAAGGATATTCATTAAAGGAAGTAAAATTTCTTATACTGTATAATAAGTAGAAGCTCATTATACAAATAAGCACTCTGGGTTAAGAAAGTTTGAACTCTGCTCAAATTCTGAAGAAATGTTTCACAATCGGGTTGCCAGTAAGCTTGTAGAAAGGGAAGTAGCACAATGAAGATTTTCCAGTTGTAACAAAAAGCCACAAATAAATCCAAAATTGGCTGATGAAACTGTAGCTACTTCAACATTTATTTTGACAGATAATTTAAAACATCTTAATAGTTATGATGATGATAAATAATATTAATATAACAGATAGATTTGTTCTAAAAAACCCTAATATTACATGTTTCTGTTGTGTTTTTTTGTGTCTGTTAAAGACTTAATTATTTATACAATTGCTCAATGTGCCCCTCTGGGTTTGTGCAATGCCTGTTTTTCCCTATATTTCCTTGACATTCAGAGCAGACAACACAATATCCACATCATGTAAAAATAACTATCAGACTACTCTTTAATTTTGCTGGTGTTAGTGGAAACTGAGCAAAGTATTATCCCTTTAAGTTTTTTTGTAGTGATAGTCCCTCTCCACTAGGTGGTGACTGTGTCACATGGCATTCTTTTCAAAAGTAATAACAGCTGATTGAAACTAACTTTACGTACAAGTAAACAATAATTATTATTATTGTTCATATTTTAGGTGAAACCCCTGATCTGGATTGAATCTGTTATTGAGAAGCACTCCCACAGTCGGATCGAGTACATGATCAAGGTAGGTCGCAGGAATCCATGTTTCCAGTTCACGTGTATAGTTAATGTCATTGTGCGTGGCTGGATTCCATGGTGACTTTTAAAAAACGTAGATTAATGACTAATTATTTATTAATAATAGGTTGTGGTGCAGTCATAATTGCCATAAGGTGTGTTCACACAGCCATAGAAATGTGCCCTGTTATGATTTTTAGTCACTCTGTTTATGTTATATATTTTGTTGTCACGCATGAGCAACACAGATAACTGAATACTATTTAAACCAACCATTACTACCTTGTTCAACCAGGACATTGTTTTAAACGTGACCTACTTGTTTCCCAACTTAGGCAAAGAGTCAGTTCAAAAGGCGTTCCACCGCCAACAACGTGGAGATCCACATTCCTGTGCCAACGGACGCTGACTCACCCAAATTCAAGACCACAGTGGGCAGCGTGAAGTGGGTGCCGGAGAACAGCGAGATCGTCTGGTCAATCAAATCCTTCCCTGTGAGCAGAAAGCATGACTCATGGGTTTACATTGATGGTTACAAATTACTTTGTAATACTATGTTTAGGTTTTGGGTTTCAGTTTGCTTATTTTCTTGACTCAAAAATGCAGTTCCTGTATTTGACCTTTTCCTTGGTGTTAATATTGTTAGCATTCCCCTGTGAAACTAAGAAGCAGCAGAGGACATTCCAGTGATTTCTTAAAATATCACGTTTCCCTTTAAAGAGTTGAAACTCTTACGTTAAACCTACGTTTTTGCCTGAGTTTTTGCTTGGTGTTAAAGAGTTTGTCTTGTCTTGACACAGGGTGGAAAAGAGTATTTGATGCGAGCCCACTTTGGGCTGCCAAGTGTAGAAGCTGAAGACAAAGAGGGGAAACCACCAATCAGTGTCAAGTTTGAGATCCCATATTTCACCACCTCAGGCATCCAGGTACATGCATATACAGCAGCCTCCATCAAACAGTATTTCCACTAGTCGCCTACTTGCAACAGTGCATGAAAAGAGCTGAAATAAGTTAATACTTTGATTAGATTAAAATTGTGACACAGTTTTCATATTCTTTCAAATATTAAATTATTATATTTATTATAAGGAAACGCGTTTACAGTTGCTCAAACTGTGTTTACTGCCAATTTTTAGCAAATCAACACTACAGCAAATGCTGCACTTTCTTTGCACTTGCTATTTAAATATTTTTCTGTGCACATGCATACATAGTGCAAATATCCTGTTGTTGACAGTTGCTTCTCTGTCATCCAGGATATGGGATATATTTATGGCGTGTAGCTCTCGCCTGTCCTTTCTCCACACCAGGAAATTAGTTGGCCAATGGGGGCAGCACTACAGCACTGTTAGGCTGTGAGACTCCCCTAGTGGTAGAGAAAGCACTGCTCATCAACTTGAACTGAGCTCTCTGCCTTTATGTTAATCACAGTTATAGAAAATGTCATTCTTAGTTACAGGTAAGTAGATTTATTGGATTTTGATTGTGATTCACATGGAACTTAGAAAGAAGCTAATGTTTTTCCTTCGTGTTTAAATGAAAACTCTTGCTGACCGCAGACTTACACAGATGTGCTGCATACACTGTATAATCACAGTTGTCCTGTGATTATACAGTAAGTGTAGCACCACAGTAACACAAAATTAAGTTTTCCCATGTCTTGATGTGAGGGAACAAGGGCAGCTCGACAAGCTCCTTTTTAAAAATGTTATCTTCAAAGAACAGCTTTTCAATGCCGTATTTACATATTTACAACTCAGTTTTACAGTACCCAGAGCCCATTACATATTGTGCTTTATTATCTGAAGCATGATCTCTTAAATCCAAGTATTCTCAGAGATCAAGTGATGTTTAAGCCAGAATAAAAATAAAGTACATCCATTTAAAACTGGTTTTCCAGGAAAATCGTACCAGATATCAAAGTTCCTGTAGTAGAAGATCAAGAACACTGTTTCTATAAACAATACCCTTTGAAATCATAAAGCACATTGTTTAAAACACAGATCAGAGTAAGAGGAACATTCTATGCAATTCTATGCATAAACTTTCAGTATAAAACCATTTTTAAGTCTCAGTTTGCTGATATTCAAATATGTGCATTATCTACACAGGCCATTAATTCAGTTTGTTTGAATATATGATGTTTGCACCCAGTCCTTACTGTCAAGCATCTACATCTTTGTCATACACCTTCGTAAATAAGCACAAATTCACCAAAACGTTTAAGATGGAAAATTACCTAACTAGCTTTACACAATTAATCCTCTTTGGGTGTTTGTTAAAGGAAATGAAAATATAGTCATTAATCTGTATAGCAGTCAGACTTGGTCACTGAGCATTAATGAACTCTTATAATGATAAGATCATTCAAATTGTATAAATACTTCCTTTAGCAAGACTTACTTTAATAGCAACTAGTTTAGATAATCCTCTTTTATAAATGTAAAGTTGATTCTTTGCAACACACTCCTTTTACTTCTTAACTTTTAGTGCTAGTTTTTGGATGACAAAATAAGTCATATTTCCCAGCTTTTCCACATTTCCTATGATGGTCCATAAAACCTTATTAAGTTGTATGGACATTATGCAGCCCACTCGGAAACAAGGCGCTCAAACCCAATTTAATTGAAATATATGATGCTTGTAATTGGGGCGGGTATGACAGTATAAGAATTCTTGCCATTTTGCAAGGTAATTTGGCAGCTGGAAGAAATAATATCCTTTTCTTGTCCTTCCTCTCAAATCTATGCCAATCCATAAATGAGCAGATGCTCCAAAAAAAAAAAAAAGCACATTACGTCATACTGCAGCAACAAAAGCAGGTGTGGAATCACTTTGCATATTACTTGTATTTAAAGCTAATGTCCTTTTGTAAGAAGTTTAATTTTAATTGAGTATAGCAGTGCTTAAACATAAACCATTTTACATATTTGCAACACTATAAGTTATTTATTCAATTTATTCTTTCTCAGTGTAGATCACTCACTAATCTATATTTTGGTGCGAAAGCATATAAGTTCTAATGATAGATCCTCTTTTTGCGGTTTTCTACAAACCATTGCTGACTTGTATTCAGAAACAAGTAAACAAGTGTTTCCTGTTCATCTTAATCTGGACACACCCTTTATGCCAAAGCACCCCTGGCGTACTCATGAAAGTGAGGTTGTCTGCAGCCCATATGTACTGTTACCAGAATTAACAGTATCATACATGATGTATTTAAATAGTGACTGTATTTTCATACATAGGCTAAAATGTGCTACAGTCTAAAAATGTGCTACAGCATAGTGACGCAATCATTTCAAGTATATAATGGGATAATTTTTAGTTTAAACTGTAATATCAACAATAGTTTGTGTTCAGGAAACGGTTTTTATAAACCATGAACCTTAGCAATGTTCCCTTTACCGTTAATTGACCTGTCACCAAATTGGTCATCAGACATGCTGAGGTATTCATTGTCATCATTCATGTCAGCAAAATTGTCTGAAGTTGCTCAAAATACAATGAAAACTGTTAAAACCTTTGAAGCTCCACCACAAACGTGACAAATACCAAGAGCATTTTTCTTTTTCTAACGTTGTAACTTCCTGGATGAAAGTCACCTGAAAAGGTTTTGTGAAAACCTCAGTGCACCCAAGGGGTTTTTTCGGGGCCTGGCGTACCTCAGCTGACTGCTGCTCATGACTCTGTTAAGTGCAACAGTTTCAACAAGCTGCATTCTGCACTAACGTAAGGGAAGACCATTTATGGTTATGACAGAAACTTCATTTCAGATTTTAATTCCTGATATAACATTTTTAAAGTGTAACTATAACTCAAATGAACAAAAACCTGCTCTGCTTTTCTGACCAAAGAACTTTTTCTTAAGTGTTTGAAGTCACACTGTGGTGGAAACACCATCACAGAGGCGATCTATTAGACGACATATTCCCATCAAACTCTTGTGTCGAGCCTGTAACCTCTCTTTATTACAGGCTTACAGCAGACTCGCTCTCAGACTCAAATGCAGCCAGTAACACCACTTTCTACGTGTGAGAAGAGGCCGTGAAGTTTAATTAGACACATGTATATATCAAAGCATGAGAAAGTTCCTCTTAATTCGGCCACTAAGTGTAGGGGAGCGCACATGTGATGTGTGTATAATGCACGTAACTGCACCTTATAAATTTAATTAGAAATGGAGTTACCTAACTCTTTGGCCAAGTGGCAGTGTGAGCAGAGCTGATTGTACATTTTCAGATCTACTGTCTTTAGGTGAAGTTGAGGGAAACCAAACAAGTTAGCAGATGCTTTTTGGGGCCATAGCTTCTACCAAAAGCCTGATAAATCCAGGCCACACATGTAGTCTGTACTTACCAAACGAGATACAACAAACATCCTCCTTTCCCCTTCTCATCTTACAAACCATAATGATATTTTGTGGAGGGCGGCTTTTGATGCCATTTTGCTGACTACGTAGTCACGGTCAGGCCGACTGCATGTTTGGCTCCTGGGTTCAGGGAGAAGTGCTGTGCCGGCAGACTCGGTGATCCCGTGTCTTATGTGTTTGTCATCATGTGTCTGCTGCCCATGGTGCCCTCTTGCTCTGACCTCACCGTGTAGTGGAAGGTAATAACAAGGCAGCCGCTACCGTGGCCTCACCAGAGTCCGCCGCCGCTGGGCCCACAAATTCCTGCCGTCTTTCCCTGCTTTCAGCTGGGAACTGGCGTGACTGGGACATGGCACAATGACATCTCCCAGAGAGAGAGAGCTTCAACCTTAAAATGGCTGCTTTCTCATCCCCGCCTGTTGTGAGAACACACATGCTGTTTTTAGGAGAAAACTTGTGAGAAGGTCATAACTGCAGAAGCACATCGAAGCATGAATGATTTGTAAATATTTTGACATGTTATTCCGTAATGAGATAACACTGCAGAGAAGTAAGTTCTGTATTGCCTTATGGTTGAATTATGATCAAAACTATTATTCAAAGTAGTTTTATTATTTAAAAAAATAATGTGGACATAATGTTACAACATCAGTTTCTTTAACAGCTTTTTGCCAGCCTGACTGGGGAAAAACCGTGCACATCATGTTCTGCCATGTTCAGGGTGGTAGGATATTTTTAGAGCCTCTTCTCGAAATTCAGCCCTGTGGTAACACTGTTCTGGTGAAATATCGGTTAATGGCTTGTGAAAGTTGTATCTTGATTGTGCTGATGTGCATTTTTTTTACTCTCAGGCCTTGAAAAATACAGTTATGTAAATTTACAATGTGAGTTACTTGAAAGCTGTTCTCTAGCTGCTTCCCTCTTCTCAGTGACTCATACTACTGCTTCCTCATCAACATCACTCTTACTATCAGCTCGCCGCGGCCTTAAAGGAGTATTCACCTGAAATCCTTAGTATAAGTTGGTAGTTTTGGTGGTGTATAATATACAAACACTATTGCTCACTGCTGTCAAATCTCACAGCAAAAGCAAAATGGCTTTGGAGCAGTCTCACCATCATATGCAATTAGTCTCTTGCAACCCTGAATTGCATTATGTGAAAAACAAATGTGGATCAACAGCATGCTTAAATATCAAACTGTACTTTTCCTTCCAGTGTTCATACTGACAATATCAAATATATACCTTGGATTTGGCCTATTTTCAGTATTAACATTATACCCCACCAAATAAATTTGGACACAGCTGGTGAGCTTTGTTTTTTTGTTCCCTGAATCCGTCATAGTTTGTCCCACAGTACAAAGATGTTTCTGCTCAAAATAACCCAAAGCCATGAAAATGCTTATGTTTTTGTGTTAAACTCCAGCCCCTTTGAAACCCTGCATGGGATTAGCCATATGGGTTATTATTAGTATCTGCATTATTTCAAATATGTGTTAAATAATTAACTGCTGAGTATATTTTTTCCAAATCCACGTTTCTGTTCTGCACGTTCTTATCAATTTTCCGGTGTCTCCACATAGGTGCGTTACCTGAAGATCATTGAGAAGAGTGGATACCAGGCCTTGCCGTGGGTGCGCTACATCACCCAAAACGGAGGTGGGTTAAGAGTTCAGTGATACTTGTGAAGAGTGCCCATATGTGCAGGTATTAGGCAACAGTTGGGCAATGCACTGCAATGCGGTGAGAACTTACATTGTACTGATGCAGTTCTATGAAAAAAGGATACGCTGTAGAACATGAAGCAATGTAGCAACGTCCTGCGAAATGTGAGAAAGTGAACTTTTTTTTCCCTTTTGTCAGGCTTTCCCGATCTTCATGCTAAGAATACTAAGGTTGCACATGTTGGTCTTTTCGCTAATGTTGCCATTAATTGCCAAACATCCTCATCTCATTTCCTTTGTATTCCATTCAATCTGGGTGGAAAGCATCAGCTGTCCCCTCTTGATTTTTCTTCTTTTTCTTTGTCCATTTGATTAAGCCTTATCCATTTCCTCCTCAGATTACCAGCTCCGGACCCAGTAGGCAGCACTTCAGCTGGCAACAGGCAGGTGGAAATCAGAGGGGGCGGAGCCGTGAAGCTAATGCTCTGTCAATGGCAGGTGTCAGTCACGAGTCCAGAAGACTGTCAGTATCTACTTTTCATTTTGTGTTTGTATTTCTTATATTCATTTCTGATCAATGCAAATGTTAGATGGAGCCTTTGGTTAGCAAGGTGAAAAGAAGTAGTATTGATTTACGTCTAATTTACTACTGCGTGGCTCCTAATATGAGAGAGGCCACGCAGAGCAGGAGTTATGTTTACACCCAACTGACACAGTGCAGAGCTGTACACAATCTGTTACAGTGGGTCACATGGCTTGACGGCAAATCTCATTTCAAGTTGCTGTAGTCATCTCCACACACATCAGTAACGCGCTCACCAGTCACTCTGAGTATGATCATTTTTTTATATGAAGCTGCTCTATTCTGCCACAATTCCTGTTTGATGATCATTTGTATATATTTGTTACATGTTAATGCGCTCAGTGTTATTAGTTTAAAAATTGTAAATTTCATTTCTGATTGCCATCTTCATGTGATGCCATTGAACCATATTCGAGCATTGCCTTCCTGTTTGGTTGTTGTGCTCTTTGTTCTTCAGTTTGACTCCTTGGACATGCAGCTTTGCAAAAAAAATAAAAAATTAAATGCATTGAGTTGCACAGTAAACGGAATACCAGTTGAAAATGCCCATTTTCCACGCTGACACCTGTTTCCCCTTTTCCCTGTCTGTAACTGCGCTATTTTAAATCATTAAATGTCTATTTAGAGAAAACTGTTCCACTGCCTGCTTGCGTCATTTGTTATGTGATGTCATCGCAGCGATCGGAGTGAGCTGTCAGTGTCCTCCGCAGCCACCTGTCTGACAGAAAACTCTGCTGAGGAGGGGCCGGGGTGGGGGTGGGGGGGGTTAGGGGGTTCCTGTGTCAGGCATGTGGTCGTAACTAACCCTGGATGGTTCTTTCCACTTCATCCCGAGCTCTTTTCAAACACTGCGACTCTTAATTCCCAGGGCCTATAACATCATAGAGCACTGGGAGCCAGCCCTCCATAAACATGCAGGAGAGCTGGGAAGGATGTGACTCAAACTGCGGTCAACGGTCGCAGACGAGCTAGAAAGAAATGGAGGATGGACTAACAGACTAGCTATTGTTCATGTCAGGTCAGTGTGTAGCAGTCCTGCATGAGGTCATTGGTGAAATTTGTCTTGTAGGGGTGCTGTGATACTCTTAATTCATGTGAGTCACTATAAGCAAGTGCTTAAGGTTATGTGTCGATTTCACTGTGACCTGAGTTAGCAGGTTAGACTTGATTTTCTCACAGTTTTCTTGGAAGCACCTGTTTTTGTCCAAACACCTACACAGCAGCTGTGCCTGAGAAAATGATTCACTTTCTACAGGAGAACGACATTATTCAGCTGCCTGTGTTCACATCCAAAACACTTTCCATTTGTATGTTTTATTTTTCACACCGTTTTGCAACGTGTCAGATGACATCCTAAATATTACAAAAGTATGTGATTTCAAGCTCCATTCCGCTTACATAATTGAGAACAGGACTGAGGAAATCTGTCAGTTAAAGCTGCCGAAATTAGAGAACATATATATTATTTTTCACTGAAGAACTTCTCAGGTTTTATAGTTTTTTTGGGGGGGGGGGGCAAATCTCCGACTGCACCTGTATGTAATGTGCAGTACTGCATTTGCACACACACCCTTTCAACCAGTGATCTGATTGACACGAGACCGGTTAAAACACCTACTCAGACTGGATTACATTTATCTCATCTACATAATGTCTTTAACCGTCTGGGGTTATGGAGGATCTGCTTCTGAATCTTGGTCTACAGACATTCTTACAGGCTTGTCTATTCATACCTTTTACAACTAATATCATTTCAAATCCCTGCAGCACAGCTGTTGGTACTGGTCAGTGTGCGCTCTCCCTCACTGGGGAACAGTCTCTGTGATACTTGGCAGAGAGTGTGAATATAGTGTTTGGCACATGATGAGAAGATCGCATTCATGAAGCAAGATCAGCCTGTGAAGGGCTCAGAGGGGAGACCTGACATGCACCTCATGTTGCAAGACTGCTAACAGAAGGCTTGTTGCAGCAGATGTATCCTTAATTATGTTCACAAATATTTATCACAGAGATACACACTCTTAACTAAGATTCACCACAGCATTAATAGGATTAGGTAATATCTCGTAAACATACAACTTCCCATTTACTGTTTTCTAAAAGAATGTTGGATTGAAGAATTATGAAAGGGCCTAAGTGTCATTAAAGTAGAAGATGAAAATGCTTTACTCAGGTAAAAAGTCTAAATTTTAATATATGGTGGTGCAATTATTTCATATGTTTGGGCAGCAGAAAGGCTGGCACTATAATACTGAGTTATTATTAAAATGACTAAATGTACTAAGTACAGTAGTTATTGTTGTAGCTGCTTGAGATGGATCTTATTTGAGCTGTTAGATTTACATTAACCTGTAGCTATTTACAATAATGTGTTTAAGTTAATGTACAATGGCGACAGAGAAGAGTCACTTCCTTACAAGGTGATCACGTTTTGTTGTTTCGCCGTGTGAAATGAAAACATATGAAAAGCAGAAATTTTTCCACCTTGATTCACTCAATTCAGGTCACAACATACAGGTGAGAGAAACAAATTGCAACTGCTCTGTAGAAATAATACAAAAAAATTTAATAACAACTAATTGCTTTCTGGGTTTCATGAGATTAGCTGTAATGATTTTAGTTAGTTCAGAACAAAGAAGCTGTTCCTGGAGTTTTTCAGTGCTTGGTAGTGCAACTGAAAGTCTTCTGTGGGTGGCAAGACACTTCAAACGATCTCAGAGACTAAGTTGTGGAAACAATATTGCAGAAAAAAACACGTTAAATCTTGTTTGAGGTTTTCCGAAGACTGAGAGGCAGATTCAGAGAGAAAAAGGTGCCATGGTCGGAAGCCATTTGAAATCTGTGGAAAGACGACTTCGGTCCACCATTGGCCACCATTCAAACTGTCTGAGCTGGAACGGCTCTGTAAGAATGAGTGGGCAAACATTGCTCAATCTAGGCGTGCAAAGTAGGCAAGAAGTATCCAAACAGGCTCGAGGCTGTAATTAAAGCAAAAGGTGGTTCCACAAAGTAGGAGGAAGTGATCCTTCTCCAAATCGAGTTTTTCCACTCTTTTATTCTTTTATTAATTTTCAGAACTCTTGCTGTTTTTTCTCACACTTGTATGTTGTCACCAGCATTAAAGAAAACCAAGCAGGAAAATTTCAGTTTTTGCTGTGTTTTGAACGAGGGAGATTCTTTTCTACACCTACTACATACTGAATGTTTTTGTCTGTAAAATCCTGCTAATGTTATGGTTGTAACGTAATATAAATGTGAAAACAAAACCCAGAAGTTTCCCTAATGTGTCAAAGAGTGCAAACACGGTAGTACTCAAGTAAAGTTCAAGCCCTCTTAGTCATTAAAAGCAAACAATTTGGAAGTAAATGTTATAAATTAGCAAAAACCACAGAAGGACAATGGAAAATCACATCAAATAAAGTCAAGATAAAAAACTGAAAATGATTTTCATGCACTTAGTTTCTCATTTTATGGCTTTTAAAATTACACTTTATGCGTCGTACATACATAAAATTATACACGTTATCATAATACTTTTTGTTTTTGCGTGTGAAAGTTTCAACTTTGAAGAAATAAATAACCCAGTGATTTTTTTTTTGCATTAACCACAAGGTTACATAACTGCCTCATTTCAGCTTTGATCTGTTCCTGAACTACATGCCTGCACTTTCTCATGCCTACAGCGCAACTAGACAGGTGAGTTTCACCTTTCCCCTCAGGTGATTATTTGGTTGCCATGTCAACGTTACACTGTTGTCAATGATTTTATAGCAGATACGTCAAAGACATTAGCTGCAATGGAAAATTACTATGGTTACTTAACAGTGAGATGAAGCAACAGGTAGTAGTCTGACAGCGTGGCAGTGTCAACTTTAAATACA
Source organism: Channa striata (assembly GCA_033026295.1). Lineage (NCBI taxonomy): Eukaryota > Metazoa > Chordata > Actinopteri > Anabantiformes > Channidae > Channa > Channa striata. The sequence continues at coordinate 14,425,341 of CM065185.1, read as the reverse complement.
GGTGTGCCACGAGGAACTCTGTGTTTATCCACACACACGGAACCCTGGCTCCTAGCAACCGAGGGAAATCCTTTGGTGTCGCCTCATGATCGTGACGTCAAGACAGGTCGTTCCCCTCTCAGGCACGCAGAGTGCCCCATAATCATCTGTGTGGCGTCTCTCACCCTCAGTTGTGAAATACAAATAGTTGATGAGTCACTTTGAGACAGTAAGTGCAGAAAAAGGTATTGCACTATAGGTGAAGCCGCGAAATGTGAGGGACTTCCTCCCGCAGAAGCCTGAAATAGTTGTCAGGCTGCTTGGAAACACCAGAAGCTCAGTGTGTGGTCTGTGCTGGCTTTACATCAGGGTATCCCTCAAGTGCAGGGAAATTTCCATCCTCCAGCGTAGACTTTTAGAACAATATTTCTTTAAAGAGCGTATAGCTGAGTGTTCAACCCCGCTGGCCTTGAGATGCTGTAATCTCCCAGTGTCTCCAGCCCACACATCGCTGACAGATAAGTGTAGTGAGACAACCCTGTGTAGTGCGTGATGGCTCATGCCACCTCATGAGAGACTTCACACTGGGTCACTTACTTCCAGTGTGATTGGGTCAAAGTGCACATCCGGGTAAATATTTGTCAGTGTTGCTATATTTACTTCCCATAAAAAGATCTCATGCAGCCAGTCTTATGCTCTGTCTCTGCTTTGGAAACTGACTCATCAGCAGTGGAGTCCAAAGTCTGACAGATCAGCAAGTACAGTGGAGCACGTACAACTTCCATCACCTCATAACGCCAAGATGACATTAATATAGACTAGTAGAGCAGAGGATCCCAACCTGCGGGTCTGGACTCCCCCCCCCCCTCCACCCTGAAGAGAGTGGGTGGTCCTACAACACATCCCCTGATACGTCTCGGGACCACCACAGAAAGGAAGGTCCTGAAATATATTGTGGGGGTCACCAGATGATCAAAGGGATGAGAAATAAAAAACAGTTACAGAAAAGTCTTTATTTTCTTAAATGGTTCTGTTGTTAGTGAAGAGGGGATAATTTTCCCCCTTCAGGTCTCCCATGAGTCTACGTCTGCACAAAATGTTCTGAAAGACTGTTTGTCGGCACAGTGGCGGTCTAGGCTAAATTCTAAAGTCAACATGCTCACAGGGAAATGGCATGCTGACATTTAGCAGGTATAAGACTGTTCAGGCCTAAATAACAAGCAGCCAAGTCAGGAAAAATGTTCACACCTTGGGGAACTGTGACAGCAAACACCAAAGAAATTTCCAATATTAACACAATCGATTATTCTGTTTTAGATGTTGGAATGACGCATAAACCCTAAGTCTTCTCATGCTGTGAACTTTTCATGAAGGCAACAATATTACATGCGCCCGTAATACAAAATGGTGCTGAGGGTAAAAAGGAAGTACTTTTTTCAGATGCTGAATCTTTTAAATAAATTATTGGAAATGTTTTCAATAAAGTCCAGAGTTACATTTCACAACAATTCAAGCACGTCCCACAAAATCCCAAATGATCAGTACATCACGAAAACCAGTAGGAACTATGACTTGGTGTAAAAGTTTATTCATTCACTTTATCCGTTGTTGACATATTTGAGGCAAAAATAATTTTCAAATGTGCACAAATCACGTCCAGACTAATCTGCTGTGGTGAGGAGCTGCTGTCACATACTTATTTCATCCTGCCTTTTCTGCTACTAGTTAGGAAAAAAAATCATTCATCGCTCGCAGATCAGAAACATGCACTGTCCCCTCGGAAAGCAGTCGCACACAAAACAGATTACATGTCACTTACAAGAACTGGAAGTCTGACTTCATTTTTTTTTTCAGTCTCAGCGTCCTGCTGCTTATATTCCTGTAAAACTGCCCTGGAAACTTTCTTGGCATCCAAAGCGAAAAAGGCACACACCGCTCGCTGCCACTGGATCCCTGTTGGTTTTGTCAGTCAGTAAACATGTCCTCCATTTACTCTTATTCAAACTGAAAGTAAAGACAAGAGGTAAGAGGTTCTAAATATGCCCCGGGTAGTTCTTTAGTGCTCTATATTTACCCGTGTGTCTCTCTTCTGTGGCGAGGAGTTGACACAACATGTTACAGTACGTATAATGATGGTTCTCTGTAGACTGAGGCAAAGTCTACAGGGCTGTTTGAATAATGTTTTCCTTTCACAACAGTCTGTGATGGCACTGCTCCTCAGAAGTGACGGCAAATATAGACGCTGCTGTACAAGAGGGAAATGTCACGCATAAAAGCATAAGAAACCCTTCATTCACTTAGCGCTGGGTCTAATTTATGTTTTATTAGAGAAAAAGGAAGTCTCTCCTTCCTTTCTGTCTCTGAACAAAACTGTCAACGTAAGTGTTGCTCGAGGCTGCGGAGTCTTTTTCTTGCAGCAACAATAGAGGGTGAAATTCTTGTCTGCACGCTTTGAGAAAAGTGCAGGACACCTGGTTGTTAGATGTAAGTTCAAAGGCCCGTAGGAGCTTGTGTTCTTGGTTTATATTCAGAGAAAGACAAGTGCACTGGCAGAGCAGAGACACCTTGCACGCCGGATAATGACAATTGCAGCTCTTTAGCAATGCTGCAGTGGAGAAACCGCCGCTTCAAATTACCAAACTTAACCAGCTACGAGACTCCTAAATCTGCATCTGGATTTTATCTGGACATGAACAGCTGTAATAAACGCTGACACACTCGTCCGAAACCCCCTAATTCGCTTTGATTATCCACCAAAGCGCCTTTTGGTTTCACTCCCTGCTACTGAAAATATTTGTGTTTTCCATTCTCTCGCTCCTCTGGACACTCGATAGGTCTTGGACGGTGTCCGGCATATTTTCTGCTGTCTTAATGCTGCCCCATTGCACCAAATGATATTTTAGCACAAGTGCATGGCAACAGCAAAACAAAGAGGCACAAGATGGATTCTTTGGCCGACCACTTTTTGAATTACTGATCATGTAAAAACCCGCTGTGGCTCCTAGATTGCAAACATCAGTCCTTGGAGCCTGCATTCAAACCAGTCCTCTAAATAGGCTTGTCTATTTCTGTTGGGCTGCGGGGGGAAACATGTGTTTGACATCAGTGTCACCCGTTAGACGTTTTGCAGCGGGGCTTCATTGTCCCCTCGCAGCGACTCGGCTCGGATTAACGGTTGACGACGGCTGAAGTCAAAGATTAGCAGTAATTACAATTAAATCAATGCCTTCACGTTTCAGGACAGCCCTGCCAGCTGAGGTTAAGTGGTTTTTGGATCCAGCGTCGTGTCTCGTTTCGAATCTGTTTGGGATGCAGTTTTTCTGCGAGCCCCGGACAGACAGCAGCAAAGCAAACAAAGACACAAAGTACAGTGTGTCCCAGCCACAACAAACTCTCCAAGACTATCGAACCATGTACGACATGAACGACATCAAAGGGCACAGTCATAGGCAGCTTCAAATTTCTGAATCACTCAGAAACCTGATGCGCGGTGACGGTACGGGCAGGCGAAAGTGAGTAAGCAGCTCTCTGCTGCCATAATAACTGCTGCACATAATCAAAACACTCAACGGGCAAAATGCTCCAGCTGTGCCGCTGATAGAAACGTTTAGTGGGTCGCAGGTGCGGAAAATGTGACGGCTAATAAATGCAATTAGGTTGTCTAATGAAATGTTTTGAGATGGTATTAAAAGTCAGTCAATCCTGCAGGAGGAACAGGAAGAGAAGAAGAAGAAGAGAAGAAAACACAAAGAGATTATAGATATGAGAAAAAAAGAGACATCAGAACACCAGAGCTTAGAGGATTTGCCTACAAATCTGTCAGACACTGACTGCAATTAAAGTTTCTGTTTTCATTTTCTTGATTTAAAAAAGCTTCTAATAAACCTATTTTTTTGTTTTAGCCATCTGTATGTAACGCATTCGCTGTTGTTTAAACTTGATGTACTTATTTGACTTTAAATGTCCCCACTTGACATGCACATGGACGTCTGTAGCGGTTTCAGTCACAGAGGCTTTTTGTGGTAAAGTAGCAAAATCTTTATGCTATTCGTGTCCACAACACAATGTTTTCCTGCAGAGAACGTATGTGACCCTGAACTGAACTTCCACACTGTGGCTCTCTAAATGAAGCGCTGAAACAAACTCGCTCCCGTTGTTGAGGCAGGTGATGCTTTCCACCTGTGTCATGAACCCGACCCGTTCCTGTCTCCCTGTCCCAGAAAGACCTTGTGTATTTACCCAATCAGCTCGTGGAGAAGAGGAGGAATGAAAGGCCTGTGTGACACCAGCGCTCTGACTCTATAATTTCCGTCCCCATTTTCCACCAAGACCACTCGATCTTACAGCCATACGGCGGTTTGCTGCCATAACCATTCACAGCTGAGCAAAAATAAACCTTTGGGACGCATCCTTGGGACAGGGGTTTGAAGACGCATTCGGTACGACTCGTGCTTCACTTTGTGCTGGTCATGATAACCTACTGTGATTCACCCTATCTGCAGATGATTCCCCTCGTATAATTTGCAACGAGGGTATGGTCAGGGTATACAATATCATTCAGGCAAGATTCAAGGGAGAGGCAAAAATAGAAATTCAACCACATGAAGAAGAAGCTCCGACCAGAAATAGCTTGTTTGATGGGTATATATTTCAGTGGCGCAATGATGGGGTCTCTCTAGGGAGCTTTAAAGCTCCCCCATCATTTATGATTTGGGGTCGGGTGGGTGCACACGTGGTCTAGTTACTGTGTGCTTCTGCCGAGGGTTTGAGAATTCGAGCATCCCGCATCCCTCCGAGTCAGACAGTAACATTATCACGTAAATTACACACATCTGCGCCCCTGAGATAAACACACATGTTGAGAATGCCACTTACTGGTAATCTTAGACATGATTAATGAGATTAACTGTTGCTCTTTCTTCAGTGTTTCAGCAAACACAGTATGTCTTCACATCACAGTCTGATGTAGTAACTACTGCATATGCTGGAGGTGTGGCTGCCGCCTACTGCCTCCAATGCTGATTAACGTGTAAAATGTGGTATGAAGTGTGCAGACGGGGAGACACAGCCTTCACCCACCTCTAAGCACTTTGAGAGATTACAGTCTCTGTAATTATTGGGTTTGATTTATAGCCTCCGTAACACTTTGTATTTCACAACGGAAAAAAAAACACAGTTGACACGTGTTTAATAACAACATGGATGATTTTGCATTTTAAAAATCAGACAGAAAGTTAATGTGCCTAAAGTCTTTGCATACGATGACTTACACAAAATAAATTGTATGTTTTTATTAACAACAGTCTGAGTTAGGCTGATGTGAATTCTGAAGTATGGGGCTCAGACTGAAATGTCACAACAAATGGATGAATTACCATGACACCTTGTCCAAACATACTCCACATGTTGGCCAGACAATTAATCCCACGGACTTTGCTGACTTGTCACTTTAAAGATTTGTGGTTTTGAATGTCAACCACCGGGCATGAAATTTAGTAAACAAATGCATGTTACTCACTAAAAGCGAGTATCTGAATTGAATTGATTAAGAAGTGAACACACTGAGAGTAACAAAAAAAAGTCCAAATATTATGTGATGATGACAATGTTTGGTAAATCAACCTATCAGTTAAATGACTAGTTGATTCCAGCGCCTAGCGTGTGTAAAAGGCTTCAGCTGCTGTGTGTGAGCAAACCGAAGCTGACGCTGTAACGCCGTGATCATCAGCTCAACACCTACACAGAATTGCAAATGACTCTTGAAAAAGCATTCAGCCACTCTGGTTCCAAGTTTTGAACAGGAAATATTTGCAAAATAATACTTCCTTGCGAACGTTTCATCACCATGGAATTTATTCACATCACAGCTATTCCTGTTTTATGTGTCACTGTCACAGTAGGACATGTTTCCTCATAGCTTTTTGTTCAGCTTATTGTTTTACTGAGACGACAGCTGCGATTCGTTCTGCTGTCGCACCACCGGCATCAGTATTGGGAGGAAATTATTGTTTGAAATGTTATGCAAATCGTTTGCCCACCGCTGCTCTGCTGAACAGGACACATTGTTGACTCACAACTTGGGACGGTACTGTCAACTGCACAGGAAATCCTACTTCAGTTTCATAAGAGTACATGAACTCCAGTTTTGAATATGAGTGCGTAGCCTGTCCTTGTGAAGGGACTGCGCGTTAAATATCACAGAGGACGTTTTATCGAGCCTTCTCTTGCACAAAATGGTTGCTAAATCCACCAGAGTTCCCCAAATTCTCACAGCGTCTTTGCCATAAAACGAAAATGTGATTTTATTTAGTCGGTTTTAAGTATTTTCAGGTACCTGAACTTTTTTTGTGAAGTTGCAACCATCCAACTTCTCTTGCTCCAGGAACAACTGACTGTAAAAAAGTGAAATAAACTTTTGGCTGTTTTGCTGCAAACTTTACCAAGCCAAGTTTACCAAGCTAGTTCCCGGACCCTCAGAAGTTCCCTGTTTGTGGGTGGGGGGGTTTGGAAGGGTGGCCCCAGAAAATGTTTGGATCGTGGCAGATACACAGACGACATTTATCAGAGGAAATGAGGAAGAAGAAAAAGAAAAGACACTAGCTGATAGATCAAAGCTAGTAGATGATTCGTCCATTTCTGACATTAATGTTTGGTTACCAAAGGCTCATAAATATCAGAGAATTTCCCAAAAACAATCCCTGTTTACTAGGCAGTGACAACGTAGCACTGACTGGCACGTAAAGTGTGAAAACAGTCTGCATGTACAAATGCATGTTGTCACTGGGGAAATAGTTGTCACTGAAATATCCAGTGTTTGTAGACGGCGGTCGTGACCCAAACCACAGGTATATCTTTTTGGAGTGTATCTGTAAGTGTCGGTGAATGAGAATCTATTAATGGAAGGTGAAATTTATGGCATTCCTGGAAAAAACTATCTGGGAATGGAGATGTTTGAGCAACAGCCTCTTATTTTAGGTGAAGGCATCAGCCTGCGGGATCATTTTCCCCAAGACCCCCCCTCAGTTTAACAATCATTGGATACTCAATAGCTCAATCTTTCTTTTTTTTCTCTCCTCTTCCTTCCCACATACAGTGCCGACAGGACAGGCGAGGCGAGGAGCGACAACGTGTAACGGCGTCCCTCAGGGGCCGAAGCTCCTCGGCTTTGATCTCCCACAGCAGATATGGTCACCTCAGTAAACCCACCTCCCCAAAGAAACACCATCAGTGTGATCTCCCTAAAGTCGGGCTGCACTAATCTCCGTGATCTTTATCTCCACATCAAAAAAGAAGGTCTGAAAGTTCAGGGCTCACTCTCCAGTATCTCGTGACCTACTGTAAACCCTAACGAGGTGTTTCGGAACACTGCCACCTGTTTGTGTTTGCTACCCGGGCTCCACTTTCCAAACAGGCTGAGGCTGAGCCAGAGTTCGCCATTTGTGTCAAGCTCGTAGCTTTTAAACAGATGCTGCTCCTGCTGTAGCCAAACCACCCTCACTTTTAGTGTTGACCCATGCGGTAATTCTATTTAGCTTCTCACAGACCCCATTAAATTTACCCAAATGACTTGAGCCAAATATATCAAGCAATTTCAGTTTATGTGGAGACGACGTTAGTGAGTCACTTTTAGTTTTACCAGCATACACAGGTGGTTTGAAGGAATACTCCAAAAGATATATTTTGAGGATGATTTAAAACTCAGGGGAGTCGAGCTTTTCTCCCGCAGGAGATGTGTTAAAGTGTTTGAGTTATATTGTTAGAAGCTTGTATGGGAAAGTCTTCAAACATGTGTTCCCTCAGTAAAAAAAAAATGAATTTTTGACTTATATTGTGCCGGATCTACTCCCTCTGCCTCTGACTGAAGGAGTGGATGGCAGATTGACAGATGCATTTCAAGATTGCTAGCAAATTAGAGGAGTAGTAGGCGGGTTAAGGAGGAAGAAATTAGTCAAACGTGTTGATTGTTCATGTGTAATTCAGCAGAAAATCCCCAGAAAGTCATCTGCTCTCTGTCCTAATTATCTATTATCCTCCTACATGGACAACAACATCCTCTGCGGATGGTTTGCTGCAATGGTTTTATAATAGCTTACACTTTGAAATGTCCTCTTCTATTTTATAGGAAGAAGGAAAAATAATAACAGCGACATTCTTGAGGGGCTGTAATTTTCTTCCGGCGGGTAAAAGTTGTCCATTATGGTCAGGGTCAAGGAACACATGCAACCCCGTCATCAGGACTGCGTGGCCCGCCACATCAGAGCAGCCCATCAGGACCAGTGGAAAGGCCCTGTCTGTTAGCACAACGCGCAGCCAATCACCAGCCAGAGGCCCCAGCGCCTCAGTACATTTGCCCCCCTAACCACGCCGCGCTCTAATTTAAGCGCACATATTCCACTAAAATTACAGCATACGTACCCACCCTTCCCTGCAATTTACATGATTTGCACGCTGATGGGGTGAACAACAATGCTGATACAGTGAATTCCGGGGACTTTTGTTTTGTTCAGGTCAGCTGTAACAATCCAAACCACGAAGACAGGCTTATCAGCCACCACAGAACAAAGAGGCGACGGAAAAAAAAAAAAAAGGCCAAGCAAAACTTTCATCAGAAATGAACATTTGACTCATTCCATCCAATGACAACAACAGCGCAGTCATGGATCACTGATTCATAATTATCAGATGGCACGAGATCGCCTGCTCAACAAGTTTCATCAGCAAGCAGCAAGAAATAAGAGGTGTTTGCTAAAAGTCACACAATTTATTACCAAACCTATTCCATCCAGGTCTGCCAAAAACAAACATCTTTTTAATTAGGTTGGGATTTTGTAAATTTTAATCTCACGCTGATATGAATTTGTGCTAAACCAGGTCCCCAGTGCAAATATGTGAAAGGGATTTTGATTGAAGGGAACTTTTTTACTAAACATTCACTTTACAAACTCTTTACAAACAGACAAACACGCACAATGTGTGCAGGAAATAGCTCCTGACAAAATATGCATGTACAATACACAGTCTCTTTTTCTGTCTGCATTCTGAAATTTGGGTGCTTTCATAACTTTAAAACTTCCTGGTATCTGTCTTAGTTTTAACTTGCTGAGAGATAAAAGCCGAAGACAATTTGAACAATTAAGATTCTAACTACGTAACTGAACATGACAGACGAAAGACAGACAGGAAAAGGGACTAAATTAAATCGGATTGTGCCAGAAATCATGTTTAGTCTATTCATGCATCAAAAGGTATTTCTCGTGCACCGTATGCCGCATGGGAAAAGTAAAAAACACAACAAACCCAAGCAGCAAGTCAGTTTATCTGCAACAAACTGCCAGTCACAGAGCAAAATGTTGTTCTTCGTGGGTTTTGGTCACGCAAGAGTGCACATACTTTTTCAAAAGTATGAATGTGATGGTTTGTGTGGGATGTCATTTGGCTGCATCAACACTGCAATTCAGAGTGGAATTTTACAGGTGTTGTGGGAATGTGAGGCTCCTCTCTACAAAACAACTCATCTACACACCTACGCAATCTGCAGCCTTCACAGTTGTTATTGAACCTGAAGTTATTCTGCATATCTCCCCCCGAGGTGTTGACAGCGAACACCGTCGAGTGTGTAATAGGTGCAACGAAAGATATGAAGACAATGTGACACACACACACACACACACACACACACACACACACACACACACACACACACTTCACCTGGGAATGCCTTGAGAAACACACACACCACACCGCTGGACGGCCCGGTGCATCCTGGGATAGACGATGGCATTGATGAGTCATTGCACTGGGAACTTACAAGGTGCCGTGTGTTGTGGTGTGTTGGTATTCTGACTATTCAGACTATCAGATCCAGACATGGTGGACGGCGTTTGGCTTGTCTGTTGTGCTTTTCATTTGTTGATTTTAAGTGTCACGTGTAATTCTTAGAAGCAGATTCTGTGAAGCGTAGAGACATAATGTTTTCACTTTGCCTCTTATGCCAACAGATGTATGCACGCAGTTGGTAGATATCTGATGCTAGGGTGTATTTTACTTCTAGTTGCCAGGGGAACAAAGACATTTAGGACAATAACCAGCGCCAACAGTTCCCGACCAGATGAGACGACTGAAAATCAACAAAAATATGGAAAATGTGATTAAAGAAATGCTAAAGATGCTGTGTTAGGGTTGTAAACAAACAGCAAAATAGGATTACAAAGGGATGGCATGCTGAGGTTTAGCGGTGCCCATTCTGAGTCAGCTGTCACCAAAATGCACTTGAGTCCGTGGAAACCAGTTAGCAGTAAACAAGCAATAGACCAGATGCTTTGAGCTGAAGTTATTGCTGAGTATGTATGGATAAACAGTTCAATCAACAGTTAAATAGATATTAAAAAAATACTAGATAAAATGGTCAAAAGGCCAAAGTAATTAATGAACTGTCAAAATAGTTTGCGAAGATTTATGAAACTCTTTGAAACCGCACACATCAACTTTCCATCTCTTTGAAGCAATATCAACTCAAAAGTTATTAGCATTTAAAGTTTAAAAAACACATCTGAAACACGATGGGAGTGGAGTTAATGAAGAGGCACATCAGACAAAAAAAAAAAAAAAAATGATGGGAACATCAGCCCAGACAATGCTTCATTACAGAATTATTTTAATCCGCAGTTAGATGTCTTTATTTTGGACTGATTTCAATGTGTCAGAGAGGTTTTCGGGTGATGAAACGTGGCATCCGTCCAATGCGAGTGCATCATACAGTACACGAATGTCAGGTTTACAGTTCAAGGCCGGCTTTGTTCCACAGCGATGTGGTTCATTCATTTGCTCAGGTGTGTTGAAGGCACCACAATGCTGTGCTATCACACAGTAAGTGCTTTTCAATAGGAATTTGTTCATTGTCACATAAGATGGAGAGCCATGGGGGCCTTGGCATTTGAAAAGGCCATATTTGAGGGCCTCCTCTGTGAGTGTTTACCTTCAAGGACAAATGAAGCCATTGAGTACCTGTGAGCTGTGAATGAGCTCCTTCTGCACACATGGGCTTTTTGAATGCACATCAAAACAACCTCAGCAAACCCAGGAACACATTCCTCCGGCATTTAATGTGAGGGCAAATAGGCAACCACTTCAATAAAATACCTCTCGGGTGGAATTGCATAAGTCAGGAAAGCGAGCGCTGGACGGTGCGAGGTGAAACTCAGGGAACACCAGCAGATGAAGTTTTTGATTCATTCATCGAGAAATGTAGAGAAGCGGCAGCAAAAGAAGGAGAAGAAGAAAATCATCTGCCACATGTATATGAACACATGTTGTCTTTTTGAGGTTTAAGACAATAACAAGTGGAGCCCGGGAAGGCCATCCTATTTTAATTATATTGTACCAAAGCTCCCCCGCCTCATCTCCCTCCCCTTTCCGCAACCCCTTCCCTTCACAAACACACACAAAAGGGCATCACATTACACACTAACATCCCCGCGCCATATAATTATACAATCTGCAAAAAACATTTATTTTTAGGGTCCGTGAATGTTTGCCTTCTGTTTGTGTGTACGAGGCTGAGAGAACAGGCAGGGGTATTTCACTATAAATTTTTTAACAACTCGGGCTTCATTGTTCACTTTGGGGATTTTATGATATGTAGGCGTTTACTGGAGTTGGAAGAGTTTCCAGTTACGGCATTATCTACGAAAATACTTGGAACAGACGGAGTTCTAAGTACGACGAGTTAGAACTGCTTTGGTTACTATACAGTGGGAGGACTTTCACGGAAACACTAGAGGAATTCTGTGCATTACTTAAGCGAGACAAATTTCTCCGTCCGTAGTGAAATTGTACCAACGTAACAGTTCTGCAAAATTTTCTCCAAGGAAACAACAGCTGAAGGAACAATATGTCAGCGATGGCAAGTTTTATCAGCTCTCTCTTTCTGAGTCAGAAATATGTTTCAACACTCACACTGTCCTCCAGTGTTGGTCAGAAGATAACAAACACACACAGTGAATGTGTCACGAAATAATAACAATGAGCCAGAAAAGCACCAACATTATTTTTATACCATTAGAGTTTTTAAAAATTGCTTTTGCCTAAATACTTGCCGCCAAGTAGAATTCATTTTAATGAAGTACAGGCCAATAAAAATAAGTTTTAAAACCCCAAACTCTTAGGCTGACAAATTAAGCACAGGGATTGGTCTATAATAACCAAGTCAAACCCATAATGATATAATGTATTATGTGCTTTTTTGCTTTGGGAAAACTAAAACCTTAGTCACTGGAACTTTAAGCCTCCATATGAGTAAGTGGCATTTTTTAGACATGAGTGTGAAGGATCATTAGACGGTTTAGCTTGTGCCACCTACAACCGAAACTATACGTCTGCTGCTACAATAACAGTAAAAGCAAAGTCTCTGTAATCCTTTATAGTGAAGACAGTAAAACAAGCCCTGTGCACCCCCCCCCCCCCCCCCACACACACACACACACAAATAAAATACATTGTATAATTAATCCCAAGTATTGTGTGACATGTTAGAGTGTGCCATTGAATTCTATTGTCGTCCAAAAACTCCAGGGAACATATTAATGAGCCACATTGTTAAACTGAGCGACCTATTTTTTCATTGTAATGAACAAGGCCACTCCACTTAATGCAGAAACAAACCAACATCGCTGATGTAAAATATACTTACTCTGTAATCCAAAAGAAAATTAAACGTTTTGCAAAAAAATTGTGGAATTTGACATTTAAAACATCCTTTTCGTTTTAAACGCAAAACAATTTGTTTTGTAAAACTACGAAAATAGACAATGTGAGCTTTGCAAAACTATTGCAATGCCTCTGTTAATATAGTTTTCCACTGCTACGACTAATTAGATTTTTTCATATTGTTTAGTCTATAGAATTTTAACTTTCTGCATGTTATATTCAAAGAATATTGACTATATTAAACATGCCACATGTGAGCACTTGTTGCAGAACTTTCTGTGCTGTATTTGAGCAAAGGATACGAGCAGCGCGTTGTGAGTAACAGAGAGAAACACAGTCATTCTCACCAGTATCGCTAGTAGCAAAAAGAACAAGACTGCACACGGTTCATCCTATTATTTATTACTCATCATAAGTTCAATAAAGAGGTATTTTAGTGTCAAACTGTACAAAGAATAAGAAGGGATAATTGCTGCTGCAGCTATGTGCTGGGACTTGCCTCGAACATTTCGCTGTCCATCACGATTTCTAAGGGTAGACATGTCTTTTTTGGCTCTGCTCACTCCACACCTCATTGTTTCAGGTATAGTGGGATTAGACATTACGAGCGCGGTGCCAGTGTGTGAGGCCATTAGCACGTTTCATCGGTGAAGTTCACGTGACCTGTGCTCCTCGCTTTTGTTTTCCAAGCTGCCCGATTGCCCAGAGTGCACTGTTTGAGAAAGTTGAGGCCTTATCTTGGGTTTAGAATAAATAAAAAAGCCCTTAGAATCTATCTGTTGATTCTGGTGTCATGCCAGGTTTTAATCTAACCTACAGCAGGAGGAGATTGAATCCGTGCCAACAGAGGCATGATCCGTAGGCCTCTCTGTGAGGATTATATGTTTCTGATTACTACTGGAACGGACTCAAGTTATGTTTCCATCCATGTTATATCCATCAAGTTAAAGCTGAGAGTGTTATCAGACAATCTAGAAAGTCTATTGTTTTATTTTAAAAAAAGGTTTTACTTTCACTTTGGAGAAAAGACAAGTTCAAAGCCTCACAGCGGGATGTAAATGAAAGTGAGAAACTTTATTAATGTTAAAACACACCAAACAAAAGGTGGGAGGAGTCATCTTGATATGTCGGACAGACTTGTCTTTCCCATGAGCCAAAATCCCATCTTTGCCAAATTCTGTTTTTTCTACTGAGCGTAGTTTGATGGGGGGGGGACAATACCTGCCACACCCATGGCTGCAGTTAAAATGATTCATTTTCAAAAATCGAGCACGGTACGGCGCGCACACTTCTCTGCGCACACCTAATTATGCACAAGCACCCAGAATATTCTAGCGATACAAAAGAGTTTCTCGATTGTTAAATGCCTTTTGTCTTCAGCACTGGCCTGTCAGAAAACCTGCAAACTGTCTGCCAACATCAGGCACTGCTTCTCCTCGCAAGAGTTTGTTTACACTTTTTTCTTTTTTCTTCTTCTCTTGGTGGTTTCTAGGAAAGCAAATAGTTTTAGTTTTGTTAGATAAATCGCAACCACATCATTATCATCACCATCATCATCACTGTCACCAGGGCAAGTTAAACCACTAATGTTTCTCATACGCTCCCATGAACTTTATTCCACTAAACTGAAACACCTTTATTGCACATAGGAGGATTTTTGCATCACGTTGACCATCGCAGGTTGAGCACAGTGACGCCGTCCGAATGTTAATCACCGCTAATCAAGGAAAGCTGCTGTGGGGTGAGGTGAAGCAAGCGCTTCCTCTTTCTGGGTTCAGCAGGATGTTAATCAGCCTCACACAAAAAAATCATCATATGTGCCAAGAAATCCTTGTTGGAAATTCCTCCAAAACGTTAGTGGTAGTAGTTACACATTAGTTCTGTTGACTAGTTTTTATACACATCTTCAACAATTTAGACACGTTCAAAAATGTTTAAAAAGTTGGTGTTTTGTGGTCTTTTCTGTTGCTTTTTACAAATATTGTGTGTATTTTAAACATATCTGTGACACCTAAAGCTGTTTAGATTATTAATTTTCTACGTTTTGAGCCCCTACTCCAATTGGCTACAGGTATGCCCAAATCCAGCCAATAGGAACCCAATATAATGAACAACGCACATAACACTGCGAACTGTGACTTCAACATGATTTTTCAGGAAGACGGATTGTGTTTCCTAACAAGTAACAAGTGATTTTTGTTCATTTGGGTGGAGGCAGCTAGCTGTGTGCAGGCCTGCAGTGGCTCTGCAGCGCTGTGTAGCAGCTGGGCAGACGTGGATATGTCCTTGCGAATTCGATTTCACGGTCCACTGTGACATCACACTGGGAGCAGTTTCAACACCGCACACTCTCCAGGCAGGGGATGCAAAACCATAAATAAGCTAAAACAGAATCCAGTGATCTGACAGGGCAGCGGGGCCTCGGCCATCACTTTAATCCACCCCAAACGGTTCGCATGTTTGTTTTGCATAACAGCTGCTCTTTAAACTCTGAGCTGCATTTGAATAGAGACCTGCTCACTGTGCTGCCCCGGCAGAGGTTTCTATAAATAACGTCACTTTATACAGTGGTCACAGAGTTTTCTCTCCGATCGTTCCATGGAAAACATGTTTTGTATATAAATACATATATATGTGTATATATATATATATATATATATATATATGAATAGAATATATAAGTTTTGCTTTCTTGTTTTGCTAACAGTACAAGCAATATGGACTGCCATTGTCATTCTTGATTAGTCAGAGGGACCTCGGGGCTGCAGCTTTGTTACCTGCACTTAGTGTTTATTGTTGATGGGAGAAGAAAGGGGGGGTCACTTTGCCCAAGATGCTATCAGATGACGGAGTATTTACCTCCATTGGTGTTTTCTGTAATTAAAGAGTTTGCCTTTGCTAAAGCTGCAACCACTAATCACTTCATCAACTGCTGTCCTCCAGGATCCTTTGATGGTCTAGCGGAACCACATCGCTGTAAATGCATATCATGAACTCCGGCAGTATTAATCACAAATGAACCCGTCATTCAAATATCAAACTTTTCTTTCAGATAATTTCTTAACTGCTGTAATTATAAGATGAGCCTTTCCACTCGCTTTAATGTGTTTCGAATAACACTGCATCTTTGAAATATGAAACCGGCACACAAAATCTGCAGCCTACAGGAACACCGTGCCTAAAGGAATCCGCTGAGAAGCCTTGACTGTGTTAAGCTTGGACAGCTTATCTGCAACACATCTCCGGGGCTGCTTAAAAACTCTGCAATTATGGGTTGTCACAATGAAGGAGATGATGAGTTGAGCTGGGCTGCTGGAACGCAACCAGCTCATTTGAAAGGTTACAATTTACATCAAACATGATGAAAATTCCATAAATAAGGAATATTGTTTTTCTCTCTCTCTCTCTCTCTCTTTACAAAAACAACTGGAACAAAAGGGCTAAAGGCGTAAATGCACCAGCTTTTAAAGTTGTCAACAGAAAATGAATCACGTTAGTGTTAGTTTGTTTTGCCCTTTCATTTTTAAATCATTTTACTTCACAGTTTCATGCGAACTTGTTAGACATTTGTTGGACGTTAATTGAAATATACACTAAAGCCATTAACACCTTCATGTCGCAGCTGATCATTGTGAGTCAGTATCAGTGTTGGACTACTTTCTTCCATTGTCAGCTTAGATTAGCAACATAATACTTCCAAAAAGCTGCTCAGTGAGAAGCGTAGAATATCACGAAACACGACCTCCATCATGCTGAGGACAATAATCTCTATGACAGCAGAGAATCCTGATTATGCAATGTGATATCACATTGCTTTACAAATACAAGAGCAAGCCATGTGATGTAATTTCCACTACTTGGGGTGTTCGTTTTGGCAGGATTGTGAAAGATTAAAGGTTCTTCCGATGTGCTTCCTCTGCCTTAGACAAAGCACCCACGTTCGCCTTTTAATTTGCCTCCTGTCTTTGCTTTGTGCGCAGATTGAAGCCTTTGAAGTGAAGAGCGAGTCTCGCTTTGCGTATGATGCGGATGCCGTGTGTCTGCCTGCGCTCCGGTGGTTGTCGTGCATGTGACTGTTCCAGCACTGGTGTGATCACACAAAAAATATAAGAGTTCAACAAAAGGTAGGTTTCCTGTCGTCCTCATTCCCATGTAACACAATGCAGGTGGACAATAGGAGCAGGCTCAGCCGTCGTCATTATCCTCCGAGATTCACTGTGAGCTTCAGTTACATGAGCCCAGCACACGTCCCTCCAGTGACTCCGCTGAAGAGGAAACCTCTGGTTTATCTGCATGGCCTTCAGTATAAGGTTGCATACAAAGGCTTGTGCTCCTAAATGCTACTGTATATATATAAATTTCCCACTTTGGGAATAAAATGATCCCAGTGCAACACAAGCTACACTAGCCAGTATTTTAAAAGACAAAGATAAGTTCCAGGTTGGTTTCAGTCTGATTACACACAAAGTGAATCGTACGTTTTTATTTCTAACTTATCGTTATAGTTAATGAGCTTTGATCACTATCTCAGTTTGCTTTGGGTTTATTCTTCGATCTCAACTGTTAACCTCGCTTGCAGATTTCTCCTGTCTTCTATCAAAAAGAAAGCAAACTGATTTCCAATGTGAGCATTACCGTTTTAGCATCACCTTGCGTGCTGAGGGAGAGTCTGATCGCACAATCTCCGCCGCTGGTTCGTCAATCTACTGACAGATGCTGAAACATTCCCAGATCCGATTGCGGCCGAGCATTTGATTAGTTAAGAAAAACAAGACAGGAGCGCATGAGTGAGAATTCAAAACAGAGACGGAGAAAGAGAATGGTGCGGCAGATACTGATACGAAGGTTTGATTGCAGCATCCTGCAGGGACAATGTGAAGCCCAAACACAAAAACTGCACTTTCCTTTATCATAAAGTTGCAGAAGAATGTGGAATACACTGTATATGATTCAGCAGAGTCTGCTAGTAGGTTTTTATTGGACTATCTAAATGGAAAACTCTATAGCTATAGAATAATCTCTGCACGGAAGGAGTTGGCAATTTGTCAAAGAGCAAGAATACTGACTTTCAAACATAGCGTGCTAGACAGCTACCCATCCACTGAGGGCTGAGGAAAGATTAAGGGCTAAAGATTTATTTTTGTTTTGGCAGTTACTGTCAGGTTGGATTTATTTCACATGCTACATACAATAGTTGGCAGATTCTGTCACTGATACAAACATGATCCAACAAGTTATTACAGCACTGGAGAAAATGGAGTGTAAAACTTAGTCATGTATGTCATTCAGCGAGTTCCGTAAACGCTGAAAATAAAATAAAAAGTAAGTGTTTTCATCCATCGCTGCATTCACGTTTCACACCTTCATGTACAGCTCTATGCTCCGTGCACTCTGTGACAGCTTTCACTCGCATGTGTTAATTATTGATCATTTTTATTGTTCAAATTCCACGGACACGGTCCCGTTGTATTTGATCGCTGTTTGAGACTCTTGGTAATCCAGGCGGCAGCAGTTCACCCACATTCTTCCGTCCTGTTGGGGTATTTTGGTGCCTACGCTGACTCTCTGCTGGTTCTATTCAGGACATCTCACAGAAACTGCTTGCAGCACAATAATACAAGAGGGCCTTAACAATGGATGTGACCACTCACAATGCAGGTCTCCCATTAACAATGAGAAGGGACTAAAGCAGCAATCAATGCAGGACTCCCGATGAGGCAGGCCAAGGCTGTGCAGACGTCTGGGCTGGGGATTTAAACAGAGGCCTCGGGCCATCATACCTGACCCTAGGCAACCTGACACGCAGAGTGGAAGGAAGGGAAAGGGAAGGAGATACTTGGAGGACTGAATGAAACGTGGTCGAATTGTTTAGCAAAAACACCTGACAACTTTTGAAAAGAGGCATTTATGATTTCTGAACCACGCAACAATTCCCATCGGATGGGATGGAGACCGAGGGTATAAAAATTGTCTCATAGGCTTTAGTCTCGTTGTCATTCTGTCTGCAAATTAGCGAACAGGCCTGCCGGGCACAGCTCAGAGGCCCTAAGAGTTATGGGGCCCCACTTAAGCCAGAGCCTCTGCTTGAAATGACTGTTATTAACATTTCTTGTTAACAGGATCAGTCAAAACTGGGGATAAAATGATTTGATTGTTTTCACTCCCGCTCACAATCTGTGGCGTTTAGGATCTATACGCAAGGAGCAGCTGCACTGATGCATTATCTGATCGTAAAAGAGGGTGGACTTTTTTTTCCTTTATGTTACAGATATTTCATTTCAAAATAAAAGATTCTGATACACATCTTCATTGACTCCAGTCCACTAAAGCATGCGGCCTACACTAATGATTAGACAACTGCACCCAGCAATAAACGTTACTTAGCAGAAAAAGCGGTAGTTATCTCAGTTCTCCTATTGACTTTACTCTCTTCGTGGATTTAGAAAACAGTAGCTAACTGTAAAAGTAATGTATATGTGTCTCTTTCTTTTTGAAATCCAGTTGTCAACTCCAATTTATTCGACCCACCCAGAGAAGTACTCGTTATTGATATGCTCGTTCATTTGAAACTTCACGATGATTTTGCATCTGAAAACAAAGAACTGAACATCAAAAAGAAACCATCAGACAAACAAGATGATCTCACGAGTCCAGCTAAACTCACCAGTGAAACTGTTCCAGCTCAAACTGAAACACAAAAAAAGGAAATCTGAACAAGTGGGAAGGGAACAAACACTTGCATGTGTGTGTCTGTTTGCCAGTTGTGCGTGTGCATGTGTGTGCGACACGCTGCATAAATATTTACCATCGCTAACCAAATGAGTGTGCTGATGTGGATTTAAATGCTAACAGCACAGAGGATGAAATAATGAGCTTGTGGTTTCAGGGAGCTGGAGGGAAACACGCTTGGACAAATAAGGTTGGCGAGTAAATGGGGCCTTTGTTGAGCTCTGTGATACTTCTTGCTCTGCACAAACAGAAAAGACGTGTCGGAGGTGATTAGGAAAACAAATGTCAAGTTCTTTCTCTTTGCTATCAGCTCTTTTCAATGCAGTCGAGCACAGGTGCATGGTGCATGTGTGTACATGAGCGTGTGTGGAGGCACGTCCAACCAAGGCAGAGTTATGCAGCTGATAGCTGGATTTGGACGTGATATCACTTTCTTTTATTGAATTTGACTCCCTGATTGCTTCCAAATGCAAAGTCTGCTTGATTTCTTCTTTCTTCAACACTATAATTTCTCACGTGCACTTTCAAAGCAGGGGGCCATTCAGTGTGTGAGACACGGAGGGGGGGGGGGTTTGGAGACGACTTCTCCAGAGTGTGTCGTTCTGCAAAGCCAACAAACAACCAAAGCTTCCTCCACAAACAGGTCGAGTCAGGAGTTGCGTGAGGACAAGCGTAAAAATGGCTGCTCTCTGAAGAGCTGCTGAACTGTAAGGAATTTTAGTTGCCTGTGAGAAAACCCAACTCTTAACTGGCCTTACCTGTGCGACTTGATGCTCCTCGTAAATGCTAAATATTTACAAAGTCATAGATGCAGCACAGAAAGCGCTTTGTGCGAAGGCATTTTCCTCTCTCTATCAACAGAAGTGCATGTCTCGTTTATGATGTGCTCGTTAAAATACGTGCAGAGTTGCAGGTAATCGTTTACTGGGTGGCTGCATTCAAGGCGCTCTTCTGCAGATCACTTTATTACAGTTTTATTGCTCGTACATGTAAACAAAGCAGAAAAAACAGTCTCAAAAGGGTTTGGAGGAGGTTTTTTTTGACACTTTGACAAGTTTGTTTTTAATTTATTTAGGTTTGCACATCATCAATCAGTCAAACTTTTGATTGATGGAGACAACACGATATCATGGCTGGAATGTATTTTGTAAATTACAATTGCGTTGCATTCACGAAAAAAAGGCAACGGAAAACGAACAGTAACATTTCGAGTCAAATCAATGAAACATTTGCGACATAAGACCATGTCGCTGCTACTACTACACACTGAGGGCGTGGTGGGAGTCGAGACCAGAGCGAACAAGTAAACACACACATGGAATGTAGTAATCGTTTTATTAGCGTGTTTAACACCAAACACACCTACACACTGTGTTACATGACTCCAGCTCGACGTTAAATGTTGATTTATTGGTTTTGTCTGAAAGCAAGTGTGAGACAGAAACTGCTCGATATCTTCCAAAAATTATTAATACAAAGAAATTACTTTGGACCTTAGTCATTTTAAAAATGTTTTAAATGAATGAGTTTCAGCCAAAAAAAAAAAAAAAACACCCTTGACATAGATGAATCAGCTTCACCTTATCAACAGAAATAAAGATAAGTGCTAAATGAAAAAACAAATTGCTGCAAAGCTAATGTCAACGCCCAATGCTTTGCAAACAGTTTTGTCATCCTTTGAACTCTGCATTTACCTTGAACGATAGCAGGGATTTTATCAGTTTTTAAGACTAGAGCGAAAAAAAAAGGCACTGATTTCTCTGACATGCACAAAAGGTGGAGAAAACGTCGGGTTAATAAATAATAGCTTTGGTGTTTTTTTAGATATTCTGGCACAATTTTCCTGTGGTGAGATATCGTTAGTATTAAGCAACATGGAACAAGAGTATTAGCTGGCAACAACAGACGGGACCAGCTTGACTATTTTATCTTATACAAATCTTACAAAATTATAAAATACACCTGAATGTTTTGGTTACTCTGCATGTGTCATGTTTTTAAAACAGAAAAATCTCCATTAAAAGAATTAAAATGCCTACGAACGTATGAGGAAATGAACAGGACGAGTTGCTCCTGTGCCTAAAACTGCATGAATCACAAAAGTGGTGGGCGATAAATGTTCATTATCTCAGGGAGAAACCTGCCTTTTAGCTCAAAGTGCAGAATTACCTGTTCTCCTTGAATTACCTGATCTGGTGGGAGCGCTGGTTTTTTATAGTGGTGCAGAGGCTGGTTTTGTCATGAAACTGTAGAACAAATATCACTTTTTAGGTCAAACATCTCACATCGCTACCTGACGTTTTTGCGTTAATATCTAGAATGTATTTAGTGGTTTGTGAATTTTAAGGTTATTACATTAAAACATTTCAAATACTGTGGGCCTCACGTTTTTTTAATTGTCTCTTTTTAATAAGTGTGATGCTTTTTTAAGTGTATCTGATGTCAGCTAATGTTTTTGGACACAAGTGGTTCCTTATCTGCATCTAAAACTTTGTGTACATCCTCCTTCAGCTGGAAAGCAGTTTGAAGCTAAACAGGAAGTATTCAGTGAGCGCTGCGTTCTTAACAGTAATTTTACAGGTTTTGTCTAAATAGTGAAAATGATGATGTTCTTTTTGCATCTTCGATTGTTTCTCGGAGGGAAACCCAGCTGTTCCCCGCCTGTCTCTCTCTCTCTCCCGCATCACGGCTGCCACGTCAAGTCTGTCATCACCTCTGGGGTCAGACCCAGGGCGCTGCGCCGTGTCCAGGTGAGAGGAGAATCCTCCTGCTCGTGTTTATCACTGCAGTGCTGAGGAGCTGCTGAGTGAGGTCAGTGTAAACGGGGATTAACCCTTCCCACTTTCCGGTTGACCAGCGGGTCAGAGGACGCTCTCCTGCCGCTCACTCGGCTCCCTTGTTTTGACTTCTTTTGTTTACATGTGCATCTTAAATATTTCAATCAATTTAAGAGCTTTTCTCTCCGGGGAGATTGGACCGCGTCGTCGGGTTCCTGGGAAACAGGAGATGTCTGCGGGTCTCCGAGGACTCATTCCTGAGACACCAGAGGACTTAATGGTTTTCCCTAAAGTTACGCTTGGAGAAATTCCACAAGTTCATAGTTTAAATTTGCACACTATTTGAAAAATGTATAATCAGACACTTCTTATCATTCCTGATACATACAGTAATTTGCTTTTATTTCGCATCTCATTTTTGCTTTACTTTCTCCTTTGAAGGTGGATTCGTTAGTGAACAGTAATTTAAAGTTTTTTCCTTCTCTGGGCCTGTTTCGCTCCCATTCCTTGCACAAAAACAATGGAATATGCACAGGAGCTGGCACTGCAGCGCTAACCTTTAATTAGTGGCTGACCCACTCTACTATCTAGGGCTGTGATAAAAACACAAAAAATAATGGGCTGAATGTTAACAGGAGATCACCTATTCATCATGGTTGGTTTGCTAGTTTCCTTGTTTTGTGGTTTGTCTCAGATGTGTTGCTGCTGCTTCTTGTTTAGTTTTTTACTGGGTTTGAATTTCCTCCAAGATACACACAACTGGCAGATACATAATGTGCTGCCAGTAAATGCAACACTATACACTGTGTGATTTGTCTAATGAATGTGAATAAGACTCGTATTAAAACAATAATTCATTCATGTGTCCAGCGTTACAAAGCCGTCGGCGTATACTGTCTATCAGCTCCCGCTGATTAAAGTAACTTTAAACTTGCTCGCTTGTTTTATCGTGACATTAGTTGCAGAAGTGACAGCTCTATCTCTGGACATATCCGCTATTAAACAGAACCGAACAAGGCGGAATGCTAAACAGCACAGCATTTCTGTGCCGTTACACACTGAAATCTCCCCATTACTCACACTGTAATTAACCGTGCAATTAGTAGAAGATACGGGCGCCATGGGGCTCTCAGGAGACTTCCTGTGAATTGCCCTGAACTTGGTCTAAGGACAGTTTGGAGCTCCTTGCGGCCACAGTGACCTCCCAAGCAGTGTTTGCTCTCCAGCGAAGCACGAACATGTTTTCACTGTGGATTTTGGGCTCATAAAACACACTAATTAGAGGGCATCCTTCAGTCGAGTGCAACTATCAGTCACTCATTTTATGTTTATGACCATTTTTTCTGTTGCTATAAAACTGGGTTGCTGAAGTGTATGGCTTACTTAAGGATTCCAGGGCAGAGATAAGACACCTATAATGTCCCCATATCAGCACAGAGTTGAACGCCGTCTCCATCGGGCTGCAACCCTTGGACAGGCTCCACTTGTGCGTTTCCACATCTAAGAACTGCGTGTGTGCAGATGTGTGTTTTGTTGAAAATACTCCACTTTCGCATTCTTTGAGCGGGATCATTGTTCTCTCGCATGTGCTATGACGACGCAGCAGATTCCATTATCCCAAAGTGGCTTTGAGTGACATGCAAGATGCATATTTGGAAATACAAAGAGAGATGATCTATTGTCTTTGAGCTGTTTGCGACCACATTCACATGCAACGAATGCAGATAGGAATAGCTCACAAAAGCTCAAGTCAAACAGATACTGTACTTAAGACATGAGAAAAGATCAACAGTCCAGGTCCCATCTATCAAGCAGGCGGTGAGTCACAGCAGTTTGGGCAAACGTTGTCTGGCGTGACTCATAACCACTGACACATGGGTATCCAGAACACGTGGATGGGCACACAACAGGCAAGTCCAGGCAAATTGCTGCATCCAGCCTGACAGCTATTAACACCTGGTTAATGCCTCTGGATCTGTCGCTCAACAAAACATCCTCCGCACTTCACTCCGAGTCCATATTCACGTGAATATGCATGTGAATGCGTACGTTTTGGTTTCATTAGCATATCTCTTCTTTCTCCTGTCGTGCACTGCTGTGCGTTTGGATTGGTCCGTCTCTTTGGGCCTACCTGCAGCAGATCCTGCTCCTACACCCGCTCACGCGGCCGTATAGTCTTGCGATTACCAGCCCAGTGCAAACAGTAACAACCCTGCCGTGAGTCACTGAGTCAACATGCAAGTCGTCTTCTTGTCTTTGGCTCTAAACTGTTCCCATCACACATTGTCCAAGTCTGTCTTCACTCCCCAGCCAAGGATGGGAGCATTACTCACCTATGTATTCTACAAAGTTTTGAAAATACATAACTTGCCAACATAAATACATACACTCTTTTGTTTCTTTTGTTTTGGGCTCATATTTGCGAAAGCAAACACACACTTGTCACCCTGGCAGTTATGCAGTCGTTGCATATTCCGTCTTTCTATTCAAACTGGATTTACAGATTAATATTTCACAGCGAACAAAGCGGCCGACATCTACGCGGTGGTAATACGACCAGTCTAATGTCACACACCACACTGTGTATTGATTCTCTGTTTTGTGTATACAGTGGAATACACAGCCGTCACACGTGGTTGGAAACAGTTGAGGTATTTGTTAAGCGAGGCTGGATTGGTTGCTTGGGTGGTTCGGCGTTCTCCCACAGAGTGAAACAGGGCAAGCTTTCTTCAAACTGACATTAGCAGAGACTTCGTGTGAAACGATTAATGACTCTCTGGACCATTCAGCACACCTGGTTGAAGCTCTTAATTGTATTATGTGTGCTCATACAGCTGGTTATTCATTTGGTGGAATGTGGAAATTCCTGCTGATGCCTTTAGAGAAATAAAAAGAAATCACCTGACCAACTGTTTAGGTCTGTGCTGTCTCTCTCGTACATGCACATGTGTCATAAAATCAGTTTTCTTAAACAAGAGCACAACGTGTTGGGTGTGTCTTTTCCATGTGTTGGGTGTATATTCACAATTTGTTCCAAGAATCAAAGCGCATTTTATTAAACTGAAACCGACAAACATATACATTTAAAATAAATGAGAAAAAAACAGTTTATTCGTCTCGATGAAAATTAATTTACACTAAAGTGTTAAATGGCTTCAACTTTAACCTTCTCCTTCATCTGCCTCTGAGTTATTGAACATTTACTTTTCTGTGATTAGTGCTTCCCTGGAACATGCAATAATTGAATTTTGATTTTAACAAACAATAGAGAAGCCACAGAGTTATTATGGACAGTAGTTTTCACATTTATTCCCAAAGATTTTAAATTTTTACTTTTAATTTGGGGAAATAGCCTCTTACTGAACGTTAGATAAGCGAACTGATAGCACTTGCAGCATCAACATTTAGAAAACATCAGGATCGCTCAGTCCAGAGCTCCAACGTGTGCTCACCAACAGCTGGAAATGGCCCTGATTAACACAGACATGTGAACATGACAAAAAAAAACAGGGACAGACACCCGCCTGACGCAGGAACTTCTCACAGTCTTGTCGTTACTATGCAGATTAAACACCACACAGGAAACTGACTATGATGAATTGCTGCTTTGAAGGTGGATTTCTTGAAAGGCGCATATTTGCAGATAAAGAACACAGCCTGTTGACAAGACGGTTCACTTTTAATCTCAGCGGGAAGTTTCAACTTTTCCCAGGAGTCAGTCTTTTTAGACTGTATCTGGCACATGTTGCCTTCACCAGTAGTTTTCTCTCTAACCATAACTACTTTATTTCATTGCCTAACCCAAACCATCTTTGTCTTAAGGTCCTCTGGTTAATATCGACTGCGTCCTACTGAGGTTGGTAGTCTGTAATCTTTATCTGGATTTCTTTATATTTGTACAGCTGTTTCTCCTGTTTTCAGTCTTTAAGCTAAAATAACCAGCTGCTGACTCCAAGTACAAATTTAGTGTACAGACATGAGAGTGGTAAGAATCTTATTCAACCCCAGACTGCATATTTCTATCACTCTGCCCTTAAATCAAATATAACTATTTTAACTGTCCCTGCAAGTCTCCGCTGGTAAGTTCAGAGATGCAAACAAGTTTTGTATCTCTGCCGGACTTTGAACAGTGTCTCTTGTTAGTAATGACCAACACACATCACACGGCAGATAAAATGGTCAAAACTGTTTTACAGTCGTGTTCACATCTTTATCCAATGACGCTAAATTCCCAAAGACTCATCTGAGAGCAACTTGTTGAGTTGTGGACTTAATACAGGTTACAGTAAAATCACACACGCGCACAAGCTTACAGTAAAAAGAACTTGTGTGTCTACACATACCACACAGCTGCTGCATGTCAAAACCAGGCTGGAAGTAAAATATCTGGTGTGCACTGCCAAGAACTGTTGTAGCCTAGATACGAATGATAAGTGCAGAATCGAATCACATCCATGTTATACTGCAAATGAACTTAAAACATCTGCCTCTGACATCTGCAATGAGAACCGGCAATCCAAGCAAAATACGACAGGTTGACTGGACACGTCTCAGTCTTATTTATTGTCTTTAATGTGTGTAGCTACGGCCTCTCCACCGTCACTCAGGGTCTGAGGCTGAAGATGAGGCCCCCAGGATCTTGATGTGGTCACAGCATCGGACAACACGGCTCAGAGGCCTCGAGCAGAGAATAGGAAACATTTCTTTTTTTCTTGTTGTTCTTTTTGTTCTTTATATTTCTTTCTCCAGGGTCACGTAAACACCAGCGCCAGACCTGAGCGGGATCAAAGTGCTCATTAAAGAAGCCCACAACCCTGAGAAATGGCAGACCAAATAGCAGCCCATGGTGGCGGGCAAAAACTAAATTTGGAACAAGGGCACGCATTCATTTCCCAGGAAGGCAATTGCCATTGAGCAACGGCCGTGTTTTAAACAGAGGTTTTTTTTAAAGCTGCAGCAACAAACAAAAAACAAAACAGAGGAAAAGTTGTTCTAAATAGATACATAGATTTAGACAGATCGACAGATACATATGCAAAAGAGATTTGGATGTTGCAAGCGCAGTTGGTTGATGACTGATTATGAATGACTTATTACAAACTTTGACTGACCCTTGAAGCAAATGTGTCACATTTGGAAATACTGTAATTTTACAGACAAAACCATTCCAGTCAGAATTGTGTACAGTGTTTTCTCATAAGTTCATCAACCGATTTGTGAATTTGCTGTGCGTCGAGTTCACACAGTTGCTAAACCAGGTCCAAACCAGTTATATTCCAAAATGATATTGAGTGAATGTGTCATTTAAAGAGGAGCACGCTCTGCCAGCAGTTCATTACCCAGGTCAGTGCAGCTCATGCATGATCAGCGAGTCTGTGAACAGGTGAGCAAACCTCCAGTTACAGCAACATGCACTTATATAGAAAGAAAATGCGCATTACATCTAATTTTCATACCACAGATGAGTTTCTGCTCATTTAACGGTTTCTGCCAGCTGGGCTGAAATAGTGAAAATACAGTGTGCATGTGTGTGTGTGTAACTGAAACACACACTCTGCTGTACGCAGGCAAACACAGACCTGCAATTCACAGTTGGCCACTGACTAAAATCAATAGTTTTTTCTTTTAGACACTATGATCAGAATTAAACAGCTTTTTCTATCGACTGGCAAAATGAAGAAAAACACCTTTGATGTGGCTCCGTAGTGAAAGCAAAAACACAAAAGAACAGTTACGTATCACCGCTTCTTAAAGGCTCAATCAGAGAAATGTTAACATTTGTGAGAGGGACAATAGGTTTTTCCAGGTCCACACGTAAATTGAAACGTCCTCGTGTAAACAGAGGGAACAAAACAATCTGGAATCATCTGTTGATTCAGATTTCTATTTGAGTCTTTGTGATTATGGCTTTCCCACTATTGCTCTGTAATTATAGGGCTGCGCTCCTCAGCAGTAAGGTTCACATTACAAGTGTGGTTATCAACATGTGTGTGAGAGCGAGTGAGAATGTGTCAGTGAGTGTACGTGACAGGCAGCGGAGGACGGTGAGCCTGCCTGCGGTTGACCTATTACCCTGAACGTCCACTGAGGAAGCTTAATGATCAGAAATGATGCCTCTGATGAGTGTGATTCACGAGTGTGCTGATGACAGCCACGTGTTGGAATACATTTACTTAAAGTTTGGGAGACAGTACAGGTCTGTGCCTTCTAATCTGCCAGATGGATGTGACAGATAATACATGAAATATTATTATGGATTTATGCACACATAAAACATTTTGTGAAGCAGTAACCACCTCATGCTCAAAACATAGCAAGTGTTTTTTATAATGGATCACACTTTACTGTCAGTACTTACACTCCAATGATTTTGGTTTATGAGTAATTTTCTAATTAAATTGTAGTTTAACAACATCATGGGGGGTTAGTGTCGTTCATTTGCGCCCTGTGAAAAACAATTAAAAACACATCAGCCAATCACGCGGCTCCAGTGGTTGCCATGTTCCGTTATTACAAAACACTTGATGGACAAAATCCACATTTCAGATGGAGCGGCTGATGTGAACAACAACGGAGACACAAGCTAATCCAGGTCGCAGGCTGAGTGACACGACTCACGAATAAAGACAAGTTGGTTTTTAAGTTTTCTGTACTGCGAAAATGAAAATTTAGAAAATGATCGGTTATGTTGCAAACCCCCAATTGGCAATGAAGCTGTGGCTAATTGGTCTCAATGGATGACAGATTTTATTTGCATTTCATTGACCACATGGTGTTATTAGAACTTTAATTTCAATCACAACCCCCTATGTAACAGACACATTACTGGAGGTAGGAAGCAGTAATTTGACTATTTGGACAAGTATGAATCACTTTGCGTCATTTTGCGTCATCACTGAAAGCTGTTGTGGAACGCAGCTGCATCAATGGCATGAGAAGCATTCGACTGTGACATTGATTGCAGAAAGCAAATCTCTCGTTGTATAAATGTAGCAGAAAGCCGAAAAGTAAAAAGAAAAACATAAAACTTACTTATGAATTATACTTTTCCAGATAATGAATGTAAAAGAGAGCGATTCGAAATGCAGCACACCACCTGCATTCCTTCATCAACCACTCGGGGCAGCAAACAGCAAACTCCATCAGTCCCAGCAGCAGTGAACATGTGATTATGAAATTTTTAGATGCAGCCATCAACTGTTGTTTTATATATCCTGTCCAGTGCATGTATGCATTGTGTCCTTTGAATCCCTTATCTATGACTCCCAATAAAAGTGAGATAGAGACAGGAAGTGCCCCTACGGAAATAAGTGAAAAAGCCTGTGGAATAATAGAAATGTTGGCAGACATTTTGCAAAAGAAGTTTTCATGGCAACACAGGTGCACTTGCTCTGAGCAAATTGATATTCTGTTTAAGGAAACCAACTAAGTAAACGTCCAAAATCACTGATATATATTTTAAAAAACGCCACAAAAATAGTTCAAAACTTTACATTTTTCAGTGTTCTACATCAATAAATGTACGGTACATCATTCACATTACAGTGTAGCACGACAATAAAGAAAAGCAACGCGTGTTTATCATCTAAACACAGTAAAGCTTTTTTATTTTTGACATTGCAGCGTTGGTGCTTCGGTGAAGAAATCCTCGCTGTTTCTTCCACTGTTGGTGTTTGTTTTTTTGTGATCCCAGCCAGGAAAAACTAAAGAACCAGGTAAGAATCTGTGTCCTCTGTTGACTGGGAGAATAGATGCAGGCTTATGGCTTTTAGGTAAAACCACACTTTAAACTGAGGAATTTTCACTCTCCAGAGAAGTCATCAGTCAAACAGAGGACAGGCCTGAGCTGTAGCGCCTTTAAGCTCACGAGACAGTGCCAACAGTTCCACTTTTTAAGTGTAGATAGAGATATTCCCAGATGAGGCTTAGACAGGCCTAACCTCGAATGATGAATTAGGCTATTCACCTCTGCCGAAGCCACACAGGCCTCTGTGTGTTTTGTCACATGAAAACACAAGGTTGCCTCTTGTACCCCCGGCCCAAGTATGTAAAAACAGAGGAAATAGCTGAAAGAAAAGGTGTCATTTTCCTTCATCTGAAAGAGCGCATGTGTGCGTGCGTGTACGAGAGAGAGCGAGAGAGTGAGAGTGCCTGCTTGTGTGAGAAGCACATGGAGGGAAAGTGAGAGCGCGAAAGGAGAAAGAGAAACTGGCCTCTAATTCGCTGATCTCAGCTGATTACATTTTCCCGTCCAGACGGTAGACATTCCTACAACCTGTGGCCGCGACCATCGGGCCCCTCGGATTTAACTCAGCAGCAGAGTCCCATTAGAGGTAAACAAGCATGAGTCTGTGCAGGCCGCAGAAACAGGTGGGCGTGAGGGGTGAGACCGGTCACTTCAACCCTGTCAAAGGTCAGCCCACAGACAGACAGACATCTCTAAGCATTTAAAGAGATAACGTGAGGATGCAGGAGTCGAGGGCCGGCAACCTTTTGTACATCAGACTTTCTCACAGACATCAGAAAGAAGGGAAAAACGATCCCCTGTGGTTTCTGTTTGTTTAGATGGCTGTGAAAATGCAACATCTTTGACTCAAAGAGCTGAACATCATATCTGTTGGCTACTCTAAATACAGGCTTGGAATGTGATCCGCCTGAGTCGATGAGAGCGGAGCTGTCATTCCCACAGGGAGTAAACCACTTCACATCTCCATCTCCAGGTTGTGAAACAGCGGGACCCACTGTCAGCCCAGCCTGTGACATGGGAACGGCGTGACATGGCAAAAATGAGTCATATTCAGTGTGTGTCACTGTAAAAGTATTTTTATGAAAAATAATCTTCCCACTAAAGTAAAAGGAAAGCACTCACTTGTCTCTTTAATACACATAATATTACCTAACAACAATATAATAAATGATTCACTTGTTAAAGTTCTTCCATGAAGATTTTATCTCTTTGAGCCTTAAACTGTTTAAAAAAGCCGACAACATTTTTTCAGTAACAAAGTTTTGGGATAGTGTTGAAGCTTTGACAGTATGTTGTGCTTTGTATACTTGAAACAGGCTAAAACAAAGGTGGACTCAGACGCGTTGGACCACGGCGATACAGCCGCAGACTTATGGACACAGTCAAAACACACACCTCACCCCTATAGCAGTTTCCGTCTTTCCATCCCGAAGGCCACAAAGGTCAGGGAAACACTGGCAGCGGTACAACAAGGCCCCTCCTCCCCCTCCTTTCTTTTCTCCTCTGCAGGCCACACGTTTACTATCAACAGGAAACATCTTTCACGGCAGAGGAAGTGTTACTCTCTAATTGGCCTGATGTGATTCAATGACCAGACTGCTCTCAGCCAATAGGAGGGGGCTTATTTTAAGAGGAGGTATAAAAGGGAACACAGAATCTACCAGAAAGCTTAGAAGGCACAAAGTTCTCACATTGAGACGTGCTCCCAGCTCAACTTCTGCAAAGTTGTTAAGACTGTACATAGACGCATTACTAAGCACATCTGGTTTCATTGTTGTTTCATGGATCCTATAACACATCACGAAACCACAGTCTAAGCAAAAGAAGATGGGGGAAACCCAGAGTGCAAAAAAAGACTGACCTTATTCTGTTTCTCCAGTCTTTGGCACATGAGATCCTCCTCGCACATTTTAGGCAGAGAGAAAAATGGTCCGTGTATGATCATAAATAATAGAGGAGCTAAAAGGAATATAAAGGTGGAAGGAAGGTCCCCGTTGGAGGGATTCAATGTTACTTTTTCACTTTCCGAGCCCACTGGTGCCACAATCTCACTTCTACTTTGTACATTCCTAAAGCTGATTGTTCTGGTCAACTTTGGCATTTTTTTTGTCTCAGTGTACTGTGAAAGACATGAGAGCAGAGCCAAAAATATCATTACACAGAGGGTGACATCAGGGGGAGCGCGGCCTAACGACAGGGAGCAATGACGGAGTTCCCTGATTAGTGAGTTACCACGCAGAGACAAAGGGCCTCTGAAATCACAGGAAACAGAACAATAAAAGAGCCGGTGCACATTCCAAGAAAAGCAGCGCGCCACAGAAAGACAACATGATCTGGGACACTGCTGCGACTCAACATTTGATGAAAGCTTTAGCTGAGCAAGGACGGTGAATTATTGGAAAAGAATGACTTGCAGAACAGAGCACATAGATGAAATCTTAAATTACTGAAACGCACACATCACATGTTTGATCACTGTTTCTCACGTTGTCCCGTTAAAATCAAAGGGAAGAGAGACATGAATCTCAGCCGTATTTGGGTAAGAACTGACCCTAATTATGAGCTCCGCACTGCTTGGAGCTGCCTTATAATCTTTATGTCCAGTATTTTCATACACTTGCGCATGCAAAGCCATCCAACCCTCCAAGCTGTGGGGTCCTTTACCCCACCCCCCAGCAAGACCAGCAGGCCCACACAGCTTCCCCGTGATCTATTAGTTCTCAGCCTGGACTCAGGAAATAACTGGCTCCTTCCCTTTCTCCAAAATGGCAGCTCTATTTCCGCAGAATTGGTTTGCTGGATTAAAACAATTCCCCACCAGCCCATAATTTGTGGGATTCTTATAACACGACACACCCTGCCATACATTTCCATTATAACCCCATTTTGTCCTCTAAGGAGGATATTTCAGGATGAAGGATGAAATCTTGCCCACGTTTGTATGAATGACCCTCTGGTTTTGGGGGCTGCATTAAGTTACAGCCTTCAAACGTGAGCCTTTCGTGGCTAAAAGTCTCCGATTTCTCCTCAATTGTTCAGTAGCAGGTAACAACAGGGTTGCGTAGAGAACCCTCAATGTGGTCTCACAAATTCTAGGTCAAGAGTAGATGAAGGAGATCTATTTTCAGCAAAACGTGCTGTTTATCTCTGTGTGTAAAACCAATGGGGAACCTCTTCCCCCACAAGTCAGGCCCACTTCTCTAACTTGCGGCATCTGTGGCTGCCTATATGATGCATCTGCTAAATAATCTGTTTTCTCTTTTTCTTTGCTTGTTTTAGTAGAACAAATTTAAAGTGCATGATGCCACCGAGTTAAGTCTAAATAGAATGTCTTAATGGAGGGTTTCTGTGTCGTCTGAGTATTTCTACGAGAAAGCGTCTCAAAGTTTCTACGCAAGAAATGCTTAGAATGACGATGTCTTGTAAATCCATCGTCGCAGTATCAAATGCAGACAACAGAACGAGCTTTCAGCCCTTGTATTTCTTGGCCAACAGTGTATCAGTCATGCTTGTGCAACACAATGGGGCAATGGCAAAAAATGCCAGATGAGTGTAAATCTTAGCGCAGTTGACATCAGAGTCTGCAAAAACAAATTAGGGCCCAGCGGTTCCCTTGGCTCACTTAGGCCCACACATTATATACACAACTGGTGTACATGTGTTCCTGTTAATCCCTGATTTGAAAGACAACATTCAGCCTCAGCGCAGGCGAGAATGTGGTATCTCTGTCATGAGTCTGTGTGAGGTCCGGCCTGCTGAGCTGATCACAGACAAAGCACAAAAGAGAGACGCGGAGATCAAGAGACAATGTGAACGTGCACATCTCACATGTTACTGTTTAAGCTGAGAGAGAAGATTACAGCATGATGCCACACTGGTGAACCATGCATTAATCCTCTGATAGCGTTTAAAAAAAGACAAGCTAGAAATAAGGTGCTCGTTTTATTCCATTGCGCACGTTGCTGCACGAGGCTACTCTGACACACGGATTTGCATAGCTGCTCATGTACGCATGCATGTGTTGTTGTGCGCTCTTGCAAAAAGCCAATAGGCAGTACTTGCATTTTTAAAAGGTGCACCACACGGAGTAGAGAGGAACCGTGATTGTTCGCTGCAAGCCACCTCAGTTTGCGTTAGCCCGCAACACACACATGCTCACGCTCACACACGAAACACACACTTCAGGAAATTATGGCCAAACTGTGAGAAGATTCACTGTTCGAAAAACAGGAAGTGGTTACCAGCTGCATTAAACCAGAGTACACCTCTGTAATACTCACTCTCAAAATACACTGACAACCTACAATATCTGACTACTTTGAAAGCAGAACTGAGAAAAAAAAAACTGTTCCACCACGTCTTTAATTTAAAGTTTTATTTGCTTTTTTTGCACAAGAGACAACGCATTTTTCAAGTTTTGTCTCTTGTGTCGGAATGCAGTTCCTCAAAGAGCGTCGTCATTAGAAAGTAGTCTCACGTGTTTGCAGGCCTCACCTCTATCCCTTTAACAAAGAATGCCTGAACTGCAAATATTCTAAGCAGCTAGATTAGCAAAGACTTATTCTCCTGCACCTTGTCTGCGCCTCAGGTTAAACAGAGCAGCTGTGCTTCCCAATGACGGCACATGCATTTGTGGATCAAGTGTGTTTAACTTCTCCGCCTGACACAGGTTGAAGTACACGACCTGTCCTGCTGCAGAGAAGTGCCCAGGCATGCTGACAATCGCAAAGGACTTAAGATGCGAACAAAGGCGAGAGAAGAATTAATTGAGCCGAGAGTCATTACCCGAGCGGTTTAGTGGCAGCAGCTCAAAGCCCAGTACAGGCAACAGGTCTCGTGACAAGCAAGGGTGAGAACAGATTCTGACAGTTGAGCTGAGCCGCAAACAAGACGGTCCTGATAAGTGCTTAGGTGAGTTTTAAGCGGTCAGTCAAGGTCGAGAGGGCCGGGACCTCAGGCTCTCCGGGGGCCACCGACTTTTAAAGAAGCCTCACAGACGTGGTCACAGGCATGCTGTTGCTGAGGAGTGAGAGTTGCTCTTTGTCGGTTTTCCCCTCTCCGTCATAGCGCGTGCAGTTGCTACGCACTGGGTGTGTGTATATGAACAGTGTGTTACACTTACTATTCAGTGTAATAGTACAAAATGATCACACATTTTGGGAACAGTTGTTCGGTGAATAAGAGGCTCGGTCATAAAAAAACCTGTGGTGCTGTTACGTCAGTAGTTCTTTAACTTGATCATTCACAAATAGACCTGACCCAGCCTTGACCTGCCCAGACGTATTAGAAAAATATGCATTGAAGCTTGAGTTTGACATGTGTGTTAATTATATACTTCTGTAATCACCATCATTCCGATGTCACACGGTGTCTTCTTCCTAGATTTCAACTTTGCTCCAGTATTAGTTTATGCGTCGCTCCTCTACTTCTCAGCTTTGTTAAGAACAACCCCTGTCTCTTTTCACCTGCACAAAAAGCATGTACATTACAGTCTGACAAACGGTGGGCCCCATTCAGGAAGTGAGTGAAGAGGCACAGATGATATGAGAGATACGGGTTATTAAAGAGCTTCGGAGAGAAGCGGGAGTTTGAAGTTAACCAGCCTGGCGAGGCCCCCGAGTCGTTGCAGTGGGTTAATTACGCATTAGTCCAAGTGTTAAATAGACCAGTAATCTGTGCTTTGCTGCCATTTATTGGAGCCAGGTGTGGTGAATAAATCAATTACGAGGCTTCAGAAGTAATTTGACTCACTTCATTCTGTCGGGGGAGTTTTCAAAGTGGTGTTGGACTTTATGTTGGGCACCTTGTGGGTATTTTCAGTTCTGCTACAGTATAAAAACACTACCATATTTAAAATAGATGGAAATCCTCCAACTGTAAACGCCTTTGTACACATTTTAAATCAGGTTACATCAGTGGAGTGCCTATAGCCACAAAAGAAACTGCTGAAAGTTGGAAAGGAAACCGACATGCGGCTCAGCAAACCACTCTCTCCGTTGAGGTAGCACACTTCACACATGATTGGTGTGGATTCGCTCTGTGCATCGTTGTCCCACCTGGTTAGCTGACAAAACCACACTTTAAACACCAATTCCTGTCAGCAGGCTAAGAGTGAAACAGACACATCAAAATCTGAATGCTGCGCGTGCCAAATGGTCGGTACACACCGGATCTCGTTTGTTTGTGAACCACAGGTTGTTATCTTCTCTGTCTTTTTGCAACCAAACCCAAAAATCTAAATTACTCAGTAGTAGAAACACCCTCGGCACCTGAACACTCCCTTTAACTGTTCTAACTGTCCAACGTAGAAAGAACAGATTTATCTCTTATTGTACCCAGAAATCACTTAATCATCTCTGTTTTTCTCAAGCGGATTCCCACATTGCAGCCACCAGTTAGAGAAGAATCCCTCCACCAATCAATGGCACAGGTTACGCAGGTTGCACTGTCAATGCCAACAATAAGTGACAATAAGAACACGACACACCAACTGTCAGCATCCTCTCCACCCTTCACCCACTTGAACAACTGTGTGTTTTGTGGCAGTTTGACTTGGGCTGAATTTCCCTGTGCTACTTTGAGACATCATCTGTAATGTTCAGATGAACCTATGTATGATATGTGTACGTGTATGATATTTATTACAATTAATATTTGACTTTAAGTGCAGCCATAATGCTTCTTTCGGATCTTGCTTACAAGTTTGTCACGTAGTAATGACATGTCATTATGGTTTTGTGTTCCTCATGTGGCCAAAAAAAAACAGTTATTGCAGGTTGAACTATAAAAAACACACTTCCCTTTTGCTGCCTTAGGTGAACATGGTTAAGAAATCGGGAATGAGAGTTCCTAGCATCCATTCCATTGGAAAACAAACTGCACCTTCCTCCACTGAGGTGTCCAGTTTGTGCCATTAGCTGAAATAATAAACTTTACAAGGTCTTTCTTAAGCCACCACACGAATTGTGCAATTATTTGTACAGACTGAGCAGAATGACAAGTACAGTGAAGTGAACATTGTGGAGTCATCAGTGGAGTTCCCCTTTAGATAATATTGATGATCAGCATAAGTCTTATGGCCCATCTATAACTCCGATCATACGTAATTAATCACATAATCCTGTTGTCATATCCAACATTACTGTTCTAATTACTGATACAGACACGCACTCAAACTTTTGACCCTTGCACATGACACTTCAGCTGACGGCCCAGACACTTATTACGTGGTTCCATTCATTTCACCATCACATTCAAACTTCCCAAACAACTCCCTAATGGGTTCTTGAGAGTTTGACTCGCATTTTCATTATCATCCACGTAAGAAAACACGCCATTCACGAGTGCCGGATCGATGTCCACCCTCAGAAAGAGCCGGGCTCCGTGAAAACAGACGAGTGCTCTCAAGAAATCGTAACCAGGTGTAGGAGAGGAAATACCTGGAGCATTCTTTGCTCCGGGAATGTTTTTATTAGCCTTTTTACAAATGTCGCTATTTCGAGGTGTGTACACTATAAAGTGCACTGCAGGCTGGATCGCTCAATCACGCCGAGTGTGCTTTCAATGGGGAACCTGTGTCCAGCCCAGGGTTATGCTATTTGAACAGCTGGCACAGTTTAGTTCGGCATGTTCAAATGCGCAGGTCTGAGGCTGCACTACCACACAGAGGAAAAACACAGGCCTCCCCCAGCTTTCAGCGGGAGACGCTCGGCTTCATACAGTCATGTCATCGGAGTCCGCTGCATCATTCCCAGCTTGCTGTTTTCCCGGGTTCCTGTCTTGGTGCTAAGCTGTAAGCCAAGCGGCCGCCGCCTGTAGCTGCAGAATTAGTGTGCAAACATCGGAGTAGCATCGATCTATCTGTGTCTTGACCAGAAAGCAAATAGGACTGTTAGTTTAGTCAACGTAGCCACTTTCACGTTTGCTCAGTGCGTACCATGTGTACGCCCAGTAGCCCCCGTAGCTTACCTTCGCACAAACACAGGAAGTTGGTTTGACAGTTCAATGCTGTCAAACCACAACTAGTCCTTTTTACATATGTGTCATTTTCTGTTGACAATAAACTAAACACAAAATGAAGTGTTAGTTTTCGAGCCTGAGCTGTGCAGGTTCGTGTCGGTGAATTTTTCCCCTACTTGCGCTAAGCTAAGCTAATTGTTTCATCCAGTCGTTTATTTTGGGACGGACGTACAGATCCAACTTGTGCTAAGACAGTAAGTCCTAGCATGTCGCAAAATGTTTCTTGGGGTCGGAGAAGAAGCACACTTAATATTTCCAGTAGTAAAATAATTTGTGCTTCATAATGTGTGTTGACCCTGGGAAGCACTTTGAATTGCCATGTGTCCAAAAACCGGCCTGAAAATGTTCCAGTGCTTTCCGAGTGGCCCACTTCAAGCCCCTGAGAGCCTGCCCATTCTCATTTATCAAATCAAAAGCACCTTTCTTAGCACTTTGCCGAGAGAGAAAAAAACAACATATTCACTGAAGCCGTGTGTGTGTGTGTGTGTCTGTGTGTGTGTGTGTGTGTGTGTGTGTGTGTGTGCTGTGACGAGTGGGACCAGTATGATTCCTGGTGTTAACAGCTAATAAACTGGGGCCCATCCCCACCGGTGCTCTACTGACTCAATTATATCCACATGTAGCCATTATTGCTGCCATGTTCGGCAGGGTGCGTTGCATATTTGTTAAAGGTGGGTTTCCATAACACTTGCTGAAAGCTACACCGGTTGCCGAGACACATGTTTGGGGTCTGTGGAAGCCAGATGCTGCAGAGCTGCTGTGGAACGCAGCATGGAACCAGTATGTTCCCTTTGTTTTCCAAAGTCTCACCTCTGTAATTTGTGTAGCGAGTTAAATGGGTTTATTGGCTGGATAGAAGTGCAAATAAACAGATTTAAATTTCAAAGATAGCAGAGCGAGAGGCCTGCATTCATTCAGCGTTCAGTTTTTTCCGTCTAATCTTGATTATATACAGAAGGGACTTCTTGGGATTTCCCCCATTAGAATACAAAAACTCTAGCATGGGTTGATTTGAAATATTTTAATATTGTGTTAATAAACTGGATCAATAAAACACATGTGGTTTACTTTTGCAAGTTACCGCTGGTAACAAACGGGCACAGTCATTCAACATTCACATAAATACAGTGCAGTCAGCTACTGTAGATTAATGACAACTCTGTTCGGTGACTGTCGTCTTTATCAGTGAAACTCAGCTGTTCTTATGTTAATTCACTAAAGGGACCTTGTCGATTGCTCCCAGCAGGCGCTGCGAGTCTTCTCCACTGTGTGTCCTGTTCCTCGGCTGCTTTTTTAACAAATGTTTGAGGGTTTCTGTAATTGGAGCAGGACTGGAGCCAGCTCTTTGAATGTCACGCTGCTGGCGCGTGCCAACCTTTTCTGCTAAACGTTTCTCTTCCACTAACCGCCCCCCCCCCCCCCACGTCCTCCACACCCCCGTCTTTTTCCTACTGGGGGGGATGGTGGGCTTCAATGCTATCATTCTTTGATTCTGTTTGAATCTGGCCGCGTGCAAGCAGGAAAGGGAGCCAAACATGCTTCCTGAGTGGTCGGGGGGGCTGGACGCTGTAATAAGTGAGGGGTGGGTGGTTAAAAATAACTGGGGTATATAAGCCTGAAGAAGGATCCCAATCACTCTCAAACTCTCACTGGCTCTCGCTCAGTCAGGACGTCCCGTGCAGGGCCGGCTCTACCTCGCTCACTTCCACGCTGTTTTTCCATGGAAGTTAGCTGAGCGTGCCACATGAGGCAGAGCTGATGTGTCCAAACGCTCACCACAGTGACGGAATGCCTACAGACCTGAGACATAATGCGCGCCTGAATACATGATACTGACAGCTCACAAACAACTTGCAGCATTTCATCATGGAGAATATGAGAAATACATTTGTCTGAAGAGCCATGTAACCCACGCTATGATTATAAAGGAAGTTACAGTAATACCATTAACATTAAGGTTCCCTGTTGCTTTTGAAATGTGTTTTCTCCATTCTGCGAACACTGAAGCATTGGACATAAGTGGGGCAGGGTCCCCACGTAAGAATTTCTCAGAAATTCTCTATTGTCAATTTTTTTTTTAATTTCATTTCTAAGAAACTTGCTTTGACTTCTTGGTTTACCCTGCTTGTTTTTGTGTTTGGGTGGGGTGGAGACACTCGGTTTGGAAATAGCAGTGATGTACAGAAGTGATATTTTTTCTAATTAAAAATGCAGGTCAACAAATGGAAATGATCGTGAATGAACAAAACAAAGTAGCAGGATGCTTAGAATAGTCCTTAAGTACATTAAGAAAACAGAATATTCTAAAGAATTAGTTTGTAATGTTGTTAGTGTAACAGCATGTAAAGAAAATCAACAATTACTCATCAACAACTTGATAACTTGTTGATATCTCTGCAACTTGAGTGCACAGATAAGTCTGCAGCTTTACGTTGTGAAATTTACGCCCATGTTACTCAATGGTAAAGTATTGTGTAAATGTCAATTCAGGGAAAGGGATTTTTGTAGGCTTCTGTGGAAATGTGCCTCGTTCGCATTCAGCAGCGCTTGTTTCATCAATTCTCTCCTCGTTCCTCTTCTGGAAAGAAAACCAAATGTGCAGCTTACACAGGGCTGCAGGTTGAGAGACGGTGATTTGTCTAAAAGACACAAGGTCAAGAATGTGCAAAGGACATTGAATCCCGGCCAGCTCCGAGATGTTTGTTTGACCTGTGATCTCCCTGTGGAAGGGTCAAGCGAAAGGTGACTATCCCCAAAGTGATCAATTAGGTACCACTTTTTATGAGCATGTTACAAATCTCTTTGAAAAGAAACGTTTCTCACGCGGGCTGCTGCAGTCCCACCCAGCGTATGCGACGCCCCGAACAGTCCCCCGATTTGCCCGAATGAAATTCTCTCATTGGGTACGTACACTTCTCCAAAGGAAGTGATGGATCAGAATGAAATACAAACCCGTCTCTTAAACGTCATGCAAATTGGTGAGCACTCCCTTCGGGGAACCACCAAAGACTTGCCAACTATAGCTTTCTTTTTGGCCTTGGCTGTACAGAGCAAAGCGCGCTGCGAGCAGTTTCACATGCTTTTCGACTACTCGAGCGCAAATGTTTCAGTCCTTTCAGGCTGACATTCGAATCCACCAGGTGCAGAGTTGCCTGCTCAAGTATTTATGTAGCTCTGTCACAAATCCTCTGATAACCATTTCTGTGCAAATGATGTCTAATCCAGGTGTGAAAAACTTTTACTGTGCTGAGAGTTTGTCAGGACATTTGCTTTGCAACATACTAAGGATTAGTTGTATTAATAAAACAAACACATAACTTTTACTCCTGAGCCATTATCTGTATCTACCGATTGATGAATGTAGCTCAAAGCCGCAGTCGAGGTGATGTCGGATATTGTTTCCCTCTAACACTGCCAGGCTGTTTCTCTGTTTCTAGTCTTTATGTTGCGCTAAGTGTCTCTTGGCTGTGGCTTTTTAGAGATTATGAGATATGAAAGTGATATTGATCTCCTCATTAAGCTCTCAGCAAGAAACAGAACAAGTTCAGTTCCCAAAATGTTCCTTTATGATACAACGAGACAGAGACAAAGAGTAAGAGTCAAAGAGACCGAGAGACAGTGACAAAGATGGAGAGAGAGAGACGGAGACGGAGACAAATACAGAGAGCGAGAGAAAGAACTTATCTTTCTTGTCAGTGAGGTTATGAAGAGTTCAGTGACAAAGACCAATATTCTAGAGATAACCAGGATTTACTAACTGATCAGACGTCCACAACCACCGATATCGCACAGGTAAGAAGCTTCATCGCGGCCTCCAGAGACTGATAATTGTTGCAAAAAAAACCCACATCTTTAAAGCAAAAGTAATTAACAGGTTTTTGAAAGTAAACTAAAAGGTCAACAGTGGAATAAGTTCCTTAAATTCAAACCTTGACGTATTGCAAAGTGTTAAAGGTAGCTGTGCAAGAGAGGAAGTGAGAGTGCTTTCACTCTCAGTGGTAGCAGAGCAGAGGAGACCTCAGCTTCAGAGCAGAGGTCAGAGTCAGCGGTCAGGGGTTCAGACATCAGGCCGGCCGCTCGGCTGCCACTAAAAACACACTTCCTCTCCAGCCTTACTGGACTCCTGCCGTGTGACGCACTTTCCACTGAACACACAGCACAGATCAGGGATCAGGATGTGGAAACCTCGCAGCTGCACTCCCAGGGTTTTCTGGTAATGGTGGACATGACAGCTTGATGAGAGGCGATGGTGTCTGTCACGAGGAGCTGAGCCCAGGTATTTCTGTGCTTCCTCGGATCATCGCATTCAGCCCTTTTTTCTGTTTTTAATGTCCTTGGAGTAGAGGAGGGGGGCGTTCCTCTCCCTGGGGCTGGGACGGATGAGTGTGTGTGTGCTGATCAGTTAATTAAATCCAGGCACTTATACTTTTTTTTTTACACAGTTACCACTGCTTGCATCATGTAAACTACATCACCCAGCAGCACTGAACTGTGACAGGGACGATCACTCCGTCTGCATGAGGAGTGCATGTACTCTGATACTTCAAGGACACTCTGGTGGAGTTTCCCCACCATAGGTTCTATTATATGTAAATCTTTGAGGGCTAAATATCTATTTCCAATTGACTATGTTAAATTATGGTATTTTTGCACAAGCATGAGCAGAAAATGACCAATAAAGAATGACCACGGTGCCTGAGA
Organism: Channa striata; assembly: GCA_033026295.1. NCBI lineage: Eukaryota > Metazoa > Chordata > Actinopteri > Anabantiformes > Channidae > Channa > Channa striata. Next base: position 14,382,684 of record CM065185.1, on the reverse strand, counting down.
TGTCTTGTTTAGTTTGTATGTGTACATGGTTTATTTTCATTTTATGTTTCACTTTGGGTGGAAGTGATGCTCAAATATCTAAATGTCTAGATACTGGAATGGAAACACACGCTGGGGGATCGAGCACATTTTCAAACGTATCAAAGGCTTTTCAAGTCACGGCACGAAGGCTCACATTTGGCCTCGGTAGCCAGCGATCCCACCATCGTCCCTCTGCATAAACAGCAACAAGCAGGTAGCAGTTGTGATGCTAATTTGACCCCAATCGACACCGCCGGCTCCCCGTCCTCCATTTGCACCTGAATCGGATTTCGACCTTAAATCGTGTTTACATCAGCGCTGCTCGGAGCGTTAAGCCGTGAAAACGGTTTCAGACAATCGTGGCGCCTGTTTGGACAAGCCTGCTGTGACGGGACAAAACCCACCTTCCATTAATGATAATGAGCCGAGAGCGAGACGCAGCAAACAGGTGGAGGCGGCAGCGCACCTGAGAACGCCGTTCACTGCATTATATTTCAACATCTGATCACACTGCAAGGCTTGAAAAACTCATTCACAAAACATTCAGATTTTAATGTCATATAAATGAAAGCATTTCCTTATTATTATTATTAATACCTTTCTTCCATCCTTTTAAATCTGAAGCTATCATCGCTGATCATCGGAAACACTTTGAGCCGTGTTGTGATTATTGAGTGAAGCTCTGGCAGCTTTTACCTTCTTGCCCTGCGGCACTTTTTGCCTTTGGGCTTGTTCTTTTCGGCACATTACGTAAATATCTATGGTTGCTATATTGCCCGTGTGTTTGTAGTGTGCCTGTTTTTTTTTTTTTTTTTTTTTTGTCTTTTCTTTTCCAGCTCGGACTCTCAGGTGGTTGGTCCGTTCCCGTTTGCGTCATCGTGTGGGGGAGGGCCTTGACTTTATAGGTTCCTGTGCGCTGCTGCCGCTGTCATTGAGCGCACTGAGCCCCGCTGCCTGCGAGGAGCCGCTTTATAAAGAGCTAAATTTACCGAACTTTACGTTGTTTCCTGAGCTCTCACAATTGGCCGGGAGCTCTCGGCTCGGAGGGTTATAAGGTCGGAGGACCTCCTACCACTTTGAAACCGGTTCATGTCTTTGGAGCGCGCAGCTGCGAAGAGGCGACAGTGAAATTGGCGCACGGACCCTGGCGCGGCTGCCGCTCAACACGACGCGACTTTGACAAGACACAGCGACTGTCTCACCGATGGCCTTAAGCGGAGTGATGCTCCCGTCGTTCGCGACGTTCACAAACCAAAGAGAAAAGACCTGGGAAAACGTGAGTGTTTCTACCCGCGCTCCGAATTCCAATGCTGCGTTGCATTGTTTTTTTTTTAAACTTTTGATCAGGATTAATAACTTTAGCAACTTTAAAAATAATACAAACTAAGTTTATCCTGAGGTTATACGATTTTAAAAACAGTGTTTATGTGACTAATATCCTGCAGTGTAACTAGAAACTACTTTTGTCTAATCATTTGTCTTTTTCTTGCAGAGGTGGAAAGACGAGATGGACAAAATTGTCTCCAGCAGCTGCTCCATGCTTGAAATGGTACACAACCTGGACAATCACAGCAAACGGGACGACGAGGATCTGAGTAACTTCTTGGATCTGGATTTTATTCTCGCCAACACCACTTGCTCAGACAACGCGGCGGAATACGCGGCCACGGCTGACCCCAGCATGTACACACAGGGAAACTCGGTGCCATCCTACGCAGCAGACGACCACCGCTCCCCGCCGCCCCCGTACGGCAGCCTCATGACGGAGCTGCTGCGCTCCGAAGGAACCAGCAACTACGGCTGTACGCGCAGCCCCAGCGTCCAAGGGAGGTTTTACGGCAACTCGGTGCCGTTCCCCCGGGTAGACAACATCAAAGTGGAGCCTCCCATGGACAGTTACGGACCTGTTATGGGGATGGTGCCTCAGAGCTGCAGCAAAGTCAAGCAAGAGGGGAACGTGTCGTGCATGATGTCCTTCGACCAGCCGCGGCTGGCCATCTCCCCGCGGGCTGCCAGCAACATGACGCCGCCTCTCAGCCCCGACGAGCAGGGCGCGTCGGAGTGCCAGGCCCAGCTGTGCCAGCCCATGAACTTTCCCCAGAAGTATCACACGCCGTCCGCCTTCCCGCACCACCCTCAGGCTCCCCACATGCAAATGCCTTATCACGCTCCCCACTCTGCCTTCGGCATGTACGACGAGGGTCTGAGCCTGCAGCCGGGCGCGCAGAGGGTGATGCTCACGCCGCCTTCGTCCCCGCTCGAGCTGCTGGAGTCAAAGCCCAAGAGGGGACGGCGCACATGGCCGCGAAAGCGCACGGCCACTCACACATGCACCTTTGCAGGCTGCGGGAAAACGTACACGAAGAGCTCCCACCTGAAGGCCCATCTGAGGACTCACACCGGTAAGTCTGGGCTGACATCCCTCATACGTTTATTATTCCTGTGCGCAATGATCCAAACCACGTCTTGCCTCTCGACACTGGCTCACTTTTTCCTTTCCCCCCTCCCGTTTGTGTCCACGCAGGTGAGAAGCCGTACCACTGCAGCTGGGAAGGTTGTGGATGGAAATTCGCCCGCTCCGACGAGCTGACCCGCCACTTCCGCAAACACACCGGGCACCGGCCCTTCCAGTGCCACCTGTGCGAGCGCGCCTTCTCCAGGTCTGACCACCTGGCACTTCACATGAAGAGACACATGTGAAGAAGCCCACATAAAGACTTTGGGGGGGGTCAAGGGGGGTTGTGTTATTTTTTTTTTCTTAATTTGTGATTGAACTGATGCATTTTTATTTAAATTGTTCTCCACATGACCAAAGTCTTTTTATATAATATTGAATTTAAAAGGATTTAGTGTTATTATTTTTAATAACGTAGCTGGTACTACTTTGGTTCTATAAAAGCTTTGGAAAAGCTTTGTTTGCTTCAGAGCAGGCAGACCAAGAAGGGGCTGGCCCTGTACATACTACTCTTCTTCTTCTTCTTCTTCTTCTTCTTCATAACTGGAATGCGGTGTTTGACACAAGTGCCTTTCTACGACTGTGCTACTGTAAAACTCTGAGTGACAGAATGACATGGCCACACAATTGTTAGTTCTTATGAACAGGAATGACATGCACACACAGTTGACCAAATTGTGCGAAGACAATGTTTTATTTAAACTGCCTCAAAGTCTAAATGGCCTGAATTGTTTTATTTTATTGGTTTTTTTTTCCCCCTTTTGGAGTTACTGTTGTCTCTTCTGGTGTGAACCTCTTGGATCCAACCCCTCTGTACACTATCAGGGCTTGATGTCCTGTGCATTATTTTTTACTTAATTTTATATAAATATGTACATGGATTTTATACTGTAAATGTGTATTTATTGTAAATATTAAAAATAATGAAATTGAACATTTCACCGGGGAAGTCGTTGTCTTTCATAGTCACTCTGGACACATCTTGTTCACACATTTAGTCCCATAAACTACATGGAAGGACAGGCTTGGTGCAGGCGCTCACAGGCGGCCTAACTAGGTGCAGCAGACCTGCAGACCATCAGATCGGTTGCACTAAGTGGCTCGTACATGTTGCCATTGTGTACCCACTTTAACTTTAAAACATGAGCACTTGATTTCCACTGTGATGTTTTGCAGCTGCAGAACGGAGAAGAGCAGCCGCTTGTGGGCTTAGCCTATAAATACAAACACTCCATTTCCATAATTACAGAGTAAGCCAGGAGCCGTCTGGACAGAGGGGCACAGCAAACCCTCATCAGGGAGCCCATAGACTCCCTTTCTGATGGGTAGAAATTATAGTAGTACATCAAAGGACCTTAATACTACAATTACACAGAGTCTCTCTACAGTTTCAAACTATTCGAGTCTTTGTATATTATGTCTGCATGGTGTCAGTGAGCATTTGATTCACACACATCAGGGGTAAAACTGAAATCTTTTAAAACATAAATAGTAAACTTTTTTTAATATGTGATTAATGGCTAAATTAATTTTCCCTTTTAAAGTTTTCCAACTTTGAAAACAGTTTTTATCAAATGTGGTGTCACTCGGATCCACACGTACAGAATGCAACTTAAATGTGTGGTGTTGTTGCTCGAATTTATCATTTAAAAAAAAAGAAAAGAGGAAGCTACCAGCAGGTCAAAAATATCTGCAATGGAACATGCAAATGTTATCACTCTCATTTCACCTTTTTTGTTCCAATATCAAAGCAGAACTTCAAAATATATATACGATCCATCTTCAGTTCATTGTAGCATAACCTTGTGTTTTCTTTACAAAAAAATTTACAAAAGAATTTATTAATTCTACCCTTATTAATACTATTGTTCCTCAAAACCATGTACTGTACTTGACTTCTTTTGGATTTGAAATCAAACAAGTATATCGTGACTTTCTGTGAAATATAACTGACTTTCTTCCAATTCTTGTTATTCCAGTAGCTTCTTATATTACAGCTCAGTTATAACATAATCATTTTAGGGTAGTATAAAATACGAAATAATACTGCTACTTAATATTAACAATAAAAATAATATCTTGGTAATTAACAAGAAAATAGTTGTGTGTCATTTATAAAGGTATGTCCAGATTTGTTACCCGCAAACAGAGTTTCATGAGTATATCAAAGCTATAAAATGCGAAAAGTAGCTGTTTATATGGCAGCATCTATCTTTCTAATTATTTAAATAATTTATTTGCTACAAACATGCTTCAGAGCTGATCTCAATATGGAGAGGTGCTGTCGAAGCTTCCTGTAACGCAGACAGCAGTGATAGCAGTGCAGAGAAAAAGTTTCTCACCCTTCTACACAGACAGAATATTTCGAAGTTAAGTAAGCTTCACATGTTTGCCATTTATTATAATTTCCTTGCAATGCATAATGCGTGTTCGAGTGCAGACACTTTGAACTGATACAGGACATGATCTCACTGTAGAGCGCTCACTCTACACATAGGAAGAGTCTTCATCACTGAATGAGTGAAGAGACCCTCATTGAGCTCATTTTTTAATCACGTGTGAGCAGTGAAATACAAAAAATACAAAATATAAATAAAACAACAAAAAAACACTCCCTCTCTTTTCTACCCAGTTCCTACACAACTAAACTAACTAGTCATTTGGATTAGTTGTACATTGTACTGACATTATAATATCAAGAGTATGTGGTTATGATGACAAGGATATTAATAATAAAAATGTCAGTGTTAGTGGTGTCATTTCTCACATTAAGCCAGCTTTGCATGTCTACTGTAACGGCATTGTCACTAAAGGGTAAATTTACACATCATACTTCTGATTTTGATCCAGTTACTGAAACTAGGTCTTTGTTTTCCATGCTACTAATAAATCACTCATGTCATTTTGCAGACACTTGGATGACGGTACTGATACCCGTGTAGCTAATGTGACTGACTCGAGGTCATAAACTTTATTTTGTTTCCTCAATCTGCAGTCAACTCTATAAATGAACAAATGAAAAATAAATTTGCTCGTCTTTCACTGTCTCTAAGTTGAATCTGTCAATCACATCCCTTTCTTATTTCGCAGCGTGCTAAACACAAACTCATCAGGAAAAAAAGAATACATGACCAAATTGCAATTTCCATGTAAAATGAATGACACCACCTTGGGGATTTTTTTGGATAACTCAGTATTGAAAAAGACGGGGGCTGGGCTCATGACCTGTACTGCAACCATGACTTAATGTGGCTTCACATTTGGGGCGCTGACATGTTGTCCATCTATATCATTAACAGTATGACAATGAAATAACGCAGAAGCAGGATATTCGACATTATTCAGCAGTTAATAAATTTCTACAGCTCTCATAGAGACTACAATGTGTTGGTGAAATATTACCCCTCCTATTACTTTGCGACCAAGTTGTAATGTAACGTGCACCCATTACTGTAGTATTGAAATACAAGAATTGCCATATTCCAGGAATCTTAAAAATAAGTTTTATTCAATTAAATGTTGTTACAGAGAAACTGAAAACTTTTTTTTAATATAATCAAACATAGTGTGCAATATTTATACGTTATGATATGTTGATAAATAAGGCGCTGTCACTCTGTACATTTCCAGTAGGCTCTGGAATATACAGTCCATACATTATGTGCCGAACAATCCTGATTAGTGTTACGTAATTACAAGGAAGCAATATTTTAAGGCATGTATAAAAATGTCTTAAAACTGGATCATGAGACGTTAACAGAAAAACAAATCCGGAAACAAAAAGATCACATCATTGATTTGAGAGAAAAGCAAAACACTGGAAGCAGATGTAACCGTGCGTCACTGGTAGTGTGAAGAATTTTAAAAAGACGAAGCTCAATGTAACAGCACCAGTTTAAACAATGTAGGTTTAAACATTTTCTATTTCACAGAGGCTTTTTTTACGGGAGTGCAAGTGGCTGGGAGTCACAACAAGTAAATCGATGACAAACCATCTGACACGAACAAGCTGCTGACATCAGAGGATGGTGCAACAGTGCTCCAGGCGGACTGAACTTCGTCCGTAAGAAAGGAAGACATCAGTGATTATGGTGAGCATCTAAATGACTGGAAATACAACAGACAAACAATATGGAGCCAAATCATATTTAACCAAAGTTTGGACATAAATGCTCCTTAGCATAAACATTGTATCTTCTACCTTGACTTGTGTATGCCTGCCGATTATATTAAAAATGGCTACAATATATTCACTTTAAAATCATAAATAGTAGATATGCAACAATAAATGTCAGGAAACAGTTGAGATAAAAATCGAAATCATGCCATTTCCATGCTAATAACTAAACTCTAGTCTTTCAAGGTAGAACTGTTTTCAATAGATGGTTTCCCCTTCTACATAAAAAAAAAACAATCAATATTTACAGTACATGATGAGCTTTCTTCAAAAAATGTTTGAAACTGGACAGACTCAATCAGAGACTAACAGGGTAGGTAGCACGTAGTGTCTGAGTATCTATGTGAATGTTGCTGAGTAATCAAAATGACAAAAAAAATGTGTTAATGCAGTGCATTTTACAAGTCCTTCATACAAACATGAAACAGTAAAATTTTATTACAAGGTCAGGGCTTTCCTCTTTTTGAAAAAAAGCAGGCTTTTACATAATGCAGGGTCATTAACATAAGACATTAAGCTAGATATAGGTTGGAGTACCTTTCTGCATTGGTGGTGTTAAATCGCTATGTTCTTGCATAATGAAGCCAGGCTAGAATCAATTTGCTTCTTATTGTCCCTGATTATAGTTGCCGTGTAGTTTTGGAGCAGTGAACCTTAACTGGTTCCTAAACGTGTAGTCATTTGACAAGAGTCCAGTCGCGAGCGGAAAACACTGGTCTATCGCAAATTGTTAACAGGGCTGCTAGTCATGTTAGGCCAGTGTCGGTGCTGTTGTCATGAGCCCGTGGACTATGAGACAGAAGGAAGAGGACTGAAAGCCATGGTGGGGCACGCCTGATTAGGCACTGGGCATGTCTGCTCTGCTGAGAGCAATGGCAAGCTCCAGGTCCTGCTGCTCCTGCAGCCGCAGCCTCCTCAGCCTCTCCTGCTCCTCACGTTCACTCTCCCGCTTGGCCCACTCCAGCTGCTGCCTTTCACTTCCAAACTACGGCGGGAAAACAAACATTAGGAAAACCAATACACAGAAGCGCGGGCTAAAATGTCAACAGACGACGAGAGAAAGGACTGGACAAAAGCTGACGGCAAATAAACAACGGATGCAATTTTAGCATTTCTAATTAGGCAGACTGCAAAATCCTACATCAAAACATCACTGAAAGGATTTGAAAATTAATTTCAAAATTCAGACAGATTTTACTTAGATGTCACAAAAAGCAGCTACGAAAGCAGCACTAAAAGCTACGCCAGCACAATAAATTACTAGTCACACATTTCCTGTTAACATTCAGCAGTTGGATCAATGTGACTGAGGATATTTATTGACAATAACAGCGCTCATCAATCACTGTACTCAGATTATGCAGTGCAAATAGGTTTTTCACATGCAAAGGATTGATCACCACACCCTTGTACAGTCTTACCTTGACATGTTCAGATCCTGGCAGAAAAACAAAGATTACAATACAGAGCTCGATAAAAAATAAATAAATAAATATAAAAACCCACAAATCCCTTTCACACCTGTCATGCTGGCATGAGGGATCAAATAAATTCATGTCTTGTCAGATAATACAAACCAGACACAAAAAGCTGCCATGCATCATTTCTCCACTTGAGAGCACACTTGGTTGTTAGGTTCTACACGATGGAGAAGCAGCGGAAGACTGAGGACAAAGCGGCAGATTTATTCTGCTTTGAGGCATATCATGCTTTGACAGCAAATAAGCCCTCAGCTTTTACTTCACGACTTAATGGATGTTGCCCGAATGCTACCTGACGAGGCAAGTTCGCTAACTCCTTGACTAAAAGTGTGTAACTCCTCACTTCCTGTGTCAGGCTGAAGCTAGAGACCACAGCAAGCATGCAAGCCCCTCTACCATGTGGATGAACGCAACAGTTAACCAGAAACAAGTACTGGAGCCGTCCAAATCAGTCATGCAAATATGTATCTTTGCTTCTAGTGAACTCCTTATAAAGCACTAAGAGGTTCTGTCAGTTGTTAGTCCACAGCCAGTTAACATGACACTTCTGTAATAGGTTTCTAAAGTGTGAGGGAATAGTCAACATGAGACTGAGTTGACACCTTTGAACCTGCAACTGTACAAGATGCACAGTGAGATCGTGAGATCAGAAGCTCCATGCAGACAAAGTATGTGACCCAACATAAAACTGTAAGCAGACTACACTTACAGAACCAGAATCTGCAAAGCCTACAGACCGGTCTGCGGATGATTTACTGGAGTGGTTCGTAACAAAAGAGTCTCTACTGTCTGCCGGGGAGCAAATGTTCTGGGCTGGCACTGACGTAGCCAAACTGAGCAGACCTACTGGAGAAGGAAGACATTCGCATAAACACAGAATCCATGTATGAAAAGGGTGAACAGTCATTAGCCTCTTGGGAAAAAACACTCACACTTTAAAAGGCTAATGTGTTGTAAGGGCAATACGTTGCTACATTTTCACAGGAAGCCACCATACTTAAGCTTAGAGTAGTCACCCAGGGGTGATATTGGTTTAAAAAAGGTGTTAACCACATATTTTGAGTAAAGCTCACTGATGCATTGAAGCTTAACAAGTGTTGCTTTTTTGGAACACAGATAATTGTAAAATACGGACACACCCTTTGGTATGGTTATCTTTGAAGACGTTTCTTATTTTGACTGTTTTATTACATGGCCATATCGCTCACTTCTCAAAAGCACACCAAACAGCCAATGCTCTGCATATGCAAATTAAACCACTTCAGCAAACAATGGGCTCCAATCTCTATTCAACAGAGTTCATTTGAACGTCAGCATACATGTCCTACTTGTTAACAAACATCGTAAAAGTTGCTGCAACAAACTTGCAGGCAAGCGGCTGGATTACACCTTCTTACTGGACCGAAATGTGTTGTGCAATGTGTCCAATGTGCAGACATTCAGAGCAGCCCTTAACTCTGAGAGTGGGCTTCTCACTTCCCCATCACGTCTCTGGCAGTAGCTCATTGGCTAACACTGGATATTCATCTCTACCCCTTGCAGTGTGGTAAAGCAAAGCGGAACACCAACTTTCTCACGCTGTGGCTTCTGCTAAAAGAATAACTATAAGGTAACGGCGGAAGGGCATGTGCTGGGCATGGCCTGTGGGTAGAGTGTATCTTCACACAGAGTACACACAAACACACACACAGATTACCAAACTAAATGCATCTTTATAGTTGCAAAGCGTGGTTCTTTACATATTTAAGTTTAGTCAACACTGAGTTCTTTCAACTGTTATAAATCAAATAAAAGTCTTTGAAATACTAACAGGGTCACATCAGCTTGTAAACCAATATTACCATATCTCTGCCACCAGCTTTCCTGTTACAGCCTAAAAAGAAGAAATTACTTTCCCTGCATCCTCACAGCTCAATAGGGAAGTAATTTTTTCCCCACATATCATCAGCCCATAAAAATCCCTTTTACAAAGAACAACATCTACTCACAATGAGTACCCAAAAATATTGTGAACATTTAATTTTGTAACCCCAACCCAAGGACAAATAAAAGTTGCACTTACAAATGCCATGATACATTACTTGAAGTGGTTTGAACAAATATTACATGCTAATAATATACATACGTAAACCAATAATGTCGAGTTCAGCAGCAAGCATAGTCACAGCCAAACACAAGCATGCACACACACACGCACACGCACACGCACACACGTATTTCCGTGTACACATAAAAAAGGTCTTACCATAGGGAGGTGCAGGCCGGTTAGGAACATTTTTCTTTGATGGGAGCACAGGGTTGTCTGACTTCTATTTACACACCAGTGTAAAGACAAAAGGCACAACTATAAAACTAAATAATGATTCCAGCAGAAATGTCATGTCTGTTTAGTCTGATAGCATAGTGTGTTTTCACGCATGATAAACTGGCAGAACATTTTAAATAATCACTAATGATGACAGTAAAATTAACAACACAGCTTTATCCAGTCATTTATAATTCTGTAGTTTACCTTTGACATGTGACTAAAGTCGGCAAATCCACTCGACTTGCTTCCAAAAGACTTGCTTCCAAATGGGTCCACTGTCCCAAACACATCTGTGACAAGAGTACATTGAAATGCATTTGGAACATTTGAATATGTTTATGGAAAGAGCCAGAAACTATAATGAAGTGCAGCCCCAAGCCACACATTCAAAATCATCTCTGCATTTTGCTTATTCTGAACTGGCCTGCATACTATTTTGAGCAGAGGGTGTGTGGCACGACCATTTAATTTTCCATGACATTTTATAAAATCCTGGAAAGCAGAGGTTTTGTTTGACCTGACGTATGCATCTGATCAGCTAATTAAAGGCGTCAGTTGGCGCGCTGTTAGCCAGAACTGAGCCCGAGCTGTTTTGAAGTCCGGTGGTATGCCACTTTTAATGAAAAAAAGCAAAAGTGCAGATGGCTACAGTGAAAAAACAAAACATTGTAACTGAATATGTTTGTTGTGATTGTGCAACCACAAGAGATCCCATTCATGTGAAGTACGCAGTGTTTTCTTTTACACACAGTAACTCAGCTCAGGTCCACAGTTGGCTCTGTGTTCTTCTGAAGGTGAACAGCATAGCAGAGCTTTGGCCTGCAGTAGCCGAAAACTTAAAACAACGTCCGTACTGAATGAGCCGCAGCAGTTGAATAGCAGCAGATATATAAAGACATGACAGAGGTGGGAGCGAACTGGTTAAAGGACTGGCAGTGTATTCTGCTGGTGTAGGATCAGCAGTCATAGCATTTTGTTATGTTTGGCTCCTGCCAGCCTCCTGTTTTTCCAGGGTAGGGGGAGTATTTTTAGTTGGCCAGTAGTTAAATGCGTAGATACTTAGCTAAAAATAGCTCTAAACCACAGGAAAAATTGAAGCCACAGTGAGTAAAAATTGTTTGCCCTTAATGCCCCACCAAAAACAAAATCTAAATCTAACACGTCACCCAGAATGGCAAAGAATGACTCTTTGAGACGAGTTTCACAACAAGAACAGTGTCTCCTGTTAAGATGTCGGTTAATAAAGTTACACTAGGGTGAAATGTGCATGGAAAATGTGCACATGGAGGGATGACTATGAACTTTTTTCTCTGACAAAGTGGCATGACAAAAAGTGCAGAGACTCTACTGCAGTATCACAACACCTTACTTTCACATGGAGATGGCACCCAAGAACATTTTTAAAAAAAAGTCACCCGTTTTGGTGTGATTTAAATATATTTAACTACTACAAATAGACTAAAGTCATTGCTAAATTGAAAATGTATTTTTGATCACATTTGCACAAATAAATATCATATAAATCTTTACATTTACAATTCAGGAGATCCAGAACAAAAAGTGTCTCCATGAAAGCAAACTACCTGAATCCTTTAGTTTTGGGCTGTTTGATGCAAACGGGTCACCACTGCTGAAGGCACTTGGCTGAAAAAAGAAAGAGGTAAAGTATGAAAAGTACGTAAAGTCACTTATTCATAAGACTTGGTTTAAAAATCCTGATCATGCAGGAACACGCACACACACATACCTCATCATCAATAACAAGTACAAATCTCTCTTGGCTTACTTTTCCAAAGCATTACAATAGTTAAGATACATTAGAGCTGCACTGGGGGGGGGGTGTTTGATACCTTGGCTGGTGGAGTGGGTTTTCTACCAAAAGCGTCCGAGGATCCAAACAGATCTGACTTGTCTGTACTCTTGAAGAAATCTTCAGATGAGGTGCCTTTGAAGGGATCACTTTCTTTGAAAGGGTCTCCTCCAAATGGATCTAAAAATATATATTAATCTTAATAAAGGTGTGTGTTTTATCTTTCACAGTATAAACTTCAACAGAATGAAAGGTACAAAAATTTAATCAAAACAATTTGGCAATTTTGGTGTAAATGTGTGACTGTATTTCCTACATTAGAGCTAGTGATTATCTGGTAGTTTCGTACAACAAAGAAGCAATTAATGAAGAGTAAAGAATAGAAAAAACCAAACAGATTTACAAACCTTTAAAGGGATCAGACTTGAAGGGGTCTTCACTCTGGAAGGGATCTGCTGGAGGCTCCTTAGGGCTACTGTTGTTGAACATGGCTATTTTTGACTTCAAAGAACCATCCTAAGGAGTAGAGAAAGCCTGAAATTAATAGATGTAGCAACCATAATGTCCCAACAGGGAAAAGCTAAAATTTGTGTTTAAACAAAACACAAGACAGCAATAAATGAGAGCACGTGCACTTTCCTAACAGACTCGAAAAAAAAACACAGAATGTCTAATATGTATGTTTTTCCTCATCGTGACCTCACCACGCTTCTGAAACCTCCATTCTCCTTCTCAGTGAACCCTTCACTTAAATCGGGCAAGTTGCTGAAATTTCCTTCACCGATGTCACTCAAAGCATTGCTGTATTGCTCAATGGTCTTGGTCACCTCCTTTTGGTTGTCCTGGATCAGAGACAGTTTACTGCGAGCCTAGAAACACAGAGGAACATTCAATACATTGCGAATTTCATACAATATGTATAGTATGCGAAGCCTCTCGTCTCTCTGTCTGCACTGACCTGGTTGATCTCGTCCTGGGTTGTTTTGAGGGATTTCACAATGCTGTCTAGTTGAACACGTGCAGAGAGCAGGCTCTGCTCCAGTTGGGCCTCCTCCTCCTGCAGACGGCTCAGGTTAACTTTGGTCCGACTCAGTTCATCCTCCTGGCTACGCAGATCAGTCTCCTTGGAGCTGATCTGGCTCTGCAGGGATGCAATCTGGATGGTCCAACAAGAAAGAAAAAGTTTCATGTTTAGACATTCATCTGCTATGTAACTGCTTAAAATTTTAAAAGTAGCTTAACTTAACTTTTGGTTGTTGGGACAGACGACAGCAAAAAAAAAATTCTGAATTTTGTTTACAGGAGGATGCAAAAAAAATTCAATTGAATTTAAATTAAACTTTTTATTTAATTAGTTTCAAATTATTTAGCTATCCATTCCTTCACATCTCATATAGTAGTCATGTCTCCAAAAAAAGAAAGTCATCAAAACGCTGCATTTTCAAACACCCAGTGACTATGTAAAAATAATAATCAGCAGCGCTTCCCTTTAAACACACGTTAAACTCTGCTAGCCTCACTGTTTGTCAAAAACTACAGGTTAGTGCCAACATTTTATAAGCGTAAGGTAACACCTAAATATGTACCAGTTACCTGAGTACAAAAAAATAAAGTTTGATTAGTTTAATTTATTTGGGTGAAAAGTTCATATGCATCTACACTTATAAATATACAGTTTTACCTGTACTTTCTCTCTCCCTCTCACACACACACAGACACACACACTTTATATCAGATCAGAAAGGGTGTTAAGTAGAAGCTACAGTTTACTTTACCTACCCTTTAACGTGATATGAGTTATGAGGTTTCCAACTCAATTTCTTTTCAATAATCACTACTCTAAAATACATTCCAAGCAGGCTTTAGATTTCATTTACAGTAAGTTTACTAAGCAAATTTGTTTTATAGTTTTTAAAAATTACATACTTAGTTTTGATGAGATGTAGAGATAATTTCTTCCTATCAAACTATTCTTTTAAAGCTACAAAATCTCTCTCTCCTAGCTCTACATCTGTTAAAGATTTGTGGCAGAACAAAAATCATGTTGTGTCATCGGCAAACAGACTTGTGTGCATGTTGTTTTAACAAATCAAATTTCTAACCATCTGGGACTCTTCCTGGCACTTCTGCTTGATGTCGTTGAGCATTCCCTCCAACTTGGAGCGCTGCTGGTCCATCTCCTCCAGACGTTCCTGGGCATCCTGCTTCTGGGATTCCAGGTCCTGCAGACTGCTGCTCTCCCTGTCCAAGTCATTCTGCATGTCCTAAGGGCCCACCAAACACACACATTCACAGTTGTTTGCAGGGTACGAGTACAGAGTGTCATCTGTATACAGCCGAGGGGATCTGCTATTTGTTAACAGTTTCAAGGCACTGTGATGGGCTCAAAGACAAATTCACAAAAAATTGTTCTATTAGAGGATGATTTATGAATTATTCATGCTTAGCCTTACCTGGACTTCATTATTTTGTTGTCTGATGGCATCCTCCTTTAACTTAATCTCTTGCTCCAGGATGAATTTCTCTCTTTAAGTAAAGCAGGACGGAGAAAAACAAGAGAAGTAAATAACAAACTCTATTGCTCGCTAAAAAAAATGATGTAATGTTGGCAATACACAGAGGTAAAACAGAAAAATTCTTTCCAGTATGAGGAATGGTGTAATGTGCATGATGAAGTGTCAAAAACTTGATAAAGTGCATGAAATTATTTAATCCACACCCTGACAATATGAAATACTGTTAAGAAAATGTTGTCATCTTTTAGTTTGTGTAAGTTAAACCAAGGAAAGATTTAGCAAGGCACAATCATCTCTCTTGAAATCAAAAGAATCTTAAAAGGGCGCAAATAAATGTCATTCGACAACTTTATAACCAATCGCTAAAGACACTTTGATCCTAAGATTCAACGTCACTTCACCACCTCCTTTGCTTTTCTTCGAGGAAGTGAAACAAAGCTATCCTCCCGCTACTCGGGGTGCAGGGACTCACCTCTGCAGCTGAGCTATTTCCTGACTGAGGTCATCCAGCTCTTTGTTGCCTGTCAGCTCTCCCGACCCCGTGGAGCTGGTGCTGTCCTGAGGCGAGAGTCATTGAGACAGATGAGTGGGAGAAAAGGAGAGCTGGGTAAGAAAATACTATCAGGGACGCAAGGGTAAGAGAAGGTGACAACAGACAGGACAAGAGTGACAAAGGCAGGTAGAACAAGTAAATGAACAAAATGCATGTAAGAATGTAAAATGTTCTAAAGGGGAAGGAGGACAAAAAAGGCGGGCAGGAGAAGGGACATGAGTCGGAGCTCCCCACTGAAAGGTCTAATAAAACAAAGACACAGGAAGGAAACTACAAATGCTTCCCACAGCTAGGGAAGAGCAACACATCCAGACAATGCATGCATGAGAAGAGTTGCACACAGGACCCTATAAAGGAATTCAGCACTATATTAAAATCTGGTCTATAATTCTGTGTTCGTGATAAATTTAAGTATAAGTCAGTCCCAAAATCCTCTCTGTTTGCATGCACTACAACAGCTGGTCAGAACAGTGCTTCATTAGAACATTTCCCTTCCTTTTTAAATTACTCTACTATAAAAAGGAGGTGTGTATTATTTGAATATTCCTAACATATTTTATTTTTTCTAAAATGCTCATTTTCATCTGTTCATAAGCACTGAGCATCAACTGTGGAAAATAAAAATAGTAACCTTTATTTCAATTTTTTGGTACAATTACACGCATTATTAAGTACATAAACTACTGCTATTAGAAATTATTTGGTATTACAAAACTAATGCTGCTGAAACACTGTTGGGTCAATAGGTGGCAGCATTTGCCAGTAATATTTAGAGATTTAAAAAAGACAAATTAAATAAATGTAAATTAAGTAAAGCAGTAAATTCAAAGTTAACAAATATGTTGCAAACAGTAAATGAGACCTTACAAAATGCAGTGCTACCTGCTGTGGAGAAATTGGTAAATTAATACATATACAAAAATAACATGATCCTGTTTACACCTACTGCTTGAGACCAAGACTGAGGATATGACAGAACAAAAGTGCCATCTTGTGGCACAAAGTTCAATTACTCACTCTGCGCATATTATTTTGGGCAGCAAGGTCAGGTCTCACAGAAGAAATAAGCCACGAGTAGTTCTGCTAGATAGGATAGAAAGATCTCAAAACAGCAAAAGCAGAAAAAACTGTTTCGCAAGGGTGAAAAGTCAGACAGTAGAAGCCCCATTTAAAATGTATAAAGTAGTTGTGAAACACTCCCCTGCTCTTAAGGTAGAGATGCAAGTGTAAAAATTTGGCTTGGATAAAGGAAGACTGAACAATGAAAACAGACTGCAGAGGGCTAAAGAAAAAAACTTACAGCCACTGATGTTGCAGTCCTTTCTGATGGGGGGATCATGTCTGGAGTGAGAGTTGACGGAGGGTCAACACCTTTAGTGACCTTCTGCTGGATGAGATACATGGCCAGGGAGAACTGCTCCTGAGTCAACTTGCCCGTCTGTTTGGTGTCAGCTAATCCCCTACAGACAGGAGCAAAGCATTTATTCACACCCCACTATATTGGTGTTAAGCTTGTCCTTCTTTAATTTGCCTCTGTCAAGTTAAACTGAACAAAAAAAGCATTATTTAAAGCAGTATTTATTTTACACAGGTAACATTAAACTAGTATCCGCGGTAGGACTTGTAATGTGACAGTGATCCACATTGCAAATTTTGCGCATAAAAAAATGGATATTGACTCAAAGTTGTTGTGCGTCAAGAAAACTAAATCCATGACCATAATCATTAATCACTTTGGTGATTAATTCATCTTTCCACAGCAATATTTGTGTGGTGCTTGCGGGGAAACTAGTGAGAAGCCACTATGACATGCAGCTTGGGAGAGTGTTAAGCAAAATGACACAACTGGTTGGGCTTAGTCACCAAAAAAACTGATGACCTTTTATTAACTGCTTGTCCCAAACCACTTGCTCATCCTTGTGGTCCTCTGTGACTCTCACTGTTTCTACCTAAGCGTAGAGTTAAGGCTCGTCACTGAACAATTTGTGCACAACCATTTTGCCTGACACTGACTAAAAATACCAATGTATCTACTACTTCTCTTTCGGCTTATATATATATACTGTATATATTTAACACAAGAATCTAAGGAAACACGTTTAGCCATTTTGTAGCAGATAAACATGAAGATCATTACCAGTAAGATTTGTGATGTTTACACACCTATCTTTAGCCTTGCACTTTCTAGATTATATTTCAATTTTGTGTCCTGAGAAAATAAATTAAACTCAGCTGTGGACTTACCATATCTGTGCCAACATTGTCTGGGAGAGACTGGACTGCATGAAGATCTCTATCACTTCAGCGCCGCTGACAAGGCCATCATTATCGGTGTCTGTTTCCTTGAAAATATCATTATATCTCTCTCTGTCAGCCACTGGTACCACCCAGTTCACCACTGGCTGGAATAAAGAAAAGGATAGCATGCATCTGATTTGAAATGGGAAATGAGGGACTTCTCCTACAACTTACAGTTTTTTACATGCCAGACTTAAAACAGGGAATTAATGTTTTACAATATATAATAACAATAATAACAATAATAATAATAATAATGATGATGATGATGATGATAACAACAACAACAACAACAACAACAACACTTAGTAGAGTTCACGTATTGTGCCGCTTTGATAAAGCAAATAAACTACTTTGGGTGAGAATCACTACATAAAACTAATTTTAAAATCAATCAATGAATACAAACAATCATATAAACAGAGCCCACTGGGTCTAATTCGATGACCCCCTCAAACTTAATACTGGCTTCTGTCTCTACCACCTATTTCCTGCATGCCAAACTTTTTGATGCACAGGAAACTCTGTACTATATTATTTTTGGCAGAAATAATGTTTAAATTATAAAATGTGCCATGTATATAGTTCTTTGTAAAAAACAAGTTACAAAAACTGTCACCACTGCCAAAGTGAGAAGTCATTGTATTGATGTGAACAGTCTTGCTTCTCTCGTCTTACAAGAAAACCTGTTTCTCCAAAAGTGACAGGGGAAAGATCCCTGCAGCTTTAATGAAAGCATAAAGTGATACACAAGGGCCTGTGCACAATGCAGCAGAACAAGTCCACCCATTAGCAAGAGAATAGAAATGATACATGACAAGCTTGTTTCTTTAAAAATGCTCAGCTCTGCCCTTCTCATGCTTATTTAGGGAGAAGCAAAAAAAGGAAAAGTGCTCAGAGGATAAAGTGTTTTTCCATGTTTAGTTTTTTCACTTTGTTACACAAACTTCCATTTTGTTTTTAAGTAGAAACCTACTTCTTTAAAAAAAAAAGTGACATTTAAGTACAGGACACTACACTTAAATATATTAAGTAATATTTAAAGCATGGATTCATATCCATATTTCATATTCTTCATATTATTAACAAGTCAGTAAAAGGAGCTTTGTGAAACTATTCAGGACAGAGGTGAAGGATATTTAATGTAGTTTTCTCCTTCATAAAAAACAAAACCTGTAAACAACTACAGCTACAAGAATTGGCATCCTTTATACACCAATAAAGTATATTTCTAATGCCTAAACAAATAAATTATTCTTTGCAAAATACATTTATTATGATTTATATAATTATAATGCTATAATCAAGTTTGTTGATTTAATGTGAAGACTTTTTGGATATAATGCACAAAAATACATAATTGTTAGTTTTAAAATATTTGTGTGATATGTGGGAAGTTTTCACACAAAATATACATTATAAAAAATTACAGGATTGCATTAATAACAGTTTGCATTATCGCTATGATCTTAAATTTAATCATAATGCCCCCGTCTAGGAAAGAGCATTTCATCCCTCTGCAACTAATCACAACAACTCAAGATAAACACAGCTTAGGTAACATACCGGTGAGCTGGATTTAAACGAGTGCTTTGGAGAGAGGTTGACAGTAATGGGGCTGAGGGGAGTAGCACTGCCCAGAGGAGGAGTGCTTCGTAAGGCCTCTTTAGGAGGAGCCGGACCAGCAGCGAACCCGGACAGTACAGGCAGCACAGCCACAGCGCCTGGCAGTGCACCTGCAGACTTTTTCCTTTTAGATGGGGGGATGAGGGAAGCGGGTAAGCTAGTTGGGACAGGCTCCTTCTCCATGGCCCGATACACAAGATGCATGGCCTAGAAAACAGGAAAATCACTTTAGCGATTATTTTTACAGCTAATTTAAGTAAACATTTTTATTTGTTATTGAGTATTTAGTAGACAAATGCAAGCTTACCACAGTGAATTCATCTTTGTCCAGGTATCCATCTTTGTCCACATCACTTAGATCCCAAATCTCCAGAAAGAGCACAAACAAAATGCCCAGGTTACCGTTTTAGTTTCTCAGAGTTTTTAACTGTTCAGTGTCATGTTCAATGACAGACTGCACAACATTGTATTGCTATGTATCACCTTTCCTAAAACATCCAGAGGTAGCTTGGAGTTGATTAAAACTGGCCTGACTTTATCACCAGAGAGGAGACCATTCACAGGAGACAGACTCTGAAAAATGCCTTCAAATTTCCCTTTTTCATCAAGCTGAAAAAGAAACAAAAATTAAGTCTGTAAAATAAGTCTGATTTTGTAATATCCTCAAGAATGTTCATGAAAATGAAATCAGCTCACCCTAATTGCCCACTGTGACTCAAGTGCCATTGTTGAAGCACTTAATAATGGGCTGTTAGTGTCCTTCTGTGAAAATTATGAAATGACAAAGGAATGCCAAACCAACATATTAATAACTGCATGAAGATGAGCGAAAACAAGTTGCTAATTTTACCTTATAAAAGCACTTTCTACAAATAAATAAGTCCTCTGCAAAAGTGCTAAAGTACCAAGATAGATTTTCCCCACCCAGTGTGTTCCCTGTCACATTACTGTGTATTACAAGGCATTATATCACTCTCAACACTTACAAATTTTGGTGCAGCTAAGTTTTGATTGAGGTTGTTCAGGCTGATATCATTTCCACCCTGTGCTGAGGCCACCAGTCTCAAAGCTGTGAAGAAACCCTACAAAAGGGGAAGAAACTTTGTGAAATGTGCTATTTTGTGCACACGTCAGCACTACCATTCACTGGGAATTTTACAGAGAAGTTACCCGCTTATCCAAATAGCCTTTTCTTTCTGAATCTGCCAAGTCCCAAATCTAAGAAAATGTGATTAAAAAGTTAAGATGCAACCAAGTGGAAATATGTTTGTGTGTGTGTGTGTGTGTGTGTGTGAACACGTGTGTGTACTTGAGAATCACCTTCCCCAGCGTACTGTCTGACAACCCTGACTTCTTAAGGAACTGAGCTGCATCTCCAGCGGATATTCTGCCAGTGTTTCCTGGATCCAGCTACAAAGAATCAAAAACAAAACACTGTATGGATACTACAGACAAATATATATTTAATAACTGTTTAACATTTATTTGGATGAGCACTAACGTTAAAGGGACAAGTGTGGAAATCACAGAAGTGACTCCTGTCTTACCTGTCTGTAGTAGTTTTCATAGACGGGGCTTCCATTTGATAACTGTAGAATCAGACCGGAAATTAATATTCTGTTTCGACTAGCACATATCCCAAATTAGCTAATTTGATAATAAGCTACAAACAGCTAAGTGTTAGAACATCGTTCGGTGGATACGGTCTTAAAATGTGCTCAGCCCCTGATATTAGATAATTAAAGCTTTGGTTTTTATTCAGTTCAGCTACTTTTAATCCGTGTCTTCCCCCACTTACCTTCTGTCTCGTATTAAAGAGGGCTGTTTCGTTGCTACCCCTGCTTAGCTAACCCCATTAACTTGGCTGACAACATGTTGCTTATTCGGTTTCACAGGTCAATATTCGCCACTGCTTATACAGCAGTAATGTGGCGACACCACACAGCGACTGTCACCTTCCGTTGAAAGCGATAAGTATTAAAATTCGAGGATTTTCTCAAGCTATTTGAAGCAGTTACCTGAGTGAGAGTCATGAGCGCCGCCATATTTCCTGGTGTCTCGGGAATGCGCACACGCCCCTTAACCGAGCGGGGACGAGCGGCGACAGATCGGGGTTGCTGTGGTTCCGGTGGAAGGGAGCGTCCCGTCCCGGTCACCAGAGGGGACATTACACCCAGCATCCGGTCCAGAGGTGAATGTAAATCCAGTTAACTTTTAATGCTCTACCATTAATCAGGAGGTATGACGACGCACATTAGGCGATCAATAGTTTGCTAATTAACGTTTTCTAAGACGTTAATTAAAGGGACCATAATTTAATGTTAACAATATTTGTGAAATGACAGCTGAAAGCCTATAAGGTATATTAATAATTGTTATAGACGCTGCTGATATGTATTTGATGTAAAATTCTATTTTCTGGTGAGTCCAATAGAACTAAAATAGAAAGTAAATGAAAACTTTACGAACTTTAATGGCTTGTGCAGAAATTGCAGAAATCACGATTTCCGTTGTGTTGTCCCCACTCGTATTAAAAACAACTTTTAAAAGGTGGACAAAACATATTATAAACACTCATTTACTTACCCGTGTCAAAGAATGTATTGTCAGAGCTTTAGCTGTGGAGGCTAGGAAACAGCAAATCCAATAAGTTTCAAAGGTTCTCTAGGTTTTCTCCTATGTGACATGTAAACTTTTTTTATATCGTCGTGATATGGTGCAGATTTGTTAGTGCTGTTTAATCAAATCACCACTAGGTGACACCATGCAGTACACGTGGGAGATGGGAAACAGTGCACGGGTTGGTTACTGGGGCATCTGCAGTGAACCTGCCATGTGTGGTTTGATGTGTATTTCAATGCAACTTGACACATACACGTACTAGCCACTTTATTAGGTACACCTTTCCATTCTAATCCAATAGTCCAATCCAATACAGCATCTTTGCCATGAATTCTGATTTTACGAATTCTAATTTGTCAGTTTTTAAGGTTTAAGATTTAAAATCAGAATTTATAACAGAGCAACTGTATTAGAATGTACAGGTGTACCTAATAAAGTGGTCAGTGAGTGTACACATAGGACGACATTTGGAGGAAATTATAAGTCAGCGTGGTTCTACAGACACACACTGATTAGAGATTCCAGTAAATACTACAAATTCCTAATAATTGTTTGTCATAGCTTATAGAAGTACTAATTTGTGAATTACAACATTTCTTAGTTTGTTCACACCACAAAGGTTTAGAAATTTCCTTTCAGGGTATAAAGATAGAACTGTCTTCGTGAAGACACAGTTCTATCTTTATACAGATTGAACTTATAACCACAGATCTAACTTATCTATATTTAAAATAATTCAAGTTAAAAGTAGTTTTGTGTTGTATCCAACAATGTCAAATATGAACGGTGTTAAGTTTGACTATTAACCTTTAATTATATTCTTCTAAAATGTGCATATGCAGTATTAAACATAACCAGGTATTAAGGTAATGTTCTTTTAATAAAAACTTTGGTATCAATAACATTCTGTCCAATAAAAATAAATGTATGAGCCTTATTGATGTCTTGAGTCACACCAGAGGGTCACCATCTGTTTTTCCAGACATTCAGGATATAATGCAGGTTCCATCATATGTAGACATGTTCAATTTATGAAATGTTAATAAAGAAAACAAATTTAATTTTGCCTTAAGATGAATATTAATTTATGTCTAAACATTTAATTCATTTATGCCTTAAAGAGACTGGAAAGGGCAATGAAGTCAGTGCCAGAGATATAAACAATAAGTTAAATTTCATTTCAGTTTTCACTACTCATATGGTTTAAGCACATTTTATGTTACTTGTATTTTAGGTATCACAACAATGAAAAGAATTTTTCCTTCATCAGTAACAGAGCAGTAAACTTCATTGCCTCATCCTTTCCCCTTGCATCTCATGTTGTCATTAATACCACATTTTTAATCACAGCTTGAGGTCAACTGTCAAAATTATTGAGCCAACTGTGCAACAAAATCTGCAAATAAAGTAGATGTGTTGATCTAGACAAATCTAGAAAACATTCGATGTCAGCGCCTCCATATTCTGTTATTAGAAACTCAGGAATGGACTTTGTTGATGGAAGACCTTAAAATCAACTTAATGTCAGGGGCAACAGGGTAACGTCAGAAACAAAATGAAAAACAAACTGTGTCCATTAACACCCACTAGACCCCATTCACTACATTTCCCCCTTGCAAGTTAGGTGTTGTCCGAATCTCAGGGAAAGGATGCACAGCAGCCACAATATCCCTGGGAAATAAAGGACAGTTTCTATGGGAGGGACAAAAAAACCTCTGGCCACAGCTTCTCAAAGCTCATCTTTGGGCTTTGCATCCTCATCATCCATTTCTGAAAGTGCCTCCTCTATATCATCCTTTGTTTCTTCATCATCTTCCTCATCTTCTTCCTCTTCCAAGTCTTCATCTTCATCCTCATCACCTTCAGTGTCTTGTTCCTTGTTCTTCTCTTCCTCCTCTTTTCGTTTCAAGTCATCTTGCTCCTGTTTCATTTTCTTTTCTGGTTCCTGTGAGAAAAGTTTGGATATTCACAAACCTTGCTTTTAACCTATTCTCACAGGAAATTCATTTTAGTTTTTGTACACATAAATATTATGGGTCAAAAGAATATTCGTGCAAAAATACCTTTGTAACACCCCATGTCTCCTTTGCAATGTCTTCTGCTTCCTTCACATCATCTGAGATCAGGAAGTTGTCAAAGATGGTTCCAGATTTCACCTGAGATTAACAAATGTAAAACTGAAGTTTATGAAACACTGAAATAGTAATTACATTATCAATTAAGAGATAATTTTCACTAACCTGCCAAAGATCAAGTCCAATAACCCCAATGTTGTCAAACTTGTAGATGTTCAGGTCGGCACTGTATTCAGGATTGTCAATCTCAGGATGTACCCAAACTCCTTTGTAATTGGGGTTGTCAATCTGTTTGGGTTTCCATTCTCCCTGTAACATAGTAATTAGACGATTTAAGCATTTCTTAATAGAAAGAAATTGCACAAATAGACTCTACTCATGATTATCCTATTTTGCCTTACCTTGTATTCGGGGTTGGGAATCATCGGTGGCTCCCACTCTCCATCCATATCCTCATCCCAGTCCTCAGGCTTTTTAGCATCAGGGTCTGGAATATTTTCAGGTTTGTCCCAGTCCTAAACACAAACACACAAAAATAAAATCCTAAGTGGAAGTTTAAAGTAAGTGAACTGCAAATTTATCTTTAAAGACCCGAAGTACTGTGGAAATCGGAGTGACACTTAACACTTAAGAGTCACCATCTTTCGTTAACCTACAAAAACGTTCTAAAGAACAACGTTAAATGGTATGCTGGATGGGTTTGATGGACTGTAGTGGGTGATATAGCAGTATTAATAACAGTAGTAAGCTTATAAACCTCAGGCTTGGTGTCATCTGCATCATCTATCTTAGCACGGTCATCCCAGTCCTCTGGCTTCTTGGCTTCAGGGTCCTTAATTTTCTTGGGAGGCAGAAAATCCCAGTCATCTTCCAGACTTCCAGATTCTACTTTTTCATTGTCAATTTTCACCTCATAGGTCTGATCTGGATTTAGGATCAATGTGTACATGTGGGTCAGCTCATCATCCTAGGAGAAAAGGTAGTGTTTGGGTCAAAACCATGCACTTCACATTTGGGCTTTAGAATAAAAATGTTTTTTTGTTTTCAAAATTTAAAAAGCCAAAATCACCTTGCACTTAATATCTTTCTTGATGAGGTGATTCTTGCCCTTGTAATTAAAGATGACATGGACTTTCTTGGTGCTGTAGCCACAGATATCAGGTCCTAGGTAAAATTTAAATAATTACTTGATGCTCCAAATACTTTTAATCTATATATTCAGGTATACTATCATGAGCATTGCTTACCAAACATAATGTAGTATGATGATTCTCCATGCATTTCAGTTTGATCCAAGTCAGCAGGGAAGACCTTTACGTAGCCACCACCACAATCAATCTTTTGCTCATGCTTGACAGAAAACTGAATGACCAAAGGTTTGCCCTCATTGCTGAAAGGCTCAAAGCTGGCAGAGACAGCATAGAAGCGGGCATCCTGGCTAGTCTGCAGACCTGACAAGGAAAATGCAAAACTGTTAAGATTAACACAAAAATGGTAAAGAACACTACAAAAGGATCAACATTAGATACAGTTTTTACATTGGGGAACTTTGTGCCTTGTTGTTTTTTGGCCCTAATGAATATAGGATACTCAATACACATAATCAATACTTTGACTGCTGTTTATTTTAGATAAAGGACAAGCTTAGTTATCTGCAAAAAGGGGAACTTTACCTTGGTCTTTCTCAGCATCTCCATAGAAGTTGCCAGCTGTTAGTTTCCACTCTCCATAGTCGGACTTGTGTTTGGAGTTTACCCAGCGACTTCTCCATTCATCTGCACAGAAAACGAAAAGAAAGGTTGCTAAGGATCAGTTAACCTTTGAGGCACATCTTTACAACACACACCACTTCCCGAATATCATTTTACAGTCTTTTTGTTTATTAACGTTATTAAAGCGATCAGCATAATTCGTTTTGGGTGGCTAATTTAGGCCATAATTGGCGACTTGACTGTTTAACGCTATGAGCATTAGCAAGGTTTGCTAACATTGGGGCCTCGCTAAAGTTAGCTAGCTGACAACTCAGAAAAAAAATGAGCAAAAATTAATATTTTTTTATCATCTACTGAGAACAATTTTCTTACAAAATGCACAACGATAGTGTTGAAAAACTGATTATTATCAATTAGCCTTCACGTTAATGTAAGAATTGCTAACGTTAGTATCATTTATAGTTACATTTCCATGATCAACTTACCACCATCCAGAAATTCCTCGCGGAAATAAATCTTTGCATGGACAGTGCATACTGCCAATATCACCGCAACAACACCCAGAACTTGCATTTTGCCCATCTCAGGTCTTTCTTTCCGAAGTGACACGGCCCTGACTGACTGATGAATACCTTATGAAGACGGCGAGGGGATATTTTAGAGTCGCTCCAGCGAACAGATGTCTGCCGGCTATTGGACAGCGCGATGGGGTGTCTGAACCAATAACAGTAGACCACGAAACACATGTCGTTTCTGGTGCCTGATCCGGGATCGGTGGTTAGTAGACTTTCGAAAGACTGCTAGGAGGTAGTTGACGAAAGGAGCCGAAGATAGCCGAAGACAGTTGTAAGATTGTCTTGTTGATTTATTACTTTTGCAGTAGAAACAGTACGTCAGTCCCATCAGTCTAAACTAATGATATTTTTTAATCGGTAATCAAGAAACAATGTAATATTTTAACAGTAATAACTAAATTGTCATTTTAAAATTTTGAACACATTTTTTATTTAATTAGGATAAAATAAAATTTGGTTGTGTGTTTTTTCTTTATAGAACTATAGAAAGAAAAAAAATTACCTGGAAATAATTGTCTTTTGTCAACAACCTCAAGTTGAGAAGAAATATAAAACGTAAATAAAATCAGAATGCAACGAGTTGCAAATCTCATCAACTCATATTTTATTCACAATAGAGCATAAACAACATATCAGATGTTGAAACTCTGACATTTCAGCTCATCTTGAATTTCATAGCAGCAACACATCTCAAAAAAGTTGGAAGATCATCTCTTCTTTTCCACGTTTAATTTGTCTGTGAACATCTGAGAAATGAAGAGACCAATTACAAGAGCAGTGTTTTCCCATTATTATTGGAAGCAGAATTCTAGCTGCTGAACAGGCCTGTGCACATGCCTGTTGGTGCTCAAGAACCTGCCCTTTTGCCTTCTAAATTCAAAAGTGCCCTGTTTGGTGACAATTGTTTATGGACTATGCTATGTTGTGGCAATCCCTTCTTTACCTTTGTCTTTCCTTTTACAGCTAATTGTTGTCAGTTTGGTTCTCTGGCTTCAACTACTCACTTAGCATTGTGTTTGTATGGTCCAAATAATTAAAAATAGGCTCAACTTGCAAGATGAACAATTTTAAAAAAAACTTACTTGGTACTAATATGGCGCATTTACCAGCAGCAACTCAGTCTGACAGTTTTATCTTGTCATATTTAGAGTAATGTGGCATAAATTCATTTTCTAAGCTCTAAATTCTGGTGATCTGGGCAAATCCACTCTTCCAAATAACTCAAATAGTTATGAAATGAAAAGTACTGGATGATAATAAAACACTGACCCTGGCTAATGGTGACCTCATTACCATGCTGCGCTCCTGCTACTGTGTCCCATGTGGGTATGGTCTTCATGAGTTCCTCAGCTCTAATCTGGCAACCCATACTGCATGTAAAGTAGTTTTTTTTTATCATCAAAGTGTTTGCAGAAAACAAACACAATGGTGATTTTACAATAAAATGCTTACTGTGCCTGGCAATAAACATATTCTGATTCTGATGACCTTTATGTTGTATGGATGGGCTCATAAGCTCAATGCACAAGAGTCACGCTGCCCCACACAGCACCAAACGTCGCCGTGACGTCAGGCATTGCAGCGTAACGTGAGCAAAATAACGCTCTGCTTTTCTAAACGTAGGATGAAAGTAGCGTGTGCAAAAAAGCGACAATTATCATACGTCACTGCTACGGCCCATTTTATATCAACTTATAACGCGCCTTATAAGTTTAGATTAACAAATATATATATATATATATATATATATATATATGTATGTGAGGATGCTTACTTGTATATGGAGCAGAACATTAAACCCAAAATGGAGCTGTTGGAATGTTACTACATAATGCAGGTTTGTACCTAGAAAATGTTGAATAAGAGTTCCTGGCAGCTAGCTAGCAGGCTGCAAGTAATCAGCAACGCTGTTTAAGCTAAGCTAACTGTTTGGATGCTAAGTTATGAAATTTGACATGTGTATTATAAATCACCATGGTGTAGTACTATACGTTATTTTGCTACGTGCAGTGTGTATTTTATTGTATTTTCCATAGCTTAAGAATAGCAGTTTTATAATGCATACATTTTTAACTCGGGCCCCAACAGACTTTAGGATCGCCACTGATAATTGCTTATCCTAATTAAAAGCCAAAACCTTTATTGTGAATACAGTATTCATAATAGTGAATACATTTCACTGTGTATAGATAACTATCAATGATGACATGTTCTAATTTCACTTTGTTTCC
This sequence comes from Channa striata, assembly GCA_033026295.1. Taxonomy (NCBI): domain Eukaryota; kingdom Metazoa; phylum Chordata; class Actinopteri; order Anabantiformes; family Channidae; genus Channa; species Channa striata. The sequence goes on along the minus strand of CM065185.1, from coordinate 14,354,224 downwards.
CTTTGAGTTAAAAATGCTTCCTAAACCATTCAAGCTACATTATAACTTCAATTTAAGCAACTTGTCTAGGATCTGGGAAGGAATATTAAACATTAACGTGAGTAAGTGTGATGATATCCTCCAAAAATATACTGGTGTTAAATAACTATGTAAAGTAAATTACTGTTGATGTAGAAAGTGGGCAGCCCCACTGAAAATAATATTCTTCCAGGTGTCAAATTTGAATTTCTTATCTGAAAAGATGATGATCAGGACAACAACATAATGAGATTAAAGGAGGTTTTAGCCTTGATACAATTTATTTCACAGATTGTCATGATCCTGCCCCTTCACTTCATCTTTGCTAAGGTTCTTCACTCACTTCCTGTCCCAGGAATTATTTAGTAGCAGATCTCCCCCACTTCCTGTTCTCAGTTTTCTCCCGACAGCTTCACAACTACTCATCAACTCATTGTTTTCACGTGATCCTCTGCTTATTGAAACATAGCTCCTCCCACAGTCCCCTGACAGTTTCTAGTGATGGCAAGATGAAGCTTTATGAATCGTTGGAGCTTTTCATCAAATTCATTCACTTAAGGCCAAAGCTTCATGAGGCTTCATTTGCTCTACGAAGCCATCTACTGGACAAAGAGAATTAAACAGGCCAAGCTATTACAATGACATTCATGTGATATGGTTTGTGTATACTTTTGGAGCTAAATTGAATAAATCTACTTTCCATGATGTCAGTAAATATGCACATATATTAATAGTAGTGTATATTTTCATATATTCTGTACGTTCTATATTATGTATTATTGAATCTCAGACTATGAAGTGAACAGTGAGGGGCCTGTATGAAAACCACAAGTTCCTCTTCACACACTTGCTGACTCTCAGTATTGACGTTATTTTACAGTGTTGGCTTTCTCCATAGTGCTGTGCTGGTACTTTTCATTTGTAAGTTCTCTGATGAGAAGGAGGGCTCTATTTCAAAGAGCATAATTAGAAAATATGTAACCTTTATTATTTTATTGAAGAAGAGTGTAAGAGGGCACAGAGAGGGATGGCTGGGTGGAGCACAGTGTATTTAGTTATAGTTTTATGTTAGCTCTAGCTTGAGTTGCACTCGAATAACTTTGCTTTTTTAAGACCAATGTTAACCAGTGGTTAACTGGCTGTACAAAAGAAACACATCAAAAATAGCCAATTCCAAGCATATATAATAGCCGCCAGAAACGTTGAAATCGGTGGGTAATTATATGGTGTTGGCACCAAGGCGAGGGATGAGTGTGACAGTTCACATGGGGGACACGATATTTGCTCAGCAGGTAAAAGAAATGCATGTGAGAAGTCCTGGACCTGACAAATTCAACAACTTTTTTATTTAAATTTATTTAACCAGGTAAAAACACAATTTGACATAATATACTCTCTTTTTCAATGGTGACCTGGACCAGAAAGTGGCAAGTTTAAAAAGTAATGCTCATCACATAACTATTAAGACAAAAATACAGGACAATAATGTAAAACAAAGTCAAAAGAGACACAAAAAGACAAAACCTCAAGCACAAAAGACAAAGCAAAATAAAATAGAAACAATCACAAAAAACAGAAGCAGGATGTGGTTTAAATTGCAGTTAATTTCTGTTTTAAAGAGGATAATAAAATGACAACATTCAATTTTAGCCTGGTCTGCAAATTGTTCCAAAAATAGGGACTAAAATATAATAAAGTTTTTCCAAGAGTTTCAATTCTCACAGTTGGCATCTTTAAATGAAGCTGGCTGGTAGATCTCAGAATGTATGAATAATGCACAGGGACAAACGTAGACCTGATTTAATGAGGTAATTTACCCAGCGACAATGTGCTGCCAGCAGTTCGATCTTCTCAGTTTGCATACCCCCATGTCTGTGGAACCTCACAGCAGGTGGAGCTGCATCAGAGGTTCCTCTTGTGCACAAACTCATTCACCCACATATTTAGAACATAAGGAACACAAAAGATGTGGAATTCATTATCATTTTTTTCTGACTGCAACTGGTGTTCACATTTAAGGGGTGATGTGCAGAGATTTTACTTTTGTCCTCTTGACTCTAGTATTGTATCCAAGGGGACAAAAGTACCACGTAATGATGAGTTATTATTATTTATATACATTTTTTTTGTGTAAAATTCTAACTTTTGAATATGGTTTTGAAAGGAATTGGTAATCTTACTTACACATTTATTAGTTAAGCTTTAGATGGGTTACAAGGATTAGATATTTGTCAGTGCCGTGATGGACAAAATCATTAACATGTGTGCCCATGCATGTCATGTGTGCATGGAAAAGGAAGGAGCGCTGTCCTTTTTCTCAAAGCGAACACTGGGGTGAAGACAAGCAACTGGCGCCAGCCATCAAACCCCCCACCCCCTGAGTGATCCACAATTATGTCAAGATGGGAAAATAGTGTCCCTTTGAAAAGTGTTCTTAATCAAACCCAATTAATTCCGCTCCTTTCGCCTTATTATTTCCACCGTGGACCATGTCCTGCTAGTCAGCCTGTTAACTAGAGCCTGGGCCCCAGCAGAGGTCGTGTCTAGCCAAGCAAAATAACAATATAATGTGTGCAATTAATTGCTAGTTCGAAGTGAGTCTCTAACAAATTCAGGGTGTTGTTAGATTAAATATCTCTGAGAAAGGTGTGGTGAGAGACAGTTATGACTAAATATAGCAAGTCAAGTACTTTGTATTTACAGCCTTGACCTATTTATTATGCCTGACCACTAAGGCACGTAAAGTTTTATAAAGAGTACCAATGATAAACTATATAATATGATTAGGGCAGAAGTAACATTGATACTAAGAATAGCATTTATTATGTTCCCTTCAAGGTTAACTCCTAACAAAACTGGTGGATTTTAGGTTTATGTTGTCTTGCTACTAAAACCTTGTGACAAACCGCTTAGACACAAATAGACCTCAGTACAAACCTATATCCCAAAATAAATTGGGGCAGTTAAACCACACATGCCACTGGAGGGCAATTAAAGTGTGAGCCCTTTTGGCCTCTGCAGCCTAGCAGGCGAGGCCTTCTGACACCCCTGGTTGGGCCTGATGGAGTGGAGCTTCATCTGCCTAACGGCCTGGCAAAGCTCCACGGCCTGGACAAACACAACAGGCCTCCTTTAGGCCAGCTCACTGTCACAGCTTACGTGGCCTATTGTATGCCGGTGCTCATTAACGGCACTAAGTCATGTTGGTGCCCTGCTAAAGCATGTGTATAAAGAAAAACAACATCCACAAGAAAAGGGTTTCTTCGGCAGTGCTACTGTAACTTTATGTTCACATAAAATGAAGGTTACATCCTCAAACATATATAAATCTTCTTCTAGTGAAGGGAGTATTTCTTATGTTTTTGGCTTTTTAGTTTGTGGTTGTCACTGATTATAACAAAATAATTCTGAACAGGAAAGGTGCTATTTCTAAAGGGCATAATATAAAATTATTATAGTGATGTGGATGAACCCTCTTCATTTACTTCATTTTATACTTGATGTCCTATTTCCAAGAGGTCAGAGAGGCTGCCAACAGTCATTAACTTTCACGCTGTAAATCCACCTGACTTAAGTGAATATTTTGTCAACAATGCCACGAGAAGCATCCTTTACAAATAAGGATAAAGATTAAGACAGTAAATAATGAAAACATCAATGATATATGGGCCTGCTGTGATTTGTAAATGATAAATAATTTAAATGGGCAGCCTTGAGGGAGGGGCTAAGTTAATCAGGGTTTTTCAGGGGCATCTGAGGGCATTCTGTCTGTGGCTGAGAATCTGAGGTTAATCGCTTTAAAAGCAGTACTTAGGTGTTAAGAGGTATGCTTGTCCGTTTAAATTAGCCTCTGAGCCAGATTACACTCTGTGACTTCCGATGACCTCCCCCCATCAGGACTCAATACTCTGCAAAAGGCAATTTTAATTATATAAATAAAAACACTGAATCAAATAAAAGGTCAATTTGACTTTATCCTACAACTGGCAATGTCTTAAGAACATAAAACCAGCAGACACCCTCAAAGCAAAGCACAGCATTCACTAATCTTCATGAAGGTGTTACTGTTTTAAGGTTGCAGAAAAGCACCCTGTAGACGTTTTTAATAAGCATCTCATATTCACAAAAAGTTGAGAACACCACTCAATTAAGACAATAAACATATAGAAATTTGTATAAATGTTGAAATTTGTCTCATACAAAAACGTCCCTACAACTGACCAGGTGGCTCTAGTTAGCCTTTTGTATACTATGGAGCTTGTCAGTATTGTCTGAAATTCATCAGCCACATACTGTACAAAATCATTAAAACATTCATATTGAAGACTTTTTATTTACTCAAAAAAGTTTCTACTCCTACATATTTTGAACTAAATTAAAATAAATGAACGGCAGATATTAGATCAGTTTTCCATGGAGCTAAAAAGAGTTTCTTTAAAAATTACATTTTAGTTAAAAAATATCTGATATTATAATTTGTAAACATTTACAGGAGTAGCTCAACAATCCACCCACAGTGTCACATCTGATCACATGTGCTGCCAGGTTTTATCCATTGACTGAATGTGCTCTTTGGCCTTCATCCTGAGTGCGGCGATGCTGGAGCTCCTGTCGTCCTCCATTGGGTATTTGTCATTGAACCCCGGGGGGCACTGGTAGGGGGGTGGGCCCATGGGCTGCATTCCCTGGACCATGCCAGGTGAGGTGTTGAGGAAACTATGGCTTGGATATGCAGGCTGCAGACCCTGTGGTGAGCCCATGAACCCGGGGATGGTATGCATAGACGTGGCACTGGAAATGGGCGAAGTCAGCCAGGGATCTAAGGGCATTGGGTTGGCTACTGGACCCACATTGGGCGGCATCGGGGGGCGGTTGAAGGATAGCATGGGGGAATCGTGGAGCTTCATGGTGCTAGTGTCCATCTTTTCTTGACGTCTCCACTTGGCCCGTCGGTTTTGAAACCACACCTGGACAGAAAGGAATAAAATAAGCTGATGTGGTCATGTGGGGGAAGGGAGACATCAAAAGAATTGTGCTACAAGAAAAAATACAAAATCACGCAAGGACAGAGCAAAACTGAGAAACATTTGGTGTTATTTAGTGTCTTTTTAAATTTTAATTTCAAAGCATGTTTTGCCTTAATTTATTCAGAAAAATTCCATATAGAATATTGAACTTTTGCCATTTTCCTGCTTCAGCCATGCACCTCAGTGGATGCAGGAACATACAGTTGTGTACAGGATTATTATCTGTTAATTTGAGTATCTAATGCGTGTCTGAAATAATTATGTGCCTAATTCTGTTTCCAGAACATTTTATTTAATGTGTTCTGTTCTATGTTAAGATATAGAGTTTTTACCTGAACTCGAACTTCAGGTAAGTTGACCTTCATTGCCAATTCCTCGCGGCTGTAGACATCTGGGTAGTGGGACTTCTCAAACGCTCGCTCTAGCTCATGAAGCTGGTAGGTGGTAAATGTTGTTCGATTTCTTCTGTGTTTCTTTTTAGTGTGCTCCTCTTCCTTTATGGCCTCTGGAGACCCCTCGGCAATGTCCACGTCCTTCTGCAGGTCACTCATTTCTCCATCACACTTGTCACCAGAGAAAAGGTCAGATTCTAATGTAAGGAAACAAAACAGAAAGTATTATTCAGATTTTGTTGAGGTGTTTTTAATTTAAAAGCTAAATTAGTTATTGATTAAAATTGTACATTTATTCTAGTAGGGTAATTGTATTAGTTTATTTTTCTATTTAAATATTTGTAATTCTAATAATTAAAAACACAAGACATATCCATCACACATCAGAGTTATTGTAATGCAGCATTTTTAAACTACATGCTGGTGTGCAGCTGTACCAAGCCAGTAATCAGTCCTTTGATTCTGGCAACACTTCCATATTGGCAAATCTTGTTTGGCTGAGTAAAACCAGCAACAGGCAGACAGAGTGAGAACGAGCTAAAAGAGCAATTAAGCATTTTGGAGGCCTGGTACTGTAAAAACAGCGACAGCAAACATTGCGTCAAAGGACTCGGATAGTGTAGCGGTGTTATGACATTTTTGTGATTCAAAAATTAGTTGACAAAGCATTTCTCAGAGTCAAGTGTTTTTGTAGGAAAACCATTCAGTCACTTTCCACAACACTTGTCGCACAGTTATTAACAGTTATCAACAACAAGAAACCTTCTTGCATGAACAGAGTTCAAATTCCATAGCATTTATATCATATCCCGAAACATGATGTTCATCTGCAGCTAGACCTCAAACACAATTACTTTTTTGTAAAAACATAATTAGTGGATTTTCCGATGCAAGAACAGACTCGACTCCAGAGTCCCATGCATTGTTAATTTTAGCCATGAAAACAAGGTTGGAGAAATATTTAGTTATAATGATTGAATTGTGTGTGAAGTAAATAACATTTTCTTTTCTTATGTGAGGCCAAAATCTTGGCCTGACCGTAACCAAGTGAGCTACATGCCTAAACATAACTATAAAAACACATCCAATCTCTCCGTACAACATCCGTGAAAACTAGACGTCAAAGTTTGGATGTGTTTGATTCCAATTCATTTAAAAACCTTTCCCCATTGTGTGAATAGAAAACAGTCTGAAGTTCTGTTCCTTACAAAACATATTTGCAATTTTTATCTGCATGGAATTTACAGAATAAATTCTCATTTTGTTTTCAGCCAGGAAAGTTAGATGTTTAGAAAGCCTTTGAAAATGACTATACTTTTTATTGTATAAGTTTTTATTAGAAGAAAACATCACTTGTGTTTAATTGTTGATCATTTTAAAGTTCATTTTATCATACACACTGTTCAAAAAGTGAAATTTAAACTCGTCTTCTCACGATAGAACAGCTTAATGACGGGCAGCCTGTTTTGCTGTTGAGGGCTTGTGAACCCCAGGGGTTTGGCATTGTGCAAATGACATTACATCTTTCACTGAATTCTTTTCTTCAGTAATCCCGTAGTAACAGATGCTACCAGTTAAACCTACAAGTCCCTGACTCCTCTAATCTAACAAGGAACTTTAGTTGCCTTCTGCACGAGCCAAGTAAACAATCATAGAGCAGATTTTAAAGATTGTTTCTTCCAAGAAATGGATGTAGAACAAGTGGGCCACGTGCGTAAAACACCAAAGCTCGTTAATCATACCAGATTGTATAAGGCAGAATGGTGAGAAGATAATTTGCTTAGAACTGAGATGCCAAGGAGTAAAAGCTTTGTTCACAGTAGTTTGCTGTAGTATTATTACTATATTAATAGTATATAAAAGCATAATCGTTTGGGATGGTGGTTTTTATATTTCGTCAAGATGGTTTCCTCACCATCTGATATAAACTGTTGCTTTTCTGTCGATTGCACATAAGATCTTCAGTTGTTCTGACAGTCTAAGTTTAGTCTTTCCTGAAGAATAAGATGTATTTCGTGAGTGTTTTATCTTTTGAAGGTCTAGGCAGTGGTCACTCTACCTAAAGAACGTAGTCAGTTAATTGTAGTTCCATTCACCAAGTCTGAACATGGGTAAAATGACTAAAGCATTTGAATAGTGGTTTTATTATTTCTTTTGACTGATGATAGAGGCTGCAGATTGTTTACAGTTAAAGTTGTGAAAAACCTTATATCAGAATGATGACATGCTGCTCTGGGCCAGTATGTCCATAAACGTGGAATTCAGACACAGTAAACAGTAATATTTCCCCACATTCTGGGGGTGTTTGAGCCCAATACACAATCACTGTAGATACATGCAAATGAATCGGATCATAAAATTACACTTCAGTGTTTAAGGACTAGTTAAGGCGAAATATGCCCTGTGGACATATTTGCATTGATTATTATTATTTTCTGTAATATGTGAGTCAGATGACTGAAAAAATCACCATACGCATTAAAACACAATTTTAATTCTAATTATACTTGTCAATACAGTAATTCAGGCCTCCGCTGTCCATACATTCCTGCTCCTGTATCTATTGTGGCTCTTGTTCTCTGTTCAAATATTGTAAGTTGTGGTTTGTAAAAATAAACATGTCTGGAGCTGTTGCAGTAAGGTTATATTCAGACAGTCATGATTATATCCTATATATACCAATAACTACTGTGGCTCTTTCTGGTTAAAAATATGCAGCTTTCTGACTGTCTAGCAACAGGATGATTTGACTGGTTTATTTTTTCCAGCCAGACCTACAAGTGGGTCCATACCAGCAGTAATGTCCTGTATGATCAAGCATTGCTATAAACTTGCAGAATTATATTTTAAACTTCCAAATTCAAGTCAACGGACATGTCGGTCTGAATGCAAAATTTCCCTTATTCACATAAAGAGCAGGAGCAATTGATTAGATCGATTTGATCTCGTTGCTTCATGTGTGCCAGTAAACTAGCGTGTATAAACTCAGGCCCTGGCACAAAATCTCCTGATAGTGCTGATTTCTGTTTAGTTACAGAAAAGTGTATATAAAAGTGTATGACAGCTGTATATAAATTATGCAAACTTCATTTACATTAAATGACATTTTAAAACAGTCAGTCACCAAATCTTGATATGAGTGTGAAATGTAAGTTTTTTGTTTCTAATTTTTAAAGCAGTGTTAGGTGACATTTAATGAAAAACTGAAGATTCAACAGGCTTCCTTACCCACTTGTGAGAATAACTCTAAATGGGACTAAGAACTGTTTGTTTCTAATCTTTCCATTTTTGGATTTCACATCTGTCTTGTAGAACTGCACATGCGAGAGTCCGGTTTGCACATGACACTGGCTGAGAAATGACTAGCAATGGACGAGTATTGTGTTCAAAACTCAGTCCTGCACTGTTAAAATAAGCAGAGACGTTCTGTGGCTGGTGACAGGTACTCACCATGGTAGGAAGGATGTTGGGAGCTGTTGCCCAGTTCTGGAAGGTGCCCATAGGGATCTGATGGGAGCTGCTTTTCAGGGTGCTGTTGGTTTTCTCCATTGGCTTTTTGGCTGGCATCATCTCCTACTGAATGAAGTAAAGGTTCCTGTTCTTTAGTAAATCCCAGTATGACATCAATACTGTGCACCCTGCCTCCACCACTAGACCCAGCACCTTTTGCCATGTCATAGTTGTCCAGGCAGCTATCGTCCACTATTCCCAGGGTATCCATTGACAAATGCATCCGAGCCTTTGGAGACACTTTCTCTCTGGCTTGTTAGAAAAAAATGTAAAAATGCTACCAAGTGAGACAAAGCGAAGCAGCTGGCGTAAAGATTGTTGTTCTGCTTCACGAGCAATGGAGTAGATTTATGTGAAATGTGGGGGATGTCTCGTTTCCTCAAAAGTAGAACAGACTCACATCTTTGTCTGCAAAAAATGAGAAACAAATATGTATATATCTATATGTTTATGAGGCATCTAATAGCACTTACACTTATTTATTGGCTTAATTTTCTTTGGACTCAACAGAAGCAGAAGCCCTTGTTTTTATTAATTTACATTTTAAAAAGTAAGTTAAGTAGTGTGTATCAATGTTTTGCAGACGTTATTGTATACACCACGATGAGTATTAGTCACATTCATAAGCAGTCAGGTCTTGTTGGCTACAGATACAGACGCAATCTTTTTTCTACTTTATCTTATAAGGCATGAAGAAGTACACTGGCCTTGGGCAATGTTTGCATATTTTACCTCAACACACGGAAACCCTGAAAAGTAGTATACTAACCGATGTCATTCCTAACATCATCCAATAAGTACATAAAGTTGTCTTACCTTCCTCCAGGTTTCTTCCACAAGCTACACAGCGCACATGGTGTGTCTGTAGTCCATAAGTACACGAATGACACTGACAATATCTAGTGTAGGCAGTTGTTACTCCCAGTTAAGTCCTTCAAATCCCCTGTACACAAGTGAGCAAGCACATGTAATATCTTTCTGTCCTGACAAAACTCTCCTTAACCACACAAGACACCGAATCTTGTAGGGTAATAGTAGTAAAACCAAAGGGTGTAAGAGGTTTATTAATTGGAATCCGTCCCCTTTAAGAATGACTGACAGTTGTTTTCTGGTCAAGTAATTGCTCCAAATGTGTCCTGAATTCAGACCACAGAGGGAGGCCATTGCTAATAATGCCTCAACAAAACTTTCTTTCAAAAAATCTATTGTCTGAAAGATAATGGCTCTTACAGAGAGTTTTCGCTAATCCCTTCATTAGAGACAATACGAGGGAGAAAAGGCACAGAGACGGACTTTTAACTTGAATGGCTGCACAGTGCAAACACTTTAACAGACTTTAAATATAAAATGAAATCAAATAAAGACATAAATCAAATGTGACTACATTACATTGTTTTGTGGAAAAATTCACAAGTAATATCAGGATTTTTCTAGCTAGGAGATTTTGTCTACTTGTATCAAGCTGTTATAGCAACAACTTGCTATAACTAACTATAACTAAAAATGCACTGTACAACAATAAATGTTAATTTTTTTATGTGTCCACCTGCAAACATACAAGAAATCAAACATTTAGAGAAGCAACTCCATATTTCCCTCAAGTCATTTGAGCATTAGCACTTGTAGTTGCTGAGCCTGTCTGTCATTATCAGCCTGTTAAAAGTTTTCAGTTCATATTGTGACTCAAAAATCATAAGGTTCACATGTGTCAAATCAATATATTTTATGACCTGTTGGACTAATCATCTTTTTGGCGTGCCTATGAGACTTCTCAAATAAATCGGGTTGGGGCATTGTGTGCATTGCATCCTGCAGCCTACAAGTTTCTCCTTTGCCAGCTGGTACAACCAAAGCTGTAGCAGCTACTGTATAGTAGGTGTTGCAGAGATCAATCCCATCCTTAATGAGCCTAAAGACTTAACGGGAGATTTCCTCTGACCTCACTCCTCCCATCTGAAGATATATTTAGGAGTTTTTATGCATGTCAAACACAAAATCCAAAATGGAAAAGTGGGGCAGAAAGTATTTTTGTATGTAAGCATGCTGTGTGTATTCAGTGTTAGGAAACAAAATATTTTATTAATTCAATAAATATTTGAATTGTCTTTTTTTTATGTATTGACTCATGCAAAGAGGATATTGAGTTTTTACTGTGTTGCCTATTTACAGGGATAGTATTCCTTGAAAGTGAGTCTTCAGTTAAAAATGCAGGTCTGGTCACTCGACATTTTCCTCAGTTGGGGTCTGGACCTACCCATAATTTTTTTTCCTCAGTTATGCAGAAATATTTTAAATTTGAAGTCTTTCAGTTTCTTTAAAAAAATATTTGTCTGCTGTCCCTTTCAAGCAAGTAGTTCATTTTTTTGTTCTCCAACAAAAAGGCCTAAATAAAGTTCATATTCTTTAAAAATTTGAGGTTCGGCAGCTAGAATTAACCCTAAATTGCTAGACTGGATATGCATGAATACATACATAGCATTATTTTAGATATTCACAAAACATGTTGCGAATATTTGCAATTACATTCTTACAAGGAAAAACTTTTATTTCAGATCTCTGCAATTCAGTGTCAGATATGTTAAATAACTAAATATATTTGTATAACTAGTAACAGAAAATCAAAGTTGTAGATATGCTGAAATACAATTTCTATTAATAGGATGATTGGGAATATTTAATTTTATCAGTATTTATTTTTATTATAATTTATTATTTATTTAATAAGCATTCTGACTAGTGAGTATACAAACATAACTAGAAGAAATCCTATTATTACGTAAAAGTTATTTACAGAGGGGTGTGCTTTAATTTAAACTTAAAACTTCTTGCCATAAGCATAATGTAACAAAATGTACTGTATGATCAAAGTCTTTAATTGCAGTAATTACAGTAAATTTAAACTTTTTTGTTATTGACATTCATCTTTTTACAACAAAAACATTACACACTGCTGTGTTTGATTTATAATTTTACAATTAAACCCCCCAAAAATAAATTCCGGTGTTACAGTCTAAGATTACACACCTTGTCTGAAAAACTTCAACAACATCGGTAGCAGAGCAGGTACTGTACACTGTTGTAGGGCAGGCGTTTGTGTGTCCATCCGATTTTAGTGATGAAAGTGCAGTGATGAAATCAGAGGGTGGGTCGGGGAAATCTGATTGGCCACCCCAGGTGCGACCCTGAAATTTCTTCATCTGATTGTCTGATTCAAAGGATATGCTCATTTACCTTTTTTTTTGCAAGATTTAAATCAATTAAAATTAATAACTGCGTAAAAAAGCACTTGATGCAGTACAATACCCCAAGTTTACAGATGATAATAATGTAAGATCACTGTTAAATAGCAGCCGTGGCAACTGGTAACTTTAATGTTTATGTCTGTATTCAGTAGCATTTCTTTCTTGAACAGGGTTACAAATCATGAAAAGAAAAGGTCATAGTAGACATTACTTACAAAAAAAAAGGAAAAAGACATTTATGGCAGCATTTATGGCAGCACTGAGGCAAATGTCAGCCTCCATCCTGAGATTTTTTTTACTAAATAAAACTGTTTTGTCTACTTGGTTAACTCCCCCGCCCCCAAAATGATCATGGCCACCCCATTTGAAAATGTCTGGCATCGCCACTGCCTCTGTGATGTTTGGGAGTAGATTCTAGCCTAGATTCTAGATTCCTATCATGTCTGTTTGGGTCCTGATCCGGACTGTCCCAGTAGGTCGTCACTGGGTAAACCCATCCTTCGACATGTATTCGACCCATCTGATGTTACCATCCTCTAGCAGATGCACTGATACTTGTTATCAGTGTTAACACATGCTAAGCAGCTGAGGAATTTTTAATGCTAACACGTTTAAAGCCATCTGGCAACACTGGGCTGCATTGCCAAAACCTTCTACGAGCAGAATGGCTGTAGGTAAGTGGCTTTGGCTGAATACCTTTTCTCGGTTGACAAAGTAGTTTCCAAGAAAACATAGTCTGCAGAGCTTTACTTTTGCCCGTGAGCAACAAGCTTTGTTCTTGGAAGAATGAAATAAAGAACTTTCCCCGTCACAGATGCAGCTGTGACGGGGATTTGACACAACGTGGTCTTGCAGCCACGTGGTGACGATGAAAAATGTCAGACCTGGCTTTGAACTTTCAATATGGTCAATATAGGTAGGTACAAAGTATAAAAAATGATAAATGGTCACACACACTAATAAACTTATGATTCACTGTCATGCTCAATGACACTTTGTCATATGACAGGAGGAGCTGGGACAACTGCTTTACCTCCTGAGCCACAGTCACCTCATATTTATCTCTCAAGTATCTAGAGAGAGAGAAGAGTCAGGTGTCAAAATGTAAAACAAAACAGTTTTTCGAATCACAGTTTATTTAATTAGCCCAATTCCCAAATCGCAAAATGCCCCCCAGTCTGCACAACAACAGTATTGGTTGTCCTTAGATCCTCAAATCATCAAAAAAAAAAAGAATTCTCAGGAAGGGCAACAGAGGACAAATGCTCTTCAGGAGGATACAGACATACACCAAAGTAGATTTACTTTAAGGACATGAGGACAGCAAATTAGGTTTTTAACATATATAAAGAACGTGATCAGGGAGGATGTGAAGCACATTCTGGGTGATGTCAGCAGATAGAAGTTGGACTGGACAACACTCACACACTTTTTTCTTGGTCCAGTTGTTCCTCTTGTTTAAACCTGAATTTATAGTCTTTAATCTCTTACAGTCCTTCATTGAGCTGCAATGGAAAGATAGTAACACAGTAAGTGCAGTTTGTGCTAATGGGGCAAAATTTTGAATTTTGTGGGATATTCAGGTGATTTGTCAAAGTCGGGTGAAACCTCACTTTAGATTAAAAAAAAACATTGTTTTTTTGCTAACTAATTTTTCTGTCGCCTTTAGATTATTGCAGCCTGAAATGCCACATTTTGCGTCACATGTTGCCATTGGATTTCTGGATGAAGAACCAAAATATTATAGGTTTTCTGGTTGTTTGACCATTTACAGAAACATAATTTATGATTCTGAGGTATTACATGCATTGTATTAACCAAGACTTTAAAAAGTTCAGCTGGTATTTTTTTACTTTTCGCTCATATTTGTGCTTCACTAAACTACTGAAAAGCTGATACTGTCAGATTTGAATGACTTTTTGTCGAGATTTCAGTTATAGTTGCCTTCACGCTTACTCTGGGCTAATATTAAAAAAAAGCAAAAGAAATGGTCCACTGGCATAAAGTTTGACTTGACTGAACAAAGAAGAGCTGTGAATGATCACAATCATGGCTCAGTTTTAGTGTTTTAGCTTGTACAGCGTGTGCAGGGACCGTGGATGAAATCTGACGTACAAATTGTTATATTTTAAATCAGAAATGTCTGCTTTGACATCTGCAGTTGTGTATCTGAATAGCATGTGGAAATGCTAAGGCACTGTCGACAGATAACAATGTTTAAAACATTCTCAGACCTGCTACAGGTATTTCTGATGAGCCAAATAATTATATGAGACGTTTCAGATACTACTAATACCACCCAAGTCGTAGGCTCGGGAAATTGATAATCATTTTTATCACATTATTATATTAAAGCTGTCCCTCTTTGCTTGTTTCCCCATTATCCTAATTGATTACAAATTGGTTAAGAGGGTACAGTATAGCTATCAAGCTCCTTAGTTTCATCAGATGACAATTTAAGCTCCTGAGATCCTAATAGGAAGAAAGCGGCTAATGTTTAAAGGCGCTGTGTCAGCTTACAGGGGGAAAGGGGGATGGTGAGCAGCAGGAGAACGACAGGGAGATGATGGAAAGGGAGGGTAAAATGCTGAGACTGGCCATGTGCTCAGCTCAGGCTGAAATGTGGAGGAAAAGTTCTCTCTGTCTCCTGCAGTTACACATTCGTGTTGGATTTGAAAAAAATTCTCCATTTGAAAAGTCTCTTAAATGAACCTTCATTTTCTCTCACGCTGAAATGTTCCAAATCTTATGCTGTATGGGTGTGAATCTACAGTATGTGAATTTGTTCTATTGTCAACCAAATCCATCAGGTAACAGAGGGGACAAGCAGGTGTGAGGTTAAAATATTTAATCCACGATTAAACAATGTGTCTGATAATGTCTTTCATCCAGGCAACTTTTATCTTCCACTTTACATTCTGATTATTTGAGGATTGGAATTGATTCATGCAAAGTAATTAGGGGAGGAAAAAGGAATTCAGGTACTTTATCTTTTAATCTTTTAGTTTGTCACAGTAGTCAAAGGAGTTAACCCTCCCTCCACTCATCCAGATTAGGACCTTTGCTGACCTTCAGTATGGTTAATGCTTCCTCATTTACAGTCTAGTTCAACCATCTTTTAAATTCACAGTGGCAGGAAAACGTTTCCTGGTTTTCTGCATAAACGTTCTTTTGTTAAATGGACGTTACATAAGGCTGCACTTCTCCTCCGCTGTCTGCTTTATCTCTGTCACTGTTGCCTGGGCTTTAGTTTTTAATGCATCCACATCCATGTTTTGAAGCTTGTTAAAGAATGACTCATTGGACTCTTCCTCTTCCTCATCTTCATCCACCATTTTGGCGAGGTCTTCGGGCAGGTCAACGTCATCTCCAGCCATCTGAACTGTCGCACTATCTTGAGCACTCTGTGAAAATAATACATTCACCTGTGTCTAGATGAACTATGTAATCAAGTGTGTATTCTCTTCCAAGTATCCCAAAATGGGCGCACATAACTGGGAAATACCATGTTCGAATGACCAATTACTGTGATAACTAATGTTGGTAGTCACACACATTAAAATTGGAACAAAAACTGGTCAAATTGGAACAAACCAAACAAGTACTGTATACTCAAATTTTTAGTGAGGCTGACACGGTGCAGACCAGCTCTAAATGACTCATCTCGATTTTAGTCCTGCATTGTGGAGACTGTATTTGTTGTAGAAATAGAACAAACGAACATGAAGACCATAGTGTGTATGGGTGAAAAGTAAGAGATTTTCAATCGGAAAAAGTCAGAAAAACATTGGACGTTACCAAGTTAAAACAGCTGAGGACATCACATCATTTGGTTTCACAATCCGCATCAGATGCAAAACCATCATCTGCATTATTATTTAGCAATTCAGGTTGGAATTTGCAAAATAATAAGTTCTGTATACGGATGAAGTAGAAAAGGTCAGGACGTTAAATCTCTACTAACCTCTACCAAAGTGATGAGAAGGTAAAAATGTGTAATACGACAGGATCTGCGCATGATCTGAACCGTACAAGCTCAACTGTGAGGCAGTGTCACAGCTAATTCACTACGCCCTCACTATATAACGTACATTAGGTAGTTTAGGCAAAAGTAAACAGTCAATTAAGATTTGTGTCATCAAACATTCTCTAATTTAGTGATGTCATCAAAAGTGACTGTCATGTGAAAAACTTTCTTTTCAATCACTCGGGAACACATCACAGAAATGGAACAAAGTAATGTTCTCAATAACTGAGTGGCAGCCTGATACTGGGTTACTCTATTAACGGCTTTAGTCGTAGTATATAGTAGTTCTTAATTGTAAATAAATGGTATTACTATAAGTACCTAAAATCCTATTTAATTGTACAGCTTTGACTGCAGTGTAAACTTTCTATTGATTGATAATAGATTTAACCCAATTGTTCTTTCGCTGTGACTTTCAATAAAATATGTTATAAAAATATTAAAAGTGGTGGAATCAGGTTTGAATATATGGGTAGATTTTTCGTGACTGTCACTTACATCTGGAAGTCGGTATTTGTCTCTTAGTGCCACCCTTAGATTTGCCCTCTCAGCCTTTCTTGTGGCAAAGTCCTTGTCACGCTGAATCCTGCAGAACACAAGCAAATCATATAAACACTGTCAATGGTAGAAACACGGCCCAAATCACCGTGTCCTCGTCTCTTGAAGAGGACTAAGCCCAAACAAGTGCATCCAACTAGCATAAGGTCAGTGTCTTAAAAGGTTGAAGGGTGGACAGAGAAGCAGGTGGCTGTGAGTAAAGTGTTCTTTAAAGATCAGTGTCTTATCAGCAGCAGCATTACCACATTACAGTAATGTTGTTAGCAAGGGAAAACAGTTCGCACCTCGAGTGCCTGATCAGAGTCAGTGAGATCATTCTATGAAACTTTATCTTATTAATCGTATTAAGGAGTGTGACTGTCATCTACACATTTGGTTAGGAAACCTCCGTCTGTCCCCTGACCCAGTGTGGCGTCATGAGACTGAAGCTTCTCTCGTTTTATCAACCTGTTGCTAATATTCATCGTTCCACCTAATTTTTATGTGTATTCAAAATGCTGTGGTCAAAGATACAGCGTGTTTATGTGTTTCGTCATGTTTCAAGCATATACAGATGACTGGGCCACTACAAAAGGCCTCAATAAGCCCAGAGGTCGCAAACCTGCTCCTCGCGGCAGGACTGGATTGTTTTAGTTGATCTGACTGCGTCTAAGCTGCCTTTGATGGATCAATTTGGTGATGGTAATCAAAATTAAAGATCAAAATTAAAGCCTTGAAAGGTCATTAAATAGAATCTTTGCTGGCTGCAGCGTGTGGTTGCACTGCACTGAGCAGCAGGGTTTACATAACTTAAGTGGAAAGTAAACCTTTATCTCCTCAATCCAGATTTACCTGTCTGCCCTAGAAAAATTTCACTTGCGTCACTGGTATTATGCTGTCAGGCCTCTTCCGTAACCATTATCATCAGCGCTATAGTACAGTTTCCATGTAGGTTCTAGATTTGACCCCAGTCTATTTAAGGGTGGTCTTCTCAACGCGCTCAACCCCATTTTAATAAGATTAGCTACACGGAGACCTGCGGCTTGGCACAGATCTACAATTACTCCATGTCTTTGCCAAGTCTGCACGCCGTTCACCTTGTGCCCCTTTGTGCCATCTTTACACTGACACAGTTTCCGCATGTACCTGGGCTTTAATAGAACTCAGACCAATAAAAATTCCAGCTCCAATGACATCCCACAATAATAAAAGCTATAATTTGGCGAAATAGCGTTGAATATTGTTGTTTTCAAAGCAGTTTGATCACTGTCTGAAACAGTGATTCACCCAGAGACCTACATACAGTCTCTTACGTATAGATCCAATAAAATGAGGACTCCGCTAGATTATTCTTAACTGCTTAATCAAGTAATCAGCAAGGCCCCAGTTCTTGTATATCTACTTAATTAGTGGATATATATGTATATTTACTTTATTTGTCCTGGTCACCAAAGCACTAGCCAGATTTAATATAGCCTCAATAATAACTTTTTAAATGTAGTTTTTAGTTTTTTAGAAATGTATTAGTGACTTAATGAAAAACATGTCGAATGAAGGTTTCCATATTGTCAATCAGACAGTGAGACCTTAACTTTATTACTAATTAATTTGCCTTTTTCCCTAATTAAAGATAACTGACACATCAGCATTACTTGAGATTTTAAGGTGATTAAATAATTATTGTTTTAAAGCACACTGGCTAAAGGTGGCTTCTTGAAACCGAGCCCTGACGAGTTATTACACTCAGAGCCTAATCTGCTTCTCTGACTAATTTGAGCCCCAAGACAATAAATCCCCACCTAAAGCTACCTTATAAGCCTTGCTGTGCATCCGTTGATGTCACACATGCATCACACATAGCCACCGCAGGGAAGTCTAAACTGCCTAACCCGCACGCACACACCCAAAAAAACGAAAACCACCTTCCGCTGTGATGAGTGTGTTAGGAAGACGCTGCCGGTATCTGTTATGTGTTCACTTATTCACTTATTTTAATCACAGGGTTTTACTTTGGAGCAAACAGATATTTTATTCCTTTGGAGGGAATAATACGTTTCTTTGTTATATTGTTAAAAAATATATAATACTGTGATTAATTGGTGAAATAAACACTTGAGTTACAATCCTCAAACCTGTGGGTTGTACTACTTCAGCAAATGGGAACATAGTTTCTCTTCCTGAAATATTAGAAACTCTTAGTGTAAACGGTAATAACCAAGTGTGCTAATACTGAAATGTACTAAGGTTAGATTAGTATTGTATTGAATATTTACAAAAAAAATATTTTATACTGTTTTTTTACAACATAAATGTGGTTACATTCTTGTAATACATTTATAATTATGCCACCATATTCCAGGACATTGCCCCCTGTGCAAACATTCCTCTTTCAGTTGATGCTCAACTATTTTACTTTTATAGATTTTATTATACCTTTGCTATACCAAGATGAAGTGTTATGCACCGTAGAGGATGAGCCACTTCTGGTTCGTTTTATAAAACTTTATCATATTACTACAAACTGTGTTGATATTTGTGGCTCTGAGACAAGTGTGAACCTACTTTATGAAAAACTAATCACACCTGCTAATCCGCGCTTAATGCACATGTAGGTCATATTACATACAGTAAATTCACTACATACTGTCACCATATTTATGCTCTAGTGTGTAAACTGATTCCAGTCACATATAATTTTAATGCATGTAGGAATTTACATACTATATGTTATTTAAGATCATTCTTTATCTGTGTGTGAAAGGGGTTTTTAAGCAGCAAACCTGTATCAGCCTCAAACGTTGTTTTTGTGCATTGTGGTCAGTTGAGTTATTAAATACAATATAATATAATATTATAGGTGTATCCCTGTGTACTCACTTTTCTTCCACCAGCTGCCTCTGGTACTCTTCGAATTCTTCCCTGGACATGCCTTTGGACTCAGGTGTTTCCTTTCCATCTGCTGCTTCTTTGCTGTTGTCTTCACCACCTCCGGTAAAACTCTTCAATTTATCACCCAGCATCTGATTCATGAGAAACGCCATCGATCACTTCAGAGAGATGCAGTTCACTCCTACGGGGCCTGGAGAAAGGGAAGCCAAGGACGTGAATGGGACAAAGTGAAAATCCGGCCCCACTCTGTCAATCAACAAATTATATTGTATATAAGAGCCGCTCACTATACAAACGTCCTAAATTCAAACCTTAGCTATTGTGTGTCGAGATGATTAGACTGTATCAATAACCTGTGGCTGGAGTAAACCCTCTAAAGAGCTTAGCTCATAATCGACAGCCTACAGACAGTGGAGAGTCTTCACCTTGTTGACAGGATAGACCCTCTGGATGCTGTGTTCTTCTAACCCGAAATTACTGGTGTAGTAACAAAGAGATTATAGGTAGGATGTACAGAAAAATCCACACAGTGAAATTTTACAGAAAGATTATCAACTCTTTATTATCACCAAATCTGCTGTATCATATCTTAAAAATGCCTTTTCATAAGAGTGCCATTATCCAGTGGACCAGACGATTTTAATGCTCCCCTCTATGACGTAAGAGAGAACAATACCCCCATATTCAACTCCTTTCACTCGATGTCTCTCAGCTTCCACATTGACTTTAAAATTATTTCGCTGCTGTCTGAAGTGTTTCCGGTGTACGAACCAGGACGACCTTCAGTGACTCTTTTGGTTGGTTTCAAAAGTAATAAAGTTTGGTGAGGCAGCTTTTAGTAATTATGCTCTAATGTTGTAACAGTCCACCTGACAATCAGACACTCGCTGTGATTGTTGACATTTTAATCACATTTTTTAGCATTGTTTGCTATGTTTTAGTTTTTCAATCTTTATTACTTTTATAGAAAGTCATTTTTTGATTGGGTTTTTTTTTGGAATTATATACTGTATCTAGCATATTTTCTTTCTTTTTTTTAAATGCTCTTTTGGGGCTTTAGTTTCAAACCATTTTTTTCTTATAACTTTATTCACTCATCCGCAAAGCACCTTGATTTGATTTCTCTGCAATTTTCACAACTTGATTTCACACATTTCTATCACACTTAATAAAATAACAAATGATATGTCTCCTAAAAAAAAGGCACTTATCTCTGTGTTAGAAGACACAGTTTCCCTACCGAAAGTTGTACAGCTTCACTTGATCATACATTTTGCTTTCGTACTTCCAAGTCTTGCAGTTTGTCCTGTTGTCTAGTCTAAATTAAACACTAACCGCTAGTTGTCTGCTTTTAGGGGACGACGCGGACCCAAAGCTGATGATTAATGCAGTAAAGTGAAGGGATAGCTGTCAATCTGCCAAGAGGAAACTAAGTGGATTTTCCCACCTGTGACACCACGGTGACTACTGTGGTGACTGGACTTGCGCTGCAAAAGGTGGAGAAAAAAGGCATTTTAAAGGTAATGTTTAAAATTTTTACATTAGTACAATTAGAATGAGGGGAGTGGGGTCATTATGTAATCCTGACCCTTGTTTTTAATATTTCTGTAATGTTTATGGTTGTGTTTCTGTCCTCTTTTAGTAATAATGTTGGAACTGTTAATATTTGTAAGCTGCCAAACACGTCTTACCTTTGTTTTTCTGCAGTCTCCACGCGTTGGACTAATTATAAAAGTTATGCATTCTGCTTCCAATCACGTGTCTGAGTTGGAGTCTGTAGAGGTTTTAAATCCCCAGGAGACCCAAACATGCCACATCATTGAAGGACCCTCAGATCATGTATCTTCACCTGAGAAAGGATTTAGTATTATGGCTTTTCTTAAGAAAAATGCTTTTGTTGTTCTCACAATGAGTGCTGTTGCATTAGGTGAGCCGGACATTTTTTTTGATTTACCATCAATCTGTGTTTGTGTTAGCATGTTACTGCAGCCCTGCTCTGTGTATTGGCTGTGCTGCATTTGAATTCTGCCTTTAACACATTTACTTGTGTTTATGTTTCTTGAGGAATTGGCCTGGGCTTTGCTCTGCGACACATTAATATGTCAGCCAGAGCTATAAAATACTTAACCTTTCCTGGAGAACTGCTGATGAGAGTCCTGCAGATGTTGGTGCTTCCTCTCATAATTTCCAGTTTGATTACAGGTTAATCTACACTTAAACTCGATTCAGTTATGATTTTAATAACATGCACCAAATACATCCTGCGCATGAGGATCCATTTTCTGATGTCTAACCTTTATACTTTTCCCCATAAAATGTACTTAGTTTGAGTTTTACATACAGGACAGGAGTGGCATTATTTAATGTGGGGCTGCAGCATATTTTAGTATATGTCAATTTTTTAAAGAATTAAGTAAATGTAGTTACTTTTTATGGAATAATATTTGAAGTAAATGCGTTTGCTAGCCCAGGTCCCCTCAGAAAGTGCTGGATTGACAGGGCTAATTAATTTGTTGTTGCTGAAGACGTTTGGGTTTAATATTTAACGATGGACATTGGATCAGCATAACCTCAGATTTTAAGTAGATGGTTAAAACTTGAGTTTTCCATTAAGACAATGACCTGTTGAAACATACATTGAAGCTACCCATGGAAAGTTCAGAATTTTATCATATGTTTTAATGCAATTTACACACACGCAAACACTTTTTTTATCATTCACCCAGTTTTCATTTCTAAGCTATTGGAACTGTTCATTTTAATGTAAATTAAATTAAGTTAATCCTGCTTTTGGGATAACAGGATTTGCACCAAGTCCAACTCACTCACCAAATTGTTGGTTTCTTTGTGTATATGCTTTCCTGGGCTTTTCCTGCAGCCTCATTCTGTCATTTGATTTTTAAGTGCATGTGCAAATGTGACCATGCAGTATTTGTGCCTTTAATCGGTTTCCGCTTTTTTGCTTAAATCCAAATGTCTTCAGTAAAACAACTGAATCAGACTCAGTCAAATACTTTTGGAACAGACTGTCCACACACCATTCACTTTTTTTTTTTTTTTTTTATCAGGGATGTCATCTGTTGACAGAAAGGCTAATGGGAAAATTGGGCTAAGAGCATTAAGCTATTACATGGCCACCACACTTGTTGCAGCGTTCACTGGCATTGCTTTAGCTCTTCTCATCCAACCAGGGAACTCGTCCAGGACAACCTCAGTGTCCTCTAGTGGCGGAGCTGAGGCTGTGCACAGTGTCGATTCCTTTTTGGATCTGATCAGGTGCGTATGCGGATTATTACAAATTTATTAGAATTAAATTGAGCTCCAAGATATAAAAATAACAGCAAATCTGTGTTTCACTTTTATAGAAACATGTTCCCCCCAAATCTGGTTGAAGCTTGTTTAAGAAAGGTCAGATCTGCATGGGCTAATATTAGTTTTGACATGTATTCAGTTATTTTAATATTTGTACTTGACTACAGGTTGCTTATATGTTATTCAGTACAAAACCATCTATCCCAAGAGTGTTTCTATGGGACAACACTTTAGTGTCAACAATACAACAGAAGCGGGTGAAAATAGTGAGATGCTTTTTCCTTGACTGTCAATGTTAATGTCTAATACATTATATATATTACATTATAATTTTCCCACTACATTGATTGTTATTCTTGGGGCCTCTCTGTGTGATGCAGCACCAATGCCGGGCACGGCAGATGGGGTTAATTTGCTTGGTCTGCTGGTCTTCTCTGCTGCCTTTGGCCTCACCCTGGGCAGTATGGAGACTCAGGGAAAACCTCTGAGAGATTTCTTCGATTGCCTGAATAAAGCCATTATGCACCTGATCAGCCTCATCATCTGGTAAGCATGGGACAATACCATTTAGATTAGCTGGTATCTGTTTGACATATAGTCTCTACAGTGACCGCCTCTCAATTCCTGCCCTCTTTTTTTTTTTTACAGGTATTCCCCAGTGGGAATCGTCTTCCTGCTGGCAGGGCAGATTGTGAAGATGACAGACGCTGGGCAGATAGGTCGTGAAGTTGCCATGTATGCCGTCACTGTGATAACGGGCCTGTTAATCCACAGCGTCTTCACCCTTCCCCTTTTGTATTTCACTGTCACACGAAAGAATCCCTTCAGGTTTATGAGTGGCCTGCTCCAGGCGCTCACCACTGCATTTGCGACTTCGTCAAGGTGAGCCAGAGACTTGACATGACACATTTAACAGATGGACTACCGGGGCACGTCACCGTTCCTCATGCACTGTGTGGGATTTTTCACAGTTCTGCAACCCTGCCTGTAACCCTCCACTGTATGGAGAAAAATCACAACATGGACAAACAAGTGACTCGCCTCATGCTCCCTGTCGGGGCCACAATGAACATGGATGGTGCAGCCCTCTATGAAGCAGTAGCTGCTTTGTTCTTAGCCCAAATTAATAATATAGAGTTTCACCTGGGTCAGATCATAGTCCTTAGGTAAGATCACAACACATTTATCTTACAGTTCTGCAACATTTAGAAAAAATTAATTTCAATAACAAGGCTAGAGAAGAGATGCAAAACTGCAGAGCTTACTGTACATAAGTCTGCTTCCCATGGTGCAAAAATATGTGCTAATTTTAAATGTGCCATTAATAAACTAGTATGATGTTGCGTAACTCATTGTTTCTCTTGTTCAGTTTGATTGTCACAGCTGCCAGCACCGGTGCAGCTGGCATCCCAAACGCTGGTATGGTCTCCATGGTAATTGTGTTGTCATCAGTCGGACTGCCCACTGAAGACATATCACTGCTTATGATTGTCGACTGGCTTCTGTAAGTCAACATATACTCTATATATGTATAGTTTTATATTTCCGACCTTGCCAGGCCCCTTTTCTATTTAAGATCTGGACAGTGAATAAATTCATTGGAAAGAGTATTTTGGGGCACATTGAGAAGTTTAGGTCAGGATGAAAGTTGGGGCCACACACAGGCAGGAATAAGAGAAAAGATTCTAACCTCACAACTTTGTGTATATTTGTCGATAGGGATCGTCTAAGGACTGCCACCAACGTGCTGGGGGACTGTGTTGGAGTGGGTGTAGTTCACCATGTGTCAAAACACGAGCTGCAGAGCTCCAGTCTTGCAGAGGAAAGCTTGTAGCTCCATTACACTTAGACAGCATGTCACCTTACTGAAGGCCCATAAATCAGTATTACCTGCCATACAAGCCAAAAAAAAGAAGTTTTTTAATAGCAAGATGTCAGACATACTGCTTTAAGCACAAAATGAGCAAAAACACATTTTGGAAATGTGAGTACTGTACATGTCATCAAGGGGAATAGTGACTAGAGTATGTACTGAATATCTAGTTGTTGTTTGTGCTTGTTTTTGGTCTAATTATGCGGAAAAAGAAGAAATATTATCAAAAAATGCCAGGACCTATTTACTGTAGCTTCCTTGGTTCCTTTTTTTTATTGAGAACTCTACCACCATCTGGTGTAAGAAAATCAAATCAGAGGATAATAAATATACCATGACCCAGTTACACATTGGCTATGCCTACAAATACATATAGAACTGCTTAATATTTAATGGTATTCCACTTTGTAAAATATACACAGTATAATTAAATACAATCTGGGCCTGATACCGTAACATGACTGTGGTTTGTATTTCTTTGCAGAAAGCCACAAGGTTGTTTTTTTACGGAAAATAAAGTCACATTCATTAATCATTTACTGATGTCTATTAAGATAGGACTCTTAAAACAACAATGAAAAGAAAGTCACGAAATAAGCACAAATAATCTTGAAATCTTAATAACTCATATATTACAATAAAAACCATTGTTTATGAACAAAAATGGTACATTCTTAAATAACAGATGCTATTGATGGGAAAACAAATTCCAATGTGCAAAGTGGAGGTATTAAAGACCCAAAATATACTTTTCTCCAAGCCAATAGCAAAAGAAGAAGAGGAAACTGTGGCTGCTCCACTCGGCACTGACTGCAGTGCCAGAGAGGCCGCGCTCTGTGCTTACTGACATCACCCAGAGCTTAGTGCAGCTGTGACGAAGAGAAGAGTGGAGGGAGGGAAACGCAGAGAGCGGATGATATGAGCATCACAGCTTGAGAGCAAGAGAGAAGGAGGGAAACTGATGCAAAGGAGGCGTCACAGTATATCCACACAGAGTGAGCTTGACAGAGACGGTGAGAAAAAGCAAGAGAGAGCGACTGTGTGTGTGAGGGAGGAAGATGCTGTTGCCAGGGAACAGTGGTAAGGTGGAAACGACCATCTTTTCCAGCTTGGAGGAGGACAAAAACGCGGTAAATCGTGGATGCATCGTAAACTGAGCACGAGCCGATTCTGACTCCTAGCAGCCTGAGAGAATCAAAGAGAAGGTAGGCAGGTGTGATTACATAACCGTCATAACGCAGTTCCCATACGGGTGACATCATCACAGCAGGATTAGAGCCTGGGGTGGGGGGCATTAGTGCTGTTGGAGAGTGGAGGAGGGTAGAGGGACGTTCAGCAGAGACAAGCTGAAGTAAATGGGAGGCAGAGAGAGAGAGAGAGAGAGAGATCATTATGGGATGAGCTAAAAGCACAGGGCAAGGATTATGTTTTGCCCAAAATACAGCATGTGACAGACTGAGGAGAGTGAAAAGACGAGAGCAGGATGGCGACACATGTGACGACTCTGACTCTCCCAACTGTTTTCATCTATGCAGGAGGAGCTGATTCTTCTCTCAGTCTCCATTAGCGACATCAAAAACAGCAGGCATCATCTGTCATCGACTGCCCAGGCAGATGTAAACAGTGATGAGTCTCATTCCGGTCACGCAGCTCTGAGAAAGAGGAGGACGAACACAAAGCAGAGGCTGAAAAAAAACGAGGAGCTCTGAAAACACAAAAGAAGAAGGTCTTCCTGATTAGTGTGTGAGTACTCTCCCTTTTACATGATTACAGCCGGGTGAAGTTTAGTTTTCGATTCAAAATCAATGACATGATGTTTACCTCTTTGTTTCTGTTTGTCAGTTAGGGAAAGGATGGCAGACATAAAAGCCTTAAAAGGTTTTTTTGTCAATCTGCTTCTCAATATCACTTTTCCTAAATTAGAGCACTTTTTTATTTTGTGATGATGATTAAAGGGGGCGGGATTTAGTCAGACCACAGCCACACAGACTTAATGATGCAAATTAGCCGACTTTTAAAATGTCAAACTAAATAACAGCTGCTCTTTCAAAATGATTTTGCTTTTTTGGTCATGAATAATGTTGTAGAGAAATACCCACAGTTTGTCTTTGTCTGCCCACTTGCAGGTACGTATAATAGATTGGAAAAACCGAGAAAGTCTTAACTACTTTAATGATGTCTGATTAAGCTGCAAATGTGTTATAATGCAGAGACCAGTGCATTGTACTGACACTTGAACTTACATTTACTTACATTACTGCATGTCCAAAAGTGAGCCTTTGCCACAGTGTGCTGTGTATTGCACATTTGTTTTTCCCACTCTGAGACACAATACTCGAGCTTTGGTTTGACAGAAGATGGCTCGCGAGACACGGCTCGGAAAATGATGGCTGCTTGTGCCATCTGGACACAAAAATCCCTACCGAACATGTGCTTCTGCAACATCACTTTGCGCTCGTCAGCCCGGAGTTCGGTCTATGAGCAGCTGAGTCTGTGCAACGACACACCACGCTGAAGTTCAATCTGCTTTATGATACTTTTTTAAAGCAATGCAAAGCAGGATTGGTGTTGGAGGAATTCCCCATCGAGCACAGAAAAAGCCTGTAAACACTGAGCTTCTCTCCCCCTTCATTTAGAACCCAGCTAGAACACAGCAGCACCATCAGTGTGCAGCCTGAGGCCCTGTGCCTTTTAACCCACTTTACTGCCTAATGTGTCTCACTACAGCCCATCAGCTCCAACTCAGCAGACAAATGGATTGTAGTAACGTGTGCTCCGGCATAAACCCAGGCTGGGACATGGAGGAGGACAGACGTTCTTCCCCCCAAACACACATTTCTGGCACAAGACTCGCTCATGATGTTCATACATTGTGCCTGACTGATCCTTAGAACCCAAACATAAGACGCTGCAGAGAGTGAAGCCCTTCATGGAGACGACTGTGTTTTTATGGAAAATAAGGACGTTGACATCATGCTCAGTTTTGAGGTGGCTCGTGTGATTTGTTTGCATTGCCCTCGGGGGCTGTACTGTATGAGCAATGTGTTTTATTTTTGTCTCCTTCTCAGCGAAAGCAGTGGATGAAAACCCAGTGTGACGTGCTTTCACCAGTTTCTTATTACTGTGACTTCACAGTACAGTACAAAATTCCACTTGGGACGGAGAAACTGCAATTTTGTACATTTGTGGTCGGTATAGTCAAACCATCAAAGCTCACAAAAATAGATCCAAATTAAAGTTTTGGCAAAGATGTTTCTGGATTCTTTGCAAAAGAGGTTGAAATGCGCTTTCATTTTTCATCCCTATTATGGCTAAAGTTCAAAAAATACAGATCCTACATTTCCCATAGTCCAACTGGATGGTGTCTTTCATTAGACCCGACGCGCCTGGTAAACGCCCATGTCTGTAAAAGTCCACACCTTCAGGAAATCATCAGGATTGGGTAAAACAAATGAAACGGTTGGACTGCCCCTTTAAGGCTGAAGGTTTCACTTGGTTTCTGACACGGTTTCATCTGTTTGCAAACCCCAGTGAGCTGAAGCCCGTCCTCCCAGGCAGAGGATGGGAACAGCAGAAGCCACTTTGCGCATGGACAGCATGGAAGTTAAAGACGAGTGGCAGGATGAGGACTTCCCCAGGTATCCGTGTGTGTGTGTGTGTGTGTGCAGTATGTTTATGTCAGTGTGTTTGTGTGTGTGCTCGATGTGACTCTGACAAACAGGCTGCAGCAATGATGGAAACTCAGTGACGTGTGTTTAATGCGTTAGGGTAGCAGGTGTGTTCTTTCCTGGATGTAATCGGTATGTGTTACGTGATGAGGTTGTATCATGTCAGCGAACAGAAAGTCAAACAAGTCCAGCAGGGAAAGAACAGCCGACCACCTACACTCTGTTACTGGAGAGAGTCATTTCTAGAGGAGAGGAAATGTGGAAAATGAGGACAGGAAACAGATCATTCAAGCAGACTGAAATAATGAAAGAATGCATTACACCATGTTGTCTATGTTTAAATATCACCACTGCAATCATCTTAGTATTCATAATAAATGAACCTAAAAATCTTAATAATAATTATCTGCCTTATCAGTACAAAGATTAGAATGTGGTGAAATTTTGATTTGATTAAAAAAAAAATCAGGGTAGACGCACATAATTTATATGGCAATAAAAGTAAAATGGTAGGAACCAAAGCAAACAAATGTAACCTCAGACTGTTTAACGTACGTTTCCCGATTCTAATAATGAATATTATCTGAGTTTGTTGTACATTGCTGTAGAGGAACATTTAAGAATGCGTTTACACTGCATATTGTGTTTCCCTTCCTCACCATTTAATCCACTTTTAAAAATCTGTTAATGTTGTCTTTAACCTACCTCTACAAAGCTGCTGACGACATAATAACAGCAATTATCCCAGAAGCTCCGTCGACGAGCCCATACTTGTGGTGTTTTAGGGTGTGTGTGTCTGTGTTAACGTCTGCGTCTTTCTGTCCGTGTATGTGTGTGTGTGTGTTTGTGTGAGTGCTATCCACCGTGGTCTCGCCCTCTCGTACCCTAGCGAGTGTGCAGCTACCTTATTATAATGTCAGGGGGGAGTTGGTAATTACCGGTGTCTCAAACAACACACATTGTTTTCAAGCGCATGCTCTAGTTAAAGACACTCCAGAAACAAAAAACCAACAGTGACTCCATTGTCATTTATTTTTGTATTTATTTAATCATAGCATTTGAGGTATTTTCAGTGTTAATTATTAGAACTGATTTATATGACAAATATAGTAACTGCTGGTAGCAAGAAAAGAATTAAATGCACAATATGTGAGTTTACTTTAGATTTCACTGAACGGTATTTATGTGGATGTTTGTCTTTCTTTACAGGCCACTACCAGAGGACGGAGATGTCGATTCTTCATGTCTTACAGACAACAGAAACAGTAAGTGTAATAAGTACACAGCGTTAAATATGATTTTTACCCAGCAGTGGATCTAACCGTCCTGACCTGTCTGAGCAGATCCACCCACCACTCTGAATGTGGGAGAGTCCGTGGCCCAGCGTAAACGCCGCACCCTGGTCGCCCCGGACATGAACCTGTCTCTGGATCAGAGCGAGGGGTCGCTGCTCTCTGACGACTTCCTGGAAACGCCGGACGACCTGGACATCAACGTAGACGACATCGAGACCCCTGATGAGACAGACTCGCTGGAATTTATCAATAATGGCAACGAGCTGGAGTGGGAAGGTCAGACAGAGGTCAAATGGTTCTTTAAATCAGAAAGTGAATCATGTGAAGTTTGATTTTCCACCTCCCAATAATAATCCAACAATAATCTGCCTCATGCTGATTTCATGACATTTCAAGAAAAGTAGGTTTTACAGTACGAGTAACATTTTTGTGTCACCTTGTGATAGACGACACTCCCGTGGCCACGGCCAAGCATCTACCAGGTGAAAGTGAAGAGGAGAGAGACTCGTCTGGTCGACTTTGGCGAACAGTGATCATCGGTGACCAGGAGCAGCGCATTGACATGCAGGTCATTAGGCCATACCTGAGGGTGGTCACACATGGAGGTTAGTGAGAGAATAAAATCTGAGAGTGAACTTCTCTGATTTCATATTGGTACACACAGGCCCTATAACACATTAATCATCTTCAATGTAAAGACGGAAAACCATGACATGAAAAACTGAATCAGTTGGGTAAATGTTTTTCAAATTCTTACAAACTTTAAAAAAAATGTTTTTTACTAATATCGCAATAATCCTGTTAGAGGGGTAAAGCTTCTGGAAAACTTTTTCATAGCTTTAGTAAACTATTTCATGCTCCTTTCCATAAAAATATGTTCTGTTAGTGGCATGAAGCTCCAGTTACCAACTGCTAAGGTGAAATTTAACAGGAATTGAATAAATAATTTTCAGATTTTTTTTTCCGCAGTTGGCGACAAGATTGGTCGATGTCAGTATAGATTTTTTGTAAAATGCTATTTTTGTTGGAGGCCAGTGCGGCTGAGCATGTTTGCCTCTCTCAGGTTATTATGGCGAGGGTCTGAATGCCATCATCGTGTTCGCAGCCTGTTACCTTCCTGACAGCAGCTGTGAGGACTACACATACATCATGGAGAACCTCTTCCTGTAAGCCTTTTCATAACGAAATACTCCTTTGTTTTTATTTGTCACTGTCTGATGGAGAAAAGTACATGGTTAGGAAGATTCCTGTGTTTCTATGAAAGATTTGTTGGTTAAAATTGTAAACAGTTATTCAAGATTATGAACATTTAATGCTAGAGAGTAATAATGAAACACAATTTTTTTGCTTTCTTTGTCAGCACATATGTTAAAAGGATACAACCTTTATGAAATTTTAACGTAGGAATTATTTTCAAATTAAGTTTTAAATCTTCATCAGGTATGTGGTGAGCAGCCTGGAGCTGCTGGTGGCTGAAGATTACATGATTGTTTACCTGAATGGAGCAACTCCTCGCAGAAAGATGCCGGGCATCAGCTGGCTGAAGAGATGCTACCAGATGATTGACAGGAAGTAAGAAAGAAAACAGCCAGAACAGCCGTGATGGAAATGAAACTATAATCTTTACCATAATTTAATATTACACATTCCCTTTTATCTTCAATAACATGAACAGTTTCAAATTTTTTGATATAATAAAATCATCACAAGCACATCAGCATCCGAATGTCTCCTGCAGGCTGAGGAAGAATTTAAAGTGTCTCATCATTGCTCACCCCACATGGTTCATCCGGACGGTCCTGGCTATCTCAAGACCTTTCATTAGGTGAGGATATATTTTCAATCCAGGATCTAGGAAACAGAGACATGACACACTACTAAGTAACTGCTTAGTGATGTGGTTAGTTGTGCATCCAGTCATAAAACATTAAGGCCTATTGCATAACCAGAGACTTGCGTGGCCTGGTCTTGTGACATTCAAATTTGATTAACTGTGGCATTTATTGCATGTTGTGGATCTTTTGTGCAGTGTTAAATTCATGGATAAAATTCGTTATGTTCACACCCTGGAGGAACTGAGCCAGATCATCCCCATGGAGCATGTGCAGATCCCAGAGTGTGTGCTGCAGTAAGTAGTCTGAGCCACAAAGGGTCTCTGTTGAGACACCACCTATATGACAGCTCACGTTATATATTGTATGTTTGCAGTAATAAACACATGGTTACAGTGCAGTGATCACACATAAACTGAGCCACTGTTTAATGTGTGATCACTCTTGATATAGATTTTTTTTAGATTCTTAAGCACGTGTGGGTGAGCGAACGGTGCGCAGGGTTTGAAAAGTACTGCGTGTAATACACAGGGCCACACTGTACCAACAGAAGTTTATCTTTTGCACATTATTTGCACTGATGTGAAGTCACTTTCTCCCACGGGTGAGAGATATGCTGATAAAATGACACATCAGTCAACGATATCAACTCTCCTGTTTTAAAGGTATGACGACGAGAAGATAAGGGCACAAAAGGAAAGGTAGGAAAAGGATTTACTTGCGGTTTTATGTTAAGGTTATTAACACATGCACGTTTTCCTGCTCGTGGCTAATTTTAGTCTGTCTTACCTACAGGCTTGAACAAGACCAGCAGCAGACAAACTCAACGCTGCCTAAAGAAAGGTGCCCTCACTTCCTCACTTGCCTTTTATTATTAAATAACATAAAGTTTCAGCTGCATGGAAAATCAGAAATCTTCCTTTAATGTGAAACTGGTGTTGATCGCTCCAGTAGAAATCTTCAAAAAAGTAGATGTTTAGATTCTGACATTATGCAGATTTCTCCATGAAAGTGTGAGGTAACTAGCTGAACAGCAAATCCTCGTATTATGTCTCTTCAAATTGAGTGTAAAAACGTCTGCACATACTGTAGATAGATGGATTTTGGCAACAGAAAGCAAAGCCCAATATAAGTTAGATGACCAAGCAAAACATTTCAATTTACTAAAGGCTTAACACTAATCTGTCACTTCCAGGCCAAAGTCTATGGTGGCAGAGGTTGGCCGTGACATCTGACATTAAGGTAAGGGTTCTTATTCACTTAAGCACCTCTCCATTAACTGCATCCAGGCCGGTTTGTAATGTCAGCCCACTGACGTACAGAGAACTGTTCACTTCTGCACACACATGCGTATTTTCCCCAAAGGGAGATGATACAGTAAATGATCAAAATGCTGAATGATCACCGCAGGAAGGTTCAAAGGGTCAGTGAGATCTCTGTGACAGTAGGATCCAATTAACAGTATCACAGCACGTCAGGTTTAATTCGAGTAATTGGTTTAACAGTCCAGCTAAAAGTGTATTTCAATTCATATGCACTTCAGTGCTACACAATGGCACGCTGCGTTTTCTTCGTTTACAATGAATTCCTGTGAATTTATTGCCCACAGACAAAGCTAATGGCAACAAAATACGGCATAACTAAATAAAATCCCTAAAGTTTCTTTGGAGAACTGGGTTCTGGGCCAAAGGCTGAAACACCGATTAAACTGCTGCGTTAATACAGTCAGTCATCAACTCCAGCTCATTATCACTATTGCCAAGTCATGTTTTAGTTCTTTAAATTCAGACTAAGTTAAGGTCCAAGAAATGTTAAACTGATCCCCCAACATCATATTCCCTCCATACCCCGCGTTACATAAAGCACAGCTGCTCATGTCTTTAAGTTTGCCTGCTCGCGGCCGATCAATTCTATTTTTAATGGGCTGTATGACCAGGGTCTGGCAAATTGATCCGCACTGCACAAGCTGTCCTAAAATTGACGGAAATACCCACCACAGCAGGTTGGGGCGGGTTGGGGTGGTGAAGGGGTTTTTTTTTTAGAACATGACCCCCCCCCAAGCTGCCATACACTGCTGCCCATTTCTATCAACCGCCATATATCAAAAGAGCTATCAGCCCAAGGACTGGACGACATCCCAGGAATGGACACGGGCACCGTCTCCTCACTAAATACCAACAGAGGAAGCAGGAGAAAAATAAATAGGCAAACCTGATATGTGTCAGCTTGGATTTAGTTTAGATTTAGTGCATGTTTGGGGACGGCCTGCCAAATATAAGGATCATATTAAAAATGTTATATCTGTGAAGAAGTATCAGTGTCAACAGATGTTTTACAGATGGTCGGGATAAAGGTGAAAGAAATGAAGGAAGAATTTAACTTTCTATTTCTATTAGACTGCAGAGCTTTTAATGAAGGAACCAGCATTACTACAGGAGGCATCATCACATCCACGAATCCACGACATGCAAGACAATCTTTTCTCAAACCGTTGTTCCATGTGTCATGCCTGCTTCTAACTGAAGGATGATTCACACCAACGCATTAATAAACGTCTGCTCCCTGCATGTCGAATTGAGCTTTATGTACAGCATGACTTCAACAATAGAAGAGAAAATTCATAACTTGAATTCAAAGGCTTTGTCCATGTTGGGAACGTTGTGTATATACTTGTAAATATATTTCAGAGAAAGAAGTTTGCACAGATATTTGGTTACTGTTTCATTTCATGGCTGTTTATTAAAAATTATGTGCAATGACATTGTTCCTCTTAGACCTACAATAGATTGTAGTGTTCAAGTTTGATATGCAGGTGGCATGCTGGTTTATATCCTTCCTGTCGCTGTTACTGTACATGTGTTTGTGAGTTTTTAGCTCATTTGGCATCATGGTTTAAATAGTCCTTTTTATAAGATGGAAAGCAAATATTGTTACAGATGAAATATATTTAGGAGAGAGCCAAGATTAATTGATTAAAGTGTTATTTATGAAAATGTGCCATTTAATGTTTGTAAAAAAAAATAAAAAAATAAGGGAGTGAATTATAACAAGTTTTCACTGGTCACCTCTTCTTTTCAAATGTGATTCATGACATCACAGATTTATTTCCATAGGCAGCAAAGCCCATTACACATTACAGCTAACTGTACACGATGCGATGAGTATGAGTATGAGTATACACAAGTACGCAAACTCAATAATGAAACAAAATATGTGCAATATGTATATGTGTAACTATAAAGGTTGTTGTTCTTCTTCTTCTAAAATTGCAAGTATTGACCTAAAGAACCAGTTCAAATGTTTTACTCAAGAATAAGCAGGAGCAGGTTATGTGCATTTTACTTAGTGTAAAGTTCAAAAGGTGAAGAACTGTTGGCAAACGTGGAGCTGATCTAAGCCTCATCATGTGCTGACAGGTGGTTAAACCATGATAGTATATGGGCATTTATTAATTCATAATATATACATTTTTCTAAACACTATATGATTTTGTATATTAAAACCACCAGGTGTCAATGTTGTGGCTAACTGGTTTACATATTTATCTACTTACAGTTTGGGCCAGAACGTTTTTTACAGTTGCTGGTGACCAATTAAGGGAGATAAAATCTCATTTATGAGCACGTCGGCCAAGTCAGTGGATGTTCTGAGTCACCTGACACGACTGTGCTGCTCTTTACTTACACTAAAAGGTCTTTGTTTTCAAATAACAAAACATTAAATAATTGTTTTTATAGAAGATTAATATGATTATTAGGTAATATAACAATGTTCTACATATTCTAATTCATCATTCCCCTTAAAGTATCTGTCAGCCTCAAAGAGATTTTTGAATTTCTAGTGATTGATTTCTAGTGAGGGATTCTTGGCATTTTACCATTATGGTTTTAGGTCTGTTAATCAAACTCTGTCTGATTTATTGTTTTTTCATCACTCAGATAACATACTTGGTTTGAGCCTCAGCCCACGATGATCTCAGCATTTCAGACATAACATGGAAACAGGTGTCTATGTGCTGAACAGTTTAAAGTTAGATGGGATAACTGATTGAGACATTGTTTCATCTGTGAAAATGTTTTTAAAAATTATGAATCATATTATATAAGTATTATACATTTTTTTTCACCAAAGTGCCATGGAGGTCTGTCATCTGAGTCTGAGAAAGGAAGAAGTATGTGCACCACATGCTTCGCATACTGTATCGAGTCACAGGCTGTGGGGAGCATGACTGAGATCATATGGCGGCACAGGTTTGTACTCTCATTCTTTACTAGATTGCGTTTTAGTGTACTGACATCAGAGTACTACACATGTCAAAGCTGTGAATGAATGTAAGAACTGAAATCATATTTTCATCACACAGTGTCAACACACGCGTTTTATTCTGAAACACAAATGTGATTTAATAGCTGGGACTCAAAGTTCACCCCCTTCACACTTACAACTACAGAGATAAGAGAAGCTATAAAAGAATTTGTTGAAACGCTTCACAAACAACACGAGCACACATCCGGAGGTGTGTGCGGCCCGATAAGCAGCGGGCGCTGAGCTTCAAAGAACTAATCCTGTGTTATCAGACCGGTAGACATGACAGGAGGGCCTGCGGTCCCATGGCTGGGGTCCACGTACTCCAGCTTGTTGCATCAGAAATATGCGTGACGCGGCACGCAGACACACAACAGCCGACTAAATATAGCGCTACTGGTTTTCACCCACCCGGAGCTGTCCAAGCAGGGAACTTTACCCTCTAAAAACTCCAATAATGAGGTTTCCTAATTTGCCGTGACACCCGTGTCTCAGTGACGAGACGTGACTTTTACGCTCTGGCATGTTTTACTGTACATTTTAATGACTGTACAATCCACGGCCCCTGCTTCCTGTCTGTACTGTGCCCAAGCACGAGTCTACAGCAGCTCTCAGTCTGACTCACCACGTCTGTCTGGCTCTTTCCAAAGAGAGAATTAACTTTGTGTTTCACGGCTTAGCCACCTCGCCGTTTGCCTATTATCTTCTAAGAACTGTGTTGCGTGTGGGATTTGTCATGCATTTGCTTGGCAGGTGTTCACTGACCCCTGACAGCAGGTGGAAAATTTGGGATCTACTTTCATGCAAATGCGAGGCTCCGAAGTCGTCCTCCTCTCGTCGGAGCTGCGGGACAGTTGGGCCGCGGCTCATTGGCCGTATGAAAAGGTGGCTGATTGGTGCGAGGGGCTGTGACGCTGCAGCTAAGTCCTTTATATGCCTGGCCAGGAGATTGTCTATCAATGAAGTAGTAAAAGGGGGGGACACTGTGGCGGAGGAGAAGGAAAGGTTTGTTCAAGGAACCTTTAATAGGCTGTTTGCTTTGGCTGAGTTCCCTTCTTTTATGTACTGAATTCCAGAGGTGACCAATATCCCGAAGAAGTCAAAATGAAGTTTATCATAGGCATTGGCGGGTGAGTCTCATTCATTTGATTTACCTACTGTACGTGTCTATTAATGGAAATATAAAAGCTCGAGTACTTGAGACCTGTGTAACTCATTTGTACGGCAACTTCTAATTCCTAATTTTAGAGTGACCAACGGTGGGAAGACCACTTTGACAAATAGACTCCTAAAAACATTACCCAACTGTTGTGTTGTGCACCAGGATGACTTTTTCAAGGTAAGAGCAATTCTTTTGGGCTTTGACACATAAATCACAGTGGGTGAATCTACAGTAGCTATTGTTAAAAGTAGTAATGTCAAGTTAATGACTGTTTTTCAATGTTTATTTGCAACATTAATTTTGCCCTTGAGGACATTTTGTGCTCAGCAATAACCCACCAGTCTGACCTGCAGATGTCCTGACATCGCAGTAGCCTAGTAATCTGGCTGATTGTCTCCTGGACAGCCAATAAAAGGCCTGTGCGTCCCCACTTAAAGTCAGACTTTGTTCATAAATGTTCAGATTTCTGTGACCAAACTTTTGCATGAACATCAACCTCATTAGACTTAAAGAAAGCCACACAACCATCTTGTCATGCTCCATTCAGGTTCAGCAAAGGGTGACTGACAACTCATCAGCTAGATTTTTATAACAAACCAAATGTCAAATGTTGTACATGCACAGCGAGACAACAGGCGTCGACAATAAAAAAAAACGTAATACCCTAATTTCCGAATTGCAATCCTTAATTTTCCACAAAGTGAGGTTACAGCGAAGATAACCACCTGCCTGCATATTTTTAAACTGCACCAAAATAATTTCCCAGTGCGCTACTTTTGGTGGAGACGAGTCCTTGACTTGTCCTGTCCAGGTGTGATCAGCTCCAACTGGTTACTGGGCTGCAGCAATGTTTTATTGGTGACTGTTATTTCAGAAACCCAATGAAATACAAGTCGGGGAGGACGGCTTTAGACAATGGGATGGTAAGAATGGATTTCGCGTAGGAAAACCATGCAGTAATGTACTCTTTCTTTCCTGCACATTTCTTCCGTTTGGTAACCAACCTTTGTGATATTCTGTGAATGTTACACACATTCACTAACCGTGACTAAAGTGTGTTAAAGCACATTGGTGACGAGTGTTTTGGACCTGCGTGGTAAAGCCGCCTCTGCTCTCCTCTCTCCTTGTTCTGTATCAGTGATCACAGCCCTGGACATGGAGGCTATGGTGAACACTGTGAAAGGCTGGCAGGAGAACCCAGTCAAGTTCGCCCGCTCGCACGGCGTAAGCCTGTCACACGGAGCCGAGGAACCCGGCTCGGAGCAGACGGAGATCCATATTCTCATCGTGGAGGGGTTTCTCATCTACAACTACAAGTAGGTCACTTCTCATCTTCAGG
The DNA here is from genome assembly GCA_033026295.1 of Channa striata. Lineage (NCBI taxonomy): Eukaryota > Metazoa > Chordata > Actinopteri > Anabantiformes > Channidae > Channa > Channa striata. The sequence continues at coordinate 14,315,796 of CM065185.1, read as the reverse complement.
CTCTAAAAATCTAACGTACAGATGTGTTGACGTCTAAAGCTTTTCATTAATTTGAGCCCCGGTTGCTCTCTGCAGGCCACTTATTGACATCTATGACAAATGTTTCTACATTTCCATTCCTTATGAGGAGTGCAAACGGAGGAGGAGGTGAGTGGCTCTGACAGACTGCGCTTATATGTTAGACGCAGTATTACAGGTGCAGCCTATAATGTGACCTGACTGATTCCATTCCACAGTACAAGGAGTTACACGGTCCCTGACCCCCCTGGTCTGTTCGACGGCCACGTCTGGCCCATGTACTTGAAACACAGGAAAGAGATGGAGAACAACTGCAACAGCATAGGTATGTTGGGGCAACCCCTTCCCTCTGAAAACCAAAGACCACATCCCCAAAATAATCCAAATAAAACCAACGTGTCCTACTGTCCGCTGCAAAGCCAGAGGTCAAATTGTCTTTTTGTGCGCAGAGTACCTGGATGGGATGAAATCAAAGGAAGATCTGTACAACAAAGTCTTCGAGTGTGTGCAGAACTCCCTGCTGAACAACTTATAGGTAAATAAAAATGGACGCACACATCCATCGTGTCCCGAGGCCTGTTGATGTATCAGCCTGAGTAACTTCTGTCTTGTCTCTCTCTGTCTACAGCTGGACGGGGACAGCAGCCGACCTGTGTATAGACTTGTAAATAGAGCGTTGAGTAAATGTGTAACACCAGTTCTGTACTTCTGGCCTGATTTGTACATAGTTAATCAAGTAACAATGGCAGAAGTGTTTTGTATGAGCCCGTAACTTTTTCTAAGAGATGAGCCACCTCTAGACTCTGGGATCTAAACTCTGACTTTGCTGGACTCTACATCAAAAGTCCAATACTGGGAGGAAGGATTTGTGTTTCCCAACCTAAAGAAATGACGGAATCCATTTTGTGTGTCCTGTTTTTCTTCCAAACTTGTTCCTACTTCCAAACCTCATGATTTGCAGCACAAACATTTACACACACCGAGGATGACTGATAACGTCCTGTGGAACGAGCATCCTAATCACTGAGATTAGATACAAGAAAATATTATACATGGCCTGTAAACTAATCACACAGGGAATGTTTTTATCTCAAAGACAGAGGAGGAACTATCAAAATACCATTAAATTTGGCCCTTTAAGTTAAGAAATATACATAAATATGAAAATAACATGGCACGGGTATTTTATTTTTTATAATTTACTAAACTGTGGAAGATGCTTTAGTCACCTTTGTAAAAATAAAGTTAATAACATGAGTCCTTTATTATCCCCATGACTCATTGACACGTGGAGTGGTACTTTAATAATACTGATGCAATAACATGTAAACAGTATTTTAAATATACTTGTGGTTGGTCGACCCTGAGCAAGTTTTATCTATTTCATATAGAGTTGATTTGTTTATTCCAGTTATTGGAAATTACTGCTACCACTAAATGAAGTACAACAGCTCCTTCTGAAATATTGTGGAGTATCACAGTAAGTGGTTAAAATACAACAGTGCCATAAAATCATATGAAACTACATATTTAAATGACTGAACTGAGTTACTTTATACCACTGAGCTTATGATTGACTATGTCAGGCCTTACTAAAAAACTCAAATGTCGTCTTAAAAATCACCCTCACCGCTCGACTCTGAGTCAGCACTGAGGGCGCAGAGATCAGGGGAAACATGGAGCCGTAAACGCTCGGTTTTATTGTTGTCAATTACCAAACTCTACAACATTATCTTTTATGGTACCCTCAAATCTTCAAACCAACGAGCTGGCAGCGATGACTAAGACGTTAACGATTTATGGTCAGATCATCCAGAATGCATGATACAAAATCTACTGTACCAAGATACAGACGCACACGGAGTCTTCTGGCCTGCTCATGCACATGGCCTCACACGCTGGGTGAGGACGAGCCAGTTCTGTCCCAAGACCTGGCCCAGCCACAGAGGGTGCTGGGGGGTGATGGGGTCTTGTGATGCATTTCTAAAACTCTTCAAATGCCGACAGTTGGAGTGGAGCAAAAGGTGGCTGGCCTCTCCGTTTATATTTAGGCTAAGTGTCTGGAGTGTCAGGGGAATATAATATACAAGTGCACGGCCAATTACTCATGGCTACACACCCAGTGGATGCTCACGGCCTGGTATGACTCAGGGACCAGTTCCTAAACCTCCCACCCCCCCACCCACCAGGTGGGCTAGCTGAGAAACTTGTGGGGTGGCATGTGCTCCCACGTCACCTGCCGCCATGGCAACCTCCACAAGTGCAGCTGGGGTGTCCATATTTGGGTCGGGAGGCAGGGGCACAGGAGATAAGCGGGTATCACATGCTGCCCAGAGCCCCCTGTGTGAGTGAGTGAGGACCCCAGAGGCATGTGACGGGTTGCGGTTGTGTGTGATGCCACTGAAGGAGCCAAATGCTCTTGTGTGTCTCACTGACTGACACATGTGAGTGAATGTATTTAGTGAAGTACATGATTTTTGCATTCATAAGCAGCGTATAAACAGCGTTAAAGGCTATGAACATATTATAACTTTTCATATTAAGTATATCATTACAACTGTGTGTTACTATATTGTTATTAATTATGTGTTTATACTGTAACTGTAGGAAGATTTTAGTTGGTAATAAATGAAGCCTGAATATCTGAAGTTTCTGAAGAAGGAGGGGGATTGGGTAAGTGATACTTAACAGAGAAATCGATTATATTTCAAAACACAAAAATGCATTCTTTACTATGGTGATTGTGTTGACTTCTGTCTCACTGCTTTTCCTAAATTCTAAATATAAAAATAATTATTGTGCCTCAATAATAAAAAAATCAAGAGGTTCACGTTGCGTCACAGTTTCCCCGTCTAACAGTAAAGCTCTTATGGTTTGTTTTGCTGGTTTGTGCAGCGATGGGTCAATATCGACACCATAAACTAATTCATTATCACTCGTCAAACTGTCTGAGGTGAAAATAAATATTTTTCCAAAGAGGACGATCAGGCTCACACATTTTAAATGATCGATATGAGCCTTCTTCCTGTCCAGTTTGGCCTCTCTTTTATATTCTCCTAGCTCCAGTTCAGTTCCAGTGGACCTCAATACCAAAATATTATGTATTATGTATGGCTCAATGTCAGTGTTACTTTATCTGCATATTGGTGCTAATTAATCCTACCAAACCAAACCAACGCAGTGTTTCAGTAACATAAAAGAAATATACATAAATATGTCATTTGTCCTAGTGTCAGTTCTTATTTAATTTTACTTTGTTTTCCTGCTAAAATCTATAAACATAGAAGTATAAAGAAACTGGAATTACTCTAGTGCAAGTGCCTTTAAATCATTTTGAATACAGTGTTTGAGTTAATGAATGCTATGTTCCACTCTTCCATGAGATTAGGTGAAGATAATTTCTCGGGCAAAGATTCTTACACTTGATATTAGACGGCATTTGTGTTGGGCCATCAAAGTCCTTTTAGGACTGTTTATGATGCACATATTAAGTGATCTCAACACTGATTTGTCACGTGTACAATACATTAATGAAAACATGTTGCTCAAAGCTGAAACGTGAGGAGCGCTGAGCCAGCAGACTTTGGCAAAGGTTAATTAAAGATTAGCAAGACGTGCCACGCGAAACTTGGCAATCTGCAGCACTGACGTTGTCAAATGACACATAATTTATTGTTCATCTACTGTTTTATTCCAGATTACACAAAAAAAAACCTAATAATTTATTCATTCAAATGTTTTGCTTTCATGACTGGAGATTTACCCATAACAGAGGTCAATCATTTTCATTTTTTTCCAAACATTTTTCAGCATCTCACCTGTATTGTCTCCCCATGAGCTGTGGTAAACCCTCTGGATCTATCATTTTACTCCTCAGACTGGCAGTGTGAGGCCTCAGGGGAAGACAACAGGTATATTCCTTGTGGGGGAGTGGTCTTGTGGTAAAACCATTTTAAGACCATCATCTTCGTTAAATCTCACAAGAAGCAAAGCCTGGACACCTAGATTCACGGGATAAGATATATTCAAAGCGTAGAAGAATTAGTCTTTCACTCGGGGAGAGATCTCCTGCTGCTGCTGCTGTAGGTGTACCACGAAAACAACCACAAACTGTTGATTTTATTTCCAAGCATTCCTAACTTACAGTACAGATTAGTTTTTGTGGCAGCATTTGTTGTGATTTGCTCACTTTCTGGTCAGACACACAAGAAAGACTCAATTCAACGTTCATACTTACTGGCTAAATATTGTGGGTTACATGTCCTGCTCAGGAAGTCTTGTGCCAAACCAGTGCCGAGGATCTGTGGCTCTTATAAATCTGGACTGCGGCGGACGGCAGAACGGGGCAGCGCTGGACTTTGGACCGGGGGGAGGGGTTCATTGCCTAAGAATAGAAAAGCACGCAGGCTAACCATCACCATGCCCTATTTGGCAGAGGAAACACACACCTGGTAGCTTCAGTTGAGAGGCGACAAACACTGAGCTCTGCTTGAGTCTTCTGTAGATCAGCGTGTGTGTGTCTGATCCGCTGTGTGACGGGTTCCTGGCCTGGAAAAAGATAAAAGTTACATTTATTATCTGTAGTTTGTTGTTATTACTACACAGCAGATAATCACTGTCTGTACAGTCTGTATGTTTCACTGAAATAAACCCAAGAACAATTTTGAGGCGCTGTCTGTTCTTTACGTGAAAGCTATCTCTGTTATTTTAACTCTCATCATGTTTTCTTTATAAATAGCACTTTAAAATGCCTTTGTGTATACAATATGTTTAAGTGTTATCCATTTCATGATAACTCACATAAATCCACAAGTTTGGCTCAAATTTGCTTGGGAAAAAATAATTATTAAAAATGTAAAGTACAAAGATCTCTGTCACTTTAAGCATGTGGCGTGAAACAACAATGACAGTTGATAAAGGTGAAGCTGATTATTCCATGATTATATAATATTGTCATTTATTAGTGGATTGTGCTTTGGATCAACATTGTACATCTGTAACATAACCAGTTATTGAAATTGTTAAATAAATGTAGTGGCATGAAAGATAGTATCTTATTCTGATTTATAGTGGAGTAAATACCATAAAAAAGTAGCAGTGGAGTAAATGTGCTTCAATAACTTACTACCTTTGCCAGCAGGACATGAAATATTTCACAAACTAACCCAGTGGAGTAGTTATTATTACATGTTGCGCCACTTTGTATTAAAAATATAACTCACGTGGAAATTAGTCACTTCTATTACCTACAGTAATGAGCATTTAACCTTGTTATGTCAGTACATGTTGCTAATACTTGTAATTATGTTTACCGTGTGATAAATATTTATTCCACTTATGTAATGTAGTTATTGTGCTGTTGTTCACTATCCATTTTGTGCCCAAACTTTCCCTTTACGCAGTTTTACGCAAAGATCCTCCGATTCCCACGGCGATTTACGCACGAAAAAATATTTAGTTTTGAACGTTCATATCTATCAAATCTTTGTGTCCAAAGATAATTACACAGACACGTGATGTCAGTTACGACGTGAAGTCACCTGTTCAGCTCATAAACGGCTCTGAAGAACCGCAGCGTTCGTTCCACTGTGTTCTACTTTCACTGTGTCCCGTGACCACTGTCGACGACGCGTTTGGCACGTAGTGAATCTGTTGAACTTTGAACTTTGCGCATCAATGATCCACCAGTGATGGATAAAAAAAGTGTTTTTTAATAATTTCTTTATCAATTTATTTGCCTTTTATATTTGGGTGGTTGGGAAATAATTTGTCTAACAAATAATGTGATAATGAGTAAACTGAATCATTCTAACGTGAGACTGTGAACAGACGAGTAGAGAACAGAGAATTTAAAAAGCAACTCTGGAAGTCTCATATTATAAAAAAAATAAATAAATAAATAAATTCAATTTAGATATAACTCAGCTGGCTGGATCTTAACTTGTCAAACACTGGAACTGTAAGTCTGCTAAGTTTGCAAATTCTTTCATGAAAATTTAAATTAGCTAAAAGAAAAATATGAACTCACACAGTTTTTTCTGACATTTACTGTCGTCTGCAGGATGTTCAGACGTGGACGGAGGCCGCCGCCTTGTGGTGAAGCTTTGAATGCTTTTCAGGAGATGTTGCAAGTGTAAACTGATCTTATCAGGCACTTTAACAATATGAAAGTCAACTAACGAGTCATATTTAGGGTTTCAAGCGTTGTTTTATTACAGCAGATTCCTCGACTGTACTTCATATTTTCAGGGGAAGACTAACACAACCCGGGCTCAGTGGTCCTGGAAAACCTCCACTTTCAACGACGTGAGTTGACACCCGTGCGTAAAGTTTACTTGGCAAACTTCCACCACGGCACAGGATGGCTTCAGTTTTCCTGCTAGAAAGCCTGAGCGTTCAAATAACAGGGATGAATTTGATAAATGAGCAGGAAAAAAAGCTTTCGGCCCTCCTCTCCGTTCCACTGTGCCAGTCCTCCTGAGAACTGATATGCTGCACTGTGCGAGCGCCGGACCTGAGTGCGCACTGCTTCGTTTCATCCACTTTCCACAAAGCAGCAATTGTTGGCGCTATTTATATGACAACTTTCTTCAACTTCTCTGTGACGTACAGGACGGACTTTAGTTGTATTGCCATGGCAAAATGGTCCATTTTATTTCTATACTTTTTCCAAGGACTGCTTCCAATCATCTTTGGGCAGCAGCGCACATCTGGCCCCTGGCGCCACCGGATTCAGTGGGAGAACAATGGGCAAGTGTATAGTTTAATGACCACTGGGTCGGAGTACCAGACTCCGGTTCGGTCCAGAAGCCAGTCGAGGGTTTATGTGAGCAGCAGGAGGGATGGCACCAGGAGCCAAGTGTCTGCGCAAAGAGGAGCGACGCTTGTAAGAACTGGACAGGGTTCCTCCAGGCAGTTCAGGACTGACCAGGGTGTAGAGCTCGCTTCTTCTAGACAAAATGCTCGACAGGTTGCGTCTGTAAATTCTGGTGCGTTAGGAGCCAGGCAGACGCCCGAGCACCACTATGCATCTGGAGCCGCAGGTTACACGGGCGCAGGACGGCTTCACCCTGAACCCACGAACCGAATCGACGCCTCTGCACCGAGGAGCTTCACAAACGTGCCGGGAAGGAGAGGAGGTGTTAGTAGGGACGCTACGGCACTGAACTCCGCAGGACCCGGTGCGCAACAGCAGCAGTTACGCGCGGTGCCACAAACGGCGTCTGTCACTAGGCCTCAAGCACAGACAGATCAGTTCATCTCCAGGAATCCCACAAGTCTGGGCAGGGAATCCGAACCCCCTGCTACATCCCCTGCTCTTTTGGATGTTTCTAACGAGCCAAACGCAAACAGAGAGGACATGGTCAACGACGACCCTCGAAACCCATTAAAAAACCACAGGAATTCCGTCTTCTACAACATGTATCCCGCAGCAGGGAGGTCAGTGGCCCGTACGCGCCGTCCGCCTGGCACAGGATATGGAACCATCTATTTCCAAAATGGTAAGAGTCCTAATGATCATAGCTTTTTGAATGAGCATTCATGTGAATGACCAACATTATGGTTCAGTGGGTTCATCAAGTGTGACCCAGATTCAGTAGGAAGAATCGTCCATAAATCACTTTAAAATACATTTTAAATCAGCTTTGTTTATGAACATTTCAAAGCCCATGTCTTATTCACTGAGTAGGAAGGTAAAAAAGAAATCTTTTTTGGACTCTGGATCCCAGGACGACAGCTCAGGAATGTAAGACATGTTAGAATCAGGCCAACAAACACAAACAGCTGCTCTCATTTCAACCTGGACACTGTCTGTTTCACTCAGTCGTTCCCAGCATAAATAAACCAGCAACAATAAGATCTAAGAATTACAAAGATTAAAGATTGTCCCTTTTATCTCCTCTCCCAGGGCTGCCAGACCTCGTGCCGGACCCTTACGCCATCCAAGCAGGTGCTTATGTCCAGCGTATGCAGATGTATGCGCTCCGCTGTGCAGCGGAGGAGAACTGTCTGGCCAGGTAATTTCTGCTGCCAAAATGATTCATTTCCTCAGTATGCACACATCACCGTGTAGACACGGAGACACACAGACATTTCCTTTGCTTCTACTGCCTGCTCAAAGTGGATTTCACATGTTTGAGGACGACATTAGTCTCAGGCACAGTAGCGTTGAGTTATCTCGGTATGTATTAGAAAGTTTAGGGGGTAAATGTTCTATCTCTTCTGTCAATTCAGTTACAAAAACTGTTTGATCTTGTCACGGTGCTGTTATTCTCCCACATTATGTCCTGCCAAGACATAAATGTTCTGGCTCGGTTTCCCTAAAATCATTAAATACAATGGAACAAACCCTTTGCACTCCGTGACTTTTAAGAAAAGTAGCCCCGGGAGCTCAGCCAGTAGCATTTTACACTGTAGATCATGTCCTTTTCCCCCTGTGGTCCATCCAAGGTCGGCGTATGGACCTGCTGTGCGAGACATCGACTTCAGAGTCCTCCTGCGGTTTCCTCAGAAAGTGAAGAACCAAGGCACCTCTGACTTCCTCCCATTCAAACCCAGACATCAGTGGGACTGGCACAGCTGTCACCAGTGAGTTTACACAGGCAGACCTGAAATGAAATGACCTTCCATCGGTAAAAAAAGTTTGGTTAACACGGCTCCACTTAGATCTGATCAAACACCACACCCTCAGCATTAGATTAGGACAATACAGCTGTGGCCTAAAAGGCCCGTCCGGACCCTGCCATAAGAAAAAATGTATGTTTTTCATTCTCTTAATCTCTACAAATTCAGACACTACCACAGCATGGACGCCTTCAGTCACTACGACCTGCTGGACGTCCTCACTGGACGTCAGGTGGCAGAGGGACACAAGGCCAGTTTCTGCCTGGAAGACACAAACTGTGACCCTGGATTCAGGCGGCGCTACGCCTGTACATCTCACACACAGGTAAAGCACACGTAAAGTCGTTTAAAGTACATTGTTAAGAACGTGATCACTCACAAAAAAGGACCAAAGAAACCACAACAGGCTTTTCTACAAAATGTTGAGAGCTAAAACTTTTACTCAGTGAGACAAAACATTGGAAGCTTTAAAGGGTTTTGTGATTAATTCTGTTTCCATGGTTCTGGAGGTCATTTCATCCTGGTTCAGTGCCATCACACAATGTTTCATGGTCCAAATATGTAGCTCACTCAAAATGAAGAACTCAGTCACTTATAAATTAAAAGCATTTTCTATGTTTGTTGAGGATTTTAAGGTGGAAAAAACAGGTCACGTAGGTACAAAGTTACAAAAACTACTTTCACTGGTAATGAAATAATTCATAAATCACCTTGGGCTGTGTCAATTTTAATAGAAAAGAGCTTTCATGGTTTCGTGTTTTTGTTACTATGCACTTGCCAATTTTTCTTTTTTGGTGGGGGGGGGGGGCTCACATCTTTTGAGATTCCAGGGGACACTAAGACAGTTAAAACTTTCAGGGCTTTGTGAGAGTGATTTACAATTTCCAGACTGAAAACCGGTGCAGCTGAGACCTGAGAAATCTTTACACACTTTGCGTTTTCACAGCTTCTTTCATATTTACAGTCTCCAAGGCAGTGGTAATTTTAATCAAGTAGGACATATAGGATCTTAAACATATATATGTATGTATAACGCTTAGGTATTATCAACAAGTTGAAGAATGTAGAAATGAAATGTGGCCTTTCCAATGCTGTGGGGATTGCTGCTCTTGTCCAAAGTTCACGTCCTGAGACGATGCCGTTCCAGTCATCCTTCATTCCTCCGTGACCCACCTGGAGAAGCCGGTCACATATATGAGAGTGTTTTTCGTCAGGTGTAGCTCATGTGTCCTCTCATCTTGGACTGATCTGTCCCTTATGCAGCTGGATCCTGAACTTTCTAGCAAAAAGGCCCCGAGAGTTGGTGACATCTCAGCTTTGCACCGGTAGACTGTGTTCTTAGTCGTGTCCTTTCCACCCTCACTCTCCAAGATCCCACCACCACAGGCCTGAGAATGTCAGCCTACAGAGAGGACACAGAAGACCTGACATCATGGTTTCAGGACAAGAAACTCTCAATATGTGCCAAACCAAGGAGATGGTGTTGGACAATATTCAGAGGATACAGAGAGCACACAGCCCTGCCTACATCCATCAGACACATGAAGAGAGAGTTGACATCACATTTGTTAACCTCCAGATAAGTAGGGACATGAAGTGGGTCCATACTGAGTCAGTGGTTAAGACGGCAAACGGGAGAGTGACGAGGTTTGTCACAGAGGAAAACTCTGAAAACTCTACAGGTGCGTGTGCTCTCCCATCACAGCCTGGTGTGGGAGGAGCTTCAAGCAGGACCAGAATCCCCAGAAGAGAGTTTTCAAGGCAGCGGGTCTGAACTTCCATCCATGTATCAATCATCAAGGGCCCCAAACGGTCATCAAACTGCTGAACCCCTCCACACACCCACACACACACACACGGTATGGATACAGTATTGCTATATACACTTTTTAATTTCCAATTTCAGTTGAGAGCCTCTTCCATGGATCTATAGAAATCACCATGGCAATGAAAAGGCCATGTGTCTGGCAACATGTTTGTTATAACTAATTAACCAAACATCCTATGTAAGATTATGAAAGTATAGTGCATATTTCTGTCTAAAAATGTTAGCAAAATGCGTCTCAAAGCGTCCAAAGTGGGAGGGTTATCAAAACCCATGTCAAATCAACACGTGGAACACGTTCTGCTGGGGCGGTTCTGCTGAAGGGAGAACCCGAAAGCCACTGACATGGGCACGCGCCATTAGAAAAGAGGAGGAAAAATAACGTTGGTATCTCACGGATTTACAGTCCATACAGTGTGATATCATCAGAACTGCCTGGATCGACAGTCCAACTAAATAATTTATTCAGGTTTATTCTCTAAGCAGAAGTTGCAGAGTCACTTTGGCTTCGATGTTTTTGCAGATCCTAAAATTCGGGTATATGCCAGTGAAAAAAACACTGTCCTGAAGCAACGGGAATGTTTATTATATCTGTTGTCTGGGCTCTGTGATTCTGGCTTTAGGCTCCCGAGAGCTGGTTTCTTATAACCGATTTTCTTCCAAGAACTGCTTGTACAGCTTAACTTCAAATCTGCTTCATTTGTAGCACTTGTAGGGAAATAGTCAAAGTCGTAAAGCGCCTGAGTCAAAGCTTTGGGTTGTGTTGTCAGGGACTGAGCCCGGGCTGCCATGACATCTACGCTGCCAACATCGACTGTCAGTGGATCGACATCACCGATGTACCTCCAGGAAACTATATTCTCAAGGTAGCGCGACGTGCCACATGCATTTACATCAGCTGTTGGCCTTCATCATATCTGCTGTTTGTTAAAGCTGAATGCAGAACAGCTCCAACACTTCTAATTTATGATTGTTTTCAGGTCACCGTCAATCCCAATTTCCATGTCCTGGAGTCGGACTTCACCAACAACATAGTGAGATGTGACATTACCTACACAGGAGTTTATGTTCAGATCCGCAACTGTCGAGTAACAAGGTACTAAGTAAAGAAAAATGTGTGTTTTTAACTTTCATTTTAAATGTCCCGCTTTACTGACACAGGTGTATAAGAAATCACTGTCCTAACTGTCCGTCTGCCACCCAGGGGCTGAAATCCTCGGTTACGGAGCAGCCTGCGATCAGCAGGATTCTGCAGCAAACATCTCTGTACGTACTGCACAGCGACATCGACTCTGACTAATAAAAAGTGCAACAGCTGCAGTTGTAAGTCTGCAGTCTGGAGTCACGTGTTGCGTTATTAGTGTTGAATGCAAAAGTTTACAACATTTTCATAAATGAAACGTGATTTACTTGATTATGTATTTCTATTCAAGTGCCGTGATTTATAACACAAAGATATTTCGTTTTCTTGCCTTAATAAATATAAGTACTGTGTTCGTGTAGGTTCTAGGATGCTGGTTTATTGCTTGAATTTTGTTTTTGTAGTTTTTCTTTGTTTCTTTCATCAGAGTCTGTTCAGTTTTATTTAAAGGAAAAGATATTTTTGTTATTGGGACCAAAACCATCATTGACTTCCAAGTGGAAAAAAGTAGAATATGACTAGACTTTAACCTTTAACCCCATAAATACAAAGATTATGTAAATGTGTGCTTGTGTGACTGATACTGTAATGTAAAACTGTTATTGTTATATTGCTTGAACATTGTTGAAAACTCTTCTGTTAGATTTAATGCAATAAAGATGTTGAGGAGTGAGTTTATTATTATAAGATTTACTGCCTTTTCTTTCAGAGTCGTGACCACGGGCATCTGCTCAATCTTGTGAAACAGTAGAATATCCGTCTTGTTACAGTTTATCTTTTCATTGTCTAAAAATTTTCCCTGCATGTTAACAATTTTTTTTAAAAACGCCACGGACTATTAAAGAATAGAACAGCTGAAATTGTGCAGTTTGTTCACAGAAAGTCGCTCAGGGCTCTGCAGGACTGACTCAGGATTGAGTCGTGTTAAACGGAGGCGCTTTACTCGGGGTGAGGTGTGCGGATTGTGGCCTCAGAGACAAACAGGGCAGCAGGCAGATGCTGGCGGCATGTTTGCTGACAGGCCTCTGTGAAGACAACCCACAGGATCTTATACAGCAGCTAAAACACAACCAGGGAGTGATGAATGGAGGCCTTTTCTTACGCTGCCCGCTGCAGAGTGTCTCTCCAAGTGGCGGCACAGAATTCATCACACTGCGGCCTCGTCCCTGTTCAGAGGGGACTGTCTAATATGACGTTTTAATAACACTGGGAGGTCTGAGACAACCCACCCGAGAATATCTCCCGCAAGTCATTCAAAGATGTTTTTACCAAGAACAAATGTGTTTTTGCAGCAAGCACTAGACTGTTTCAAACCACAAAGGAAAGACGGAATTTACTAAACCCCGTGTTCACTCTGGAATCGGTCGTGCTTCAGCTGACACAAAGATGTTTTTTACCTTGAACAAATTGCTGTATATCATGAGGTGGTCTGAGTGATGCACTGGAAAATAGTGCAGGCTCCAGACAATCTATGCATTGTTCAAATGCACAGATGTTGGGTATACAACAAGTGAGAGCTGGGAGATTAAGCTCAATTTAAACGGTTTACATTGGGAGTTGCCAAGGTGCTCCCCTGCCAGAATAGATTGTCTATGTTGTTGGAAGTGTCTGGAAAATTCCCCCAACTTGTATTTTGTTGAGTCAATTCCTGTCGGTCCAAGAATTTTCAGGGCAATATTTACAGACAGGGACTAAAAAAGTGATTTTTTTACTGCAGGGTTGAAGCCAATCTACTCCTATGAATCGAAGCTTCTTACTGTACACATGCGTAAATTAAAAAGTTTATCACTCTTTATGCCCAACGATCCAGTTTTTGCAATGACATTTCACGTAAAAGCAAAAACATCCAACGCATGATGGTGCAAAATGTAAAAAGTCAGACAGAATTTTTTTTTTTTAATCCATCTTGTAGAAAACGTGAAAACTTCGACCTTCTGGTGATGCAAGAATGAAAGCCAAAATTCGTTTGGATTGATGTTTCGCACTGCACCACAAATATGCACAGCAATCCATCCAATACCTACAATCCAATCCAGTAAGACCTTTCAGTTTAAGCTACAAATGCCAAATCCATGATTGAATTGGATGTGAAGGGGCGTCATCAGACTCATTAGGATTCCTGAATGTCTGTACAAACTTTCTGTCTGTACAAAAAGCCGAAGTTGTTGAGATGAGAAAATAATAGGTGGGTGCAAATGATTGAATTTACTTTGGCCAAGGTTTTTTTTTTTTACAAAAAAGAGTTGTTTGCGTTATAGAAGAAGAAGAGATCTCATGTTCTTCAGGCCACTTTACAAAGTTGAAAGATTCTGGGCTTTTGTAAAAACATTTTTATCTTTTGCAATGTGTTTTTAATAGTTTCAGGACAGAGAAACAAGCTAATCCAGGTGGCACAGTGACGGACAGTAATGTCTGAATGGGGATTTTTGAAAATAGCGTTCCTTTAGAACTTATATACTGCTTTTATCCAACACACACCGATGCAATGTGCTCAGCGGAGCAACCAGGAGCAACTTCAGTAGGGAATTAAACCACTGACCCACCAACTGAACTAGAGCCGCCCCACTAATACATAAACATCAATTGATCATTGTTGCATCTGAAATAAATATTTAGTTTTCTGCTTATTATAAATCCTCTTAACATTGTGTTTCCTTGTGTAAGCCAGACCAACACTGTTGATCCCAAGGGACAATAAAAAATTCAAAGGATGTTGAGCCTTTTATAAAAAGCTGATCAAATAACCAGTGATTCGCTGACTGTTCCTCAGAACTCAGCTGGTCTTCTGCTTTTTGGACCAGCGTGTCATTTTAAACATGTCATGCTGGAGAGAAGACGGTTCCTGTTTGCTCAGCTGCGAAGCTTCGCACCAACATCTGGATGGAGTCTCCCGTTTGCCTCACACACGCACCACAACACCACTGGCATAGGCCAAAAGAAGAAGGCAGGCCACGGTCCAGCCTGCAGGTAGGTGGACAACACGCTGTGGGAGACTTTCCGGATGCATAGATGCACGTAGCTGGACAGTGTTTGGAGAGTTACTGAGGCCAGGGTTTGGTATTTGCAGGTCATATTTCAACCATGCAGAGTAGTAACGGAGGAGCATGCTCGGCCTTCAGAGAAGGGTCTTGACGGGCTGGTTTAGGCACAGAGCAGAGAAATTCCTCAGCAGCTCTGTCATCCCATAGAGACGAAGAACAGAGCTGAGGTCAGCCGTGGATCAGCGGGGGCATGTAGGGCAGACACACTGGACGACTTCCCCAGCTCCAGGTCACCAACACAAGCAGCAGTCACAAATTTTCTGAAAACTACGTCGAGCTGTGAGACAAAACACAGATGACTCATTTTTGAGCGGGACAGACGATGCGTCCCGCTCCTCTTTCAGTCTGGGTGGTAATGTGACTTGGGTGGTATTTGGAGGGACGGCTCAAAGGATTTAGCTTTCTGTGATTGTGGAGACATTCTACTGTCTTTCTGTAAGCACTTCATCTCCCACTTCAAACACGTTTTATTATTTGTTTCTGAACAAATTTGTTTTGTTCACTTTAAATGCCTGAAGGAAGGAGAGACATCGTTTTTATTGTGAGATGTAAGAGTGTGGAAAATGAAGTCCTTGCAAAGCTCGTGTTTTGTTGACTTCAGAAATGCAACTGAAAATCCGTAACTGATTATAAACCGAATTGTTTCACTTTGACTCAGATGTTTTCAGTTGCCGTCTCATGTTTTTACTGTTGCTCCAACAAAGATCACATTTCTTTCAGAGTCTCAAGGCCTCTGGTTTGTTACTGAAGACACAATTCTTCATATCAAAAGGACGGTTTCTTTTATTCCACATATCAGATAATGTCAGGTGATAAAAGATACCCGACATCTCAGGTAAGCTTATTCACAATAATATACGGCACAGTCTATAAGTATATTTTCAATTAGTGGGACTTAAATTGAATCCATTTGTCTCACATTTCTTCTTTTATCCATTTATTGCAAAGTCCACTGCTGTTTAGCAAGTTTACACTGTTTTACATCAAAACAAAAATTCATAAAGAATAAAGTCAGAGGCGTTACACTGATTTAACACAAACGTGACTTTTAAAAGTGCATAACAGACACACATAATGAAAGACATGTTGGATGCATACGCCTTTAAACTGTGGTAACACGTCCTCTCCCAGCCCAACTAACCTCTTCCTTGCCTAACTGCTTCCTGTTTGGATGCAGCTTCTACATAGGAAGCCAGCTCATCTGTGGTTATTGCTCTTTGAACAGCAGTTCAAACACTGTCAGTAATATGTAAGTTTGCCTCGTTTGAGTTGTTTAAGAATGTATTTTACGTTTATTTCTGTAACTTTGTGACTTTGTTTACCATAATGAAGGTTTTAGTAATTATTGATTCATTTATGAGGATTGGACAAATATTTGGGTTGAAATTGGCGCTAAATAATTAGACTGTAAAGTGCCCTTAGGTGTGAATGTGAGCTTTGATAGTAAATGAGGTCAGAGGTCATTTTTTTATGTAATCACTAGGAAATCCTTGACATTATCTGAAGCCTCCCTGGAAAGGCTGGAACGATCTATTAACACAGAGCTAAGAAATCCAACCGTCCATGTTCTGTGAGACAAAGACCGGTCACTCAGCATGCTCCGGTTTTCAGTCCAGAACCTAAAAAGAAACAACTGCTCCCCTGGACGAGCATCAAACACCTGCAGCACTAACAGCGTCCTTCACATGTATTATTTTTGGGCTGGATGAGACAAACTGGAGGTTGCAGTACTCAGTCGTTGTTGTACTTGGTCAGAAACTCTGTCTGACATTCCAGAGTCACGCCAGTGTTTACAAAAGCTGCACGGCCGGCGGCCGAGCCGCTCTGCCTTCTGTCTGACAAGATTCAGAGAGTGGGTATGCAGAAAGGTGCGGACTTGGACAGCAGGCCAAGACGTGGCCTTTCTCGAAGCCCATCCGGCTTTAGGTGCTGCAGATTTCATCTGAAATCCAGGCAGACTCTGCATCCACTCTGCAATTTTAAATCGGTATTCAGACAACGTCCGACTTTGTTTGAAAAAGTTAGATTTTAGTTAAACAGAAAAGTTGAAGGAAAGGTCTGATTTTTAAAAACCATACTCAGTGCCAAGATCTCTTCTGTGAATGGCAAACACAACCACGTATCTGGAGAATGGAAAATATGCCGACACAATTCATGACTAAACTTTAAAAATATTTAGTCTGTGTTTCTGCAGAAAGACACAGAATGTACGACCCTTCTGATTTGTTAGTAAAGTGCTAAAATGATTAATTAGCCAATTCATCCAGAAAATTTGTTGATTAACAAATATTATATATGTTAAGCAAAAATCTTTAAAAGTGGTTGGTTTTAACTCCTCAAATTTCCTTGTTTTTCCCTAAAATGGTATCTTCTGAGTTTCCACAAAAGTACCACCAAAATTTGGCAACATATTAACATTTCAAAATAAAGACATCTGCATTCACTCCAGACATGTATGTGCTACATAATGGGAAGCTTCACAGGTGTAGCAGCACTAAAGGGCCATGTAGGGCTGTAAACCTGCTCCTGATTTTCCTGCGTTTGTTGTCACCTTTAGGTCTTGGAAATCATCACGGGCATTTATTGCTATTTCCTAAACTTCATGGACTAAATGATTGACAAACAAAATATTATCAGATTCACTGTTGACAGTTCACACACACACACACACACACGCACCCACACACACACACACAAACACACACACACACACACACACACACCTGAGGCTCTGTAATTCTCTTTTCCCTGCTGTTCTACCTCCAGCCACTAGATGTCCCTGGACTTCCCCTCCACCCCTGGTCACCTGACCTTCCTGACCTCTCACACACCTGTTTCCAATCGTCTCTTCATCCCAACTAGAACTTAACCAACCCTGTTGCACCAACTCCTCGCCACGTTGCTAACCTTCTCTCATGAAGCGTTACTGTTCTTGCACCTGCCGCCTGTTACCTGCTGATGAACCTGCTCCTCGTGGTTTTTCTATCCCACTGACTTTCCTTCCCATCCCCGTCCTCCTGTGGCTCTGCATTTGTGTTGTGCTCCGTGTTGCACTGTTGGCGGGGTCTATCAGTCTGATACGGTGTCCTCAGTGTGACCCTAACCTCTGGGAAATGAATCATTTTGAAAGTTGCTCTTGACCAGTAATAATGACCTCCCCTGCACGTCCTTGCGTGCACGTCTAACCTTCAGCAACTTATCAACTCTTCGACCTCACCTCTCACTTGTCTTCATACAACAATGACTCTCGCAGACACAGAGTGAGCATCCAGGACGGTCGACGGTTCGCGTGAGTCATCCTCCATCTGTCACTGTGACTTGCTGTCAGCGATACAGACAGAGTGAGGGATGCTGACGGAGGGACGGGCTCGCAGAGAGCGGCGGTGAGCTCTGATAGCGGCAGGAAGCTTGTGAGAGCAGAGTGGTAAAAGTCTCAGACAAGATTTAAACAAACAGACAGAGAGATGCTGGCCCTGACTGGCCCGGGACGCAGCAGCGAGCGTCCTGACAGAATAAGGCCATGAAAGATCACACACTGCCATCTCCAGATCAGCCGGGGAACTATTTCGACAACTACAAATCGGCTTCTGTCGATTCTCTGAATGCATAAATCATTTCCTAGAATCGGGGGCAATGAAATGCTGGCATCATATTCTTTAACATTTCACATTTGAGCAGTCAGTGCATCCGTGGAGTTCAATAACTGAGGCGTCAGACTTTTCTTTGAAAAAAAAAAGTGTAGACTTGCTGTATTGCCATTTAATCTCTTTACTTTCTCTCTTACAGTAACAACCATAAAGCAGAGAGAAGATCCTTTCATTTGCAAAACATCTGCGCTATAGCTGAGATGATATAAAACTTAATAAAACATACATTAGGTTAGGTTGTATCTAGACTGGTGTAAGCTGCCTAAAAATAGATGTTTCTGCAATACAAATTGTAAAAATAAGTTATACTGGCACGTTCCTATCGGTGGTCGTAGCAGTTCACAGTTTATCCTTTGCATCTCAAGAAAAAGTGAAAGCATAAATTTCCAGGGAGGTTTGACTGGCACTCCTCTATGCTTCTGTGCTTGCATGATATACAGTCGTGGGTTGACTCCTGGGTGGGGGGGTGGTGGAGTGGGGGAGTTTTCCCTTTGGAAATATCCCCACCTTCAGGCCGTGCTCTGTTTCCACCAGCTGACAGCTTGTCTCAGTGGCATCAGCTCCTGCTGGAAAGACCATAACAAAAAGGGAAAAGGAAAAATAATTTTAAATTCAGAAGTCAGCGGCACCATGAGCTCACAGCTGCTCCCCAATCAAATATGCTGCGTACAGTACAAACCGTGCTTCTTCCCAAGGATTTTCTCATACTGTCCATCGCTCACGCACCGCAGACACCGTGTTAATCTGTACTGCACTCAAAGTGATGCAGTGTGTACAGTATTTGTCCTTGTGAGTCACTTGTGGAGGCACTGTAAACCTGATTTCTATCGAAGCAGTGGGAAGGATGTTTGTACGTGTTCGGTGACGCGTTTCTGTCTTTTGTAAAGACCAGTGGACCAGTGTATGTGTTCAGGCCCTCGGAGCTTTTAGACCAGTGCTCATCTTTGAAAGTGAAATGCACTTTGCTCTATTGATGGCAGGAGAAACCTGCTAACAAGATGCCCGAAGAAACATTAGTTGTGGTCTTTGTAATGCCTGGTCTTTATTCCAATCAGTGAACAGAATTAGTCAAATACATAAAAGAAGAGTAAAAATGCATGAAAATCAAATGAATGAAAACAAGTTAAATTACCGTAATGGCCTAAATGTCCTTTGAATAAACAGTATTTATCTCATGTCCTACTGCTGCAGCCTCATCCTAACGTTAGACACGTTAGACACAACTGTGAAATTTGACCGTGTCTAAAAGGATAATGACCAGCAAACAAAACCTGTTTCAGTGACTAGAGTTTGTAGACAGACATGCTGTATCCTTTATTCCCCCAAGGCAAGTGAGTCTGTGTTTTACTGTTATTACAGCGCTAATGGTGTTTTCATAAGCTGAGTTTAACCTACTGGAGTTTCCGAAGGTTGGTATAATATTTTCTGGTTCTGCTGGAAAAATAAATTCAAGACAACTGACAAGAAGTTTGTAGTTTCTCTCTTTGCTGCACAAATTTACCAGTCAGAGAATCTGTCAAAAAGCCAAAACCTGCAGCTGTCACAGATGATGAGCCCTGGAAAAGTGTCAGAGAAAATCATTGAGCCTGCTGTACGGACCCGACAGAAGAGAGTGTGACTGATAAACAAGCTACACGTGGGCTGTGTGTCTTACTGTATTTCATGTGTCACTGATACGCCTTTCTGCTTTGATTAACAGCATCTTGGGAACATTAAACTTTCCCAACATGACGATTATGAAAGTGTTAAAACAGAAAAACAGTCAAACTGTCTGTGCGTTGTGCATGTAGCATGTTTTCATCAAGCACAGAACAGCACAGATTAAATTAAAGCTCCTTTGCACATCACGGATGTTCCACATGTGTGGAGACCGATCTAAATTGTGAATGTGATTTTTAAAAGTGAAAATCTGTTCGGATGATCGTCTATTTAACATTGAACCTGCTCTGGCTGAATCACTCCGATGAATCAGTCCTTTAAAACCAAAACAAAACAAAATGAAAAGCCTCGATGCTTTGACAGTGAAAGGACGGCGTTAAAGAGAAAAGTTCCCTTTCGCTCACACCCTCATCTCATAAATGACTGAGAGATGAAGCACTTTTTCACCCGGGCTACCAGCCCCGACCTGAAGCTGCAGCCTTGTGTGCAGGCCTCGCCCTGCAGCATAATGTGCCGAGCAGCTTTACCGCTCGCTCCTGTTTATATGGACGTCGCACATATACCAGGAGTTTGCCTCGCTCCGTTCTGGCACGTGGCCAGGGGGTTTTATGATTAAAACCAGATTGTGCTTGCCCAACTCGGGAGCCAGAAAAATAGATTGCAGTTACGCATACTCTGCACAAGAGGGGAGTGCAGAAACGTGCACGTGTGTCACTGCAGCATCTGCAAAGGTGAACTTTTTTTATGGAGCGAACTTGGCGAAATGCATCTGCTGTTTAATTTCTCCCTTCTGCTAGAGGGGCTTTTTAACAGATGTCATTTTGTTATTAAGTCTGTTTCTGCTTTATAGTATATCTGACTGTGGCACAAGAAGAAAGCCTTAGCTGCTCCTCATCACAGCCAACCGGTAAATTACGCCAATTCTGAGTCAGAGCTATGATCATCCTGTAAATATAATGACTCCTTCTTTTGTGTCACATGATTCAAGTCAAGCGGCTGTGGGGGCTTCCTTTGCCAAAAATGACTGAACTCCTGCCAACTTCCAGTTCCCTTTAAGTCATGACTAAGTTACACTGGAAAGAAGAAAAGCTCGTCTCCAGATTTTATCTTTGTTTAATTGCTGTAGTTTTTGGTGATTAAAGTGAAAAATTTGTAAAAATAACAGAATGTTTTAATCAGTCGTCATTTTTACCCTTGGTGTTTACCACAATGAAAGGCTAATCTTGTTTAACCGTTTTAAAAATCTACTCACTGAAGCTGAATTTTACTCCAGCGAGTGAAATTGTCTCACCCTGTGAAACCAAACTTGACTATAAACACTCATTTCTCGTTTGACTGAGTCAGACACGTTTCTCAGTGCAGCGAGGACTGGGAAATCATGTGACATCAACAAAAGGAGGCATTACGCCCCCTCCGCCCACACACAGACACACACACACACACACACACACACACACATCAAACGCACACATAAACCCTTGCTTTAAACACTGCCGTTTATTTAGTGACTTTGAAAATTACACTGCCGGTAAACACAGCTCACGTCATCTGCTGCGAGCGCTGACAGAAACATCAACGCTGTTCAAAGACAGAGAGAGCAAATGTCCACTCATGTCCAAACTTACCATGAGTTGTTCCCCTGCCCGGTCCCTCTTTGACATCCACAGGCTGCAGCAGGGTCTCATGTTTCAGGCCCCCATGGCACTGGGGCGTACCACCCTCCCCCTCCTTCACACCATGCTGGTGCTGTGGCAGCCTCTACCCGGGTTTGCAGGGTGTTTCACAGGCTTTGGCTGGGGGTACGGACCCTTCCCGCACCGCCCGTTTTGAGGGTACGGTGGGGGCTTCTGAGTTCTTGGATTGGAGGTGCTGTTCCCGATGATGACCTTGGGGTCTAGGCTCTGTGGGTGGGCCTCTGCGAGTGTTTGGCCAATGTGGTTGGAGTCTCTGGGGGGGTACATGTGCGGCAAGTGGCCGTTCACACCTGCCTTCTCGTGGTTTGTGTCCCGGCTGTGGCTGGGGGGGGTGAAGCGGCTGGTTTTGACGACTGATGCAATGTGGACGGGTGAGGGAGAATTAGTTCTTAAGATGATGCGATTTTCGTCAGTGTGTGGCGACGCCTGGACGGCAGCAGCTTTGGGATTGGGCGGCGGGGCCACCCTGAGGTTTTCGGAATGAGTGGAGCCGTGTAAGTTGTTGGATGACCCTTGAGTGATGCTGGGCGCCTCGGCATTTAGGTCAATGTTGGCTGTGAGACGATCGATCTGCTCAACCACCTGAATGACAACAAAGGGGATCAATGCTTGTACGCTTGCTTGAAAATTTGCATTTAATGCACTTTGTGTATTTAATCTACTACTATTCAGAGTAAAGCAGCAGCCACAGGTTTATGTTCCTTCCAAATGATAAACTTATAAAATACTTTATTTGTTTTCTTTTGTGACACATATGTGTTGAATATTTTTAGTAGATTGATGCTCCAAAAGACAATGAATGTGGAGAGAGGCTGACAAAGGCTCCTGTGACTAAAAGTCATTGAACATAACTGGCAGCTGTGCACAGATGTTCCCTTTTAGAGAGGCTCGTCCGTCTAACCAGTCAGCTCACGGCACCTCAGGTCAGATCGAGAATTTTGAAAAGGCCCTCCCCTTTTAGCAGATGGTAAGAGTTACTCTTTTATTTTCATTATGATTGACACCATTAGCCTGCGGGAGTGGGAGGGCTGGACAAAGTGAAGTGGACTGATTTCACAGGCTACAGGTGACTTGATTCTTCACACAGCGTGAAATACTGCTGCACGTTGATGCATCATTACCAATCTGATGATATATATTCATTATACTTACAGGTTGACACTTTAAGGTCGTAATACGCAACTTAAGCTATCACTCAGGCATGAGACCCGGCTTTGATCCGCCTCTTCTATTATCTGCTGTCCTCCACTACGCTCTGCACAGGCCTTCAGATGTTTAAATTGGCCAAACTACAGTAAATCTGAATTATATGAACCAACAGGCATCGAGCAGGATAAATTCTTCTCTGCTTAAAACAATGGGTTTTGCAACATATTTCTCTTTTTCTAAAAATATATTATATAAATGTTTTAAAAGAAACATACCTTTACCACAACTATTACATTCTATGAATAATTGCTAGTTTGTTTCCATAAATGCTGAAAACTGAAGCAATAACCCACAATTTACCCATCAAATCAGACCTGCATTATCGAGATAATCTTTTGTTTCCAACTGTCTGAATTCACAATCCTGGATATTTTTCATTTGTAATGTAGCTTCAGTACAATGGCAGGCCATTGCACAGAGGCATTCAGCTGTGAATCAATGCTATTTTACAGCTGCATGCAAAATGGAAACTGTAAGAGCGAGGCATAATTTAGTAACAGTCTCAAGCTAGGCTTTTTAATGTGCTGGCCGGAACGCTGCCAATTTCAGCAGCGTTCTGCAAAAGGTCAGTGAAAATCGCTCTCAATCACTGCTTCGGTAAGAGATGATGAGTGAGTCACAAACAATGCAGTCACCATGCGCACACACACACACACACACACTCTGCTGTGCTCTTCTGAACACACAGATACATAACCTGTGTCAAGCTGATCTGCACTGTGACTCATTTTGTCAGCATCTGAGCTTGGAGTTAATCATTTTAAATGCTACAGTATCCAGGGGAGGAGATGAAAAGCTGGGACATCTGCACCTGATGCAGACCTGCGCGGTCGGACACCTGATGTACACGCGAAGTACAAACACCTTTAATAATAGACCCTCCTACCTCTTTCATCTCTACGTGAACTTGCTTCAAACCACCCAGCACATCCTCCAGATCCGTCACCACCTGTCGAATTTGATCCCTCACCGAATCCTGGCTCGTCTTCTGCTTCGCTGCCTCCAGAGTCCGGCGGTGGTGGTCGTCGTTCGGCGTCGATTTGGAGGTTTCTGAACTGGCGTTGCTGGAGGAGAGGATGCAGGGCCCCTTCTGTCTGGTTTTGTTCAAGTTTCTTTGTGGGACTTCGGTAGGGAAGAAACACTTGTGAGAGATCCCACTTCCATTGCAACCCTCCTCTGACCCGCCCGTCTGTCTGCCCCAGTCCCGATGGTTATCTGTCCCTTCCCCTCCATCGCAGTCCACAGGCCTCGGTCCACAGTCCCCATTGGGCATTGGCAACTGTGGACTGTGTGGCTCCAAATGATACTTTTCAGAGGTGCATCCGCATTGTTCTTGCTCTTCATCCACAGTGACATACCTGATGGTCCTCCTGTGCCAGTACCCTTGACCTTTGACCTGGAGATGAGGGAGAGGATGTGGTATCAGGGCGTTAAAGGGGTGCGCCCTGGCGTCGCCACGCACCACACAGCCACACTGTTCCCTGACAGACTGGTAGTGTCTCACGCCAGACTCCAGCGGGTAGCTCCACTGGGCAGGGTTCAACTCCCAGGGGTAAACTTGGCTCAAGTCCTCTGAGTGGCTGTAATAGTCCAGCCCTGCAAACACAGGCCTCCTCTGTGGGCTGCGATGACCGCTTCTCTCGACTCCGTCCACTGCGAAAGCTCTGTCCGCTGCATCTTTAACTCTGGGAGCCTGGGTGTCTCTCCTGCAGTCCAGAGACGGGTGGTTCGTCTGTCTGGCTGACGCCGTTTGGTATCCCGGCCCACCATGATGGCTGTACGGCTTCTCGTAGTGGACACAGTGCTGGCAAGAGCAGGCGGTGGGGGCGTTGTTGTGCTGAAGGAATCGGTGTTGTCCCGTTGTTTGTGCTCCTTCTGTGTACATGTCCAAAGAAGTCCAGGGGCTGGTGTGGAAAACGCCTTAGAAAACAACTGGTTTCCTCCCCTGCCTGCTCTCTCCAGCCCAGTCATTCACTCGTTCTGTTTTCCTCATCTGCGTCTTCCCACAAGAAAACTTTTCTTCAGCTTCCTTTTTTTTTCTCCTCTCCAACCAAGACTTCTCCCTCCCTTTCCTTCCTGTCTGTTGTTTCCCTTCTTCTTGTCTCCTGTAGCTGTTGATCTCTACGCCCTCTCTGTTCGTTCCCCGGTTCCCCTTTCTCCTACTTCTAACTTTTTTCTTACTCCTTCTTCTTTCTCAGCCTGTAGCTCTCTCTCTTGCACGGGGCCCTTCTCCACCTCCCTCCCTCTCCGTCTCTCTTTCTACCTCTCCCGCCTCGTTGTTCTGTCTCATTTACTGCTGCAGGCTCTCTCTCCCTCTCCCTCTCCCTCTCTCTCTCTGGCTGTGTGTTTCCCGTTTCCTTCCCTCCCCTCTCCCGCTCTCCTCTCTTTCTCCACCTCTCACTTTGGTTCTTGCCTGTGGTGTATTCTCGCACAGAGTCGGCTGTACCTGAATTGTTGAATTCCCTCATTCTGCTCCACCTGAACTCCAGCCGCTTTTCGAGGCTCCTCCGGTGAAGGACTCCATACGGTTTTCTCCTCTGTCAGAGACTGCGAGAAAGAGTCCCAGCTCTGAAGCCGAGCTCATTAGCCCAACTACAGCTTTTGCACTCTGCAATTAAATGCTGCCTGGGATTCCTTGGCCAGAGACTGAGAGAGGAGAGGAGAGGGGAGGGGAGGGGAACGGAGGGGAGGAGAGAAGCACTGGGGGAGGTGGGACTTCAAACACAGACAGACAAGGAGTAGACGGCACTCTGAGTAAAGGAGACAGAGTCACTGCCTCTGTACAAGGGGAACGTTTTTCATTATTCTCTATCACCTTTTCTCTCCTGCTCTCCACCAGTTCCTTCCCCTCTTTGTCCTTTTGTCTCTCCCGTCACTCCTGCTCTATCAGTGTCTCTGCTCAAGGTCTTTCATCTCAACAGTTGAGCAAAACTTCACTCTGCTGTGCACAGACAGCAGCTCGGGAAAGGAACGCTCCTCTCAAGTCCGCAAAGTAGCTTCCAGTGCCACTCAGATAGAAATGTCAAACTGCACGTTCAAGCTATTTTAAATTCAGCACCCATTTCGTTCTAAATCAATCGCTGCTCACTATAGATAAACATAATCTCTAGATGAAAGAACAAAATAAACCTTCACACAAAATTAGAAAAGCGGGATGAGCAATCAAGATCTCTGACGGGCGCCAAAATAGAACGACGCGCTTGTGTTGTGGTTCTTTGTCCACAGCATCTGAGGACAGTTTTTATTTTCAAAGAAAATGACTGGAGCTTTGGAAACAATGGGCTGTAAAATAGAAGTACTGAGAATAACAGCAGAGGAGGATGAAGGGGATTCATCCGTCCCAGCAGGAGGATGATCAGTCCAAACCCAGCTGCCGAGAAGTTGTCGCCGTGGATGAAACGCAGCTGGAGTGATCCCGATGATATATGTAGTTCATATTCTGGAAAAACTAAACAGTTAATGAGTTAAACCTGCAATATCTGACTTTGTCACCACCTGGAGCACAACAAATAAACTGAAAACACTCACATCTTTAAAATGATAATGTTGATGCGGTTTACAGTAAGTAATAGGAAACAGTGACACGTCAGCATATAAAAAACAGCATTATCATTCATTTGGAGTCATGTCCACCTGGCCAATGTGAATCCAACATCCACTTACCTTATTAGCTGTGACGATTTTCTCCACCAACTCCTGAGGGTTAGGATTATGTGTAGAGTATGCATGCTGCAAAACCAATACAACAAGCTGAAAGGTGCCAAAATGCGCCACGGAGCTTAAAGGAATTGCTGAGTCAGGCAATAATCTTCCGCGGATTTATCACAATGAGCTGTTTTTGGTTCACCCAATAATAGAATAGATGATAAATCAATGCAAGTCATCACATTGATGCAAAATTCATATGGCCCTTAAAAAGCACTGCTAATGTAGCCAATGAATGTTATGACATCAACAGAGAAGTATGACATCCAACAAATATACTTTATATTTTGTGCATATTTACAGAAAGCAACTTTACAAACAGTTTTGTTTGTGTGTGTTTTTACTTTCCTCAATTTTTTTTTAGCAGAGTTGTAAAATTTGGACATATTGGAATCTTGTCTCATCCCTGAATATACCCACCAACTCTGTTTCTCATAAATATGTATATATTCATTCCAGACAAAAGACAGAAAGTCGATAAGAGGAGACAGAGTAACACCTCAACCTGTCATCTTAATCTCGGCATTTCTCAGCGGGCGTTCCTCCGGCAAATTCGTGCTACAAAAAAAAAATATCAGTGTGTAGTTGTCATACTGTCTGCACTCATACATATAGATGGGTGTAGCGTGTTGCCTCAGAAAGTTCCCAGCCTGAGCAGCTCTTACATCACGCTGCTTTGTGCCGACCTGCCCACCTTTCGCTTCGCTGCACGACTGCAGGGCAAAGTGAAGAATGGGAGCCACACTTCACCACTCGCCACTCACTACTCCCCTGTCCTCACAAGGGTTCGGGTTGACCTAATTAGCACATATGGATATTTCTAAACGAGTGTGCAGCCAGAGCTCCATGTGCTGACGGGGATGTGTCAGATGGCACGTGGTCAGTTTACCCAGTTTAACCAAAAATTCACGGACGCAGACTCGAGTGCGCCGCATTAGGCAAACATGCAGATTTTTACTGCTGTGTGTGACACGGGTTGTTTGTGATATTGTCATTGTGTTTCAATGATTTTTATTTTCCTGAACATCTAAAGTAAACTGGTCCCTCAGTGAGTCTGCAGTCAGGTTAGATTTCTGATCAATATTTTTACAAGAGTGACAAACGCACGCAGAATTATGACAGAAACCTGCAGTGCCCCTCGGCTTTCTGGTGCTTTCGAGTGAAATTCAGCTTATTTTTTAGCTGTTCAGTCCACAACATGACTAACTGCTGAGGCCAGTGGAGTATTTAGCAGCTATGGAAACAGTCTCTAGGATTTGGCAGACATCACAGACGGAGCTAAAAGTAGATTGAACGCTGAACTTCGGTTCATCAGGCTGACACAAACACGGCCAAAAGGAATGATGATGTTACTGTATAACTGATGGATGCATAACTGTTTGCTAAGATATTTAATTATTCACAACGTCGCCAGATATTTCACCTTTGAAAGTATGTCAAACAAATCTGGACTAGATTTGGACATTTATATTATCAGCAGTCTGATTTGTATTTCTACATTTAGTGAGTATTTTGTTCTTGCACTTGACTTCAGTGCTTTGTGTTTTGAGCTTGTGTACTTCCATCACATTTGCTCTCTATCCGTATTCCCATTGTGGCTTTGACTATAGATAAACAAAAAATACAAAATGCATATTTCATATAATATTTAGTACTTTCAGGTGTAATTTTAGCCCGTGGTTCAGGGCATAACTGTTCCAAGTCTATCAGATTCTTATGACTTGGTTGTCTGAAATCTTCAAATCTGTCCCCACATTTTTAATGGCTAAATAATTACATGCTCCTCAGCAAACTCAAATCTGGCTGCTACTGTAGATGTCTGTGTGAGTTCCTCCCTCGTGCAGCCATGCTTGATTGTAAAGGGATGAATTTTTATTCCACTTGCCCTTAAAGACTTTGTCTGGTCCCCTGCTGTTTGTGCTGGATTCTTACGTAGCTGTCGAGCAAGTTTCCTAATGCCTCTTCCAGGTAATTTTCTTGTTCTTCCTTTACCTAGAAGAGTGTCAGTGTGTCGGATTCCAACATTTCTGGATTATGGTTTTCACAGTTGCTACAAGTCTCCCTAAAGCCTTTGAAGTTTATACTTTTCTTCAGCTTTATGAAGGTTTACTAATTTCATATTAAAGCATCTTTTCCTATTGTTTGCGTTGCTCTCAGCTCACTAACGTTTGTACAGGCTGAATGTGCATTAAATATTATTTTGAGGGGAAAAAATATTTTAAGTGAAAGGGGATGCAAACTTTTTAGCTCAGTTGTAAATACTTATTTCCTTGCACAGTAAGTGAAAAACAAACACTTGTCAGGTTTTGTACATCGATGAGCTCTCCGTGATAAAGATATCAGTGTGTGTTGCAGTAAACATTGCGTTTAACTAACTTCAGAAACAGCTAACTAATATTCTGACCCCATGCACTGATCTTTGTTATTTCTAGCATTGTACATCATGATGTTCTCATGAGGATTTTGAACTTCTAATCACATACATCATAATTTGTTAGAGCTATAACCAGCAGTGGACGTCCCCAACACTTCCCCCACCAGGACTTATCAAAGTGCCCCACTGAAACACATAATTGATGTTATTTTTAAATGGTTTCAGAGTCACGAGAACGTTGAAAACTTGAATCATTCATGCAGCTGTTCAACAATACTTTATATTTATGAAGCTATGGAATATGTTTGTGACAGTGTAGCATTTGTCATTTTTTCCTTACAACTTTATTAAAGGAAATGAAAGATAATGGTTCTTACCTGTTCTCGTGTTATCTGCCAAGTTTAAAAAAAGACTAAGTATCCCCGATACTGTGCACATCCAGCGCACGCTGAGTGGTTTAATGAGTATGAACAGTTCCAGCATCGGTAGAGGAGGTCAATCTAATTTCACTCCTCAATGATCCCCTAATATCAGTAAATTGTAGGTTTCCAGGGGACCAAAAAACATCATGAAATAGCAAATAACATTTCCTTCTAGAGAGAGGATTGTGTTTTTGTTTTCTGTAGGAATAAAATGTTTTCATGTATAGAATTTCAATTTCAATTCTATACATGTAGCATCTTCAAAGGGATTGATTATCCATAAACCTTTAAAACAATATTGACCTCGGCATCTTTAAAGTGATTGATTATCCATAAACCTTTAAAACAATATTAACCTCACTGAGACAAGACAAGGTGACCAGGAAATATGAAGTCATAAGGGATTTACTTATGTATTTTTTTGACCGTGGGATAGTGATGGTAACAGTCACACGTCACATCGAAACACCCAGTGAGGTCATATCTAATATCAGTGCTCGTACGTTGACGCGCGTCCTGCTTTGGGGGGAACACAATGGTTACGTTGTTCCAGGGAGGATTACAAAACAATTCACATTTTCCAGCCAGGAAACCCAGTTGCATCATTGTGCCACAGAAATGCAGTGTCATGCAATTCATCAGATAAGTTATTCTTTGAGTTTTTGTGGGAGAACAAAATGGTTTTAGTGACGTTGGAAAATGTGCGGCTGCGACTCACATCAAGGAAATCTTTTATTTTTTGCACAGGTTTGTGCAAGGTTGTCATAAGAGAAACCGGGTCCTTTTTCATGAAATGCATGAAAGTCCTTGAGACATGCTCAGCTGTTGTACAGACATTGTCCAGACAGCGAATCTGCACAACGTGTATAAGACCTCAGGCTGCCGCAGCTAATTTGTCTTCATGTGCCCAACATCAAGGACACCATGGGGAAAGAGCTGATGTCCAAATGACAATGGCAAAAAGCACTAATGGACAGGATAATGACAGGGGGAGAGTGAGTGAGAAGCTGAGACGAGTCGTGGAAGGAGGTTGCCATGGCTGACAGCGAGAAAATGGAAATGAAATGATTCATTTTGCCCTGTTGAAGGGAGATGTACTTGCCATGAGTACATGGGGACAAAGGGCAGAAAAAAGGTGTTTGTGTTTACCTGGTTCGACTTTAGAGCAGCGACCAAAGGTGGGAGGAGAGATAATGTACGGCAGATGGTGGACACAGGCAAAAAGACACATTCCAGCGAATGTTTGTGCAGCGTTTTGGAGGCAGGAGCAGGTTCGTGTGAGCTAAAGGGAAGAAATGAATGCTGAGACTAAATCAAGACCTGAAGCAGGGCTAAACCTGAGCTCAGACGCCAAACAAAACCAAGAGGTGCTTTGTCTTTCCAAGTGTAAGATAAAAAATAAGAATGCAAGTAGCAATAATAATTATAATTTTTATTATATAATATATTAATATTAACATGTAAATATTGTTTGTATCATTGTAGGTGAGTTTCAGCATGATAACTGCAATGACTGTGCTAACATCTGCCGACATCCTGCAAATGTTTATTATATATTCACAGTCATAGTTATTATGTTAGAATGCTAAACACAAAAGAGCAGAGGGGCTGACAGGTAAGTTGGACACAAGCTTATAACAACTCAAACACTACAGAGACTGCAAAACGACATTTATAAAAAAAACATATTATCTTTTGTTTTATCTGTTTTGGTTCATTGCAAACCATTCATATTGAACAGAGAAGTCTGGGATAAGTAAGTCCAGAGCCGGGGACACTGTGTCTAAAACAGAAACAATCCAATATTTCACTTAGATCTGACCTGCAGCAGAAATATAGGACATGATGCCAAACCCTTTTGACTTTTGAAAATTACAAATGGTCACTGGCAAATTCCATTCAATACATGATATATTTGAAGTGATGGAAAACGCTCCTTTATCGGCTCCTTTATTACGGCAATATCAACCAATTAAAGCCCTGGAAAGTTCCGAACTATTACATATTCAGTATGTACAAAACCATGTTAGGTGATCTTCATTTTATTGTTTACTGCAGTTTATTTATCTATAACATCCTACAACTTGTATAAAAAGCTACATTTTTTACAGCACTTGAGCCCACATAAAATACTGCACCATGAAATTTCTGACAATATCTGCAGACAGCTGAACTATTGAAATCAAGCAGCATCATTTTCATAGATCTATAACCAGCTTCTAATTATATATGTTATTAATACTAAGATGATATCAAATACATTTCAGTACATCATACTACTGACACGATAATCGCCGTCCAGTTTTGAATTTGATGCATTTCTACATTTTATGTGACGACTGAAGTGAGCAGATCTTCCCCTTCTGATATTTAGAGAAAGGTTCCCATTGAGGCGGTGATGTGAAGGTCGGCATCTTACACAGAAGCTTTCAAGGATTCTACTGTTTTTTCCGGGGGGGAGGAGACGTGGGCATGAACAGAGAACGGCCTTTTAAAATGTTGCAGCAAAATCTCTTTAAATTCAAGTTCAAGTGTTACCTTCTTACCTTCTAATCATTCCAGGCACTACAACAACCAGAAAGGACGTTTAAAAAAAATGTTTTAAATTATGTCTGCCTCTGCAAAATGCAGCACGGTGAGAATCCAGAGGTGAATAATATAATTTATGTCACCTAAAGTCAAATGACTGATGTTACATCAGATTAGGGGAAAGAGCTTTGAAGCGTATTACTAACATCCTCTCAATATCAGTACTGCATGCTGAAGTTTATCAAGTGCTATGTTTAGCAAATTCGCCATGATGTTGTTTATATGTAGTAATTATCAATTTATAGGTACAATTGATGCTGATGGGACTCAATCAATTCAACTTTATTTATTTAGTGCCAGTTCACAACAAAATCATCTCAAGGAACTTTACATAATAAAGTCAAGACTATAAAGATATGTAGAGAAAACCAAACAAATCCCCCTTGAGCAACCCAAATATTACATAAATTCCTCCTCTGGAAACTTCATATAGTTTTTGATAATCGGAAACAAGGTCAGGTCAACTACATAGAACCACATACCTCAAAGTCAACCCAAACATTAGCTTTTTTCATGTGTACACGTGTAACATATTCCCTCTGGGCTTCTAAATATCACTCAAATGACACAGGAACAGGAAAAATTGTGTTTGCAACTCCTGACTTTATGATTTTCTTTGGACCCGTGTGTATAAGTATCAAGGGAACTACAGGCTTTGTTCCCATTAGACGTACTGCACAGTGCGTTGTTCAGATTTGACAAGCTCACTGAGATGCAGCGAGATATAATTACTGCAAACATCCGTGCTGTAAACACGCACTAAGCTGCACATCAATTCCCGTTTTTATATTTCTTTCACAGCTTCCGTTAGTTTCAACGTTTGGTTTCACAGACACCAGGACAGAGCCAGTGAGTCTCTAAACGCTGCGTTTTGCCTTTACGCTGACCTTCCAGTTCACGGCCATCCATTTGTTCGGCTTAATCGTTCGTGTTTACCCATAATAAACAGCGGAATCATTTATCTTCTGCCATTCGAAGCTTTGAATCTCAAAACTTTCAGGAAACACAGCAAAGTCAGAGTTGATGATGAAAGGAGGAGCTGTGGAGAAGCTTCCAGCCTTCGTGTTTCGAGATGAGCAGTGATGCATCAGGGGAGAAATCAAAGCTGTACTCAACTTGGCAAGCCTGCCAACTATCTATTGTGTTTAATTTCATATCCCTTATGATAATGTGCACAATCCTCTGAGGTAGCCAGTTGACTTCGAAATCATCATTTGCTCCTCGGTGCCTCACATCTGCTTCAAACCATAACTTTAGACGAGCCCCAAACAAAAGCCCGCTCGGCAAGATTTAAGTGCAGCTCTTTTGTGGAGGTTTCAGGCAGCTCTCAGTGTCTTTTATTGTGTGGATAATGGAAATATGCAGGAGATAGTGATGATAAATCGAGCTGCTTGACAGCAATAGTTTCTTGCTCGACTCACATCTCATGCAGAGAGAAACATGCCAACAGTTTAAGCGCCGTTAACGAAGCTGGTGTTGTCATCATTTGGAGGGAGCTTGCTAAGACGTCCTCGTGCGGCCTTAGAGTTAGAAGCGCTGCGATCGTCAGTCGAGGTGTTGAGAGGCTTCTGTGCTTTGTAAACAGCCATTAAAGAAAGATGGGCAGTCCTGCAAGACCTTGGTTGAACCAATTCCAGGAACAGCCAAGCCTGGGAGTGTGGTTTAACACACTGTGCTGACACAACATTCAATCTTGGCTCCGACTATGCAATCTCTCTTATTTTCCTAAGTGGCAGTATCTTATTTAGTGCTGCAGTGCATTGTCAGAGGCTTTTGTGTCCTCTAAATCATCGTCAGGGTGTGAAGATCATTTAAGTTTCACGCTGCAGGTTCAGTCCAGTTCATGTCCAGACTCAGACCCTGATTCTGACACGATGAATCCTCATGTGATTATATGACTATTCACACATGTTATGTCAGTGATATGTCACCACTTTAATGAATAATGAGAAACAATGTCTCAGGCACTAGTGCAAACCATAAAAGAGAAATTGCAGAATTGTTCTAATATCAAACCC
The DNA here is from genome assembly GCA_033026295.1 of Channa striata. Classification (NCBI taxonomy): domain Eukaryota; kingdom Metazoa; phylum Chordata; class Actinopteri; order Anabantiformes; family Channidae; genus Channa; species Channa striata. The sequence goes on along the minus strand of CM065185.1, from coordinate 14,281,829 downwards.
CAGAAAAGCTTCAGGAACAATCCACATAATACACCTGGTAATAGGAGCATGTAAGAGCACGATAACCATTACTGACATATAGAAGAAAAAGAATGGAAATAGGGAAACACTGAGAGGAAGAAAGCGTGTTCATGTCATTATCTACACCACGGCAACAGGAGAGAGACTTTTTCCGCAGTTTCACCAGCAGCTGGCCACAGTCAGAACAATGCTTTCCATAAACGAGTGTCTGGATGACGAACATCACATTATTCCAAATGTTCTGGTCAACAACATCCGGTAATTGTGGCAGCCAGCATAAATTCTGTAACATTACAGAAAGATTTTAGCAAGCATCAGTATATTTTCACATTTGTGACGACGCCTTCTTTTCTTGGAAAACAGGAGCTTTTTACTGCTGACATTATGTAATTTACTAAATGAGTGTATTAACAAATAATAATGTTAAGTACACTGAGTTTGCTGTTGCTGGACATTTTCCTAGAGCATGTAGGAAATAGAGGTCCACAAGCTCCAAAATCACAATCAAATCTCAGAAAACAAATACCAGTAAATGTCATTCCCTCCATCTTAATTTTTACATTACAACTGGTGACAAATAGCAGTTAGAGCACAGCAAGATGCCAAATCAATCTGCACAGTGTATGATGAACCAAACGTACCTATATGCTGTGTGCAACTAATGCAACTAATGCAACTTGTTTGTAATACGGAAAGTTCCATCCCATTCCATCTCCTCCGACCGACATCGCCTGGAGGAGTTTTTTGTTAATAGGTGTTGGGATGATGTCATCAACGAGATGACACAATATGAAGGTTCGTGCAAGCGATGTCATCTGGAGGCATTTTAAAGGCAGAGAGATGTTTTACTTTCAGCAGTACATATTTACACGTACTACGCAAACTAGAACCAAAAGAATCAAGTTGAAAATCCGTGAAGACGTCCTTTAAAGCCTGAGAGGCCAATCCATCTATTTTTCAGACGTGTTTTGTTGTGAGACTCTTCATATTTAGAGGCTATTTTTAACTCCCTGGCTTTCCCCGTGTGACGCCGATTAGACCAAAGGGACGAGCCGACTTGACAGCTCGGTATGCACAAGTGTCACTGACTCCCACTAACAGCCACTGTTGGGGTCAAAGGTCACGCAGGTATTTTCACAGATGTTGTTTTCCTGTTCTGTAGGCAGCTGGATATCCACTGGTCCCGCTGATGGTCCAGAATATCAAAGTGTTAAAAGTGTTGTTCAGTCTGCAGCTGCTCACAAAGTAATGATCTCGCTTGTAGAACAACGTTAAATTCTCCCACTTTTCTCATATTCTTCAACCAAGCAGGCGTGAAATTGATTTAAAATGATCTCTTTCTCCTCTGAAATGGATTAAAATTCACATCATGATCAATAGGTGGCACTCATGATCCTTAACAGTTTTGCAAGGGCGTCTATTAACAGGAATACATTACAGCTTCCAGCACTGAGTCAGTTATAAACATTTTACTCTCCGTTTTTTATAATAGTGGGCGTGTTTGATCTCTGAATGTATTTTTTTAAACAGTGGATTATATATTCCTCTTATAATCTAAACATCATCAAACAGTTTTATCACTCAGTTTTAATGGATGTTAGTCTGATGATAATAACAATAATCCTGTTGAGTGAAACAACACTTTAAGCCCATAAACACTGTCCATCTCTGTCCTTTCTCCTTCTTGGTTGCTAAACATCTTATTCATTTATCATCTTCACATTTGATTAATGCAACAGCACCCTCTAAAGTCCATGCATTCCAAAAAAACCTTCCACCTCAGAGCTCCGTGCCTCTCTCCCCCTCTCTCTCTCCCTGCTCCATTACATTACTCACTCCCTCCAAAAGTGTCTGTTGGCTTTGCATGCAGCAAAGGATGCAGATCAATCGTCTTTTTCTCAGCATAAAGAGCTGTTCATCACGCAGCCCCTTCATCTCTGTGGCCTTTTCAGCAATACCTTCATCTGTGCCCATGTCCTGAACTTTGCTGCAAGGACAGAAATATACAAATCTCTTATTATCCACCTTTAGTCGTGCTATTAACAGTAACCTTTTCGGTAAGGCCGGGATCGTGCACCAGGTCGTGTCTGATTTGTCCTTTGGGCCTTTTTAGGAATGTCAAACGATGTAAAAATGACATTGAATTGATTTAATGCATGTAAGTACCGCATTTCTGGGAAATTCAGATGTCATGGCACTGCAGACACTGTTAGGGGGTTTCATCATCTGGGGACCATGAATAGCTCTATAAAATATCATTAACTTTTCTGACTTTGCTATCACTACAGCATTGCTGCTTAAATAAACACATTTTTCAATTACACTTTTAGAAATGAGCACCGCACCATCAGAGCAGTCAAAAAGCAGTGTATCTCCAAACTCTTCGATCCATAGCCACACATAATGGACAGTCGGGCCTCTCGGAGCCAGCTAGCCCATTAGCCTGGGCTAATGCATCCATGACTCCTCCGCCATGTGCTGCCCATCACTCCAAACTGGATCTGGTTTCACACAGAAGCCGCCTCATCTCTTTGTGCTCGGGGCAACTCTTGCACCAAAACAATTACTGCTGAAAAAGCACTGCTGAGAAATGTTCTGCTCTCTCATATTAATAAGTTTGTGTGTTTTAACCGTGGCTACAAGGTCAAATCAGTATCTGTCAAAATGAAAAACATTTCTAGGGTTTTACAAAACAACTTCATTGTGAAATATTACAAGTTCAAATTGTGGAGGACATTTTGAAATGAATGTTTTTCTTATTAAATACAGAACCCAAACATGGTGCATGTACAGTTATGCAGATCAGATTCCTGTTTCCCCTCAAAATGTAAAGTGGATATTGGCTTAATCAGAGAGTGAAATTGTTTTTGACCATGCCTGTGATCTTGGGTTTCACAGCTCTGCTTTGCCAAATGGACTAGGAGCATTAGGGGCCAGAGAGGAGCACGCTGCAGAGTGCTCTTAAAAGCCGAGCAGAGAAAAACAACTTGAGACGGCGACCCTGTTTTTTTTTTCAGCCTCGCCGCCCTTCTGTGGCAGGACGGTGACATGTGCCGACCGTGTATGCGAGCGCCGCATACCAGGTTGCAACCAGTGAATCCAAACAATCATCCTGATGGAGGGAGAGCTGGATGCACATGGAGGGTGTGGTGAGAGACACGACGGGCTGAATGTTTTCCTTTGTCCCTCTTATGATACTGCTGGAATAAGTTACGCTTGAAAAACGCATCACATATCGGACAATGATAGAGATACATATTTATACATGCAGCAGATGCAGATACATTCATTTGAAGTTACAGTGATGAAGCCCAATATTCACTGTCGTTTTGCTCTGTCTCTACTAACTCCTGATGGAGATCGTCTCATCTCATCTAAATGTTTCTGAATTATTTTTAATGCACAACAGGTAGGATGCAGTCCAGCTTTAAAGACCTTGAGTGAACTAATCTAGAATAAAAGTTGCCCTAAACGCGCTGAAAGACTGTAACATTAACGTAAAGTACAGATGATGGGAACTGTGGAGTTGAGTCATAATTAACATATTCATAAAAGGACCAAGTTGTGGTCAGTTGTTATTATAAAAATACGGTTTAAACTTCTGTTAAACGTAATAACCGTATATCATTATTACTACTGACATTATACACTGTTTACAAATTTAGCAATGCACTTTCATGCTCAAACATTTAATATTTTTTGGCACTTTGGAGCTTTGTAATAAACTTTCCATAACAATATAATAGTATTTCCACGTACCTTTTAGTCTGCACATACTTTCACACAAAAATAAGAGTGTTAGAGTGCAGAACCTGATAACTTTATGGTATAAAAGTTCTAATTTATGATTCCTGAATCAGTTACCCGGCATGAGAAAACATAATGTCTGCTAAAGATGTAGTTGTGTTTGCTATCTTTGGTTTATCTCCAGCAGGATTATGTGCAGAACTATTTGGCTGCGCTTCCTTTTTTTTATTTTACTGTCTTGTGTTTATTATACTGTTGGGACTGTAAATCTCTAAATGCATCTCGCAGTAAGTTCCAAAGCATTTTAATCAAACATTTAACATTCAACTCAAACTCAAAACCTGAATTTAAAATCTTTTCACCCCTTTATTGTTTAGCTTCGGTCTCCAAAACCCACTTTTTCTCTCTCCTCCACCATTAGAAGGGTGAGTCATCACGCCGAGGTAAATATGCCAATAGTGTTCGCCACCGGCGGGTGTGTAAATTCCACACCTGTCCCATCACCCTCTCTCCGTCCCTCTGCGCCCTCCCCTTCCTCTTTAGTGCCTTCTCTCTTTTCACACACGCCTCCACCCCCCCCCTTCGCTTCCCCCACACCTCACACTTGAACAGCTTGAGGAGCAGAAAGCAGCGCTGCCTTGCTAAGAACATGCAACAGAAAACAAGCAGAGGGTGATCGACACCGAGGGCCTCGCTCTGTCTCGTCCTGCTGACGAACAGGTAAGTTCACGGGCGCTTTGGCGACTTGAAGCACGAAAGAGTGTCACAGAGGGATGTGACTCTCAGCATGTGTTGGAGACTCTAATGCATTTAAGGGCCAGTGTGTTTTTATTGAGGGAACATTTTTGAGGAATGGGGCTCTGCTGAATCTCTTGTATTGATCCTTCTGGTCCCCAATTCTTCTTCGTCAATCCTCTTATTGCACCCACTTCTCATCTCTAAAAGCTTTGGTGTAGTTCCCCCCTCCCAGAAGAGGCTGAATGAAGTCACCTATGAAGGTGATACTGGACACGTTGTTTTTCTGCTTATTTAATCCCAACACAGGACATCGCACTTCTGCTCCACAGCAGAGGAGGTGTTGTCCAGATGACAAAGGCTGCAGCTGCCTTTTCTTCTCCTGAAGCAAGGTGAGAAGTGACATAATGGCATTCGGGCTCAGGTGACTCCACTCGGAAGGTGATAGCCTTGAAATTGGATGTGTTTACAAGATTTGTGCATGAGTGTGAAATCCGAGTTATTGTAAGGGCAGATTTCATAGTGCAACTTCACTGAGATGGGGAAATTACAGAGTTCTCTCATTAAAAGTTTGTTAAAAAAATTTAAACTTGCACTGAGTATCTGTAACATGGAAAATTATCAGGACAGATTTGATGCCTGTGCATGAAGAAACTTTAGTGAGAGGCTCCAGGTCGTGAAATGAGCTGTTTCCACTGAGGGGTGATGTCATTTGGACAAACTAACGGTTTATTCTGAAAACCGAGCCGGTGTCCTGAGGCTCACACAAAATATCTGAGTACTCGCTGTGAAGGCAGACGCTCCACAGTGGAAAGGAAGGAAGAAAGACGATAACTGGGTTTTAATCATCGGAAAATTCACCTGTAGGTTACTAAACTCTACAGGACTGGACATCGTGACCCAGTTCAACCTGCCACCACTTGATTTTATTCTTTATCTATAGAAGTTATATTATTCTATATTAATTTAACACTGGTGGAAAACACATTTAAACTGTGTCTAATTTTACTACTTTACTACTTTTTTAATTTTAGTACTTTCTTAAGTTTTACCTTGCATGGAACCTTTGTTACATTAAATACCATAACTTAACTTTGAAAATACTATACAGTTATTAAAATGTAATCCACCTTGGCCAGATGCAATGGTAATACTGCTGAAAAGTTTAAAAAAAAGTTTATTTACTTAAATACTGTAAAATAATTTACATATTCTGCTACCTCATACTTCAAATACATCACTTCTTTCAGAGACAAAAATGAAAAGTACGTCTGCTTCACTCAGTGTATTTGATAATTCTAGTTACTACTTAGTTTTAAGAATCAGATTATTACTACAAAATACTGTAAAATAATAGCTAATATTGGTTCACGTGTCTGAAATAACTGTACAAATAAATGTATGGTAAATATATAGTATGTTAAAATAATTTTTCAGATCGAACAATATGTTACCTACTATAAAATGAGCACTTTTATTGTTGGTACTTTTTTGAGCCAAGACTTTGGGAATGTATAACTGTAAATAATCTGAGTTCTTCTACCTCTGCTTGTGTTTGTCTGTAATAATAATCAAACCATATTTTATAAAATATTTCTGTACTTTATTAAGATTGCAAACTGGGAGCTTTAAACTTGTTATGGAATATTTTCACAATGTTGTCATTTATTAAAGGATTAATTTCCTTTTTTTAACAATGTGTTTGAGGAATGACAATTATTAAGATGCAGACGTTAGAAAGAGCCATTCGGTTATTGCATTTTAAAGTAATAAATTGTGGTTTATCCAAACACTCAATGCATGAGTCCACACATGTTAGTATTAGTCATCAGTAACAATGTGTGTTTTCATGAACAAATTTCGTATGATTTTATTGCCTGCAGTGGATCTGGATTTCTCATTTGGACAAAGTGCAAACTGAAAGCAGCCAGTGGTTTAAGCAGCAGACATGATTGATTTTACAGGATGGAGCATAATTGCAACTTCACTTAAAAATCCCTGTGATCTCCATTAAAAATCAGTTTGAGCTGTTTTTCTTTGCAGAATGAGACGCGGGAACCTCACGTCTCTGTGCTGTGAATGCCACTCGGGGATGACTTTTCTGAAGATACAGAACTTAGCTCATTAGTGAGCATTGAACCAAAGAGGAATTGTTCACAGTGGCTAAGTTCAGTTTCTGACAAGAAAGAAAAAGCTGCCCGCGTCGCTGAGACCCCAGGGCCATCTCCAGACGAAGAGGTGAGACGAGGCGAGGGATGGACAGGCCCACCTGTACTGTAAAATAACGAGGAATGCTGTCTTTGCATGTCCAGGCACACGGCACAGAAGTCAGCGGCGTCTGATTTATGAGGGTTGAATGAGGAAGGACAAGAAATAACAAGGCTGTGTGGTAGAAGATCTACCACGTGTGATTTGTGAGTTACAGCAGGTTTTTTTTTTTTGGTATTAGTTCACTTTCAACACTGTGATTTGGTTGGAAATAACATTAAAAACGTTGTTTCTCAAATCACCCGATCACCATAATACAACTGACGATCGCACACGTTCACAGGTGCAGGTGTGAGAAGCTTGTAGAGATTCATCCCGAAACATTCAGAGCTGTAATTACTGCCAAAGGGGATTTCTGCACTGAATTAGGGCTCATAATACTTATGTGTAATCTTAAGGGATTTTGCAAAAATTACTAAATGCGAAACAAATGATGGGATTGGAATGCTTTCTATTAGAAATGGCTTTCAATTATTCAAAAGGTTGAACAAATTGAACAATTTATTCATTTTTTTATGTGTTGGAGTTTGTGCATCTTTGTGAGTAGTTACAATTTTGTCTGTGAATTTAACAGAAAGATGCCAAATGACTAAATGTATGTAATGAGGATTCTCAAGGCTGTTGGTTACAAATGTGAAATGTTTGGTTTATTTTATTTTATTTTTTATTGTTTTGATTTTGAAGGTGTTTCAGATCAGCTCAGCAACATACAGTAGAAACAGCTCGAGCTCTTCCCATCTCACCTGTTGGAGTCAGAACTCCTTTGGCACCACTTCCTTTTCTTTCGATCGATCTTTTGCTCCAGCTCTTCCACGTGGGCCTTCATTAAGCTCTCCGTCGTCTCCCGTTCTTGTCTCTCAGAGTCGTCATTAGCAGGGATGTCTTTTCCTGGTGGTTGGCTTCTGTTTGTCCTGCCTCCTCTTCCTGCAGCCGGAGAAAGTTTTTCCTAATTCGTTCTTCACTTTTCTTCAGTGATCTCACGCTGTTGGTGTGTTGTTCTCGGTGAGCTCGGTGGCACTGGTGTCTCCGTGTCTGCTCATTTTATCCAGATGTGTTTCTAGATAGTTTTCAGAACTGCCTCGACGTTTGTGGGAAAGCAGCTCTTTCTACATGCTGGCACGCTCAGATATCCACTGAAGCTGTGTTTCATTTATGCTGCCATCGTTTTTACTTTTTTCATCATCCAGCTGAGCAAGAAATCAACTGGCTTCTTTTCACTCTCCACTTGCAGGGTGGTCTTCTTCCACAGGAAATGAAGACGCTCAGTAACTAGTTGTGGCTGCGTCTCATTTACAGCAGTCATCAGTTTATGCTTGTCGTCGTCAAGCTGAGCAGCATTGGAGTCCTGGGTCTCGTCGCTCTTCTTTTCCGGGGACGTCTTCTCCCACTGTGAACAGAGATGCTCAGACTCCAGGAGACCATTTTTGTGTTTGACGGCAACTTGTTCCATTTGGCATCACCCTCTTCCATTTGAGACCTTACCTGTGTCCTTCCAGCGTCTTTATTCTGTGTGAGAAGATCTCCTTTTGCCTTGAATCTCGAAGTTTGAAACCGATCAAAGAGAAGATCCTTTTCCAGAGCTGCGGCCTCAAAAACTTCATGGTCATTATCAAAAATGTTCGGCCATGACTAGAGGTCTCAAGAATCTGCTCAGCCACAAGATGAAGCTGTTTCTCAGCTTGGAGTTCCAGTTTCATTGACTTCATTTCTTTTTCTTCTTTCCTTTCCTTCCTTTGTGTTGTCCTTCTCCAGTTTAGGTTCCTGATGTCTCTGGGCATTTATTTCTCTGAGTTGGAACTGGAAGTTGCTGATGTGATTTTTCATAGACATTTGTTTGTTGTCAGCTTTTTTCAGGTGATGTATCTCCTGCCTCATTTGGTCTCCGTCAGATCTCCACTTCTCATCTTTTTGTGGTTGGAATTGTTCAGAAAAATTAGTCAGGGAGTCGTCTTGAATTATTATTTTTTTTTAAGTTTTACTGTGGATGAGTCTTTAAACTGACACTTCGCCTTATCCTCCGCAAACTTTAGACATGAGTTAAGTAGCATTTCCTTGTGTTTTGTCTTGTCCAACTGTGTGTCCTGGTTATAAAGTTGTGGGTTCGCTGTTGGGTTTGAGAATGTGTAACCTGAAATTAAACAGCATGTCTCCACACCATAGACCACTAATGAAAGGAAAAATGTCTCCAATACAACGTTGGCTTTGATTATGTAGTTGCTATTAGATACCAGTTTGTTTCATATTTAAATATTAAACACTTCTACAATGAATGACTATCAATATAATCCACTTTAGAAACAGCAATAAAATGCACAAAACATGGCAAAGACAGTGAGGATGTTGCTTTACAGGTTTTAAAATAGAAAAACTACAAATTGATAAAAATCTGTGCCTCAGTCGTTGTTTTCAGCATGATAATGAGGCATTTTTGGGTTGTGTACTCATGTGCCTACTGAACTGGATTCAGTGTGTCTTTGCAGAACTGGCTCAGTCCAGCAGGAACAAGAGTGAAACCTAATGAGACGCCATCAGCGCTAACAAGGCGACCATCACTGCCCCCATTAAAATGATCTGAACCAACACGCCCGAAATGACCAGAGCCACGTTTGTTACAGCACTAAGGACCAAGTGTTTTGTCAGGACTGATGAATCTGCAATTCTGACTCAAAGAAACGATGTGTGCGCTTCTTTTTTTGTCTGTTTAGGCTTGTGTGTGTGTGTATGTGTGTGTGTGTAAATCCCAATTTGTCTTGGTGTGTGGGTGAATCTGGCTGCCTCTGCAGGTAGTCGTTATTAACAGCAGCTGATTTGTGCTGAGTAACACATTACGTCGCCTCTCTTCATTTCTCACACTATAATAAGCTGTCAGTGTGTCGGCGAGCTCCTTCGCCAAATTGGGATACGCCACCTCAACACCCCTGCAGTCATTATACACCTGAGCAGACAGGCGCTGACTTTGCATAAGCAAAACTGGTCATGCTATTGATTTTGGATGTCTGCAGTTGTTGGGGTGTCACATGAGCATCTTTCTGTGGACTGATTTTGCTGTAATTACATGTCTGTTGTGTGCAACTGAACCCTCAGAAAACGCAAAAAAGGACAGTGGACGTCATTCATTAAGTGTGTTGACCTTTGCCTTTTTTAGTTTATAACTGTGAAATTTAAATGATTATTATTTAGGTTTAATGTGGATCTAAACTAGTTAAAGACAACTCAGCTTTTTGTTTCTGGGTTTGTTTAGTAAAAAACAAAGACGTGAAAAAAAGAGTATTTATCTACGTAAAGATTTAAAGTTTCCTGTATAAACTTTATGCTGCCTAATTTGCATGATGTAAAAATGTGTGTCCAGGAAAGTTAGAAGGCTGTGAGGATGTGAAAAGAGACAACATGTTGTATCGTTAAAACTGAGAAATTTGATCGACTTCTGAATGAGTAATTAAACACGTAATGCGCCAAAGATGATGACAAGTTCTTTGTAATTTTACGTTGAAAATCATTATTTCAAGGCACTGAAGACTCATCCTCACATATGAAAGACTCTTGGATGCTCATCATGCTGCTAAAATGCTGCCAAGTACCACATTAGTTGAGAAATGCTCCACCAGCTGTTTTTTTAACACTTATTGTTATTGGGCACATATACATATTGCACACATATACATGTTACAATGAAATTTGTTCTCTGCATTGAACCCATCCAGCCTCAGGTATAAGGCTGGGATCCTGCTGCTCCACCCATTGATCCACCAGGCCAGTATTTTGTTGCCTTTCTTAGCCTTAAACCCAAAGTTCTGCAATAACAATGTACATTCAGTTAATACAAATGTCAGTTTATCACCTGAAATAAGGAGTTATTTTTTTAAAGTATATTTAAAAAAAAAGAAAATTTTATCTATGCAAAAGTTTGCAATTACCTTGAAAAATAAATTAAAGATGAATTATTTCAAGTGTAAAAAAAAGGCACACATATACAAAAGGCACAGATGAAAAATGTACGTTTTTATTATATTATTGAATTGACGTGTATGAGACAACATTTCCTTAGAGAGAGTCACTATGGAGAGACAAGTATTACAGCTTAAATAAAACAATGACGTGCCACGTAACAGCCCGAAACAGACGCTAGTCCACATACAGGGAACGTCAAAAAGAGCAATGAAGATGAGATTATATCGTTTTCAACTAAGTATTGCACCAAACAGTAACTCAGTATTTACTGCATGCTGAATCACGCCGAGGGCATACGAGTAGGTGACAAGACAATCAGACACAGTGTGTGTATGTGCGCATATCCATAACCCCGTAATTATAGGTGCTACTTTCAGTCAGTTCGAGGTCAAAGTGTTTAAATCAATAAAACTGTCCATGGATCATTTCTTTTGGGGAACACAGCAACATTAAAACCTGGCATCAAGTTCTGTACACTGATGAGGACACTGAAGCTGGTACAATCATTTCTGGACAACGCAGGGAAACACCCAAAGTCCTTTAGTAAACTTCAGTAAAATTTTAAAACGTCAATAAACTGTATCAACTTTTGGACACATATTTTCCTCGTTCCTAAGTGGCAGTGTTGAATTCTTTGTTCGTTGTCATACAGAATATTGGTTTGTTGAACTTAGTGACTAGAAAAAGATAAATTTGCAGCTCCTGTTTCTACAGATTCATTACAATTTCAGTTTGAGCACAAGAGTCATTTATTAAACCTCAATAAATCCAGTGGGAAATTATCTTATTCGTATATGTTTATTATATGCCTTTATCAACCAATAACAAAACATAGTTTCAGATCATTATTAAAGTCCTCGGCATTCCGGCAGCTCTGTTCACCACCTGTCAGGTTTATTTTGTGGTAATGCTTTTTTTCTTTTTCTAGTAATTTTCAGTTTGTTATTAATAGTAATTTTTAACATCTTTTTCATTCTATTATTTCAGTTCTTTGTTTCGAATATGCTACTCTGCATTAAGTTTGTGTATTGTTAACTTTGCTAGTAATATTTTGACAGTTTTTATGTTTTTTTGTCTTTAGTTTGCATCTCTCATGCTTTCACTGTTCGACGTCTTCTCGTGGTTGTGTAGAATATTTTTACTGCCACTTTAAACTGTCACGATCAACAGTGTAACTTTTACTCTCTGAAGCCTTTTCTGTTTCGTTTAGTTTTTCTCTCGGGGTCATTTTGCAGACGCTGTATGATTCTATGATGACATTTGGCACATCTTTGTGGCATGTCGTGTCTCATTAAAGTAATTTGATTGAATTTCCCATCATGAAATATTTGCAATCACTCAAAGAGGTCTGAGAGGATCCAAGGAGTCAGGGGGTCCTGGACCACTGTCTGTTCGCCCGATACCTGTGTGTGTGTGTGTGTGTGTGTGTGTGTGTGTAATACCCCTAACGTCCAATAGGGGGCGCGGACACTTCACAGCTCAGCTGAGATAACAAACAAGCTCAATCAAGCCGTTCACTTGTGTCCCGTCTGTTCACTTGTCCTCAGTAACGTCACGGTGTCTCTGGTGTCTCCGCGTGTTGGACATCTCGGCGGTCCCACATCCTGTGATGTGACACGGACACATCCGTGGGGTGAATGAGGAGAAGCCTGAGAGTTATCTCCACCTTGTCGACGGCTGGTGTGTGTGTGTGTGTGTGAGTGTGTGTGTGTGTGTGTGTGAGTGTGTGGAGGAATCTAGGAAGTGAAGCCACACTTAACTTTTGCGACCGGGACGACGACAAGGAGACGTTGGTCCCTAATGTCTCAGAGGAAGTGGGATTAAACCGGACGAACGGCGACGCCTGATTGGTGGGAAACAGCGTTTTCACCATTTACGAGGCTCCGAGCCGTTTCCTGGATCCACTTCTGCCGGATCTCAGGTGTTGGAGCCTGGTTTTCCTGACGTTCTCTGCCTGGAGCCGGGGTCAGGCAGCAGGGTTTCGGCTGGTAAAGAAGAAATGACGTGTTTCCTCCAAAGGTGAGACGTGCTGTGACCGTTAGTCCTGTGTGCTGAGACTGTCTTGTCATGTGGGAATTCTGAGCTTTTTCACTGTGGACTTCCTGATTTCCATGAGAGGAAGTTTCTGTACCAGCGGTTTTACTGTGTGTCTGTAATGGAAAGTAGCTCAGCATCACTTTCCTCGTAGGTTTAAGTCCCTTTTGGTTTCTGCAGTGAGGAATGCTGAAACCCGCCTCTGGGCATCACCATGAGCATTAATGACGGAGCCGGGGCCCCTGAGCAGGACGGGGAGGCCCGTGTCGTGCAGATCTACCCCAGGCCGTCCCAGGACACGGCCGCTTGCCTTCCCCTGCAGGTCAGCACCGCAGACACGGCAAGGACGGTCATCCACAACGCCGTGGTCACCCTGGGCCTCGACCCCAGACGGGCGTACAGCCTGCTGGAGGTCCGAGGCAGCCGCACCAAGGAGAGGCTGCTAGAAGGCCGGGACTACCCCCTGGAGCGAGTCCTGCTGTGGCCAGCAGAATCCCAGAAGTGGCACCCTCAGAACCAGGGTTACTACTTCGTCCTGCAGCAGCAAGCCAACGATGGGGACGACGAAAGCAGTGGCGAGGACTACGATGACCTCTGCAACCTGGACAGCGTGACTGAGGAGAGCGTTCTGGAGGTTTTACACCAGCGTTTCTGTAGGCGCAAAATCTACACCTATGCTAGGAACATCCTCATCGCCATCAATCCCAATAAGTTCCTGCCCGTTTACTACAACCCCAAGTACGTCAAGATGTACGAAAACCAGCCGCTGGGCAAACTAAGCCCGCACATATTTGCCACGGCCGGCGTGGCCTTCCGAGCCATGCTGGACAGGCAGGTCAACCAGTGCATCGTGGTGTCGGGTGAGAGTGGCTCAGGGAAGACTGAAAGCACCAGTTACCTCATCCACTGCCTCACAGCGCTCAGCCAGAAGACGTACTCCGGCGGACTGGAGCGGACCATCCTCGGGGCCGGCCCGGTGCTAGAGGTAGGTCTCAGTGAGGTGAAGCGGAAACACCCAGTGAAACCTCTGACACATCTGCTGCAGCAGAACCACATCAAGTCAGTAGTTTACTGACAAAACAAATGTACAAAGTTGAGATATTAAGATTAACTGCTTAACTTCACTGCAGATAGAATATTCACAAAAAAAAAAAGAATAATGAGCACTTCAGTAGGTCAAGTCCTCCGTTTTAATGAGGACAGTTTTGGGTCCCTCTCCAAACTCTCCAAAAGTTCATCATTTATTGTTTAGGTTTAAAAATGGTCATAAAATAGTCAGAACTGGTCACCTGGACATCCTTGTTCATATTGTTTTGACTGACCAAGAGTTTCACTTGTCACTATTTCCTGGAAGAGACTAAACAGTTAATATATGAACAAATGGCGTATTAATCAGAAAGGCATGCATGCTGTTTTAATTTTAGAGCATAGTTTGAAACTAACATTCATCTACGCGGTTTAAAAAACCCCAAAGGATGCAGTTGTTGTTTCTGGTAGATCTAAACGACGATTATTTCTCTAGCTTTTACTAGCTGCATCATTTACATCTAGTGCAGACTGCAGAGAGTGAGACAAACCAAGGCTCCTTCATCCTGACTTCAAAGAACTGTGTCGATGCGAGTATGACGATCGCCGCTCTACTGTGGGCGTTTTTCGGTTTATGTTTCTTTTTGATTAGTCTAAGTGAAAGTGCACCTACGTTCTGCACATACCAAGTTCTCACTTTTTTTAGACATGCAAATCTCAAAATATACAGTAGCAAATTATGAAAATGAAACCACGTGTTTTGCATTGGAAATATTTGTCAGAACGGCGTGTTTGGCTATTTCTTGATCAAAAACATCTATGTAATCAGCAGCAACCACAAAACTCTGTGTGATCTAAACCATAACGGACTCTGCTAGTTTGATAAAAGTGTGATAAACTACCGCAAATGAAGCATGACCTTAAGGGGATATAAATATGCACTAATTTGATTGTGAATACATATCAGCCCTGCTTTGACTAAGCTAAATTATAATAGTCTGTAATATTTTTACGCATTTTTTTCTTTCATATTTTAGTTTTCATGAAGCTCAGACTTTCCTTTAGATCGGAGCTTTTCCCCACAGTTTCACTCTCACATATTTCTCTTAAATGTCGTCTTTGTTGCTGTGACTCTCACATCAGCTTTTCTCTGCAACAGCAGCGTCAATGAATAACCCGGCCCAACATTTCCTTGTGCTCTGCTTTCTGTTTCAGTTTTTCTGTAGTATTGCACAACAAGTTTGAATGATAACTGACATGAATCGAAGCCAAGCGCTTTTAAGGGAAAAACCCTTTTCCATGGAACTTAGTGGAGATCATGTTTTATGGGGGAAAACAGACTTTGTGAGAGACTGTTTCCAGCACTTAAAGCCTGAGAACACACGGGCAAGTAGGAAGCCAACCATTAGCTGCTTTCACTTCATTCAAAATCTGACAATCTGAAACACAAAAGAACTTGTTTCGTTCTCATTTTGAAAAGTTCTCCTCAAAATCTTTCCCAGTCTAATCTACCGCTGCTGACTCTATGTAGAAATTGTGTTGGGACAGAAGTTATAGAGATGATTTCAAATGCTCTGTCTGTGCATTGATTCCCTAATTAAGCTTATCCTGGCCCCCATCACACCCCCGCACACAGTCACAGGGGGCCAGCTTTTCGTTAGAAAGTGGTTTAACGTGGATCCCTCCTTCTCCATGAACAAGTCCAACAAGTTTCTTCTTAAAATAAGCAACAGCCTACGTATTATTCCTGTCAACTGATCTCGTTGACATTTTGTTGCTATGTGCTCCTATCCTTAAAACACTCAAGGGAGCACAGATTTAGGAGAGCGGTTTGTGGTTGTCATGCAATTTCATTTTATTTATTTATTTATTAAATCTGGGGAAAATGAGGAACAAATTTACTGAAGAGACAACATTCAGCCTCGTATTTAACCCGACAAAGCCATTCACAGGTGTTGTCACCATAGATGCCTATAAATAGAGGCTGAGTTCCTCTCTGCAGTAATGAGTTGGTGTGGGCGTCAGTTTTTTTGTTTGTTTTCTTGGGGGGAATATAAATTTGTAGATTGGAAACTTTTTCACGAGTCATAATGAGTCACACGCTACATCACTTGTTCACATGTATCTGAAGTCATGTGGCTTCTTCTTCTCTCTAGAAAAGGTTCCGATAAATATTGATGACAGCGTGTTCTCTGGTAGAAACCGTTCACGTCTTGTCTCCATAGCGCCAGAAATCAGCCATTGCAACATGAAGGTTTTTTACAGTATGTAGGAAGTTGTGTGTTTTTACAAATTCAGGCTCTAATGACTCTCGGCTTAGGTTGAAAATCACGGTTTCCTGACTTGCGCTGCGGTTTGTTGCTTGAGGTCTGTGCTGGGGGTTGAGGATCAGGAAGCTGAGCGCTGTGCTCCACTGGGGGAACGAGCAGGGCGTTGTCTTTGAGGGAACACCATAGAGAGACGAGAAACAGGAACGTGTCGGAACAGGTTTAGGCAGGTCTTTAAGAAAACCCACACGACTGAGTATAATGAATGCACTTCATCACTTCCTCGTCTCCCTTTGTCATGGACGTTTTAAAGTCTGCGTGTCAAGGCAGAATTCAGTCCTGTTCTCATCCATTCGCCCTGTTGGTGTGGATTCTTCTGACAGAACTGGACATATGCTGTATCTGTCTCAGCCTTCATTATCTTGTGAATGAAGGATTGGGAACCTTTAACTCCCACGCCCTAAGGTCAAAGGTTAGAGTCAGACTTTGAGGTGTCACAAGACAATTTACAGCATAGGAACAAAAAATGTTTCCTTTTTCTTTTATCCTTTCCTACTATTGGATATTTTAAAAATATAAGGCCCCCAAAGATGATTTAAAAATAGTGGTAAAAATTAATCACTGTTACCTGGTTAAAGCCCATAGTTATGAAAACTGTGCTAATATGTTAGAACTTGACGTTATCAAAGGTTAAAAACCCAAAAGTGAACCAACCAAAGTAGGTGT
Organism: Channa striata; assembly: GCA_033026295.1. Taxonomy (NCBI): domain Eukaryota; kingdom Metazoa; phylum Chordata; class Actinopteri; order Anabantiformes; family Channidae; genus Channa; species Channa striata. The sequence goes on along the minus strand of CM065185.1, from coordinate 14,265,057 downwards.
AAGAATCACTGCAGGATATGAAATACAAAAATACTGTTTGTTCTTGTTCACTTGTTGTCAATGGTTGCCTGTTGTCAACCAAAATAAAATGTAAAGGAGCTTCTGATTAACATATTTTGATTTCCCGATTGGAACGTTTGGGTCGGGGTTTAAGGTGTAGTTTTGAAGTGGTTCAGATCATATTTATCTGGGAGAAGTTTTAGAGTCAGCCTAGGGGCCCCTTCTCATCTACCATCTCACTTATGTGTGGTGTCCCCCAGGGCTCTATTCTTGGCCACCTGGTTGGCTGCTAACTTTTTAAATTTTAATAAGAGTAAAATAGAAGTAATTAGTTTTAAACCTACAAATTTCTCCCCTCTCTCATTTGGGCCCAAATATAAACCTATAGTGAAAAATCTTGTGAAAATGGACTCTAAAATGGAATTTATGCTTGATAAACAGATTAGTAGCATTGCAAAGGCCCGGTTTTACCAACTGCGACTTCTGGCCAAAGTAAAACCATTTTTGTCCTTATCTGATTTTCAAACCCTTATACATGCTTTTGTCACTACACGGCTCGACTATTGTAATGCTCTGTATGCGGGAGTTAGTCAGGCATCACTCTCGCTTACAGCTGGTAAAAAATGCTGCCGCTCAAATGCTTACCGGCACTCCTAACTGAGAGCATATTACACCGATGCTGGCTTCCCTTAACTGGCTTCCAGTCCATTTGTTTGTTTTTAAGGCTCTTAATGGTCGAGCTCCTTCTTACGTCTTAGAACTTCGACATCCATACTCTCCTGTTCGGCCCCTCAGATCTACCGATCAGCTGCTTCTTGAAGTCCCTAAGACCAGGATCAAGAGCAGGGGTGACCGTGCTTTCCAGTCACTGGGCCAAGGTTATGGAATAAACTCCCTCTCCATTTTAGGCAGGCCCCAAGTGTGAAGGATTTTAAGTCACGGCTTTAAACCCTTTTTTATTCACTGGCGTTTAATTCAGACTGACAGTCGTTTGCTTTTAGTTTTTTTATTATTCTATAGCTTGATATATTTTTACAAATTTTTATTGATATTATTATTATTATTTACAGATAGCTGATTATCTTTTAATTATTATTATGATATATTATATGTGGTTGTTTCTTACGTAGTTTTTACTGCCCTTTCCTAACTATACAATGTAAAGCACTTTGGTCAACTTGGTTGTTTTTAAATGTGCTATAGAAATAAAGTTTTTTATGACTTCGTAATGTCATTTGTTACTTTTAAAAGTAACGTTTCCCGAACACTGTGGATTTGATCATCAGCATATTCATCTGTATTATGCCAAATGTGAAAAGATTAGGTTATGGAATAGCAGCACGTGAAAATCTTGTGACTTTGAGCACGAGTGCAGTGTTTCAGTGGCGCTCTGTAGACGAGGAGGAGCCACTTCCTCCTGGTTTATGCTCGTGTCCTTCAAGAGATCCACACCTTTGCACATACCACTCTCACTGCTGCGTCCAGGCTCTACGCATATCTTTGATTCATCTGGTTTAACGTGAAAGGCGTGCATGTTTGAGAAAGCCTTCCCGACGTCGCATTATCAGACGTGCAGTAGGAACATTCCAGCAGTGAACTGTGGTAGTGTGCCAGCGTGAGATAAAGGCAACTTGCAGGTCTAGTTTAATGTCTGCGCAGGCGTCGCTTTGGCTTGTTAGGACACGACCCTCAGCACAGCTCTCACAGAAAGAGAAGCAGAGGGACATTTTTACAGGCCGACGTGGGCTTGGTTTCTTTTTCTTTCTCAACAAGGTGAAAGAGTCAGTAGAAGCTCATAGGCTCTTGTGATCCCGTGTCATTTTACTCATTGACTTTGCCTGGGTGGAGTTTGTTGTGTTATTGATAGTGAACTTTACATACAGTCTCCAGTGGGCAATACAATAATCTATGTCAGTTTGCAATCTGTCAGATTTCTTCTAGGGCTTCATTCTGACAGGTTGTTCTTCAGCTTCTAAAATAATCATCATGAATTATTTTAATACTAACCACTATCACCGCCCTTACTAAACACTTTGCCTGGACACTGATTCGAGTTTCTAATCTATGGCCCATTAAACTAGAATGACTGTGCACTGGATACAATAACATCATTAATAAGTTGTTGTTATGTAAGATTGCTAATGGAAACCTTCCTCTGCCATCCAAAATCCAAACTGACTTATGTGATGAATCTGTGCAGCAGATATTTATAAAGTTTATGTCTCGGTGCCCGTGTCTGTGATAAACATGCCTACAAATGCATCTGTCTGTGTGTTTAATTTAGTGAAAAGTGATGTGCCTTATTTTTCAAACAGGCCTTTGGCAACGCGAAGACGGCAGAGAATAACAACTCCAGTCGATTTGGGAAGTTCTTCCAGCTCAACTACCTGGAGAGTGGTGTCATTAGAGGGTGAGGCATCGCATTAAATTTTTTTCCCCGGGCTCCTTTTGTAAATACATTTTTGAGTCTTCAGCATAGTTCATCTTGGTGGACACATTTGTTCACAGTTCACTTTTCTTCTTGGATCATGTCGTCAGCCTCATCGTAGCGTTGCAGGTTTTGTTGACATTCTCTCCTTGTGTGTCTCTTGCAGGGCCGTTATTGAGAAGTACCTACTGGAAAAGTGCCGCCTGGTGTCCAGAGATAAGAGTGAGAGGTATAACGTACAACTCAAAGACAAACACTTTCTAAATTATTAAAAACTTGGGCGTGGAATTTAAAATCTACTGAAACCGACCTTGTTATCACCAGTTTGTTCCTGATTCCTGACCTGTGTTATAGGCCAGTAAAAACAGACTCCCTGTTCCAGCTCCCTGTGCAGAGACATACTGAGGTTTAAATGAAACCTGAATGAGATTGTATTGACTAAGGCGTTGCTCTGTGACCTCTGACCTGCAGGAACTATCACGTGTTCTACTACCTGCTGGCAGGCGCGTCCAAAGACGAGCGGGAGGAGTTTCATCTGTTAAAGCTGGAAGACTATCTCTACCTCAAGCAGGTAGTTTTGATCAGCAGTCTGTGCAGCAGTGCAGTCGTAGAGGAAAGGGAGGACTGGCATATGACACGATGTGTGATTTGATCTTATCCAGTCTGTGATCCACGGTAACTTAAAACTTCCTGAAACTGCAGCGTGTCAAAGCTTCCACACATCAAACTGTAAAAGTGTCACTCCCACTAACTAGGTTTTCACAGTCTTTATAATTTGCTTTCCTCAAACTCTACAAAATATATATGGAACGTCTCAGACGTCCCTGGTAATGCAGGAAACAAAACTTTCCATTTATAGGAAACTAAACAGATTTCAGTACAACCTAGAACAATATGTGTTGACTGTATTGGTTTATCGCTAAACAACAGCTAAAACCCATAAAAATGACCATAAAGTTCAACTAAGAGCATAAAAGTGTTTTTTTTACTGATCTATTATGAAACTGTGCAGCTCATGTAAAAAACTGAAGAAAAGAGAAGCTACAGTTCACGTTCTTTGTCTGTTACTGACTATGGGGACAAGTTCATTATGCTCAATAATTCTTATACTTGATGTTTTTCTCCCTCTCCTCATTTTTTTTTTCTCTGCCCGTTGCAGAAGGACCTGCAGATAGATGATGAGGAGAAACTCGGGCATGAGTACAAGAGGCTCCACCAGGCCATGGAGATGGTGGGCTTCCTGCCCTCCACTAAGAAACAGTATGTGTGGTTCTGATAGTTGAACAAAAACACTGAACTGCTGCACTCCAACATACAAATATTTTGTTTATTTATTAGATTTACTGAAATATTTCCAGTATGTTTCCCTGCAACAATTCACTATATTTCTCAGTCCCACAGTTTCTGATAACTTTTCCCGGCTTTTAGTTACTGTAGCGTTACAGCAATATACTGTATGACTCCTTTAAGTTGAGCAAACCAGCAGAACTAATGCGATTTCACATTGTTTTGAGTTTCTGCTCTTTATGCTGGTGTCAGTAACATGTCAGAGCTTGTCAAGTCAGGCAACATAAAAATGCAGCGAGCAGCTGACAGCCTCAGGTAAGCTAAGACATAAAAGTCTGAATGCTGTGACAGTGGGTTCGTGGGATGAATAACTACTCTGAAATCTTACCTGGTAATGCGAAGAAATCTGCAGTTTGCAATACAGAGACGGATAAAGTTGCAAACTAAGACCGAAGTAAAATATTTGTTTTGAGTAAAGTGCATCTTAGACACCTTTGTAAACTCACAAAGATCCTGTCAATGATTAGATTATTGTGAAGGGTTGCAGCTCCGTTTTTAGAGCAGTCATGCACAAACCACTGGGTCAGTGGTTTGACTTTTAAGTTCTTCCTGGCCACATGTCAAAATGTCCTTAATCAAGACACCGAACCCCAAGTTGCCCTAGTTGTTTGCTCCGTACATGTAAGTTGCACTGAATAAAAGCTAAAGTGGCTAATGGCAATTGATTGTGCACAGCTTGTACAGAGACTTTGTTGTCTGTGGAAAAATAGGTTTTTAACTGATATCATCTACTGACAATAACAGTCATTGAGAGACACTCTTCAGTGCCTGCAAAGGGCATGAGTGAGAAGTTTATTAGTCACTCATAAGATTAGATCATTTTAATTTGGAGGCTGGCTTGAAATGCTAAACATTTTCCAAAAATGAAAGAGGTTGATCAGATGTGTCACTGTGAAACATTTATGTCACACAATCCTGTTCAAAGTTCATTAAAATGCAACAGTGCTTTCGAAGTAAAAACTTCAGCGTTTGCTTTTCAGGCAGAGGTAATTTAAATGTATCTGCCCTAAGCGACATTGCTCCTGTCTCTAGCAAACAAATTGAAACGTAAGCACAGACATGGAGTGCAAGAAAAACTTCTCTACACATTACCTGAAGCTGCGTTATGTGAGCAAACAAATGTCTGAGGCAGCTGGAAGAGGCATTAAACTGATGCATGAACCCTGGAGCAAATCCCATGGGCAATTATAGCAAGTGCAACTTTTGTCCGGTGAAGTTGCCGCAAGAGACGGGACACGTCGAAACATTTTTGTCCTGCGACTGGTGGTGGTGTGACGTGCTGTGAACAAAATGCTGCGACGGTGTGCGGTGAACTTTCTGCATCATATGCTGCCTCTGCCCAGCATTTGTCTTTGAATTCTGGTGAAATGACAGTTCGAGTTAAAACTGCAGGCAGCGTCGGTTCTTCTACACTCTCCATTATGCAGCGAGTTGTTTTGCCACTTACACGCTCTTTGTATGTCAATCTGTCCCACGCAGCATATTCTCCGTCCTCTCTGCCATCCTACTTCTGGGCAATGTGACGTACTCGCTGTCAGAGGACAGTCACGACCTGGAGGTCGGGCCCGCTGACGTCTTGTCCACGCTGTGTGACCTGCTCAAGGTATGGTGCTAAATGGTGGAATATGTTAATCTACTCTGGAAATATTCAGTTGCTTGTGCCGTGTAACTCATTAAACATAATCTGCGACGTTGCTGGGCGTAAAATAGTTTTCTGTGTTGTTTCACAACAGACCTGTTTCAGCTTGTTCTCTTTGACCAGTGCAGCGTTAGTATCGAATACCTTGTTTATCTCAACAGCTTTCTTTTTTATTTTAAGGTAAAAAAGGAGCATCTAGTGAAGACTTTGACCAAGAAGAGAATAGTGACAGGGAAGACCATGGTACTTTCACAGTACAATCTACAAAAGGTACAAACTTTCCCCCCTCATGTTTAATTATTCAATCAATATGGTTCCAATTGAATCACTAAGTGGAGTTTTGGATTTGATGTTTCTCTGCAAAAAGGCTTCTAAAATGCGAGACTCCATGGCCAAGTCTTTATACAGCGCTCTGTTTGACTGGATCGTCCTCCACATCAACCACGCGATGCTCAATAGACGAGACATGGAGGAGTCCGTCTCTGTAAGTAACTGCTAAGTAAAAAAAGGTCCCATTTTCAAATTTAAATGAAAACAATGATCAATATCTGCACGTTGTTGTATCTTTGAAGCAGTTTTTAAACGTGCACAAATGTGAATGTGTCATAGCTGCATTATTCTGCTGTATTTGTGGAGCAATGTGAAGCTTTTGTTCAGCAAATCAAATCACATTTCCAGCATCCTGCCTTTTGCATGTTTTGTATGAATGTCCTGTTGTAATGTTTTTTTTTCCTTACAGTGTTTGTCCATCGGTATCTTGGATATGTTTGGATTTGAAAACCTGCAGACAAACAGTTTAGAGCAGCTGTGCATCAACTACGCTAATGAAAAACTGCAGTATTATATCAACCAGAACATTTTCGAGCTTGAGCAGGTGAGTGTATTTGCAAATGTCTTCAGCTAAAATTCAACTGACTTTTCCTTTTCACATTTTTTTAAAAGTTATTTGCATCATTATTTCACATCAGAGCTTAAACTCCTAGGAAAACCTTAGAACATACAAATGACGTGTTTTACTAACACATCATATTGATCAGTTTACATGATAAAGCACCAGTGCATCAGCTTAACAAGGAAAAATGAATTTACTTTCGCTTTGCCTGTGTTATTCGGTTATGTAAATATGATTGAAATTGAATCCAGGAAGAATATGTGTCAGAGGGCATCGCTTGGCAAAACATCTACTACATTGACAACAGTGACTGCATTCAGCTGATCAGCGGGAAACCCAGCGGACTCTTTGACCTGCTGGATAAGGAGAGCAAGTAGGAGACATTTAGCAGCCACAAACACTTTATATTTGATATTTGATTTGTTTTTGTGCAAACATCCTCTTATGGGTATTCACAGAAACAGTTGCAATTACTGTCAAATACATCAATAAACACAAACTTTTATAAATACACTATAATACCTTTATTGTGTGTAGTATGAACCTATTATCAAACTTTTTAAATAGAAAATCTAAAACTGCCTTGTATAAAATGCTTCATATTTGTGTTTGTAATTTGTAAAACAGTTTCTGTTGCTGATCTCTCTTTTCTCAGACATGTGAAGAAATATTAATTGTGCTTTTATCCATCTACAGCCTCGCTCAGTCTACAGATGAAACCCTGTTAAACAAGTTGAAGCAGTATCATCAGGACAACCCACTCTTTGAACTCCCTCCAAATAGACGCTCGACTTTCACCGTTCGACACTTTGCTGGGAGGGTTAATTATGAGATCAAGGTGAAGTGTTAAGTAAATCACAATTTCCCTGGCTTTGAAATTTTGTAAATGTACTTTCCTCGTTCCCCGGGTAAATTAGTGTCGGTTTGCTGTGACCTTGGTAGATAAACCATGGTGGGAAAAACCTGAAAAATCTGTGTGAACTAAGTAAATGATTAAACCTGAGACAGTGGATGTGTTGTAAAACGTGTAGAGATCAATGATCTAATAGAGAATCTGTGGTATTTGTACAGAGGAGTTAACAAAGTCAGGGCCACAAATATGCTTTAAATTGAATTCTAATTTAATTTCTTTTTTACCTTTTGGAACATCTTTTATCTTCCTCACACTCTCTAGTCTTTTCCATGTGTAAATAAAACTATCACAGATTTTATTAGGTGCTCTCAAACGTTTGGATCCCATTGGACTTAATGAATTCTAAACCCCAATAAAAGTATCGCAGCATAGTCATCAGTATTGCTCTTGTTGATCAGGATTTCAGAGACAAAAACACAGAGCACATGCGTCCTGAAGTTGTATCGCTTCTCCGGAGCAGTGAACGGGCGTTCCTGCACAGTCTGGTTGTACTGAATCCAGAGGCGTTGTTCAGATGGGGCGTCCTTCGAGCCACCATCCGCATCGTCACAGTTTTCAAGATGATGGGACGCCAGCGGGCGCAAGCAAGTAGGTAGCTTTTCTTCCTAATCAAGGTTCATTTTTATCTGCTGCTCGGAGCTAAATAACTTTGTCAGAGCAAAAAATGTTTTTCTGCAGTTTGGTCTTTTTTGGGCTTTCTTTTTTTTTATGAATTACATTTCTGTTAAACTGTTCCGTGTTCTGTTGACAACACACATCTGACTTGTTGTATTGTCACCACAGTTTCTGCCAAAAGAAGCTCCCGCAAGTCCCTCAAAGAAATTAGACATTGCAGTGCTGTCGAGAGGTTGTTAAGGTAAATATTTTATGCTACGCTACCTTAATGCACTAGTTGACTAATCAAATCTATATATTATAGAGGATTTTAGCTTAAAATACTCGATATTTACAGCAACAGCAAGACTCTGGATTTCTCCTTCGATTGCCCCGATGAAAACCCGCTCGATGTGTTTGAAGACATCTTTGTCAGTTATGAAATGAGAAAGTAAGTGAGCCAAATGGATTTATTTTAAAAGGACAGGTTATGATATTTATTTTTTTACCGCATGTTACATGTCTGTATTTTCTGCAGGAGAAGCAGAGGCAGTCGTAAGAAGCAGCTCATTCCAAAGGTAAAATTCCAGTAATGGTCGCAGAGTTTGAGGCTCCAGCACCGAAAATTAGTTCTACATTTTTCTATTTTGTTCAGTCAGAAAGCCATTATTCCTGCTTAATGTTTTGTTAAACAGAACCTCATGGATTTACGCTCACTCCGCCATGTTGTCGGCCTCACTGCACACGACCAAACCAGCAAATCCATCTTCCACCCTGTCCCCAGAACAAGCCCACTAACAGTGGGCTCTCATTGCCAGGTTTGTCCTTTTTGCCACTTTGTGGCCTTTTTGTGATTAAAAAAATGTAGATTTTTGAATCTGCTTTGTTAATAACTCCAACCTTGTTTTTTCTCACAGGCATCACTCAGAAAGCTGATGGAGACCATTGAAAAAGCAGAGCCTTTCTTCATTGTCTGTATGCGCTCCAATGCTCAAAAGGTAACTTTACCTTGGCTAATTTAGTTTTGCATGTCAGGCTGCATATCACAGGTCGTCACGTGGAATTTCTTTGTGCTTTTTTTTCAACAGAAGGAGCTGCACTTTGATAGCAGACTGGTGCTACATCAAATCAGGTACACAGGCATTCTGCAGATGGTTAACATCCAGAAATCCGGCTACAGTACAAAGTACACGTTTAAGGTATGACTAGAGATGTGTAATTTTATTATTGAATTAAACAAACTCACTCTAAACGGGTTAAGCAACACTAATGTTCGAGAGAACAAAGTTCATTTGTGCATTTGATGTTGTTTTTCTTGTGCTGGTAGGAATTTGGTGAGAAATTCCGGATGTTGCTTCCAAAAGGAGCCACTGCCACTTCAGAGCACATAAAGGAAGTGTTTAAGAGGATGGAGCTGGATAAGACCACCTACCAAATAGGAAAAACTAAGGTAAACAATTACGGCGGCAGAGTGAGTGGTAAGCTACAAGGTCATGACAGCTGGGGTTCCCCTCTAATAGAATAAGTGATATTATAGGGGATGGATGGATGGATGAAAAATTAGTTGTGTTTCCTGTTTATAATTGAATTTGTGGCAGCTGACTTTACTCTGAATTAAAGTCCTAACAAATAAAATTACTCTTTACATAATCTACTGTAGTCTATCATCATATTGTCATCAGTCAGAGAACAATGCCACCATTTAAAACAACACAGTGCAGATTTCTTTTATATAGAAACTCCTGACAAGAGACAACAGTGCCAAACCCTTTAATGCATGTGCTAAAATACTGACCACACTGTACACTCGGCTCATCCTACTTTATGCTTCATCTGTCTCCTTTTCCTGCTCAGGTGTTTCTCAACGAAAAGGAAAGGCAGCTTCTGCAAGACACACTAAACAAAGAAGTGATGTGTCGCATCATCACCCTGCAGCGCTGGTTCCGTGCCTGTCTGATAAGGTTGCACTTTCTGCACAACAGAGACGCCAGAAGGATCATGGAGGTGCAATTTATGGACCTTACTTCTTTTGTATTCTTGCTTTGAGTCCTCTGCATTCAAATGAGGATCATTACGGCAACTATGGTTGACAGAGGATTTCTGGCGTTTCAGAGAAACTGGCGTGAGTATTATATTTACCAAAACCGAGCTGCCACAGTGATTCAGACAGCATGGAGGAGTTCGCAGAAGAATGCAAAACAGCAGCTCAAGGGAGACAAGACTGACACGACGTCCCGAACAGATCTCAGGCAAGACAGGTATAAAATACATGGCAGTGTATGTACAACAGCTGCTCTTGTTATGTCACTTTAGTTTGCTTCAAAGAAATGCATTTATAATATATGTTTTAATGAATATGCTTTTCTTTAAAACTAAAGCCACAGACAAGATTATTTCAAGAAACAGACTGACAGTGAACATGGAGTTTTTGAACCAAATACAGCATGCACACATTTTGATGAGGATCTAATACTTAGAAATGTGACTATAAATGCACAGAGCTGTTAATTTACATTTAAAAATAGATTCTTACCACTGTGTTATGCAGCATGAACATTTTTTTTTATTTCTTATCTGCAGTTATTGGTTGGATCAAGTGTGATTAGCTACAGTAGATTGCCATCAGACATTTTAGCTAGAAGATCTGATAACAATTGACTGTATATATGTTTCCGATAACATCGGGCAACTCATAGTAAACCAGTAGCATTTTTATTGTCGATGTAATTGTGATGCGAGTCTGATTTTATGGTTCTTTCATAACAGCTTCACAAAAAAAGAGTTAAAGAGGCAGCAGAAAGTGGACTGCAGCACTAACAGGACGCAGCAGTCAGACTCAAGCAACGGCCGGTCTGCGAAGACCACCCAGATCAGGGAGAAACCAGAAGGCAGAGCATCCCCTTCCCCTCTTAACAGACCGTTCTCCGTCCCTTTGGACGGTACAGTCGGTCGTGACGATCGCTCCTCCAGCCCCTCAAAAAGCACCTCACTTCAGCGCTACAAAGACGGGGGGGGCATCAAGGAGAAGGCCGAGAAGTGGAAGGAAAAATACAGCGAGGGCGAATCGAGTCCAGAAATGCGCAGGGGAAGAGACGTTGGTAAAGATGTCTCGTAAGTGACATTAATGAACATCATAAACGCTAATATTATCGCTAACTGTTTCGTGTTTCAACAGTCGGAAGGTGTGTTTGTCTGTTGTATAGTTTTATGAGAGGTGCACATGCCCATAACCTCTAAATATGTGTATTTAATTAGTAATCATATCAGTGTTTTGTTTTAGTTTCATTTTAAATGACAGTTGTGCTCACATGTCCCTCTGCAAAAACAGTTTGAAACCAAAGGCATTTTCTGTCGATGATGCATCCCACATCAGCTCGTCGGGTTCGGATTCATCACCTTCTGTCAATGAGGTAGTTTTTGTCTTATGTTACCACAAAATCGAAAAAATAATTAATAACAATGTATTTGCATCTACAGCATTCAAACCATTTTTTTTTTTTTTTGCTTCCTTGTAGTTTTTACATTGTGTCCTTTAAAACTACTGTATGAATGTTTTATTTGGCTTCTCCGAGTTCTGTAGTGGCTTATGTTAAGACGTGAATCAAAGAAGGCCTCCCAGTTTGTGCCTCATCACCTTTCCTGGCCCAATTAGGTCAGGGTGCGCCAACACAAACGCAAGCGGCACTTGGCCAACACCCGCAGCCATTTGATGCTTAACTTTAGAGAGTCTGAGGAGGACGAGTGCTGGAGCTTTCCACTGCCTCCCATCAGCCCCTGTGTGGCCAGCACAGACAGCACAGACAGCACAGAGAGACCAGCTGTCCCGGCCCTTGAATCCCAGGTCAAGGTACTGACCAAAGGGATGTTTGGACTGAAAAGTCTCTGCATGCAGGCCTTGCATGTGTCCCCGATATATCCACGGTTGCATTGTTCTGGAATGCCTCATTTCTGCTCTGCAGCCCTGTACAATAAAAAAAAAAACTCTTGAGGTCTTGCTTCCAAGTAGAAATCAAATATGAAAGCTCATTTCCAAAGCTCATTTCAAGTTCAGCAGCTACAGATTAGACTGACAACACGGTGTAAATAGCTTTTATTTCAGTGTATTGATGGTTACACCAAAATTAAGACAAGAATTTGGTCATTTGTGTTTAAAGCAGTGTTTCCGTATGTATTTAAATCTTTAAACTCGTCGAATAAAATTTTACCAACCCATTTGTACACACAGCACATGACTGACAGAGAGATTAAAACATAACTTTTTTTGATATCAATTAAGGGAAGAAAGGTTAGAGTTCCGGTGGCAGCAGGAGACAGTTTAGCTTTGCATGATGAGTCAAATCCTGAAGCGCCACCACTATTGTGCTTCTATTCATCGTATGTAGCGGGTCTGAGTTGGTGGTGGGGCAGCCTTGGGAAGCTTTTTGGAAGAGGTGGGTGGTGGGTACTGTGGGGGGAAAGAGAACTTTTACTTTGAATATTAAAAAAATATGTTTTCCTGTGAATTTTCTTGGTCACGATTATTCTGCTGCTTATATATTAGATTCCAGCAGAACCTGATGGGTCAAGGTTCAGCCTTCCGTCCTACATCCCTGTTGACGACATGGGACAACACGATTCCAGCCAATCGCCGCTCACAACACCTGAGAGGTAAAATCTCCCAACTTTTAAGGATAATATTCAGTGTTTGAGTTTTCAGAAACAAACCTTTTATTATTAATATAGCTCACTTAACTTGCTATCATGCTGCATGGAATTTATACAGATCGTCTTTTCTACAGGATTTGGTTTCTCGGTAGATTCCTAAAGAAACGGGCACAAAAAACGAGCAATGACTGTCCACAAGATAAAACCGGTAAGCGAACATTGACAAAGTTTGACTTCCCCAAAGAAATGGCCCAAATACATTCATTAGTACAGTGAAGATATTTTAAATTACACGTGTGATCTCTAACTAAGCTGCAGGATGGAGGATTGCAGGTTGTATCAGCCCCTTTGTGTTCGATTACACGTTCGACTTTTGGTGCACAACTAAACTAATTTCTTGTCGCTTCTTTTTGTGACAGTTGAGAAAGGTGTGTCACAGCTTTTTGTTTGTGAATGTATTTAGGACTTTCTTTGCTTTGACATCTTCATTAAAGCCAGTTTTCCAGTTTACTGCTTTACTGCCATCTAGAGGTTTAATCCTGACACTGCTCCAACTTTGGATCCTCATGTCAGACTGACAGTACTGCCTCTTCTCCTGTCACCTGCAGTCACCTTGCCCAGGTTTACTCCTCATACCTATCGCGTGGCGAACCAGAACATAAGGGCCGATCGAAATCCCACCATTCGAATCAGTCGAGCCACACGGGCAATAGATTGGAACGCATCACTGGACCGGGTGATCACCAACCCCAAGGAGCTGCGAAGCCTGGACGAATTTCTTGGAAATCAAGTGAGATCACGGCCTGATGAGGGAAAAGAGAAGCATTTCTGTGTTTTAATTTTTTTTCAGTTTTGGTATTTTATAGTGGAATTATTTCTTTAGTTAGATTTTTTTAAAAAGTCTTGTACATTTCAAGCATTTTGGAAAAGAGCAAACAATTAAATTTTAAGGGGCTCCTTAGTAAACACTTCTTTCATGTCTCCTCATATGTTTCCTTCCTGACTTTTTAATATTTAAAATCGCCTAAGGCAAAAAAATCCACACTTGATCATGACTTAACTTTCTTGTCAGGTGAATGAGCTGCAATCAAGAATTAAAAACCTGTCACCGACAGAGAACATCTTCTTCGAGGCCACCAAGGAGTTCAGAGAGACCATCAAAGGCATGTACTCTCTGCAGGTGAGTGTGAGACCTTTCTCTGTACCCGTAGGTATTTCAAAGCTTCGAACAGGGAAACGGTGAGGGAGGAGAGTTTTACAAGTCAAGAAGCAAATCACATGAAGACACTGAAAGGAAAGTCACTAACTATAATGTCTGTGCACAATGTGTGACTAACAGAAACCCCAAATCGGCTACATAGACCTGATGAAGGGCTACCACACCACAGTGAGCACACTAGCAGGAGCCCAACAGGAGGCAGAAGTTCCATTGGTGGTCAACCTGTTCCAGTCTGTGCTGGATGGCTTCATCAGGGGGGAGCTGAAGCGAATGGAATGTGACACAACCAAGGTAAATTTAGAGCTTTCAGTCAGTCACCAGCTTCTAAAAATCTCACATAACATGCTCGTATAATATCTAATTTCTCTCCTGCTGCTTAGATGACGAACAAGAGGAAACAAAGTAAATCTGTAAGTTGAATGTCTTCATCCACACTATCTCCTCACGATAGCATGATCTAGGTAAATAATCCCTCTGTATTTCCTGTTAATCCTGTGTCTACAGCTTGATTGTATTCTGGATCACCTGTTCAGCGTATACCAGGTGAACGTCATGCAGACGTGCGATGTTTGTGGTTCTCAAATCAGGGCAATGGAGAAAGCCAACATATGCAGCGGTGAGTTCAGAGAATGGAATTCACTGCTACTAGAAGGCCTTTAAAAAAACTAAACTTTTCTTCCGTTTTTTTTTTTTATTTTAGCTTGCAATTTAATATGTCACAAGAAATGTATGAACAAAGTCGAAACACATTGCTCGAAACGGGGCGTAAAGAAGGTAGGAAGTGATTTCTTGACACACTAACACATACTGTGTGAAAGCATGCACATGCTTTCTGAATTCTGCCTCTTTTCCCCCGGTATTCCCACGTCTTCTCTGACAGGACGGCACTGGGCGGGGCTCCCTTAACTTTGGTGTGCAAGTGTGTGCTCTCGTCAGCGACAGCAGCCCAGTACCGAAGGTGGTGGAGATGTTGATGTTGCACGTGGAGCTAAACGGCCTCTACACCGAGGGCATTTACCGCAAATCGGGCTCAGCCTGTCGAGTGAAAGAGCTCCACCATATTTTGGACACTAGTAAGAAGTTCTTCATATACTAATTAAACGTGAAATTTGCAAGAGTTTATCTTGGTGAACCAAAATATTCAATCAGCTAGAGTTTACTTAATAAAGAAGGTAATTAATATTATTTTATTATTATCTTGCATCTCATGAAACAGATAGCATTTTGCTTTGATGTTTATCCTTGACTTAGAGTTTTATTTGCGTGGTGCCTCACTTGTAAGTTGCTTTTGATAAAAGTGTCTGCCAAATGACTAAATGTGAATGTATCTTTTGTATAAAATGTTTGCTCAATTTGGTTACCTTTATCTAGAGTAAGAACTCATGCTTTAAGTTATATTTATGCAAAAATAGATGAAATTCTTAAGTCAGAAATACTTCAAGTATGACTTTATATCTGTGTAAGAATTTTAAGAGACTATTAACTCAAGATGTGTTATTATATTTTTCAAATCGTCACCTGACAGCATAGAATATAAGTCCGGTTCAAATTACAATAAGTTCTATTAAATCATTTTATACTTTCTGATAAATGTCATCTGTGTGTCCTGTCTTGTGACAGCAGATCCTGAAGCAGCATGTTTAGAAAACTACCACATCCACACCATCACAGGTCTGGTTAAACGGTGGCTCAGAGAGCTTCCTGACCCCCTCATGACCTTTTCCCTCTACAGAGACTTTCTGCAGGCTGTGGGTGAGTAAATAGTGTGTTGTGTTTTACATTCATTTTGCAGATTTTGTGTAAAGACAGTTTAGTGCAAATTGAAAATCTGTGTCCCAGGTTTAAATCTAAGGAACTGCGATGTTACTACGATGCTACAGTGTTATGATGTCCAAAATGTCTATAACATAATTCATACATAATAAAAAATGTTTACAACAATATAACAGAAAATGGTTAGTGAAGTTAGTGAAATCTATGTTTTTTCCTTTTTTTTTTTTTTTTACCCCCAGAGCTGCCAGAGAAAGCTGAAAGAATAAGGGCTATTTATCAAACGATTGATGAACTCCCACCTGCTAATTACAGCACATTAGAGCGACTCATCTTTCACCTCGTCCGGTAGGAAGATTGCTTTTTGTTTATGTGTGACACGTCCTCTGAGAGATTGACCTTTTTTGCTTTTTTTTCTTTTTTAGGGTTGCAAAGGAAGAAGAGCATAACAAGATGTCTCCAGCCTCTCTTGCGATCGTGTTTGCCCCCTGCATCCTACACACTCCCGATTCTGATGACCCCTTCCTTTGCATGAATGACTTGTCCAAGACCACACTGTGAGTCTTCAAACTGAAATGGTTTACTGTTTCCACTGTATTAGCTCCACAGGCAACAGAAACAACTCTACAGTATTCTTATTACATAGACTCTACATTTTATTGTGGAGTGTAACCAGCAAAGTGTGTGCTCTGCAGGTGTGTGGAGATCCTGATTTGTGAGCAATTGAGGCGTTACACCGAAAAGATGAGGAACATCAAGGAGCTGGAATATGCAGAAGCGCTGGCTGTTAATCAGCTCAAATTAAAGAGACAAAACACGGTGAGAGAGCAATTCAAGGACAGTTAGAGTTTGTCTGTCCTGCCGAAACACTGCAAAGATGCATAATGCATTAAATACATTACAGACCAAACTGTGGGTACTCACAGAAACCTGAGTTAAATGCTCAAACTCTACATGTTTAAGTTGCATACTGTTTGATTCATAATATATCGATAATATCTTCATTTGTCAGCTGACAGAGAACCACTGCTGTGATCTCTCTGCAGGTCCTTGAAAGGCCTTCAGGCCTGGAGATCCCCAAGCAAATGGATGCTGAAACAGAGAAGACTCTTCTTGAGAGGATCAAGTCAATCAAGCAAGAAAAGTGAGCGGAAATGATTAAACTGGCGTCACAGTATATAACCTGTGTGTGTGTCTGTGTGTGTGTGTTCGTTCTCTAAATGTCTTTATTCATAAAGTTGAGTCTCATTGAGACACAAGTCTGACACAAGTGACATCATGTCTGTTGCTTTCAGGGTGGACCTGGCCTGTGGGTTACTTGACCTGGAGCAGGAGCAGTCTGACAATGAAAACCTGGAGTCCCTGTCATCAGTCAGCTCAGAGAGTCTAGAAGATCTTCTGGGGAGCGTTGAATCGGAAGGTCAGTAGGGAGGTAAGGTACTTTCACCTTCCTCTGGGTTTAAAAACAAAAAACGACTTAATAAATGCCTGATTTCAGGCAACTTTTCAAACCACAAATTGAAATGCATGTTGGGATGTTTGTTCAAAGTCTTAAATTACAAGGTCATGCAGAATTCATGGGGGATTAATATGCTTCAAATAAAGTCTGATCCTCCATCTAAAGACAGAAGTGCTTATAACTGCTGACAATGGCCACGCTCATAGGTACCGAATGGCTAAACTCCCACAGGCCTGCAGAAGTGTTGTGACTTTTACTTGTCCTTTCACAATTAATCACGTAAGATAAGGGCCCTCACTTTTCTCGTGAAAGATTAATGCTGTTGCATTTGGCTGTAGCCATTTGTGACGCAACTGTGTAAAGTGTAATAAACAAGGATAAAATAAATTTTAACCATGCCTTTAACTTTTCTCCACATCTGGCTAAGAAAATGGGCACGTTTGTGAGATTGTCTGCTTTTGAAACTTTCAAAAATTGTCAGCAGTAGCCTCTGACTATCTGGCAACCCTGCTCTTCCCCTTACACACTGGAGATGCTTCGTCTGATTCTGTGTGTGTAACTTTCTGAAACTTCTAACCCTGAAGCCACAGCACTTTACACATGATCAGGGATAACAGAGTTTGCAGGGTTCAAGCTTTTCTATCAAGCTCTAACTTGTCACTTATATCACTAACTAACAATCTCCATTCGCCCCATATTAGAAACATTCATCACAAAGTGCATCTTTCTCAGACAGCCAGGTTTTTTCCAGCTTTATGTCAAACACTCAAAGGGACACTTTTTACAAACACGTTTGTTTCAGCACCTCTAGACTTCACTCACTAAATCCACTTTGTTTGAAGCAGACTGAGGAGTCACAACATATCAGACATTGAACGGTGACTTTGGCAACGTTTAGCTTGCTTTCTTTGGCCTTAGTTTAGGGTGTGAATGTACATTAATGCTTTTAAACCTCTGTCTAACTTCACTATATTAAAATACTCCAGACGACATCAACTGGAGGAGCTTTTCATCATTAGTAATTCAAATCACGTCATCTCTGGAAATCACGTTGAGCATGATTACAAACTCCATAGTGTGAGCAACATACGGAAGGTTCCTCCAAGTGATGTCATCTGGAGGCTTTTTTTCAGCTAAAAGTAGAGACATATTTTAATGTAGGGACGTCGGAGGGAAGTTTATTGACAATCATTTACATGTACTACTCAAACTAGAAGTAAAAGAATCTACTTCAGCATCAGTGAAGGCGTCCTTTAAGCTATTCCATTTTTTAAGACTCCTCAAAAATCTGTTTGGTTACTTCGTCAAGCGGGATTATAAAATCACAAATAATTCAGAAGGTAAGTCTATTATACAAGATTGTGCAGTTTTTTTAACTTCCATTGCACATACAATAACAAATTTAAGGTAAAATATTTTCTCAGGGTGGGTAAAACCATCCAGTATGTGACATAGTTTATGATGATATATAAAAGTCTTCATGCACAACTAAAGAGAACCTTTAACCCTACAGAGTATGTGCTATAGTTAAACTCTTGTGATTTCAGTTTCCATGTATAAGCAACAGTGTCAAACCAATACAGGAACTTGTGGTTGATTGTGTACTACAAAGCCAATATTAAATAAATCTCTAATTTTGAAAATTGCAGGAAAGGTTTTATTGCAGTTGAAAACCCAGAAACGTGGAACCTCACCTTACCTGGAAAAGAAAGCAAGAAATGTAGTGGCAGATGATGTTTTCACGGAAGATATTACACATCCGATGTGCTTCCTGCCCTGCCAAGACAACATCTGTCCGACTGACGAGCCACAGGTCACCAGCCAGATGTACACTGGGAGCCTTGATGACCATGACATCCCTTACATCGATGAGGATGAGGTTGAAAGTTTAGTCTAACACAAACTAAAATATTGTAGATATTATCAAACATGTTTTTGGAAGAAAAAAAATGTGAGCTTTGTTTTATAGACTTCCATTTGTCAGTTTAACTCTGAAAACAAAGGGCTATGAAAATATATGTATTTAATAGGGGCTCACTTGAAGTGCTGTTCTAGTTTTATGACAAAGCTGATGAAGAAACAACAGCGGTGACTACTCAGACTTGTCATATCAAGACATTGTATGTGATTTTATACATAGTTTGCATTTGTAAAGTACATACACATTTTATAAAATCCATTTCTTGTGGACTGCTGTGTCTCAGCTGTAGAGGAACATTTGAACATGTTCCGAGGAGAACGCCTCCTTCACACGTGGACAATACTCTAAAGACTTTGGTAATAATGGGAGTTTAAGATGTTTGTGGGGGAGAAGAAACATCTTGGAAGTGTACCAAAGAAGTTTTTTGCATTTTATGTAAAGTTATTTTCTATTTTATTAAGCCTGGTGTTGCATTGTGGACTTTGCCTCCGTGAATTGTTTTCTGCTTTATGTTAAACGTGTGACTTATACTGCTGAGGATGACCGTTGATTCAGTGACCACACAAATGAAATGGTCATATTGCTGCCTTTCAGACTGACTGAACTCATTTCCCTCTGACACTTTTCTATAAGTTGCAAAGTACCTGCATGTTTTTATATGCAGGCCTGTACATTTTTAAGGGGTGAGAATCATGCATATTGTGGTGAGCATCCTCCAAGTCTTTTGTCACCAACAGAAATAAACTTACCATTTTCAAGTGTCTTTTTTTGTAATACTACAAATAACAACACTGTATGCACTTGCACATGTACAATCCCAACAATCTAGTACAACTTGAGACACTGTTTAAAATTAATATAAGTAAAAATTGGATAAAATGTATTAGTTTTTTGGAAATACAAAGGATGTGTTTACAGGTTTGAAATATTACTTTTTTAACCATATTATGGTTTTCTAAACCTTATTTTCACATTTGATATTGTAACTAAAACCACGATGGCTGTGGAATACTGTAATTCCAAATGCCACAGTGTGGAAGATTTTAGTGCAATACTTGCTAAAAGGTCATATGTAAATGGAAATAATTTATATAGTATATTTATTAAATTACATTTTATTACTTTTGTTAAATACTGTGCAGCAGTAATTTAAGTAAGTAGTTGTTCATAATTGAAACATTAGGCAAACCAAACCTAAGAATATTGTTGAGCCTCCTGAACAACTGGCACTTGTAACTTAACTGGAAACCAGATGTTTGTGTTCTGTTTAACACAACTGGAATTAAGACACTTTCACTTTTTCCAGGGAAGGACAGAAAGTGTTTCCTGTGTGATTTGGATGAGATAACCTTTTACACTGAACGCCTGACTTCCATTCAATCATGCTTGAAATGATCCTATTACATGTTTTCATGTGGAACACATTGGCAACTTCCAGTTTTTGTTAAATATTAACCATCAGTGTTTAGGTGACGCGTGAGAAACAGTAAACAGTTATTTTTGTTTTTGATTTTCGTTGTTTCTGGTGATAATGTAACTAGTGTCCTTTAAGCCTAGTTGGGCTTTGCACCTTTAAGTGTAAACCACGTTAATGTATGATAAAACATATAATATCCTGCGTTATGTTATAGGTTTTATGAACTGAAACTGCCGAACATCTTGTACAGTTCATAAACACAGACATTCCCCATATAAGGGGTTTCCTCTTTGTTGCCAAGACGTGACGTTCATGAATCACTATTCGAGGATCGATAGCACCGAATGATTTTCCAAGCCAATCAGAGGTTTTGTTTGGAGTCATGTTTTCACCGCAGGACCAATCGGTGAGCCGCTTTACATGGGAGGGGCGGGTCGATATTCAGTACAGGAAGACTGGCGGACTGGCTGGGATGAGAAATCATCATTCAGTTAGCTTTCTGCTAGCTACCCTGAGCCGACTGTCGAGGTGTTTTGAGCTTGGTGGCCGGAATCAGTAGATTGTTTCAGTTTTGAAAGGCGCAACGATGACCCTCTGACACCAAGAATGGACATAAGTTAACAATGACGGGGGAGAAAAAGAAGAAGAAGCGGCTGAACCGCAGCATTCTTCTTGCAAAGAAAATTATAATAAAAGATGGAGGAAGTGTGAGTTAAATATTTATTTATCTTCATTAACTTAGCGTGGCTCTGAGCTAGACTGTCAGCAGCCCCAGTTAGTTAGTAATTATGTTAATTTCCTTAGAATGCAGCCGTTGTTGCGGGTTTTTATATCCTTTTGTCTTTAGCAGTTTGCCCTGGCAGATCTTGTCAACCGTTAACTGGCTTTTGAAGGGGCAGCCTAGCAGCGTGGCTAACCCAGCGTTGGCTAACGTTAGCGGCCTGCGTTAGCTCTTCATTTACACGTCAGCTCAGGTAGCGCTGACTGGCTAATCAACGTTAGCCTGGCGTTTTTCTTTGTCGAATATCTTCCCCGAAGAATGAATCCAGCCGGAATATCAGTGTATTAATCTCGTATTAAAAGTCAACATTAACGGTAACTCGCGTTTGGTCAAATCGTACGTGTGACAAACTGATGCTAAGTTAACATTAGCTCACTCGCGTGTGTTGGAGTTATTTATACCCTGTTACAGTAAACAGTAACTTATAATTAGCTGTGTTTCAGTTAACGTATGTACTACTGTCTTAGTTATCCGGTAATTTAGCGCCAAAACGACCCACATTCGTTTACAAATGGGTGAATACACAATATCTAAACACTGGCTTTACTAACTGACGTTTACTGGAAACAGGCAGGTAACGGCTACATTGCTGTTCACCTTAACAGTAGTAAAACATTCACTGCTAAAGCTAACATTAGCTTTGTTAATTAGCGTTGCTTAATAACATACACACTGGATTTTAGCAATCTGGAATATTGTTTGTTTATCAGCCAGGGCCTGTTGTCTCTCAAACATTTTAGTCAGCTGTCGTGAAACCGTTATACACTGCGATTAAAATCCTGAATTGTTTTCCATTGATACTTCAAATAGAGACCTCAGAGGTTTTAATGATTTGGATCATATAGATATTGGAAGTGAGGATTGTTCCAAATTAAGCTGCTGGCAATGTGTGAGTATGGTAGGATTGTTATAAATACAGTGAAGCATCAGTGCTGATTATGTAATCACTTGAACAGCTTTGCCAAACCTGCTGGATATCCATATTAAGAGTTGTAGCCATGATGAAAAGAAGAAGAAACTGTGCTTTCCCCACAGTAATGCTCCTCTCACGGCATGTGTCTACACCCGACAAGATGTGGCTCTTTTCCAGTGAGGCCCTTCGTTCAGATTATTGGTATTGCTTTAGTCCGTTATTGCAGATAGGTTTGACCACTTAGCCATTAGGCATTCACAGAAGGCATTCAAATAAGCTCAGATGCTCATTATTCAATAGCTAACTGGCTGTCAAGAGGAAGTTGCAACATCTATAAAATGAGACAGTTAAATATTGTTCCTCATTTTCTCTGTAAAGCAGGTGTTGAGCTCATTCTTAAGTAAGAGGCTAGGAGTTCGTCTGATTTACACTGCAAGTGGTCAGACTGAGGCCTGTGCAATTTTTCAGTGATGAAATGATAAACCACATTAGGGAGTAAAGTAGCAGCTAGTGTCTTTGTTAAGTTGGCCCTGGCCTACTTCACAATCTTCACAATTATCACACCTCGATGTGTTTCCTGCCAGAGATCCTGCTACGCACCAAGGCTCTTGCTTTGTCAAACTTTTTTCACCTTACACACTTGTATAGATTTTACTGTGCTGCAATAAAGCAATTTCTCTCCAGGGAGTGAGATTTATGAAAGACAAAAAAGGATGACTGTTTTTGTTTTACTAATCACAGCTATAGGTCCTTATTTAGTTAGAAAAGTTATCATAGTCATGTTAGATTTGATCAAACAAACTGTCTTCTCTTCATTTATATCCTGGTCACTAACGTAATCACAATTTAATAGATTTAATTAGAGTAAGGTAATGTAGGAGATCGTGCAGATGACATGTAAACAGCTCAGTCATTTTTACGCTAACTCATTCATGTTTTAATCAGCTGGATTATTGGAGGCACACCACTTCCCGTGATTTCAAGTTGCTTGGCATGTATTCAGCTTAGTCACTCAGTTTTGGGGTTTCAGTTTGAAGCGAATCACTTTAGGTTTTTCCCCAGTATCATAAGGGGAATTCGATAGATTGCAGGTTAGGGTTCGATCTGTTAATGTGTTACCATTAACGGGCACTTAAATGCATTTGAGATGTTGTTTGGCTGCTTGTCCGCTGACCACCTTTTTCTATTTGATTTCCTCTTTCTCATTCTAGCCTCAGGGAATTGGTGAGCCCAGTGTTTACCATGCTGTGGTGGTTATCTTCCTGGAGTTTTTTGCATGGGGTCTCCTCACCACCCCGATGATCACGGTAAGTCTAGATACACGCTCTCATGTAGACATACTGTTATGTAAACCGATATAACTGTTATTCATACGCCTACACCTCTCTTTTTTCTGAAAACCGAGCCAAGCAGTGGCATTTCCCATTGACTAGAATCACACAAGTCCTATCAGTGTCTATGAATAATTGAATTCCTACATAATTTGAGCAAGGCCGTCTGTAACACAGTTTTGTTATTTGTTTGCGTGTGTTAGCAGATGTTTGGCCGGGCAATAATGGGCTGAGAAATATGAAAAGGGCATCAAATAGTTGTATTGTCTGAGCACCCGTTCTTTGTTGAAAAGGCTTATCAGGGGGTCGCTGGTCTGTGCTGTAAGGCCACTGCACTGAGACCAGCCAGACTAACCACACCACACATTGACCCCAGTGCACTGCAGAGTGCTGCGGGTCAAGTATTCGTTACAAGCAACTGAAACAAATCATTTTCAGTCAAAATGTGACCTTTTTTCAAAAAAAATGTGACCGCAAGACAGTCATCGGTCTACATTATAAAAAACAGATGATTTTTTTTCCCTCCAAAACAGCTTTATTTGTAACCAATGTGCTAAGATGACTCACAACAATGATATGTTTTATTCCATACAAGCAGCCATTGTTTATTAATAGTTTCCTTCTTTTTGACATTATCCAAACTCTGCGTTTATAGAATTCCTGCTTGGTTTTTTCTCCACTAGTTTAAATTTTGTTTCGTGTAGAAACTGGTGTCTCAGACAGATGATGAGCAAACATCTGTGGGCCACATGATATGAAACAGGGCTTATGCAATGCATACTTTCAAGCGGTCTCTTGTGTGAAGAGGTGCTTGCATGTGTAACTCCGAAGCATTAATTATTGTGGGTTTGTTGCCCTTAAGATCCCTGGGCGGGGGCAGGTTTTGCATTTTGGACTAATCAGAGGGCATCTGAAGATGAGAGGGACTGCTCCACTGCTCCCAATGAGAGCTCTACTTCATTAGTATCCAGCAGCTACAGTCTTCACTGAGCATTCACAGTCTGTGTGTGTTGGGTAACTGTCTCCCAGAGGAACAGAGGGGATTCTTAGCCATGCCATGAGCTTTCCCTCTGTACCCCTTAACAATAACCACATCATGTTGTTCAGTCTCACTCAAGCATTACATATCCTAAATTAAACTGAGTCTTCATGCTCCCACACCACTGTCAATAATTATATTTGTTGCACACTGATATTATAGACTTTGAACTGAACATCCGTGTCTGTGAGTGTTTTCTAGTTAAACATCTGCAATTAATAAATCACTAGAGAGCAGTTTCCCAGCAAAGTCGAATTTCATCTGAAGATCAGCAAAGCCATATCATCATAGAAACACGACGTAACATGTCAGGTTTAAGTAAGATGTGGTGAGACCTCTTATCCTGGTCTTATTGCTAGTTGCTTAATAGAGGTTGAAAGAGAATACTGCTTTCTGAAAGTTTCAAAGTTTTATTATCTTAACCTTTAAGTGACACTACTCTGAATAGAGGCTAAAAGAACATCCTGACCACATTCGAACACTCGCACACACACTAGAGCAGCAGAGATTAAGGATTTTACTCAAAAGTTGCGCTGATAAAGGCGGTGATAGATGTAAAGACGTTTTAGTCTCTATCTGTCTTCTCCAGCATTTAGGCCACCACTGTTTCACTCAGTAAATTTTCAGCCACAACAGATTAGAATAGATATAAATTTTCTCAGTTTGTTTTTTCAATATGAGATAAATTCACTTGCATAGTTTCTGAGGGGCGTTACAAGTTTCCTGCACACCCCAGCCAGCCATGTCTCCTGGCTGGTACCTAACCTTGCGGACCCACTGGAAGTCGGTGTTGTTTCTCCCTGTTAAAATAGATTGAATTTTCAAGCCTAAAATTTGCCCAATAAGACAGAACAATATAGGAAAATATATATTTCGAATAGTGTTTTTAGATTACAATTTTTCCATTTAAACATTTCCTGAGTGTATGTAACTTCACATGATAATTGTAGGCTAGTTTTATGTTTTCATCACATTGAAAATATGTGATTTCTTTTTTCTTCTATTCTTTTTTTCTCCTAAGTTCTATTAATGAAATGTGTCTTATTATTTAAAAAAAATAACTTCAGTAGTTCCTCTGAATTTAGAAATGAATTGTAGAGTACAGCCACACTCGATAGAAAACAATGGATTAAGTATTGAGTACAGCCAGCATTTGGATGCATCATTAAAGAATTAATTTCAATGCCCCATTTACACCTACTGGCTTACAGACAACAGTGTGTTGTTTACACCTGTTGCAAAGAACAAGCTGGTTGGGATTCAGCAACAACAAGTTTTGTTTTGATTTGTCATCAATTTAAGCCATAGGATTAATGCTGTTTAGCAACAGCTCATCTAACCCGTTGTTTAACATTTTGACAATAAACAGATGCCAAAAAAAATGAAGCTATTGCCTAAATGCTTTTGGCGCGTTACTATTTTCAAAATTCAAGACTCAGTTGTCCCTGTGCTACCTCGCCCTCTAACAGAAAGGAGTTTGCTTACCTTTGCTGTGTTCTTCTCATGTTGGTTATGTCCATTTTTGAGATGACAAATACATTTTCTTCATTTTTTCCTCAAATCTGATCAATTGTTTAACTATTTACATATAAATATGCAATCTATCTTTCATTCAAACTGACAGAACTCACGCTTCCTTCATTTCTAATGTGCAGACAAGACCTTCGATTATGATTTTTGCATAGACACTTGTAAAATGATCGATCATATTGTGGCTTGCATCCACGCAACTGTATTAAGAGCAATCTTATGATGGGCAGAAATCTTACCAGTGTATTATAGATACAATATTTCACTTCCTAACAAACAGGTGTTATGATTTATTGCAACTCGTATTGTCTTTACGCCTTTATTTTCTTAGATCTTGATACCGTATATTACGTTTTTTAAGTTATTTATTTTATTAGGCCATTTTTGTTTTGACGCTTGCATTTTTAGCAACGTAGTCGGACTGGTTTAACACTAAGAAGTATGCGAACCACCGTATGTTCCTGTTTGAGGTGAAATACAAACTATGTGAATCCTGTGGTTTCATCTTGTGATATCTGCATTTTTTTCTTCAGGTATTACGCCAGACGTTCCCCCAACATACATTCCTGATGAATGGGTTAATTCATGGTGTCAAGGTAAGTATGCGTAAACAGAAAAACAAAGCCTGAAATTCAAACTCTTGTGATGGCACTGTAATGGTAGAAAATTGACAGAACATCCCAGCCCCAGAGTTTAGTCTTTCTGTTCAGTGTTTCACTATCAAGGAAAATTTCAATGTGTTTAAAATGTGGTGCCTTTAAATCAGTTGTAGGTCAGACATCTGCACTGATTGTAGAGTGAACGTTCTCAGGCAGTATTTCATTGTTCTCAGGCAGTATTTCATTTTTCTCAGGCAGTATTTCATTTTTCTCACTCGTTTCCATTGCAAGGTGTGAAAGTGTTTGTGGTTTTAGAAGTGAATGCATTTGTTTCTAGTCATAAAAAAATCTCACACTGAGGCATTCTTGCTGCCACCTTTTTAGCACCGCAGCTACTGTCTAGCATCCTCCTTCAGCCCTGCAAGTTTGACTTGCTCTTATTTGCCTGTGGAAGATTTGCTGAGCATGTGTGCTCTTGTTCAGCGACTCCCTGCTTGACATAATATCAGCTGCATGCTAACACCTGCAAGCTGTCCAGGAACCATTGCAGGTTCCATGAAAGTGCCTAAAGTGTTTTCTGACACTAGTTATTTAGGTAGGTGTGAATATTTCCAAAGATGGATATAGTGAGCATTATATTTTAGACTTTCTGTTTTGTTGTGCTCATAACTTATGTTGACATGAAATCAGTTCAATTCAACTTCATTTACATAGCGACAATTTACAACAAATTCCTCTCAAGGCGCTTTACATAATAAAATCCAAACTATACAAGTATGTAGAGGAAACCCAACAAATCCACCCTGAGCAGCTGGAGGCAACAGTGGAGAGGAAAAACTCCCTTTAAAAGATGAAAGCTTCAAACAGTCATTCTGCAATCGAGAGTAACTGTTCAGTTATACCTGATGCATCGGAGTTTCCTTCTACTAACACTCCCTAAATTCATAATAATTCTTTGTTTAAATGAATAACTATTATTTCAAACACTATATTTTTCTATTAGCGACCTAACTGAAGTCAAGATTACCTCTGTTCTCACCATGTGTCAGTCATCAGGTGTGTCAGCTATAATAACTTGGTGATGTCAGAGTGTACAAGCTAAACACAGAACTGCCCTAACAAAAAAATAATTGAAAGCTATTGCTTACCTTGTGTCATTCCCACTGTCTAGAGTATGAGTACAGAAGCCACACCTTAAGCTTGTAAAGTTTGAAGATCGGTGTCTGGGGCAAATTTTATCCTGATGTTTGCGCTAATATCATGCAGTACATGGATTATAACTACCTTTTGTGAATGGCACTCCACCAAACTGTGAGATTTAGAGCTGGCTGAGTTGAGTTAGTGTACTTACTAAAGTCACGTTCCCTGTGAATTGATGAGTGGCCAACGTATCTATTTATAGCTCTATTTTCAGCACATAACTATCTTAAACGTTTTTTCTGTGTATCAGATGTCCTACCTCATGTCTCCCTCCCCCCCTTTCTAGGGCCTTCTATCATTTCTGAGTGCTCCACTAATTGGAGCATTGTCAGACGTATGGGGACGCAAGTCCTTCCTGTTACTAACGGTCTTCTTCACGTGTGCACCTATTCCACTGATGAAGATCAGCCCATGGTGAGTTTGTTCTGATAATTGTCTAAACTCTGGATTTCTTGTTTGTGTGTGTTAGTGTGAGCTTGTCTTTAAAGCCTTCTATGGACAAATTTTATTTCAATGCCATTGTTGTGAGGACATTTTAGCTGCTCCACATAACTATAAAAGGGTTTTTAAGTTACGTTAAGATTTAATGTTTCTCTTCTTCTTTTAGGTGGTACTTTGCAGTCATATCTATGTCTGGCGTTTTTGCTGTCACGTTCTCGGTGATCTTTGCATATGTGGCTGACATCACACAGGAGCATGAGAGGAGCACAGCATATGGTTTGGTAAGAAGACGATCAGTTCCATATCACAAGTTCAACGCCCAGTAGAGTGACAAAATTTAAAATTAGTGGAGACAATACTCTTGATAAAACACAACTCGGTTAATTTGTTTCTCACTTTGTTAGATGAGCCTTATTTAATCAGGAAACCTTATTGAAATCACAGTTTTCATTTCATAAAATTCATAAAATCTTAACAAAATAAAATTCATAAAATCTTAACAAAACAGTTAATGAAATCAACATTTGTCAGCTCGTGTTTTGCTCATTTTAGCTCTGCTCTGCACTTCCTGCAGGTGTCAGCTACTTTTGCTGCCAGCCTGGTTACCAGCCCGGCCATTGGAGCGTACCTGTCTGACGCCTACAGTGACACCTTGGTGGTGATCCTGGCCACGGCCATTGCTCTGCTTGACATTTGCTTCATCCTGGTAGCTGTACCAGAGTCGCTGCCTGAGAAGATGAGGCCAGCATCGTGGGGAGCACCTATCTCCTGGGAACAGGCAGACCCCTTTGCCGTGAGTGCAGACACAATTATTAATGATAATTAGCTTTTAATTACTCAGTTATGACAGACTATTGTGCATACGTTATGTGCGATCAAACAGCATTTTTTGCAATGTGTTTTATCACCTATTAGCCTTTAGTTTGATTAGGAATTATCTAATTAAGTCTAATTTAATTTAATTCATTCCTGCGTAGCAGCACAGAGGTGCATAACATCATTCCCTAATTTGTAAGAAATAAACTTTAAAAAGAGCTGTAGCTTTAGTAATGACATGGCGCGTTATGAAAGAGGAAACATTTTTTAAAATGTCATATTAGAACCACTGCTAACATTGTTCGTGTTTTACATTCTTGAAACTAATTGCTCTTGCTGTTCCTTGAACAGTCTCTGCGAAAAGTGGGGCAGGACTCCACGGTGCTGCTTATCTGTATCACAGTGTTTCTCTCCTACCTCCCTGAGGCCGGCCAGTACTCCAGCTTCTTCCTCTATCTCAGACAGGTAACACTTGTGGATTGTGCACACTAACAGTGGTTAGACGCAGCTATACACTTGCGACCTTTTGTCTTTGATATTAGACAGTTTGTGAATTGAAGAAAGAATTCTCGTTTTTTAGGTGAAGTTGGGCTGTATTAACAGGGACAGTGTAAATTAAGATTAATATGTGCCATTTGTATGTGACAGCATTGTTACCTTGGCCATTTGTGTTACTAATAATAGCTTGCTGCTGGAAAGCTCGGGGAACAATCTCAGTACATTTCTGCCGTTACTTCAAGATTGAGTTTCATGTTTTGTTGCATAATTAAACAAAACGTGTTGTCTCAGAGAAATTGTATTTCATGAAAAGCTATAGAAAAAAACATTGTAAGGAGCCAGAAAAAGACAGACTCAGACACATGGACAAGAAGCAGCTCGCAGTTTTGAGATGGCATGAGCACCTTCTCTTTCCAAACTGCTTGAACTAATAAGTACTGTAAACAGAGCCAAATAAACCAGTCAGTCAAGTCTGACACGCGGAGTCTCTCATCAATCTTGAAAAAGGTGAAGTACTGTGGATTTGGAGCTTTGCAGCAAACATTAGACACCACTCTGAGATGTCCTCTTTATGCCAAAATTGCTTTATCATATATCTTTCCTCATTGTTATAAATTATACACACCTTACACCAGCTGCACTGCTCACGCTGCAGTCTGTATTGAAGGAAATTAAGGTCAGAGGAAAAGCAAAGGGGGGAAAAAAGAAAGAGAAGCATTTTTCTTGTTCTTGAACGTGGTGGTAAGCCACACGCTTGTTGTTGTTTTTTTTTTTTTTTTTTTAAGGTAGAGACTTGCTTGTCTCCTGTCCCAACCTGTGTTAATGTAACGTCTCCCCCTCAGGTCATAGGCTTCTCGTTAGAGACAGTGGCTGCCTTTATCGCTGTTGTGGGGATCCTCTCAATACTCGCTCAGGTACTGGCAAAAATACTTTTGTTGTAGAATTTATACGTAATTTCATGCCATTCTGTTATATCAGATTTAGTTTTTAAATTTAAATGTTGTTTTAAATTGTACATTTTGTTTTATCTGATGACCTGGTAATCGATCAGTTGATTGTCTTTTTAAAAAATACTCTTTCAAATATTCTAGATCATACGGCAGCTTTAGGTCAAGTCAGATTTTATAGATCACCCAGATTTCATACAGCCTCACAACATAGGGAATTTGCTTTTTCAGCATAGACATGAGGTAAATCTTTGGTGTACAGTGTAGATAGAAATGCAAAGTTACTTTGTTTGTTATTAAAGTAAGGAAAGAAAAGCCGCAATTATTATCATTTAATGCACAAAATATTGAAAGTATCTTGTGTGATGTGTGTTGTTTTTGTTTTTAAGACTGTGGTGTTGGGAATCCTGATGCGTTCCATAGGGAATAAGAACACAATCCTGCTCGGGCTTGGATTCCAGATCCTCCAGCTGGCGTGGTATGGCTTCGGCTCTCAGCCCTGGTCAGTAACACTCTCACACTTTTGCACTGCATAATATAACCTATCTGAGACCCCTCACTGGTTTTAGGAGGCGGAGATTCCTTCTTTCTCCCATCTGCATCTCTAGTTATGGTTCTATAGCACAAAAGAGCTCAGGTACAAAAGTGTGGCCAAGCTTTAAGGCAGGGACCCTTCACACTCAGCATTTCCTGCAGCATAGTGCAAAACCATAGTCATAGTCAAATGCCTGTTCAACTCAAGACAAAAAAAAGATGTATGTGCTATTTAAACCAAAGCAGAAGCAATGTTAGCCAGACATAATAAAAAGGTGTGTTTAGCTAGTACAAATGTTATTTTATGACCACAAGTAGTAAAAGTGGTCAAGGAGGGTATAAAAAAAAAACTTTAGTAAAATACAGAACTCACACATACCCTTTAATCAATTAATTTAAAACTAATGTGAATTAATTTGTT
Source organism: Channa striata (assembly GCA_033026295.1). Taxonomy (NCBI): domain Eukaryota; kingdom Metazoa; phylum Chordata; class Actinopteri; order Anabantiformes; family Channidae; genus Channa; species Channa striata. The sequence continues at coordinate 14,233,764 of CM065185.1, read as the reverse complement.
AAGAACTAGCTCAATGTGCCTTAAATATAAAAAAATATGTATGGTTGTGAAACCAGGTTTGTTCTTGTTCTGTTTTAATGTGTTTTAAGTGTTTAATAATGTGCAGAGGAATTATAATAACAATTGTGATATTCCACAGTAATGTCAGGTTTGATGTTTGGCTTACAAATATTGTTTAAGACAGTACTGATTGTCTAATGCAGAGGTTAAAACTTTGATTTTAATTTTAGTTGGGTGGCCTAGAAATTATGATTCCTATAACAGTCAACTCTTCATCCTACTACAATTAAAAATTGTTGTTACAAATAAAATGTGTTCTCAGTCTTTAAAATGAAGGACAAAAACTGATATCCATTTGGGCTTCATTTTTAGTTTTTTTATTTTTAAAAAATTAGTTCCAGTCAGCTCATTTCTCACTGTTATTGGGAAGCTTATAAAAATAAAGCAACACTTCACTTTTGCTGTCTACTAATAACTAGCATTAGGCTTCTGTCTATCCCAGAATACAATACACAAATTTTACTACCAGTAAATGTAAATTATTTTTTTTACTGGGTTATTGATTTTAAATTATTTCAATACTCCATGATTCGCACTGGAATTCCATGATACTGTAAACTGTGGATGTTGTTATCCCCTGACAAACCACCAGAGGGCAGCCCAACCTTAATTAATGGTGAGAGCAGAGACACAATCTGATAACTGGCACTTATTACAGATCTCTTCATAGTGCTACAGATAAAATTTAATTTGTCTAATATTACAGCCGACATGTTTCTGTGAGAAGGTAGAACATATGCACAGGATTTTACTATTCAAACTCGCTCTTTTAAAATATGGTTTCTGAAAGCAAACAAATTGGTATAGATTCAATTTTTGTGTGTTGGTTTATTTCAAAAAATAAAAAAGCAAACAGCCACTACCTGAAACGGGTCACATTGTAATTTCTGTTGACGTGAGATCATACAGCTTCATCAGTTTGTCATTGTGTTTTGGCCTGGAGGAAGGGCAGAGCAGCTGGAATATCGATTCTGAAAGAAAACCTTCACAACACGTCTCCTTGTTGCTCCTCTCTGCTTTAGTCAATACCTCGAAAATTGGGTTAACAAAGGTTAAGTTGACCATATTATATATTAAGGAGAGAAATCTTTCGCTGCTCGCAGAAAAAGCAACAAACCTCGTCTTTTAAAAAAGGAAATACTAGCTTATTGTAAAATTCACGTTGACATTTTTATAGTTGAAGGCTTAGTTGCTGCTTATTTTATAGCTGCAGTTTGGTTTGACTTTTTCCATAATTATTCAGATTTTCAGGCTTCAGGTTTCAACTGTAGTTGGTTTAACGACCTTCAGCTCACCTTCAAGAACGCATTTAAATCCAGTATGTGAAAGGAGAAGTCGAAATGTGTTTGTATCCTTAACAAACGTGCGTTGTTGCTTGCAGGATGATGTGGGCAGCTGGAGCCGTTGCTGCCATGTCCAGCATCACTTTCCCTGCCATCAGCGCCATCGTGTCCCGCAATGCAGACCCCGACCAACAAGGTGAGTTTCAACCGTTAGTTTGCAGAGATTTACAGAGCTGGGCAAGGTGGTACCAAATCAATATTGTTTAGTATCTGATCGCTTGAAGCTGCTTCTTATCTGGCCATTTGCACTAACAATCACACGCACTCATACACCGATGGTGAAGCTGCTATGCAGCTGGCCAACACTTAGCAGGAGCAGCTAAGCGGGAGTTCAGTGTCTTGCTCGAGGACACTTGAACCAACGAACTGCGGGACTGGTGAACGACTGCTCTAGCTCCTGTGCCACAGTTTGTCCTAAAAGTGAAATGTTTGTGTCTGTTTTCCTGCAGGTGTCGTCCAGGGGATGATTACAGGAATCCGTGGCCTCTGTAACGGTTTGGGCCCTGCTCTGTATGGTTTTGTCTTCTACTTGTTCCACGTGGAGTTGACCGACACAGACGTCTCTGAGAAAGGTGCCAAAGTCAACATGGCCAACCCAACTGATGAGGTGAGCATTAAATGAAAATTATCTGCAAAATATGCAACGGCTTTTCTGCATATTCTGAATATGACCATTTTCTGATGTGTTGTGTATTGAAACCCTTTTTCAGAGTGGCATCATCCCAGGTCCTCCTTTCCTGTTTGGTGCATGCTCAGTGCTGCTGTCTCTGCTGGTGGCCCTGTTTATCCCGGAGCACACAGGGCCCGGCATGAGGCCCGGCGCCTACAAGAAGCACAGTAACGGGGCACAGAGTCACTCTCACAGCCCCCAGGGGAGTGGGGCTGAGGGCAAGGAGCCACTGCTGGAGGACAGTAGTGTATAACCTCAGCTAAGGGGGGCAGACACCCTCGTTCTACCCCTGAACCCCGGCACACATGGACAGATGCACACGTTTGGCCACACAGTCACAGTTCCACCTTTGGCACGCCTCAGACCTGAGTGCCACGAAGAGGTGTTTGTGTCTGTGTCTTTGTGTCCACAGCTCAAAAGTGGACACTCGCTCCTTGGCAGCCCATTTCGTTTTGTTTTTGTTTTCAAGTGAAGACTCTCCGTAGACGCCGAAGAGAGTGTGTTGAGTATTTTTCGGGCTGCTGAGTAAAGGTATGTGAGACTTGGCTGAGCTGGACTTTAATCATTGATTTCGATAAAGCGGTAACCGAGTGGAGCGTAACACAGTTCGCCCTCCTCCTGGCGCAAAACAGAACCGAAAAAAAAAATTGGTTTGAAGAGTGTGTGAGGTATATTTGCGGATCTCAAATGTCACTAAATCCCCGTGTGGCTACTTAGTCTGTTCAGTGAGAGCCCAACAGACAGTCAGTTGAGCACTTGTCTAATGGTCTTTCCACAAGCTAACTTCAGTGCTGATGGCTTTCGCTCAGACTACAATTCTGTTCAAGCATCCAAGAAGGGAACACAGTCATTCCTCTGTATGCACAGCTGGGACGTGCAGCAACTGAAGGGGGAGTCTCCAACCAGTGTTGGAGAGGCGCCACCTAATCTCAGTATGAGTCAACCAGTTCACATGTGAAAAGCGTCGTATGACCACACTTTGTTTAACTATCACACTTCTTTCAGAGCGAAGTGTACAAGAGAGACCACTTTATTAGCTGAAACTCTTTTTCAATGTTTACTTGCCATTCTCTAGATAAGTAGTACAGTTTGGGTTGTATATTTTTCTCTGTTTAAACTGAAGGCTAGTTGTGCTTTGAGTTTTTAATTCAAGAAACAAATGTTGCCTTGAAAAGACTTAATCTAGACATTACGTAACCTGTATGAAGACCGAGGTCTGAGAAGGTCTCTGTAATCTTTCGCTATTGCTCCCATCGGAGCCGTTACACTCTTTTTAATTCCTTTGTTTTCGCGTCCTTCCTGTTACTTTGTTTCCTGGCATTTATCACCATCAGGGTTAAGGCTTGCAGAACCATGGGTTTATTTTAAAAGCCTCTGGACCTCTCGGAGTTAGAGCAGCGCTTATCAGCATGTCAGTGTTGACACTGACTGTTAATATGAATTAATATCATTAGGTTAAACAGAATATCAGGCCTGCTGCTGCAGCAGAACATTCAAAGGGGAAGTGTGATGTGGTGGATAAAGATTTCCACAGTGGTAATTGGATATGAAGCACAGAACGGTTTCATGAACTCCCTGACATTTAAGCTGCCATGCAGTCATTAACAGGCACGACACGACTGTCAGATAATAACAGACCGCAAATGGCAGAAAGATAGATGTGAAGCACCTTATGAAAGTAGCGTGTAACTCTAAACCTCTGTGTGTGTTTTTTTTTTAAACAGGCTGCAAATTGTCCACAAGCCGCTGCAGTAGTTCAGACAAGTAGATGAAAAAATGTTGTCGCCCCCTACGGGCAGTTATTCTCCAAACTGTAGGTAAAAACAATAAAACTGCACTAAATGCTCAATAACGGCATAAAACAATTTACACTTCTAACAAAACATTAATAACATTGAAATCTTTGTGACCAATACGATTCGGTGAAGAAAACGAACAAAAAAGAATGAATCCGTAAGATTTGTCATGTGGTAGCTATAGTCGGAAATTCAGCATTTTTTCATTGGGCCACGTCAGCATGTCCCAGTGTGCGGGTTGAAACGGCTGCTGTAACGTTTGTGGACGGGCGGTGCGGGTCCAACCTGAACTGCTGCTCTGTAACTGGGTGACACTGACTGACAACAGGCTTTGCATCAGTGACGCTGCGTTCCCTTCGTTCATGTTGGCAGCTGCTAAATTAATCTATCCCGTTTTCAATTTGTAATGTATACATGCCTCAAGTCCGTTTAAATGACCAAATTATAGGAACATATTTTGTGCCAATTGTTTTCTTTCTTGCTTTGTGTGTGTGTGCGTGTTTATGTGCAACGCGTGTGTGCGTGCACTTGAGTGAGATTTATTTTAGTTTTTCTTGTCTTAATTTCTTTGGCTGAAGATTTAAATTTCATTTTTAAAGCCTTTTAAAACTTCCTTTTGAATATTGTGGCTAGATGCTAAATTACCGAATGTCCATCTTTGTGTTTTCAGTCTCAGTCTTCAGTTAATAACAAGCATTTTGCCATGATTTGTTACATTTGATAAGCTTAGTTTTCCCTGTTTTATTTTCTGTAGATCATAACAAAAGTCACTGAATGTTCCAAGCCAAGTTGTACATGTTGACTGCACAGACCCTCACCTTTGACTTACTTGTCATATTGTTTTTATTATCTCAGAGGGGGTGTTACTGAACAGGAGAGGCTACTGTTGTTGATTTAATCCCCAAAAAGAAATGTTTTAATTTATCATTCATTGGACCAAAACAAAAGTAAACGCAAACGTAAATTAAAATCTTACATAAATTGGAAGGATTCTGCACCAGCCCCATCTGCACTCGTACAGCTTCTGAGCAGACGACCTGTGTACAAAAATCACCTGTACGTACAGTAAATGTAAATACTTATTGCTCAAGGAGACGGCCACTCTTGGTCTATTTGGTTGTATGGTGCAAATATTATATATTTCTCAAGACTTACCTGCTAGCCACTCCTGTTTTTATTACGATGTGGTGTGTGGCCTGAATACCCCCCCCCCCCCCCCTCCCCCGTGTGCCTACAATTAGCCAAGAAATGAGTGTGGCAGCATTGGTAAATGGTGGTTATTATGTAAATATGGGAAACTAATGACAAACTATTTATTAAAGGTTTATTGTACAATGAAGTTTGTCTTTTGCTGTGGGGTGTTTGGAGTGTGCGCTGTGTGTTTGTGGCATGAAGGTTTGTTGAAAGCTAATTGTGGGATCAAGGTGCCTCAGCATGTAATAGTCACTTGTTCCATGTTAAACTTAATCATAAATTTAGTAGTTGCAAAGTCCATGTACATCCTTTTTATAATCAGTTAATTTTCCTATTAGCTTTTACGTACTAAGACTTTTGGTTCAAGCTCTAACTTTGTCGGTAATCCTGCAGCGTTCAGTCACCGTTCTGCTTTGTTCCACCTAAATGCTGCATACTGTAAACTCAGCTGTTATTAATGCACCAGCCTAAGCTCATTTGCTTCCTGAGACCTGAGCCTTTCTTTATTAAAGCCACATGGAAGCAGAAGTAAAGCCTTTAGGTATCACCAGGTCTTAAAAAGTCTAAAAACTACTTCACTTTCTTTAGTGAAGACTTCAAACGCTTAAAAGTAATTCACAAAGGACTTAATTAATATAAAGCATTTCTGTTTTTTTATGATGTGATTGTTCGTGTTACCCAAACTATGTGACATGAGATCAGTCTTTTTTCCCCCTTTGGTCATCAGTTTTGATAAGTTTGTATTATTTGAAATGGTTAACATTTATTTCAGTTCTGTATGTGGTGTTTGGTGTACAGGCAAAACGGAAGCAATCAGCCATAACATTAATACCGGTGGTAACCGCACTGCCAAATGCAGCAAGCTATGATACCGTCTCTGTTCTGACACCTTATAATCATGATCAGCATTAATTTGAAAGGGTTTGAAAGGGACATCATTAACCCATGTGTCGCTGGACACGGGAGGATCTTCGACAAACGTTGGATACGTGTGTTTCAATCCCAGCAACACTCAGGCCGAAGCTTGTCCATCCCTAAAATAATGAAGACAAGCCGAGTAATGTACAGTAGTACATACAGCACAGAGGAGTCGACTCCCGAGAAGAAGACTCGGCAGCCCATCTCCATCTTAAGGATGAGATGCTTGTTTGAGGAGTCTGACCAGTGAACCCAGTCGTCTGAACCGATAAGGACGTCTGCACCATTCATCAGCCAGTGCAATGTAGTCTGCACGTCCATCCAAAGGCAGATTAACATCCATTCACACAACACACTACGGCCCTGTGTGTCCTCCATGAACCTGAAGGTTATTAGAACTACACAGGACTCTAATGACAACCCCCAAGACAAAATGTAACACAGCCTATTAGATGAGAAGTGACACTTTTTTAAAAACTTCAAGCACGTATGGAAATGCCGTGACCTGGATTGCTGTTGACTCTCTGTTACTATTTATTTCAATTTTCATCTGCATCTGCATCTTTGCAAAGAAATTATCTCCTAAATGCCTGCAAATTACTTCCCGGTCGTCATGCTGTTGACATGTGCTGACAAGCTCCTAATGACTTTTGCATAACCCTGGCTCTTGCATTTGAGAGGCCTAGACAAACAGCGAAAATTCCCCAACATTTACGGAATAAGCTTTAAAACACACCTGCACCATCTGCTCCGCTGCTGTTCCTGTCTGCTAATATGATGATGTACGCAAAAGTGTCCAAGTGGAGCAGCAGGTGTTATGTGGTCTTAACGTGGGATAAAAGAGATAATAATAAGACTCTTAACCATAATCCATGCCCATTGTTTCCTGTCAAGCCCTTTGCTAGCACCAGGTCTCGTGGACTCATCAGCACAATGGGGTCTTGCACTGGGCATCGCCACTCACCAAACCCTGTTCACACAGTGACGTGGGCGACGGTAATCCAGCAGATAATGTAGGAGACAGCCGCTGTTACCGCACTGTTTAATATCACACTGTGATTCGAGTTTCCTTAACACATGAAGACATGCAGACACATGTTTGATATCGACATTTTTTCCAACTGAAACACTCCTGGTACTAAAAACCGGGGGGGTGGATGCTCTGACATGCTGCCTCTGGTACTTGTAGCTACACAGCACATCAACAAACTGCAGGTTCCAGCTTTCTGGGAATTAGAGGCACACAGCCTTCGTCAGGATTAACAGCTCTGGCAGGGAAAGTGTCGAGCATGTTTTAACAAGAGCAGCTCTGAGTGCTTCGGAGGAGGTGGCTGCTCAGATCACTTCCAAGGCGCGAGTGTGAACCTGAGAGGCCCCTTAGTTGTTCGCTGGTCTTTATTTGTGCTCGTGTCGGGAGTGAAAAGGGGCCATGTGACTATTTGGGGGAGCTGCTGGAATGTATTGTGATGGAGAGTCGCTGTCATTGCACATTTACTTCCCAGGCCTCAGTTTGGTGCACGGGAGTGGAAGAGGCCTCACATGTTTCAACGCTGGCCTCCTGGATCTGGCCAGAGGCCAAACGCAGTCCACGGCGCCATTACTATAAATGTGAGCGTCCATTAACCTCAGAGAGACAGTGCATCCATCACGTACTCCCTCAAAACGTACAGTATTGTCTTTGCAAACACTGGAAATGGCAACAGGAAAGAATTTTTCTTTTGAGCGCTGCACCTCCAGCCCCACCAACGCACGGGGAAGTGGAAGTGGGCCCGGTGGTGGATGTCCCACTCTGCCCTGACACACGGCAGCATCTTTTCCTGCGGTGGCGAGGTGTAGCTTGCTGGCGTCTCGGAAGAGCCCCAGGATGAATAATGCGTGAACTGCATTGTTCTTTGAGTCGTGCAGGTCTGTGTGAACCAGAGATTTCCACTAACCTCTGCCACAACGCTGACTTTCCCATGTTCTATATGCAGACCACCGACGACTCTTATATGACTTTCATGCACTTGTGGCTGGTGATTACCTCAGGGATAGCTGTGGGCCCCTGGGCTGGACTCAAATTCTCCGGATACAAACAATGTTGTTTTCCACCAAGGCCATACAATAAGGAATATTATCTCCCAGGTGTCCCCACATTTCTTAAAGATACTGATTTACAATAATAACCCCAGTACTTCACATTATTAGAACGAAGCAAGTGTGTTTTATCACTCCAAATAATGACCCTGTTTTTTTTTTTCTGCTACCTAAATACATATGTGATGTTCTGGGATAAGGTACAGGTTGATGCTAATGCGGCAGAAAGTGCAGCTTCAGGCTTTTATGCAGGAGCATTTTTAATCCCTGCCTGCGGTGAGCTGATCATTACCAGCAGATTTTCTATTAACCAAAATCACATCTACACTGCATTGCTTTACGCTGTTTTCCACTGTGCACCACAAACTAAATTAAACAGATTTCAGCTCATAGCTTGAGGTCCTGACACAGACTTTAAGTCGTACCCAGGTCCACTTTGAAACCTCAGGTGTGTACCCGGGAATGAAGAAATAAAGAGTCGATGTGATTGGGGTTTAATAGCCTCACAGTTACATCAACCGAGTGAGTCTCTGGGAATTATTTCCCTGAGGAGATAAGGCTCACATCCTCAGCAAAATGATTAAAGCATTTGATTTTTGTATGTGTCCATTAATCAGTATTTTTATATTACATTTAGGTTTAGTCATTTGGGAGAAGCTTTTTATGCAAAGTGCTTTACAAGCGAGGTACAAGGCAAGGAAATATGTAAGGAGCAAAGTGCATCTCTCTTTCGTGAGATGCAAGAGCAAGGACAGATAGGAACCGCATTGTTTTTTTAATCTAAGTGCATAGGAAGTTGCAGATAAGTTGTGTGTGCGGAGTTTGGTATCTTGTTCCACCATCGTGGGACCACTGAGCTGAATGTAATGAAGATAGAAACTACAGTCAACTGTACGTCCACTGAAGTCATGAATCTGCAACGACACAAAACTGCTGACCTTTAGCCCATTATGGATCATATTTTTGAATTTATGTGGGTAAGAGACTACGCAGGGCCCTCAAGCTCCCAGGGTCTGGTAGAGGACACGAGCTTGAAGGAAGGAATAAGACCGCCCCAAGGAAGGAAGGAGCGAATGAGGATTTTTTTTAAATATATATTTGATCCAATCAATGTTGCCCTGCACCAAACACCAGGTGCCATAGAAAGCTCTGCTTCTTAAAACTTAGTTAGTCAAAGATTATGTCCCTATTCACAGGTTTGTTCACCCTATTCACTGTGATGGAACTATCTATAATCTGTAGCTGAATCCTCAAACAAAAACAATGTTAATCATCCTGGCACAGGTGGTCACCATATTTACTTTTTTCAAATGACATTTTTGTAGTGTGCAGTGCCCTCGGAAGGAACAAAAGGTTTCCACAATCTCAATTTACTTCCCAAAGTAGAATAAATTAGAGTAGACTGCATATTATTGCGTTGTATTTTTCACAGGTTGGTGGGAAGATGCGAGATGAAGATGAAACCGGAGCTAAAATGCATTGAGTGTTTAACGGGTTTTCCGTTCCTCGGGGTCCAGAAACATAACTTACTCTGCTGCTGGACTTATTACTGACTTCTACATGTCACATATGGGCTGGATGCTGGATCTACAAATGTTTAAACATTTTAATGGATTGTTTATAGTGCGATATTGTTTAGTTTGATGTAACTTTTTCTGGACCTTTCAGATTTATCCCAAATCCATTTTTCTGCAAATGAAACTTGTAAAGTGCCACCAATTGGCCTGGGCAGCTTATACGGTAATAATCTGTATTATTTCTGTTGTTTTATAAGATTTTTATCACTATTTAATTGTGTGAATTTGCTGCTGCGTTATCCTGTTGTTTTTGTGTTAGGATCTGGCTGTTGGACAAATGTTTTTGAAGCCCGTGCCAAATCTTCCGGATGTCAGTGTTTGTTAATGGTTTAGTGTGATTTTCCGACAGCTTGTGAAAGAAATGCTTCTCCACAGCCAACATGTAAATATCGGATCTTGAAGCTTCCTTGAATGTACTACAAAGGAAACGTTTCTGCCACAAGCAGCATGACTACACAACGTATCATACAAATCACTGAGACAGGAAACCGAGTGAAGGGCAGTAGTTTGAACCAGATCCAGGTCTCACCACAGTGATTGGAATATTGAAAATAGAAATGAATGGAAAAGTGAGAACGGCCTGTACCACCCTGCATTAGATTAAATGAAAATTTAATTTGACTCACACATCATAATTATACACGTAGGTTTTATTTTGTTAAATGAATAAATGCTAATATTATGTCAGCTTCAATATGCTGCTAGTGGTCCAACGTAACTGCATGTTCACTCAGTTCTTAAGTACAAATTACTACTTGCACTTTACTTTAGTATTTTATTTTCATGATGCTTCAACACCACCACATATAAAACTACGTTTTACTTTATTTGACAGCCTCGGCCTATTATTACTTTATGATTTAACATCAAAACACAAAAAGGTCTTTTAAAATAAGACGTAAAATAAGTGAACACAAGTAAAATAAACAATTAGCTGATTCACTGATGATATAACATGAGAATTGGCTGCATTTGCATTTTTCATTATTGTAAATAACTCTGAGTTTTGGAATATCGGTTTGACAAAAAATAACCACTAACCATGCTGCCTCAAAACGATGCATTAGGATAATTTATATATACACTGTGAAATAGGGGATTCTAATTAGTTTGCACTTTTATTTCTTTACACGGACTGATTACGGAGGGGGCCTGTGCCAACGTACAAAGTCACTGTTTACAAGATAAAAGATGCAAAAATGATCCTGAGGAGAGGCCAAACAACCGCATACACAGGCACAAAGCAAGAAAAAATGATAAAAATGACCTAAAACACACAAACAACTAACAAACAGCCACTGTTCTATGAATGTCCGATTGTATGAAATGAGTGAAAACATGCAGAAACACCTCCTCCTCCTCCACGTCGACTTAAGCGACCACCCAGACCCCTCCTCCACCGAAACCACAACAACAGCGCAGGACAGCGGGACCTGATCCCAGCAGCAGCCGCGGCTCCATACAAACCTGCAACAGGCTACACTGTCTGCATTCAGATCATGCGTTTATGACTCATTTGTTTTTGGTTCGTCTCTGCTTCGATAACACATCAATAGTTCTGGGCTGTAATGACCATAATCTGACCAAAATAGACCAAATGTGGGTTACGTGCACAGGTTCAAACTAAATATTAGACACAACATGTGCAGAAAATGGTTTAATCTATTAGTGGAAAATATTTCAAATTTACCATTTTAGAAAATCAACATTGAGAACAATTTAAACAGCTGAAAGATGATTATTGATAATTTTAACATCCAGAGCTAGAAAATAAATGTATTAAAGGAAGTTGGATGCCTACTGGGCACGGAAAAACATTATTATGAACATATAATTTTTTATTTTGCTGTTTTCTGTTCTTTGAATGTATGATTAATTTAAGATGATTTCGCTGTGATAGTTGATGTTCCCTCTAATACATCCGGCAAAGTGGTTTTGAAAGGTGCTGTTTACTAGTGTTGTTGTTATTAATGTTGCACGACTGCACATCCCCTGATTTTACATGCTAAAAACCAAACACAAAAGACAAAACCTATTTGGTGTTTTGCCTGCATAAAACCATGTGTAGCTCACGAGTTGGAAGTGGGACGTGTTTATTCAGTCACTCACTACATCTTTAGCTTTAAGCTCATTATGGCGCCTCACTCCTACAGACTGCATGCTCAATATAGGATTATATTTCAGATGTAGAATTTGCAGTTGTGCAGTTTGGCTGTGATTCTACCATGATTCAAGCCATTCCTGCATGATGGTCCAAACAGTCAGAGGTGCAAGCGTCACCCGGCACCTGACTTTTCCTCCTACAACCCCAGGTAGTGCAGTGTGCACGCAACCCCTTTGTTGCGCTAAATGCCCCTGATTACCAAGGGCTGATGAGATTCTCTCTAATTTCACTTCCCAGTGCGTCGGTGCCCGAATCCACAGCAGCTTCGCCCACATTCACACCACCTGCTTGATTTACACAGTATTTTACAATAATTTGATGATTAAAGGTGCCCATCGGAGCAGCTTTTCTATTATTCCAGTAAGATCTCTTTCAGTACAAGAAACAGGACATGATTCTCTTTCTCCAAAAATGGTGCTGCTTTGATGGAGGATGTAAACAGGTAGTGAATTAGCAATAGTTCGGCCGCAAAAACAATCGTACACATACGTGCCGGGAAGAGCAATCTAGGATATTTTCAGCCTCTGCAGAAATACTTCATCCTACATCTGAGTGTGAGAAAAATGTCGGATCAAAGGGAGAACTGAATTATTTTTTTTTAAAAATAGTTGAATCATGCTTTTATTTTTGATTCCTAAAATTAGAGAATATCCTTTATGTTCAAAGATGCGCAAACTCTGACGGGACACAGCCACTCAATACTGTGATCAAAACCAAGACTTTTACATTGAGACTGGGGACTTTGGGGACTTTCCTCAACAGCACGTGACCATGAATTCAATTTGAATGACAAAATCCTCCAAGTTGGACTTTTGTGTGTAGTGTTCCTCTCTGTTAGCAGGTGCGTTTGGTTTTCACATCAGTGACAAATTCTTCATCCACTGTTTATGTCCTTATCTTTGAACACACACTATGACATTAAATCAATCCAATATTGTTATTCTGGAAGTATCTGAGTGTCATGAAGGACTGTTTATACAGTTTAATGCACTTGGTTTGCCAACTACTAAATCCTTGATGCAATTAAATATAATTTTAATTCATTATTTCATCTTGCTTTACGTGGTAACTAATTTGTAGTCTAATGATGTTTTCATTGGCTACCACTTGAACTCATTTATAATGTTTTTAGATTGTTATTTCAGGAGAAAAACACATCATAAAATAATGTTTGTACCTTATGTTCTTTTGTGTGATTGGTCATTACACGAGTCTAAGTTATGACTGTGAAATTTTTAAGATAGAATAAAATACGACTGATATCTGAGAGAAAATTAGGAATTATAGTCCGGTCGGGAGAATATTAGAACTTGACTGAGACCTGTACTCTTTCACTGGTTTCTTGTTAGAAGTGTATAATAGAAAATCCACTTGTTGTAGAATTACAGCTTTTTGTCAGATAATGTTGTAGTGCAAAAACGTCTGACTGAACACCACAGTAACTCTTCTGGACCCTTCAGGACTCTTCTGGAAGTTTAAACTTTTAGTTTCCATGGTTGAATGAGTTCAGATTCTTATGTTCTGGTCATAACTCATGTTGATCAGCACTGTTTCTTGAAAAGGAGAGTAAACGGCCATAAAAGCCACTAACTTGTAGTTAATGAGAAAAATGATCCACAACTAATTATTTAATGGACTTTATATATGACCCCCAGACACTGTGAATGATTTCAGTCAAGTTCACTTCGATCTCATGTATTCACACCTACAGTGTATATACCATTTACTTCAAGATGAGCAGCTGGTTTAATTTTGCTAGTTTTCTTCTTTTTTCACAGCTTAATAATAAGAATATCATGACCCCACACACATTCTTTGTAAATACTTTGAATTTGTGTTATTACGGTTGTGTTTTATGCCATCAGCATATAAAACTAATTAAATAAAGCTTTATAAAACAAGACGAGCACAAGAAATGGGAAGCGTGATTAACACATTTCTACTCCTTTTTTTTCAGAATATGTGCCTTCATGATGTTACATTTTGTTGGTCAGTTGTATCTGACTTTTTCTAATATTTGTATTTATGTTGTTGATGATGTTTGTGCATGGTTTTTTTTGCATTCTCTCTTTCTTAATTTCCCCCTGCAGGGACAAAGTATCTATAATAAATACTTGAAACAAACTCCAGATATTCAAGGTTTAAAAATGTTAGTTTGTTAGTAAGTTTCCTTAAAAAATGTTTTATTAACAAACAAACAGAAAACCTTGCAACTATTTATCAATACCTCACACTACATTTTTCCTCTCCTGTTTTATTCTTATATTTATTCTTATATTTATTCTTATGATAAATCAGAAAGAACTTTATGGGCAACAGTGTGCATATTCTCATTAGAAGGCAACCACCAAATCATCAGCTGTAAAAAGTAGATAAGTGTAACAATTTACTATTTTGTACATACAATATTTCCACAGTAATAAAATATGTGCATGTTAAAGACACATGGTGTATTCATAGCTGCAGAGCATCTGATTTACAGCTTGTAAAACCTTAATTTTTATTTATTTTGCTCTTTTAAGCCATATTTAAATATTTATATATTTTTATATATTGTAATGTAAACACTTGCATTTTATTTATTTAATTAATTGTTTATTACCAACAACACACATTCACTTACATGAAAAGACAAATTTAACAAATTTAGCCAAAAGGCAAATTTTCATCTGCAGTCATTGGGCAGGTTGATGTGCATACATACAGGAAAATGGATATAGAATATGTGAAGGAAAAACAGACAAAAACACACAACAATCATATACATGTACACACTCACTGACTAATATAATAATAACATTTAATCTTATTAATAGGACAACATGTGTTGAAAAATGCCACGTTAAAACTGAACTGTAGTTGCCTTGTTGCTGAACGGTGCTTGACTTACCCAATACATGTGTAGCCTGATTATGATTTTAATTTCTAAACTACTTTCTATACATACACACAGTCAGTGCAGTGGGAGTAGCTGCATTCATCTTTTCCACCTGCCAGTGGGATCCGTCGGTTGTGTAATCCAATAAGCTCCAGTCCGTATTTCCCCTGGAGCCCATCTGGCTCGCTGGCAGGGTTTGTTTACTGGCGGAGAGGCTGGGGAGACGGGGATCCTCCAGGACCTGGGAGACCGTGCAGCCCACCTCTGTCTGTGCCCGACGAACCGACGAGAAAAACGACTCCAACTTTCCCACGCACGCTCCGTTGTCATACCTGACAGCTGCGTGGAGCATTTCCTTTCTATTTTCTTTTGATTATTATTTTTTTATTTCCCAAACCCAAAGAAAGAGGCGATCGGAGCGGAGCGCTGCCGAGCCACGACGAAAGCTTGTGTCAGCTTTTCACGGAGTCTCACTGAAATCTCTGCACCGACTGAACATTCGTCGCTGCGGATCGACAGACGTCTGTCCGACTCAGAAACGCAAAACCAAACCGCGTTTCACAATCAAAACAAAGTCAGCTGGGAGCCGTTCTGCTCGCCGGGGGAGTTAAGAGGATTTTACGAAACGCACGCTAACGTTACGCCACGCACGCCACGAGCATCGAGTCAGCAGCAAACGGCTCCAAAATGCATCGGAATTAAGTTGGCCAGCGCTTCCACGTAGGCTTTCGTGCATGCAATTTTTTTTCAATTTTCCATTTTAAATACGCATTTCGGCTGCAGGGGCACGTGCGGGATTCCTTAAAGTCAAAGTAGGACGGCGGCGCAAACTTCACTTGTGGCCTGGATTGTGGCGGCGGTGGCGGAGCCGAGGCTAGCACGCTAGCTCGTTAGCTTAACTGCTAGCAACCACGTTAGCCTCCGCTTCGGCTAACGCGTCAGTTTTGACGTTTTCCCCGCCGACGCGGGCAAACTCAACTGGGACACCTCAGCTAACGTGTGCGCCCGAAGACGTAAAAAGGGAGCACCGCTTTCCCCGTGCCGCTGTTTGCAAACGGCGCATTTCCAAGAGGAGGCTAACTTTAGCAGCAGTAGCAGCGTTAGCTCGTGTGTGAGTGCACACGTTGGAGCCGCCCCCCCCGCCCCTCTTCCGGGATGCCTTGTGTTTATTGTTGTTTACCTGTTGGCCCACGCCGCAAAGCGACGCTCGTTTCCTGAGGAGTTTCTGTGCCGCCGCGGACTCTTCTCCTCGCCGAGGATTAATCGCCTGTTCCCCCCGGATGGCTGCTCACCCCGGCTCAGTGATGTGTCCCCGGACTTTGTGTTTGGCGTTTGTTTTGGCCGCTGTCTGCCTTGTGATGAGCTGTCACCCAGCGAGTGGAGAGAGTAAGTAATGGTCCCGTTTTTGTGCCGCGTAAAATTGTCTCAGCAAACTATGTGTTGCACGGCTGATTATTAAGAAAACATAAGTCATAAAATGTGTTGGGAACCCAGGAATGATAAATGACACTCTCAGGTTTGATTAATTTGATTGCGCCGTTTTTTTAAAATGAACGAAATAACACTGAAATGTGGAAATATTTACACTTTTCTTTCTTGTGCCAATGTTTTGGAGAAGTGTATCAAATTAATTATAGTCATTTTAATTTTATGATTCAGGACTGAAAAAGCTAGTTGTAAGAAGAAAAATGAAAGGAGAAACAATTTGTAAATTATGCACCAATATATTTACAATTATATCAAACAAAGTGGTTGAAGAAATGAGATAAATAACATGCTGAAAAATACCATAAACATGCTCTGTTAGTGATCGGTGCAGACGCACTTCTGCAATATTTCCATACTGATTTTTCTGTTTTGTTAGTGATGGTTATGTGATAAAGGCACTTGCGCAGTAAGTTGTAGTCAGTCCCTGCATTGAAGGGACAAAGGTTAACACTTATCAGCTATCTGAGTCTGCAGGAACTGTAAACAGAATGTTTTCTCCCAAATAAGCCCGGAACCTGGGAATTTAGATGAATTAATTGTCTGTTATTGTAGACGGCAAAGCCTCGGATGTTGCTGTGGTCAGTACAGGAAAGTAACAATCAACCCTCTTTACAGCTCCTGACAATCCCCTTTATACTCCCCAGCCAGCAAACTGCAGTGATAAGAATGAATGAACCACATTTGTAATCGCCCGGTGGCATTTTCCTGTTTCTCAAAAAGCCACAAAGGCTTCATAGAGTCACTGTTTGATACTTTGAGAAATTGTACCTCTAAGCAAAAACTGGTTCTTCTTATTGTGAGCAAGCCTGCAGGAATGCCGGCTTTTTTGTTTTTCGCAAATGAAGTGTGCATCTAAAAGATGACAGTCATGACAGTAAACATTCACTCATTGTCCACATACCACGGCATGTTGTAATTGTTATCTAAGCATATGATTCAGTCAAGGTTACTGGTGATTTTTAGGTGAGATACAGAATTCAAAATGTTTTTCTTAATAAACAGCTGTTGTTGTGGTGAGTCTACTCTTTAGGCCGAAGAACTTACTGAAAAACAGTGCTTGGCTGTGCCTCGTTTGGCGTGTGTTCAGTCCATCTGTCAGTTCTACTTACACTGAAACATTTCAGTGGAGTTAAACCAAAACCCATTTAACACAAAAGTAATGTTTTGCACCAGTGCTACAACCAACATTCATCTTTATTATTGATTACACCACTGTTTTGTCTTCAACGAGCTATTAATCGGCTGTTTAAACAATCAGAAAACAGTGGTACATGCTCCTCACAATATCTAGTTTCACCAGGTTGCGTCATGTTTGTCCTCTAAAATCTCAAAAGTATTCAGTCAACAGCTCTTTCTCTCATTAGGCCAATTCGAGCCATCATTTATTTTGGCATTTTGTGGGCAATTTGAGGCAGTTTATATTTAGTTGTCAATTTTAACAAACGATTGCTCTGCAGTGTGATTGTCATGTATAAAACAAAAAATATGATTTGTATATTTATCATAAACTCTAAATGGTCTCATTCAAATCTGTCTTTATAAAGAAAAGGGCATGTCCAGAAACATTAGTTTAGTTTTGGGGCACAGTTGCAAAATAAATAAACACTTTTACAGATGTTTTCATGAATATTTTACTAATGTATAAATCCATTCATTTTCCATTTAGCTCCTTTTACCAAAAGTATATAATGTTCTCTTAATAATTTTGTTGATGATCTTGATTAATACAAATTTAAACTAACAGGTGCATATTGTCCATCCAGCATAAGATGTTTGTCTATCCTGGGGTATTTTATAAATCATTCTCATATCAGCGCTGCTAAATACTGCACTGAAAGTGGGTTTAAGAGCTGCACTGAAGGAAAAGCGCAGGCTTATCTCTTTCATCAGATTTTAGCGAATTAAGAGATGTCATCAAACCTGTTTGAGTGGGAGTTTTTTGACATAAATCAACAGCATGTTGTGTAATTGCACTGCAGCCCCTTCGGCACCCCCATCCGCTCCTCTCCCAACTGGAGGGTGAACCACAGAAGGGGAACGTGGAACCTGGGCCTCACACTGGCTGATTTCATAAGCCGGACTGACCAGTGTGGAAGTCAGGAAATCTCCCAAGTTACTTGTTGGTTTCTATCTAGCTCAGCTTCATGGAAACTTTCACCTAATAACTATGTTTAGCGGAAGTGTTGAATGACCTGATATACGTTTACGTGCAGTTTAAATTTTAGAGTTTCTGCTACCTAGTGCATTGGTGACATTTACATCTAGCCCCAGTTTCTACTTAAAATGTAGTGACTTTTTATTCACAGATGACATGAGATTTCCTGAAAAATAAATACTAAGTGACTTTGGTTAAAAAACATGTAGTCGTCATTAGCGCTCATAGTCTGCCTAAAGTCTGATAACTTCCTCTACTGTATCTTCACTAAAGCTGCAGCCTTATTTACTTAGCATCATGTCTTTCCTTAAAATGTGTGTACTGCTCTTTGATTGATGTTTGAAGGCAGCGAAAAGCACAAAAAAAAATGCTCATTTGTTTTTTAAAACTCTTGGTCCACATTCACTTACTTCCTCTGCAGGTGAAGCCCATGGAAGTGCAAGTGTTTACGCCTCCGTGAATATTAAAAATCTGTACTTGTTTACTTATCTTGATTCGATGTAGGATAATCAACATTTTCATCCAGAATTTCCTACAAAGTAATGAGCACATCTGCTCCTTGTCTTCTACAAAAACACGCGAGGACGTCTTCATGTTTTAGTACTTTGATATGAAGCAGGTGCAACTTGGGAAATGTATTAAAATCTTTTCTACTGTGCAACAGACAGTGTTGTTTTAGTCTTAAGTGATTCTGGAAATGCCTTTAGAACCGCAGCAAGTGTTGTTGAGTTACTGCAAACATGGCCGTCATAAAAACACATGTTTAGCCCTGTGACTTGAATGTAATGGCAACATAAAGGAGGTACAAACTGGGGTTAATGTCCAGCTTGTTTCCCTGCAGGTCATGTGCCGAGGTCTCAGGTGGTTTTCTTGTCAGACGGCAGCACATTGTTCTGCCTGATCACTCTATAAACAATGTCAAGCAGCAGGAAGCTTTGCCACGAAGCCAGCGGCAGCCTGTGGAGTACAGGGCCGCTCTGGTCAGAACAGGTCTCGTATGCAGGAACAAAGCCAACAACCTGACGATCCTAATTTACACCTCCCGACGAGGAGAACAATTTTAAGTTGATGAAACTGCCACCTCCTAGCTACACCCCGAACACAGTGCGCAGAAACTACCACTGCTGATTCAAGTACTGACAGTGATCTTTAAGGATGACATGTATACAGTGGAGTGGTTTCTGCATTTGTCATCCTCAACAAAGGATGTCCGACACTGGTTGATAGGTTAATGCCTTATAATTACATACAAACGAAGTGGCACGTGTGCCTAGTTATTTCGAGTATGCGGCTGAATGACAGGAACACCACGTTGCATCAGATCCTTTACCCTTCACACTGCTCATCTGTTGGCTTATTGTGCTCTCACATTATCCTAATGTCTTTTTTAAATGTCTGATATGAATCCTCTCAGGGACTCTACTGTAAATGGTTTTGAGTTTCACGGGGGTTTTAAAGTAACAAATGTGGTAAATTTTAAATAAGGTTTAAAAAAAGTCTTATGATTTCTGTGTTCAAAATTGCCTTCCTAACCAACACAAAGAATAAATGTGTAACAAGGTCAACTGGTGGGCAACTGAATCACCGAATGAACCTTTGGTCCAGAGCCATTTCTCCACGAGACACGCATCACGAAATCCCAAGAGGGAACTTTGTGGTTTTATGGGCTCTCTCTTTGTTTTTAGTCCATTACCCTTATTAAAGATCAGGACCAGAATTACTTCAGTTTCACTTTATTCCCTGGTGTGTTGTGGTGTTAATATGACCAGTGTAACCAGGCGACAGGGTTTATAGCCTACCTGCACTGCTGAGCAGTTTCCAAAGAAGGTTGTAGTCTGTCTCTTAAAGTTGTAGTAATGCCGCTTTCTAACTGCTGTAATATCACATCTGCGTAGATGGCACATCTCTTTTGCTTTTTAGTTGCAGCTTTTTGCAGCAATTTCCAAGTTGAATTCTTCTTATCTCGAGATGGTCTTGGGGTGAGAAAGTTGTCGTCATTTCAACTTGTTTGCATGACAATATTTCTCCAATTATGAAGAGAGGACGAAGGCAAAGTCATTAAAAGTTTGACAGTAAAGCTTGTGGATGATTAGTTTTTACAACCCTTCTTAACACGGATTACACCACATGCCAGCCTGGAAGCCGTAAACGTGTATCTGTGACATTTTGTGGATCTGCGGTTACTTTTAGCCTCGGTTGGAAAACAACAGAACAGCAAAACCTTGAAAAGGGAAGTGTTGCAATCGCTGAGTGCTTGTGTTCCTGTGTGCTCACTGGGGCCTTAGTTCTGTGTGTGTGTGAAAATATCCCCCCTCGCTCTAACAACCTGTAGCCCTCCCCCACCCCACCTTTTAACTGACTTGTTCATAAGATGAGAAGTGTCAGTGCTTGTTGATGCTTGAAGCGGTAGTGAAAAGATTGGGGCTTCGCACACTGTGTCACTGAATATACAGTTGAAAGAGGTGAAGCTGACTTCCTTTTACTATAGACATGTAATATATTTGAGTTTTGCTCATTCCCACTGTGGATTTAAATATAGAATTGAGACATTTTACTTCAGGCTTTAACAATAGTGTCTTTGTGGATAATCAGGACAGAAACATTTCCTATTTGTCATTGCGTTTCCACTTAGTATTAATTATGTCCTTATGTTCCCTCTTAGTGGGATGTAGTTAAGTTACATGATCCTATCGCAGCCTGAACTTGGACGACCTGCAGACTTTAGGTGGTCAAATTCAATGCACGGATTTGTGTTTTGCCAATATATACTGTATATACTGTATACAGAGAGAAGCTGCAAGGATTAGCTGATTAATTGAGGAGTCGGTTAGCAGAAAATGAACCTGCTTCTGTTTTGATAATTGCTACATGCTTTAGTCCATATGTATCCAGGCAGTGAGACTATTGTCATAATTGTGGCTCTCTACATCCTTAAAGTAGTTTTAAACAAAATGCTCTGAGAGTTTGGTCAGAAATATTGGATGAATTGGATATTGTAAGAACTATGCCCATTTATAGGAATAGACCCCCTCATTCAGTGCTTCTAAAATGTTTTGACAGACTAATATAGTCATAAATTAAACAGTCAGTTTTATCACTTTGTTGCAATCAACTGTTTGAAGTCTGGAAACCAAAGATGCCACCAGATGTCGGGCTCTTAATGATGATCTGCCACTTTTTTATTGCAGCTGTGTTCACTTCTTGCTTGTTTTTGGGGCCTTTTGCAAATGAAGTGTGTGATTAGTGGATTATTTATGGACTTAACTGCAAGGACATTTTCGAGCAATAATACTTAAAACGTTTGAAGGTTCTAAAATTGCATAAAATGTTGCTTTTTCCCGTAATATTATAGTCAATTAAATCTCTCTGGCTTTGAAATGCTGCTTGGACAAAACAAGATGTGTAATGACAATAGCCAGGCTTTCATGGCATTGTACTGAACGGTTCTCATTGTTTTCTGGTGTTTTATGAGCCGCTGTTTAAGTTACTTAGTTTTATGAAAATAATTGTTTTTTGCAGCCCAAAAGCTCATAACTACAAATACTGATTATAAAAAATAATAATTCATCTACTGATTGCATGTGATCACACAGTGTGAAAAACGCCCAGGTTTTTAAATATTTCTTATACAAAATAAAATTCAAAATACAAAAATTACATGACGGTGAAAATGCAAGAGGATATTTAGGCTAGGTTAGAATGGTAGCTTACTACCTTTTATGAGTGCAACCATCATTTTATCAAAAGCTGTTGCTGATTATTTTTCTGACCACTGATGAAGAAGGGACAAATTGTATTCTGATGAGATGTTAATTGGGCTAAATTTAAAAGATAACAATGATGTTAATTTATCTTTCAATGATTATCAAAGATTTGTTGTCAGCAGGATCAGTTGAGGTGATCCTGCTATTTTAGTGGACTATGTTCACAATATCTAAGAATAAATCTTTATTTATTGTATTGCGGTGCTGAAACTGTCTATATTTTCCATTAATCGTTAATTAAATGCATTTCTCTGTTTTGGGCTACGCACTTTAATTTTATTTATTGTCAAGGAACAAAACACCATACCCAACCTTTAAACTGTTTTTTGTTGTTAATATGTTTTCAATTGTTCACAATAATACTACATTAGAGAACCATCGTGCTTTTCCTTTTTTAATAAACTCTGAAAGTTTGTTTAGAAGTGAGAAGGGAGATAAACTGAATCTAAAGCTGTTGGCCAATAGAAATCTGCTCTTTTATTGACTTTAATTATTGTGTTAGTATACCATGGTTGGTGCAGCACAGTTGTCATGGCAACCTTTTTAATGGTGCCTATTTTTTTTCTCTACAAAACAGGGAGCATTTAAATTCTGGGATGCACCTGTTTTTTTTTTTTTTTCTTGCTTCAGTTGTGTCTTGTCATCTCAGACTCGGCGCTCATTAAAGTCCCTCCTCCTGCCAAAGTTTTGTTCCTAAAGTAAGTGTTCACACATGGTGAAGTCAGAGCCGCCAGTTCTTTTCTTCGCTGCCGCTCTAAAATTCCTCACTTACACACCAGAGCTGCCATGTTCCAGTTTCCAAAGCAAGCCACTATTGGTACGGCTGGAGTGTATTAGATACTCTATTGGGAATGCAGTGCTAAAAATACTGGCCTGGCTGAAAGTGTACACGGATAGGAGCCTGGGCTCGCTGCGCGGTGATTATTTGCCTTCTCCACAGGTTCACTCTGTTCTGTACTGGTTGAACCACTGTCCTCTCATACTGCCCAATTCAGTCGTCTTTGTTCATTAAACTGTTTTGTCTCAGTGTGAATGCAGTCTTTTATGAAATGGAGAAAAGCTCGTATTAACTCCAGATGTCTTCGTTGATAAATCTGCACTAGGCAACATTTGCTGCAGAGGCAGTTATTCTCTGTTTGATTGAAAATGTTTAATTTGGAGGCGAATGTGTTGAAATTACAGGTTTGTGGACTGCCATTCATACTTACAATTGGCCAATCCCAAGACCACAAAGAGAGCTGCAGTTGTTAATGCAGTTTAAAAGGAGAAATATGGCTCTCAGTGAGCCAGGACAATTTTAATATGCTGCAATTTAGACCAATGTAAGCACATTTTGCACGGATATTAAACATGCCTCAAAGTTGTAGGCTCTAAATAATTTCTGGTTAAGGTCGTGGAGTTAAAAGTTGGTTGTCTGGACACTGTGTGTGTGTGTTGGTTTTACTTACTGTTATGCAATAGAAGGTGCAAAATGAGCTGCTGCCATAAAGAGGTACACGCCTAGTTGTTGTACCTCTTCGCCACATGGCTGACCAGTCGGCCTTAATGCCCCCAGCTCAGTGTTGGGCCACTTCACAAAAAAAAAAAAAAAAAAACTGCTCTCACCAAGCAGCACATCTCCAGCTGCAGCTATAGTTTGGAAATTGTAAAAACTGTGTCTGGAATGTCTCCCTTTGGTGGTGCACCTGCAATAGAAACTGCCTGTATGGCTGTAATTTCTTGTGTTATGTCACACAGAGTGAGGGGGGCATGAGGAATACCCACTCATACAGCGAACAAGGTTGTTTTCCGTCTTAGCTGGAAGTGAATTTGGTAGTCCACCACTTTTAGCTGCAACCCGGTTCCTTTGAATTATCTTCAAATGGAACGCCCTGGGTTTCATTCAGAAGGTTTTAAAAATCACTGCAATACAGTAACTACTGTCTACTGTACAATTCCAGCGATCCAGCAATTGATAAATTTAACTGATGAATGTTTTTAGAATCAAACAAGCCAAAACGCGATGGTTTTTATATGTTAGTATTTGCTGCCTGTCTCTTGTACATAAACTTAAATTGAATATGATTTAATCTGGACTGTTTCAGCTTTTCACTTTTTGTTGGCAGCCCTACATTCATCTGTTGTGGTGTATCATTGCAATACAGTAAAATATGAAGTGCTTTGAGACGGAAAACTTGTAACCCCTCTGCGCAATAGCTGAGCAGTTACGGAATTTCTCATTGGCCAGATTGTGTGTCTGGGTAAGGACTAACAAAGCCACAACTGGTGCAATACATGACCATGAGTGCTTCAGTTCCCCCTCACAGACAAATATTTTTAATGCATTAGCTAATGTTTTTTATGGTCTTGAGTTACAGGAGCAACTCCACAAATCAACTCGGTGTAACCAAGGATGAGCACAGCCTCACTCTGATGACAGTGCTCCATGTTTGACAGTGGCACAGAGCCAGATATGTGGTTGCTAAACAAAATGTCAGTAGAGACGGTCTGGTCTTCATCAAATGCAGAGACATGACCACAGATTTTTTTTTTTGTAGAATATTCCCTCTAATTACCATGAGATCTATTTTTTCCTCTTCCTCAAGACCATGTCTGACTTCAGGCTTCAACCCATTTTTCCAGTTTTCAGAGCAGACTTTTTGACTAACACTTGAGCCGTTCAGCAGTTGTAAACTGCCAACAACTGCGAGAGACAAACTGCGAGAGTTTCCTTTTCATAATACAATAATGTTTAGATACGTAGATAAAACATTGCAAAACATATCAGCCTTTCCATGCAATATCGTGTCTTATAAAAAAAACAAAACAATGTGAGTCATACATGAAGGTACAGCATAGTTTTTACTAAATATGGGTCTTTTCTTTCATGTCTTTTCAGTTTGTCCAAGCAAGGACATCCGGAACAATGTGACCAATCTACAGACACTCAAGAACTGCACCGTTATTGAGGGGCACCTGAAGATCTTGCTCATGTTCAGGACCAAGCCAGAAGATTTCCGTGGCTTGAGCTTCCCCAAGCTGAGAGTGGTCACCGACTACCTGTTGCTTTTTAGAGTTTACGGGCTTGAGAGCCTCAGCGAACTCTTCCCCAACCTAACAGTCATCAGAGGCAACAACCTGTTCTTCAACTATGCCCTTGTGGTCTTTGAGATGCTCCAGCTGCGAGAGATCGGCCTCCATAGCTTGATGAACATCACCCGAGGTGCTGTGAGAATTGAGAAGAACCCTGATCTATGCTATCTCTCCACTCTGGACTGGTCCAAGATCCTGGACTCTGTTGAGGACAACTACATCATGGCCAACAAAATCGACAGGGAGTGTGGAGATGTTTGCCCAGGGGCAGCCATTGGGAAAACCACCTGTCAGACGACCACCATCAATGGGCACTTCAGTGAACGTTGCTGGACCCAGAACCACTGTCAAAGAAGTAAGCATCCTTTCAGTGTATTTCTCCAGCACGCATGCATTTAATAATAATACTAATAATACAGTTTTTTTCAGTTCAATTCAATTCAACTTTATTTATATTGCGCCAATTCACAACAAAGTCGTCTCAAGGCACTTTACATAATAAAGTCAAGACTATACAGACATTTAGAGAAAACCCAACAAATCCCACTTGAGCAGCTATAGGGAGGAAAAACTCACTTAAACCGTAGGAACCTCCAGCAGAACCAGGCTCAGGGTGGGCAGTCATCTGCCTTGACTTGTGGAAAGTGGAGAGAGAAAAGAAAAGCAACAAAAGCAACAACAAATCATTGGGCAGGTTGGAAGACAGGGACAGAGAGAGAGAAGCACAACTACGGAGAAAAGGAGAATTGGTTAATGTCAGACAGTTGTGACAAATAAATGTGAGGTCACAGGAGGAAAGTGTCTCAGTCCATCAGGGTTGGTCCCCCAGCAGTCTAAGCCTGTAGCAGCAGGACTATAACTAACTATAAGCTTTATCAAAGAGGAAGGTTTGGAGCCTGGTCTTAAACGTAGAGAGGGTGTTTGCTTCCCGAGTCTGGACTGGGAACTGGTTCCACAGCAGAGGAGCTTGATAGCGTAAGGCTCTGTCTACCAGTCTGGGAACCACAAGTAAACCTGCATTCTGAGACAGATGCGGTCTATTAGGATAATCGGGTACTAGGAGATCTTTTAGGTATGATGGAGCTTGACCGTTTAGAGGTTTATAGGTCAGAAGAAGGGTTTTAAATTCTATTCTACATTTAATGGGAAGCCAATAGAGAGAAGCTAATGAAGGTGAAATATGATCTGTTACCAATACCAGTCAGCAATCTTGTTGCAGTTTCAGTTCAGTTTTATCTGATTTTAGATGTACTACTCCAATAAATCAATACTTCATGAAGATATTATTCAGTTTGTTGAAACAGTTTTACAGGTTTAGCAAATGTGTAGTTAGTGATGTTGCTGAACTCTCTATAGATTATTCACGGATGTGGCTTACTGGAATTCTTCCATGGGGTTGACAAAATAAAAGTAACATTTAGTTAAGACTTTAGACTGCTGGACATAATATTTTAACAGCCTTGGATCAAGTCTAAATACCAATAACTTTTACAGTGACAACTGCATTTGGTAAAGGCTTCAGTTTATTAAGCAAATCCGCCAACTCATATCTAGCTTCAACCTTGAACATCAATTTCAAATGTGAGAATTTTGACTGTGAGTCACTAGGAATTTTCCGATGGTTTGTTGATGACATGGTTTATTAAGGTTATAATTTTCGATTCTTTGGGAAAAAAAGCCCACAAATAAAAGTAATGTGAACTTGTAGCAGTAACATTAACAAGGTTATAAAACCGATACATTAACCACATTAAAAGGAAAGTATAATGTTTGTCTCTTTTTAATGTTGAAATGTCAGAGCTGTGTCATTTGCAGACATTTAGTTAGGCCGTGTTCTGTCAGTGCAGCTTGAACTGTGCTCAATGGGACTCAACATCTCGGTGCTTGTGTTGTGTTGCTATGAGGTATCGTGGCAAATATCTCATTGTCCCCGGTAAACGCAGCACCTGGGACACAGCATGTCCTCTTATATGTTCTCTCATTACTGTATAACAACAAGCCCTGTCCTTTCACACTGCCGAAGAGTTCAAGTTCGAGTACTGAGAAGAATTTTTCACATGGGTGCTGTCTGAACAACTTGGCTCACACCCTTATGTAACAGCGCGTACATTAGCGTAACAACTCTTTTGAACCTGTTTCTTTGCACGTCTGTCTTAATAATCTTGTATTTTGTTGTTGGTACATGCAGAACTAAGTGAAGCTTTTTTTTTTTTTTTTTTTTTTCCCCCTGCAGTCCCTTAGCCTAAAGAAAGCTGACTTTTTTTTTTCCTGTCAGTAACTTTGTGTATGAGGTGATTTGCTTGTATGTCCAGGAAACCTATTGTGAAATTGTGGCAAATGTCAAGGCGGAAGTCTCATAAAAAAAACTCTCCCTGCAGATATGTTTTTGGAATTGTGTGCCATGTCTGACAATGAATCAAGACCAGACGCTGACTGGCAAGAGTTGATCTGCACACATGGGCCTGTACTCATGGGCAGGGCCTGTGGTCTTGTGGTCTGGGACCTGTGGGTTTTTTTTTTTTCTTGCCTACTTTCACTAAAGCATGAAAAGACCCGTTAAGCCCAAGCTACAACCACAGGACAGAGTGCAAGGCATTTTGTGTCTTCTTCAGATGTCAGTCCCTGTCAGGGCTTTTTATAGACCTGCAGTAGTTATAAAGTAACCTACGTTCTACATTCTTTACCTCTGTTTGGCTCTTTTTTTTTTTTTACTGGATTGTGTGTGTGGATAAACAAACATAAATGCTGGGCATTTTAAAGATAAAAATAACAATTTGAACCTCTTTCCCTGCAAAATGGATCTTATTGTCACTCTTTTGTAGCTGTCTTACTATAAAAATATGACAAACGACACTATATACTTATCTTCCAGAACTTTTTTCTGATGTAAAGAATAGGCAGTGGTTACGCACTGCAAGTGCCAGAGGTGATTGCAGGTCACACACAGAAAACAAAGCTGCAGAACACGAGGCTTGGCTTGGCTCCCATGTTTGGAGTCACAACCCATTTCTCTTCCCTGCTCCTATAACCAGGATGATTTAAACTTCTCCAAGGGCAGCTGCTGCAAATTTCCTCGTTCGTTTCACGTGAAATTAGGTGTGTCCGTTCAGCAAAGTGGCAAAGCAAGGTTGCTGGGAATGCTCATTACCAAAGCTGATTAGATTTGGCTGCAGCCAAACGCAAACACATATCATGTCACAACAGCTGGAATAGTGGCAAGTACGAGACAGCGTCCGGTGAAGCAGCAAGTCAGGCCCGTCCAAGCAATGTTGGATTTGTTAGGGAGCTTTTAAAAATATGAATTCCAGATTGACTCATTTGCTCATCAGACCTTTTTTTAATTATGTTTTGCTTCAGAATTAATTACCTATGCCCTTCACATTTTGGAGGCTTCTACTTATGTTTCTAATTTGGAACGTAGAAGGACTTTACTTAAACCACTAGTTGAAACTGTCAACAGCTAATTGGGGACATTATAACTGAAATCTGCATCATTTCACTGGTTAAATGTCCAATATGCGATGAACCGTATCACTAGCATGTGCCCAGCTCTCCCTCTACAAGCTCTACTGTGGCTTTCTACATCTGAGGTATTAGTTATCAAATTGCAAAGGGTATTAATCAATATAAAATTCCCTGGTTAGAATGGTGAGCTTCACTTAGCTCATTAGAAGTGCTGACAGCTGTGCTTTTTGGAGCTTATTTATACCACAAGATTCTTTTTGAACATTTCAAATGTGTAGTTCACAAAGGAAAGTAAATGTGACAGTTTCATCTACAGTGTAGAACCAGACAGATCCTTGTGCATCTATGCAATTTAGGTAACTGTTCAAACAATGCCCTCTCTCATTATATGTATGATATTTGCTGTGGAATGGAGCACCCAAAGCTAAATGATATTTCCCGAGCAAGACACTCCTTATTTCATGTGCGCCAATCCCACGGTGTCACAGTATTATTAAATAAAGCACTTCTTTAAAAATGAACTCATATAGTTTAGGACATAAAAGTTCCTTTGTCCTTGGCTGTTTTGGAGTATGTCTGGGCCTTACATATTAAACAAGAAATATCATGGGCTATTTAGAAAATACTTTCATTGCAATAATTGCTCGTTGTGAAACTCCTAATACTGTGTCTAGATTTTAGTATCTGACGTCTGTTATAAACAGTGTCCAAAACTGAAACAAAGCAAGCCTTTATGTCTTCTTAAAAATTGCGTTGAAATTAGGAGCTTGCGTTAAGGGAAATACTACTGTTGACTGTTTTCTTTAGATGAAGTTCTTATTTGTTGCCAGCGCTCATTTGAACATAATGGGCATTTGATTATGTTTTGGTAATGAGTCCTATGTGGCACAGCTTGTTTGGTTGTTATGTCGCCAGTTCAGACTGAGCCCTGAAAGAAGCTGGCAGCTAAAAATATTGGCTGAGATTCAGTGAGAAATCAGGGACTTCCCCTTGTCATCTTATTTTTTGCACTGTTGAACTGCACTGACAGAGTCCACCTGTTCATCAGAGGTTTCATTTCATTTTTTTTTTTTGTGCATTCTATTAAAGATCTGACTTTAGAGTCATTACAGGAAAAGAGGGGAGAGAGATGAGGAATGCCATCCAATGATACTTCTAGACTCATACAAGGTCTGGTTCTTCAGTCAAACTGTGAGAAATTGACACCACACAGATACTTAAGCAAACCTTAAATCTACTTACATTGGGTTAGTTGACAGCTTACAGCCTGCATACACTTGTTTGTTGGTGCCATAGACGTCCATTCAAAAACTATTGGGGGCAAAAAACTCAGAAACTCCGCTGGATGATATATTCCCTTATTCCAACAACGTTGACCTTGCTATTATTAAGCAAAGTAGAACAATATGCTGTGATTTTGTATTTAATTGTATTAAGTCTGGTGACTTCATTTAAGGCGGAATTAAGGTAAATCCCAAAGACGTGAACCCATATTGATTTGTTTTAATAATTAAGAAGTGTAGTGTTGTGTCTGGCCAGTTGGTTTTTAAGTAGTTAAAAAACAAATACTAACCAAACACGGGTAAAACGAATGCAGCGTTGGCCTAAGCGTCTGTAGTGGCTGTGAACAATGCGATCAATTTAGAAAATGGCTGATGTAATCCTTGAGTTTGAAAATGCCCAACCTTTTGATTGGTTATGCGATTACACATGTGAGAATACTATTGCTTTCTTGCAGGCTGTCACAGCTGTGTTATTGCTGTCACAGGTCAAGTCAGGTGAGAACCTGGTTCCAGACCTTTGATATGAAGAGTCTAAATTTACTCTTGGCTCAAATCACATTTATCTGTCCACCAATCATAAGATGGACTTAGAGATTTGTCAGGGTCAGTTTGTGTGTGTGTGTAACACAGACTATAAATCACAGAGGGACATGACCTCTGTCTGTGTGTGTGTGTGTGTGTGTGTGTGTGTACAGACAGAGGGGATGGCTATTGTTTAGTCTTGCTGCTAGGAAACCAGAGAGTAACACTGTGGTGTAATTGTGGATATGAACACATCAGCCATTCACCCAGACCATATCAGAAGGAAGAGCCAGGTCAGCGGTCACTTAAGGGGTGAAGGGATGTGTCCCGCCTCATCATTGACCTCGGGGCTTGTCTCAGTTCATTGTCGCAGGTCCCACACGCAACGGTTAACACTGGCGCCACGATCCGTTTCCACCCTGAACAATGGTGTTCTTGAAGTTCACAGAGCGCTCTTCCCAATTGTTTCCCGTCTTTGTTGCTCTGCTTCCTTTCTGAGGTTCTGAATGGACACAGAGGCCTAAAGTGCTGCCTCGGTACCGGCAGACACTTTTATGAGACCAAAATACTGATGAGTGACCTATGGAGGTCAGCGAGGCAGGAAGGGGGACAAAATTAGCCGGTAGTAAAGCTGTCTGTGGGGAAATGGGAGGATATTTTTACTGAGCTGTATTATTTTGAGATGGAGGTTAATCCTTGAATGACAAAAAAGTTGAAGAAACTCATTGTTTGATGGTGATGAGTTTTTTTTTTTACTTAGAATCATATTCGTTGTTGCTGTTAGGTCACCTGCTTGATGTTAGAGGACTTATTAGATAACTCTCTGACACGTTAAAACCTGGTCCATGCCAAATTCAACAGATCTCATCATGCCTCATTTTGCACTTAGTTTTATGTGGACTTTTCTTTTGTACAAATCGAGAACTGTACTTCATGGCCCTCATTTCTTACAATGAAGTAGCATCTCCACAAGGTGAAAAGCGTCAAAGTGACCAAGATCCTTTGCCATGAATAAATAGCGATTGAACGCTACCATTTTAAGGTCTATACTTTGCACCTCTAGTAACCGTGGTTACGTGCTTTGTGCTTATTTGTTAGCAGATCAGTGTATTTGTTCGCACAGTGTTTGTTTTCTTCATCGATGCAGTAAAGGCCAGTTTATACTTTCCATTTGCTCTCCGCCCTCTGTCATGACACTACGAACATGCACCTGCCAGTTGTAAAACCAAACTATTTTCATAAGTCTGGCCGGACGGGGGCTAGTACTGCGTTTGGGGCACGTGCTACTAAATCTTGTGATGTGTACACAGACATCTGCAAAACATGCATGAAACAAAAAGTTTAGTTCACCTTTCCGGCACGTCAGTGATGGGAGTTTTGGGTGAAGCTGCATCTCCTATTTTGACTGAAATATTGTTCACTGGGTTCAGTTCAATGGAGGATAACATTATAGTGATACTTCTTTGGCAAACGTTAGCAGAAGAGGTGATTGTTGTCTGTCGACGTTAGCAGTAACGTCAGGCAACAGAAACGCTATTGATTGTGGGACATTTCTTATAATGGTGGTGCAACACGTCAAATAGGCCAGTCAGTGTTTGAACAAGATAGTTTGGGTGTTTTACTGTTCAGGAGCTGCGGTTTGTTCATGCACTGATGCTGCAGGTTGATTTAAGACTGTAAAAGCTTCATGTCCATTCATCAGTTTTTTGCATCAATTAGTCTTTTCTTGTTGTTTCAAACATAGTTTTTGCTTTCATGTTTTTCATATAATTTAAGATCTCATCTTCGTCATGAAATAGTAGTAGTTTTTATAGTTTACTTTGATGAAACGAAAACTGCTATTCATTATATGTGAAGTGTTTTCGCCCTTCACTGCTGCAGACTGTAAATTGAATTGTGTTGTATCTAAACACATAGTCATTAGTAAGAACAGCAGGCAGAAAATTGAGACCGGCACATGTGAAGGACATCATATTTTCACTGTTACAGCTGAATGAAAATGTGTTCAGGCCACCAGCTAAGACTAACTTTTCTCGACTTTTTCCCACAATGTGCAAAATGCATTTTAAAATAGACTGCTGCGGTTTTATTACAGTGCATTTATTCAGTAGTCTCACATATTGTTAGACCAAATGTCATCCACAAAATGGATTTGGCCAGTTTCTCCTGTTCCTCCTGGCAGATCCTCACCATTTCCATTACACTGGATGGAAAGTGTCAGTGAACTGCCATCTCCACATCTCTCCCCAGATGTTCTGTAGGGTTCAGGTCTGGGCTTTGGCTGAGTCACTCCGGGACAGTCAGGGACTTGGCCTGAAGTCACAACAGAATTGTTGAAGCTGTTCGCTTCAGGGTGTTGTCATGTCATTCTTTCTTTAATTCGGACCCGTCTCTAAGTACACCTCAGATGCACCCACAATGCATGACACTCCTGCCATCATGTGTCACTGTATTGGCAGGTGTTGAGAAGAGCCAAGTGTTGGAGTAATACTAGTAGTTTTTTTTTTAAAACCATTTCACCTTTGGTATATACAATCTATCTGGTCTAAGTTGGCTGTCAAAGTGGCCGCTGCCCAACAACAGTACCGTAAAGATGAGACTGATGGCTTTGTGGCTGGGAGCTTCTCCTTTTCCCGCAAAACTTGTGAAACCGTATTAGTGACCATTCTTGGTTACTTCCTTTTCAAAATATTAAGGAAACAACGATGCATCTGTGAGTTAAAACTGAAAATGTACAGCAGTGGTGAAAACCCTCCTCCAGAAACAAAACCCCGCAGTGTTGAAGCCATTTATTTATATTAGCCACTGCAAAACTTGAAATTCAAATTACGGTAGTGCTCCTACTGCAGTATAAGTGCATAAAACCAAAGTGCTAGAAAATGCTTCATGTGATGTTGTTTAAATGGATCTGATTTATAAAACTCGAGCTATAGTACAAATTTCAGCCCGTTGACCTAATTTCTATCACAAAAGATTACTTTATGCCTAATAAGGCACAAGAAAGAGAAAAAGAAATCAAATGTGTACAAGTCATAAGACCCAGCTTGTTTGGTATGCACATTGCTATCCTACTAGTCCAGACCCCCTCCACACACACACACACACCACACCACACCCCACCTCTTCTTTGAGCTCACTTAACTTCTCTGGCACTCAGTTTTGTGGAGCTGCACCCTGCGAACCCTCGGCATTCAGCCACTGGAGCCATTCCCATGGAATCCCAGACATTTCAGGCATTTGTTAAAGCTGGACTCAAAGGCATTTCTTCTTCTCTGCTCTACGTGATCACACTCTCCGTAGACCGTCAATTTACAACATTCTCTGCTGTTCTTCTCTGTTTTACTGCAAGTGAAATGCCACAGCACCGTTTTTCTATCTACTCTCACATGTTCCCTGTTAATTTGATCCAGATGTCTTATCATTTTGTTATGTCACTGATCCATTAAGTAGGTTTGTATGATTTGAGTAAACAGTTTTTGTGTTGTCATGGCAATTTTTTGTTCCTGTACCAACTTTTTTTCTTTTCTTGAGCGGGTGGTAATGTGTGTTCAGAGTGCAGTGCAGAAAAAATATTCCTATCGTTTAATCATAACACGTCCCTCCCTAAAATGGCACTCGTGTCAGAGCTAAGCCTTGTTATTTTTATTGGGTTTCTACTCAAGCCTGCAAAGGAGTGGAAAATCAAAAATCTGAAAATGATGCACAAAAAAGAATTATATTTTTTGAACGGAGTTGATACAGGGAGTCACAAGTAATGGATTTTGGCTGAGAGTCTTAATAATTCACTTCAAGGAAATATGACCTGTAAATCTGTGAAATGTTAAAGTAAAATAATTCAATACTATTGTTTACGCTATAACACAATGTACAAAGAGTAAATCCCACACTTTTATGCAG
Organism: Channa striata; assembly: GCA_033026295.1. Lineage (NCBI taxonomy): Eukaryota > Metazoa > Chordata > Actinopteri > Anabantiformes > Channidae > Channa > Channa striata. The sequence continues at coordinate 14,199,442 of CM065185.1, read as the reverse complement.
TAGATCTCTAGTGAGGTTTACATCCCCATTTTTTCCCAAAGCAGTTTTTGTTTATGCGGCTGAAAACACACATCCTTATAACAGAAACGCTGCATTCACTTACCAGTGAATTAAAGGACCATTCTGTTGCGTTCCATTGATTGAAGATGCAGTGGCTAAATTTTTAACTTTTAAAAGGCACAAAACAAGGTGTGACATTGCATTAATGACCTAAATAATTTTTAGGTAGTTAAAAAAACAGAGGTTACATAGTCATGACACTGAGCCCCGGAAAGAAATGAAGAGGCAAGGTTCTGGCGTGCGTCATTTGCCTGTTAAGGAGGCAGCATAATTGCCCATCGATGGCTGCGCAGTGTTTATCATTTCTATTCAAGTCACGAACAAACTGGATATCCTACCTGCAGATGACCGCAACAGCGGGGCGACATTAAAAACAACAAGTGCTTTTCCATGTTCTTAGTGTGTTTTTGTCTCATTAATCCAGGCCAGTTAATTAAATTGTTTATAGGTTCTTTTGGTCCCTGAATCGTCTTAACTGAGCCCTGCTGGTACTGAGTCAGACCAGCTTACTTGGAAAAATGAGACCAATAAACGCTGTTACTTTAGGCACTGTTGTTTTCATCACGGTTTGGCCACAATATTCATTTTTCTCTGACACACATCATTTTGTTTTGTATTAAATTAATGTTGCTTGTGTTTCTTTATTGCTGTTTACCGGTGTTTTGGTTCGTGATTGAATGTTCGGATGTCGCAACGTTAATTTCCTGATCTCCATTTTAGGACTTCAGTGTCCAACAAAACTCAATTAGTAAAAGGACTTTAAATGAACACTTGATGTTGATCATGACGTCTTTATAAATTACTTTTCAAATGAACAAAAAATGTTATTTTAGCTCTTTAGTTACCAAAGAAAACGGCACTTATTTGTTGTTTTAGTGGACCGAGATGTCATATTCTTCCAGTCGAATTGTTCTGGCTCTGCCTCATAGTGAACTGTTTTACTGTTGAATCACTGCTTTTCATCCATATTGGAGGCCCTCCAAACAGGATGCAGCTTTTCTCTCATCATCTTATCTCAGTTAAATATTTGATGATAATTACTATAATTCTTCTCAACTCATATACAGCCTTAAACCCATAAATCTGAGGTAATCTGGAGTGGACTGTTTAAATCATAACAAAGTAATTGATTACTTTTCTAATTAAATGTGATTGCATGTTAGTCATTTGCTTTTATTGGGACTTGAATCGTCAGCCCAGTCCTCCTGTCCATACAGGGTTTTTGTCAAGTTAAACATATGAGGCTACATGTCATGCAGCTGATGAATCGATTCATTGCTTATTTTATGTTCCACCATCTCATTCTTGTCAAAAGTATAGAGGGAGCTACAGTAGTAATGTTTGGAAATGAAAGTGGGGGCTGTGTAACATCTGTTTCTCACAGATGTTAGAGAGGAATCCAGACAATGTGCAAAGCTTACAGACAGGGATTTGGATTTTGATAGAAAACTATAAATGTTAAGAATGGTTATATGAATGTTATGAAGGAACAAAGGAGAAAAGGCTCTGATGTCTAGATCAAATTTGTGTCCTTTAAGGACGTTTTGTGTTCCTTGGGAACATTCCCGGATAAAGTTCTGACGTGCGTTTGTTGGTAATGGGTCTGACCTTTTCTTAAAGGACAAGGAAAAACGCCATATTACACCTGAAGCAATTAAAAGGAAACATCTATATAAAAGTGCATTTCATATGGGGCATCCCATAAGTCACAGTCCACTGTGAGATCGGTTTTAGTGCGGTGCAATTAATCAAATTGAATCAGCGCTGTTGGCCTGTGGGATTAGTTAACACTACAATTCTGAAATTGAATTAAATAAATCTTTTTGTCAACATGACAGCCTGTCCTCTGATTGTGTGCAGATTGCTCATTATGCACGCTCCTAATAAAAATATGATTCAGTGTGGCATGTATGTTCACGTGACCAATTTAGCATCACTGTTACTGTATTATGTCAAAAAGACACCTAGCAACAAATCTGTTGACTGTTCAGATTTTAGCAACTTTCCTTCAGAAAGGTGAGACTCTCTCTTGTCACGGAGTCCTGCACTGACTGTAGTGTAAAAGGTGGTCAGCGGCACACTCAGTTGACCAATCAGCAGCCAGAACGAAGTGAGAATGAACTGTGAACAGACTGAAATGGAAAATTTATTTTTAATTTAGATTTAATTGGAATTTCTCAAGACTTACAGTTTAGTAGCAAGTGGCAAGAGTTGATTCTAATCTTTGAAACTAATGGTATAACAACTAGATTTGGATCAAATCAATTGTAAAACAAAAAAAAATAAATAAAATAGAAGTTATTTTGAAGAAGGCATACATTTTTTGAATGCTTAGTAAACTGGGCATTTGTCTTTATAATCAAGTAAGCAGACCCATCATACCATTTGCTTTTTACATCACAGTCACACCATTGTCCAATGTGACTTTTTGACCAAATTGTGCATCCCTATCATATTGTCTTTAATCTTCCAATGATTTTATATAATTAATATATATAATATATTTTTTAATGAGTAAAGATAAATATATATATATATACATATTGCCTCGTGCTTATACACTTTCCAAACCATTAATCGGAAAATTACGGGCTGAAGGATTCTGGGATTCTAGCTTGTGCCTCTGATGCTGCTTGCATTGTTAATGCATAGAAAACCTCGCGTGAAGCACAGGTTCGGCCCTGCATACATCAGGGTGAACGTGCACAAGCACATCTGTTGTATCAAGCCCTTGTCTGTCAGGTAGAAACAAATAAAGACGGCAGCGGGAAACGGCCGTTAAAAACACAAACTTCAACAAACGTTTGGATTATACAAGATTTGCATAGGTTCCCTGCAAATTCCACAAGCAGGTGGCTAACGAATGACGGTATTAAGCAATAACCACTTGGTTGTTATTTAAACGTTTCGGTTTGGTTAAATATACATTTTGTGGTTAATACCCACAGAATAATAACAGAATTAACTTGCTCCATGGAAAGTTTAGTCTCTCTTTTGATAATTTTTTTTATTCCTCTGTTTTGATAACCTTTGGTTGTGTTGGTTGGACAAAGTAAATAATTATGTTATTATATTTATGGAGTGGAAGGATCTGAAAGTCACATTTAATACAGTAGTAAATTAGCTTGGTATCTTTTATTTTTCTTGTTGCCTTCTTGTTCTATTTTTGAACATGACCTCATCATCCCAGAATATCAAGTCAGCTGTTGTGTTGTACCAAATAGTGGGAGCCAAGCAATCCCTGTCATATCTGAAACACAAATCAATCTTCAACAGTTCAATCCTGGCAGTTTGTTTAGGTCTCGAGTTTCTCCTGTATTTTTGTCACTTAGTTTCAAGTTGTGTGTGCAAGCTTTGAAAGCTATTTTCTCCATTTAGGATTCTTCTTTTCTGGGCCTTGAGCAAAACTTTCTTTCATAAGAAACTAAATACTACCCTTGTCATGGCCGTGGAATGTTAATTACCATCCAGCACGCCGCCACATTCCCATTTGGCATTTTCTGGGTTCTAATATGATCTTGACGCAAAATGCATAAATATGCTGTTGTTTCATCACTGCTATAAGATGAACCTGGAAAATGTTGCCACAAATTGGTTTGAGGGAGGCTTGTGGTTAATGAAAAGTATGGAGGCTCTCTATTTTAGGCAAAGATCCTGAGTTTTTGGTAGTGTCCCTCTTGCTTGTATAAATACATTTCTAATTGCTTACATGTTAGTCGGTGGCAGAGCAGCAGCAGACAACGAACTGTTATGAACCCTCCAGGTCACTCGTTGCAAGCAACGTGGACGTGCCTTTTTGACTCTCCACGTTGCTGAAACTTGGCCGTTGGCTGCCATGCTGCACATATCTGCTTCTTTACCTCTCTTTTCCAAGTTTGCATCGCCCTAACAGGTTGTATTCCTCTCTCTCACACAGTGAGGTCTGGAGTACTGTTGGATGGCTGTTGTCTATATCGGGTTTTGGATTAAGCTTCTCATTGTGCGGCTCTGCCCCACCCTCGTCCAAGTGAACGCTTTGGTAAAGAGTTGAAGACCGATGCATTTCTGCGCCTTCTTTCTTTCCTTCTGCATCGAGACACAAGCCCTGGCCAGTGTTCCAGAGAGTGCAATAAGGAGAAAGATCTCCACATATTCAGCCTTTATTTCAAAAGATGTTGCCGTAAACAGACCTAAGTCCAGTTGCTAACCCAGCACACCCCCATTGATTTATGGTTGTCAAGTGATTTTACTCGGTGCAAATGGTAGATAAGCGGTGGAGACGCTGAGGAGATCACACTCAAACTGAGTGTAAGTAACACAGACCTAAGTGAGAAAAGACCTCTGCTCTACAAGATCAGAAGTAGCTGCAGGGACAATAATAGTAATGATGGTGATAATGATATTAAAGGAAGTGAGGTTGTAAAGTAGAGGTCACGTATTTTCATGAAAGACCTTCTATCTGCAGGCATTTGCCATTTTTTTTCATTCATAAAACTGAAACAATTATTTTATTTAGTTTAATTTTGGGTTGATTCACACTCCTGTTGTTTCATTTTAGTTTAAGCTTACAGAAGAGGTGGCTCAGCTGCGTTCATTGTCTGTCGATTATTTACCTACAGAAATGTCAACCAGCATGCAAAAAAAAAATAATCCAACACAATTCTGGGAGACGTCAGAGACCTCAAAGTCTGTATGTTTTGTCAGAGCAACGGTCTGAAACCCAAAAAGATGGACATATCACATTGGACAAAAATTGTCATTAGTAATCGCTTTACTGTTAAATGAGATACTCAGGTACAGTCAGTCCATTAGAGGAGGTGTTAGTTGTTTTGATCAAGATGGAAATTTTGTTCCAGGGCCACTGCAGTCAGTAAGAACTCCTAATGATTCGTAGTCATGATGAGGCATGAACTTTCTCCTCAGGCACCGGGCTGTTCAGCACAATACTAACATAACATGATTGTCCCAGCACGAGTTTGAACCATTACCACAGTGAGCACCATGTTCCAGGGAGGCCTTGTGACTAAGGAGGCGTTTTTCTTCCTCCTATAAGACTTATGTGCAAACCAGAAATAAGTCAAATCAGATCAAGAACAACAAGGCAAAACAAAAAAACGGCTGATTGTTGGTGGTGAAAAAGCGGAGAGCAGCGTGGCCCCAGTGTGTTGCTGTGTGGCCTGCATACCTCCTGCCGCTGCCTCCGTCTGACTGGCTGAGGGGGAGGAGGGAGGGACACAAAGGGTTAAAGAGTGTGTCTATCTTCCTCAGAGATGGGAGAGGCCATTTGAATGGCTAGCTTTTTCAGCTAGCCAACACATTGGCTAAGTCTGAGGGTGGATCTGCTGCTGGACCTGTGCTCCGGCATGGAGCCCTGCTGGGGGATCAGGAGTCAGCGAGAGCAGACAGCAAAGCTTTTATGATTCTATGCCTGGGTGTGTGTGTGCGTGTGCGTACATGGATTTAAGGAAAAGTTGAAGGGCGGCCTTAGAAATAAAATCAGAAATTAAAAAAAGTGTCATTTTGGTCAAATTGCCCTCAGCAGATCATTTGGACTAGCAGACTGACGTAGACAAAGAGTGGTTATATCATTTGTTTTTCTAGCTCCGTGTCCCCTTTAGCTTCCCCTTCTCGCTGCCATTCTCATGTTGCCGCCGCCCTCCCCAAACCCACTTGTCATGTGCTTTAAGAGCTTACCTCCCTTAATTTGAAAGGACAGGGGGTCCATGTTGTTTTGTTCCCCTAAGGCCTGACCTCATGACACTAATGAAGCCAAGCAGTTGTGGACACATGCTCGCTGAATCGTGCCCGGCAATATTGGGCTGAACAGAAAGCCATTAAATTGAATAACAGATTACTGGGCTTTCTCCTCCTCTTCATTCGTTTCATTTGACAGAATATATGTGTTCAGACCCGTTGGAGGATGAACACGACTTCACGATTTGATCAGAACCTGCTGAACGGTGGCGGAGCAGCTGGTGTCAGTCGGTGCGTCGTATTTAACTCTGAGAAAGCCTCCATCTTGTCCTTTCACCTACGCAGTCAACAACACAGAGCTCACACACCTGTCAATCCACAGAGCAGACTGTTATGTAAGAGGCACACAGGCAGGTGTATGCAAAAACAGCCAACCTACAGATTAGGGGCTTTGTCCTCAGTCGGTCCTGTTTACACCTTAGAGTCATCACTGAACTGTAGGTTGACTATTAATTTCACACTGCGAGTATTTATTTTTCTGCATGCTCACAAGGAGTGTGTCCATGTTGCTAGAAAGAGGCCTAAACTTTAATTCGTTCAGCTACTTTAGATGATTTGTGGCTTGTTTATATTACGGCTTAAGCAGCCAAAGAGCTTAGCAGAGAGAGCCGACATTTATGTCCGTGCAGTGATGCTGGGAGAAATTTTCACAACACCGATTGCAACATTAGCAAAACCAACTGTAGGTCTTCACCTTTCAGTTGATTACGTAATGTAGTCACTGTGGGTTAAACAGTGATACATTTTTCATCTAATCATAACAAATTACAGTATTTCTTTTTTAATAATGAGGTCCCCATGAGTAGCATTGTACTTTCTAAACATTTATTCTGGAGCAAGTGGGAACCATCTGATATTCTTTTAAAATACTTAAAAAGTAGAAAAGCTATTATGAAAAACCTTTGGGACAAAAGACTGAATATCAATAGTTTTTGAAGAAATTATGTTAATGGAAAATCTGACATTAGAATACAAGTAACAGCTGGAAAAAATGGAACAGTGAACATTGTCTGCAACATTAGAACAGCGCTGCAAATAAAATCAAAGGGACTGAAGCGGTTGAAACAGGATGATGTGACAGTGTCTGTGTCACGTATTGTTTGACGTTAATAATTCAAGTGGGAAAAAAAGGATTATAAAGCTAATCTAGACACTTGGCTCTGTTATTTGACAAATGTGTTGAAACTTATCAGAGAATAATCTTGTCATTATTGTGATTTTTGTCCTTTTCTGCAGCTCCTGTGCAGCCCAGCACACTGTTGTTAATTCATTTAACGATTTCGGTCTACTAATACTCCATAAGAACAAAAATGAAACCGAGCAAAGCCTCGTTGCACATCTTACTTGCAAAACACTGTATGCCTCGGATGCCAGGTTTTCATTCCCCTCTGCCTCACTTTCACCCAGCCTTCTGGAGAGCTGTCAGTCGTTTGTCAGCTAATGTTGGATCCTGGCTGGTTGTATTCACTGTGCTTGTTGGCTAATAGCAGATGGTCCTCTGAGCTGCTGGCGACTGCAGCAAGGATGGATTTCGCTCCTGCTGACACAGAGATCTGACCATATGAGAGTTCTGTGGGGTTACAGATAGAAAGTCCAGTCAGTGGGGTTAAAATCCTGTATGCCACCTGCAGAACTGCAATGACACGGTGTATGAATGGTGTTAAGTTTGTGTTTCCTTTTTCATCTTCAAACTGTAACACTTAACTCCTTCTAGTACTTTTTTTTTTTAACCTTCATCTTATTAGACGATCACCCTCCCTAACCCGACCTTGTTCCACTCTTTCTACTTGCAGTGTGTCCTGTGAATTGCAAACATCGAGCCTGCACCAAGGACGACCAGTGCTGCCACGACCAGTGCCTGGGCGGCTGCCTGAAGCCCAACTCAGCCGGTCACTGCGTGGCATGCCGTGGTCTCCAGCACGAGGGCAACTGTGTCGTGCGCTGCCCTGAAAACCACTTCATCTACAAGGGCTGGCGCTGCGTCTCCTTCTCCTTCTGCCAGGATCTACACAACAAGTGCAAACGAGAGAAGGAGCACAGCAAGAGTCCCGACTGCCATGAGTACGTCATCCACAACGGGGCCTGCCTCCCTGAGTGTCCCTCTGGCTACACAACTGTCAACTCCTCCTCGTAAGTGGACCCTCGTGTTACTCTAAAGGGCCCTTGATCAAATGGAACAATGTTTAATCAGTGAATCTGGCTAAATATTCCTCATGCACAAGCACAAACACGGTCACGGAGCTGTACGTACAGTAGGAGCTTGCTGACTTGTCGCTTCTCCTACGTGTGCGTTTCTGCAAAAACACGTGTATCTACGTAGAATGGATGGCACTAACAATACGAATATTGTGTTAAGTCACCTACAAGTTATATGAACACATATTATTTTAATTGGATATCCAGTACGAACAAATGGCAAGAGAGTGAACATCTATACAACAACAGACGCTACCACCCATGATTCTCCGATCTGCTGACACAACCTGTTGAGAAAATATAATAAACAGAGAGAATATATTGGGAAGAAAGAATATATTGGCAATCAAGTAAATGTGTGAAAAACATTGTAGTCTTCCATAACTTCCTGCCTGGGTTTTTCTCTTGTAACTGGTTTTCATAGCACAGACACACACACTTGCACACAGCTAGGTCAAAGTGGTGCAACGCAGTAGGAAGGCGGGCACATCTGTGTTTCTGACCTTTTTTTCCTCACTTGCTGCGCAAAATTGAGGGTTGTTTTTACCAAACGCTGGTTTCTGCATCACAATGTGCGAGCTAAAGGCAAATGTGTGTGTGTGTGTGTTTGTGTGTGTGTGGGTGTGTGTGTGTGTGTGTGTGTGTGTATTTCCCTTTTCCCTAGATCTGTAAGCTGGTGTGTGGGGTATGTTTGTGTGTTTGCAGTTGCATTCAAGCAGACATCCCCTATTAAGCAGGGTGTTGTTCTTGTGCTGACCTGCCAGTGACCTTCATCGCCTTCCTCTTTGACAACTTCATTAAACCTGACAGGGCCTGTTGATTAGTGTGGGCGTTCCTTCAAGCACTGAGCCCCCAGATCATCGTTCTCCTTGGGCAGGGGTTGACAGCACAACTTCACGACTTGTCTTTTGTTACAGTGGTTACAGACTGTATAGTTGTTAAAAGCCACAGGAGTCACATTAGAACAGAGAGTTCCCTGTGGTGCTGAGACTTGACTCCGCACGGCTGGCTGCAGAGAGGTCCAGGGTCGCTCTGGCAAGTAGCAGCGTCAGCCTGTCACAAGCAGCGATGACAAGGAAAAGTGGCCGTGCTACTGCTGCAGTGTTCTGTCGCCACGTGGATTTGACCTTTATTTATCCACGGAGGGGCGGTAAGCACGTAATCTCCGTTTGAACAACGTCACACTCTGAGGGGTTTCTAGTGGGAGCAGATCCAGTTCCACTGGCAGATGGGAGTGAAGTGCCGTGCTTAAGTGCAACCCTACTGATTAATAAGAAACAAAGCAGTGCTGCAGATCTTATTTTACTGTGCCGAGCTTTAGTGGAGGAGGTGTTGTCTAGGGAAGAGCCCCGCAGTTTTAATAATCGGAATAATACTCGGGCAACCTGTTCTTGAGGAGCCTCACTACGTGTGCACATGTGATCAACTCTTGCCAGCAATTTGAATCTTGCTCATCTAAAGCCTCAGGCAACTGTTGACCTGTGGTAAACCCGGTTATCCTCAGATCTCCACCTTTTCACTTAGACTCCCTTCCTGTTCTCTATATCGCTCGTGTGTTGTCACATTTCCCTCCCCTCATTCGCTTTAAACTAATCTTGTGGACATGAAAGTGCACAGAGGATAAGCAGCATGTTATAAGTGTCATAATGTCATGCAGTAGAACTGAAAGTGCAGATGTGGCAGCGCAGAGGGAAAAGGTCAAGATAGATCAGGGAAGTTGTGAACCAGATAACAACACATGCCTAGAATCCTTCTTTTATGTGCAGGACACGCATACACCTATCCAGCTCCCTCCTCTGTGTGTGTGTGCGTGTGTGTGTGTGTTCTAGATATTACGTGTGTGGGTTGTTTTATTGTTTAAGTTTTCAATAATCTCTTTTACAAGTACAACATGGCTACAACAATGCACACCTCAGTTTTTATTCATCATCTATTTATACTAGACAGCGCTAAGAAAACTGGCACGTCAGCCACCACCCACCTCGATTCTTACAAAAGAAACGCAACATTCTTCTGTAATTGTCCTGCCAGCTTACTCAACAGTTGCTAAACAAAGGCACCGTCACCTCGTAAACCAGCCAGCAGCAACCAAATACTACACGCGAGCAGAGCGGTGACTCAGAGCAAAACAGACAGCCTATCACTGTCTAATCCGCGCTTTCTTATCCTAAATGTGAAACCTCAAGAAATCGTTCTCCACACACTGCGTGCTCCACTTTAGGCTGTCACTCTAAGCGTGCAGCGTGAATCTGAGAGGTTGCGGAGATTACTGTGCACCCTGGATTTTGCCTCATCAAAGTTTGCACTTGCCGTAATACGAGTCTGGGGATTGTACAGGCAGCCACTCAGCAAATAGGTTAATATGGTTGGCACACAAAATCACAGTCACATACCTGAGAAGAGACTTGTTCGGAAATAATTCTCCAAACTGGGACATTTAATTACTTTTTTAGGATGAAGAATTAAGGTCAATTAATTTTCATTTTAGTGTTTTTGCTACTCAATTTGCAGCTAAAAGCTCTATTCTATCAGCTTTAATCAGAATTTCTGTACAACAGACCATTACATTTATTAGAGGCTGCAGCAGACAGACAGATGCAGTAAGAGATTTGTGCACGGTGGAGCATTCAGCAGCTGAAGAGACGGTGAAATGAGTGTTGATGTTGCCCTGTGTGTGTGTGTGTGTGTTACCATCAGTTTACAGCTGCTGCACATTTTCTTTAACCCTTTTTCTAATCAGTTTGTCTTTCCTTTGGTCTCGAGGCTCAACTGCACCCCCTGTGCAGGCCTCTGTCCTAAGGTGTGTATGGGTCTGAAAACCGTGGATTCTGTCACTACTGCCCAGGCTTTGAGAGGCTGTACAATCCTCAATGGCAGCCTAGTCATCAACCTGCGTGGAGGGAGTGAGTATCTACAGAATTATTTGTTTGGCTGAATCAAGTCAGTGCACACCAGTTAAACACTAATGAGAGTGTATGGAATGAAATTCAAATTTAAATGCAAAAACTATGGTACTTTCTAGAAACAAGGAGATGATTGCCAATATGGTTAATCCTGGTGTCTCCTGACATAAAGTGGCATTTACATCAGACTGAAAACAATCCACTGTCTTAATAAGAAGAGGCACCAAACCAGGTGTAGACTTACAGAATTTACATGAAAATGTACCAAAGGCAACATTTCTTTGCCACAGGCTAAACATAAGGGAATTTGATATTTAGCTTTTGTTTATAAAATAAGAAACAATGAAACCAAAGATGCTAGAGGGCAGTTGCCAAAGAACATGTCTAGCAGCTTTTGTACCACGCATGCTGCAGATTCAGGAATCGCATTAAAAGGTTTGACTTTTGGTTTTGTGTAGACAACATAGCAGCTGAACTGGAGGCAAGCCTGGGCCAGCTGGAGGAGATCACTGGCTACCTGACAGTGCGGCGTTCCTACGCCCTCGTGTCCCTCTCCTTTTTCCGCAAACTCCGTGTTATTCGTGGCGAGGAACAGGAAATTGGGTGAGACTCCTTCTCCTTAACCCATCTCATCTTTGCCACTTCAGTGCCCCTGCCTGTAATTATGAGTTAAAAGCGGGAGGCCGTTTTGAAATGTTTCTCTGCGGTAGCTGTCTTTGGCTAGCCAAATCAAATACGAAGATGGTTGTCTACATTTACTGTAGAATTGTTCATGATGCGACCTGTACACTAATGATGAAATACATTTCTGTTCATCTTACTCAAGAAATTTTCTTGTAGTGGCCACTGAAAAATGCTGTGTGTATTATTTATCATTTCTAGGAATTACTCTTTTTATGCCCTGGACAACCAGAACCTGCGGCAGCTCTGGGATTGGTCCAAACACAAGCTCACCATCCTGCAGGGACGCATGTTTTTCCACTACAACTCCAAACTCTGCATGTCTGAGATTCGCAAGATGGAGGAGGTCACGGGAACCAAAGAGCGGCAGGTGAAGAACGACATGTCCTCCAAGACCAACGGAGACCAGGCCTCATGTAAGAACCTCTTCTCTAGAGATGTGCCAGTCATTACAGGAGTTACTGTGGCAACAGAAAAACCACGGCAGAGTTATATGTCCCGGTACAGATGCAAACATAGTCATAATTATTGTTATGATGGTCATTTCCTGTCCTTGAATGTTTGCAGATGTCTTCCTAATGACTTTTGACTGACACCGTTTAGGAACAACCAATAGACTAATGAACATAGTAACACAATGACGTAGGATTGGAGCTATTTTTGGATTTTACAATTTTAACTGCACATATGATTTAGGAGACACAGTTTCCATTCATTAAATTAGGTGAATGTCTGTAAGGAAAAGATCAGATAGAGGCATGGGATGTCCCATGAATGCTCTTACTTACCTAGTGACTAAAACCAAACCAAACTACTCATGTTAATATTTTTAACCTGTTCCCAACCAGGTCGTGTTACAACACTGAAGCAGCATTATGCCGTGTTATTACAGGTGGTGTAAATAGGTAAATCGGTCATAAAGGCGGGTCAACGTGACAGCACTTTACTAGGATCTGTTTTAAAAGGTTCAGGAAAGAAAAAGTGTTTACAGTGTGGGCACTGCTGTGTTGTCATAGATTTTGTGATATGACAGATTTGTTTCACACCTAATTGAATCTGAGCAGAGTTAATAACTACTCACATTATGTAGCAGTATCGTAATTGCCTGAAGAGAAACATGTGTTTTTCAGGCGAAAAAGAAAGTGAGAGTGGGGATATCCCATGCGTCTGACATATAGTCTGTGTCTCTCTGCATTTGAACAGATCACCTTTTGGATCTAGTTTACACTGATTTGACTGTGTATCCCTTTGGATCAGATCTCGTTTTTTCAATCGATTCTGCCCATTGGATTTAAATAGGATTTTCATTGGACTGTTTTCAGTCGTAAAGATCAGGAAGGCCTTTATCTAATATAAAGGGCCGAGGCAATGTGAAGGTCAGGACTCTGCAGTAAATGTATCTGCATTTTTATGGTTATATGTTGGTCTGGTGTCTATCATCGTGTACCTTGACAAATGTGAAAAAGATGAAGAGGAAGAACACTCACTGACTGACTGACTGACGGAAAACAGGAAGCATGGGAGACAAACTAATCTTGACTTAAAGGTCCACAGCTTTTTTTGTGGTCTTACCTGTATCTCACAGTCTTCATGGACAAATGAAACTGGCTCCGGTGTCATTACATGATGGACATGTGAAATATCATATATTCGGGTGAGATTATAACCCCTGTGCGTGCTCAAGGACAGTCTCTTGCGTCAGATGTGAATAGTCTCCTTGATCTGGCTCCCAGTTTACAACTTTGATCCTTTTCCTGTCCCAACATTCACAAAGACTCATATCCTAAACGCTATTACAAGACCTTGTTCCGCGATCCTGTTCAGCGATGTTGAATGCATTTTTACATAAAGTCAGTGAAACATAGTTTTATATGTCCATTATTCTAAAACCATCGGCACGTTAAATCTGTTTTTCATTTTGAATTAGCAAAGGTTGCTACAAGTTTTCTGTCTAAGTCTAATCAAGTTAAAATGATGTAGTACGTGGAGTTGGGCAGCTGCTCCAGGAAACTGGAATGTTCTCATCACAAAGCGGACATTTCTTTTTAAATATCTTCCTATAAGAACAATTAAAAACCTACACAATTACATGCGTCACTGGAACTCGAACCTTTCCTGTCATTTTATTGCTTTTAACTGATCATTGTCTCTTCTCAGGCGAGAACCACGTTTTGAAGTTTACCCAGATCCGAACCATGAGCGATAAAATAATGGTCAAGTGGGAACCCTTCTGGCCCCCAGACTTCAGAGACCTGCTGGGCTTCATGGTGCTTTACAAAGAAGCGTAAGACTTTGATCTTTGAATATCATGGCATCATTGTTTTCGCCAGCTTAAGTATTTTATAAGATGACAACAAATATCTGGACTCATGAGCTGCCGTTGGGGTTGATGCCGTTTTATTTAACTCCTGAAATTCTCCTGCCTAAAAATGCAGCAGAAGCAGCCAAGTTCTTCATTGTCTAGGGGGTCGGGTTAATTATTTGAACAAGTAATTAGTTTGTTGTCATTTGTTTAAATCTATATTTTCTAAGACACTGACAAAAAGGTGTCTGGGCCTCGGTGATGTTAACGCAGATCCATGTCTTTTGTTTTTGTGAAAAATACAGTGATGAATTGCTGGAAAACAAGTGAAACACATTTTGTGCCTTTATACTTTACACTATAACGCATTTTCCATTTGTGCGCTGTTATTGTGTTTTCCCCGCAATAGACCTTTTCAGAACGTAACTGAGTTTGACGGGCAGGACGCCTGCGGCTCCAACAGCTGGGTGATTGCTGATGTGGACCCTCCGCGTCGAGCCACAGAAGGGGACAAAGAGCAAATTGAACCGGGTCATCTCATCCTGCCGCTGAAGCCGTGGACACAGTACGCCATAATGGTGAAAACGCAGCTGTCGGCCTCTGACGAGCACCAGGTCAACGGAGCCAAAAGCGAGATCATCTACGTCCGCACCAACGCCACTAGTAAGACCCTGATTTATCATGTCCACTTGTTCTAAAAACCAGTTTCTTTGAGGTAGTTAAAATATCTACTTCCGATATTCACACAGTGTCGAATCTGCATTTGCTTCAACAAATTTGACATTTATTAACCCAGATTTTCAGAAAGCGGTTGACTTTACCAAACCTATTTTGCAACACAGAATCTACAGGAACAAACACTCTTATCAGTGTTGTAATTATAATTTCACATCGGTGTTATGAAAATAATTTGACTTTTCTGTTGGTGCTCCATAAGTAGACATATACTTTTGCAGACCAATTTATCTATTTAATAATAATACATTTTAGGTAAATATGAAAAATGTATTCTAACTGTAACTATAATTATATAGAGAGCAGATAGAATTATATATAACTCCATCTGCTCACTCCTACCAAACAGCAGATGATGAAGTGGGTACCTTTCTTATCCTTAATTTCGATGTTTTGTATGAATAATTTTTTGAATATTATTTAGTCTAGTAATTTTATCATGACAAACTATTGGTATAAACTGAATACAGAAGTAGTCCTACTGACAAATGTTTTTAAAAATTGTATTAGGCCAAATGTCCTCTACAGGAGCTTGATGCATGTTTTAAGTCACTCCTCCAATTTTCTTTAGCTTTAACTGGAGATGTTCACGCAACTATTTTTAGGGTCATCTCGATTCCACATTTCCTGCGGTGTTACTATCATTGACTGGTGGATGCAGTGTTGTGTGTGTCAGTCTGGCTGCTGCCAGCAAGTCCTTGGCACAGGAACAGGGAAGAGGAAGACAGATGGCACAATTCGCCGAGGGTGCCGCGACCTACCAGGCGCTAACTCGTGCACAGTGTCTGCATCAGTTGGTTACACGCTGGTCGTAAATCTCCTCCTCGGTACCTGCTTGCAGTCTGCCACCCTCAGAATGTGTCGCGTGCTGTTTGGATTTGTCATAGTCATCATGACCCGTCTAACTGGCTTCCATTTTTGCAATGTGCATTTCCTTCCTTATAAACTGCGTCATAGTTGTTATCCCTCATTCGCACAAAAATATAACAAACACATGCTGCTCAGCCAGACACACATGTCAGGGAAGGGTTGTTTTCTACCCGTCTATCACGTCTAACCAACACACCTTATGTAAAGGACAAGGCTGTCATTACAAATAAATCGTTGCTGGTGGAACTTAGTCTGACAATGTGTTAGGACCAGTGTGTCACACTTTCCTAATCACAGCGCGACAACAAAGCTCCGGTCTCTGTGTCTCCTCAGGGTCCAACCTGATAACCCCTTATTTTTCATTTCCCGCTAATACTCTCACCATAACATACAGATGTGAGCAGGTGAATATTTGTTGGGTGATACTTTTTTATCACCCAACATATTTTCAGTGTTTCTGCTGAGTGGGGCGCCAATGTGGGCCAGGACACTTTCAAAATGTAAAGACGCTTTAATTGTTTCCTCCCACTCAAAAATCTGAGTCATATGTTGTCTCAAAAAAACAATCAGATATAAGGTGGTGCCACATGTTCACTAGCTGGTAACCTCTTTTTCTGCTCGCCACAGTTGATGCAAATCAAAAATCACAAAATGTGATTGGGTGTATAGTATGATCAAAGTAAAACTGTCCTGAAACTGTGAGCATCTAGCTGCCAGTTTGCACTTTTGATCTATATTCAAATTACACAAACAACAATCACAAACGGCACCTTTCTATTGATTCCCACTTAAAGCAATACTGAAATTTTGCTAACGCGCCGTGTGTCACGTAGGATGCAGCTTGTGACTTTTGTCACCGACTGATTGGACTGATCATCAGAGAATTGCCGTAAACCACAATCAAAACTAGATGTTGTCACTTACATTTGCACAAATAAAATAAGATATTAACAAATGAATCATATTTTTAATAAGTGAGTCAGTCTAAAGCAAGAGTAAGAGAAACAACAACAAACAACTTATCATTTTCTATTTGAGTTTAAAAGTTGACTTGTTTTCATATGCCAATAATAAATTTGTTTTGTTTTTTTCGCAACAAAATTTGGAAATATGTAAAATTGAACCCCTGCAAAAATGACTAAAAACTAGAAGTGAAACAAAAAAATCCAAACCACAGCTAATCACACCAAACCTACGACTATTAAAGCCACATGGGAAACAAGATTAAAATGATTAATCTAACACTGAAATAGACACAAACACAATGATTGGCACAGAGGACAACAAGTGTCTGCAGTAATTGAAAGTACCTTTGCTGTGCTGCACAGGGAGAGGGCAAGAAATACAACAGAAATTGCTGTTATTATTATTTGGACTTTACTATCTGTAAAATATAGATATTTAAATAAGAAATAATTTGTATCATTTATGAAACTCCTTCTGTTAAACATTAAGCAGTGTAGTTCCCAAACAACAAGACGGAGGGGAAATACCCAGAGCCGACAGCTGCTGGTTACAGAGCAACACTCTGCCAGTAACTGAGTTTCATGACTTAAAATATGTGAAGTGTTAATTCGCTGCTTCTTTAATATTTAATAAACCACGATAAATAATGTATAGATATCTGTTAACTGTAACCCCAGTGTATCACAATCTTTACAGTGAAAGAACTGATCATTTCCAAGAAAATATTTTTCTGTCACCATCTAAGAGGGCAAATATATGCTTTTTAAAACGCTTATTTTGACAGTAATTTTTGTTTTGCTTGATGAGCCCTGTGTGGAGTTTGTGGGTTCCTGCGTACCAAAAACATGCATGTTGGATTAACTGGTGACACTAAAAACGGATAATGGATGGATGGATCAGAATATTAAAAGAATAATAACATATTAAAGTTTCTCCACTGACATTTAGATGCTAAGTGTTCTGAAACGAATTGAAATGTTTTGACATTTCATATTTATGTTAATGTATATTAATAATTTAACTTGTTTAAAAAAATTTAAAGTTTGTACCTTGTCTGTCACTAATGTAGATTCAATTTAAACGATGTAATCATGTGCTTTTAGTGTTTTGTTTCGTTTTATTTCACAACCACTTTAGTTTAGGAATAAAAAATGATTCTTGGTTGGTTAATAAATGTGAATACTGTAGTTAGCACTGATGTAAGCATAGCTGTACAAGACAAAGCACTTTGCCATGTGGAATTAATAAACTTGTTTGAATCTTGAATCTGATCAATGTAAATAGTTATGGTTCATTTTCAAGGCCCATGGTGCATCCAGGTTTATACAAGGCAAACGTAACTGTAAAGTGATGATTATTAGACATTGGTCTTTTTCATGTCATTGCTTCATTCAGACACACCCACAACTTGACGAACAGAGCTGCGTGTGAGATTTCCCATACATGCAAGATCAGACAGCAAATCTATTTGCGTATAATGTCTGACGCCAGAGTTGTGTCACTACGACAATGTGAACAAAAATGAGCATGTTCCAGGAGAATTGTTTCTTTTTCATATCAGTGGTGTTTAGTCCATTCTCCAAAACCATTATCACTGTCTGCAGCTACATGGCAGTTTTTAAAGAATCTCTTTCTACACTGTTGTAATTGGTGGGTCCACTGTGGGTCCACTAACAACATCCTACATCAATACATGGTAATCTTGTGCGTTCCTGTGCGTTGGCGTGACTAAATGAAGTTCAGACGTGTGCCATGTTGAAAGTTTATATGTAAATATAAGTCTGGTGTGACCTGCCATAGCAGTGTTTACAGAAAGGGCTTATTCAGATAAGGTAAGAATGTTTATTGTCATCTCAAAACTTGGTGTACATGAAGGGGAACCAAGGAGGCAACTCAGCTCCTGGCACAAGTCATTTCAAAAATAAATAATTGATTTGTTATGATGAATTTAGATTAATAGAAGGAAACGCACGTCTGAGAGATCAGAGGTCTATTGTTACGCCCTTTCTACATTGCGGTTTATATTCCTCCATATTAAACAACTCTCTTTGTATTTCTGCGTTGCCTCTACAGAACCTTCAGTCCCCCTGGACCCAATTTCCTCGTCCAACTCTTCCTCCCAGATCACCCTCAAATGGAAACCTCCAAATGACCCCAATGGCAACATTACTCACTACCTGGTCTTCTGTCAGCGCCAGCCTGAAGCCAGCGGGCTCTACGAGACTAACTACTGTCAGAAGGGTAAGCCGTGGTCTCAGATTCAGTTTTGGGGGTTTTGTCTCTTTTTTTTTGCCAGCTTTGCATTAGTAAAACAAGCTCTTATTCTGATTAATTAATTTAATTTGGTTCTCTTACAATATGTGAACCAAATGATATACGAATCACCAAAAACAATCAAGCCTTACCTTACTAGGAAATATTTTTAGCATATACCTCATATACTGTACATAAAACATGCAGGCAGTTTTCAAGGACCAGGAGGAACACATTGGTAAGTTTAAAACTTGAACAAGAGAGTAGGGAAAGGTCCAAGGCCCAGTTCATGGTGTCTGGACAGGATCAGATGGTGGATGTTTTAATTTATGGAACATTTTTTTATATTTCAGCGTGTAGTAAAAGCCTTTGTGATACCTACTCGGTGCCTTTTATCTTGTTTTCAGGTGGCATCGTGTAGCTTTAACGACTCTTTATTGTTAGCACACAACCAACCTTAAACTTTCCTCTGTTGAAATCCCATGAGTCCCAAACTTCCAGAGAGATGGGAGTCTGCGGGGAGGTTATGTCACTGCTAATTTATCTCCAGCAGAGAGGGCGAGGCCCGGGCTTGACAATAGCGGATATGCCCCTCAGACATGTCTGTGGGAGGGTGTATACTGATATTTGTGCACAATACTCTGTGTGTCTGCGTTCATTGCACCCTGTCATCCCATTCGCTTTGATTGGTTTGACCTCCGGCTGCCATGTCTGATTCGTTTTTCATCAGGAGTGAAGTTGCCCTCCCGGGTGCCCACCCAGGTGGACAGTGACGAGGAGCAGAAGTGGAACCAGACGGAGGAGCAGGGCCAGAAAACCCGATGCTGCGCCTGCCCCAAAACTGAGAAAGAGCTCAAGAAGGAGAAAGAGGACTCAGAGTATCGCAAAACCTTTGAGAATTACCTCCACAATGAAGTGTTTGAGATCAAGTAAGACACCCCAGCTGTATTATGATTTAGTAAACTAAATATTAAGACAGCGTATAACATGTGGACCATGATGGCTCTCATCTTTAAAATGTGATGCCTTTTTTGAATTCTGTTAAATACTTTAAACCGGTCTCGTTTAGACGTCCGAGGCAGCGACGCTCTGTGATGGGCATCGCCAACCGAACACACCTCTTCCTCACCACCGCCCCGAGCCCTTCGGAAGGCTCGCACATCCCTGAGAATGAGGCAGAGGAAACCTTTGAAAGCACCAAGACTGTGGTCACCGTCCAAGCCAAAGGGTCCACCGTCATCTCCAACCTGCGCCATTTCACCAGCTACCAGATCGAGATCCATGCCTGCAACCACCCGACTGACCCAGCTCGCTGCAGCATGGCGGCGTACGTCAGCGCTCGCACGATGCCTGAAGGTGAGGAGGCGATATATGCAATAAAACCCAACCAAAATTAGATCCCCTCCCTCTTCCAGATCAGACTTTCCTGTTTTGCAAAATATAAGAAAATTATTTATCTTACAGGTGGGGATTTCAAGGATTCTTGTTTCTCTATTTTGGCAACATTCTTAGTTCCTAAATGGAAAGTTGCTGGTCTTTTCACACAACTCTTGTACTTCCTACTTCCTTCGCCTACAGCTACACTTATTATTTTAATATTTATAACGTGTCATTTATTGTGCAAACCCAATGACAATCATTTGATTCCTGGGTAGTCCCTTTCGGACGTTCCAGAGCATTACGTGTATTTTGATGTTGACCTGCTAATTTCTTTTTCATCTCCCATCTCTCCACAGTTTATTATTAAAAACATTTAATTTTTTTCTTATGATGATGGAGGTAAACACAGGGAAAAGACAAGAGTGATGCTTACTGCATGGAGCACATTAGTGTGCCTCATCCATTTGGCAGGCTGGATGTTTCTGAAGCGCATCTGTAATTTACTGCAAACCTGAGTTACAGTATAATAGAAATATTATAATATAAACTAATCTAACTTTGCTTTACAGAAAAAGCTGATGACATTGTGGGTGCCATCAATTACGAGGTGACAGAAAATTCGGTGCACATTACATGGATGGAACCCCTAGCTCCTAATGGTATGATCATCCTGTATGAGGTCAACTACAAGAGACTGGGCGATACTGAGGTGAAGAAACACAACACATTCACTTACACACACATCTGTCAACCTGTTATTGCTCTTGTGTATGTTGCTGTTTAACTCTTGAGGTCACGAAGTACATAAATCCACATGCAATCATCACACTGGGTAAACACATATTCTAAGAAAGCACTGTTTAATATTCCCTTTCTCATTACACACAATGGCTCCAGCTAGTAATGAAGTCCACAACAAACATGCAGCACACACAAATATAAGAGGGACAATATTTGTTGTTTGATGTGTACTGTGAAATTTGGCTCTGTGGTCTTCGTAATGTCATTCGGTTAATAACTTTGATGGAAAAGTCATTTTGGCACTGCATCATATTTTAGTTGCCATGGAGACAAGTCTACAAAACATCTGTCTGGTGCTGCAGACTGTTATTCGCTGAGGGAAACAATAATAAAACTAACTCGAAAGTGGAAACACACAGTTAGTAGTTGATCGGGCACAAGGGGATAAAACTAATGCCGTCTAATACAGTACTGCTGCATTTATTCCTTTATGAAAATTATAATGCTCCCTGATTCAGAGCTGTTTATAAAACTAAGTGATCATTTTGAAAGATAAGAATGAGAGTGGTGTCGAACCCCGCTGCGGCATACACAGAGTAGTATTCTGTATAATGCAGTACAGTGCAACGGCAAAAATTATACACAAAATTGTTAAGTGTAACAGTGTATTTCTTTGCACAGTTTTATTAGAATGCATTTGTTGTTTCTAGACCTACCTAATAAAATGTCAATCAAACAACATTTAGTTTAGTTTATTCAGTTTATTATGGGGTAAGCAATGGTTTCCTTCACTACATAAACCTTTCTCTTCTGCAGGAGTTGCACTATTGCGTGTCAAGGAAAATGTACAGAGACGTCCGTGGCTGCAAGCTGAAAGTGATGCATCCTGGGAACTACACCGTGAGGATCCGCGCCACCTCGCTCGCTGGGAACGGGTCTTGGACAGAGCCCACATACTTCTACATACAGGACCCGAGTAAGTCTTTGCCTGCCATAATGGAAAACTATGCTTAAAACTTTAAAAAGAAATTATTTTTACTAACTGAACACGTGTCGTTATAGACAAACTGTACTTAAACAGTGCTGGCATTTCAGCAGTAGCTTTCTTATATTAATGCGGTAGGTGTGTAATCATTGAACTTAAACAAAAATATACACAGCCTCATAAGTGCCACCATAACGCATGTATTTAAACCAACATACTCAATGCAGCTTAAACATGAATGGAAATGTGTGAAAATTAAGACCCATTTTATGACTCATCATTCCAATGACTTTGTTTGAAGCAGATTATGTTTCCAGAGCAGCGCATAAACCCTAGCTGCAGTTTTTACGTGTGCCTTTCAAAATGATATTAAGATCTTGTTTTTATTCTTTACCGGCAACATGATTCACTGTTTGTGTGCATTTTTTGAGCAGCCGACCCTCTCCACATTGTAAAGATCATCATTGGCCCAATCATCTGCATTGTCCTGCTGCTGTTTGCGGGCGTCGTAGGATTTGTAATGTTCAAGAAGAGGTAAGCTGTCATCGCTTCCTGTTTAGTGTCACCTTTTTCTTGCTATTAATTATTTTGTCTGTTGTTATAAATGTGTTTCCTTTTGTCTTTTTTTAATTTAGTCAAACTCAAGGTCCTAGTGGTCCCATCTATGCCTCTTCAAACCCAGAATATCTCAGTGCCAATGATGGTAAGCAAAGGTTTTAAGCTATTTGATCAGTAACGTAAAGCTTAACCTTGATTTTTGCTCTTTATTATAGCTCAAACATGCAACCACACTTTGATCAGAGCTTTTGCTACTGTATTAATCATCCCATTGGAGGTTGTGGAGAATGAAGAACACATTCAGAAAGACTCAGTTATCTGCCTGATCGTGCACAGTGCAGTGTTTACATCAACAGTTCAAATCTGACATGTAACTGGAATCACCACCCACATTAGAATGCCATAACCGTCACCAAACGTGTTGTGTGAAGTATTAGCTGGGCTTTAGTTTGCTTGTTGTGTCGTCACTTGGATGTTTGAGGTGTGCTGAGCAGGATGGTTTATGTGCTGAGTTTGACACTTTGTTTTTTTTAAAGTGCTTTTATTGCATTTTATTGCGCAAACTTCAATCTGTGTGTGTGTGTGTGTGTGTGTCTCTGTTAGTTGAATAGTAGATTCAGTTCACAGAAACAATGTGAAAACTTAAAACTCAAATGAATTTTTTACCACAAAGACATATGATTCTGATGGACTGGACCATTTAGAGCTGGGTCTTAAGTTGAGTTGTTTCCCAATTAGGTTTCTTATATTATTTACATTTTGAACAGTTAAGATCATCTACACAATCAGATTATCCAATATCTTGCTTTAACATGACTTGTCCAATTATAAACCGTATCATATTTCTGTAAATGTTTTTTTCCAGTGTATGAGGAGGATGAATGGGAAGTGCCCAGAGAGAAGATCATCATTTTGAGAGAGCTGGGCCAGGGGTCCTTCGGCATGGTCTACGAGGGTATCGCCAAGGACATCATCAAGGGTGAGGGCGAAACACGTGTAGCAGTGAAGACGGTGAATGAGTCGGCCAGCCTGAGGGAGAGAATCGAGTTCCTGAATGAGGCCTCGGTCATGAAGGCCTTCAGCTGCCACCATGTGGTAAGGAGAGACAGTGTCATTGGTAGGAAAATCCATGTAGTACACAAACACATTGCATTATGACATACGTGTGCAGTTGCTTCACGGAGAGGAATCAGAGGGTCCAACTAGTATCTATTACCTGTAACAAGACATCAGAAGATTACCAAGTGTCCCTTAATGTGGACGCAATACCAGTCCTCTCCAACAGTTCTCATGGTAACATAATATGAAATAAAAAAAACAACAACTTGTGCTCGTCTTCCAGGTACGTCTGCTGGGTGTTGTGTCTAAGGGCCAGCCCACGCTGGTGGTAATGGAGCTCATGACCCACGGAGACCTGAAGAGCTTCTTGCGCTCTCTGCGACCTGATGCTGAGGTGATGAGATTACAGCACTCAACCCCTGAACACACACACACACACACAGTGAATCTTCAGGGTTTAAATTGTAATTATGGTTGTTCAGGCTGGGCTCAACTTGTAGTTAGTTGAATGTGCGTGAGTCAACACACAGAAATAGCTCATTTATATCTCTGCTGAGTAGGCTTTACCATATCTATAGCTTCTTCTTTCCACTTCTGCATTTAATGTTGCTAGATGTACAACTTGATGCATGTTGTTCTTGCAGTTTGCACATATCTGACGTGTCCTTTTTATATCAGCACAGGAAATAATGGTAAAACAGCAGCGTGACTTGACTGGACTTTTACAGTGTTGCACATCAGATCATCTGTCGCCCTTAAAGATATATTAAAGACGTACTTGTTTTACATTTTACCTAAAAATGCACAGTGATTTCAAGTCTATGGACTTGTAACAGACCCTAAGGTTAATAGAACTGTGGACTGACATAAATCAGTCCATCTCCTGTTTTCTCCTCAGCCAAGTTGCTGCAGATTCTGTACTAATCACATCCACAAGATGCGTAGCTGTGTGGCCTAATGTGGATTTATTTGTGTATTGTCATCACAATAACTAACTCTACCTTACAATTCCAATATTTATTTACTAATTATAATTTCGACATGCGTACATGTGACTTGCATGTGCTTTAAAGTGTCAAAACACAGTGTCAGAATCACCGCTAAATCATAAGTCATTCATGGGACAATGTCTAAGTCTCTGTGTTACCTGATCGTAAAATAAAAATCGGTCTTGTGTCCTTTAGAACAACCCGGGGCGTCCACCACCCACCCTGAAGGAGATGATCCAAATGGCTGCCGAGATCGCAGACGGCATGGCTTACCTTAACGCCAAGAAGTTCGTCCACAGAGACCTGGCAGCTAGAAACTGCATGGTAGCTCAGGATCTTACCGTCAAAATAGGAGGTATGTTTTCATGTTTTAATTAAAGCAGAAATGTGTGCACTATAATGGAATCTTTAAGATTTTATCCATGGTGTTTCCTTACAAGAACTGTAGTACTAATTATAGCAGAATTAGACATTTATTTGACATAAGTGTACTTATTAAAACAGGCTAGATGTTAATATTTTGATTTAAAAATACATTTAATTGTATGCTTGAATGTTGATACATGTTTTGAGGCAGTTAGGGACACTGCTCTAGCTATGGGGTCTTGCTTGAGACACAACTGTGGTTGGTTTGACTCTTAAGTCCACGCACATAGTCTTTTATATTTATCTTTTCTCCCTAGACTTTGGTATGACAAGGGACATCTATGAGACCGACTACTACAGAAAAGGGGGGAAGGGCCTGCTGCCCGTCAGATGGATGGCACCTGAGTCTCTGAAAGATGGAGTGTTCACTGCACATTCAGACTGCTGGTCAGTGACTCCCTGACTATGAATGTGTGTATGTCGATGCTGTAAATAGCAGATATTCAAAGGATTGCCTGATATTATTATTTAAATGAGAAGCCCTAAAATCCAAATGTTTAGATTTCTATATCCATTGCACCTTTCTTTGCTGTATGATGTGGTGTTTTGTGATAAATTGTTTACAACAACAAACAAATGTCATTTCCTGAGTCCAGACCAGAATAGATAATGGTAAACACATAAAATATGAGACCAAAGCAAGACCTTTTTTCTCTGCACTTGATCTACCTGTTCCCAGATCTTTCAGTTGTCTAATTGCCTGTCGCCATTCTCTTGTGTTGCTGTTGTTGTCCCTTCTCCGTGTTTGCCAGGTCATTCGGGGTCGTGCTGTGGGAGATCAGCACATTGGCTGAGCAGCCATACCAGGGCCTCTCAAATGAACAGGTCCTCAAGTTCGTCATGGATGGTGGTTACCTGGATCGGCCAGACAACTGCGCCGACACGCTGTAAGCACAAGCCCAGGATAATGCAGATGCAGACAGATTAGGAACAATAACTGCATGACAAACAGGATTTCTGATTAATTGTTTTGGAATATTTAATAAAAGTTAAATATAATATATCACAAGTTTTATCATTTAAGTTACAGTTATGTTCTATTAAATGATGTGTTGTTTTCCTTCTAGACACAGCCTGATGCAAATGTGTTGGCAGTACAACCCCAAGATGCGTCCAACGTTTCAGGAGATCATCGAGATGCTGCGCGACCACCTGCATCCTTCCTTCCAGGAGGTCTCCTTCTTCTACAGCGAGGAGAACAAGCCGCCCGAGAGCGAGGATTTCGACCTGGACATGGAAAACATGGAGAGCATCCCGCTGGACCCGTCGTCCTGCTCCCAGAGGGAGCAGTGTTTGGACAGGGACGAGGCCGCGTCCATGGGCCTGAGAGGCAGTTACGAAGAGCACCACATCCCATTCACACACATGAACGGGGGAAAGACCAACGGACGAATACTGGGCCTACCGAGGTCCAGCCCCTCCTAACAAACTGTACAGATCCTGCACAAAAACATTAATGCTATAGATTTAAATATATTTTGGTTGGTTTTTGTTGTCATTTTATATAGATCACACTTTTGTCACACTCTCGTCAGAAGCCCCTCATTGCATATCTCAGGACCTTATTTTTCTTCTCAGATGCCACAAACACACACTACAGTAAGTCCATGCACCAGAAGACACTTTTTCTATTTAAGGATGAATTTCCTGCCTCCCTCCTGTTATCGATTGTAGTTTATATACTGTATATATATTACCACGTTTGTGCTAGACTGGGTGGATAATGGATTCAACTGTGAAACAAACTCTTGACACACAAGAAGGCTGCTATACCCCCCCCCCCCCCCCGTCCTTCCCCAAAGTCCAGACTGTCTCTCTCTCACAATTCAACAAAAAGGGTTCATCCCATGGGTTGCAAAGTTTTGATAAAAGTGACCTTCTATTTCATCTGTGGCCTACAACAGTTGTCATGGAACTCTGTCTAAATCTTTGTATGCAAGTGGATGACGAACTGAAAACGAAAGGCTTTGGGAACTTTGCGTTGGACGGCCGGAAACGGCCCGTCCTCGAACAAACACTTATTCACTGGAGAAGCTGGTTGAAGTTGCTCCTCACACTCTGCAGTATTCCAAAATGGCTCACAGGATAAATACAGAACTTTGCCAGGTTATATTTTTTAATTTATTTACCTATTTTTCTTTTTTTCTTCCGTTTTTTTCTGAGTTTTGACATTTACAGCTGAAGGATATTTGAACTTTACATTGGCGAACGAGTTCCTCAGATTGACCAATAGCTGCTTCTTTGGTATATTTTAGTGGGTATAGAAGATAAAATATATAAATATATTATGGATGTTTTTGTACATAGCTTATATGTTGTCTTTCTTGAGGTATTTCCGGTCATAGAAAATGTTTTTACATGTTAGTCTCTTATGTTTATTTTTTCTAATCCAGAAAAATCATACTAATTAGCTTTTTTTGGACTCATGATCAACCTTCAGCACTTGGTCGTTTTGCTACTCAATGCCCGGGAGAAGAGGTGTTTGGCGTCTTCAGCTTAAGATGTCTGCCGATCATATCAAGATCAAATAAAATAGTGCTGTAAATATTGCAGCAAGGTGCATTCATGCAGAGGCTCTGGCAGTGCTTATTATTCCAGTGTCTTTACACGTGATGTCCAAAGAGTAATATGTTCCTTCAGTGAATAATGAGGTCTCTTTGTGTATATATATGGAGAGAAGTTCGAGTTTTATCTTACCGAGTAAAGCATGGAACGGCTTGAAGATGAAAATGATAATAAATTTGCATAAACTTTACCAAAAATGACATCATTCTGAATATAAAGAAAAAAAATAATAATGCCATAATAATTTTAAGCTTAAATTAGGGAGAATATATATAGAAGCACAACATGTAGCCTCTAAAATGGCTGTGTCCAATCAGTGGCCTTTGTGTAGCCTATATCCCGCCTCTAGCGACAGGTAACTTACTGTTGTGATTTATAACATTGTGAACCAAAAGCAAAAGTGATTACGTGACTTTATCACATGTTGGACTTAAAACTTAAAGCCGAGTTCTCATAAAATGTGCTATGATGCAATGACTCCACCTACTGGACAAAACGTGGCCATAAACTTTAAAATTATGTACACCTAGCAAATATATATGCAGTCTTGCAGTAAATCCATCATTTTTTGGGAAGGCTATTGTTGTGTTAGTTTGCCTCCATAATCATTTTGCAGGTATTTTACTGTTGAATTATAATCGTGCTATATGGACGGATATAACAGGCTAGACTGGATATTTTTTGGCTTGGTGTATCTAATAACAAGCGACTGAGCGTACAGGAAACAAACCTGATTTTCTGAAAACGTCTATCAAAGGGATTTCACGTGAAGGCAGTGCAGGTGGTGTGACATAGGTTTCATTTATTACAGGAAACATGTACTTATGGTCATAGTGTAAGTCAGTTAGCTCAGGAGGAGTTTTAAAAATAGTAATAAAAAGTTATATTTTATTAGAAAATAATACAAATACAAACATTATAAAAGTATACAGTGTAAAGGATAAAAAACCCTGCTTTTATTCACTTACCTGCTAAAGTGTCGTATTGGCTTTGGTTGAACGTTTGATGCCAGTAACTGCACATATCACCAATTTACCCAAGCACTATATGTAAGTACATGTTGGAGGCATTTTTCTTGTAATATGCTTCGTTATACTTCACTACATTTTAGATGCCCAGCATATAAGATAAATCTTTATTCGTCCCACAGTGGGAACATTTCCATGTTACAGCAGTAGAAAATGTGCAAAGGTACAGCTTATGGTATCACACGGTGTAATAATCAGTAGTACGAATGTATATTACAGTGAAGTCTGACAGCAGCAGGGAGAAAAGACCTACGCTGTCGCTTCTTCAGGTACTTGGCATGTGACGGTCTGTCACTGAAAGAGCTGCTCAGAGACGTCACTGTGTCATACAGAGTTGTTCTCCGGCATCTGTTCTACCATCTTCCTTTCCCCCCACCTCCTGTACTGGGTCGTGCCATCCCCAGGACCGAGCTGGCCTTCCGGATCAGCTCATCCAGTCTCTTCCTGTCTGCTGTAAAGATCCTGCTGCACCAGCAGGCCAGGCCGTGACCAACGGCTGAGGCCACCACAGAGTCAAAGAAGGTGGTTCAGCAGTGCTCCTCGCACCCAAAAAGACCTTAGTCTGCTCAGCAGAAGGAGTCTGTCCTTTCCTATAAAGGGCGTCTGTGTTATGTATCAAACTGAGGTAATCTAGTAACCGGGTGGAAAGGTGTTGCTCCATCTTATCCCTTAGAAGCGCAGGTTTGATTGAATTAAAAGCACTAGAGACGTCAAAAACCATGACTCTCACTGAGCTGCCAGTATTCTCCAGGAGAGCGAGAGGGAAGATGACCGTATCTTCAAGTCTGATGTCTGACTGTTAAGCAAACTGAAGTGGATCCATTGATGGGCTCACCAGCCTCTCTAGCATCTTCATCAGATGTGATGAAACTACAGGTATCATACTTTACTTAATATTTAACAGTATTCGTCAGCTAGGTTGCTGCCTTACTGACCCTGGGCTCCGTTATTTCCCCCTGATGTGTGCACTTGTTGTTCTTGGGGCATTTTTGCTGCCTCTTCTTTCCCGTGGGAGCTGTTGAGAGATGCTGTTACAAAACTGCTGATATTTTATTACACTAAAGCTACCATTACAAAGTTGTTAAAATATAGCATAAATATTACATATAATTTTAAATTCAGAACCTTTACTGAGTATTTCTACAAATTGGGTATGTATTGGTACATTACTTATGTCATACATTTGAGTACCACCACTGTTATTTCAACAGACATTCTGTCATTCTATGTTAGCAGTGGCTGTAAATACCCTGAGGCAAATTAAATTTGCCTAAAAATACCTGGTGAAACTCAAATATTAAATGTTCTATGACAAATACTAGTTGACAAAAGTTACAGAATAACGTGTATAAAATATATTTAGAAAAGTCACACAGATAAAAGTAACCATTCAAACATATAATTTAAGAATAGAAGTACATGTACTCTGCTAAGAATTTATTTCCTAATTCTAATCCTAAACTTGAAAACAGTTCATTGTGTTAAACAGGCTCCTTATAAAATTTCTGCTGAAATTTACTTGGAAACATTATCACGTTTTGGGCTTCAAAAATGCATGCTTTAGTTAGTAGCAATACAAAAGCTAATGTTGGCCAATAAAAACAACTGGGAAACTATACTTTATAAAAGGCAAAGAAAATATTTCATTTAGAATTTATTTTGTCATAGAATTTCAGGCAATTAACACAAACATAAGCACTGTTCTGTTGACCCGGTGTGGTAAGGGCATCATTTCAAACACTGTGTGCTGCCAGATGGTTAATTCATAATAATGCATTACATTTTATTATTTCAATATATTTGCTTGTAAGAATCTGCCACGTTTGACAACTTTTGTCAACAGAGTAAAACCTGATCTGTGGAGTAACAGAATGGAAACATTGCTGACAATTGAATCAAGTGCTTGAGTTAATGTTCCACCAGTATTGACTGAGATTTTTAATTACAATGTTTGTGCAAGAAAAACAGAAAATCAATCTGCTAATTTCAAACAATGCTAAACATGTGACGGCTCTTCATCCGGACCGAATCTTTCGGACAGTACCGCCGTCATCTTCCATGTGATTCCCATGATGCCTAGAGCCACCGCAGGAGGAAGCGCTCGTCCACGTCTCCTCCTCCTCCTCCTCCCCGCCCCCCCCGCGGGGCTCCATTCCACCCCCTCCCCGCCCCCGGATAGGTGCACTTGTCGTCGCTCGCGGGGCATCTTCGCCGCCTCAGTTTCCCGGTGGGAGCTGCTCCGAGATGCGGCGGTGAACGGACGGTCGGGCCCGCAACAGGTAAAACCAAAGAGTCGCTTCAGAACTTTCCGGAGACGAAGGCGACTAGCTAACGTCTTGAACCCGCCAGTAAACTCAGTGACGTTGTGGACGTAAAGTTAGCAGCGTTAGCCGGAGATAAACCCCCAAAAACCAGCTGTGTCACAGATGGTTTGGCTGACGCGGAAAAGCCTTCGCTCCGCTTGTCGTTCACTCGACGTTACCTGGGGAAAAGCCACAGACTGAGGCGGGTGTGTGTCGTAGTTTCAGCCGAAACTCCGCTAACGTCAGCGCTGCTAAAGGCGAGCGAACGTCAGGTGGCGAAGCTCCCACCTGCGGCCGTGACACCTGCGCGTTTCCGAGGCGGACACCGCCAGGCTCCTGCCTCCTGCCTCCATTCGTGGGGACACGCATCACGGCTTGTGATTCACAAGAAACCACAAGGCAGATGTGATTTGGCATGTGTTAGTTGAAATGAACGATACAACTTTTAATGTTGTCAGCTAGAAATACACATTTAACATTGTACATGAGCTGATACTGTATTTACTTCTCATAGTGAACTTCAGTTCGCATAGTGCGAGTGACCATAAATATTTACCTGTAAATTTTTCCAAGAGTTTACACTTTGGTTTGATGGATGTATGGTTATGGTTAGTCTGTTTGAAGGCGAGCCAATATTCCCTCTTTCCAAGTTTTAAGGCTTACTTAAAAGAGAAATCCGGTTTAAAGGGTTTCCAGATGTCAACAGACGCACAAGACGACCAGGTAAAGTTGCAGAACAGCCTCCAGATATAACAAAAAGACACAGGAGATGATCACACAGAAAGAGACAAAACTACAGCACGAAGTGACACAGGGTTTGTGAAGTAACCGCAAAGAAACATAAATTCAAAATGACACAATATTGGCAAACTAAGTGCCGGTGCCTGTACTACACATAAAGTTCCTGTTTACATTTTTCACCAAGCTCTACTTCGCCTAAGTTTTGTAGAGTTGTAAGTGGGTTTGGAAAAAAATTGTTTTAGCATTAGTTGTTGTATAGTTGAAATCATGTGGCTTCTTTGGCTAAATATTTATTGAACTATTGAGGGAGAATGAACAAAAAGCTTCTATATAAGTCACTGACATAATTACTTTGTTAAGCTTCTGATATAGGTTAATAATCCTTGTTTGAAAATCATGGAGCTCCGTTAAAAACATCGAGAGCACAAGGAGACACACGCAAAAAAGAAGTACCCATAAACAGATGTGAGAAGAGCACAGGCGCATAAAACAAAATATAGTGGAGCCGCATTCATTAAACAGAACAGCTGTTCACGCTGGTTTTCACAGTGCGAGTAGCATCTCCACAATGAGACACCGGGCGGCTGCTTCTGCCGCACCATTATAATGTCGGCCTGTCACAGGAACCCGTTTAAACACTGGTGCTGTGTTTTGAACGCCACGGGCTCCAGGGTCACCTCAGGAATGACCGCATTAGGAAACTATTTACTGTATCAGTTGACGGCAGCATTTGGCAGGAGCTTCAGTGGGCAACGCATGAATGATTGTAATGAATGTCTGCCTCAATTGAAAATTATTCCAAATAAGTTTTACAACCTTTTGTACACACACAGCCTTCACTTTCAAGTCAACCTCACATGCTTTTAGCCAGGAAGTCTTGTAGATCACCTAGTACTCATCCTGTATCTATCAACTTTCAAATATTCATCTTGCTAAAGGATAGCGTTGTTAACCACAGGTGGTACATAATCTGAGAGAAGACCACCAGGGGCCCTTTTATTAGGCTTGTCCCTTGCAGGGTTGAAGGGATGAGGGCTCCTGTCTCTCTCTGAGTAAAACTCCGCCACACAAACACACTTTTAACTGTTTTTTTCCCCCTTGTCTCTGTCCTCTTCAGGTTACTTGGAAGACTTGCTGGTCTTGTTTTGTCTCTTTAGGGTATGAACTGTCTTTCGTGCTGCTCTGTTACCTTTCTACCCAGTCTGGGTGAATCATTTGAGGTGTGGCTGCTTCTCAATACGGGGGCTGAACCGTACAACCACAAAATGGCTAATAACATACTATGGAGCTTAAAAACCACTCTCTAAGGAAAGTAATACAAGACCTGGGAAAAGTGTTTTAACAAATGGTGCCACAAAGCGGTTTGTTTGTACACTGTGGAGATTCATAGTTCCTGAATTTAGAATATGATCTACAGCTACAGGAACTATTGTTCCTATTATAGTGTATATTAGAATAATACTTCTTTATTTACAGTCCAAAGCAGACACTTACTATCCCAGAAAACAAACAAAAGTGTTAGGGCCATGTCATAATGTCATAAAAATTAGAGAATCATAAGTTAAAGTACCACACGTTTAAGTGATTGATAAAAAAATCTAAATTCTAATTTTTCTGGTAAACAACTTATAAATTATTAACTAATTATTAAGTACTGGTTGACTTGATGAAAACCTTTGGGTAAAGGATATCTTGTGGTTTCTTTAACTAAATATTCATGTGCACACCACTATAGTAATAAATATCATTTGAACCGTTTTTAACAGTTTGGAGAGGCCTGGTCAGTGTGAGAGCTGTCCAAGTGTTGTCTCGTCCTCCTCTGAAATAGCTAGTTCAGCTGACTGGGGAAAAAACACTTCCTACATTACCACAGCATATTACATTATAAGATATTTAATGTCTTCTTCTGAGAAGTCCCATAACAGTAATGTCTAACTCGGTGATGTCCACAAATGG
The DNA here is from genome assembly GCA_033026295.1 of Channa striata. NCBI lineage: Eukaryota > Metazoa > Chordata > Actinopteri > Anabantiformes > Channidae > Channa > Channa striata. Next base: position 14,166,012 of record CM065185.1, on the reverse strand, counting down.
CAGCACTGGAAGACTTTTGTCCCAGCCCAGAGAACCTGAGTTAAAGCTATAATTAGGTACTGTTCGTAAAGCTCAAGTTTACGGGAGGAAGTGAATTCGTGTATGGCCTTGCAGCTTTGGCCTCCCACTTATAGAAGTGGGGTGAAATCTAAAAAAATGTAATGTTTAGATTTTCATAATGCAGAACTGTGTACATAAAGTAATATGACTATGGTATCTGCAGTCTGTGTGCATAATACAACCAATGAGACTAAGATATAACCAGAGCTAGTGTCTCAACTCCTTCAGTCAAAAGATGATAAGCTTTGATTTCACTGGTATGCAGTTTTTACCTAAATGGTTGACTTGAGCATTTTCTGTTCTTTTTGGTTCATTGCCACCAACAGAATATGGCTACTTTATATCTCTCATGTTGCCAGATCAGGTAGAGGCATTTTACTAAACACCAGATGAATTTTATTGACCCTCAAGGGCCCTTTATTATGTGCACTCACAGGCATAGTCGGCAGTGAGCTGCTGCAATAAAACTGATTCACTCTTCTGTCTGTACGAGACGGCTCCAAAATCCAGTGTCACAAGGAAACTGAGGAAGACAAAAAGGCAGAAGTATATATGAACTTCCACAGAATTATGGTCTGTTGACATCTCACTCTCCACCTTGCATACGTGTGTTTTAGAGTAATGAGGCTGGCCTAAAATGGCACCTTTACACCCCCAGCAGGGCCTGGTGCATGCTTCTTGATTTTTCTTTTAAACTCCCATTTGTGATAGCATGCAGTTCATGTTTAAGTCTAGAGATGGGGAAGAATACCGAAATTTGATATATTAGAATCCAAAATTGTAACAAAATGTATTGTTTAATTACTTCAATTAAACATTCTGATTGAATTATTTCTAGACTCTACTAGTCTGTTTTGTTTTGCAAACTGCAGCCTGGCCTTTTTGTTTCTGAGGCGGGACCGAGCTCGTATCTTGCAGTGTATCCTCTGAGCTTATGGTCATAAAGTCACCTTTGATTACTGTAATAAAAATTATATTTACACCTACATTTTGGAATGCATGCTTATCTACTACACAGTCATAAAGAGGTTTTTCTTCACTAGCTACTAAAATTAAAGCTGAGAAGCTTGTTCTTTAATGTACTATACTTTACTTTATTTTATATTTAATGTTTTAGGGCACATAACCTCCAAATTGTGGACGGGACATGAAGTTTAAACCATTTTTCAGTCAGTGTCATTTGAAACTGCCGTTACCATAGTGCAGATCTGTTCTCTCCACAAATGTTTTTGTTGTCTTTACCTGGGAGCTGGTCTGACTTTGGCTGTTTTGTCGCCATTTGTCAAACCAGTTTCCTCTCCATGGGGCAAGTTTTTGTGCAGGCTGCGTGGATTTAGCGGCAAGAAATGCTCTCACCTCTCACTTCCGCTCCTTTTTTTTCTTTTGTAGGTAGCTTGTTTTCTGTTCGAGGGCTTGTGAATCGGCAAAGTGGTCCTTTTTATTAACAAATAATTAAGGTATGTTCATTTGAATTTTCATTATGGCAACTCGTAAAGGATATCTTCATTTGTTTTCCTAATTAATCCTGCTGTTCACAATCACCATAAAGATCTTAGAACCAACACGGACTCTTCTTTGCTCGTGTTTAGTAAGTTGTTAGGCACCAGCCTAGAGTCGCTTGTTTATTGGTTCCATAGAGACCCGTTGTGTTTTTAGTAGTTTTTGGACATCAGCTAACCTTTTAATCCTTGATGTCCTTGTTGCTCTCAGTCATGCTGATGGAAAATTCAGTGGTATAACCTTGTGGCAATGTGTCACATACTGTGTTGATGTCATTCAAAAGTACATTATCAAAATAAATGTAATTAAGCATTAACCAAGTTAGCACTTTGTAATTTAAACTATCTGATGTAGTATTATCAGATAGTTGTATTATCTGATGTAGTATTGTTATGTAATATTCTTTCTGTCTTTAGAGAGGTTAGGGGGCCTACTGTAATTATCAACAACTTTGCTGCAAATGTCCAAGGTGTCTTGGCATTTAGTCTCTTACACTGTATTTTTGTCTGCCTCTGTTACTCAGACCGTTTGTGCGTCTGTTTGTTTGGTGTCTCTCAGTGCTGGGGAGAGCGTTGTTCCCCCAGCCTTCAATGGCTTCCTCGCTTGTCCCCATAATCAAGGCATGACTGTGACCCTAAAGAACACAGCGCTCAGCCTACTTCCTCTTCTTACTACAACACCAGCCCCAGGTTAGTAAACTTGTATTTTAACATATTTTTTTTTTGGGGGGGGGGGGGATTTAAACTGATTGTTTTCCAGTCAAAAACCAAAAGCTGCAGTTCAAACCTAGTCACGGGTTTTTCCAGGTTCATTTAGGGCCTACAAAAATGTGATTCTTAGTCATGTGATGTCTTTTGTTGCTGTTAGTCACATTTTTCCTTTTGACCTCATTGTTGACAAATCAGATAGACAAGATTCATCATCAGTCTTATGGAAGCATTCAACTTTATTTAGGGCAAGGCAGGAAAGGCAGACAACAGCTTTAATAGCATTAACAGCTGTGTGTGTGTGTGTGTGTGTGTGAGTGAGTGAATGCATTATACTCACATCATATTTTAATTTACTTGTACCTTGTCTCATCATGTACTGTCCAGATTCAGTCCAGCACAAATGGATGAGGTTGACGTCCTGCGACTGAAGCTGCCCTCTGAGGATTTTGTGTCACTGAGCTCCGCCTTGGCTGAGCCAATCAACCTAGAAGGTCACTTAGTTATTATAAGTGGAAATAAGGAGCTGCTGAAAGCTCTGTTTCAACAGTGTGATTTAATGTTACTGTAAAAATAGCTCACCTCTGTCTCTCAGTGACACAAGTAAGACATTAGCAATCTTTTATGAGTAGTAACGAAACACTGACATACATAGGGCCACAAAACACCTTCTGTAACGCAGATCTCTTTGTGACTGTGTGTCTGTGTGTAATCTAGATTCCCATTATGTTTGGCTGCGGAGTGAGATTGATGTGGATTCCCAGGGTCTGGAGGCAGAGTCCTGGAGCACGGCCGTGGACCAGAACTACATGAAGTCCCTGAACAAAGAGGTTGTGAAAAGACAGGATGTCATTTATGGTAAGTTACACAAGTCAAGTGAAAGCTTAAATCTGAGACCTCATGACCTCAGAAACTTAAACTCTCATATATTTGAGATTCAGAAAGTTATAATTTTGGTGATTACAGCTCATCAAATTTCAATCCATTATCTCTAAAATCTTACAATATGTAGTAATATCATTAAAAATACAATTTAAAAAGGAGAAATGACAAACTTCTAAAAAGTAGGGGGTTCCTGTAGCACAAATGACTGCATTAATGCGGCATGGCGTGGAGGCGATCAGCCTGTGGCACCGCTGAGGTGTTATTGAAGTCTTCATTTTGTCTGTGTTGTTGGGTCAGGTGCTTCAAGTTTTTCTCCTTGTAATGCGACATAGATTTTCGGGGGGTTTAGCTCAGATAAGACTAAACACTCAAGGAATTAAGCAGAGGGTAGTTTAAAACACGACTTTGGCTTTTAAGGACTGATATTAATGATCCCTGTCTGAAATGATGAGGTTTATTCTTGAGGAAAAACACTTTACACTGCTGGAATAACAGTAGAAGAATCAATATTTGGCATGTTCTGTAAACTCTGGCTGGGATGGTGTTGCAGACTGCTTGCTGATTTTGCCTGCTATTTCATTGTCATCAGAGCATGTGCCCCTGTGTACTCACATAGGCGGGTAGTTATAGAGATAACTGCAGCTGCGGACCTGCTTAGTCACACTTGGATCCAGCTCATTCATTTCCTACTGTTCCAGCCCTGTGCCACACTTGCCAACTTACAAAAGTTGCGAGATTTGTGACTAGCCAAAACCCCACCAATGTGCGTCCTGAGCATTAACCAGTGTCAACTCAGAGGGCCTCTTGATGGTAACCAACATATGTTTAATGATGCCAATAACTATACTTTGTCTAATTGTCACTGTACGTGAGACAACTTTTCCTTTATCTTTCAACCTAGTCTCCTTTCAGAAGTATTAATAAACATCTGTTTTTGTCACTTTCATAGAGCTGATGCAGACGGAGATGCACCATGTACGCACTTTGAAAATCCTTCAGTATATCTACATGCATGAGTTGAGGAAGTCTCAGCTGATTGAGGAAGCCAAACTGGAGCGGCTCTTCCCAGGTGTGGAAGGTCTGCTCAGCCTCCACCAGCACTTCCTTAACTGCCTCAAAGAACGCTTAATGCAGTGTCAGGAGGAAGGAAGCCCAAACTATCAGATCACAAAGCTGGGGGATGTTCTCATCTCTCAGGTGAGAGACAAAAAGCTAGTATTTGATTTATATTATTGCTGTAAATCTGTATAACTAATGTTTATAAATAAATGGCAGCAAAACAGGGGATGTTTGAGGTCCTCAAATTCAGAGAAATGGCCTTTAATATTACAATTTACTCACTTTCACAAGAAAATACCAGTAAAGATTGTATTTTTACATAACAAACAGCAAGGTAGTTACTTTCCATGTGAGTGCACTCAACAGCAACTGAAGGCTTTTGGAAATTATTGCTTAGCGTTCCAGAAGGAAAAAAAGTTGACTGTGAACAGGTTGTCTAATGTTAAATCATAAAATTCCATAATTCCCTGGAATTTATGCATTTTCTGTGTTTAACAATTTTATATAAACGGAATACAACTTTTAAAAGCCCTGATCCTTGGACTTAACTATACAGTAAGAGCCAAATTCTTTTTCCAAGAATAATAGCGTTTAGACTGCTGATGATTTCTAGAAGAGGGAGAATGAGGTTTACACTGCTTCTTATCTACCCATTCATAATCACACACACACACATTCATACACTAATGCGGGAGCTGCTGTGCAGCCGGCCGACACTCATCGGAAGCAACTAAGTGGCGGTTCAGATTCTTGCTCAAGGACATTTCGACATGTGCCCAGAGTAGCCGGGGATCTAACCAGGATTAGTGGACGACCGAACTACCTACTGCGCCACAGATCCCCAGTAAACTGGTCGGCTTACTATGTGGAGTTTGCATGTTGTGCTTCAAGTCTTGTGACCGATGAGACACAACACTGTAAAGAAGACCTTTTTGTGAAGAACATGGTGTAGGAGATATAAAATCAGGGACAGTATGAAGTATAAGTCATCTGTCTTTCCTCAGACAGCAGCTCTGTGTAAGGTGTTCAGGTAGAGTCCCTCATAATATTATTATAATAACGTACTGCACAGATTTTAGGTACAGCTTTAAACAGGTGTAGTAATTTCTGTCCAATTCTAAAATATTGATCTTGTAGCCACTGTCCAAAACGCAAAGATGATATACATTCTCTTTTGAGTGATGTTATTGCTGATAAATTGTAGCAGCACTATTTTGGTTTTTATTTTGTACTCTGGCTGTTATAGTTTTCAGATTACCTTGGAGAGTCGATGATGCAGAGCTACGGTTTTTTCTGCAGCCATCACAATGATGCCATCAGTTTCTACAAAGAACTGTTACAGAGCAACAAGAAGTTTCAGACTCTGAAGGTAAGCAGTCTATTTTCATTCTACATGATCTTCCAGACACAGCGAGGCCTGTGGTTGGGATTTGTAGCAGAGAAAAATGTCAGTAAACAGGATTTTTGAATGAATGTTCCAGCTACCAATTAGAAAAGTCTGTGATGGTACATCCTAAACCACTCACTGTTGAAAGGAAAATGTTACAAGCAAGAATGAAAACTGCAGAGAAAACAAACCTTTGTCATTTCATTGTGGGTTTTAAGTCAAATCCGCTTCTAATTTCTAGCAAAAAATAGGTCAGCTGCCTCTAGTACGCAGATTGGGATTTCCTGAATGTTTTCTGTTGGTGACCCAGCGCATCACAAAATATCCAGTCCTGGTGGAGCGAATCATAGAGAACACTGAAGGTGAACCTCACTCCTTATCACTTACCTGTCTCTGGTGCTGCGGTTACTGCTTTCACTTTTTTTGATGACACATTTTCTGACTGGAATGATTCCTGATGTAAAGTATTTTACAGCTGACACAGGTGAGTACCAGTCTCTGATACAGGGTTTGGCGTTAATCAAAGACACCATCTCCAAGGTGAACGATCAGGTCCGTGAATATGAAAAAGTTGCTCGTCTAAGCCAGCGTCTGGAGCCAAAGTCTCAAGGTCGACTGAAGGATGGCCAGGTGTTCCGAAGAGAAGATCTGATGCAGGGCCACAGGTTTCTGCTGCTGGAAGGCACTGTTAGCTGGAAGTCCTCTACCAAACAAAAAGGTTAGTGACCAGCTCGCTGGCGTTGTAACAGGGCAGAGGGATAGACAGAACTAGTAACTTTGTCGGCATATGTGTCCTGTTTTTCCTGTCTGGAACCGCTCTGCTGTTGATGAAACTGTAAGGGATGATGCATGAAGTCCCTGGATTGCTAATATTAGTGTAATAAGGATTACTTCCAGACATTTCCTGGGTTTTGGAGGGAAAATATTTAAAGACTTCTAAAGGCAAGATATTCAGACATCCAGTATATAGAGCATCATTTTGTGATGACATAAATATTAGAACAGTCACACATAATGTAAGGTAGACGTGTCCCAAGCTTGTGTCTCCTTGCAACTTGAATCAAGCACACGTGTTTTGTAGTTAAGCACATTTATTCTCCCCCTGTAGATGTCTATGCTGTGCTGCTGTCAGACATGCTCCTCCTCTTACAGGAGAAGGATCAGAAGCTTGTATTTGCCTCTATGGTAAGTGCTGCCTAAACATGACATTTGTGTGTCATTGAAACATACTCTTTCTTTTTCCCCATTGTCCAGTTTTTCTAAACAAACAGAAGCATATCTGTACTCTTTGTCAGACACAGACTTTTTCCTTTTTAATAATGAAATTTATAATTATCATGGCTCATGCAGGACAACAAACCCTCCGTGATCCCCCTTGAAAGGCTGATAGTTAGGGAAGTTGCCCATGAAGACAAAGCCATGTTCCTTATCTCTGCCTATATCTCCAACATGCCGGAGATGTATGAGATCCACACAAGTTCCAGAGAGGAATGTATCACCTGGATGACGTGCATATGGGAAGCCGTGAACGGGTAGGCTGAGTGCTTCTTGCAACAGGACGGAGTGACTTTTAGTTTTGTATTTATTACAACACCATGAATGTTTCAGTCGTTAGACTTTGTCAATAGCGTCAATCCCTAATGATGAGAACCAAAATTGGAGCATCACTATTAAGGTCTCTGTGATTTCAACAAATCTTTTTAAAATAATAATTGCTCATATTTATTCAGTCAGTTGAGAAATGGTTGTCTTTAAAATATTAATGAGCAAGATCTCTGTATAATTCAGTGCTCGAGAAGATGAGGGAAACCATGAACTGATTACTAAACTGCAACAATTTCAAGGTAAGTCTGGCGAGATTAGAAGGGACTTTCTGATTCACATAGATCACTGTACCAACATGCAAAGCTTATCAGTAGGTCTGTTTTGTGACGGTAGGAAGAGATTGATTCCTTTTTTTGCATATCTTTCAACAACTGCCAATGATTTTGGTACAAATTAGACATATTCCTAAAACCACCAATACACATTGTCTTATAGTTAAACCACATTTAATAATTTTCATTTTACCTTACAAATTACAGTGATGCCCAAATAACTTATGTAATTCTTAGAAAAGTATCTGTAGTCAACACTCTATTCTTTAAGACGCAGTTAATGCTAGAGCCACAACATGCCCACAGTAACTCATGTTCCTAGTTCTAAAAGGAGGTAGAGAAACAAACCTGTTTGTCTTATTCTGGTGGCCTGCAGACGTTCTAAAGGTGAGGGATGAGCACATAATACAGAGTTTGATAGAGAAGCAGCAGATATTTGCTGCTCTCTACGAGACCGTGATGGAACAGGAGGCTCCCCACAAAGGGCTGCTTCTCCGAGGAGACCCAACAGACCTCTGTCTGGGAGAAACGCTACTCAACAAAGCCATTGAAGAGGGTAAGTAGTTTCTATTCTATTGTCAGAAATAAGTTTTACAAACACATTATTAGAGTAGGAGTATAGAATATTCAGTTTTCACTGGTTATCTATGCACAAACTACAATAGTCAGTATTTTATTTCTACAGATATGTATTGATTAAAAGCTGAAATCTACTCGGCTCTGTTTTCCAGTACAGCCAGGTGATGACTTAGAACACTGTTGCTTTTAAAGAAAGGGGTTAAGGAGTTTTTCTTTCTCTGGTCAACAGCGCAAAACCTGCAGACCCTGCTGTTTTTAACGACAAAACGCCCAGATGTTATGGATGAGAGCGATATGCAGGGAGGGCCGCTCAAGCAGGCTGAAACCTTTGTGGGGGCTGATAGTGATTCTGGTGCAAACACAAGGAAAGGTAAGTTTTACTAGGACTGTTAGTTAAGTTAAGTATAACGGTGAAGTAAAATTCCCTAGAAATATTAAGTATTTGATTTTGCTGTTGAATAAATAATGAAAATGTATTAAATTCAAGTTAGTACCGTGTGTGTTGAGGAGTAACTGCTGTCATTAGTGATTACTTGCAATTAACACATTTTTAATTATGATTTATTTTATGAATGTACATATTCTTCTGACATTCCTAATTCCATTTGAAACTGAAATAAGATCATTTACTTAGATGCAACTCAGAGGTCCCCCATTAGTCTTAAAATTTGCTGTAATATTATGATTTGAGATACAGGCTGTAGTGGGGGTGAAAACATTTTCAACAAACCTTTGGTTAGATTATAGGTAATTGTGAACATTTTGGAAAAGTGCTGAAAACACTAGCTGTGTGTGACTTTCTTTCCTTAGACACAGGTGCAGCTGAGAGGCCGTGTAGCAGTGAGCTCAGTCCTGTGAATGTCAGCCACACTGCTACAGATCCTCAGCCCCCAGAAATAGACTACTGTGACGGCCTGGAGCAATCTGTGAGTGCACAAAATGTAAAGCATAGCAAGCTTATCTCCATTAAAAATCTGAATTACTTAGATGTGCTTGTGCTTTTTTCATTTACTTTCTTTCTTTTTTTTTTTTTTTTTTTAGGCTGATGGTGAAACATTTCCAACGCCGAATTGCCGTCCATCCTCCAGACATGTTCCACGGGGGGAGGTAGCTCTTCCACTAAAGTTTCATCTGTACATATGTACAAATTCTTACAGAAATATTAATCTGATCCTGCTATGTATCTCTTTTCTGTAGATGTGGGACAGGGTGACAAAGCTTGCACAGTGCCTCTACAGCTTAAAAGTAAGATACTGTATGTTTCTCTGAACACTTTTGCATTTACTTAGCACCCCCTAGAACAGCCCTTGGCTACATGCATGCAAGTCGGCTGCATCTGAGACACCAAGTCTTAATTGGAAATTATGAAAATGAAGTTATAGTATCTCACTGACAACAGACCCGCATATGAACAGCTGCCTGTAGCTGCTGTTAGAGGAAATTCAATAAGTTACTGTCTGACATACAAGGAGCCAACATCAGAACACAAACACACTGTCAGGTTTAACACACTGCACATAGTGGATAGACAGTATTGGCTGTTCCTGCAAGTGTAAAACAGCTTTGCAGTGATGAAAAATAGTCAAAATAAAGAGCCGGTTTTGAAAAATGTAAGTAGGATTTATTTGTGTTAAAGTCTATAGTAAAATAAAAATAGATACACTAGTAAAGTTCAGACGCCTAAAATGTCTATCCAAGTACAGTAACTATTTGTGCTTTACTTCTTACCTTCAAATATTTTCCCAACAATGCTCAGTGTAATAAGTGCAAATTACCTGTCTCCAAGAGAGAACTACCATTGATGGGACCACAGACATTGATTATTTAAAAGTTTTCCCACCAATGCTGAGAGAGCAGAAAAATTACATGTAACATTTGGCCTGTCAAATTAAAATCACGGAAATAACCAAGATATAAGCTGCTGGAGGAAAACAAAACAGGTGATGAAATGTACTTGGTTGACCTGCCAAGGCATATAGTTTGTTTGTGAAACACTGCGCTTTAAATATTATACACTAAATGTTTGATTTCTGAAAGGATGTTATATATTTTTGTACACATACAAACATTAGATTTTATTTGCTTTCAGTAGCTATGATTTTATGTTTTGTGCAGGCAGTCATTGCCCAGCAGGACAGCCAAATTGAGCTGCAGCATGCCTTCCAGTCAAAGATCCACCAGCCCTCCCGTCAGTACAGTGTGCTGCTTGAGCAGGAGAAACGGCGCAACTTGAAGAAGCACAAGGAAGAACTTGCCAACTTGCAAAAGCTACAAGCTCAACATCGAGAGGAGCAGCAGTGCTGGGAGACAGAGAGGGAGCAGCAGAGGATACAGATTGAAACCCTGGAGGCTCAGGTGCAACAGAGGAGGGAAGAGTGTCAGAGGTGGGAGGAGAAGCTCATGGAGCAGTCGGCTGCGTTAGAGAGGCAAAAGGAGGAGCACCAGCAGAACCTCGAGAGATTGAGGGAGTCAGTAAAAGCAGTGGAAAAGAAAGAGGAGCGTCTGACTCAGGAGATGGAGCGTTTGGCCAAGTCACAGGAGAAGTACACAAAGTACCTGAGCATGATAAATACAGGATACCCCAACTATGATGATGCCGCACAAGTGAGAAATTGCATAAGAATTTGATTCATAAGTTTGTGTGTGTGTTGTTGTTTTTTTAATATTCTGTCTGTAATGTTTTTTTTGTTTTGTTTCCGTTTTATATAAATGTGCTGGATAGACTGTAGAGCTAACGAAACCTTCCACTTTCCTTCTAGTTCTCGTCAGTATCAAGTGTAGTGAACGGGAGCCCGAGTTCAGTCTTCCCTGTAAAGCCCCAGTTGACCTGGAACACCACCTCCGATGTCACGGAACTTCCTCCGAAAGTACCCCCCCGCAAGGAAAGCATCCTCACCCAAAGGGCTAATTCCGATCGGCCCGCGCAGCCGGTCAGCGCCAAAAACCAGGTGCAAAATCATTCCGGTGTGCAGCAGCAGATTCCCACCAAGCTTGCTGCTCCAGCCAAGGGAAAGGATAAAGGCCCAAAAACAAAGAAGTCCCACCAAAGAACGCACAGTGCAGGTCAGGACCTGTTCACATGTCACTTACTGTTCGCGTACAACAGTCGAGTTTACGTCTTCTTCTGCAAATTTACAGGGGGCCTCACACAGAAACCTTTTTTTTTTTTTTACTTTAGCTTCAGCTTAATCGCAATTGTTCACACCATAGCTTTCATTTTTATTGGCATTAAAGGATCCTATAAACATGCAGTATTGCATTACAGGCCCCATACTGCCCTCGTGTATTAGTATTTTTTATTTTAACTGATGCCGCACCCGACTGCCATAACCACCACAGGGAGGTGGAGGTGGAACACTGTCTGTGGTTTACATTTAACTGACAAAAGCAAAGCCAGCTGCAAGCTCCATTGCGCTTTTAGGTGCCATTTACAAGATTATTTTTAACATTTAATACTTGCAGCTTTACCTGTATTTAATTAGTTTTTAATATTTTACCTCCATATTTGTGTGTAAACTCTATTGTTTGAATTGTCCACAATTATCTTGCAGGATCTCACCTCAAATCTGTGCTTTGTTCGTCTTTTTTTTGTTGTTCTTTTCAGTGCAAGTTGCTCTCTTTTTAAAAAAAAGCCCTGGTCCGTGGCATATTGATTTTGGCAGAATGCAAGAATTTTCTGTCCTTGCAGGATTTGATAAATTGTGCAGTGGACTGATAAGGATTTTAATGTTTAGTAACTCATACTACAAGCAAAACGGTTTAGTGCCAGTACAAGTATACTTGTTATTGGCAAGTACTGAAATGTAAATATTTGGACTCAGTCTGGGAAAAAGTGGGATCAGGACATCCCTAAAACAAATGAAGCACTGGTATTCTTTTTTTTTTTTTACATCCAGCCTCTATAGACGTGAACCAGGTGTTACCTATCCGAGTGACAGGAAAAGAAGGGGGCAGTCTGAGATCCACCAGGAGCCCCACCCCTCAAAGAATCTACCAGTCAGGTACAGTAAGTGTACAGCCCCCCTCCCCAAACAAACAAAATTCTCATGTGTATCTTATAGGTGTCCACTGTATCTACTTCGTAATTTATTTTTCAAATCTCCATTCAACTAGATCTCTTCGTACCAGCCGGATCTGCCCAGAGTGTGAAAACTTCTCAGTCTTTCAGCACACACAAGAGGAACATGAGCACCGGTGAGTCTTCTCCTCCAGTGCCGCCTCCTTTCCCCAAAGATGTCATAAAAACGGGCAAAGAAAAGGTAATATTTCTTTAATAACAAACTGGAGTCTGGAAAACACCTTGTCCAGCATAGACTAACGCTAACTCATGGAAGGACTGGAGTGGTGAAGAGATATTTGCGACAAGTGTGCGGGGCATGAAAAGACTTATCACTGATAAGTTCCTTGACCACCAGAAACCAACACTCACAATCAGCTTAATACAAGTTGTGTTTTAGAAAAGGTTGTTCAAAAAAATTTTTAAATCAAAATTTGTACATAGGAAACATATTTCAAAGATGTTGCTAAAATCTTTATTGCCAAAGACTTTCCCCTGAAGGTTTTATGACGTTCTTTTAAATGAAAGTAGGTTGTATTTTTAATTAATCAACAGCTGCCTTTCTTAATTTCTGGATTATAAACGGGGAGTAAGGAAGCTATAGACTCAGGTTCACATGTTTTTGATGAAGTACCAGACATAGCATTTTATTTTAGAATCAGCTTAAATTTTTACTGTGGATTTATTCAAAAGTATTTGTTCAAATCAAACGTTACCAGAGCTTATGGAAGAAACCAGTGTCACACTGTTTGTAAATAGCATTAAAAGTGACGTGAATGATGAGTTCCAGTTTTTGTGCACTTGTTTAAATTGACAAGTAGCCATTGTAATTATGAGAATGTACCAGAATTGTTTCTTGTCCTGGCATAATTTAACATTTACTATTATGTCAATTTTTGTCTACTTGAGACACTTTTGTTGCTGTCATCTCTTGTGTCCATGTGAAGTATTTGACAAATCCGTAAAGCCAGTGGGTCGTGGAATAAAAGAAAGGTCGACTTTACAGCTCTGAGTTTTGTTTGTGTGCTTATTACATGCAACGGAAGAGCAGTTTTTAAGGATACTTGATATAATAAGTGGTGCCATTTTTTCAGCACATACACGGGCCCGTACATTCACCTCGACAAAAGAATTTTAGGACAAAATAATCTTTTTGCAGCTGTACATCCACTGACCGCAAGAAGAGTTGTCTACTTGAAATATAAAATAATATAAAGAAAAATGTTGTTTGTTTGGACGAAAACTCCACAACACATTAGCTCATAACAGCTAGGTCTAGATTTTTTTTAGGGCTTGAGCTGTAGATTTTGTTTAACTAAACTAAGTATCTAAACTTTGGCTTGATTTTGTTGTATTTAATAACTGTGTTTATACAGGCAGTGCTGACTTTATTAAGAATGCTTATTCTGTGCAAAATTCATTCTATAAGAATCATGTTAAAGATCATATTAAAATCTTTCTACACTCCTCTAACACATTCTTACCCAAACCTGCAAATTGCACCAAAAAATAATAAAAACCCTTAATCAGATTTAAAATAGTGTTTTTATTTTATGTATTCCTCAACGGAGGCAATAAAAACAACTTGGTGACAACAAACTATACAAGTGACTGAATAATCTCAGGTCCTGTAAACACACTGTGCTACTGAATCGGCGAGGGCGCGCGCACTCGGACAACTAAGCTGCTCTCGTCACCTCTTAAACTAAGTTACTTTACCCTTTTCCTTTACACAGAAACTTTAACAAGCGTGAAAAATGGGTAAGAATCTGAATTCTGTATATACTGCTGTGACTGCTGGGCCCTGGTGTTTAACACAACACCCTCAAATCAGAAATGGGACTTTCGAAACAAAAGCAGGATGAATAGAAGATGATTACCTTGATTACCATGTCTTTTAACCCTTAAATGTATGCATTAACATATGTACAGATATGAACCAGCTATTTTTATCAGCCCGTGAGTTAAAAAAAAAAAAAAGTTGTGCAAATGCCTCATACAAATGAATCAAACTGGTAACACAACCCGTCAGTCGTTCCTCAGCTCAGACATGAAACTGCAGCAAATCGTCATTTCGACAACAGTACTCGTGTTTTTCAAGCATCTTTTATACCGGACGCATTTTGCTGTATCTCCTTCTATAAATGCCGTAAGGCCAAAACCAACTCTTAAGACAATATAAATAAGTACTACAGCATTTTAAACCAATAATGCATCTGCACTATAGATTAAACAGTTTTATATGAAGGGTAAAATCTAAATCTTGGCATGCAAAACAAAATAGTCAAAGTAAAATCCAAAAGTGTCAACAAATGCTTCTGTAAAAAAAAAAAAATCTAACAACTTTGGCTCAGTCAACAACCATCATAGCACCACAGTTTAAAGGGTATGAAACTCTACAGCCCAACGAAACGCCGGATTAAAGACCACTGAAACACTCCGACGTTCACACCTGCTCCAGCTATGCCGCGAGCAGGGGTGAGCGCACACGGGGGATGAAGGATCGCACGATCACGTGCTGCTCATCGTTTTTATGGATTTATCCCTCGTATAAATCAAGTGGTCCCAGTGATTCCACTGAAATACGTTTTTGAGCCTAGTAGGAGCCTCTGCTGAATGTGATGCCGTTATTTCATGTTCAGTTTGAGCAGCTTTCGGACGTAGACTTTCACTCCCTTTAAAGGTGGCACCGACTGTGTTCAAGTGTGTTTGTTATTTTCAGCGCCTCAACTTTGTGCGTTCAACCCTGCTGCCCACCTGAGCCAGCGCTTCAGAACACGCACCACTCCTCTCTACTCTTTTTCCCTTTGCACCGAGTGCAAACAAACGTCCATTAACAGAGACACAATGAAGAACAACAAAACATGATGCAAAATGGAAAACGCTGTACTAGAAGTCCTTTCAGTTACATTTGTCTTCCTCGTTATCTTTCTCAGCCAGGGGCATTTCCTGAGGCGAGTGCTGGGGCTGGTCGTCGCTCTGATTGGTGGCCTCTGTAGTTTGCGACTCCGGTTTATTCGAGGGCCCCTCTGTCTGTGGCGCTGCAGTTTGTGTACAGTTGATTGGTGCAAGGACTATGGGAGGCTGCAGGGGACAAAAAAAAGCCTAAATGAACTGATTAAAATGTATCAGGTTGAAAACTAAATATAATAACAGATATGGGAGAGCTTAAGATAAACAGACCCCAGAAAAGATACAGTCAGTCCTCTGTCTACAGTAGACATGTTTGAAATAACATGTGAACTTTAAAAATAACCCAAATTCTTATGATTGCTGTCAGAGGTATTCCTGTGTGTTGAGAAGTCCCAGATATGCAGAAAGGAAAGAAAAGAAAAACCCCACAAGGCCTTTAAAACCAGACAAAAAACACAAGCTAAACTCATGCCAATCGCCACTTATGGGCCAGTTCATTAGGTACAGCTAGACAGCTAATGCAGTCCAACACAGCAGCTCTGCCAGGAATCCTGCCTTTAAAATATTAGTACTTCTCCGTTTTTTTGTTGAAACTGTCAGAAAGGCGATAATTCTATGTGTTTATTGCTGAGGTCAGAGTGGGTGGTGGAATCGTACTGGAGTGAATTATACTAACAGGTGGTTCTAATGTTTTGACCGTCCTATTTAAAATGACTGACAGTTTAAATTTCATATCTGAGAACTTTGTAATTTCATAGCAGAGCTGTGGTGCTGGTTTGCATTAGATTGTACAGGTGTTCCTGAAACAGTGTAATCCACAATAGGACCAGTTATTAATGTTGTAGTTAAACCACTTTGCTTCGTGATCGCTAGTCAATCACAGCAAAGTGTAAAACTCAAGTCTACTCTTCAGGGAGAAACAACACCACAAAGAAACCCTAAAGTAGGATCAGGATGTTCTGATGGTAGTGTGTGGAGTAGCAAGTGCAGATAGAATACCTGCAGTGACATTCACAGACAGCTGAGCCCTCAGCAGCAGACTAGAGCACAGCCACAGTAAAATTAAGGGCAGGGAGCAGCGATGGGAGGGAAGGGGGGGACAGTAAAACAGAAAGAGGCAGTTGGAATGGAATTATTTAAAAGGGGTTACTCAACTTGAAATTCTACTTTATTCTGCATGTTATTTAACTCTAGATTTTTTTGTTTTCTTTTCTTTTTTCTTTCTTTTTTTTTTTTTTTTAAGTCTTTCTGTTCTTCGGCAGTAGGCAGTCATATCAAACTGGTATTCACCACAAATCCACTTCCAGTCCAGAACTGGTGTAGCTCCCTGCGACGCAGCGCTACAAAGAGGCTGGTGAGCAGAGTGCAAGGCACCAGGTAGAGCAAGGCCGGCTGACCCTTCTGCATCACGGCCAGGGCCACGAAGGTGATCAGCAGGCCGACGCCGTAGGCTGGCGGGACACAAGAAGGGAGAAAGGCTTTTTAAAGTCCACAGTCCCAAATAACTACTGCCATGTATCTACAGTTAGTGAAACCTCAGTTCTCCTCTAATTTAAATCCCTTCTGGAATGACATTCCTGTATGTTAAAGCAGATGTTGTGATATTTTTTTATGAGAAAAGAACAGCTTGTTTTTCTACATTTAAAAACTTTTCTGCAGAGCTGACAGATGGACCATTGAACTATAGACATTTAGGCTTATTTGGGAACTGATAAGACAACTGACTGACTGACGCCATCAGGAAACCATAATCATGTGTTCGGCGTTGTGTTTCTATTTAACTAGTCTGTCTGTTACAGACGACTACCCGTTATTTTGGGACGTTTAAATGACTTCCCACACAAAGAACCAAATCCCTGAGGAGTACTCTACATATTTTGTTTCCCATCTCCTAGTGCTGTGTCTGAACAAGTCTTACAGTAAGTCTACAACAACATTTAAGCTCTTACAATCTTTAAACAGCCCTTTTAATGTACATACCAATTGTACATGCCACAAAGTAGATCCTGGATGACTGTGTTAAAATGTCAAACCTGTGACAGTACACAACCAGCAGACCTGAAACGAGAAGCGACAAAAACACTTTCCTAAAACACTGTACTGTGCAGGTATTAGTTCATGGGAACTAAACCTCCTATTGCAGTGCATTAAATTTGCTGCAGTTAATAGTGTGAGTGCAGGTTCTAAGTTCACAGAGGTGCTAATGACATCAATGCTTTAGTCTCCATAGACTAAATAGGATAAGTGATGACGCATTTCATTACCTGGTACTAAGACGTCACCAAAGCCCAGCAGGGAGAAGGGCCGGTCACAAAGAGCCAGGGGAGAGAAGTTTAACCTGGGCACTTTGAGCACCATGGGAAGCTGGAGAAATCACAGGCATCACTGTTACTCTCAAATTCTGCTCCTCTGAGCTGAGAGCGGCATTCGAAGCTGGAAGAACGAGCGTTTCTGTAGCTAGAACAACCCCCCCCCCCAAAAAGGAAGTGGCGGAATTTCAAAAAACAAGCTCACCTTTTCATGTGTGGAGGAGTCCGAGGGACCAGCCGCTACCTCCACCATGATACTCTCCCCACTCTGTGGAGAAACAGCCACGGGAAAGGTGGGCGTGAGACAGTTTAAAGAGAAACCAGAAGCTTGAAGAGTTTTTAAGGAAAACAAAGTGTTTACAAACCTTAGTAATGAAGGGTGTAATAAATACGAAGAAGACGTCGTAGACAAACAGGACAGACAGTAGTAAAGTGCAAGCCTGCAGAGAGACAAACATTTATTACTCAGTAACCACAATTAAAACCTTAAGAGGAAACTTATTATTATAGCTCATGAAAGTCAATCCACCTTGAATGTGGGCAGCCTGACTGTTTTTAGCATGTAGAGACAGAAGGCAATCCCCAGGGCGTCCTGCAACACCCACGCCCACCTGGAGGACACAGAACAGGAGTGTGAGTCAGCCCACACCATCATCATCATCATCATCATCACCACCGTCTAATGTACCTCCAACCTGTTCACACAGTCCGAAAATGTCAAGTCATCTGACAAACAACAATCAACGGCCACAGCTGAGCGCAGGTCCTGTTCCAGGACACAATCGCAATTAAACTACATCTACAGATGCATGTATAAAAATACAAATGTAATTTATTTTAGAGCTTGCACAGCCTGAATGATTACACTATTTCAAAATCCTATTTGGGTCACAATACCATGGCAGCTACGTTTGTAATTGATGACTTATTCCCACTTCACATTTAAATTTTTATATACTGAAAAAGGAATTTGCTGATTTTCTTTTATTAATGCCTGTGAGCAGAGAATTTGACACATCTTCTCTTTGCACTCACTGGTCTTCATTGCGAAACACCATCCAGGTGATGCTGACTCCCACGCAGACGGCCGAAAGCAGCAACATGCGGATCTGTGGCCGCTTGTGCAAGTACGGCAGGTTGTTCTCTGGGATCCTGTGATGACAAGATGGTCCACAATTAGACAGATATAACACTACAATAATGTGCGGCGACAGTAGCGTTATGAAATCAAACTCATGTGAACACTCTCACCTGCACGTGCAAAAAGGGAGTCTCCTGACAAAAGGCCACAGGCAGCTGTAGAGGCCGACTGAGGAGGCTATGCAGAAGATGGCGATGACCCAAATGGCTACACAGAGAGGAAACAGTGACAGGAAGATGGGAAATTAGAGCACATTATCTCATGACATGCACTCAGGATCAGCTAAAGGAAAAATAGTCTCTGGTGCTGGTCCTCAAATATGCGAATATGGCATCAGTTATGCAGGTGTGTGTCCAGTATTTAGTCAGGGGAGTATCATGGATGTCGCCATGCAGACACCAGTATCAGGCTTTAGGTCTGATTCTAACTTTTATATTTGTAGTTCCGTTAGTAAAACTTCTCCAGCGTCACATCCGGAAAAAACGTCTAAATGATTAATGTGGTTTAGAGCGGTTTTAAGATCCTGTAAGTGACAAAGGCAACAGTAAAGCTGAACACAAGCTCTGCTCTGCTAAAGTCTTAACTTCCAGTTACCAACACTCATTCTCACATTTCTTTATTTTAATCAAGCAACTCATACTAGAGGCAAAACTGTATGTACTCAACCCGGAGATTGCAATTAAATGTGCTTTAGTTGTGGTGTGTTTACACAATCAGGTGTGTCTTGGTCAATGGAAACCAGACATCTAGAACTGTGCTTGAAAGCTCTGAGAAAGCCAGCAAACGGCCCTCGGGTTAAGATTATTTTTCACAAAGAAAAACATTGTCGGTCAACTGCGGAAGAGCTTGAATCTCAAGCAAATTACTACTTAGCCTTGCCAGACCATAATTAGTGAGCGAAAAAGTCAAAGCCTGGCTTTGAGAGGCCAACCAGCCCCGACAAATACCGACACATCAGAGTGGATGTGGGCATTTTCAAAATGTGAAGGAGTATTTTTATTGAAGACCAGAAATAATTTGTGAACAGCTCAGTGGCGTAGGACGGCCTCTCTGTCATACCCAGGCTGTCGTAGTAGAAGTAGAGTAGCACCAGCATGCTGCAGCACATGACCACGAACACGCAGATCATGATGGGGGTCACGTCCACCGTCTCCTCATCCTGTTTGTCTGCACCGTCGTCCCGCTTGTGCTTCATGTAGCGTCTGGAGGAGCAGAAACCAAAGTCAGTGTTTGGCACATCAGGAGCATCTTCTCAACCCCAAAGTCTAAGGATCAAATGATCAGCGCTTACAGGAACTCGACTGCCTGTGAAAACAGTCAGACGTTCCAGCTGCTCGCGTCGAACAAAATCGACTCATGGCTGGGGAACTGCCAAAGCAGCCTGAATACTGGCTGGCTGTGTTTGACTTCATTTCTGACTTGAAAACACTCACTCCTCTTCCAAAATGTTTTTTTTTTTTGTCTGTGGTCCTGTGCGTCAGAGACCCCATCTGACTGCGCCCTCAGTCACCTTGGCAACTTCGTCAGAAAGGAAGGACTCGGATTGGCTTAAGCTGGTGAGTCACTCATGAACTCAAACAAACAACGCTGCCTTTTAGTGGAATTTCTGGAGTACAAGGCGGACTGCTCAGTATGAACAGAAGACACACGCACACATTCTCTTCTAAGAGAAAAACTGACCAATCATACACTTGCGGTACTTTGCCAAGAAAACGATGACTAATTTTTTCTGTCATTGTAATTTTAAATTTAACTCCTAGAACTAAAAGCATGGGAAACCTTGCATCCTGTAATTTAGGGTTTAGCTATCATATTTAAGAAGAATTAAGATAAAAATCACTTTTTGTTAACAGAGAAAGATTCCTGCAAATAAAAACTTTATGTGACATCACTTTTCATACTGAATTTACATGTAGATTCGGTTATTTCTGTATATATGTGTCATTCAGACAGAACTGAGCATTCATCAAAATCCCTGAGTGATGACCTACATCAGACGACAGCTCCCGACACAATTCCACTTACTTCTTACTGTCTCTGCTGCCAGCCCAGTAACCTCCGATGGCAACCGTTCCTACCGCCATCAAGAAGATGATCACCATGTTGTAGTCCAACACCGGCTCATTGGGTGCATACATGGCAACCGATCTTCCTTTACCAAAGGTCTGCAGGAATTAGAGTGACTTAAAAAAACTGTTGGCAAAGGCCAGTTATGCACCTTGGTTTGTCTGCTATATGATAAACAGTGGAGAGTTTTACACCTGCATATATACGTATACCAGCAGCTACACGTCAACCTCTCACCTTGCTTATGTCCAACATATCAGAGTAGCTAAGTAGTGCAACAGGAATGTCAATCTCCTCATACTGAGTCTCGTTTCCTCCTGGTGGTATCTGTAATACAAAACACACAATGTATTTCTGTTTTACTGAAGTGCCAAAATCTATTTAATCTGGATGCACAACTACAAGTGACCTCACCAGTCTGTCCTTGCTGACAATGAGCAGGCCCTTGGCACCGTTTATCTGGGCCAGTCGGACCTTTTCATAGAAAGTGCAGTTGCCCCTCATCACCATAGGGATACGATTTGGGAAGCCTCCTTCTGGGACCTCAGATGGCGAGCACAACACTGATGTTGTCAGGTCATAGGTCTCGAGACGTGACTACAGGACAAAAACAGAGCGGGGGAAATTCTGTCACAGTTTAATGCCTGAATACAAAAAAAAAAGATTTTCTTTAAGCGGCAGCTGTTCACGGGTGTAATACTGGTAATTCTGTTAAAATTTGCCTCTTTAATCAGTGGATATCAAATAGACTGTGCACATCATAAAGATTCTCTCACTTTTAAAGGGCTGTGTTAGTCTTTTATTCCCTCCTGGGTGAAGTAATATAATTCAATATATTCAGAAATTAGTCATAGGCGATTTCAACATTCGCTGATAGTTCACAAAGCAGCTGTCAAAGTCCAAAGAGGCACTTCAGGTGGAGATCAGATTTCAGTATCCTGTATGCTTTCTAAAAAATACTTTATTGATTAAGTGCACATCAGTGCAAATTGGTGTTTACCCTCGGTGTTCTCTGTGGCCGTGAAGCCCTTTTAAAGCTATTATGATAATGCTTGCGGAGTTAACTTGGTTTGGCCTTGTTGATCACTCATGACTTACTGCCTTGTTGAGGTCCTGAGGTAGATGTGCCCACTGAGGGTTGAAGAATATGCAGTAATCCTTTCCTCTGCTCTTACCCTTGTCACTGAAGTGGGCCATGCCGTACTCTCCCACCACCTGTCAATCAAAAGCAATATTATTATCATTCTGCAAGCTCCTAACGAGTGTGATCTTAAGGTCGTAAACACTAACACAATCTCTTTACTATTACTGTGTAATAAAAGTACTGGACATCTGGGACTTTGTTGCCAAATGCTGATAATTGTGAACAAAAGACTCGGAGAGTGAATGAGCTATGAGGTGTGTTTTAGTCGGTTTTCATTCATTTGTTTAAAACACACACCAAATCCAGGGGCTGCCAGTCTAGTGTGGGAATGAGACCACAGGTTCTTCAATGCACATGTAGAGTTGCAACCAACAATTATCATTACCTACTTTTCTAAAAACGATTTATTATTGTTACTATTATTATTGTCACTGTTGTGTAAGTATTGTAGTCAAATACAATAAGTAATACACCACAGATTTTTGCTTTTTAGATCTCTTACTAAGCCATTAAGAAGAACTGTTTCTGGGTTGCAAGTTTGGAAAATCCTATCTGATCACCTAATGACAGTTGTGTCTTTTTATTGCCATGACTTGGAAAATAGCTGGAGAATATATAGACTAAAATCCAATTATAAACTGCTTCTTAACATTTACAACAGTATATTTATTGGACTCTTCATTATGGTTTATTATTAAGTAATTGGGTTTTCCTAATAGGTGCTTAGAAATTTTAATTGAGTTCTTCAGCTAGACAATGAGAACTATTTGCTTTCGTAATGCATAATAAAGTTGAATGCAATTTAATTTAGGCGTCGCAGGTAAGAAGGCGACCTTTAACCGAGGCCAATAATGGCTGATAGTTTTTCAGATGGGGCTCCAACAAATTGTGAGGACAAACTTGTAACAACATTATAATGACGAAAGAATAATAACCATAAGTAAACAAAGAAATTTTCTACTTTAACCGAGCGAGTCCATCAAAAAAAAGTCCGCAGCTTTAAGAAGCTTATAAGCGAGTTGTGGTCCAGTTGTGCTACAGCTGTTTTCTAGAACATAAACGATATTCAGTGGAGTCAAAGAACATTCGGTTTCAATATTGTGAGGAAAATTACAATCATCGGAGAACTACTCATCCCTTCCGTGATCATAAGTTACTGTTTCTCGATACTCTGTCTGCCACTAGAACACATTCGGCCGTGAAGTCGGCGGAGCTTTCGGCGATGTGGTGAATCTGCATCGATCCTGCTCCGTGAATGTGTGTGTGAGTGGCGTGAGGGTTTCCAGGGCCCGCGGTGATCTCCGCAAGCTAACAGTCATAGCATCCGAGCTAACACCGCCGGGACGCGCTTGGAATTCACGGCTTGTTTAGACGGCCACGTGCCGTTATGACACAAAGGCAGAAGTAAAAAAAAGATTGTTGGAATATTCAGGTTTCTCTCACCTTCTGGAGAAGCAAAGCGGCCCAAATCAGTGTTACAGGGACCCTCATGATGCTTAGCTTGTTGTTGTTTCCCCCATCAAGCACCAACCCAGAGCCTCGGATCCAGTCCCTCACACAAGCCCACACCAGCTGGTCCAACGGGCACGCCCATTTGGCTGTTCGGGTATTTTATTGGCTGCTTTCAGCGTGAGGCTTTCAGTCAGAGCACCTGTCTGATTGGTTGAGACTAAAGTCTGTTAAAACTACAAAATAAGTCAGCGCACTATAGTGTAGGAAAGTAACTAAGTACATATAATTCACAATACTTTCACTTTTCAAACAAGAAGCACATTTTTTTGAGCACTTTAATTTTAGGCAACAATATAAAAACTCTACTATATATTTTCTGAAAGCTGCAGTTAGTGGCCTTGTTACATTTCAGGTTACCATTTGCATACTCTTCTTGTTTTATGTAAACAATCTATGGCAGTTTGGTGATATTGAATTCTGCCTGATGCAACAGGCTTTCTTAACTGCCACCTGTGGTAAGCGATTTATTCATGATTTGATCTGAAATTAGCTACAACGCTATATCTCAAATGATACAAATCAACAAATCTTTTGCTTTTGTTTTGTTTTATGTGGCATAAAGAAATATACAAGAGGACCTTGATCATAAAACCTGATGGTAACGAACCACTGCAACACAATCCCGAAAAAAACAACTAGTTTGCATTTATTTCCACAGTAATCCTAACTTTATGACCTGTACTATATCGCAGTCCTTGCAGCCTCAAATTCGAATCTGATTTACTCGCTTATCAGATCCCTGGTGGTCTAGTGGTTAGGATTCGGCGCTCTCACCGCCGCGGCCCGGGTTCGATTCCCGGTCAGGGAACATCTTTTGGCATCTTGTGCTCTACCTTTTTACCAGTTTATCAAGGCTACATGTGATCTAGATCGTTAAGCCACCGTTTCTTAAAGTCTCTGTCCCCTGTAAATGTATTTAATGCCAAGAAAAACAGAAGAAAACAGGAACGGTGCAATAAAGATATAAGTTTTTGCTGAGCACCGACCATAAACTATCTTGATTGAACTTGTAATTCCAGACGGAGTAGTTGAGTAAGCGACAGTGTGTTTGGTGATTTCCCTGAGCTGTCCGAATTACCTCAGCCCTCCTTTAACCGGAGATCTGTGCTGTTGCATGCCGTGTCTTGTTGATCAGTGACGTCGCTGCAGCAGCAGCTTGATTCACTCAGCATTAAGTCATGAAGTCATTCCATATGTTCGTCCTGCTGCCGGATATTTACCAGCAGCAGAACACACACCGACACCGGAAGCCAAGAGGTTTCCCTTCATAATTAAAGGGTGACGGTTAATGTGTTGATTTAGACTACAATGCCACCGTTTGTTTTTTGTAATTCAGACAAAGAAAGCCACAAGACTGTTTTCTGAATCAGGAGCTTTAAATTTTTTTTCCCTGCACAGTGATTGAAACAGTGACCTCCATACACTTTTGCCTCTTAGTCATCATTAATATAATAGAGATGCATTTGTACTATAAGTACAAAGTAGGAGTTATTGATCCATTTCAAACTGATATACAGAATGCACATATATATGTACTGCATGTGCCGGTGCATCCATCGCTAAAGATGCAGCTGGTGAAGGTGGAGCTAACTTTAATGCCTTTATGTACTGACAGCTGGTTAATCCATAATAATACATCACCATTTATTTGTTTATAGTATTTTGTTTTGAGAATTTACAAAAGCAAAGTAGTAACTAAAAGTTTTAAATAAATGTTTTTATACATCTTACATCGTTAGCTACTAGTCCCTGTATCCAGATATTGACACTTGCTTGCCCGCTAAAAAATGTTGATGCATTTTTATGGAATGATAACTTGTCAGTAGATAAATTGGTAAAAACTGTTCCACTGTTGCCTCTTGTACAGTGTTTCTTCCCGCACCAAGTCATTATTTAATCAATTACAAGAAATTTCACTCAAAATTTATAGTTACCATCATTTTAAGAAAAGATAAGGTAAATCTTTAAATGTCCCACAGTGAGGAATTTTCCATGTTACAGCACCAGTTGTACAGCAAAAAAAATCAAAATGGAGTATATACAATCTAAAATGAAAGAATAAGAATAAGATAAATAAGATTTTAAAAATACTGAATATTACATGTGTACATGGAACCAATTGCACCATGGGTCATTTGTATTGCATGGTATAAAAAACCAAAGAGCTGGTGGTGTTCTGGTTCAGTTCCCTGTATTCTCTGTCATTGTCATCCATGATCAGGCCGACAATGGCAGAGTCATCAGAGAACTCCTGCAGGTGACAGGATCCTGAGCTGAACATGAAGTCTGCAGTGTAAACAGTGAACAGAAACCGTTTGAGATGTTGGTCCTCCCCCACGCGTACCAACTTATCCCTCAGGAGGGCAGGCTGGAAGGTGTTAAAAGCGCTGGAGAAGTCAAATAACATGACTCTCACAGTGCTCCCAGCCATAGATATGCGAGAGCTCTATTCAGGCGACACCATCTCCAACTCCGATACCTGGCTGGTAGGAAAACTGGAGCGTCTTCATCAGATTTGAGGTCAGGCCTGTAGTCCTGGAAGTTGTTTGGGCGAGATGTCTTTGGAACCTGCACCACACAGGATGTGTTCCAAATCTGTGGCACCTTTCCCAGCTTCAGGCTCAGACACACTGCACAGTTCACCTGCACATGTTTTAAACAGCCTGGAGTTCAGGCCTGCGCAGAATTCCTTGAGTATTTATTGGCATTTTTTAACACTTCTGCCATCTCTGCCAATTATAGGAAAGTAAAGGTAACACAAAATAGAGGAACTGAATATATTATTTATATATGAATATATTCAACGAGGTGCAAAACCAGCACAAATCGGTGCAAAATGTCACCACACAAATAACCAAAAAATGTATCAATTTCAGTATGTAGGTTTTAGAATACTTCACATGTATGCGCTCAGAAACCTACTGTGTCATAATTCATCCATATTTACCAGAAAATAGTATCACCTGGCACCGAGTCCTGCTCAAAAGTCGTTGCGATTTATATTTTGAAAACGCAAAGCGGAAGTCGCGTTGCCATTGCTGCTAGCTTGACCGTAGTCAGTGTGGGATTTTACACCGCTAGCTAACTAGTTCTTTTCACAGAGGAATGCAGCACTCGTAGACAACTAAATGTAAGTATCGTTTACCTCCAAATTTTAATTAGTTAAATATATTTATAGCCCGCTGACAATAATTCGGCGCCAGTAGTCGAATATCTCACTCAACAAAGTCACTATAATCAGCCAGAGCCGGTGTTTATAACGTCAGACGTTAACGTTAGCTTGTTAACCTGCTAAGCTAACAGCTCCCTTAGTTCCGCTCCCTTAGTTTTTGTCTTTATAATTATCTCTGTTCCGTTTAATGGACAGGAAGAGTTATATATGTCGCAAAAGTCTCCCCTTACATTCGTGACATTTATGATGTTTTTATTTAATACGAAGCTACCGTAACCGGAAAACTGTAGTTTGTAACGTTTTTCCAAAGGGACGCGTCAGTCACTAACGTTAACTTATTAGTATTTCTCATATGCGAAACGGCGCTTAGCAGTGTGCTATCAGCTAGTTGCTTCTGTATGTTTTTGTATAGACCAGTCACAAAAAACAAAAAACAAACTAATTTATGGATGAGTGAATGTTAAATACTCGGCAGCTAAATCCCAGTCGCTTTAAATGAGTCAGATGGCCGGTGGAGGGAGGAGGTGATGTAAGTAGGACTGGAATGCAGAGGTCTGACATCAGCCAAAAAGTGTCTGAAAAGTCGAGCTGTGTTTATCCGGCCCAAATAAGGAGCAGGGAAGCTCAGGTTATGAAAGGTGCCTTACAGTGGAGATGGAGAAGAGGTTCAGACGTATGATTAAGCCTGTTTCTAACAAGCCAGTGGTTTTGTTCACTCCAATCACACACAGTTTATGATGGTGTGTTATTAAGTGTGTTTTTCTATGCTGTCTGCAGTAAATCACAAGGCATCGCTACCGTCATCGTTCCAGTCAGCACACCATGGCTGGCTTCAGGCAGGAGGATGTTGAGTTATATTATGAGATGGGAGAGGAGCTGGGCAGGTGGGTAATCTATGCATCTGTCTGATATTACTGCATGCAAACACAGTGTTCACATTTGGCCCCGACATGTGTCCTGGGTGTCCCAGTTGCCGGCAGCTTCGTGCATAAATTGCAATGCAGCAACAACACTTTTATGATGCTGTACGTTTGAAGGTCACCAGAGAGTTATGCATCCATAGTGTTTTCTGAATGTTGGTTGAACGCTCATAGCATTGCCAGGTATTAAATCCAACAAGTTTGAAAGCAAGGCTTTTATTTTTAGCCGTGGTATATTGTAATGTGCATATTTTATTTTTAATTTTATGATCCATGCTTGTATTTTTCCATAAATAAAGTGTCCTATGCATTTTAATGGCAGATCTGAACAGCATTCAGTCAAAAACGTATGATCCCAGCAGGGCCAAAACATTTCATTGTGTCAGCAAATTATGAAGTATAATTTTACATAGAAATGTCCTATAATTTGTGAATAAGTCATCACGTCTTAGCAAGCTGAACTCAACTTTAGTTCTGCAGTAATGCAGCAAAAGTATGACATCACTGTCCCTTAACGTGCCTTTCTGCCTCTGCTGTGCTGTACTTTCTCTGAAGTACAGGGCACACACACGGTTGTCTTTCTATGCTTGTGAGGACACTCATTGACACTGGAATCCCTTACCCCAACCCTAACCACAACGACTGAATGCCTAACCCTAACCCTAACCACAACCTAATTCTAACCCTGAGCCCTAAAACCCAGGCCTAAGCCTCAAAAGCCCTTTTGAATTTGTGTAGACCAGCTAAAATTTTATTTATAATACTCTTACTAGATT
The DNA here is from genome assembly GCA_033026295.1 of Channa striata. NCBI lineage: Eukaryota > Metazoa > Chordata > Actinopteri > Anabantiformes > Channidae > Channa > Channa striata. The sequence goes on along the minus strand of CM065185.1, from coordinate 14,137,947 downwards.
AGCCGATATTCTACCTTTAATTATAGATATAAATGATTTGATTATGTGTATATTTTGTTACAGTAAGGACTTTTTTTTTCTCGTGAAATATTAGGCAACAATTTTGTTGAATAATCTGACGCATTAAAATCACTCTTGCTTACTAATGTAATAGCAAGTAGTAGGAATGAAACAATTTTCACATTAAGGTTACAAGCCAAAAAATGGGTAAAGCGCTAACTAAATTATTACCAAAAAATAATGTTGAAAAAATTAAATGCCAGCCATCATGTCTTGATGAAGCTTAAGCAGACAGACCATCAGCCAAAGATTAATTAATTCATTTTAATAACATGAAACTTGAAGCAAAAAGGTAAGCAGGTCTATGTTATTCTTGTTTTATTTTTTTTTTCATCTCTTTGTTGTCTCCTCCCTGCAGTGGACAGTTCGCCATTGTCCGTAAGTGTAAGGAAAAAAGCAAAGGTGTTGAGTATGCAGCCAAGTTCATCAAGAAGCGGCGGCTCTCATCTAGTCGACGAGGTGTAAGTCGAGAAGAGATCGAGCGCGAGGTCAACATCCTGAGGGAGATCCAGCACAGCAACATCATCACTCTGCACGACATCTTTGAAAACAAAACGGATGTGATCCTGATCCTGGAGCTGGTGTCTGGAGGAGAGCTGTTTGACTTTCTGGCTGAGAAAGAATCTCTGACAGAGGAAGAGGCGACGCAGTTTCTCAAACAGATCCTGGATGGCGTCCAGTATCTCCACTCCAAACGTATTGCGCACTTTGACCTCAAGGTCAGACATCAGTGAGGCTCTGGGGGTGGGGGAAATAATTGTTAGCTGCATTCACTGTTCTGCTTTGAATGACCTTTGGCTACAACCCACTATCCCAGATGAGATTAACAAGTTACAGTTCAAAATGTTCAGCGTGAAAGTAGTTCTTAGGATTGTTCTGTAAAGATACACTTATCAGTAGTATAATATTATGTTTATATTAACAATGGATTAAATCATCAGTCTAGTTTATTCTTATCTCTACACAGCCTTTCAGTATCTTTTTTTCTAAAGTGATCCTCACTGTTTATAGTAGGAGCTCTGATAAACCCATTGTGAGCTACCTTCCCATGACTAAACAGCAGATAGACTAAATTAACATCAACAGAGTAAAGCATTTAGCAGCTAAAGGGTGACATATTTCCCACCGAAGGAGATTAAATATTAGACTTTGATGAATCACGACATGGCTCCAAATCAACCCAAACGTTGCTGTTCGTGTAGTTAAGCTATAAATATTACATGTTTGCTGACACATTTGTAATCTCAAGAGAACTCTAAAGTAAAAATAATGTTATGTAGCTGAAATATGCCTTAATGTGGCTCTAATCTAATAACCAGGCAAATCAAGATATCCTTAGGGTTTTTTTTCACAGCGTGTACCAAATTAAAAAATATCCTCCTTCTTTCACTGCTTCTGTTTCAGCCTGAGAATATTATGCTGCTGGACAAAAACGTTCCAAACCCCAGGATTAAGCTCATTGACTTTGGGATTGCTCATCAGATTAAGGCAGGAAATGAGTTCAAGAACATCTTTGGAACCCCAGAGTTTGTTGGTGAGACCCTGAACATCCACTTCACAATTAATATATTCAACTTCATACATCTGAAAGCGTTTTTTGTGCTAGTTTGCCCACGCTGGCAAGTGTTTCTGATCTCCACGTCTGGTTTGTATTAAAGTGTTCATTCCTCTTTTCTTAACAGCGCCAGAAATAGTCAACTACGAGCCTCTTGGACTGGAGGCAGACATGTGGTAAGATGTAAACATTTTTTCCTATAAAGCTGCTTTACTGCCTTGTTAGAAAGTTTTCATACATTTCTCTTCTCTGCAGGAGCATCGGAGTAATCACATACATCCTGTGAGTAATATTTCAGATTACGCTTGGCTGTTTAAAGAAACACACATCTCTCCTCCTTCACATGTGGTCTAAATTAATGCCTCTGTTAATTTCAGGTTGAGCGGGGCTTCGCCGTTTCTGGGCGAGACCAAGCAGGAGACGCTGACCAACATTTCAGCTGTTAACTATGATTTTGATGAAGAGTATTTCAGTAATACCAGCGAGCTGGCCAAGGACTTCATACGTCGTCTGTTGGTCAAAGATCCAAAGTATTAACCTTTTTACATTTTATACCAAAAGTCAAGTGGAGAAATATTTGCTTTCCAAATATGTGAAGCTATAAACACGTCTCCTCATCAGTGGAATTTTCTATGTAATTGTTTTGCAGGAAGAGAATGACAATTGATGACAGTCTTGAGCACCCTTGGATTAAGGTGATTTTTTTTATTATTATTGTTAAATCTGCAGTGTAACATTCACTTTTATATGTTTACACTTATTGTTTTCTGAAAATCCAGAGAAATAATTCATGCTTTTGTGTTTATATGACTAAATTGTAATTTATTATACTCTTGGGAAAATAGTTTGTTGAGATACAGTTGTAAATGCTGCTGTCCATCATATAATAATTATTTTGTTTTATTGTATGACCTTTGTTTCTGTTTAAATGTTATTTTGTGCTAAATACTGTTGAGAAGAATCTTACTTGATTTATAACATGCTATATGAATACACCTTTACTTGTTTGACTCTAAAAGTCCTGGTGACAGTTTGGTAACAGTTCTATAATAAAGCTAATATAACAAATTCCAAAGGCAAAAACGCTTACGTGTTTACATCTTTTTTTCTTCAGGCGATTAAGAGACGAAATGTGCGCCAGGAGGAGAGGGACCACAGGCCTGAGCGCCGCCGCCTGAAGACCACTCGTTTGAAGGAGTACACCATCAAGTCCCACTCCAGCATGCCACCTAACAACACTTACGTCAACTTTGAGCGCTTCTCCCAAGTGCTTGAGGAGATTGCAGCAGCGGAGGAAGGCCTGAAGGAGCTGGAGCGCAATCAGCGCTCGTGCAGAGAGGATGTCGCAGCATTGCTGTCAATCTACGAGGAGAAGGAAGGTTGGTACAAGGAGGAGAACCAGAGCATCTCCGGCGACTTGAGCCACATCCGCCAGGAGCTGCAGCGCACTCAGGCTCAGCGCAAGAAGTGTCAGGAGGAAGCTCGGGTCACCACGCAGGCCACCAACATCCTGAAGCGCAAGTTTGGGCGCCTGGAAAACCGTTACGAGGTCCTGGCTGAGCAGGTGGCATCCGAGGTCCGCTGGGTGGAGGAGCTGGTCAAATCTATATCTGCAGAGAAGGAGGGCCCTGGCTCTGGCAGCATGCCCTGAGCCGTGCTAATGTCCGAGAGTGACACTTTTATTTCAAGTATCCTCCTGCTCGTCTTGGAGCAGATCTGTCATTATCATAAGCTATGCTGCTGCTGCTGCCCACCGGGAAAAATGTTCCACCATTTTTATGGCATGCTTGAGAGAACCAGCAAGAAACAGAGAAGCAATATACTGAACCCATTCCCCCCCGAAGAGGGTAATTCCTTTGTTTTTCATAAATTAATTTATAATTTTAAAGATTTTACGTACTGTAATGCAGCTGTCATGCATCATAGTTATCAGAATTATTTGCAAACAATTTTAGCTTATGTGTAGTTGCCGGTATTACAGAATACATTGTTATTTTTCTTAGCCTGGTTTTCTTTTTAGAAACTGGATTACATCTGAATTGTCTAGTGCTTTAAAAGCCTCGGATGTCAGCTCAGGTGTGCCACCCGATGGTGTTGGCCAATTATATGAGACAGTTTCAAAATAAACAGTTTTTAGTGTCTGGTTTGCACCGAGTTCGGGGTATTTGTCTTGTTACATTTCAAATATAATTGCAGCTGACATTGAGTTGTTTCATATGTCGGGACAGTGTGACAACCGCGAGTGTAGAGGATTTTGAGTAATGCTTTGTTTTACAGGTCTGTTCTTTGAGGTTTCCTGGAAAGCATAATGAAGTTTGGTAATTGGTTGTGATTTGCTGAGGAATTTCCTACAAGATATTATTGCATTTAAACCCCGGTAAATATCTGCGATGATTCATTCCTTAAATTTGCTGAACTGTGTTTGTACATAGACACATTTCTCAGTTTGCTTATTTATCTCGCTTGCTGTCCTCTGACTAAACTGCAAGTAATCCCTCCCTACTGTTCTATAATTGGAACCAAATTATATGGAACTTTCCAGGAAGTTAGTCAATAATTATGTATCTGTAAAACAAACTTTACCAGATTCGGAATGTATAAACTCATTTTTGCAGTGCCTGTAACTTGAACGACCTTATTTGCCTTTGCGAGCGCTCACCTGTCATTGAGTCAGTGATATTTCTCTCACACTAATATTGATGCTCGATGTCTTAGGCTCAACAATGTTTTGCACAGTAGCCTTGTAAACCAAATAGCGTGCATGGAAACGTTATCTATGTACTGTAACTTATACTAGTTGTTGTCATTCCGACTATCCTTGCACACCTGAAACATTCCATCGATAAAATTCAAAGCCAACCTCACATTCCCCATGTACAGTGTAGAAAGTATATGTTATAGTCAGTAGTATTTTTCAGTAGAGAGACATACTCAATTGCACCTAAATTGTTAAAGCATTATTCCAAAGTATATTTTAATCTTAGGTGTAAAGAAGAGCTGTAAAGGTGAACTATCTGGGCTTGTTTCAATAAAAAAGTTATTACTTTAAGTCGAGTGTGTGTTACTGTTGTGTGAATGGGAACTGTCACCTAACTTTACCTTGTGGTAATATTTAGGTTAGAAATATACTTCAAAGCACATTTTTATGATGTAGTCGTCTTGTAATAGGCAGCCCTCTGGTGGTAGCATCACAAAATGACCCTGTTAGCATGTTTACTTTCAATCATTTCATCCAGGTTATCAAAACAAACATATTTTAAACTGCTTTTATTTGTCTATGAATCATGACAATAACAAATAATAAATAACTTGTAATGTTTTCTTTCATAGTTAAATACAACTGTTTGCTGATGATAAATGTATCAAATTCCACCACCAAGATGGTACGCAATAATCTGTTTTGTAAACTTTAAGATTGAATTTCTGTGAAATTACTGAAAATGTTCATTTTTCTCTTTGTCTACAAATGATACAAAGAACTTTTTAAACCATTTTGAAACAAATGGATTAACGGAGCCAAAGTGGCCTCAGGAAATGAAAACTGCAATCTGTGCATTCAGTATTTCACTTCGACGTAATTTGTTTGGCTGATGAGCCAGACAACGGAAAAGAAAAGTAAGCAGTGTTTCTGCAGAGGACTCGCTTCATCATCATTTCAGATCGACAAAACACAGTTTTTATGCATCTTTCAGAGAGTTAATGTGGGCACAGAGTTTCAGGGCGGGTCCCAGTTTAAGGTTCATGGTGCTGACCAGGTGATCCTCTGTGAGAAGCAGCAGCGCTTGTCCGTCTATTTCCTGGGAGCGAAACTCCCTGGCGACGTCCTGACCACCTAAAGAAAGAGGGGATAAAAACTAAATAAGGTGTGTCCCCTCTTCATTTTCACATATTTGTCTGCAAATATTTTACGCGTAATACTTTTCAGCTTACTGACTCTAAATCCACAATTCATGAAGTTCAGATTTGTTAAATGGTGTTAGTTGTTCATGCTGTTCTTGTTTTGTCTTTCACTGTGTGATGACACCAAGTAAACTCTGATAGCCAGTGTGTAACAAATGAACGTCAGTGGTCAGTACCTGGCAGGGAGTTGATGTAAGAAAACACTTGCTCCACGGTCCACTGGGATGTACGGCCGACGTCGTCTTCTCCATCAGAAACACTAATAGTTTCTGCTGTCCTTTGCTCTCTCTCCCGTTTCCGCTCCATCTCAGCTTGCTTCCGGAGCCTGGTCGTCATGGGAACCGCAGGCTCGCCCTCATCCTCGTCGTCCTCCTCCTGCTCCTGCTCCTCTTCCTCCTCCTCTCTCAGCGAGCGCTGTTGGGTCTCCTCTGAGCCACACGGCACGTGAGCCTGTGAAGCACAAAGACAATCAGACAAATATTTATTTTTAGAGTCAGAACACTCCGAGAAAAAGGAAACCAGGTGTTGCCTTCTCATTTTCCTCCTGCATGTGAAAGCTGCAAATCTCTGGCACATTCAGTGCTTTTTAAAATAAAAATGTCTTTAATTAGCAAGAAATGCATCACAAGACTTCTCTAGCAAATAACCATAAAATTATTTAAATTATTACCATACAATTTTAATAAATTATTCCTGTTTTAAAATGCAGACACTTTTCTGCTCTGAAAACAAAAAACTCTTGATTTTTAGGATTATAAATGTTCAGTTCCAAAGATATCAAGCAATTATATTAAAAAGATTATAGCAAGATATTGATAATCTTCCTCTGCCTTGTGATGTATGTAGAAGAGCAAATATGACCTTTGTCTAAACACAATATTAAGGATGATGCAGTATGCTAATTTTTGTATTATTTTTAAATTTACTTATACCCCCATTAAAAAAAACGTTTTTACTATCATACAGGACACCCACAAAGGCTTATTTTTTTGTAGGTTATTTTATTAGTTCTTTTATAGAACCAGATGTTGAAAAGTTACACACTTGGGCTGTTCACGTCTGCGTAAATCAGCTGCGGCTTTGGATGTTTGTATTCGGTGTTTCACAGAGAGCAGCTTGTCCTCCAGCTTCTCTGCAGCTCTTCTGTAATCTGTCATTAACGTTGACCCACCTGTCGGAGGAAATGTTCTCTGGAGGCTCCGTTGACTCTGCTGGGGGGTCGTCCTCTCCTGCCCATCGGCCTGTGACCCCAGCGGCCTGCTCTCAGCATGGTGATGCGCTTTGTGCAGCTGACACTGAACCTGAACACAGACGGTCATAACATAACACGTTGCGTTTGCACTGTTACAGTCAGGCAGGCGAACGCCGCTGCGTACTGGGCCGATGGTCTGCATCTGGACATAAAACCGTCCGCTTTTAGACTCTGAGGGAAACATGGAAGTGTGGCAGACTAAATACATCATTTATTATCTTTATTCAGACAGACTGGGTTGCTCCTTTGAAACAACACAGTGCTTTTTTAGTCATGATGTTGTTCTCTGACCAGCTTTACTTTCTTAACGCCCTAATAGATTTTGGACAACAGTGAATGTCAGAGGAATAGAAAATTTCAGAACGGTGAGAACACCACCAATCCTTGACATTTCTAGTGCTGGGCAATTGACCTGTGTGTGTGAGTGTGACTGCTTTATTTACCGTCTGACACATGTCATGGAGCAGAAGCGTTTGGATCGCAGGAACATGTGAGCGTAACCTCTGCTCCCACAGTATTCACACTGCAGCACACCTGCCACACTCTCCCCGAGCTCTGCAACTTTAGAGGAACAGCTGTTAGTTAAACACACACACACATCATCGCTCACACACACACACAGAGTCCTCACCATCGGCTTCAGGACCCTCCTTTTCCATCTCTGAGTCTGTTGAATCTGACTGGTAAGCATCCAGAGGACTGTCCTCTGCTGCTGCATCCCTGTCAGTCTCCTGGGACTCTGGGAGTGAGGCCTGCTGCTCGGCTAACAGCGAGGAAGGGCTCACCTGCATTACAAAGTACATGTAAAAATATAAAATACCACATACTGATATGGCTATACATAATACCGTATTACTGGATTATAATAATCTGATCAAAAATTGGAGATTTAGAATATAAAATCACATGTATACTTCACAAAATTATTAACTTATAATCCGCATTTTACTTGTCAACAAATCCCATAAAAAGACCAAAACCAACAAACTGCTCGTACTAACAATGGGTTCTGTGTATTAAAGTGCCTATTGCAGGTACCATTTTTTAAAATGCATTCATAATATTACCTGGATATCATATGAAATGACCGTGTTTTATCATGATACTGGTTTAATAAACAACTGCAAGAAGTTTTCAACATTTCCACCTTTTCACGTAATTGTCTTACTCTTATTGGTTAAAGCTACAGTATCAAACCTTTTTAAAGTATCGTAAAGTCAGATATGCTCCATAATTTTTCTTAATGTTGAGAGGGGCTGTCAGTGCCCCGTGTCACAGAGTCACAGAACATAGATTTTCACCTGTAAAGGTTTTTGAGCGAGACCCTCTAACCAAACAGAGACTGTCAAACTATTTATGTCACACATTGATACAGTGCATTATGGGCTGAGACACACTGTATTGTCCACAGCATGTTGTGATAAATCCTCCACGTGATACAAATAAGTCAGATTGCCATAATGACAATATATTTCCGTGATGACATGTTTGCAATTTCTGACAAAAATAGCTTCGTCTGTTATTTGGAAATTCCTCCGCAACAAACCAAACCACAAAGATCTGTGGATTTTGTGTAAGTTACCAGAACCACCAAAGGATGGAAACATACGTTTGTTCCATTGCCTCGTCAATATGAGGAGCAGATCGTGGCAGGTCTTAGAGCAATAACAATAATAAGATCCTTTTGTTCTGAAGGATTTTGTTTTCCAGTGGTTCTATAGAAAAAAAAGTTTAAATGATCAGCTCTTAAAAACTCTACACTGAAAAAACACGTAGCTAATGAGTGTGTATCACAATGAAGCGATATAGTTGATTCTGATGCTTTTTTTCCACAGATCTGCGGGACCTTACTCCATTATGACATAATGTGTAGACAGTCAAACAACACATCTGAGCTGCGAATGCAAACTTCTGGTATCATTTTAAACATCTCTGTCCGCCTGGTGCCCTGATAGACTGCTGGACTTACTGGGAACGGCTCCAGGCCTTCTCGGATGACAAAGCCCTCTACGAGGTGGGTGAGGATGTGGGTTGTGAGTATCCTGTCAGGGCTTCCCGGGAGGCCGGCTGGGGAAGTTGGCAGCTCGCTGGGGCCTCTCACAGCCGCGGGGAGGACAGGAGCAGGTAGAGGAGGAGGGTTGCTGCTGCTGGAGGTGGTGGTGGTGGTGGTGGTGGTGGTGGTGAGCAGGGAGGAATCCTCCACCTGTGGTGACCTGATTATTGAGTGACTGGAATTGATGGAGGACGAACCTGGACATTGAGAAATGTAAAATATCACAGATGTAAACGATCGGAGTACTCCCTCCCTTGTTAATGGTACTCACTCAAAGAATCTAGTAGCCACTTTCTAAAACGTGCTAATTGTGTTAATAATTAATCTTCTTGTGTCCTGTGTATCAAAGTTGTTTCATAATATGTTGCAGCTAAAATTACAATAAAGCTTCACATGAACTTTTGTCACAAAAACAACCAGCCACAAACTGGGCTAACATTTCAAAAGATGCACGGACCTGCAGCGTATGGCAAAGTTCTCTTTTGCTTTGTTTATTGTGTGTTTTTTGTTGTTGGCAGTAATATTATACTCCACATGTTGAATAGTTGTTGCCTTGAAGCTTTAAACATTACAAAGTTGTCTTAAGATGTCTGCGTCCCTCACTGCTCAGTGTCTCAGGTCTGTCTTTAAAACTCACCGACATAAACCGGGCTGAACTTAGTCTGTTTACATTAACCCCAGACTGGCTTTATGAAAATCGTTCAGGTTCAGATGTTTAGGTTTTGATTAGTTTAGAGTCACATTCAGATATTTCTTCTATTATCATCTTACCTGCACCATTCTGCTTAGGAGACATAATGAGAGGTGTTGAAGTCTTGTCTCCTTGTGGACTTGGAGAAAGTTCATCCTTCCTCACCTCTGAGCTCAGTCCATTGACTTTGCATGTTTGTCCTGACTGAAATTCAAACCACAGAAAAACCTTGGTCAAATCAGCACTTAATGCAAACAGGAAGTGTTCTAATAAGACACAGCGACTGACCGGTGGAGTTTCATTGCGCTTGACTGGATGCACTTTCAGGTCAACAGCCACTGTCTGCGGAGGAGGCAGGTTCTGGTAGGGCATCTGGACCAGAGCCTCAGCAACAGGCAGCTCCGGCTCTGTCAGTAGCACCTGTCCCGACTGGATGGCCAAAGCCTGGACGGAGTGCAGGGACAGCCTCTGGAGGGAGGCTGGGGGGTTCTGGGGCAGCCTGGGGAGAACCAGCGGTGGAGGAGGAGGTGGGGGTTGGTTCTGCACTTGCGGGAATGAGGTCCGACGCTGTGGGGCGGCCACCAGAGGAGGCGGCTGAGGCTGGACTGTGGCAGCTGGGACTGAAGCCTGAGTGGACGGTGCAACCACGCTGGTGACAGATGGAGAAGATGAAGAAGAGGAGGGGGTGCTGGGAGTGGTGAGTCTTTTAACTGAAAGAGAAAGAGGGCTGGAGTTCGTGTCTTGTGGTGCTACTCTGAGGGCGATGGGCTGGAATTGTCGAGGGCTCGGAGCACCTGCTGGAGTCTGCTGGAGGATGAGCTGGTGTTGTGCCACCTGCTTGGGTGGTGGACAGGACAGCTGCTGCTTGACCAGAGAGTGGCTCTGCACTGGACAGAAGGCTGCAGGAGGGCGATGAATAGACAGACAGAGTAAAATGTGCAAAAACAAAAAGCAGGTACTTTCAGGTCATTTTAAGACCTGACAAGGTCACATTCAGTTTTTCATTCGCATTTTGGAATATGTGATAAACTAATGTTTACGTACTGTCAGCGGTTTGGACTGGTCACAGATTTAAAGAATTGCCTCTAAAAACATATCTGTGTTTTTAATGGTTAAAATAAACTTTAAAGGAACAATTTGATATTTTGGAACAATGTAATTAATTGGTTTCCTGCTAATAATATACAACAAAAGATAATTAGTAGACCAGATGACTACTTCAAAGTTACTGGATTTTCTGTATGTGAGACTGACTAACTGGCATGTGCCGTCTTATTGTATTTCAAGAAAGCCTTCACTGATATTAAACTTGCTTCTTTGGATTCTAGTTTAAGTATTACATTTAAATGAATGTTATTAAGCTTCCCTCTGACGTCCCTACATTAAAATATCTTTCTACTTTTTCCAAAAAAGATGACATCATCTAAACTCCTAATGTTGATAAACTCCTCCAGTTGAAGTCATCTGGAGGAGTTTTTCAGCTAGAAGTATTCAAATATAGGGAAGTCAGAGTGACGTTTAAAAGCATTAATGCACATTTAAACTAAAGCTATAAAAAGCAAGTTGAAAATTGATGAAGTTGCCCTTTATTTTTACATAAAAGATCATTAGAAAAGGAATTTGTCTTGTAGCTCCAGCCCCTGTATGAACACATTAGCTCACCCGGGGTTATGATCTGGGGTCCTGAGGCCAGCCGCAGGACATCAGCCGGCCCCGTGTCTGTTGAGGCTTCCGTTTGCTGGTTGCTCTTCAGAGCGCAGACGGACGTTTTGGACAAAGAGGTGGCCGGAGTCCGAGTCTGGGACTGGGCAGATGGTTTTAAGATCACACTGTGGGCTGTAGCCAGAGCTCCAGGCAAGTGGGCACGGAGAGCCAGATTGTGCACCTGAACATGTATGTAAAAAAAAATAAAAAAGACTTGTAACAATAGCAAATAAATGCAAAACCCAACCACATATGTACCTCTTACATACACGTTTCACAGATACATTTTAAATTGCTGTGTGGCTCACGCTGAGGGTTTGTAAAGGGTTTATAGCACCGCACACTTGTGTCATCCACAATTTATTTTAATTCTGTACCTGAGATGAAGGAGGCAAAGAGGAGCAGGAGGTGACAGCAGGGAGGTCTGAGTGAACTGCAGCCACAGTGGCTGCAGGAGTTAGAATAAGCTGATGGAGGAAAACACATTCAGTGAAAACCGAAACGGGGCAAATGAGTCATGCAGTTTTAAAGTATTAGTGCATTGTAAGTACGACCAAGCGCTACTGAGACGCTTCAAAAGGTTTGTACCATCTGAGTCCGAAGGTACATCTGGGCTTGGTTACAGTTGACCGGTCTGTTTCCCAGGAGCATGGCCTGCTGGGATATGGATGCTGCCGCAGCGGTGGAGTTGGCCCCTTGGGCTCGGCCAATCAGCTGGGCTGCCACTGGAGATGCTGGTAAGGTAATCTGGATTCGGGGCAGCGTTGGAAAGATTTCTGAGTACGCAGCTAATATTTGTGCACAGAGCAGGTCAGTTAGACGAGAGTGGTAGCACAAAAACTTACAGAGTTTTGGGAGATACCAGCAGGCTGAACCAAACCACCCGAGGATGAAGACGGAGAGCGTCTCTGACAGACTGAAGCCTGGCAAGCAAAGGGAACTCATTACACCTTTCTTACCTTCACACCATGTCGTTCTTGTGAAGGTGAGACACACAGTACGACACACACGACAAACGCGCAGACGCACCTGCTGTAGGGTGGCCAGGCTTTGCAGGTGGGGGGTGTGCTGGTGCTGTTGCAGAGCTGCAGTCTGCAGCATGATGTGCTGCTGCTGAGCTGCGTACATCTGATGAAGGTACTGGGCCGCCATGCTCTGAGGCCTGTGGATGGCGTGTTGGATCACCTGCTGGATCCAATGAAAACATCCTGTGTCGTTATTTCCAGCGCTGCTTTTATAATTCACAAACTTTTTTTCAATTTGCCCATTGAAAATAAATTTTAGGATTTTATTTGTGACGTTTATATATAAATGGATTTTTGCCTAGAATTTTTTATACGAAAAAATATGAAAGGTTTTGATACCATACAGAGAGTGTCTATTTGTTGGATTCCATGTCTGTTAACTATAACAATGTATGCAGAGGGGGTGGATATGCCTTGAAGATGGCCTGCTGTCTGCTGCAGTCTGAAGTAAAACTAACTTTGCAAATGGTGGTGCTGTCTATTACCTGGACTGCTTACCTGTCCTAAACCATACTGTCTGCAGAGGTAAAGTCTATTACCTGGACCTGACTGGCTGACAGTCAAGTCATATGAATATGTTGAGGTCCATGGTTGACTGCTGTCTATTACTCGGACTGATTGTTAAATACAGCAACGTAGACAGATGCTTCCTGGATACGTCTATTACCTGAACTGCTTGTTTTTCTGAAGATAAACTAACTATTAAAACGGTTCGTGGTGCTGTCTATTACCTGAACTGCTTGCCAGTCCTAAACAATGCGGTCTGCAGTGGTAAAGTCTATTACCTGGACTGGACTGCGTGATGAGGTCCATGGTTGGCTACTGTCTATTACCTGGACTGCTTGTCTGTCTGGTGGGAGGATGCTGAGGGAGGCAGAGGGCGCCAGGCTGCAGGTGGTGCTGCTGGACGGGGCTGTTGCCATGGTGATGGCCGCTGATGTAGTGGCAGCGGCGGTGGTGGTGGTGGTGGCCACAGTCCTGTTAGATTCTGCCGGCTTCTCTCCTGGGCTCTGCCGCTCCATCTCCCAACACACACGGATTCAGTGACGGAAAAGCTGAGGAAATAACAGTCATGGTAAACTTCATCTCAGTTATGACCCGATGTTGTGTTGTTGGGCAGTTTGTTTCTCGTTGCCATAAAGGGAAGGTGCTTTAAATGATGGAGAGGTGTAAGTTTAACAGCAAAACATCCAGTTTACGTTCTGCCAAAGATTCAAAAATGTGATGACGCTGCAGAAAACTCGGAAGATACGTGGTTTTGGGACCTTGGCAAAGCTCAGACCTTTGTATTTAAATGGGCCATCACGGTAATTAATCTTTCTGTGATCGTTTAATGATATGTTATGCATTTCATGGACCTCACTGCAGCGTGAACTGGGCCCAATCCGATCTGTTTCCAAAAACGGGTCGTCTGTTTGGAATATTTCAGTATTTGGTCTATAGACAGATATAGAACGGAATATTTGTTTATCGTGAATAGAATAAATTTGTCTTTAATTTTGTTTCAGTTTTTACTTGTATCCTTGCCAAGGAATATAAATAAATATCCACAAATAATAAACTTAACAGAAAAGCCACATCGTGCAGTACTGAAAAAAACACATTTCATCATTATCATTCCAAATGTGTCTAACTTTATTATATTTTCTTTTATTCCTATAAACAGGTGTTATGAAATGTTTCTGAGTTTCTCTGCAATGTAGGCTTTTGTTTGACTTTTAAAGATAAAGGAAGCATATTAGCATAAAAAAACATTATTTAAATGCAACACAATATCTATCAGACATTAGAAACGATGGTGACATAAAGAAAAGAAGAGACTAAATTATTGCAGGTAACCCAGGAAGACGTTTAAATCAAAATTGCCCACTAAATTATTCACGGAATTGATATTATACACAAGAGTATATTGTGCCACTCGCGCTTTTGTGAAGAAAAGGGCGCGACAATTTTGAATTTTCCAGTAAAATATCTGAATTATAATTTATTATTATTAATTGCTCTAAAATATAGCGTCCTCGTAGTCGGATTATTATTTGCCATTTTCCATAAGCATAAACACGCATAGCAGCTGGATTATTGATGCCTTTGCTGCAGCGCTGGCTCTGTCTAATTGGAAGCAGAGATACATTTCGATAATTTCTAAACGACTGCAAAATCCCTCTTATCTAGAAAAAAAAGCCAATAATTTGGGACCATTCAGAGAATATATTCAATCAACGAGGATGTCATTCCCTGTCCGTCTGTCTCTCGCTTTATTTGCATGCACAAAAATTCACCTCCTGACGGCGTTACCTGCCTGGTATTGATAGACATGGGCCATCAGGAACTGACCATAAACCGGCACATTGTCCAAGTCCTGAAGCCCACTGATGCGTCAGTACTGTCTAAGATGGAGATTAAAAAATCAGACGCTTCACAGCGGGCTGGAGAAGGAGCTCTGGCACAGCACCGCTCGCAGTGCGGGAGGACCTTCCACAGCCCGGGGAGTCCTGCTGCGCTCCGGAGACTCCGGGAGATGGGGAGAACGGGTCCGAATCAGTTGGGAGTCCACCATGCGCTCATGGTAAAGATTCCTGTGTTTGTGTTTTATTACTGATTTATTAAAAGAAACGCAAAAAACACACATAAAAAGCGGCAAAACACAAACCACTGGGGTCGGATTTCAAAGCAACAAAGCCACAAATGACTGAGAAAAAGCAGGCGTGTGCATATTAAATATGTGTGGTGGTAAAGGCATATGAACCCCTTGGATTTATTAACTTTGGATCAGACCTGCATAATGTTCAGGAATAATTTTGGACCACGCTTACTAACAGTATTAATTCAGCTCTGCTGCCATGAATGTGTGTTGGGAACGATTCTGAGCTCATGCAGCATCTTTTATTGCCCTGTGCTCCCATGGGCCAGTCATCCTGTAGATGTTTAGGATCATTGTTCTGCTGCATCTCATTCCATTTTGACACGGCCTGTACATAACACCTAAATCCAAGAATTAATAACCCCCCCTTTTCATGACGACAAGTTGCCTTGAGGCAGCATAGCAGCCTCAAATGATGGCGATGATTCACCAGACTTCACAGCTGGGATTATGTTTTCATGCTGCACATTCTTCCCCAGAATTTATTATCGTGGGATGTCATTCAGGGAGAGGACGCACTTTTCACGGTATATTAAAGGGCTTTCGAAAACCAGATAAACCTGCACACACAACCCAGCACTGAACCATGACGTACATCTGCAACCGAATACTGTCAGATATATGGTTGTAACTTACCAGTAAAAATAATAAGGTACATTTACCAGCAACAGAAGCTGCACAAGTAACAGAGATGGATTTGAGTCTTGCATTTGTTAAAAGAGTCTGGTGGCATGTTGTTTTTAACAATAATTTTGATGAAGTTTGTCTTCTTTTTTCTTTTATCTTCTAAAGTAATCACGTGCTCACAACAGCGCGTGTAACTGGGCACTCTCTAAAAGTAAATGGAGTAAAAAATCAAGAATATTTGCTTTTCCTCAGCAAAGCACTTGAATGCGACGAGGATCAAAATGTCCGAGTTCACATGTTGGAACGTGAACACAGCATTCAGCTTGAGTTGGTACAGTCAAAATGCGTTTTAAGTATATAAATAACTTTTTTGGATCAATACCTTATAGTGGTTCCTTTCTATTTATAAACTTAAAATGCATGAAAAGGTGTATGTTGATGTTTGAATGTATTATTAATTTAAAGCGATTGTACATTTCACTCAGATGCCAAGTTAGCGGCCACCCCCAAACATTCCTGCCATGGACTCGTCCGTCGCTAGGCCTTTGCAGTAGGGAGTTGCTCCGTGGAAGCAGCAAGTTTTTCTTAACTTTACCTGTAATTTTTGTTTGTTTCCTGAGCAGCGACTTCTTCGTTTTTAGTACCAACTGCCTCAGTGTTTCCTTGTCTTGTTGACGGACTTTAAAAGCCACAGTGATTGGGGCGTGGTACACAACTACAGACTCTGAAAGGAAGGGAAGGGAAGGGAAGGAGGAAGGCAGCGGTGAGTCGGACGGAGTGCGGCTGAGCTTGTGATGCCGACGTTGCGGGACAGCACCATGTCCCACCCCGGCGAGAATTCCCACCAAGTCCGGGTGAAGGCTTATTACAAAGGGTAAGAATCGGCCGTGCCCCTCGGTGCGTCGTCACTGTTGTTATTTAGCCACGCGGCAGCGGTTTTACACTTGGAAATGCGGCTAACCAGCTGGCTAACATTAGCTAACTCGGCTAATGCCGTGCTAATGTTTGTTGCCAGGTAAACGGAGCTAAACTCGGGCAGGTAAACAGTCAGGTGAAACTGTCCACGCGGGCAAACCGTGATGGGCCAGGATCCGTTTTTTTATTTCGCATGTGTCAGACGGTTCGTATTGAGTCTGATTTAGTTGTTGGTTTAAAGGTTAAGCCTAATTCTGAAACAGTTTGAAAGCTTTGGAGCTACTATGTTCGCTGAGCTAAACTTAGCAGCAGACAGAAGTTCCACTGTCTCACAGATCGATAACGTTTCCGACTTTTCCTAAAATGTTGTTATTCGTCGAGTAATATTTATTTCTTCATCCTTATTTCCTGCTGGCAGTTTTAGCAAGTTAACAGGCTTTTAAAGACTGCTGTCCGGGTGTTTTTAAAATGGGAACAATGCTAACTATGACATAACATCACGATAGTTTGAGCACCAATCAGAGCATAAACAAGCTGTGATTTTTTTTTTAACAATTTAAAAATATGTAACGTTAACTTGGGAACACAGCTGTGCATCTCATATAACTAGTACTGGAAGTAATTATTTTTTATTATCAACTAAACTACCAGTTATTTCAGCAGTTTAAGAATTTAATCATTTAATCTGCGAGATATAAGACAATTGTGGCAAATTGCTGTTTGAATATACTGCAGGTTGGGGAGATGCATTGAAGTGCTTTGCTATATTCAGTTGCTAGTATAGAATGCAATATGATAGAGAAAAGAAAGATTAAAAATGCTAAAAAGTGGCTTCCTCTCTACTGAAAGACAGATTATTGTAGTTTTGTTTAACAGAAGGTTTTTTTAATAACCTTACTATATTGTGTACTACGTTGATCTGATTCCAGTGTAGGACTACTAGTCACATTATTGATCTTTATCAAGCCGTCTGTTGATGTTTTTTTAAATCATACAGTCTATTAAAGAAATAAATGGGGAGAATGACAAGTTCCCAACCCAAAACACTGGTGAAAGATATGGAATTTACTGTGGTATAAAGTACAATAAGGCAAATAAATTTTACAGGAGAAGCTGAAAATAAAAAAATTAATGCTTTGCATTCAGGACTTAACTAGTTAAATTTTATATTTACTTGTTGCAGCTAAATAATATTTTGCTTGTCAACATCTAATTACCTAAGTAAGTATATTTTTTCTTCAAGATCGACCTCTAACTAGTTATCTGTGCTTAAACTAACCATAAAAAATTTATAAATAAAATAACACAAGAAACAAAAGGACACAAGATCACATAGTATTACCAACAGTAAATATTAAGATACTATTCATGCAATAATTCCAATGGAATATGGAGGTGACCCTGGTTTAAATTTTTGTCGTACCAAACTTGTCAAAGGCAGTTCAGTTGTGTAAGTTTCACAACTTTGATGCAGTGACAGAAATCATTGGTCACTCACTAGTTTCTATATGACACTCCCTGTTCCATTTTTTAATGGTGCCAGGTGATTGGAGCCCAGCCAAGACTTGCAAAACGTGTAGTGCGGGTCACCTCAGCCAGACCTGTTGTATTTCACACTGGTGCTGTGACACACCTCAGGAACTCGGTAATGCGTGTTGAACATTAGGTGTCATCTCACAGAGGAAAGCGTGTAAAGTATTCATGAGGTTACTGCTGAGGAATCTCAGGTATGTTGCCAAAGATAGAATGCATAAACGGTGTTATAGATCATCTATAATGCTGCATTACTCCAAAAGGTCATCAAAGTAATTTTATCTCTGCATGCCATAGAATTGGAAGTTAGAAGCCATATTAAAGCTCTGAATTAGTATATTGGTACTGACAGATAGTTAATAGCTGAGGCCTAATGACTGAAAACTACTGTACTATATTATAACAACTAAGATATGACCTGTACAATCCTGGTTTTGCCATGTTCTGTAACCATGTAACATTTCACTGTTTGTTTGTTTCCCATCATAAACAAGATAGTTTGCGTATGACTGACTAGCCCGTCTCACCCTGAAAGCCAAATATTACAGTACATACACAGAGGTTTTATAATGAACGCAATTAAATTAACTCTGCATCTTTGTTTAACTTTACTTGGATTGATGCTGTCACACACCTAACCTAGTTGATCCAGGTAGTGGCCGGAGGTTGCATCAGAAGATGTATTTTCAATGTTTAAATTGTTGAACATGGCCTGGTTGTGCTTTTTTTTAATACTGGACATTTGCTGTGTTACTTTCCATGGCAGTTAGTAAGACATGTTCAGCACAACACTTGCTTTGGCTGCATCATCTCTCTTTTTTTTTTTTTTTTTTAAATCATGACAGCTTCACACAGCTGATAATACTGTAATGTACTCTCAAGGCTATTTTCATTATGGATAGCAGAAGAGAAAGTTCAAAAATCTCAAAGTTTTTCAGATTTTTGAAATTTTCCCTTTCTTTTCAAATAGTTTTAAATGGGTAAAACTTTAAAAAAACAAATTGTAATTACAGCTTAAATTGCAGCTTTGAAAATAGCAAAATCTGTTAAGTTTTAATAATGATTATTTGTCATAATATGATTATTTAGAGCTATTAGGGACCTCAAGTAACTACTGTTATAAAATAACAAAAACCTTTTTTTATAAAGGTTCTCCAGTGATATTATTAAAATGTGTTCCAGCCTGAATAGGGTTTTGGTGGGGTGACGGTGAATCTCTCTAAAAAAACACTATGTGACACAACATGATGGAGAATCTAGGAATGTTTTAAAAGGCTTAAAACCCGGACAACACACGAATCCCAAATCAATCTTCAATTTCAGGCAAGTCGCAGTTTATCTAATTGAGTAGGAGATTGTTTTGTTGGAGATCTGCTCTGCTTGCATGTCTGCTGTCATTCAGAATCAGCAGACCAGTGCCAGCCTGGAGCAGTCGCTGACTTCACTCTGTTTTGCTCTCATTCAGAGTCAATAGAGAAGGCTGCCAGAGCACTGGCCACATGACTGGCAGCTGGCAGTGATGCCGATGGAGTACGGTGTTAGTAGATAGTCTGAAAAATAAAAGTGTACACTGCAAAAGACCTACAAGTAATTATTACATATGTTCTCAATTGAATAACTTGTTTTTATTCCACTAAATAATCCCAAAAATAATATTTAGTTTAAAGCGTCTACTGTGATACTACTGTACCTATCCACCAGTTGACTCTAATGTTAGGCTGTTGTAGTTGTTTCTTTCATACATACCAGTAATTTAAAAGTCTTTGGGTGTTAGCACTTTCGGTTTCCTTGACCTAGAGTCTATGGGTTATTTAAATGGGTTGCATCAAAAAAACGCCATTCTTTCCTTAAACGTGACTAGACAGCAATCTGAAGAGGAGTGCAGCTTCTGTGTGTGTCTATGAGTTTCTTAGGTTTTTGTCTAAACATTTTTCTAGTGTTAGGAATCAGCACGTTTACAGAATGGGCTTACAGCAGAAGCTACTGACACTTCACTTTCTTTTTCTGCCAGTCAGCTCACTTTACTCCTGTATGGACAAAGTTATTCCATGAATATGAATTTGAAAGCCAATTTTTAAAGAAGCACTGCAGTGGCACCTCTTGAAAAAATTATTTAAAAAATAATGATCCTTGGCAGTGTCACCGTGTCAGGAATTAGGAGCATTGTTTTGTGGAGTTGCCAACACCAACTAATACAAGGCTTGTTATATGCTAGATCAGCTTCAGGATTCCTGTGTAAGGCATGTTGTTTGGCAGGAAACTTGGATTACATCGGCTTGATGGAGCAGTTCAGTTACTTTTCTCTTTCTGAAAGGAGTTGCTCCTCTTTTTCAAAGACCCTACCATCTGCATCAGTGCTCCAAGGCTCGGCTTTGTTCCAAACACGGTAAGCGTTCCTCATTTTGGAGTTTACTGTTGCTCTGAAAGCCCCTCAAGCACCAAACCACAGACCTAAACCCCCACCTATTCATCCGCCAGCACACAGGTCGACTGTTAAATAAAGTTAGCAAGTGTGATTCTCAGCCACTGATGGATGTAACATCCGTGTTTTGGCATGTGATCAGTTGTTAGGAGCGACAGGAGCGTGTTTGGGTGGTTCAGTTGAGTTGTGAGTAGTTAGGCTCCTTCCTATTTCGCACTAAAGGTTGCATTGCTTCTTGGACACTACAACATTCTGGAGTTTAGACCAGTAAAAAGGTCAGGTCACCCTGACCTTTCTGGTTGCAGACTGGGAGAGTTGAGATGTAGGGAATTAGGTTTGTATGGGAACTTTCCATCTTCTGTGTGTGTGCATGTTTGCATTCCCCTCCATAAACTTGTTTTTTTTTTTTTTCATTGTCTGCATCTGTTGGCATGTAATTTAATTCATCTGAGCCTCTGCATGTGTGTTGTATTAAGGCGTTGTTGGGTCACATGTTTGGAGGCAGTGACAGAGATAGATGGTCCTAGGTGCTCGTGGAAGCACAGAGATTCACCCTGACCCTTCTTCTTTCTTGAGCACTCACTGGTGACGAATGACTTCATGCTGTGCAGATGGGGCTGCAGAATCCTACTCACTCCAGTTAGGACACCAGTGGCACAGGCCAGCACTTTTTCTCCTCTACCCACCACCACCACCACCTCCTCCGTCTTTAATTTATCTGGTCTGTGGGACGGTACAGAGCGGAGGAATGCCAGGTCTGTGTGGAATGCCACTTCCTCCCTGTTACTCACAAGTGATGATTACCCAGTTGCTCACTGCACAAGCTTTTTGTGTTAATCACCCTGAGGAATCCCACAGCTTGCATTTTCTTGGGGCTTTCATGGATCCTCAAGTTTTTTTTCCTTTTTTTTTTTAGAGGTGTCTTTTGGTTCAGTTTGTGTTTTAAAAAGGATTAAAATGAGTAAAAATATAATGTTGACATCTCAGTTAAGTTTGTTCAGTGCCATTTGATTTAAAAATGTATCAATATTTGATGGTTTAGTCTTTAAAATTTAAATGTCATTGAAAGTCACCAGAACGTAAAAACTGATTCATGCCAGTGGTATTCGGTTTAAAATTCCCATCCCAAATTCTGACAAAAAGGCATCACCTGCCTTTACCAAAGCAGAACATTTTATAGGTTTATTAACAATGCCAGATCAGAAACTCCCGAACTGAAAGTAATCTAGTTATGAATAAATGGCAGCTTTAATAGCTTGTTTTTGTTCACCCAAAACGCAAACTCAAAAATATTCACTTAGGATTATTGTCGAATGAACTACGTTATTATGAATACTGGTGTCTGCAATAATTTGGAATTTTTGCTTGATTAAACAATTTAAGGAATTGACAGAATTTTGTTGCAGCTGTAAAATCCAGTAATTAAAATTCCAGGAAGCCAAAAAACAAAATGTGGGTGAGTATACTGCATTCGGACTCATAAAAATTCTTTTTAGTCCTGGGCAGTTTCCTGTAACTACAGCCTATTAGCTGAGCGTGTATTTGTGCCACAGAGGATATTGTCTGAGGCAGTTGGGACGTGTCTAAACTTTAACTACAGGAGTGTTTAACACCCACAGCTCAGGTCCGGTTACACATGACACAGTCTACAATCCCAGTGTGGGAACTGCAGTATAGTGTTTGTTTCTATGTGTTTATGCACTCTCTATCTTCTGCTGTTATCAGTACTTTAGGAGGAAGTAGAGACGCTGTGCTGGTTGGGGAGGGTAGATTAGACTGCAGGAGTTTATTTGCCAGAATCTCCCACCACACACACACACACACACACACACACACACACACACACACACACACACACACACACACACACAAAAAAAATGATTAACACTGGCAGGAGGGAGGAAGAGGGTGAGAAAATAGAGGGAGTGAGGGAGGAATAGGAATCAGTCTAAGCATTGCCTCAGTTTATTCTTCCTCAGGGTGCTTTATTCATTTTTGATGTGTGATTTTCAGTCCACATAGTTTAATACCTGCTGTGCGAACGCAGCACGATCATGAGCCTCACTCTTCAGATGACGACCATTAATATCAGCCAATAAATCAGTCTAGCATGTACCGTATTTTCCGGACCATAAGCCGCTACTTTTTTCCGACGTTTTGAACCATGCGGCTTTTACAGAAATGCGGCTTTTCTATGATTTTTTCTGCAGCCCTCAGATGGGCTGTAGATGGAAGTCAGTGCAAACAAAAAAGCGCCAGTTTTTATTCTTAGCGCATGCAACCCAAGACGCACAACAGCAAAATACGGTAATATTTTTACACCCTCACCCCCTCATAATGGAAAACACGCGAAGAAATTCCTATGATGCAGCTTTTAATTTGAAGCCATCGATCTGGCTATCCGTGAAGGAAATCGAGTGTGACAGTGGTTTCAATGCTCAGGAGGAAGATGAATAGCGATTTGTGGTTTCAGTGCACGGGAGAATGAAGCGACTTTAATAGTACTGCTGTGTATGAATCAAGACTTATGGTACAAAATCTTTTGTTGAGCGCAGCAACTCCTGCGTAATTCGTGAAGAATAAGAGACGTCTTCTCCTTTGGCTATGGAACAAGCCCTTTATTTATAACAAGGACGTTTTTGTCGGCTCTGTACATTCGACATGTGTTATACCAGCCACACATACACGTAAACGCACTCTTTACCGTAATGCGGGTAAAACGGCGCACAGAACATCCTCATGCCTACTGTGAACAATGAATAGGAGCGCATACAACAGATATTATTTCTCAGCCTGGATATTGGCGGCTTATAGTCCGATGCGGTTTATATGTGACAAAATATATATTTCTTTTAAATTTTAGCGGGTGCGGCCTAAATTTAGGTGCGCTCTATAGTCCAGAATTTACGGTATTTATGCGTGTTTGCTGCTGACAAGAACTGACCCTGTAGTGACCTTATTCACTTTACATTGTCCTTGGGAGCGAACCGTAGTGTCCCTGAAAGCATGCGTTCTTTACTCCTCCGTGTGTTCAGATTTTATCATCCTGCTATAAAGCTCTCAGTTTGATGAAAATCTTGAGATGTATTTGTCCTTGTTGGCCATTGTCTGGCTACTGGGACAGATTTTACACATTGCCCCATTTATATTTACATGTTACTCCTGTGTATTTGTCTTACTCGCCTTGGTTTTGCTCATTCTTTCTACTTACCTGCTCATAAAGATGCCTGAGCTCAGACTCCTGTCCCCCGCAGACCTGTAAAAGCTTAGGTATCCTCCTTCTTCTTCCATCTTTGTGTTGTAAACACAGTTGAGGCTACCTAGAGGGCTGGGAGCAGGCCACATCAGTCCTAACATTGCCATAAAAAGATGAAATAGACTCATGCTCACTCATTAAGATTCTAGTGTCTTGATTCAATTGATTGGACTTCAAAATCAAACCACCTTGAGTGTCATTTATTGATGCGGTGTCACAGCCTGTGGCATCTCATAGATTTGCACAAGATACCGTTTTACTTTACCATGTAATGCATAGATTTTGGCTGGTTACAAGGTTGACCCTTGCTAAAAAGGCAATATTAAATATTAAAGAAATAAAGAGGAATATTTTAACCTTTCTGAGAGTGCTCTTCTGTGAGCTCTGTGTTAAAGGAAGCATCAACAGCAAGCTGTCCATATTAACTCTTTGTGAATATCTCTTAAACTTATTTGAGAAAAGTGACAAACTATAGTTTGAACTTTGCCTATTTGAAAATGAAATGAGAAATAAATTGTCAGACAGGTCTAATATGATATAAAACACTTACAGTGGGATTTTGTATTTGAAAGTATAATTGATAGACCAGTGTCACCTTTTTTTGGTATAAACAGAAGTTGGCGCGTGGGTTGTGGAGTAAAGATGATGGTGGGGGGGGGGGGGGAAGCTGAGTGCTCCCATGTGCGGATTTTAATGCTGTTTCTGCCACAGTGAAGAATGGCCTGTTTGTGCAGCGTTAGTGCTGTAGAGGATCATTATCCCGAATGCTGCATGAGAGCAGCTATTTTAAAGCAAATAATACCCTTTACCCCACCAAAGTTGACCAACATGGTAAAAAGCACCGTGGTGTGATTTTTTTTTCTTGTAGTGGGTGTTTGCAATGCTCCGCTCGTCTTTTGGTTGTGGGATATGCAGTGTTTACAAAACCCTCCACCCTCGCCCTGCCAAACTCATTATCAAGTCACTAAAAGGAACTTAAATATTCCCTGTTCTGAAGATTTGACACAGTCACTGTTGTCGCTGTCCCTATGTTGTAACGTGCCTTCGCTGTTACAAAAGTAAAATTTCAACATTTGTGAACTAATTAAAATAATACAAGATATAAATCAGGATTCTTAGCTAGACTGATTTTTTTTTTGCACCCAACCCTAATAGATTTTCTTTGTTTGTCCCTGTCCCATGTCTCAGTGTCTCAGTGTCTTTGATTCTGTTTTGCGTAAACCGATGAGACAGAGAACACTGGACTTCTTGACAAAGAGCAGGAAGCCAAGTGTCCCCTTTTTTTCCTGCTCTCCAGGAAGTAACGGAGAACAGTGGTGGACAGTGAGCCCTAATTGTAGTGGTACAACCACCATCGCTTGTGACACATTCTGTTGTAGTTTCTCTCTGCCTTTCTTTGCATTCCTCACTCATTTGCAGCCTTTTTTGCTCTTGTGTTTTTTTTCTCTTTCTCACACCCACAATCATGCTGCACAGATGAATGCATACACAAATGTGACAGACTGCGAGACTGTGACTCACACAAAGCCGTTTTTGGGGGGAAAAAAGGATGCTCTGTGAGAGAGGGAGGGAGGGAGTGTTGCGGCCTAATGTCTAAAGTGTATTAATCATTCAAACAAAAATATAGACCTTTTTCCTGCTTCCAGCATTTTAATATGGAGATTTGCTTTTCTCTCTAATATAACTGCACATTTAATATGTTTTGATTCTGCACTTTTGCGCCTACAAAACAAGTATATTTAAAAACATCATCTACATTTTCTCACTATTTCTTACATTTATAGACTCTACTTACAGGTTATTAAAAATAAACAAGTTAATTCATGATGAAAATAATAAAATAATTATAAGTTGTAGGTCTGATAACAGTATCTTGTAAAATATGTTTTGCTTTGTGAAGGCACTTAAAATTTTGTATTAAAAATAATAACCGCTGTCAGCATTAGTGTGATAATAATGTGTTAACGGAAATTCTTTTTAATACGCTACATTATTTTTCTAAGTCGTAAGCGCAGGTTTTGCTAGGATGAGTCTTTGGCTTATTTGTGCAGAGCTTGACATGCAAGTGATTAGATTAGAAATACTAATTCTTAACAGTTCTTTTTCCCTCCAAGAGTTCACCAGGGAGTGTTCTGTTATGATTTTAAATCTTTTCTAACACAAAACAGAAAATTTGTTCTATATTGGATTTGTCTTTGGTGGATTTATGCCTTACTATGCAATCACATTTTCTTACTGTGTGATCATGTAACTACATCTTAAAATATATAACATAACTTATTTGTATTTTCTGCAGGGACATAATGATAACCCATTTTGAGCCATCCATCTCTTATGAGGGTCTGTACGGGGAAGTGAGGGACATGTGCTCCATGGACAACGATCAGCTTTTCACCATGAAGTGGATCGACGAAGAAGGTACGACTCCATGACCCTTAGGGTGGCATTGTGCTGCTGTGCTGAAGTATAAAGGTAAAATCCAAAATAGTCGCCCAGATAAACCAAAAGACCCTAGAGGGTTAAAATCTACTGAGATCTCAGTCTAAAAGGGGCCACCATTTATCTCCACTTCCATTCTAGAGGATGCATAAGTGACTTGCAAGAGATGCTTGTGTTTTTACCCCCCACTACACACAGAGACATACACACACTCTTTCCATGCCAGTTAGTATGCAGCAGTAATACTGTTGTAGGAAAGATGGAGCTGTCAAAATGCTCTGCTCAGGTAAGGTCAAGTTGTCCAGCCTCATTAGACTCAGAATGGCTCCCACCGGTAGCCACCCACAGGCAGTCACTGCAGTCATTTGTCTGCTTAACAGTCGCAACGATGTATTCTGTCAGTGGTAGCTGTCTTTCCTTTGATTCGATTCTTGGAAAATGCACATGCACAGTGTTGGGTGTAAATGCAGCTCATCACAATTAAAAGGTACCAGGATTTTACACCCTATGTAGCTGAAGCAGTCCGTTCAGGATCTTGCAGCCCTTTTTTGCGTGTTGCAGCCTAAAATGCCTAATTTTGCAACCAAGATGCATCCAGGAATTATCTGTAACTGCTTATGCTGTTTAGGGTCACGGAGGGGCTGGAGCCCATCCCAGCTGTCATAGTGTGAGAGACAGGGTAGACCCTGAACAGGTCGCCAGTCTGTCTCAGGGCCAGCACCAGGCACACAGTACAACCACTCACAGTCACATCCACGTCAGTGTGCAATTTAGAGTCAGTAATGAACCGAACATGCATGTCTTTATACCGTGGGAGGGAACCGGAATGCCCAAAGGAAACCCACGCAAACTGGAGGAAAACATGCAACCTCCACACATTAAGGCCACAGTCAGCGGGGAATGGGAATCCAAAGCTTCATTTTGCAACAGCTTTTCAAAAAAAAAAAAGTTATGCATATTGTCCTTAAGTTAGACAAAGTTCTAAAATCACCTGTGGGCTGTGTGATTGATAGAAATCTGAGCTGAGAAACGTAATTTAGATGGCTGCAAACTATCCTCAGAAAGAAATCTCAGTGATTAAATAACACGGCTGTGCAGCAGTGTTTTTTGCTTAGTTCAGAATAAGAATTTATTAAACAGAATTGCCATAATTTAGATTTCGGCCAATAAATTTTTTTTTAACCTCTTGATAGAAAATATTTCTTACTTTTTGTGCTCTTATGGAATTTTAAACTGATTATCTTTGGATTTTGAACTGTTGTTTGTACACAAGAGCCTTTTTTAAGACTTCACCCTGAGTTTTTGTGAAATCGACTCAGTCACTCAGGCACAAAATGACACTTACTCCTGAAACTGAAGCTTTTCAATAAACCAAAAACCACATATTCTGGCACATTACATTTCACGTGGTAGTCCATCAACTAGTTCTATGCCATCATATGTTAGTTTGTATCATATTAAGTATACACTGTGTGTTGTAGTTTCAAAGTAGTAATAAAATCAGCATTTTTGTTTGTGTAATCAGATAGAACACTGAGAATAGAACGGATGACCTCAGTGTCAGCTCCCGCTGTCTCACAATGTGTCACAATAACACCTAATAAATCCTGTTAATGATAAGGACATAATTAGATCTGCATCTGAATGGTATTTTAATTATTGACTGAGATTGAGCACTGTAGAAATATAATTAAAAGAATTTGAAATGATGACTACAACAGTCTGCTAAACTCTTGTTCACACCCACAAGCTTTTTTCAGTGTTTAGTGAAAGTTTATAACAAATCATACCACATGCACCGTGGTTAGACAATTTTTTTGGTTGTTGTTGTTTAATATCAAGCTGCCCCACCATATAACTCAACCTTTACATTCAACTTTTCTCTGGGAACTGGAAATTTACTGTAGTTTATGGACCATTGAATCGTTTTTGTGCTGTTATTGCATGACTTGTCGTTCATTGGATGTAAATGTCACCTGGTCATTGTTGACTTTTCACAGTAACTTGATCTTTTAAATGTCATGCTAATGAGAAACCACAGTTCCCCCTGTTGGGCTTCTACAGTATTAATACATTGAAAAATAAGAACTTGATCATACAAAGAAAGAAGGAGGTGTCAAATGCACAGAAGTGAGAATGTGTGATATATGCTAAATATATACACAATTACAGTAACCTAAAGGCTTTGGTTATTAGCTATTCTGACAAAACATCTTTTGTTAATTTATTAGTTAGCAGGAATGCAGAGCAATGAATGTGTTACCTGTAGTAATTTCCCCAACCACAGATGTGTTTTTGATTTGTTAATATGGCAAATATCATCTTGATTGGTTATGTTTTAATAATTTAAGAAAATTCTTGAACAATGTCTGATATTTCTGTGATTCAAGGATAATGTCTTTAAATCTCTTTTTTCAACTGTCGTGTGGAAAAGTTTGCAGCCATTCACTCGGAAATGAGAAATACACATTAACATCAACTGCACATTAACTATTAATGACAAAATATGCTGTGAGGTAACATTCTGATCTATAAATGATCATGGTCTCCTCCATTGACCAGATTTCTCATAGTAATCTGATTCATTGTTTGCACGTAAAAGTGGTGAATGACACCCGATCTCTCCTCTGCTGTCAGGTGATCCCTGCACTGTGTCGTCTCAGCTGGAGTTGGAAGAAGCGCTGCGTCTTTATGAACTCAACAAAGACTCTGAGCTTATTATCCACGGTGAGGCTTTCACACTTTATATGTTATGTTATGTTATAATTAGACTTTAACTGCATATGCTCACAGGATGTTGATTCAGACCAGTCACTTGATCTGCAAGTCTTTTCTGCTCAGCTCACTTCTAAATTGAAATTTTTGTGATCAGACAAGTTGGCCGCATCACTGTGTTACATCACTGGTCATTGAATCACAGTCTACAAGACCTGAGGCAGGATCACGGATGATAAGGCAGCAAACGTCATGCAGGCAGTTGTTGCCGTTGGTTGTTAATTAGTTTAATCTCAGTATTATTGAGTGGTATCTACTGCCGTAATCACTAAAGCAATTGTGATTTTGATTCAGATTTGTTCTTGTGAATCAAAGATTAAAAAGTGAATGGACATTTAGTTTCACAGTGCATTTATGAAAACTTTTTCATGCCTTAGGCATCATTAACTCTACCAATTTCTAATTTTATTTTTTGTTTAGATATTTTTTTATAATTTATAATGCATACTGATCTTTAACAGAAAAAGCATTTATAATTTACTTTATTTTTGTTGCATTTCTGTGCGTTATTAAGCTTCTAGATTTAAATTTTAACCTTAAATAGAAATAGGTGATTCTTCAAAGGAATGTTACCACAAAAGGGTGTATTTATGACATTTGCAGTGTGAAATCCTTTTATCAAACAATCATTTAAAATGACTATTATTAGCATGTATATGCTGAAATAAGGGACCTTAAGATGCTGAGTTTGTGACAATATATTTAGAAATAAGTCTATGGTTGAATACTCATACTTGAATACTCACAATACATAAAACCTTTAAGGGATGAATAGAGAACAATGTATGAACAAATAAATACATAAATATTAGCACACAAGATTTTTTTAAAATCATACTACAGATTCAAAGCACAAAACATTGTGAAAATCAGTGCTCAACATTTTCAGGTTAATGTCACTTTGTACAATATATCAAGTGTTAGCTGACTGACGGGTCAAATCGGTATCTGATCTGATTTACAGGTGATTGAAAGTCAGTTGTTGGCCCATGCAGTGATCTGATCTGTGTATAGGAATGTAACGTGGCACTGGGGCTCTGTGCTTAAAGTAAGGTTTAATCCAAGTAGAGACGAGGGGTCAAGAGTGCAGAGGATTAATGGTAAAGGGGTGGAGATGGAGAGGTGAGGGTCTGCTCATGGGCTGCTGTAGCCCACGCTTTGCCTGTGACTAACACAGTCTGCAGTCTTTCTCCTACATATACATAAGCTAATAATCAGCGTCTTTAAGGCTGTGAGTTTTTTTCCCTTCTCTGAGTGTATTTGCACTTCCACAGCAAGAGTGAATTTTGTCATGAATTTCTGGAGGCGACAAGTTTGTTTGTCAAAATGAGAAATGTTCTCAGCAGCAGACAGACACCCTCACATGAATGCTGTCACTTGCCTGCTTCAGATGAAATAATAACTTGATTCAATAAATGTGTCCCTTTTCTCTTTTTTAGTGTTTCCATGTGTACCAGAAAAACCTGGCATGCCCTGTCCAGGAGAAGACAGTGAGTTACACCTCCTTTAGTTGGAGCTACTTTTAACAGCTGGGCTCTCAAATCAGCGCATATTTACAATTATTGTAAAGTTTGAAAAGCAAAAGACCTTGACCTGAGAGAATTCCAGAAGGACACTGTTCAAATGACACTGTTCACTGTCCCTCAACACCTTATATTAGACAACTATTGAATTGTTCTAATTGAACATTTAGTGTTGTGATGCTAATTAAACAAATACTAAAATGAAACTGCACATTGCTTACCTCTCTTTTATTTCTCCGTAGAGTCTATATATCGGCGTGGAGCCCGGCGCTGGAGGAAGCTTTACTATGCCAGTGGTCATGCCTTTCAGGCCAAACGCTTTAACAGGGTGAAACATTGCAACATAATTTAGTTTTACAGTATTTATTCAAAGCCTGGTTTATGGCCTGTCAGAACTAGTTTGTCTGACATAATGTCTGATCGCATCAGATATTATTATAATTATTTGGCTCCTCTCTCTGCACAACTGACCAGTCACAGTGTAAAGTAGGTGTAAATGTTTGAGGTTTTAGAAAGTTGCAGAAATAGTCTCACACAGACTCGCACTAATACAGGATCTTGAAGTTTTTTGTGGGGGGGGTTCAAACGCTACAGTATTATTGACAGTATTATTCTAGTACCTCACTCATATTCTTTGTTGGCTTCCAAGGGCTTTCTATTACTCAGTATTGTGTTCTTGCACATTTTCACGTTTTCAGTATTTTAAACAGATATTTTAATATAATATAAAAATCTAAACACAAATCACGTTTCAAAGCTTGAGTATGTTTTTAAAGGAGAATAACACCTGCTGTTCAGTATTTTGTATGATTGATGGATTATCAGAGGTGCTGCGATACAGCACAACCAGCAGGAGTCCATGTTTTAGACACAGTCATAGCCTCTATAGCATCTCCCTCAACTCACTGTGTTCTTGTTTGTGTTTCTCTGTCTGTCCTCCTGAGCAGCGAGCTCACTGTGCCATCTGTACAGACCGTATCTGGGGGCTGGGAAGACAAGGCTACAAATGCATCAACTGCAAACTGCTGGTGCACAAGAAGTGTCATAAACTGGTTACAGTGGAGTGTGGCCGACCAATCCAGGTGGGGACTGTGACAAATCCTAAACTAAACCATGACTCATTCTGTACATGCAGTGCAAGATTGTATTCTCATTATTGCGGAGTTATTATAACCTTAAAATCTATTTCTTTTCCCAGGAATCTATCATGCCAGGCCCACCATCAAGTCATTTAGACCAAGCTGAACAGCCAGGTAACACGCACACACTCATAAAAATAAAAATAAAATGTTTAGAAATGCAAATCAGGAACCAAACAGATTGAAAGCCCCTGGCTTTTAAAAAATAAAAAGTGCATTTATTGTTTAGGGACAAACATTCACTTTTTAATTAGAGTGTGACATTTTTGAACATCCTTCTTGTGCTTTAAGACTTAATTTTGACTCCTGCAGCTTTTAAACATTGTTCCTAAAACCCAACCCCAGCAGCAAGGCTAGGATAGTGGTGGTGGTGGAGTTTCCATGATCGGTCATAATAGTAAGACACTACAGTCAGTATTCAGAGAATCACAGTTACCTGTAGCCAGTCATTTTCTCTGCAAATTCTACAGTCTGTGACTGAAACCTCCAAGTTGCATTTTTCCTGATAATAAAATAAATAATAAAAAAGTGGTAGAAAGTAGCTTATTTAGATTTCTGCGAGGCACTTACGGTTAATTTAACTTTTAGTGGGTCTTCGATTTAAAACTGAGGCAGCGCCGCTCTGTTAATGATCTCCCATTTAGCCTTTCACTGTTCTGTCTATAGCCTTCGGGTAAGTCCACGTGCTGTAGGAGAAAGTGGATCAGAAACCCGGTAGCAGCAGAGAAATCACCATTCACCTGGGGAAGTTGAGTTTCAAACATCCAGCTCTACCGTATACATGACCGTTAAGAAATCGCCTTTCCTAAGAAAGCACGCTGTAAACTGGTTCATATAAGCGCAGTGATTGAAACAAAAATAAATTAGTATAGTATTTGTATTGTTTATTGTTTTTTTTTATTATTCATAAAGAATAAAGAGTTCAGTCAGGTGGTTGAGAGGCTGCCTGCGCTGAAAGGGCTTATGATGACTAAAGCTAAAACAAATTCTGGATGAGCTCAGGGCACCTCAGTAGTTGTATGGGACGGTCATGAATAAATTGAGACGGACATATTTTTGTTAATATATATATAATAATTTGATGCAAGAAAATGTATCTTATCTTGGAGAGAGATTCTCCTGACATTATGTGGATTTTATCCTGCAAACCCTCTTATTCCTGAGTCTGTATTATGTTTGTGAGACTATGCGTACAGCAAGCTACTCTGTCCCAAATAGTTTAGAGGATTTAGAACAAGCGTATGGACGTGTTGGGGACGTTCATTACGCGTTGCAACAGCAGTTAAGTGATAGTGATGAATCTCCTGCTGTGTTTTACATGTGCGAAATGCAACTCCAGACAATATCTGGGGCGGATTTTTCCTGACGTTTACCTCCGTTCATATGTGACACAGGCTTTGACAATTCTACATTTCCACTTTGTGTCCATGTAAATAATAAGGAAATAATGTTTTTTTGTGTGTCTTGGTGTATTTATAGGGTGGATGCAGGGTTTTTCTCCTCTAACCAGCAGAGAGAAATTACTCTCGCATTGCAGGGCTGTGAACGAATCGTGTGACTGTCTCTCACCTACTTTCTTCCCTTCTTTTCTCATCTTTACTATTTTTTTCTCTCCTGCCTCCCCCTCTCCTTCTGTCTGTCTGTCACTCTGTCTGTCACTTTCTCCTCTCTTCTCTCAGGCCCTCAGAATAAAGACTCCAGAGAAAGCTTGACTTATGATGGAGAAGAGAAGGAGGTGAGAGAGAAATCTTTTCAAATGCCACTGATGTTTGACTCATAGTCTGTCAACCTGTCATATGGGGGTAGACAGGGGTGTGTGTGTATGTGTATTTACACACAGGAACTGGCCCGTTTGTGCGACAAGTCCTGTAATTACAAGCACTCTTTTTTCCATTTATTTCGGTTGCATGCACATTTGAGTAATCTTTGTTCCACCTGCTGCAGATGTTTGATATACGGTGTGCATACAGATGTAGGAACCCTTGGAGAGCTGTTGGTATTGATTTCCTTTGAAGCTAATAAAGTAACCTTTTATCACAGCTCTTAACACCACAGGCTGATTAATGGGCCTGGATATAGTTTGGGATTGGAAGGGTGGGTGTGTTGGATGGAACTGGAGAGCTGGAAATTGATAAAGAATAGATTGATTTAGACAAAGATAGATAAAGACAAGAGAGGGCGAGCCACACGATCTTACCTACAATTCCACGCCTGACTCTGGGGTTAGGGGTTGTCACCTGCAGGAAGCTTAGACGGATAGGCAGCGGTTCACTACAGAGCAGATAACGCTAGAGGAGGGAGGACGATACTGTAAGTGAGGAAAGGCTGAAGGCAGTAGTCTGCTTACAAAGACCTATGATGGTTTTTAATAACGGAAAGAAAATCATCAAACATGGATTCGACATGTACCTTTCAAATGTTTGTTGGTTAAAATGTTACAGTAAAAAAAAAAAACGAATATTTTTCCAAGAAACGAGCACACAAATACCTTTCATTACATTGTCTGATTCAGATGAAACATGTATAGAGATCACCAGTGCTAGAAATCGTTTAGTAAAGAAATATATCTTGAGTGAGTGATGGAATAAATAGTTGATTAGAAGTTGCTGTTTACTGGCTTGACAGACATTTTGTTCTGTTGTGTACTGTTTGTGTGATGACTTGCCTCGGCTAACTCCACCCCAGGCGCGCAGCAGTAGAGACACAGGGAAATCACCTTCGAGTCTCGGCCTCGCAGACTTCGACCTGCTCAGGGTAATCGGCAGAGGCAGCTACGCTAAGGTGCTGTTGGTGCAGCTGAAGAAGACGGAACGGATCTATGCTATGAAGGTGGTGAAGAAAGAGCTGGTCAACGATGATGAGGTAAACACAACTCGTGCTAAACAATGACGCTGCCTGGCCCACTACCCACAATCAAAACCACACTTTTTTCACTTCATTGGTGTCATAGGATTCTACTGCTGTCCACACTAACACGATAAACACGTCAGTAAACCACATGGTAGATATATTAGATATATGTACATATATGTATCTACAACCAGCTTCATTTATTTTACATCCATTGATAAATTATGCTGAATAATTACAAATGTTCCAGTCATTGTATATAATTGCTTGCTAATAGTTAAACAAGTCGTGGTTTATTGTATCTACCCAAGTAGGGAAAAATGAACAATATCTTAGTGAAGTAAAACTGTTCCTTCACATCTTTACAGTGCGACAGTTACACCTCTGCCTGTTCAGACGTGAGAAGTCATGAGTCTTCTGTCACTGTCATGTATAATTAATGTAATTAGCACAATCATTGGGAGCTGTTATTCATAGCACAACGAACATTTCATGGTGATCCAAACGTGTGATCCAAACCTATCTTGTGTATATTTCCTGAAACCGTATGAAGTTGACAGACCTCTTCGAAGACATGAGTGTGTCCAAAGAGGTGTAGATCAACGTCATCAAAAATTGATCTCGGGGAACACATGTAGCAGCACAGCCAGCAGCAATGGGAGTAGTTAGCCTTGATTAGATGTACTTAGTGTGATTGACAAATTGAGCAAAGTGCCTCGTGATCAATGTTGAAGTGTTGTGCCGTCCCTGCCGTGTCAGTGTGAACAGCATCTGTGTCCAGACAAATTATCATCCAGCCATCAATACTGTCTTGCTGCTGCTTCTACTGGCTCAGCCCTTTTATCCTGCTGCTCACTGTACGCATGAGCAAACCTCAAGCTTTGCAGGAAGGTCAATAGAGCTCTGTGCTTATTAGGCTTTTAGAAGTTCAAGGGTACTGTGTCAGAATGATTTCTGATTGACATGTTGGCGGGTCATTATGTGTTTCTCTTTCAGGACATCGACTGGGTCCAAACAGAAAAGCACGTCTTTGAGCAAGCCTCTAATCATCCCTTCCTGGTCGGCCTCCATTCCTGTTTTCAGACAGAAAGCAGGTGAGAGCACTTCCTCTGTGTGAGTCATGCGGGTTCTGTGAGGCAGTGAAAGGTCTGCAAGTATGTGGGACTTCAGTTCTATGTGAAATGTGACTGTAAAATGACCTTTGCAGTCACACTGAAGCAGATGTTCGAGCGCCTTCAGATCTGTTGCTTTAGATGTGATTGAATTGCAAAAAAAAACCTGCCCACACCTTCCTCGCTTGTATTTTCAGAACAGAAGGATAAGAGTTAAATGAATAAACAAGACCTCAGCCACAGTGTTTGGAAATGTCAGTAAAGGTTTTGGGCAGCAGCGATCCAAACGTACCTCCACCTACTTTATTGCTCTGCTAGCTACCCCACAGCTAACAAACAAAATGACAAAATAATGTCAATTGTCAGTGAATTACAAGAGGACACACACAAGTGTTTCAAGATGACACGCGGGCCTGTTTCTGCACCGACTGCTTCAATACTTCAAGTGTGGTTTTATTTGGGTAAACAGAAGACTGTTAAGGTCAGGGGAGAGTGTGGTTGTGGTTAAGCTTATGGGAAGATCCCCATCTGAAAGCCCCTAAAAAATTCTGTGTTAAGTCTCTGTGTCAATAAATATTCAAGACTGAATGAGTAACAATAATAGTTTAAGGTCAGATGTAACATGCCTAGTTTTTATGTATGACAACACAAAGATTTCGATTATCTGCTTCATCCAGACTGTATTTTTTATTAAGAGTAGCCCTGCAGATGCAACATTTCGATTGACATTGCCGGTTTATAACATGACATTTTACAAATTATAATTACAGAAAATCTCAGCTCACGATTGAATTAATAAGTAAAATATTACTAATACATACAAACTCAAATACTCTAAGAGGTCTTTAACAATTTTCATACATTTTATTTCACATAAAATTGTAGACTTTTCTGCCCTTTTCAAGTCTTTCAAAAAAGGAATACAATAAACAAATCTGCGTAACTTTACTAAACGGTGTGTCACGTTCTATGTGCACTCATCTAACCACCCTAATCTGTTATACGAAAAAATAAATTATATATTTCAGTAAAACAAATAATCACAGTAACAATGTCTTCTTTTCACAGACTGTTCTTTGTCATTGAATATGTGAACGGTGGAGACCTTATGTTCCACATGCAGAGGCAAAGGAAGCTCCCCGAAGAACATGCCAGGTATACGCTTAAAAATAATGATCTCATACTGTGTCTGTTTGTGGTCAAATGTGATTTTAGAATAAGCTTGAATTCTTTCCATTTCAGATTTTACTCAGCAGAGATTAGTCTGGCTCTGAACTACCTTCATGAGCGAGGCATCATCTACAGAGATCTGAAACTGGACAATGTGCTGCTGGACTCTGAGGGCCACATCAAACTTACAGACTACGGCATGTGCAAGGTGTGGTGTGCCGTTTACCGGAGGCTCTGATGATACCATAATGCACTTTGGATAAAAGCACCTGCAGAAATGCATAAGTGTCGGTTTACAGTCCTCTGAGATGATCTTACGGCTGTTGATCTTGTGTTTTTTTGCAGGAGGGCTTAAGGCCAGGCGATACAACAAGCACTTTCTGTGGTACCCCCAATTACATTGCCCCCGAAATACTCAGAGGAGAGGATTACGGTGAGAATTACAACACACAAGCACTTATCTGAAATGCTATCCGATGATTCCCTGTTATACAAATTACGAGGCATTATGCAGGAATATCTGAGATGCTGCTCACAGTTGTGAATATCGATGTATAGTAGTGCAGAAACTGCACTATTTGAGAAGTCTTTTCTATCAGTTATTGGCCACTTTGTCATGTGCTCCTGGGCAGTCAAACAGCTCTGCATTAATACCACATATGTGAAATTATTATTTTTTTTCATTGGTGCATCAATGGATTAAAGAGTGAGGGCAGTTGTTTTATGTACTGGTAACACAAGAAATGACAATCTGGCAGGTCCTGCTGGCGGGCTGGATTTATGTGTTCAAACCTTACACCCCAAACACGACACCAATGTCCTCACTGCATGTACTCCTTTCAAATGAATGAGAAGGGTTGCTCAGCGCTGAAATACATAACTGAATTAACATCTCTCTGACACAATCAAAATAACATTTTATGTCAAAACAGGTGATTGAGTTGTTAGACTTTTACAAGCGCATGGAAAAAGAAGACAATAGAAAAATAAGATGGGGAAAGAAGGAAGATAAAATGTGAGACAGTTGGGGGGGAAAAATGCAAACAAAGGCTAGATGAATGCATTTATGGACAAAAAACAAAAAGCTCTTGTGACGTCCTCTGAATAATGCTTTACCTAAACCCATCACCCTGCAGAGTCTCTGGGATGTAAAAGTGATTGTGGATGACTGTGACACGTACAGCTCAAAGTTTAACAAAGTTTAATGTGTTACAGCTAAAAACCAAGGTGCACGTGTTGAGTATAATATCAGTTTCTACATCATGACTAAATGCTGCACCTCTATTAATGCAATACATCAAAAATAGAAAAAACCTCCCTGGTTACAAAAAGAGGTATCATAGCAACAAGGTCTACATATAAAGGACAGCATCACTGTTTAATCTTCTGGGAAAGTACTTTAAATTTTAAAATTTTTTGACAGTCAAAGTAAAAAAAATATTGAAGTGAGTGCAAGTTGAATTTCCATTGCTTAACTGTCACGGTCCTGCTATTATTAGTAACACCTGTGTTTTTCCTACTTAAATTAGTCACGATTCACTGTGGAAAATATCTTGACAATAGGGCGGAACAGTCTGTTACAGCATCAAAATAGCAATAAAGTTGGGTAATAATCCTATTTGATAACCTGTTATAGTGCATTTAATGGCTTAATACATAGTAAAAAAGTGGCTACATTGAGATTTTATGAATGTCTGAAGGAAATGGAATAGAACTTTATAATGTAATATGTATAATCTTATTATAACATAATCTAACCTAAATTGAAATAATGATCTTTGGCTGCACTGTTATTCACTTGGGGGAGATTTAATTAGGGTGCAACAACAAAACAAAACTTAAGACACGAGATATATGGTTTTTGCATCTTACATTGACATTGGAAAGAATTTGTAAAATATTGAAAAATACCTGGATTCTCTTAGGTCAGACGCTGATGAATCTCTCTTCAAACCTTATATCTCCCCTTGTTTAACATCTCATGTACTTTTGTAGCTACAAGCCATGAACGTTAGTTTGTTGTTTCCGTCTTCTCACGTCGCATAATGTATAATGTCTTTATTATTAATTTTTCTGTTAGTTATTGTAGCCCTTAGTTTCCTACAAATGAAAGTCTCCCCAAATGTGATTTACAATTACAGTGTTGCAGGAGTATCTGTATGTCTTGAGACCTCTTAAATGCATTGAATGTGTTTACTCAGTAAAGATTTGGATTTCATATGGCACTCCACACTAAATGTAATCATGATCATTAATCATCATATACTCTTAGAACTATCAAAAATAGTAACATAAACTCCTAACTGGTTTTCCATCACACTTTGATGGGTATGCGAGGGAAAATGCCCTCTAATTTTTGCTATTAAAAAGATAATTGAGTGGCCAAATTATGCAGTATTGTAAGTCTTTTCTTTTAATCTGAAGCTCTGTTGAAATAGTTTTTGGTTGTTTACAGTAAAAACCTGCTTATTTTTTCTCATAATGGACCTTAATGTGATACCTTTTCCTTAGCTCCAGACAAAGAAGTTTATGTTTTTTTAAGCTCCTGCCAAGGAGGATATTGAGACATGGATGTAATATGAGAGAGGATATGCGCAATTATATAGTCATGAATTTTGAGTGTGCAAATCCCAAACATTAAAGGCTGTTGTGAACGTTTTGGGAGACTGAAAAGCTTCGGGAAACCCTGAGTTATTAGTTCACAAAGATTCAATAACTGGACATGGCTGTTATGTCTGAACGTTTTTGTAACGGACAGTGTACATGTGTCTCAGGTTTCAGTGTGGACTGGTGGGCTCTGGGTGTGCTGATGTTTGAGATGATGGCGGGCCGGTCACCTTTCGACATTGTCGGGAGCTCTGACAACCCGGACCAGAACACAGAAGACTACCTCTTCCAAGGTACCACACACACACACACACACACACACACACACACACACACACACACACACACAGCAGTGGTTTCTAAGCAGAGGAAAACAAGATCCGTTGCAGCATGTAACACCTTTGTGTTAACGCCTTTCTAATGGACGCTTTTCTCAGAACCAGGCACACCATCTGTTACAGAGAAATGTGTGAAGATGTGTGGTTTTGTCTGTAGTTACATCATTGGAAATATGGTTTTCAAGTGTCTGGTGTACTTGAAATGCTAGGGAAGTGTTGGATAGATGGGAACTAACGCCATACCATTTGACAAAGTCACTTTAAAATATACTTTTAATGAACGTCATTGACACATTCTTGAAATGTATGTTGAACTCCTGGCAGTATTGAAATCATAACTGCAGCTGTGTCGTTCTAGTCGTCTGTCATTTTAGCCTCAGCTTATTGTCTGTAGGGTTGGGATTCGATACTCTTTTCCACATTAGAATGGAACAGCTGAAATGCTGAGTCCTTAGTACCATGACAGATACTGAACTTTGGTGTTCCAAACAAATGCTACGTATCTGTGAGAATGAACAAAGCCGGGTGCCAAAAGGACCTACGGCATGTTCGTTTGTTTGGATACAAGTTAGCGTCCGTAATGTTACAGCCTGCGACAAATAGTCAGTGCGGTTTCCCTGAAGAAAAGACAAAGACAGGAAGGCTCAATGCATATTGGAAGCTTAGAAGCTGAAAGACGTGTTTCACCTTAAATCTGACCGAACATTTAAAGCAGCAAAGCATCGAACTGAAAGACTGGACAGTGTTTGAAGTCTTGCAGTCTCCCGTCCTCTTTCAGGACTGTCTCCTCACTGCATACAAGACAGTCCCAGATCCGTCTAACACAAAGCATTGTGTTTCACATAACATTTAGGCAAACGGAACTCAGTTTGCAATGTTAACCCCTCAGTCATGACTCTTAAAAGGTTTACTCATATAAATGTGGACCGCAATCTCTGAAAAGATTTCCAGTGATGCATAAACCACACATATGTGTAGCCTCAGTGTATTTTCCAGTCCAGCGTGGTCGTCTTGTCGTTCTGATGCGGTTTTACTTACTACTACCATATAAACAAACGTGCATGAGAATAGACTTGGACAAAAACTACAGTAGTAGACATTTTTATTCTTTATTTTTCAATCAATGTTGGCATCAAAATGGGGACTCACCCTCTGCACCCATCTCCTCTCCCTTTTCCTCTTGCCTCTTGCAGTAATATTGGAAAAACAGATCAGAATACCCCGCTCGTTGTCAGTTAAAGCTGCCAGTGTCCTCAAGGGATTCCTTAACAAGGTAAGGAGACGTCAGACCGGCCTGGCTCTATCAAGCACTGCCGGCTCCTGCCAACTCCTGAGAATTATATTATTATGACCTCAGCTGGAGTCAAACTTCTCTGTCACTGTGTTGGTTGTGTTTTTTTTCCTCTGCCCTCCTCCCACCTGTGTGTCTGTGCGCCTTTCGCACCTGTCTACCTGTTAACAGGTTTTCTTTAAAAAAAAAAATTTCCTTCACAAAAATGCTTCTCTCCTTTCTAACTTTCTTGGCTTTTTTCCGTCCCTTTCACCATCATATCTTTCCGTCTCTCACTCCTTCTCTCACCCTCACTCCCACAGGATCCTAAGGAGCGTCTAGGCTGCCACCCTCAGACAGGCTTTGCAGACATCATGGGCCATCCATTCTTTCGGAACGTTGACTGGGACCTTGTGAGTCATTTACACCTTAATCACAATTTCTCTTCTGTTAATTTTAAATGAATGAATTCAGCGCTACAAGCCTGTCGCTAAATAGCTCAAAAAAGATCAAAATATAGATCCTGTTGAGAAGGACAAATGAAAGGCTCCAGAAGTAGGGCAGCAGAAGTTCAAATCTAAGTTTGTGGGGTCAGCTGCTCCGTCCTGCTCTGCCAAAACCGAGTGTTTTTAGTGACAGGGTGAGACTCACGTCCTTGTGGAAAGCAGAAAAACTGACAAAAACAAGCAGACTTCACATACAACCGACCACAGCAGCTAGACTGACTACTAGACTGACTGAGACAGGAAGCCAAAGATGGAAAGGAAATGAATAGAGACATATTGTTGACTGACGGATTAGCACGCTGAGCTCATATCTTGAGATCTGGGTGTACACTTGTTAATCTTCCATCTCACAGTGAAGTTATTTGGCGGTTACCTTTTCTGAAGCCTGGGTCACAAAGCATATGAACTGTCAGTCAGAGGCAAAATTTTACATGTGCAAATTATTCCATATCACATGCTGGGTAAACAGCACACTGATGTCTTTTGTGAAAAATACAGGCAGACAGAGAACAAACAAACCTTTACCAACATTTCAAAGTTAATACCATCTTCTTATTGCCACCTTTCAACTTCAGGTACCAATGATTGATTAGATTATTAGGAATATTGCAGGAGTAATTACATTAGTGTGAAATGAGTGTTTCACATTATTATATTATTTACATTGTTTTACATTGTAAATTATTTTAGACCTCGTCTGGCGATTCTTACTATTAATATCATTTGTACATTTGACTGTACGACTTGGTATAGTTAAATGATTTCATTCTATGTGGTACTAAAAAGTATTAATATGGTTTATCTTTCAGTTGTTGTTGTATTTTTCGTTTATTTGTTATGAACTTAGTTGAACTCATTAAGTTCACAGTTAAATCTGATTTCTATAAATATTTGCTAAATGTCTGCACATGCGTAAACAGTCAGGCACGTTTTTGAGTCTAAAGGCAGATAGAGGCACAGACGTGCAGTAGTGGGTAAAATGTCAATCAGACAGACGGGCAGCATGCCAGGGATCACCGTGACCTCCTTTCTCTGTTTGGTCTGGAGCAAGGACCCAGCAGTCGGTCAGAAAGTCTGCAGGCATCAGCTTACAGACTCCTCACCCCGACACACACGCACACACGCTGACCGTGTACTCTTTACAAATCCACAGTGGAATGACCAGTGAATGAACATATTGAGTCATATCACTGTTAAAATGTTTTCTGGTTATTTTTTCATTAATGTGTTTAGATTTGAGTTGCAAGTACAGCAATAAACAATGGAGGGAGAATAGAAATCTACTTGCAGGTTAAAGGAGCTGCAATAGTTTTATTGACTGAGGAACATTGACAACAACAATATTAACAAATGGATAAATTAATAACTTAATTTACCTTCCCTTGCAAAACCATTCATACTTTTTGATGTGTCTTGTCGCAAACTACAAAAGGGGCTTGTTATGGCGTTGTCAACGGTGGCCACTCAAAGGTGGAGAGGTTCAAGGGTGTGAATACTTTTGCAAGGAACTGTAACTTTCATTATTACGCTACGTTTGTGTATCACTTCTCCAAACCACAGGATTAGTATTTACTTTAACCAAAAAAGGCATTGCAGGAACAAATCTTCACAATATTGTGAAATCAGATGAAGTAAAGGCAAGCAGGCATCAAACCACGATAGCCTGACTAGCAGAAATTTAAAGTTCAGATAAGACAGTTAATAGACATACAGTTTTTGCTCATTTGAAATTCTTCTGGTGATCGCATGTGGATGCTCGTTGTCATTTTAGCTGGAGCAGAAGCAGGTGGTTCCTCCGTTCAAACCCAACATCTCAGGGGAATTTGGACTGGACAACTTCGACGCCCAGTTCACTAACGAGCCCATCCAGCTCACACCTGATGACGAGTGAGTTCCCATTTGTCTGTGCTTCTGATTTTTTTATGATCCATTTATTGTGTAATTTCCATTAAATTGACACACGTGTGTATTTCTTCGCTGCAGTGATGTTGTCAAGAAGATCGACCAATCGGAGTTTGAAGGCTTCGAGTACATCAATCCACTCCTGATGTCAGCAGAGGAGTGTGTGTGAGAGACATTGGTGCTCATACACACATGTGCGCGCGCACACACAATCACACACACACACACACTCACACTCTTATGTACGTGTTACGTGGCGTCTCAGTGTCTTCAAGCTGCATGGTTATGAAACAACCCGACGACATCAACCTTCTCTTGGAGGGCTGCACATGCACAGTAGAACGCTTATTTGCCAAAACCTGTTTCACTCTCTGCCATTTATAACCTCTTGCCCTTAAGCCTACCTTTTTTTTTCTGAATTATTTTTATATTACATAAATCTGCACTGATATCGGTTTTCTCATCTGGGCCTCTTTGTCGGTATCTGACGAGGCTACAACGTTCTTCCAAGGTTGCTGGGGGTAGGAGGAATGAAGCACCGCTCCTGACAGATGAACTGAGCATCCTCTCCTTCCAGCTGGGGTGTTTTCAATGCGTATTTTATTTGTGTATATGTATGAAACTTCTATCGAGGTAAAATGTTAGACAAAGCCTTTTTAGCTTCAAGCCACAGTTGGACAAAACTGGCTATGTCATAGTTATTTTGGATGTAGATTTGTCTAAACAACCCTTCTGTAGAGGAAATGGAATCATAACACTAGCCTTTATAAAAAGAAAAAGGATAAAAATCTCTATATTTTCACATTTTATTTAACAACATAGCAGTCATTATATGTATTATTGTTCTGAGTGTTAAATGTTCAGCCTGAGCAAAGGAACCAAAAAAGGTTCGGACTTTGTTGTTCAGATGAAAACATCTCGACATCTCGAAAAACAAGCGTCTGCTTCAAGCTCCCCTGAGGGAACATCCAGCGAACACTAATGACACGGAGTTAATCCTCTGAAACTGTGAATGCCGGGCTGGACAGGCAGCACATGAAACCTGAACGGTGAAGGTTTCCTTTAGCTGTGCAGACCATACATGAAACATTCACGCAGGACCAAAAGAATAAAAATTTTAAAAAAATGTAAAAAAAAATTGGAGACATGTCTTGCCGGTACGTATTAGACGGTACAGTATATATGAGAAAGATGTGCTGTCCTAAGTCATAGAATTTATATTCTTATTTCCCTTTTCTCATTTTTAACACTATGCCTTTCAGA
Source organism: Channa striata (assembly GCA_033026295.1). Classification (NCBI taxonomy): domain Eukaryota; kingdom Metazoa; phylum Chordata; class Actinopteri; order Anabantiformes; family Channidae; genus Channa; species Channa striata. The sequence goes on along the minus strand of CM065185.1, from coordinate 14,093,419 downwards.
AACGTATGGTCTGTAATCTTTTTTTGTACTTTCTCCATTCCATGTATGTCTTTTTGTGTAAATAAAAAAAAGTAATTACTGGAAAATCCAAAGCAATGACAGAGAGCAGTTTTAGTCATAAAATGTGGCTTTGAAGCTGTAATCTGTGTCTGCTGTATTCTCGTTTTTAACATATCGCAGTTCATTAGATTTTTTTTTTTTGTGAAACTGCTTTAAAGCTTCTGAAGAGCTGCACTCTACCCAGGACTGTAACAGCACTACAGAAAGTGATGGTGGCAAATGGAGGAACACTGTCATCTGTTACATGAAACTTATGCTTAATTGTTACTTTTTGTGAATCCGATTTAATTTTGAATTTTTTTTATCACTACACTGATTCTAAAATATTACTGGTGGAACCCAATGGACACACTATTTGTTGTATTTGTTACGCTTTGGGGTTTTTACCATTTGCAGGACTCTGCAGAAAAAACACAGATGGTAAAATAAACATTTTATTTCTCTCCTTGTGGTAATCTGTGTTTGTGTGAATCTAATTTATTTACAGAAATCAGCACGTCCCACCTTTAACAGAATGACATCGCTGTAGCTCTGCTCGTCGCAGTAGAACTGTTGGGTCTGTGAGTCCTTTTGTAGAAGTACACAACAATGGTGCCCTGTCAGGCTCACGCAGACCCGTGGCTGTCTGAGAGTTTTACTGCGGAGACCTGAACTCTCCAACTCACATGGTGTCTGGAGGTTAAGGGAATTAGTCTGGAGTTGATAAGCTTGAGCTTTTCCACTCCGGCTGCCTGTGTTCTCCGCTGGTCACGTGACTCCCGCCCCTCCCCTGCCGGGGGGGGTCAGTAGGTCACTGGTACCATAGCTCTGTCCTCTGAGTGTTGAGAGGTGGAAAAAAACGTTCCATTGAAATGATGACGTGTCAGAAATAATAAAATTGATTTATTTTTGTTGCAATAAGCTGCACAATGGAGGGTAGGAACCCATTGTATGGGTCTTTTTTTCAAACCCTGCTCCATTAAACCATTGTACACTGTGTATATATATTCTTAATTAAAATAGATTTTTGTGGAAAAGTGATTCTATGATTCTTCCACTAGCACTGCCACACAAGGGTAAATGTCTTTGCATTATTCTGTATTCACCTAATGTTGTGTTTGACATTGTTCCCACTAACCTTGCATAATTAATAATGATGTAAAACTGCGGCGCATCTGAAAAACCGTCCTGTTTTAATTACTCCTATCGTGTTGGGTGTATTATTCCACCCCTGAAGGGATTAATTAATCAGTAGAGGAACTGGTGTCAAATTCAAGCCTTCATTAAAATACACGGTGCAATTTAAGGTGCCTGTAGTTTACTGCTTGGCACCGTCTGCGTCTCACTGCATTTACTGGACCTCTTGACGGTAATTCTGAGGTAATGACTTGTTCTGAATGATTTCCAGCATCACTTGTTAAATATACTTGTTCCATTTGTGAGTGCTACGTTAGTGACTTTAATCATCTAGTGACGGATTCTTGAGTAATAAAACAGTTTGTTGCATTAGCAGACACTTGAGATGATTCTTCATGATGACCACTTCAGAAAAACCTTCGTGCTGATTATGAACTAATAGGACTCACAAGCAGAGCGATGAATGAACTGGCTGCTGTATGAAAAATCTGTGATCGGAAGAGGAGAGAAGCACGTGGTGTAGAGTACGTCATTAAAATAACGGGGAGTCATAGATTTATGATACAATACATAATACATTTTAGGATTCAAAATATTACAGTGATATTTTCCATGTTAGCAATGATGTGTGTTGGAGCTTTAGCTACATCATCATCATAAACAGTCACAGGCAGTTTACACCCTTGGGTTTTAATATAGGGTTCAAGACCCTCAAGTAGGTCATAGATAAATGTGAGAGCCTGTGAGACTGTTAAAGTGTTATTAAGTTTTCCTTTATTTAAATTTATTTAACAAGATAATCACTTTTTTCATTAATTTGCAAAGTTACAGGAAATATGTCATGTAGAAAAGTAAGAATTACAACTTTCCCTCTAAAATGTAAAAATGGAGAACGGTCGAGTGAAGTATAATACTTGAAATACTCAAGTGAAGTATAATACTTGAGGTACTTATGCTCAAGTGCATGTACCTCAAGTGTAAGTACAGAACACAAATAGACGTACATAGTTATTTTTCTCCACTTCCTTATGAATCATTAATTATACAAAACGGAACTTTCAGAATTAGCCACAAATGTAGTTCAAGGTAGCTGAATTTCAAGTAGCAGCGCTGTACATATCTGTCTAATAAGTTTTGAACTCTGGGCTTTTATTGAATTTAGGTTATTTTCCACAATTGTTAGAGTGAGGTGGAAAAGGATGATTCGCTGTGGCGACCCCTGATGGGAAAAGCCGAAAAAGTAGTAGTAGTAGTAGTGTAAAAATCACAAACTATATGTACAAAACATAATGGCCACCTGTGCAATTGATTGCAATCTAATACAGTGGCCATGAATTCTATCATTACAATGTTATAATTTTTCAGATTTTAGGTTAAAACTGTAATAATGTGATAATTCTGCTGTCTGTTTATTATTTGAGTGCATTAGAAGAAGATGTGGTTGTAATGTTTTGGCAAACTCATCTTCTTTTGAGTTTGGAAGAATCGTATTTTGAAACTGAAACTCAGGGTATTTGCTGAAACTGAGCTCCAAAACGATACCACAGCTTTCATTTATTTAAATGTATAATCTGTATGAGTAGTTTACTGCCTCAAATTCATTAGGACATATAAAACACTGTTTTGCACCAGGACTGAATTAATGGCTAAATTAATGCAACTAGTGGCAGAAACACTGAATCCTTTATAATACTCTGGTTCATTTTAACATTCTACAGAAGCTGATATGGCTTTAGCAGTCAGAGTAAGACATCATGTAAATATTCATATAAAATGCTTGTGTCTTCCTGGGTCTTACTTTCTTCCTCTTTGTGGTTCAGCCATCAACTTCGGATGCACCAAACAAGGACGGTGAATTTTGTTTCACTTCATGGTCAGTGTGTCAAAGAACGTTTATTTTACTGACACTTCCAGGAAAGAAACTGGGGAATTTTTTATGGCTAACATGTTGTATATATGTTGGAAATGTTGGATAAGCCACCTGGTTTCTGCAGATACCCTGAATTAAGGTTTCAGTAATCTGGATAAATCGCCTGCTTATATAGTGCTTTTATCCAAAGCGCTTCTCATTCACCCTTTCACGCATGCACTGATGGGGGTGGCTGCCACGCGAGGTGCTCGCCCGCCTGACCCGGGGGTCGAGGCGCTGGCCCTGTGGTCCGGGGTCAGCTGCCTTACCCCCAACACAGAGCAGAGGAAGCCTGGGTAAACCTGTGTTTAGACGATTCTAATAGTATATTTGTTTCTAATCACCACGTGCATATGTTCAGGAAACAAGGTTCTTTCTTTCTTTGAAGCCCCTATGAGCTGCCACAAATTGGACAGTAGCTTTTAAATCCTGCTGTATCAATAAGGCTAAAAAACAAACAAGTTAAATATATCTATATATAAAAACACAAAAACAAACATTGAACAGCCATTAAACAGAAATGTGAACATTTAAAATAATGTTCCAACTGTTCTACTACCACAAAGTAATATCTGAAGGACTCATTTCTATTTAGAAACAAATGTGCTTTTATTCTTTTGGTGGACAGCATAAAATGTATTCATGTGCATGACCCCACCAGATAACCAGCTCATGTGGTAAATATTATATCTATTATGAAACCCTATATGTGGTTAGTTTTTCACAATTGTTTCTTTTGGACAGCGACACAATCTTCATTTCGGCTTTGTACACCACAATCAACAATCTTTCATATGCAATAACGTAACCACGACTCATTGCATGAACTTAGTGGATGTTACTTCACAATGCAAAGGGACAGCGACCTGAAGCATACTGTGATTTTTTTCTCATTTTTTACGGTAAAGTGGTGGAATTATCTGCAAAGGCCAAGTCAGTCCCCTGAGCTGAATCCAGCTGAGCGTGGATCACACACCCCAGGAACAAGCAGGACCTGAAGACAGCAGACATAAAGGCCTTGCAGAGCAACACCATGAAAGAAACCAAGCATCTGTTGAAATCTGAGGATTCCAGATGACCTGGCAAATTATTGCATTTGAGCCCCTAAAACTGGGGGGGGGCTAAAATGGCTCTAATTCCTACATGTTCATAAACCCCTTAAATTGCAAGGGGACTGTCTACATTTAAAGCACATCTTGAGTGTTTCATTTTAAATGTACTGTGGTGATGTGCAGAGCAAAAGTGTGTATTTGAATTTAACTGTAATGTCGACATCTGGAAATCTCAATTCTAATACAGGAAATGCAGTCATCACAGCTGTGGTTACATTAGACTTTACATAGTTTAGTTTTTCTACGTCCTGCAAGAGAGAATTACACTATAAGGTTCACGTAATAACTACCCACTCCAATAAGTTTTGCAACACATGGGTATTCAACATCTGGTTATTGTGGTAGCAAGATAAGAACTGATGCAGCCTGCTGACCCACATCAGAGAGCACAACGTTTGCACAATGGCGACCACAAATACAACCTGCGGTGAAGGTGTTTGACTTCGGACCCCCATTTCAACAAGCGTCATTACCCCAAATTATACAGTACAGGAGATGCTCCAATATACTCCATTGATTCCAGACAAGATGTATGGAAACAACTATGGTGTCTCTGGCCCCAGGGTCCACTTAGTACTAAGTCCAATAACAGTTAGCAGACTCTCGCCTAATGGAGACCTTATCAGTGTGCTCCTCTGTTACACTCTGTCTGCGAATTCCGACTGCCCCCCTCCCACACCCACCCGGGCTCTACCTCATCCTTCAGCTTTTTGGTTCTTACCACTAATGAACAATCAGCGCTGGCCACATTATTGCACATATGAGATTAATTTACTCCCCACAGTACACAGAGTGATGTTATTACAGGAAAATCAATGTCCCTCCTGTTGTTCTCTGGGGCTGGACAGGGTGTACGCACATCTGCTCTCATAATACAATTGCTGACCTTGCTGTCAGAGAGCGAGCTAGAGAGACGCAGCGGCGAAACAGCCGACGGTGGTGTTTATCAAAGCTCTATCAAGCCTCTCTGCTCTCACAGACGTGTGACATCAGACATGTGGGTCAGTCAGCCAGTCAGCGTGTACTCCGGCTGAAAACCCCCTGGCGTAAGTAGACAAAGCATCACAACCTTTGTAGATTAAGATTTCAGAGTTAGAATAGATTATCGCGTACAGTTGGCTTCACAGTAAAACTCGCATTTGTATTGTTACAAACATATTACAGAGAATCTCATTCCAGTAAATTCCCATCGTCACTAAATGCACAATAAGGGGCTTGAACGACCTCTTGACCTTTTGCAGAGGACAGGTCCATAAAACAACGGGGGAGGGGAGCTATGGAAGTAGAAAACACCCTTTCGCCCAGTGAGTTTGTCCTTGGTTATCCTCTCGTTTTCACAAACTTGATGGAAAGCCAACGAGATAGATAAAGCAACTGTCCTCTCAGTCCACGCCAGCAAATGTCATCCGAGGTAACGTCAATAAAACGGACCTACAACACGGTTCAAAGACAGACAAAAACCCAGGTTTAGGTTCTAAAATAAAGTGTGTGTCTGTTGTAGGATGTTACTACTGAAAAAATTTTTTTTAATTAGATACTCAAAGTGAAACTCAAGTTTCACATGTGAATATGTTACATTTTGAATATCTAAAAATGTATTTTGACTAATTCAGGATATAACTAGTAAAAACGTCAAGATATCTACAAAAAAGGGCTTGTACCTAGTGAACAGTCCAATATCAAATACCTACAGAATCGTGACTAACTGTGAGATATCCAAAAAGATAACTAAATTTAATTCTAATTATTGAAGATATCTGGGAATATGGTGTAACTAGACATAATTGCAATAAAATATATTTTAAATATAAGACTTTCCATTTTATTGTCTGCAAGTTTTCCTCATGAGTATTGATTTTTGCTTACATCTCACCACAGGCCCGAGTATTTGACGCGCTGCAGCAATTAGCTGAGCAAATAAGAAGCTTAAGGTAAAACATCTAGACTCAGATTTTATTGTACGTGGGAAAGTCCGCGCGTCGTTCTGTTCCCAGCGTGGCTCTGGGTCACTCAGATCACTGCACGGTCCATCTTCTGCTCTGAAGCCTGTCGTTCAGACTGGCCGGATAGACAAAGCAGCAGCTGCACGGACTGGAGTGTTTCTGAAGCGGTAACTGGAAACTTGGATGAACGGTCTAACAATGTCACAATAAATGTCACTTTTGAGGAAATGTGCGTGCCAACCAAGACCTATCGCTCATAAGGCAACAGCAAGCCTTGGTGCACAGTTAAACCCAAACTCACTGACAAAGGAGTGGTGAAGAGAAGGTAAACTGAAAAGGCAACAATCTGTTTTTGTCTGAGCCTTCACAAGTCACGGGAAGCTTCCAATGCTCTTCCACAGACAGGAACCAGGAAGTCCTCAATAATAATTCCAGCCCCTAAGAAGAGAGCTTTTGTAACAGGAGTACATGACTTTAGGCCCATCGTTCTGACGTCTGTGGTCACGAAATCCGTTGAGCCACTTGTGTTAACCCACTCGATATTGCCGGGCTCCTGCTGTACCCTCCGTAGTTTGCCTGTCAGTCACAGATCCAGTTGACACAGGACTGCGTTACATCTGTTCACCGGTTTAACCATAGACTGCAGCGGAGACTGAGAAGTGGAGAGGGTCTCGCTGGTGCTCCCCTGCCCACTCTCTAGGACTTGTCCACACCGAGAAGCAGGAAATGGGAAAATAAAATCCCCATTGACCCCTCCCACCCTGGACCCTATCTCTTCCAGCTTCTTCCCCTCTTGAAGTTGCTACAGACCCCCCGTCTGCCAAAACCCCCAGACACCGAGCTGTTTCTTTCCTCAGGCCATCAGCTGGACATACTAAAACTCAACCACTACAAAATAAAGAAACAATAACTCACACACACACACACACACTGCACTTTAATCATAGAAGGAATTGTGACATAAACTGCCTCTAGATTTGCCTACATGATGTCACTCTTTATGTTGTCTGTGGCATTTTCGCTCATTTTATGCCTGTAATTGTCATTTTTACATTCTCTATTTGGCAAATGGACTGCTTAGCACTTTATTTGTTTATGTAGCATTAAAAAAACTTTTTAAATACTAATAACTTCTTCATAGACATGCTATTAACGATTACAACAAGGTACTTTTGACCAAAGCTCTGAGGACTCAAGCATTTGCCCTTTTACTAAAACTATTCTGTCTATTCTAGTGTCACTTTACATAACACAAGGTTATTAGACTGAGACTCAACAAAAGCTGTGAGGTTTTTAGGAAATGCTATGATTATAATGATAAATATTTGTCTTTACTAATAACAATAGTAATATTGGAAAAGTTAAAATTAGCTCTGCACTAATAACACAGAAACTCTCTGCACGTCTGTGGTTTCCCGTCTTCACTGAAGCAGTTTCACATATCTACAGTTTAGTTGTGACTAGTAATGTCTTAGTTTGACAAACTGCAATAGATATTTAAGATATCTTTTAAATTATGGCTAGCCATAATCTAATTAAGATTAAATAAGATATCTGACATTTTCAGACAGACATTAGATATCTTTAATTTGAGCCATTCATGATTCCTACTACTCAAAATGTAATAACAGATACTTTTTAGTGGATGTATTATCAGTAATACAAGTGTAACAGAAGGCATATTAAATTACAGTTTGGAATATTAATAATTGGATTGTAGACATCTTTAGTACATGTCCCAACTTTTCAAGTCTATCTAAAGATCAGGTTCTGTTGTCAAACCCCAAATTAATGTCTTTTTTAGTAATAAATAACTGTTTTATAGATGTTTGAAGATTAAATGTTGAATTTTATTTTTGCACAGACACCACATTTGCTGTCTAGGAAGCATCTTTTTATTGTTGAGGGGCCTGGGTGAACAGGGGGACGGAGCAAACAGAGCCTGTTTCTCCCATCAGAATCTGGGGCAGACGTGTCTGACGATCCTCCGGGCGGACGAACGTTCGTCATACCGCCGCAGATGTCTTCGTGCCCGTCGGCCGCTCACGCCTTTAAATCCGAGTTGTCGTACCGTGATCCACCTTTCGGTCTCGGCGCTGCTGCAGACGAGAGACGCCCCCGCATAGTTTCCGTCAGCCGCGTGACGTCTCCGCCTCCGAGCCCCGTGTGCAGTGTGACGTCGCCGGCTGTAGTGGAGCCTCCGGCTGCATCTTGTTGACGGTCCGCCAGGCTCTTCCAGTGTAGCGAAGACCCGACGCCAGCGAGGACGGACGCGGCGACACACTCGGCGCTCAGGTGAGTGTCTGGAAGCGGCGGAAGCTCCCGCGACGGCCGCGTTTCAGCGGCCCCGTCGGACAAACACGTTGCGGCTGCGTTCGGGAAATAGCGGATTCCAGCTTGTGTCGCTGGGAGAGTTTGAGCTGGTCGGTGGCAGACGGCGGACGGGGAGCGGGGAGCGGGGAGCGGGGGGGTGAAGCTAACCTGCGGGGTTTTTTGCCCTGTTTCTGCCGGTGTCCCGCTGTGGTCCGCTCGGTCGGTCACCACGCAGCACTGGCCCGCTTGAACGCGGCCGTGGAGCGGCTCTCCTGCGGAGCTCCGTGGACGCTGGCGTGGGCTCTGGCGCTGCGCTGGGTGACCCGAGGCGAGCCCGTCCATCGCTGTCGTTTCTGGGGCGAAATGTCTGTCCCCCCGTCGGTATGTTTCCCTCCCCCCCCCCGTCCCCACGTTACCGTAACCTAAATCTACCGTGAACCGTAATCCGTCGTCCCGTGGGCTGCCTGTCCTGACCCCCAACTTCACCCCAGCCCGAGTCACTTCGTTATTTCTGCTACGCCCGAGAACCGTAACCGACCGCTAACCCCGACCACCGACGAGACTCAGGGGGCTCAGACTTCGACAGGGGCCGGTGTTTTACAGCCTTCACACGCGGCGTCTGCCTGCCTCAAACCCTAGTAACGTAAGACGGTGGTTACACGGGTTTCAGCCCGACGGTGCCGGGGGAACTTAGCTGCGGGGAGCTACGCTTTAGCTAGCTAGCGCAGTTAGCCACCGACGTTAACTACCGGCCGTTTGTCGTTCAGCGGCTCGATTTCTCTCACTTTCGGGATTTCCACATGGCTTTGGCCGCTTCTTAACGTCACCTCCATGCGTGTGTTTGTGTTCATATCTCATATTTCTGGTTTACAATAACGTGACACACAAGTGCGTAACAGCACGTCTTGTTTGACCGTCGGGTAACTCGGACTGAGCAACCTGCGCGGTTGACACACGGGCGAGCCGCGCGAACCCGAACGCCGCCGGCGGCCTCGTCGGACCGGCGTGAGCGCGAGCGGTCGACCGCAGCGTTTCGCCCAGACGAGAGCGGCCGCAGCGCAGACGGCGAATGTCATTATCAGCGGCGTCTGCATACCAGTGTCTCCGCGGCGAGCCAGCGGAGGAAGCGGAGTACATTTTGCAGACTGGGGGGAGGAGGAGGAGGAGGAGGAGGAGGCGGGGGGGTCGCAGGGGATGGAGCAGTAACACCGGATCATTATTATACGCGGTGTCCTTGCAGCGGTGACATTAAGATGTAGATCTGATACCTGTCAGCTTGTCTGTCTGTGCGGGATCTGCTGGTTTTTGTGTGTGTGTCACTTCGGTCAGAATTAAACCGACGTTAGCTGGAGGATTTAGCAGCCGAACCGAACGGAACGGAACGGAACGGGCTGGGGCGCCGCTGCCTCCCCGTAGTCCTTCATGTGCTGCTTTCTCATCTGATATTGCAGTCATCTTTTTTTTTTTTCCCTTGTTATCGGCCCACGGTGATATTTGCCATTATAACGCCCACAAACATATGAATCGAGCTCGAGGTTGGTTTTGCACCGCAGCAGCATTTCAGTCGGTGGAAAAAAAAAAAATGGGATGCTGAAATTTGCAGAAACATGCACAAATGCCCCGTGTGCGTTTTTTTTTCTTGCATTCACACATCACACACACAACTATAAGTCAAATGAATTTCACGACATGAAAATTGCAAGTAATACATGGAATGGTGCATTTTCAGGCTGGAGTGCATTTAATCTGCCGTCTCTTAGCGTCATATTGCAGCAGTGGCCATTATCAACTCCGCTGCGTTTTAGTGCTGTTTACCCAATTACCGCCGATTTAGTCATTTCACTGGAGTGTGAGCAAAAAAAAAGGAGAAGGGGGGAACCAGGTTTTCCTCACTGGTGTATGTCAAGCTGTGAAAGGACCGAGAGAGGAGAACGACTGCTGTTAATGCTTTTATCAATTGTTTTTCATGGAGTTTATGGGGTCAGCGTGGGGTAAGCAGACCCAGGGGGAAGACACAATATGCCTGGGAAGGACACTTTCATTTGCAAAACGACATGGTTTTGACTATTGTGTATCAGCCTCACATTGTAATGGGAGAGGAGCTGGGTGAGGGGGGGGTTGCCATGTCTGGTCAACTGGTTTTGCTTGTTAAATTTCTCACTTTGGGCTCCAAAGTTTGTTTCAAAACGTTTGGTGGAAATCTTAATGCAAATTTCCCCCCGGGCTTTAATTGCAAGGGATGAAAAGCCCTGTTTGTGTTAAGTATGGTAATGGCCATTTGGTTTAGCGATCCATGCAAACAGCCGTTGACCTTTGCAGCCTCCAGCTTGATCAGCAGTCATAAAACATTTAAACTCGCGGATATTTCATGCTCCACAACATATTTGATGAGATCATTTTCACTTTATTTCTCACCAGGAAAGTAATTGATAAGCTGTACTTTTGTGTTTTGTTTTTTTCCGTGTTTAGGAAGTGGATCAGAACATAGAAAACTTCAGTCACCATCATGCGTGTGTCTAACATCCAGAAGATTTCTGTCATTTAAAAAGAATTGAAGTGAAATAAAGACTTGAAGGGATATAGGAGCTCAGACAGTAAAAAGAAACAGCAGTGACCCAGTGCGTAGACATGGCTAGCACCCAGACCAGTTTGAAACCTCCTTTCAAAGACTTGACCTCATTCAAAAGCAACATGAAACGGCTGTATAGAGAGCGACTGGAAGACGCACCCATTAAGAAGCGAGTGATGGCGGAGATCAACTTGAAGCGTCGCAGCATGGATACCCTTCCCAAAACTCCTAAGGTGAAGAGAGAGCAGACTGAGGAGGCGCACCACGATTCTGACATGGATGTGGACAGCCGAGCTGAACTGCACATGGTGGGCTCTGCTAAAGCCCTGGACCTGAGCCCTGGCCTCAAACACACACTGGCCCAGTTCACCCTCAGCAGCCAGAGCTCCCTTGGGGGCCCAGCTGCTTTCTCAGCTCGCACCGGCCACGAGCATTCCCCGGCTGGTATCCCCCCCCTGCCCTCCCCTCCTGTTCTGGGAGGAGGCCCTCTTCTGGTTCCCTGTGACAGTTCCACTGAACTCACGCATTCTCTGCTTGAAGGAGAATCCATCTCCTGCTTTGTAGTTGGAGGAGAGAAGCGACTTTGCCTGCCCCAGGTGCTCAACTCTGTGCTCCGCGACTTCTCCCTGCAGCAGATTAACACGGTCTGTGACGAGCTCTACGTCTACTGCTCACGTTGTGATGCTGAGCAGCTGCACATCCTCAAGGTGCTGGGCATTCTGCCGTTTAACGCACCTTCCTGTGGCCTCATTACACTGACAGATGCGCAACGGTTGTGCAATGCCCTGCTGCGTCCTGGGGCGGCCTTGCCTGCTGACCCTAGTGGCAAGCTGTCTGCCCAGGGCCTTCTAAAGGAGAGTGAAGCCAGTTTTCAGGTGGAGCACCAGTGTCTGGGGAAGTGCCAAGGTCTCTTTGTGCCCCAGTTCTACACCCAGCCTGAGGCGCCATGCATTCAGTGTGTTGAGTGCCAGTTGCTCTTTTCACCGCAGAAGTTTGTCATGCATTCTCATAAGTCACCTGATAAGAGGACCTGCCACTGGGGCTTTGACTCAGCCAAATGGCCCTGCTACCTGCAGCTTGCCAGGAAGTACCAGGGTACACCTGAGGAGCCCAAGCTTAAGCAGCTTCTAGATGAGGTTAAAGAGAAGTTCCACTACCAGCTCAAGAGATCACTAGAAAAAGTAAGTGCACTTGCAAATTTTATCCGTTTCTTTGTTTGGAAAAGAGGTTAAAACTTTTGTTATGTTGAACCGGGTGTTTTTAGCTCTCCAAAATGTACTGGGTATTCAATCCTCCATCCATTGTGTTATGGTTCAGTCCCACATTCTGTGTACTCAGCAGGTTTGACTAGTCCAGCTTACGGCTGGTGTTTTCTTAAACTAGCACTGACCCAGCGGCGGCGTGGGACAGGTGGTGACATCTGCCTCGCCAGGTCACAACAGACGAGGCTGGGCCAGCTGGTTACAGCTGTAGGAAGGGGAAATGCATCATTTGTCCTCTTGGGTCACCTAGAGGTCACTGGGAATGTCACTGAGCAAAAGGGCCAGTATAGGAGTTTCAGGAAGAGATTCTTGAATACCTATATGTCAGCAATACTACTTCAAAGGCTAGTTTGTCAAATAAAAACTAATATTCTGAGATAACCAAGGGGAATGAAATTTAAGTTTCTGAACACTCCCACAATTCCCATAGAGAAAATGCAAGAAACGTCTTGTCCAAACCAAGACTAAAAACCATTTTGGCTGAAAAAACATCATATTTATCTTTTACAGAATTATTTTATTAATTCTGTTATGTGTTGCTTAGCGACTTGGACAAAATGTAAGGGCTTCTTGAAATAAGAAAATGTCCAGATAAGTCACTATTGCAGGGCTGAATTTTCAGTGACCCTTTTAAGTCTTGGCATATCTCATTTGCACAGAGAGTCTGTGTAGTACAGGTGTGTACTACACAGGAGTGAATGCAGATTTCTAAAACATTTTGAGCTGTACCTGAGTTATAGAAAAGCTACATGTTTTCTTTTTCTGCTAAGAATGTAAGTGTGCTGGAAATACAATCTTTCTCATCTAGCATCCCAGCTGCATTCCTGTGCCACCTCTTCCCAGTTTTCTTTCTAAAGGTGTGCATCTCGTAAGATGCATGCATTTCTTAAAGGGAAAAATATTTTAGTTCCATAGAGGAAGCACAAGTGCCGTGTTGAATACGCACAAGCAGCAGCACAGACAGGCTGCAGGTGCAACACACATGCAACGAAACATATGCTTGAGTTGTATATGTCATTTAGTCGTCAGTGTTTGTGGTGTGTGTGTGTGTGTGTCTGTGTGTTTTAATGTGCGAGACACTGCCAACCTCAGTGTGTGTTATGTGCTTGTGAACTGAGGTTAGTGTGACGCATCCTTGTCTCTCTGTCTCACACTTTGTCAGGCTCTCTGGAGCCTCTGCCCTTCTAAAGTTTTTTGCTTTATTCTCTCATGTGGTGACTTCACAGTTGATGGCTTTGGCCATTTGCTTGTTTTTTTTGTTTTTATTTGTGAATTAGATTTTTTTTTTTTTTTTTTTGGTCATGGTTTGGCTTTGTCAGAAATTATTTTCGAAAACTATAAAAGTGGAATTTCAACAAATGGGCTAATTCGTGAACAGGCAATGTTATGAGTCTACTGGAAGCAGGTGACTTTTGGCATGCCCCCGCCCCTCCTATCAGAGCTGACGTATTGGTGTGTGAAAGGTTATTGTCAGTGTCTCACTTCACACTGGGGTTTCACTCAAGGTTCAAACACTCTCTGTTTATATGTGTGCATTTGGATAATGAAAGTGTGTTCTGACTGAACAGGAAGTGAGACAGACGGACATGTCTCTCACCCTGAACATCCTCCAGACTCTGTGTCCAGCCACCTCCACTGCATTGGCTGTGTGACTCATACTTTCCACATCCCAGTGGATGTCAGTGGAAGGCCAGCCAGGCAGCTTATAGTTACACATGCCTTTTAGAAAGATGGCTCGCCCCTGTGTGTTGGTCTAACCCCGACTCCAGACCCTTTTCCCAATGGCTCTTGCTTACACACAGTGTCAATGTGCACATTTACAAGCGGGTCATAGTTTGTAGAGCTCTGGGACTGCTCAAGTAGAGAAACAAACAAGGAGAGCTTTCTGGAAGTTTTTTTTTCTATCCGCCATCTCCAAAGGCTACTAGTCCCATATCCTGTTCGGACTGTTTAATTTGTGAAGGTGCAGTTAAAATCTCCAGTACTTGCTCTATAAATGGCGCTCTGTGTCCCAAGGCAATGCTACCCTGTCTACTGATCCCTGCTGTGTAAATAGAGTTTGTTAGACAGACGCCACAAACAGTTAGTAAGAAGTTAAAGCTTTAAATCAAGAGTTGGTTTAGGATCCAACAGACAATGAGTTCATTTTGCTGTCAGTGGGTGTGACAGACACTTGTACTTTCCACTGAGACATGATCATGTGTTGCCATTTTTACTGAATGATTTTATTTTTTCTGACAAGACAGGCGTTAACAGAAACCCCTACCACCTTGTGAAATGTTTGTCATGCTGGAGAGACATTTAGTTTTTTTGGTAGGTGTGTGTGTTTACGTGGCATGTCTGTGACGAGCTTTAGCAAATCGGTGTGTTACAAAACATCTCTACAAAAAAAATCCCCAGCACTAATAGGATGGTGTGAGGTTGTATTTTAATATATAGTTATGACACAAATGTAGCTTTTACAATTTATTTTGTAAATGGTTATTTACATATATAACTCATAAAAAGGATGAGCGCTGATATATTAGGCAACTATTGAACTTTTGTGTGCATAACCCTGTGGTAGGGCAGCAGTCAGTGTTGCTTATTTGCCTAGTCTTGTTTGTAGCGTTGTGCTGGCCCAGAGTCAGAAATGTCAGACGGTGAGAACAGCATTTCTCTGTCTGTCTCCCTGGCTTGGCTGACACAGTGACTGCGGCACAGACGGCAGACAGCTGCATCTCTCTGGCTTCCTCTGTTTGCTATTTGGAAACCAGTGACTTCATTACCGCAGACCAGTGCAGCTGCACTCTCTGGCTGTCTCTTGGGCTGTCTGCTCTGTCTGTCTGCTTGTCAGTCATTCTCTTTAAGTTGTGTCTAATTGGATTTTGGCAGACATGCTAATCATTCACTGTGCTGCCTTTGCTATCTCTTCCTCCAGTTTTTCCTCTGTCCGCTATCTTCCATCTGCATGCTTCTCATGGATTCGTGGAAGGGAGCTGGGTCTGACTGTTGTCTCAGTCAGAAACTGCTCTGTATTTTAGTTATTTTCCACGGAACGGTCCATGTCCACTGCCGCTGTGTCATTATGAGGGGCTAGGGCCCCAGCTTGTCGTCCCCTGAGTTGAAAATTAACCTCTCCAGGACCTGAGCTGAACCACAAATCTAGCCTGGAACAACCCTCTTGGTTGGCCAATCACACGTTGGCCAGTTTGGATTTCCCCAGCTAACCCTCTCTCCTTTACCCCCCAGCTGACCCCAGGACACCCATACACATATTTCTATGTCTGTTTGCGCCTTTCCCATGGAACAATGATTCACTTATACTGAATAGACAGCAGCTTCTTTGAACACTGCCCTGGAGTAATGTACAGTCTATCGTGCCCGTCTGGTGTTTGGTGTGGGAGCCTGTCTGCGTTCCCTGTGCGCAGGATGCTTGGACTTGGCCAATGTTTGCTGCCTGTTGTAAAGAGCTAAATGGGGCCTCACAAGGTAGGAGGGGCTGAGCAGAGGGGCCTCTGGTATGTCACCATCATTTCAATGCAAGTATTACAGCCCCACAACAGTGTTGCAGTTCACTGGAAAAGTTGTAACTTTAGTTTTTTCCTAAACAGATAGAAATCTTCTCAAGTTTGATTAGTAAAAAAAAATAATAATTTGTTCGGAATTTGTAAATAATCACAAGCTTCATCTACAGTTCAAATGGATGTTTGATAGCTCACAGTTTACCCTGTGTACTGCAACCTCACATCTAAAACTGTGCTGTCGGTTGGCTGGTGGTAATTTCCCACTCCAGCTGCCACTTGTTATTTTTAACCCTTTTCTTGACTTGAGCTTTTTTCCCTATGTCAGCACACAGCGAAATAATGTTCTGCTACGGGACCGAGGTGAGCTAGCCACAGCAGCAAGCAGCAGAGAGGTCAGTGCAGATATAGTGGAGCCTCTGCAACGTCTGCCAACGGTCTCAGTCTAAACAAACTGGTTAAGCACCTCCCAGCCAAATGTCCTGTGGGCCCTGGACTAACAACCTGTTTGCATGTTCACTCTGCTCTGCCCCCCACCCCATTGCCCAGGGCGTCAGACCAGTTTGTTGCTTGCAAGGAAAATGAAAGCAAGAACAAGTAAAAGAGAGGGACTATAAAGGGCAACGACCTCAAGAGAGACTGTTAGAGGACAAAGGATGGCGGCATGGATCGCAACATGTCTGACTACCTTCCCCGGGTTGTTTTGCAACCAGAATAATGAGAAGTCTTGGTAGTAATGAATCGATGTGTTAATGAGATGATTAACTGTCCACTGTCTGGTCTCCCTGGGAGACAATATGACCAGCAGGTTGTGTGTGCGCTGGGCACAGGGAGTTGGAGGCGAGGGAAGTATACTGTAAAAAGACTCTGGAAGGCTGCCAACTTGTGCGTGATGTGTCCAAGCAAAAAGAGAGTTTGCATTTGAAAGACTCTTCTGTGCTGCCTTCCTGGTGGGAACGGTGATTAATGAAGATATAAATGGAGAGACCCAGAGACTTTGCTTGCTGTAGGAGCACCATACACACAGAATACACACACGTACATACAAACATGCACACACACCATATAGTAGGCACTTAGACTCCCTCCCTCATAGTTTCTCCCACAGCCCCAGTCTCCCAGACAGGGAGATAAACACAGGATATCAAAGGTGTGTCATGAGTCCCGCTGGGCTGCCACCCAGAACAACACACAACTCAGCCACTACACTGATCAATTATGCATGTTGCAAATGAGGAAACCAGGAGGTAATAGTGAGATTATAATATGAAGAAATTCCCTTAATTACACTTAGCTTGTCATTTCATTTGGAAACTATTTCACTTGTAATGTTTCACCTTTGGGTTCACCTTTGTATTTGTCAAATGGCCAAATGCCTTTTAATGGCACACAGTGACACCCGAGTTAAGTGCTACCAGTACCCGTGCTAGTTTTGACCTTCATATTAAAGCAGAAAGCAAACCGCTGTGGGATGCAAACCAGCCAAGGTTGAGGCACTCACTTGCACTTTGAGTCCTTTATTTTGCAGCCTCACCTTTGCTCCATTAACATCAAACACCGTCCATCTGTTCTGTTCCCTTCCAGTGCTGGTAGCCTCTGTACCCAGTAAATCCTTATCTCACCAGGGGCCTGGCTGATCAGAGCTCAGGGCAAGGCTGTAAAGTTAGCAACTGGGAAACAGACTGAACTAGTGAAGGTGAAACAAGTGACATTCTGAGATTTGCCCAGTCTTTGGCCTTCTTCTACTTAAGCAAATGCTGATATGTTTACATCACTGTTATTCCCTCCTGTTGTGATGCTACTCATGGGAAATATCCGTCTCCCTGACGTTTCTTAAGGGAGTCACACATGCAAACATACAGTCTTTTTGCCTCATATCCCTCAGGGGTCAATACCAGCTCATCTACATCTTCTTAATAGATGGCTGTTTCCCCTCCGGATCGTCAGCAGCCCCAATGCACCTTTTTGCTACATAAACTAAGTAGTAGACAGTTCTCAAGGTCATTGACCTTCAGTTGCAATTAATTACCTAAAAGCTTTCATAAAACATACATTGCATTTTTAGAGTGTACTTCAGCCATGAAAGCCCAGGGTTAAGTGTGGTGAAACTGGTGAGTATACTTCAGCATCCTTGCCTGCAAGCTAATAGACGAGTCCTCCTCCTAAGTTTTCCTAAGCATCTGAAGTGTGTGTGTGTCTGTGTGAGAGACTTTGCGGAATTGTGGCACTGATTCTCTGAATGTCAGGCTTTTCCAGGCTTGGCTGTTGCACCTACTAAAAAACCCTTGTTTTTGGAGTGGCTTGGCCCACAAAGAGCCGTATTCACCTTAACTTTATGATTTGAAGATTAAAGCATTGCTTTGTGGTTTACAGTCTGGTTCCATTTGAGACATTTCCTGTGACAGGTGCATTTTGTAATGCCAGACATTTTCTTTGTCATCACTATCAAAATGTACTGGCGGAGACACATCCTGATCCCAAAATGAGGCCATATGCACAGTAGTTCTTAAGTGTGAGTCATGTTGAGTGAAGAAATCTAGCCTCTAGACAGATGATGGTAAATTTTTGGCAAGGATGCCTTTTCTGTCAGCTGCTTTGGCAGACAACCAAGCGTCCTCATTTTGTAATCTGAAAAGCAGAGCCTCAAAACAATAAAGTTACTGTTAAAATTATAAATCTAAAAGTCAGACTTTTTGTCCCTGTGTGACAAAAAGCCAAACTATGACTTGACACTGATGTGAGCTTTGTATGTGTCCATGTGATGTGAATGTTCTTTTGGGGAATGACACCCACAAATACAAATACACACAGACGCATACTATGGGATATTATGCAGATGAGACAGTCTGTAGTCCCTGATTAAAGGAAGTCAAAGGGTCAAACATAGTCAGAACCACAGCCATCACCAACAGCCACTTCCTCTCATCACCACGCCAACCCTATCCTGCAGCATGAGTCACAGGGCTCCATCAGTGCTCTGGTCTGCTCTCCACTCATCAGCGTCACTGTGGAGCCAGGACAAAGATTTATCACCACCCCAGTCTCTCACTCAGTCTGTTTGATCTACGCCCAGGTGTGTTCACTTAGAGGTCTGACTCAACCATAATGACATTTACCAAACCAAACCAGGCCATGTTGTTCTTGGGTTATTGTCAAGCTTACCTCAACCAGGGACTGTTTCAATGAACAAAGTCTTGTGATCAAATGTGTGGGTTGTGGGTTCACTAGATTCACTGAATGTTTGGGTTCTTTAAACAATCAATTTCAGTAAAATTAGGAGTTTTGGAGTCCATGGTATATTGTAAAGTAGAAAGAGCAGTGTTCAGAGACTTGCTTAGAAAACCAGAGCTTGGACAGAAAAGGATAGAAAGACAGAGAACTAGTGGAGGAGTCATGGCAGCTAATGGAAATGTGTTCATGAGCAGTGTGTGTGTTTGTGTGTGGGAGAGACGGGCAAGCCCGAGGGGCCTGGACAGCAAAGCCAAGCTGCCCATGCAGAGATGAGCAGTAGAAGCTTCAAACAAGTTCCTGCATGTAATATGGATGAGACCATAGCTCCCTGCAGAATACTCACAGAACCCAGGGCTTCTTTGTTTTTACTGACTGTCTTTCCATGTAGCCTGCGGGGCATTTTGGCCAGGTGGAGATGGAACCGCCACTGTATCGCGGGTCAGCCTCCTTAACCTCGTCCTCTTTCTTTCACCCACCTCGAACTGCCCTCTGGCCTTGTTGAAGACAGCGATGACCAACCAAGCATTGACATTTACTGCAGTACACCAAATTACAGCAGAGCAGCTTACTGAGCTGAGGAAGCAGACAAACCTCTGATCAATCTGGAACCTCCTGCTATAACAGTAAAAGAGTGTTGTGTGGGTTTCAAATAAAGCCAACAAGAAATTAAGGACATTCAGAAATAATTTTTCTAGCTAACTATGCAAGCATACAAAGCATGTGTTCTTATCTTCCTTAAGGAACAAGGCGAGAATTAGGAATAAAACGGTGTAAAAAATAATCCAACAAATAAAGCAACACGAACATGGATGCCCAATCTTAAACTGGCCAAATTATAAATGGCTCTTTTATGTTTAGCTACATTAATTACATTACAGATAATAGGACTAGTAAAATCAGTCTTGAACATGTAGTTTTAAGCATTTCAGTGGGTGATTTGTACTTTAATGCAATGGCAGGGGGTCGAGCGGTGTCTCCATTTTGTATTTTCTCTTTCTGTGTAGTGATGGCAGTGCATTGCTGGCTTACTGACAGCCTCTCTCGGCTTTCAGTCTGCTTAGCAACGCTCGTCCTTTCTGCAGCTCTCTCACTCCCCTCTGTCTCCAAGCACTGAGTTGTTTCACGCGTTCGAATAGTAAGCTTCTTTCGCTAATATTGAAAACCAGCAAGCTGATTGTGGATTTGGACAATTAACCTGCCTACAAACAATATCCCACTGGTGCACGCTTTCTCTGGAGACACGGTCTTGTTTTTAGAGACGGTAAAAATCGCACACAGACACACAGGAACACATACTCTCACTGGCCCAGATGAAGCTTAAATGATGAGTACAGTCATCGTCAGACAAGAAGACAAGGGCCCACTGGCCTCATTCTTGGTTGATGCGTCCTCCTGGGAACACGAAGTGTGTCTGCTCGTGTCTGAGTGCGTGTTTGTGCCCAGCAGTTTCCTTGCAGTGAACGACGTCATCCTCCTACACTGCTGTTTGATGGAACTGTTGTTTGATGGGATGTCTGTTTACTCGTGTGTGCATCTGTGTGTGTTGTCTGGCTCCTGCTCGGGTTGACTCTCATAGGTGATCCCTGGCAGCTTTGGTATTTACCGCTGTGGGGGGGCACTGCTGTAGGAAAGTGGAGCGCACACATGCTGAGCTGCTGTGCCAAAGTCGATGTGCTGCGCAGGTACATGCAGATAGAATGCTCTTTTGCACACAGATGAAAAGATGATTTCCAAATGCCCTTCACTGACTCAAAAATATTTGTAATTTTTCATGCCTAACATTTTTTTTCTAAATAAAGCACTGATTGGTACATATTATGTGGATAATAAGAGGCAGAACCATCAGGGCCTCACATATATCTGAATGTGACGGGGGAAGAGAAAGAAAAATATTTCAGAAGAGACATTTCACAATATCGCACTGTCCCTGTGTTTTACAAAGCTGACAACAATTCTTTGTCATTAAGCTGCATGACTCTAAATCTTGATATTCGGGTGCTTTATAAAGAGCGCTTCAATTTAGCTGTACTTCTCTGACACTAGTATTTCCAATTACCTGTGTGTGTGTGTGTGTGTGTGTGTGTGTGTGTGTGTGTAAAATGTGGTGGCAGGAGTTACCTTTGCCTATTTGACTTACCTAGACTATTCCAGTGAGACAATTTGTCCATTCATGAGGTAACATTATGACAACCCTCCTCATGTACTGCTGTGAATATAGACTGGAAGCCGCCGCCTGGGATTTGACTGTGAAACCTGAGAAATGGAGGAGGGATAGAGAGAGGGAGAAGGAGATGAATAGAAAAATCGATCGAGAGGGCTTGAGGAGTCTACTTTTTTATGTCAAGGACCATAGAGAAAGGCCGTAGCTAGTTGCCAAATTAAACTCCTGTCTGTGATAAAGCTACAGTAGGTGGACGGTATTATTAGGAAGAAATTCCTCAATATGTCTTTATTCCGTACTTCATTCTCTTCCATAGACTCCCATTAACTGTTTCATCAGTGGCTCCAGTAGTTTCTTACTATCAAGGCTTTAGTGTGTGTATGGGGATTGTAAAATGGCTGACAGAGCTGTAGCTGTGGAGGAAGGACCTCAACACGTTGGCAGGGAGAAAATGGCTGTGCGTGTTTGATGTGCGTGTGATGACTGTCTAGACAGAGTCCCCATGTGGTGCAAAAAAATGTGCCTAAGGCCTGAAGCCAAACTAAGTCGGGAATGAACCTGTCCTTATCTGTGTGTGTGTGTGTGTGTGTGTATATGTAACTCTGGCATGACTAGTCTGGCTGATGCTTATCAGGGTGCTTGTCTGGCTCTGCTCTTTCTCTTTTGTGTTTGGAAAGAGGGAGGTGTGTGTGGGGAAAGGCACAGCCTTTTTTGTTTCCTGTTTCCCTGTCACCTGTTTGTCTAACTGTCCACCTGTCAGACCTGTCCTTATTTATACCCAGCTCTGTTTTATTAGCACTTATGTCTTTGTCCAAGGTTAAAGAAGAAAAAATAAGTTGAGTTATCTAAATGAAGTGCATAAAGTCATAAATACAACTCTTCATCCTTTGAACGGACTTTGAAAATTAACAGAAATGTATCTGAAATCTCTCAATAAAAAACAATTGAAGTTCACTTTAGTAAACTAAATGTACTGAATGCTTATCCTTTTTAGGATAGCAAGGGACTGGAGCATCTCTCAGCTTGCACTGGGTGAGAGGCTGAATACACCCTGGTCAGGTCGCCACGGCCAAGAAAGACAGACATACGTTGACAACAATTTTGAGTCACCAAATAATCTAACATGCAGGTCTTTGGACTGTGGGAGAAAACCAGGGTACCTAGACATGTAGACCGAGAAACATCACTAACTCATCTCAATTTACAGTGTTGAGATAATCAAAGAGCCCCTACCGAAAAAGTGTATTCCTTTTAATGCCCCACTTTGGTGCTTTCCTCCCTTGTGGGCTGTTATTGATTTGGCTGCTGAAACAAAGTGTGACTCCCAGTGCTTGGATAAATGGCTTATTGGATTAAGACCTTCATATAAAGGCCTCATGTGCGTGTGTGTCTGTGAGGGGGGCATTAAACTCACATAAAACCCAAATAAAGAGCCAGGTTTTATATATGTTAGATTGTCAGCAGGCGAGCAACACTACACAACTTTTAGGAGACGTTTATTTAACATTTTAAGAGACAGTAACAGACAAAGATGTATTTGTGTCTCACACAGCCGAGTACCGGAGAAGCCTCAGTATCTCGTTATACTGTTTGGTCAGGAAGTGTATGTATCTGTGTATCCGTAGCTTGATCTTTGACACAGTTGACGACTGCAGCAGAGCAGGATGTGGTTTAGAAACAGACAGGGCGTGACGGACTGTCTCTTAGTGTCTGTGTGTTCCTCTTTTACTCCCTCGCTGTCTGAGGCAGAATAAGAAGGCACCCAAATAAAGGCTGTTTACTTCCTCCTGAGCGAGAGAGAAGAGTAAATGAGAATGAACTGCATTACTCGGTCTTCCCCTGCTGCCTGCCACTATTCCTCACACCAGACATTCCCAGCCCTCATGGACGTCTGCCCTGCTTGTTTTCCATCGGTTTCTGCACTACCCACTGCATTTTACCTGCGTCAGGTTAAACACAAGTCAGTCGCAAGCTGGAAGATGCCATCTTAGATTAGGGTGAATGTGGAAAGACAAAGCAAATTGGTGTCTTCCAACTGATTGACTGAACACACGATCCACGTAATCAGCTGTGGTAAGGCAGGACTGACTGATCCTAGGATTTCAACAGTTGTGAACACAATTGGAACCAACAACATCTTTCAAAACAGATTTTAAATAGATTGAAATAGACACACATTCAAGCACAAACACACATGCTTAGTTTGTTGAGACTAGCTGTATAAAGATGAGTTTTTATCAGCTAAAGAAAGAAGCACAATGATCCTGGTGGTGTAGCTGCAAAAATATATATTTTACATATACTTTTATTAATCAGCAGTCCCAATCCTAAAGATAATCAGTTCATCAAATAAAGGAGCAACAGTCTTACAACTCCTTACAAAAGATTGTCTTCAGAGATCAATTTTCTATTTATCGGCCAAGTTTATCAAAGTAAAATTCTGCTTATGTGTAAACCCATTTTAACAACACCCATAACCCTGGCTGCTTTGTGGCCCTAGTTAAGCTCACTAGAAGGGTCCAAATAATAACCCCCAATTTTAAAAAATACATTGTTGAATTCTAGCCTAAAATTTAAGAGAAAAAAACTTGTGGAATTGCAACGTGCCCTAGTTAAACACAAGCTAAGAAGAAGATGTCGCCGAAATTTCCCAAGGTCCCTTACTGTGAATTTCCTACTAAATAGAGACAACAACTATTTCTGCTCTAGTTTGTGTGTGTGCTTTGCAGTGGGAAACGCAGACAGTAGAAGAACGCGGCTGTCTTCAAAGTGCATTTACGCTCCACCTGTGTTTGCCAGACTGGGTATGGTAATGTGCGGTCACCGATGCCTTTGGAGCAGAGTGGAGCTTGTTATTGTTGAACTTCATAGCACTCAAGACTACATGTACGTACAAAAACCCTCTTTCTGCTCCATCCACGCATCTGCCGTGGAAATGTCACACGCGCTAATGGTCTGGGGACTAAACCGCGGCTCTGGAAATGGGTCGTTGAAAAAAGTTCACGTGGACATGTGTGTCTAAAGCAGTTTGGTTTGGCTGTACAGTGGCGTCCTGAGCTGTGTATATGCAGTGGCAGGCACACAGTCGGTGATTAGGAACAACAGGGCAGAGTTCAGCGGTGTGACTGTGTGGAATGCTAATCCACATTGTCATAAAGCGAGCTCCAGCCTGACAAACAGCTGGAGACGCAGGGGGTTGCTCGTGCGTGCGTGTGTGCACGTGTCGCACAAGATGAGAGATGCGCCTCATTAATGCAGATTAGGACCAAGTAACAATGTAGTGTGTGTTAATATAGCAAGGTGGGGGGTTGTAGAAGGTGGAAGAGAAGAAAGAGATGGGCAACGGGAGCATAGGACAACAGTTGTGCTGAAATGTGCAAACGTTTGCACCCGCACCCATTCATTAAGGAGAAGGGAGTGAAGAGCAGCAGGAATAATGAGCAGGTGTGTGGGGGTGGTGGGCGTTGGGCTGTCAACTGTCAGGTAAGCAGGAATCATAGGGAGAGAGACAGGCAGCCATTAGTGGAACACACACATACATGTATGCATGGTCTATATTTGGGGACGCACATTTTTTTTCACTTCCCCTCTTTCACTGTCTGTCTGTCACTCACTCTCTTTCTCTCACATTCACACACACACACACACACACACACAGACCTCATTCTAATGACCTGTCAGTTGCCTCATCAGCATCTGTTGTGGGGTGAAGTAGATGAAGGACCTCTGGATGACCAGATGCTAATGCCTCTTGCTCTCTGTCTGCATTTGTTTGTCTCAAACACTTGTGCAGGGTATGTGACAGATTTAAGATCGGGGGGAAGTAGTAATGAGTGACATACGCGCACCATATATATAGATCTAGATATAAATATACACGCAACATGTAGAAGTTATACTACCAGTGGCGACCCAGCTAGCCTGTCCAACACTGCAGTGGGTCCGTTGTTGGTTCTGTTATTCTCCCACTCACTCTAACCCTCCGTCCCTCCATCTCTGCCCTGTCCTCTCATCCCACCCTCTGCCTCGGTCTCTCCTTTACTTCCCCTTTCTCAAGCCCCTCTTCCTCTCCATGCTGCAGCGTTGACTAGTAGAGAGTAAAAAAGGAAAATCACAATCTTCCGTAAAGGGACAAGCCGCCTTCTGTAGAAACAGTACACAATTTGCTACACCTATGACTCCAGATATGTATTTATATTTGCATTGTGTGTATTTGCATGCTCATTCATCCATCCCCTTGTAAATAAGGGACTGTCCCCTGAATACAGTACAGTGAACACTCGTAAATCAACACTTGCAATTTTTTTTATTTTTAACGTAACAGAAATTGTTACTTAAAAAGGAATTCTGGCAGATGGGGATCTGATCAGAGTCTTTGTAATGACTCATGTCTTGTGTATTGCGTGCAGCGTTGGACCCAAGATGGAGCCAGTCTACAGTATAACTGGGCATAAAGATTTTCTGGCTCTTAACAAAATGGAAAAATGCCCCTTATACTTTTCCATAGCTAATGATTGATAATATCAAAGAGGAAGAAAGAACAAATCCTTACAATATTAAATCTTGGACATCTGAATATTTACCAGAATACTGTAGTTTGTCATAAAATTCTTTAAAACGGAGTGTGTGATGCTTTTATGTGTGAACTGGACAGTGTCCTGTATAGTACGTGAAGCATAAAGGGGATTAATAAAATGTGATAATTGGAAATAATCAAATAAAACATGAAACCTATCACAAATGACTAACTATAGCTTAAAAAAATGTTTTTGGCGACAGCTGCTTAAAACAGGATTAGTAGCTAATACGAATGTAAGGTGGGTAATACCTTCCTGTCACGGTAATTAGGCTGTATTGTTCTGAGGCTCTTTAGCTGTGGAAGTAACAGCCTCCCAGCCAATACAGCGCCGAGGAAAATCCTTTAGTCCAGCCTGTTTATTATTCATGGTGTCTGACTGTGTATGTGTGTTTGTGCATTCTGTGGATAAACCTTAATAGATGGCTTTAAAAGGCTAGTAAGTCAATTATTGATGCTTTTCTACAACCGTTATCTCTCTCTCTCTCCTCTTCTTGCACCTTTCTTATCGTTGGATTCTCTTGCTTCCTTCACTCTGCATCCTCTTCTTCTCCTACATTCGCCTCTCATCTCTCCATCCTCTGTCAGTTGCTGTGGTTCACCTAAGGGTTCATATCGCAATGCTTTTTTCCTCCAGTGCCTGTGCTGCCTGTGTGTGTGTGTGTGTGTGTAAAAAGAGAGAGAGAGGGATGCAGCCTGTGTGTAGTGTCAGGCCTGTCTCCCACAGATGAGCATCAGCTCCATCAGCATGTGCCCTCTCGCTGAGTGTGTCCTGGATTGCTCAAAACACTCAGACACACATGGATACACCAGTAGTGTTAGCTTGAATTCGCATGGCTCCGAGGGTTCAAAGCCAACACGGCGAATCAAAAACATTGAACCCTTGCCACATGTCTCTGTTCTCTACCTCTGGGATGCGATTTAATTTTGTTTAAATGCCATTTGTCTTTATCGTTCCCGTCTAGGATGTGGTGTCAGCATTAATTTGTTTTTCATTTTCCTCTTTTCGTTCTCATGCTCCTTGACAATGTGGATCACTATAATCGCTAAAAATCTTCCAACAGATGTTTTCTATTTTGCACTCTTGGCTCTTTGTTTTTATTTCTGTCTGTTTAACGTGTGTGCGTGTCATTTTTTTTTTTTTTCAGAAGGCAGTGGAAGAGGAAGAGAGCCAGGTGAGGAAATCCTTGGCAGACTTCTGCTCCCCAAGCAGCAAGTTGGCCGACAGCGACCCTGTGAGAAAGGTCAGTCGTCGGTTCCATCCCTGCATCCATCTACCCATCTCTCCTCCCACCATCACCTCCTACTGCTCCAGCATTCCCTCCACCACACATAGGTCATCTCACTCCCACCCCCACCGACAGCCTCGCCGACACCTCATACAGCTGCTGAAAAGCTCTGCACACACCAGCCTTACATGTACTCTCAAAGAAGCAGCTCTTTTCTTGTATACTTTTGTTATATCTCTCTCTCTGATGGATAATTCCTCATCTACATGTATGCTTGCATATATTAGCTTAATTAAATTATGGCTTCAAGACTGCCATGCCAGTACAGAACATTCCTATCTCCTCTTGATGGTTGTATGCATTTGTGTGCCATTCATCTAACAGCCGTTTTAATAATTTACCTATTCCACAGCAAATATTTTATTTATATTTTTTAATTTATTATAACACCATTGCTAAAAAGAGGAATGTTGCAATGGTAAGTGATAATTATTTGCTTGTGTCCCCCCCACAGGGAAAAACATCTCCCCCTACTCTGGTGTTTAACCCTCTTTTCTCAGACATCAAGGAGGAGCCAGGACACCCCACCCTGGTTCACCCCAGGTACTACACCTTAAAACACCAGTGCAGTGTGGTATGGTTGCAGCACATAGCTACAGTGTTTACATCACAAATTAATCTAGAGATTCATTTTCCCAGTTATTAATGAAAATGGAAAAATTCACTATTTTCTTATTTCCCTATTTTTCAAATATATATTATTCCTATAATAATTTTTTTTTCTCTCTATCTGCCCCGTCCTTCTGTTTCCTTCTCTTCACTCCCCTTCTCAGTCAATTTAAGCTCTGCTCTAATGATTAATTGCTCTTTCATTTTTCTGCTCATCAACTCTTTTGTTAATTTGATGCTCTCTTCCTCCCTCTACCGCTCTCCAGAATATAACTACTTGTCTTGGGATATGGTGCTCGAGTAGTTTACACGGTAATCTGACCTAGATTAAAAACTGGGATTAGGTGGGTACAGTGCCATAGCTACATGTGACAGCCTTGACACACTGACTATGTGGAGGCTTTCAGACATCAGGCCAGACAGATTGGAAGGATTAGAGTGCTGGTCAGTGACCAGCACCACATGACAGCTACACCCCCAGCGGACTTGCGGCAGTTCATTTGCACGACAGTGTTCAAAATGAAATGCTCTGCTACAGCCTAACGTTGTACTAGACATCCACAGCATGTAACATTGTGTTTGTGTTTAATACCAACGTCCATTAGCTGTAAACTTGATAAGTACCTGTTAGGCTTGAATTATTCAATTCCATCTTAGGCATTTAATAAGTTTGACGTTCCTGTTAAGGGGTGCACACAGTGCTGCATTTTCTTTGAGCGGAAAGGTACCGAGGCTTGGTTGGTTGGGCTGTAGTTTTTTGGGCAGAGCTCCACTGAGCTGTCAAGCTCAAACTAGTTCACAGTTCCATCGTCAGCTCTGTCTGGAGGGGAGTGATGTTGGGGGAGGGGCTCCGTTCTGTTCTGTACTGTTCTCCTCTCCCCTCCCTTCTCTTTTCTTTCATTTTCTCTCTTCCCTTCTCTCCTCTTGCCCTGTCTGATTCCCCCTCCATGCAGCCACGAATAGACAGATAGTGTTGGCTCAGTAGCATCACTGCATCTCCAGGCACTATCTCTCTCAGTTGTAACCACTACCTGGACATTTGAGATAAGCTCAAGGTCTATTTATGCTGAGATTCTGTAAACACATGATAAGAAAGATCCATATTCTACACGGTTTTTTGCTCCTGTTTTCAGAAGGTGCACTTACTACAGGCTAAAACTGTCACCACTTCTGCACCAAATCTGCGTTTTATTGTTTCAGACATAAACAGGGGATATGAGGTACTGCGAGCGTATATGCTTCTTTATGTATGTCACTTTTGCAAGTCCATAACATTTAATGATCTGTACTTCAAAGACAGAAGTATCTGAAAGGTGAAAACCATCACTGGAATAATAAAAACAATATAAACAAAGCAATGCTTGATTCACTATTTACTTCATTGGAACCCCACCTTTGTGTGATTTAATAACTAGTAGTTGCAGGTCAGTGCTATTTTAATAGTTTAATAGTTAGGTTTGATCTAAATATGATGTCTAGTCAGTATTTAAGTGTCTTCTTTTCTTCTCTTTTTCTCTCTTTCTCTCAGTTATTACCTGTACACATATGATAAGATGGTGGCTCCCAATGTGTCTCTGCGGAGGGAGGCGGAGATGAGCGCAGATATGCTTGGAGCGTTGCTGAAACACCACTACAGCCGCCGAGTTCTGGGCCATGATGAGCCACCCATGGGTCAGTAATGAGACACACAAAGTTGACTTGTGTTGAACAGAATGAAGGACACGCACAGAAAGATGTCTAATAAAAAAAAAAGCATTAATCACATTTGCGCCTTCCTAAGCAAGAACATTTTTATTTATCTAGCACATTGTATTCCTGGGCCGAAATAATGTCTTAAGCCTGCTAGTTACAGCAATAATATTTGAGCATAATCTGGCAAAGTACATTAAAAAACAAAAATCATCTAATCTTAGAGGTTTGTTATTAGAAAAACAGGTCAGGGCCAGGCCAGGGGAACTTATTGTGTCACTGTTACTGTATTCAAATATAAACACTATAAAATAAAATAAAATTACTCAGAATCCTACTCTTGCCTGACCTTCATGTGAAAGCAAACGTGACAACCTACAATATACACTTATGTTTATTCATGTGTATGAAAAGAGCAGAGCTTAAAATAGATGGAATGTTTAATCAGATTTATCTCTTATATTATTGGCTTTAGAGCTAAATTAGTTGCCATGTGTTTTGTCCTCCAGAGACGTGCTACTGTGCCCAACAGGAGCACAACATGAAGCTTAAATATGTTTGAGGCATGTCTCCTATAAATACTTCTGACATATGGCAAGCGTGAGCAGTTGACATACTTGAAACACAAGCAGCAGCGACATGCGCCGTGAAAGCAGTCACGTGCTCACTGTAAACACAACCTACAATAAAGTACCATCCAACACACACACGCCCACACCACAACCGTTTCTGCCTGCAACGACACAATCACGCACTGACCCTCGCATAAAGACTCTGTGTTTACCTTACTACTGAGGAGGGGGGAAATCACGGCGTCGTCTTCCCTGCGCTGCGTGTTTTTATGTGCACGATAAAGTGTGTCTACATATACTGTGTATGTAATGGAAAGAGAGGGGGGGGGGTGAGTCACAGCAGCGCTCTCCTTCTGCCATTATTACACCATGTCTGACTGCCAGGCTGTCTCTCGCATATCTCTCAGGCATTCTGCTCCCCTTTTTCTTCTCCAACCAATCTGTCTCTGTACACTTCATTCTCCCTCCCTCTCTTCCTGGCAGCTATCTCTGCATCTTCTGTAGTCTGTGCTCCTGCTGCTCCTGCACTTCCTCTTTCTTCCACCCGTTTATCCATGTTTACTTCTTTCTTCTGACTCCCTTCATCTCACCTCACACTCGGATCTGACCCCCCTTCTCTCTCTCCCTCTCTCTGTGTGTCTCTCTCGCCCTCCCTCCTCTGCTTATTTCCTTTTGATCACAACCAAATGACTCACTTCTATTATTTGTGTTTTTTTACTACATTGGCCGTGTGTGTGCAGTCCAGTGTGGTTATGTACGTGTGCAAGTGTATGTAAACATATGCACAGGCTCACCTGACCTTAAATGAGTGTCGTCTCCAGTGCCAGACATGCATGTACACAGCAAGCTGTTTCCTCCCTCACACATGCTTTATGAATACATTATGCTGGTGAGCAACCCACTGTCTTCTCTCGTTCTGTATGTAAACATATACCTTGAAATACAGTCATTACTAGCTGATACATGCCCCACTGTGTGTGTCTGTCACTGTCTGATCTGTTTCCCCTAATGTGCATCTTAAACGCCGCAGAAAGGGAACAAGCCGGAGTTTCGACGCAGGAGGTGCACACACAAAGAAGAGCAGCTCCCACACAACTCCTTTTATTCATATTTTTTCTCTCTGTGTCTGAGGGCAAACATACACACAGGTTTTGTGGGCGAGTGTTTGGTTCTTTGGCTGTTGCCATGCCATGGTTGCGTGTGCGCTCACACTGAGAAAGAGGTGTGAGCTTTTATAAGGTTGTGCGAGGGTGTTACTGAGCGTAGGCGGGCGTGTGCAGTAACTCGGCTCGCACTTCCTCTCTTTCATCCACCTACTCTTTATTTTTTTCATAAAACTCCCTCCTTCATCCTACTCTTCCTCCCTCCTCAGATCTCCATGCGTCGCCTCCCATCACTGCTAGCGTAGAGGAGGCCAAATCCCAATGTGCTGCTGCTGCTTCGGCCGTTGAGCGGGAATGCCAAACCCAAGCAGTTTCCATGGAGACGAGCAGCCTGAGCTGCAAGAAAACCACCCACACCCCAGCCCACACCCCTCCTCCTCCTCCTCCTGCGTCGTTGCTGTCGCAGATAACGGAAGTAACGGCTAAGGACACAGGTTCTGCCACGGGCGGTGCTGCAGTTGTGGCAGGGGGGCTGGAGGATGACAAGGACAGGATTGTTGTGGAGATCATGCAGATGTACAGCAGGCAGCAGGAAAAACTCAACTCCACCCTGCACAAGCAGCTGCAGCTGGAAATGGTGAGTTGGTGGCTAAACAGAACAAAGAACAAGATAAATAAACCCAACATCATTTAGGTCGTAACTGCTCTCATCTGTTAGCAGTGCCCTTGACGTGAATGTGGATGTGCTGTTCACCTTCCATTGACCCCTCAATGTCTCCCACCTACAACATAAATCATTGCTCTGCAATTTTTAAAATGAGCCAATACCCCAGTTCATCTGAATTACGTTTCACTAATATATAACTATAGTGTAAATGAAAATTTATTTCATATTCCCCCTCCTTGTGCTGGGCTTAAATGTAAAACATTTCTCCCTACAGCGGTCAGTGAAATATTGTATTATTATTATCATTTCCCTTGACCTAGTCTCCGTGTCTTCAGGAGCTGGAGGCCTTACGCGGGGGCGAAGCAGCAAGGCTACGAGAGTTGAGTGCCGAGCAGCGGGAGCTTCGCAGTGAGCTGGAGGCGGTGCACAGTGAGCAGGCGAGGCAGCTCAGCCAGGCCCGCCAGGAGCAGCTGGAGCTGGAGGCCCGTCTGGAGCAGCTCCGACAACAGGCCTGCGCCTGCGAGCCAGGGGCACAGCGCCAGCAGGAGGCCCACTACACTGCACAGGTATGGGCTTACTGGGGTGGCACATGTGAGCAAATTACAGATATTGGCACGAGGGCGTCACGGGAAAATGTATATGTTGTTCACATCGGTGTCTATTGCTTAACATTTTCCATTTTTTACTCTGATGTCACAGTGCTATACTGAGAATGGGAATAAAATTCCAACCAAGCACTCTACGTGCTAAGGCTGTCTTGCATTTACAATAAAATGAAAGGTCAAGACACTGAGATCACCCACATATTCCCCTTGAGAGCAATAAACATTGCTTTATGCCAAAACCCTCAAGCTGTAGATGTGTTTATGTGATTGAGAATTTCCTGTCCAGTCATTTTGTATACACACACACACCTGGATGCGGGTGGGATTTATTAGGCAGGAGGAGGCAGTGTGATGCTTTGGCCAGTGTTCTGCCGGGAAAACTTTGTGTTTCGCGATGACAATGAACTCAACAGGAAAATTTGTTCCGTGATAGTTTGTGGAACATAAAAAGGAGGTGGAGATGTTGACCTGGTCTGCAAATTCTCCCCATCCTTCAGACTTGCTTAAAAAACAAGTCTGATGTGGAGGCCCAACCTCCAAGAATTATTACAGGATTTTAAGGATCTGCTGCAGAAGTATCAGGCAGGTGGTCATAATGTTATGGCAGATTGATGTATCCATGTTTTATGATCACATTCACTAAGCTGAGAGTGCGAGAACACACACACTTGCGCAGTCAAGCTCTTTGTTGGGGTTTCCGCTAAACTTAATGTTCGGATGAATCCTGATATGTTGTGCTGAGCTCAGGGCTGCAGTATCCTCCTCCTGTTCTACTTCCTTCTGCATGTAAGAGAAAGATTCTCTTAAATCTGAACATGTCATTGGAGTTTTGTATTGTGTGAAGACATTTTGTTACAGAATTGTTTGTCTAGAACAACCACAAGAACCTAAAACACTCAGCTGGGAAATGTAATAACGTGTCAGACCAAATGTTTTCTGATGTGCTTTAGTCATATGCTGACTTCATGTCTGTGTTTCCTCCCAGTTGTCGGAGCTCCGTCAGAGGCTGGAACAGGCAGAGGCAGACCGCCAGGAGCTGCAGGAGGAGCTGCGCAGAGAACGGGAAGCACGGGAGAAGCTGGAGCACACAATCACCCAGCTCAAGCAGCAGATGGCCCTGTCTGGCACGGTGGGAGGCAGCCCCTCTCCTCCCCCCACTCCTTCCACCGGAACCCCTAATGCCCACTCCCCACCCTCCTCCTCCTCTTCTCACTCAGAGGCCCCAGCGGCCGGCCAAAAGTAACTGCTACCCCACCGGGCGCCTCCCTCGCTCATTCCTCTCCTGATCCTTACCCGCCAACTTTACAGACACAAACCAATCAGCCTGAAGCAGAACGGAGCTTCACGTCTCCTCAGGCTGTTTTTTAAGTTGTGCGTCTCATCTCCCCCTCTTTTTATTTTAGAATAGGACTGATTTTTGTTTTTGTAATTTAACACAAAAAATATGTTGTGTTTTGTTTTTATTATTCATTCTTTTGCTCCTATTTCCTCTCCTCAACAGTATTTAAATATTTTTGGTCATGTATGATTTAATTTATAGTTTTTACTGAACAAACGGCTGCTTCACAGACAGGAGTTTGGTCCAGTAGAGAACAACCTAACTCATGACTATCCCCACTCCCCACAATTGTCACCTTCCCCTCCCATACCTTTTTGCTCTTTATGGATTTTGGAGCCACTGACTTTCAGAATTTGGACTCCTTGTGGACATCACTTCATGCTACTACCTGGCACAGCAGATGGCTCCCACTGACACATAATGGCGCCTAATCGTGTGCTGCTTCTCCATCTTTCTGTACTTTCAGCCCAGATGCTCAAGTACAAGAAAATGCATGGACATTTCAGTACAGTTTTTTTTTTTTTTTTTTGCTTCTTATAAAATACAGAGAAAGAAAAGTATGAAATAGTAAAACTTCAGCAAATAGTCTATATGGAGAAGAAAGACCTTTATTGTACAATAGAAATTTGCAGATATTGTAAACAGAATAAGCCAGTAGTGATGCTGATCTTGTTTCGAGTGTTTTGAGTGTGACCCCCCACAAAGTAGCTCGCAGCTTGTCTGGTTTTGACCCCAGCTGCTCCTAATACAGACTAGAATCTTCTTCACTCTGATGGGCAGCACCTGAACGCTCCTCTTCACTGGAGTCCTCACACCTTCCACCACTGTATGCTAGCGCCATTGCCCTCTGCTGGGAAACTCCTTAACACTGTGGTTTTCACCCACTCTGGGCTAGACAGGAAACACTGTGCTCTTTTCAGGCTCGGCATGAAGAAGCTCACAAACAGTGTTATTCACTCAACGTGCTCTCCTTCTCCAGAATCCCTGAGAAAGGAATGTGTCTGGACCGGGGGGCACGTTGAGCCAGTGCAGCTTTCATAAACAAGAAGAAAAGCAGTCTCACATGTGCGGTAGCTGTGCTGTGTTACGATTATACATATGACACCCCAACTTGCTCACACACCTAATTGTGTCAGAGCAAGGCAGGCATTCAGGCAGAACAATGGCCCCGGCATTCCCAGCAGATGATCAAAGCTCCAGTCCATCACTGTTTGGGGGCTTTTTTTGGGGGGGGGGGGACCTTTCACTTCATTGTTAGCAGACAGTTTTATCTCCAGCCTGTTTTACAGTGTGTAAGAATGTAAGAATGTGGGTCACAGGTGAAAGCAGTTAGTCCAAAGTGGTTTGGGCCCTGCTTCACATTATTCTGCTTGGCTGAACAAACAGCACTAGGCAAGGAGAGGAAGAGAAGGGTCTATTGAGGGGAGTGCTCAGGGAACCAGTCCAGTCTTCCCCCCCCATGGCAGGCTGGGTGGCCCAGACACCACGCGTACGGAGGGAGTCCGTTTTGTTTTGTTCCGACAGGATAGAGGCAGCTGTTGTTGTCTTGAGGCCTCTACCCACCCTCGGGTTAGACTGTACAGGATTCCTCATCTCTACACCACCTCCCTCCCTCCTCACCCTGCCGTCATTTGCTCACACACATACACACACTAATACCCGTCCATCCATCTCCAGTGCCACATTCAGCTGGGGGTGTGCAGTGTTTTGTAGACGCTCATGAGAGTGAGCCGTCGTCCAGCCTGAGAAGGGGAGGACTTTTACTGTGTCAGTTGCCAGGCACATTCTATTGCCATTAAGGAGATCCCTGTAAGCGAGTGTATGCTTGTGTGTGTAAATAATTGTTTAAAAAGAGAAGGGTGTTGGCCTCAGCTGAACTCTGAGCTTTTTTTATGCATCTGATATAAATGCAAATTGATAGACATTCCACTGTGCTCCATCCTGTTCAATGCAGATTTTATTATACAGCTTCCCTTTACAATAACAGATGTTAAAGACCGGGCAGAGACCAGTCGTGGTTAGTTGATTAGCATAAGAACAGGTGCAGGTGCAACCCAGCTAAATCAAACCCATGCTGCAAATGTAGACTCTACTGTTGTTCCATTTAAACCTTTATTGAAGTTATGAAAGAAAATATTTAACGTATTAACTAAAGATTTATATTCACTTTGTAAATATAGTAGTCATTAATATATTAACTGTTCTTATATTAATAATCTTCAAAAAGTTATATAAATTGGACCAGATCTAAGGCTTTACATGGCCTGAATGGTTGTTTTTCTTTTTTTTATTATTATCTTTGCAGATATCAGAACTTGACTTTTGTCTCGTGGATGTGGGAAAGTGAAATGCATGGTTTACTGAGACATGATGCAGGACAGGTGAAATAGAAAAAAAAAACACTTTGTTACAGACTTTTTCCCCTTTCTGAACTAATGCATTTGTTTTTTTGTGCATTTGATCTTGACAGACTGTTTAACTTGTAATCTAATGAGCTTTCTTCCTCTTTGTTAAACCCCCTGCCCTGAGCTACATGTAAATCTAAAACATTTGTTAAACAAAATGCATTTTGGAGAAAACAAAACTAAAAAAAAAAACTAACTAAAAGGGGTTTTTTGCATGTTTGCTGCCCCTTATATTTTGTATCACTGGGCAACTCTATCAATCAGTTTATCATTTTAAAAAAGGTGTTTCCCACCCACAGACCCAATTCAAAAATAACTTGTATGCATGAAAATTGAACGTGCAGGACTTATATTTGTTGGCCAATAATGAAGCCACTGTCAGACTATGAAAAACATCTAATGTAGCCTAATTTGATTTGGAAATTAGTGTGTGTGTGTGCGCGTGAGTGTGATCGAAGCACAGCAGCTTTGAAAAGGGAAAGAGAAAAACGTACTCATGTAGCTCTGAAGGTGTAGTTATCGGATTTGAGAGCATATATCCTTGTCTGAGTGTGTTATTGTCACTCAAAATTTAATCAGTGTTAATTTTCTTAACTGAATTACCTCTTTAGCAGAACAGAAAACAAAAATACCCTTTTAATCCATCGTCATATTTGCAGATATTGAATTCATTTTACTTTGTGTAATTAGCATTTTATACACAAGGGGGCGCTCTTTAACCTCTCAAATTGTTCACCATAGTAGAAAAGAGGACTATTGATTGAGGAAGATGAATGTCCTTTGTAACCTGATGTGCTGGGCCTTTTGGATTTTGCAGTGTTATGAGAACTTGGTGATGCTTTGTAAAGAATTTTTACAGGTGTGAAGTTTGCCCAATTGATTAAAACAAGGTGAAAGAAGCCAAGATTTACCACATGAGCATATTTGAACACGAGATTTGTATACCAACGTACATGACGAAAAGCAGTAAACGAGTCCACGGTGAACTTCGAACTCTGTCGCGGTTCGCTTTGTAGTCAAGCAGAAATACGACTGCACTGGTAACTGATCAAAGAGATCACTTGTTACCAAGAACACACGGTTTCATTTCAAACACATCCTGTTTACAGTTGAAAGAAATTCATGCTAAAACGGTCTTTTTTCCTCTCAGTGCTGTTCTGGAACATGAAACGCGGTGTCCGTGTATCACCATTGCATACTACGTTGCCAATACTACAGTGTGATGAGACTTTTGTTCTTGCATGAATCGAGACACTGTTCTCCTACCTCATGTTGTGATATAGAAAGATGTTTTTTAAGCAGAAGACACTGCATCTCTGTTTATCATTATTGATTTACTAGTAAATGACATACCTGTAAATGCTTTTAGCTAATACCTCAGTTGTGTTTGTTTTTTTTTTTCTGTTTTTGCCCTTTCCCCGATTTCAGATCTTGTAAATAAACCCTGTATAGATAATGAACTTGGATCAAATTCAAGTAAAGTTCTGTAGTGTCAAACCAGTCTTGTCTTCTGACTTTTACATCCTAATATATTGTAATGTTAGGTGTGTCCTCATAACTTCCCTTTTCTCTTGGGTATGACGCATTTCCACTGAATAAACACTCACTAGTTTTTATTTCTGAACAAATGCAAACTATAGTATCGGATGTAACACCCACATACTGTGCTATCTTTACAAAGCACCTTCTAATTTTCTTTCATGTTCAGTTCCGTCTAGAACACTGCAAAATGAAACAATTTCAAAAGACCACGTTTTTTTTTTCTTTATTTTCAATAAGTTAAATTCTTGCAGTATTGTGACATCAGAATACAGAAAGGGTCTCCTTTCATCTTTAACAGCTGCACATGACACACTCAAGTCCAACACATTGGCCCCTTTTAAAGCTAAAAGTGAGGTTTGCCTGTAGTTTATAGTATCATATCTGTATTAAAGAGGGTTGGCCAGCCACTTCCTTTTAAAATTTCATGTCTCATCTGCAAGGACAAGCTCTACTCTAATAAACATCTGTAGTATAGGCATAGAATTTGAATTATGAAGAGAGTGAGATTGGAGGTATCTTGTCTGACTCACTGCTCAGTCAAATGTGAACACACGTGCTCAATACATGTGATTCAGATTCAGTGTCCCTTGATCACAGATGTCATCAAAGTAATTCTCCTTTAACCAGTTTGGAAGTTATAGAAATGAAAGATGCTTTAGAATTTGACTGAAAATTTAAGTTTAAAAAATAAGTTTTGTAAGGAATTCATAGACTTGATAACAGTAAACCCAAAGGCACATAGAAAAAAAGCAACTAGTCTGCAGTAATTTGGCAAATAAACTTTCCAAAAATGTAAAGCCAGCCAGCAGCCATCTTTGTTGCCCTTGTTTAGAGAAGATCTGGGAATGGGACTTAAAATCTTTTTATCACTGAGAAGACAAAATATTTACGCATTTGAGCTATTTTCATCCATGTTAGCAGTCTAACATTTAACTGAGATTTTAATTAAGGTCAGGTGCTTTTGACAAAAAACTAAAACTTTATTGTAATATCTACTTCTTTTCTTTGGGCTTTTCCCATTAGGGGTCGCCACAGCGAATCATCCTTTTCCACTTCACTCTATCGTGGGCATCTTCCTCTCTGACACCAGCTAACCTCATGTCCTCTGTTAGGACATCCATATATCTCCTCCTTGGTCGTCCTCTCGCTCTCTTGCCTGGCAGCTCCATCTCCAACGTCCTTCTACCAATATATTCACTATCCCTCCTCTGCACATGTCCAAACCATCTCAATCCGGCCTCTCTGACTTTGTTGCTAACACAGGCAACGTGCGCCGTCCCTCTAAAGAGCTCGTTCCTTATTCTATCCAACCTTGTCACTCCTAAGGCGAACCTCAACATTCAACTTTCCAGAGCAAACCTCCACCTCTCCAGCTGTTCCTCCACCTGCTCTCTACTCTCACTGCAAATCACAATGTCAAACAAGAAGGGACTCAAAGCTGATCCTTGGTGTAGTCCCACCTCCACCTTGAACTCCTCTGTCTGACCTACGGGACATCTCGCCACCGTCATTTTACGGTAATATAAGTAACAAAAAAATAAATAAAGTTAATTTATACTTTTTAATTTTCTGTATGTTTGATCTCCAAACAAACTTCAAATCTCCACCTCATGGTAACATTTCTCACCAAAAGCATCAAGCAAAACCAAATTTTATGTCATTCTGCTTTGAAAAAACTGAGCTATTTCACATAACATTAGGAGAAAAATGGAGATTTCCTGAAAATTCAGGGGATCAACAAAATGAAAAGGGTCAATCATCCAGGGACCATAGTTCATTTTTGGTGTTGGAATGACATCCAAAACTTTTATATGTTGTGTCCTTGCACCCTAAATTACTCCTGGTGAATCATGTCAGGTCTCACATTAAATTAGTGTGTAACTGGGCCCCAATCATGCTAAAAAAAACATATAGAAACGTAAATGTGAATTTCACTACAAGGAATTAAAATTTCTCTTCTGACAGGTGTCTTGCATGGATGTTTTTAGCCAAGCTATATTTAAACTATAACTCAGAAGCTGTTGGGAGGAGCTGCTGCCAAGCCTTGTTCTAATTCTGAGGCTGGACAGGCTACACATGAAGCAACTTCAGTCAGGACACTGTTGAGGAAGCAGAGCCAGGCAACGTTCAAGCCCAGGTACGAAGGTATTCCCACGGGTAGCAGGAGGAGTGCAGCCAGAAAAAAAAGGAATGTAGTCCATGTGTTTAATATGCACAGGTCTTGGGAAACAACACTTCTACTCGAGTCACATTTATTCTGGTCTGTCACTTGGTTTTCTTGGGGGTGATTTTTAATAAAAGGTGGGCTGTATTTAGTAAAAAATTTTGCAGCCCCCAGAATTAAGATGACCAGCGTAGTAACTTTATGAATCCGAAAATCATGAAAGATCCAGCACTGGTGGATCTGGCTGTGAAACACATCTTCCAGTACAGGGCAAAAGTCACTGAGCAGGAACACGTAGAGAAGAGCGAGGGACCACAGACAGGTGTTTAAAATTGACCTGAAAATCCATTTCAGTGTGGAGGTGGCATGTTGCCACCACTTAAAGGCTTTGCAGAACTGGTCCAAACCAACCATGACCACAACTGGGTACTGCAGAACACTATAGACCTCACCTATGATTTGAACCAGCAAACATATGTGGTATTTTGTCAGGTGCAAGCCCAACAGGAAGAACTGTCCATCCCCATGGAGATGAATGCTGGTGAAGATGACGGTGAATGCTGTGTCACAAACAGTCAGTGAAATGCTGAAAAGCCCCACGAAGCTCCTGCAGATGTGGTCGCTCTGCAGAAACACCAGGGCCCAGTTGAGGAGACATTTCGCTCCCAGACTGAGCAGAATGAAGTGGATGGAGTTATTCATGACGTGTTTTCCACTGGAGCTCATCCGGCATATCAGGCCATTTTGGAGACTCTGCTGCGGCTGTAGCAGGGAAAACAACAATTTTAAATTAAAGTGTTAACGGTATTTTGTCCAACTTATCAAGTGAGTTGAGATCAACTCGCTGTGCCCACCGAAACAGCATTTGCACAGCTCCTCTGCATCGCTGACCACAAACACTATAAATAGATCTGAAGTTCAAAGCTGAACTGAACTAGAACACACTTCACAAGCAATGTTG
This sequence comes from Channa striata, assembly GCA_033026295.1. Taxonomy (NCBI): domain Eukaryota; kingdom Metazoa; phylum Chordata; class Actinopteri; order Anabantiformes; family Channidae; genus Channa; species Channa striata. The sequence continues at coordinate 14,052,719 of CM065185.1, read as the reverse complement.
ACAAAGTATTTGGCTTCCTCTCACTGCATTTGCAACTCAGTTAATTCAAGCAATACATTTTTCTGTGGTCAAGTTTGCTTTTTTCACCAACACATTTCATCATTTCATCTGCCATCAAACTACTGACAATAACCACCTCTTACTTTTTGAATTTATCAGTTGGTTTGGTTTTGTCAGAAGTGATTGACAGCAATATTTGAATTGACATGCTGCTTAACATCCAGCATTTCCCAAAACCTATTTAAAAAAAAAGGTAAATTGCCAAAACTGGGTTCATATATGTGAACCCACGGTTTATAGAAAGATGCTGATGGAGGAAATACGTTTCCCACCATCAGTCTAAAAATTGCTGCTGCTGCTTCTCTTTAAACCATCTTGAAACTAACCTAAAAAACCACATGCAACACTTATAACGGTATTTTGTGTTTGCATGGAAACAGTTTCCCATAGTAACCAGGCTGTTCTTCTTTGCTAAACCTTTTGTCTGTGCAAGGTGTTTGAAGTCATGGCGGCTGAAAAGTCGAACTAACTAAGAACTCACTAATCCCTGAAATGCATATGTCCCTCTGGAATATTTGATGAACATTGCAGTGATTTGTGGTAAGGAGTATTTGCTTTCTGTGTAAAATATTGTCTTGGGGCTTTGAGGACGCAGAGATCACATCCTCAGTTTTTTATTGGAGGAAGTGTAAGACTGAAAAGCAGTTCATGAACTGAAAGCGTTTAGAACTAAGGGTACACTTTGCAGTTTTTATATTCGGTGTCCTACTGATTACAATTGTTAGGCCTAAAGAAAAAAACACACAAATGAATAAATATAATATACATTTGTGCATTTGTTCAATTAAAAAAAACATTACCACAAGCTTTATTTAATAGCTATATTGTGGAGCCTTTGACTACATATCACCTTTTAGTTATTGTGCAGTTTGCCTTTTACATTTTCATACCACAGTGCCTTGTTTACTTATTATTTGTATGAATAGTATCTGTTTTCCTGTTGATCAGTGTTAGACTCCTTCAGATATATCTCAGTGTTCTTAATCAATTCATTGAATAAACAATAAATTGATTAATAATCAGTTTACTCTTTCTAGATGTTTTTGACTTCTTGTCTCCTTAAACTGAAGCAGTGTTTCCCCAAGTTACATATTCTTTACACGAATGAGTCACGCCTGCACATATTATATTTTCGGTCAAATTTCTGTCGGATTTGTTTGGCAGACAAAAGTATTTAGCCTGATAACATTTGACTGACATGGTTGTCAAGGAGTTCACGTTTCACGTCAGCATATCTCCTGTTCACAGGAAGTGTGTTTTTGATTGCGTTCTTTTACAGCCTGGGTTGCAAAGAAATATAATTAGAAAATAGTGGTAATGTTGTTTGAGTTTTTAAAAATGATTATTATTGCTGGTGCGCTGCTCAGCACCTCGGAGAGCGGCACACACCGACGCGGAGGGAGGAACGATACTGTGCTACAGTATTCTGTTAATGAGGAAATAGAAAATATAAAATTGACATGTTTACTCATTACTCATTTTATTATATGAGATTAAGATTAAATCAAATAAGATTAAAATCATATGAATCAGAATGTGATGCACACACATGATTTCAGTGACAGACTGATGACCTGCTTCCTCTGCATCTGTGTATGAGGTGAGCATATATAGAGACCTGATCAAAAGTGAACTAACTCTCATACATGATTACCAAATGACATTATTGTCATTTTCAGTGGTGAAAAACATAATCTAGCGAATTGTGTCGGTTATTACACTGCAAAGGAAGCCTTTCGACTTAAAATGACGTGTGAGTAATTGTCGGCCCTTCTTGTCTCTCTGCTCTGTCAGACTTTTCTTGTCGTTCCTGATTTATCCTTGATTCACTGTTATGACGTTACTGCTTTAACCGTCGACGCTCTGACGATCTGACTCAGCAGGTGACAGACAGGATCCAGGTGGACGGACCGAACCATGCGCTGAGTGGGAGGAGGGGTGTCATTTGACCGGAGAGGCAGAAATAAGACGACATTTAGCCTTATTGGTAATTCTTTCATAGATACATTTATGATATCTCATATATTACTGCTAATAATTTTATTATTAAAAAAGCTAGTCTCTGTGGGCCCCAAAGTTCGAATCCCCAACGACGTGCGTGCTGTTACCAACCGGTTTTTGGTCATTTTTATTCTCATTAACGGTTTTGAAGAACAGCAGGTTTTGTTGTATTTACCAAATCTGAGCAGACGTTTTGTAAAACACGTGAAACATAATTATGTTTTCACATAATTACAAAATTACATAATTATGAACATGTTTCCTTGCTGTGTGGCTGACAACTGAAAATAAAACAATATGAAACAGGTTATCAAAAAAGGCGGCAAACTGAACACCTTTATTTCTTTGAACCAGTAGATCCGGATGTTTTGAATTTCAAGGAAACAAACACGAAAATGTGGAGATTAATAGCAAATGTCCAATGGTCCTTTTACGAGCTGAGCGTAGATCATTTTCTGATAGAGAGAACTAACTGTGGTTGTAATTTACACAAAGCAGCCACACCTCGCTTCACCAGGGTTTCTGAAGAACAGATAGAAACTGGCAGGGCCTGGGATTAACAGGAGATTTGCACTAACCAAGCATTAAACAAACAAAGCCCTCCTGTGAAAGCGCCATTGCCACAAGCAAAACACAAAAGTGCTTGTAATTATTAACCTGATGTGTAAGCCCATTGTATTTTATTGCATGTCTCTATGCCACTAGTAAAAAAAAAAAAAAATAGGCTTACGAATATGCAGAAACACCAGAGGATACACTGACCCATTGCTAAGTCCTCATCAAGCTTAACAAGGTGTGTAAGGTGAACAATTACTTTTAGGATTATTACCTGTGTGAGTGCAGACACCTGAAGTTAAACGTCTGTTTCCTCTTGGTTACACTGGATCCAGCTCCAGTGCAGCTCTGCTGTCAAATGGCTTTTCTTTAGAAGGTGTGGTTTTAACTCTTCACAATAATGCGACAGCGCATGGGCTCTCAATAAGGAAGTTCAGACGTTTACAATGTTTAACGTGGTTTTACTTGTCGCTAGTTAAAAGCTTGGTCCCAAGCCCAGATAAATAGAGAGGGTTGCGTCATCTGGCGTAAAACTTGCCAAAAACAACCATGCAAATCGCAGTGATCCCTGCTCCTTTGGTTAAAGCATCATGTTACTGATACAGTGATCCTCTTTTACTGCCAAAGCCTCCAGTTTCAAGGCTGCAACCACAGAGTATTTTGAAAAACATAATTTCAAGATATGTTCTAAAGTGAATTTGTAATATTCTAATAATAATTTCAGCAGAGTGCGATTTGTTTCTAAATGTGGTCCTCTGCTATTAGGGGAGACTGGGGACAGTTGCAGCATGACCTTCGTACTGCAGGCAAAAAAGTATTTTTTTTATGGTCAGTTTTTCTACACAATGTCTCATGAGGCCTTGAAAAGTCAGACCATTTTTATCAGTGTTTTCTATCTTCTAGACAACGCTGCTAGTATGTGTAGTATCTAATGTGTCAGCATGTTGTTGCAACTGTAAAGACTTGTCATTACATAACATTTATAGAATGGCACAATTTCCTTTTTTATGCCCTCCCTGACACACACATCAGCTACATTATATGCAGACAAAACAGACAGACACACACAAACATACTCACAATTAATTGCTTAATCAGACACAGTTCATTCACAGAACTTATCGTTCAGTTGTCATTCATTTATGTGTATCATTTAATAAAAAAATACACATTGTTGTTTATGGTTGTTACATGTTTATGACTGTTTATTGTTGTTACTTAAAAATGTGCTCACCTTTTTATTATTCTTTTTTGCTTCGCTAAGACCCAGTCTGTTAAGAAATAAAAAAAAACCAAACCTGCAATATCATGTTACAGACTGATTTCATTATCTTTGAATCAATGTTGCAACTGTCCCTGCAAACTGTTACGGTGTAGGTTGCAACATTTGACCTTTTTTTTCTTCCTGTTTCTGATTTTTGCTAATACAAATCCAGTGAAAAACTCAGTTTTTAGTCTGATGGTTCTTGATTCTTGGAAGCTTAGGGACATCAAAAGCCCTGGAGTATGACACAAAACAACTAGCAGAAGAACATTTCAAGAACACCCTAGATTCAGGTCAAGTTAATTACATGATCTGAATCATGTTGAGCTGCATTTCACTGGGCGAAGGCAAAACAGTCTCAACTAGAAAAAGCATTTCCAAGAAGAAAAGGCACTGTGAATGCTTTAGAGCTGAAAAAGTGTCCCAGCAATACTGAAAGAAGCTGAAGTGTTTTTGCTGACGTAGAACATGAGCTGAATTGAACCTGAACTGCTTAAAAATAGCTGAAAAATTGTCCCAGCAATGCTAAAGAAAGCTGAAGTGTTTTTGCTGAAATAGCTGAAAATTACAATTCAAATGTAAAACAAGTAGAACATGAGCTGAATAGAACCTGAACTGCTTAAAAATAGCTGAAAAATTGTCCCAGCAATGCTAAAGAAAGCTGAAGTGTTTTTGCTGAAATAGCTGAAAATTACAATTCAAATGTAAAACAAGTAGAACATGAGCTGAATTGAACCTTAACTGCTTAGAAATAGCTGAAAAATTGTCCCAGCAATGCTAAAGAAAGCTGAAGTGTTTTTGCTGAAATAGCTGAAAATTACAATTCAAATGTAAAACAAGTAGAACATGAGCTGAATTGAACCTGAACTGCTTAAAAATAGCTGAAAAATTGTCCCAGCAATGCTAAAGAAAGCTGAAGTGTTTTTGCTGAAATAGCTGAAAATTACAATTCAAATGTAAAACAAGTAGAACATGAGCTGAATTGAACCTGAACTGCTTAAAAATAGCTGAACAATTGTCCCAGCAATGCTAAAGAAAGCTGAAGTGTTTTTGCTGAAATAGCTGAAAATTACAATTCAAATGTAAAACAACAAGTAGAAAGTAAGCTGAACAGAAGATGAACTGCTTAAAAATAGCTGAAATAGCTGTCAAATTAGCAACGTGGAGTTAATACTGCAGACAGACTGAAAGCACACACTAATTTTGGCATTTAAATGCTAAAAATGTGAAAAAAGAATCCAGTAGACTCTTATTTTGAAAGTGCGTTTCCTGTCTCTCTGTGTGTGTGTGTGTCCACTAGAGGTGGACTTGGCCACAATCTCATTTTAGCATGTAGATGCTTAAAATGTGAAAAAAAGCATCAAAAAGCTTTTTATAATGAAAGTGAATGTGTGGTCTGGGTGTGTGTGTGTGTCTCCATTGTAGGTAGAGGTGTGTGTGTGTGTGTGTGTGTGTGTGTGTGTGTGTGTGTGTTTGTGTGTGTGTGTGTGTGTGTGTGTGCGTTCGTGCATCTCCTCTGTGTATTAGCAGTAATAAGAAGTGTCAGTTAAGGTGATTGGACACAGCTGTGAGGCTGATCACATGACCAGAAATGCCTTTCAACATGATAATGACGAGCGCTGATGCTAACAGGAAAAGCTAAAACTTAGCCTCACAAAATGTGCTATAAGTGAAAAAGTATTAGCCCTAGAAACAAATGGACAGAACACCGCACACGCCCATGTAATTTATATGAAGATACTCAATAACATGAAGGCGTGGCGGCGATTTTAAAACGGCCCTCTTTTGGGATTTCAGGAGACATTTCTGGAGCTCCATTAGAATGGGCTCTAATGGGAGTTTGAGAGGGCACTCTCTCCGCTTCTGGCCGCGGAGAAGAAATGGAAGAAATATAGCTGAAAGTCTTGTGACTTGTTTAAAGCTTGAATGGTTTCTCTAGGCTGAAGTATGCCTGAATAGTGAAGGATGAAAGAAGACAAAGTTTAAGAAGAGCTAAAGGATTTCCCCATTCATTTTAATAGGAAAAATTGCCTGAAAATAGCTGAATATCATAAAAAGTATGAAAGATATCAAAATTCTGAATGGAAGCACACTTCTCCTGAAGAAGCTGAACATTTTAAAATTTGAACGGGCTTTTGTAGCACAAAGTATGCAGGACTAGTTAGCGGACAAAAAACGTACGGAATAATAATAATAATAATAATAATAATAATAATAATAATAAAGATTAGAACAACATTACTGTAGATAGAAAAGCAGGAACTGCAAAGCTGCAGTAAATTCCTGGCAGATCTTCACTAAGAGAGGAAAGCAGAGTTTAGCGGGTGTAATTCTGTATCTGACCAGCAGGGTAAAGGCGGCGCTGTGTCTTTAACTGACCGCTGAAGTCCGAGTGGAAACGTCACTTCCGCCTGCCCTGTCAGGTATTTACTTAGCCGTATTTTGGCGTTTATACATATTATAATTTAAAATACTTGTTTAACATTATCTAGATACTGTGACATTGAATAATTAGTATCGATATGAGTTGGTTTGTCTGTTTTTAACGCGGTAATTTTTTCAGTTACTCCCTGAATTTTGCTCTGATAGCGAGTTAGCTGTGTAGCGAGCTAACGTTAGCTGTCAACAAATCCACGGGTTTGCTAATACTTACTAATTACTAATTAAACTAAAGGAAGACGTGTTGATTTCTGACTGTCACTCTGCAGGTTTTCTGCACATAGATAGTTAATAATTCTTTCACTCTTAAACATGACCAGGAAGAAAAAAATTAATTAACATTTTGCTCAACTGTGGTGAGTATAATGCAACCTGGATTCTTCCCAGGCATGTTCTCCATATGTCATTTAGGAACATTTGACTGATGAATGTGTTTTAAAGATTTCAGGGAGTTGGAATAGACATTTAACCCTATGTTTGTCCATCTTCATACGTACACAGATCAACATTCATAAATATTGAAAATTATCATTTTTTTATAATCTAGGATTGTAAGAACTTTATATGCAAATCTGTATTGTCTGTTTCCTGTAGTACTGGAACTAAGTTTTAGTGATGAAAACATTTTTTACAAATATTTTTTTGTTGCTGAACCCAAACCTTGTTTTTAAATTGTAGAAATACAGTTTAAATATAAAGTTATTCTGGATGTAAATGTTTTTCAATAAATTAACTTGATATCTGAAATGTGTCCCCCTTGCTAGCTGCACAACTGTGGGAAACATCCAGCATTTCCCAAAAGCAACACTGAATTTTGGTCTCTAAATACAGGGATCCAACTGAAAAATGTTTTCGCTATCTGATAATTCCTTTATAACATTCGTTTGCTTTGTCATTTCCTCTATGTAATTAGTAAAAGTGTATCTAAAAGATTTCAAACATAAGGGCGTTCTCTTCTCTATGCTTGTTTTCTGTGTCAGGTAAATCAAAATGTGTTTTGGCATTGATATAAAACACGGAAAATCAAATCCACTTATTTGAGAAGAAGGAACTGGAGAACCTTTGCAAAAAAAATTGTATCCAACTAAAATTCAAATTACAATGCAAAGATGAAGATGTTGTTTGAAATTGATCTTTAATATACATTTCTGCATAGTTTTCCGAGCAGAATGGAGAATTCAGAGATCAGTCCATCATCTAAACCTCATGCAGTGCCAGACAGGAGTATGGCGCGAACATCAGGGCCTCCTGGTCAGCTGTCAGAGTCAGCAAGACCCTCCAGGCACAGGGAGCATCCGGCCAAGTCGCCAAAGAGACGACGGGAGGGGAAAAGGTTGCAGCGACGGGGGGATGGTCATGAACAGCTACTCAATGAGATTGAGCGGCGAAGATTGCCAGGCCCGAACGAGCACTCGGAGCCCTCTGGGTCGACAAGCGACACAGCAGAAAGTTCACCTAAGAGGTTTGCAGTGCACGTTTCAGCTCATCTGTTCTGAAGCCTGGGACACAAGGTAATAGTGTCTTGACTCTTTCTTTTTTTCTTCCTCTCCTCACAGGAGAGCTCATTTTCTACATGGACCCTATCCAGCCACTCACTTTGGACCCAAAGCATGTATTCTTCCAAACCCAACTTCAGTCATGTAAGCTTGAGGGTGCTGAATGCCTCGAACTTTGTGTGTACAAACTGTTTGCTGTGGATGTTGACACAGAAAAGCTTGTGTAACAGTGTGAGATAAGATAAAATACAAATGCGTTGATTGGATATTACGTGAAAAACCATGGCTCACATGGCACCAGTGTATATTGTCACATGGTCTCCGAGTATTTCCATGCACTTGATCTCAAAAACACATAGATGAATTTTCTGCAATATGCCTGTCATCTACCAAGAAAATGAGAGGGATGAGAGGGACAAAAGGTATAGTGAAGGAGAGATTTTGTTTATAGAAAAATATGTAGTATTTGGAATTTGGACCTGATTCAGACGTCAAAGTGTCATAACAGTTAATGAATAATTGCATTTGTCAATGCACCATGGAATGTCATTTTTATTCGTAAGCTTTCAGGATAGCGCAAATTTACCCTATATCAAAACACAATAATGTACCATTTAATTCTTAAAATTTTAAGTCGTGTCTGTATCTGTGTTACAGGCATATCCAGGACCCAGCGAGCCAGCGGCTCACCTGGAATAAACCTCCAGTCAATGTGCTTGTCATCCGGAAAATCAGAGATGAGAGCCTGGTCGAGCCTTTCAAAGAGCTCTGCAGGTTTCTAGTGGAAGTACAGAATCACATTGTTTGATCTATTCTATAGTTAATTCATTTTTTGCAATATCAATGTTTTGTGTTGTTAAAATGTAGTCGCTGAGAGTTGATTTAAACTATATAAAATATGTTGTCATTGTTGGAAATAGATTTTGACTCTTGGTCACCTAAAAACTCTCTGTACAACTAACTTTATGTAAAATTTTGGAAACAAGCAGTTGTTGCTGCACCAGGAAATGGTTAAAATATAAGTTTGGACAAAAGGACAGTTTGGACATTCGCCATCATTGTTGGTCAGTCTTGCAAGAGAACAGAGAACATTAAATAATAATGGCGTGCAAGGCAAAGCTGCTAGTAAAATGTTCTGCGGATTTAAGACAGTAAAGTAGAACTTTTAGGCTTGAATGAGAAGTGTCATGTTAGTTGATGAATATTGCATTCAAGCATTAGAATAATTTGCTACTATTGATTGATTGAGATTTAAATTTTGTACATGTACATTCTACAGAAAAAGGCCAAAGTCTTCACGCGTGAGCTGTAGCTTAACACAAAGCAACAAGACAATGACCCTAAACACACAAGTGCCTCTACCAGAGGCAGAAATTGTTTTGGGCCGAGTCAGAATCGTGGAATTCTGTGGAAGGACCTGAAGCAGGCAGTTAATGCAAGGAAACAAACTGTCATCTCAGAGTTTAAGCTGTTCTTTAGAGAACATGGGCCAACATCACCAAACCAATGCGCAGGCCTGTGTACACTGAAACATTTGTTGGATCCAGGCAGTGGTCCAGACATGTAGGCAAAAGTTAGTCTGGTCTCGTACAGTTGTAACACCTTCTGGTCACAAAACCAACTCACTGGTGTTTAACAAGACTGTCATAGTTACTCAGTGAGCTCACATATACTTGACTTTATTATGGAAAGATTGCTTTTGAAAGATGTCTTTGTGGTTTGCTTGATGATTTTACATCACAGGTGAAGCAGATGATGGTTTATGTGGAACGCAGAGTTGCAGATGATGCGTCGCTGTCAAAAGACGAGGCTTTTGGCTCCATCCGCAATCAGCTTTGCACCTTCAGAGAGGGTGAGGCTCCTGTTTCTTCAAACATCTGTCTCACAGTGGAGACACACATGTATTGCTGTAGTTATAATATTAATATAATCCTTTACTGATAAAAGTAATGTACACTGCTGTACTTGAGCTTCTGAGCTGAGCTTCAACTATGAATGGTAATGTAGGAGGTAAATCAGTGCTTTTCGGACAGTCTTTGGAAAAACAATAAATATGATATTTTGCAGCTGCTGTTTTAACTGTGATAGTATATCTATGGTGTTATAATATAAAGAGAAAAATTATCATTTTGAAAGTTATTGTTTGCCTGCAGGTTTTGATGATATTTCAGACTGTATAGACCTGATCATATGTCTGGGTGGAGATGGGACTTTGCTCTATGCCTCTTCTCTTTTCCAGGTAATGACACTGATTTTTTATTTTATTCCAAACTGCAGTCAGAACAGTTGAAAACAGTTTACACTAGATAAAATTACTTCAAAAGGGAAACTTTTATTTATTTTCTCTAGGGCAGCGTTCCTCCAGTTATGGCATTTCATCTTGGTTCTTTGGGTTTCTTGACTCCGTTCAAGTTTGAATCATACAAGACTGAAATAGCCAAAGTTTTTGAAGGTACAGTGGAGCTTTATGTAAAACACGGATGTAATGTTAACTGTTGTAATTAGTCGATTGGTCAGTTCAACACCTTCAAACTCATTCTCCTCTGTGTTTCAACATCGTCACGTGGGTTTTCAGGTAATGCTGCCATCACACTGCGCAGTCGACTGAAGGTGAAGGTAGTGAAGGACATGCTGCAGAGAACAGGCCAGCAGCTGCACAATCAAGACACACCCCAGCAGCTGGAGCACAACGGTCTTCCTCATGGACACACCAATAGTGATGCCGGCAAGGTCACCCTGCAGCTACAGGTGAGGACAGAGGTGATGACTTTGTTAAAGCAGCCCATGTTTGATCAGCCAGCGGCTACTTAAAGTGGTAGTTGAAAGAATGTTTAGTACGCAATCTGTAAAACCAAATAAACTTAACCTGACTCCCTGACTAGAGGACGTAGGGATGAATTCATACTATCTGCTGTAGTACCGATTCGAAATTTGCCTTAAAAGCGTCTGCCAAATGATTAAATGTAAATGAAAGTGGAAGTATCTGTGCTGAGGGAGCTGCAGCGCCCCCTGCTGGTGCTCCAGTCCTTTATTTGCCTTAACATCAAAAATATACCTCAAGCTCATGATTTCAGTGTATTACCAAAAAGTTTCAAGTTTTACTGATACCTTATGACATATATATTTTACGACATAAGTAATTCAGTTTGTGAGACCCTACATTTATGTGCACACACTAATCTTGAGAGTCTAGCCGCCTAAGTATCGAGATTCTCATTAACTAGACTTTTTTTCATATTGTTATTTGTATTGTTGTGTTATAAAAGGGACTGATTGTCTAAATTCAGTTTTGAATATATTAAATAGTGCAGCTCAGAATCAGAAACATGTTTATTACTAATAATAATTTAAGGAGTTCTACTGAACTTTAATCAGTTGTCAATGCCCATCCTCAGCAGTGTTAAGGCATCTTCAAAATAGTAACGCTCATAGTGGACACTGAGTTCTCAGCTTTAATGTCTGGACTCTTGTGGCTAGACTTTAACGTGTTTCCTTAGTCCTGATCATCCGTCTCCTAAAAAAAGCGTTTGTGTGTAAATGTCTCATTTTGTCCTGGCTGTGTGTCTGCGTGCGTACATCTAAACACCTTAGTGAGCGAGCATCAGCTGGGTTGCTACGGCGGCAGTCACAATAAAGCTGATGTGGGAGTGGAAGCTGGATGTTGTCAAGTTCTGTTGAGCCAGTTGCCATGGAGACCATGGCGTCCACAGTGCAGACAAATGGATACTCGATGAGATCTGACGCTCGTGATCTGACACACACTGTGTAGAAACAACATGACAAACACACAGACTACTGCAGTTTGTCAGTTTCAGTACAGCTCCCTCTCCTCCTCTCTCTGCTCGGAGCGTTTCGTCTCATTGATAAAAGACAGTGATAGATAGTTCTGGTCTCTGAACCGGAGCGTGACCTCACATTACATCACGTCTGCTGTGTCCGGCAGGATGTTTGCCTGTGCTCAGCTAACGTCAGTACATCTGCCAGACATCACAGCTCAGCGCTGCGGTATTCTGTGATTCTGACTGAAGTGTGGAACATGATTTGTATGCGGCTTGTCTGCGTACCAGCATTTTTCTCTCCTTGCAGTTTTTTTGTTTAATGTGGGATTTTACCAGCCTGTAACCCACCGTCTGCTACTCGATAATTCATTTTTTTTAAGTGCATCTACTGAATTTAGTCACATGTTTAATGTCTTTGAAAAATGATTGACATACAAAAGACTGTGTATATGAATCAAATTTAGATCAAATGACACCTTTTTTTGCCAAAATCATAGACTGTGTGTTTATTGCTTTGTGAGATGTGTCATGTGTTGTGTTGATATGGACAGCATGAAATTAAATTTCAGTTCTGCTCAAAGGTGTAAGCTATAATGTGATGAGTAATGAATTATGGTACACTCTGCTTTAAACACTTCCGAGGCTTCACATTATTCCAAAAGCTGGTCAACGCATTTAGGATCACGCAGAATAGAAAACATGTAGTTACTTTGAATACATAGACATAAACTTGGGGTTACACTCCTAAAGGTTGTTGGAATTCAAACCCAGGTCTCTTACTTGTCAACCTAGAGACGCTTCCACTAGACACATGAACTTACTGGGCGATCACACTTCGAGCTACAATGTTTTTGCCTACAGATGGTCATTTGTGAAGCTGCAGTTCTCAGGATGTGTTGTGCTGAGCACGTAATTTACTCATTCTGTGCCACTAACTTACATAGCACTTTTTTTTTAATCTTGTGTGTTATATAGGTGTTGAATGAGGTGGTGGTGGATCGAGGCCCGTCCTCGTACCTGTCAAATGTGGACTTGTACCTGGATGGACGACTCATAACCTCAGTGCAGGGAGACGGTAATGGCAGACACACACCTGTTCTTTTTGTTACGAATAAAACCGAAGCAAGCCGCACAGTTATGTGAGCGTGATAAACAAATGTGGTAAATGTCCTTCCACGCTGTTCCTGTGCCCGGCAGGTGTGATTGTGTCCACGCCCACAGGCAGCACAGCCTATGCAGCTGCAGCCGGAGCCTCAATGATCCACCCCAATGTACCTGCCATCATGGTAACGCCCATCTGCCCACACTCCCTGTCCTTCAGGCCCATCGTCGTACCCGCTGGAGTGGAGCTCATGGTAAGAGTGAAAAGGAAAGGTTCAGCTGCGGTGATTAGGCGTTTAACTAATGAAATGTGTGATTTAGTTATTATTTTATGGATAACTGGCTCACAGCATTGTATGAGTTTATTGTCTGAAGGTAAAGTAGTTTTTACTATATTACTTTCTCAATTTACAGGTGCAGGTAAACATTATAGACTGGATGAGCCAGTTCGATTTTGTAGCAATCTTCTGCATATTAATACTTACAATTATGAGGAAACACCAATTCATTGAAATTGCTGTAACTTCTTAAAACCTGATGCCATCAAGTGGATACCAGATGTGTAGTTTGTTTGTAAAAAGAAACTTTGGTCAAATGGCTTAATTTGAAGGAAGGTGGTTTTTATTTTCCGGTGAATAGAAGAACTCAGAATACACAATAGAAACTTCTGAAGTAACTTATTAAACTTTGATATGACCTGCTGTATAACAACAAGGTATTTTAATTTTTTTTTTGTAGCAACTAGCACTGATAGCATACATGCTGTGTTTTCATTGTAATATTGATGGGAGACAAAAACTGACGTATTTAAAATTAACAACTTTTTAAAGATAATATTGATGTGGATCAGTCTGCCCTGTATATGGATTACTGTGTAAGTCATTGTGGGCTGCGGGTAAATCTTCATGATGTCAGTGATTCTTTCTTTTCTATGGTGGCACTATTAAAGGGGTTATCACAACATTTAGTGTTCATGGTTCTGTCACCTGTGAAGTTTAGTTCTAATTCATAACAGTTCATCCAGTGCCATCATCAGGTCAAAATTTTATTCTTCCTCAAAACTAAGGACATTCCCACTGCCCCCAGCTGCACTTCTCCAATGTCTGTATGCTAAAATGCTAAAGTATGAGTGTGTTGGCCTTTAGCTCAGACAATAGAGCCTCAGTTCAGCCTTGCAGAGATTTTAACACGACGCCAGTTTCTCAGGCTTGGTTTTGTCCTTGGAAACTCTCACTCTTCCTTTGTCCTGAAACAGATCACCTTGTCCCCCGATGCCAGAAACACAGCCTGGGTGTCGTTTGATGGCAGGAAGAGACAGGAGATCCAGCACGGAGACTGGTAGAGTTCGTTATCTGTCTAGCAATATACAGCTTTCTGTTAACTCAGTTATTGAATAAATATTTTTTGTTTTCTATCCAAATAGCATCAAGATCACTACATCTTGTTACCCGGTGCCATCTATATGCTGCCATGACCTTGTGTACGACTGGTTTGAAAGTCTGGCTCAGTGTTTGCACTGGAATGTGCGCAAGCGGCAGGAGCGACTGGCAGACGTCTCCGACTCATCTGACACTGAAAGCTGAATCATCAGGTGCTTTTACCGGCCTAAGTCATAGACACTCAGCCAAAGCGACCCGAGTTTTGCTGAGACGACCTCTAATTAGCAGCCGTTTTCTTGACAGAAATTCACCATCACAGAGCATGTGCTTACAGTCAAGACGAGTGTAACAATAATACTTTGAATAGCATGTACAGTCATACAGTATCTTATATACTGAGGCATTGCCTCTTTACATTCCTGCACTTTAATCTGTAGCTCACAGAAAGGAAGCATGTTTCTTACTTAGAAATTCAAAAAGAAAATCATCATTTGAATGATTTCAAAATTCTTACTTTATGAATTTTAATTCCACTTAAAAAGTGCACGAAGATTACCTAAAGCTCCTCATAAATCTTCTAAAACCTTTTTTTTCCCCCCTTGCACTTGATCTACATGTTACTGGAATGGAAGGGTGCAAAGACACTGACAAAACTGAAGTCGAAGCCAAAGGACTGTGTTTCTTTTGGGCTGTTTACGTGAATTAGTGCGTTTAACAAATTAGCACGAATATATTTGTAGTATTTATGCGATATTTCAATATTTTTAAATCAGGCCTTGTAAAAATAAGACAATTCAAATGAAATTTCTAATACAAAGACAAGCAAAGGCCCATGTATGTATTTCTGTTCTATAAACATCGGAGTCTTCAGTTTATGAGAACATACCCTCTTCATCACTTGTCCGTTGCTATAAATGAAGTTTTTGTAGTTTTACCAGTTTCAATCCTACTAAAATGTAGCAGAGCTAAAGCAAAGGAAACGAGCCAAAGAATTCCACGTCAGCTGTTTGTAACCTGTCAGAAGTGTGTAACAGACGTTTGTAGTGAGAAAATAAAGTGCTAAAACTGAGTCGGAGTCTTTTCATGTAACTTTCATTAGACGAATCTGCTGAAGTAATCTTTTGGACCAATCAAAAACAGCATCAGATATTAATAAATGTATTAATTATTAAACTGTAAGACCAGGAAATTGTTTAGTGGATATTGTCAAATTCCTGTTTGAAGCACATTGCTTAAACTGAGTTGCAGCATAAATTAATCAACTAATCAAATATTGTGAGGATTATATACTAAAATACTAGCATGTACAATACTTAAAGAACATATGACAGATCTAACACTGATGTGCTTTGTATATTTTTATTGCAATGATAAGATACATATATATTTCTAGACATCCAATTTTATTAAATTATACTCCAATATTGCATGAGACAGTCTTCAGAATGATATCAATCCAAATGTGGACAACTAGTTGATCAGAAAACATGTTTTTTGACCAGAGATGAAACATGTATGTTTTACAATTTCACTTTTGTTTCCCCCAGAAATGTGCGATGAGAAGCAGCAGCATAGAGAGTAATAATACTACATCAAACAACAGACCGATACTGTGCAACAGTCGTGAACAATCGGGAGATTTTGTTTTCTTCATCGTGTAAAATGGTTTTGACAGTGTTGAGCAACTGTAAATTCAGGACACAGAGATGCACTTTTGTCCAATTTTGGGAGGGAAAAGCTATTACAAAACTTATTGTTGAGTTAGAAAGTCAGAGAGCTACGAACGTCTGGATTACAGGAGACAGAGGAACAAAAAACTAAACTCAGTCTGAGCAAGGCTTGGGCATTTAGGCCAAACAAAAGGACAGCTGTATGTGTGTGGAAAATATTAAAAAAGTGTTTTTCCACTTTTAGACACACTACTGGTTTTATAACCCTGGTTAATAACTGACCAGTTAGTTACAGAAATTGAGATGTGGTTGAGCACATCAGAGCAAACATCGTTTCTGTTGGCGTCACTTTTCTGATCCCACGTGGTACCTTTAAGTAATAAGCACACACTTCATTGTATAAAACCAAAAATTAACATTACACACACTTTGGGGAATAAAAGTTTTACTTCCTAATACAAAAGGGAGAAAAAGCTGTTTTATCGTTTCTTAGACTGTATGTATTGTTTCTCTCTCTCTCTCTCTCTCTATATATATATATATATTTTATATATCAATAGAATCCATATATAAATGATACACATCTATTTTTTATGCTTAAATATAATCCTCACTAGGACTAAAAAGAGCATCTATTCTAGCCAAAAGATAATGTGAGGGAACAGCTTGAACCTCCGCCGCCAGCTACTGGATTCACGAAGCCTGCCCACTGTTTTCACACAGGATGGCTTGTGCGAGACGAAGTGTGAACAACCTTTGAAACGGTTTTACTGAGACCAGAAACGTTTGTTTAGCTGCACACTAACAGCCTGTGCTTTTTCTCTTTTTGTGAAAGGTTTGAGGAGTTTGACACTAATATATAAAAAAAGAAACAAATTAACAAAATGCACGCTTTTCACAATTAACGCTGCATAATAAATCAGCATGCATGTCATTATTAACTGTTGGGTTTGGCACTAGAGTTTGCTTTTAAATCGTGGTTTCGTCTGCAAGTAATTCAATCAACCTCACATAGCTTTTCTGTATGACAAATGTGGAAATATTAAAAAAAAAAGGAAAGAAAATTAAGTGTGTGCCAGCTGTGTCCCAGTTGCTCACATTTATATGTAAAGATGAGAATTACATTATTAAACATGAACTAGAAGTACTTTAGACTGTGGAGAGGATTGCACTATGACTTTCTGATATTTATCAAAAGGTTTCTCACTGACAAGCACCTCAGAGAGCTGTACTACTCTAATCCTAGAATACTCTATCCAGTCACAATATGGTTGATTTTTTTATTATTATTAGTTTTTATTTAGAGGATTTGGTCCATCTGGCTTGGTACAAAACAGACACACTGGACAATTTGCTTCACGTGCTGCCTAAGAAAGTTATCAAACTTGCTGGCATTTGACGGGATGTGAAACACTTGGTGCACTTTGAGCACCAAAGCAAAAAGAAAGACGAGGGCTTTCTCCATAACTACCATGATTGTAACGTCGACACTAAAACTCAAAAAAACTGGGGGGTGAGGGTGGGTTAAAAAAAAAAAAAAAAAAAGCGGGGTATGGAAAACCACACATCTTTACTTACTGCTCAGTGTAGCTCTTAGACGTGGAACTGATCTCACAAAACATCCAAATGAAGCCATAAAAACAATTGTAGTTGAAACGCCACAAAGAAAGCCAATTTATGACATAAGAAACCAAGAAAACATAAAAACACTTATTGCTGACAACTTCCTCAGGCAAACATGTCCGGCGGCAGTTTCATTCAAACATAACTATCATTTGGGTGGGAGGAATCAGATCCACCATAAGGCTGCTTCTTCTTCTTCTTTTTAAACACATTTCCCCATTGTCATTAACTTTTCAATGTCGTGTCTGTCCTGGTACTGGATGATCAGTACGGTTTAGTGGAAAATCTCAACAACAAGAGATGAAGCCTCTCGTCAGCCTCATCAGGCTCAGAGAGACCAGACTACAAGGTCCTGGAATCACAGGAAGAAGGGAGGGAAGGACAGAAAGAAAGAAGTAGAGAGTGATGGGATTGTAAGTAGTTTATGTTTCACAAGTCTGGCTTTTAGTCTCACTCCCACCATCAGCTTCCCTCTCTTGTGTCTTCTGGTCTTTCTCGTCCTCGTCGTCTTCCTCCTCCGTATGCTGTTCCAGCTCTTCTCTGGTGATCATCTCAAAGTCGTTTCCGTTGCTGTGCTGCGAGCCTTCATCCTCCCGTCGGTCGCTGTCTGTGTCTGAGTGGCGGTCAGTTGCCGTCCCCCCCGTCTCTGCTTCTTTGCTCTCCTCTGGCCCTACGTCTTTGCTCTCGTCGTCTTCCTCCTCCTCCTCATCGTCGCCGTCCTTCTTCTCACTGTCCGATTTCTCATCGCTGTCCGACTTCTGAGCCTTAGAGGAGGCGCTGTCCTTCTCTTCTGTCTTCTCGGAGCCCTTCTTGTTGCTTCGCGGCCCCTTGTACTCATGAGTGTAGAGTGGCCTGAATGAGTCAATGAAACCAACGTCAGCTGTCAAGTTGGGGAGGAACCAGAAGTGATGCCGCCCACCGGTCACCAGCCAGATGATCAGGAAGAGGATACAGCGGGCTGAGGAAGGGAATGACAAGTAGTCTCAATTTTAAAACATTTAAAATTTAATGTTAAAGTAGATACTTAGAAGTAATGTTAAAGAATGGATTTCTATAGCCATTTGCTAACTTGATTCACTATAGGTCTTGTCGGGAATTACTTAGGGGTCTCGACAGACATTTTTTAAATACATGCACTTACCGACAGCAAGAAGCAATATACTGGCCACGAAGCAGCCCGCTGCAACACTTAGATAGTAAACTCCTACGCGCATTTCTGCTGGCCACAGTGGGAACAGTGTGGCTGCTATCACTGCAATGACTGAAACACACACACACACACACACACACAATGTGAGTACAAAGTGAGGAAAATCAGCCGGTGTCTCTAACAGGTTTGCTTCTCGTTCAGCAAACTCACCGAGGATCAGTCCCATGGCAAATGTCTTGAAATGAACAGGATCATAAATCCACACGTAAACCTGAAGAAAATAAAAACATGTTGGGTTATTATTCTTTCGGATGATTAAAAACACTCCCAGATCTTTATTCTCCAAGCACACTTGCCTCATTTCCATCCAGGAAAAGCTGATCCTCATGAGGCTCCAGTTTAAACTTCTTCTTTACGTCTTTCTTCTTTTTTGGAGATCCAGGACTGTCATCCTGTTTATTCAAATAAACCAATAAGGTCAGTTTTTTCTCACAATTAATTGTTATTGTGACATTAATTTCAGTGTCATAATTACTCCTAACTGACGCAGCCCAGACATCATGTACACACAACCGACTTGTAAAGATTTGTTTTCTAGCTGTACTTTAGTCCACGCAGCAAAGTCAACATCCACATGTTCGCTCGGTTTAGGAGGCCAATTGGATCAGCAGTGCTGAGGCAACTCTGACCAGTCATAAAGCAAACACACAGGTCTGGGGTAACACGGCTTCAAACTGATCCCATTGTTGAAACAGCAAAAATCTGATCATTGTTTGACAAAGCCAACAAAAAAGTTTTTAAGCCACCAGGTACAATGTCACTGTCAGAAATAATATTTAGACATTTAAGTGAAAATGTGGATATGTTTTGAAAGACAGACCCTACGTACAAGTTTCCAATTTGGAAGATACTATGTTGTTAGAAGACGAATATTCTGATGTTATTTGTCTTCTTTTGGATCACGTACATTTTTCTCTTTCTTGGTTTCAGCAACATCAGATTCTTTCTTCTTCTCTTTCTCCTTCTTCCCTTTTTTCTCCTCCTCCTTGCTGCTGTCGCCCTTGTTCTTCTCTTTATCTTTATCCTTCTCCTTCTCCTTCTTGGTGTCTTTCTCTGGTTTTTTCTTCATCACTTTAAG
Source organism: Channa striata (assembly GCA_033026295.1). Lineage (NCBI taxonomy): Eukaryota > Metazoa > Chordata > Actinopteri > Anabantiformes > Channidae > Channa > Channa striata. The sequence goes on along the minus strand of CM065185.1, from coordinate 14,033,064 downwards.
AGCCCGGTGAAAGAACTGCTTCTTTAGAAGCCTATGGAGGAAGAAGACGAGCTAGTGATTATTAAGGGTTACAGATTATTGCTGTCACTGTGAACAGACCAGATGATTTCTTGCAATATACATTAATGGGAGCACTGCATCTGCCATTTTTGTGCAACAATTGTAAGCTGTTTTAACTAAAGTATTGATTCTTCTTTTTTTAACATAAAGTTGATCTATAGCGTTTTTGGTTGATATTGGCTGATGCTTACTCTGAGTTTTGGTAGGTGTGATATTAGAACTGGATATTTAAAAAGAAAATTACAGTGTGTCAGACTAGCATATGTGCTCACATACATCTTTTCAATAGAAAATCCAATTTTAAATATGTCATATATAGGAATAAAGTGTCAGAAACGTAGCTGCCAACCTGTTGCAGTAATCCAGCACAGACTCCCTGGTGGTGAAAAGAGCCTCCTCTCCCTTCTTCGCCTTAGCCCACTTGGAGTCCAGCAGACAGTCCACTGCCTTGGAGGCTGAATGTAGGGAGACAAAGACATTAAAGATAAGAAAACTGCTTTTTGTCATAAAGCAGGCGACAACTAGTTTGAAGCTAGTAAAGCTATCGCCTGGACAGAGAGCCACAAATAGTCATAGCCCGTGAGGTCTGGCACATAACAAATACACGTCACCAGATAATTATTATAGATTATGTACTCAGTCTCTATAACATCTATTTTTCTTACAGAGATGCTTAAATGCTACACAGATGATCTGTATTGTTTAAGCTCCACAGGACAATTTCCCCAACTGTAAAAACAACACAAGCGGGTGAGTATTTTCCAAACACAGATAATGAGGTGAAAAAGACTCGGGTGATAATTCTCTGGAAGATTATTATTATTATAACTGACTTTTTAACATTTTTATTTAATTCTGTCTTGCTTTAAGAATATGTACTCCTGTATTTGCTTGATGACAAAGATTACAAAATAATATCAAATAGTGGCCACAGGCTGTAGAAATGTAAACAGGGAAAGTCACTGATCATTACCCTGAGCAATCATCTGCTCTTGCCAAAGTACTTTTTCCCAAAACTGACCAAATCCTTAGTGCAATGGAAAAACCCAAATATAAACTCTGTGTGAAAGGAGGAGAATTCGATGACGTGGCACAGACGAAACAGAATCTGTGTTAAAAGTGTTAAAACACAAACAGAGGGCAGGTTCTGACTGATCTGCTGATTCACACCCCACCCGGCGCTGAGGTTGTGCGATGCCCACAGCTCGCAAACAAGCACTAACCAATGAAGTAGTCGACGCGGTGGCCCATCATGTTCGTAGACTTGGTAGGGCAGTTGAATCGGAGGTACTTGGCCACCGCCTTCTCCTCCTTGGTGGGCTCACTCACCTCCTGCAGAGACACACAAACACACGCAGTTTAATGCACAGGAGCACACACATACACAAAATAACAGACAGTATCTGATAAACGTACGGCACTAAAGTACAGGCAGGAAATCAAAATCAAATATTACAGCTGCATCTAAGTTCGGATTCAGAGCTTTGACAAATAATTAGCAACAGAAAGAAAAATCATTATTCACTGTTTTCGGATATTTTAAAAGAAAATTGCTGATTCGTTTGTTTAAAAAAATGCAGACTAATTGACAAAAATAATTATTACATGACACACAACACTATAAAAGTTGAAATTATACACAGTGTTTGTTCAGTTTTATTGTCTTCACAAATTCACATGATTCTAAATTCTGAGGTTTGTGATGCTGTTTAGACAAAACAAGCTAGTGTATTTAAGATGACGCTTTAAGATCTGTGAAACTATTTAGTTGAAAAGTAACTGACAAACATAAAGACCATGAAAATAATGATTAGCTGCAGCCCTTAATGTGTGTCTGATGACAGTCACTAAGCTGCTTCCTGACTGTAAAGTCAGGGATTGGAATAGAACAATAATTTATCCAGCCCAGTAAAACAATGATGGAATAGAGCAACAGTGAGTCAGATGTTTCTGTTTTTTTTTTTAACAATTAACATAAAGGCTTCATCTGCAGCAGTGCAGGGAAAGCTTCCCTTTGTTGTTACTGTATATCTGACATGTAACAGATATTTGTGAATTAATCAAAACCAAGTGACTGACTAAAAGAGAACAAAGTGTTGACAAAGCAAACCCCCCTGGCCCGGAGAAAACTTCCCTTGTTATCCACTTTGGACATAGTTTTTCCGTCTTTTTAATATTCTGGGTAATAGTATAGGCACATAAAGTTAAATATATGGTGTAGATGTTTTTCAATTTTCCCTTCAACTCATCCACCCTTCTCACAACATCTGCATGTTCTACTTTCCTGCCAGCAGCACTGAACAACATGCCAACACAGAGGGGAATGAGAGCATCGGCATAACAAGATTCAGAGCCATTTTATCCAGGCCGGCTCGCTCTGGTCTGCAACACGAGGAAGACGAGACCATCAAAAACAAAAGAAAACATTGTTTAAAAGGAGCAGGTATCAATCACACAGTTCAGTAACACAACACGCTATAGAAACCGCCTGCCCCCGTCTATACAATATGCCTCTACGACCAGTGCTTCCACAAATGTATGGTAAGAGTGATTGTAACTGCAATCCCAACAAGAACAATGACCCGTTACTTTAAAATCTTTATCCTCTTTATCTGAATGAAAGGCAATTTAGCCTCAAGGTAGAAACAAATGACAATGAATTATGTTAAAAGAAGAGATAACGGTTTATGTACAGCAGTGACGTTGGGAGTTGACGTCCTTGATTGTACTCCACTCATAAAAGAGATAACGGTGTGGTTATGGAACGGAGATCAAACATAGAGAACACCACCTGGTTGGGTTATTGGGAATACCTACTGTAAACTAATGCCACCTAATACAACGATACTGCCATAACTCCTATAAGATGGTTATGAAGTTGTAATAGTTTAAAACAGGTGTTCAGCTTTATGGAAACTGCCGTTTTAGGCACTGTTAAATTGTAATGCATTATAAAGGAAGCATTTTCAATGGTTAGTCTACATTTGTCAATTTGGGTGGACAGAACAAAAACTGAACATTACAATCCTAATGAAGGTAGGATTTATTTTTTGAGCGGAACACATTTTCCATGTGGCTGGAAAGAGTACATGCATGTAATAAGCTTCCCACTGGTTTCCACTCTTAAATGGCGTAAAGTACATCACTGTAAAGGCGTTTGAAAGACATATTGCAAAACGGACAAATCATTTTTGAGTTAGTGATAAAATCACAAATGAGATAACAGCATGTGTGGTAAACAACGTCAACAGGAAATTCAGTTAAATGAAAACCATACGGGAAGGGAACATGTCATTTTATGTCATCCCGTTAGTATTTCTAATCTTCACAAACAACTCCCAACAGCACTATGTGTTGTGCACTATGCCGACAAACTGACACCACAAACTACTTGCTCCTTTGGCATTTTCTAGTCCTTTTTAGCCATATGCAAACACTTTTGCAGGTAAACATCAAAAGTGTTCAATCTGTTTTAGAGCCAAAACATTAAACTGACTGATAGTCCATAGTAATTTCAAAGCAGTTGGGCTTTTAAGATCTGCAACATTTCTGTATAATTTCTGTATTATACTTAAACTGTAACTCCCCCCAAACTATATTCACACCCTATATACTGTATATTTATGTCCTTTTAAACGACTCTCTGTTCCCTATATTAAATCTAACCTAAAAAAAACTCTGATTACAATCAGTAGGAGTCGTAGACAAGCAGGTGGACAGAGACCGCAGTCTCTGGACCGAGCCTGGGCTGTCGCCGTCCCGAGACGTTGCACCGATTTCACGTTGCTTGTGGCCGGTCGCTTCGCTCACGTTATGTAAACACGGCGCTTTAGCGCTGACGCAGCTTAGCCCGCAAACGTTTCCAGGCGCTTCATCCCCGCGAACATGGCTGACTGCGGACACCGCTGGGCGGAAAGTACAGCAGCGCTCCGACGGCGTGTGTGTTAGCGAGGGAACGCTGCTAGCAGTGAAAAGACAACTTAGTCGGAAACGTCTTTTCAAACGCAGAAACGCTCATAGTTGTTTTCGCTAGCCAGCTAATGCTAGTTGCCGCTAGCCATCATCTGGCTTCATCTGCCGCCCGGTAACTGGTCCCCACCAGGACGGTCCCGGTACCAAACAGCCCGCAACAGGTTGAACACACGAACCGGGTTTTTAAAATTTGTTTTCGGCCCACAGAATCGGGCAGACCCGTTGGAGCGCTGACTGATGTTACCTGGATCCGTTTCTTGTGTCTCCTGCGCTCCGCCATGATCCTCCAACTCAGCTCCTCCGACGTGCGCGCGGCCGCTCGAGCGCACGGAGCGCGGATTATCGCGAGAACAGCACGCTGACGTGATTTCGTTATGGTTGATTTTCATTCATAAATTAGCAGTGAAACAACGAGCGGAACCTCAGGGAATGTTAGAGCCCGAGGAACTTCACTCACTCACTCACTCGATCTTTTGTGATTTTTCAACCAGCTTTTACAGCACGTCTGTCTCTTTGATGCCTTTGAAGCATCAAACCACTTCGAATAACCGACGATTAACGACTATATAACCGTCTGCAGCGATAAAGTAAAATGTTAAGAGCAACAGCATCACCAGCGTCTGTATCAATAATCCAAGTTACTTTTTGAGCAAAATGTTGAACACAGATTTTATTGGACAATTTGCTGTGTATCCAAATAGCAACATGAATCCAAATACATGTATGAGGAAATCAGTAATTATTTTATTTTAACAACCCAGTTACAGTAGCTTGGACTCTCCATATGAACCAATATAGGCAAGTCTAAGTTTTACCATCCTTATTTATGTATTGACAGTATTTTGTTTAATTATTACAGTATTTAGCTAAGACGGAATTGTTTTTTACTTGAATTATAAAAAGTACAAAAAGATTGTTTTCTCTATACCTCTTAGTATCTACAATGTTTACGCAAAAAAAGTTGTATTATTTGTCTGAAATATTTACTCATACATTAACCTTTTTTTTGTTATAAAACGGGTTTTATTTCTCATAAAGCAAGTGTCATCAAGTCTTAATATTCTTATCCTGTAGACAAAATGCTTAGGTTACATGGAAAAGTAAATGTTCAAACCATTTTTTTTCAAAACATTTTTTTTTTTTAGGAATTTCTTGTTGTCAGCTTTAATGGCTTTACAACAATGAGTTTTAGAGGTTTTCCAAATGTCATATGTATTTCTTCATTATAACTGATTTAGTTATTCGTCAACATTAAATAAAAAATATTAGTTTGTACAAGTTCCTATGTAGAAAAACACTTTATTTACAATCCACAAACAAACATAACCAAAAATATGCCTAACATCCAAATTTACAGCACAGTACTTGAATATTTCATTATTTAGTCAGACTCGCATGTTCCTCATCCTGGTAAACTGGGAAAGTTACAGCAGCTTAAAAGTTTACAACTACATAAAGATGTTTAGAGACACGGGCCTGTAGTGAAAAAGCAGGACCTTCTTAGTGTCTTATGGCTCAGAGTTCTTCTTGCAGTTTTTAAATACATAAATTATAAACACACATCTGGTGTTGAGATGTGTATTACACACCCAAAACGAACCCATCGTCTGTCCAGTTGAGCATCATGTAAACAAAACAATCCCTGGGCATCGACTTCCTCTAGGTGCTGACTTGACCTTGACCAGTTAACATCCATCCACCTTTCAGGCCGTCTCGCTGCTGGCAGATGGAGGTGAATTGTTTTCCGTCTCGTGAAGGTGCTCTGTGGATTTGAGGACATCGGGGTCTCTTGGACTCGCCATCATCTCCTCGCTGTTGCAGTTAACAGGGGAGCCAATCTCTGGAGATCGATCCCCGGGCTTCTCAGGTGTGGCCTGCAGCGTGGTGGCGGAGATCGGCAGGTTCATCATGTACAGCACGTTGCCAAGGCGCCGTGACACCTGTGGAGGAATAAGGAGAGTTGTCAGGTGACAGTTTAATCGATTTGTTTCCTCTCACAGTCTCAGGAAACAAGAATAACCAAGATGGTCGTCAGTCAGTCCTCCACATGGTGGAGTACAGTATAAGACATGGTGTTTTAAACAGTTAAAATTTGAGAACAAATATGAATCATGAATAACATATTAAAAGATGCACAATTTTTTTTTTATGGAACAGTCACGGAAAAGTTTATTATAGACAAGCATGTTAATTTTGAATTAATTTGGAAACTCTTGATGGCATCAGCTGTGTTGGTTCTTGCAGTTGACTAATAATAGATGTCCATGAATATGCAGTTTATGAATATTACCGCTATATATTTGTATATGTATGCATTTTAATGCCTTTTTAAGTATAAATGACTCTTTACACTACATACAAATTAATGATTATCCATGAGTAGCGGGGACCTATACATTTTTGTTTAGATGAAATATGAGGGTTAACTAAAATTGTCATACTTAATGTAATTATTGTTACTCCTGTTGTAGGTATTTTTAATAGAATTAGCTAACCTTGTTAAACCTGTTAAAACATATGTTTTAAGGCTCAATGACGGAAGCGTCTGACTACGACAAACAAAAAATCTGTTATTGATGTGAGAGCATGTAGCACAACAAAGACATTAACAACATTTAAGGTAATATTGGTTTTGTGTGTGCGTGCCTCGTTTCCTTAATTGTGATGGCTCAGTCAGAGTCTGTGTTTCTTCACCTGTGAGCGTATCTTGAGGGCAGGGCCGAGCTTGAGGCCCAGTGTGTCCAGGAGATGCTCCTCTGAGAGCAGAGGTAGTGTCTCCCCATCAATCATGTGGTCCTTGAATGTCTGCATAGTGCAATCACCTCACATTAGCACAACCAAAGCAAGGCAGACAGAAAATAGATCCGTCGGTTAAAGGTAAATTTACAGAAACGAACCTGAGCATATTCTGAGCATGTGGGTATACTGTTGATAAAGTTGTAAACGTCGTTCACTGTCCACTTCCTTATGTCTTCGGACACTTCGTCGCCATTAAGGAAGAGATTCGGTGGACCTGACAGAAGAAGAAAAAGTTAGGTCATTGCTAAAAGAATCATTTCAATTTCAATTTTCAAATTTTACTTATATCCTAAACTCACCTGATGGAAGAAAACTATTTCCAGAGACTGGGAACATGTAAGGCATCCCCGTGAGAGCTCCACTGGTGGGAGGATACCCAAATTTCTCCTGGAAAGCTGAACATTGCCCAGAAAGTTCTTTGTCGTTTGAGCTGCTGTTGGCCACATCTGAGCAACCGTCCTGACTGTTCATGCAGGTTTTCCGCAGGCCTGGCTCTCCCTCTTTGTAGTTCTTCTTGCTTCCCGGTGCTAGTTCAGAGTCTATTTTTGCTTGATGATGTGTTTTAGTGGCAGCACACTCCTCTCCCATCTCCTCCTTTGCCTCCACCTCTTTCTCCTCCCCCGATGTGGCTCCCAGACTCTGTTCGACACTTTTATCCTCACTTTGGCCCTTCAGGTTGCCCATATGACTCTCCGCACTCTTGTGAGTGGTCGGTCTTCTGCCGGGCCTGCGGCCCCTCTCTCTGTGCAGCATGCTGATTGGTGGGTAAGGGCTGGCTGACATGAGTATGCTGTTGGAGTGAAGTTCATCCAGGGTGGGACGATGGACGTAGACGTCATGGCCGTCTGGCATGCGCTGCCGACCTCTAAAGGCCATGGGGTTCGAAGGGTACGACATGGGGTTGTCAATTCCCATCAGTCCCTTCTGGTGGGCATTCTCCAGCTCCTTCTGATGCAGGATGGCGTTCATTTCCATTCTAAGTAAGGGCAGACACAGGTATTTTAGACATTTGAGCAACAATGATGATAATAAATCACCATCACACACATTTCAAAGCAGAAGAAATGGCATAATATTTGTGAATGTGTGAAGTTTATCCAGGAATATAAGCAGACCATTGTTCAATATTTTATTACATGCTGATAATACTCTGTGTGCACTACCTGGCTATATTTTGCTTGTGAATGAGCTCCTGTCGTCGGGCAACTGTCTCCATGGGCTCTGAGGGCAAGAAGCCATAGCCAGCTGAGAAAAAGAAAGACATTTGCTGTTAATGCTCAACACAGATTGAATTCTCTGGGGCTTGAATGTTCGGTTCGGCCATGCTCACCTGCTCCAGGGAAGGCTCTCCCAGGCAGGACGTTGGCATGTGGGGGCAGGGGTGGACCCAAATGAGGTCCCATGTGGATCTGTCTGGCCTCAGAAGCTACCATCTCAGTAGGAGGAACCAACTCCCTGATGAGAGAAAAACATGGAAAGTCTATCATTTATACATGATGTAAATGGCTAAAATTTTAGAGATCCATCAACACCTAGGGTAAGGCTGTTTTGAAGGAAGTCCAAATGTAAAAAATGTCCAGTTTTTTTTCAGCCTCATAAAAAGATTTCTGTGGGAATAAGCTATAATCAAGTTCAGGACTACCAGATGATAGAATGAATGATTATTCTTTTTATGGGAATTTTGGATAAAAATAATTTAGAAATGTATCAGACGTATCTTAGCGTTTAGCCTTTTATTACCAAAGTCTGTTTTGTTGTCTATAAAAAGGTCGCAACTTTACATAAAAGACCAAAACCTGCATCAGATGTTTGTCTGAAGCAGCATGGATGCATGAACCTTCCAGAGTGGACAAAGGCGAATATATGGGCCCCTAAAAACCGCAACTCTATATGTTATCGTCCATTATTTCCTCTGTCATCAAGAATAAGAACAGGACTCAAAGCAAAATAATAGTGATAACTGATAATTGATGAGATGATTGAATGATAACTATGAAAATAAATTACCAACAATTTTGTTAACTGACCCTTTGACCTTTTATTAATAAGAGAAGAGAAGAAAATAAGAGAAAATAAGAGATTGGAAAATAAGAGAAGACTAAAGAAAACAGAATATTTTAACTTAATCTTAACTTTGTGTGGGTTTTACACATGAGCATGGAAGCTCAACATGGAAAGACCAAAACTTGAAAAGAAAACTAAAACTATTAAAATAAAATAACCACTGCGAACTAAAGCAAGATTTTAACACCCGTTGCCTCTGGGGTCCCATAGGGGTCTGAGGCCCTCAGATAATTGCCTGCTTTTTCCTGGTTGGTATTCCAGCCTTGTCACGTACCATGTCTTCCTCTCTTCACCTTCTACAGAAATGCTATTTTATGTTAGAGTGTGAATTCAGGCGCTCACCTCTCCATGAAGCGAGGTTCGAACTGTGCCGGGACCCCTTGTAACCTCTGTTGCCCCTGGGACAGGATCTGTGGAGCCATGGCCATCTGGTTTCTCATTATCAACTCCTGCCTCTGCCTCAGCTCTGCAAGCAAAGAAAGTCACAAGTCACCAGGAGGCCAGCTTGGCCACAATCCCTCAGACAGGCTGTGCACGCTGAGGACTGCCTGTGTTACTGAGCAGGCCAATCAATAGATGGGAAACAAGGTCACAAAGTTGGTTTTCATCCTGTCTGTAGCTCCCGATTCTGGATTTACTATACATTGTTGTGTTTTTATAACTCACCTCCAGCTGACATCCCATTCACCAGACGGTACCAGTGCTTCTCGTCCAAAGCCCCCTGTTCTCCCAGTGCTGTCATCTTCCTCAGCTGCTCCCGCGGGGTCATGACACACACAACCTTTGGGCTCCAGGTGAATACTGTTGAAATTCAAGTTCAAAAACAAAGTCAAACCATAAGATGCATCTACAGAAACTGGATATAAATATAACATAAGCAAATAATAAATTATGACATGTTATTGTTGAATTATGTCTTTGCAATGCATAAAAAAAGTTATAATTAGCTCCTCCTTCACCAGCTGCAACAATAGTGGTGTATACACATTAATATTTTGAAAATTATAATCCGGTTTTATTATAATAACACAGTGTATAGTACACTACTTGTGATGGAGTACTGTTTGAGGCAAATATTAAACTTTTACTTGAGCATAGTGTTAGTGTACTTCTGATATCAAACAGTTATATGTTAAGGGTGTGATGTTGTAACATTTTTACATATACATTTATATAAAATGTAAAACTGTAATTTCCGGTATCGCTCATCGCACTTTACATGTAGATCCCTAGATGCTGAGAAGATGCTGCAAAACTCAAGTTGTTTTATATCTTTATTGTAATTATCACACGCCACCACTAGAGTGCAGCAGTTGTTCATCTCACCTGAAAGAGCTAAAGATGGGAACTGAACCCTCCAATAAAAATATGTAATTACATTAAAATACCTCAACAGTTTCCCCAAAGATCAGAATAGAAAGAAAGTTAACAAAAATGTCAATACCATGATCTTATTACAATTGCAAGCAGCGTCTTCAACAATCAAGCCACTTTAGATGATTTATAAGGACTAAATCAAAGTGTTGCACGGAAAGCTGATGTGGTCTATGATAGTAATCTCTTAAATAATGATAATTTAAATCGTCAATAAACTCCTAAATAATCAGGTATAGGCGCTCATCAACTTGTAGCCAAGTTCGTTCTCTAATGTTTGACCCTCACTCTCACCTCTTACCTTAACCCTAGCATTAAGTATTAATCTTAAACCAGCGTTAACCCTTATCTTAACGTAAACCTAATCCTAAACATAAATTTAACCTGCAAATCCAAATCCTAGCCCTCGTTCTTAAAGATGCAAAGACAAGCAAAAACAGCCCCTCTCATCTTTCCGTCCTTACTGGGTCCTCATAAGTATAAAAGGACACATGCACACACTCGCCCCAAATGGCCACATTGTTCTTGGCTGAGCCAGCAGCTTGTGTACACAGGCACAATCGACTTAGACACCTCCAATTAGCCTCCTACACCGCAGAAATCCCATTACAGAATATGACACTGCAAACGACAGCATGATAATCCAGTTCTGCTAATCCAGGGCCAGTGTGCAATATGTTTCTGCATAGATTAGTAGGAATCTGAGCTGCACACGTCTTCAGCAACCGCCTCGTCAGGTGACCTTCGTTTATCACCTCGCTGTAAGTGTATTTCATTCAGTGTGCGGGACATGTGCACGTGAACTTGATCGTGTTATTGCTGCTCTCCTCTTCCCTCCCCCAGACAAATGTTGTCATAAGATTTGCCCTGAGGTCTTGTGCATTATCCACAGTCCCTAAAGTTCCCTCTGAAGTCCATCTAATCTGACGGCTGTAATCCCCCTGTTAGTCCTGAAACAGTCTGCCAGCTACATCTGCTGACCTGCCCGCAGCCCGCCCCGCTGGCCCATCCCACCCCCATCGCCACCTTCCCAGGCCCCTGCCACCCCCAGCATCCTATTAGCTAAGTCCTGGCTATACAGCACTTTAAAGGGATGTGTTGGAGGTAATCCACACGTTTAGAGTTTTACCCTCAGCAAACCTTGCCTGTAAGCATCCCGGACAATACACCCCAAGTGCTAAGCCTATTAGCCTCCATTAGCTTCCAGGATGTCCTAAAAACACCTTGGGGATAAATCTGGGGATGCAATCGGTTTATGTGGAGCTATGTGGTGTGAACGCACCCACCCTGCCTCCAGCTCCTTCTCTGCACACTTCACAACAGCAACCATCAGCACTATGGAGAAGAAATGTACTTGAATATCTATGTGTGTATAACTCCAAAGTTTCCACTAAGCTCCAAGCCTCTGGGTTTTATGTAATGTTTCTCTTCTTTACATACTCTCAACAATAATTTATACTTATTTATATACTGTAAACAACTGCACATCTTAGGATATTTAGCCTTTTTCTGCCCAGAGCTTATAGTGGTTTATTGTCTCATACAAGTTGAATGTAAAAGAAGAAGCAGTGGGCATCCATAGGAACAATGCACAAAGCAAACTATCAGATGAATAATTCCACAAACTGTGACAAATGCTTTGGCCTCATTTGAGTCACAGAGCTCAGTCTCCAGTTTTTAAAAAATAAATACCTACAGTGACCTACAGTGATTTCACGATAACAGAAACATTACCACTATTTAATTCTGACTGTATTTTCTATCCAAGTAGTTAAAAATGACAATACTTTACTATATTATTACCATGATTAGTTAAAGAAATAAAGCAAGATCTCATCAATCTCAATAACTATGATTTGATATTTCGTTTGTATTGCACACTGTTGGGTGTACTGATTTACTGTTGGATCTGTGACTGTATGCACTAAGTAGCACATGCTGTTTCTTGAGCTTGTATTTTTATTGATTATATTTATTGCATTAGTTTTTCTGTGTATTTGCATGAAGGGCCTGGAGATGGAAATTAGCAAACAATACAGCTTTTTTTTTTTGTTTACTGTCCCTGAGCTATAAATACTCAATTACAAGTCCCAAATTAGGGCATTTAAGTTTGTAAAAGTACATAATACAGCAGCCCTATTTATGTAGGTGAATATTGTCAGTCATCCACATTTGATTATCACAAGATTCAATCATGTTAACGGACTTTCTTCTGAAATGTTTCACTACTCATCCAAGCAGCTTCTTCCGTCTCTTCAGTTGACTTAAGAAGCCGCCATGCGTGATAACCTAAATCTGATGTGATGTCATATTAGAATCATTTTAATAATGTCAATGTGGCGCTAAATAGTAGTAATAATAATAATAATGATAATACAATATTTGTATAGCGGTTTAATCTATAACAGTATGTATACAAATCTTAATCTTTAGGCAGTAACTACCAGTGGTGGAAAGAAAATACCTTTAATAAGTATTACACTTAAACTAAGTACAGTTTTAAGTACAGTTTTAGGGTATTTTCTGTAACTCCATACTTCATTTCAGAGGCAAATATTGTACTTTTACTGCGCATTGTTACTTTTTAGAGTCTGATTAATATTAACAAACTTAGTATGATCATAAGTCTTTATTTATTCCTAGTGTAAAATTCACAGAACAAATCATCATAAAAACTGGCTAGATGATTTTTTAAAAATCAACTCCACCCACTGTTACAACGATTAAAGTGAGGAACACCTTAATATCTACAAGCCATTAGGTTCCATTACATGCTTTTGTTAATTAGATATTTTTCGAGTCAATGATTTTACCAGTATTTACAGCTAATTACTTTTCACTACTGGTAACTGAAAAAGCTTGACAAAAAGTGTGATAAACACAGCATCAAAATCTCATGAAGGTTAAGATCATGTTCCACACAGTAATATTATTAGTATAGTATTCATACAAACACGATAATATGTCATGATTTCTGATAATCAAATAGATTTTACAATTTTTTATTGTGATTCATGTTTTGCAGAGTGTCTGTGGACAGTAATCATTTCCAGCTGTGATGCTTTATATCAGGAAAAACTATAATTACAACTGTTTTTGTGCATTATTGTCCTGTGGACTGATTTTGTTTCTATGGTTAGAAAGTTTTTTGAAATTTTGTGTAATGATACACATGTGAAGCACAATCTGGGGCTCGGCCTGTGCGAGCCACGTAGGGGAATCCACTATAAGGCCTTTGATTGGTTTTTAGGTGTCTCGCGTAAAGTTGCACCCTGACACTTTAAGCATTCGGCTGCAACATATTATTGAAATCTGACCTTGCTCTAACCATTTTGCCAGTGACAGAACCTCACATGTGGACTTTAAGTGGAATTAGTGTTTTATAAGTAAAGCTGTCATCGAAGGTGAGCTACCACAAACCCTTGTCATAATTCCTTAACAAGCAGAGGCCACACCATAGCTGCCAAATCGGGGGATTGGACTCCTTGGATTTGCTGCTGCCTGGTTAATCTCATTACAAGAATGAATTAAGGGGAAAAATTGCTGACGACTTAAATGGAGCTCTGAGGAGGTCATATCAGACAAAGACAGAAGCATTGTCTAGTCCTTCCTAATCCATTCACAACACACACACACACAGATGCACACAGCTATCCATATTCTGCCAGTTGCATGAACAACATTGGATTCTACGAGACTCATGCAGTAAGTGCCAGGCTATGGGTAGTATTGACTTAAGAATTAATTTTGGGTTCACAAGTTTCACAAATCCATATTAGTAATATTGACAAATCATTGGAGATTATGACAACAGAAGGTCTTTTATTTCTCTTAATTTTTTATAAAATGCTATTTACAGAATCTGGGGTAATTATTAGGTTAATTATACTGATTTCAAGGTTGTTCCTCTAATCGCATTGGCCTTTAGATTAATCACTTACGGAGGGATCAGTAGCGTTTTATACAGTTTACTACCTACATGAGAAGATTTACCAATGGAAAAATTTCCACAGTTAATCATTAATTTTGTCCAAAAGTCTGTTGTTGTTAATGTCATTTTTGATCACTCGCTGATGCATCGACATGTGTATTGTACACGCTAAACAGATGATATGCTTTAAGAATAACTGCAGAGTAACTTGAAGGAACAGCCACAAAAAAGAAAGAATAGGGTAAATGGAAGAGAAAGACAAGAAGCAGCAAAACAGGGATTTTTAAGCTGACTTACCTTCGAGTTCACAGCAGCGAGCGGAGTTTCGAAGAGGTTCTGTGGCAATTCAGGTAAAAAAAAAAAAAAAAGCAAACGAGAAGCCTCTGGAGAGCTCACAGAACGTGTCTCAATACTGTCCTTCTTTTCACTTCCAACTAAACGGCTTCCCACTAACCAACCAACTGGTCCAAGTGCAGTCTGCTGCCAACCAGCTGCCTTAACTAAAAAAGACCTTTTAAATACCGATTGATTAAATCTCCATTAGCTGGCCTTATCTCCTGCAGTAAGCCCTCCCTGTCCTGACATCACTGTGATCTCCCATCCAACTGCTTGCTGCACCTTGCAACTGATGTGTAATTACTGAAGAAGTACTGGTCCTAAGCATGGAGTGCTAAACCTCTTTGAACGTTTACCTCACTAATCCCTTGTTAGCACTTTAGGCCATAGTTAAGACACCTAAATGCTTAGCTTCCTTTTCGAGTGGCAAAATGGCCAACCCCTCCTTAACTGTGCTGTGGCCACATGCAGAGAGGCTACATGATGCTGCCTGTAGACTCCATAAACCAGAGAGATCAGTCTTGTTGTTTCTATTCCCGTGTCTGGTCTGGGTGTCAGAGGTATTGCGCCCACCGGGGTGTCAGAGGGTCGACACAAACATGTTTGGTGGTAATTCTGACTAAATGTTGGCCGGATCATCCTCTCAGACCTCTTAATCTGACAGTTTGTGCTCACCAACCGCTTACAGTCTGCACTTATTCTTTGAATTATGTTTTCTGTAATGGCAGATCCGTGTTCATTTTGGACACTGCGGATTGTGCTGCTGTAGTTTACAGAACTGGGTTTTTACTATTAACTCACCACCTCTCCAAATCAGTTTTGACAACAAATTAACATTTTCAACTTAATAAATATAGGATTTTTTACAGGACTGCAGTGGTCTTTGCCTGATCTACCATTACTACTTGGGTGGGACTTTACTTTACAGTCTATATATAAGTGGATATATAACTAGGTTCCCCAGTGTGATATAAATTCCTTTATTCATTTTGTTCAATAGCTAAATTATAATGTTTTTTAGTTATTCTTGACCACATGTGTTGAATCCTTCTTTGGCCCCACTGAAGTGAAATATATTGCACCAACTTGAAGCATTATTTTGTGTATTTGCACCTGGTTTCATTAGATTAGATTAGATCAGAGTCAACTTCATTGTCATTACCCATCTGTACAAGTACAAGGCAACGAAATGCAGTTTATGTCTAACCAGAAGTGCAATAAGCAGCAAGTGGAGGATATAGATTACAAGTTATCTCTAGAAAATATGTACAGAAGAAAATATGGATCACATTTACAGATGCTATGAACATACTATACAGGTTGTTGTTAACTATAATCAGGGATTTACAATACATGAGCATAGATTAGCATATGTACCATTGCTATAGTAGTCAGGGGTACGCAATTTAATATGTACATAATATACAGGTTGCTATTAACTATCAGAAGTTTACAGGTAGATAAAGGTATAGAGTGGCTGCTGTAGTAATCAGGAACATACAAGTAGATAAGAATATGATATAAATCCAAACGCAGTGGATAGTCATGCGTAACCCCACTGCGTATGTGGCTGCCGTCCTTCATAAGGAGAGGAGAACAAATATCAGTGTATGAATCAGAAGGGGCCGTCACAGTTCCAAATAATTCCAAAGAATTTTACACTGTGTTACGCCTCCTCCTTTCTGCAATGTGCCCCACGGCACAGAGAAGGAGAGGGAGGCAACGCCACGCTCAGGCAACGCTTGGAGCGTTGGTCGTTCTGTTGTTTGATCGACCCGGCAGAGTGAATCAACGCATTCAGTGATCCCGTTTGAGGAATCATTTTAAAATGAATTTTAGAAGCAGGTAAGTAGATTAGCAAGACGCACAGGACAACATGAGCTGGTAAGTGCAGGTGAGGATGAGCAGACAAGTGTTCTTGAGGACAAGTGAAGGGCAAACAACTAACCAGATGTGGGGGGGATGTGCATTATTCCGTGCAGACCTTTCCTTACAGTTGCCAGTTTATCAGCTTGGAAAGGGTCCGATTAAAAATGATGAACCAGCTTTCTGGATTCAGTTCTTAGTGGGAGATTACAAGTTGAAAGCCAGACCTTCTGTGCGGGTTTATATCATGGTGCTGGGGTGCAGTGTAGAGTCGGCCGTCTGCATGTAATTCTGGGTTTCCTTCACTGAGGCACCGCTTGGCTTTGTCCCACTTACCCAGATCTGCTTGCAAAGAAGCACCAGAGCCCAGACTGAAAGAAGTTTGACCCTCAACAGCCGGAAACAGGTGTGGTTCGTAACTGTAAGATATCGAGAAAGTGGTGAACCATGAGCATATTCAATCTATTCTTGGTTCCTGTGCTCAGTTTGTCCCTGCCAGAGCCACAAACCCTGGTGAGAGGTTGGTGGTTGTGTGAAACGTTCCTCCAGAACTGGAAAGGAAACAGGGGATGCCCTGGGCGAGATTATGGTTTGGCCCCCGCTCAACCCACCGCGCGTGAACAGCACCTCAAATATTAAGCTGTACAGCTGTTGATCAGAACACCCAACAAAGAACAATTATTCCAAATAATTAAATTAAATAACAGAAATAAAAGTCCTGACAGCTCCCATGATATGAATACTAAAAAAGTGCTAAGTTCAAACAATACTAAACCGAACAATATCATTTAAGAACGGAATATAACTTTATATTGTTTTGGTTCTCTGGCCCCCTCTGCCCCCGATCCTCTGTCATTCTTACACCTGTTCACTCTCTTGCTCTTGTCTCTCGTGTTGTATTTCCTGCTTCAGGACTCTTATTTAGTGGTTCCCCAGTTTCCACTTCCTGTCCTATATTAATTTTAACCGCCTCATCAATCATCATCAAGTGTTTTCACCTGTGGCCTTGTCTATTTCAACTCCCAGCTAGATTCACTTGCTGCCACATTCTCCCTGTTTATTTCTTTCCAGTTTTATGCCAAACTTTCTGCTTCTTGCTGATTGTTGCTATTTGGACACATTTTGGTTACTTGTTAATATATAATATAATATATCTATATATAATATCAAAGGGTGCTAGAGGTTTCTTGAGGACTCGAAGTGGTAGCAATAATCCAGGTAGGTACTGGTGTCTGTGGTTGTGTTGGGTCCATAGGGAAAAACTGAGATAAATTCCCAGATGTTTGACGCCAGACTGGGCCACTAGAACCTTTGCTTGATCATGGTCTAGAATACAATGTGTTTACATTTCTTTGCTTAATATTATGGTGAAATATTTGAATTTCTCTTCCTCCACTGCAGCAAACAGAAAATGTAATGAGTGTACCAGTCATTTGAGAGGGTATAGACAGGACGTCTGTTTCTGCAGGTGATACGCTTGATATTTTTCACTAAAACAGTAAAAAAACACAGGAACTAGGAGAATAGAGCATTAGGACATGTAAACTGCTAATTTAGTGAATAATCCCTTAATTCTTGGATTTTCTGTCTGTCTTGTTTGTTTGTTAGGGATCAGAGCTGGTTTAACCTTGAGACAAAGGCCCAGCTTTAAATTTACTGGGTCATTGCACAGACAAGACGGTGCTGACGCTGTAATCCATCTAAGGTAGATGATTACGTGTTTTTACATCTGGTGGAAATCTTGTTTAGATCTTTTCTAAATGTGTTGATTTCCATTAAATCCGGGATAGTAGGATTTCTTCAAGATCAAGAATCCTTGAAAGCCTTTATACCTTCTGACTGACATTTGGGGACTTGCTCAACAAATAATATAATATATAAACAATAATGAGTTTTTTTTTTTTTTAGATATTAATGAAATTACTAAATGCCCTTCTGATTAAGGGTCAGTTATTTTTTTATCAAGGCAAAAATCTGGTGAAACTATTTTGTCCGTATCATGATATAGGGGTTATGATATATTGCGTTATACAGCAATCAGCCACAACATTATCGCTGGTGGTCCTAATATTGTCACGGTGGACAAGGACATCCTGAACATCAACAAGACCTTTTATAAAAACTACTTCAGCAACCTACTGTAGACTAGATTATCATCATAGCATATCACTTCGGTCCTACATTAGGCCCAAATAAAGTAACTAAGAGACCATCATAATATTTATAATTATTACACTTAAAAACATTTGTATTTTAGCATGTGACTCTGTGACTTTTACCCTGTCAATCCTCTCCTGATCTGTGAGAGGCCTCTTCAAACACAAAATATGTGAACAGCTGTCAGTTCCCACCAACACATCACAACTTTCTCAAGAAAGCTCAGCCCTTCCTCCATGGAGGACGCGGCCTCTGCTCTATATAACTGCCATCACAGCTCATCACATCCTGCTACCTGGTGGTACAGGTGAGCAAGCTGCAGCTGTGATTCGCTCTTGTTGCCCAGTGTCCCTCTTTGTAAATATTGAAAATGCTTTAAAACCCCATTAAATAGGAACAAATGAATGCTATTTTTTGTTGTCAACAGGTGTTGGAGAAAAGATGAATCCCATCCAGGTGATTTCCCTCGTTTTGCTGTCTGTCCTGGCAGCCAACTCTCAAGTCATCCAGCCTGGAAGATGCCCTGTGCCTGCTGTCCAGGAGAAGTTTGATGCTTCTCAGGTAAATACAAAGCCATATGATGTACAGTGGGTAAAAATCTGTATTTTAGTATGTTTAATTCCAATATTGAACAAAATGGCCTTTTGTAAGTTAAAAAATATTTCACCTGATACTCATTTTTCGAGGTACAGTTCTTACTGTATGTTCCGTGTTGTTCCTCTGCAGTATCTTGGTACCTGGTATGAAATCCAGAAGCTGCCAAATAGTTTCCAGTTGGGCGAGTGCAGCACTGCCACCTACAGCCTGAGAAGCCCTGAAGTCGTTGATGTGCTCAACAGCGAGCTGCTGTGAGTACTACATGGACCCGCTCATGTATTTACAGTGGTGGAGGTAGTGTGTATATATATAAATATATATTTTATTAGGCTGAACTATTATTACAAATGTATCCATTTTCAAACACCATTTTCATGTTGTAGTTTGTCGAAGTAAAGCTGATTCTACATTTTGAAACTGGAAAACAATACACAATATTTCGAATTTAATAAGATATTAATTGAAGTAACCTTCAAACCTAATATAAAGCTTCTCTGTGTAACACTAAAGTGTTTCTAATGAACAATATTTTAACCATCAAAATGCCTTTGTGAATATTTATTCCAATATACGTTTTTGGAGCTCAAGATGGATCTAATATGTTCATACTTTGAAAACAGGTCTTTATGTTAGAGTCACAATTATTTTAAAATGTTTTTCTCTGTTAGTGCCAATGGGAAGGTTAGCAGCATCAGAGGCACGGCTGTGGCCAAGGACCCCGCTGAGCCTGCCAAGCTGCTGGTCTCCTTCTTTGAAAGTAAGAACTTTAATTTAATGCAGATTGTTTTGGAAAAGTTGAATGATTCAGAAAATTGCAATTGAGCATTTTGAGTCATGACTTGACAGCCCTGTGTCTTTATGCCACCAGCCTCCCCCCCTTCACCTTACTGGGTTCTGTCCACTGACTACACCAATTACTCCCTGGTCTACAGCTGCACCAACCTTGGTTCACGCCACATGGAGTTTGCCTGGATTCTGAGCAGGCAGCCCACCCTGCCTGAGGAGACCGTTGAGGAGCTGCACAGCACCCTGTCCTCCATCGGAGTCCAGTTGGACAAACTGCTCAGCACCAACCAAGATGCGGATTACTGCAGCGCCATGCACCAGTAAACAGTCCTCAGTCAGTCCACCGGCCGTCACACCGTTATTGCATGTGCTATGCATCGTGGCACTTGTTGTTGTGCTTATGTGTCAAAATCCAATAAAGTTTTTGACATGATCTGGGTCATGGTGTTTTCTTAATAACCCTTGTTTTTCTCCCCACAGTTGATCATATGTTCGTCCTGGTCATGATTATTTTCCCGGTTTAGATGTGTCTCCTCCTCTGCCCGTAGCTTTACACCCTCTGTTAATTCTTGCTCCTGTTTTTTCTGATAATCTTTATAAATGTTTTGTGTTCCAAACCAGCACAGGGCTGTGGATTTGAATAATCATTAGTTTACCATTTATAGGTATATGATCAAAAATTGTACATTGGTAAAAAGTAAATGTAAGTAAGATCTGTCCAGTATTGTGAAAGTTAGTGAAATGAGAATAAAACAAATTAACCTTTATGGAATTGTTTCAGTATTTGTTAGTTTGCATACACACATTAAAGTGAGACATTAATAATGCCAAGTGAATTCTGTTCTCCAGTTTTGGTCTAACAGTTTATTGGATCCATGACCGGTTATGAAAGTGGCCCAGATATTATCTAGCTAAAATAAAATCTCATTTGGATATAATGTAAATGTTGGCTTTCATGGTATTATGCAACTTGCATAGTAGCACAATTATCTACGGTCTGACAGCACTTAATAAAAACAGAGTAATGCTCCAGCAGTTTTGTGGAAACCTGTTTCTTTACTTTAGGTTAAAGGTCAAACATGGTGACACCTGTAGTCTCTCAGCAGCAGGACATATTCTCAAGCTCTGTGTCTTTCCCTGACGTCGAACCTTTAGTGACCTGTCCAGGGTGCACCCCGCCTGTTGTCCACTGACATCTGGGATCCGCTCCCATGAGCCTCCAATGGACGAGCGTGTGTGTGTGTGACTAATGGATAGATGTTTAACGTACTGTGTGTGTACACAGGTGCCAGAAACCATGGCATGACCACACGTGTGGTGACGGGAGTTTTTACTGTTGCTTTCATGTAAGCCTCTCAGTTATTTGTTTTAATGAAGGAGAAAAGTTTGAAAGCCTGATTATTTTCACGAGCATTCATACATCAAATATTTCCACACTTACAGTGAGTCTCAATTAGAATTATTACATGTGGATAAATTAGCAAGTATGACAAATATTAAGGATTTTCAAGATAAACAGGTGTTGACAACATTTTCAGTATCTGAGCCACCGAACATATTATTGTAGTATTATTAGTCATGTTTGGCAATTATAATTATGATACTAGAAAGGCCTTAATATACAATAATTGACTTCGATTTGATGTGTCACAAAATGATAATGAATGAAAATGTAATAACTGATCTTGCAGCTCAGGGCACAGCTGAGACGTAACACAAACAGGTCACTGCTGCCACTGTCAGGACAAACTTTACAGTTAAAGCTGCTTTATTCATTGTTTTATACACCCAGTGGTTAAAGAAACTATATGCGTGTGATGTGAAAGGTGCTGCAGATAGTTACAAAGAACCTTTTACCATCTCTCAGAATCAGCTGGATGCTCCTGCCCAGCACCTAACAGCAGACAAGCTGGCACCTCGCTGGTGACCCATTGTGCAGCATTTAACAGCTAAACAGCCAATTATTTCTCCGGGTACGTGGCTAAAAACAAAATATAAGTTCCCCCCCCCAAAAAAAACCCTACAAATAAATAAATTTGATGTTTTATAATTATGCAGCCCCTGGTAGTATTTGCATTTTACAATGCGTGAAAGACGTTGGGTAGTGAATGCATTCATGCCTGAACACAGAGACGTTATCTCCAGAAAGACAAATAAGTGATGTGTATGCTCACATTATTAGCTTTAAATGTTACAGACAGAAAACAAAAGCTACGGCAATTTCCCCACTGAAGTAAGTGATCAATGAGTCCGGATTCTTTAGTATTCCTCGCTCTTTGAATATGGTTCTGTCTCTTAAAACACGTATGTCAGTGCGGTTTGTTCTTTCCTTGATCATCCACTGACCAGTCAGGCTCAGCACTTCCCTCCTGGGGAACAAACCCAACGCCCCTGATTTAACCGGGCTTTGATGTATCTGGGAGCAGCTAACAAGTCGTTCTTCTGTGAAGTGTATTAGCTGGAAATTGAACCGTTTGATCTTTTCTTCTTTAATTTAGTCTCGTTTGTAGCCAGAAGGCTTTGTCTGAGCCGGGCAGCATTAAACAGTATTTGAATGGAGCTGACAGTGCTGGGCTTAAACAGTGTTGAATGTTAAACAAATGTGGTTTAAAATTTATACAATGATGTAATTCTACTCACTTATACATATTACGAGCAAATAAGACATGCCCCATGTAGCCTGCAACCTAGCATCTCTACGAAAATTGTTTTGTATTGGATTTTATTGCGTGGATTTTCTGATTACGTGATCCCATAATGTAACTTTTTATTATTACTGAGGACTCGTGTGTGAATATTTATGACTTGCCGCAAAAATTATGTTAGTTTGATACAAAAGAAAAAACACCCCATAGGTTTTATCTTACTAAGCTGGTGGCATTGTTCTACTGGTGACAAACTATTTTACTCAGTAGTTTTTTTCCTGATCAGAGTACAACTCAAAAAATGTCTGCATTAATTTAAGATGGTTGTGATGTTTCGATTTGAACTACAAATGTCAATGTGCTGGATTCACAATGATCCTAAAACACACATGGATGGAGATCAGATCAGATCACAAGCATGAACCACAGATACGAGGACGCGGCTAAAAACTTTAAACTCCTTCAAACCATCAAATTAACTGAATCTGGAACTGAATATTTATCAGCTTTTAAACGTTTTCTTATGCTTTATGCTCTTATTGTGCCACGTGAATAAAAACTCTGACATCTAATGATCTAAAAAAATCCACATTCTTGTCCAAGTGAGGCAGTTGAAAACACCATATTGTTTCTAATATTGCTACCCTTATGTCCCCCATGACTCTAATTAACTAATAGTTTGCTTCAAGTCTGAAATAAAGCGACACAAAGATGCCCATTGATGACACAGGGTCACCACACTGCAAAACCTCTCAGACACCAACATCTCTAATTCAAATACCAGAATCTGTCCAAGGACGTGTACTTGTCTCTGAACTTCCAGAGGTAAGTATAGAATATATTAATAAAATACCAATGACTTTCATTAGAACAGTCTTATATGAATATAAATACGACTTGACAGAATTTTGGTTGCATTCCTTTTGTACTTAACTAAGAAATTGTTCTTAGAATATGTGCCATAAACTGTCACAAATTAATTTTTTGATTTATAGTTTTCTGAATATTGGTTTAAATGCATTGTTCTTATTTTCGGGAATTTCACCTACGGATATTTTGTCTTATTTCAGGTTAGTTATTTGTTGCCTCATGTACACAAACAATTAACTCTGTATCTATGCAACATTCAATTTCTGACCCTCTCTTGCTTTTTGCAGGTATCAGAGGTTTGTGTTACTATGAAGCTTTTTTTTGCTCTGCTTTTATTCATTTTCCCGCTCATCAGGGCTCAGGTTCCCCACTGGGGACCGTGTCCTGAACCGGCCGTTCAACCAGCGTTCAACCTCAGACAGGTACCAACAGAGTTTTTAGTAGTTAACTACTTTGTACAGAAAAAAGATGAATATTCATTTGTCATGCAATGGTGATATGTGGATATTATAAAATTTATAAATATTTAAGTTGAAAAGGAAAGACTAACATGATATTTTTCATCATTACATAGTGCTATGATGGTCTGAACTTTTATTCTATAGCATAAAGTCATTACTAACTACACTTTACCAAAGATAACAAGTTATTTATATTGACAGTGGTTAATGAGAACATTATGGGGAAAAGTAACACAGCAACACAAGTGGAACAATATTCAGATCCTTAGGGAAATATCAGAGCAGGAAACTACTCCACTGCCAATAAGTAGGACTCATTATTGGAGAAGTCGTGCATCCAAAAGGCTACTACAGCTTTAACAAAGTTGTTAAATTGTTGATACCTTAATGGTTATTGCATGATTGTGCCGTCTGATCATCATGTATGTTATTAGGGGTGGTATGAGTTAATGGCTGAGTGTGAATGGCTGGTAAACTGCCTGGTTACTACTATAAACATTATAATGAGAAAATTGTACTTATGTGAATTACTGTTAAGTGGCACCACTGTCAAAGAAGATGTTTTAATTGGACACCTCCCATATTCTTTTACTAAACTTACCATAGTATGTAGATTTATTCATGCTCTCCACTGACTGCTCTCCAAATTATCTTTCAACTTGTGTGTTTTTGCCCTCACAGTTCATGGGGAGATGGTTTGAAATCGAAAAGCTGCCAGCCCAGTTTGAGAAAGGCAGCTGCATCGAAACCAATTTCACTTTGACGACAGAAAACTCCATCCGAGTGGCCAGCTCGGAAATACTGTAAGTCCTAGCTGTAATTTCTCTGGGCAAATGTGGGGTCAGGAGGGAATATTTGCCTGCTGCGTATTTCACTTTAGTGCAACAAGAGATGTGACTGTGTGGAATCAAACAGAAATGGAGAGCTGAGGAGAATCGAAGGGATTGGAGTAATAGAGGACATGAGGAATCCCGCCAAGCTGGGAATAAGTTATTCCTACGGTGAGCGTGACTACCTTTGCCACAGGTTTTCTTTATCTTCAGCGGGAAACACTGTTTTAAGCCTTTTAACTGTTTTGTCTCATGTCTGGCAAATTCACCACAGTCCTGCCTTACTCCCCTTACTGGATCCTGTCCACTGACTACGTGAACTTTGCCCTGGTGTATTCCTGCACTGACATCCTGAGGCTTTTCCACGTTGATTTTGCCTGGATCCTGGGCCGAACACGAACCCTGCCGGACTCCACCATCCAGAAAGCCAAGGAGCTCTTCACCAACAACAATATTGATGTGATAAGGATGATACCCAGCAAGCAGCACGGCTGCAACAAAACTCTCTGAGGGGGGAAGGAGCAACACAAGGTGGTGCTGTTGTTGACAGGAGGGAGAAGATGATTTATTGAACTAATATTTTACAGTGTCTGTGATCAGGATGGTTTACTCAACTCAGTTACTCTGTTTGTGTAGGAACAGTGTTTCACCACCTTTTTAGAGCAATAACGCAAAACAACTGCATGACTTTACTTCGCATTACAGTTAGTACTTTCATGTGAGGCTATACAGTATATAGAGCATTACAGCATAAATGAATACTAGATCATTGTTGAGCACATCGCCACTGGTTGTGTTATTACTGAGAGTAATTACTGGGATATAAGCTGAAAGTAAAGTTCTGACACTTTTTATCAGCATTAGTACAAACTCAAATGATAGTTTGATGTTGATACCACAAACTGGAAATAAATAGCTTCTATTTAGTGTTGATAAAAATCAGTACATGTAATCTTGATTCTTATTCCATTTTCTTTACCACTCATGCACAATTTTTCAAAGGAAAACTATTATATAGATATTACTATGGAGGTTAGGATTTATACAGAGCTTGGGACTGATTCATTCGGTATAATTCACTGAGAAGTTGCATGTCACACATCTTTTCACATGTGTATATTTTATTGTAAAGCTGTGTGAAGCAGCCCAGCAAAGTTGAGCAGGTGCACTGGGGCAGATTAGTTTAAGAGAGAACTAATCAAACAGAAATATTAATTCATCTAACTGGGTTGAGGATTGAGCCTAACCCCAACTTTGAGATCTTTTAGAACCAAATAGGTGGGTGCGTCTGTTAGGTGGGTCTGTCACAGGAGGCTTTATAAGCCCCTCTCCATATTATACTGTAAATTTTGCAGCATAATTCTAGTGAAAAAACAAAGTGCATCATTTTTGAAGGTAGCCATTTTTTAAGTAAAATTATTGATTCAAAATAATAATCTTAATGTTCAAACTAACAAGTAACGCAATAAATAATTTATGTTTGCTTGCAAAATGTATTGGAGTAGAAGAGTAAAATAAAATAAGTGCAGATCATTTTGACTAAATACAGCACTTGAGTCTATACAAGTTTATCCTCAGTCGCTTCCCTCGTGCTGCTGCTGCGGAATCTTGTCGACTAACAAGTTTCACATCGGATTTATTTTTACCCTGCACCACACGGGCTTAGCTATTTAGCTCATGGTGCAACTTTGTAGCTGATGATTTGACGATAATTTATGGAAAAGACCTCATGCGTTTTGTTCATTCACGCCACTAAAGCACAAATCGAAGAGCAAGGCATGTGTGAGATGTTTCCTTAAGGCTCAGCACCGGACGTTTGACGGCTAAATCACCTGGTGTTCAACGGGTAGCCGTTAGCTCTTAGCGCTAGCGTTAACGTTAGATCCCAAGCCTCTGGAGAAGGAGGAGGTCGGCGCGTGTTTGCTGGACGATGGCGGAGCCTCCGACCTCCCGCGTCTGTATCCGACACACTCGCCAAGAAGTGGAGAAACTCATCAGAGAACTCGAGGAAACGACTCAGTGTAAATATGTGAGTGTCTGCAATGACAAGAACTTCAACGATGCGGGTAAGTTCCTGGGAGCGTTTCCTTCCGCCGTGGCCTTTCTGTACTGACGTTTACGACTTTTTCAGATACTTGAACTTCACCTGAGCAGAGACGGAAAAAGCCCGTAAAAGCATCAGGAATTATTTTAAGAAAATAATTTTTATAGTTCTTTACTTGACTTTAAAAGGTAAATAACGAAGTGCATGTTCTAAAATTTACAAGTCTAATCCAAATTTGTTCCAAGTAAATTTTCTACAGAAATCCTAAAGGTTCCATTTGGTCCTTAGGTGCATATGCTGTTATTAGGTTATACTTATCATTTGATTATATTTTGTATTAACAATCTGCATATGCAAAGTAGAAAATAAAACTGAAAAGCACATGTAGTGGAGTAAAAAGTATGACATTGTGCATTAAAATTAACATAAAAAAAAAATTAAGTACAAGTTCCTCAAAATGCAATACAGTATGTGAGTAAATTTATTTTCCATCACTGCATGTGAATAAATCCATTCGTGTTACTTTAATATTGCTTTTATGGATAACATGCAGATTCATAAATATTTTATTTTAAATAATTTCTGGCAGCAGATAAAGAAGCTAAAATTTGGAACCAGTGTCCGGTGCCAGTGACCAGTTTCTTGACATTTCCGCTAACACATGCTATGATAGCACGTGTATGAACTTGTAGAATAATCAAGTTTGTTTTTGCA
Organism: Channa striata; assembly: GCA_033026295.1. NCBI lineage: Eukaryota > Metazoa > Chordata > Actinopteri > Anabantiformes > Channidae > Channa > Channa striata. The sequence goes on along the minus strand of CM065185.1, from coordinate 14,005,558 downwards.
GAATAATGCATAATTCAATATTATCTACAAATGATTCAGAACAGTTTTATTCTGCACTATAAGGACTAATATGTTTTGGTACTTTCACTGTATTTTGATGCTTACACTTTTGTTCTTCATGTGAGCAAAATGTAAAACCCAAATTTTGTTTCTAACGATTATAGTAATTTTTCATGTAGCAAAATATGAACATACCAACATGACCTGCTGAAGGAAAAGTTCAGGCATGTTCAACTGTCTGCATGGCAATATAAATTTTTCCAATTTAAAGTTTTGATGACATTATGCAGAGTGCTTTCAGGCTTTCAGATAAAATAATGTTTGTTTAATATCACCATTTATTGTATTATATTGTATATAACTGCTCTTTTTTAAAAAGAGAAGGAGTAAAATAACTGACATCCATTTCTTTTTCCAACAGGGTGGCAGCCGTCTGCGAAGAACAGGGTCTTCTTTGAAAAGAAGAATGATGGAAAGTCTCCAACCATCATCTTCTCTGGGATGCCCTTCATTTTCATTGGGAGCATGTCCTTTGAGTGCCACTTAGGAAAAGACAGGGCAAAGAAAAAAAAGGAGCGATATGCGCAGAAGATCACAGTAAGTAATATCATAACATGCATACATGTATAAAATAAATGTTAATACTTATTTTGACCCTTTGAGGTAACACTTTATTTTAATTATGTGTTTTTTTCCTTGTAGTCTGGAGATAATGTGCACAAAAGAAGAAGATATTTGGCCCAAGACACAAAAAAGATTGGTTGCCCTGCAGAGCTCAAGGTGACAAGAGTGGCTGTGTTCCCTGACCATAAGGTAAATCCATCTGTTACGTTCTTTTCTCCGACTGCCATACATGTACATGAACCACGCAAAAAGGATCTGTAGGGGTCATATTGTCTGTTACAGGACTGTATGTGAGGTAGGTCACTGTGTATAGGGATGTCGTCGTGCTGCATAACGTTTTTTGAAAGTCCTCCAAGACACATTAGTGTCTATGAACACATGGATGTGTCATGCATAGTGTGCGTAAACAAAGCTGGACATTCAATTTAAATAGCTGTAAACTTATTTAGTTATTTTACCTACTGTATGTACATGAATAACTAAACACAAAATAATTCAGGTGTATCTTAACTAAATGTTTGCCTGTCTATAATATATTTCCATTGCTACAGATTTCAAAGAACAGTGTGTGGGAAAGAAAGCGTGCAGGACAAGTCCTCAGGAGTATCCTCCAAGAGAACAAGCCTGTAGCCTGGAAAAACACCTATTATGTTTTAGTGCCTCGCGCGGAGGATCATGTTGGCCATCCCATCCTCGGAGAGGTAACTACGTTCCAAGAGCATGTGAGCCAGTCCACACTTGTCCTGCCTTGTTAAATGTTAAAATTATTGCAGGAACATCTTTATGGTTATATAAGATAGAAACATTAAAACATGAGTTGTTTTTCTGCAGGTGGCTTGTGTTCAAGAAGCTATTAACCCTGTGGTTGAAGAGAGAATAAAAGAGCTGTTGAGACAAGGAGTGAACAGCGTCAGTGAAATGCGCAGGCGTATTCGAGAATTTGTAAAGACCAATCTGTACAGTGGTGACAAGCCACTTCCACTAACAAGATATCGGTACTATACACTGCCCCAAAACTTAAGGAACATCATGAGAAGTGCACGGGATGTTGTCTCTCACTCCATTTATGATCAAGAAAACCTGAAGGTAAGAAGGAGCTGGGGAGTGGGCAGTCAGATATATATATATATATATATATACCACAAAATACAGTTTAACAGTGATCTTGGGCCCATTTATCAACCTATATCAGACAACTAGGAGTTTCTTGAGATATGCAAAGTTTAAGGTGGTGTGTACTGGCATAAGAAATGTATCATATACTGTATAACTATAAGTGCAAGTCTGTATATATAGAAATGCATTAATTTCATTTCATTCAACAGAATCTTGCCCTGACATTGAGAGAAAAAGACCCTGGTGACAACATCTTGGTGAAGCCCAACAGTGAGGGGGAAGATTTCATTCTGTGCTACCAGACACAGTGGCAGCAGCGACTTCTGAATCTGTATGGGCGGGACGTCTGCCTCCTCGATGCCATGTACAAGATGGTGAGGTACAAGCTGCCGTTGTATTTCCTGTGGGTCCGCACAAATGTGTGCTACGTTGTTGTGGCAGTTTTTATTGTCCAACGTGAGACCAAGGAGGCATTGTCCGAGGCCCTGCAGGTACTGAAGGCCTGGAATGAAGGATGGTCTCCAGGCCACTTCATGGTGGATTTAAGCACGGCAGAAATCAGTGCTGTGGAGGGCGTATTCACAGGTCAGCATGAGGTTTTTAGTGTTTGTTTTTAAGAAAGCATTTATTTATATGTCATTCAATAAAATAGTGGTTTATAGAGAAACATTGCAGAACAGGAGGTGACACCTTTGTACCACGCTCATGCGTCATTCATAGTCTGATTGAACTGCCTCTTTAACTATTTCCAATAGGTTGCAAAGCCACCCTGTGTGATTTTCACCGGGAGAAAGCGTGGGGTGAGTGGATAAGAAATGTGGACAATGGGGTGCAGAACCAAGAGGTGGCACTAGCCTCTCTGAAAAGAATTGCTGTAGCTGACACCCAACAGAGTTATGAGCAAGCACTCAAAGAACTTCAGGAAAATGAAGAATGGAGCAAGAATCCCCACTTCCAGACATGGTTTCAGACAACATGGTTGCCTGAAGAGAAGGTAAGAACATATATGGTGTTATTAACAAAGCAAAGCATATGTACATACATACCTAACTAAGGTCTTTTGCACATATATTTTGCAAAAAATGTAAGCAGGAGAGTTTAACAGTATAATATAACAGCACTTTACTCATAGAGATGGGCCACAGTTTTCCGTGAGGAATGTCTGCAACAGAATATTATAGCCAACAATGGGACTGAGCGGCTGAATGAGACTTTTAAGTACGGCCACTTGGAAAACTACAAGAACAGCACCATTAGAGAAATTATGAACATCATCATTAATGATTTCATCCCACAGCTACAAAAAAGGTAAGTTTTGAGTTGGCTCACATTATTTTATTAGTGGGGAAAGGATCATGTTTTTCTCTTAATACATGGTCTGATACAATAAATGACATAAGATTTACAGTTTAATTAATGTTAAACCATTAAAAAATTTTAATGGACAGCAATTTCTGGCTGTTGTGTATTGTATGTTATTTCATCAAGTCCTGGGAGACTGTCATGTGGAACAAAGACATGGGGGGGGGCTGTAGCTCAGTTGGTAGAAGTGTCCTTGGGCACTGAACCTCAGTTGCACCTGGTGTTTGTCGCTTACTTGTATGCTGCTTTGGATAGAGGCATGTGTAATTACAATAAAGATGATAACTCTACAGAACAAAGAATGAAATACACAAGAAACATACACAAGGAATGTTATGCATATGCTGTAATAAGTGAAAGATATATGGTAAGTTAATTAATCAAATTTCAATACATTTATCTGCTCCCAAATAATAGGATACTGTTGACCAGTAACATGTTTAAAATATCTTACCTGAAGACCTGCAATTCTAATCCAAATCACTCAACACATACTATTTTTCAGGTACACGCAGCTGAACCTCCAGTATTCCGCTGGGACCAGTGCTCCTACACCTACCTTCCTTCACAATCGACCAGGTGACATGGTAATGTACATCAAAGACCAAATGGCAACCGATCTAGGTCCTGAACATATCACAAAAATGTCTTCAGGATCCATTATGGTGACAAGTGAGAGAAAAAATGAAGAAAGTAATGTTGTCACACTAGGGTCAAGCTCCGCATTACCTTCATGCAGTTGTGAAGACTGGAAGCGAAACAGGCTTCCATGCAAACACTTCTGTGCAAGTTTCAAAGCAGGGTGGACATGGGATGACCTCTCCCCACAGTACAGAAACAACCCACTTTTCACCCTTGATCCAGTCTGCTTCAGCTCTAGCTGCCCAGTTTCGAAACCTGAGGAGAAACCTGTGCAAGGTCAAGACGCTGTCCAGTGTGAAGAAGGTCGGTCAAATGGTGAGGACTGTCAAACTGAGTTTGTTGAGGACAATAGGGAAGAGACACATGGTGAAGGCCCGGGCAGTGTAGTATTACCTCAACATGAGGTGGGACCCCTGCAAAAACCAAAAAAATCAGTGACAAAAGAAACAGTCAACAGAGCCAGAAAACGATGTGTTGAACTTCTAAGAGCCATAAGTGACACGGTCTTTTTTGTGGACAATGAAGACTTCCTACAAAGCCTTGAAGTTACTTTGGAAGATGTGGCAATGGAGGTAAAGGAACATACTCCACCTGACAAACGGGTTGCCCTGAACAATGTTACAAAAAGAAGAAAACGGAAAGGTACAGTAGGAATCTTTGATGCTGCCCCACTACCAAAGAGGGCAAAAGATCCATACGCACACAGATTTGGTGTATCACCCAAAATAATAAGACCGTCAGATGTCAAAGTTCCCGGACAGCGGTCAGGCGCAGCACACCTGCAAGGTCAGTCACATGCAGTTGTAGATGAGTTAGACCTAGAAACATCCAAGAGGCCAGTATCAGAAACCTGGTGCAGAATAGGTGGGACAGTTCTAACCCTGGCTGACGAGAATATTCTGCTGAGTGAACAGTGGCTCAACGACAAGCATATAAATGCCAGCCAGAGTCTCCTCAGGGAGGACTTTCCTTTTGTGGAAGGACTTCATGACACTGCTTTGCTTCCTGCAGCCAGACTACAGGTTCACACCACAGCAGATGTCATCCAGATCCACCGTGTTGGCCAACACTGGTTGGTGTCAGCTTCAATCAGAGGTCAGCTTCAGATATATGATTCTCTTCCGCCAAGTAGTTGCACTCCCCTGACCCTAAGGCAGCAAATTGTTACTCTCTATAAGCGATTTTGTAGAGGACCAGATGGAATTCTAGAAGCTCAAATAAAATGTACTCAGAAGCAGCAACGGGAAATGGACTGTGGACTCTTCGCTATTGCAAATGCAGTGTCCCTGGCTTCAGGCGTCGATCCTGCTTATATCCAGTACAATCACAATGAAATGAGATTACATCTCCACACATGCCTGACAAAGGGAAAGCTAAAGATATTCCCACACGCCCAAAGAAAATCCAGTTGGATCATAGCGGAAAGGTGTGAAATACTAAGTAAATACTGCATATGCCACCAGTACAAGGAAAAGGCTGACATGGTCCAGTGCAACAAGTGCCAGGGCTGGTACCACTCCAGCTGTGTGAACATATCAGCAACTCTGGTTGAACAGATTCTGACAGATGGGTACTGCTGCCCCCAGTGTGGCTGAGTTAGTACACCTACATACCTGTAAGTCTTTTTATGTTTTAAAGGAAACTTGTCCAAGACGCTTGTGTTTACATTTAAAAGTGAAAGAGAAGCTGCCTTTATTGGAATGTGAAAACAAAGTTTCTTGACTCGGCATGGCCATGTAAGCAGTACTGTGTGAGTTAGTTGTAGTAGCTCTAAGTAAAAGAAGTCTAGTATGCTGTCTCACATGCTTGTGTTTATTTCAATTCACTGCAAAATTAAAAACGTTTTCTTGTTTATTTTATTTCTGTATATCTATATATATATTTCTCATTACTTCACTTCCTGTAATACACTGTCACAGTTTGTTTACCAGCCTAATTTACTATTGTATGATCCATATAAGGTTCGAATGCTGAAATTCAAAATAGCAAAACGGGTGAAGTCACAGAAGACAACAGGCACGGACACATTTCATTAGTATGATTGCTCTCTGATTATATGATCAGCAGTGGATCGGTGGTCCTGGGTTAGTTAAAAAACAACCACAATACTGGCCTGGAGGGTCCTTGAAGACCAGGACTAAGAACCAGTGCACCACTTCTCTAGTAGAGTGATCAGATGTAGGTAGTTTTGTTTAAGAGACAGATTTGTAACATTCACTCTGTGATGTATAAAAAATATAAATTCCTCATTTCAGAATGATGACAATTGTTGACAAAGCTGCTATGAGCATTGGTTTAATTTTTTTTAAAATATGTTAGATGTCAAACCCTCAATTTGTAAAGAAAACTGTTTGCAGTAACGTATGAAGGAGCATGAAGAGAAAGTGTAATACTTTATTGATTGTTATTAGATACTTTTCACCTTTGTTATTTTATAAATTACATATTTTTTGCATGAAACAATACTTAAACTTGCAGCGGAACCTTGGTCCCCTGGCTTCGGCTTTAAGTCGGACATTTTCAACCAGGCGCCGCATTAGCTCGCTCGCGATATATGATGTCTAGCTAATAATCATAAGCACGTCTGACAGAACTCAAAGTGATTCCGTTCATCTATGCCACTAAAGGATCAGTCAAACTCGACCGCCATGAAGCCGGCAGTGGATGAGATGTTCCCTGAAGGCGCTGGACCCTACGTGGATCTGGATGAGGTTTGTTAGCTCGATTAGCCGATTAGCCGATTAACAGGTCGCTTAGCAACGCAAACGGTGAACTAGTTAACGTTAGCTTTGGGCGTTTATTGTTAACGGTGACTGTTATTAAGTATGATGCATAGACGTTCATATTGATGCTGCTTCTTCTCGATAGACCATCGGTAACAATAATTTTGTTGACATTAACGTGGTCGAACTTCTAATGTAACGTCATGTGCTAATATAATACTCCAGCTTGTTTCCGTTAGTGTATTAAATGTATTTTCTTATGTTACATTAAGCCACTGCCAAATAATAATGTTATGATTAGTGGTTGGCGTTTAATTTTATTAACATGTTGAGACTTATTGAAATTTTCACCTTGCTTTCTGTGGTTCTACTACGCGTCACCTCCACTGCCGTTAGAACTTAGAACATTAGAACTAAAAGGTTTTTAATTTATCAAGTTTTGCACAAATGTACTTTTCACTGTTTTACTATTGTCGTTACATAAAGGTGTAAAATGTGCAAAGGTTTGCATCCCCCACTGATAAATATTGTATGAAGTATGTATTGTAAACGCTTGAATAAAAATTGTTTTTGTGTATGAGTAAAAGTGATGTATAAAAATGACTAGAGAACAGTTGCTTAAATAATTTATTAAAACTGTAGCATGCTGTCAGTCAGAAAACGTAGAGATGCCTCGGCAAAAATGAAAGGTGATTTTAAGAATAGAATTTAGTTTGATTTTTATAGTTTATAACATCACATAAAATGTCCAAAATGTGCTGTCTTTGCAAAATGTTGTTCCAGCCCAACAGAGCTGTAGTGGCTATTTTCTGAAAGCCTGTGAAATCTTTGACATGCTGAGTTGTATTTGCGTCTTTGAGCTGCGTCTGTGTTCTCCGACAGGCTGGGGGAAGCACCGGGCTGCTCATGGACTTGGCGGCCAATGAAAAGGCCGTTCACGCAGACTTCTTCAATGGTAACGACTTCCTCACACACTCACAGCTCGTCACCTTCACAACTGGCAAACTGAGATTCTCTCAAATGACTGACTTCATTTGAACCTCACTGAAACTTTCGTACACACCAGGTCTTACCTGTCTATGGTCAAAGCAAAACTTGACCCTCTTGACATGAATTTAGGTGAAGATTCTTCCTTTTCAGGCAAGTACTTATGAGACTACAATCAGATAAACAGATGTAGATGCTGTATTTCTGGATTCATGTTTCTTAAAACATTTTTTACCTTTCAATATTGAGGGCCAGATACCCTACAGTTATGTTTATTGCCACAACAACAACATAATTGGGTGACAATTTATAAAACTATGTAAATATATACTTGGAAATATTATATATAAATATATATTATATCGTGTATAAGTTCCTTCAACCTTTGGTGTTGCTAAAGCTGCTGTTACTGTTACAGTACTCACCTTGTTTTGACTACCTCAGCTGGAAACAAGATCATCAGCACTCTCAGCACTTTCATATTGACTGGACTCTGATATTGTTGTTTCTGTGGAAATGTTTTTAGTAAGTAGATATCTTGAAGTATGAATTTCATTTGAGGCACTTCACAGCAGGGTCTTACTTAAATTTCCGATTACCACATGGACGCTTCAGAAAATATTGCGAACCCTCTTATTTCTAAACCTTTTTCTGTTGTATATGTTTTTGCGAATGATATTGCCAGTTTTGCTCATCATTCTTCACTCATAATGACAAACTGAAAACATGCTTTTAGTATTTTTTGCACATTATTAAAAATGAAAATTAAAACATTTTGTAATTCTCTCATTTACAAAATCACTCAAACCCCTTACACTTACAAACACCCCCAAGTGTGTCCTGCTTTGTTAAAAATTTTCCCGAGACATGTCAAGAACTTTAGATCCTCTCAGAATTTGACTATAGTACATTGACTTAAATCAACCTATTAGTATTTTTTTGAAGAGGAACCAAACAATCCTTTCAGCCCTAGACACAACTTGAAAACACTTTCAACTTTAGCAATTTTCTTGAGAACTTAACAAATACAAGTGTCAGTACAAGTCATTTTTATCTGTCAGGTAATTTGAAATACACTTAGGAGTCTGTCATCTTCCAGTAGGAAATTGACAGTCAGAGCAGATTGAAACAGATTGCACATGATGTTATTTCCCACCAGGGCACCAGTGCGCTGCTGGTTCCACAGCAGGAAATCTCTTTACTGGGCCCAAAGCGTTCCTTGTTCTCCCGCCCCCCTTTTTACACACTGTGTTTTATAATGTAGCATGATCTCTGTCTCGAGGCGCTGCTACATCAAACGACTGCGACTGTTCGCCATATACAGCTCAAATTTCTCGCACACTTCTCAGCAGGAGCTCTGTGAATGTGCCTGCTTTGAGGCTCATTTGAGAAGGCAGTTTCTCCTTAAAAGAGAAATGAAACCCTTAACCATCTGTAGGGTTATTGACAGCAGCCCCAGCTCGCCTGGCCTACACGTATGAAGGGATTTTAAATGTTGGTTTATCTAAACAATTGGTGTCATACTGTCTCAATTCTTTAACGGAATGCCAATTATTTAACACTGCGGAGAAGTATTGAGGCCACAGCGGAAAACTGACTTCAGTAATGTTTGTCTAGTTTTAATTTAAGGGGTTTTGCAGAGCTCATATGTAAAATTAGCTTAGTGAACCATCAAACTGTTACTGCAAGTCAAGCATAAAAGCATAAAGTCTCATCAAAAATGTTTGGTTGCTATCAGGTGTGAGCATGTTTAAAATACCAATCCATTTCTGTGGTGAAAATGATATACCTCTGCATTTATGCTCATATTAATTCATTAATATCATTCCCTCTTCAGACATTTTTTAACAGATTAGTTGTTGTGTGGACACCCTCTGCCCACATACCTTCGTGTGCTTGTGCTCTACTGCCGTTTGTTCCCTTTAGTTCCCCTTAAATTGAATCTTAATACTGCAGCACACAATATAACAATTCAGACAATAACGTGCTACCAACTGTGTGGCAACAAACACTTATCTTTTACCATTACAGTTCCTCTGTGGATACAGTGAGCTCCACAGAGAAATGGTTTTCCCATTTTCTCATGTACGTCAGCTGATATCAAACTGAAGTACAGAAATACTGAACTGATTTTATTACAACTTGTAAACCAGAATAAGCCAAAAAGTTTTTTGTTTGTACAATAGTCCAGCCGGTACATGTCATTAAGTGTGTGCGTATTTTAACCAATGCAGTGTGTGTTATCAGTACAGTTGAAGTATCCAGCATTCACACCCAGAGTGCACTTTGCTTTCAATGCACGTTTTGTATTTCGTTTGTGATGGCTTTAATCTGGATCTGAATGTGTTTTCCTTCCTGTGCCGTCTTTTATGCGTCTGCGTGTTTGTTGACACCCTTTAAAAACGGCAGTTTGTGCACAAATGGGCTCAGATTCAGTGTAAATGACTGTTTGTACATGATGTCTGGCACGTCGCGCAGTGACGACAAACTGTGCAGCAGTAAGTGCGAGCAACTATTTAAATGTCTTTTTTTAAACCTTCTTGTGCACTTGCACGTGGAGGGTTTGGGTACTGCCTTCTTCACATGTGGATATCATATCAGATAGAGGTGTTAAAGTTAAACAGCTGTTTGGAGCATATTGCTTTTCCCTTTTTCGTTTTTCAGTGCCCTGTTTTATTTTTAAATTAGATTTTAGAATCATCAGTGTCCAGTAATTGAGTAATTGTTCAAGAAAGAATGGGCAATTTGGGTAGTTATAGGTTTTTTTGTGCTAATATTTTTGATTGACTTTTCTTTTTTTCTTTTACATTTCATAGTTTAATGGGTTAATTGATTAAAAAAAGGCAGATTAAGATAAACTGAAAGTAATTTCGTATTGCATTCCAAACTTTTATCAAGCACAAATACTAGATTTGCAATGGATTACTTCATCAATTAGTCTACAAGAATGAAAGTATGAAAATTATTTTTAAAAATACAGGTTTTAACATGCCCACAAAAATACTGCTGCAGGTATTTTTTCACTACAGGTCAGACACAACTTAAAATGTTCATATGACAGGTAGTGGATATGTAGGAGATGCAGTAACTCATATTTTTATTGGGCTACCTGCAGGAACAGGATATGGCACAGATTATCATGCATGTTCATACAATCCGCTGCTGATCTTTGACCTCACAAACTGTCAGACCAACAGGAAGGACACTTTGCAGGCTCCACAGCAAGTGCGTTCCCAAATCCTTTTATTATCACCATCCTTCCAACCCACCAACTCAAGATGGTTTAATGGGAAAATGGCCAGTGTGCAGAAACGTTTTAAAACCAGCGATAGTCTATAACTTTAGTGGATGAATTGTTTTTCTGTCTTCCTTCCACAGACTTTGAGGATCTGTTTGATGACGATGATATCCAGTGACGGAGGCTAACGTGTCTTCAAAGGGATGATGGATGATTTTTACATAACTCCATGCCTTCTTTTTTTGTCTCCTACATTTTTTTTTTGTGGAAAGCAAACCAGCCATTTACTGTCTAATGGCATGCAATTTCCTGTTATAGTTATCACGGTGTCAGGCTTTTAAAAACATCTTTAAAAAGTCGTCACTGGCTCCAGATGTTGTGAAATTCTTGAGATCCCACAGATTCCTTCATATATGGTATGTTAAAATTATGAGCTTGTATCATGCTCATGTCATTTGACTGTTTCTAAACTGGATTGCAGGTTTTAGTGCGCAGGAGAACACCTGCAAGGAGTGTAATTATACACACGGTGGGCTGATGCTGGCACTTTTAAACATGCTGCAGATGGTATGATGGTTTGCTAAAATGGCTTCGGCAATTTATATTACAGTGTGTGAGAGTCAGACACTACACAGTGTGAGTCTGCTGTGATATCTGCAGTGCTTTCTGTTACTTCATGAAGTTGTACATATGTGTACAGTAGTTAAGAAGCAGAAGTTGTATTTTTGTGATAGTGAAGTCTTTATGTGACGATGGTCAGTAATTAATAAAAAGCACTTTGTATTCAAAGAAATTAAAAAGTGTGTTTTGTATAGTCCACAGTTTATGTGTAGAGGAAAAAAATGGCAGCCTCATCGTCTGTATGTCTATGTACCAAATTACTTTGTAAGTCGCTTTGGATAAAAGCGTCTGTCGAATGACTAAATGTAAATATAATGCTTTCCCAGATGCTTTGTATAAGAAGACACATTTCCAATATAGAGATCAAATATATTATTTTTATAATATACTGCATTCAATGCTTCCAAGGCACAGCTAATTGTGTCTTCTGATGTAATGTAGCTAATATCTTTTAATTTAACACTGCTGAGATCACTGTGTGTGCACAAAACGGTATCACTTATAGAATAATACATATAGATAGTTTCATTGCATGGAGCAGTTTATCATTTATGGTATCATACTCTGTGGCAGCCATGAATTCTTCAGTCATAAAAATTGCTTAACTTGCCAGTCTAGCATCTGCGGGGAAGACATCAGAAATCAAGGTTGTAAATACACACATTTTCTGACCCTGATGCGTGTGCATTAGTGTGATATGTATGGAAAAACAGCAAATCTGTGTTCAGGAGACATGATCAGTCTGTCAGCAATTATATAGAGAGTTATATTTACAGTAGTGGTGCTGTACATACACCCATAATTACTAAGATGAATATGCATTTGAAAGTTCACTGGTGCAAAACCCACAGGCACTGCTGTACAGGGATGTTCGTACTAATCCACCATATTCTCAACACCTGGCGAGTGCGTGAGCAATGTACTTCAAGAGAACAGTTCAGGCCTGATTGCTTGATTTATTTATATTACGCTAACTATCCCCACCGTCCTGCTCAGCCATTTATTGTGTTAAACTCATACATTTATTGAATTGAATTTGAACAATTTATTGTTATAGGCACCACATCTGTTTCTTGTAGATATACCCTCCCCCGATCAAATACAATTGCACATTTTCGATGCCAGCTACATTGCAGCTGCTCAATTGCGTGTATGTCTTGGTACATTTAGTTTTTGTTGTAGTATCATGTTTTTGTTTATTTGTTACATGTGTGAAAAAATGTCATGCTCAGATATTTCAGACATTTCTTAAAAATACCATATATGCAGATGCCAGGACTCAAAACCTCACTATCCCTTTTCACCGGTGTAGTGCAGAATATGGAAACTAATCACAGGAGTCTACAGTAAAAGATCAGCTGCACTCACAGCGAGTATGAAAATGTGTAGCCAATAAAATTAAAATACAGGAACTTTCAGAGAAGAGCTTTATCAACATAAACCAGTATGCGTGAGATTTTTTTGCCATATAATGTGGAGATCAGTAAACTGTCGACGTCTGTAGTTTTCAGCTTATAGGTAAACAATGCATACGCTGCTGTGTGTAGATTACAGTTGAAATAAATCTGTATCAGAGCAGATGTGGAACCAGCCTACGGTCTGCACTGCAAACAGGACTTTTCATTCTCAGTGCAACACTTCGGTCTTATGTAGATTTCTTTTATCTGAAGGTCAATTATACTTCCAGTTGTGGGCAATGCCATATTGTACTTTTATTACTATTCAGCACAGGTTGTAAACTGATAAGTGACTTCTGAAGAGCACAAAATGCAAACAGCAGGGTTTTAATGGCTGTTATTCAGATTCAGCAAAACGGAGAACTGTGCCGTCAGCACAGAAACACTCTATAGTCATGTACAAGACAAGACAATGGTATTAATTACACTTGTGATTGTGCATTAACCAGCAATACGCACACACAAGTCGTGTGCGCGACTGGGGATTGTGTCATGAAACACCGGCTTGAGGCTGGTGGCCAATTAACTGAAGTTTCTGCATAGCAGGAAATGATCAGCTTTATTAAAAAGCATTTAGAAAGTGATTAGCCTGTCTAGACAGCACAATGTAACTTAGCAGAATATGTACAGACAGAAATTATACTTTGCTGAATGAAATGCTCATTGTGGAACAGCTTAAGCAGATTAAGAATCAGGGTTTGCAGGATAATGCAGAGATTAGAGAAAATTAGGTTAGAATTTATGGCGTTAATAAGAGTTAATGTGACATAAAGCCACTCTAGCAGCCGTTCTTTGAGCTAAACGGTACCTTTAAATATTAAAATGCTCACGTTAAATGTGTGTGTGCTCATATCTGCCAACATGCAAACATTTGCTAATCAGCACTAAACCTTCAAGAAGTGCTGAAGGGCATGTTATCAGTTTTACAGGTGTTACAGGTCGTAAAATGAAGTAGTGGATCTGATGATGGGGCACAATAAGTTTTGGTCTCGTTAAAGTCATTAGGCTTTGTCCTCTGGCTTCTTGTGGCAATCAATCCAACTGTAACATAAACACAGATCGGTACATGAACAAAATCGACCTTTATGTCAAAGCTGCAAACCAGAAATTCAGAGCTCTTCAAAATGGGATAATGTCAAATAACGTCAAAGCTGATTTAGTCACTTGTTGCTGTACATGAAAGTATTGATAGCTGTTGATTTGTTTCTGTCCAACTCAAACCAAAATAAAGTTCGCACACAAAAACGCTCATTGCCTATTAACAAGGGCCCGTGTTTTTACTGAGCCCTTCCTTCACAAGTAACAAGACATTTTATGGGTTTTTCTTGGCTCAAATTTTTGTTAAGTTGCTGTGAATTTTCCATGCCGGGAAAGAGACGTGTCTCCTGATGGCAGTTCTGCCTTAAGCTGCAGACAACAACCATTTGTCTCCTTTTGTGACAGCCCCAGTTATTCTGAAATGTGTAAATTGCAGTGATCATAGTCAAGCTGAGTCATCATCAGTCATGCAAGAGAGACACAGTCCTCAGGAAAAAGCTGGATGACTGAAAAGAAAAGAAAAGAAAAGCAACATGTTGGAATAGAGAGGCAGATGATGCTTAAAGTAAAATAGTTTACGTTACATTTTTATATTTTATCAGAGACAATAGGAATCTGAAATTGGTGAAATTTGAGATGATTTTTTTCAGCATGGGATAAATTTTACGTGAACCATCAAGCAGTGTTGATCCATTAACTGTATTAACTGTTAAAGCTCCACTTTGGCGCTCGACACATTCTTCTCATGATCTTGAACAAAGTTTAGACAGACACAGACACAATATTACGGTTTAATGTTCCCTTAAGAGCTGTGGATGATAATATCATCCACGGTTCTTGTTGTGATCTTTGTTGGTCAACACTTCTGGGGAGGAGAACAGTGGTTTTTAATGTTCTTCATTTTTCATATTTATCTGTTTGACCAACAACGTTTAATTGAATTGAATTAAAGATTGTATGATCCAGATACCTGTCGACTACATGTTGCATGTTCTCTCTCTGCTTGTGTGGGTTTCCTACCAAAGTCCAGAGACATGCATGTTGGGTTAATAGGTGTAACCCAACCCTGTAAGTGTGAATGGTGAAGTGTGAATGGTTGTCTGTCTGTTTATGTCTCTGTTTGCCGTGAGACAGACTGGAGACCTGTCCAGTGTGAACCCTGCCTCCCACCAAATGACAGCTGGGACAGTCTCCAGCCCCCTGTGACTCTACACAGGATAAACATGATGAATGGATGGATGTCCTGCAGAATATATGGAGAACAGTATGTATTTAAAGTGAATGTATAATTTATGCAAAGCTGTGCTTGTTTGACACTTTCCTGTTGTGCTGCTTTTTTCAGTTAATGTTTTCAAGTTTCCGCAGACCAGAGGCTGTAAAGACTACGTGGCTTTTCCAAGCCTCAGGTTCCTGTAGCAAACAAACCCGAGTGTTGGCATGCGGGTCCTAATTGTTATATTCATTAGTGAACTTTGTGGTCTAGGGACAAGGAAAAACGGTTGTTTTCGTATTGTTTGTGTGTTTTTCTTTAAATTTAGATTTACTGGCCTTGCCAATGGGATTATAAATATATATTCTGAGTAAGCTAAGGGATAATTTCCTACTCCGATAAAAAGCGACGGGCTGCAGACCTCTGACTTTACAGGCTCACATTAAGTTTAGTAAAGTTATCAGACGAGCTTCTGCAACTGGTGCTTGGATGTGGTGTTGCATCAGTGAAGTGAAAAACGTCCCATCATCCTGGACAATGCTGCTCACAGCTTTGTCAATATACTGATGTAATACACCAGTTATGTCAGAAATAGCTTTTGTTCTTTTCCTTCCTATTCTACAGAGACACTGTTGGGGAAGAATAAAACCCAAAAGATAGTTTTTTTAGTCTCTTTATAGTAGCTAGCTGTTTAACACTTCATTCTGTTTTATGTGCTTTCTTTTCTCACAAGAAACGTAGCATGAAAACTGAAGCTACTTTTTGCTCTGCTCTTTGTTCTGAATGTTTAATCAGGGGCACCTCTGCGATAGCTGCAGGCACTTCTTCATACATCGGTGCCCTGTAAAGCTCCAACAAAGGCCTCAAACTGTTCAGATTTAGCAGCTCACTGTTTTAAGTTTGCACCCGCTGAGATGTTAAAATTGCAAATCTGAAAATCAACAAGTGGTTTGGATGCAATGTCACCTCACATGATGATCGCAAATACCAAACCCATGAGCGAAGAAACCCGGGGTTCAAATGGCACCTTGTTAATGTGTCTCCGCACAGACGTGTTGTGCTGCTCAGCTCTCCTGATTGCAGGATTCCTATTGGCTGGACGGATGGCAGTGCAGGAGCCAATCCTGGAGCTCCTACTAACACCTACAGCTGTATGACATGCCTTTTTGTTTTTAATGATTGGGGGGGGGCGACTTAAAAATGTTTCCCTGACTGTTGGGCCCATAGAGGGGGAGCAGAGAAGCAGAGGTAGATCCAGAAAGCGGCTGAATTCAGGGTGATCACAGGAGGTCACAGCACCTTTTCAGGTGAGTACTGATGTGATCCCCGCCTGTGCTGCAGGTTTTTACATTTCAGACAGCTCAGCAGGAGTTTTTCGGATGAAAAGTTCTCAGGCCACATTGAGGCTGAAGAAGGCAACGTCTCTGTTTGAGCACAGCTGCTCTAATTTATCATCAATCCGTGCATTAATAGTCAAGAACACTTCAGGCTTTTGCTTGTGTCATTGTTCATTCCTTTCACATTATTTGATTCTCTGATATTCAGAACTGAAGTCTTCTCTTTCTTCAGAAATCCCTGAAAAGCTCTATTACAGCATGCCCTCAATCTTCTCTATTGTTTCGGCATTAACCAGTTAAATGAAAGCGCTGTCTTTGTTCGTAGTGCATTGTCTTCTCGTGGATTTCCATATCTATAACAGTTAGCGGGAAAAAACTCGAGACAGAGGGATCAATCCACGTCGAGTTACAGTATAATGCCAGAAGTTCACCCTGCAAACGAATTATCGTCGACTATTGTGTCTGTGTTTTCCCACAGGAAGCACCTACAGCAGACAATGGCGCGTGGTGGACGACCATCACTTTCCCTGATCCACACAGGATTCCTGTTAGTGGTTCTTTTATTACCAGGTGGGGATTGTAACCGATTTAAAATGTGTTTATTACTTTTCTCGATCTTTGTCACAACTTTTTATTTAGCAGACAGAGGGAAACATACTCTAATGATGCTGTAGCTTTTTCAATAAACATTTATTAACAACCTGAGGAGCAGCTCATAGTTCACGTTTAGACAAATTACAACAAATATTATTTTAAATGAGATATTTATAGACAAATATCAATTGTTGATGTAATTGTTTATTTTGGGCGTTTTTGTGACCCCTTTATTTTGCCAGTATTCCATGTGTTCCCTGTTTAATTTATAGGATTTTCAAAGTCATGAGATAAAAGTACAAACTATAAACAAAAAGTAAGAAGAAGAAAAAACATAATTCAGCATGCCATAAATATATCATAACATCATCTTGGGACTACTTTAAAAGACGACCTACAGGACGTTTATTAGTAAATTTACTCACGCACTGTGGTTACTGTGGGTGCAGTTCTATGGTGTTTACTTGAATTCATATTCTTTTTAATCTTCATCTAAGAAATAGAACTAGTTACTTTGTTGATGAAAGCTTTATCTATTTGTTAGTAGGATTTTAAACACAGGACTTCAAACACAGGCACAGGCTTAAATGTGTATTGGGAGAGATACATTATGGGAATTTTTTTTAATGACCTCAGTATTTCTGAAATCCTGCTTGCAGCTCTGGGCAGTGGCACATTAATCTAAGCCACAGAGTTATTAAGGCGTTATTATCTCCTTAACAATAAACTTTCATGTCCTGTTGATGGCGAGCTGCTCTTCACTGCTGCAGACTCTTTACAGAGTCATAAAAGGCATTTATCATCGCTCTTTTTCCACATTAATAAATGAGAATGACCCGAGGTTTGTGCCATAATCATCTGACTTTGCTGTTTTCTCGTAGTCATAAACATCAGAACGAACCCCCTGGTGGAGATGTACATAGACATGTCCCCTCCCTCCCACTCTCCACTTTTACAGTGGATTGGTAATTGGGTTGTGTGAGGCCCCGCTCTTTGTAGTTTTACAGGTTAACTTGAAGGGGGCCCCCAGTAGCTGCACAAATTCCAAAAGTCTGTTTTTAAAGCCAAACTGAGCTTGCTGGAGCTCAGGTGGGGGTCTGAAAAACAGAGGGGTAGGGGGTGTTAAAGCTGAAGGATGCTGCCTGTGCTGGGGCGCCAGAGCCCCAGCATCAGTCGTGTTGTACCCAGGGGCGGATTTATAGGTCAGCATTTTCCCTGATGTTCAGGAAAAGCTTCACATCTGGTCCGTCTCTGCTGATGTGGCTGCTGTTTGTGTTTGACAGAGTTTCTGGGGGCTGTTCCAGTGGAGCTGCACCAGCAGGAGGAAGGTGAGGGCCAGAGACGTGGCATGTAGGACACCCTGGTTTCACAGTAAATTCATTCACAGACATTTAAAAGGTGGTGATCGCAGTAACACACTATTACAGTCTGGTGAAATCCAATGTAATAATTAACTTGTTTTAGAATATGTAATAAAAAACACTAAATGCTGCTTTTTTATACATTAATAATGCTTAAATAAAAAAAAGATTTTGTACATGTGATCATCATGACATTCAGGGATTTTATACTTATCAATCAATCAATCAAAACTATTCAACTGATTAACAGCAGTAAATGCTGCAAAATCAATTTGATTTAATAACCTCATCATCAATAAATCTGTGACTGTTACTACCTTTAGTATTTGACCAACTAAAGTCTAACAGGACTTCTGCTCTTAAATCTTTAATATATGAACCTATAGTTTAATGGAATTTTTGTAGAAGACTTTGAAATTTGAAGTTGTATGTGGGATATAATACAAAAAACTGTGGACAAAAGAATCAACAAATGACAACAACAAATGACTATCGTCTTTGTGATAAATTGTAAACCAAGATCATTTCAAGTGCGACATTGCCATTTTTCACACATCTTTAACAAACATTTTAGCCTCGTTACATTTATAATGAAGTCCAGCTCCAACTCAAATAATTTGGTTCAATTTTTCTTTGGTTGCAGTGTCTGACGATGTGAACACTGAGGCCATGTCCAACCTGAAGACGCGTAGCAGACGAAACGTCGCTGCCCTGGCTCTGCCCCAGTTCACACGCGTACCAGATTTTTGGGGATGGTACAAGTACTTCATAGACAGCCACAACCAGGAGGGAGTGAGTGGATTTGCTTCACATCAATATTTCATTTTCTTCTAGTCATTTTTTAATGAAACGGCTGCTTTCAAAAATAAGGCAACAATTTTTATTTAAGAAGCATCTTGAGATTCATTATAATTTGATGCTGGAAAAAGAAAAGTAAACAGTTTTTGATGCTCAGACCCTGATGATATTTGACACATTATTATGACATTAATCTCTTAATATAATATGAAACTTTTGAGTGTTTTTTAAATTTAGTTTCGTGTTAACCCTTTTGTCCAGATTGAGGATCTGGATCGTTTGTACATGGCCTACTTGCAGAACAACCACAGGTCAGAGGCGAGTCCCACCTTCAACCATTACCTCAATCACCTCAGTGAAATCTACAAGAAATGCGCTGACTCGGACGATCCAGACTGCATCTCGGAGTTCACCAGCAAGCCGAAGGCTGCAGTGGTGATGCCCGCTCACATCAAATCTGCTGCCGTCACGCTGTGCAACCCCTACCTCGACCCTTACTGCCTCTACCCCTTGGTCTCAAAGGCTCCGCTTCAAGAGCCTGGGCCTGCTCCTGCTCCAGCCAAAGTGCCAGCTCCTATCCTCACCCCCTTGCTGCCTGCTCCCATGAAAAGCCCCACTGGTTTCTACTACTATGCCCCCGTCCTGGAGCCCTTCCTGAGCACCGAGCAGAGGGCTGAGCTGATGAGGATCTGCAAACCCGATGATGTTGAGTGTCTGCAGTACCACTTGAGGGCAGCTTATGGCTACCGCCCGTCCGCTGGCCCGGCTCCATCTTATGCCGCTCTCAAATGTGACCCTAGTGACCCCTACTGCCTGCCTCTGCTGGTCCAAAAGTCCCCCACTGGCTTCTACCACCGGCTCTACCCCAACTGTGACCCAGCAGTCGACCCTCTGTGTGTGGCCAGCGCCGCTGCTCCTGCTCCTCTTGCTGCAGAGGCTCCTAAAGAGCAACACTGCAACCCCCTGTTTGATGCTGGCTGCAACCCCCTGACCGCCACCAAGCTGTCCGGCCTCACCAAGCCCGTCCTGGAGTACACTCCCAGAGATGAACCTGCACCTCCTGCTGCTCCTCTGTCCTGTGACCCCCGCAGCGACCCGTACTGCATTCTGGCAGTTGCCGCTGCCCTGAAGAAGCCTCCTCCTCCGCTCCCTGAGCACCAGGTCTGAATCTGAAGTCCTGCTACTAGGATTGAACAGTTCAGAGTTTTGACTAATTTAGTATAACCTTTGTGTTTCCCTTTTTATTAGTTTCGTTACTGTAAATAATGTAGTGAAATTAAATGGGTATTTCATAATGCTCTTACTTTCTGTCTTCAATCTGCTTTGCATCTGTTTTATACCAAAAATACAAATCAATCAATCAACCAACCAGGTCCGCTACAAGCTTGGCGTCCGTGGCAAAACCAAGGAGGGCTACGACTGCTTTGTCCACTACGACAAAGGCTGCACCCCGGTAAAGTCTGGCTCCGAGGCGAAGGCCGACATCAAGGCTCCAGCCAAGCCCTTCTGCCATCCATTCGACCCAAACTGTGGCAAATTTGCTTCGCCATCCAGCGCTGAGGCACCAAAGGCTAGCACGGGCGCCATAATCCTACCTGACCCCGACTGCGACCCCGAGTATGACTACAACTGCCGCCTGCGTCGCGCTGAGCCTGCAGCTAACGAGAGGGAAGCTGCTGATGAGCCTGCCAGGGAGGTTCCTGCTGGACAGTCTGCAGTCCCACGCTTCGAAGACTTCCTCACAGGTGTCTTGAGCAAGTACAAGTAGATTTCAGAAATAGACAAAACCAGAATCAGCACCTGTTAGAGAATCTATGTGGCAATAGTAGAGCCTTCATAGTCACTAATTCTGCTTGGACTTCATCAACCATAACCTTCTAAAATTACATCAGTTCAAATATACAACGATGATAAATGCCTTTTGCAGCCTATAAAACCAAAACTTTCTTCTTTTTTTTCTTGTTTTTTAATAAAAGGTGCATAATTAAAGGGGGACAAGCAGCAGAGCTTTATGGGAAATGTGGACTAAATACTTCTGTTAGGGATGTTTGTAGAAATGAGTCCTGTGTATAGATGTGTGTTAGAGTAGCGCTAGTTTGAATTAGCGTCCGTGCACAATGATTTTTGTGTTGTACATTCTTTTTGATCCTCTATTTAATGTCGTTTTTCACATTTTGTTCTACTTCTAAATCCCATAATACATTATCACTTTAGTTTTTATGAAGTTCTAAATAAAAAAGTTAAAAAAAAAGTTTGTTTTTCTGGAGGCTAAGCCATCCACACACTGAGATAATGACTTAAGCTAATGTTAGAGGACTCTGTGAGTATTTCAGCACATCAGTCTCCAGCTGTTGCAAATAACATAGCTGGGCTCTGTAGCAGCTGGTAAGTTGTGCCTTCACCACTATGTGTTCTACTGTTATGAAAGTAGCTTATTTTTGCTACATCTGCACATTTTATGTTCACACTTAATCCCCACAATATGCATTTTGTATGTCATCAGACAAGACCCCTAATTTTGGGATTTTGGACGATAAAATCAAATTCTCTTTCAGAATTATTTAGCATTTTGGCTTTATTTTTAACATGGATTGTAGAGATACAGACAGTTTCTGCACAAGGAGAAAGAAGTTGATATCATCCAGCTAGAGTTTCCAACTGATGGGGTCTCACTATGTGGTTGTCCAGACAGTTATATTTTTATTTTATATGCAGGATAAAGGACATTTTAAAGATTCATAAATAAATAAATAAATGATTAGCCATTAAGAGAAATGTAGTTTTATTGACAGGGTCTGGAGTTTGCTGTTGCCAGTCTTTGAAATTCTGCATTTTGGAAACTCATCTATCTGTTCAAGCATGTGGTCTCAGACGTTCACACATGCCGTGTGTCCAAAATTCATTTACACTTGCTTTCAACATAAGCAAGTAATCCCAGACACAGTGTGCTCTATTCTTTGGTAAATAGATAGGGTTAAATTAAATAATAAGCAGGACTTACAACTAACATCCAGATGTTTGTTGTTAGGTGGGAGGCGAGTCCCGTGCATGTGACTGTATAATTGCACTCCTGCACAAACCAGAGACACTGTTGCCACGGAAAGTGCCGTGTCCAATGAGCAGATTAATGAATGCTTGTAGCGGATACGTCGTGAGAAAAAAATGCAAGTTGTGTCAGTGGCCGTGGATTATCTTTATTTAAGCAGTACGAAACGACAAACTATTTTCTGCTCCGAAGCTGAAAAGTTATATTTTAGAAATGAACTGCAGCCGTGGGCTACAAGGACTGGAGTCTGTTTTTCAATAACCAACTTTTCAGCAGCTCCAGTGCACAGCAGTCGCCTGAAGGAGACAAACACTGCTGCTACTGCGGCTGCTGCTGCTGCTGCTGACAGTTTTAGAGGCACATAACACAGCCGGGCCCAGTAATGACTACCTGAACACAACATGCACTCGAGAAATCCTCATGGAAGTATGTTCCTAATTGTAGCTATTGGTCTGTAAAGTTTGGACTTGTGCTGAGCTTTCCTGCTGCTGTACTGATGTTTAAATCTGTCTTAAGCGACACAAAATCGGGATTGTCAACTGTGCTTCATTGCATTTTAACGTGAAGTTCTTTGTTGCCTAAAATTCAGCATAGAACACGGAGCACGGGAGGCTTTTTTCTATTTGCAGTGCGCATTCTTTACTTTAGCTTTGGAACAAAAAATGTAATTTTCAAAACAGTGTGTGAAATTCCCCATTCCTTTGATTGTTGTTGTCTACAACACTATATGTGATTTTTGTTGCTTTTGCACAAGCGTATGAGCAGAAATGAATCTCAGCGGACCTAGTTACACAGTGAGTTAAGATTCAGTTACGGCAGTAACATGTGCATCATTAAATTTTCAGTTCATCACATGTTGCTACAGTAAATTTCTGATCCCACTCATATAATCCTCACATAAATTCACATTTTGTTTTTCACGTCAAAATAGTTTCCACTCTGTTATTGTTGTTACATGAAACTTTTACGCTACTTTTTTGTATTTTCTACATATTCTAGACTGTTGACACTGAAACTGTAGTGTGACAGAGGTAAACTGTGAAAAAACCCAAACGTTTGAGATCCAGTCCTCCACGCCTCTCTGCAGTGTTGCTAAAAGAAGGCAGTGAATCAGAACAGGCGATCTCCATGGTAAAGCTCGCAAACTCGCAATTTAAAGCATACGTCATGAAACTAGAAAAGAAATGGCGTTCCAATCATTCACAGCTTGGAAAAAGAGTTAATACTTATATATATTAGGCCTCCGTCAAGCTAGGACAGCAAATTATTCATCACTAATAGAGAAAAATACGAACAAACCCCCATTTTCAACTCAGCATTGTAGCCGGGCTGACTAAGAGCCATAGTTCAGCCTAGTTTTCCCTTAACTCTGAGCAGCAATGACTTCAGGAGTTTCTCTACGAATAAAATTGTAGCTATTAGAGAAAAAAAAGTCACTGGACCATTTCCCACAAATATAACAGAATTAGAATCACTAAGGCTCCATTGCCCCTTAGATCTCGCTGAGTCAACTTCAACTATTACGTCATCAAAACCAACAACATGTGTGCTAGACCCTATTTCAGTTAGACCACTCAAGGATCCTCTACCCTTGTTAGACACATTCGTGTTAGATATCATTAATCTATCTAGATCTAATCTAGTAGTTGCAAAGCAATTATGTGACCACCTGCGCAGAAACAACTTGTCTGAAGAATTTCAGTCATGATTTAACATGATTTAGAGTTCATCATCTTTTCTTGGCTTTCGATAATGTAATTGTCTCTAGACAAGTACTGTTAGACCTTAGTGCTTCATTTGACACCATTGATCACAACATTTTATTACAGAGACTGGAACATGTGATTGGGATTAAGGAACTGCGCTAGGTTGGTTTAAATCTTATCTATCAGATAGATTCCAATTTGTTCCCACAGCAGTCATCTATGGAGTTCCACAGGGCTCTGTGTTAGGGCCAATACTTTTTACTCTATATATCTGTCTCCTCTAGGCAACATAATTAGAAAACACTCTGTATATTTCCATTGCTATGCTGATGACACGCAGTTATATCTATCTATGAAACCAGATAAAACAAATCAATTAGTCAAACTACAATCATGTCTAAAAGACATAAAGGCTTAGAGGTCCTACAGTTTCCTTCTTTTAAACTCAGATAACACAAATTAATGTGTTTGGGCCCAAAAATCTCAGAAATATATTGTCCAACCATCGTTACTTTAGATGACATAACTCGGGCCCCAAGTACTACTGCAAGGAATCTCTGAGTCATTTTTGACCAGTACTTGTCATTTACCTCACACATAAAACAAATCTGTAGAACAGCCTTCTTCCACCAACGGAACATTGCCAAAATTAGGAGCATCCTGTCTCAAAGCGATGCTGAAAAACTAGTACATGCATTCGTTACTCCTAGACTGGAATACTGTAATGCCTTACTTTCAGTCTGCCCCAGTAAAATTGAATTCAACTGTAAAAAATCAAAGCATATGTGATTTTTAATGTTTTTTACAGATGAAGTATCGTACTTACATGGTGAAGCGATTACATTGAAATCTGCCATTTGTGTGAAATAATTAATGACTTTGAAGGAAACATTCATTTGTTGACTTTGACTGTGAGGCTTCATGTTTACGTGCAGCTTCCAGCAGGTGGTGCTGGGAAATTGTGAGGCTGTCAGAGCTTTGGGGATGATGTGTCTGTATTTACCTGCTGTCACAACTGCTTGTGAATAAATGTCTCCATCACGCTCCGATTGTCATAGTTGTTTTAACAAAAGTCAACATTCGACTAAGCGGTTGATAGAAAAGTTGATAGCAGACAAAGCATTTTAACGTGCGAAACACACAAGACATTCACAGTCAATAAAGGTTTCACTTTTAATTAAGGAGTCTATTTAGAGTCGGCTGTTTCATTTAGACATCCTCCTCTCTCATACGTTTTTTAATCTAAACTACACAGGATAATTTATCAAAGATGAAAGTTTGATATCTTTAGGTGAGATATGTAAACGCTGCACAAAGTGTCGTTGTTCAAAATTGAATTTCATCAAAGGTCGTCTCGGGGGAGCAGAGATCAAACAGTGTGAGGAGGAGAAAAAGAAAATGTTTGGAATCAATTTCACGCCTCCGTGAAGAATAATTGCTGTGGATTTTAAGCATTATTATATTAAGATAAGCGCTTTTCAGCTTGTCACAGCGGAACGCATTTAGTCTGCTGGTTTATCACAGCTGCCTGTTTTGTGTTAATTACTAAATAACTGATAAATTTATCTGCCATAAAAAATGTTTTCTTGGTGCTCCTGCATGTGATTATGATAGATAGATAGATAGATTGACTGGATTCATATGATCATCAAAACAGTGTTAAAGTTGTAAGATTAAGCTTCATCATTACCAGCTGCAACATTAATGCAAAAAAAACAAATGGATCATAACTTTTTAATCCAATAATTAAATATTTAATCTAATAATACTATATTCACTGACAGGTCATGTTTTCTACTTAAAGTCCACTATGAATACGGTGTTTAAGCTCATAACAGAGTATTTCAGCACTGTGGCATTAATACTTTTACTTAAGTGAATAATGTGAGCACCTGTGCCTCCACTGTCGAGTGGCCACTGGCAGTCAGGAGAGTCGCCACATCTGCCTCTCTAAAAATCCCACAGGGCCACCGCCGTCACCCAATTCTGCAGCCTCCCATACGCTAAACCGTTCGTGCACAGAATAAAAACTAAATGAATAACAAACATACATAATGTCTAATGGTACACGAGGTACAGTAAATCATCATAAGTTACGTCAGCACACTGAAGTCAATAAATGTGTTTTCTTTCTGTAACACTCGTGAGCCTCCATAATGAACTAATGCGTCTGCAGTTTGTCCTCCGTCCCAGCTTTGCCCCAGTGTTTATATCCCGAATCAGTCCTTTACACAGACTCAGACAAGACTAATAGATGCACCATATATTACCAACTCACTGGGAAAATACAGCTTTCAGTTGACCAGAACTGAAGTGCGAGAGAAATGTATCTCCGAGCTGGAGATGAGTTTTCTGTGCTGCCAGCTGGTTGAGGCTGGTGGCCTTTGGAGTCGAATAAAAAACCTCTTCTCTCTCCACCAATGGACCAAAGTAGCAATATGAAGAATGGGATTTCATTTTCTTTGCCCTGCTCTCAGTATTGCTTTTATATGAGTGAGGCAATAAAGTGAAAAGGTACACTATATAGCTATAAATTGACAGGGGCTTGTATAGCAATCTGTAGGGACCCCTGCACTTGAGCTACACATGATAATTATGTTTTGTGGACCGCGCTCTGCTCTTTGCATTATTTTTCTATTTCACTGAGATGATGGAAAATGCAAATGATTAGCCGAGTGGGAGACTAAAAGTTGTGCGAGAAAGTGAGTGTGACAGGCAGAGAGTGCATTATTTGAAAGGTCAGCACTGTATAATCTGTCAGTGTGGTTTGAATGAAGTCATAATGAACTTTTTGCATACAGATGTGCTTTCTGCTGTAAGTGAATTAAAGCAGAGGTTACTTCAAGTTTTTTTTTTTTTACTTTAGCGGAAACAAAGCTTTAATTCTTTAAATTGCCCAACTTGCATAATTTATGGAAATCACATGTGCCCAAGTCTCTTCCATACAAATATAAATGTTCTGATGTGAAGCTGATAGAGTTTTTAATATCTAATTGTACGCAATGGTCGTGTGGTTCAGTGCTGTTATTGAAGCGGAGGTGAATCAACACAGCTGCACCTCTGTAATCACTTTGTTGTACTAGCAACACTCATTGTATTTCATATCAGCGGTAGGTCACAGCAGGACCACAAACACAAGCAGAAACCCCATAGAAAAACACAGAAACACTGATTCTTTTGTCCCACCAGTCTATTTTTCTACCTAAACATTACCTCTAAAAAAACCGTAAAAAAAAACCCTGCAAAAGTTTTAAAAAATACTGTATATATTTTAATAAATCACACACAACAAAAGGTTGCTCAAATTAATTAAACCTTTGCATTGAGTGAAAGCTGTGCCTTCAAGTGCTCAGATGGCAGTTACTGTACCACATTTTGACAGATTACAGATCAAATCTGAGATGCCAAAAATTTGCAGTCTGGCCCGTCGGAAAGAGACTAGAGAGAACTAAAGTCACCAGGTCTGATCTCTTTCTTAGTACCGGTTTTTAACATAAACTGGCAAAAGGTCACACGGTGAGATTAATAATCCAAAGGAATAACAGGTGGTAGGAAATTTTCAGAATTCAGAATCCGGACTGAGTCTGATGGCAACGGTATCAGGCAGGCAGGCAACACAATGAGCCGGCAGGATTAGACAACTTAGCAGACAGGTTCCTGGTAGACAGGTGAGCAGCCAAGCAGGCAACAGGTCTAGAAGACAGGCTCCAGACAGACTAATAGACACAGGTTCCACAGGAAATATAGGACAAAAAATGGCTTGAAGGCTCACTGTAGAGTGGCAGAGATTTGGCAGAGGGCTGTGGTAAGAACCAGGTGAAAATAGGCAGGGGGAAACGGGTGAAAACAATCCGGGCCAGTGATTGGTGGTGAAAGGAAATGGAGATGAAACATGACACTACAGCTCCTGAAAATGAATAGAAAAAGAATGACAAACTGTAGCTCCTAAAATGTAATATATCTTAGGAACAATTCAACATCCACTAAAGGAGTTTGTGTAAGAAATTAAAAACATGAGGCAGCATCTCTGCACAAAAAATATCCACAGTTTGCTAGAGGTAAGTAAAATATTATTCACACACTGCTGAAAGCAGTTGTTTCACAGTTTATTGTGTACAGTGATTATTGTGATTATATATGTCAGAGGAATCCGTTCTTCTGAAACTGAAGTGTTCCTTGGGAAACACACTGAACCCCCACTGAACCCCCCCAGTTGTGTGTCCAATGCAACACCATGCTAAGTCTAATATATTAAGGTGCAACTTACACTACAACTTTCAAGTGGTGTGAATTCTGTAAAACTTACTGATGAATTGTTGAAAGTTGTGTGAGCCTCACTCAACAGTGAGTATCTGTTGTCACTACTGTCCCCACAATGAGACACGATTTGAAGCATAATTCTCTATTTTTACAGAAAAAAATCCAATACAAATGTTACTTAGTGTAGGATGAAGCTGTTGTTGTTTTTGTGCTTCCTCTGGGATTATGCTAAAGCCATAAATAAAGCCACAATAGTCATGTACGGTTCTGTAGTTAAACTAGACAAGCTCAATCACAGGACAACCGAAACAATAGTTTGGCCCATAGACAGAAGTTTCTATTATTTTACCCGAGTGGTGCTGGTGATATGACTGTTTGTTTTTTGAAAATTTTTTCATCACGTATTTGAGGTTTTTCAAATCTTCGTGGTCTGGGTAGCTTAAATGGATACAACTGGTTTAAGAATATATTTTTATCTTGATGCATTTAGCATTGCTGAAAGCCATGAGTCATTTTAAAGCGGGATTTTGTCCCATTGGGGTTTTGGTAATACTAACATGATATACCGTCCTATTTTTGACCATACAGCAAAGGTCAATCTTGTCAAAACAGTTTATAGATCTACAGCCCACACCACAGTTTACATGAAAATATGAACTAGAAAATAAGAAAACAAAAATAATCTTTTTTAGGGCAAAATGAGAATAAATCCGACTTTTACTGGGCCTTGAAACATGAGGAAATGCACATTTTCGAGGAAATGCACATTTTCCTGAAAATGTAACTTTTGACCATCCGTTTTAAAAGTTTAAAAATAGTTTGACAATCATCACCTGAAGCTCATTTTCTGTTTTTGCTTTCACATCACATGGTCTTCCTCAACAAATGGAGCAGCTCCTTTGTGATGGAGATGGTGAAGACTGAGGAAGTTGTTGCTCCGCAAAGATTCAGTTGGAGCAAATTTTAGTTTCTTGGCTTTGGATACTGCATGTTTCAGTGTCTTCCAAATACAATCGAGCCTTGAATAACAGAGCTCTGTCCCGACAGACTTTGCCATTTATCCGTTACAGCTCGGGTGAACCTGGAGATGCCTGTTGTTCGTCAGCGTTGACTCACATCAAGATGAACGAGCGCAGAGGAGGGAGGGTGAAGGAGATCGAGCGGCAATGAGGGCAAGCTGCTGTTTATGCTGCATATTTGCACAGAGATACAGTGGGCAGAGGCAGTGGAGGCCAGAGACGGAGAAACAGAGACAGACAAACAAACATGGGCAGATGGAGACTTACGGAGAGACTCGGGGGGGAGAGCGACGGATAAAATGAGGCAAAGAAATTGACAGATGTACAGACAAACAAACTATGGGAGTAGGAGGGTGAATGAGTCAGAGGAAGGCCCGGGGTGACCAAAAAAACACACCGCACACCATTCCTGTTATTCAGCTGGCACTCCTCCGGCTCTCTTGGATGACAGTTTTAGCTGACTTGCTACAAACACGGCTCCTCGCTAAGCCTTGGCCTCGGATTCTGCGAGGGAGACCATGCCGCTGTGGGAGTTTTATCTGCTGCTTTAGTCAGCACGGACGAGGTTTGTGCTGACGGAGGCTTGGCGAGGCCTCGGCAGCCCCGCGCCTCCAGAGAGCCGGGGAATATCATTACCTCCAATCAAACCCGCAGTCCATGAATGGCAATGAGGAAAAAGGGAACAGAGCTTGTGAATAAGCTAACTGAAATTAGCTGCTTTGCACATTCATTACACACGGTTAGGCTACATGAATCTTTAGTGCGTGCTTTGGATTCTGCACACGAAGGGCACGTGCAGCCTGCTCATCAAAAGTTGAAAATGAAAATGATCAATACGGGCAAAGTCGTCACATATTTACAGTCTGTATGCAACTTGGGTAATTAGCCGCACTACGTTTTACTCTGCTTGGACAAGAATCCCATCAGATAAATTGTACAAATATGACAAAGACGCACGCCGGAGACAGCAAACACGGTTCCTGCAGAGTATTACTGTTGCATTTGATGTTCTGCTTGTTGAGTGAGCCACAGTCAACAGCTGAGAGTCTGTTTGCTGGCACAGTAGAATCGGGAAAGAAGCTGCACTGTGGCTTTTAAAATCACAAAGTTGCTCTCGTAGCATAAGGAAGCAACACGACCAGAAGGGTCATGTCAGAAATGCTTCCAGTGTCTGGGTGGCTGCTCTCACACTTTTGTCCAGCAGTGTCTAAGTGAAACATTTCCTCACAAGCACAAAGATACAGATGTGATGTAAAGAGAAATGTCAGAGAGCATCTTTAGAACACGTAATGAAAACGTGACTTCTTTCAAGTGTGCTCACTTTTCTTTTTTATCCTTTGGATACCAGTGTTTTGTGTTCAGAGGCTGCGATGCTGTCAAAGTGCTTCTCTGCCTCAGGGTTTATTTATAATTTAAAAATCTCCGACTTTTAAGCAAACAATAGGACTGGGCCTTACCAGAAGCTTTTCAATGCTGTTTTTAAATGCACTTTTTACATTTGTGCATCGACAATAAAGAAAACTCCGAAATGCTCCTGATTTTCAATGAAACTAAAAAAGTGGAGCGGATTTCAGGACGTAACGTACCGTTTCACAAATGCATTATGTCAGTTTGAAGGGGTGAACGTAGAATTTCCTTCTTGTTAAAGCTTGTGTTAAGGCCCTTTCTCCCTTTTCATTTTTGGGCTTAAAGCATTTGAAACGCATGTGAAGACCCCCGGCGGACTCACAGCCCCATGGAGCTCAGCGGCATTGACCACATTATGGATGGAGAATTACACACAGAGACAGAGCTGAGCATTTGCTTTGAAGCATCTGCTGCCTCTCACTATGAATTTCTCATAGCTGCTACATCTTTAACTGTTGGAAGCAGAATTCGCAGGTCAGACTCACTACATCTCTTTGACCCAAATACTCTCACGCTGCTGTCAAACACGCCTTGTGTTTATGCTGAACACAAATTTGTGGAGTGAAACCATCTGCGTGTTGGTGTTCCGGCTCCAACTGGGAGCAGCGTACCTGTCACCGTATGTAGCGTGGCTTATTTTACTGTACCACTGAAAAGAAAACCGCACAGCCTTTGCCTTTGGTGTTGCTTAAAAAAAAAAAAAAACGAACATAAAAAAGCAAAAAATTCCGAGTGAAAAAAAGAAGTTTCCACTGCAGGATTATGCCCAGGACAGCACAAAGTACATGACTCACAGTGTGGTCCCACACATCCCTTACTGTGGCCTTTTGAAGTTCACAACACACTTAGTGAAGGTCAGTAGTTCGCTGCAGCAGAGTGGAGGAGATAGGACATCAGAGATGACATGTCCTTTGTCTGTGAAGCCAACACGCCATCATCTTTGCGAGGTAGCTGGAAAAAACCCTCGTGTTCTGCCATCCCCTTGTTTTCGCTACATTGTGGGAATGGCCTCCCAGTGTTTTTCTTCTCCTCCATTCACAGCTGGATGACTTTTTCAGGGCCCCTGGGCTACATTTGCATCAAGTATTTTGCCTTTTGTTCTTCTGATGAAAGGTTCCACTGTTACACCAGAACAGTCTTCAATGTCACAAACTGCACAAAACGTAGGATTCTATAGAAGTTCACACCTCACTTAGCTCAAAGTTTAGATCATTAAAATAAACTACTTTGTGTTTTGAATTATTATTATGTCGCATACACAACCTTTTATTCATTTCAGATTCATTTGTGAAATTAGTGACATTGTTTTGCAAGGATTAGGGCCTATGTCTTTCAACTCTAAACACTTCTGAAACACCAACAGACACACAGCCCCCAGTTTTATTGCCCTCCTGCTGTGTTACACTAACCAACTATTCTCGTCCATCAGCCCATCAAACACTCAAGACTCTAGATGTTATTGAAAGTGGTATAGTGAAATTTATTCACACTTTCTTACCAAATAACAAATCTTGGTGACATATACCATCATCTTAGTTCATCGCTAAGATGATGGTATATGTGGCCATGTCACAGAGATTTGTTATTTGGTATCATAAAACTAACATTTTGCAGTTTGTACGGTAGCATGTCTTTTTAGAGGTGCTGTGATCGTAGTACTGCAACGTGTAACACAAGTATTACCAAAGTTTTTTGCCTTTCGCAAATTGAACTTCATGATCTTCAGGACATCCGGTTTGCAACAAGTCACGATTAGGCCCTAGTTTGCCTCCTAGTGGGCAAACCTCCACACCATCCTCAGAAATAGCAAGAACGCTGGAGACACAGCTTTGTTAACGTGCATATGCTGGTAAAAACCAACCAAATCCCTCAACTAAAACAGCACATTTTTATTTTTTAGATTAAACAAATAATACTTTTGCTTAATCAGGGTAGTTGTTCCTATGTATCCAGTCTTTAGGTAGATAATCTAACTCGCTGCTGGCTGTAGCTTTATATTGTGAGAATTCATGGCCATGTGTTGCAGCATGTCGGAAGTTTTTCTCATCTCTGGATTAATAACACTTGAACACTTTTTGTGACTGGTGCTTCTGCAGCGTCAAATTGAACAGATAGATGAAAGTGTGCTTGATCTAAGTTTTGGCAAGCGGTTGAAAGTAATTGAACAAACAAGTTGGAACAGCAAGAACACCCAAAATAACATGGAAATCTCGTACTTTCCCTCTCCGCTCTCTCCTCCTCAGAAATACCTCGGCAGCTTTCCTAATGTACTCGTAGCACTGACAGCTTCAGACAATAATTTGTTCTGCTGCTTGCACACTGTCTTTTCCCTCACACTCATTTTCAGCTGTTTCTCGCTTGCTTATTATTTACTTTTATAAAATCAATGCACTGTGGCGTCTCGGGGTACACGAAGATGTGAAAAACCATGGAAAATTGCAGAAGTGATCATTATCACTGTAGTAGGGCTATCTTGTACTTTATGTGCTTTTAATTTGGTCTGTCTCTGAAGCACAGACCAGACCAGTTTACAGCTTGGAGGCGAACGTAATGAAACAGATGCTCGGCAGATGTCAAGGTTAAAACATGCCCAGAGGAATTCACTTCCTGCTTACCGGGCTGTTGAGAATATGCCTTACAGCTGTAGCCTATGGAAGTAAAAGCTGCAAGCCAGGGTGTGTGTGTGTGTGTGTGTGTTTTGGCAGTTTTTGATAACCTGAACACACCTGTGAGGGGTATGACACTTTAAAACTTTCATTGAATGTGTTTGCAATCAAAGCCCCACATTTTTCTTCAGGTTTTCAGGTTGGATAAGAGAAGAAAGAACAAGGTCTTGGGGGAGACACTACACAGAGCCATGAACTGAGGCGACGCCGCTCTCTCGTGCTCAGACTTAAGGCAGCTGCCAGCTATGACGATGATCGGTTTCAGTATTCAGCCTCAGATGGAGCCTTGCTTCCTTTTGAAATGTATGAAAGAGCAGCGCGTGTCTTTTCATGGACAACAATGGGAGCGAGGCACCAACGGGAGGCACAAAGAAAGGTAAATGTCTTGCGTGAAGCTGTCATTACTACTAGGAAACGGTGCAGGCATATTTCTGGGAAATTGTACACCTGCTGCTGCTTTGTTTAAAATGTTGACACATATGGACACGCAGGTGTTTACTGTAGTTGTTTGCTTTTATTTTTGGAAAGATTAACAAAACAATGTTCTGTATAATCACGAGGAAGCAGTTTGACCTACGCGGTGATTTGTGAAGACGCTGTGAGCGATGTTTGTGGATTTATGGGGGAGGCTTCAGCTACTTTTTCATTTTTGACAGTAACAACTACTCAACAAAACAGCCCGGCCATTAAAGCCAGGACTACCATTACCTGCCATCAGCTGTGCCTGCATGCACAAACTGGCCTGCAGAGCTCATTTGGAGGAGAGTTGTGTTTGCATTCCCGCCGCATGTCTTCATGTCGCTTGTCGTGTTTTAATTTGTTTCTTCTCCTGTTGATGCATTGCTTGAAATTGATACCTGCAGCAGTGGGAATGATGTTGTGAAATTAGCCACCTGATGCTTTCTGCACACACCAAACAAGCAGCGAATCAAATGAGCAGCTAAGAAGTGAACCTATGCAATAAATACTCCTGCAAATCACTCTCAACTCTTATCCTCAGCCAACCTTGCTCTGGTACCGTTGTACCTGATGATTTATTAATACAGCCTCACTAATACCTTCCAATCATGCTCTGTATTACACAGTGTGGCCTGTGGGCTGGAAGACTCTGTCACACTGTGTCCACCTCTCACACTGTGCCGCTGCTCCAGGTCACCGTCAGGTCAGTTAAACAGGACCTGTTCAATAATTCAAGCGCTGCACGGCAGGGCAGGGACCCACATGTCGCACACAACGAGGAAGCGCACGACACCAAAACTCCAGCCAGGCTCTCAGAGCTCATCAACAGCTGCCGACGGATAATGAACCTAAATTACCTGACATGAACAGAGAGGGATAAATTAATGTGTTGGGACCAGAGGGAACACACAGAACAAAAGGAGTTTAGGAATTCACCTTTGTCTGATGTTTGTATAATGCTTGGCATTCAGACAGGTTTGACATTTTGGGAAACATATGCACTTGTTTACTTTCTTTTTACCAAGAATTTAATGAGAACAATGAGTCATTCAATTACACAACATTCTTCTTTCCATGTAAAGCACAATGACCCTATGACTTTGTATAATTACCACTAATTTCATGTATCACACCTTATGTTTCCTGTTGATTTCAGAGCTTAAAAAAGTCATGAACTTCATTACTGAGGAGTGGAAGGTGGAAAGATGCACGACTCAGACCTGTGACAAAATGCTTCATTTCTCACAGTTGTTACTAAACACAGCTCCATAGAAGCTAAAGTCTACGAAAAAAGAACTAATCTTTTCGTGGTATAATCTTTAGCCCTCAGTTACCATTAGTCATTCACTTGTCAGAATTTCGAGGTCTGTGATTTGGCGATTCTTACTGAAACTCACCTGTACGTGACCTTGGACCTTTCACTTTTTATCACAGAGCCACATATTTTCCAAAGCAGGTGTTTACACTGATGATTCAACCAGTTTAATGCCAATCCGAGCCATCAAAGTGCTCCAACTGTGAGTCATGTCATGATGTCTATGACAAAAAAAAAAAAAAAACGTGTAATTTTTACTTTCAGAACCCGGGGCCTTGAAAACAGCTCTTCCCACGTTGCAACTCTGGAGTCCCACACTTAACCTCTGTAAAATGGCAGATTGTTGTTTTTAACAAGGTGTTAACTAGTGGGCTTCACAGGCAACAATTTATTACTAGTACGCACGAGGAGGCATTGAAAGGATGTGACAACTTTTGAACATCTTAAAAGCGCACAGGAAGCTTAATCATCACCCTTGAGCTTAAACTAAGAGAGGAGGAAAATGAGCGAGAGCGTCAAACTTATCCATCAGCTGAATTAATCAGGAGCCTGAGAGTACTCTTCAGAGCGGAGGCTAGCATCACGTCTAATGACTCTGAGCTGGAGCACAGTGCATCCCTAATTGAACTTTAAACACTCAAATAAGACATGGAGTGTCGCGACTAAAATAACACTGTGTGCCCATTACTCTTTACGTAGCAGAGAGAAAGTTCAGGCTCAAACAAACAAATATCCCCAAAAAAAAAAAAAAAAAAAAGAAAGTGGGAGGGGGGTTAAAGGTGGAAGAAGAGTCATGATGTTTTTACTGAATGGTTATTTTCAGGGAGCGGCTACTCATCCTGCAATGGGCACACATTCCCAAGTGTGCTATAATGCTTCATGGAGTTTGCATAGCAGGCAAGTCAGTAGTTTCACATTTGCAATTCATAGCCCCCACCGCCGCCACCACCACCACCGCCCCAACACACACACGTCTGCTGACTCTCTGGAGTAATAGACTCCTGTCACTGATGAGTCCCTGGGGTGTGTGGAGTGAATCCTTTCTCACGTCTGTATCGACTGGCCTGAGAGTCCTACCTGATTTACATTGACAAGTGCACTGAGGTCCAAATGAGAGTAAGCATGTTTTCTAAATTGGGAATGCAAAGGAGACGTTTCTCTGCAAGCAGAGCGTTAGGAAGGTAAACACTTGCATTAAACTTGAACGACACTGAGGGCCGAGCTGGTTACTATTGTCTCATTTCTTTACCGGCAACGGCCGTTTTTAGAAAGAAAACGTCTTCGTGCTTTATGCATTAATCATGGTAGGTTTTATTTAGCTAAACCAAATGTAATTATTTTTCAGCAGGTTGAAAGCAAGATCTAGACAATTGTTAACTGGTCTTTTTAACAAAGATATTTAACGTAGATATTGTAAACGCAAATAATTTGCTTTTCTCTCTCCACTTTCCACTCACCCCAATGGGTCAAGGCAGATTTCCACCCACCCTGAGCCTGGTTCTGCTGGAGGTTTCTTCCGTTAAAGGGAGTTTTTCCTCTCCGCTGTTGCCTATATCTGCTCAAGGGGTATTTGTTGGTTCTCTCTAAATGTCTGTATAGTCTTCACTTTATTATGTATAGTAATAATTTATTAAGTGCCTTGAGATTACTTTGTTGTGAATTGTTGCTATATAAATAACGTTCAATTGAATTAAATTAGTCTACTGAAAATAATTGTTTTTGTTGTTTAAGCAGAGATTTTCTGCCATTTAAAAGATTTGTGATGTAATTGAATGGAACTAATCATAATTTGCCACTGACAAACTCTCATCCTAATGGTGTTTTTATTTGTTGACTCTAACCAGGCCAACCTGAAGACTGTCTGCCACACATGGGGATAAGAACTCTGAACACACGGGTAAACTTTGGTTAATGTTCCAATACATTTCTCTCTGTAACTGGCTCAGAACTGGATACTGGACACCTCCAGTCTGCAGAAATCCTCACGCTAAGCATCTGTGCCCCACAGGGCTGCATCCTAAATCTATGACTCACGACTGCTGTGCAAAACCCAGCACAAACCACATCATTAAGTTTGCAAATGACACAACAGCGGCCTCATCAGTAATGACAATGAATGGGTTTACAGAGAGCCAATGAACCAACTGGTGCACAACAAACAAGAGATCATTGAATGCAAACAAAATAAAGGGGATCACTGTCGGCTTCGGGATTAACTAGGCGGATCACATCTCTCTCAAGTGAATTGTTGTGGAGTCAGTTGGGGGCACCGAGTTCTTGAGAGTGCACATAAAGATGACCTTGCCTCATTCCTAGTCAAGAAAGCACAGCAGCGATTCCACTTCCTGTGGCAGATGAGAAGAGAAAACCTTCCCCTTCCCATCCGCACCACATCGTCACATACGGAGGCGCCACAGAAAGAGCTCTAACCAGCTGTGCTTGTCTGGTATGGAGGCTGCAATAGCCCTGCAGAAAAGATCAGCGACTTTTTGTCTAGTGATATAAGACATATTTAAAAATAGCTGCTTGAGCAAAACCACCATTATTCCCCAAAAATCTACGCATCCACACCATGGGCTGTTTACCCTTCTGGTAAACAGCACTGAGGGAAAATTTTGTCAAAGCTTCACCTCTTGGGCAATCAGACTCTCGTACTTTCTTTGACCATGCACACACAAACCACCACATTACACATTTCAGCTGTGCACATGATCTGGAGTGACAATACTGCCGTCTTTGTACACTGATCCACTGTAAATATAAAAATATGTCTTAACGTACCTTTAAAAGCAACATTTTAAAAACCTTTAATTCTAATTACTCCCCCCGAAAATAGTCTAGGTTTTATGTTGACACAGGATAAAATGTCACGAGTTCAGCCATGTTCCAGATTAGTTCACAGTGTGATACAAAGACCCACAAATTAGGGGCGGCCATGTTGAGAAGCCAATTGAACAGATGGCCTAAAATTTACATAGTCATTTAGGTGTCAGGGCTCATTTAAAAGTCGATAACATTAACTGCATCTTGAAACATCAATCTTGCTTTTTAATTTTAGTAAGATTCAGTTGATGAAATTTGATGGACACACAGAAGGGAGTGAATCACCGAGAATCATTACCAGGACCTACTTTCAAATATGCACATAACTACTGTAAAGTTTTTTGGAAGGGAGTAGGATCTCGAATATCTCATTCAGGTGGATGAAGCAGTGTCCAAATGACCTTACACACAGACGGTGAGGGGAAGTTTTATTTTTAAAGCAAAAAAATATTGCATTCATATTGGAAAGAGAGCAGGTGAGGTAGTGAAGCTGTTGATGCCGGCTTTGCGTTGTATGAGAGATGACAGAGCCAGCAGCTCAGGCAAACGTGAGCTTAAAGAATTTCTGGGTTTTAGTTTCTCCGAGGACTGCGACAGATCTTGGGAAATGTCAGCATGTAAACACATTAAAAGGTTACGCTTCATCTGTCCCATGCAGGCTGGCAGGTGCACAGACAAACACATGCTTTGCACATCCACAGACAGACATGCGAGCAAAAAATAAATAACCAAACTTCACACAGATTCACACAAACACAACAGATCGCATCCCATCAATGACCTTTTTGTCTAAGCATTATTTTTGAGTAAGCGGCACAAACAGTGTTCTCATAAATCTTGCCGTTTTACCCAAATTACTTTTCTGTGTGTAGTAATTTCTGTGAGAAATTGTAGGACATGCAAGGAAATGCTTGAAAAATGGGATATGAGCAAAACAGAATTAAAACGAGCAAAAGCAGAGAAGAAAAAAAGCACTCAAAATTTCTTTAGAGCTGTAATTTAGATGGCATTAAAATACTACATTTTTTTCAAAGGACCATGAATAATACTGACAGCGTTACACCCGGACAAAGCTTATTTGGTGTACATATATACACCACTCAGCCACCAGCTTTCACTTCCCTGCATATCCTAAATTGTATTTAATAGCTCCAATCAGTGTGGGGATAGTGATTCCCTGCTGCTAATGCACTATTCATGTTTGAAAACGGGGACGTTGTGGGCGAAACGTCGGCCCCTTTGCCATTAACGTTGCATTACATGTCCTGTTCCCCACTATAATTACAGCTCTTGCTCTGCCAGAGTGCAGACTCTTGACTCGACCTGAGGCTCGGAATAAATCCAGCCTATCAGGTGTTACAAGGAAGAGACTCAGTCTGAACACACACGCACACACACACATCTTGTCTGCCATCAGCTCCTTCGCCTTGCTGAAGCATGGCTCAGAGCTGGGAGTGTCAGCCAGACTATCAGCTAAGACGAGCTGCACGCCAGCTACTGCTGGCCTGTCCAGCCCGGGATCCCAGCCAGGGAATTATCATGAGTACGAGGAGGGGGGTGGATCAAGTTGAACAGATAGCGAAATCCTTGGTCAGACTTTGATGGAAGGGCATCTACTCTGAGATTAGTGTGTGACAGTGAGCACAGAGCAGTAATGTGATTCTCTTGGTGCTTTTTAGGTTTTAGCCCCAGTGAAGCCCCAGACTCTGCAAATGTGCTGCTGTAGGAATAACAGGCGACACGTTCCTATAACAGAGCTGTACTTTCATGTGAAAGGAGTTGCCTGAAGTGAAGTAGTCACAAACATCTGACTTAGCATTTCCCCATGTTCTTTGAACGTTTTAGCACATTCATGCTCGTTGAAGGTTGTGTAAGTTTTGGTTAGTTATTGGTGGATACCAAAAAAAAAGCTAAAATAAAGTAAATTAACTGTTCTGCAAACCAAACGTTTTTATGAGTTGAAGTATGTTTTAATGCTAATAGTTTTCAATGCATAACTTTAAGGTCCAACCAACTATTGTAGTTGCTAGTTTTGTAAAATTACAAAAACAATAAAAGTAAACAACTTTTTGTTTTGTTGTTTCAAAAAAAATATATCAGTGATATGTAAATCTCCCCTTAAAAACGCTATGTGACAACTACGCCAAGGATGAATTGAAAGGGTTCCCAAATCACATCTCTTGAACTCACATCACCTCAAATACATGTTTTTTATGAATGCCACTCCCACAATGCTTCCTTAAATCTATCAAGCAACTCATCCTTGCAATAGAAAACAAATGGGCTTTGCTACGAAGTGCACTGCCCTTGCAGCTGTCTGTCTCTGCCGATCGTCCCCTTGAGAAGTCATTGATCCATACAGACCCTTTGCTCATATGCCTGGCAGACGCTGCCGCAACAACAAAGAATTTTGTTCCTCCCTGACAGCATGACCACTCGTGTTTCCGTCAAAGAGTGGGTTGGAACCCCGGAGCTGTCAAACCTACAGAGCAGGATCAAATGAAACATGATGACAAGCCAGGCTGGAGTCTACATTTTCCAGACCGACACACACTGCACTTTTTATGTCCTCGAGTTATCCTAATGTTTTGGAAGATGCTCAATCAATATTGTCTCTCACCTGTGGGCTGCAGGTGAACTCGATGTCTGACGTTGACTCAGCTTTTAACTGTGTTAGAGAACCGCCCAGAGTATTGACATTGCCCGCGATGATCAATATTCTCATAAGGCTCAAAAGAAACTCCCTTGATTAATCCTTTAAGTAGTTTTTAATGAGTGAGCACAAAGAGGTTGGAGTTGTTAAACTGGTGATGCATAGAAAAGTTTCTCAACCTTTTGGTGGACAAAGAAGCTTTGAGCAAAGATGATAATTAGCAAAGAAGCTACATCTTCGTAAATAAGATAACAGGCTGCGAGGAGCATTTTAATGAAGAATGTTTATTGACACTATTGCAGAAAAATATTCACTTGTATGTTGCAAATATCTCTGGCTCATTGGAAGGAGTTTTAATGGAAAACGTGTCAGAAGAAATCTCAAAAAGCACAGCCGTTGGTAAGATTGGCGAACCGGAGTTGTCTCTCCACATCAAGATGAGCTGGCTGAAAATCTGGACACAGGTGTCCAAATCGCGCCAGTGGCACAGGACAAAATGCAAAATCTAGGTCAAGAGACATTGGCCCAACGCTGGTCGATGACCGGCCATTGGCTTGGTTGTGTCGTGGCCCTTACCCCTTAAAACAAAGCCCTGAAAATGAGATCTATAATGAAGTCCCTCATTCTGACTCGTTCCTAACATAACAGCTGTTATTACTTATTGTCCCAGTGTGTCCCCCTCTTAGAGTCCAGTGCACAAACCCGTCTCTCCATAATACATAAACCGTACCCTACAATACAGATCCTTTTTATTGCTGATATGGTTTTCTATTTTTCTTACCCTTGCATCAATCTTGCTCTGCTGGTCCTGACCCCAGATTGAAAACTTTTGTTCATGTCCACACACCTGCAGGACCTTTATGCTACATTTGTGATTTCCAGATGACGTGTTGTTTGCAACTTTGCCTTGGGCCAGTTCAGGTTTAATAGGAAAATGCACAAACAGAGGAGGAGGTTTCATAACTTCACCATGGCAAATACACCAAAGATATTCAAATCAAATCATAGATCCATTTGGATCGGGGGAGCAGTTGTCTGAGGGGGAGCTGAACATTCTCCACAGCTGACACCAGCTTTATGAAAAAGATGCGATAATACAACATGCATTTATTCAGCAGGACACTTTCCCACACGGACCCTCCCGGGACACCATCGATGACCTCTGTTGGTACCCGGACCACATTTTGAAAAAAAAAAAACAAAACTCGAACCGCTGTGGGCAGAAAAGAATAAAAAAAAATCAATGACATTAGTCAAAAAAAAAAACAGCTTCCCTCCGTTGAAGCTCCGGATGCCTTCGCGTGTGCTCAGCTCGAACCGATTCAGAAACTCCGGCCAATCCCGCGTCACGTGACTCAGCCGCCGGCAGCGTTGGGGCGCGCAAAGAAAAAAGAAAAAAAAAAAAACCGCGGACGGACGCAGAGGTTCGGGCTCCCACACGCCTGCATCCCTGCACAGCTCCACCGCCACACGCCCCATGTCTTTTTAACTGGAACCTTTTACTCCCGCTCGGTGAGTACACGTCCCGCTGACATTTGGTTAAAGCCGTTTTCAGCCTCCTCCTCTTCTTCTTCTTCTTCTTCTTCTTCTTCTTCCTGCCGTGTCTCGCTGTGCCGACGTGCGGGGAAAAGGTTTCCCGGTTTTCTGCATGCGATGCTTTCGGTCTCGGATGCTGAGTCCATCCTCTGACAGACAGACCTACGTGCTTGCGGACGCTCTTGAAATCTTTTTTCTTTTTTTTTTTTTGCCTCCTCTCTCTCTTCCTCTTCCCAAAGCAGCTTCCCCGCGAGCTCACTTGTTATAATACCCACGTTTTGCTTATTTTCTGTCGTTTTTCTTGTTCTTTTTTTTTCATCATGGCTTGTTTTGGTGTGATTCTGGTTTTGGTGCTTTTCTCTCATCTCGCAGTGTTTCTCTGGTGTTGGAGGCTGCGCGTCTCCGAGGGCGCAAACATGTCAGTTTTGATTTTCATCGTTTGGGATTTTGCGTTTCTTATAGGTGAGATATGTAACTTTGCTGGAGTTTGTTTCGGCATTTTCTTTGTACTTCTTTGTGCAGCCTTGACGAGGATGTTCAAACTTTTTAACTGTGTCGAACAGAGCTGAATTCGCTATTAATAATGACATGGTTTTATATTTTCACATAGCAGTTTTGGGAAACTCTGAAGAAACACTTCATGGCACGATGAAAGACATTTGAATCTCAAACTGTGCTTTTTTGGAGGACTGTGATAACTCACAGAATGGAGGATTTTTTGTCCTTCAAACATTTACAACAAGTCAATGAATGCAAATCACTGCTGTGTAAAACAACAGATTCCTGCCAAGTGAACCATCCACAGCTGTGCTCCCCCCACCCTGCTCCCTCTCTGCACAGACAAACCTCATTGCATTTTGGATTGATAACTGGCTGACACAGTCAGACATCACACAGGGAAGCTTGGAAACTTAAACTGGCTGAATGAGTCAATGGAGAGAGGAGGAGGAGGAGGAGGGAGGTTTGAGTCGGGGGTCTTTAAGGCCCAGGCAAACTCTGCAGTGGTTCATTATGCAAATCGGGCTGATAGATTTGATTAATAGTTTGACCTTGACATGCAGCCAGAGCTCACTCACAAACCTGCGGGCGACAAATTCAGAAACACACTCATGCAATTAGCAGACAAAATGTGGCATTACCAGTTTTGAATGACCTATTTTAAAAGCCTTCGCCAAAGTTTGTTTTTGTGCTCTGTCGGAAGAAAAGCTTTCAAAACTTTCTCAGCTCCGAGACAAAACCTTCTTTCAGTCATTCTCGAAAGATACGGGTAAAGGAATTTGACAGTTATTCCAGCCTTCAGACTCTGCAGGTCAGGGAACAGGTGGGGGAAGCTGAGCATGAAATGTGCTGCTACGCAAACAATACTTATCTCTCACTAGGGATGAAGTGGGAGGCTGGCTCTGGAATGGCCAGCCTACACATGCACTGAATCGCTATGAGCCCAGGGAGCAGAGGGAAGGAATAAAGTTTAGCCAGGCATTATTGCACCGGTCAGTAATCTGTCGGTGTCCAGTGGAGGTCTGTCGTTACGTTTCTGCACCCGTGAGATGGGATCATCATTGAACCTTAGCAGGTGTGCAGTGTGGGCTGTCTCATAGCTACACGCCACCAGTCCATCTGGACGTCCGTCTTCGGCAAGACCTGGATGAAAAGCATTTTAGAGCTGCTCCAGATTTCACACTGTAGGTCAAAGAACAGATTGATGTGCCCTGTCTCTTTTTATGCATGTGAGTGACGTGTCAACGTTGACACACACGTACGATGTCCACTGCACATAGAATAGTTCTATGTTACATTATGCATGCAGTAATACCCACTGCTCCTTATTAGGTCTTCGGTTCTTGGATCTATGCACCATATTCATAGTCTATACAGACTCTGTCTTCTCAGCCATGGGAAAGCAGCAGTTTGGATAAACAACAGCCGCCGTACAGTGTGTGCATGCACCTGACTCTCACTAGTGTTGACGTGCCATTAGCCTAGCAGCATCAGTATCTCAGCACCACGGCCAGCTCCTTTTATTCTCCGTTCTGAGATAGTGGCCGATTTCAGCACCGTGGACAGCTGCCAACACTTTATTGCTCTGGCAGCTGGAGCGAGCTGATTCTTGCCTCGAAGTCCGGAGTGCCTCTACTCACGAACCTCTGCCCTCTCCACCGCACACGCTATGTCAAGCTCTGTACTCGCCACTGAAAAGCCTTTAAAGGAGTTTCACCCCACATAAGAAACGAAACCATAACAGTTTCTCAAATTAGGTTCCTGTAAGCTGTACAGATCAGAAATGTGATCTTTACCAACTCTTTTTCAAACCAAAAGTTCAAAATGGCCCATATTGTAAAGAT
This sequence comes from Channa striata, assembly GCA_033026295.1. NCBI lineage: Eukaryota > Metazoa > Chordata > Actinopteri > Anabantiformes > Channidae > Channa > Channa striata. The sequence goes on along the minus strand of CM065185.1, from coordinate 13,961,218 downwards.
AGATCCATCTTTTATTAACAAACACCATCAGAGAAAAGTGTGGCCTTCTTAGACATCCATCCATTATCTTAACCCTGTCCAGGGAGTACAGGTCTCCAGTCGGTCTCAGGACCAGCACAGAGAGACACACAGACAGAAAACCATTCACACTCAAATTCATACGGGCGATTCTACTGTAACATGTCTGTCTTTGGACTGTGGGAGGAAACCGGAGAACCCAGATGAAACCTAACCAATCCACCACTGTGCTGCCCTTCATAGCCATAAACACCTTTAAATAGATAAAATTTTATAAAATAAACTTAGAAATTCAGGCTTCATTGCATAATTGTTTTATTTACTGATGTTATATTGTCAAGTTAGCGATTTCCCCCATTCATATTGTAAAAAACAACCGTAGATGGGACGTTTAAAAAAAAACTTTTTCTAGAATAAACTTCTATACATTTTAAAACAGTTAAAAACCTTTATTTATTTATTTTTTCAAAACCAGGAGCAAATTATGGCCCCAGATTTATCACAGGGCTGCAACACTACTCCCAGCACCAAAAATATAAATTTAATATTTTTCAACCCATAATGGGAATAAGGTATATAAGAAGGTATTTGTGTTGTATTGCCAACAAAATATCTGAAAAGAATCACAAACTTAGTTACACCTTATACCATATTACATCAATATTACATTGTTTTTCCTCTGTATTGCGAAGCGTATCTGAGGGTTTGCTCAAGGTGAGCTCATCTAACAACTGTGGGGCTATGACAGAGGAAAGCCCACTGACACTGAGCTCAAACAAAAACTACCAAAAAGGCATCAAAGTAGCCACACTGGTTCACTGGCTGATATATTTATTCATAGAACACAACATCTTCATATAATAAACATGGCTGTGATCGATCATGTTAAACAGAATTAGCAGCTGTGTCCTTTAATTTAATCCTTTAAAAACCACAGCTGTGGAGGTTTACAGTATATAATGGGTATTTGTGTTTTTGTCAACCCAAAATAAATATGATGCCGCAAAAGTACGTCTCTATCATAGCTCCAAAAGAAAAAATTAAACACTATGTTTTATTCATGCAACAAATGCAGCATTTGTTGCATGAATAAAACATAGTGTTTAATTTTTTTCTTATATATTTATATTGTATTGTATTGCATTCAATTCTCAGATGGTACCGAATGCTTGTGAACAAATAAACAAACTAGGGAGCCAAAGGATCATCGAAAGAGAACGCAAACCCCCGTCTTAATGTTTCCTTCCCTTATCCTGCTCTAATGAACATTACTTGGTTTACTGCTCTTGACACAGAATTCACCCTGCTGTCACTGCGCCTACCAATCTGCTTCTTATCCACTAGCCTATATAATAAGCTGAAAACATTAGCAGTTTGTAGTGTTTGATGGCAGACCGGGGCTCATTTTGCCATTTAAATTGCAAATTGTTCCTAAAATGAAATTATAATCAGCACTTAGTCATGTTTTTAGTATTCAGAGTGCAGAGCCTCATGCGCATTTTTTTGTTTTTGATCAAAAATTAAGATTGCATGAATACTCCACCGCATGTTTGCTTTGCACCTTTCACCTTTCACCCTCACTGTCACATCCCGCTTAAATCATTACCTTAAATTTACTGCTGCGCCCCTAATTTACATCCTTCTGGAGCCATAAAGCAGAAACTTGTTTTGTTATCAGCTAATTACTCACAGCTCTAGTGACCCAGTTACTTTAGCCTGTTGGAGCGGAAGCTATATTTGGCACTTACACAAGAGGAGAATTAAGGAAATAGAGAAATATGTCCGTGCCAAGAGATATGGGAAAGCATGGCATATGTTCACATGCCCTCAAGCGCGGCTGTGGATTCCCCTGCTCCATCAGCAGGTGGAGTCTTTTGTCCTGGTTCTCCCTCCAAATACATATAGTGGTGTAGGAGTAATCCTTGGTTTTATTCTTGAGAATGGGCAAGTCTCCAAATAAAGTAGCTTTTGAGAGCCCTCAGACGATAACAGCATGATACATGGTGATGCAATGGAGACTTTCTAAAGCAAAATTGTTGGTTAAGTCTGTTTGTAAAGCAAAAACAATATTCCCTTAAAAGAATGCGTCCCCTGTGGAATCAGCGAAGCAGCATGTGAGGAGCTTTTTTGTATCAAAGTGACCCAAGAAGTTTTAAAACTGTTTACAACAGCTGACGTTGCATGCAGCTCCAAGATACACACTGACCTTAAAGTTCAGGTTTGTGGGATAGAAGCACGCGCAAATGCCCTGATTTCAAAGATAATCAGAACTGGTATTATTATAAAATGCAAGATAAAGTGTCCCTTGGAGATATGGCTTCATCTCACCACATAGGTCACGTCGTGCTGTTATCTCACTGCTGTCATCGCCAGTTGGGACTATAGGTTGATCAAATCAGATTATGGTTCAGCTCAACCCCCAGTCACCGTACTACAGTAAGCCTCAATAAATGCACAGTCAAGGGAAAGAGGAGATATGAAGCTGATAGAAGTTGGAATGTGTTTTTTTTTTTTTTTTTTTGAACAGGAGCTCTGTGTAGCTGTGGGCTCTCACACAGTGAAGCGCAGTCTTACAGCTCAAAACGTCAGTTCATTAAAGCTATGAGAAATATGTAAATGATAAAAGGCTGATAGAATAGTAATATAAAAGGACAGAGTCACAGTAATAATTTATAAGCTTGCGCTACCTACCTACCGCATGATGTATGCCTGCATTTTCCATCTTTGATATTCTGGTCCGAGGCTCAGTTCCAAGCTCCTTGAAGATGATTGGCGTTGAACCCCCCCCACACACACACACTTCCCCCCTTTTCCTTTTTTGAACTTCCCTTTCCCTCCTTCTATCTCACCTCCTTTCATTTCCCTTCCCTATCTTTCTCACTCTCCTTTTGTTGCCATTTTTCCCCCCACTCCTTCTTCAATTCAAACTCAAGACAGGTATTATGCAGGAGGTAATGGGGTGTAGGAATGGACAGAAAAATAAGAATAGTGCTTGACAGTCATCCTTCCTTGTTAAGATCCTCGGCGAAAGCGTTTCAAAGAAATTCGAGGTACATAGTAAACAGGGCTCAAAACGGCACGGCAAGTTGCTCATTGTTGTGAGTAGTAACAGGCTGTTCTCTCTCCTCTCTGCACCGTTAGCCAGTATTTACTGTACAAGTCTTGCAGGGGAGATTAGATTGCTCTAGGCTCCTCTGGGCTGGGAACAGAATGGCCCAGCAAGGACCTCTATTCATTAAGCCCTTAATTGCTAATTGAGGTCTTTGAATGATTCAGCAATAGCTGCTGCTATTGGGGCATTAGCTGAGTAATTTATGGCTGCAAGGGAGCAGGGAAAAAAATGAATGAGGGCGACAAAGTGCTGCACAAAAGGACATTGGTGCCTGCACAGCATTATTATTATGATTATCACACAACCACCTTTTGTTAACTCTGTGTAGTCTGTACATTGCTCTTAGCTCAATAGCTGATTGTAAGTAAAAATCATCATCCACTGATTACGTATCATTTAGACACAATGCAATTTGACTCTCCCATTGAAATCTCCAGTTATGATTTATTCTGTTTTTGCTTAAGCTAATTATTTTGTGTTTGTGTGATACGTCTCCATTTGAATGACATTTATTTCTTTGCCTTTGCGTGACACTGTAAACCTTGTGGACACTATAATTGCTATAAAATCTCCCAGTAGCTTATTAAAATTTGCTGTATTGAGTGTTTTTAGTTGCATTTTTAATAAACAGCCAAAAAGAGAAATTTTTTACAATTTGTGCTGCAGCAAGTTTGAAAATTACATTTATAGATCGTATGAAAGCAAAAGAAAGAATTCAATATAAGAACTGATGTCTCAGCCACAACATCATCACCACATGGGGATTTAATGTAAAAATATTATGTTGCACACAGTGCATCACATTGTGCTGTGCAGCTGCTGGTCCTTGTCCTCTATTACGTTACTAAAACCACATCCTGTGTATGTGAATATGTACGTGAATATAATATGTCAGCATAAAGACATGAAGCGGGAGGAAGCGGTTATCAGTTGGCTTGGCTCCGACTCTTTGAAACCACTTTGGCTCTTATACAGCTTAAAAAATGAGGAGGCCATAAAGCGTTAGTGAGATGTAGAGTTAATGCTTAACCTTTGGACAAAACTCCTTTACATCAGCTGTTTCCCAAGTGTTTTCAGCGTTTACGCCCCGACTTTATTTTCAGCAGACAGCCAGGAGAATATAAGTAAGAAATCAAAATATTACAAAACCACTTTATAAAATTCTTTGAAAATCTGTACAATTCTCCTTTTTGTGGCTGAATAACAATTGTTTGAGCCATTTAATATTTGATATCATTTTGTCTTAATGGTAGTTCTACATTTGTAAAGATGTTTCTTTCTTTGTCTGTGACTGACAGGAAATTGTAGGAGTGTGGTCAGCTACAATCATTATCCTTGATTTAAAATCTCCCAGTGGCTCTGTCATTGACTGATGTTTAGCACTATTTTCAGCTTTTGTGTTTCTCACTGGAGCATTATGATAAATCCTCATATTTTATGATGCATATGTTCTCACAAAAACAGCGTAGAGGGGAAAAATAAGCCACTGCAGCATAGTTTGTAATTTTAGACTGTATAAAAATGTAATTACATTTCAGTCCACATTTATTCCCTAGTAATGTGTTTGGCTGTCATTCAAAGGAATGAGGCAAAAAGAAATTCTTGGCTTATTACAGACCCATATTTCATTATCTTTTGCAGGCATTTTTCTCCCAGGGAGGCACTGCAAGTTGAGACGTAGTTGGAAAAATGTCTCTCTCCTGGGTGTGATAAGGCGGGAGGTGACATGTGTCGATGTCTCTCTGAAGACAGACTATGAAGATGTCTACAAATTAATCTCAGCTGAGGTTACATGCTTTCAGTTGTTCGCTGTCAAATCGCTAAAGATAAAATGCTGCAATGCAACACTGAGTGAGTGTGGCCTGAATGCATCCTTCCCATCGCATATGCATTTGTCATATCAGATGAGGAGTTTTCATCTTTTCTCCTCAGACAGCGGCACAAGTCAGTGAGGAGAGATCAGTGAGAGAGGAAGTGAAAATGATTACTTTCACCAGCTCTGCGCTTCTTTATCTCCAGAGAATTCAGGCTCTGAAGCCGCTGACAGTTGGTGTGAAAGGACCAAAGAGGCTCCATGAAATACTTACATATGGAACCTCGGGAACACAGGAGGATGCTGTGAAAGCCCCAAAGAAAAACCATCACTGTCAGACACTCACTTCACTGTTGTAACAGAGACTTTTAAGAGACCAGAAAAAAAAAAAAACCCTTTGCATGGAAAAACATGGGAGAGATGAGTTGTGATGTGTCCACGGCTTCGCTGATGCATGAAGATGTTATTTAGCATTAATTGCTGGAGCGTTAAGCGAGCCCAGATGAATACAAACCCATCTTCCCCTTCCTGACTTGCCTGTCGAGCTGCTTTGAATTCAGTGCGTTTTTTTGGCCTGGGATGTTTCCACCAGCGTTTGCCAGCAGATATGCCACATGCTTCTTCTTAAAAGGCTTTGAGGGTCTTAGAAACTCATGAATATTGTAGAAGAATTATCTTTGAAGTCGCTTTTTTCATTTTGAATGAGCAAAAAAGGAATAATGTAAACTCTTTTTTTTTCCTGTGATAATTTTTAAAAAACGTGTAATTCAGGGACAAAAAAATGTTCAGCCATCTCTGGGATGACATTCGGAGGTAATATTCGTGGAGACAGAGATACTGAATGTTTTTGCGTGTCTCTGCCTCACATGCCTTATGCTTCCTGCTGTTGTGCTTCTGCACCATATGCAGCCTGCAGTTATTTAGAACAGCGTTCAGTTCAGTGCTTGTTCAGGGACCATCCACTGCTGTCAGCTGCTGATAGAAGTTTGACAAGTTTACACACTTTGTCGAAAACTACAAACCATTAGTTGAGCTAATGTCGTGTATCCATAAGCAAGTTTGCATCAGACTTGGAATTCAGAAAAGGACACACAAGCGTTCAGGAAGTAATTCCGTGGTCCTTTGTGGGCCACAGCTGCGTTTCTTTGTTCTGATATTGTGCTCTCAGGCTGTGCAGAAGGTTGTGCATATCAAGAAAAACTTTTTAACTCTGAGGGGCCACTGAGTGTGTGTTTATCATATTTTGGACTGTATTGAGAAATAAAGTCTGCAGCCATGCCAGCAGCTTTGTGAGACTCTAACACGAATGCCGGCACACTGGCCAACCCTGATACTACAACTCCCCTGGTCTTCTCCTGACACACACTGAGGAACTTGCCATTTGAGGAATTTGATCAGTTTGTTCTTGTATCTAATTGTCATTTTTAGACGCAGTGTGACAGGTGTTTCATTTTAAAGTAGATCAAAATGAATTGTCGTTCTTATTTATCCCCATTGATATGAATAAGATGCTCGATTAGGGGAAAACACCCATGCATGCTCTCTTAAAAACACAGTGAAAAAACAAGTGTGTGGAAGATAAATTCATGCTGCGTGAAGTTTACCAGGTTTCTACCGCTGCACATAATTACATAATCAGGACTCTGGTCCAAATCCAGAGCAAAAGATAATTTAAACATTACTATCACATCACCTCACCTGTCTGTTTTTGTTCTTGTAGCTGGTCTCCACATTGGACTTTGACAGAGCGGAATAATGCAGGGCCTCCCACACTGTCTGATTGTCGTCACGTGACTCTAATTATCCCTTCTAATGAACTGAAAATCCTCAAAGTTCACGTCGTGTGCCACACACAGATTGGATCTCTTTATTAAATAAAGAAAACAGTGCAATTGCATTACAATAAGAGCGAGTTATTTCTACTTTTAGTTCGTGTGCACGCAGAAATAGAGGAACCAAGGTTCATAAACTTTTAAAGCCGTACGGGTCACACATCTTTACTTCCAACAAAGTGCAACAGTAAATGAATATATATGTGAAATAACTCTTGAATACGGTCTTTATTACCATGAGCAAAGGCCAATGCTTTCATTTAGCGCTGTATTTCAACTCAAGTTATGGAAGTCACATTTCCTTAGATTAAATCTGTTAAAAATGTGCTCTTGCTTTCCTAATCAACCATTTAATGGCCTCACCTCTGTGCATTTGCCCTAAAGAGGCCATTCAACGCACTTTGCATTCATCAGTCACTTAGCGGGTAGGTGTCGCAGCAGTGAGGCCGTTCAAAGGTAGAAAGACGGAGCAAATGGGATTTGATTTGATTGGATTGACTAGCGAGGACTTTAGTCCCCTGCTCTGTTAATAATTAAGTTAATCAACTTCTGAAATCTCAGTAACAAAAATGTAACATTGTGGGACTCACAGCAGCGTTAAATTATCTTCCATTTTATGACGTGCTAAAGGAGATTTTTTTTAAAGCAGAGGATATTTAGAATAGATTATGTGTGGGTGGATGCAAAGGATGGGAGCAAAAAAAAAAGGGTAGGATGGGGAAAATTGTGATGTAAAATATGCCAAGGAGAGGATCAACTGCATGTCTGCCCCTCTGTCTCCAAGGGGGAAATGCAGAGACAAAATATATATAACTGTCTCTCTCTATTCAGGGGTGTGTAGGTTTGGACTGGAGCCATTAAGTCATTTGGATGAAAATATGTTCATAAGTAGAATCTGGAGTATAGAAAAATATGATTTGCCTCTCTGAAAATCTGAAGATGAGCAGGGATTTACTTCTTGGTTTTTGATCATTTTTGACCTTTGGCCTTTGACTGTCATGTCTAATCAGTTCATCTTTGTGGATGCTTGTGCCAAATGTAGAGGACGTTCCCTTGAGACATTCCCCTGACATTTCATTCATAAGAATAGGATGGACAGACGAGCAGAAACTAATTCCTGTCTCAAATCTGTAATCATTTTCTGCTCTTTCTCTTGTAATAATTACACAGTTTGTGGAATTCGGGTTAAACTGTTTTGTTTCTGCAAACACAAAAAATGAGGAAACAGCTCGTGAGCTGGTTTAAATGTGAATGTAATTAAGCCTAAGTCATTATTCAAGGAATATTCCACATACACTCCCTAAACCAGTACAAAATATAGTGCATGTAACAAAGTAAACCACTTGTTTCGCAGTATATTGTCCTCTGTGTCCTAAAAAACATTTTATTATTAATTCTCATGTGTTAGTGTATGAGGAGCATTTCACTGATGAAGTTACAGGAGCCACTTCATAGTCAGTTAATTTAGTCGAGTGATTTCTAACAGAGGGAACCACTGTGTTAGTGAGTATCAGCTGTGTAAAATATGTGATTGTTTTAACTATTTTCTCTTCAAAAGCTATTTTACTGAAATCACTGGAATAATTCACAAAAGAAATTAGTTTCTCAGTAGTTTTTGAACAAATCCGATGTGTACCTAGTTTCTCAGGTGGTTGCTCACGGTACCTGGAAGCTTCTTGTTCCGCGTATGAAGCCACTGTACACAGAGAGGTGAACGTGTGAGCGAGCATCTTCGGGGCTTCAATGTGACGTGCTATTTTCAAACGTGGGAACACAGTTTGTATATGGTGAGACTTGTCAGAGTCGCACGTCTGAATCGCTGCCACCTTGTCAAAGTCCTTCTCTCACCTTTTGCCGGCAGAAATCCGCCTCAGCCTCCGTGAAACCTCGACCTGAGAGCAGGTAGACTCAGAATCGTAAGATCAGCTAAAGAAGGTTAACTACAGCTGCAGGTGGTGTAATGGCTTCAGACCAAGGACAGTTAGCGTAGACAACTTGTTTAATAATCATCCAACCGTTTATTGGTCGTCTCTTCTTAATTGTGAATAGTTTTGCTTTTTTCTCACTTATGATAATAAACCCAAATGTTTTTATTTATTTCTGCTTGGGGTCAATACAGCAATTTAAAGTAGAGCTGCAACAATTAGTTGATTAATAAGTGATTCAAAAAACCATTATTGGCAACCACTTTAGCTATTGATTAATTGTTATTAAGCCTGGAAAGATTCCAGCAATCCCACAGCCCTCAACAGGAAGGTGAATCGATTAATTGTCATTTGATAGTAGTGGAAGGTAGAAGAAAAGTCCTCTGGTGTCAGCTTCTCCACCTTATAGATTTACTGCCAATTTATGTGACATCTTGGTGGTGAAGGGGTCAGCTGCCTTAAAGCTAAAAGGTCACCAGTTCGAATCTTGGCCGACCTTTGTGTGGGTCTCCCCCAGCGCTGTGTCAGCCCTGAAGTGCACTGGCAGCCAGTCCAGGGGTTTTCCTGCTGATCACCCAGTCTCAGCTGGGGTCGGCTCCAGCATCCCTGCAGCACCTTATGGGATAAGTGGTCTGGATGGATGGACTTTTAGTTTTTGGTTAACTGATAATCTCTGGAGTCAGACAAAACAGGACATCCGAATGCACATTCTTGACTATTTTCTGTCGTCTCTACACTGATAAATAAACCCTGCTTTAGTTAACAACAACCTGTATAGTATGCTCATATCACCTGTAAATATGATCCATATTTTCTCGTGTACATGTTTTCTAGCGGTAACTTATAACCTCTATCCTGCACCTGCTGCTTATTGCACTTCTGGTTAGACATAAACTGCATTTCGTTGCCTTTTACTTGTACATGTGTAATGACAATAAAGTTGAATCTAATCTAATCATCTAATCTAATAAAAGTGCTAATATGAAGATGTCAGTTTTGGTGTAGGGTCAATTATGATGGACACAAACATTTTCTAATTAACAAATTTCTGATCCAATCAATCATTAATGAGAATAGTTATAGCTTTAAATATATTTTGTTAATACTTTGTTATAGTCTTGAAAATAAAACATTTTCTGACCATTCAGTGGAATTTTTTAAGAACAGAGGTGAAATTTTCTCAGCTGTAATTATCACTTCGCACTGATGTCTCCATCCCGCTGCTGCTCACTGTTTGGTTTTGTGCGTGTAACCTCCACTGGCTTTCTGAGCAGTGTGCAAATGTGTCTTCCAGCAGATACAGCTGCAGGACCACTAACATGACTGGGAAGACCCAGACCAGCAACGTGACCAACAAGAATGACCCGCGCTCCCTCAACTCCCGCGTCTTCATTGGCAACCTCAACACGGCCGTGGTAACCAAGGCAGACATCGAGGCCATCTTCGCCAAATATGGGAAGATTGTGGGCTGCTCGGTTCACAAAGGCTACGCGTTTGTCCAGTACGCCAGCGAGAGGAACGCCAGGGCAGCTGTGGCTGGCGAGAACGCCAGAGTCATCGCCGGACAGTCACTAGGTAATCAAGTCACATTCTGACTCCCAGTGCTGGGAGAAGATCTTCTACTTATGTAAATTAAAATTTCTTCTTTCTTTCTTCTAAAGTTTAGAAAAGCTTGAGTGCAAGTAAATGTACTGTGAGACGTATAACCAAGCAAAACACTTTATATATGCATTTACTGCAAAAGCAATAAAAACAAAAGAAGAAATCCACATAAAAACAAGACGAGAGTCATAAAACAAGGGTCAATACCAATAATAAAAGATAATTTCATAAAAACAAATAGAATGAGCTTCAGAATTGGAAATATAATACAAATGTAGTCAGTCTGAGACAGACCTTTAAACATGTTATTTTAAACTCCTACAGAATGATAAACTCTTATCTTTAATAAAACGAAAGACCGCAGGTTACCATCTGGCTCATGCAGCACATGGTCAAAGGTCCTGAGACGTGTTTTGTGGGCAATCTTAAATTAGATCAATGAAACCTTTAAAATATGTCAGCCGGCGTGATGATACTACGATAGAGTATCATCTCTGTTAGGAGTGAAATAGCGTGAGGCCGCAGCGGGGACGTGGGGCTCGGGGACGACGATGAGACTGAACGGATGAGGAGAAAGTGGGACAACAGACACATTGGAACAAGGAGGAAGCATTCAAAGCTCAGGCCTCGTGGGCATTCAGTGGCTCCCTGTAAATCTTCCTTATATTACTTATTGATTAGTTCACAGCCTCCTCCGTGGAAAATAAAAGTCCCCCCCCGAGCCCTGCTCCGTCATTAAATATGAATAAGAGCGCTGCATGGTCACATCTGTGATTCCACCCTGCGTTTGCCCGGTTTCATGCATTTTGGCTGTGAAATTACATACGGCAGTGGTAAAACTGAGACTGATTTGTGTTCATGCTGATATCCTGTATAATTACGTGACTGCGGAGCCGTCGTTGTATTGTTGTAAAACTTTATGACTGACTCTGTGGCCTCAGTCAAGCTGGACTCGCCCATGTGAGTGGCCTGGGCCGACTGGGGCTATTTGAGTGGCGTGGGCAGTGGACGGGCATAATGTTATTGTACTCACAGAGTTAATTGCTGAGACCTGGGAGCCTGGCAACACTGGGGCCAGGAATATGAGCAAGCTCACACATATATTGTTAAAATAATGAAGGCTCACAGGCGAGCCATCGTTCTCACTTATTATTAAAATGGCTGTAAACATGAACTGTGCTCCCGGTTCAACGATTCATCTCTGGCCATAAACATTTCCTATTCGCTAAGTGATTCTTCATCGTATTTCAAATATGCTGATGAGCCCGAACAGCATTTTTTTTAAGGGTCTGATGGCAAATAAGAGGTTAATATAGAAATCTTTACATATTCTCACAGTGTGGAAATATTTGTTACTTATAAAGAAATGATTTGCTTTTCTCCCAGTTGCATTGGGAAATTGATGCCACGGTTAGGTCAGTAAACTGTAGCGTATATGACAAGATGTGAGTTGATTATCTAAGCAGAAAAGACAGACACTTTCGGGCTAATAATGTCCATCCAGCTATGGCACAGGCCTCTACAGCGTGTTTCAGCTTTTCTGTTTCGGAATAGGTGAACAAGATACAACATGTTAATTTGTGAGCTGTAGAGGTTCTCGCAGGCTTATTTTAGAGTCGGGAGAGAGCCAGGCTGCCTGTGTCCCTACTGCTCCCCCTAATTGGCTGCATGTTCTAGCTCCTAACATACAGAAAGAAGAGTGGTATCAATCTTTTTGTCTTAAACTTGGCAAGAACACATTCCTTTATTTGTCATAGAGTTCAGTTTGTGTCTGGCACCTGGATTTCATTTTGTGGAAAGTGCTGTCACAGAGTTAACCCCAGCATAAACTAAATGTTTGGCTACACAAAGCCCAGAAATTAAGCTTAAGCGGTAAATGCTGTTTATTCATAAGGCCCAACTGCTGATGAGGAAAATGAATCCTCTTCATTAAAGAATGTATCTGATGCTGCCACAACCACAAAAATATTCACGTTTCTGCCAGCACACAGTCACGTGTCCTGCCTGTTTCGTCCTGTTTGCACCTCTGCATCTACTTAACGAGGCTCCTGTCGTTATTTTTTTCCAGACCGGATTTTTTCCAGCTGCACAGTTGTGTTCGGTAAGAGAAGGGGACGTTTTTTTTAAGGCCGTCTGGCTGAAAGTGAACGTGTCCTGAACAAAAACACAAGAGCTAAAATCATATGGAGCTCAAATTCATACAGTAGCCAAAGTATAATATTGCTTTGCATAGTGTGACATATTGCAGTTCTCCTCTGTGACTGTCTGTGGACACACAGAATAAATTCAGGGAATCATAAATGTCAGAGATATACAGTAGGTGCCTACAATAATGCCTCCCTCTGCTCTGGAAATCATCTTCTCTGCTTTTATTCTGCTGCCCCTGTGAAATTTAACCCCTAACATCTTCTTTTATACATGAGCCTTGTATTTGATTAGGCTCTGGGACTATATCGCTAGAGGTGCGAGCAGTCTGCATGAGATATGAATTCTTAATATCTTCCCGCCTGCATTGTCCTTTTATTAAATTACACGCGGTGAAGATCGGACACGTGGGACAGTTGTGTAAAGGCTTAAAATGTGACAGGAAGGGTCATGAGGTCACATTTAAAGCTGTATTGTTCTGAGAGCGCGGCTCACGTTACCACAAACGTCCCTCGCTTGAGTCATTTAGCAGCCACAAGACGCTGGTGCCGCAGCAATCGCTCTGCTCAGTTAATTGTTCTAGACATGGCTGGATTGCTGTCACAATGACTTTACATATTTCATGCAAATGCCAGTGACATTCAGTCACCCTGGTGGTCAGTGTGAGACAGCAGCTGCTTTGATTTTGATGAAGACGTCGGCTGGGCTTCGTTCTAGATTTGCTTACCTGTCTCAGTTTTCCCTCGTGCTTTTATCACTATAATCTGGACCTGGATGAATTAATATTTTAGGTATATCAGTGCTGCATTTGATCATATCTGCTCTCCCATAGCAGCTGGAGCTCCATGTGTGGCAGCTGTCTGCTTTGGTCTTTGAGCGCCTCTCTGTGGTTGAGTTACTTACTGCAGGAGACTGCAGGATTTCAAGGCCTTCGTGCGTGATTTTATACAGGTAGGAACAGGTGTTTTGTCTTAGGGCTTGTTAAAAAAAATGGTTAACATTTAAAAAAACCTGTTGACAAGTTGTTTAATTTTGTCTAGTTGTCAAAAGTAAAAACATCAGAAAAGGAAAAGAACAACATACGAACATAGAGCACAGATTTAGATTTGCTTGTAAAAAGCACTTTCTAATAATTAAATATGAGAAGACTGACTGAAACAATAGAAAGTGTAGAAATACGGTCAATAAACATGATTGATTAAAATATGACACTTATTTTATATCAATTAATGATCCCATGTTATATATTCCAGGCTCATTGTAATGCAATATATGTTAAACATTTATCAAACCCTAAATCTGAATCTAAACGTTCTCATATTTACCTCGGTTTTTTGACCTCTTTGCTCAGGCATTTATGAATCTTCTTTGTGGATGAACACTAGATGGTGCTGAGAGATTAGAAGTAAGGAGGATGACAACACGTCTCTATTTTTGTGCTCTTTAATGCCAGAAATAGTTATATTTCCCATGTTTTTGTTTTGGTTTTGAACAAAAACATGGAAATTGGTCTGTGTTGTACAAAGGGGCACAACAACACTGAGGACTTTTTACTTCCTGTGTTAAATAATTGGAGACGTCTTTTGAAGGTTTCTCTAAAGATGTCAAAGCGGACAATAGTTGATGCTTAATTTCTAGTGACTTGCCTTGAACTTGTGAATCCTCGACACTCAGCCCCTGTCTTTCATAAGCTTTTAGGTTTTTGTCTTTTCTTACTGAGAACAAAGGCAGCCGGAGAAATAATAAGACGTCAGACTGTGCGTCAGGCAGCTGGAAACCTCGTGTCAGTGTAATTAGATATTTCAATTACAAGGCTTCGGCGACACCAAAGCCCAAATGCTGCAACAGCTGGGGAATAAGTAGACTGCCCTCCCCACCCCCACCCCCCCGGGCACTTAGCTTTTTCTATCTGTCCTCTAAGTCCACCGCTCGTCCACTTTAAATTAGTTTATGAAAACAGAAAGATGAATGGGAGACGGAGGCACCAGGGAGCTGACTTGCCTTACAGTGGAGGAAAGTGCAACGTGCGAGTGATGCAGGTCTAAAAGGTGGATGTCTTTTGTGAGATAAACCTTGAAATTGAAATATTCTGGCTGTCCTGATTAGTTTTTTCTTTCCCTTTTTGTTAGTTTGCTGCAAAATATGTGTTGAATTGCACTAGAATTGTGTGAGAGACTGCATTTACCAGAGAGCATCTGAAAGCCAAATGGTTCTCTAACTCAATACGCAGAATTGCACAGCTTTCTTTTTAGATTCTGTGCATTTCTCACTTTAATTATGTGTTATCAGAAAGTATTTATGTTATTCCATGCACCGTGAATCACTTCTTTTCCTGTGTATTCATTTATTCATTTCACTCTGTTTGCGCTGTGTGTTTTTGATCAAATTACCATGTCAGTAAAGCTTTGCTGAACTGTGAAAATCATCTTTCCACTTTAATGAAAGACATGCATTGCTCATGAAACAGTTACACCGAAAATACATGTTGTACATTTGCAGCCCTGCTCCCTGCTGAAATCACTCCTTGACAGCGTCTGGCTGAAGCCCTGCTTTGTTTAAAGCTGCACCATTCAGTTTCTTCTCACTACCACCGGGTCCAATAATATGTGAAATGGGTCACTTGCACTTCTGAGCCCACAGAAAATTATCCCTCAACTGCCGTTCCTTTAAACTGTAGGGAGGCTTTTAGTGCCGTTCAGCTTTTTGTTTTGGTTTTCTGACTCACCGTATGGCATCGGTTCTTCCCAATAGCAGATGCTGCATTCACACCAAGTCAGCAGAAAGGGAAGAATGTTAAGAGTTCCTTCGTAATGAACTCCGAAGCTTTCACAGGGTGCTCCTAAATGTTCCCCCATTACCTTGACACTTATGTACTTCATTCTACCAAGTGGGCGAGACCGCAACTATCGGAACTTCCCAACATCTCTGACTCAGATTTATAAGGTGAAAGTTAACATGAACAGATTTCCCCACCCAGCTGCTCGTAATAACACTTTAAACAAAATGACAGAACCTCATCATGCGTCTTGTTCAGGAAGTTAGTGAATAGCTGCTGAACTCAGGAAAGTACTCAGCCGCTAGAGAGCCTGAAGAGACAAACAGAGCTAATTGGAATGAATGCAAGATTTTCAGGACACATTTTTCAGCACACAGGACTCATAATCAATGGACAATTTTGATAACAATGTGATTTATTACTATTTTGTATTTACTGCTAGTTCTTCTACCCTTTAGTGTTCAACGACTTTAGTGAACACATCAATAATTATAGTGAACACTAAATCACGGTCACTGTAAAAGACATATCAACATATGTCTGTCTATAATGTTCACAGTGTTTTTTTCCTACAGCAAACGAAACTAATGCCGCGTCAGTGAAGAAATAATAAAAAATGTAGGAAATGGATTTTCAGATTTTTTTAAAAACTTCAATGCCATTTATTCCAGTGTAATTCAAATTTATATCTTTAGTAACATGAGTGTTTTCTAGGCATTCTGATAATATGTTGGATGTGCACCGCTGTCAGCAGAGGTGCTGAGATATTCACTGTTGAGTGAGGCTCGACCTTCTGACCAATCAGAGAAGGTTAAACCCTGTGCATCACACACAGTATTGAAATGCATATCTCAATTTTTTTTATAAGAGCGCACATAGCAATAGTGTAGATAATCAACGCCCATGTGTGGACTGATTTTGAGTCTCTTGCCACAGTTAACATGATTTTAAACAATTGCATGTTTTAGCTTTCAGTTTGACTAAAATGTAATATATTTCTTAAAACTAATTACCTGTTGTCAGATTTCTGATTAAAAAAAATTTATGCTGCCATCTGGTGTCTGAACAAATGCAAAAAACAACCCAGCTAAACATTAAAACTAAAACAATCTTTCTGGCCTAAATGTCTGAGAGAGGTGGCCGGGGGCACGTGGCCACTACAAATTTCAGCTACGGCCCTGTGCACAGCTTGTAATAGGCTCAATAGGCTTTATGTTTTTGCTGCTTATAATTTACTTTAAAAATGCTTTTTTCTTCACTTTACGAAACAGAACATGCATTTTAGAAAAGAAACAGACTTTTTGGCAGTAAATGTTTTTTCTTCCACCCTGAAATAAACATCATCTTTTACGTAAGAGGCAAACAGCCGAGTTCTGTGCTCCTGAGTGGAGCATCTGAGGCGAGAGTTCCCCCTGGAATAGTTTGACAAATGGTTTGTTCTGAGGCAGCTCGGCTGTAGAGTCTGGAGCTGGAAGTGAGAGCGCCGGCAGTCTGCCGTTCTGTGTGGAGCAAGGAAGAGAAAGAGAGAAACACACAGAGACAGGAGGGAGAGCAACACGGCAGAGCATCTCCGGTCGTTTCCAGCTTGTCATGACCATGTACAAAGGCAGCCGTCGCATCCAGAGATGTGAGTATGAGAGGCGAGGAGTCAGTGTCTCTGTGCGCTCAGTGTTGAGCTTTTTTCACCTTTTGCTTTGAATTGTGGGCAGGACGATGGGAAACCAAGTGTTTAAGGTTGGGTGAACGATTAAAAGTTGATTATTGGAGTAGTTCTCATGGCCAGCATTACTCAATGCTTTATTTGCATGTCTTCAAGACAATTAACCATTTTTTTTATTGTGCTAAGATGAAAATTTCCCTGAGAAGCTTCAAACTTAAACCACGTATATGCACGTCAATTTGCAGTATCGTGATCTGCTTGAATGTATTTCAGTGTATTTGTATTTCAGTGTTTAATTTCTAGGAGCAGCGATCCCTCGTTCAGTCCCAAGGTGCATTGTGAACTTTCACATTAGAGTTTTTATCCTATTCCGCATGACAGATAGATTATGCAGATAACTGCACAATAAAGAGCTGCAACGATTAATCAATTAGTTCATGACAGAGAATGACTCGTCAGCTATTTTGATAATTCTTTGTTTAATCGTTTTCCATGCAAACAAGCTTGTTCAATGCAGTGATTTAATGCAGTTTTTTCATCTTATATGGCTGTAAATTGAACATTGGGTGGATATAACATGTAGACACTTTAGCTGTGGTAAATTACAATGTAGATATTTCACAATTGTTGCTTAATAACTGAATACAAATTACGGTATACAAAACAATGAACTTGCCAAAGATGAATAGATTACATGCATGTAAATCCAGACTGTGTTTTTCACAGCAGTTGTGTGACAGAATACGTCATCCCAGTGGCTTGATCAGGGACAGGATAGTGCTGCCTAAAGGCCATCATATTTATTTGTATTTATCTGGAAAATGCAGTTCAAAATTGAGACACATTCGCCGTGAGAGTGCGGTGGCCTTGTGTGACCAGCAAGTGACTGCAGAGGTGGCTGTGAGCAGCCAGCTACTGTTTTTCCCTCCTGATCGTTCGGTGGTTGGCTGCACGTGGCCGCTCCAGGTGTGTGTGTGCACCTGCGTGCGTGTGATGCAGACAGCTGGTGGAGACATTTTTGATTGCATGGTTAGCATTTGCAAGTAAGTTAATAATTCATATAAATCTCATATACCAACATCTGTAGGTAGTGATTCATGATCAGAGTAAATTATTTATAACGTGAACATGTTTTGCATATTTATTTAAATGAATTGAATTAGTGCTGCAACTGATTTTGATTATAAATCATTTTCTCAGCAGATACGTTGACTTCTTGTAGCTGGAAAAGAACAGGTGCTGCAAACATTAAGAATTGCTCTGTTCAGTTCTGGTGTCCTTGCACTGTGACAGAGGGAACAATAGCAGCATCCTGAAAACTAAAGCAGCTCCACAGTCATTTTATTATTCACACCTGTGCTTTTATTACTGTGAGTTGTCAAAACATACATAACAAATTTAGTAATTTGTTCAAATAATTTATAAAATAAAATCATTTTCCAAAAATTGCAGCAAAGGCTCATAAAATGTTTTGCCTTATTTCTTGCAAAGTTACTTACACCAGTGATTCCCAGACCTTTGGCTTGTGAGCACTTAAAACCTTTGCACATCTTTTCCACACTGACCTGTAGTGAGAATTAAGATTTTTACCAAAGTCCATAAGGTAAAAATAAAGTCTGAAGACGCTATATGTGCCAAAATTAAAGGTACTCATGCATTATCATGCTGCATATCCCGTTACAGAATAAGACGCATGGTAGTATTTGATGAAAATGCATCAATGTATAACATCACTACTGTTTCAACATAGTGCAAGCAGGAGATTCAAAATCAATCTACTCTGCTCCCCACAGTCCTCCCACTCCCTGCTCCATCCTGCTCTTCTGATATCTTCCCATCTCCACCGTCGTAAGCACAGTGATTAGGTATTAATGAATATTAAAATACACGAAATGAAACATACTTATCAAGCAGAAATGTTAAGTAGTTAGAAAGGTGAGGCTCGATCACAAATGTTTAAAAGGGAATTTCTCTGCACTGCTGGCATTGGCCCAGTCATCACGTCCTCACATTAATATAAATAATAATAGTTAAATAATAAAAAGACTACAGTCCAGTGGGACATGGTGACTTCCACTTGTAACTCCTCACATTTTATGTAGCTCACTGTTTCCACCGTCTACAGGAAGTAACGCCTCAGAGCAGATGTACAAGTAGTTTCAAGCAGGTGGCAGCTGCCTTTTTGTTTTCCAGCTGCTTGCACAGATTAACAAGCGTGCACTTAGGTGGAGGTGATGGACCAGCTCCAGTTAAAATGTTTCAAAGCGTTGCATTTATGAGCCACAAAGTTACATCATAAGAAAAGATGCCATAATGAAAAAGAGGGAAAAGTGCATAACAACTCAGGAGAGATGAAAGACTAAATTATCTGCAGGCCACTACTCACTCACTGTGATTTAAAACAAAACCACGTAGCAGTGGTAATGTGTATCACAGCGTCACCACGATTTCGCCTCCTGCGCTGTCGGGCCGTGTCTTTGGATAGAAGAACATCTACCGTAGCCTCACTATTAGTTGTATTCCCAATGCAAAATACCGACTCCAGCCACCTCACACTCTTGTTAATGGACCAGTGCTTAGCAGGCTGAGTGAAAAGAATTTTATTAGATGCTCAGGAGGTTCGGGACAAGCTGCCAGAATTTATGCACTGCCAAGTAGCCATTTTCCTGAAGAGGACGAAAGAGCAAAGTACAAGGAATTCATTCAAGGAGGGCATGTCGTCTAGTGATTAATCCACGTGTCCCCTCCCAGCTATAACAAAAAGCCTTGAGGTTCTCATCCTGATTGGAATCAGTCGGGACGTAATGCACTGAGGATCAGGGCATGTAGCTCACAGAGGGTTGACGGAGTAATTTGAATGCACGTCAGTGACGTTTAAAAGCTTGCAGCGTGATAGCCTTGTACTGTTCTGTGGGCTCGTTGCAGTTGCACAGTAATTTCCATCTAGACAGTGATAACACACGGGTCCCTCAAGATATTTTGAACGGGTCTGTGTTAAACTTTGCTTTGTTGCAGTGAGGATGGTGTCAAACGTTTTCGTTTGTCCAGAGAAGCAGTTCATGCTTCCTGTGTTTGTTCGGGTCACCTGCTCAAGCCTGCATCGTCTGCACAAGTGGTGACCATGTTCAGGATAAAGGTTGAGTTTGTGCATGCACAAGTACATTCAGTTCCACCTTATGCATTTCATCCTCTGTGATATTCCCAGCAGTCGCACACAGTTTTATTCGCATAAAGCATCCGTACTAGTTTGCATATGTACAATGTGTCTGTGTTTGCATGTCCCCAATTGTAGTAGGAATAGAAGCAAGTTCGTGTATCATCTGATCCGAGATCATGCGGAGACCATGAACTGGTCTTAAGATTCATAGTGCCAGTTTGTGGTGTCTCTCAAGTTTGGATATACTTTGATGTGGTTATAGCCGTTCTGAACAGCCACACCAGAAAATGGAGTACAAAGGTGGCTGTCACAGACAGGGAGGAGATGTGATATGGTTTTAAAAACAAAGATAATAGCACATATTTTCAGACAGCGTCTCCAGAGAGACATCCGTAGTGTTGCACTCAGTTGTTGCACAAGAAAAGTGACAGAAATAGTTGAGTAACAAATTTGAAAAAGAGAGCTTAGAAGAGAAGTTCAAACCTTGGCTTCGTTCCCGGCTTTGCACAGCTGCCAATCAGTAGGTGAGAGTCTTGGTTTGTGCGTTTCAAAAAGTTACAGAAATGGTTGCAGAGAAATGGTCGTGCACAGACCCCCAGAGATCTTAATTCACCCACAATGGTAAGATCAAATATTCAAGAACCAGAAAGATTTTCGAGCTCTGTGTGACAACTGCATTCTGACTAATAAGAACAATGATGAGAACCACAGTTCACACACTTGACTGTATACGCCCTGTATGTGCGTAAACCCAGACACACATTAATTCACGTCTGCTGTGCCAACCTGCCACTCACCCTGCTCTGCCTGACGAAAAACACTCTCAGGTGTAATGGGAACAGGAAGCCGCCCGTGTCCTTCAGCCGAGATCGGAGATTATTCAAGCTTTCCCCGCGAGATTTATAGGGCAAGAGAACACAGAGTAGATTGAATCAGCGACCACTGTCATGCTGGATGTCTCTTAGTTGCACATTTGTATTCACACAGGTGCCTGGATGATCTCTTAATCAAATACTGCTCACCTGCTCTCAGGATGTGTGCAGCAGCAGAGATTGAGTTTGCTCTGTGCCAGAAGTGATGGCTTGGCTGCCAAAAGAGGATGTTTAGACATTATTCCAGGGAGGACATGATTTGTCCCAACTCTTTCTTCTCTTAAGTTAATTTACAACATCACTCACCCTTTCCTTTGTAATAACAGAGAGTTTGAACATTGTCATCCATTTACATGCCGACTATTCCCATCACATATTGGCTACGAGCCTTAAGAGTTGCTTTGCAAAGTCTCTTCAATATGTTTTGTTGTCTATGAGAATAACCTCAGTTAAGAGGAAAATTGCAAATAATCTACGATTCTTCTTGTTCATGGCTGAATAAAAGCAGCACAAGGGCTTTACAGTTGTTGAGCTGCTTTTTCCTTTTCAAACTAAGCTCATCCCAGTGGACTAATTCAACTCACACAAAGTGTGTGTGTGTGTGTGTGTGTGTGTGTGTGTGTGTGTGTGTGTGTGTGTGTGTGTGGGCACCGTGACTCTCTCTGACTGTGCCTGGTGTGCCTGTAATGACTCGTCCACACATCCAGAGACAAAGAGCTCGAGGGCACACTGATCTGAGGGGTCTGTGTGCAACAAAGACAGACACACACATGCAGTAACACAGCGGCACACTCACAGGTAATTTAGCAGGGCTTCATTAATATGAATGAAGCCAAACTGAGTCACAGGGCCTTGAGGTGGTAATGACTGTATTCCTGAAGGATCCAGCGCGGATGGATAAAACCGTTACGGAGCTCATCACATCTTTGCCGTAGGAGAGTTAAAATTGTAAAGCTTGTAAAGCTGCGACTGCTGCTTGTGATGAGGGAGACTGTGTGAAAGCACTTCTTTGACCTCAAAGATTTAATAACTTCTGCAGCCCGTGTGCGGATCTGAAGGAAATGAATATCACAACATTAAAACATCTTTAAATATTAATATCTGATAAAATAAAGCAAATAAAAAAGTGAAGTAAGAAGCAAAATCTCATTTTAATAACTATTTATTTTAGAAGACATATCATTGATTCTTCGTGGGCCCGATTTGGCCTTTAACACGTTTTCTCTTTATCGCTTTTCAAGAGCACTGGTTTGGAAAAGCACTATGTTAACTTTTACATACATACATAAAAACTTAAACTTAACATTAAGATTAGAATCGTTTTATTGCCTAAAGCTGCAGTGCTGTCGACAGTTGATGAAATGATATTTCTCACCTGACTCCTTCTGTAAAGTACTTTCCGTGTGTGGTTTAGTGTGTACTGTAGCTCATTGTGTTTTATGTCGAGACCACACTAGATGTTTCACTAACTTACAGGTCGCACCGCCCTGTGTACTGCCTGCAGGCAAAGGAGCCTTTAGCGGCTGCATTTTATGTCCAGAGAGCAGAAGCACATCTTTAAATCCAAACCTTTTTCTAAACGGTGTACCCACTTGACCAATCAGCAGGCTGCATGTGTCATTGAACCAAACCTAATTTGATTGAGTTTCTCTCTGTTTTTTCCAAAACAGCCATTTAACGTATCTGCTTTTACTAACCGCCTTTCCTTTAAACTGCATTGTCCTCAATACACAACAATCCTGACTATATAAGACAACCGATTATCTTGTTAGAGAAACAGTTTTAGTTGAGTCTCGTTTGGGAATTCTTCCATGAGATATTAACCCAAGGAGAGAGCTCTCGTCACTGGAAAGCTCGCTCTAGTACAACAGGAACATGAAACGAAGGCGTGTGAAAAAAGCTCTGTGAGTCACGTGTTCTCGCTCTCTCTCTCCTGTCAGTCTCTTGTTTCAGTCAGAATCATTCTTCTTTTTTTTTTGGACTTTGCTTTGAGTTCATTATCTGCGACAGCTGTAGGTTTTAGCTGCTTTGACTCATTTTCTCTCGTTTCTGTAGTAAAGACATTACCTATTGTAGTCAGTTATTGTTTTAATCTATTCAAATACACATTTACAAATACAAATATACAATAAAACTTCTCGGCACAAAATCGCAGACTACACTGATCTGACAAAACACTTGAAGTGCTGACAGACAGACAGAGTGACGACCAGGCGACAAAAACCCGTGTTACCTCTTTTCACTGGTGTTCTTATTCAAAAAGAATATGTGATGCTCTGGACAGACATAGTTCCTAGTATTCCTAGAAATACCATCTCATATTTGGCACAAAATGGCATAAGGAACTGATGATACTGCAGGACAATTCATAATTCAGTCACTTTGATAATGGATCCTTTTACCCACAGTGATTTTGAATACAACTCTGACACCAGTTATATTAAAATGCATTTGTTTATTCTACCATGAAGTGCGAATGTGGCCAAATCAACTAGTAATAAAACATCAGTAACTCTAATTACTTCTTTGTAGTTTTTAAATTCATTTTCACTTTGTAAATTAGATAACATCTTTTGTGAACAAATCTCATAATTATTTCTGTGCTGCACAGTCGGAGTTGTCATATTTCCATGTGTGAACTCGCTGCGTGGAGCTGCTGCTATAAAAATCTTTCCCTTTTTAATGTCGTCTCAGCAGTCAGGTGTCGAGTGCCTTGCTCAAGGACATCTTGACAACATTGTCGCATAGCAGCACATTGCGCTTTAACCAGTACCCAACAACAATAGCTTATAAGGAGTCAAGGGGAGAGCCAGTTTCTGTCTTTTTGTTTATTGTGAATTTGTTTCCATCTTATTCTGCTGCGGCCAACTTGCTCATAATGGCTTCGGCATAAAGTAACTTTTTATACGCACCCTCAAGGCAGTGCTGCATCCAGTTTACAGTATCAATCACATCCTAAGTGGCAATTGCTTAGCAACTCAGTCTCTATCTCCAGCTTCAACTTTTTTTATGGATACACACGACGAGGCAGTCTGCAAGTGTGTGCACACACACACACACACTTTTGTGCCATTTTTGTATATGATTAGTATAATGACTGTAATTAATCAGTGTGTGGCTGTTGGGGCTGTGGAAGGTTGGGGGTGTTGTGAGGTGGCAGTGTTCATTTTAGAGTGCTTTTAGTGCTCAGCTCTGTCTTTAATGACCCTAGCAGGAGCTCAGAGGAGAGCACACTTTACAATGTGAACCATTCCTCACGTCTTCCTGGAGCCTAATGATAATGATACAGCTGCCCCCGTGCACCACAGACCTACCAATACATCCTCAGTCCATTAGTCTATTAGGAAAAGCAAAGAGGGAATAAAGAGGAGAAGCAATGAAGGGAAAGTCTGGGCTCCAAACATAGCAGCACAGTTAATTTGCAGACTGCGTTTGAAGATGCAGACACAGTTGCAGCTGCTGGAGTGTGACTATGTGAGTCGGGCGGAGAAGGTGTGAAAACAGAAACAAAGAAAAGAGATCTTTAATTTACAAGCTCATAATATTGCAGCTGTGGATTATTGTTTCTAGCAGTGGCAAAAAAAAACAAAAAAAAAAAACTGACTGCAGCACTGTCAGTGAAACAACTCGACTCCAGCTCGCGTCATGACGTTTGCTGCTGCATGATCCCCAAGGCAGAGGGTGCGAAGCTGATGTTTTATCTGTGCAACTTTTTGAATCTGTCATAAGGGTGACTCATGCATCAGACAGGGATCGCTCCCGCTTTGTCAGTGAGAGCCCGCGTGCACGTGTGTGTGCGCAGGAAGCCAGCGTTTGATATTTGTTTATGCTGGTATGTATGACCTTGAGCAGCACTCGAGGCTGACTTGAGCCGAGTTTGAGCAGAAGCAGCAGCGACGAGACGACACCAGAGCAGCCGAAACGCAGAAAAGGCTCTCGGTGAGCAGATGAGACTGTCAGTCATGACGAGAGCCGTGAGGTGTGCGCCGATGTCTCGCAGAAATCTGCTAATGCACTTGAAGGGGATTTCATTTATTTCGGCTTTTACTAAGCGAACAAACTGTGAGGAACACTATCCTAACATTGACTCGGAGTCCTTATTTGCACAGTTTCACAGTTCTCTCAAAGCCCTGAACAAAACCCCTTGAAACGTTTTCAGCCTCTTTGGTTGCTCGTCTCTTTGAGGACTACAGTGGACTGAAGTGAAATCACTAAATGAATCGATGCTTTCTGCCTCAATTCACCTGGTTAGTCTCATCAGGTGCAGTGCCAACTAACAAATACTTTCAAAGTTTTTACATTAAAAGTTTAAAGGGGCGGCTGTAGCTCAGTTGGTAGAGTAATCGTCCATGAACCACAGGGTTGGCCACATGCCCAAGTGTCCTTGGGTAAGACACCGAACCCCAAGTTGCCCCTCTTGTGTTACGATAACGCTGTGCATAAAAGCTGTTGCTAAATGAATAACTGTATTCTATAGATTTATTTTTGCATTAGTCAACGGCACCTGTGGCTCAGAAGATCGAGGTCATTCACATGAGTTGTCGGGTGGGAGCCTTCCGTGGCAGCTCTGCTGTTATGTGGCTGTGTAATAAGGTGAATGAGGAGTCGCTGTAAAGCACTAGTAACTTGACATATAACTGCAGAGTATTTACCATTTAGCTGGTTAATCTAATAATACAAAATAAAATGATATATATAATTTGGTTATACCAGATCTTAAAATCACGTTTTGTGTGAGTCATGAACAAAAGAAGCTCATCTGTAATCACATTTCTGTTAAATAAGATTTTTTTTACTGTTTCAGTCCCTGATATTTGATTATTGTTTCATACAAACCTTCAAACATACAAATGTGTTTTAAATGTAAATGATAATAAGAGAATAACTAAAAGTTAAGGTGTGAAGATGAGGATTTAAATGGAGAATACACATGAAACAGAGACATGTTAGAATATGTCAGAGAGTGGAAAACAAATAAATAAATATTCTACCAAAATTTTCATTTCTACCTCCCATTGCAGATACACTGTAGTAGTGTGCAAAGAACTCACAGTTTTTCAGGGTTGGGCTGTAAGATTGATTATTTCCCCCCCAAAAAAAACATATTAACATATTTCTGTGATGTTTTTGTCACTGTTGGCAAATCAGATAAAGATTCTTAAACCCAACGTGAATCATGTTTACTGATCTTGAAGTCTCTAAATCCAAAACTAAATATATACAGTAGCTTCTGCATATGATTCAAGAGCTGAAGCGCAGAAATATTTCTTACTTTAAAATTCATTTTGAGCGAGACTCACCAAACTGACCAATAAGAAGAGTGCGGAGTTTCTGCCTTAGTAGCTTTTGTAACACAGGTATGTATCGTAATTTGATAAGTTGGACTATCTGAAACCCTGTGCAGAGCGTAGGCGCATAAGAGCAAAGTGAAGCTGTCTGAGACCAGGGGAAGGAGAGCTGTGAAGAGCAGAGGGGGCGGACACAGAGTCTCACGTTAGTGCTATACTGTACCTTAAGTTGCATAATCATAATTTTAATGGAGAGATTTCTTCAAGGAAAATCTTCAGCAAATCAGCACGAACTTAACCCAAGTAAATAAACAATAGGTGTCTCAGATCTGCAGCTATAAACATATTTTGACATATGAAACTGCAGATTCTGAACAGCAAGCAGGTGTTTTCAGTTACACACATTTAAAACTATTGTGTGAACAGTATTTTTACATTTGTCAATATTCAGTGATTATGCTGAACTTTATCATAGCTCTAAACAAAGCACATAATGGTTTTTTACTCTTGCATAACAAATTTATTATTCAGCATTAAGTAAGGTCATGGCAAAACAGACTGCGTCGACTCTACAGAACATCTGAATACTTTTAAAATATTTCTGTTTCACGGACTGACTTTGAGTATTTTGTGCATCATTACGAATGCTGCTGCATCCATATGTTTTTTTGCAGAACAAAAGATTCAGATATCACGTTGAATAGCCAGGGTGCATAATTTCTCATTTCTCTTCCACAAGTTTGAGGTTATAAACACTAGACATAGGCTGTCTGCATAAATGAAATCACCATGGTGACGTTTGTAAATGATCATAATGTGTAAAGATTGTAGATTGTATAATATGATAGTATAATTAAAGATATTCATTTGTAAAAAATATTGTAGGTGAAAGGTCTTTGTGTTTTCTATTACAGCAGAGTTTATGTCTGTTATTGCATTGTTTATAAGGAACAACTTTGAACACTGACTTGAAAATCTGCTGGGTTCAACTACAAACATTCAGCCCTGTACAAAGAATAATTTCCCGCATGAAATACATTTCTCTAAGGAAAAATGCTGTCATTTCAGTGAGGTTACTCAAGAGGTGAAATTTAGAAGACAGCGAGAATGAAGTCTGTCTGATGTGTCGCTGTCTGAGAAGTGATTTAGAGGAATCAGCCCTTGAGCGTTTGTCAGCGACGCTCTTCCTCTAATCTCACCTTCCTCCCTTTTCCTCCTCAAAAGAAAATCCTCTAATTAACAATGTCCCTCGTCTCACAAAGTTGGGAGACTGAAAGTTGCTCGGAGATGTTGTGTTTGTCACTTTGGCTCGACGGCAGTGATGGTGATGATGTTGCTGAGGAACATGGACAGTGCCTGACAGTAAAGGATGATTTTACACTGTATTTAATTAAAGTAAGACTCAGCTTTTACTGACTAAAGACAAAATAATATATGGAAACACAAAAATGTAGGACTCCGACTAGTAATCTTTGAAATTACTAATTATTTTAGTGATGAGATCAGCTTTTCTTTAACAGGCAAGGAAAAGTGAAACATAAGCAGAGAGTTTCCAGTGCCTAAGGTCTGGTCTCATTTTCAAATTACTTTGAAAATCCCAAACCAAAAGAAATGCAATTTGAATTCACAGAAAACACAGAAAAACAGCAAATCCTGAGATGCAATATACTTGACTAATGACTGAAGCAATTAACCCACTTTAGAAATTGTTGGTTTCTTTCATTACTGCTCTGAAATAATGAAAAAACTAGACCCAGCAGGAATAAGGTGAAAAATAAATAACATAAACGTGAAATAACAGGCACGGCGTGAAATCATCCACTGTGGTGACCCTAAAATTGTGGGTTAAATAAATAAAAAAATTCTGCAAAACAGCCTGAAGGTTCATATCATTCAGTATCATTCATTGAAACATTATTCCACTTTTAAAATCCAGAATTGTATTTTGTTTCCAGACATCAACATGGCAGGAGAGCCAAAGCCGTACAGGCCTAAGATGGGCTCCAAGAGGCCACTGTCATCCCTCTACAGGTCTGTGTGAAACGCGTGTGTCCCATTTAACTGTATCACTCACATATTGCTTCGCTGACCTACTTCCTGCTGTACGTGTCTGCTGCTCCCTGCAAAGGATGTGCTCGCAGAAACAGTCAATCTCCTACCTGTGCCATCGGTGCCACTTTGTGTCTTTTCCTATTACACACTCATTCTTGACATTTTAGACTTTTGTTGGAGGCGGTGGAAATACAGGGCACCAGATGTGAGATGGCTGACACCTCTTGCTGAGAGTTACATGACGAGACCATACACATAAATATGAAGCCGGACAAGCAGCCTGTTAGCTTAGATTAGCATTAACACTGGAAAAAGAGACAAATATCTCTTCTGGTTCTGTCCAAATATAACAAAAGCACCTTGAAAAAGGAACTTGTAAAAATAACAAGTTTCTGTTTCTGTTATGGTAACTGGATTCTGGCTGTATATATTCATAAATCCCAAGCTTATGTCTACATGAAAAATTTGCATTCAATTGCACTTCTATGCAAAGGAACTGCAACTACAAATGTGTTTTTCGGGGGGAGAAAATGCAAGTGATTACAGTTTCTGTTTACAAAAAGATGACATATTGTTAATTTCCATAAATGGCAGGTCACAGTGATACTGAACATATCAGTAAAATGTTTCCAGACAGCGTCTCTTCACATTATCCAATCTTGTGTAACAGCAGCCAGTTTTTGTGAATACAGTGTTTGTTAAACTATGGAGCGGTCACATAACCAGCCTCCTCCTACCTAAACACCCTCATCCACTTCCCTCTTGCCCTCGGCACTCGGCCAACAAACCGCTTCTGGTGATCCCCAAACCGCACAGCACGAGATCCCAAGCAAAGGTCTTCAGCTCAGTGGTCCCACGACAGTGGAAAGAGCTGCCAAACTCTGCACACTCAGCAGCCTCACTCCCAAAATCCAAAAAGATGGAAATCTTCCTCCTTTGCACTTGCACACACAAAATTAGTATGAAAACTCTTCTTTTGTTTTTTCCTTTTTTCTTTTTCATTTTTGCATCTTATACAACTGAAACATTTATTCTCACTTTGCTTTAATGTCTTTTTGATTTTCATATGAAAAAACAACAGTATGGTTAGGAAAAAACAACTTCAGCATTAAGAAATAACTATGGTTAGGGTCATAAGAATAATTACACAAAAACAACTTACTCATACAGGTATGAGTAAGGGGCTGTCACAGCACTTAGTCAGGGTTAGGCAAAGATTGATGTCTGGTTTAACAGAGAACAAATGTAATAGTAAATTAACACACAATGACTTTGTTAACATGCACAAATAAAATTATAATATTTTTTAAGTGATTTGCTTCCCCAAAATTAACCAGGGTTAGGACTCGGTCATGCTAGAGTTCAAATCCAGCCATACACGTTACACCGTACAATCTCAACCCCTTTGTTTCCATTAGTGTTTTTTCGTTCACTGAAATAAATATGTTCAGAACATCCACATCACTGATTCCATTTCCTATGGAGCATATTTGTGTTTGCAGTGTAATTGCACAGAGACCAGCAGATTAACAGAAACAGGAAAACTGCCCAAAGGTAACAAATCCGAGCTACCAGCATGTGAATACCAGCTCAATAATTAAAGTCGTCTTATGTTTTTTTTATGTTTCTTATGTTTTCTAATGTAATCTTAATCAAAATGTAAAAATGATGAGGAAATAATACAGAAACCAAAATTTTGTTTCCTTCCCCACCACACGTGCACACGCACACTCACACACACACACAGTACAGAATAAAATTAAATATAATTCTGTAACATGCACATAAAAGTAAAATTCTCTTTTCTGTTCACAGCGGCTACGAGTTTGACTATGATTACTACAGAGACGATTTCTACAGCAGGTATGTAAAAAGGATTTTCTGGCGTCACTGGTTAATAACAGCCGAGTCAAGTCTTTTTTTTTCTGATATTTTGCCCTTCAGCGTAAACCCTCTTCCTTCTTCCTCCAGCTATTTAGATAAAGATGAGGTTTGAGCAGAATAGGCCATTTTCATCCGAGGCAAAGTAACTACATTATCACAGGCATAATGAATGTCATATTGGGGAGGTTTTTATTCCTCTCCGTTGGGCTTACTAATGACGCTTTTATCCACATAGGCAAGGACTGAATGTCAGATAGTCCCCCAGCTGGTCATTTGCGCCAGCAAGGTAGAGAATGTATCTTCCTTCTGACATTTTCATTGGTTTGTTTACTTCCTTTACTTTGCAATATCCCTGAGACTTGAATCTTTCAGCTTTGACTCATTATTGCTATTTTGGCAATCTGATATGTCATAGGCAGTTGGGAACAGGATTTGATTGAAAGACTGTGGCATTGTTCAATATGTACCGCCATCATTCAGACATCTCTTGCAGCATGTCTATCAGGTGCTTTTTAAGCAGTTCCTGTTGCTCGAATGAAAACATCTAGAGACTGCAGAAAAAACTCCAACTCGATAACACACTTTGCTTTTCAGTGCCTGTTATAAATCCGGACTTACCTCTCCCTCCTTTTAAAAAATGTGTTTTTCGGCACTATAATGATTGTGTAACATATCTGTTGTTGCTAAGATTGCTGCAACATTTGTTTCCATGTGTCCTCAGACTGTTTGAGTACCACGGTCGCGTCGTGCCACCGACCCGGGCTGTTATCCCCATCAAGCGTTCTCGGCTTGTTGTTCCATCCACACGCAGAACCAAATCCTCTTTTCCAGTCAGAGCCTGTTCTTCCTCCTCCTCCTCCTCCTCCTCCTCCTCCCGAGCGTTGAATCTCGGCTCTTCTGTAGCAGGTCCCAAACGTATGTTTTCCCAGTTCCATTTAGTCTGTTCCAACAGTCACATAAGAATGTACTCACCATAGTAATTGCTGACATCTAGAACATGGAACATTGCTCGAATGACACATTTTCATAATGCTTATTTTCAACAACTAACAATCAAACAGTAAAAATTCAAAGAGATCCAGCGAACCTTGAAGCTTGAACATATTGGGAAAATTTTAGTTGAGATATAACTTTAGTCAACTAATCATAACTCCAGAAAACATATAAACAAGCAGCAATGAACAGTTTAGGTAGATTGTCTAACCTTTATTTGTAAAGTGTAGATAATGTAATATGTAAAATCAACAGAAAGCACATTGAAATAATAATTAAATACTAAAGAAATCTTGTAAAACCAGTTCTGTAAGGCTGTAAACTATATTGGGTATTTTTCATGACATTTAACTCATCTGAAAGATCTGATCTTTAGGACATCTTTTTAGCGTTTTTAATAAACTAAATATTTGTATTGTGAAAGATGTCACTTCATCCAGTCAAACTCTGCAGTTTATGACAACAATTTTTTAGCATCTTTCATCTCATTGTCTAGATTTTACAGCTGGAACTTCAGTATGATGTTTAGCTCACGCTGCTCCTGCTGTAGCATCCATTTCTGCCAAAAGAGCTCTAATAAACACACTGTTTGTTGGCAGCACTGCACCAAATGGTTGACTAACTTAAGCATTTAGCAGCTGAACAGCCAGATATTTCCCCCAACCTGACTCCAAATAGTTGCTCATATTGTACAGTGTCTGCTAGATTTGACATGTATTGTGTTTCTCACTTTCTCAAGACTATAAAACAAGAATTCATGCAAAATTCGTGCAACAGCTTATGGCTAAAACTACAAAAATAAGATTCTAGTTTTGTTAAAATTGATTTGTTTGTTTGGTTTCAAAGAAGCTAAATCATTATTCTACCAACTTTACACAAAGGTGAAATCAAGGTGAATCAAAAACTCTGGCTTGCACCTGTATGCACTTTAACTGCTTCTTACCCAGCCACATTTCTGGCAGTGAACGTGAGATATATTAAAGCAGGTCAGTGTTATTCTGTATAGGTGTTGCATTTGTAACTAATTGTCTAAGTGTCTTGTGGCTAAACTTAACATGTATTATCATTTTTAACGCTATTACTGTCTGCTTACAGTGAAGACAGACCAGCTCCTAACAATCAAAAAGGAGCTCTCACAGATCAAGACCAAGATCGACTCACTGCTGGGAAGGCTGGAGAGGATTGAGAGGCAACATCGTTCAGATGCCGGTAAGACAGCAGGGAATAGAGGACCTGTGTGCTGGAGGAGTATATATATATATATA
Source organism: Channa striata (assembly GCA_033026295.1). Lineage (NCBI taxonomy): Eukaryota > Metazoa > Chordata > Actinopteri > Anabantiformes > Channidae > Channa > Channa striata. Next base: position 13,928,824 of record CM065185.1, on the reverse strand, counting down.
CAGTATGCTGAGAGACTGTTTGTTGAGCATTGAAATAAAAGACACACACGGTTTGAGGAGAGGGGGCAGAGTGATGGTGCAAACAGAAGGTTTATCAAGTGGCTTGTCTGGAAGAAAGATCAATTCAGTAAATCCCTTACGTTAACTGCCAGTCGTTCTCGGTCTCTCTCCTGCCAGAGATGCAGAGGAAACAAGAGGAGGTGTGTGAGTGTCTCCATGGTGATGCAGCAGACCACTCTGGTGGAGAGGAAGCGGAGGCGACAGCCGAGGTGGAGGCGGGGGAGATGACGGACGGCGGTGAAGACGACTTTGAAGATGAAGGCACCAGCGACATGGTGAGAAGGGCAAGTAGCCATTTACAGCCTCAGTGAGGACTGAGTGGGGTACCAGAGATCTCCCGTCTCTGAGGGGAACGCGAGGATAATGCGTCTGGGTACTGTCTGCTTCTTTGAGTCCACGGTTAATGCAGGTCCCTTAATGCACTTGTGAGATCCCCTCCGTGTCTTGAGTTACTGAATGAGTTGCAGGAGCAGCACATTCAGCACATTATTAAGGTGTTAAAAAGGAGGTTGCTTTGCTTAATCAACAGGTAATTAAAACTTTTGTGGTTCCGCTTGGTTACTCTGAAACTCTGTAGATTGTTCCAAGATTTAAAAAAACAGGTTAGGGAGTATTTTCAGTGGTGGTTCTGCTCCATAGTTTTTCCAGCTGCATCCAGGATGGAGTTGATAAACTGGTCAATACTGAAAAAGGAGACAAAAAGGCCCAAAGTAATACAAAAAAACTACCACTTAGGGCCAAAACGGAACAAAAGGCCAGTGGGTGCCACTTTAAATTAATAAAGGAAAATAACCAACAAAAGGCCTCGCTAGATTCCACAGCTCCTTCCTAACAATCAGTGAAACTAAAACAGACTAAAACCTTTCCCCAGCTCCTCGATACCAAGTAGAAGCGATTATAATGAATAAGAAAAACAAAACGACAAAGAAGGAGTGTCTAGACAATCGATTTCTAAAGTGTGAGCATGTGCGAACAACTAACAAGGCCCCAGTCTCCGAAGGCAGAGAACAGTCCTCGCAAACAACAGCGGGTACCTCTGCACACAGCGAGCAGGAACAATCACGCACGATGGGTACCAAGGCACAGAGGTACAGCCGTGGGCACAGGTGTATTGTCTATGAATTCTGGACGAGCTTCAACCCGAACTATTTTGCATACTCTTTTTTTATATTGCAGATAGAGAACCACATATCGGACATTGACAACTGAGCAAGGTCAGTATAAAACTGTTCGATTTTGCCGAATTTTATTCTTCACTTATGTAGAAACAAGCCAACTCGTGTGCTGAATAGACTGTCTGCCATTTTATTTCGGGAACAGAGTGAGGGAAGACATCCTCATTGGCCCTTTTAGTGCCCGACAACTTATAGACAACACAGAGACTCAAACAAGCTGTGGCTTATTTTACCGCTTTTAAGCAAAATGAGAGTGTGAGAAACACTGCTCAGCGTCCTTAGGTTTACTCCTCCATGCTGTTCTTCTACAGTAAATGGCCTGTCATTCTTTCCATCTGGGAGCGTAAGGAAAAGCTTCTCTGCAGTTATCGCTGATGACTGTCTGAACAGCCGCAGAGATGGGACTCTGTCTCATCCTCACTTTTCATCAAACGCCATTTATATCATCCCTGATTTTCTTTGTGTGAACAAATAGCTATGGGATTTAATTTGCCTCTTGGCTGACATTTCCTCCCTGCTGTCCTCAAGTGCCCAATAACGGAAATCTTTTTCAGCCGCTCTGAACATGACAGATCGTTAACTTGATGGCATAATGAACTGTTTGTCCTCAGGTGGAAATCTCAGTGGTTGTGGGTAATACCAGGAGCTCGTAGCATGAGTTTATTATAACCTTAGTCACAGCCCTCGTGCCTCTGTGTTTTCATCCCACCACACCCGAAAATGTTTTCTACATATGTGAAACAATCTGACAGAAATGATGACTTTTCACTACTTTTTCATCCTTTGTTCAAGTTGGGAGAAATGAATCCTGCAGTATACGAAGTTGGGAGAAGAGATACCAGCAAACCTTCTTGATCATGAAGGAGTATTTGAAATGACATGAAATCAAAAAAAAGGAGCGACTGACAGCAGGAGGAAGAGTATTTCAGATGTCTTTGTTGCTTGTTTGCCTCATTAGAAAATGACACTCCTGATGTGTACTACATCAAAATGCTGGTTATGAATATTCTCCAGACTACTGCAACATCAAGTGCAAAGAGCAATCAATAATCCCCCCCCTCGCAACATGATTGCCTTTCTGAAAAATAAGGACAATACAGTAAATTGTGTGCTTAATATGTTATGGTCTGTATTGTGCATAAAAACACAGTTACTGTGTGTGATCAGTCAGATGACCCATGAAATGCCCTCCTTTGTTGTATTGCAAATGTATGTTTATTCTGTTTCTGTGCATTAAGAAACTGTGATGAGCCATGATGATGGCAGAGAGCTAAATATGAATGTATGACGAACATGTTTTCTTTAAAAACACTAGATATTTATGTGATTTCCTTTATCTTTACATTCTGCTAAAATGTACACTATGTAATTATTCAGTGTCTCCACACAGTGTTGTATGCATATCATGTATCATCCTATCATGTGAAAAGATGTATTTTAAAATTCTGTTTACAGTAACAAAAATATGACTATTTTTACTATCAGCATGTTACAAATGTGGCTCTTATGGATCATTTGTATTCATTGCATCTGTTGTACAGCTATGGATGATAACAGTTTTTGAAATAAACCCGTTCTCCCTCCAAAAAAAAGAATGCTGTGGCTTTCATTGTCATAAATATTTGAAAAACAAAAACATGTAAACTGTGTTTCTGTGGAGGTCATCTCTTCAGATTAAACTAAAACTTTACTTTTACTTAAGGCTTTCCAAACAACTTCAGCATTTTTTATTAAACATGAGAAGAAGCTCTGGATTTACTCGACTTTAACTTTATACCAGCCGAGGTGGTAGCAAGTGATCCGCTAAAGTACCTGAATAGCTACTGACTTTCATGAGTCAGTATCTCACTTTTTTCTACACAGTAAGTGTTTGAAACCTTGCATTATTTATTAATTCACAATCTAATTCATCACAAGTCTATATAGTAAAATCAATCATCTTAATCATTCATCATCTTAATCATTCATCATCTTAACGTTTATCTTGTTAGCAGTCGCAACAAGAATTTGAAATACAAAGAATCTAAAAAATATGAAGCCATATATTAATTAAATCAGTTTGGGCTCTAAGTGAATGTGATGGGTATTTCCAGATTTTAAAATGATCTAAATTTGCAACCAAGAGTAAGTATAATCTAATACATTTTAATGCACAATAACAGGGAGCATTTTTCTGCAGTGTTCAATAACTACATATTCCTTGTCACAGTTTTGTGAAACTTCCTCTTAAACCAAAACAGCAAGGTTAAAATAGAAGAGCAGTGTGAAGCGACATGTACAAATTCTCCACTATGGTTTAATTATAGCATTTCTATTTCTTAGTCCTATTCTTTAATTGGCTATGCGAACACTCATCTAATTTTCTCAACGTGGTGCCCTTGAAAACTACAGCTGACAAATGGTGGTAAGGCAGCAACAGATGGCATTTCTAATCCACTCACTTCATTAGCACGAGATCATCATTTTAACAGGTTAAGGAGGGCCACTGGCTGCATGGGTTGCAGGTATAATTGGTTCTATCATTGCTGGCTAGCAGCCAGTGAGCACAATGATCAGTCATGCAGCTCCTCTAATATAGACGATGTTCAGTGTGGGATGAACTGAATCAATCACCAGCCTGTGTAGCTGCTGGAGGAATTGCAAATATAATAGGGGTCAGGATCTTTATATTACATCCGTGATTTGAGCAAGGATATACAACTCAAAAAGCATTTTTTCACAGGTTCATAAGTCAAAGACTGATGTAGGAAGGTTTATAAATTATATCTTGTGGAAATAAAGCTTAAAAGCAGCCATCTTTACGTAATGTCCTTTTCTATGAAGAATTCCAAAAACTCTTTTATTAGCTTTGATATTCAAGGCTGAATTGGAATTATTCCACTATGCCTCTAATGTTATTAAGATTTGTAACTTATTATTTCAAGGACAGTTGAAGAGATGTAGGATAGATCATATACCTCCGATGCACAGGTTTACACAATATATGTAACTTTTAAATTGTGAAAATCTACTTTAAATTCTAGTTTGGAGATATTTACATATTTCTGATTCTGTGAAAACGTGCAATTTCTTTCATACATTTCTATTTCAGTGTTTTTATAGACATAGATTCAAATCCTTTTAATTGCACTTAATGAATGAATTGATTTTAACCATATTTGATGCAACATGTTTTCTGTGTTATAGGTTTATGTTTTTTCCTTATGTTCTTTTGCTCTTCCTTTCAGAGGAATTAATTTTTATTCTACTGCATATCATTTGTGTGGCTCTTTCTTTTTTTAAGGATATGTAATTCCGGTTATCTTCACAAAGCAGAGGGCAAAATCTAGCCCACAGGCCACAACCACAAAGAAATCCATGATTTGGTTTAAGTTGGAAACAGGGCTAGGTCACATATGTAATAAAAGATTTAATGATGGCATATATGATTAGGATGCATGTCTAATATATGTATGGACTCAAACGTTAAGGAAAAGCATTAAAAATAATGCAGGGATTATAGATTGGCTTTGACTGGAGATTCTAACAATATTAGGCTTTTACTATGTAGACTTGTAACTGTAATAGAATTATTTTTACACATTGACTTTCAATTATTATGACAAAAAGAAAAAAACAAAAGAGACAAAGAAGAGTCAAGTTTTCAGTTTCCCGGATGTTGCAGTTAACAACGTCACGTAAACAGGAAGTTCAGTCCAGAAGCGGCTACTTCAACTCGAAGTCTTTGAAAAATAGCAGTTTTTTTCGTATGATGCTAAGTTTGTTATTAGTTCCGACAGTTTTAGTTGTAGTTTGAAGATGATTTGGAGGAAGTTTGCCTCCTTTGAACATCTTGAACATCAAACACTAGCGTTAAGTCACTTCTCATAAGCTCCAGAGGTTTAACGCTAGGCTCGTATTAGCTTAGCTAACGTTCAAACGAACGGCGAGTGGATTTGACGTTCAGCTTAAAAGACGCAGCGGTTTGTTTCTTCGATGTTTAACACAGTAGAAACGGATAAATGAAGGTCAGCTGTACGTTGTCGTTATGGGAGACAAAGAGCTGAGTCTCATTGGCAAGAATATAACAAGGTAATCACAGTAATTTTTTTATTAAATAAAAGATTAACTCTAACCTAACAAGTACAAGGACTGTTTTTTACTAATAACATTACGTTGTATTATTTCATTTGCCTTAGTAAAAACAGTATTATTGAACAGTATTATGGGGAAAATTTACTTAATGCCACGTATAAGTATTATTAAAGCAGCAGAATATCATCTGTGGGTGTTAAATTAATTTATAACAGCCAGTTATTTAACTGTATCATCGATACATAAAGTAAAGGCATTGTAATATGTCTAAGGTGAACTTAGGTGATTTATCTTTCTGTTATGTTTATGTATTTATGTATTTTGTTTGTGAAAATCTAATCTGACAAGTAACTACTAACTGTAGCTGTTGGGGAAATGTGCTTTTTGTCTAGTCTGCTGGACATCCACATAAGTCCCACTATAACATCACTCAATCTGCACTACAACCACATCCAGAGGATCGAGGGCCTAACCGCGGCTTGGCACCTGCGACATTTAGACCTTTCCTCTAATTCTATTTCTAAAATTGAGGGTCTGAGTTCCCTGACATCACTGAGAGTATTGAATTTATCATGCAACTTCATCACCAAGATTGAAGGTAAGTCTGTAGTCACCGTTTTACTCTTACCGTAAATCTTTGAGTTTTGTGGGAGCGCTCCCGAGTAATTATTCTCCATTATTTGCTCCTGGGTTTACTCTGATGTTGCTGACACAGCTTGATGAGCTGTAAAATCACTCTGTTATTGTGCCCTCCTTGTGCTACAGGTTTGAATGGTCTTGTGAACTTAACAAGATTAAACTTGTCCTACAATCAGATAAATAACCTCTCTGGTGAGTTAAATACTGACACTAAATTGAGTTTCCGTTTTCAAAACCCAAATGAAAACACCAACAATTTATTTGCATGTAAATGCTGTTTTTATTCCTGATGTCCTCATTAGGCTTGTTGTATCTTCATGGCAATGAGTACAAGCTGAAGCATCTCAGTCTCCATGGCAACAACCTGGACACTATTGATCAGCTGCTGCAGTGCCTACTGGGACTGCAGGGTTTAAGAGAGGTCACTTTGAGCCAGGGGGACAGAGACAATCCTGTGTGTAGGTCACCAGGTAGGGAAAGATATGATGCGTATTGGTACATGTCTGCTGACATGTGACACCAATCTCTGTGTCAAAGATTTGAATAATTCTTGATGAAATTGTATTACAGTGTTTACAGCTTTTAAGTATAAAGCTGTGATACTTATTTGATTAATCAACTAGTTAATCCACAATTCAAAACCAATCTGCAAATAGTTTGACCATGAAATTATGATATTCAATTGAATTGTGTCGACTCACTTTTGTCTTTTATTTAACTTATTTAAACTAACAAATTACTGTAAATGCATCAGACTCACACTGCTGCACTAGGTGATGGGTTTCTTGAAATTATTTTCTTTACATTTCTAAAATGCAAAAGGTTTTTTGAGTTTTTTTTTTTTTTTTTTGAGATGTCATGGTCACTTAGAATTCAAGCTCTTTCAATAATACCATGGGCGCATTTTAACCAGTGCAGTGGTGTGGCTCACTGATATGCATTCAGTTGTTTTTCAAAAACATTGATGGAGTTCTATGGCACAGAGGAATAACCTAAAATCAGGTTCTAGATTCACACAGATTAAAGTGAGTAAACACAATTAATTGCTTGTTGATTTAGTGTTTAGAGTCAAATTCAAAATCCTGTCCTTTAATTTACTGTAGAGGTTGTTAAAAAGAACTGTTCTATAAATTCCTGAGTCATACTGCCAACATGTTTGGACTCACTTACATTAACATGATCAGTTATCTATAACATTGCTGCATTAACATTACACATGAGAATAGCACACACAGAAATGGGGTCATTGCTTTAATTTATTACCACCCTAAAACCTGATGTTTTAGTCCTGTCATATGTGCCACTGATGTACCTGTATTGAATAATGATACTCATGGGCAGTCACACAGCAGCGTCCTGTACATGTGTGTTTGCTATGCTGCAGGTTACAGGAAGATCATTTTGCAGTCCTTACCACAGATTTGTGTTCTGGATGGTTTGGACCGTCTGGGAAATCCATCGCATCAAGGTGCTAGTCCCTGTGATATTCCTGGTCTGGAGGACTATGTGGACCTCCTGCTCTCCTCAGATGCTAGTCACAGTGAAGTGGTAATTTTTGTTTCTGTACTAGGTTTAAATAATTAAATAACAATTTAAAGAATTTTATTGTTTTTCTTATTTCAAAAATAAGTGTAATATTCCTTTTAATATATCCATCTTAAGCTAAATTATATTTTTTTAGGACAGATGTAGCACCACACAGTACATGTACAGTAGATGTGTTTATACAGAGGAAAACTATAATATAGGTGGTCTACATACTAGATACCTATTCTTGCTAAGTGTCAAAGTTTTCTTGGGCAACCCCAAGTTGCTCTTAGTTGGTTAGCCATTGCCATTTTCGTATGCAAAATAACTGCATCAATATGGAATATATTTTCTGACTTTTTACATCAGTATATTAGACTTTGTAATTAATTTACACATGCATGAAAAAAGTGTGACTTTCTGTTGTCCTGTCCTCTCACTTTTCCAAAGTGCTAACAGGAAAAGGACAGTGTTTGATTGGAAGACTCAGTTCCCTTCATCTTGCTGTGAGGCCCAAATAACTGTTGTAAAAAGTTCATTCTCGATGATCACTGAATTGCTGGAATATAATGTAATTGGTAGAAATTTCTAGAAATTTCTCTCAGAATAGTAAGAGTTAATGAATTGGATCTCTTTACTAGTAATTCAAATTAGCAGAACCACAGCAGACACCCTAGTATGAAATCATGTTACTAATGAAGTGCAGAAAATACAGTTTTAGTTTGCTTTTCAGGTTAGAGGAGAGGGCCCTCTCAACAAACCACGTATTGACGAGGTGCTGACCCAGTTTCAGCGGCACATTGCCACTGAAACAGTCACAGATGAAGTTACACAACCAGATAGCATCCAACTGGCTCATTCCACTGCCGCTGACCCAGCCGGTCCTGTTAATGAACGACGCATCCGAAAACTGGAGCACCAGGTGTCTCAGCTCATTCAGCAGGTGCTTATTTGATACACGCAAAAACCCCTAACTCGTTTATTAAGCATTTGTGTAAGGTGGACAGTAGGTGAAGAGAGAGACATATTATTGCATTATATTTCGGTAAAACTGATTTTATTTGGCCTGCATAGTTAAAAATCCTTATTTTATGTGAGAAGTCACACACTGTAGGCATAACTGTAACAAATTTTCCTAAATATGTCTATGGGGCTTTTGATTTATTTTTTGCTGTGGCATGTTTTCGTCTCATCTTGCATATAACAGATATTTGTTTGGTGTAAGATAAATTTGAATTATATTTATATAGTGTTATGTCTCTCATGTACACCTTTTGTTGGAGTAACATTTAAATATCTAAAATTTAGTTTTCATGTATCCACACATGTATTATGTTAAATATTTATTTTATCCCCTCACATCTTATCTAGTGTTTCTGCCAATATCTGCCCAGGTCCCTGTTGGTCACCAATCCAGTACCCCCACTCATTCTGTGGTAATGGTACAGAAAGCCAAGAGGGACATAGACCGCACATCAGAGAGTGAATGTGATAGTGGGAAGGAGAACAAAAGGCGCTCCAGGATCCCCAAACATTGTAAAAGCACAAAAACTGGGATGACCACCAAGGAGACTCATAGCAGGAGATCAGACAGGTGAATATCTCTGCAGAAAAAGAAGTTGCAGTTGTCGGGCTATTTATTCAGTAAAATAACTTGTTTTGCCATCACATCTGCATGTGTACATTTTGTTACAGGTGCTAAGTGCTGCCACATAAAAACCAGAATTTCTCTGAATGTCTGTTAATATATTGTATTTTAACTGTTAAGACATTTAGCCCTATTAGACACTGTAAAGAAATCAGGGCATGTCCCTTGAGCAATAATAATCACATTTATACAGCTTTTGCTAACACAGAAGTGTTTATGACCCCAACAATCAAAGAGAAAATGCAGCCATGGATGTTTGTATTTTTTCCAGCATGCATCATTACCGTATTCATTACGTTTTAGCGATCTTTAAAATCTTTCTACCTCTCAGCTCACTGGGTGTGATAAATATTCTTCTCTGAGCAATGTTTTAAACTTTCCTCCCCTCTCTCAGAAATTGCAACTGTCACCTCACTCCCATGATTAATGACCATGCTTCTATGGTCTACACCCTCATCTTACTTCATCAGCCACTGATGATATGTGCTTAAGATTCAGTAATTTAATTTAAGATCCCAACTGTCCTCATCAAAAGCAAGGTGGTTTGAAAAAACGGTTCCAAATTCATTTCAAAGTTGTTCAAACTTTGCTTACCTATAAAAGTGAGCAAGTCATCTTCTTTACCCTTTATTGAGCCAGACACTCGCTTGAGGGCTGTTTATAATCAATTTTACAGCTGGTTCAATACCTGTGATTTGTTTTATGTGCAGCGATCAGGAGAATCATAAACAGAAGAGTTCAAAGTCTGCTGTGGGGCCTAGAAGGAAGGCTGGAGGCACAGGAGGTGTAGACGCAGTGGGGCCAACACCGAGGGGACCTTTGAGAGCTGCGAAGGCTTCAGGCGAAGTGAAAACCAAGTCCACAGAGGAGGAGGAAACCTACAGGGTACAGGATGGATAGGTCACCTGCAGACAGAATGGCAGCATCTATTTTTATGGAATAAATGTGTTTTTAAAAAAAAAAAAAAAAAAAAGGTTACCAGAGGGGAGTAGACATCTGCTGTGTGTTTGTACCAACATCTCCGTGAAAGCTTCCTTTGTTTGCCGCTTTTTCTTTTCTATTATAGTCACACATTTGCAGAATTGGTATAATGGATACAATTAGACAAACAAACAAACAAAACTATGAAACACAGATGATGACATCAGCACTCTTTAATTTAATTTTTGCCCTCTGAGTAAATTCTGTTTCTGGCTCAGAAATGTAACATCTTTGTAGTTATTTAAGTAAATAAGTAAATCAAATGAGGAGGGTGAATAATACATATTTTAAAATATTAATTACCGAAATTGCATATTTTCATCTACAATACACCAGCCACATTTTTTGTCATCGTGGGTAAGAGTATCCTACCTATACTCAAAACTAGAATGCTCGCACTCTACCAGTTTAGTATTGCACCTCTAACATTGTCACACTCGCAATGGAAAGTAAAAATCCGTGCAACACAAGCAGAGATTTTAGTTTTATTCCAGACATTCTTTTTGTCAAACTCTGACACCTACATAAATGCGAGTGTTTTATGCTAATAGTGCCTAATGTAATCTTAGCTATTTGCTTTAAGTGGAGAAGGGCTGTTCACACAGTTTTTAATTTTTAACTTCTCACCCCTATATATTCTTTTTTATTTTCAACTTCATAGTCGTTATCCTCAATCAACGAAACCTAAAGCCAAAGTAAGACCAGTTGATTTTGTGTGTCTCAGACTATTGTGGAAGAGCGTGACCAAGAAAGGGAGAGACGCTGGAAAGCTGAGCAGGCTGTAAGGAAGCTAACCGAGGAGCTAAAGTGCCTGCAGACGAAAGTCAGTGAGGAAAAAGACCTCCAGAGCATGGCCATGCACACAACAGACAGGTAGGAAAAAAACACGTGTAGAGATGCACTGTGGACACAAACCTCGACACAAAAATAGACAAAAAGCAATAAGGGAAGTAGTCTTTGTAGATTTTAGTTGTCATCTTTATAACGGATTCTCATCTTTTTCTATGCTCTTCATCTTTTGTATTGGCCTCTCCTGGGACCAGGGCCTGCTGCCCGTCTCATTCCAAATCATGAGTTTAAAGTCCATCATTGAAATTCCTCATCATTGTCCCGTAGCCTCTTAAAAAAATCACACACAGTTTCGCTCAGATAAAGTATGCCTCCAATAATAAAGTTATTTAGTATAAAAAGTCCATTAACCCACACACCCACTCTGCTTGAAGACCTTATATTTAAATTCCAGAGGCTATAATTAGAGATAATTAAATATTTCTATCTCCATCCCTTCTCTTTGCACTTCACAGATAGAGCCATTTGCAGCTACTTTGTGCACCGTCCTTGTTTGTATCACACCATGCTTAGATAAATCTGCATTATGGTTGTAATTAGAAGCCTGGTGACAAGCATATGTCAGTAGTATTGAATGCATCAATCTTATCTGTCACTTTGTAATGATACTGAACACGGCTGTTACTGTTGATGCCCTCACTCATCAGGAGAGAAATTACTTATCATGCCACATTTAATGAGGGAACTACTGTATATGATGTGCTCCTACAGTTTTTATTTTTTTGCTTTTCTCCACTAAACTGTTGTTTTGTATAATAATAGTTTTTCCCTTTTCCTTTCCTCTTATATTTTCATTTCATCACCCCAGACATTAGATGTTGACTATGCTATAATTTAAGATTTCTCCAGTTTTACAGGCTATCACATTTTTAACACAGGGAGGTAAATAAATAAGGCATCACAGAATTGTTAGTAGTTCCCTACACCAGTTTCCACATACAGTACAAATTCAGGTTATTACTGCAGATATTACCGACTCCTCCTGCTCCTCCTCAACCTCATCATACTGTTCTTTCCACCCAGACTGAAAGAAATGTTATTGAAGGAGAGATCAGGGCGCTCTGAAATGCAGACTCGTGTTGAGGAGCTAGAGGGGAGGTGTCGGTCCCTAACCCAGCAGCTAGAGCAAGCCCGAAGCAGTGAAGAACAACACAAAACTGCACTGCACCGACTGGAGGAAAGCATCTCCCACGGCGAGGCGCTCAGAGCTCGCCAGCAGGCTGAAGAGGTTTAGTATACTTTTATTAAACTTTTACTGCCGTTTTGATATAAATAGGTTCATTCAGGTTGTTGTTTAGTTTCTTATACATATAAGAATGAACATGCTAACGCTCTATAGTCTTTGTGATTATTTACTGTAATTGGTCTTGGCTCAGTGTTCCAGCCTGCAGTGCAAATAAAGACAAGCTGGTATAAAACATGTGCTGACCATTCTCAGATGAAGCGTTACCAGGAGTTGGAAAACAAGGCAGCAGCTCTGAAGAGAGAGTTGGACATCCAGAGAGCCTCAGTACGCCAGCACAAAGACAAACTGCAACAGCTGCATGAACTGCTTGTATCCAGGGAACAGGAGCACAGGTATATCTGGCGTTTTTTGTTTTCAAAGTATTTGCTGCTTTTCATGTGAAAGATTGTTGCTTTGAAATAAGTTGGGCTTGATGGCTAAAAGAAGAATATAGTAATAATTACAGTAATAATTACAGTAATACCTAATGGCAGATGACAGGGATTGTGCGCTTCTGGTTGCAGCACTGGTAGCATCACATTAGCTTACTGTGTTAAACTCATAGTAAATAACACCTAAGGATTTAAACTTAAACTGTGCACATAAATAAACAGAAATGTTCAGTCATCTACCTTTAATCTTTCTAGTCACTTTCTCGTTGACACACCCTTAACATATTGTCTTTATGGAAAATCATACTCCATACTGTCCTGTTTTATCTATGTTTGCAATTCTTTTTCAGAAAACAGCTGGAGCTCCGGTTGCAGCCTGGTGGAGCTGATTTCCATGAGGCAGTGGCAAAAGAAGTTGCTTCAGTGGAACACAGACATGCGCAGAGGGAAGCAGATCTGCAGGAGAAGCTGGCAGATGGCAGGAAGCAGTACGCCGCTCTGGAGGACGAGTTCCGCATGGCACTAACCATCGAGGCCTCTCGCTTCTCTGAGGTCAGCTGAAAAGTGGAAAACAGCAGTACAGATGGCCCAGTAATCACTCTAGTGTTGTTCTCCGGAATTTTACTTCACAATCTCTGTACAGTCCAGCTGATAAATGGACACTGTGTATAAAAGCGGCATGATTGAACTGGAATTGACCCCAGTCTCAATAGATTCAGTGATTTTTTTTTTTTTTTTATAGGGTGATGGTTAAAGCTGAGATTGAATTAGAATCATTTCTCTGGACAAGCAGTATGTGATTGCTGCAGGATGAAAGCTTTAGAAAAGGACTGGATTTGAATCAATCTGTCTGGTCTCATTATAGATACAGATTTCATTCAGCCTTTGCTCAAAATGTAATCTTATTCTTGATTGCTACACCCTGTAGAAATTTCTAGTTTTTACCTACCTTTGGAGCTTTGAAAAAAGTCTGAATAACACAGCTGAACTTTCTCTCGTTACCTTTAAGAGATTTCTTTTTGTAAATCTGTAACGCTAAAACCTTTCCTTACAGTACTCAAATAAGGCATTGATTGGTTACTGTTAAGTCAGGTAATAGTTTTGACCAAAGTCCATCAGTCTTTTTAATCCCAGATGTCTAATTCACATTTAGTTACACATCATCAATGATATTTTTGTAGTTGAAGGAGGCTTGTGATCAGATGACTGCAGAGCTGATGGAACTAAAGGAAAACCTTGCCCAGTCCCAGCAGAGGGAAAAGAAATCTTGCACTCTGGTGCAGGAGCTCACAGCCATGGCCAAAGAACAGAAGACCCGCATCTCTGAGCTCATCAAAGCCAAGAAAGACGCTGTTACTGATCTAAAGGTAGGTCACCTCAGAGGGATTTCTTCTTTCATGTAGCATTCCAAGCACATTAAGAACAAATTGTCTGATCATGTTTTAAAACTAACATTACAAATAATATTAAGACAAGAGGTGTACAGTTCCATCATTGCCTTTTTAAAATTGGTTCAACCTGAGTTCTTCAAGATTTCATGAATATTGGATGGTCCAGCTGCTTTTCCATCTGTCAGCCTTGACAGCTGGCTGTTGATCATTAATACTGTCTCTGTCTATCTGGCAGAGCCGTCTGCGTTCCTTGGAAGCAGAGGCGGAACAGGACCGGCGTCTCGGCCTGCAGCTTGAGTTGGTCAAGAAAGACAAGGTGCGACTGTTGTCTCAGCTCACAGCTCAGGAGTCAGTGATAGATGGCCTCAGGGCAGAGAGAAGAATCTGGGGCCAGGAGCTCGCTCAGCAAGGTGGATGATATCCGAGAGGGCACTTGTTGTCCACGTTAAATAACTTTTGCGGTGCAAAGACGACACGTACAGTCAGTTTTAGTTGTTTATAGATAAACACTGGTGCATGTTTCCCCTCTTCTCTCTCTCACTTAATGCAGTAGCCTGTGATATGCATAACATTTGGTGATTAGATTGTGTGAAAATCATGGCATATGCAGAGGTTTGATTTCATTTGTAATGAATAAAGCCTGCCATCTAGTGGTTATTTAGGAAGCATACATGATTAGAAAGTAAAAACCAAGTTGGAAAGTTTATTAATATAACCTGTTTTACACAGAACAATTTATTCCATACACCTAAAATGAAAAATATAAGGTATAGTTTTCTTTGTGGTATCATGACATGGTCTGACTTACTATTGAACTGATATCTTTTCTAGGAGCATCTTTAGCTCAGGATCGTGGACGCCTAGAGGCTAGGATAGAAGTGCTGAGCACTGAGCTGGAGACACAGAAGAAACAGAACGAGAGGGATAATGATGCCCTTAAAATCAAAGCCAAAATCGTTGACGACCAGACAGAGACCATCCGCAGGCTTAAAGAGGTATCCCACCAGAACCTGTTTCTTCTTCAGAATTTCACATTAGCATTTTACCGTGACATTTTATGTGTTTGTGTGTGTCAGTGTATCTTTCATTAGTTCTATCCTATATTTATATTGAAACCCATCGAGGCAGCTTATCTGCTTCCCCATTATTGTCTAGACCTTGCAGGAGCGTGACAATCAGATCCGCAAGCTACGTGAGGAGGCAGTCCAGGCCCAACAGAGGTTCCAGCAGCAGTTGGAGGAGGAAACAGCCCAGCAGGGTGAGCTGAGAGACAGACTGGAGCACCTAAGTCTGCGCAAGGAGGAATTGAAACAACACCTAGAGGACAAAGAGGCAGAACTTAAAGAGGTCAAAAGAGTTTACAGGTAAGCGTTCCATCACAGGCATAAAAAAGTCAGTTTGAATCATATTATCATTTTGAGCACAAACCTGACAACAACTGTCATTATGGTGTAAGACCGCTGTCAGCAATGTGATGATTAAACATTAATGCAGATTTAGGCTTTTGAACCAACATTGCATTTTCTGTTCTCTGCTTTTCTGTACTTTTAGCGATTCCAGTAAAAAGTGGCAGGAGAAGGCTGACCTGCTCACTCGGCTGGAGAGCCAAGTAAAGCGCATGAAGGAAAACTTTGATTCCAAGGAACGTTTGCTCCTGGAGGAGAGAGATAAAGCAACAGAAGCACATAAGTATGCTCCAAAATCAGAGGAGAGCAAATCTCTCTACAGAAGTTTCCAGCAGCTGTATTTGGTCTGCATTAAAAATGCCTTTCCAGTGCTATTGGTTCCAGACATGTTTAATGCAGCAGGAACACAATCTGGACACAATATCAAGGCTCATGCCACATAATCAAAAAACATTTCATTTTTTATATTTTATGTTGTAGCAATTGTAGATTGTTAATCATGTAAAATATTTGAGCTTTGAGGTGAAATGAATTTTCACCCTGTGTTTTTTAAATACTGTATGTGTATGTATATGTGTGCAGTATATGATTGTTTAAGTAGCTTTTATGATGCAAGCATAGCTTTGTCTTAAGAAGTGTGGACAATTATTACACGTATTAACACTTCTTTTGCAATATACAGACATACCTGTGCAATCATTGTGCTCAGAAACAGGTTAGGACAAACTAAGCTTTCCTTAATCCTGGAACCTATTTTCTTGGTCAAGAAAACTGATAAACACTTTTCCTCTTGAGTACAAAATAAAGACCAAATACAGCACATTTAAGCGTGGAGAATAATCATTAAATATCACATCACAAGTTTGGGATCAGATGATTATAATCACAGTTTAATGAAGTTGATGATGTCATTTGAAACAAACAAAAGCTTTGTCATTTGTGGGAGCATTTTCCCTAAGAATAAGGACTACACTTAATGTACTCTGGGCAGTTTTGATATAATTCACCTTTTACAACATCTTTTATTACTTTTTGCTTGTCCTGCAGAGCCGTGGTCGACAAGTTACACCATGTGGATGATGCCTTTCGTCGACAGCTGGAGTCTATTCAGGCTGCCCATCAGATTGAGCTGCTCCGGCTGACTAATGAAAAGCAGAAAAAGATAGAGCAAGCAAATCAAAAGGTAAAAAAAAGACACTTTCAACTGAGTAATTCAAAGTGCCTAAATTGTGTCCAAGTTAGGAGGCAGAGTGGCCACCGCTAGTACAAGTATCAGATTGATTGATATTGTACAGTGATGTGTCACCTCCTTTGTAAGATCTTAAAAGAAAGTCTTTTGAAGGTGGTTACAGGTGACGATGTTGGAGGAGAGACAGCTACACAAGCCTGTATTACCAGAGCAAACAGTGACAGAGATGTGCATTGTGTTTTTGGAAATATTAGTTACATCTGTAGTTACTATCAGTATGTTGTTTAGCTCTAGGTATGTACATTTTGATTATTTGCACTTTACCCTGCAAATCATCTACAATTGGCTGAGATTTTCTGTTTGTACATGTCTTGCTCAGGTATTTGAAGTAGAGGAGGAAATGCGTCAACTCCTGGAGGAGACAGAAACCAACAAAAGGATCATGGAAGAGAAGATGAAACGTCTTACAAGCGTACTAAATGACTTTTAACACATAAAATGGGACTTTTTGTTATAGACATTTTTTGGCAGCTAAAACCACAGATGAGCTTAAACACTGGAAGTTAGTTGTATTCTTGAATACAATTAAAAATTCACTACATTGTAATGTTAAATTATAGTTGTATTTTAATATATAATGGTTTTATATAATAAATTCTCTTTCTGGCATATTTTTTCATTCATTTCCTATTGAGTTAATGAAATTGTGTTTACAATACATCAGGGTGAGAACACATAGCTAGCTGAACTGAAGAAAAATGTTTAAGCTGGTGGATGTTTCGATTATGAAAAGACTACATTGTGAGCAGAGACACTGGGTGAATTACCTGTGTAGGCTCCTTTCACAATAAGAGAAAAAATCTCTCTCAAGAAATGGCCCAAACTGTACAGGTGGTATCGGCGCACAAACTCAATCCTGAAGTAAAGTGCAGGTACTTGCCTTTTAAAATGCACAACTGCTAGTGCCACTTCCCATTCTTTACTCAAGCTGAAGTAAGAACAGTGCTAGAACCCCTATGAAAAATATACAGATGGCATATAAATATGTTTTTAAAACGCTTTTGGTAATGTGATTAAAAGCCTAGTCCATATTTGCTTTACACACTTAACGGTGGAATTTATATCAAAGAAGTATTTCTAGTATAAGAAATACTTCTTTGATATAAAAGATATTTGGTTGCCTTAATATTATGATGTAGAACACAGATAATTTATTAGTAGATTTTATATTTAAAATAACAGGTGTAAAAAATAAATTTGTTGAAACAGAAAATACTGTATTTTTCTTCTGCACTGTATTGGAGTAAAAGTATCCTAAAATGAAAATACGCCAGTAAAGTAAAAGTTTTTCAATATGTTGAATTTGCACTAAGCTGCTCGAAGTGGGCTGCTCGAAGTGGGCTGCTCGAAGTGGGCTGCCCGGAGGGCCAGTGGGTGGGCGGATACAGATTCAGGGTGGGGCGGGGCTTCACTACCGGGGGGGGGGGGGCAGGAGCGGGAAAAAGGTTGCTGTGGAAACAGTAACCCAACGTAGCACGGCGTTCATTTAAAAGCCCACAGGTGGTGCCGCGACGTACGTGAGCGGAAAGACATGCGTGTACGCGGGACGAACACGCAGGCGGCAAAGTGAGCGGACGAACAAGCAAGACTTTATTTTCCAGAAACGAAGATGGAGTTTGAGACGACGGAGACCGTTCGCTCCACGCCGAGTCGTCACGAGAAAAGTTTGGGGCTCCTCACCATGAAGTTTGTCGGCCTGCTGGAGGAAGCGAAGGATGGCGTCCTCGACTTGAAAGTGGTCAGTGAAAGTGGCTCGCCGCGGTGAGCGGGGTCACAGGGGGACAGAGGCCCGTCAGTCAGGTGCATTGATTTGTCTAACGAACAGGTGCGTTACGTAGCGTTGGCCGCCATTACCCCGGGCCTGCAGGCGGTGGGTCCTGGACGAAAGGACGTTGTCCCTCCACTGCGTCTGTGCAGTAACTTCAATGTAAAGTTTTCAGAGTCACATTTACATGAACACATAAGCTATTTTTACAAATTAAAAATGGCTTTTTTAAGTCCTTCACGTCTGAGAAACAGTGTCTCACGGGTGCAAATTGTCACGTTTCTGTGTCTGTGAGTCGTTAGCAAACCCCCCTGCACCACCTCACGTCCCCATCTGGTTTCTGTGGATCACATCATCAAGCTGTATATAAAGTAAAATATATGTGTGGTTATATAAACTTGGAGAAGCTCTGACACTAAAATTCTGTGTTCATACATCACTAATAACGTGATAATCTCAAATGCAATAAATATATTAGTCACAGGGAGCTTTGGTGTGTGGGCCACTTTACTTTACATACATTTTGCCAATAATGCTTTTGCATTTTACAGTATGTTTATCACAAACTAAGACCCAGGCTAGGCGGTCCCAAAAATGTAATTTCTTGTAATTCTTCCATTGCTGATCGCCCTGTAAATGTTTAACGTACTCTAACTTTAGCATGCCCCCCCCCCCAAAGACAGTGTTGGGTTATTCTGAGTATACGATACTATCTGTCAGTGTAGCCATCTGTCTAACTGAGGCTCTTTTAAAAAATTCCACCAGAATGGGCAGATCAGTCAAATGGTATTGCTTATTTTAATGTAATGTACTTTAATTTCCCTTTATTATCCTCAAGAGGTTTCCAGAACATTGGTGAACAGGGGAACCACGCTACACCATCTTTGTCAGAAGTTTGACATTCTTCTGCCTGTCCTACAATGTTTTGGCATCACAAGTCTGTTGTGTTGTCGTCCTCGTACCTCAGTGTCTGGTTTGACTCGTGGCTCCTTCTGGTTAAATGTTGACGTACAGTTAGGGAAGACACTGAACACTAAGTTGCTCCCAGTGGTTCAAGCGAGCAAGGTGCATAGAAATGCAGATGAAGGTGAAGTGCGACTGCATGTGAGGAGACCATTTAACATTTTTGAGGGCTGAGGCACGGGAGTCTTGTGGCTATAGGACTACCACTTAAGAAATCTGTACTCTCATTAAATTATCTTTTGTTTATTAAAATCCCAAAGTTTGTAAAAAAAAGAAATAATAATTAATTTGACTTTATGTGACTAACCCTATCAAACCCACAAATATAAATCACAGAAAAAAATGTCTCCATTTATTTCTCTATTGAGCAATTTTAATTCTAGTGCAGCTGCCTTCAGTGTTTTAACATGCAGCTCTATCTACTTCTTTCAACAGTGATTAACACTTTTCCCTCTCTTCTTGCGCGCCAAAGCTTGATAATGCTTCAACAACTAATGCTTATATAATGGGTTTCTTAGATCCTTTATTCTCTTCCTTCTTCCCCTTCTGCTATTGTGCAACTGTCCTTTTGTGCCAAATGGTTTCATTCACTATTTGTGTAGCTTAATTTATCAAATCCTTGTATGCTTGAGTTTGGCTTTATTGGCTTATTTATTTGGCTTTAGCTTTTTTCCACCTCATGCAGTTTTTGCCACAGAATTAAGGTTTTCAACTAATGGCATCTGAAAGTGTCTGTACCTAGTCAGCAAGGGTTTATGTGAAGCTGTTAGTAAGTCATGTAATGTCTGTCTGAATTAATAGGCTGCAGACAGCTTGGCAGTGAAGCAGAAGAGGAGGATATACGACATAACTAACGTGCTGGAAGGAGTGGGGCTGATCGAGAAGAAGAACAAGAATATTATCCAGTGGAGGTTTGAAAACACTTTTTTACTTTAGAATAGATTAAAATATTACTTTATTACTTATCATTTAATTACTTCGAATACATTTGAACTTTTGAGTACTGTCTGTATTTTTAGAACAAGTGTTATTCTACAACGCATGAAAAGTTTCTTCATGATTAGATTTTTCACGAGATGGTTTCAAATGTTTTACTCACTTTTAGTAACAAAATCTAAGTTTCTCTTTGGAAGGAACCGCTTGAATTAGCTGTTAACCTATTAATCATCATTAATTCTTTTTTCTCTCCCCTTCATTTCGTATTTTTTATACACCTTTTATTCAGGGGTGAAAACACAGGCAGCCAAACACAGGAGGTTCTGGAACAGGTAAACATTTTAAAGGCACGGAACGCTGAGCTAGAGGCCCAGGAAAAAGAGCTGGACAGTCAGAAGGCATGGCTGGAGGAGAACATCAGACACCTGAATCAAGATCATATCACCAAGACATATCCTTCCATTTTTCACTCAGTTTTTATGTAGTCCACTACATAAACTGTGAATCCCTGCTTAAAAATCATGTTAGGCTTGCTAAAAATAGACACACCCTCAATTCTGCTTTCTAAAAAGCTTAAAAGCAACTCGCTGTTTTACTGAACAGGTTAGGTGGTTGAAGCATTGACTAAGACTTTAAAGTTGATGTGTTTCAAGTGTCATTTGTAATCTGTCCTTTTTTGTCTCCACCCTTCAGTTTGTAATTCTAGTTGTCTGTGGGCCCATTTACCCATGTCAGGAAAGGGGGAGAAAAAAATCCCCACTTGATCCTTTTAACATTGTTTGCGCATTGAACAGAGAAAATGCACCAGAGGGAGGATTATAAATATAATTACTATCATCAGACTCCTGCCAGGCTAATCCTGACGTGTGCAATGCTCACAGTCTTGTTTTTCCAGTTTATTGTCTTCATTTTTCTACTATGAGTAATCCTATTTCTGTTTCTTAACACCTATCCACTTATAAATATGTGACACACGAAGACATCTGCAGTGCCTTCAATGGAGACACTCTTCTCGCCGTTGTGGCTCCTGCTGGGACGCAGCTGGAGGTGCCACTACCCGAAATGGTTGGACATCTCTTAAAAGCTTTCTATTTAGATTTGGAGACATGGAATTTATGTTCTGCACTTTGTTAATGACAATAGTCACCAGAAGTCAATAATTTCCTAGATTGTCTTGGGTGGGTTGCTGCTTATAACCTGTTATCAAATCAAACCAATGCAGTGATTTGTTTCTCGTGGCTTTGCAGCTGCAGAAGCAAGCAATGAGCACGGCACTAATTATTTTTTAATTGATATGGCAAACTAGTTTGCAAAGTTTCCAATACATGGTTAATGATTAGATGGACTCCTACTTCTGGCCACCTGATGGAATTCAATGATCCTTGTTTTTTTTAGTTCTGTTTTAGGTTTTTACCAACCACTGCAGGAAATGTATTTACAGTAGCTGCCTAATGTTCCACCATTATTACCAGCTGGCTGCTCACTTAGTCATAGTCATGTGACTCCATATAGTACTGGGCAGCCACTAGACTGTCTTTGTCTTTGTTACCAAGTTCAGTTGTCTGCTGCAGGTGAATATGACAGTACAAGAGATCAGAGTGAACCAAACAATGAATTAAAATACTCCACAAGGCTAAGGGAAGCTGCATCATCTTAATAATTGATGGTTTTGTGGGTTTGTCATTTGTAATGACAACATGCTTGACTCATATTATTTGAAACTAATGTTTAGAGCTATTTTACAACAAGCTTATCACCATGTTGCTTCTCCTCAGGGCCAGAGCGGTCAGAAGAAGTACCAAGTGAACTTACGCAGCCACTCGGCTCCTATTCAAGTCCTGCTCATCAACAAGGATTCAGACTCCACAATACCTGTAGTCTTCCCTGTGCCACCCACTGATGACATCTGTCCAGTGCTAACTCCTCCCAGCACCCCGGCCAGCCTGCAGAGGTTACCTCTCTCAATGTCTGTGTACTCCGCCACCAACACTACCTCCTCCTTCTGCAGTAAGGACTCTCTGTGCTCAGACCACCAGATGGTGCTGCCAGAACATGATGAAGTGCCGACGCCATCCTCTACCCCTCCTGATGTGCAGATGGGTATGAACAGGGATTTTGATATTTGAGAATTCTGATCCTTTTTTTAAGTTCTTCTAAAACAGATTAGGTCTGTGGTCCTTGATCCCCCTCTGTGTGTGTCTGTGTGTGTGTCTGTGTGTGTGTCTGTGTGTGTGTCTGTGTGTGTCTGTAGATACTACTTAATGAGGACCAAATTTTGTTTTTTAACAACGGAGTGAGGACATTTTTGTGAAGTGAGGACATTTTGGCCGGTCCTCACTATTTTTGACCCTTCAAAAAGGTTTTTTTTTTTTTTTTTTTTTTTTTTTTTTTTTTTTTTTTTTTTTTTTTTTTTTTTAGGGTCAAGACTGGGTTTTAGGGTCAGGGTGAGAATTAGGTTTTGGTTTGGCATTCAGTTGTGATGGTTAGGGTCAGGGTAAGGGGCCAGGGATTGTATTACCTCAATGAGTGTCCTCACAAGGATAGAGGTACAAATGTTTGTGTGTGTCTGTGTCAGTAACAGAATTGTAGGCAGGAGGAAATTTTATTTAGTATCATTTCTATGTCTGATAACTGGAAGTAATGCATCACTGAGCTGTGTTGCCAGGAAATTAAAGTCTGAAGACAAATCATAAGATAGCACTGGCGTAATGAAATGAAACATTTGAACATTGTTCAATATAGTTTAAAACGGTTGCTGGTCAGCAGCTGACAAAAATATCTAATGTCAGCGTTCCCGACATTCACCAAACATAAAAAAAAAGTCACTGCTTGCATAAAACTGTGATCTCAGTATGTGTTAAAACAAAACCAAAAGTACTGAGTCAATCACAATTGTTATATATAATAAGTATTTTTAAAGTTTCAGGAAGTTAAATTTTTTTAAGACAGTTTAGAAAATGGCAAGTAATGAATCTAAAACATATTTTAGAAGATTTTTATTGTTTTACAAATAAGGCCTTTTATATGCTTAACTAATTAAAGGAAACTTGCAGACTTGCAAAGAAATTCCACCTCAGAAATTTAAATTTATACTTTGTGAAACCCATTATTTTTATTGTCCAGATTCTTCATTTTTTGAAAACTATGCATACAGTGATTAAGTTTCCTGCTTTCATAAGTGTTTCCCGACATAAATCACAGTTTGTACATGTCAAGTACTATACTATACAGTACAATTTAGACACTTCAGCAGCTCTAATGGGCAATAAACAAAACCTTATTGGGAGCATAATTAAAGGCCCACGAGGCTTTTGCCTGTAACAATTTGATGTGGAGATGCATTGTAACCTGTAGTTTGATCTCACCCTCTTTGCAACTGTAAATTTTGATTGTAAATAAATATTTTGCTGAAAAAATATAATCACCAAAAAAGGGCTTTTTAGCCACTTGAAAATATGAAGATGTAGGCAACGTGTATATCGCAGACTGACACCTTGCATCATTTGGATCCCACATCATGTCATGTGAAAACTTTTTAATGTACATTTAATGTTCGTTCATTTATTTGGTGGGTGGGAGACTTCCAGTAATTTTAAAAGACTCATCACTTCCTTTTCCGTATCTGGGCTTTTTATTAAAGGATGAGTCAGTGTTGCCCTATGCTTTCAAGCATACATAAGACTGGCTAACCTACTAACAGACATCCGCTCACATTGTCACAGTGAAAC
The DNA here is from genome assembly GCA_033026295.1 of Channa striata. Lineage (NCBI taxonomy): Eukaryota > Metazoa > Chordata > Actinopteri > Anabantiformes > Channidae > Channa > Channa striata. Next base: position 13,904,816 of record CM065185.1, on the reverse strand, counting down.
TCAGTCAGCCCTAACTTCCTGTGTTTAAAAAAAAAAAAGGGAACTATCAATACCTAGTTTTGTAAATACCCACAGGTCCCTTAGTATCCTAGGTTGTGTCCTTCAAAATGGGGAAACTGGAAGTTGAACTGGGAGGGGTTTTTTTCTTTTTTTTTCTTTTTTTAAGTGGCGTAGATGGGTGAAATTTTCACTCAGTAAGAGTGTTGATCAGCTAAAACCATAATTATATGCATACTCTTTCTTGCTCTTTTTAAGAAATTGAGATATTTGTCTATGCTTCATGTATAGGGTTTACTCTAAAATGATCCAGCTGTCATGAGCTTCACATTCTTAGGTTTGGCCTTACGAACTTTCAAAACAGCTCCATGTAAATTTTAACCAGATATGAAGATCATCATCATGTCTAATCTGGACAACTTTCCCAAGTTGACCACATTCAAAGGATGGGGTTTTCATCAGGAAATAGCCCTGCTTTAGTCAGACCTCTGGATTTAAAGTTTGTGTTCAGGACTGTTTTGAGGCCAGGCACATGAACTTGGATCTTTTTAATAAGTTAAGTTGATGTCAGTCTTCTCCTCTGACTCCAGGCAAAAAGTAATCCATGCATGTACTGAAATCTTGCATTTATACTGTTTGCTTGCGACCTGTAGTCCTTGTTGTACGTAACTTGTAATTTTGGAGGCTTCATTTGTTAAGAGGCATTTGATTGTCTACTTGAGTATTCTTGTTGTACCTCTCTTGCTCCCTGCAGAGTGTCACAGTCAGCCAGTGGCTGTGTTGAATCAGCAGCAGATGGACCTGGTGGACCCAGAATTCCAGTCTGTACTTGATATGAACAGCTTGTTGAAGCTCAATACTGTTGAAGACCGCATGAAGGATTATAGAGAGGGTAAGGAATGTAAAAAGAGTTGGTACAGTCTTTGCTTTCTGCATTAAGTTTAAGCTGAAAAGGCTTCAGTTGTTTTACATATCATTCCTTTCAAGCAAGCATGCTTTTATTCATAGCACTGGTTCATAGCTTAATAACATTCTGATACTCTGTCTGTACTCTAAAAAGTAAAAACTTGTTTTCCTCTGTTCTTTTTGTAGACCAGCGCTACTTCTTGATTGGGGGGGTATTAACTAATTAATGGCAACGGACATGAGTGATGGGATGAAGTTGTTTAAATATATGATCTGATGCTTTTTTTTTTTTTTTTACTTCCAATCTTCTCACGGCGAGTGAGAAGTAGTAGCCAGTGTAGAATTCAAGTTCAGGAAGCCAATGAGTAAAATTAGTGCATACCAGCTCACTTTGAGTACTGCTAAGTCAAACAAGTCTTTTAAGTAAGACCATGGGAGAAACCAACACTATACCTGTCTATCTAGTCATTAGTTATTTTCATAAAAATTTTAAAAACGGCTTTCTTATGAAACGTGTTAACGTTTAAACTTTGATTAGAAATGTAGTAGAGTTATTGGCTCTTGGATGAATAAAAGACAAAGTGGCCTCAATTAAATCTACTTAAATAAAGTGAAGATGCGTGAAAAATGTACTTAAGCATACCACCGCTTTTGATAATAACTGTGGAACATAAACATGCTTCAATTCTCTTTCAGGAACTGTGGATCTGATTGATGAGCTAATGTCCACTGAAGGTAAGCTCTGTCTACTTTTATTATAAATTAAAGGGTTTATCTACATTTATTCACTATTCAAATACAGATAAAAACCTATAAAGCAGCAATTTGCTGACCTCCGTGGTTAAATATATTAAGCCTAATTTGCTTTTATTCCCCCGAACATTCCTCCTGTGTGTAGTCAGAAATGTGCTTTACTGTACTATATCTGTTAGCGCCCCTTAGTTCATCAGTAGGCCAATGCGGCGAGTTATAAGTTTCCCAGTGCGAGTCATCCAGCCAGAGTGTTGCATTATTTGCTTTGACCTGTTGGTGAGGATCACAACTGTTGTTAGGATTAAATCATAGAATTTATGTGTACAACAAATAGATTTGATCTAAACATATGAACTTGTTGCTATGTATTTGCTGTATTCTCACTGTCGCTCCTCTCCCTGCTTTCAGGCATAGACTACAGCTTCCACTTGGACGGCAATGAAGGAGTGTGCGACCTGTTTGATGTGCAGATTCTCAATTACTGATGACTGATGAAAGTTCTGCCATATGCTTTTACAAACTTGGGAAGTATTGTTTACCTCCCTTTCAAGATGCTTCAAATTTCATTAAAAAAAAACTGGTCACAGACTTTTCCTCTGTGTGCCACACAATTCCATCATACTGTACTGACCTTTTGGCCTCAGCCAACCTAAAACAAATTGCCTAAATAAATTCACTGTAGGCTGCTTATGCAGCCAGGAGTAATTAATTTATGCCCCTAGTGCATCGGCCATGGTTTACTGGCAGGTTACCTGCAACATTACAGAGAAATTAGACAAAATAAGCCTCACTGGAAATGAGTCAAACAAGTCTTGCATCGTCTCACTGTGCTTTTGCATGTATCAGTTTGTATTTTCCACATTCAGTGGAAAGTCTGAGACTTGAAGACAATGGCTTTATTTTCTGTATGTTATCCAAATGTAGATGAAATGTGGAGAGCATCTGCTTCATTGATATTTACAGTAACACATTCAGTATTGTTATTTTTTCTAATATTTGAAACAGGTGATCTAGTTCAGGGTTTGTAACATTTTTTTGCATGTAAGGTACAGAGTTTAACAGCCTAACAAATTTTTATTTCTTAGAACGGCATATTGTATTTAATGAGTGAATGTTTTGGTTAGGTTTTGTAACCTTGTTCTAATGTAAAAAAAATATGCCCAAAAGTTTCCTTTTCTAAATTATTGTGCCACTGCCATTTTAGGCCAGAGTTTTTGTTTGAAATAATTTCATATAATCAGAATTATATATTTGAATATTTTAAAAATAATTTATGGAAAAAGTCTTTGTTCTTGTTTAAGTGAGTGGTTGACTGCCATAAATGTAATGTAATGATTGAATTAGCCAAATTTCGTGCTTTAAACATTATAATAAGAGAATTTTCTTTTGCTTTTTCGATTTGATTACAAAAAGGCATTGTTATTTTTGTCATTTATTTGGTGTTTTTTATTTTTTTCAATAAATTGATTTTATCTCAACTTATAGTTGTTGTTGCTGTTGCTGTTTGGATTAATTTGAAACGGAAATAAGAAAAGGAGGAAAGCTTTTTTTTTTCCTTTTTCTTTTTGGCAGACTGAAGTGTTTTGCTCCATAATCTTCAATGCTTTCCACATGAGACGCACACGTGCCAGAGTATGACCTGCAGCATTACCAAGTGGACGATCGCATCATTAATACCAGATGGGAAACGGGAATAAAACTTACCACTGAAAAACAGATGTAATGAAAATCCAGAGTATTTTAACTATGTAATGCTGTTTGTCAAAATTATGATCTGCTGATATTGAAACAGATCCAGAGAGCCCCACAAGTGAATTGTTAATTTTTTTTTTTTTACAGTGTGCAATTCCTACCCACTGTGCAGATACACAAATATATTAAGCTTTCCTGTAAACAATACAATAAGAATTGGATTTAGAAAGTAAATTTCACCTCACAGAAAGGTTACTAGAAGTTGTTTTGTGTTGCGTGCAGCCGTCTGCCGTTGTACATACGTGCATCAGATGTTCTTAGTAATTGGGAAAATAAGAAAGCTTTGACTTTCCCACATGAAAGGGAGCCTAGTCCCACTGGATGAAGATTTGGCACAAAAGCTTAAAAGGTTTTTGTTTGATGTCTTATCTTTTCATTTTCAGGACACTGAGGTCTGCTTCTTGTGCTGAGAAATGTAAAGAGGAGAAGCGAAACAGAGGGCTCCAGCCTGGGGAGAGCAAAGAATTAAAAGCTGTATCTGTCACAGTCTGCCCGCTCTTCCTAACGGACCTGCAGGTAGTACAAACGCACCGAACTCGCACCTCTCCCAAAACTACTTTGAAGCAGTATTCAGAACTACGTCAACGAGGTCCGCTTCTCGAACACATGCTGTACAGCTGTTGGCAGCTCTGCTCCTGTGGGCTGATTATAGGATAATAATGAACAGACGTAAAATTAAAGTTTATGGTATGTTGGACTAAGTGTGAGACAAAGGCCGGGTATCACTAGCATTACAGTGATGCCAAGTATAACGTGGCATATCTGACACAGTTAAGTGTCAAATATTAAATATCCTTAATATAACAATTGTCTTTAGTTAAAATATTATTCAACAGAACCCATTCAAAATAATATTACAATATGTCCACAATGTGCTTCTAGATAAAGGGATTTTAACAGTATAATGTTGAACTCTGTCCACATACTGCACTCTTAACAGGCACTATTGCATTATTGGAGTTGCATTACAATGTGGCATTTGACTACTCGAAAATACCATGACTGTGGTTACTGGAGCATGTGCTTTTATCAGCAATTATGCAATTTTAAATGTTTATGCCATTACTTCTATAAACAAACCATGCAAACTGAAGCAATAGTTTCACAGGCCATTTGATGCATCAAAGCATCTGGCTCTGTAATGTGCAGTGTTTCTAAACTTTAAGTAAAATCTATTAGTTTTACTATTTAATAACATGAGCTGAGTTAATATTTGACAGTAATAAACCAGTGATAAGTCCAGTGATTTCAGAGTAACAACAGAGTCCAGTCCTTAGGTTTCAGTTTCAGTTCTGGAGCTTAAAGAATTTTATTCTTAGCTTTGTTAAGTTTTATCATACATTCTATATGGCAACAGACAAGGCTGTGTTAAAAAAACAAACACACATTCATTCTCTAAATTAAACAGTGTTAATGCATAAAATATACAGTAAACATTTATTAATATAGTAAGTCTTTCTCAGAGTTCAATAGTTTTCCATATTTAGCTACTGTAGCTATAAAGAAGATCTGAAAATAATGGCAGAATACTTTGCTAGACAATAGAGAAATAAAACGCGATTAGAAAACAAATGTGTAAAATCATATATCTGTACTTGCAACTTGGTTGCAGTTTTGAGCTCATTTGTACTTCGTACAATGCGAGCAGTGTGGGAGGTAAATGTGTCTTGTGAAATCTGTTCCTCATCTGGATAAACCCTAAACAAATACACTGGGGCTGCGAACTAGTTGCTAAGGGCATTTTTGATTCTGAAGAACAGGTCTTAAAACATTTTTAAGCCTACTTTAAATGATAATTTATTAAAAGTGATGATTGCTGACATGAAAAAAATTTTTTTTTGAATATCAGGGTATAATAATTATACAGCACTTTTGTCCTGACACAAATATTGAATTCATACATCCCTACTAGATAAGGATTTATTTCTGATTTATTACCATTGGTATTGGGAACTGGGTGGATAGTTGGCAAAATGTTTGTGTTTCTTGTGGATTTCTGGAGAAAAGCCTGGTGTCTCTTAGACTGGAATAAAACTAATCTAAATTTACCTTGTGAGCTATGACGCAGGAAAATTGTGAATACATTTTTTGATGCTATTTCACTTCACAACAACAACAACAAGCAATTCTTTGTTGTTCGTACACAAACAAGTTCCAACTAACCAAAATATGGGCCCAAAAATGTGCAATAACAACCTCCTTTTGGGTGTGGAGGGAACTGAGTGTTAAAATCTGTGGAATTTTTCTACAGCTTAATGATTTCTACACATGCTTTCACTGCTAGTTTTTCCAATGTCACACAGTTATTGTATAGTATCTGCTCTTTTACTGGACCATATATACAAAATAAATGATTTTACTACATATATCTGTTTGTAGTGAAATCATTTAACCGCAGCTTAACCCTAATGGTCATATTGAGAATGAGTTTGTTTCTTCAGACACACTGTGGGTGTTAAACGACATCTCAGTCCCTTCATCCTCTGCAGGATGTTCTCTTCTCCTCCTCCGCCGCCTCCTCTCCTCTCCAAGCGTCTTGGCCACTTTCATCAAGTGCTGCCTGAACGAAGACCCCACAAAGGTGTACAGGATTGGGTTGATGCAACAGTGAGCGAGGGCCAGGCTCTCCGTCACCTGAGCCGCCTGATCCAGCACTTTACTCGTCCCACAGTGGGTCACTAAAGAGTACACCGAGTCCATCGTCTGATAGACCTTCACTACGTTATAAGGTAGCTGTGTGACTACGAACACTCCCACTACTATTAAAAGAACACGCATAGCTTTCCATTTCTTGCCTCTGCTCTCAGTAGGGAGGCCCCTAAGTGCTCGGCCCATGCTGCCGTAACAGATCACCATAACCAGGAGGGGAAGCAGGAATCCCAGCAGCACTTCAGCTATCTCCAGGGCAGCTTTTCCTCCTCTGGCCATGGATGGAGGGTAGATGGCTAAGCACATATTCCTGTTAGATACCCACCTGACTTCTGAGAGTATCAAATCAGGAAGACCAAGCATGAAAGCTGTTGACCAAACAGCTAAACACACTGTCCAACAAGTCCTCCTGTTAAAGACCCTCTGCAGCCGCCCTCTCTGCTCCCTACCTTGCACCCTGGCTAACGCTAAGAAACGGTCCAGGCTGATGCAGGCCAGCAGCAGCATGCAGCAGGTGAAGTTGACCGTGTAGCAGGCCGACACAATCTTACACACAACCTCCCCCAGCTCCCAGCCCCTCGCTGCGTCCACAGCCCAGAAAGGCAGCGTGAAGAGCAGCAGAAGATCTGCCACGGCCAAATGGGTCAGAAAAGTGTCAGTCATGGTCCGAAGGCGTTTGTGGTAGGCATAGACGGCCACGACTAAGGCATTTCCTGCTACTCCCACTACCAGACATATGGTGTACATGATGGGGAGGAAGAGGGAAGCGAAGGTTCGGACGTCATCCTTCTCACACAAGGTGGGATAGTCCTCGTAGTTGAAGTTGTAGCTGATGTTTTCATGGTAGAAGTAGTCGTCCTCCTTTGGGATGTCCATGCTAATCAGATGAAGGCAGAGAGCACATTTTGGATTACTTGTCTGGCATTTAAATGTTCTCAACTCTGCTTGGGCATCAATGGATGCTTTAGGTAGATTTATCCATTATCACAATTATCACGCTGATCCATGATTTTTAGCTTCAGTAATGCCACAAGTTGGTTTAATTTAGTTATAATAGTATGGAAGCTCATTTTCATAGCTGTAATAAAATAGCAAAGATCCTGTACCTTAAAATAAGGACTCAGTGTCTTAAAATGAAAGACTTTGTGAATATTTTGAGATACCTTATCATTACAGAATGAAGGGTGTTTTTCTTGTTCGTCCCATTCTTCACCTGACATTGTGTGGATGTGGCATGAATACAGCAGTAGCTTATTTATGCCACATCCATTTATGTGGATCATATCAATGATAAGTGAAAAGTAACATCGGAATATAGAAGATGGAAAGCATCTTTTTCATTCAGTTAAATCCAAAATCACTCCAAATTTAAAATTGAGAAAGTCTTGATAATTTTGACAAAGCCACAAACAGATGTAGAGCTGATGTCTGGATTTGGTGTTCTCAATATAACAAAGCCTTTAAAATATTCCTCTTTTTTCAGGAAATCCATGTAGAGGAGAAACACTGAAGTCTGCAAATGGCTTAGTGATGACAGCAGTCTAATTTTTGTGCTGTGATAATATCAACATTCCTTGTCAACATCTGGCCGTTACATCCTGAACTGCACATTTCCTGCCTGTTGTACTCCACTAAGTTAAATAAAACGTTCATGTTGCCTCTCTGCACTGTGATAAGTGCAAAGGGCAAGAGACAGTGGTGCCGCTCGGGTAAACAATCTGATTCTCATGGAGACACTCGATCCTCCTGAAATGCTCGAATGACTTTACCATATCCTCTGCTGATCACATGATACATCCAGCAATGGAAAGTGAATAACTACAGTTATTTGGGTGTCGCAGCTACATGCACATCTGAAGTACTTAACATTTCTGAATATGATACTCTGTGTGCAGAGGTGGTAGACGTACATAAGCACATAGACTCAATACTCAGATAAAGGCCGCCTAAAGAAATTCTCCAATACACAATTCCCCACACTTCAAATCTTTTGTAAACGTAAAAGTACAAAGCAGATTGTCCCCATGTTATATAAAAGGTAAAAGTACTAAACTAAAAAACAACAAAAATACTGAAAACATGTACAATAAATCATTTTTAAAATAAGGGTCAAAGGTCACAGTTGGTAAGGGTGGAGCTGATTTTAACCACTTTGTGAGCTGAAAGCTGGTTTACCCATAATCATACATCAGCATTTATTAGTTCATAGTTGTTTTTGAATAAAAAAAATAATTTTTAACTTAAAATTTTAAGTTAAAATCACAAGGTGGTGTTAAAATTTACCTATCTACCTATTTAAGTTCAGTTGTTGAAAAAGTAGTTTATAGTTCATAAATTAGCATTGTACGTGTAAATATGTAATCTTTGCACAACACAGTTTCTGTTGTCCTAATAGCATATTAGTCATATTCAGTAAAATGTATTCAGTGTTTGAACTAGGCATTTTTCATTAAAATTACGAATACTGACGCAATAATGTTATTGGGGTATTTTAGAGTTGTAGCTATTGGAGGTGGAGCTAATCTATCAGTCACTCGCTGTCCACTTTATTAGGTACACGTGTACAAGCATCCAATAGAGCTGCTCTGCCATGAATTCTACTTTTACAATGTTAGAATTTCTCAGTTTTTAAGTAGAAACTGTCAGAGAGCTGATAGTTTTAATAACCTGAAGGAGCGTGTGGCTGTGGAATCACAGTGACAGCAGGTATTTGCAGGGGCGGGGCTCCGCAGGTAGTCCGACAAAAACAAGTCTGCACTTTACAAGACGCCAAACGACGACGAGCGGTTCGAGGGCACAGAAGCGACGTTACAGACTCGAAAAATGCATCTACATATTTCTGATAAATACTCACGGGGCTCATTCACCTGTCTGTGCCGTCTGTCTGTCCGTCCGACCTACAGTCTCCGCTCCGCTCGGAGGTTCGCTGGTCTGCGGACGGGGACGTGCGTTTGCTGCAACAAGCGCGCAGCACGGGTGGGCGGGAACTAACGAGAACAGCCTTAGGAGAGACCGGCGCTTTTTGTGGGACGTTACTCTGATCCTAGCGAAAGCCAAAAGGAGCGATTCCAAAATAAGAAAAAAATAATAAGAATATGTTCTAATGGAAACTCTGACAAGTTCTCATGTTGTAATTTACTAAATCGTTTCCATTTTAAAGTTTCAGTTATATAATATGAAGACTAATGTGGGAAAAGTCAGCATAATATATTATTACAAACTATTTAACTACTCAGCATTATAACATATACTTAAAGTTACTCCTACATTTAACATCTGCAGACATATTTATCAATGCATGAATCAATATTATCAGTGGTTAAATATGTAGTCTACTGTTCTGAAATAAACAGTTCTGCTTGATTGTGATGTGGCAGGTTATCTTTTAATATAAGTATAAATTAAGATTCAATCTAGCTAAGCAGACCAAAGCCAAATAATATTTAATTCACACTAATAACAGTAATAATAAAACTTAGGAGCAAATCCTCATAGCAAATATTTAGTATTTTGAGCCAAGTAATTAGTTTCTAATTTATTTTGCTTTACAAAAAAGATCTTCCACCAGCTATTAATCGTCTGTGTATAGCAGCGCAATAAACAGAATTTAGTGAAACCTTCACCCTGATTAGAGGTTGCAGGTCAAACAATGTCGCTGGTTCAGAGTGACTGATTTTATTTCTGTATGACAACAGAAAAACAGCAGGACACGACTAAATGAAGCTCAGTCAAAGCAGTCTTACCTTTAGTTGCTGCTTTGTCTCTATGACTAGAGAGAAACGAATCAGCTGAAGCCTGTGACTCTATAAGTTACAGTCACTTCTGAGCAGGATGACTCAGACAGAGAGAGAAGTCAAATGACAGTGGACAGAAACCAAACCGCTTATTCAAAGCGTTTTAGTATTGAGGACATAATTTCAGTTTTATGTTTGAGCTTGTCTGAGAGGAAATGAGGTGTGTTATCAACATTTTAACACTGAGATACAACACAAACAATAAGTAATTACACACGATGTCAATCCATCAATAACTAGACATGAGATTAGAAAATAATTTGCTCAGTGGCTTTACAGACATTTTACACAGACTTAAAATGTGTGTAATGTGGGACACACAGAGGAGCATGTCAGGGTTCTGTGTTTCACTGCGGGCTGCTTGGGGTTGAACTTTGTAACCCCCTTTACCTGACTCACAGCCAGCCCCTATTGTAACTGAAAAGCACAATTGAGGGTTACTAACTGAATGTTACTCCACACCCACAGTGTTCACTTTTAAAATGCCCTGCACCTAAAAGCACAAGGAATGTGGAAAATTACCTTTCACATTTAATCCACCAGAGATGCGTCGCTTTTAAGTGGGAAAAAGAATAGGTCTGTTGTTCTTGTTAAACCTGAGGAGAGCAGTTGAGCAGCACCACCCAGTTACGGAATAATAAACAGAGGAAACACTGTATTTTGTTTGAATTTCACAATAAAATCATTTGGTTCCTGTTGGCTATGCAAAGATATTATCAGTATTAGAGAGAATGTAAAGAAGAGCCACAGGCTTATATTCTGTATGTCTATGTGTGGCTGTTGGATACTGATCATTTAAGTTACACTCTGCTGACGCTATCAGTTAAAGCTCGAACATTTATTTCACAAAGCGTATTTCACAAAGCCAAGCCTGAATAAACAAAGATGAGGTTCTTATAGTCGCCCTCCCCGAGCAGAGTTAAACAAAGTTCAGTGCCTGGAATTTGAATTAGCGCTGTTAGAGTTTAGTTTGAGTGACTTACCAAAAACTAAATAAAGAGGGAACAAACTGCGAGATGGGAAGCCAGAGGGGGCATAAGGACTTTTATCCATGAAACATTTCGTGCATGTGTTAAAGCCGAAGGATTAAGCTTGATTTTGTGTTCTTTCAGTACAAATTAAAACATTCCTTTATGCAGAGAGGTGCTGTCAAAGGTCCAGCCTTCCGGTCACCTTCCTGTTTGGTCCTGCTTGCAGGAGTAAGCTGCCAGATGACCTGAGAGCCAGACTATTTCAAAGAGTTTGTTGTTTTTATTTCTAATTTAATCATGTCTCTGCTTCCTTTCCATGTAGAACCACCTTGCATTTCTTGTTCACTTTGTGAAGCTGCTTTATTTCAATCGGATTAAACTGTACAATCGCTTTTTCTTCAGACCTGCCGATTAAATCTACTCATGGTGCATTTTATTTATTACCAGACACCCTAAGAACACAAATACAATATGTGCTTTGTGTGCTAACCTGCTATTCAATAGAAAAACAGAGTAACAGTAACACAGTAACACAGGACATGAACTTAAATGACAATCTTTTCCTAACTTTAACTACAGTAACGTTGTTCTGTTGAGGGTTAGGATGGACTACAGATAAGAACTCCCTGCCAGTTGTTACAGCTGTGCAGCTGCTAATTTAAAACACATCATCTCCCTCTGACTGTGATTTTTATTTTGTGGCCACTAACACACACCTGGAAAAACACGTGATTTCTGAGAGATATGGGGGGCAGCTATATAAAATCCTAGAAGTGATTTTTGGCAGTGAACTTAGATTTGATAAACATCATCTCAGTTGGAAATTCCTGCTTTTTCTGGCTGAAGTTGTTAGCAAAGTGAAGTTTTTCCTTTCTTTCAATCATTTTGAAATAGCCGTTCATGCTGTTATTAGTTCCAGGTGTTACTGCTCTTGTCTACTCTCCCTCTGTCATCTCCAGTACAGTGTGTTTGTTTATAATTTTATTTTTAATTAGTTGATTTTACTTTTTTAGGCTTTGAATGAACTGCCACTGTCCTGCCTCACTTAAGTACTGCTGTGGAACAGACCAGCAAGATCTTTCAGATCGTCAAGTCAGTTTCATTAAGAGGTGCCAAGGGCCGGATACAAACACTGGAGTGATTGTTGTTTTCCATATGCAGCCTGCTAAATTGCTTTATCTCCATCTGTTGGACATGTGTCCCCTGTTTGCCCCTGAATGTTACATCAGCCATGTACCTGACAGCAGCAGAGAATATGCATTGTACGGCAAAAAGAATATCAAATTGCAGTATATACAATCTAAAATGAAAAATAAAATAGTGAACACTATTACGACAAATACAGCAAAAAACCTTTGAGCACAAAAGTAAACTAATGCAAATATTAATGGTTTTGTAAATGTATTTATTTATGTAAAAATAAAATAATATATGTCATCAAAATATGCTGTAAAATATCCAAAACACATAATAATACATATATGGCTAGTACATATATTCATTTTTTTTAATGGTTATTATAACTGAGTAACTTAAAGAAGATATATAATCAGTTTTTTTAAATGTATCTTCAGTTTTCTGGACTTTCTTCATCTTTGACCTTCTGATCACTGATAATAAAAAACAAAAAGAGGAAGAAACAGGAATAAATGTGAGAATTAACACTAACAGGTGTTATAATTTATTTTATTCTTTCTCTGCGCATGTGTTTCGATTGTTTTTACAGCCTGTTTACTTACACGATGGATGTGATCTCATTTTTTAGTTGGATCATGGCATTATAGAAGCCCCATGTCCTATACGATTTCTGTGGGGGACAAAAGTCCAAGACATGAATAACTCCCTCTGTGTTCGAGTCGCTTGTGTTTTTCATTGTTGCTGCTTAGTAAAAATTAGGGGAGTTTGCAAGTGATTTAATGTTTTACTGTTGTTAATAGTATTAATAAAAACATTTATTGGGTGTAATGTGGAGGTCACACGAAGGAAGAAGTCTCACCCCCGACGGATTCCATTCTTTCTTTCATTACGCTTTGCTTTCTGCAACATACAAAACGAGTGAGCCAGAGAAGCCTTGGCAGCTTAAGTTACTAGTTACTTTTCAGATTAAAAATACATCAAATGTCATAAAATATCAGAGCCCAGTTGCCTTTTTCAGGTCCCAAAGTTGTTAAGTTCATTTAACTTTCACTACATGAGCATTTGTCCTTTTACTAGTAGGTTTTACTAAACTAAAGGACGTAAATCTTCTTAACATTTGCCCCCAAATGACAATAAAACAGAGCAAATTCAACATTTCTCTCTTCAACAATAGGTTTGACATTTAGACCTGAAGAGAAACAACACAGTTTAATCAAAGATGCACCAACGACGCGCCTGCATGACTCTTCTTACCTCATCAACTTTTTGTGGTTGCTGATCATCATCTGGGGGCAGGGCGGCTGCTTCAGTGAAAGCAGTGACCAGCAGGAAAACCTGCAGACACAACAGGCCCAGCACAAAAAAGCGTTTGTCCATAGCTGATGAAGCTGAGAGTTTGATACAGCTGTGAAACACACACAGCTTTATATATTTGCTGCAACTAATCACTTCCTTATGAACAAAGAGGAGGGAATTATGAAGATGCAAAACAGCCACACAGAAAAAAAAAACAAATAGTTTGTTTACCCATGAGTTGAATTCCATCAAAGCATCAGCATTTAGTATGAAATCTGTGTTGCAATCACTTGTTTGACAGTATTAATCAACAACCAGCAGCTTGTTAGGTAATAAAAATAGTTGAACCCCAGACGAAGTTAAATAAAACTGAACATTTGTTTAGTTATTGCCCATGAAAGGATGAATCACTCCTGAACAGCATTGGATGCATAATAGGATCGTGTATCATCACATGAAAAACAAATAAATATTTATTTTTCCTTTTTTCCATCTGAAAATAGCCCTGTGTTTTGTTGTTTTGGTCAAACAGATGAGGTTTTATTTCTGGTTTTCTATTGTTTTGTGTCTCACTTGCTTCTCTGTTGACTTAGATAAAGATTGAACATTTTCACGTCCTATAGCACCATCTGTTGGACATGTGTCCAGCTCTGGGGATGTTTTCTGTTTAGGTCTTTTTTTGTTTTTTTTTGCTTGCCTCGGTTTTATGTCTTCCCTATTTATTACACTAAAATGAAACAGTCCCTGAGTATATGAATATGGACGTTGAATTAGCCCAAACTGAATTTCTATCATCCCCTGTTATGTGGCAGAAGCACAAAGGTTAAGTGAAAGATAATTCAAAATCTGATATTAAAACTTTGTGCAGCTCTACAAAGCTTTGTTCACGTCATCATTTCCCACAAGGAGTAAAATCCTACCTGTTATCCATCCTTCAACTTAAAACTACTTACACTTACCAGTCTGGATTTGAGAAGTTTGTCATGTGCAGGTGTGGCTGAGAGCTGGATATGTCTCCAAGTGACTTCACATCTCTGCAGGTGTCTGTGAATTTGCCAAAATTACATTTATCTCACAATTTTTGTAATTGTGTATTGTCCAGATGACCTAGACCGTGGCAGATCATAAATCCAAAACATGTCTCTGCAACCTAGATTAACTGATCTTACCAGCTCTGGGGCCAAAATTCATTCATTAATAACAAAACAGTGTCTCTTACAGATGTGGAAAAAAACACCTGGTCTAGTCTTTACCTTAGCTCTGATTCCTGAATGATGTGTGGCTTTTCTTATATTACCATTAACCATTTATTTTCTTTATGCCAAAAAAGATCATGGTTTGAGTAAAGTGGTTCTTCAGCTCCTGCTACCTCCCTCCCTCTGTCTCTTCCCTCCTTTCCAAACTAGTTTCTTATCCAGCTTCCACCTTGTTCCATCCCACAGTCGAATAAGTCAAGACACTAGTGTCCTTTGGTCTTCGTCCCCTTTCAAAGCTGTATGTGTGAGACAGAGGATGTATAAATTGCATTTAAGTATAAATGTAAATGTAGTGTTGTTTGTTGAGTCCTTACTTTTTGATGGTTGCTTTTTGAAACATTTGTGAGTAATGAGGAGTGGGGCACTGAGGTCCGGAGCTAATGTCAGATGAGCTACACAAAATACAGCAGTGTCTCATGTTGCCTTGATGTTCTTTTACAACTGCTCTATTATTTCTTGTCCTTTGTCTCTGTGGTCTTCGTGGGTTACAACAATGACAAAATGAGTATTTACTTTTTTTTAAAACAGATTTTCAATTGTCATCACATGATCAAGCAGGACAGTCTGTGGTTATACTGGGCAGCTCCCAGTGTGAACGTGAAAATGTGTGTCACTGCTGAAGGAGAACATAACCAAAATAAATGTATATTATTAACTGCAGAAAGGATTTTCAGTTTGTTGACATTTGCCAGACTCAGCGTAAACAGTAAAATCACTGAAACATATGGATTTTTGAACAGAAAAGAAGACATATTTGACTAATTGTTGGATGTCTTCACCTAAACATTTTGATTTTAAACATCTGCCACATGTTACTGTCTTTATGTTTTAAATGCTGTGGACATTTTTATTTTAAAAACTCTTACAAACGCACTTTGCTCCAAACGGTATCACGGTAAAAAAGAAAATACAAGTCTTTGTTATAAAAGCAGAAAGGATTTTCAGGTTGTTGAAATTCTCCTGATCTGTAAATGAAACGTAGACATAAAGAAATGCTGTAATTCTCCACCTGTCCGCTAGTTGCCCTCAGTGAGTTTCCTACCTGCTCCCTGCATCCGGCCGCACACCTGCGCCTCATTTAAACGCCCGTTTGCTCTAAGCGCCTGTAACGTTTCAATCTTTTAGTCTTTTTGGTGAAACTACCGCATTTCTACCGATTTACTTTGGTCTCGTATTTGTTTCTGTGACGCAGGAATCCAATCCAGGACTAGACTTGACCCACTTTCGCGCACATGTGGACATTTTAATATTATATTCCACACATTTGCCCCTGGGACTTTCTGAAATCCTCTAGTTCTTACTGAGAAGACGAAAACGTGTCTCATGTCCAGCAGACATGTCCACTGCTCAGGCTTTGTCCCACATTCCTGTGGCTGCGCAGTAAGTCCGGATCACGTCCCGCCGCCTGCAGTTCAAACTTCTCTGCTTCAACCACGGACAGAATGTAGGACCGGGAGCGTCTCCGAGACTGTGGACCGTAGAACGGGGTTTGTCTCTGTCTCACACTCCGTCCACACCGGGATTTAAGGGATTCTTAAAGAGTTTAAGGGATTCTTAAAGAGTTTCTCCCCGTTTGTGCAGCCGGCGTTTCCACCAGCGAAGGCAACGCACTCAGGTCGGTGAGTAACTATGGACACATTCAGAAATGATAAAAAAAAAAACTATAATGTCATTGTCTGATGTCAGCAGCATGAAAATCATATCCACTGGATCACTTCTAATGTGTGAGACCACTCACGAGGCAAGAATTTATTCTAGTTTAAATGGACCTTCGTGTTTGTTCAGCATCTCATTAAATCATGAAAGTGCATCAACAGGTGGAAAAGTCTTCACACTCGCATCAGATGATGTTAATAGAAACCGTAAAATAATATGTGATACTTTTACTTGTGCTGGAGCTTCACGCGCATTGCAGACATCTGCTGTCATAGAAATGTTAAATGTTGGCTTCAGATTCATGTCTGAGAGGGAGATTTCCTCCTCAGGAATGCTAATGCAAAAATCCCAATTCCTGCTCAGTGTTAATACCCCTGATTCTCTTGTGCAAGTGGCTGGTTTTTAATGCCAGCCGGGCCCTGCAGGCTGTTTGAGAGAGCTAAGAAAGTTTAGTGACTATCCTCTGAGAGGCGATTTAGCAAAATGTCTCCATTACTTTACCAGAATATTCAGCAGTCACGCTATTTTAAAGTTGTGATGGGTCAAGGGTGGAGATTCCATTTATTAAGAGTCATAAATGTTAAATAAAACAGTTTGAACTGTGTAGTCGTTTAGGTTTTTAATGTGCTTTACAAAGAAACAAAATGACAAAGTACAGCTAAAATACCTGGATTATAGTTCTACTTAACTTAAAATAAAAAGGCAGCATCTGAAGATTTTACTCGGAGTAAAACTCTGACTTATTTTGCAATAATTGTTTGTGCCTTAGTTAAATACTTTGATTAATAGTGTAACTGTTCAAAGTGCTGGTTTTCCTTTTTTTTTATGTCGTCAATATTTATCACTATTATTCGCATAAAGATGCTGTCAAACCCTGGTGAACTGTAGGAATGTGTTGCTGTTGCTTCTGGTTCACAGCTCGACTTTTACTGTGTGTTTTTAACACTGCATGTTTCCTCATCTTCAGATGAAAACATCAGTCTGAATGACGGCCGGACGTGTTCCAGCGATGGGCCGGAAGATGGACCTGTCCGGACTGACGGACAACGAGGCGGAACATGTGCTGCAGGTGGTGCAGAGGGACATGAGGCTACGTAAGAAGGAGGAGGAGCGTCTCAGGTAAGCCCAGGCCAGTGTCACAGGTTTGAGTCCAGTAGTTAAGTCGTACACTCTCGTTGACCTGTGATGGAACTGAGCACTACAGAGGATTTTTGTGTCTTTAGGCTCTTTCTCTTAGTTTTAAGGGCCAGAGTCTTACTTGGTCTCCATTTTTGTACAGAAAAGCAGACATAGTACCCACACACACAACCAGAGCAGGTAGTGAGCAACATAACTCCAAAGGTTCCTCTGCTGCAAACGTAACCGGCAACAGTGACTCTCAAGTTCGTCATAACAATTTGTATGATAATGTAGAAGTTAACATCATAGTTTGTTTCTGCTGCCCCCAAATTTAAAGGATAACAATTAGAGTTGGAGATTCACAAATGTGACCATCTAGAGTCACTTTTGATGCTAGTCAGCTACTGTAAAGCAGAATGTTAATATAACAGCAGAAGTGATGAGAGCAATGAAAGTGATAAAGTTATGATAAGGAAACCTGGACGTTGCAGGTTCACATGAACCCCTCTCATACTGTCTGAGTATTGTCACAATGTCATGTCATTTCTTTATTTTCTAAAAAGTTTTTATTATAAACTAGCTGCTTTCTTTTATCAAAACATTTTTAGAGGACTGGACTGTTCTGTTTTAATGTGACAATAAAATTGAAGCTTCACAATAACATAAGCAGTGGACATTTAAAGAATTCTTTGTTGGCTTTCTTTTGTGA
Organism: Channa striata; assembly: GCA_033026295.1. Taxonomy (NCBI): domain Eukaryota; kingdom Metazoa; phylum Chordata; class Actinopteri; order Anabantiformes; family Channidae; genus Channa; species Channa striata. Next base: position 13,886,821 of record CM065185.1, on the reverse strand, counting down.
GCCTGGCATTTGAGGCATTCTTACTCGGCAGTGGAGATTTCCCATTCTGCCTCTCTGCTCCGTCTTCAAAACGCAGGACAGGAAGTGACGGCCCTTTCCTGTTGTACTCAGACTAGTTTCCTCAAACCGGGTATGTCCCATAGTCACTGCACAAATACAACCTGCTTCTTGTTGGGCGGACTGAAGGTCTGTAGTGATCTGACCTGACCACACAATAGTCGGAAATAATTCGTCTTCGTGTTGAATAATGTCGGTGCCCAGAGGTTCAGAGTAACACGGTTACGTCAATTCACTGTGACACACTCATTTACTACTTGTGCTTTATTTCCCCACAACGCTTACTCTACACGTCAGAGACCCAGTGAAAGATAAGAAATTAGACCGCTCTCATTAGGATCTTAATGGCTGTAATTTCCTTAAGGTTTAATACTACACGCGAGCTTTATGTGGGAAAACATTCTGTATTTTTATCTACAACGACAATCTACCAGAAATGTTGTCTAATAGCATTTGGCCAGATTAATCACAGGTAGCACTGATTAAACAAATGCATTTTGCAAAGCCAGTGGATGTTAATTTGTTTCAGTTTGCTTAAAACAGTCAGGCTCTCTTTACTTGTGGATAGGTGGTTAGAGGTTTGCGCATGTCGGATCAGCTGCTTTAATAAAAAAAATTATGTACGATCCAACTTTATGTATAAAATACTAATCAAAATTCCAAAATGAATGTCCAATTAACCTACAGTAGAAAACTTTTTTTAGGAAGCAAAGTAGCAGTAAGACAACAGTCAAAATCAATCCACCCAGGCTGTCAAATACTGATGCTCTGACAAAGCCTGTGGTGTCTGATAGATACTCACAAGGTACCACACCTGTGTATGATGCACAGGGTTTAATGGTCTCTGATTGGTCAGGACGACAAGAAGTGTGATCAGAAGGAACATATTGCTACTTAAAATCATCAACAAAAGGAGATGGGGGGGAATTTAAATAAAAATGATTAAAAAAACACAACAGTTGATATGGTGCTGTATTTAATCTCATACTGGAAGTTTTAAGAATGTCTGTTAATGGATTGTGTATGATTTTACTTTTGATAGTAGGCACAAAAAAATTCCAGTTTTATCATAGTGCTGTTTATGTTTTGTTAGCCAAATAATTGACCCCTAAACCCACTGAAACTATTACTTTATTGACTTTGAATGATGTAATTGCAACTATTTTGGGTAAATCCTTATGCAAAATGATTTCTAGGGTAGCTTGAATGTCTAATTTTTGATTCACAGCTTATGTTGATGTTTACTGTATCAGACATGATTAGATGTGCACTTGCATACTCACCAATTTCAGATCTAGAAAAAGTATTTTATTACAATATTCTCTACAATTTCAGAATCTAAACTGAAAAATTATGATACACATTCATAACTCTTCTCCTCTTATATATGGCCAACACTATTTTGAGATATCACGTCTGTGAGGAAAGTGCCTCGTGTTGTGCACTTTCCTGCTTCCTCAGTCCTGTGTTTAGGTGGATCTTATGCATCCAGCTTTTCAATCGCTGCACTAATACCCTCTGAGACGAAATCCTGCAGCCCCGCTGACGGCCAAACTGCAGTGAGCCACAGATGCCGAAGTTTCTGGATCAGAAATCCAGACGAGCTCGCTGAATGTAACCTTGATTGTGATGCAGTGCATCTTTTCTTTGTGCACAGAGCGGATTGAGCTGATTGAGACTGATCAATTATAACATTATACACCTCTTTTATAACTGAACTCACATAATCAGGTTGCAACACACTCACACAAAAGGGGTGCAAGGAGGGATTATTAGGATTTGTGAAATTACTATATGTTCAGCAGTGTGAAGGCTGTGACCCACTGCAGTAAAACATTATCCAGCCTTCTCATTCTTTTCTCTTTATTATGGCTTTAATTCCACAGTCTTTTACTTGTTTATGTAAAACCACCATTTGCCTGGATTAACTATGTTCTTTATCAGGGAATCTCTGTGTAGCAGCTTGAACAAAACCTGAAGTGCAACAAGTTTCTATTTTATTTTCAAGAGATCTTGTTTACTTTATGATTAAGTAACATTTCCAACTGGAGGCTGTTGTTTCTTGGTGTAAATTGTCACATACAAACGTTTCAGGATAAATCAATACTATTAGCACCACTGAAACTTTGACTTAAATTGCCATATTTTTATTATATTTGCAACTATATTAAACTATGTTTTATTATATTTGCGACTGGAAGACTGTTTTTCCACATGACATGACCAAGCGGTGCAACGAAAGGTGTTTACTTACACCGACTCGTGATGTTTACTGGACCATGTGTGATGACAGGACACAGAAGAGCTTTTACTCCTTTCCGAACTGTTCTAGACAAATTGCTCCACCACAGTTCATGATCTTGTGCAGGTGTGAAAGATAATTGCGATATCACGCACATTTATAACAAATACTTGATAGTCTGCAACACAAAAACTGCACAGTAGCATCTAAAGAAAGGGAAAGAAAAGACTCAATAGATGGATAAATTTAATCTAATCATGTTTAATTGTTTCTTTATTCTGATATTTTTTGCATGAAACTTTCTTAGAGTTGTCTATTGACCTTATGGCAATTTTAAATATAGTAGTTTGGACATAGTGGTTTGTTGGTTAACGAACTATAACACAATTTTTCCTGAATGCAACAGCAATTTTATATTTTTGGGAGCCTCCTCTCATGGTGCTAATAAAAAAAGACAATCTGCTGGAAAACCTTTACAACCTTCTCTGTGTAGGTTCGTGTCAACGTTTATGTGTTTCTGTGGAAAAGTAAAAATCCACCTTTAGTGAGTCAGAATTTCAAAGTACGTAAAATCTGCAATTATTTTAGTTTAGTAGAACAGTAAGTGAAAGGGTTTAGTGAGTTAAAAGGAAAACACACGAGAGAGTTTTTTGGTTTGATTAGTTGCTTGGACTCCATTTATTTATTCCCCCTGTTAAAATAGATGCATCGGATCTGAGTGGCCACAGAACAGATCTTTGGCAAACAGGTCGACTACGATTGTACTGTAGGTTTTGAATGTTATATGTGATCTTCTGAAAATGCAGAAGAGCCTAAGAAAAATATGGTCTAGATGCTGGTGGATGTATAACCCAGTGGGGCCGGTTATGATGGACTGGATGCAATGTGTTAATTATACGTTTAGCATCAGCTACAGTCACGTCTCCTGAAAAAAAACATACATGTATTTGCATTTGCAGTTTAGTTGCATAGAAGACAGCATTGATTTGTGAACACAACATAGGAAAATTGATAGCGCGCCTTCAAACTTATGCCCACAAATAATTTGTTCCCACAAGATAAATCAGTGACTGGAGTTTTATTTGTACAAAATTATTTCTACAAATTTAAAACATTAAAACTTCTGTCCTCGTCTTGCCAGACTCCATCGGTCTCCAGCAGTAATTGCATATAAATGACTGTCGTGGCTAATGCTTCTACAGACCTGATGTGAAAAAACTTTTCTTTTTTTGACACGTTTGCATCTTGTTCTTTTAACATCAGTTTGCATTTGTCGTCTTCTCTGCCTCCGTCTGTCTTTTCCAACTTGTCAACAAGTGTCGTGTAAGTTACTGCTTAAATGTTAAAAGGGATGATTGGTCAGTTTTGTGTTCTTGACTAACAATACATGCATTTGTGCACCTACAACTAAATGTAATACGAATCCATCAGGCACCTGTATGATGAGAAGCTTCAGACCAGCGTCTATTTAGACGTTGTACAGATGCAATTAAAAATCTTTAGATATTTTACCACCAGGACCCATTTAGCTGGAAAAGCTGCTGCTGCTGTCGAGAGACACACTGATGTATTATTCAGTGGGGCCTCCTCTAACCTTTGCATGAGCACAGCGGGCGGCATGTGAATGAATGTGGAAAGATAAATGCTCTGCATAAATATTCAAACATTGATGAAGAAATGTTTCTCTTTATGACACTTTAAAGACACCTTGGAATATAGGATGTGCATTAAGTGATTCAATTTTTAGGTATTGCTGCTTTTTTTTTCACTTTATTTTACCTTTTTATGATGATTACAACGTGGTGAAATGAAATGACCAACTTTGAAAAAAGCACTTTAATTTCTGCTCCATTTTCATTAAAGGGAGGATGAGGATTTATGGGTGTGTGTGTGTGTGTGTGTGTCCTTGTTGTGATAATCATCCTATTTGACACAGTAAACCCAACTGTTCTGTCCACAGATGAAGTGTATCCTCCGCTCACGGTCACACATTTAAACCGACTTTCTCTATTTTTAATGTTGATTCATACACACGCACAGTCCTGGTTTCTCCCTCTAACCTCCCCTTCTCTGTTCCTCCCAACCCTCCCCCCTCCTCCCCACAGCGAGCTGAAGCAGGAGCTGGACGAGGAGGGCAGTCGCTGCCTCCTGCTGTCACGACAGAGGTGCTTCAACCAGCGGTGCTGCATCCGCTGCTGCTCATCCTTCACCTTCCTGCTCAACCCCAAACGACAGTGCTGCGACTGCCACTACAACATCTGCAAGGCCTGCCGGGTCTTTAACAAGCGGGACAAAGCCTGGCTCTGCTCGGCCTGCCAGAAGACCAGGTAAGGTGTGTGTGTGTGTGTGTGTGTGTGTGTGTGTGTGTGTGTGTGCGCACCACATACAAAAAGGATAAGTTATGAATGAGGTTATGACTGCGGCTGGATTGATTCATTTGGGGAAAAATAGGCACAAAGAATAAAAAAACAGAAACTTAGACTATGTTAAAATCCACTGAACGTGCATGATAGTACAATATTCCTTTTAGCGAAATGACACATGCATCTTTTCAGCTTATTCCTTCTCTCGAACCCTGTTCATTGCTGTCGGCCACAGTGTCTGTTTCATAAGAAGTGGAAACAAAAACAAATTCTCCTCTTTTTTCACATACTGGCTTCAAATTTAGCCTTTGCCACATTGTAACACGATAACTTGTACTTATCATCTATTTAAAGACCTGACCTGCAGAACAAAACGATGTGGTTTGATGATTCACAGTAATTGAATGCCTTCAACTCTTTGCTGAAATTTTACCTGAGATATATAAATCATTCATTTGCTTTTATATTTTACTGTCTCTTTTTCTGTCCATTATGGGTCATTTAAATATAAAATGGAATCAGCCTTTTACTTTTGTAGTAGGTGATACATTCTGACATGACCTTTCCTTTTCTGTACGGCCACTTCTTCATGCAAATCTAATATTCAGAAATCCTCCCAAACTGCAGCATTTCCATTTCAAGTTGTTTTGTCCTCTACAATTTCTGTTCCCAATCTGATTCTGTTCAGTCAGAGAAAAATAATTAGTTAGTTGTTGAAATGTTGTAATTGTGCAACTGTCTAGCTTGAGCACAGAGAGGGAGACTGGCAGCCCTGTTATGTAAATGAACTTAATGCACTTTGGAAATGATGCCCAAATATGTGCATGTGTGACACCAAAGTGACACAGACTTGACTGAGAACATCTTTATAAAGCAGCTCCAGCGAGAGTATTGCAAATGATGTAGAGTAGAAGCTGCACAGCTGCCTGCAGCTGGATGTGTTCTGTACCTGTGAGTCAAACTGCAGGGTGAACAGGTTGCGTGAGCTTTACTAGGCTGCAGCGTTTCAGCCCATGCAGAACAATGTTCAAACTTGAACTAAAATCCGTTTGTTCATGTCTGATCTGCATCTGTGACGGGTTAGATTTCGTCTGATTAGTCAAACACTTCCCACGTGGAGTATCACTTAGTGGTTTGTGTCATGTAATTGTTGTTGCAAATTGAACATACATCAGGCAGCAAAGTCATAAATATCGTCTGTCTGTGTAACGTTTATTATGTATCACCATAGTATGTGTGTTATTTATATAATAGAGTAACGACAACTACGTAATAAGACTTGTTTTGATAAACTTGACTTCTGGATTCCCGCTGGAAAATCACCATAATATAATAGTGTGTAGTTCAGCACCTGCTGCTGGATTTGCTGCATCTGCTGGTGTCTGCTTATAAATCATTTTTAAGTGCTTTATCATTTTTATTGATATCATTAACAGTAATGTTAAGGGTTTAAGATAAGAGGCTAGGACAATGCTGTCCTGTCCGTCTCAGGTTGTTGAAGACACAGTCCTTAGAGTGGTTCTACACTAACGTGAAGAAACGCTTCAAGAGGTTCGGCAGCGCCAAAGTGTTGAAGACCCTCTACAGGAAGCACCTGGCGGAGCACAGAGCGCTGTCAGAGCTCACAGGTAAAGCCCACTGCTCACGGACGCAGCCATTTTCAATAACTTCAGTTAAATGTTGGTTTAGAATTTAGGCTAAAAAGTTACAGCTTTGTGGTCAACTTGCCTAATGAGACATAAAAAAACAAAACACTAATGCAAGAGCACGAAGATCCAGTGTGTCACCAGTTTGTAAAAGAAACTGCTCGACTACATCAACTAGATTAGATTATTCGTTTGTATGATTTTTGCTGTTTCATATTCCAAAATGGTGAAGCACAGGAAGTCAGGCTGAGGATTTAGCTCCTGCGTGGCTTTCATCTCGCATAACTTCAGCAGATTACTGTGGCTGCTGCCAGGCTCCAAGTATATTAATGTTTGTTTGCTTCCTCTATATCATCACTCAGCAGGACACGAGGGAGTCTGTGCTGATGTACTTGGCTTTTATCACACAATATTTAAGCTTTTGTGTGCACACACATGTAAATGTCTCTAGTACTGTCACAAAAATGATTTATTTTGCTTTAATACAGGGAAGAAAATCTGAAATACAACATTTAAAAGTCATTGATTTTGACATAACAAGAAACGGAAGCTGTTTCCTACAGTAGTGTTCCAGTCCTACGCAGCATAACGACTTGTGGCGCACACACAGGCAGGGTTGGGAGGATCTTTGCTGAAATGTATTGGTAGTACTACACAGTGCCTTGAATTAGTGTGTTCCGCCTGCAGCATAAGCTGCAGCATGTAGGTCTAGTCAGGGGCAGCATGGCACAGGCCGCGCATCTCCAGGCCATTAGTTCAGAGTCTCTGATCTGACTTAACAGACAAGGGATTTCAGAGAATTATACGTGTTTTGTGGAGGAGAGGCTGCTGGCTGCACATGACACAGAGATGTGGGCTGGCACGAGGCCACCGTGCAGCGTCTCTGATTACGTAGCTGAGTTTTCATTCCCCGCTCACTTGCCCGCTCTCAGCACTTGGTGTATCATGCATTTTAATTTGTGTATGACTGACCTCCACTGACCCCACTGTCAAATCCGATGTCCAGAGTCAGACTCATGGAACGCCCCTGCTAATGTTCTCTGCATAAAAACAATGCGAGTTGCACAAAACGGCATCGGAATGAATAGAGCTGACATTTGGGAACTCGCGGCCGTGGCTATAAGCGTCATCGTTTGCGAGGTTTATGTTGCAGCAACTTTTTTTTTTTTCTTTCCTCAAGACTTGTAACAGCCTCAAGGGCTTAACTGGACCTCACAAGAGGAAATAAAAGTACATGACCCTGAGGAGCAGAGGACACTAGCAGGAGAACAGCCTTCATATAGTCATGCTAACATTCATGTTAATGCCAAGCCATGAATCCTACTTTTACACCGTTGGTCATTCACCTCCTTTTACTTTTTGTTAAGTCAGTAAACAAATCAACCCTGTGATGGAGACAAAAAACACTAAAACCTGTGGACGTTAGACCTCCTTGGACCACTGGACCCATCTAATATAGGATTTTAGGATGGAAAAGAAGATGTAACACAAGGTGTTTGTTTCAGTCAGTCCCACGTTTTTACTTATCCAGACATGTTTCAGTTCTCTTTAGAATCGTTTTATTGTTCTAGTATGTCAATAATGACTCCAGCTCTAACAGTAGCTTTTAATCATGGACTGTAAATGAACAAGCATCAGCCACAGCATCAGCACCACCTCGTGGCGTTAATGTTGTGGGCATGGGAGGAATTGAATGTTGGCCCTGATCCACAGGTGTTATAACACACAGGACATTGCACGTTGCTGCGTGTGGAGCCGTGTAGCTCCGGGTGAATCAGTGCGTCGCTCCCTGTACGATACACATCAGTAATATGTTTCTGTGGATCCACACTGACAAACACATACCGACTCGTGCATGCTTCTGTAGGAGAGCCGTGGTGCCCTCAGGGTTGCTGTGACCTTTAGCTGCTGTGCTAGAGCCAACAGAGTTGCTCATGAGTCTTTCGTGTCCATTTGCTGCGGCCAAATGTGTCCTGACCCGTTAGATGTCATAACACAGCAGATGTCTGCACACACACACACACACACACACACTCACACACACACACACATCTGTGATCAGGAAAAAAGCCACAGATCCTCAGTTTGTTTTGCATCATGGCTGAGTTTTTATCAGTGGACTGTTTGCATATTCAGAATAATCCACCGTTCATGTCACTTGGTTTAAGTCCTCACTTAAAATGATTGGAAGTGACCGCGCGCGCTCTTTGTACATCTGAACAGGTCAGGTCACCTGCCGACGGCACACATGGGGCCAGTCGTGGTCCAAACGATGGTCACATCAACCAGTTCTGGAAATTTATCGTGCGGTCATTTGTATAATTTTTTTTTCTTGATTCCACTAGCAAGGCCACGCTAATGCACTTGTATAACCCCAAATGTCTGCATTTTCACAAGATTATTTACAAGACGAGAAGGGCTGACATTTAAATTCTAGTTTTAAAGGCAGAGATACTGGACATTAACTATTGAGTCTATTGTTGTTTATAGCATCAACATAACTGCACAGTGCAATTTTATTTTCCTTTTTTAAACTCTGCATAATTTTTCTTTGTTCTTGAGACTTCTGTCCAAAACGATCCACAAAAAAGTTAATAAAACAAAATAAATCACAGGGTCGTAAATCCACGTTTATCAAAGATGCACTTAACAAATCACGAGCGATGCAGGGCCACACATGAACACGAGCAGTTGACACACTTTTATTTTTTACTATTTATTCATTTATTAATCTCTTCCACTTAATCCTCCATCTAATTTAAATGTTGACCCTGACCCAGTTTCAGGATGAAAGGTTAATACCCTGTGTGTAAACTGTATCTGTCTTTTCGTGTTTGTGTTAACGTCTACCTGTGTGTGTGTCTGTGTGTGTGTGTGTGCGTGCAGACGGCAGCGCCTGTGAGGAGAGCATCTGCAATGAGGGCAGCGTCTGTGAGAGCGACTCGACCTTCTACAGGCAAAGTGAAGGTTCAGACATTTTATAATTATTGCACTGTATGATCCTACATACAGTAAGTTATGATTATGTAATTTTCATACCTGTAGTAATTGTTGTATAGAAGTACTAAAGTTATGCAACTAACACATTTACTAATACACTTACATATCCATTTTTACACCTTAGCCTGATTTTAGGGTGATTAAAAATGCATCATATTTAAAATAATTAACTGATGTAGTGTATGAATCCATATGTTTGACCTTTTGGATCAGAATCGACGATCTGATCTGAGCAGTAAAGCTGGTGCTTCAGCTTAGTGTAGCCTGGAAACGGGGAACCCTTTGATTTTTCCACATTGAAAACCAGTTGCCTGGATCCTCTTAATAACCTTTCTATTTTTCTTTTTGTACAGATTCATAAAATGAATGAATATATCAATATTTTTCCATGTGAGTTAGTTTTAAATGTGTTCGATTCCTACAAACTTTGAACCTGGCTCATCTGAGGCAGTTGCCCTCTTTTACTAATCCATTTTTCCGAAAGTAAACACTGAAATCACTTTCTACAAGAAGCCACCACCACTGACCGTCAGCAGCCATGTCATCCAATTCAAGGTTATTGGAGGGTCTTTGTAATCCGCTCATTAATCCATAAACCCATACTGTACAGCTCTTAGTCCTAGTTGTGTGCACATGGACAAAACATGTTCAAACATGGACAGAGCATTGGAGAAATTAAACGTCACTGTAAATGATCCTTGTTGTAGTTTTTTTTTTTTTTGGTGCAGGTTGTCAGTTGCATCGTAAACGTGCGTTTGTCTTGCGTTCGCCTCTGTCCTCGCTTCCCCTCACTGTCCCACTTCACTGCACTAACAGGATGAGTGAGCGCAAACATGCAGGAAAAGCTGCCGCAGCCTGATGCTCACGCCGCTGTCTGCCGTGTAAAGACACGGAGGCAGTAACAGATTAGTGATGCAGGGCCCAAAAAGAAACCAAACACACTCTGGAAATAATGGAATTAACTGAACTACTTAGCTGAGTGAATTGAGTTTCGATATTGAAAAGTGATTTTTCTTTTCCTTTTTCTTTGTGTTCAGAGCTCAGCATGGCAGACACGCTCACTGTGGCCTTGCGGGTGGCAGAGGAAGCAATAGACGAGGCCATTTCCAAGGCGGAGTTCGACACCACCAGTCAGGTGATCGATGTTTCTCATTTCATATAAATAGTCTGTTGTTTTCAGTAGACATCAATTATTTATTGTCTTCACTATCTGCACACTTCACCGTCACCTATAGGTTTACAACAAGGTCGTGTAATTATTATTCTTTACACATAGTGATGCATGAAAGGTGATTGTGTTGTCTATGCTTTACTTTTTTTAATCACGTCTTTTTTAATCTGAGCCCGTTTTTTGTCGCGGAGTCAGATTCTTGGAAACATAAGGATTATTCCTCAATCCAAATGACAGTTTAATGCTACGGTGACACTGTCAGGACTGTGGGTGCCGCAGCTCAACATAAATGCAACATTGCAGCTAAAGCAGTGATTTTTCAGATGATTATGTTCTACACCACGTACATAAACTCAAATGGAGCAAAGAACCTTTTTATGAAAGTGTTTTACTATAATCCGTTGGCCCATTGCTAAATGGCTAAAACTCTGAAGACGTGTCTACAAAGGGATATTAAATAGCTGATGTTAAAAATGGCAGAAAAAAGTACAAAATAGCTGCACAGAGACAAAATGCAAAAAAATTTGTAACAATAAACTGACAAAAACTACTAGAAAAATATTTTAAACAGAAAAGAGAGATGATCAAACGGAGACAACACAAATACAGGGAGATGCACAAAAACTACAATAACATTAAAAATAGTTTTATTCTATATAATAGTTATTATTCTTCCGTTTTTTTTTTACACTTGAAGCAATTTTCTGAAATAAAATTGAGCCTATTTAGCTCAAATTAGAGTTTCTGCTAATATATGATCAACCTGACGATTTATTCTGAACCACTGATGCTCTAAGAAAACCTCTTAATTTGTCTGTTGTCCCATAATCTGCTCATCGTTTGCAAATATCCTTTTTTAATCAGTGATGACTCATTGGCAGATTATAAAGTTATTAACTCCTTCGCATTTATCTAGCAGTGATTCCACTGTGGGCCAGTCAAGAAGACTTTCATATGTTTTCTCTTTTAAACTCTTTAAACAGCAGAACTACTGTTGAATCTGTTAAATCCCCAAATACGTCACTGGTTCTGCAGCCATTTTCTAAATACTACTCTGCAATACTGTATGTTAGAAAATAATTTCTTAGTAATCTGTGAAAGTATCCCCTGAGCACAGCAAATATGTATATTTAGAGCAGTAAGCAGCTTATAGTGTGTGTGTGGTGCTGAATGGCTTTCGTGTGTGTGTGTGTTCACCAGGAGAAGCAGAATGAGGCCCACTATCTGCGGGAGCACAGAGGAGAACTCATTGAAGAACTTGCCAAAACTATTGTGCAGAAAGTAAGAAAAAATACTGTTTTATAGTTTGTAATGATGATAATGAGCGTTTAAATCCAAACTTCCATTAGTTTGGATTAAATAAGTGAAAAAATCCCGTCTGTGTGTGTGTTCTTCAGATCATTAGTAGGAGGAAGACTTTGGCTGAGATGAGGGCAAAGTTCGACCAGGACTGGCCCTTTGAACAAAACTCAGATCGTCCTCAGTCCAGCTGTGATCAGGCCTCCAGCTCCCTCAAACCTCAATCAGGCCTCTGGGTATAAAACAATCTGTGATTTAAAATGAAGCAATCATTGCATGGTGCCGTATGCTGACCTCTGCTGGTTAAACACGCTGAGTTCATAAAGTTGGTGGTGTCAGAATGTCTGTGGACATTTTGGAAATGGTGACACACACATACAAGTGTCAGAAGTGTGTGTCCGTGTGTGAAACTAGTTTGTGTCTTTCAGAGGTCACACTCTGCTTTCTCTCTATTGGCCGATGACCCTCCGAGTTTGATGCAGGACTCCTCTCAGACACTGAAGAAAGAAGGTGGTGGCTCGGCTTTGGCTTCTTGGAAGAGCGTAGACCGGCTGGACAACGCAGGTAAGATGGTGCATTTTGTTTTTTCACCCACATAACATTTGAACCATGTTATTAAAAACATTGTTCATATGTGCAGAATTGAGCATGTTTTTGTCTGATATTATAAAAGGTCAGATCTCTTTTCCACTGAAGCACATGCTCATGAGTCAGATGAATTTAATGAGTCTATGAATATATAAATATGGCTGTGCCTCATTTTTTTAGCAGAATCTTGCTGAATAAGTAGTTATGTGAATGTGATGGAGCGTTCCCCTTACTTAACACAGTGTGCGATAAAGGGTTTTTATAAACTTCAAGCTACTTCAAGGACATTCCTGGGGAAAAGTCTTTAAACAATAGTTTTATAGTGTCTTAACAATATTATTCAGCACAGCAGGTTCTGGTCAAAAGTCTCTCAGTTAATACCTGCCTCTGCTGGGTTTGTTTGTGTGTTCTCTACGTGATATCTGTGTATGCGTGTGTGTCTGTGCATGTTTGCAATATAAAGGTGTGTCCTCAGTGCTGAAGAGCCCAGACGGGAACTGGATTGCCCTGCAGAGTGCCCAGCTGTCTCGTCCCAGCCTGTTGACCAAAAGGAAGAGCCTGGTCTACAGCGCCTTGGAGAGAGAGTCCGGAGTGGTGTCCGCCTACGAAGGCATGGACTCTGACGGCGAAACCAAGCCGGAACTCGACAGCTCCTGGGGTGCTGTCCTCCAGGAGATCCACCGGAAAATGACAGACTCCAACCTGAACCTGCAGGACACCCAGGACCGGATCCCGGCCATGCTGATGGGACGCCGAAGCAATAAAGACAGAGTGTTTTCAGACTCCGAGGGGAACTGGAAGTCAAACAAGCCCCTGCTCGCTTTTCTTAAAAGGAAGTTGCCAGCGGAGATGAGGCGGCCTTTATCGTCCCGCAGGACGAGCATCATTGATGTGAACTTTAACACAGAGCAAGCAGAAGAACAGACGCACAGCAGTGTTGGTGCTGAGCCGGAGGTGGGAAAAGTCAGGAGATCACGGAAGAAAAGGAGGAGCAGAAAAGAGAAATTAGATCATCCTTCAGTGCTGGTAAGAAATTATTCACATTAAACCGCAAACTGATCAGATGAAATGAGATGAGACCGTTTATACAGGGACACACCAAAGGCAAATAATTTGCAATGTGATATTTACATTTCCTGTGAACATTCATGATTCGAGTTTAGATTAAAAAAATCTGAGTTGACACTAATGAACAATCACTGAATCAAAGAACATTGATCTACTTTGATAAAAGAATGATTGATTGTTACAGCTTTTAATTATGTAAAAATACGGCGTTGATTTGTAAGAATTGTGATACATTTTACATTTTGGATGAATATTAATTGATGAAATACCATGTACTGTATGTGTGTATTAATGAGGTGGACAATATATTGCAAGCATCTCTCAGTAAAATTTACACAAACTTAAGGGAATTTCTTTGCAGGATTCACACAGAGACTCTGACCATCCTTCTGATGCTGTGACGCCTGACACTTTGACCTCCGGCGCTACGACCCCTGAACCTTTCGACCGTGAGAGTGACATCACTGGATGTGGAGGCAATCAGAAGGATGAACAGCTGCAACAAGCAGCAGGCCGAGTGTCAGATGTCTCTGCTGGAGAGGAAGAACTCGATAATGAGAGGGATGAAGGACAGAAGGTAGAAAGGAGACGAGGAAGTCAGGACCTAGATGAAGGAAACAAAAGTCTGTGGAAAATGGATGAGGATGAGAAAGAGCAGGAAGACAGATTGTACAGGCTCGTTGCACAGTCAAGACTCACGTACTTTTCCTCTACTGATGAAGAGCTGGACAGAGCTGGGCAGAGTGAAGCAAAATGGGAGGAAGACGAGGACGAGGACATGGAGGAGGACAATAATGAGCACAATGAAGAAAATACAGAATTCACTTACAGACTCTGTCAGCTGGAAAAAGAAGTCCAGGCTACACAGTTCTCATCCACAGAGGACGAGCTAGACAGAGTTGCTGTTGATGAGAAGGAAGGAGGCGAAGATGAGGACTTGGCGTTACAAGTGCACAGATTAGTTCAACAAGTTGGCGCCGGCCAGTTTTCATCCACAGAGGACGAGCTGGACGCAGCAGAGACGGGGGATGAGAAGGCGATGGACGAGGAGGCGCTGTGGAAGTTACAGGCAGGAAAAACCCTTCAAGCTGCACAACTGCGAGATCTGGCCTGTTTAGTCAGTACCTCTCAATTTTCTTCCACTGAAGACGAGCTGGACAGAGTTGAAGAGAACGAGGGCGGGAGACAAGAAGAGGTGAATGGAGGAGGAAGTGAGAGCAGCACTGACAAATGGGGAGGAGACGTGGAGAGGAGAGAGTCATTTGGAGATTTGGATGTAAAAATGTTTGATTTGAGGGACGGTAAGGAGCAAGTGAAGAATGACAGTAGGGATGAAAAAGTGATGGATGATTTCCAACAGGAAAAAACTGAGGTGCATGAACCTGAACACAAGGATTTACTAGAAGACAGACTAACAGCAGAGACTGAGGATGAAAGAACAGCAGTAGAGGAGCATATATGTGCAGAAAATCTGGAAGATGAGGCTAAAAAAACAAACGATAAAGAGGAAGCACAAGAGACAAAGTTCCAAACGGCGGAGACAAGTGTGGACGTGGAAAATCAGCCAGAGGAAGACGAAGGAGGAGGAAAGTTTAGACAAAGGGAAGAGAGTCCAGTGAAGTGGGAAAAGACAGGAGACAGCGGCGAGGAAGAAACCGAATTTGACAGAATAATTAGCAGCATATTGATGATGACGCTGGAGGACGTGCAGGTGGACACATTAAAGGACGAAGCTGCACAAAACATGAGACTAAGTATGGAGTTAGAGGATGGAGAGGAATCTGAAAAAGGTAAAGCTGTAGGAGAATGTAGATTCAAAGAAACGGGAAGACAAGGTGAGATGACACCAGAGTCCAGTGTGAGACTAAAAACTGGGGACGTCTCCAGAAACACAGAGGGGAGAGATGCTGCAAGTACAAATGTAAATGAGCAGGAAGATGAAAACAAAAATTTAGCAAAAGAAAAACTTGGTACAAATGAGGCTGAGGACACACGTAAAGGACAAGAAATGGACAAGGAAGAACCAGAGGACAGAGGAGGACAAACAGTGGCTGTCACTGCACAGACAGACAGTACAAATAAAGAAACAGATAAAAAAGTTGAGGAAACCAAACGACAGCCGGACGACGTGGAGCAGAGCAGCACGGGTTTCCTGTCACCAGAGGAGATTCAGACGGTGAGCATAATTTGATAAATTGATAATTCATTCAGATTAACTATAATCGGAGCTGCTGAACAGATTTACTGCTCTTTAACTAACTGCATAACTAACAACTGTCCACTCCCGTCACCCTGTCCTGTTTCCTCTGTGTGCTGTAGGATAGTGATGTGGACCTTTGCAAAACAATAGAGTTTATGTCCACTCTGTTGCAGCAGGTGAGATCTTTTCTGTAGGTCTTTCGCTAAACGTTTTGCTTTGCGTGTGCTTTTAATGCAGTTCTGTTTATGATCACCGCTAATCCATTTCACCAGCTTAACTGATCAGATTGCTGCAGGATTTTCCATCTTTCTAAGAACAAGCACATGTTGCAGACATGTAGGAGGTTAAATGTACTGCAGCATTTAATCTATTCTGAAGCATTAAAGGATTGAGGTTCAACATGAAACCGGCCCGAGAAACACACCTGTTTTTAATCTGTGTGTGTGTGTGTGTGTGTGTGTGTGTGTGTCTGTCGCAGAGGTACTCGGCCGTGTCTCTGTGCAGTATCACCACCGAGGTGCTGAAGGTGCTTAACGCCACTGAGGAGCTGCTGCAGGGGGTGGAGGCTGGAGACAGACCCCCTCTCCCCACCACCTCCCTGCCCCCCAACAGTGACCCCAAGAAGCTGGATCAACAGTTCTCCAGACTAGAGGAGAATGTAAGTTCATTCTGGTTTATCTTTTATTTCCTTAATCTATTGTACCAGAAGAAAATCTAGCTACAGGGGTTGCAAGCCAGTAACTTCTGTGCCGGTCCCAAGCCCCGATAAATAGAGAGGGTTGCGTCAGGAAGGGCATCCGGCGGAAAAGTTTGCCTAGTAAAACCATGCGAGTCATCCATACCACTTTAATACCGGATCGGTAGTCAGTGGGAATGCTCCACAAGTTGGCTGTGAGTTAAAAGAGAAGGAGAGATGTTGGAGTGAGTTTGATGAGGTTGTAGAGAGTATCCCCAGAGGAGAGAGAGTAGTTGTTGGAGCAGACTTCAATGGGCATGTTGGTGAGGGGAACAGAGGTGATGAGGAGGTGATGGGCAGGTTTGGTGTTAAGGAAAGGAATCCAGAAGGACAGATGGTAGGGGACTTTGATAAGAGGATGGAAATGGCTGTAGTCAACACTTACTTCCAGAAGAGAGAGGGACATACAAGAGTGGAGGTAGGAGTACACAGGTGGACTACATCCTATGTAGACGAGGTCATTTAAGAGAGGTTAGTGACTGTAAAGTGGTGGTAGGAGAGAGTGTAGCCAGACAGCACCGCATGGTGGTGTGTAAGATGACTCTGGTGGTCAGGAAGAAGAAGAGAGGAAAGTCAGAAAAGAAGACCAAGTGGTGGAAGCTAAAAAATGAAGAAACTTGTGAGGAATTCAGGCAGAAGTTGAGACAGGCTTTGGGTGGTCAGGAAGAGCTTCCAGATGACTGGGAAACTACAGCAGAGGTAATTAGGGAAACAGGTAGGAAGGTGCTTGGTGTGTCATCTGGTAAGAGGAAAGATGATAAAGATACTTGGTGGTGGAATGAGGAAGTACAGGACTGCATCCAGAGGAAGAGGTTGGCTAAAAGGAAGTGGGATGCAGAAAAGACTGAGGAAAGTAGACAGGAGTACAAGGAAGTGCAGCGCAGAGTGAAGAGGGAGGTGGCAAAGGCCAAACAGAAAGCTTACGATGAGCTGTATGACAGGTTAGACATGAAGGAAGGACAGAAGGACTTGTACAGGATAGTCAGACAGAGAGATAGAGATGGGGAAAGATGTGCAACAGGTAAGGGTGATTAAAGACAGAGATGGAAAGGTGCTAACAAGCCAGGAGAGTGTGCAGAGAAGATGGAAGGAGTATTTTGAGGAGCTGAAGAATGAGGAAAATAACAGGGAAAGAAGGGAGGAAGATGTGGATGTTGTGGAGCAGGAAATAGGAGAGATTAGAAAGGATGAGGTGAGGAAGGCTCTGAAAAGGATGAAGAGCAGAAAGGCTGTTGGTCCTGATGACATACCTGTGGAGGTGTGGAAGTGTCTAGGAGAGACAGCAGTGAAGTTTCTGACAGGTCTGTTTAACAGGATTTTAGAGAGTGAGAAGATGCCTGAGGAATGGAGGAGAAGCGTTCTGGTGCCGATCTTTAAGAACAAGGGTGACACGCAGAACTGTAGCAACTACAGAGGGATAAAGCTGATGAGCCACACAATGAAGCTGTGGGAAAGAGTAGTGGAGGCCAGGCTCAGGAAGGAGGTGGAGATTTGTGAGCAGCAGTATGGTTTCATGCCCCGTAAGAGCACCACTGATGCTATTTTCGCTTTGAGGTTGTTAATGGAAAAGTACAGAGATGGTCAGAAGGAGCTGCACTGTGTCTTTGTGGATTTAGAGAAGGCGTATGACAGGGTGCCGAGGGAGGAGCTGTGGTACTGTATGAGGATGTCGGGATTGGCAGAGAAGTACGTCAGAGTAGTTCAGGACATGTATGAGAGAAGCATGACGGTGGTGAGATGTGCCGTAGGTCAGACAGAGGAGTTCAAGGTGGAGGTGGGACTACACCAAGGATCGGCTTTGAGTCCCTTCTTGTTTGCTATGCTGATGGACAGGTTGACAGACGAGGTCAGACAGAAATCTCCCTGGACAATGATGTTTGCAGATGACAGTGATTTGCAGTGAGAGTAGAGAGCAGGTGGAGGAACAGCTGGAGAGGTGGAGGTTTGCTCTGGAAAGAAGAGGTATGAAAGTCAGTCGTAGTAAGACAGAATACATGTGTGTAAACGAGAGGGATCCAGGTAGAAGTGTGAGGTTACAGGGGGCTGAGGTGAAGAAGGTGCAGGAGTTTAAGTACTTGGGGTCAACAGTTCAGTGTGATGGGGAGTGTGGAAAAGAGGTGAAGAGGCGAGTGCAGGCAGGTTGGAATGGGTGGAGGAAAGTGTCAGGAGTGTTGTGTGACAGAAGAGTGTCAGCCAGACTCAAAGGAAAGGTGAACAGGACAGTGGTGAGACCAGCTCTGCTCTATGGGTTAGAGACAGTAGCAGTGAGAAAGAGACAAGAGGCAGAGATGAAGATGTTGAGGTTCTCCTTAGGAGTGACGGCGCACGTTGCCTGCGTTAGCAACAAAGTCAGAGAGGCCAGATTGAGATGGTTTGGACATGTGCAGAGGAGGGATAGTGAATATATTGGTAAGGATGTTGGAGATGGAGCTGCCAGGCAAGAGGGCGAGATATGGATGTTCTAACAGACGACATGAGGTTAGCTGGTGTCAGAGTGGAAGATGCCCAGGATAGAGTGAAGTGGAAACGGATGATTTGCTGTGGTGACCCCTGATGGGAAAAGCCGAAAGAGTAGTAGTAGTATTGTACCAGAAGAAAAGAACAGCTTGATGTGCTGAGTACAGCCACAGCGAAGACTTTCAGTTCCTTATTTATATGACACCACTTATAAATTGACTATATTTGAAGAGAAATCCCAGCGGGGCTGACGTGACCAAACCTTAGTCATTGTGACACAGGCAATGATTTTTTTTTGTACTGGATGTCCGGCAGGTGTACGTGGCTGCTGGCTCTGTGTACAACCTGGAGGCAGAGCTCAGTGACCTGGAGGAGTGCGCCAGGGGAATCTGCAGCTCCACGTCGGAGATGGAGCTGTCGTTCCTGGAGGAGCAGGTGGCATCAGCAGCTGCCAAGGTCCAGCAGTCTGAGCTACAGGTGAGTGGGAGTGATGGTTGAAACTGGAGCCTGCTTAGCCAGCGTCACAGCTCACAAGGGCCTGATGAGAGATGTGAAACGTGTCTGGAGCCTAGTTTTGTTTTTTTTAAATGGCCTCTGATTTACAAGAAATGCACCTTCCACACCTTTTTAAATGAGCTGAGCTGCATGTCCCAGTTGACCATTACGTAAAAAGGTTCCTGTGTTTAAAAACATGAGTGATTGGACCTACTGTAAGTTGCTGTGTTCTTTGTGTTGATTCCCTTCTAGATCCGAGACATCTCTGCAAGAGTTGCTGCTTTGAAGAGTGCAGGCCTCAATGTGGACACACAGTCGCGTTTCACTAAGACCAGGACTATTCCAGTTATGGTACGTACTGTACAGTACAGTGTAGGACCATGACTAGGATCGTTTAACACTGCCTGTCTTCATACAAACTATTTTCTTTACAGCCCATTACTCTGGACTCCTCACGACAGCTTCGTCGGAGATTACCTGCACCGCCAGTGAAAGGTAAGAATCAGCTCTTCACTTGTGACTGGAGACACATGTATGCTGCAGTAGTTACTGTCTGCATCTGTAGTTTAGTGCAAAACAACACATTGTTAAAGCTAAACTCAAGTTGGTCTTCCTTTGTATTCATGTATTTGAGTTACATATTAATGCACATTTTCCTTTTTACCTTTAGACGACAAGCAAACCTAAAGCCTCGACCTTGTACCTCCAACACAGCGGTGCCTTGATCCCGTCACGCAGCAGCCTGCAGGCCAGTCTTTAAATGTGTTCAGATGCCTTAACTTTAATCCCACAGTAAACAAGCCTCAGATAGTACAGGACACTTCTACTGTACGTAGATCTTGTGTAGTTGTGTCATCAATAGTGCTGGTTTATTCTAGTGTCGTCATCTTGTCAGGATTTATTGTAGTTGGTAGAAACTTACTGCAGATTTGTGAAAACCTTCAGGTTTAATCATTTTTATAGAAAGACATGCAAAGATCATTACATATCTGAATGAAATTCATTTCACACTGAGGCTCTAGACTTTAAATGACTAGTGAGTGAAATGTGTGCAGTAATTATTACTGCAAATCAAACATGTACTTCAATCAGTAAATGTTTTCTGCCTTATTAGGTACAGAGAATAAAGTGACAGAGTTGAACACCGATGGCCTGGTCTGAGATAAACAGCAAAGAAAAACATTCTGTTTGCCCCACAGGTGAAGGTGGGTGTAATGGTGAGGAATTTAGTCTGTGTTTTTGAGAGGAGGAAATGACACCCAAATATGACATTCCTGCTTGTGAAGAAGGTGTGGGAACAGTGCACAGCAGCTCTGCTAAATAAGTCTGAGAGAAATGGTCTCAACACAAACATTCAACAGCGTGGGAGTGAGCTTCCGTCAGGCAGAGTAGTTATTAATGTGTATTAAAAATGTCTTGAGCCATAAAGCAAAAGACACTTCAGGGAGACTCATGTCGGGTCATTAAGAACTTCTGCCTATTAGCTAGAAGACAAACCTCTTTCAGAGTCTTGCTGACTGAACATGCCTGAGTAACCTTGTACTATGTAAAGACATTAGCACTGCAACAACATGGTGTCATAAATAAAAGCATAATTACCATTTAATCAGCTCCGCATTGCACAATATCATTGTTACTCAGGCATGTTCAATCTGAAAGAGGTTTGTTGTTGCTGCAGGAAACAGTTTTCTCTCACCAAGTTATTTCAATCAAAGAATGCAAACTCACACAGAAGCGGGTGTGTCCTCAAAGCACTCTGGGAAATGTAGTTTTGGTCAGGAGCTCTCCGAGACAAGGAAGCGCTCCCTCTGATCAGGAACTATGAATCCTTCTTTCTGTTCGCTCTCCCTTCTACCTGATATGACAAAAGACTGTTTAGGGTCAATGACCACCATGCTGTCTTTGTCCTGACCAGCAACCTCCACCTCGGCGTAGGAAGGGCAACCGGACCCCCGTCTGAACTTCATGATCGGCCAGCGGGTGGGGCGCCGCTGTGGGGAGAGAAACGTTACAAGAAATAACTTCAGTTTTATTGGTGGAAACAATTCTGCAGTCATAATGTTCATTAAAAAATATCAGTCAGTGGCCACTGTACAGTCCCAAACATCTTTCATAAAGTTTACTTCCATGAGACTTAGTTTGATGACAATTTCATTATTGACTAGACATCTAAATTTAAAAATGTCAACAATGGGTTCTTCTATGAAAATTATAATTGTATCTAATAAAATTAGACGGTTATTGACCCTTTTAAAGATTTTCAGCAGTGTAGATTTGGGACAAACACCATAACGATGCTTTAAATCCTAATTAAGCGAAAATCCAAATTAACACACGTGGCGCTGACAGTATGGTTCCATAAGCAGCGGGAACACTGAGAACTGGCTACAGGACAAAGGCTCTGGGTGGCTTTATACATGAGCTGGGTGTCACTGACCTCCATGAAGAAGAGGCTGGCACTGGAGGTGGGGTTGTTGTACATGTAGACCAGCATGAGGACCACTGCTGCCATGACGACGATCATCACGATGATACCAGCGAGGAGGCCGACCTGCAGCCGCTCATCCCTCTCTCCTGTGCTCTGGTTTCCTGCTGTACAGAGGTGGGGTTTAGCCAAAGGTTTCAGGAATATCAGATTCAAATAGGATGCCAACAGTGAATTACAGCTTTACGGAATAAATCATATCAATAATCACAGCCTAATTATGTGAAAATGGTGAACTGATTAGCATGTCCTCTACTGTTACTGAAACAGCGCCAGCAGTTCTCTGACGTTAAGTCATGTCAGTCGTCCCAGTTTGAGTAGAGATGCCTGAACATATGAGCTTAGCCAGTGAACATGCCATCAGCAGCCGCAGCAGGTGGAAATGACCAAATCAAAGTGGTCGTGTTACTACATTGACATTTTACAGCCTGGGTACTTAGCAGACCATTCTATATTTTGGAAACATACTGTGCTGCTGGTTTTCCAACTCACTTAAATGAACGTTGGTGTTGGGTGCAGACAATTTTTGTTAGTTTTTATACTAACTGCATTTCTTTTAAGGTTAAATGTATCCGAAATATAAAAATACTTTATACTTTGCATTAAACAAGTAAGGAGCTCAACTTTGGGATCAATTCAATCCCTCCTACAAACACCACGCCTCCTACTTTCTAACCAGACACATACATTAAGCCATCCTCCGGAGCTGAGGACACTATGCAGTATTTAACATGCCGCTGTATACGCACAGCTGTGAGCTAACGGAGGGCTGGCAAATAGCTGACCACTTGACCCCAGCACGGTCAAATCTTACAAAACAAACTGGGCGGGGAGAAGGTGCAGCAACAACAAACCGTTTCATGGGATGCTAATGATGCCTGTAGCGACACGTGTCCAGCCCGGAGTCGTAAATCAGATGTGACGTAGCAGGAACATAAACTAGAACCAGGATCTTTGAAACGACCCAAGTTTCAAATCCTGCAGCTGTGAACTTCACTACAGGCGACAGGTGACCGCTTACCTTCTGCAGGTTTGCTGGTTGGAGGCTGTGGGGTGGATTCTGAGTTCCTGTCTGTCGGTGGGTGGGTGACGGTGAGTGTGTTTCTGAGGGGCGTGGAGGTCAGGCTGGAGGTCAGGCTGGAGGTCCACTGCTGCACTGTGGTCACTGGAACTGGGGTCGATGTGGCGCCTTTCCTTTTGAGACACCGGGAATCCCATCTCTGACAACAGTAAAATCTGTATCATCTCTTATGATAAGACACATTCCGAGGAAAGTTTTTTGTTGTTTACTAAAGCGCAAAAAGTAATGACAACCTCCTCTGGGCAGCCGAGGTCGACCCAGTCCTGTCGGAAACGATCAAAGCCACTAGAGCATCTGAGAAAGGAATTAGATTAGATATTATTTATGTATGGAAAGTATAGCTAAGCTTCCACTAATCGAACAAATCTGACAATAAAATCATAAAAAACACCATTAACATGATTATTTGTGAACAGTTATTAAGCATTTGTGTGCAGTAAGTGATGAGACGAGCTTTTGCAGCAACTAAATGTTTCCTTATCGGCCCTGCACATCAGATTGGAGGGATTTAAACACTTCCTCCTTAGAAGACAGACACTTAGAAATGCTGGCCTTTGATTTAACTGCTCATTTCTGCTCATCACTGCACATTAACATTAAAGTTCTTCTGCTTAATCTAATATTGTCTTGCTTCATGAATGAGATTTATTTCCCTGATGGAAACATTCATGGACAGGCTAAATATTCCCAAAAAGCTACTGGACGATTTTCTACATTCATGCAAAGCCAGAGTTGTTTTGCTTGATATGAAGGCAAACTTTTCACTTTTCACTAGGCAAAATACTTTTAAAAAGTTCACCTTTGAAGGCGACTGCACCAGCTGCAGTTAAAGCCGATCTGAGAAGTGACACATGGGCCACAGCTGGAGAACTGGAGGCAAGCTGAGGACAAAGAACAAAGGGAACATTTTTTGAGAGAATATTAAATGCAAATAGTAAGATTATAATTTTTTTTAAGTTGTTACAAGTTTCACTGAGTTACAGAGTTTTAGCATTTGACTGAACTTACTAGGGAGAGGAAGAATTTCCACAGCTGTAGAGTTGGAGATTTTGGACTTGACGATGTCGACTTTATGATACTCATAAATGGTTGTCCTCCGAACATCTGGAGCATGTCAGAAAAAATATGATTATGTTAGGAACCAATGTTTGTTTAATCCAAGTATAAAAAATAAACTAGGTTTTACACACTTAAGTATGTTTTTTTTTTTTAAAGAAAATGTGCCACTCACTGGGAATCTGCTCGATCTCATGAAGCACCACAAAAGCATCTGACAACCCCACTTTGACAGGATGATTCTCATTCCTGATGCCGTTTATGTCAATAGGAATCTATGGAGGAAAAAACCCTGTAAGATTAATTGAATTTTCCAATAGACAGACAAAAAGAAGAACAAAAGTCACCTGTTTGTATGCGAAGACTATGCGTCCATCGCTGTGCAGAACAGCCTGGAAGGTGAACGTGCCCAGACTGACGTTGTCCTGCAGGTAAACGTGGTCCCACTGAACCACCAAGGCAGTTCCTAGTGTCAACATAACCACACACACGCACAACATACATGTTCATGTCATTAGCATAATTATCACAACAAAACATAATTTAAAGTTAATCACTCTCTCTCTTACCATTATCAAAGTAAAACACAGTAGAGTTTTTAGAAAAGCTGGGGTCAAAATTCGCCATCAGAGGGGCGATGTACTGAGTGGCCGTAAGCATCCGGTGAATTACATCTCCAGTGTAAATAAAACCTGGAAACAACAAGAGGTCGTCATGAATAATTTGGAGGAAACCAGGGAGATGTTTATTATGTTACTTTGAATTACAGACAGATTATGAGACAAGGAATCTTTTTCATTATTATTTTGCAGGAACAGGTCCTAAAGTTTGATATTTTGATCATGAAAATAGTTAAAGAAAATAACCTATTTTCAAATAATACATTATATCAGTCTTGTTTGTGCAGTTACTGTGGGAGTCTTTCATTTTTAAGCACCCATACACAGCTTCATTAATGAAATGAACATTTGCATTGATTGTATCAACAAACCATCACATAACAAATTTGATACAATGTACAGTACTGTGAGCAAGGTTTGGGCAGGTGGGAAAACATGCTGTAAACAAAGAATGCTTTTAAAAATTGAAGTGTTAATCTATTATTTTCATAAAAGAACAAATACAGTGAATGAACAAAAGAAAAAATAAATAAAATCAATATTGGCTGTTACTATCTTTTGCCCATTCAAAACACCAGCAATTCTTCAAGGTCCACTTTGTTTACAGCGTTTTTTCCCACCTGCCTGAAACTTTTGCACAGTACTGTAATTTTAAGGAAACTATAATGTCCAAAACCACTTCACTCAAAGACTAAAGCTGATAATGAGTGTGTGAACAGCCTTCTTCCACCTACGGAACATTGCCAAAATTAGGAGCATCCTATCCCAAACCGACGCTGAAAAATTGGTTCATGCATTTGTTACTTCTAGATTGGACTATTGTAATTCTCGACTTTCAGGCTGCCCCAGTAACCCTCTAAAAAGCCTCCAATTAATCCAAAATGCTGCAGCAAGATTACTGACTGGGATTGGTAAGAGAGATCATATTTCACCTTCATTAGCTTCTCTCCATTGGCTTCCAATTAAATGCAGAATAGAATTTAAAACCCTTCTTCTTACCTATAAAGCTTTAAACGGCCAAGCCCCATCATATTTAAAAGATCTCCTAGTACCATATCATCCTACTAGACCACTTCGGTCCCAAAATGCAGGCCTACTTGTGGTTCCCAGAATTTCCAAAAATAGAATGGGAGGCAGAGCTTTTAGCTATCAAGCTCCTCTCCTGTGGAACCAGCTCCCAGTCCAGATTCAGGAAGCAGACACCCTCCCTATTTTTAAGACTAGGCTCAAAACCTTCCTCTTTGATAAAGCTTATAGTTGGTTATAGTCATGCTGCTACAGGCTTAGACTGCTGGGGGATTCTGCACTGAGACACTTTCCTCTTCTCTTCACTCTCTCCTCTCACCCCACATATATAATGTCACCACTGTATGACATTAACTCTGTGTCTTCTTTGTCCCGTAGTCGTCTCTCTCCCTCTCTGTCTCCCTCTCTCTCTCCCTGTCTTCAGGTGTCCCCGGATTTGGCGCTGTGTGTCCTCCAGTGTGCAGCTACTGGTCCTATTAACCTGCTCAATGTTTTGTTGCTGCTTTTGTTGCTCTGTTCTTTTCTCTCTCCACTTTCCACTCTGCCCAACCGGTCAAGTCAGATGGCCGCCCACCCTGAGCCTAGTTCTGCTGGAGGTTTCTTCTGTTAAAGGGATTTTCTTTCCTCTCCACTGTTGCCTATGGCTTGCTCAAGGGAGATTTGTTGGGTTTTCTCTACATGTTTGTATAGTTTTGACTTTATTATGTAAAGTGCCCTGAGATGACCTTGTTGTAAATTGGCGCTATATAAATAAAGTTGAATTGAATTGAATTGTGTGTGTGTGTGTAGATTAGGACTCACCTCCACTTGCAACTGTGATTTCTCTAAGAATGTGACCGTAGAAAGGAAAGTCGAAGGAAAGATTGACTCTCTGAAAGGAAACACAGACAATGTGCAAGGTCAGCTGCAACACAACAAAATATTTATCTCATATTAAGATGTTAAATTTAAGTCTGAGTAACTAGCTGGAATACATCAATCCATCATTCTCCATTTATGGACTTCATACCTCAGCCTGTCTGTGGGTGCCCAACAGGAACCCACGGGCCTTCCACTCCTCCATGTCATCAGTGTTCACCCAAAGCTCTTTACTGGCTGCATCTCCAGGTCCGTAGATTTTGGAGGTGTAGTAGGCGTGATCAATGTTCTATCCACAACAAAGGGATTTGCATTATTTTACTATCAAAGTGTTACTTTTACTGCTTCATAGCTGTTATTTCTATGCATTAATCCAAGCCCCGATATGAAAAATGGGTAGGTTCAAATACCTGGAAATAAAAGCTGAAATGTTGATCTTTTGTCTCATAATCTTTTGATTTCAAACCCAAAAGTTTTCAGTCTACAGCAAAAATGAAGGAATTGGCCTCACTGTCTGTAGATGCCATGAAACCCATTTTGTAGAACCTACCACACTCTGTGTAGAATTGCTTTGTCTCAGATCGGGTTCTGACTCCTGTGGCTGTTGCTGGTCTCTGTAATGACCCCTGTTAAGCCCAGAGGTCCACCTCTTTGCTCTGGGTTTGCCGTTTCTCGTGATAACATACGACCTTCCCTCTGGAGGAGGCAACCTGTGTGTGTTGGTATGATACAGTCCTAAAAACACACAAACAGTCAGGTCACTTTAACCCATTTCATCAGAGAACAGCAAATCTGCAAAGGTGAGCTCACATCAGTCATTTATAGCACACAATGGCATGTTTTTATAGAAGTAAAAAAGGTGTCTCAAAATAGAGTTTACATCTAACAATGTACATTTTTAAAAGTACAAAAATAAGATAAAAAAATAAATCAAAAGGCATCGGTCTTACAGTTTAAACCACAGATAAAAGGAGTTTTGCTGGAATTATGGTCATTTCAGAGAAGCTGTGGCATTACACAATGTGGTTTTACCTGGAGGTTTCTCTCTGATGTTTATTCTACCTTGATTCAGGTAGAGAGACATCGTTTAGCATAATGTAAGATACTGTAATTTAACAGTATGATAACCGCAGCGTTTCAGCTGACAATACAAATAAACACCTCTTTAAACCTGGACACACTCAGAGCGTCACAGCTCACTGAAGGTTTGATTCACACGCAACAGGACACAAACAATTCCTCAGCTTGTGCCATGAGGCAAACGTGTGTGGTCACCCACTCCCTCAGCCCCTCCAGTGACGACAGGGCATCCTGTTCACAGCGGACGGTGAAAGCATGCTTCACATTCCTCACACCAGCCGGCCCAGGCAGCAGTGGATGTTGTGTCTGTGGCTGCAGAAGCTTCCTAACTCCTAATGTCATGATGCTACACAATTGTGCTACTGCAGATGTCTGAGCTGTTTCACTGGTAACAACTGGGAAAAAACCGGGACCAACTGCAGCTATGCAAAAGTTAGTGAAAAACCATCCAGCGTGTCAACAATCAGATTCATCAGAGAATCCAACCCAGCTCACCGGCTCCGGTTGTCATTAAATACTGACAGCAGCATTTTGAGCCAGCAGCAGCAGCAGCAGCACACCTGAACCTCGTTACACCTTCACCTCCATCAGCAGGTGGAGGTGTTAAACACAGAGGCGGCTCCCAGCAGGTTCCACTTAAACCAAATAATAACACCCATGCACCAAAGCAGATTATTAAAATGCGTTCGATGTTCCCTCTAATTATTGTAAATGTCCAAACTTGCACTTCAGTTGGCCAACACAAATATTCGTACAGAACAGAGGACGTTTAAACCCAATAACGCTAATTTATTCCAATAAAATATTAAATATTAAAAATAAAAGCACTTACCATAAGCAGACTTTAGCTTCATGAAGCTTATTTGAAACTGCAAGATAATGAGGAGTTCTGTGATGAGATGAGCGGTCTTCGTCAGTGCCATCGCCATCATTCACTTTGTGAAGCAAAACAAAACTCAGATATTAAAGTGGGTTTGTGCCAATCGCTTATTTAACAAAACAAAACAAAACAAGTCCGATGAAATTATTTGGCTCGGAAGCCTGAATGTGACTTTCTGTCCATTGAAGGATTGTGATTGTCCACAAACCACCTGTGCGCCGGTTCCGACGGGAACTGATTGCGGAGCAGGAAACGCGCAGCCGTGGACACGACGCATTCAATGACCGTCGGAATTATCACTGTCAAACCACGTTGTCCTGCTGAAAAGTGAGAAACTTTTTGGACAGATTTGTGCTTTACCTTTACTCTCCATTACATAAGGAAATATTCAGAATCTTCATTAGTACACGACATTACTCACAGACATAACACAACCATCTGAATTTTGATCACACACACTCTGATGACACCTGGTCTTTCTCTACACTTGAACTTCATCTGACCCCACTTTAACAAAGTACAATGGTAACAGTTTCAGCACTTTAAAATAGTTGTGGTTAAATATATTTAGATCACTATAGATTGCAAAAATTATTCAAGACCTACGTTTCTGTATTAAAACTGAGTAAATGTAACAATCTAATTACTGCATTTTTAATGCACCTCAAAAACAACACGCTACAGCCACAATACTCTGCTAAACCTTGACGTACCAACTCCTCCACAGCAAATACTGAAGGGCATTAACCTCCTTGAGCCTGGAAGAACCACAGGACACTAAAAACACACATTTTAGTTTCAAATCTTGACCATCAATGACAATCTGTAGAAGGGACAATTTAGGTCTAAAAAGATTGGTTCCAAAAGTGGGTGAGAAAAATATTGTGCCCTTGGTATAGTTGTATTTAATAAAATTGTGACAACGGAACATATACACAGTAATGTTTTTAATGCAAGAACTATAACTGTGGATAATACAATTTCTAATGGATGACACAGTGAGGAAATAAAAAGGTAAAAAGGTTCCACATTAGGTCTCAACACAAGAGCACTTCAGGCCTATAACTTTATAAAAGAGACCCAAGAGTATTGCATTAGAATTGACTTGGAAAATGATTTTCTAATCCTATAAATGGCAACACAAGAAAAAGGAATCAAAGTCACACCATTGTTTCCAAACATACAAAGTTTTTTGCTGTCAAACACTGCAGTGATAAATACAAGCCAGAAAAAAACAAAAAGTGAGATAGTTAATGTTAAAAAGTCATTACCACTAGCTTGGATATGTTGAGAACAAATGAGTGTATGACGAGTCTATCTGGTGCCAATGGTTCAGTCTTTGCTCTTATCCCAATAACTGGATTTTGTGCTATTGAAAATCATTAAGAAACAAGAAAATTCCACATGGAAATGTAAATGGCCAAATAAATCTTAGGAGTAGCAACTTAAGATGCTCTAAATGGTCGACTCAGCTGATTAGAAATATGTCCAAACTAGCAGACAGAGGGCTTTTATTCTGTAGCACTTTTTTTTGACATATGGTTTTCAGGAGACATTTATGAGAATCTCCAGCCAAAGAATTGGATGACGACTGATACACTCTCTGGTTAATATGAAGCTACAGTCAGCAGCAAGATGTCTTAACCCAGCTCGGTCTGTTACTGCACCCAGCCAATAAATACTCTCACATAAACCCAACGCCCCGCTACAGGGGTTAACAGGCATTTGCAAAGTCTGGTAATGATCTACTCATCTAGCAATCAGCAGTAAAGTTGAGAAAGTATCACCTAAATTTAGTTTGTCATTTGTCCCAATTATACCACGATATCAGATTTATTTCTAAATAAAGTTGTATTCATGTATATATAAATGCATATGACAGCACCTTTAATTAAACAGCGATTTGTGTCAGAGATGAGGGTGTAATGGAAAAACTCTGAAGTGCAACCTCTTTTTTTTTTTTAAACACATTTCAGAAACTCCACTTCAAAGATCAGAGTGGAATTTGCTGGGATGATGGGTGGGTATCCCCTGGGTCCGTACGCGTAGTCTGGCGAGCAGGTCAGCATTGCCATTTCGCCAACACTCATCTGTAGAAGAAGTGAAGGGCAAAGCACATAACGGTGAGTTGGTTGTCACTAATTTGTTTTAAAAATCTTTAATTAGGAAGGGACAGTGATTTACACTTTCATAATGACAGCTGGGATCAGCTCCCGCATGCAAACAACCCTCAACAGAATGCTACTACTACTCTTTCGGCTTTTCCCATTAGGGGTCGCCACAGCGAATCATCCTTTTCCACTTCACTCTATCCTGGGCATCTTCCTCTCTGACACCAGCTAACCTCATGTCCTCTGTTAGGACATCCATATGTCTCCTCCTTGGTCGTCCTCTCGCCATCTTGCCTGGCAGCTCCATCTCTAACATCCTTCTACCAATATATTCACTATCCCTCCTCTGCACATGTCCAAACCATCTCAATCTGGCCTCTCTGACTTTGTTGCTAAAACAGGCAACGTGCGCTGTCCATGAGCTCGTTCCTTATTCTGTCAAACAACCCTCAACAGAATGCGCAGTTTACAAAACAGATGGATAAAGAAAAAAGGATACACACAAGAGCTTAATATTATTGTAGCAGAGGCTGAGATATCCCAACTTGGTCCTAAAATGGGTCAAGCTCTAAAAACACTGGCTTCTTCATTCCCCAGCTTGCAGCAGTTTAAGCCCACCTACCCAGTAATGTAGACGGGATTAGACTGGAGAGGAGACAACTCTGCACTATGTGTGATTAAATTTGTAACATTTGTCTGTTCTTCACATTGTCCTCCTACTAACAAACCACATTTTAAGCGATATCTTTTGTTTTTATAATATACACGACCAGTTTATTATTCTGGCCCCACTCTGTTGAGCATAAAGACAGAGATGCTTCATTCCAATCAAATCAAGTAATTAAAAACAAAACAAAACAAAACAAAACAAGAGGAAGAGTATGTAATTAAGGTATGTTTGGCTATTTCACATAATAACTTGGATGCCCCTTTAACTTTTATGTTCTTACCTTGGCTACACCCTCATCCCAGCCACGAATTACTTCACCCTGTCCGAGCGTGAACTGGAAGGGCTCGCCTCGGTCCCTGGAGGAGTCGAACTGTTTGCCATTTGTCAGCTTGCCTGTTTAACAGTAAACAAAGACAAATCCATCGGTTGATCGACTAGAAACTCAGTCAGCCGTTTGCTCATTAAACAATTAAGTGACCATGTATGGGACAAAGATCCTTGTTTCTGACTTTTTGGGCAGAAGGGGTTTGATGCTTTTGTAATATCACAGTTTGCTGAATGCTCACACAATGAAACATGACATACTTTCTGACGATTATAAACAAAATGGGCATAACGTTATTCTGAACGTGTTCAGATGTCACATATGGACATTCACTCCGAGCGATTTCTGCACGAATATTAATATTTGACGTAAGCGTTTGCGTAGTCTTAAATAAAATGTGACAGTTAATACACTATTGATGCAAACATTAATATAAATCGATAACAGATGATTGACTCATTCAGGTACCAAAAATGTACTGTGAGGCTAATGCTAGGTTAGCTTAGCACAAAGACGGGATCCCCTGGCCTGGGTTAGCATGGGGACATTTTGATTTGTTACAGCGTGTGTAAATAAACGAGGCGTCTTATCAATTAGCGTGGAAGTGTTTTTTAGCTGGGTTTTGTAGCCCGGGGTCTTCAGCGGAAAGTAGTTTCTGGTGTTTTCCGTTTTCGCGTTAAGCTAGGCTAAGCTAAGCTAAGCTAAGCGCGTTCTAATGCTAGCTCCGGGCGGTGGCAACCATCGTGTTTAGCCTGAACGTTGTTACCACTCGAGTTAGAGCCGAAGCCGCATTTACTCTTCATTTATCGAACTGACGTCATTTTTTGAGAAAGTATCGTTTTTGAATTTTAAATAAAAGTGGGTAAAAAACCAAACAAGCCTTTTGCAGCCTGCAACCAACTCTTACCGACATAGTGGACTAAGACACGCTGTCCTTTCTTCGGAAAGGTCTTTCCTGAAGAAAGAAGACAAAGATTAAACCCATTGCTTTAATACAATTAAAGCCAATATTTGCGTATTTATTGATTTGATTTTTGAAAAACATCTCACCGTCTCCGGGTCTTACGGTCTGGACGTCCACTCCCATTGTTCTCTCCGTGTTCTCTCCGTACAGTGTCTCACTTCCTGTAGCGCAGTGTGCGGGGCCGCTACTACAAACGCGCGTCCGCGTCACGCACAGGAGCCGCAGGAGCCGCAGCGCGTCACAAATCTCATCGACGACAAATCCTTCGCTTCTATACATTCATCTATATAACATCCACATGTGTCATGTATTTCGACAGTACCCACTACATTTGTATGTATTTTTATGGCTCAGATTTGTTACTGGTATAACAATGGAGGGAAACAGGAAGGGGAACACGAGTCTGTTGTTGTTCCAAAACTTGCTGAGGCAGCGTTTAGTTTTTAATCTCATTGGCTCTGAAAGGGTATTAATATGAATTAATATGAATGTACCTCACTAATCTTACTTTTTCTTTTTCATTTTTTCTTACACATTTTAATAGTTCAATTTGCTAGTGCTAATTCCACATCATCTTTCATCTTGGTTATGGTTATGTGAATTGGTGTCAAACTGCAGGTAATTTCCACTGTTGATATTTGTTCTGTTTTATCTCCCAGCTTGTCAATCATCTGTAAGCATTTGTAAAGCAGTAATTTGCAGAAGCATATGTAAGTTTGTATGGCACTGACCATCTCAGCAATAAAGCCAGTGACTCACACTCCTGAATCAGGTAGTGTTGACTTTACAGCCTGCATATTTTCAATTCTCATTCATATTTGAGTTGCTTTTTGGTGTGGGCAGATGTTTATTTACATAAGAAAACAAACATCAAATATACCAATGTTAAGTTGCTCTATTGCATGTCAATGTCCTGTATTGAAAATTGTACTTAGGTTATAATGTAGGATATTAGGAGAAAATGAGCATAAAAAGTAAAAGTGCTTGAGCAGGAAAGTACAGAAAATATTAAGTCCTTATCAAAAGACACAGTAAATTAAATTATAAAATAATTAATACTCTAAAAACAAATGTGCTGCATTAGCAGCACTTTACTGTTACAGTTGGTGGAGGGGTGTCAGATTGAGAAGTAAAAAATAAGTAGAACATAAGAATGCATGTGAAGCTTTAGCAGTCTAGGCATTTATGGTAAATAATTTCACTGTCATTGAAATGATCATAATTCTAAACAATTGTAATTATATCACAACTTTAAATGTACTTTATATTTCATAACCAAAACACAGGAACGAGTACTATAACTCTCTTCAAAACAGAAAAACAGTGATTCTTATTTATTCACTTTTTTAAGCAATATTTTAGAGTTTTGGCAAAACAAATAAAATGTGTCGACTGCTCTAACAACTAAAAGGAATCCAGCAGGTTCTGCAGGTTCAACAGAACAAATGCCACAACAACAACAACAACATAAAAACATGTTTCAAGACAGAACATGTTAAAAAATGTGTTTGGATTTTTAAGGTGCTTATTCTCAGTCAAGGTGTCTCATACTCTGGTTGGCTTGTATTTGTAGATATGCAAAAGCTTTACATGAGCAAAATGCTACATCTTGTAAACAACAGAATTAAAATATCTACTCTCAGGTCTAATTTAC
Source organism: Channa striata (assembly GCA_033026295.1). Taxonomy (NCBI): domain Eukaryota; kingdom Metazoa; phylum Chordata; class Actinopteri; order Anabantiformes; family Channidae; genus Channa; species Channa striata. The sequence goes on along the minus strand of CM065185.1, from coordinate 13,852,689 downwards.
ACACTGCGTATAGTTTCTTTGTACGTGGGTAATCTGTACTAAGCATCTGATGAGGTCACAGTGGTGTCAGTCACATGTGGTGATGAAACATACAGATTGTTGAAGAAGGAAAAGTTAGATTCAGTTCCATGTTGTGTGCCCTGGGAAATAAAACATATTTAGCAGCCAAGTTTTAAGATTAAAGACAAGATTTCTTTCATCAGATGATCACTACTTACATCTATTTTGCAGTCAAAGAGGTCAATTACAGAATTCTGGTCAATCGCGTCATTATTCATAATTGTCGGCTGGTTCCTAAGATAGGCAAGGTCAGACGTAAGCAGGCAACATAAATGTGTACTTGAGTGTAAATATGTGCATTATTAATATACGTAAAGGTCAGTGTACATTGTTCGATGCTTCCTGTTCAGCATATAGAGAAGGATGGAGATGATGAGTCCAACTAGCAGAGTCAGACCAACTGCAAGGCCCACAGACATCATATCTGTAGACACCAAAAAACGTAATGAGGGCAAGATGACATTTGACTTTCAAACACGCCACATTTCTATTGATTTGAAATGGTAATTGAAGTTTTACATAAGGAATAAACAGACTAGGTTGTTCCAACATTAACATTACCAGAAAAACAAGGCTGAAGATATTCTACATTCTTTCTGTTGTCAACAAGTGCCATGAAAAGACCAAAATCAACACGGAACATGATGTCAGTTCTGTTTGCTACCCAGCATTTTCCCCCTAGATGTCAGAAGTCTATAATGAGGCTTCTGACATATAAATGAGGCTTTATCTCACCATCATTACTGAACGAGACTGTGTAGTCAGAACCTGAAACACAAAAGCTTATTTCTCTGTGCCTGCCTTCATTTATAAGCAGATATGAGCCACGTTGTGGTGAGTCAATCCCAGATACGCCATCCTGCTGCTATAGGAGCACATTATAATCTACTATATGCATGAAAATACTGTTTAACGTGTGCAATATTTAGTCCTCTGTGTTCAGTAAGATCAAATATGAGGTTGCTGCAGAACTTACTAGCAGCAAAAATACTAGTAGTTAAGTACAAGTGTAGATGCTTCATATTATTAGCCCAGCTGAGGTAAGTAAGAAGGGTTTCAGGTTACCATGAGAGTCATCAGGGGGGTCAATGGGGGGCCCTGAGTAGCACTCGCCCGGGAAGATGGTGATGTCATCGAGAGCAACATCCCCACCTGTGTTCATCCCCCTCTGATACACAAACACAAACTGGGACAAAAGCAAATTCAATCAATCAAAAAAAGTATTTATATTGCACCTTTCCCATAAGTTGTATTTGTATTTAAAGTTTATCAATGAGTTTTATCAGAAAGATCCTAGGAGCTTTTTGTTTGAGTTAAATTCTTCTTTTGGAGCAACTTGCAACAATCAAATCATAAAACTTAGGTTCATAATTACCCAGAATGTTTCTTCATGTTTTAAAAAAACACTGGCCTCCAGCCACTTGTCTCCCTTGTTTCCCGTCTCAGTCCACTTCAGAATCCCCTCTTCGCTACCACTAGTGTGCATTTTTCTAACGCACAGGACATGAAGAAATTAAAGTGAGACATTTGATTTAAAGCTGTATTTTTAAAGATTCACAGCTACATTACCTGTTATTAATGTGAACTCTCAGAGTCCCAACGTGGCTGCCATACATGTGGTACCAGAATTTAAGACAGTGCCCTCTACTGGACGGATGGAAGACATCACTGACAAGGAAAGACATGTCTCCCCACTCACCCACTGAGCTGTCCACATAGAGATAGTAACCTGGTGGTAGCAGCATCGAATTACAAATTAGTGAGAATGTTTTTACTAATTTCATAACCTGATATAATCAACATCTCTTCAAATAAGGACAGTAAAATATTAACTTTATTAAGACCTCATCCATCCAGTTAAAACTCAGGATCTGAAGTATATGTTTACAGACCATGTGTTGAGTTGGTGGTGTGATCAACACTGGGCCCAGTGTTGGGGTTAGGGGAGGCTCCTCTGCTGCGCAGCCAGTCTCCCTGGTCAACGTCTCCACCCAGGTTGCTCCAACTACACATGTTGTCCTCAAAGTCACAGAATCCAGGAGCAGGACACTGAGCATCTGTCAGCTGTACATCATCAAAGGCCAAGTCTCCCTCCAGGGTGGGGCCAGCCTTCACACCTTCCACCATGATCTGAAACACAAAATGTCTGTTCATACAATCTGATAAAAACTGGTACGTGAGTAAATGCAGATGGTCACCATTCACTGCTTTCTACTAACATGCTGTTTCGGGCAGATCATTGTGACTCACTCGGTAAGGCTGAACCCGAGGCAAAAGTGAGGCCTGGGCGAACCTCCACTGCCGGCCCTGGTCTCCTGTCTGAGAGTAAATCAGAGCTTTCTTCCCATCTTCACTTTGCTGGTAAATGTTCAGAGTCCCCATGCCTTTGCCATACATGTGGTACCACAGCTGCAAACAAGACCCTTTGACTGAAACCACAGGAAGAAAAATAACAGATAATGTGATTTCATTATAGGAACATCACAGGGAATATTCACAAATATTGTTATCACAAAGGCCCCTTTTTTATCATCTCGAATGGAACATATTATAGATTTCACAAAAATGTTTTATTTTGATGGAGAACTGGTGGGTTCAGTACAGTCTTAAATTATTTACTTATTTCATTCAGTAATTCCCAGCATTGTGCAAACAGACTATCGAGTCCTATTTCCTGACAGCCTGATACAAAACATTTTATAACAAAATTTGTCTGTCTCCCACATGCTAAATAGATTTTCACTCTCTAAACTATTGCAAGAGCCCCTTTTTATTAATACTGAAGGAAATTCTTTTTTACACTTTAAATTTTTAGATAACCTGCTGAATTGGAAACACTGTTGTTAAGTCAGTGGTCCCCAAACTTTTTGAGCCAAGGACCGATTTAATGTCAGACAATATTTTAATGGCCCTTAAGGTGTGACGGATGAATACAACAAAATGAAATAATACGACTGGCATAAAAACTGGTATTTTCTAAATATAATAATAAACGTGAATCCACTGTGAATGCAACTGTATTAGCAGCGTCATCGTAACATGAGTAGCGGCCTCTCAGCCCCACACTCTCAGCTTGGAGAGAAATAAAGTGGCGGCTCGCAGGCTAAAGAAAACCTCAGTCTCCACTCCTGTGTGTGTGTGAGTGTTTGTGTGGATTTACCCGGGCCGCTTGTTAGCGCATTCAGCAGTCCCGTACCACAGTTAGAGACCAGAGGCTGACAAAAGGTAACACATGTGACCGAGGCAAGCAGCTCGACATGCGCCAGGAGTGACAAGAGTCATAGACAAATGTGATGGAGAGAGTCCGGTCATTTTCCAAAATAAAGCATCGTCCAGAATCAGATAATAAGTAAAATGGAAATAATGTAAGTTATGTATTCTTTCTGTGTGGCCCAGCACCAACAGACCAGTACCGGTCCGCAGCCCGGGGATTGGGGACCCCTGGTCTAAGTGATGCTGACTGCGTCTACATAAACTACAAGACATATAAAACATGGCAACTGAGAGCCTATTCTCAGTATAACTGTTGAATGGTCTTAAATGTAGGAAAACATGAGTAAATTATAATAAAATTATAATAATTATAACTTGGATGTAGAGAACACACTGGTAACTCTCCCACCTGCAGGGTACAGCGGTGAAAACATTGTGGCTGTCTGGCCTGCACGGTCCGCTGTAGAGGAGGGCAGATAGTAGTAATAGCCTGTGGGGGTGTTGGTGGTGTGGTCACTGTCTGGTCCTGTGTTGGGGTTGTGAGTAATGCCAGATTGTCTGACCCACTCAAAGTCATCACTGGTCTGCTGCTGCCAGTTACAGCTCCCTTCCTCAAAGTCACACAAATCTGCAAGATAACAATTTAGAACGCCTTATAAAGAGTATCCATACATGATAAAAGGATGATTAACTCTCTAGATACTGTGTGTAAAAATGAACGCAAGTGGAAAATCAAACACTGAATTGGGAGGATTGAATATGGTTCTTCAGCAATTTTTTCCCTAAACAAATTTCAATTTGTAATTAACAGATATCTGATCAACAATACCTTTATTTATTATTTAGTTATTATTAGGGCAGAGGTTTAACTACAACACAGAAAAGATAAGGCTTTTCTATATTTGTCAAACAATCAAAACCAACCTTAGTTCTTTACCTTCTCCAGACACATTTGTTCCTAGCGAAGATATAAATCTCACTAAGCAAATGTTACTCATCTAGGAGAAATATGTCCCTAGATGCAACAGTGCAGATAGCTGATTTTTTTAATAGTTTCAGGACAATAGTGGACAATGACATTATCATAGTAGTCCAACCGGTCAAGGCAGATGGCCGTCCACCCTGAGCCTGGTTCTGCTGGAGGTTTCTTCCGCTAAAGGGAGTTTTTCCTCTCCACTGTTGCCTATGGCTTGCTCAAGGGGGATTTGTTGGGTTTTCTCTAAATGTTTGTAAGGTCTTGACTTTATTATGTAAAGTGCCCTGAGATGACCTTGTTGTAAATTGGTGCTATATAAATAAAGTTGAATTGAATTGAAATGAATAGTTGACACATAATAACATCAAACTGATAGGATTCTATTGCTCATGATTTGATCTCACAGAAGTAGAAACGAAAATCAAACAAGATTTTCAACAGTATGACAGGACAGTAGGGTCAGCAGTGGAGGGGGATATATTTACGAGGATATGATTCACTCTAGGGGAGGAAGCTGTTCCTAAAATGTAGGTGGCCCCACTCCTAATCTATCCCTGGAAAATAGTGATGTGTCATTCGTGAACGATTCGTTCAGTGTGAACTAATCTTTTATATGACTTGGGAGTAATGCGTCCTCTCAGTGAGCGATTGGTTCATTTTCCTGCAGTACCTTCTCATGCCACATGGCAGCAGCTGCATAAGCTCAGTCAGCAGGACAGGAAACAGAAATGATTTGTTCAATTTACTGTTCGAGAATTAAAGATCTGAGTCAGTTAAAATGGATATGCACCAATTGTTTTAATATAGTTAGTATTACCAAAATGAATAACAATCTAGTCAAATGAGCCAGCTTCCACGTTTAATGCATTATGGTTTCTTATGGGATGTTTTCCCAGCTTGAGCCCTCTTACCCGAGGCTGGACATGGTCCACTGATGAAGGAGATGTCATCAATGGCTATGTCCCCTGCCTCTCCTCCCACTGTAGCCTCCAAAACCACTTGATGAACTTTCTGCAACATCACATGGGTGTGAACCAGCAGCCACTCATCCTCTTGGTTTCCTGATTTTTGCCACACCTACAGGAAAGACGGGAGGCTGATTCACTCAACACAATGAGGATGTGGGGAGGTTTTTGCAACACCCTGGTTTGCACTGAATAAACCATGCATTAATGTTATTTTGCAATTGGTATTTCACAACTATGTGAAATATAAGGGAAAAAAATATGAGGGAAAAAAAAGGTAACGGCCACAAACATTTCTCAATCAGCCTCACAGCCGTTTTTCACTGTTATAAAGGGAAGTAATATATCAAACCCAAACAAAACATAACCAAAACATAGCTTTCTTATATGCTCTCTATATTTTTCATGCAGCAGGTTTGATTGAATGTATCATATAACCAGAACGTTATCAATTTATGCACGTTTTACCAGTGTTTTCTCAAAGGGATCAACTGTTTGCACAAAAATCCTCAAAAAGCCCACAGTCGCTCCAAACATATGGTACCAAAATCGGACACAGTATCCTTGTTCTCCAGCAGGGGGGAGCAGAGATGACTTCAGCTGGGCCATACTTCCCTTCACACTTGGCGGGGAGCTCTTGATGTAAATATATTTCCCTGTGAAACAAAGCACATCAAAGATTCACAACTTTTCTGCATAGACTCCTTGACATGACAAAATGTCTAGATACAATTCTCTGAATTTGTTTAACAGCTGCAATGAGACCAAGAGGAGACTAAGCTTAAGTTTAGCACTTTTCTGAGGGCTTAGGACCTTCTATCCCTCAAAAACAAGATACTGTTTGAAAAAAAGTCTAAAAAGTACATGAAAAAGTTGGGTGGAAGAACATTGATTATAGTTTTATATGCTAACAATCATGGCAGCCCTTGATGGGCTTGTGCCATGCAAACATTTCGTGGTAACGCTGTTTTTCTATGAATGGTTCATTTTGGCTGCAGCGAAAGATACCAGGCTCGTGGTAAAGGACACTGAAATGCAAAACACTACACTGACCTTATCTGTGTGATGTCTTAGGAAATGAGGGCAATAGTAAAAAGTCCATTAAAAGTATTGACCTTTGCCAGTAGTGTGGTCTCCTGGAGGCCCAGTGTTTGGGGTCTCCGTAGGACCAGACCTGCTGAGCCAGTCTAATTCATCTTGTCCCCCCTGTTTCCAAGTACACAGACCATCTTCAAAACTGCAGTCACAAGCAGACGGAGCTGAGGAGGGAAAAAGAATTACAAAATTAGCCAACCTTCATCAGCAGCTCTTGTTCCTGTCAGTTTAAACGCAGCACAAATATAGAAGCTGTGTGCTCCGCATTCATACTCCAACATATTCCAAATAAAAGTTGACTGGAACCATATTCACCTGGTGGTTGGTAGGAAGTTTCACAGTTTAGAAAAGAGATATCATCCACAGCGACAAGATTATCTCTAGTAGTTGTGTCCCTCTGAGTCATTTTAGTCATGCTACTGAACCAAACCTGAGAGTATAAATAATTACATCAGTGTTAATGAATGTCATTGTACTAATATTATTAATATCCCGTAAAGCATTAGCAAACACTGCATTTCACTACTCATAGAAAATAATACCCTGTGTGGAAATATAAATAAAAATTCTATTGCAATTTCCTTCTCACACCCTCTTCACCTTTGTTCAAACCCCAAACTATTGAAACTACTGATATTCACTTCCTATTCTCATTTTCCAGTTTGTAATCAATTTATTAAACTTTTTTTTGTTAGTACATTTTCTGTGATGGTAATAAAATAGAAATACAGTACATGTGCATGTAACATAGTACACAATATTAGATGTCACAATATGATTATACCTCGCATTCATTCATAGTGTGCAAACATTGTTTGACATTTGAATTAATGAGATTTCCGTGCAATGTAAATGTATAGATGGGGAAAATGGGAACTTCTTGGGTCACTACAAACTGCTATATTAATCCAAAATGGATCCATAGACTACGCTCTGACTGTGAAGGCCTACAGAGTCAATATAAAACCACACCCCTGATGTCCCGTACGAGAGCATTCACATTTTTTTGTCACTCATCTGTATGTCTCTTTCATACAAACCCACTTTTTATCTGTTTACTGGATACATGAACATACACCTTGTAAGGCTGCTGGTGCAGGCCTAGTGGCAGATTCTCTGCAGCCCAATGGGAGACAGTGCTGTGACTTCGTGACCACAGGATTGCTTCACTCCCTTCAGCTTGCTGCATAAGCACTCTGAGTGACCCAGCACTCTCTTGTCTAATGTGGAAGTGAAACCTGGGTTTAGGAAAGAAGGAAGGAAGGAGAGGAGAGTGTTGGATTGGGAAGACAGTTGCATGGTAGAAAGACAAAGGGAAGCATTGTGCAATTCACACAACTCTAAATCAAAACAAATACGTTACAAAGATTAAGCATAGTAAAAGAAATGTGGACATCAGTGTTGTTGTTATCACTTACAGAATCTGGCAGTAGGGGGATGAAGGGGGGAGTGAGGGACTCTGGAGTCGGGCTTCAGTCTGTGTGGACCCCTGACTGAAATTCACGCCCATGTAGTAACCTGAGAATGAGTAAAAATGTCTGAGCAAAGTTGACTCTCAAACAAGCTGACTCAACTGTTAGGGGAAGAATGGAAGACACACTTGTGTGACAGCTGCGTTACTTAAACATGTTATTTCAATTTTTTTTTGTGTGGGGCTATAAAATTGATCTTTGAAATCACCTGTTTCTGTGGTGTGATCAGTGGGTGGCTTTGTGTTGTTGCTGGCTTTCTGTCTCTGCCACTTGCTTTCTCCATCACTGGTATCCGTCCACTGACACTGGTCCATCTCAAATGTGCATGGACCTAAAAATAAAAAAAAAATTTGTCTGTGAATCTGCTGCAAAAAGAAAGAGTGCTCAAAAGCACCACAGTTGGGTTGATGATGGAAAATTTAATCCTGCCAGTGCAGGTATTGAACCTCTGACCTTCTGATTACAAACTTGCTTTACTAACATTAGGCTACCAAAACCTAGATCACTCTAGGACTCTACACTATTTACTCTCTACACTTTTAGATTTGCGCAATAAGCAGCTCACCACAGCCATCCTCATCCTCCCCCTGGGGGCAGTCTGGATGATAATCACAGTGTAAGGTAGCCAGAATGCACACTTTTCCATCTGACCGCCAACAGAAAAATTGATTGTCCTGTAACATCAAAGAAAGAGAAAGTAATATTAAACGTGTTTCACACAACTGTCACTGTATCCATTTCGAGCCGTTTACCTGACAGGGGTTGACTGGTTTGGTTGAAGTTGACGGTGGAGAAACGGGTGTATTAGAGGATGTAGGTGGCGCAGAGGTGGGAGACGTGTCGGGCAGGTCATTGTTATCCCGATCAAAGGCACACTCCTTGGAGAAAGAGACGTCATCCAGTGCAACCAGCCCTCTACCACCGTCGCCGTGCTCATATTGAAAGACAATCTGACAAGGAGGCATACAGAAAAACTAGACATTCTGACCTTGTTTCTTTTATCCTGTATTATGACACAATACAGACTGTAAACAAAGTCACAGAAGTAAAGTCAAGGCAAAATATTGTATAAAAATATTGTTGCAAAGTCGTGCATGACAATAACATGCTGTAAATCTGTTTAACTTTGTCATTTAATGACTGTGTCCTTGCTGACCTTGCTGCTGGCTGACGAGGTGAACGTGACTTCTGCTCGCTGCCAGTTGTAGCTCTGCGAGTTTTCCCTGAGCCATAACAGTCTGTCATCACTTCCAGATCGTAGTGTCCTGGACCGGGCTGTCAATCTGGCTGTGGCGATGTCCAGGCTAAAGTAGAAGAACCTCACCTACATTTAACATAAGTGTTGTAAGAAGTAAAGTGTTCTTCTTCAGAAGTAAAAATGAACAGCTTTCTTTTGATGGAGCGACTTGTTGACTGTTAACCTGCAAGAGTGGTTAATGATGTACTAAACTTTATGGAGATAAGATAAACATGAGATAATAACAGTTATGGCCCATGTGCATGTATTGTACGGTATGGTTTACTCACAGTGCAGTTGGAGCTAGGTAGTAGAGTTTTGGAGAGAATCTCTGATGTGTGGCCCTTCTCAGTCAAGTGAGCCCCAGGAATGACATAGTGACCTGCATAACCACATCAATCAACACAAAAAACTGCAGCGTTACTGACTATACATGAACAAAATTCAACGACATGAACTATACATGACGACATTCAAACTAAAAGCCATTAGGATTATTCTTTCACCAAGTGGTTGGAACAGCATTATACCTGCAGCAGAGTTTTGGGTGTGATCCCTGGGAGGCCCGTTGTTGGGCCAAGCTTCCTGTCCGGTGTGAGGTGTCCATTCAGCTCCTGGTGTGTCCACATCACTCTCTGCCCAGGAACACAGGCCTTGTTCGAAGCTGCAGCGCTCCACTACACCTTGTTGCTCTACATTGGTTTTCATGATCAAATAAAAAGGAAGTCAAAAGTAGGAAAGTTATGTTATAAACTGTTGCTCCACTAAAACAAACTGAAATATAACACTTAACCACTTAATTTATGTTTTTTAAAATGATCTGCTCTTGTAATGTGCCAGACATTTGCATAATTACTGAGTTACAGTTGACGAAGTACAAAGGGAGTGTACAGGCAGGACAAAACTATATGAATGCACCAGTATATTCAGTATTCAAACAGAAATATCTCACCACAGTTGTTCTCATCAGACCAGTCCCCACAGTCATCACTGAAGTCACACACTTGGTTGTGCTCCACACACATGCTATTGTTGCACATAAACATACCCTCTGGACACGAGGGCTGGGACCCTGAAAAGGACAAAAAAATATTTAATTTATACAAATCAGCTTGAAAAAAAGGGGGCGAAGTTAATTAAAGAAAGGTTAAGGTGTCCTACCAGGCAGGGTGCAGTTGGTGAAAGCTATGTCATCAATGGCAGTGTGTCCAGGCTTGTTGAAGGTCCTGGAAGCTTCAAACAGAATGGTGAAGTCCTGAGGGACTCGACCAACTGTCACCTCACCGCGCTGCCACGAATCTCCGTGGTTACCAGACAGCCACCACAGTGTGGTGGTCCGGGGACCCTCCTTTAGCAGCACATTTAGCTCTTCTGGGTCTGAGACAGTGTATAGTTAACAACTGCATAGATATACACACACGCTGACTTACTGTATATGTGAAGGGAGAATAGTTTTTTTATGATTGTGGATTTACAAACGTACCCTCTCCATACACGTTGTAGTAGAAGTGCAACGTGCAAGTGGTGCTGGCCTGTTTGAAGGTGGGACTCTGAAAGGCAGCAGGGCTCATTTGATCTCCCTGGGCAGACTCCACTGCCATGTACCAACCTACAAATTAATTAGTAGCTTAGTTTGCAAAGCAACAGTTACATCTCTGTGTGTAGTTTCCGTATAATTTGTAAGAGTTTTTAGAGAAGAGATGGGGTATAGATTCTTGGACTTTGTGTGCTGCACCTGTCCCATTGTACAGTACACAAAGGAAGTTTACCAGTGGCTAGAATGTAATCCTACCCAGTTCAGTGCCCAGTGTGTGGTCCACAGATGGTCCCCAGTCCTCAGTACCATTCCTTCCTCTTACCCACTGAAACTGGCCCACACTGACATCCTCCCAGCCACATGTGCCATTTTCATATGAACAACCCACAAATCCCAAACTTGTGTCATTCACTACAGGAAAAAAAAAAAAAATTTAAAATTGAATTCTCATTAAATGCATTAAAAAAATATATATATGAAATTACAAAATCTGTACCTTGACAAACACCCAGTGTGAGGCTCATGTCATCAATGGCAATAAACCCTGGGTTGTTCGTCTCTGCCACGATCAGCAGCTGAACATGAGGATGTTAAGGACATAGGGAATATTATTTATAAATCTCTTAATAATTCTACTCTTCAATCACAAGTTCGGGGAGTACCTGGAAAGGTTTGATCGCCTCTACAGACTGCGAGAACCGTCTCCAACTCTGTCCACTGCTGCTGCTGCGGTACATCAGATTCTCCTCCGATGGTCCTGAACGCATGTACACCTGCAGCGTCCCAGAGTCACTGACAAACAACAGACTAATCTTTTTTATTTCATTCCTGACACGTGAAAATAGCTGGTGTTAACCAACAATATGTCCATTTCACAAAATGGCTCTCTCAAGTGTTGTGCTTCTACCACTCTTAGCAATGAAAATCAAGGAAACTGGTGATTAAACTAATTTCTAAAAAATTAAATTAACATTTTTTTATTGGGACAACCCTGTAGTATTAAAGTATTACAGAATTACATTCAACAAAGATTCTTTTGTTTGTGTTGTTGGAAACAAATTTCCTTTCGACAGAATACAGGATGTACAAGCTCATTCAACTCATGCTGATCTATGTAGTAAATAGCGAACTCAGCCACAGAACCCAGGGTTGTGCACAAACTCAAGCAGGTGATTCATGTCTACATGACTTTTGTGCACACTTTCTGAGGAAGTTACTGAAGAAACTAAACAGGATGAAGTGCATCCTGTGCATTGTCACATACTGTATGGTGTAAAAGGGTGGTGATTTCTGCTGATGGTGTGGGTTTTTTGCTGACCTGCTATCCATATGGTACCATAAGGTGAAACAGGAGGGGGTGTCTTTCGGTTGGATCCATTCTGACACTACATGTGCTAGACTGCTGTGGTTTTGGCGCAGTGCAGAGCTCAACAAGAACCAACCTTAAAAAAAAAAAGAACAGTAATATGAAGTTAACTACAAATGTGCAAAACTTGTGTAGTACTTGGTAATTTAATATTATTTGCTCATAAATCTGAAGTACATGGTAGATAAACCTTTGTGACAATTCTTTCCACTCTTAAAACTTTGAGTGCAACAACATCGATTTCTTAGATCAGACTAATACAAGAGAAGAGACATAAAGAAATGTTGGTGATAATCTTCAACTTCCTGATTTCATAGTCTCACAGTCTTACATGCACTCTATACATCTTTGTATAGAGTGTATAAACATCCATTGTGGATGGATGTTTTTAATCTTCTTCTCTATAGATCCTTCATGTTTATTTATGTATTATTTTTGTGTTTTTTTTTAGTTGTTAGAAATGAAGAGAACTGATGTGAGTAACATAAGTCAACGACCAAAAGAGAAGTTAATGAGTAATAAAGTTACAGTTACCTGTAGCAACAACAATATTAATCATTAACTGCAACAATGGCAACTGTTGTCAAGCACACACATAGAAACTTATAAGTTTTGCAGAGATTATGTTTACAAGGCAGTAATTAAAGCACAACAACAAGTGAAGAAGGGACAACGTTTACTTATTTATAGCAATTATTGTTTCTTGCTGAGTGGATATGTGTAATATCATGTGTGTATAGTATCGCTGACTTTGGTTATGCTCACTGTGCTTGAAGCCATATTTCCCACATATTAATTTAAACACCATAACTTTTGTGCACAGTTATCAACTCAAAGTTTAACTGTAGCTTTGGCACTAGCACAGCAGCTGTGCTTCAGGCTACATGACAAGTTACTGCAGCCTAACATCAGACTCAGAAGAGCTGTGACAGTAAAGCTAACAGATCATGGGCAGCATAGAGGCCTTTAAAACTGAAACGATAACTTGAAAAACAATAAAAAGTAATAAGACCAGAACTTCAGAGAGAAGAGTTAACTCTCTGATGGTTTACCACTACAGTATACCTGAAGTAAGCCCTTATCTATTTTTTGTGACTACAAAATATGGATTTGAGGCACTTCAATATAGTTAATATTCTCTATTTATACAGAGACAAAAAATCACCCTTGAGAAAAGACAGAAGAGAGATCAAAGATATTAACTTTAGAAATGCAGATGCCATTATCATATCAAGTGACTTCACCTAACAAAGTTTAAATCAAATTCATTTGCATTTTCCCATAGGATCAATTTGGCTAAGCTTTGAAGACATAACATGCTGCATGGACATACTGCGCCATTAAACAACTAAAAGAATTGCCTACTTTTACTCCAGTTGGATATCAGGCTTGAACTCTAGAGGATGTCAGAAGGTCCAGGCATTATCTGGAGTTTTCCTTTCAGACATGTAGCCAACATTGAGAGAAAGTCCTGGCCAGATTCGTTCTCACTCGTCAAGAAATACTCCCTATAATCAGGCAAGGGATGATGCTTGGGATGAGCTCTTTGAGCAGGATTGAGCAGGGTGGAGCAGGGATGGGGATAGAGGGCAACACTAACAATTTACTACATTGAACTTTACTTCGTTTACATCTAAATACATTTAGTATCAATTATTGGCTGGAGATAATTCAGACTTTGCACTAGGGAGCTGGCTGGACAAGATCCAGCTAATGTCTAGGGCAAAACACTGGGCTGTTTGTGTTCACACATGTACCTCCTCTGGATAAAGTGTAGATTATAACGGGATTTCATTGCATGTCTGAAAGGGGCTGTAGTGAGGTAAATCTGAGATCGTACCCTCTGGGGTCTGTGTAGTGTGATCAGTAGGTGGACCCTGGAGGCCACTGTTGGCCAGAACCCAATCATGTGCATTGTCATCAAGGATGTTGACCCAGTTGCACTGTCCAGACTCAAAGTCACAGCTGGCTGGAGAACTGCAGGCTCCACCACTCACAGACACATCATCTATTTTCACTGTAGCGTTCATGCCTGGCATATGGTATGCCCTAAACACCACCTGGTGAAAGACAGAAATCGCTTTGAGCATCTTAAAGGAATTAATACAGTAAACAGTTTGGAGAAGAATACAGTATGTAGTTTAGTCCCAAGCTGTGAAAAAAAGGCTGACTAGTTTGAAAGTAGAGAGGCATCATTGGAAAAAGCAGCTCACATGGAATTTGACTGGGGAGGACACAGTAACCTCTGCCACCTCCCAGCCTGTAGAGGGCAGTCCAGATCGTTCCCAAAGGGCTGCACCCAGCTCCCCATTTAGCAGCACGTGGATGGAAAGGCCATTAGCGGATTCTGCAGGTAACCAGTACCTAAGCAAACACAATGCTACCATCAAAAGCTGAACCAGATGAAAATGAATAAACTGTGCGTTATTGTAGGACCAGACTCACCAGAAGCGTACACACATCTCTGTGGGTGAGTGATACTCTGGCGTGAGCAGCTGAGCTACTTCAGGTTCTATAGAGCTGGATGCCTTCACAGTCATGTAGAAACCTGCAAGGAGGAGACAGATGTGGGTCAAATGCATCTATCTGTTTTATCTAGTTATAGCATGATGGATAATGTGACATATTTTGATTAGTGCAGATCAGAAAAGCAAAACTACTCTGCAGGTTTCACAATACAAGAGCACAATTTAGAAAAAGCAGACACAGCCATGTTTCTGCTCATAGCATTCAAACTACTCCTCAAAACCCCTTTATGTTTTTAAATTGTTTTAATTGATAACATGATCCACTGCACATTATAAATTTCATCTCACTAACGTGAGACCATGAATATTCTGCTCTTTTAATCACATATTTGCAGCATAAAGTTCACTCTGTGACTCCACAGTTTTCAACGCACCGTTTCCAGTTCCATAGGTGTGATCCACATGATCTTTTGCTCCCCTTTGCTGAACCCAACGACCCTTATGAGCGACATCGTTCTGAAAGCCACACAATCTGGACTCAAACCCACACACCTCTAAAATGTTGCAAAAAAAGGACAACGCTGTAAAAATCTTCATTATGCTTTAACTTTCTGTGAACACCAGGCAGTGCAGGATTTGGGTTTTACGTACCCGGAATGTTGCAGACCCCCTCTTTCACTGTAATGTCATCAATAGCAATGAATCCTCGGCTGGTTTTGTTTCTACGGCCAATGAACATCATCTGCGAAATGTAAACAGTATTTAACAGAAAAAAAACAAAGAAGGACTAATGTTTTGTCATTGAATAGAAGTTTTATAAAAATAATCTCAGCTGATTTAAACAGAAACAAATTTCAGAAATGTATCTTGTATTTATGTCATTTATGTCAATCTTACCCTTTGAATTTCCATGGAATTGTTCATACTGATGGTTACTTGTGCACTGAGCCACTCTGGATTTTGGGTCCCTCTGCGAGTCCACAACAACAGCTCAGACGTTTTCTAGAAGGCAAGATGTTATTTGTACTGTGTCTCTAAAGCACAGACATATTTATTACAACCAAACTAGGAAACAGCTTTTTGGGGGGAAATTTTGCCACTGTTTGGAAATTTCCCCACTGTGAGCCCCCCCCCAAAAAGGTTTATTTTATCTTTAGTCTGCATATGTATAAAACCAAATAACTATATGTACATGTATATAAATCTGTGCTCTAGAGGCACTAAAAAACATAAAAATAAATATACTGTATGAATTTATCAATACACCACATACTGTCTGAACCACGAGATCCAGGGTGGATACTGAAGGCCCGAGCATATAATACCAGAATGCAACACACATTTGGGATGTAGGACTGGTGACTGGAACAGAGATGACTGCTCTCTGGTTGTCCGTGGAACCGGATCCATTCAACAGCAAAAAGAAACCTTGGCAGAAGAAGAAAACACACACATGTCAACCAGTGTTGTGTGTGATCAAATATTAGAGCTGCAGCTCATACTGATCATCGATATCAATACCTTGATCATTTGCTACAGTGTGATCATACTGTGGTCCGTCCCATGGATGGTCGATGTGAGATCCACTGCTGAGAGACCAGTTCAAATCATCACTGCCCTCCTGGACCCAACTACACAGACCTAAATTTACAAGATAAAGTTTGTTCATTTAGTATTTACAGCTGTAACACTTTATGATATGCTATACTAGCACATGTTCATTATAACACCCGGTATTAAAATTAATTACTGATTAAGCATGAGCCTTTAGCTCTGGAAGAAGATATCTTTTAAGTCAAACATATTTAGTTAGCTGATTGATTATTTTGTTTGATAATTTTTTTCCGAAAACAGATTTTATGTCACCTTGCTCAAAGCTGCAGTCCATGGCAGAGGCAGAGGCCGCAGTGGTCGTAATGGCAGGGTTTTGTGTAGTGGTGAGTATAACATCATGACAGGAGTTTTTTCTAATGTGGACATCATCCAAGGCAAAGCTTCCGTCCTTTGAGGCAGGATGACTGGCTTGTAAAATAATCTGTGATAAAGGGTGACAGTGCTTTTAGACTAGTTTTCAGTAGAATTCAGCAGGGTGTATCATGAAAGTATGTGTTTTTCTACCTGGTGTGGACCTGATGAGCTGTAATCCACCCTGTCTTGGATCCATGTGTTATTCATGTATCCACTTGTGTTCCACACAGATCGCAGTCCAGCAGTGTCATTCACAAACACTGTCAGAGTAATGCTCGAGGGCCCTGAAAGTTTGGTGAATAAGAAGCAGTGCAAAAAATATATATTTTTAATTATAATATTAATTAATGTTAATTCTACACAATAAAAATAAATATGCCTAAAAAATGTAATTTTATAATGCATCAAATCTTAGTAAATAATAATAAAAAAGACAGTACTCACTATTGACTAACCATCCTTCTGCATAGTGCCAGAACTCCAGGCAAGCTTTGTCTACAACCTCCATTTTTTCACTTTGCAGCTGTGCAATTTCTTCCTTATTAGACTCAGATGAAGTGAAGAATGCAAAGTGACCTTTAATGAGAGAAAAATAACAACATATTTCTAAGTGCACGTGTGTCATTAGGAGTCTGAGCAGCTCCATTATTTAAAAGGGTTTAGTTAATGACAACAAGCATCTTACTCAGTCTTTTTACCCACTCATATATTTTCAGCTAGTCTGTGTCTTAAGATATTCTAAGAAAGTATCCCTGTTTCATCTCTCACGGCATTTCAGTTGTGGCCCCCATTTTCTAATCCTGGAAAAAGCCTCACTCTTTACAGTGACAGTAGATGAAGTGTGTGTGATGACTGACCTAAAGAAGTGCCTGTGGTGTGGTCTCTTCTTGGGATAAAAGTTCCCTTACTCTCAGCTGACAGCCAGTCCCAGCCCACCCCAGATTCTGCTGGAGGATTGTTCACCCAGCCACAGAAATCCATCTCAAAGTCACAAAAACCTGCAAAGAACACACATACAGCACACATACGCAAGCACTTCTCTCAATCCACTGGTTCTCCAGAAAACATACATTACAAATCTTTACACCTTCTGCTTGAATTTTACCTTGCGGGGGGCAAGCACCATTCAGGACAGTGAGGTCATCAATAGAAATGTCTCTCCGTGGTCCATCCCCAGCCACTGCCTCAAAAATGACCTTTCACACAGTAAAATAATATTTAACTCGTCCAAAACTTCATTCATTTGCACATAATTGTAGTTATAATTTATATGTGTAAAGAAAAAAACATGATAATAACTAAACCACCAGGTGGGTGTAAACCTGCCTGATATGGGGCATTTGGGCTAAAGAGCGTCACTCTTCCATGTCTCCAGTGTGTCCCCTGATCTCCACTTCTGTCCCAGAGCAGCACACGCTCTTTGTCGATGTCATTCGTTTGAAGGTAAACATGCAGTTTACCCACCGCACTTCCTTCCATGTAGTACCAGAACATGAGGCATTCCCCATCAAGAGGGGTGGGCTCCATCACTGCAGTCATCATTGCACCTGTAGATCCCGCTGGGTGACTCCACAACTGGGCACTCAGATAATAACCTACAGGAAAGGGTGAGGTGAAGGATGTGCTTTCTGCAGGGAACACAAACTAAATTCAAGACTTTTTAATATTTTTTTAATATCACATTTAACTTTTAACGTGTATGCATGAATGATGTACATATGACATGTATAAAGTAGGGAATATATACCTGGAATTATTATGAATATATTGCACACAAGTACTTTATTTTACACAACAGTAAATTAAATTTAAGTCTTCTGGATGAACAGAAGCACTAAAACCTGGATATATTTAAAAAAATGAAACCTTATGAATTTATTTAACTTAAGTCTAGGTTCCCCTAGACTACACACGTCATAAACAAGAGTTTTGTAATTTTCATTGTAAGTGGGCTAAAGCACTTAAATAAAAGCATTCTAACAGAAGTGTAAATGCTATAATTTGATTCTTTTATTAAACCATGTAACTTCGATGGATGCGATGCTTCCGTGACAGTGCACACGTGTGTTGTTGCTCAGGGAGTTTGTGTGTTTGCTCAGACGCATTAGAGGGAACATCGCTATTGGATGTATAAAACCTCTCAGCAGGTTGCAGTCAGATACAAAAACATTTTCAATTTTCAATTAATATATTCAATCCTATATTTGAGACTTGTGTAATTAAATTGCTAATTTTTATGCCTGCTTATATCCTGTTAAAATTTATTAAACATTTATTGAGTATTAGTAAGTATTGTAAGTAACCACAAACAAGATACATGTAGCCTAAAATTATGTCATTTCATTATTGAAATGTTTTGAAATTAACTATAAGAGGAAAAATGATTTTAAGAAAATTTGTTCCAACTTCATAAACAGTTGTGTCTATCGTCAATTGTTGCCAATTCTTTTTTCAATATATGAGGAAAGAAAATATTCACTTAAAAAATATAGGCTCAAGATAACAGTAATATTAGACTCAATTCACTGGGTTTTACCAAGGCATCCCGCCCCATAGTTTTGAGCCTCACTCAAAAACCTTTAGAAGTAAAAATCTCTGCACTGCTCCAGGCCTGTTCAGTGACTTACAGAAGCCTTTGACAACATTTATTTTCCAGCCAAAAAAAAAAAAGAAGAAACCAAACCACAGCACAATACAAAGACTTCTCATCGAGGAGCCACAAACCTTGGTCTGTCCCGAGTGTGTGATCTGTGGCAGGCCCCGAAGAGTTATCCGGTTGGGATGTTCCTGTGATTCGTCTCCAGGTGAAGTTCCCAGAAGGATGGGGCAGAAGACCACAGAGGGAGCCCTGGAAGGTGCATTCTTTCTCAGGTGGACAAGTGCCACCCTCACTTCCATACACAGTGATGTCATCAATGGCTATGCTCCCTTGCTTACCACCCACCACAGCCTCTATAATAAACTGGAGGTTTAAGAGCATAAAAAGCCAAATTCCATATTAACTCTCTCTTTGAGTTTTAAAATGGCTTCAATGGGAGAAGAATTCACAATGTTAATGAAGATACCCCAGTGCAATATTAGCTCCAAAAAGAGTAAAAACAATAGCTTCAAGATACTGTACACATGCACTATACCAAGCAATAAATCTCTAATAATTTAAAAACATTGCTTTAAACGATGCCAACATCACAAGAATAAACTGTATATTACCTGTATAGGTTTGTCACTGTTGAAGCTAAGATCAGCAAATCGCCATTTGTTCCCTTGGGTGCCACTTCTCATCCACACAACTGTCTCTGGCTCACCAGAGCGCTTCGCAATAAACCTCAAAGAACCTGATTATAAGATAACACTACATACATCAATTTATCACTACACTACTCTCCCATTACTCTTTATCCACAGAAGAAAAAACTGTTGTCAATGAAGGCGGTTTAAGTATTCACACATATACTCATTTGTGTACTTTTAGATTTTGTACCTATGCTGTTGCCAAATATGTGGTACCAGAAGCTCACACATATGACTTGACCTGCAGGCCGAGGGAAACTGATGAGTCGGGCTGATGAGGATATATCTAGGTTGTATTTAGCTTGTATGATCATGTAGTAGCCTGTGAAAGAAAAATGAGATCCATGAGTTGTGCAGTGTTTAGGACACATCAGGTACCCACATTCATAGATGGTAGTAGTGTGCTTTAAATAAAACAGCAGTTTTGGAGATGAATATGCACACTCTAGTTTACACTTTTAGCAGATATTGGAAGATATTGGATTCCTCTTTTATATTTTCGACAAAATATAAAGTGTAAGTAAGTGTAAAATTGTGTTGTATGTAGTACTTTCATCTATTTACTTACATATAACAGACATATTTTAATGTAACTGCTGAAACTAAAGTCTTAATTACTCTCAATAAGATACTCACCGTTGCCTTTAGGTTCTTCGTTAAATTTCCCATTAATCCTTTCCCACAAAAGGCTGGATGTGTAGTCATGGTACCATGAACAGGTGTCTTTTTCAAAATCACATGAGAGTTGGTTTGATCCCGCAGGGACATCCTCCTCTCCGCAGTTCTCAAATCTCACATCGTCTAGCATAATGTCTCTGCCCCCCACAAATGGGGGGATAAATGAAAACAGCAGCTGTAGAAAGTGTAAAATAAAATAATAATCAAGCACAATTTGGACGGCACCCGCCTTTAAAACTAATCCAATAAAAGTATATTCATGTTCATTAAAAGGGTTCTTAATGAATATGGATAGTGTCTGTTCAGAGGAAGCTTATTCCACAAGTTATCTATCGGGCAAACATATTGTAAAACAATAAAATCTAAGCCACTTTATTGATCCTACTGGGGGAAATTACAGGTTATAGAAACACAGGAAACCAGATCTAGATACACTTACTGTAAATTTAGTGGCACAATAAAACTTAATAAAAAATAGGTGCTCACTATGAGTATAATGAAATTAAATGCATGTGAAACATAAAGTAAACAGTCATAGATTATTACGTTGTGACGGTCAGGATATTTTACTAACCTTGTATCCTCCTGGCTGATTACCAAGGAAGGCTGTAGCATTCTCCCACCCGTAGGTCTTACTTTTAGAAATCTCCAACAACCTTTTCTCAGTGGTGCCTCTTAACATTATTACTTTTAAGGATGATGATGATGAGGACTTGTTATCATAAATATGGTACCAAAAGCTGAAACATATTTACAGTGAAGTAACATAAACTGTGTAGAGTACATGAAAAATGTATGTCACATTCAAGCACATACATAATATATGAAATGAGTACCTGATCTGGCATCCCAGAGCTGTCACATTGTTAACAGCATACTCCAAATTAGCCTTTGCAAAAAACCCAGCTTCTTGATTACTATCTATATGCATGAAATGTCCTGCATTCAAAAAAATACACATAAAAAATTAAGCTATCATGAATCCGCAAAACATTTTTGGTACAGATTTAAAAAACCAATGCATTTGTTTTGAAAAACTATCAGCAAAGTTAATATTCACCTAGTGAGCTTCCTGTGGTGTGATCCTCTCCAGGTACTGAGGTGATGTTGGCCATCTGCCGTTTCCAGTGGTAGGAGACATCGCTGTCATTTTTCCAACCACAGGTGTGATGTTCAAAGTCACATGACCCTTAATAAGTAGCAGAAAGAATTAAAATTACAAATTTTGTGAACATCTTTTTGGTATCATGCTGTTTTAACTGTCTTATATTATATTAGTATTATATTATATGTCTTAATATTGTTATTTGTAAAATTGTTTTGATGTTAAAACCTCTCCAGAATCTCTTATTTGTGTCTGATATAAAATGGACAAAAAATACATTAATTACTACAAGAACTTTTGAAAGTGTGCATCATTGATTGTGATTCCTTTTCAAATTAAAATGTTCCTCAGAAAAGTCATAATACCACAAAACTCCTCATCTGAGCCATCTGTACAATCGTCCTTAAAATCACAGACGAGGTGGGAAGGCAGACATTCTTGAGATGTACATCTGAACTGCCCATCAGGACAAGATAACACAACGACCATCAAAGCTGTAAAGAGATTTTTATTACAAAGATTTGAGAAAAGGTTTGGAGAAGAAATGTGACTGTAAATTTAAATTGCATCCTGACAATGTTTGTTTTTCCATTGCTATACTCAAATCACTTTCTACATCATGTACATTTTAACGTCTGCAGACATGGCACGATCAACTCTTCAGTAAAATTCTTGGGACTCCTCAGCCATCTTTACAGTTCCTATAGTAAAGCACTGTTTATTTTACAGTATCCTATGTTTATAAAAGTGACATACAAATATTTTACACATTACCTGAGAGCAGAATAAATAATTCCTTCATGTCTGCAGAAAAATGTCACCGGGCAAGAAATCCAGAGAAAAGACAAGGTCCTTAATACATCATTGCTCTCCCAGCTAAACCTCTGATTGACAGTTTGTGCCTAAATTACTGGACGACAACAGTTATTACACCATTTGAGCTGAGACCACAAGTCTTTATCGGCGGAGTGCAGCTTAAAGTCCAGAGTGTACTCTGTAACCTGCATTACATTTATGCTGTTTGTCTTTATGACTCAAACTGTACAGCTCACTTATTTTATATTAGCAAAGCAGGGTTCTACATTTTAACAACTACTGAATGTCATAAAAATGTTCCACATATACTATTCCTTTTACAAATGGGCATGTGTTTGTAAAAATTACTGTGGATGAACTGTGAACTTCAGTCGGTGAGAACCCCGCTCATGATAAAGAGATTATATGCTTTACAGGTGTGTGTGGAAGTGTCAGATTAGATTTTATTTTCTTAAAATGACACAAATACTAGTTTCTATATGCTACCCCTGTATTTTACAAAAATATTTATTTTAAAGTATATATAAAAGTGGAATTACAGCAGTATAGTTATGTTCGGTTGATCGTTTTGGTGAAGAGTATTTTGTGTTTTAAGCCCTAACTGCTTTTATCTGTGTTTCTAATTGTAAATACAAATACCTGGAAAATTAGATGCATTTTTTTACAGTGGTAAAACTATTCTGTAAATTGTCAAACAAAGAAGCAAAAGGATCATCATAGAATATTTATTAAATTTGGTTAAATATACCAAGAAACATAAGTAATAGCAAAGGTGGCAATTCTGCTGTCTATTGAATGTTCTTTGTTCTCGACAGAGAACGGACTTCTATCACAGGTGTCAAGTTGCACCTGTTAGTTGTGCAGGGAGGCTAATAAAACCTACAGTTGCATCATTTTACAAACAGCAACCTTGCAAAATGCCAGAGCAAAGGTTTGTGCGTATTCAAGAAATCATGAATCAAAAGTGGAGCATAATCTGTGCTACTGAAGTTAGATGCAGGGTGAAAAAAGTCACAGCTACACATACTATACATACACTAAAATGACATTCGATTCTACTGAATTAAATTAGAACAACAAAAGCTGGCAGCACCCCAATGGCAGTTATTGCACCACAGTAGCATGGGTCCATCCAAACATTCATTATCTTAACCACTTCTCGTGTTAAGAGATGCAGGGTTCCTCGAGTGTATCCCAACTGTCGTTGTGTAAAAGGTGGGATACACCCTGGACAGGTCACCGGTCTGTCTCAGGGCTGAAACACATCAAGACAGACAATCACTTCCACACTTATTCAATGCAAACACAACTTTGGATTTACCATTTAATCTTGCTAAAGGGAAAGCTGGACTGTGAGAGTGAACCAAAGAACTTGGAAAGCACACCAGCATGGGAAACGCTATAACTACTACCACAAACGCCTCAGGTGGAATTCCAACCAGGGACCATCGGTACCAGCGGTAAGCACTGTGCTGCGGTCAACATTCTGAACGTTTTTCACTGTCTTTGACATAGACATTACAGATGCCTTTCTATTTAGATCTGACCATGGAGGGATCATGACAAACTGGGGCCCTAGGCAAAGACAGGTAAAAGGCCCCCTACTCACAGGACCCCCAAAATGACCTCTTGTCTGTGCCCAGTATATCCATTCACTAATCTGTCCAGAGGTCTAGTCAACTCTAATGGGCTTTCTGAATAGGACTTTTAAGTAAATTGTTCTTGCTGGTCTAACTTCCTGATTTTACACCACACTGGACTGAAGAAGAAGACACTTTTTTGGTCACTGAGCACATATGCATATTGCACATACATGTATGCTACAGTGAAACGTGTCCTCTGCATTTAAACCCATCCCTTTGGGGAGCTGGTGCTAGGTATCTCTCTCAGGGACACACCTGGTGGGTAGGCTGGGGATTTTTTTGTGGGTAGGCTGGAATTTGACCGTGCAACGTTGGTATACCATCCAGCTGCTGTACCCATTAAGCCGCCAGGCCGCTGAGGGTCTCAACCAAGACTGCCAACTGATTTCGGGATTAATAATTTTTGTTCACATGGTTATTTTATAGTATGTAGCCTGAGGGTGTCAGTTAATAGTTATTTGATCTCTTAAATGTCAGTATCTTATTGGTAGAGGGATATCAATTTACTGTATATTGTAGTATTTTCCCCTTTTGTATTAACCAGTGTTCAGTTTGGGCTGATAATTACTAAAGGGTTGGTCCACACGGTCTGTTTGGACATGGTGCAGTTACAAAGGTCCATATTTTAGCCCAGTCCTCAGGCCCAAAAAGGAGAATAACCAAAGAGGAAGTGAAAAAAGAAAATGGTATAGATATGTGATAGAAGTTAAGGAAGAGTTGGAGAGCAAGCCTCAACATCTGAATGTCTCTCCCCCAAAACAGGATATTGTGTTGCTACATTCAGGATGCACAAAATGTTCTCTTCTTCAGCAACACTGCGATATTACACTGGCCTAATAACCTTCGTCTCATTATATTTATCATTTCACACACTCAGAATACCAGCAAATTTGCAACTTTCACCACAAGCTAAAATGAAAGTCTTATGTATGCAACTGATTTATTTGCATGCTTTGCCAATAAGCACAACTTCCCTTTTTACTGCTAAATTTCAAAGCTGTTGCAAAGAGGTTTGAGATGCTGGTACAACATTTAACAGGTATGTACGGAGGTACAAATTAAAATGGACTGGTAGTTTTGGTGTTACTAAGTAGTTGTAAGGCTGTGCAAGAAAATGAATATAACTAAACGGTGACGGTTCTTCTAGCCACTTTTCAACATGTGGATGCTGATTGAGACCCTGATGAGTCATGTTTATCTTCTACCTCTTACAAATCTTTCTTCATTGACAGGAAGTAAAAAGGGACACTTCTTGGCTTTCTGGAGTGTGATTATCGTGTGAGCAACAAAGTGTGTGTGTGCCCCTACTTCCCTCCGACACCCCCCCAGCAGCTCTTTGCAAAATGTTGAAATGTACCAACCAGAAACATGACACTCAATGAAAAGAAGGAAAAAAAAAGTGACCGTGTTAGTGGTATTAAAATTCCCTCCTTTTCAAGGTCACAGTCATAAGTGCCCTGCTTGCAACGCATGGACATTGTCTGCTACTCTGAGACTTAGGAGAATGATGAACCCAAGGATAACTCTATTGGCTTTTGTGCTTTTGATCCCAAAGTGCCAGTGTTCAACAGAACAAGGTAAAGTATACATTCAAGTTTTATGAAGTCAAATATTATGCTATGAGAAGCATTTGTACTGTGGATGCACACAGCTGTTAGTATGTCAAGATTTTAAACAGGATAAATCATTTATTATGTATCATGTTCAGCTTTGCATATATATCTTTACAAATGAAAGCTATATGATTTCTTTGTATACACTTACCTGAATAGTCAATATGCATAGTCATATAGAATTATTAATTATGCATATTGATTATTCAGTACAGGAAACAGTGTTTTGATGTGAGAAGTTACAGTAAAGAGCAACAGACATACTTTCAAAAATCTGAGACATGGAATCAGATGACACAGACATAGCATGAAAGCATCATTGTGTACTGTTGATTTATTTCATTGCCAATTTTAAAGACATATGGTTAATAAAGCCATGCATGCAATAGATTGTTGAAAACATAATTGCATGCAACATATTTTAAACTTTATTTTACACTTTTTTTGTGCAGAGGCCCCGTTCTCACTCATCAACAAGGCCACTGGTTTTTGTTTGCTGAAAAAACTTAACCGCTGCCTTGATGTGCGCTGGACGACCAGCGACAGGCTTTTTGCTATCACAAACAAAAAGTGCCTGGGGGCGCAGGGTAAAACTGTGGGGAGTGAAGTGAGCCTCTATGATTGTGATGAGAGGTCAGAACTGCAGAAGTGGGAATGCAAGAATGGAACACTGCTCGCACTCAAAGGCCAAAATCTCTATATTGAAGTCAAACCTGATGAATCGCTTGCTCTTTCCAAAACGGTCGGGCCAAATAATCACCTCACAATCACTGGAACATCTAGTGGTGCTTGCACAAGAACATACAGAGGTAAAGTCTAAAACACCTGCATTAAAGTGTATGGAACTGGAAGAAGAACAGAGTGTACTAGTTTACTTTACTGTGTTAGGAGCACTGCTATGATAAATTGGCTTGCTTTAGATATTCTTTGACCACAATATGTTCCGGACTTACTGTAGTATTAACTTTCACTGGAATTTATCAAGTGTCTATTCAAGTATTGTATAAAGTATTACAATTTAAACCTAAAATTCATCCTTACTTGATTTTAGCTGTGCATGCAAAACAAAGCAAATTATTTCTGCAAAATTATTTATTTTTTAATCAACCTCTTTTTTTCCTCTTGCAGAATATTACACCATTGAAGGGAATGCATTCGGCAAGATCTGCATGTTTCCCTTTATGTACAAAGACCGGTGGTTTGGAGACTGCACAACATATGACTCTTCGTCAAAACGACTTTGGTGTGCAGTTGGAACAAAATTTGAGCATGAACAGTGGGGATACTGCCCAACCTCTGGTGAGTACTGCATTTAAATCCTAAATCTCATTACACAAAACAGGTAGTAAAAAACTATTGTACAAGCTATATGTCTTTTTAGGCGGATTCATTTAATAAAACATATATTAGATGAAATTTAAAGTTCAGATGTGAGAAGTACACTATGTAAGAGTGCAGATTAAGATTACGATATGATTCAAATGTTTGCATTAATTACTTTCTTATCATTTTGGATCAGCCACAGACCATTGGTCAAAAAACCTTGTAACAGGATCATACTACCAGCTCAACAAACAGTCATCCCTCACTTGGCCCCAGGCTGAGAAGAGCTGCAAGCAGCAGAGTGCCTCCTTGTCCAGTATCACAGATCCCAATGAGCAGGCATATCTCTCAGGTAAGGGCCATGTTTCTTTTTATTGTTTCTTGGTAATGAAACAGATACATATAGACAACACCATGATGGTTTACAGACTCATTAACCATAACAAAAGTTTAAAATGTTATTGTTGTAACATGTACTCCCGAAATTCCAAAGAACACTGAGAAGGTTCTAGAATTTAATACAAATTTTATATAATAATTTCATAAATACATGTACATTTGTTGCATACCAATTTTATTATCGCCACTTTCGAAAGGTGACATAAATAGGGACATGCCCAATATTGGTGCATTTAATTTAAACATGTGTGACAGAGATTTGTCTTTTTTGTTTTCAAGCAATGCAAAAGAGGAAGTGTGAAAAAGAGGAAGATCTTTACTGATTTCCTTTTTATTTTTTGTCCCTTTTAACCACATTAAAACATACAAACACAGCACTATTGGGAGTAGGAAAACAGAAACTTTGGATTGGTGTGGTTATGGACCAAGAGCATGGATGGCAGTGGTCTAATGGGAAACCTTACCGTTACCTGAGATGGGCTGCTGGTAAGTCCTAACTTTAAGAGTAAGTATTTAGAATGATGAGTGAGATTCTGAGTGTAACTGTAGTCCAATAAAATCTGAGCTACAATGTGTAAACTCCCTGTAACTTGTCCTTATATTTGGCATTATAAATTGATAACCCCTAGCAAAGAAGGAGTGTCAAGTTAACTAACTCATCTTGTTTCAGGGAATCCGCTTCCTAATCCGGGACACAATTGTGCATTTCTTAACTCTGCTGGGCAGCACACTTGGGAAAGTTCAACGTGCAACAAGAAACTAGGCTACATCTGCTACAAAGATGGGGCTCCACCAACTCCTCCACAAAGTACGTAAAAACAATCTACTCTGATATACCGTGCTCTGGTCAGTGTAATGTTTCTTTAGGGGCACATGCACTGTATAATATCAGACACTGAATCCCCTAAGTATTTGTGTTTCTATCAACAGTCGAGCAAGGATTTTGTTCAACCCCTTGGATTCCTTACAATGGCCACTGTTTTCACCTTCAGCGTACTCCTAAAACATGGTCTGATGCTCAGAAAGCTTGCCGCAAAGAATATGGGGACCTAGTGAGCATTCGCAATCTGGAGGACCAAAGTTTTGTCATCTCTCAACTTGGATATGGTATGTGAGGGTCATAGATATGAAAACAATCCAAAATTCACCATTAACTGAGAACGTGCCAGTCACTTTTGTGCAAAAGACTGATTTTTTAAATGTGACTTTTTTTTTTTTTTTACATATCTGCAAATGCAATCTTAGACATTTTGTAACCTTTTTTTTACACACATGTTTAATCAGGACAAGTTTTAATATCTACTTTGCTGCATATCTTATCTACAAATTCATTAAACTGTTCCAATTCCTAAAAAGGGGAGGTGGGATAGAATTCTGTTCAAAATATCCTAAAAATAAGCAATCTTTAAATGAAATCATTTTATTTATATGTCAGAAGACTGTTTAGGAAACTGCAAAAAGATGGTAAATATATATTGAAGATAGGAAGCTACAATAAATATATGTAAATTCACAAGCTTTTAGGGTGACTGTGGCTCAGGAGGTAGAGCAGTCATCCACCAATCCCACACATATCAGTGACTGTGAGTTGCTCCAGGTGAGGACAGTTCACCCCCTTCTGATGTGTGAGATTCTGAGTGTAAATGGTTAAACACGAAGCCGTGTAAAGAACTTTAGGTACAGATAAGGTAAAAAAAGTGGTAAATAAGTGCAGAGACACAGCCTTGTCCATTATGCTAAAAATATGTTTCTCCTTAGTGGGTTAAATAGAATCAATACCTGCTGGTATATTTGTTTGTTGATGTCTATCTATGTATATCAGTGCTCACGTGGTGCCCATAGATGTGCAAATTTCAGAGCAGGTTGGAACTGAAATCTTGGCCACAGGTTTATTTAAAGTACACATTTGATTGTCCCCTCTACAGGACCCTCTGATGAGCTTTGGATTGGACTGAATGACAGAAGGACAGAGGGACTGTTTGACTGGAGTGACCATTCTACAGTCAGCTTCACTAGCTGGGAGTTTGGGAAACCTGCTGTGTCCACTGATACAGAGGACTGCGTTCTCATAAAAGGGGAGGTAAAAACATTCACATGCACAGATTTGACAATGACTTGTGCAAGTCAACAACTTGAGAAACCTTGCTGTATCTACCTTTTTTTTTCTAAATTTCCAAATTCCTAGTACAGAAGAATTAATCTATGAAAATGGAACACATTTTGATATAGTTTATGATGAATTCTGGGTCATTAAACACCAAAACAACAATAACGAGGCAGATAATAGTCAATAATTAAAGAAAAATGTTGAATCAGATGTCAGATTTATTTAATTATTCAGTATTGTATGGGGCTTTTTTCTTTCAGAATGGGAACTGGGCAGATCGCCCATGTGATGAAAAACGCGGCTTCATCTGTATGAAGCAGAGTGACACGGAAGGCGGTTCGGAGACAGTGGACATAGACATCGGCTGCAAAGCTGTAAGTGAAGTTTAAATGTAGTGAATAGACAAAGAATGGGGAGGTCATGAGCAGCTGTTAAAGTCCAGAAATCAACTTTGCGTTGCAGATCTAAACAAGTAGCAGTGGTAATAGGAATTAATATTCTCATGTCTTGAAAATATTAAATGGTTGATAATAACATTTTTTTAATCACTCCACTCCTCGATTTTAATCAGTGGTCAATTTCCTACAGGGATGGAAAAGACATGGTTCTTACTGCTATTTTGTTGGAACAGAGACAAAGACTTTTGATGAAGCAAATGATGACTGCAAGAGCTCAGCCTCTTACTTAGCTGACGTTTCAAACGGGTGAGGGAACGTCAAGTCAACGTCTCATGTTAACACTACCTGCTCTGTGTGCATGTGCTCTGCAGTGTATCTCTCATAAGACTAGAAATATATGAACTTGTGTAAATACTTCCAGGGTGGATAATGCATTCCTTGTCAGCTTGGTGGGTTTGAGACCAGAGAAACACTTCTGGCTTGGACTTTCAAACCAGAAAAACATTGATCTGTTTGTTTGGACCAACACAGACATAGTGAAGTTTACCCACTGGAATAATGAAATGCCAGGTATGCACTATTATTTTTAGATTATGATGATGAACATCCGCTCAGAAATTTATTACTTGCCTTTATTTCCCCTAAACAATCCAAGGTTACCAACAGGGCTGTGTTGCCATGACAACTGGGATTTTGGCTGGACTCTGGGATCTGCTCCCCTGCACCAATAAAGAAAAATACATCTGCAAACACCTGGCGAGTGACGCAACAATAACCATTCCACCTCCGACTCAGGCTCCACCAAAGTGTGCAGAGGGTTGGAGTCGAGTGGGAACACGAAGCGTCTGTGCTAAGGTACGACCAGTGGCCAACCTCACCATCCTATACTACACATGAGCAACGAAATCATAGTAATAAAGGCACAAGGGATGATCACCCAACTCTGTACCTTAGTAGTGACTTTCAGGTTTCCTGGCCGACAGTAACTTTTCTGTTTTGTTTCAATGCCCTCACAGCTTTCTTTCCAACAGTAGCAGGCTGCTGTTTGTAACGAGCTTGCAAATTTAGTGGGGCATTTAGAAGCTAAATGAAAGTCAGTATTGGAACACTTTAAATAAGCAGTTTGCTAACCTTTTTTCTATATCAACTAAAAATATGATTGTATTCAAAACTGCCGTCTAAATTTGCAAACATAAGGTCTTTTGTTAGGTGTTAAGAAATCACAGCTATTTTGTCTAAATTCTTTCCTACATAACATACTTTATGAAGTACTTTAACCTGGCATACAACTCTTGTCTTGTCTTCAAGTTTTTTACAGGGCCACGTGCAAATGAGAAGACCTGGTTTGAGGCCAGGGATTACTGCAGGGCCATCGGAGGAGATCTGCTCAGCATCCACAGCGATGCTGAACTAAGGGTTGTACGGTATGAACTGCTGTAATCATTTTAAACTTCCAAGGTCTGCATGGAAATGGTGGTTTCTAAAGTTAATCCAGCAGTGAATATCACAGTTGCTTGACACCTCTCTAATCATCAAATTCTTATCCATGCTTTTTTTTTACTGCAGCCATGGAAAAGCCTGGATTGGACTCCACATCGAGGATCCAAACGTTGGTTACGTATGGAGCGACAAATCTCCAGTTAGTGTTTTTATTTTTTCTAATTAATCTGATAACCACAGAAGTTCAATCTTGTTTTTTAAAGTGAATATATGCAGTACATACTTACTGTAAAACTACTTACTGTCACAGTTTTTTTTTCTTTGTTTCAACAGGTGAACTTCATGCACTGGCAGGAAGGAGAACCAAATAACTTTAATAACGATGAATCTTGTGCTGAATTCGTAATGTATCAGTATGATGAATCTGGTTCCTGGAATGATGCAAACTGTGAAGGCTACAATGACTGGATGTGTCAAATCAGTGCAGGTATAATTTTCTTAGCACATTTATGTATTTAGCTTAAGTTTCAGTATTTGCATTATTGTATTATATTGTCTATATGCTGCACCCGTGTTGTCGAATACTATGTTTTTTTTAAGAATAGTAGATGTGTTTGCTTGTCTAGCTGTCCCTAATTCTTTGTAATAAGCATTTTTTTTGTACTTATAGGAGTGACTCCAAAACCGCCTCCAAATGATACTGCACTGGGTAAGCTGACACTGTACACACACCCAGGGTGACAGAAATGTAAAACGCAACAAATTTGAAAACGAATAATCACTTCATAGACCAAGTATATCACGTGCAATCAGTCAGACTTGGCTCATTTTAATGGCTTTTGCCTTTAGCTCAAAACTGTCAAGTTACACTGCGAAATACAAATACACAAATTTACTATGTCGTGTTTCGCAAACTAGAATCAGCAAATGTTATTGGAATAAAAAAAAAAAACAAAAAAAAATGGACCATCATTTACAATTATTTGTCACAGCTTTGCTCTTCATGTTTTTAAATATTGTGGTAAAAGTGACTCAGGCATTACAGAATCATACACAGTGAAACTGTAATCACATAAAGAAAAACTGGAAACTGCACTTTTTCATTTATTGATGTTCAGAGCAGGTGAACAGGATTTTATAGGAAGCACTATCACTGAGAGTAATGTTAGTGCTCTTAAAAGCTAACCTATGAATATGTTTTTTAAAACCATTGCAGAGTATAATACCACTTCAGATGGCTGGATTGAGTGGAAAGGAAATCAGTATTACATCAACCAGATATCTATGGCTTCAGAGGAGGCTCGTCATTATTGTCAGCAGAGGCACGGGGACTTGATATCTATCAGTAGTAAGGAAGAAAATATCTTCTTATGGAAACAGGTACAGTAGGTAAAGTTTTGTCTGCGGAATTGTTAGCACATTAAAATTTGGCAGATATAGAATAAAGTTTCCTATGTATAAAAGCTGATCTTAAAGATTATGTGTATTTACTGTCACAGATTTCCAGACACTACGGGTACTATTATATTGGTTTGTCAGTGGATCTTGATGGGTCATTTTGGTGAGTATCAGTGAAACCAAAACATGTAATGCAGTGAACTGTTGGCATTTAGATGGATGAAGAAAACAAAACGGATGAAAAAGTTATCAAGGATTTTAACTACAATGATGAGACCTCATTGGTTTTAGTAATGTGATTTATCTAAGCCAAACAGTTGTCACTTAAGTGACTGTGCTGTTAAAAAGTAGGCCAGCTTAGAGATTCCACCATGATGCAGACCAATCGAAAGCAAATAAGCCGCAGGGGGCTGCTAACCGTAATCTGGATTGTTAATGTAGATCAAATTCAACCGTAACCACAGTCTTTAAGCAGTCTGAAAGACTGAGACATGTGCTTGCCTGCTCACCGGGGCAAATAAACTCTGTGACTGGGTAAGTGTAATGTCTCATACAGTTGCTAAATCAGGCATGTAAAATAAATATGATGACGCAACTAAATACAGCAGCTCTGCCATGAATTCTACTTTGACAATGTTAGAATTTCTCAGGTTTTTTTTAGGTTGAAACCATCAGAAAGGCGATGATTCTGCTCTCTGTTTATTATTGTGGCAATAGCGGGTGGTGGAATTGTACTGGAGTGCATTATGAGAGGAGGTTTCTCTAAAGTTTCGGCCCCTATTTTAAAATTACTGACGGAGCCAAAATTAGACTATCAGGACTCCAAATTATCTCAGCTACTTGGTCTAAAAAGCTTAATGTCAAGCCCTGGGTATTATCAACTCACAGTTATCTGTCCTATGTTCATTTACCATGTAAATGCAAACAAGTCCCCTGTCAAATCATTAGTGTTTATATGATTTTGTTTGATTCAAGGTGGATGGATAGTTCTCTGATAGGGTTCCAAAGATGGGATGAAAATCAACCCAATTCGGATGTCTTTGATGAGAACTGTGTTACCATGACATATTACATGGGTAAGTAATCCAAAAAGGCTATGCCCCCCCATATGAAGAATGATTAACAAAGCATTAAAACAAATATCTTCTGTGCTTACAGGCTTCTGGCGTACCTGTAATTGTGGCCAAGAGCACCCCTCCATTTGTAAACGACGACGCTCACCAATCACCAATACCACTGCAGCCCCCACCGTTCCTCCTAAAGGTGGCTGCCCACCTAAGTGGATAAAATTTGAGTCAAAGGTTAGAAATATCTGCTTTTCTAAAATTAGTAATTTTAGTAATTGTGAAAATAAAAGGCCTGGGTTTACTGCCAGCAGCTTAAGGTAGGAAATTAAAGAAAAGGTCACTGTCTAATGAATTTTTTCAAACATTTCATCTGTAAACAACATAGTATAGGCACATGACTTATGATATTTCACAACATGAGAAACATAACGTTGGAAGATATTTTGCATTTGAGAAAACTGTACAAACCATACACATGATTATTAAGTTATTTTACAAATATTGTGTATTATTTTACAAATGGAACAACCATCTTCTTGAAAGGATTTGTAAATCTATCTAGAATATCCATAGCAGCATTTAAAACATTCTCAGTAAAATTATTCATTGATGCACCTACGAATGCAAACGTTATATAGGGAGGTACAAACAAGTTTCAAAAATGACACTGCCTTTTGTGAGCTTGAGCTTATTTAAAATACAAAGAGGTGATGTAAAAACTGTCCTATAATAGGAAAAATTACCAATTTAAAAACATTTAATTATCCTTAATATTTAAAATTATATAAATATAATAAAATTCCAGAATGTGGTATTATAGAGTAATCGAGCAGTTGTCCACCAACCAAAG
Source organism: Channa striata (assembly GCA_033026295.1). Taxonomy (NCBI): domain Eukaryota; kingdom Metazoa; phylum Chordata; class Actinopteri; order Anabantiformes; family Channidae; genus Channa; species Channa striata. The sequence continues at coordinate 13,818,204 of CM065185.1, read as the reverse complement.
GTTTGTTGGTTCAATTTGCATGATGAAATGCCCTTGAGCAAGACACTGAACCCCGAATTAGTTGCTCACTGTTGGCGGAGGCCAACTGCATAGCATCTCCTCTATCGGTGTTTGAGGGATTGTGAGCATAAACAGGTAAGTGAGAAGCAGTAGAATGGAAGAAAAGCTCAAAAGAAGTGCAGAACACTTGTCAATAAAAAAAAGTCTTATATCATATCTTATCTGCAGTGTTACAGTATCGATACCAGGAGAGTCACCTGGGAAGATGCAAGGACACAATGCATTAACAAGGGAGGCAATTTGGTCTCAATTCCCACAAGACGTGTGCAAGGTCTGTTCAAAAGCTTTTACATAACCCTTTTACAATAATAACCCCGAAGCTGAGCGTAAACTTTATAGAACTTTATACAACCATTAGAAATATTTTTGAAAGTTTGCCGCAACTGTCATGATATATATTTTTTTGCCATTGATATTTTTAGCATTTCTTATCACCAAAATGGCTGAAGTAGCAAGTACGAGTCTGTGGATTGGTTTGAATAGTTTAAAACAAGATGGATTTTACTGGACTGATGGAAAACCAAGGCGATACACCAACTGGGGTTATTCTGTAAGTGAACACTGTAACTGAAAAAATGTCGTGTACACGTAATGTGTTATCTTATTATAAGGTAAATTATAAGAGCACCTCAACACAAATTTTAGCGACACCCTACATCACACATGTGTGTAATTATAGACAGACTTTCACAACAAAAAGGGGAGTGAAAGTGTTTTTTTTTTTGGATTGGTACTGACTCACAATTATACTGTAATTATTTTAAGTTTAAAAATCTCACTCTGTTCTTTAGAAAAATCAGCATCGTTCTGGGACCTTTTATAAAAGATGGAATGAGGTAACATTTCCAATAGTGCTTTTCAAGTAAAATACGGCTTCTCCTTGTGATAAAGAGTAGATGAAAGTTATTTTATTTTAAACAGTTGATGGAGATTTTTTTAAAGCCTTTTCTCCTGCCTTCTCTAGGAAGACTGTGTTGTGATGACCAACAATCCCACCCTTGTGATTGGTAAATGGATAATTAAGTCTTGCAATGACACCAATGGATTTGTCTGTCTACGAAATCTTGGTGAGTTTATGAAGTAATCGCATACTCTAATCTCTTAAAATAAAGGCGTAAACTGCACAAAAATCAACATTCCAGATAGAAGAATGCTTTTGGTACATGCACAACTTTGGTGGGAAAAAGAAAAAATAATTAAACAAAGGCCTTAAATGTGAAAAATTTAATTACAGGTTTCTTTGATATCAATTATTAAATTAAAAAATTTACCTGATTTGATTTTTGTCTCGTTCTCAACAGACCCAAATATCCAGCCTCAACCAGAGCCAGTAATTCCTACCATCTATGTACCGCTGGGGAATGACAGCATCAAGGTGGTCACTCAAAATCTGACATGGGATGATGCATGGACACATTGTAAAAATGATAAAGCCAACCTTGCTAGCCTTAGAAATGAGTGGACACAAGCCTATGTCGAGCTGATGGTTACCAATCTCAAAGCTCCTCTGTGGATTGGACTGAACAAAAATAAGGTACAAGGCTGCAACCACCTAAAATCAACGTACTGTAGCACACAAACATTTGGTTTTTAAGATGTCTCTCTCACATATATACTACAAAGTGTAGGTCAAATTATTAATGGGAAGTAACACAAAAAAAGGCAGGGAAAAAAATATAGTAATTTAGTTCTAAAATAATCCAGATATTTGTTAATTACAAAAAGTTGTAATAAAACCACTGTAAATTTAGTTACACTATAACTCACATATTTAACAATTACAATATGTTTTACAAAAATATTATTTATTATTATATATTCAATATTATTATCTATTTTTGCTTTTAGACTAACGGATATTTTAGATATATTGATGGGTGGCACCTGAACTCTGCAAACTGGGCTGAAGATGAACCAACCGGTGACCAGCCTTGTGTATTCATAGATATGGATGGAAAATGGAAGACAGCTTTTTGCAATCGGACCATGAACAGTGTTTGTATGCAGTCTACAGGTATGATCACTATCAGGCAACATAAAACAATTCAGCCCACAATACTCTGCAAACTTCTGTACGTTTAGCCACTTTCAGCACTAACTGCCTCACCACTCTGGGACATTCTACTGTCAGTTTTTCCATAAATTCAATGCTCTTAAATTTATCATGCCCATCCCTCCCAGGTTTTAAGACGTTTTAAAATAAGTTCATTCCATGGTCCAGTACACCAATATTATAAGTTTTCATTTGGCTTTTCATCCATATTCTGTGATACAACAATGCCACTGAACAGAGCTACACTCCAGCATAAGTATTGTTTTATGGAATTCAGTAGATGTTGACATAACGTAATAATATGTGTTACTTTATAGCCACACAGTTAGAAGTTTCTGATTTCCAAATTGAAGAAATGCATCAGCACTGACCTTATTAAAAGGGTTTTTTCACTTTGTTACAATACTCCAACTCTTATCAAGGATGTCAATTACAGATAGTTATCACAATGATATGGTAAATTAAGATTTTATTGCTGCACTTAATTTCACAGTAAGAAATATTGCCATTAGCTATTTCTGCCTATGTCCTTTGCAGATGTGCCACCAACAGAGTCAGTCACCTTTCCAGGAGTTTGCCCTGATACCACTGATGATTATCAGCAGACCTATACCTGGCTGCCATTTAAGGGCCACTGTTATTTGTTTATAACAGACGAAACTGAATGGGCAAATGCTGCTAGTAGCTGTGTAAGACATGGTAAGAGACAATGCTTTTAGAAACCTATTTGTCAATTTTAAAGAAACCAGCATACATGGTAGAAGCTCTAACCTAACTAATTTATGTATTTTTGTATTTTTTCGGTGAAGGTGGAATCCTTGCTAGCATTGAAGATCTTTCTGAGCAACAATTTATCAAAAGCAATGTTGAAATATTTCAAGATAGCTACACCTCTTTCTGGATTGGACTGTTTAAAACTCATAAAGGTATTATAACACTCTATCTCCCTGCATGAGAACATGGCTTACAAACAATAGTAATACTGTTTTTCCTGCTCATTAAATTGAATAGAATTCCAAAAGAAAAAAAAAGAAAAAATTTGTTTATTAGAAGTTTTTATTTTTGATTCCTTATTTACTTAGGAAGTAAATTACACTGCTAGCAGAGGCCAAATTAACAGTTAAATCATCATCCAGTATAAAAGGTTTGCTAGGAATACTCTTAAAGAAAAAAATTGCAGTTCAATGAGTTTCTGATTGCTCTACAGGGACATGGAAATGGCTGGATAAGACAGTCATAGACGTTACTTTCTGGGCTGCAGAAGAACCTGAGTATGACTTCGCAGAGATTGGAGCCTCAGATGGGATTTGGAGGACAGGTCGTAGATGGCATGACAGACCATACATCTGTAAAACACCCAAAGGTAAGAACATCATATACATGTATACTAAATGTACTGTAAACTCTTCTTACATATGCAGCTTGTTCAAAATCTTAAAGTTAAAGATCACAAGATCAAGACTCTGCATAGCTCTTTTTAATAAAATTAAATTTACTTAATGGGATAATTAACAAGCTGGATACAATAGCTGACTTAAAATATGGTGTGTCATCTGCATCATTATGATCCTACATAAGTTACAATAATATATAGTCGACTTCAGCTTCACTATCCAGCCTCACATTACCTCTGTGGAGACAGTGGAGAGGTTTTCACTAACCATACACAGTGAGCTGTAATCTGCTTAACTGCAGGACATATAAAAACAACATACAGATTAGAATTGGATCTGCAATATTTTGGCCATATTAATCTTTTGAAATATGCTCAGATCAGCAAATGCATTTCGGTACTTCTCAATACTTAGTGTTGGGTCTCTATTTTTTTTTTCATATACAGATGTGGCTGAAAACTATTTCAGTTTTCAGTTCATCCCACCTCATTCTGACTTATTCTAAATAGATATTCAACGACCTAGATAAAATTATTTGTTCCTCTTGAAAGTGGTGATGCCAAAAGTAGACTTGGGGTTGGAAATGACAAAATTAAAATTTTGCTATGTAGACTATGTGTAGTATCTGATTATGTTTCCTTGCTTTCCCTCCAGTGATACCCACAAATCCAGAGAAACCTGGTAAGTTTTGCCTTTGGTTAATAATGAAAACAATTAACTGTAATGCAGAATGTACACGTTCCAAAAACTACTAAAAATAAAACTTCTAAAACTATGTATGTATTTAGGGAATTTACTCTAATTCTTTTGACTACTTAAACTCTTCTTGTTGGTTGTGTGCAGAACCCCATAAGCGTACGGATTCGTCCAGTCGTGTCCATACAACTGTGGTAGTTGTGTTGATCATTACCATCACCTCTACACTGATAGCTGTTGCAGTCTTCCTCTACAAGAGGTCCCCTCAACCCTTACCCACCTTTGAGAATCCGCTCTACTTTGGTAGCCAAAGGTCCCAGCCCGATGTGGTGGACACCAATAAACTGATTGAGAATGCTGAGATAGAAAAGTCTGAGCCTATTATAACTCTGTGATTTATAAAGTGAAAGAACCTTTTGATGTATTACAGTTTAATGCTTCATTCGTGTTTCTGTTTGTTTTGTTTCACTTTATGTTCAATTATTTAACAATATGTAATTAAGTGTGAGTTTCAATGGAGTTGGCAATATCTAACCTCATGGAACAGAACAATTCAGGCTCCAGGATGTCTTGATATGAATGATTAGTATTAGAATTTTCACATTTTCTTTTATCTATAATTGAATGTACATTATATAATTGATTGATGTAATGAATATATCCACATGATGTTCATTTCTTGTACTGAAATGCAAAAAAAAAGATTTTCACTCCCTGTCACTGTTAAATGAGCTTTAAAGTTGGCACTGAACAATAAATGTTTACGTCACAGTTACTGTATTTCATATTAAACAGAAAAGATCAATTCACGCCATAGAATTCTTTCCATTAGCTATGTAATATAAAGTATCTTCAAATATGTAATTGGTGTAAAAGCTGGGATTCCTATACAGTAAGTCACATTTTTTTATACATGGGAAATTAATCACAGACTAAAAAAAAAAAATCAGTGTAATTATGTATATGTGTATAATTTAAGTGTAGTTACTCTGTAAAACTCTTTATATTAGGAAGTGTCATCACAAACAAATTTAAAAAACAGCACGATGAGTTTGTTCCTTAGTAAATATAAGCTAAATAGTGTAATATAAAGCCTAAAACATATGAACTCTGAAAATGTTACATAATACGGACACTGGACTAGCGGACTGATTTCACTTGGAGACAGATGACATCCCCTGGAGGAACTTTATTTTTTTATCATTAGGAGTTCAGATGATATCATCTGTAGGAGCTCTGGACAAGCAGGTAGACCGTAGGGACAAACTCCATCGTGTGAGCAACAAGATGACATAAACCAAGTGATGTCACCTGAGGGCATTTTTCAGGTAAAAGTAGAGACATAACTTTAATACACGCAAGTTAAAGGAAAAAAAAACTTTATTCGTCACTGAGCATATATACATGCATATTGCACATGCATGTTAGAATGAAATTTGTCCTCTGCATTTAACCCATCCTTCTGGAGGGCTAAATGGTGGCGGCAGCCGCCACCAGCACCCGGGGAGCTGGCGGTGGGTGTCTTGCTCAGGGACACACCTTGTGGTAGGCAGGGGATATTTTTTTTTTGTGTAGGCTGGGATTTGATTCCACATCGTTCATATACCGTTCAGCTGCTCCACCCATTGAGCTATGAGGCAGCAATAGCTGCTAAGTGACTCACTTGTGATGTACCTCGATGTACCAAATAGATTTCATTTTGGGTAAAATGGAAGATTGTTTAAGCTTAGCAACACTTACACTGCTTCCTACTTATTACTGGAAAAAGTCTTTGCGGTAGATAATATAAGCCACAAAATGATGGCGAGGTATTAGGTTACACGTACAAGTTAAAAGTTTACTGCTGCAGTATGAACACTACTTGTTTAGATGTTGTTTTACATTGAAATGAAAGGAAACAGTGATGAGCAAAATTAATAATTAAGCCTAACCTGACAATAAATTAACTGTATGTACTTCTGTATTTCTTGCAAATCTTTAGCCCTTCAAAATAATAATACATAAAAAAATTAAAAACTCTTAGCCCTCATGCTACTTTAGTCACTACTTTAATATGACATTAATAATATAGTTAATGTGAAATTTAAAAGTAGCATGTGCATTTTCTGCTCATTCAGCTTAAGGCTTAGAGCAAATCGTGCTGACACAGGCAGAATCAAATTGTTTACCTGTGTTCAGCCAAACTACAGTTCCTGCCTATAACATTCATGTTGTAGAAACATCTTTGACATGCCAACGCATCTGCTGACCGTTGGACCATTTACTCACCGGCAGTGTACTCACTTTTTGCTTTATACGTTCACAGAAGCCACTTCCTCTTTCTTTATCAGTAAACCCACACTCTTCTCCCAGAAAATTTATATGATTTGCTGTTAACGCTGATGAAACCCTTACTAGACAGCAAATCCCACACAGGAAGAGAGTACTACTCATCAGATGCAGGAATGATCATGATAGTAATGCATATCTCCATAAAACCATTACTAAAACATGAAAAAGCTTTAGCAAATATCGTAATAAAAGTGCTCCAGCATCTCTTCGTTTAGCTTCGATGATTGACTGACAAGCTTTGTGTCTCCTTTTCTTCCTGACTGATTCACCACAGCCTTGAGTGTCTCTGCTGACAACAGTGCATTTTCATATCTGCTTCTCAGGACTCACACCCGTCTTGCTCCTGGAACTGTTGTCAGTAACAAGAAGGCAAACTGACTGCCTTCTTGTTATTGACTAGGATTCCACCCTTCATCCCAGTTTTTTAGCCACAAATGTACTGTTTTTTCTTTGCTGATGAGTCTGACCAATAAATTAACCAAACCACATATTTACTGAAACATATCCACTGATAATTCATGTTTAATGAATATCATAACTCTAAACTTCACATTTACTCACAGAGACAAAAAAAAAAAAAAGAGAATAGAGCATAAGCATGAAATTACTTCCTTCAGTCAATGTTGCACGCCACTAAGCCCAGGCAACCACAATTTTGAATGGCCAAAATGTTCGGTCCCCCTGTTTGCTACAATTGTCCGTTGTATGCAAATAAAGTCCCAGAGCAAAACCTACAAATTTCCTATGAAGCTTATGAAGCCTATGAATCACAAGTGCATGCAGTACATGTTTTAAATGTTGCACCACAGAATTACAGCGCTGTTCTCCATGTTGGAACCGGTTGAATCATACTAACACACGTAAAGTGAAATTGCATAATAGAACATTCTGTTTTTTAACAGCTGTGCTTCCCTTTTAACTTCTGTAGGTAGTTTGATCTAGTGTTCTTATTTTATTGTTTGTTACTGATTGTTGCGTCTTTTTACAATGATGAGTGACCTGGAAGGTACTTTTCATTTTCAGTCATCTCAGTATGATGGTTTATGCCTAACTGTGTGATGTTGCTATAACATCTTTATCCCAGGATGTTTTTTCTTTTTGTTTGGTAGCTACATTACAAAATAGAAATGGACTTCTTTCAAAAGCAAATAAAATGTATTTTATTTAAAAAACAAATTGTTTCAAGAAAGAAAGAAGAAATACTTTAAGCAGTTTCGCAATTAAAAAACAAAATCCTCTAACAAGTCATTTTAAACAATAAATAATAACAATTTAGGTTAGATATACAGTGCCACTAATTTTAGTAAATGCAGTAATGTGACTTTACAAACACTGTATTATTAAAAACACTACAGCTTTTTCTTTATATTTATTTTTAGCGACATGGTGCAAATAGTCATTACACAAGAAGTGGGGGATCGACTAATATTCAACACATAACAGCTGTTTTGAGCAATGATTAAAGTTTTATTTTCACATGAGATCGGAGGAGGAGAGTTCACAGAGATGTGTAGACCAACAACACACACAGCTGAGTTGCAGCTGCTTGCGTTGCTAAATTCTAATAAAATTAGAGAAACATATTACATATTAACCCCCATCAAATCTTCTGCTCATAACAAACTGGTTGTAAATGTTTCATAAAGTTATCTACTCTATCACTAGCATTAGCAAAATAGAAGGTACTGTCCCACAGGACATAGTTGGCAAACTACTATTATTGGGGTGGGGACGTTTGTATGTGTGGACATTTCCCATCGCAGTGGGAAGTTTTCAAAACTGCCAGAATCTTACTGTCGTTCAAATCCTGAGAACTGGAGAGTAAAAAGAGATGTTCTGTGTAATTGAGAATGATCTGTCTTTAGGATACAGCAATGTCAAAATGCAACAGGAAGTAACAATGGAACAGGTTCTTCTGGTGAAGTTTGTGGTGAGCACGGCAGGACTATGTAGATTACTCTTACAACCCTGTAGGTATGCAAAAGCGTCATTGTGGGCTGGAATTTAGCATTGTATGATACGCAAACCTTATTCTGCCGTATTCATCTGACGTAAAATCTGAGAACTGATGCTGATTCATTAAACAGTATGACAGCACGATGTGTCAAGATATGTGGAGGGTATTTAAACAGCCTTTTTCTACCTCCATTCCCACAATTCTTATACCTTCTGCAAACAATGCATAAGGCTTTCAGATTAAAGGCCTTCGATCAAAGAAGAATACAATGAGAATAACTTGTGCAGCTGTTGTGCTCCTTATCCAGGCCTTACACTGTTTGGGTTCAGATGGTACAGTATTTTTGCAGATGTTACATTTTAATATTGAGGTGGTTTTTACTCATATTATACAGTACAGTATAATATAAAATAATCATTCAAATAATACACAGTTGTTCAGAATGTTCTTTCAAATAATTTCTGTGTTCTATAATCTTTTTCCACAGATTCTGCTTTTCAACTAATTAACAAGGCTACCAGCTTTTGCCTGGTTAAACAACATAATATCTGCTATGACATACAGTGGACGACTGGTGACCGTCTTTTGGTTACCTGGACGGCAAAGTGCCTGGGATCCCAAGGAAAAACTGTGGGGAGCGAAATAAGCCTCTACGATTGTGATGAAGAAAGTGACTTCCAAAAGTGGGAATGCAAGAATGAAAACGTGCTTGCTCTCAAAGGCCAAGAGCTTTACATTGAGCTCACTGCAGATAACACAGCAGTTCTCTCTAAAACTATAGGACCAAACAACCACCTCACAATTTCAGGGACATCCAGTGGTGCTTGCACAAGAACGTACAGAGGTACAACACCAGGCTGTCTGTCTACACTTAACTCAAGTAAAAATGCTGGAGTGATTAAGATGATGGGTTTAGAGATAAAATTTCAAATGGTTGGGTTATTTAATATTTTGTAAGGGGATTTACAGTGTATGCTAGCTGTAAAGTAGTAGTCATGCACTACTTTACAGCTTTACAGATTTAATATACATACAGATTTAATATACATGAATTATTGAATGATAATTTAAAAATTTGAAGTTTAAGCTTCTTGTGTAGCTCCAGAAACCAGTAGTAAAAGGTAAAACAGATTAATTAAACCTACATTTTAACGCTATAAACTGAAGTGTCACGTATTTTCTTAAATATGTTAATTACTGCAGGCAAAGCTGTTCTCAAAACTAATCAAATTTTTCTTTGCTTTTTTCTTTTGGCTTTTCTGGGGCCCTTTTAGAATATTACACAATTGGAGGAAATGCGTTTGGTAGGCCATGCATGTTTCCCTTCTATTACAAGGACCGTTGGTACACAGAATGCACTGACACTGACTCCCCGGAAAATCGTCTTTGGTGTGCAGTTGAAACAAAATACCACCATGAACTCTGGGGCTTCTGCCCAACTAACTGTGAGTACAACCTGTGGGAACTAAACTTTTGTTGTTTTCCGGCACAAAAAGTTATTTAATGCACAATAATTTACTTACTGAGCCATAAGTGCTCTACTTCAGATTACATGAAAAAAAAAAGTGCTCTAAACGCATTTGCATCGTTTACTTGTCTCACAGCCAAAGAAAACTGGAAAAAAAACGTTGCAACAGGAACATATTACCAACTCAACACAGAGTCAGCTCTGACTTGGTCCCAGGCTGAAGCCAGCTGCAAACAGCAGAGTGCCTCTCTGCTTAGCATCACTGATCCTCACCATCATGCTTATCTTACCGGTAAGGTGAAGTCGATCCTATATTGAATTTACGGGTAAAAATTGTCATTTCTTAAGGCAAAATTATGCTTCTCTGTTGATACATAAATGCTTATGAAAACTAGAGCTTAGTATAAAAAAATAAAATGACTACATTAACTATTTTACCAATTACTGGTACCGATGCAAATACCTTGACCTTAATATAAGTCCCTGAATGTTCATTTTTTGGATCTTTCTTCTTTTAACAAAAACAAACAAAATTACTATACAAATCTTTAGTTTTATTTTTCAGCTGCTTAAAAAATGTTTAATCATCTTCATCAGGATGATTTACTGTAGGTCTGCTGGATATGAGTAAATTAGTTTTAGGTTTAATAAACTACCAGCATGATCCACTACCTGTGGCCAACTGCTTTAATTTTCATATTATCAGACATAACAGAGTCCACACCTAATTTCCAGAGCCTTTTCCAGGTGTGATGGCGTGAGGACAGATTACAGTAAATGACTGTAAATGTATCAGTGTTAAACATATTTAAAAATAATATGCTCATTAATGAAGTTACCATGGTTATGTATGTATTGCTCCACGGCGGTGTGTCCGTGTTGCCTGATCGCTGTATAACAGAAACATATGCAAACATCTCTAAATGTAACCTGCATATGTGTGCGTATATAGAAAACATGAGTATTTTTCTGGCTTTACACATATAAGCCATCCATATTATGAATTACAAAATATTGTTTAATCTATAAATATTTAAAATGATTTTAGTTTATTAGGCAATTTTCATTAGAAATATGTTTGTGAGACAATATTTAATCCACCTCTAATATCAGTATATTTAAATGAATTCATAGATGCTTTTCTGTTTCAACCGTAATTAGACTAGTTATTAGGGCTTGAGCTTCGCTCATTACTGTTTTTACTTTCATGTCTTTGTTAAACATACACTCACAGCATTACTAGAAACAGCTGGCAGGGGAAAGGGGGACATGCTTTGGACTGGACTGAATTTGAATTCTGAGCATGGCTGGCAGTGGTCTAATGGGAGGCCTTTTCGTTATTTGAATTGGGACTCAGGTAAATTTTATTCCACCACAAACCCTCATATCTATCACACGTCTTCTAACTTTTCTACCTGATAAACACCACATTTTAAATTTACAAACTTGTAGGTATTCAATATTAAAAAAAAATATCAAGTGCTCAAGCAACTGTGTTTAATCATAAGTCTTGTTTTAGGACACCCACTTCCTTATCCAGGATACAGCTGTGGAATTGTTAATGGGGCTGTACAGTACTCCTGGCAAAGTTCACAATGCAACAAAAAATTGGGCTACATCTGCATCAGTGATGGAGCTGTGGCTGCTCCTACTGAAGGTATCAAAAACGATTTAATATATTCTAGCAAAGTTATCCCTTCGTCAATTTGGTTAACTGTGCACACATCAGTGATTTGGTTTTTGTTCTTTTCACGATTAGCTCCTGAGACAGGATTTTGTCCAAGTCCTTGGATTCCCTACAATGGCCACTGCTTCCACCTTTTCCAAACTAAAAAAACATGGTCTGATGCTCAACAAACATGTCGTAAGGAAGGAGGGGACCTTGTGAGCATTCACAATGTGGAGGACCAAAGTTTTGTCATCTCTCAGCTTGGATACAGTATGTGAGGACAAATGTAGCAAATGTTAAAAAAAAATCCTTTACAATAATAATGATAATACAGAGAAATACAGAGCCTTCACCCCTTTTATCTAACATCAACGTTAGTCAGACCAAACTTGACAACATTCCCTGTTCGTGTCTGCAGAATCTACTGATGAGCTTTGGATTGGACTGAATGATAAGAAGACAGAGGGGCTGTTTGACTGGAGCGACCACTCTACTGTCAGCTTCACTACCTGGGAGTTTGGGAAACCAGCTGTGTCCACTAATGAAGATGACTGTGTTCTTATGAGCGGAGAGGTGAGGAGTGTTGTGGCTATAGTGGGTATATTAGCTTCTTGTCCGAAATGAACGTTGCTCCAGCCATGAGTATGAATCACACTTTTTACTGTACACACGTAGCATATGTGGCAACAGATTGGAGTAAGCACTTTCCTGTTTCAACATAGTAACGCCCCTGCATACAAAACAAAGTAAAAAAAAGCATGGTCTGCAGAGTTTGTTGCTGAAAATCTTACTGTTTTGCACCACACCCTGACATTAGGCTCACCCAACTGGCGTGCCGATGTGAGTTAAGCTTATCACTAAATATCAATGGTCAACTACAATAGTGGACATCAGTAGCAAGTGTTCATAGTATAAACATATAAACATACATACATACATACATATATACATATGTATGTACGACATACATACATACATACATACATACGTATGTATGTACGACATACATACATACGTATGTATGTATGTCGTACATACATACGTATATATGTATGTCGTACATACATATATACATATGTATGTACGACATACATACATACATACGTACGTATGTATGTACGACATACATACGTACGTATGTATGTACGACATACATACATACATACATCCCAGTGAGCGTTGGCCAGCAGCATAGCAGCTCCCCCATCGGTCTATGAATGTGTGTGTGTTCGAGAGTGTGAATGGGTAGATAAGCAGCAGTGTAAAGTGCTTTGAGTACCAACAGGTAGAAAAGCGCTATATAAGTGTAGACCATTTACTTATATGTGTGTGTGTGTGTATATGTATATACGTACACATACATACATATATATATATATGTCCATAGATGCAGTTCAGACATGCAGTAAATATGTTATAATACGACTGTAAATATGTTATAATACTACCTCCTTGTAGAATGGGAATTGGGCCGACAGTTCGTGCAAGGACAAACATGGCTTCATCTGTATGAAGACAAGTGCCTCTGAACCCACTGGAGATGAAGTGGAACAGAACATAGGCTGCAAAACTGTGGGTATAAACCTTGTTATGAACTTATTTTCTGATTTATGTCATTTTCCCTGAACACATTGTAACAGTCATTTAGGGTCCGTAAAACAAAGTACAGACAACAAACAAGTAAGGAGCATTGCATCTGAATTAAATAATATAATTATTATTTAATAAAAAAATATATTCTAATGCCTGTTTTTTAAATACTGCATTTTAGACAATGTTTTGTTTATCAACATTCACTCAACTTAAACATAACACAGTGACCACAGGCCGCAAACAAATATTGTCAATCTGGAGAAAAAAAAAAACCTTAAATGGATACTATATTATTTTAAAAGCGACTTATCATACTTGGTACTTTCCCCATACCTTCCTACTCGTTCTTTATGTGGAGTTTAACAGGGACACAATTTACAATGCCATTTTTCATGGTGGGGTAAAGATAACTAGCTATTGAAATGCATATATGTATGCAGTATATTTAGTGCTATTTTAATATTTGAACATTTATTGTGAGTAGAAGTCAATACAGGAATGGCAAAGATTCAGTTCCATACACTGTCAGGTATCCACAAAGTAAGTGGAAACAAGTAAAAAAAAAAGGTAAATAGGTCTTGTTATTTAAAAAGAAATAGAAAGTTGAAAGTGAAAGCTAGATATCTCAGTGTATTTGCACATTATGTGTAACAGCAGTTTATTGAAGATTGGCTATTCTAAAACAATAGTTGTTTTCCAACTTTTTTTCACTGACCCAGGGTTGGAAAAGACATGGATCCTACTGCTATTTTGTGGGGACAATGACAAAGACGTTTGATGAAGCAAAAGAAGACTGCAAGAGCTCGGATTCCTACTTGGCTGATGTTTCAACTGGGTAAAAAAATTTAACATTTGTGTACAAAATGTTTGCATACTAAACAGAAGCATGACAATTTCAGAAATTCAGATATAACCCAAACAAGTGATATGAGAAATTCCGTCATCTATTTGTATACATATTTCCAGGGTGGATAATGCATTCCTTGTCAGTTTGGTGGGCTTACGACCAGAGAAATACTTTTGGCTTGGGCTCTCAAACCAGAAAACCCCTGAGTTTGTGTGGACTAACACAGACTCAGTCAGGTTTACTCACTGGAATACTGAAATGCCAGGTACAGAGAAACCTGAACTTCTACCTATAAGATATGTTAAAAGTGGCTCTACAATTGAAAGTTTCTCCTTACAATTTCTTCTTCAAAATAAGGTCACCATCAGGGCTGTGTGGCCATAAAGACTGGGATTTTTGCTGGGCTCTGGGATGTCTTACCCTGTACCAATAAGGAGAAATACATATGCAAACACTTGGCAGATGGGGAGGTTCCAACCCCTAGGCCACCAACTGTTCCACCTCCCAAGTGTGCAGATGGCTGGAATCATATAGGGACACAAAATTACTGTTCTAAGGTAAAATCCAGCATAAGGGGCTAATCAGACAGAATGCCTTTTGGTAGCCAAGGAGTGCCATTTTCTAACTGTTTTCGGTAAGAGTGAAGCATTTTGCAACCTGCTTTTGCATTGCAAAACACCTCGCTTTTCTCCATTGTATGAGCTTGCAGGTTTTCAAAGAGCACCCAACGACTTAGCATTTGTTTCCATTATGCAATAAGATTAAATTTAAAAAAAGGAAGATTGACAGAACACTGCAAAACTGTCTCAGCTCATCCTAAAATAAGCCAAGAAGCAACCATCATTCAGGCAAAGCTGATGGTACCTATGGATGAGTCGGCTGACAGATATCAAGTAGGGCCGATAGATACTATTCACTCATTCCAAAGAGATTTTGGTGTCGTAGCGCAGAGCACAGGACATCAGACACCCATGCAGGACGCAATAAGGAAAATAGGAAAATAAAGTCAAATATTATTATACATACAAGTTACACACAAACTATACATTGATACAACTAACTTAGAAAAGTCAGAGAATGTATCCTCATGAATCTAAGAGATGATTAGCTAATTAGCAATTTTAGCATTTAGACCAAGGACAGTAATTCAATTTATTAGTTGCTTTAATATTTCATATAATGATCCATAAACATCAGCGTAAAGAGACTATCACAGTTTACCTTGTTTTGTATTTAAGACCTTTATAGAAAATTCAGACAAGAGGACCTGGTATGAGGCCAGGGATTACTGCAGGACCATTGGCGGAGATCTACTCAGTATCCACACAAATATTGAGCTACGAGGGCCTTCACTAAGGTTTAAATAAGTACAACATCAGCTTGTTTTTAAATCATGTTACACATTTTACATATTTAAATCATTAACATAAATGGTCCATTACAGGTACAAAAGTGTCTGGATTGGACTTTATGCCCCTGACCCAAGCACTGGCTATGTATGGAGCGACCGATCCCCAGTGAGTTTTCAGCTTTTGCAGTTTAAAGTGCACTGGTTTAATTACATGGAACCCATTAATATTAAGACAAATTCATTGATATGTTTGTTTGATATTGTTTTTACAGGTAAACTTCCAAAACTGGGAGGAGGGCGAACCAAACAATAAAAATAATGCAGAATCTTGTGTTGAAATCAATCCATATACCTGGTATGCAAGGGGATCATGGAGGGATGTGCACTGCGAGAAGAAAAATGGATGGATTTGTCAGATTCGTGCAGGTAAAGAGGTTTGATTTGAGTTACAGAGATTATTTGTGTTTAGCAGCACGTTTCTAAGTGTTCAGGGTTGTTTAGCCAAGCTCTGTAAGTAATTACCCTCTGTCTATATCTTAATAGGAGTGACTCCAAAGCCACCTCCAGACCCTGTCAGTCCTGGTAAGTCCTGGTACTATGTACCAAGCATCAGAGTATTTTTACTCAAATGTTAGAATGCAATTGAAATTTAAGTATATCCTGATGAAATTTGGTTCATCAGGATATAGCCCGCTTAAGCTTTTTGGAGCTCCTTTAAGCCTATAGCCTACTTTAAGAGTACATGCAGAAATCGGTTGAAGCCTTACAAAAAAACTTTACTGTTTACCCGGCTGCTTTAGTGACCCAACATAAAACCAAAAATTATATGAAAACATCACGAGACAAGTGAGTTACAGAGCACACAAGTGGGATTTAGCAAAAAAAAAGATAGAATCAAAAATTACAACATGACTGTTATTGGTGTGATGGTTTGCAGTTGATCCAAGATCCTTAAATTACCAGCACAATTGGGCATGAACATGAATTGCAAACTACAAAGCTACTGAGCAATGTCCAACTTTCAAGCAGTGGTAGAGTCACACCCAAAATCACTCCACTCTCTGCCAAGGTCAAAACACGTAAAAAAATAATACGTAAAAACAATCACCGCATTAACATGATGGCTGGATGCTACATTGCTGTGCCTAAAACCTTAGTTCAGAGAGAGGATGTTCTCCGCAGGAGGGTATAGAGATTGTAAAGTGGTCTACACATTCCACAGACAGATGTGTAGTCACAAAGAAGTTATAAACTCAGGGTTTTTTTTTTTTTACTTTTTAATACTTCTTTATTCACTTGTTCAAGGGAGGAAAACATCATTATGCAACAGACTGCATTTAAGTGAACATTTGTTAAATATTTTGAATGTTACACTTATTTAAGTGTATGGCAAATGTTCCATGATTCTTTAAGTGTTTACTTATAAATTTAAAGCTACATTTTGCTGCTCACCCCACGCCTTTTTATTCGGACCCAAAATATAATTTATTCTTCGACCCAAAAAACATAACATAATTCCATCCATGACTCAATAACTGTGATCCATTGCAAGATAAGTGGCTGTGGGTTAGTAAGTATGGCCTGTTGTTCACCAACCGAAGGGCTGTGCAGTGTTTCTCAAATAGGGGTACACGTACACCTAGGGGTACTTTAGAGTACTGCGGGGACAATGTAATATTGTTTAATGTACTTTAAAAATATAATTCATGCATTATTCCTAAAATAAACCACATTTTAAATGCAAAGTGTCCATTTTCAATGCAGTCATTAACTACCGTAATCACACAATCACGGCCACTGGTGAGTGAGCGTGAAGCCAATTTAGAACTAAATTACAGAAAATGCAGCTAAACACTGAGGAAAAAAAAGTGAAAAAAATCCCTGTATAGAGATACAGGCAATATAATCTGTATTACCAATACATATTTTTAGACTACAACAGGACCTCTGATGGGTGGCTGGAACTGAATGGGACTCAGTATTATATAAATACAAAGTCGATGGCCATGGAGGATGCTCGTCACTTCTGTCAACAGAGACATGGTGATCTGGTAACAATCAACAGTGAAGCTGAAAATATCTTTTTATGGCAACAGGTGAGCAGTGATATTTACACTATTAACTAATGTAGCATTTTTTCCACACACATCATGACACTTTTAGCTGCCATACCACAGATATGTTGCTGACTGGACTGCAGTGCACAGATGATTATCTGCTGAGTTCTTTGTCCTGTGGTTCAAATGTTATTTATATCAACCGTGCCCTGGGAATTGTACTGTAAAATCAGTAGACTGTGTGTGTTTGTTGTGGCCATTTGAGTGAATGTGTAGGTTATACAAAAAGTTGGTCTCCTTCAAAAACAGAAAAGGCTTGACTTGTTGAACGTGTCGACTGAGGTTTCTTAGATGAACCATACCATTTCCTTTCTGGAATGTTTATTGATAGGTACACCAGATTGAGCCTACTGGGTATAATATCAAAATGTCGTGTTCAGTCTATTTGCATACACATCTTTCTTGGTCAACAGGTAATCAGTAAAAAAAATATCTTTAGGCAGCACATCATTGTTGGGATCGCCTGCCTCTTAATAAATACCTCTTTAGCTTCATTAGATGTATGGTATTACGGGATAGTTAAGAAGAAGTCTTTGCCACAAGCAGCCAGAACTTGAAACCTGCAAAACACTAAACTGTTGGATATTTGGAAAAAAATATACCGTATTTTCCGGACCATAAGCTGCTACTTTTTTCCGAAGTTTTGAACCATGCGGCTTTTACAGAGATGCGGCTTTTCTATGAATTTTTCTGCAGCCCTCAGATAGGCGCTGTAGATGGAAGTCAGTGCAAACAAAAAAGCTCCAGTTTTTATTCTTAGCGCATGCAACCCAAGACGCACAACAGCAAAATACGGTAATATTTTTACACCCTCACCCCCTCATAATGGAAAACACGCGAAGAAATTCCTATGATGCAGCTTTTAATTTGAAGCCATCGATCTGGCTATCCGTGAAGGAAATCGAGTGTGACAGTGGTTTCAATGCTCAGGAGGAAGATGAATAGCGATTTGTGGTTTCAGTGCACGGGAGAATGAAGCGACTTTAATAGTTGCGCAGTTGCGCTTTAACAGTGCGCAGGAAGAAAAAGTGACAGTGGTTTGGTGTTCAATGGTTTCAGTTTGCAGGAGGAAGAAAAATAAAGCAACTTGGTTTTAGTGCACAGGAGGAAGATTAATAAAACCATGACTTTTCTGTTTTGTGTGATCAGCACTTTTACTGCCGAGTTACAGGCACCATTCAGGTTCAGGTGTATGAATAAACACTTATGGTACAAAATCTTTTGTTGAGCGCAGCAACTCCTGCCTAATTCGTGAAGAATAAGAGACGTCTTCTCCTTTGGCTATGGAACAAGCCGTTTATTTATAACAAGGACGTTTTTGTCGGCTCTGTACATTCGACATGTGTTATACCAGCCACACATACATGTGAACGCACTCTTTACCGTAATGCCGGTAAAACAGCGCACAGAACATCCTCATGCCTACTGTGAACAATGAGTAGGAGCGCATACAACAGATATTATTTCTCAGCCTGGATATTGGCGGCTTATAGTCCGATGCGGTTTATATGTGACAAAATATATATTTATTTTAAATTTTAGCGGGTACGGCTTAAATTTAGGTGCGCTCTATAGTCCAGAATTTACGGTACTATGTCTACAGTTGGGACAAACACGGACACATTCAATACGACAGACATTGGGTTTTCGTGTCACCTGATGAAATTCAGTGGAAAAGCTCTATTGATTATAAACATGGCATTTAATCTAAAAAAAAAAAAGTAAAATGATATAATGACTCATGCTGCCATATTCTGTCTGTCTCTAGATATCTGAACAATATTCATCCTACTGGATAGGCCTGTCTGTAGATCTTGATGGATCATTTGAGTGAGTATGACATAAGTTCGTTTCAAAGCTGCTTTTAAATTTCATTAAACCCATTTATAACATTTCTATGTGTAGTAGTATTGTAAAATTTTAAGAGAGTTGAGTGAAAAAACATCCCTTTTTTATTGAAATGGCAATGTTTCACACTCACCTGTAGTGGTTGGCCAACCAGACATTTGGACCTAAATCTGCATGTCTTCCATGCGAGTTATATTTTTACAATTGTTTTACACTTTCATTTCTATGTGTTTTATAAAGGTGGATGGATGGTTCTCCAGTGATCTTTCAAAGATGGCAAGAAGGTCAACCTGATTTCAAGAATTACGATGAGAACTGTGTTGTCATGAGGAATTATGACGGTAAGTAAACTAAAATATGACTGACCTTCACAAGTGTAGTTGCAATATTTAACATTGCAGCGTAAAGTGTGATTTAAAATAACAATTAGGCTGAATTTTCTGGTGCTGCTTTAAAAAAAGTCACCCCACTTAAAACGGTAGGAGAGTACTGCATTGGGTTTAGCATTTACTTTATACAGCATAGTATAGAGAGCAAAAAACAGCACTGGATTACAAACACTGTACAATTTTTCTATAAAGTAATTCTGCTTAACATTGCATCTAAATAACATTTATATCATCATCAAATTGATAAGTCTAGAAATAGTGTACTCCACCACTAGCAACAAACTATACAGCAAAACACTGAATGCATCACATAAAAAAGCAGACGATAAATATAATAAAAAGGTATAATGTAATGAGTTTTGATTATAATCTAAGTAGATTCTAATATATGAGGATGGTTTACAGGGTTTTGGCATGATTATAATTGTGGGTATGAGCAGAAATCCATTTGTAAACGGAGAGGTTCAACACCTGCCAACACAACTGCGGCACCCACAGTGCCCCCAAAAGGTGGCTGCCAACCCGGATGGAAAAAATTTAATTTTAAGGTCAGTGCCCGTCTTTTAATTTTATACATACGGTGTGTTAAAGGTACAGGAATAAACCTGCATGACTGAATTATACTAGGAGCAATGTAATGACATATGTGTATTTAAATATATTTATATATCTTACAACATTTCAACTTGGAGATGCCATATTAAGCCATTTTCTCATGAAAATCAGGGAAAAAAATGTAATGTGCCTGCTAGGAAAAAAAGGTCTAATTGGCATATTTGTAATTGTAATTCTCACCTCTAGTGTTACAGCATCATTAAGAACCAGAAACTGAAATGGGACGAAGCAAGAAAACAATGCCAATCAATGGGTGGAAACCTCGCCTCCATTTCCTCAAAACATGTGCAAGGTTTGTTTCATTATTTCCTAATACAAAACTGACCTTTTTAGTACTATACTACCAACTACATTACAACAACCCTAACTAGCTGGCAGCAGGTACAGCTACTGATTAGAAAACTTTTTATTAACTGAATGAGACAGACGAGTGACTGTGCATGTCAGCATTCTGGGTTGTCCAGTTTATATATATATATATATATATATATATATATATATAAATAAATAAAAGAGTCAGCTCAGTTAAATGTGTGATATGAATATTTAAACCCAGAAGAAAAACCTAGCAAATATTTGAACCATATTAGACAGCCATTTTTAACATTTTAAGAACATTAAATTCTGAGGGAGAAGCACAGGCAGTTCATGACTTTACATAGTTTCAATCATGTAACCTCTTCAGTTGTGCATCTACCACAAGCATCTCAGCTCATAACGGTGCATGTACCAGACTTAATAACCACTGTTGGATTAGTCTGACTTAGTTTCGACCCTAATAAACTTACAACAGTCTAGAAAGGAATTCGTGCAACAGCAAAGTCACCGCATAGTGGCTTAATCAATGGAAACTAGATTTAAGAAGAATTAACATGAAATCAGAGACCGTTACTGATCCCTGTCTTCCTCTCTCTGCTGCTGATTGGGACTCTGCCGACAGCTACAGATGTTAAAGGTTCCTGCCTGGTTTGGGACTCTCAGTGTCCACCAGAACTTGTGGTGCATAGGTTTAAACTTTTAGCACTTTAAGTAAAATAAAGAGCCCTGAAGTTGTCCGGTTGAGTTGAGGACTAGGTTTGACTTTACTCGGTCTCTCGGTTCCCTCTCTGCGGTAGCCAGGGAAATATGGCTGAGCTCAGCCCTCACTGTTACGCAGAGAGAAGAAGATGCTCAACAAGTAGATTTCTACATTCACTAATCTCATCGGTGTGTGTAAAAATTGATATCCCATAAAGTCAGATCACAAAAACTCCAGTTAACCTTTTACACAAGTGTTAATTAGAGGACTACTTGCGCTCACTCTACCCTTTTTTACACTTCTTATTTTTTACTTTTAATATTTTTTAAATATAAATTAATTCTAATCTGGTTAACCTAAATGAATTTGCTCAATGGTGTTTTTTCAAATAACTAGAAATAATTCAGACATAACAGTCATCAAATGTTAATTTAAGTTGAGCATATTTGTCTCATTTTATTATGAAAGTCCATTTCATGTGAAACAAAGAAAATGCATATATCTGCCTCCCTGCATTTTCAAGATAAACATCCGCACTGATCACTGACAAACACCTCACCCTGTAAACAGAGTGAGACCACTTCTGCCTTCACTTTCTTCCATTTTAAATTTTCCTATTATGTCAAGAACTCTAAGTATTTCTGGATAAATACAGTCAGTAACCTATTTGTTGCAAATTGTTTTTGTATTGTAAATGTTGTACTATTTTTTATATCAAATATCCAACAGACTCTGGAAATCGCTTGTAAAAAATTTCTTTCTGGTTGTGACTCTCCAGTCAACTAGCACAAATGAGCATAACAAAAACAGGCCACCCTTACCACCACCAGCAGCCCTCTCCCAAATCCAACCACCAGGCAACTACCAGCATTTCCATCAGGAGTATCACTGCTGGAGGTCCTGATAGTCATACTGAATAATGTTTTGCGTGGAAAATATGGTAAAATGTCACATGGTATCGTGCACAGTAGCAAGACATTTTACAAGTACAAGTATGAGTAGACAAGGCAGTATCGAGCCCAATGGCCAATACTGGTATCAGCATCGGGAGATCCCTAATACAGAAGCCACAGCTTTACGGAAAATTACTGAAACAAATCACATAAACAAATCTATCACATTAGGACAGTGTAAGATAAGAATTTTTAAAAGCAATCTGAAAAATCTTTAGAAAATGACTGTTACGATTGCAAAGTTATCGAGTTTCTTCAACAGGATGGTGTGTGTGTGTATGTGTGTTGGAAGTTTGTTTCCACTATGCCCTCCATTTAACCTCATAACCAATGATGTACACAGACGGGTTAAAAATTGTGTTACTCTATATGGGAATTAGGTTTGTAGTTTGGTCTGCGTTGATTGTTGTCTTCATTTCACTTTATTAATACACACACTACACCACTGATGTTGCAGACTAGACCAGAGTTTCCATGTGTTATTTGTGCTCAGTTAAATAAATATTTAAGTTTAAATGTTGTGGGGTTCTAAAGATGTCTTTCCTCTGAGCCAGGTTGTAAAACCTTAAATGTGTTCAAATTTTCAGTGTTTTTGATGAGTCAGATGGCTGACACATCTCCTACAAACCTGTGGATTGGTATGCATAGTTTGTATGGGGGACAATTTTGGTGGACTGATGGGCAACCGAGATCATACACCAATTTTGTTGTAAGTGGATACAATCAATATTCTGTTTTACATTGTGCGTATGTGTATGTCAACCCTGTACATATTAAATATGACATTCACCTTTGTTTTTTAATTATAGGATCGCAGTATACATTCTTTTGGATATGGCTGGGGAAGGGTAATATCTTTACTTACATGCAAATGCATACTTTATTTATATTTTTATATATATATATACACACACACATACATACAAACCTACATATACACAGACACACACACACACACAAACACACGGACAACTTTATTAGGTACACCAGTACAATCTAATGTAATCCAACAGTAGCACTGTCATTAAGTCTAATTGGACAATATAAGACAATAATTTCTCAGTTTTTAAGTTGAAACGATCACAATGGTAATAATTATACTCTCTGTTTGTAATGAAGGAGAAATTATGTAGTAGAGTGTACTGGATTCTGAGAATAGGTGGTTCTAATGTTTTGGTCACCCTCTTTAAAACTTGAAAACTGAAAAATTATAACACTAAGACACTAACACAAATATAATTAATGCAGAGCTGCTATATTTGATTGCACAGGTGTACCTATAAAAGTGGCCAGTGAGTGTGTGTGTGTGTGTATAACACCAAATACTGATTTGAATTCTATTTATTTACTTTTTATTTGGTTAACTGATAAAAAGGAACTATTAACACAAATTTGTGAAAGCATTATCACTATAGCAGTATATCACACATGTAGCTATATATTACATACATAAAGTGACAGTTTGTTTTTCTATTTTTTTTAGAGAACCTATCATGATTTTCTTGTAAGTCAATCCAACAGAAGGGTAACATTTAAATTTACATTGTAGATGTAGCTCAAAATGTATATTCTATATATGGAATATTCACTATTGTAAAGAATCAAATACACCTGCATTGTTTCTAACTCTTTTCTGTGTCGGTTTGCATTGCAGGATTTCATTCAGCGTATGAAAAGACTAAGAGTAAGTTATTTAAAACTTCCTACGTCTAATCTGGATTGTTACATCTACAATGCAACATTAAAGCTTTCAAATACAAACTTTCAAAAACAATGTGGCTTGTGTATTATATATTTACAGAATGACATTTTAAAGTAAATTTTGCTGGGCAATACTTTTGGTTAACTTATTCATTTTCAGCTCTCCTATTATATTCTCCTCAAAGTAAAGTAACAATGCTTTTCTACATTTAAATGGGTTAATAGGGTTAAAGAAGATACTTTTATATTGCTATTGGTATAAACTGAAAATATATTACAACACCTTTGCAACTATACTGGATCATGACTGTCTTCTCTGTGCTTTTGCAGAACACATGTGCTGTGATCAATACCAGTCCTCAACTTGGTATTGGTAAATGGATACCCAAGTCCTGCAATGATAGTAATGGATTTATTTGTCTTCAAAATCCTGGTGAGAATTTTCTACACAAGATGCAGACTCATTCGTTGGAATATCAAACTTTTTAAAAAATCTTTATGAATCTATAGTCCTTCATTAGTTTTTCTATAATAATAACTAAACTAACTTCATGCCACCTACTAATTTCCAAATCATAATAATTAACTTTTCCCGACAATTTCATTGGGGTTTGGTCAGCATTCCAACAACATTTAAGATAAACGCAGGAATATTCAAACACAACACTTTATTTAATTAGGGGAGTAAACTGACCAAAATGGATCTATACAGCAGCTCTCGACCTAAAAAGCTAAAATTGTTTTCATTCTCCCCTTAAACAGTTACATCTCTCCCAGATTCCCCTGAAACAACAACTTCTACCAACTATGTAAAAATATGCAATGACTCAATCAAGGTTGTTACTCAACAACTGAATTGGGATACAGCCAGAAAAAACTGTGAAGATGATGGTGCCAACCTGGCTAGCCTGCGAAATGAGTGGATACAGGCCTATGTTGAGTTGATGGCCAAGAATCTCAAAGCTCCATTGTGGATTGGACTGAACAAAAATAAGGTACAGTGTTAAAATTCTCAGAGTTGTTGCATAAAGCAAGCCTGTGTGTAATTCCTGACTACTGTAAAAATTAATACCCAAAAGGTTGGCTACTCTAGGGCTGTGCAATATGACCAAAAGTTCATCTATCAATATAGCAAATGTCACATCTCTAACAATAATGCATCACAATAAAGCACACTTACTTATCTATTACCTTGATTTCTTATTACAATACGAATTACACTTGACAAAAAAGTAGTTACTCATATTTGATTATTACTTTGCTGATCACCTTATCAAATAGTGCTGCAATATAGTTTTCAACCAAAAACTGTTACTGAAACCTTACTTTGTGACCTTGATTTATGAGTTAACGTCATAAAAAACCCTTTACAATATCTAAACTCACCCACGTTGCTGTGTATGATATAATGTTAGCTTAAAGCTTCAGGTATAGGTATTAAATGATGTGCTCTGAAAGTACCTGCTAACACTGGTAATGTAAGCACAACGTTGCTGATCTCAGTGAACCTCTGTCTCTCTCTCACACACACAAAACAAGACACTTGCAAAAGGTCAATTTTTAACACCTGTATTAGACAGATTTTCTACAGAATTTAGCTTAAATGTGTGGTTTTCAACACATGCAGCCAAATATTTGACTCATGCATCAATTTTTCTATCCGTATTTGTTAATCTTTACACTGCTACTGAATGTGTATCAATCTTTCCTTTCAGACCAATGGCTATTTCCGATACATTGATGGCTGGCACATCGGATTTACTCAATGGGGTAAAGATGAATCAATTACAGGCCAACCTTGTGTTTATGTGGATGTCGATGGAAAATGGAAGACCACCAGCTGCAATCACACCATTAGTAGTGTCTGTTTAAAGTCCGAAGGTACAATAAATATTGCTTGCTTGTCATTTATTTTTCCATACATGCATGGAAAAATAATACACACACGTGTGTGTGTATTTTTATATATATATATACATATATATATGTACATATATATATATACACATATATATACATATATATACACATATATATATACACACACACACACACGTGTATGTATATATATACAAATGCACATATATATATAAAGTTTACTTTCCTAAATGATTGCAAAAAGTGAATTTAAAGTATAGACATATATACGTTTCATTCTAATGTCATTGCTCTCTCCTTCACAGATTTGCCTCCGACAGAGTCAACAGTTTTTCCAGGAGTTTGCCCTGTAAACACAGATGGATTTACTGCTGACTGGATGTATTGGCAACCATTTAATGGTTACTGTTACATATTTTTCACAGAAGAGGCAAGTTGGGCAGATGCAGCTACTAACTGTGTAAAGCATGGTAAGTGTGTTCGGTATTTTTACCCATTTTTCTAAAACACTTATAGGTTTCACTAAGGTCTACCATTTGTTTTGCCAGGTGGCGCATTAGCCAGCATAGAAGACCCCTCGGAGCAAGAATATATTCAAAGCAATGTGAAAGCATTTGAAGACAGCCACACCTCTTTCTGGATCGGCTTGTTTAAAACTCACAGAGGTATATTTTCATTCTCTGCTCTTGAACAAAAAGACATTTTCAGCTAAAGCAAGGACTTACTATGTGTAAGATCAAGTGCTATAGTGCAATATGCAGATTTTTGAAAAGATTTAAAAAAGAGCATTAAACAAACAAGGAAACACCTCTTTGTTTCCAGGGCAGTGGGTGTGGTTGGATAAAAAAGTCATGGACTACACTAACTGGGGAGAAGATAAACCGGATGATCTCAGCTACGGGTCAATTGCCACTGCGAATGGGTTATGGAAGACAAGCAGAGAATATTCTAGAAAACCATATATCTGCAAAACACCCAAAGGTAAAATAATTACATAGTATTCATTTGAATCACGATCATTAAACAGTACAATATTTTCACAATGTAGTCTTCTATTAAACAAAACAACAAAAAAACAGGATGACGTGTATGCTCAGTAAACATCAGAAAAAGCAGAGAAATGGTGCAGTTAAAGATTAAAGGTTATAACGTGGGAGGATATTAATGATTAATAGGAGGACAACAGGTCCCTTTGCTTGAAGGGTAAATTTAGGAATTAGGTGCTACAGTGAATTTTCCTATGTAGTCTGAGTGTATGAGGTACGTATTTGTGCCAGAGGTTCTTAGTACTTGTAGAAATATTCAAAACGATTTGTTTGTATTGACATATTAACAGATTACTGACTTCAGAACATTCTTGTCGAACAGCTACTTGCTTCAAATTAACTACTAAAGGTCTTAATTTAGAACTACAATATCATTTATTTACACGATGTGAACATTTAAATTGTGACATTCTGTAACTGACACACATGAGCTAGTGATTTCGCAAGACTCTCTTGTGAGAATTTTAGCAACCGCAAAGACACTTGCAGACAACTGCAGTTCTTCAAAAGTCTTGGAGTGATACCCCTCACCAGCAGTGAGACCTACCTCTCACCGCTTATATACGATCTTTTGCAAAGACAGCACTGTTGTTTTAAACCTGTTTATCCACCAAAGTTTTATTCATATCATATCAATAAGTGGAAGTTCAGAAGTTCTTTGAACTGTGGGAGTAAACCAGAGTAGCCAGATTAAACACCTGCTCATATCTTTTTCTTTCTTTACAGTATCCCAAATAAAACCATCCCCAACAGAAGGTAAGTCCTTTTTACACCTTTTTATTATTATTTCACTGAAAAATTACCCTTGCTGATCATATTCTACTTTTTGATCTGGTCTGCAGTTGTGATAAAAGATAATCTTCGTGGCCACATTACTGTGGCACTGGTGCTTGCCATCAGTGGGATTGCTATGGGATCAGTCATTGCCTTCGTCATCTTCAAAAAACGTGGCGCCAACACACCTGTATCTGACAATTTGACCAACTTTGCCAACCCACTCTTCTTCAGCAACAACGAGACGCAGCATGGTATAGCTGACCCCAGTACACTGGTAGAAAATGCCAAAGACGAGAACACTGAGCCCATTATAACTATATGATATAACATAGACTCTTCAAAACCAGAAGCTTGGACCTGACCTTAAAGTGATTCAAAGCAATATGCAAAAATACATTTTCAAAAGAGAGAGACTTGATCGGCCCAACCTAATTAGATCCAATATAAAAATGTGTTCAGCCTAAACAAGAAGAACACAAATGTGGTGGCAGCCACTGCAGATGATCATGTAATCAAATCAATTAACAAGCAGCCATGTTTTAAAAAAATCAATAATATAATGTTAGAAATTTCCTCAGAACAGATGCAAACTAATGGAAATATAAACATGTTTAAAAAAAATATAGAATATGCGATAGACTATGCGCAGTCCATCATAGTCTAAAAATCAATGCAAAGCACTTCTGTAGTTAGCCTATACATTAGAAAAATTGAAACATATCTATAAATAAAGTTCATTCAATACAATAGCTTGTTTTGTAGTCGACTGATTGTTTAAATAAGCTGGACTTCAGATCCATCGTCCATACAAAGCTCTGTTGAACTGTTGAAGTTTTCAATCTCTTGCATTAGGAACAGCTGATATGAACTGATCCTCTCAGATAATGAACATATTGGTAGACAGACTCTGGAATTTGAGCCCAACCCCTTAACGGTTTTATGATCCACAGAACCCGAGTGGGCCCAAGGAGAGAACACAAAAGACTTGTTTTAAAGTCTTTATACTGGTTGGCTGTTAGCTTTCATATTAATGATATTTCAGGGCACTTCATGATCTTGCACTAGTGTCATTCTTCCTGTGAATTAATAAATACGGGCTCTACGGTCTTCTGGCACAAGTATTTTGGTTTTTCCAAAATGGAGGAGAAAAATTTTGGTGAGGCAGCTTTTAGCAAACAAAAGTGAATATGTTTTTTAATGCAAATTTAAAACCCACCTTTTTAGTTCAGTTTGTTGTATTTGCTTTTATATACTGTGTTCATATATATATAAACATGCATACATACATACATTCAACTCATTTTATCTACTTGTTATTTTTATTTTATGCTGTAGTTTCCAATTTTTGGTTTTTATTTTGTTAATCTAAGTTTAATTTACTAGTTTTTATCAGTTGTATGCACAATAATCTAATTTCGGTTCTGATTCTCCAATTAGTATCATTATTTTATAGGCTTTTACTTTTATCTTATTGTCCTCACTTGATGTTCCTTGTTATCAATTTCTCTTTAATTCTTACATTTTTTAGGTGTGCAACATTATTACTGTTGACTGTTGTTTTATTGTCCTTGTTTGGTACACCTGATCAACTTTTCAGTGAATTGTAAAGCACTTTCAATTGCATTAATCAGTATAAGTAGTGCTATATTAATAAAGTTTGATCAATATTATGCAGTTTTTCCTTGTGAAAAAGTTCCACTGGACGTGGCTTTGGATTTAAGCTAAATGTGTTAATTTAGCAAATTTTGGCTGGTATTTAAGCAGAAGGTGTAGAGATGGTCAGATAATACTGACGCCCATTCATGAATTAAGACTCATGCCTTGAGGCCATGCACATCTAAAAGCCTATGTGAACTGAGAAAAGATGTAATGTACAACCGTACAACTCTCACTTCCCCTCACAACAATCTAACGTGGTCATGTGAAGGTCACAAGACGTTAAGCTAAACTGAATTTTCTTGCAAACGTCCACTCTATACAAAACATTAAGAACTTGAATGGGTCAGCTTGTTGTGTAGGGCAGACTTTCTTGACAGTATAATAAAAAATAGGTCTAGGTATGAATTTGAACATTAAGAAAGGCTGGTAATTATGAAATATAAGATCACACATAAAAAAAGCTAAAAATAAATAAATAAATAAACTAAGTAGTTTGTAAATGTCTTACGAATACTGTATGTTCCATAATAAACCTTTGCAAATATTTGCTGTTGAAAAATAGTAGTGCATAGATTAAAAAAATTGTTAAAAAGCAATTTTGGTCATATAAATTAATAAACAAACAGGTCTGTGACCAGCCAGTATAAGGATTGATCATAAAACAGGACAAACAACCAGGAATATGTGCTGTCATGCATGTGTTTGGACAATGTAGCACCAGATGACTTCACACTGCACTGCAAATATATATATAAAACAACCAGATGCAACCTTTGTTTTAGGTTTAATTATAGGCAGTCAACTACGTCTGTCTGACTTCTGTTTTAAGGTGCTGATGGTGAAATAGACCTGCCTTTTCCTTTTCCTCAGCAGCTTACATGAGGATCGTTTCTGCTCTTGTGATTTACATGGTACAACTTGAATTTTGAATTTACAACACCCAAACAGGATTTTTGATTATTTTATGTAAATCAGAGACAGAAGGACAAGTGTTCTGGAGAACTGCAGTTGTCCAACCTCGGCCTAGCCATGTAGAAACATTTTTTATAACATATACAGCACTCTGCTTTTTCTGAAAAAGGTTCCATGGAGGAAGCATTACATGAATTTAAAAAAAGTCATTCCCATGAATTTAACGGATGTAAAAAAAAAAAATGTAACCACAAAAAACTGTAGAACACTGGGACTTTCTGTCAACCAGTTATTCAGAAGGTCCAGCATTCTCTTATAGAAACATACAAAAACACAAAGTCAGCATTATGATAGCTTCCTTGTTGTGAATATTGCACAATACTTTCTTAAGTGACGTTAACATTGAAATTTTCCAACAGCCAACTTTGAAATTCCCTAGAATCTATGTGAATATGCTTGGCTGTTCCAAATTTATTTCCCTGGCAAGAATTATACAACACAGATAAACTATAAATCTTCAAATGGAAAATATATATTTAAACTGACAGTTAAGAATCTGAAATCTTTTGGTATGGTGCATGTCTTTGGTTTTTGTGTAGACTGACTGTCTTTAAAAATGTCGCTTACGGCAGCACAATACTCGCACTTCCTGTTTTCCTAACTGTGTGTTATGCAATTGCACACATCCACATAATATTCATGTAGTTTTACAATGAAATAACCACATGTGCCAATAACTTCATTTTGTTTTTCACAGAAAGATAATTTAGCCCCTCCTCGTTTGTCTACAATAAAAAGTTAGAGACACAAATCAGACAAAAGTCATGACGACGTGACGAGACCGGATGTGGCCATAGTATTAATAGTGACCTTCGACAATCATTCACACAAGTCTTAAATCCTCTGCAAGAAATGCATGGATAAAGTACTCTTTCTCAAGAATACTAACAATGTGGACAACTCATAAAACCTTTGTGGTCCTCATCCAGATATTACGATGCTTGGCTTCAAATGGTACAGTATATAAACTTTTATTTTATTATCTTTCTGAGAATTAAGTAGATGTGCACTCTACTCAGTAAGACTGTTGTATCCTTTGGAATGTGTCCATATGTGATGCATGTTGTATGTTTTGTCACCTCTGACCCGAATATAGTTTATGTATATTTGCTACAGTTCAATGTTTTGATTGAGATGTTTTACTGTTTCCATTTATATTATGAAGACATGACATAATGCCTTGAGATTTTAAGAATGCTTCTTAGTAAATGTTTTTTGACAGTATTAATGATTTTATAAAACAAAGTTAGCCAACACAACACAATGACAGATCATGCATTTCTGCAAAACACTAAACACTAACACTAAGTACATTTTTAATGTTACTTTGCAGATTCACCATTCCAGCTTACTAACAAGGCAACTGGTTTCTGTTTGGTTAAAACAAATAATGACTGCAATGAGATACGGTGGACGAGTGGTGATCGACTTCTGGTTCACCAAAGGAATAAGTGTTTGGGAGTCCAAGGAAAAAGCGTGAATAGTGATATAGGCCTGTATGACTGTGACGAAAACAGTGATCTACAAAAGTGGGAATGCAAAAATGAAACTGTGATTGCTCTGAAAAACCAGCATTATTACATTGAGCTCAATGCAGACAACACAGCAATTCTCTCAGACACTGTGGGACCCAACAATTACATCATTATTTCAGGGACAAACAGTGGTGCTTGCACAAGAACATACAGAGGTATGGTAAAATTGCTATTCCAAAGGACTTATGCATATAATACAAAAACCACTGTCATAAAACCTCAATTACAAAACTATAAAATAAAACTAATGATAACATGATAGAGATATTTAAAAATGTGGGTTTACATGTACAATATTTCATGTTATTTAGCTCCAACATGCTTGTTAACAGCTACTGATGCTAATATTGTTTTCTAAGTCGTAAAGGCACAGAGGTTTTGAAAATAATCTCTTTTATTATCACCGTTTAGAACTTTATGCCATTGGTGGAAATGCTGCTGGACAGCCCTGCATGTTTCCCTTCATGTACAAAAACCAGTGGTTTTCAGACTGCACAACCTTTGATACCTCAGAAAACTACCCTTGGTGTGCGGTTGAAACAAAATATCAAAATGAACTCTGGGGCTACTGCCCAACAAATAGTGAGTATTACATGCAAAAACTTACTGCAAGTTTTTAGGTGCTACAATTATTTTTCAGTGCACTCACAAGCAATGTTTGGTTCACAATTAAGTTGACCCTGATCATTTTAATGGAGACATAAATGCACAATTTAAGGTTATAGGGAGAAATACACACGATGTAGCATACATTAACCTTAATATCTATATTCTGTATTCATTTAAAAGCTAGAAATGACTGGAGTATACACCCAATAACAGGAGCTTATTACCAGCTCAACAAAGATTCATCTATGACTTGGTCCCAGGCTGAAGTCAGCTGCAAACAGCAGGGGGCCTCTCTGCTCAGTATCACAGATCCTCATCAGCAGGCCTATGTCACAGGTAAGGTAACACAGACTCTATAGTAAATGCAGTGATTGAGGAATACAGTAATAACAAGGAGTGGAGTTTTTTTTATAAATATGGTCACATTATGGACTTGACCTATCGACATAAATTACAGCATAAACCAAAAGTACAAAGTACACTCTTTCAAACTAACACTCCCCTAATCATCCTATTTTCAACTGTGTTGTTTGTGTATTTGTTAGAGGAAGTATCATAACAAGAACTTACAAAAATGCTGAAATTAAACATCCTCAATGACCACACAGGCATGTATATTAATACTGATGTAAGCCTCACGTGTGCACAGTGGCTGCACACCACAGTGTGATTCTCCCATAAAGCAGACTAAATCAATACTGATGGATCCTTTGATTGCATCCTGTCTAGTCCACTTGTCCTCTTGGAGACCCACAGCAACACTCTTTGTGTACTTCACTTTTAATGGTTAATTGTGAATGTCTTTTTACCTTCAGTAATTTTTAACTGATTTTTCTGCGCCTACTTTAATCTTTTCAAGACAGACCAAATACTAAAAATGTGCTTCATACTGTGAATAGCCAACAAGTCAATTATTTATTTTTTCTTTTTAGATAAACCATTCAACCCTTTGTAATTACACCATGCAGGTATAGAATTATGACCACCTGTGCAATTTATTGCAATGCAAAACAGGGGCTTTGCCATGAATTCTACTTTTCCAAGGTCATATTATCAGTCTTTATGTTGAAACTTTTGGAAAGGTAATAATTATTAAGCCCTGTCAACAACTACTGAAACATATTTTTTGGTTTTATTCAAATCAATATTGTCATTTGTCCCCCATGCTCTTAACAGCATTACTAGAAAAAGGGGGCAGCAAGCTCTGGACTGGGCTAGTCTTGGAAACAGAACATGGTTGGAAGTGGTCTAATGGGAGACCTTATCGCTATATGAAATGGGACTCAGGTAAGTGATCTGCTTTTATTCAAACCAAAAGTAGTTTTTTACTTTGGGTTTCTTCTGAGATTTTACATTAAAATGGTAACTTTGAAATGTGTTGGCAATACCCATTTAATGCCAGCAAACTCAAGTTTAAAGCAAGTTTGTGTTTGATACAACCAGCAGATTAAGTAAACTGGCATACAAGATGCCGTCTTTCTGCTGAGCTCTGTACAAATAAATGTTACATGCAGGGTTCATACAAATTTCAGAACTTCAAGAATTCAAGAAACAGAATTTCATGTTTTTCCAGCACTTTACAGCTGTAGCAAATTACAATGAATATATAAATATGCTAATTATTATCCATTTTAAAAATGATATTAAAAACGTGGCTTTATGCTATAAGGGGTGTATTATTGACATTAGACATGGTTTTAATGTTTTTGCAATGCTATTTAAATGAGTAAGAAACCAAATTAAGAAAAAAAACTGCTGATTGGAAACCATGTGAAAACCATTTTTCACTTTACAATATCCTTACTTAGTTAGGCATTAGTTGGCTGGTTATGTAGTGGGATAACCTTTGGTGAAGTTTTCACTTGCAGGAAGTTACTGACATTATGTTACTGTCAAGTAAAGTTGGATGTGTTCACTGAATATTTCATAAATGAGCAGGTAATGAAACAATGACTGACTGACACACTTATAATAATAAGATGCTAATAAGATGCTATTAAACATTTTCTAAAAATTCTGATTTGCAACTCTACCGAATTTATGCTATAATACTGAAGTATTCTGGTAAGAAAAGGTTTGGAAATCAAAGTTTTATTATATTTTGTTGGTTTTATTGAATCAAATGATTGTAAATGGCTCACAAAAAACATACTACATTGTTTTTGCATTTTTGAGCATAGAA
Source organism: Channa striata (assembly GCA_033026295.1). Lineage (NCBI taxonomy): Eukaryota > Metazoa > Chordata > Actinopteri > Anabantiformes > Channidae > Channa > Channa striata. The sequence continues at coordinate 13,783,486 of CM065185.1, read as the reverse complement.
TAATTATCACATTTTGGTTACATGAAATTTGCACATCCAAATTACTATGAGTTAAAAAATGCTATAAGACCTTTGTAGGAATAACTCCCTGACATTATAGTAATTTAAGGAAACCACTGTTCAAAAAAATGCAGAAGAGAAAGTCTGACGTGTTTTATTTGTCAGAATGTGAAATGCTGTTTTCAGCCAAGTTATACAAGGAGTTGAATAACTACTTTCATGTGACCATACTAGGGAGTTGTTCTTCTTTAAATGTTGGATGTAAATTTCAATACTACTATTACCGCTTAGTAATTTCTAAAAAGTTAGGCTTCCAATGTCTTTGGGCTTCTGTAGTGTGGAAAATCTGATTCAGGGTGTAATGTAATCGTTTCCCCACAATTACGATGCCGACACTAAAGACATATTGTATCACACCTTTGCACCTTAACTTTATTTCTGTAGATTTTCTGTTTGCACCTGAAACCAAGACTAATTCCAAGTACTGTTAAGTGTACTTAACTGTCCCTGGCAATAAACAGATTTCTGATTCTGATTCTGATTAATGGAAATATCTTAAATACAACACATAAGAACACAACAACTGGTACCATCAGGCAATCTCAGTTTTACAAACTATTAAGTCACAGTTTTTAACAATTGCATTCAGGCTTTCAACAAAAAGATATATTTGCAGCATGTCGGGAAAGAGTCATAGTTGTTGGAGATTAATGTAAACAGGAACCCACTCATTCTACGCATATTGACGTATTTATACAACCATCACTTACATGGACACACTGTTCTAACTGTAGGTGATGTTACCTGTTACTAATACAACGCTGTTCTTCTTGTTTTTACCACAAATTTTGACATTTGCATTATAATTCTCGTATATAGCCTGAAGCTGAGAATAAAACTGAGAATCTGAGAAATGACATGAGGCTGTTCAAAATCAATTATTATTCTAATTGTTAAAGTATTATCTTCTTCTAGGACATCCACTTCCTAATCCTGGATATAACTGTGCACTTCTTGATCCTGCTGTACAGTATTCTTGGCAAAGTTCACCTTGCAGCAAGAAAGTAGGCTACATCTGCTACAGTGAAAAGCCAGAACAAACTCCTACCCAAGGTAAAGAAAAATATCTACTGCTTACTCCAGACATTCTTTGGTTTCTTTGTAGCTATCCTGTACATTCCCTACTCAGTCCTTATATTTGTGTTTAATTTTATGATCAGCCGTGCAGACAAGCTTCTGTTCAGCACCTTGGATTCCCTACAATGGCCACTGCTTCCACCTTAATCGTACTCAGAAAACATGGTCTGGTGCTCAGAGACAGTGCCGCAGTGAAGGAGGGGATCTTGTCAGCATCCGCAATTTGGAAGACCAAAGTTTTGTCATCTCTCAACTTGGATATGGTATGTAAAGTCGAAAATAAATTAGTAAATAGTTTTAGGCAAGACCTGTGAGAAACCTGGTTGCGTAGGTCTTGTAAAGGCAGTGACTGAGTACATTTTAGAGCAAGAAATGCTCATGAATAATTAACATCTAATTACAATGTGTAGATGTTTATTGGTGAAATATTAAGTTACTGTCTAGTAGTTAGTGTAAGAGGTGATGTTAATTCTCTTTTGTCCTTGTCTTCAGCATCTAATGATGAGCTTTGGATTGGGCTGAATGACAGGAAGACAGAGGGGCTGTTTGACTGGAGTGACCACTCTACTGTCAGCTTTACAAGCTGGCAGTTTGGCAAACCTGCTGTTTCTACAGACATACAGGACTGTGTTGTCATCACTGGAGAGGTAAGAAGCATTAAGAGGATATGGATACTTTTTTAATTTAATACAAATTCATGCACCAAGAGTTTTCATTGTTTTACTTTAACTTTTATTAGAGACACCCTTTACCCTTTTTTTTACTTCTCAAAACGAAAGAGCATTTGTACGTGCATAATTATTATGTGAGATTTAGACTTAACTTTGCATTCCCTTCAAATGCCTTTAAACTTAACCCTAACACTAACACAGTAATAAACTAGAAGCTACTACAAATGTTCTTGCACTATACCCATGTACTGCTGTGTGTGTGTGTGTGTGTGTGTATATGTATATATGTGTATATATGTGTGTGTGTGTATGTATGTATGTATATGTGTGTGTGTGTGTGACACACACATACACATATACATATATATATATATACATATATACACACATATACACACATATATACACACATATATATATATGTATATATATGTGTGTGTATATATATATGTATATATATGTGTGTGTATATATATATATATATATATACACACACACACACACACACACACACACACACATACATATATATATATATATATATATATACACACACATATATATATATATACATATATATATATATATTCCCCACGTACATAATTTTGCCATTTAACAAATAATTTGTGGTATTTTGTTGCAGAATGGAAACTGGGCTGATCGTACATGTGAGGATAAACATGGCTTCATTTGTATGAAGATGAGTACATCAAACCCCACTGGAGAAGAAGTGGAGCAGGATGTGGGCTGCAAAACTGTGCGTTAAGCTTGTATATTCCTACCTAGTTTCTTAAAAAACTAACACACACACACAAAAGGTCTATCTCATCACAGGGAGATAAACCTTTTTGTGTGTGTGTATGTGTGTGTGTCAAAAACCAAAACTTCGTTTACCACAGCTTCTGTGTCTTTATCCTTAATACATCTGTGCTCTCCCTCTCTTTTTTCCAAGAAAACATAGATTCATATCAATCTTAGCACTGCACCTTGATATAAAAAAATGTTAGCAGTGTAGGTGCTTTTGTCAGTCTCCCCAATATGACTATTGATGCAGTATTAAATACCACTTACAATAATGCAACTGTATTGTGTTGTTATAAGTCATAAACATGTCTGTGAGTATATTGATTTAAACATTACCAACTGTTCCTGACATACCATAGGACTGAATTTAAAAGTTAGTTGAGTAATATTGTCAAAAAGCCATTTGATAATCTAATCCAAGAGGGAAAAAAGTAAGTGTGATCCCTGTACATACAGTATATTATGGGAACTTTTGTGCTGTTTTGTTGCCCAAGATTAACTAGTACTAAATTATAAAAAGAATATCATAGTTTGTTTTGTTTGTGTTTTCCAACAATCTAGGGGTGGAGGAGACACGGCTCATACTGCTACTTCATAGGGACAGAGGGTAAAACTTTTGATGAAGCTAAAGACGCCTGCAAGAGTTCAGATTCTTATTTAGCTGATGTTTCAAATGGGTAAACACACACACATTCGTGAAAAGTATGAAATTAAAATAAAATATATATATAGGATTTTGAAACTGTACAACATGTATTCAAACCAGAAAATTATTCATCCTACTCTTGTAAATATTTCCAGGGTGGATAATGCATTCCTTATCAGCTTGGTGGGGTTGAGACCAGAGAAATACTTTTGGCTTGGGCTCTCAAATCAGAAAAATTCTGATGAATTTGTGTGGACCAACAAAGACTCAGTGGGGTTTACTCACTGGAATGCTGAAATGCCAGGTATGGAGATATCTGAAGCATCTTTTGTTAAGTCTAGCAGAAAGTGGCTTCACTACATTACTTCTTTATTTTCTCCTTTATTTCTCCCCAAACAAAACTAGGTAACCAACAAGGCTGTGTTGCCATGAAAACTGGGATCTATGCAGGCCTCTGGGATGTGGTGCCCTGCACTAATAGGGAAAAGTACATTTGCAAACACCTGGCAGATGGGGCAGCTTTGACCCCAGCCCCACCCACTCTTCAACCTCCCTCGTGTGTGAATGGCTGGACTAAACTGGTATCAAGAAACTACTGCTTTCAGGTAAAGCATTACATCCACTAGAACAAAACCAAAATTTAAAATAATAACAAATAATAAAAAATTAAGACTCTTAATAAATGTTCAATAGTTAATGATGACTTAATGCTATTATTGCTCCTCTGTGAGGCAATCATTGTGCAATGACACTGTAAGACACAGGTGCTTGACATGAGATAACATATTCAGCTTGATTTGGTTGAAACAAATGTCCAAGAAAGAGTACATTTATGTAGAGGCTTCTGACTATACTTGCACTAAGTGATGGCTACCCACACTACTGACTACCTAAGTTTTTATATATTACTTATTAATGTGCATTATAGAAATAGAGAGTCATCATGACTTAACTTTCGCTCTTCAACTGAATCAAAAAATCTACATTATTACTCACTCAGCTTTTACTAAAACTGCAGCAGCAGTAGCTGTGTAGAGTTACAGCAGTAATCTCAGCTGTCTCCGTTTTCTTGTAGTCACCAACACTGACTTTGCTAGTCAACAAGCTGGAGTAATGGTAGCCACAGATTAAAGTGAAAAAACAGAAGAGATTTAATTCTTTGGCCGCATCACCCAGCACAAACCCAAATAGCAAAAAATCCTTTCTATATAGAAGTATTTTTGACCCAGGGTATAATGTAAGTGTGGCATATAAAGTAAAATCGGTATTTCTATAGGTATTTCTATATGTGGTAATATATATTACGTATAAACTATTTATCAAAACTACTCTGTCAGCAACAACTGTAAATGACGCATCAGGGTTTGGAATAAATTGACACTAATAAATTATTTTGAACTCCTTTGTCTTGTGGTCAAGGTATTTGGCTATTCTTCATCTAAGCGGACCTGGTATGAGGCCAGAGATTACTGCAGGGCCATTGGTGGTGACTTACTCAGTATCCACGGCTCTTCTGATCTTGAAACCCTACCAGAGCGGTATTGTATGACGTGGTGAATTACAAAATAAAAAAAAATAAAACTGGTTTCAGCAGATGAAAATTGGTTGGTGCTAAAAAAAAATAAACTTTACAAATGTTTGTTCTTAAAAAAAATCCAGAACTAGGTTGATACTTAGGCTAAATCATTAATATACATTTGTTTGTTACAGATACAGAACAGTGTGGATTGGACTAAGTGCCACTCACCCAGGCAGCAGTTTTGAGTGGAGTGATGGATCCCCAGTAAGTTTCTGGTTTTTAGTCATTCTTATTTTAGGCTACTCTTATTTTAGGTTAGGTTTTATGATATTCAGTGAATAGGATGATCAATGAAATCCCTTTTCTTTTTATGTATTTGTTTATTTGTATTTATAATTTTCCTTGTTGCAGCTACAATTTCAACATTGGGAGGATGGAGAGCCAAATAATAAAAATAATGTGGAATCTTGTGTCGAATTCAAATTACACGCGAGTAGGAGAAGTGGTTCTTGGAATGATGTGCATTGTGAGACGTATCTTGAATGGATTTGCCAGATACGAGCTGGTAAAAACCTTCACCAATCAATTTTTTTCTTGTGTTTTTCATTTGATTATCAAAATGTTTATTTTATTGAGATTTAGTTAGGGTTCAATGGGGAGATATTATGAACAATTGGTATTTCCTTTTATTCTGATGCTGGTGTATACATTACTACCGACTGAGGTGGTACAACTAACAACTAACGTGTCCATGGCACTTGACATTTAACCAACAAGCTTGCTGTAGTGAAGACATGACAGTGGATGGGGCAGTGTGGGCACAGCTGAAACTAGTGTTCATCATTTCCTCTTATAGATCACAAAATTACGGAGCTATTTTCCGCTGCTACCCAAACGAGCACGGATGTTATCTAGTCCGGTTAACCTGAGCCGTTTGCTCCCTCTCTGCTGCAGACAGGGGCACTTTGCTGAGCTATGCCCTTATTCAGACTCACAGAGAAGCTGCTGCTTTACCAGTTTATTTTATTATTAGCTACTGACAGCTGGGTTTTGAAAAATTCATATCCTGTGATTACAGAACACAAAGATTTACATTTGGTGCTCTAATTAACCTTCAACAAATAAATGCTAAAACTGTGAGGTGATTTTCTTTATTGTCCCAAAATTGTTCCAGATCCCAAATCTTGTCCCGGGACAGTGGGCGCCATTAATTTTGAGCACTGCTTGTGAAAGTTATACAAATCAACGTATTTTCGTAATTATTTACGTTGATGCCTCACCTCACCCCTAATAATAAAAACAACTACATCCATCAAATTGAAAACCAAATGTTGACACGAGCTTCCTACATTAACAGTAGTCCACCTTCCTGAAGTTGCTGTTCAGGGGTAGGAGAATAGCAGTCAAATATTACTTTCTACTTTCTAGAAGAAGAAGAACAACAACAACAAAAGTATACCAATTACAAAAACATTCCACAAAAATTATATTTGCCTTTAAATTTAAAGCTTCACTTTTCCACAAATTTTCATCATATTTTTAACTTAAGGTTGTCTACAATCACTACAGAGCCGTTTTTAAAATTATTTTCTGTCGTTACAGGAGTGACCCCAAATCCACCCCCAGACTCAGTCAAGCCTGGTAAGTTGGTTGTGCCAGAAAACATTGGTACTGCATTTATAATTCAACCCTAAAATGCTATGACATAGTTTAAATTTAATTGTGAACCTGCATCATCTGGAAATCAAAATCTATGCATTATACCAGGTGATCTCTCGTGTTGAACCCACACATTACTGAAGATACATATTTTCAACATGATTTTAGACTACAATAAGACCTCAGATGGGTGGCTAGAATGGAATGGGAATCAGTATTATATTAACAGAAGGTCAGTGGCCATGGAAGAAGCTCGTTACCTCTGCCAACAGAAGCATGGTGACTTGGTAACTATCAACAGTGAAGCTGAAGCTGTCTTTTTATGGAAACAGGTGAGCAGTAACTTTTTTTGCTACATTAGTGAGACTTAGAACATATAGAATATCAAGTACTTCTGATTTCAACATAAGCCTCTATCTCTGTTTCCAGATATCTCAAAGTTATGGGTCTTACTGGATAGGCCTGAATGTAGATCTTGATGGAACAGCTTCGTGAGTATGAATTAAGAAATGTAAATTTAATGGTAATTATGAAAAAGACAGAGGTAAAAGAAAAGTAACGAGTTGCACTACTGAAGTGCTCAGTGTGCGTGTTTATCTACTTAACACTTTCTCATGTTGATTTAGTAAAAAACAATTAGAACTAAATTATTACAAATAGCTTAAAGTGAACTGCACACAGCGTACCAAAGCACTCACATACACGGACACATGGGTAAACAGTCAGTAGCGTATCTACCTTTCATTTTATGCAGGGCCTGTCTGAAATCATAAACGTCATCAGCCTAAACAAGCTAACATTACCTTCTGTGAACACAGTAACATTTTGAGATTTAAACACTTTGCGTAACACATTCTCTATATATAATTAACAGCTGAAATTCTTAATTTTGTATAGAGGTGTTTCTTTCTTACATTCTAAGATACATTTATTCCTGATCATTTGAATCAAATGCAAAATATGTCCATACATAACTTTTGGCTTTTTGTTGCTAACACCAGTAATCCATATCTTGTTGTGACTTTGATTTTGATGGTACAAAAAAATAACCAGTCACAAACACTTCTCCAAAAATTTACTGAAGGGCAGGTCATTTCTGTTGCTAGCTAATGTTCTGTTTCAGAATTATCCTAATTACTTTTAACCAGTGCATGAAAATTTCACAATTGAGTTATTTTATTATTATCCTTTTATTATATTTTGCTAAAAAAGGACAGGTGGTAAAAAGGAAATTTAAAAAAAGCATAGATTTAGGGAGAGATCACATATCACATGCAGTACTGCAAGTTGTACAAGGGTACAAGGACACAAAGACCACTATCAACATCCCTAGCAGCCATTAAATGTTGAAAAAAAGATGGAAATAAAAGCAAGAGTGTGCAATTAATTTATTTTCTAAAACTGCAACTGGTTTCTTATGTTTCAAAAAGGTGGATGGATGGTTCTTCAGTAGTATTTCAAAGGTGGGATGAAAATCAACCGGATTTCAATAACAATGATGAGAATTGTGCTGTCATGACTACCTCCATGGGTGAGTACCTTCAAACTGATTAATGCTGAATGGCATAATTTGAAATTATGAATTAGTTAAGAATTCATTGGATATTAGTGTGTAGAATTTCACAATGTTTTTGCTGAAAATAGTTTTTTTTAAATCCTGGATTGGTTCACAGGGTTTTGGCACGATTATAACTGTGGCTATGAGCACAATTCCATTTGTAAACGCAGTGGCTCACCACCTGTCAACACCACTGTAGCACCAACAGTTCTTCCAAAAGGTGGATGCCCCCCTGGCTGGAAAAAATTTAAATCAAAGGTCAGAGGTCACTTTACCTTTTCTGATTTTTATCTTAAAGGAATGTGAATACAAATAATTTTGTACAGAATTAAATGTTCAGTGCCTGTAATATAATGGGTTTTGAGTTTTTAATTGTGATTTATTCATGGACACAAAAATAGACTGGCATTTTTATGAATTATACAAAGCTGTCATTTTGTACCTACAGTGTTACAACATCAATTATGTCCAGGAGACATGGGAGGGAGCAAGGACACAATGCAAAACAAAGGGGGGAAATCTTGCGTCAATTCTCTCAAGACACGAACAAGGTTTGTTTTATGCATTTCATTTTTATATGCCAGAAATTGAAATCCTGCAGATTTTATAAAAATACACACTTCTTCAGAAAGACAAAACAATAAACTAAAAAGATAAACCTGGTAGTCAAGCTGTGTATAGGGCCACATTACATTTTGTCTTAATGTAAACGTTTTAAACACACCACAAAATCTATAAGCTCTAGGAAAGCAACAGTAACCTAGTCTAAACTGACGTGAGCCACCTTATGGCTCAAAATCAACTTTTTTGTCAGTGTTCCACAAGTGTCTCAATCCTAAATGTCCCGACTTAACCATGGTTCCAAAGGAAGTGTCTTTAGTTTTACATTTAACATTGCATTGTCTAATACCTTGTTTCAGTAACTCATCAAACTAATCTCTGTGCTTGTCTGAATAATAAAACTATATCTGTATAAATATAACCTATAACAAACAAAAACTATATCATAAAATTCCGTTACTATACAGCCTGGTTCCTTTAGTCATGGTCAGTCTGTTTGGCAAAAGTACACTGTAAATTCAAAACGTCTGATTGACAAATTATGACAGTTGTGCAAATTTCAAAGATGTCACCACCATATACGGTTATTATTCACATAACTTAAGAGCAGAAACCCTCAAAATAAATGTTATTTTTGAATATGTTTAAATTTTCACTGTAAGTACTTACTGTACAGCACTTATACAGAGGGAAGAGAGTCTGAGTTTATTTAACAGCCTAATGGTATAGTTTAGTTTTCAGCTCATAGTTGGTCAAACTTCAATGTCACCATCACTTATATTTTTTGAGAACATAAACCCCGGGTTTATGCTTACCCAGATTTGCATTTTTTATATTTTTGGTAAGATGTGTCTGACATTACTATAGGTCATAAAGGGTTTTACAGGCAGAAACTTAGTGGCTGTCTGCACAACACTGTTCCACCATTTGGTGGTGGTTTCTTTCCATTTAAACCCGTTTCTTTTGAAAGTGGTTTAGGGGCGGTAAAACAGGTGAGTCTGGGTTCATTACATCATCGCAGGGGGTGACATTCAGTGTAAAGTTTGTGTAGGATAAGCCCCCCATCCGACAGGACTCGCGCTACAGTTTTACACTGTTCCATCTGTAAATGCTTACATTGTGCCTTGCCTGCTTTAGAAAAATAACTTAGTTCCAAATTTAACCTGTTTCTGTAGCAGTGTCTGCAGAGCTGGAATGTTAGCTGTATAAATCAAGAGAAGCTGCTTCACAAGTATACTTTTGTATTTACTAATCTCATTGGTGTCTTGAAGAATTGATATCCTGTGAAGTCTGAACACACTTATTTATATGTGCAGGCTCTGGTTATGTTTTCTTAAAACTAAACTTTTTAAATATTAAATGAATTAAAATGTTAATATAAATGTTTTGTATGTTGAGCCCTGGCCACATTACCGACCAACAAATTGGTTTTACCATTACTCAAGCTCCATGATCATAAGAATGGATGGTATTAGTGCTAATAATTGTGTATATTGTTTGCAGTGAAAGAAAAAATATTGTTTTATATATATATATATATATATTAGTTTTTTTATGCTTTACATTTTTAGTGTTTTTGTCTGCTGAAATGGCGAAGGAACCTACTAAAGACTTGTGGATTGGTTTGCATAATTTTCGTGGTCATCAGTTTTACTGGACAGATGGGCGACCAAAACGATTTGATAACTGGGGAAGTGAAGTAAGTGGACACAGAGATTTATTATTACAATAGGTACATTAGTTACATGCTGCAGCATTAAAACAATTTGCTTCACTGCTGAAGTTTAGTTTTTATTGTCTAATTCTTTTTCTTTTTAAAACATTTTTTATTCTCCCCTTCTGCAGCGACACCATCCACGGATATTTGTACACGATCGTTTTGGGGTAACTACTTTAAACTCTACTGTACTGGCATAACTGTGTCAACTAGTTCTAGGTATTTCTCAAAATCTGCACGTATTAAGAATAGCTATAGGCATCTTTTTTTAATCTTTTTATCACATTTTTGGTGTATTGCTACAAATCTCTAACATACAGATTTTTTATTGCAGGACCACCATTTCAGATATCATCATTTGGATGAGGTAAGACACCTTTTACATGGTTATGTTTTCTTAGTTTTTAGGTTGAAACTGTCAGAAATGAAGATAAGATTAGAACCATTTATCACCTGTCTCACAGTTTCAACCTAAAAATAGAAAAAACATATCCTTGTAAAAGAAGAATTCATGGCAGGCCCACTGCCCTTTTTTCCATTATATGAAGGTTTTAATATAAAATATTATCTTATTTTTATAAAAATGTTATAATATAAATGCTAATGTGTCATTATCAGTTAGACAGAGAACAATGAAATGCAATCTGAACTGTAGTTAAGCTGACAAGTTGTATCCAGGGCCCTTGCTTTCTATTTCATTACGATTTCTGACATGATGATGATCTGTGATAGATGGAATACCATTCCCATTTCCTGTTGCATACGATGGATAATGAGGTAATTTTCTTTACACACAGTTATGTGCAATTGATTTTAATTTGTTTTTACTTCAAACTAACCTTATGAGTGCAAATACATTATCATATCCTATCACACTATGGTCCTATGTCTAAGGTTAATATTTTCATAAATCTAATTTTTGATTATTGCATTTATTTTAGATAATCAAGTTGACATTACTCATTTAAATTGTTGGTTACCTTGATTGCTTGTATTAGCTCAAGTTAATGTGAATACCTAGTCTTTTTCAAATTGATGTTAGCTCTACCATTAGCGCTGCCTTCATTCAGCCAATATATAATTGTTGTCTTGGTCAACTAACGATAGAATGTTAGTCATATTTTACACCAGTCATTAGCCACTGTTGACCTAAGACCATTACGGTTCACAAAGCTCAGAAGTTCTACATTTTGCTCTCCATCTCATTATTCTTGATTTGTGCTCCATCAGAAGGGATGTGCTATGATGACTGCTAATCCTAAAACTGGTATTGGTAAATGGTTACCAAGGTCCTGTAATGACACCAACGGATATATCTGTCTTCGAAATCTTGGTGAGTCTATACTTGCTAATCAACTAGTGTCATTAGGCAGTTTGGCTCCGTAATGTGTTTATATATTTTAATGTTTGTCAATAAATCCTAGTTTGAATACAATATATTCAAATTAGGATTGAAAAATATCAATCTTTTTGACTACAAAATGGCAGAGAATACTGAAAAATGTGCGATATTTATACAAATTGTTCTGATTAACAGTCCATAATCTAAAATCAATTTATAATCACAAATGACATGACATTTTTCTCTTTACAAACTAACTGAGCAATCATATTACTGCAGCATTCGTTGGTGGTCTAATACACATTTTGTGGTAGTGCAGTTAAAATATACTTTCACATTCACGACCTGAACAAATGTCTTATATGATCTTAACAATGCCATTACTACACCCTCACAAAATGAGGGTGTAGGCTGAATAAAAACAAATAAACATTTCTAATTTCTTACCCTGAACAGACCCAAATCTCACAGACTCCCCTGATCCAACACCTGCTACGGATTATATCCAGTTATTCAATGATTCTATCAAGGTTGTTACTAAACAAATGAACTGGGATTCAGCCAAAAAACACTGCGAAGATGATGGTGCCAACCTGGCTAGTCTGCGAAATAAGTGGTCACAGACATATATTGAGCTGATGGCTTTAAATCTTCAAGCTTCTGTGTGGATTGGACTGAACAGAAACAAGGTACAGGACATACACACTCTCAAACAACAAGACTTTTTTGTCAACATGTTGTCTACGACATGTAAAATGCCCCCCAAAAAAGTGAATTGCAATATCAAAAAAATAAGGTTATTATCATTTTCTGTAAAAAAACAAAAAACGAATAAATAATTCATTGAAAAGGTATTGTGGTATTTTGAAATAATGGTGCTAAATGCAATTTGAATCTTTGCTTTTAGACTGGTGGATATTTTAAATATAGTGATGGCTGGCATTTAATCTTTACTAACTGGGGTCAAATGGAACCAAGTAGAGAACGATCTTGTGTGTATGTGGATTTGGATGGAACATGGAAGACTGCGCACTGCAATGAGAATAAGACAAGTGTTTGTATGAAATCTACAGGTAAGACCTATGTAAATGTTAATATATTTATATCTGACTGATTCTAAATTCCAACATGTCAGAATACATAATGTTTTTTGTTTCAAACATTATTTTAAGATTAACACATGAATTGTTTTGATTATCCCTGCATTTACATTTGATCTAAAAGCATGTACTGCATGTGTCTCTCTTGCTCACAGATGTGGCACCAACAGAGTCTAGTGAATTCCCAGGATTTTGCCCTGACCATGAAGTAAAAAGATACATGAGCCAGAGTTTGACGTGGCGACCATTTAAAGGGTACTGTTACCTCTTTCTTACAGACAGGTCTGAGTGGCCAGATGCATCTGCAAACTGTGTAAGACATGGTAAGGATCTGCATTTTTTTTTTTACTCTTGTTTGTTTTTACCTAACCAGTGGAACTATTGAAAGAATTATTATTATTGGTTCCAACAATTTTCAAGCTGAATCAAACAGAAATGTTTTGTAATATTTATGCCTCTAACTGTGCCAAACGTGGTAAATGTTGTGTTCACCTAAGACGGATATTAAACTTCAGCAGTTGCACTGGGTTACACAAAATTCTGAACATATCAAAATTTGTGTTGTGTCTTTTCTGTTTTTCTGAGCTCCAGCAGAATAGCATACACCCATACACTACAAAGGGAAATGTCTCCACGTCCCTCTTAACAGCTGTTGTTAGTTGCTGATGTTACAGCTTCCTGATTTTTTTCCAAAGCATCTTTCTCTAAGCAATAATATCCACATACGTGTAACAATCTGCGAATTGTGCTTTATGTCCATTTTGATCAGGATTATTAGACAGGACCTCATCCTTTTAGAATTTCTCACAGGGAAATTGTGGAACTCTTTCCCCATCGCCCGTTTATTCTACAACACATGGACGAAAAAAATTATCCATGTTGGCAGGACCATATCCACATTGTCTGCATGACAAGTGAACAGACACTGAAGTGATTCACACAAGCATAATATAATCCGAATGCAGACTGGAGCAAGCTTTCTCAAATTATTTTTGTCCCAAAACCTTAAATTACAAAAATACTCTAGCTGTTGCAATGTACAAATACACAACAGATTTAAGTCCGGAACTTCAACGTGCATTTTCTTCCACTGAACAAGGGCTTTAACGGTGCCCTGCATTTCTTACAGCATAGTCACGTTCTGGGTAGAAAAAAATCTTGAATGCTGTGGAATACAAGAAAACCTTAGCAATCAAGAGTCTCTGAAGCATACTGTAATCTCCAACTATTGCCTTAAAGATTTACTTTTTATTCTTTTGCTTGTTTGTGAAGGTGGAACTCTTGCCAGTATTGAAGATCCCTTTGAGCAAGTTTTTATTGAAACCAATTTAAAAACATATGAGGACAGCCACAGCTCTTTCTGGATCGGCTTGTATAAAACTCACAGAGGTATGATCACACTCTCTGCTCTCTTTCTTGAAAACAAATCTAATTTAAAAAAGCTTCTATCATGCGACTACAACAGCAATCAAGTGATAAAGTCTGGATAATGTTAGCGGGTATCACCGACATTTGCGTTCACACATTCACCCCCTACTGACCAACTCAGCATAATGTCAGAATTCGATTGGTTGTCTGAAAGCGGCTTTAGTTGTGTTCAGGATCAGGTTGCTTTCTGTGCATCATACAGACAGCTGCTCCACTTTGTTCTGGTATGCAGAATGTCATCATCAAATGTTATTATGCTGTTGCTGGAGTGGACAGGGAAGCAGTCGTGTGTAGAGAGTGCAGAGTAGGGGGCTCAGCACACAGCCCTGGGGAAGCTGGTGCTGAGGAGATGTGGAGGCCTACTTTCACCCTCTGGGAGCGATCAGTCAGAAAGCCCTTGATCCAGAGGCAGAATTATTGAGATATTCCCATTTCTAACAATTTGGAGTCTAGTCTGCTGGTGAGGATGAAGCCCTCAGCATCTTCTGTTCCTCCACCGTGAGGATGTGGGTTTATGGATGTAGTGTGGCTACCTCTGGTGAATCTACCTAAAACTGGGCAAAGAAGTGGTTTAGATTCTCAGCCACTGAGGTGTCAAGAGTCATCAGGAAAGAAGTATATGGTCTACTGGTTATATTCCAGTCCCCCTGCCACACCTGCCTTGAGTCGTTGCTCTGGACACAGGCAACCTTGGCCTCTAAAATGTCTCATCAGGTTGCCTCTACCAACAGTGTATAACTGAACTGAATGAAATCTTCCTAAGCATTTCTTCTGTGATCCAGGGCTTTTTGTGTGTATAGAGCCAGATTCACTTGTCCAAAGTGAATCTTTGCTGATTAAATTTAGAGAAGACAGTCTTTAAATGAGCATGGTTTAAGTCTCCTGTAACAATATGAACAGCCTCAGGATACATACTCTGCTGACTACTAATGATGTTGTGTAAATGTCCAAGGACAGGAGTACAATTAGCACCTGGTGGACTATACATAGCAGTTATCATGACAGTGATTGCTAAGGAAGATATATGATCCTGGATTCCACAGTCTCTTCTCAATTTCTTTCTTTTTTTTTTTCATTTTAAAATAATTTCAATCTCTAGCTCGATTACTGGAATGGATAAATAAAGCCAGGTCTTTCTGAAGAGTAGAATGAAGCTGTCTTTAATGACGTTGTTCTTTGCAAATTGTTTCAGTTTATCCAACCTATTAGAAAAATTCTTGTGTTGGTGAGAGAAACACTAGGTTGTTTGTGACCCTGCAGCCCCTGCAGCCTCACCACTACATTGGCTGTACGGGGTCACTTTTGCCTCCTCTCTAAGTTACCTTCATCAACTTCCTGCAGAGATGGTAATCCACCAAGAGCCTGGGGCATCTGGCAATGTCCTACAGAATGTTGTGGGAGCAGAAAAAAGCGTGCTCGCTGTGTAATCCATTTCTAGGAGTTCGCACAAGCTGTAGATGTTCTTTGCCCAGCAGGATGTAGTCCGGGCAATCAAGAACACACACAAAAACAGCCAGGTAGAGTACCGAAAAGGAGAACACTGAACTGCTGTATCAGTGCCTGCTGCCATATTGCCATTTGACATTTTTATCAAATGACTCAACATGACTTTGGAAGAACCAACAGATCTGAGATCATGTTAAATCATCGACAAAATTATGCAGCTAAACTGTTATTACACATACAAAGAACAAGGACCTGGTCTAATAGTTTTAACCATTAAAATTCATTTTTCAGCTGATAGAGACAAAATTGTATATAGAAAAATAATAATGCATTTTATAATGTCCCTAGGCACGTGGCAGTGGTTGGATAAAACAGTCATGGACTACAATAATTGGGATGTAGATCAGCCTCGTTACAGTGAGTATGGAGCGATTCAAGTTTCAGATGGGAAATGGAAGACTGGCAATCGTTGGCATGACAGAGGATGCATTTGCAAAACACCAAAAAGTGAGACCATTATACATTTTAGGATTTACTACAAATTCTGATTGAAAGTAATAAACTGACTTCAAAGGATTGTGTAACATATGTAAAATATACTAATAGATATGGATATATTGGAAATATCTTGTCAATAAAATGATACACAATGTGCATATATCGCTTTTGTTTTTCTTTTTTCTAGTATTACCAGAAGTCCCACCCACAAAAGGTATGTTACAGATCTTTCTCATTTTCACTTAACACATAATAACATCTAAGTTCTTTTTGGTGGATCATCCTATGATCATGTGATATGTGTTAAATCTTTACAGTAAAGTTGGTGGAATTTCAAACACGTGGACACATAATTTTGGCAGTTGTGCTGGTTATTACTGCAATTGCCATAGGGGCAGTCATCATGTTCCTTCTCTTCAAGAAGTCTGGCCACCGCCTACGTATACCTGAAAAGTTAACTACTTTTGACAACCCACTCTTCTTCAGCAATGAGCGAGCCCGACCTGATCTGGTGGACACAGATAAACTGGTAGCAAATGTAGAGGAAGAGAACCCTGGGCCTATTATAACTGCATAATGTAAATGCCAGTTGAGGGTTGCCTTACAGTTAAAAGACCAACAATTTTATTTTATTAGATTAGATGAAATTAAACTCTAATGCTTCTTGCAAAAACTTGCTATAGAACAAAAAAATAAGCTGTAGTTTGTCTTAATTGAAATATAAATCTCCTTTTGTGATACAGAGATTTTGTAATTTGAAATCATGTTTAACTATTCTTACAAAAAATTAGGCAAATCACCACTGCATTTCCTCATTCTTTAATGCATGATATTTAATTTTTCCAGAAATCTGGGAGCCTCCTAATTTACTGTATGTCTTGCTGACATAATATAAATAACAGCAGAAAAGGTAGTATGAGAAAATAGGAAACCACAGACTATGTAAACTGTTGTGTTTCATTTCCCTAGACTTTAGAAGACAATGTAAAATTGTTTATGACTTTCATAGCTTTGCACAGCTTAAAGAGTCAGTGTTTCCTTAGCATTTTGTGTTTGTGTAAACATCATTTCTCAGGTTTAAATATTCCACATCTATACTTTAGTGGCTAGTGCTAGTGATCAAGGTTTGACACACAAAATAATGTAACACTGATTAATCTGCTCTATTCATTACACAGTTTTAAAAGGATACTGAATGTACATTAAGAACGAATAAAATGACTGGAAAAGCGGGGTGATCAGTGTACTTTTTCAGTGTAATTTTCTTTTAGAAGCTGAACAAAGTAATACCTAAAAAAAAATTATATATTTTTTAGTTTTTTGCTTCACATACAGTGGGTATTCGTTAACATGACTTAAATCTGTGTACTTCAGGCTGCACAGCCCTAATTATTACCATCGTTACGGCGAACGTTACAGAAGATTAACTAAGTAACGTTACACACAGAAATACACTTAGGAAAGTAGCGCTAACGTTACCCTGAAAGTACGTTAACGGAGAGAACTTACATGTGAAGTTAGCGTTAGTTACAGACAGACATTGAGTGTTACTTACGTTTTTTGATGTCGAAGTCAACCGTTTTTCCCCTTTATTGATATGTTATCCATACAATATCCAGTTAGCCGAAGTGTATTTGTTGCTGCGTCGGTTTTTTCGACCGCTGAGCAAAACTCCCATCTTCTCGCTGGTAGCTAAGGTTAGCTAAAAACTCGTAAATGTTAGCAACATAGGAAATAAAGTTAGCTACCCTACTATTAAATGTACCAGATATTTTAATACTAGCTACATAACTTGATGAATCTGTAAGTGTATATATTAAGGCGAGTGACTGGTTTCACAGTTCAGCTCAGTTAATCCTTTCCGGGAACTTTTAGGATAAGATTTTCTCCTTCGTGTTGACCGCGTTTCCGTCAAACTGACGTGAACGATGCTACAGGTGCATTATCAGTGTTGTCCGCACACACTGGAGACTATTAAAGGCAGATTGCCTCTTGGGGGCGCTGTTTCATTCGTAAAAGAAAATCCCTACAATTTAAGGGCAATGGCAGAAGAAGTGTCTGCTGCGACAAGGAAATTAATTTTGTGAAAATAACACGAAAGATTATTTTTTAGGTAAGTGGGGAATCTGGCTTTCCGAGACATGGCCTATTTTTTTGCCTTTTGCTCTCAAAGAATCTACTTCAGCCGCGATGCTGCCATCCCCAGGAAATCTGCACAATAGCTGTATTATGAACTTTAAAATCACTATTATCATAAATTTGTTGGACATTTGTTGATGTAGTGTGGACATAAATTATATAGGTGCTGGCATGTTCAAATAAAATGTCACCTCATTTAGTCATTTGGCAAACCTTCTTTGTTTTACATTTTAATGAATTTCATTAATAGAATGCATATTTGTCAAAATTAAATTATGAATGCTGTACAAAACAAAATTACGAGAACAAATATTTTCAAAAGAAACAGTCAGCTCAGATTCATCATTCCAAAGCATTCATAGACATTAGGTGATATGCTACCAATCTGTAGAACAGACTGTCTAGTTTTCATTTCATTTACCCAACAAAGGCAATTATGAAGTATGTACAGTACAAATGCATAGAGATTGTAATCAAGCAATATATTTTATCACAAGATGCATAGAGTATCCAGCATATAGCACATCAGTGTCACCAAAAGATTACTCACAAGTCTAGACATTCAACAAATGCAAGTCAACAAATATGCTTGAATACTACTTATAAAAATAGGAAGCAAAGTATGACTTCCATTTAGAATCATGTAGAAAAATAGCTAAATTTTTCATACCAATGTTCAAAATAAACTGTTGGCTTCACAATGTACTTAACTGATTTTCAAAACATGGTGGTAGAGCAAGATATGAAACCCTCAATCAATTGTTTCCCCAAAGTTATTTGCCTATTTAATTAGATAAGACATCCTGTTGTGTAACTTTGTAAAAATAGAATCATAAAATGCAGCAGTTGTACAGAAACCATAAACAGACATTATTTCAATAATTTTATTTTATCCTGCTAATTTGAGCTCAATTTAATTATATTATTGTGTTGGAATAAAATAGATGTTTTTATTTTATGGATTAATTGACCAATAATGGGTAGATTTACCCATTATTGGTCAATTAATCCATCTCCATGAAAGACTGGAGATGGATTCATCGCATATTTTTTGTGGACTGGAGATGGATACATCGCATATTTTTTGTAACGTCTTCAAGCTGCTTGTATCTGAGTGACCAATGGTTTATGAAACAATCAATTATTAAATTTGTTATCAGTTTTAAGATAATATTTGTTAAAACTACTCATGTTAAACTCCATTTACTATATCAAAAGAAATGACTTGACTAGATTGTTGACAAATAAAGTTATTAATATAAAAATATCTGCCCTTGACTTCTGTATTGTTACATGACCAATGCAAAATTAATGGATCTACATAAAATTAATTTGCAACTATTTTAATAATCAAATAGTCATTTCAGTTGTTTGAATATTTTGGTATGCATTTTGTTGCTTCTTGCTTTAACTTTGTTATATTTGATACACTAAATATCATTGGGATTTAGGTTATTGGTCAGAAAAAAGGAAGATATTTGAGGACATTTTAGGAGTGTGAAATTGTATTTTTTCTGTATTTGATAATATGATTAATTACGAAAAGTAAAAGATGAAGCAATGTTGACAAAATCTGTTAAATGCAGCCCTACTTTAGAACAGAATAATGTATGAGTCACAAATTCATTTTATACAGAACCATGTGGATATGGTGAAAATAGGAAATTTACGTTTGTTAAATAACAAGGATAAAAGAAAGAGCCAGAGGGTAACCTTAAATAATGGCAAACAACATGAGGAAAAATATTTTCTACAAAGAAGACACACTGTCTTGTCCATTAGTGCATTATAACTTGAGCAGCATATAACCGTGTCCAAACCCACAGTAGAAAAAACAGTCACTGGTGAATATAAGAATCTCTGTGCCATTGTCTTGCATCTGTGTCTCTACCACGATCCCTATCTCTGTCTCTATCCCTGTCCTTGTGCCTTTCTCTATCTCTGTCTCTGTCTCTGCCCCTGTCTCTGTCTCTATCTCTGTCTCGATCTCTGTCTCGGTTTCGATCTCTGTCTCTGTCTCTGTCTCGGCCGTGGTAGTGGTGGTAGTTGTGATGATTGTGTACAGGATTGTGATTCGTGTGCTGTGTCCGTGGTGGAATATGCTGGTTTTGCCTGTGCTGCCGATTGCGTTCACTGTGCTCGTGCTTGTAGTCTTCCCCATAATGTGGCTGGCTGTTCTCACGGTGATGTTGATGGTGGTGGTGATGATGATGGGTGCTGTTATGATGGTGGTGGTTATGGCCTCGGAAGCGGACGCCCTCCTTGTCTTCTTCCACCACGTCCTCCACCTCCTCCTCCCTGTCCTCAGGCGGGGTTCTGTGGGGCAGCCTCTGGCTACAATCCCTGCTCGATTGTTCATCCATGCCCCCTGATGCCTGGATATGTTGAATGTGGCTGTGGTGCTCTATCCGGCGATGGTGGTGGTGGTGATGATGGTGGGTGTGCTGGGTTCTCTTCGGTTCACTCTTCAGGAGCTGCTCTTCTTCCTCTTTATGTCCTTCTTCAGTCTTCTGCTCCGGGACCTGGGCTGAAGGGGGCTCCTGGTTAAGGTGGTTCTCACGGGAACCCTTTCTCTTGGGTGCTGCTGTTTTCTTGCTTTTCTGCTCATCCTGAGGTCAAAATAAGCAGTTTACTGTAGGACTATTCACACAGGGTATCATAGAAATGTCTTAATCATCCGTCTTTAAATTTAGGCCTTGACATGGTTCACACAAACATAAACATGTACAGGCAAAGCTGCAGTTGTGAAGGCAGCTGGTGCTCGAAATCAGACCAATTTGAATATTATTAGTTTTTGTTCATGGACCTTTTGGCCCTTAAGTGCAGCTTTGTACAACGGCTTTCACAAAGACACACTACCTGCTTCACCTTCCATCTTTTCTACAGCTGCTGACACTACAGTATATTCACCAATAAATAGTCTGTTTGGTTTTCACAGTTAATTCTTCGTTTTAAATGATAAAGAGGTTATCACAAAACGCATAGAGCATTGTTCTATAAGTAGACACTGATCTACATAAAGATTGAGAGAGGCAGCATTTAAAGAAATAAAATACTATTATTTAGGGGGTTGACCTACCAGCTAATCTGTCACTATTCACAATCTAAATAAAGAAAATTCTGGTTGCTATAACTGCCAATAGCTCCCACATTTACACATGCTTCATTTCTAGGTCATTTCTGAAGTATGTGCTACTCTACACCATGGATATTACTGCAGTAGACTCTGAATGTGTCTCACTCACCAGAAGAAGACCTAACTCATTTATGGAACTTTCCATTTGAGAAGAATGTGGAGAAATGAAATGAAAATGTTAGATGAATTAAAGAAAACAAAAGCACAATTTTTTCCCACTTTCAGACTTGGTGAGTAGGATGAGATGAGATAAGATAATGTGATGTGATGAGAACATAAAAATATATATCAGGTGGTTGATTTTTCCTATAAGCATTTGGGTTTCATGTACCGGTATTGCTGAGGGATTGGAGGGCAGTGTATTCTCTGCAAGCTTGGCCACCAGTGCGTTGGCAGGCTCCATCTCTGGAGGATGAGTGGCTCTCCAGTAAGACTCCAGATAGTCAGCGATGTGCTCACAGGCGTCCGTTAGCTGGTTCTCATCTAAGATGACATCAAACATTTCCTACAGGAAATATAAAATTTGAGCAATATTGGGGGAAAAAATTAACTTGTAAGTGAGACTGTAAGTGAGATTAATCTGTCACACCACTGACTGTATGGAAGATGCGTAGGTGGGTTTAAAAAATAATACTCTTATGTTGATTGAATAAGTCTGTGTTGAGGTAAAGAGTGACATGAGCGTTCAGCATTGACATTAAATTTGGCACCAGGAAAAAAGAACAAAGCATCATTAGACAAAAAAATTAATCATGCTATCATGACTCTCTAAAAGTAGTACAATTCAAATACACAGTATAAAATCATGTATTAACTTCCCAAACTGACCATTATAAAGGTCATCAACATTGTTTTAATATAACTGTAACTCAGGTTTGTTTACTCTCTAATCTAAAATCTGTTTAAAATATAATGTACTATTATTGAAATGTAAAATGTATTGCTGCACCACACACTGGCCACTAGATGGTACTTACTGGTGGACACTGGGCAAGCTTGTCTGCCGCCACCAGCTGAACATTAAGATGCTTTGTTTGAGACTTCCCTCTGGTCTTAATCAGTCTGGTCAACACCTGCATCAAGCGTAGAGAGAGGGAGGACAGAAAAAAACAGCTGCTGGCAATTTATAAGATAATGTCATTTTTTGTATTGATTTACAGTACAAAATACTTAGAGAAGTGTGGAGCAGTCAGTCAAAAAGAAGCGCACTTTTGGGGAGGAGATCTTGACATAGACCAGGATCGGAGCGAGGGAGGTCTTGGACACCTGGATAGGGTGATTGACTGTGTCTGCATCTAGAACCACAAGCTGTAGGCTGCGGGCGAGCTCAAAGATACGCTCCACCTCCCCCTGGATCTGAGCTGCAAGAGCAGAGAGTACTGTATGATGCTAATAACTAAGATCAAGGAATTTAATTTTTTGCATTTATTTATTTTTTACAATATTGGTAACCACAGGTAACTTAGATTATTACTCACCTATAACATTTGTTCATATTCATCCATTGTATGTGCATATTTAATTTACAGGTTACTCATTTGAACCACAAGCTTTTAAACTTGTTCTTTAGAAATAGTTTAATTTTTAGTTTTCCCCATGAAGCCGAAATGTGGATTAAAATTTAAACCCTTGTAGATTTTAACCAAACAGAACCAAACAGGGGAAAAGGAAAATAAATATTTATTTTTCAGCTGAATCCTAACCTGAAGTATAGGTCAGCACTCATATGACATGGAGCTCAAAAACATTTCACATCTTACTGTCAATTAACATACACTGCCTACTTCAAATGTGCAGTATTACATGTAAATAACCGTGGCTGAATTTTTCTTTCATGGGAAGATCAGTTCAAATATTGACCACTAGAGGGAGAGCAGGGCATAATTTATTTGTGAGTGCTTTAAATAGCTGCAGTACTCACACATATAATAAGTATCAACCCATCAGAGCAAGTAATATTAAAGTTTACTATATTTTGAAAGTGTACTTTTATACATAAACGTCACCAGAAAAGTGGCTGGTAGCACAAAAGTTGGTGATGGGGCAGGAAGGGACAGGAGGTGAATCATTTAAACACAAATCAACTACCATTGCTCTTAGTTATACATACCAGCGGCATCTAGGATGAGAGAGCAATGAGAAAGATAAGAGTAGAGAAAACCAAGTAAATCTTATCCCCCTTCTGTTTGGTTCCCATTCATTTCTGTATAACCAAAATTGGTTGTAACGTCCAGAAAATTCATTTTCACACACACAACTCACCCACATATTGTTTGCTTTTTGAGAGATAAAATTTCTCTGATTTCAGACTTTATGTTGATCTAGGATAAATAGCTGCTTGCTCATACTTTGCATACATAAATGACAGTGGTAACACATTTCTCATCAAATGTTTTGGAAAGAAAGCAAATAAACATATCCTTCAACAACGTCAAACTATCAATTATGTCAATATTTGTCTTCCCTGCAAGGCTTCCCAACATTATATCTTAGCAGTACATATACAAACATATCTTCTAAACATAATGTGCGCAGCATTTAAATGAGATCCAGTCATGTCTGATTCCCATTCATCACAGTTGCATCTTATAGCATGAGTTACTTATTTTAAATAAATAGGCTTCTAAGTGGTGAAGTTTGCCACAAGGGACAAAACAATTAGTGACAAAAAGCTCAGACAATTACAAGTTATTTTAGAGATCGATATCGTGTATAGTGTCTGCAATGCATGATAACATCTGAATTTCCCTGATGTTATTAAACTCAACAATCTTGCTCTCGAGTGAAATAAAAGAGGTGCCAAAACTACTGGCTGCAGGTTAGGATCATAAAGCAATGTACCTAAATTGGAGCGGGTGTTGGATCGGTCTATTAAGGCCTTTTTGCCAGGATTGTTGAGTATCGAGCGTTTAGCCAGGGAGATATCTGCTGTGACCCGTGTAATAGTTATTCTGGAGATGAGAAACAGTAACAAGCATTAGTATAAAATCTAAATTTTCATTAGGCTATGCTTTATTTCCACATGAGAGGGATGATGGTGACGAATGAGATCAGAACTTACCTGCCTTCGAATCGATGTTTTAAAAAGTCAAATAGTGCTTTTTGCATCATATCTGTAACCTGGAATTATACAAAAAGCATTGATTTTAAGAAACATTACCCTGGCTTTAGGTTTGACACAATATTTATCAGAAGTACTAGATTGAGCTTCTCAGCCTTACAACATCTTATGCCCTCAATGGAAAGATAAAGAGTGCGTGAGGACTGGAAGACTCACTTCTAAGCCCTTCAGTGATGGTCCCATTAAAACCACAGGACGCATTGTAGGCACTACATCATACATAGCCACCTGCTCCCCCTGTTGCCACAAAAAGCGAAAAAGCATATTACACATAATATAGTGTATCTGTAGATGTTTGCATTGCAAGCAACATGTCACTAGATGCGTGTTAGGTCAGCAGTGTCAGTAGACGCTTTGTAACCGTTTAGAAATGATTTTTTGGGTCAACATATAGTATGTGACGTCTAAAACACAAAGCATGAAGATCAGACGTAATCATCACTGTGTTAATAGATCTTATATTCTATAAACAGTGTGTTGTTTGATGTGTTTACACAATTGTCTTGAGACACAATGAACAAATGCAGATGCCACAGAAACACAGAAACTATCCATGAACGAATGTGGACATGCAATT
Source organism: Channa striata (assembly GCA_033026295.1). Lineage (NCBI taxonomy): Eukaryota > Metazoa > Chordata > Actinopteri > Anabantiformes > Channidae > Channa > Channa striata. The sequence continues at coordinate 13,758,427 of CM065185.1, read as the reverse complement.
TATTTATTATATGCACAACTGAAGTCAATTGTCAGTATGCTGCTTGTAGAGCAAATACACAGGCTATGTCTCAAATCACTATTTCACTATTCACTAATTCACTACTCCACACTTACTGTACACAAACGTACGAGACATTGACTTTTAAGGCCGTGTTCAGTCACTTACCGGTTTCTTCTTCACTTGTTGATTAGCTATCGAAAGATAAAGGTAAGAGGGGAACCCAAGATTAACACCAATTATTAAAATGAACACACAATATCTTTTTACACAATTAATACACACTGACCTTGTGATGGAGGAGTGTATTTTTTTGAGTTCATATCTTGAGCTGCTTGAGCGGCTGCTTTGCTGAAAAAAGTGAGAGTCCACAATTATTGTCTCACTTTCCCTTTCAAATGATAAACAGGGCCATGTTTAAAGTTCAAATTTCAGTGGCTCAGTCACAAATATTTATATTTAGTATATAAATCTTTTAAAAATCTACAAAATAGTTTGTCCTTTGTGACTGTCTACCATATCCACATAGATATAAAAAGCTTACAGGGTAAATCCCTTGAAGTGATTCTGCACACAGTTCCTACCAAAACCACATTTTCAAGATCCTCTAGATGCGTTTCTGCCACCCCAACTAGGTCAAGCTAAACTTGGCAGAGTGCAGCGGATTGTTTTGCCTGCCAGGCTGATTAGTGTTAAGATATTCTAGTGACTGACCAAAAGAAAACAAGTCTCTAAAGGTCGACTTTATAAAAAGCTGGGGATGCTATGGAAACTTTCAAAAATGTTTGTGACAATTTATTTAATACTGGATTTTATGTTGACACTCTTCAACCTCTCTTTATCTTCTCCTTTTACGTTTTCTTATTGACCTTATTAGCTTTCAAGACAGGAGCTGTGGCTCATGCAAAAACAACAGGTGAATTGTTCCTAAAAGTTACACGGATGAAGCTCAAAGATTTAATAATGAAATGTGTTTTCCAACGCTACAGTGGCAGCCTAATTTCAAGCTCAGGTTTAAAGTATCAGCTTGCAAAGAGTATGACGGCGACAGGCTTTATTTTAAATACAGCTACTCTAATATCACCTGCTGTCTGTGATATTTGTCGTTTGAACTGCTAAAACAAAGGTCAATGCTGGATAAAAGTGTGAAATTTCACCTGCATGTTTCTTATATTGCTATGTTAATAAACATAATTAAAAAAAACAATGTTTCTTCTGAATTAATTATCATCCGGTGGCGTGAAGTGACTTTCCAGTTTATTCCAATCATGCTTGTTTTGCTTTTATCTACAGAATCATTCTCGGTGTTATCCTTATTACATTGATTTCATTTTTAGATTCTAGAATATTAGAATCTACATTAGGTTTTTGTGCTAGTAAAATCCAACTCTGTACTTAATGAAGTGTAAGGAGCAGTGTAATGTACACACTTGGCTAAAGCCTTGGCAGCTTTCCTCGCCTGGACTTCTCTTCTGATGAGAATGGTTTCCAGATTGACTGGACTCGGGATGAAGCCCACCACACCATCCTCTTTCACTGGCCGACCAATCCACCAGTCATTGTTAAATTTCTGGAAATTGAAAAGAAAAAAAAGAACATTTATAGCCAGTGTTCAGGCATTTTTATTACTCTGACAGAGTTAATTTCATCATCTGCATTATTGCAGTTTGTGTCATTGTCCTCTACTTTACTGTGTATCCACCTGCACCCTAATCTAAATCAAAGTGCCAAAGCCTCAGATTCAACTCCAATTGTTAACGTCATCTGTATGAAATCCACTGATGTGCGTGTTTGTTTCAAACCTCTTTGACATGTAGGAAGTCTCTGGCTTCAAAAGTGACTGCCTGGCCTGGTACGGGGACGTTGTCGTCGTCCGCGGGAGTGTAGGAGAAGTTGCAACGTACAGCGAATGCGACAGGCTTGTACTGGGGACACAGGACACAGTGTGCAGAACATTAAAGCATGTCAGGGTTACATGCTTCTTAATCCGTGCAGTCACAACCACATGTGTTTACACAAAATGTTCACTTTACATTTGATCCATTAGAGCATTTAATCTGATAAATTATCTGTAAACATTTAACATGAAGATTTTCTGCTTTGGTCAGTCAAGGAGGAACTTACAGGTACTGGAATCATTTCATAGCAGTTAGTTTATAACTGGGAACGTCAGGTTGTAAACTTATTACACTTTTATTAAATTCAATTTTTATTCTAAAATATTTACTTTATATCAAGGTCAGCACAAAATGTGCAGTAAGGTTTCACATCTAAAGGCTTCAGTACTGGGGTTGTTCTCCACCATAACCAGTCAAAATATGTGCTGAGAAAAGCACAAACTGCATCTTTCTCTTTGCTGCACAGTAGCTATACCGCCGGCCTCCTCCTGACTGAATGCCTGTTGCTGTAATCCCATCAGAGTCAAATGTCAGCAGCACGCCGATCACGCTGCTAATTACTCCACTCGGGGAAGATGCGGCTGTGGGAGAGGCTGGGAGGGTCAGCAGAGGAGAGGGAGAGTGTGTTTGCCACCTTAATTCCAAATCACCATTGGTAGCACATTAGCTCTGTAGGGGAGGATTTAATTCAATAATCAATGGGACATGTATCAGCAGTCGCTGCTTAACAGCCGAACACAGAGTCTGACATTAGCTGTGAGCTTTTGAAATCCATAACATCTAACACACCATCTATATTTACCTCAGACTTACAGCAAACAGTGGTGGTAAATAAAGTGCACTGTGTAAATGATGGACAGCTGTAGACGGGCTGTCTCCAAAGTTAAAATCTCTTTTTTGAATTCTTGTTGGGAAATAAAACAAAAACTTTTGTAGTCTTAACACTTCACTTTTTAATTGCATATTTATTTCTTGTTTATCATGACCCACCACCAAGTCTTTAAAATTACATCTATGTAATAAGTGTAAAACTTCAGCATATTTGCCTTTTTCAAGCAGTTAAAGCAAATGCTGAATGCACCAGTATCAGCAATAAGTATCAGCAATGGCAAAAATGTTTCAGAGTTTGAAATTATGCAATGAACTCGACTTAATGGCACAATGTCTGTACAGGAAAACAGTCAGCTGAAGAAGGTGCGTGAATTAATTTTCACTGAATCAGCAATAATCCAGACGTTGAGCACATAAAGGGATGACACGGATGAAGACTGCACCGACTGATCAAAAAAGCAGAATATTACTCCACTAATCCATTATCCTAACGTCTGCGTTTCCTGTCTGTGATGTAATCACGTCCTTGAAAGCAGTTTCTGTGAAAGATGGGTCGATGCGGGGCCACTGTGGGTCAAGTCAGGTGAGACCGTGACGTGTGAGAACATTGAGAACAGTGAGAAAGTACCTTGGCCTTCTCCAGCTGCACCTGGGCGTTTCTTTCCTCAACGGCATCCGAGTCCTGACGCTCTCCCTGCAGCAGAGAGCGAGAGCATTAGTACGTTTTAATCAATTTTCTGCATTGATGTAATCATTTTGCAATGCAGAATCCAGTGCAGCCTGTTTGTTCAGAGATGTGGATAAATGATTTTATAATTAAATAAAAGGAAGGAGAAAGATGAAGGAGGATGTGACAGGCTAAATTAAACAACTAACTAAATTCAGTCTGATGAATGATACATACATATAGTATCAATACACCATGAATGTTGAGCTGCACAAGTCGATTAATCAATCAGCCGATGTTTTTCATAATTAATTTGTTCTTTAATTAATAATCAAGTTTTTTTAAGTACATGTATATTGCTGCTTTTCTTGAACCTACAGTGAAGATTTTTGAACTGTTGTTCTGACAAATTACGCCATCTGGAGACAACCTGGACACTGGTAAATTGTACATTTTTATAGACAAAACCACTAGGCCTCAATTAAAAATGATCATCAGCTGCAGGCCATTGATTCAATATGTTAAAATGAAGCTGGGCTCATGTGTCTATGCAGCCATAGTTTTTTTTTTACATCCTCCAAAATACATGACAATAAAAATAACACAAGTATGAGCCTGTAATCATTATTAAATTCCAATACAAACACAAGGTAGTAACAACTTATAATGCCAACCTACGAACAACCAAGAACAATCACATCAAATCAAAAGTGAAAACCTTTCACATATTAATTCATACATACACCACTTTAAAAATGTACTAATTTTTCTGATCCTTTTCTGTTCATTTCCCCAGAACCATCATGTGTTAAGTGTCAAGAAATGTGGCAGCGCAGCTCTCCTGGGACGCTCAGGTGTATGTGCCACGCGTCCCGGAGATTAGATTGTCCCCTCAATGACATGGTAATTAATGCCCTCTCTGTCATAGCCTGGAGGTGGCACAGCCCTCCAGCGTCAGTCTGGCACTCAAGACACACACTCGCATCCCAGAGCCACAAATCAGCTCGTTGGTTGTCAACAGTCTGCTCAGTCTGGGGCATTTTAACAACGCACCGATCCTGGGTCCTTGTCGTGTCAATATCCATATCGCAAACTGCTTTCACATGAGGTGATTATTGTATTCGCTGCACAGTGGTGACAAAGAACTTTAGGAGCTTCAATGTTAAAAGTTACTTTCATTTATCTGAAACTCATATACAAAGAGTTTTATGATCCTTCCAAAACATACACAACGGCCAACTTACAAACGATACAAACAACTTGACGTTTGCGGCATTTCGATTCACAAAGCAGAACATTTGTCACTCTGACAGAAAAGTGTATTTGTCACTGGACATACATTTGAAATTCTAGCATGTACAGACATCAGTTTTTTGCAATCTGAATACATCATAGTACAACGACAAAAAATTTAAAAAGGCGCTTATTTCAGAGGTGTAATTAATAGCTTTTGATGTTGTAGTATTTTTATTTGTTGTAATTTCAGTTTTATACAGTAACAGCTGGATAGAGCGTAGCAGAGCATGGCAGAGCAGGGAAGAGCATGGCACCGCCAGTGTCTGACCTCCATCGGGGTCGTGTATGTATGTGTTTCCGTAGATTAGACCTTAACAGAAGTGGGAAGCAGCAAATAAACTCCAACTCTCACATCTGTCAGAGAAATCATTCAGACGGTAACACTGTTCCTCCAATTCAAAAACAAATCTGACAGTTATTATAAGAATAAAAATGTATGTTGTTCACTGTGTGATTACGAATGTCAGTCCAGACAGAGCTCACTGTTTAAAACTCATGCTCAACGAGCAGAGACAAACTTCCCTTTGGCTCTCCTTCACCTTGTCACCCGCTGTTACCCTCCATGTTATTCCAAATGAACGCACACTACGCTGCCGAATGCTACAGAGATGCTCTGACTTTGACAATGATGGATAATGCAGCATGTCTTTACTATAGGCCAACAGTATCTTCCATTCAAAAAGGCTCAGCGTTAATAAGCTGTATTATGATATCAGATGAGAAGTTTGAAGGAAACCTGCAGGACAGGAGGAAGGATGTGAGGAAAGTGAAAAAAGGGAATGTGCTGGAAAAGACAAATGAGGAAAGATGCAAAGCACAACTGCTCTTTCCTGTCTGTTTGACCAAACGCTCATGTCAGCGGCTCTGTGTTGTACTCATGCACAACCAGCGGTAGAAGTTCACAAATTATTAATTTCCAAAAGTAATACTCCAATAAAAGCGCAACTTCATAGCATTATTAAACATGCCAAACAGAAGTTCTTGATAGAACCGTCCCTGGATGAGAACCTTCAATGTGTCAATGATACAATTTATGGTAAAAACAAATTACAGTTATTATAAAAGTGTAATATAATACTTAATTATGTTATTATATGATGTAATTATATAATGCAAAGTTACTAAGTGCTATTAGTTGCCTAGCAACTGTGAGTAACAAAAACAACATCGGTGATGTTTATAGTAATATGTAATAATACATCTTTAATTAATTCCATTTAGTATAAAGAATCCACATCTGCAAAAAGTACGTAATGAAACTGTAGAGAAGTAAAAGCAAAAGCAGCGTAAAATTGAACATACGTCCATAGAACACTGCAAAATTGTGCTTGCGTACAGAACTTGAGTAAGTGCTTTATTGTTTACCATCTTTGAGCAAAACAGTGATTTTAAATTAGTCGAAATTAGTAAAATGACATTGCAGCAAATAGGGTTGAAAAAAGTAACAAAAAAGGGACGAGGACATAATATATGAAAAGGACGGAGCAGTGCTTGTGATTTAATTAGAGAGTACAGGATTGTGGAGACTATTTCAAGACGATGAGGATGGAATAAAAGAGGAGGAGGAACTAAATCTCCCTGGGGCAGAATTATGGCCGGGCGTGGGTTTTTTGTTTACCCATGGCTGGTGTAGACATCTGTTCGCACAGCAACCACCTCTCCTGAAAGCCAATGTCACCCAGCCAATAGTACGAAAGCCCCTGCTGAATTATTAAATAACGTTGAGCTCACTACTGCAGATGAGATTTCTACCTTTTGGGACAAGAGAAGCAAAAATTATTCGATTGAATACATTATTTTACCCAAACAGAATCATTCATCATCTTACACATTGTTGTTAAAGTGGTTGTCAGTGTCTTTGAAAGCATCAGTTTCTAATTTTCAGAAGGCACATATTCTAATATGCCACCTCCTTCCTGAATGGATCTTCCCCTGTAAGTGACATTTTTGATTCAGTCTTTAACTCAAACTGGCTCTCTCTCAATTCACGCCTTCATCTCCGTCCGTTCACCGACCACCTTCCATCCTCCCATCCGTCCCATCCCAGCCCATTAACATGATTACATGGATCGACAGCCGCATTCTCCCATGTGCCACCTGAAGGTGACTCCCTTCCTGCTCAGAAGTGTTTACACAGCTCTTTCGGCACGCGTCATGGGACTGCATTAGGAAAGGACCATCTGATTGGGGAGATGGACTCCATCCCTAAACTGAAATAATCAAAGCCACTGAGTCACCAGGAGCCAGCTGGCTGGCCTGGAGCACTGAAACAGCCCAGAGTAAAAACTAGGGGCCTGGACAAAATAATAATTATATTCAGATAATAATTCAACGTTTTTTTGCTGGTATGAACACAAAACAAGGAAACTGACGGCCAAATCTTATTATTCACATAATAAAAGCTTTACCCTTTGAAGACACAACTTTTTTATAAGCTGCAAGCGGCACAAGTCTGAATTCCAAGTGACTCCAATGTGGACAGGACAAGCTAGAAATCCAGTTATGACCTTGTGATTGGTGGACAGTTGTCCTACCTCTGGAGCCAGAGACGCAATAATACTGTACCTTCACATTTATTAATTTGGTGCAGTCTTAGATCGACATCGCTGACACGGCATCGCCTCTTAGAGACAGTCCTGGTTGCATTTTATCTTAACGCCTTGAGAAGCGGCTCACATGCTCTTTTTAAGTGGTAGAAACGTTAATCTTACACTCTAACTTCTTCACTCTTGTAAAACACAGTTATACAGTTTGATTATTGCATATCACAATAATCTTGCTTTAATGTGGCCCCTCTGTGATTATAGTATATTACTTAAAGACATCCTAATCCGTGAAGCTGTGACGATGGTGAATGTTCTCTCTCTCCACAGAAGAAATACAGAAGTAGAGCACAGTAGGAGAGATATCGTCCATAACCATCCATACGTACACCGATCAGCCACAACATTAATATAACCTCACCGTTTTAATATAAAAAAATATCATAAACTAATAAATGCTTATGCATCATTATGAGTTAATACAATCAGCTCCATTTTTACAGCAGTGATCTTTGACCTTTATTTTATTCATTATCGTACATGTTTTACCATAATAACTGTAGTAAATATTGTTTAAAATACATTGTTTTTCAGTGGAGTACATTTACTTTTGTACTTAGTACATGCAGGTAATTTATTATAAACATTTTTACTGAGTCTCTGTACTTCTTCCATCTCTGCATCATTCATTTAGCTGTGTATGTCATTCAGCTGGGTATGGAGCTGTGCAGCTGCAGACCGCTCAGAGTGGACATGCTAACCTTCGTTCTCCATGACATTAAACCACCAGTGGTAGCATTACGGCTGATCTAAACTAAAAAGTGACTGAAATTGAGCTTCAACTTTGTGCTTCAGTATTTCAGACTCCATCTTCATTTGTCTCCACTTGACAAAATCCACAGCGTAACACTAGTAGCAAATATCCACTGCATCTGGTAGCGTGCACTTGTGCCACTAAAGAAACCGTTCCTGCTGCACATTGGCCCGACAAATGGGGAGTTGTTTCCGTGGCAACCACCACGCGAAATATGCCACCTCAGCATAAATAACTTCCACTGACGAAAATACTTTTCCTGTTGTGACTTGAACGCAGTGATCTTTAGAGAAACACACATTATCGTCCGGCACAACTCCAATGAATGAATCATATTCACACTTTCACCGCTCCCTGTATCAAAGAGGCTGAGTGATGAGCAATACCATGAGATCTCCGATTATCATAATTTTTGTGTCATCAGTGTAAAACGTTCAATAAGTAAGGCCTCTTACCTCATGTTTTCCTCACCTTTCTCCACTGCGGGTTTTTACATTGATTTAATTCTCTTTCCCAAACTGTCCAATCTCTCCACTTATAACTACACCTGATGAACCCTCATTTTGTTTATGGTGCTTGATTATTTTCTCATCTCTATAGGGGAAAGAGTTACACGGTCAGCGTACACTCATTTAAAACGCCTCACAGGAAATATAAGTTTTTCTTTCCAAGTCTTTAGTGAAATCCACAACGGACTCACTTAACATGCTAAACAGCATCTGCGCGGTACATCACGGTAGTAAATGAGTAACCCCACACCCGAGGTCGCGCAAAGAAGACACAAGCATGAACAAACGCAATAAAATACTTTGAGTGTTTCAAGGAGACAGAGGGACTGGAAGGAAGAGCATCTAATAATACTTAAGCATCAGATTGTTGCTCGCCCTGCATGACGTGCATATCTTCCTCACACTGATCCAGCGTCAGCATGAAGAGTGGGTGGCAGACCACAGGGGTGCACGAGAGTAAGTCTGGCTACTTGGCCGTGTGCTATTCTAATTGTTTGCATTGGGAGATGCAACGTGTGCATCTTCGCACTCAGCACTGCCGTTTCCTGCTTCGGCGCTTTGTGTCGTTCGTTATCTTTGTCTCATTTGACGCTGTGAGAAAACAACTAGGGCAAAACGTTTCCGCATGGCTACACAGCAGCTACAGTGAGTAGATCCGTGCGGCCTTCTGTGACGGCTGACTGTCCACCTACAGTGAGGTAAAGCGACAGGTTTGCAAAGAACAGTGGCTGACCACTACAGAATCACATTTGTGAACTTCTAATCTGAAACAAGTGACAAATAATCGCTCCAGGTCGGAACAGACAATTTGATTAAAATGATTTTAGAACCGCAATTAGCTGAGCAAACAAAAGACTAACAGCATCTGACAATGAGGAACATACTTTGCTAACTCGCTCAGTTTGTCGCATCCGTTTGTGTTCCTACATGTGGGTTAGTTGTTGCTCGATGCTCATGAGAACTGCTTGATTCCGTTTGACGATAACTGAACCAGGACTTACAGGAAAAAATGTGTCAGCCTGCATACATATCAGTGTGCAGCAAAACCTGCATATGATGCCTCCAGGGAAGGACCAAAAAAAGGTAATTCAGTCTGTTTCCAATTGCCAGTTTACCAAACGTGTCTCTGCTGCCAAATGAAAAGGATTTATTTTTTAAAGCAAGTGCAGCTGCTTTGCAGAACAGCCTCTTTTTGCTGAATATTCTTCATAAGTCGCAAGTGCTGGTGTTTGACCTGTAGACAGAAATAAATCAGGGTGTGACACCTTCAAAAAGTCCTAAATATCTTCCAACTAAGTAAAAGTGCTAGTTTTTAATGCCAAAATATAAAAGTCGACCCCGTTGGTGAGTTTGTCCAAAGATGCCATTAGTTTCATTTGGTGTGATCAAGTGAAATATTTCTGATGAGAAAAGATGCTCATGACAAGAAGCTTGAATAACACAGTAGCAGTGAACGTCAGCTGTGAGCCATGCATCAAACAAGACAGAAACAGGGCCTGCTTCCCATACACCCTTCACGACAGTCCATTGTTGTCTGTAGAGCAGGTCACTAATCTAATTGTGACTAATTTCCTGTCAGCCCTCCAATGAGATACTGGCACTGAGCCCAGGTGTCTCCACATTTCTCATTTTCGCCTCTAAATGTTTCCTTTCGACTTCAAACACTCTGTTCTATTACTTTGGTGCTACTGTATATTCCACTGATGACGCCTTAGCTGCTGTATTTCTTGGTCATAATCAGCTCTGTTCATTTGCACGCACCGTGTGAACCCAAGCCCCGTCTCATCAGCTGCCCTGCATCATCTGTCTGGAGGAAACTGGCTCCATGCCCTCTGTCTGATGCTACCGTAGAGCAGATATGGCCCGACTTGCACCGCCACCTTTACTTTGGCACAATTGTCTGTGTGGAATTAAAGGCTGCATCATGGGCCTTTAGATGTGCAGTTATAGATCAAACGAGGCAGCAAATCTGTACAGGACTGAACTTAAGTCTATAAACTGTGGTGTGGGCTTGATTAGCGTTACTGATGTCACTAGTTTGTGGCTATGAATTTAAGTTTCAAAGTACAAACTGCTTTGATTTATAGACTTTTTGCTAAGCCGCACAATTTTTGGTTATATTTATTAATGTCAACCTTTTACTTTTTACACGAAACATACAGCATGTAGTTCACAATAAACAGTATAAGTTATTTACAACACTCATACATCAGGAGTTTTTCAAATGATAGTTCCTTGATTTGAGATGGTAAGCGGTCACCTCGTCTCCAGTCAAATGATCGGGCTTCAGGAGTCAGTTGAAAATACTCAAGCTGATTGTGAATAAAATGAAAACCCCCCACACATGGGGTCCTAAATCTTAAGTTAGGTTCAAGAGTTTTAAGACCCTTATTTTTAAATGTCAAAAAGAAGAAAACATATCCATCCATCCTCTTAACCGCTTACTCTGTTCAGGGTCTCAGGGCACTCGAGCCTGTCCCAGCTGTCACTGGGCGGGAGGTGGGCTACAACCTGGAGACGTCTCCAGTCTATCTCAGGGCCAACACAGAGAGACAAACCATCACATCCACACCACAAAATAATTAACATAAACTGATTCAAAATTACACTCATTTCCTGTGAAATAAGAATTATACCAACTGAATGTGCATTATTGCAATATTATGTTGATAAAACATCACAATGAAAACGAAATCCATGGCCGAACAAAAATCACAGCATCAGAGTCAAAAAGGGAAAAAATCAACATGGGGATGGGAGGCACAGTGTGTGTGGCCTCCTCTCTCTCTCTCTCTGGGTCATGATTGTCTCTGAGTAAGGAGATTAAGATAGCATGCGTCAATCCAGGATTTAGAACGAGAGAGACAAATGCGAACTCCTCGCAGAGCGCCAACACTGCTGCTTGCACTGCGAGCGCTCGAGCAGCCTGACACTCATCAGATAGCGATACAATAGCTGCATTAATATTATCTGTATGACTTAATTCCTGGCTTGCTTTGCTCCTGTAAGATATGTTTCATCTACAGTTCAGAGATACACATACTCCTGCTCCTCTGCATGGCACAATGTTATGATGTAACCTGATTAGAGGGGGGGAGGGCGGGGGATAATAAAAAAGCGTTTTAGCAAGATTTCCTGTTATGATCATTTTATGCTTATTGCACCGAGGCAATTATTGAGCCAACACGGTCACTTCTGCTGTTCTATGTGTTCGTCTTTAGCAGCATGACAAACGTTTACTGTGAAAATCTAGAGTAAGAAAAAAGGAGAATGATTCAGCTGTAAAATTGAAAACAAAGCATTTTCCTGGAACTTTACAGAACTTTGTCCAGCATCAATTGCTCCACTTCCTGCCAGGTCAGGTGTGTGTGTGGATTTAATGCCCCAGTAACAGCTACTAAGAGGCTTTTCCTATTCCAAGTAACATGCAGTCAATGCCAGGCTTCCTTTAGTCCCAGTTTGGCCCCATCATGTGTTACATTCATTTTTTAAAAACTTGCTTTGGCTAAGGTCACTTGGTTGTTTGCACATCCGATTCAAACCACCAGAGGCCACTTACTGAATACAAGGAACAGGTGGCTCTCTAGCTACTTAATGCACCACCAGTCACTAACTTTTTTTGCCTTCTGTTTGGTGTTGGGCAGATACGTTGTAGTGCACAGTGCTTTTGCTGAAAAGGAAAAAAATTGTAATGTGAAGGAGAACTAAAATATTCATTTACAAAATGTTGCTACTTTAAAGCATCTATTCTAACATTTAGGACTAAAAGAAACACTCACGTCTATTAAAGACAAAAGTTCCATCTTTCTGCTTTTACAAACCTCTGGAGAGTTCTGACACCAAAATATTGTATGCTCTGAAAGATGCCAAAATACTAGTTTTGTGTGTTTAAAAACTAAACTGTGTGAACTCGTCATTAAACTCGTCACTTCATATCATAAGAACTTGAGTAGGAACGACTCACGTTTATGGTTGGAAATGTTCCGAAAATAGACACTATAAATGAACTAGGCTTAATTAAATTTAAATGTATTTTCATCACATAAATAGGAATATGTTTCTGTGGATGCTACTGAAATCCTACAATAACAATGGATAAGACTGAATAAATCTAAAATCTTCTACTGGGATGATACGATATGTGTATTATTATGGCTGTTACAGTGTGACAGGGAGACCTGACATCATCATCGCTGCTGCTATAGTGTGAAAATTCTATGTTACACAGATGAAGCCAACTGTGCCTGGAAATAACACCGCACCAAGTTCATGGCAAGTCCAAGAGTCCTGAGTGAAATAAAAGAGATTGAATCAATGTGATCTTTACTGATTATGCAACTGTCTCTGCAGCCCGTGGTATTCAACACATGACAGGATACATGCATGTGGATATGTGCTGTGCGCACTGAGTGCAGCGTGGAAAGACCTCACACAGGGATTAACGCCCAGTGTAACAGATGGTGCATTCTCCTACACACACACACACACAAACACACACACAGTCGTGTTTCTATTCATATTAGGACTTTCATTGACTTGATTAGTCCCCCTGCCCCAAACCTAAACCCAGTTCTAACCCTAAAACCCGGTTCTAACCCTCAAACTTGTTGGGATTGGGCAAAAAACGCCTCACCAAGTGCTGAGGTCACAACTCGGTTACAAATACAACAAGGTAACAAATAAAAGCGCTCACACACACAAATACATACAGACAAACCCAAGAATATTGCATATTACCTTTTTCTTGGGCGGCATGGCAGTTCCAACGCTCCGACGGTATTAACCCCGCTGTTCTACCCGGTCCCAGTTAACATTCACCTGCCTCCTTTTAATGAGGCTTGGATAAGTGTGTCATGAGGCTGGTTCTACTTCGGATCACTCAGGTGGATGTATCCCGAGGGCGTAAAGGCACCGCAATTATGCGCCGTGTCGTGCGTAAAGGTGCGATATTTCCAAAAACCCGCGACGCACAGAAAAGCATCGGAGAATGTGAAGGGTTTCTTCAGGTCTGCACGGTGGGTTCGCTGTAGTTGCCCTGTCCTGAGCCCCAGGGTTATTAAGGGCTTATTTATGCGGCATCTGTTGCGCCACACACCGCTCACTCCGTCCTCAAGGACCGAAGAACGTGTCCAAGCGACGCGCAGTCCACATACACGAGCGTTAAATAACGGAAAGTTGTGTTGCTGAGCAAAGCTGCGTCCGGCGTGTGTAGTGCATGATGTGTGTGTCTGTCTGTGTGTGTGTGTGTGTGTGTGTGTGTGTGTGTGTGGTTCAAATCAACTTCCTGGGGTTTGGCTGCAGAGGTGGGAGTATTAAATGGTCTGGCTCCAAAATAGAAAGATGAGCGCTACATAATTCCTCCATGTGCCCCAAATGCAGCATAAAAACACAGACAAGCGCAGTATTTATGACACACTCACGGTATTGGCTTCTTACCACATTGGTTTAGTGTCATCATGTTATTTCTTTAAAGTATCAGGCACACACACACACACACACACAGGCTGTTCACTGCTCCTCATAGATTTACTTCTTGTATCTTTAAGTTACTTCACACTGACAAAGTTCACATGTGTAAGTCAGTGTTTTAAAACCTCCAAAATTCATTTTATACACTTGATTTTACTTGACATTGAAGATTATATGTTTACATGTTAATCAGGCCAGGTCAGTTCATCTGCGTTACAAAAATGTTCCTACTTAACCGTGAGAGTCCTGGGAACATCATTATTGCTCCATTGCACATGTGATCCTGACTGTGCTGCGGCACTTTAACAGTTACAGGTTTTGTTCTTCAGCACATCCAGTCAAAACAAAATGGATGAATACAAAACTCTGTGCTGTTTAACACGTTTTTTGTAGGTTTGATAAGTGACCTCCATTAAACAACTATTTACTGTTTTAACATTTATTACAGTCTGGAGTGTTTAACACCTTAGGTTGATTCTACTGTCTAAACCATTTTCTTATGTTTTTGGTATGAAAGGAAACTATTGACTTTTACCTTGATATAGCATGTCCACACTGTAATATTCCTACAAACAAAGAATCTGAATATTTTCTACAACACTGGTCACTGGTAACTCTAACCGGGACAGACAGTCAGGGGGCGACAAAGCGAAGTACCACAATCTGCAGGGAGCAGTTTGAGAGGCAGGAAACACAGATGTGTCAGATAACTGAGACTGGGGAAGAAAATGCAGGGCTGTGGTCTGCGGACCAACGCTGTGACAGAGTGGAGCAAGGAGCTGTGACACTGACCTCCGGGTCAGGATCAGGACTGATGTGCATCAAATGGCTAATGGCTTTCAGAGTTTACACACACACAGTTTCCCTGTCATCATCCATCTGCTGGTTTAGGAAGAAAGGAAAGAACTCTTCTTCTTCTCCAACACTTAGCCCATGACCTGGGATTGAACCAGACTCGGGGCTTTTGTAAATCTGCTGCATGACACCTCAAATCTCCTCCAGCATGAGCCAGCTCTCCTCCTGTGACAGCAAAATAGTTCATGCTTATTTCTACTCCCCCCGAGCATGACTGTGAAGTTGTTGCATGAAACAGTCGGATCATTGCTGTGCTGCAGAAAAGAACTACAGAAACGAAAATAGTTTCAGAGTTATACAGTCTGTTCATGAGCTTGTCTCCATTCGAAAGCCATATTCTGTCTGCACATGTAGTGGAGATCAGATTGGATGCGTGGAAGGGTAATGACGTTTGTTTTCCAAAAATGTTAAAAATGTCAATTTCATGAAAAATGGGAAAGCTCCATCGTCTTAACTGGTTATATTTTCACGGCCGTATGGAGGGCGTGGACCTCCTGGTTATGGGGCAGCAGCACTAACCACTCCACCACGGTTCGGTCCAAAGTAGGCAAACTGCATAAATGAATGAACCCAACTGTGTCCAATTTGAAATGCCCTCAGAACTAATCGATGGCATAGGAAGTCTGAGGCAACGTGTTTGGACTTACTGCTCTGAGTTGCTTGTGAAGAGTAACTGCAAACTTTTTAACCATATTACTGAAAATATGATCTTGACAGTTTTGTTAGTAGAGAGAACATCTACCAGGACATCTCAAGGTCACTAACTTGCTTTTTTAACTTTTAACTCCGACAAAATCTACATCAGCAGGTTGACTGTGCTCAAACGTGATGTGCTCGTCATTACCAGTTGGAACTTCACTTCCACAGTGTGGCACAGCTGAGAGATTCATGTCAGTAAACGGACTTCAGATAGTTTTTTGAAAATTAATTTTCTGCAACTTCTGCATCATCCGCAGAGCCACTAACAAAGCCCCCACCTCCCATCACCCTACACACACACACAGCACATGTGTTCGGGTGCACATACAAAAACATCTGTCCCTAAGCTTCTTACAACCTGAATGTGTGTGTCTGTGCGCTGTGGAGCCGGGGCCAGCAGCGCAGGGCAGGGCTGCCGGGGCAGAGATGGACGGCACGCACAATTTTAGGCAAAGCTCCAGAGCACGGCCTTCCTCTCTGACCTCTACTGTGTTCACACAGCTAGAAAACACACATCTGCCCTGACCTAAAAAAAGACTGGTTTTCAGTAGCGGTCAGAAGTGAAAGTAATATTTCGGTTCATTTAAGTGCAGTCGTGTAAACTCGGCACACGTTAGCTCCTCCCAGTTCACGCTTGTTGATTTAAGGCTAATCATCACCATTTGGTGAGAGTCTCTGCTTGTTAGCGCTGCTGTGTTTTTCAGCTGGCTGGGTAAGGCTGCCGGGAGTGGAGCACAAAGGGCTTTAGGATGATTCTGACCGCACAGCTGTTTGACACATAAAGACAGATGTGCAAAGAACTATGAAAGACAATGGTTTTATCTTTTCTGCTTTATCTATGGGTTTCTGGATTAAGGCTTTAAAGTGAGCGCTTCATTTGTCTAAAAGCAATAAACTAAACTTTTTTATGTTGAAATTTGTAATTACATACAGTTGCCATTTTGTCAGGTGCATCAAATTGTCCCTTAAAAAATGTTTTATAGAGGAGTCGGTTCAACTGATCAACTCATCACAGAATATGTCGCGTTAAACTGTTAAGAGCAAAACCAAGTTAAAGCTAAAAGCCTGTTGCCACTGTGGTGCTCTGGAGGGGAAAATACTCCACATTTGTAGCAGGGCACTCATTATCAATCCGACCAGGCACAATATCCAAACACTGACACTGTGCCAAAGCCCATGGCATCGCATAGATACACATGCAAAAGGTTCCACTGCCTTATTTTCAAAAAGTAAAACTAATTTTCATCAACATAATATTTAATGCACATTCAGCTAGTGCAAATGCTCCTGCATCAGAATCCAAGAGTGTAAAAAAAGTTGGGTGTTGTCATGCACCTTCCCAACTTGTCTACCATGCTCCGCATCACTGTCTGCTCTGCTGTCAGCGCTGCTTTGTGTTTACTTCGCATTGAGATGGAGAATAAATCACTTTTATCCAAAGTGCCCTACACCAGGGGCAACTTAGAGTTCATTGCCTTGCCCGAAGACACACCAGCAGGAAATGAACCACTGACCCTGTGGTTCAGGGACCAACTGAGCCAAAGGGCCCAACTGTTAGAGTCAAGAAAGAGAAAAGGTTACATACTGTGGCTTTAAGTCAGGCAAGACAGGTCCAGAAGACAAGTACACAACAGCACAGCACTCAAGACTGAACCGCACAAACAAAAAAAAAACTAACATTCCTTTCGTTCAGTGTTGTGTTTAGTGTTGCGTCATTAAACCGTTTTTTGTTGCATGATGGTGACGACGTCTGACAAATCTAAACTAAACAACAATGGGTTGTTTTCCTTACAATATAAAAAGTGAGTCATACTTCCATAACTAGTGGTTCGTTTGATTGTATGCGATCACATGCGATGTATATGACCTGTGTTTCCATTACTCTGTCCACTCCATCTAAACCTCGTGCAGCTTCACGAGGGGAGGATTCACTGAGAGGCTGAACAAAAGTGAACAGAATATAAATAATACAACCAAAGATAACACATATTGAAGCAGGCAGAAGCAAGAGAAAGACGAACACACTCAAACTCAACTTAAAATCCACCCACACACCCCCCCCACCACCACAGAGGCCGTACTCACCCAGGAGACATTTTTGTTCTTGACCACTTTTGACATGGTTTGCAGGTGGAGATACCAGAGACCCAGCTTCCCAGTACGCCCGGTGTCCTCACACACACGCACCCAGATCCCAGTCCACCTTTAGCGGCAGCAGCCCGCTCTGAGATTTCATTTCCCCAGCAATCCTCGCCACATTTACATCTGCCTGCAGCATCGCCCACCGATCACACCCCCACTAAACATGCTCCAAAAGTGACTCAAGAAAGACGAGGAGGAGTGGGAGTGAAAGGAAACAAAGATAGGACAGCTCCAAAAGTTCCTGTCAGAGGCAGAAAGAAAAGAGGCAGGAAAGTTCCTTCAGCCTTGTGTCTGAATCTGCCTCTTCCACTTCCAGGACAGTGGGTGTCTAGTCTCTTCAGATTTATAACCTCTGTATGAATGTGCAGCCAAATATCTGGATGATGCCCCTCCTCCGCAATGCCAGAGGCTGTGGCCAGCAAATGGCCAATCCTGCTCTCCAACATCTGGGTGAGGACAGACTGAGACAGAAGGAGAGGTGATGAAAGACGGGAGGAATATGATGATAAATTAGAGAGGGGACAAGGATGGAGAGGCAGGAGCAGAGAGACATGATAGTGGAGTGAGTGAGAAAGGAGGAGGGAAGATGGTCGACTGGAGGGAGCCGCTCAGAAGGCAAAGACTGAAGGACAAGATCCGTCTCATAAGTCATATTATGCTGATTGTTAAAAAAATAATTAGTTTCGCACAAAGACGGATAAAAACACATGGGCATTCATAATTTTGTATATTCTTTGCGTTTGTTATCTTGTCCGTCTGCTTTTGATTGTGATTGTGCTGTGAGCTCCACAACAGAAGGATTGACAGAATAACAGATTGATGGTATTAAGGATGAAAGTCTCTCTGTGCCAATCCCAAATCCCGAACTCAGCTTTAGCAGGCTCCCTTCCGGAGTCACGCTGACACAATTCTCAGCAATGTTGCTTTAAAAATATAATGCACTCATATTTTTACAAGTTGATGAAATACGTTGGTGTTCAGGGAAAAACGTTCACTGGTTTTTATCCTGAGAGTGAAATGAGAAGATCAGTAGAGTACAGGGCTTGAGTGAAGAGCCGGTTACGGACTCTTCAGTGCTGCAGGTTTTGCATTAGAAAACAATTTGAGGGTGATGGAAAACTGTTAAGATTGGCAGCGTGTCTTGGAAAAAGTTTGAGAATCCAATACAAAGAAGAGCGGAGCTATTTACGGGAGTTGAATCAGGCCGAAGCTCTTTGCTGTGATTTTATGACACGTTGATTCTGGGCTTTGGATGCAACACAAACTTACTTTCCTGACAGTCGTCAGACCTCCCAACTTTAGAGACACCCAGTTTAATCAGTTCCTTACATTTTTGCATGTGCGTTTTTGGTTTTGCTTATAAAAATAGAAAAAAAGTCTCTATATGCAGAGAAAGTTAAAGGTGGACAGGTCTTCAGTGTGTACGCGTGTCTCCCGAAGAACAAACACACAAGCTAATCTGTTGTTAGGCCTTTTTCCAAATGTTAAAGAGTCACATAAAAGAGAAAGCCAGGCTAGACCCACATGGAGGTTTTTATGCTAAGCTAAAAGCTGCAGACATAAGGACGGTATGGACCATACGAATAAGAGTTATTAACAAGTGTTTCACGGCTCTATTAAGTCTATTTAGCAGACAGATTATTTTGTTCAAGATTTGAAACAGTTATTGTGACCCCTCTTTATTTTCGAGGAAAAAAACTGCTGCACGTAAGCAGCCGAGAGAAGCTTTTCTTTTGGTCTCTCACAGATACTGTTCTGCGATCAATCCCATCCCTGCGGGTGAAGTAGAAAATAGCAACGTGAGCATCGAGGGTGGACACGAGTCAATACCGACCACATCCTGCGGCATGTTTACCTAATCCACAGGATTTTGATTCAGGGTTGCAATCAATGTCCACCTTACTCTGGACGGGTCTGTGGTCCGGATTGATTCAGCTTGACTAAAGTGGAAGACGAGAGCAAAGAAATCACAGCAACTGTGACGTAAAAAGTTAAAATGAAAAAAATAAGTGTGTGTGTGTGTTTAACGCTCCATCCGTCACAGCACTGAAATAGCACCAAAACCCAAGAATGTCCACAGAAACATGTGTGTGTTTCCTGATGGACATAGTTTTCCTTTTCCACCTGTTTCCTGTTTGCCCACAATTTAAGACATTAGGCACGTGAAAGGGGATGATTCTAATCTTTTATGATCACCAGATTTTACTCGGCCTCAGCGAATGTGCAGGTAAAAAGGGAAATTCACTGTCACGGATGCAAAATTGAGGAAAGTGACTGATGTTGTCCGCTCGGCTGAATCGTAATCAAGGGACATTTACAGCAAGAGAACCCAGGTCGGGAGGCACAGATTCTGCTCTGCTGCATCTCCAGTCACTCTTCAAAGCAAAATACAGATACACAACCAACGAGAAGAACAGAAGTCGCTTACAGAAGTCCACCTGACACACAAAAAATGAAGTATATCACAAAGGAAATGCTTTGTAGTGATAAGTAAGGATGAAATAAAGAACAGGGCAGGGTTCACGAGAGAGCGCTGAAGTTTACATGTTAATGCCTTTGATCGCTTGCTTCCTTACAAACTTCTGAAAAGGAATGAACCTGAGATGTGTGAGAACATCGACTATGTGTTGGAGCAAAGTTCCTCCTTGCTGTAACACACAATGTTACAGCAATTAAATGAACATAGAATATGCTGACATTGATTGTTCAGTGTAATGTTTGTGAATAAGTTTTGGCCGAGAACCTTCTTCTAGTTTCTGCTATTAGCTAAACTGTGTGTGCGTTGGACTCGTGGTGTGCATGTACAATGGGTCACATAAAGGAACTAACGTTTCCCACAATGCAACATCAAGAAGTATCATTTCTGTTTTTGTTCAGAAAAACGGGGATAAGTGAGCTTCACCTGTTGGCCGAGTCACCACTCAGCTTTATTCTTAATCCTGGGCAGGCACTTAATTTGATCTAACCACACTGTCTCCCAGCAAAGGCCACGCCCGCAGGATCGGACTTAAAGCTAAAACATGTTGTGGAATATTTTTTCTAGGAAAATATTTGGAAAAAGTTACTGAACTGTAAACCAGTGCTTCTCAACTCCTTTCAAAGTTTAAACCAAAACTTTCTTGCAACCAAAGTCCTGTTCCCTGCTACCAATATTTCATCAGATTCTTGATGAGTGGCAACTCCCAAGTAATAATTAAAAAAATAATATTCTATTTTCCATATTTATTCCCCAGGTTGAGACCTTTTGTCCTAAAGCAAGAGGTGACTTAGTGTGGATTGATTCATCCACAGCTGACAACACGAGCTACTATTTATTGCAGCAAACAGAATAAAAGAAACTGCTTTGTACATGGATCACATTAGTTAGAGAAGGACAAGACATTTGTTTTTCAAGCCTGAGAACGTATAAACAAATGCTATTGATTTGGTTGACTTCTTTATATTGAATTTGCCCAGCTCGGGATTTTCACTTTGCTAAACTGTTGCAAACACACAAAATCAATGACGCTACGCCGAACGTAGGCACCAGGCCGCGCGTCTTGATGTCTCACTGCTTCGAGCTCTCCGTGGCTTTTGGATTCTCTAAGCTTCTTTCCTGGCTTGTTGCTGAGGTGGGCACACGCTGCATGCAGCAGTACGGAGAGCTGAGGGCTCACAGCAAGCCTGTCTCAGGGAAGAATGGGGCTACGAAAGGATCCCCTGCAGTCAGTGCCATCGCACAATGTACAGCTCTGACAATCTAGAGGATTCGCTGCTGCAACACACACACACACACACACACACAGAACAACAATGAATATAGTGATGAAGCAGAAAGGAGGCAGAGTTAGAGGAACAGGTGGAGCAGAGGAGTGAGGCTGTCCTCCCTGCTCTACTCTGTCATTGAGAGGGACAGTTAAACCTGGCCTGTAATGAGATAACTGCACCTGTCTGTCCTCCCCCCCGCTCCTCTACTCCTTCAGCAGTCAGGACGGATGATGTGGAGAAGAACAGCTCGTCAAAGCAGCTGGTACATATTCATAAAACCTTTTGCTATGCCAAAAAAACATGCACAATAAATCACAGGAAAATCAAACTGTTGCCTCGTCGTAGAAAACGAACCGTAGGTGAAACCATCCAGGACCCGTTATTGGCATTTGAGTTACATATATATTTTTATGGATTCTCATGCTGGGATCGATGCAGAGAGCCACTGTCTGTCCTGCAGCCCTGCTGGAAACTCACTGAGCAGTGAACACCTCAGCAGCAAATAACAGGTTGTAGGAGTCACTCTCACAGCTGCTGCTGGACTGTTTGGATACCGGGCACAGAAACCCGAGCAGCAGCAGCACCGGCTTGACTTAGACGTGGACACTCGCACAGGACAGAGCGACTGCACATTACACAGTATGCAAAATGACAAGTAATTTTAAATGACCCCCCCCCTCCATAAAACCACTCCACTGTTGCTATGGGATCAAAGGATGGGGATGCGTGCCGCATGTGATGCTGCGGTGGCCACTTACATAGGTGGACTGCACTCTCCGCCAGTGTCCCAGCCCACAGCAATACATCAAGACATCCAGTTGGGGGGAAAGGTGGGGACAGGCCGACGGAGCCTCTGGGGTGGGTCACTTCAGGACAGGTTAAAAGCCTGGATCCTCATTGTGCAGGTGATCCACCTGATTGCCAGCTCCTCGGGGAGTTTGGGGACATGAAAAAGAATGTGGTCGTCCACAGGTTGCCGCAGAGGACGATCTCCTGGGGATTTAGTGGCCGGTCTCTCTCATAAGTTGTGTCCTTAGATGAGTTCAGGTGATCCTGACGCCAAACGGTTCACAGCATCTTGAAAATCCTGCGCTCTGTGGGGAGGCTTGATCCAATCCGGAATCCCGCAACTGTCCCGCAGACTCGGTCTGATGTGCTGAGGAGTGTGTGAGTAAGGTTTCTATGTCCTGTGTCAATGTGTGTGTGCGCTCACCTCATCTCAGAAGGACAGGTGGCTCATATGCCGTCCTGTGTTTATTTACCCCCTCCCACTGTGACACCTCAGCCCTGCTCTCTCTCCTTTGACTCACCCTTTTGAAAAAGCTTCCTTTCAGCCTCCTCCGGCTTAAGCTTCCCGAGTGTTCTTGCTACAAAAACTAAATGTCATTTCTTCCCTGTGTTTGCCTCTGTCTGTGCTCTGACGTCCAATCAAAGCTCCTGCATCACTTCACACTCGTCTTGCCTGTGTATGTCCGTCGCTCATGAACCCACCCGGGGACACAACATTCAGAGGTTTTTGGGTTCGGAGCAATTCCGCTTTTCTTGCTCCTCCAAAATCTGAGCCCTGTAGCTCCTCCTCCAGCACCTCTCTCTCTCACTCCACCATGCTGCTTCCGCCTCTCCAGGGTCCTCTGTGATCAGGGGCGTTCCTGCTTACCTGAGTCACTCTTTGCACTCCTGACTGTGTATGCACGTGTGTGTGTGTGTGTGTTGAGGCTGCAGATGAAGCTCCCTGTCTCTCCCTCTCTCTCTCTCTTTCTGTTGCCATGCTAGAGCAGGTAACATTCGGCTAGCGCAGGAGACACACAGCCTGAATTCAAATGCGCCTCCAGCCTCTCAGATTTACAAAGCCTCCATCCCTCTTTAACAGCATCCCCCCCCCCCCCTCCTCCTCTTCCTCCTTTGTCATCTCTTTATCTGCCCTCACTTTTTTCTTCCTCTATCTCATTCTCCTCATCCGTCCACATTGTCTGCTCTCTCTCGCTCTGCTGTTGCTTCCCTTTGTGTCATTTCTCGTCTCCCCCGTCACGCTCGCTCTTGTTTTTGTGTTTAAGAGTGGGCTGAGGAGGCACCGCCAACAATTCTGCTTTTGTTAAACACTGCAAAAAAAAAAAAAAAAAAAAGTCCACATTTCAAAATCTTCATCTTAAAGGGTGACTTCACCAATTTTCATCTGGCTTTCTTGTGCTTTAGGTTAGTGTGTGAATGTACATTAATGCTTTTCAACTTCCCTCTGACTTCCCTATATCAAAATATTTCTCTGCTTCTAGCTGAAAAACTAATCCAGATCTCCTGGAGGAGTTTTTCATCATTTAAAGACCATGATTACAAACTGATCAATGTGATAATATAATCAAACTAGAACCAAAAAAAGTAAACTCAAGATCAGTGTAGGTGTCATTCAACAAAAGGGAAGAAAATAGAAGTAAATATATTTGGGTTTCAAGAAATAAGTGATTTCAGGCAAAGTAAAGTATAATTTTACTTGAAACTCTCTTTAAGCATAAAGATGAACTGAGGAAAAGGCTACAGCAACTAATACTGACAGGCAAACAGAATCACCAAATACAGAATACACAGGGCATCATCAGTACCTAACCGTGCGGCAGTCCACTGAACATATGTTGAGATGGTTTGACCTTTTGGCGATGCCAGAGGAAAAGTCAGGAAATCACCAAAGTCAGTATGAGTCACCCTCTGGAGACCATGCATGTGCACAAACTTCACAGCAATCCATACAAATCTGCTTAAGCAGATTTCCTCAGCCCCTTCAAGAAAATCTGACTCAGTTACAGAAGAATGACTTGATGAAAAGGAAACTTTTGCACTTTGCTGAATATGGAGACAAAACTGGATGAATTATTGTGCAGCTTCTCTCAGCAAACATAAAAGGTTCATTTGATGAGTCAAAGCGTGCGAATATAAAAACTCTTCACTTGAACATGGATCTCATGGACAGTTGAACTGTCATTTGTGGAAATAAAAAAGTCCTCTCCAGTCTGGTAATGTGACATACTGTAAGCATGGCCGCAGTGAGTCGAGCTGCACTAATACTTGCTTGCAGATTATAATATGAATCATTAAGGAGGAGGATGATCGGTGTTGTGCTGTGGGGAAATCAGGGGAAGTTAATTATAGTTCACATACCAGTAAATGAAAGCAGGCCAGCTCCGGTCCCTCATTGTGAATTACAGCTTCTTGTCTACCGTTCTGTCACTGGCCGTGTATGTCATTAATAATGCTTTTAGCAAATCTCCCCTCTCAGTGTGGCAATGCAGTTCAAGCTGATATAAATTCCTGTGTGAGATTCCCTCCATTTATCACCAGGGATGATTTTTCTCATTTTTGTGAAGAGACGGGACTCACCACTTTGTCCTACAGCCCCAGCTCATCCATCAGACGGACAAAAACCAAGTGCTACATGGCTGGTGGAGGACTGCCGATTACAGTACACCAGCATCTCACCGTGCTGTCACCGCGGCGCTGTGCACGGATAAACACACACACACACTGCACGGCAAGGTTACAATCCTGTTATACGCACATGAAAACACATAAACCATCACGAAGTGCCACGGGCGAAAAACGAGGGTGAGATGATCATTTTCAACAGCCAAGGACGGAACCAGGAAGTGGCCAGAGACAGACAACACTCATTTATCAACTTTAATAAAAGGAAACATGTTGTGAAGACAAAACACCTTAAATGTCTGTCTGTGGAAACATTTATGCAGATGAGTAGAATAACGTGAAAGCATCCGACTACGCCTAGAAATGTTCTCTTCGTTGTAATTCCAAGTTGTTTTGGGAATGTCACTTTGGCATATGCAAACAGGTAAAAATTACAAGAAAAATCTGCGTCACTGAGTCGAGAATCATAATTTGCATAAACGTGGAAATTTCCTTTAGACGTAACTGACTCCTCCTCATTGTATATCTATAGAATGTTATCCCCTGTAAAAAACCTTCACTCAGCTGGTAATAACCTCATCCCAAACATAAGGTCATTATGCGATTTGTGAATCGTGAATATAGTAATAAACTTAACATTTGCACTGAAAAGTTTGAACTAAAATAAAGAACTTCTTTTTCCTACAGTTTCTGAGCCTGCGAAAAAAATGTAGAAAGAGAACAAAAGCGGTTCATAGCTGTTTCTTAAGTTTTGGGTCCAATCTCTGTGAATAAGTCGTACACACTGCATGGCTGAGACACAGCCACTAAGCGGCATACACACTCTGCTAGAAAATGCTGTTCAGAAGCTACTTCAGCAAATTCCAGAGAGGTTAAACATTCACTGGCTGCCTGTGTGCAGTTTGTCAGGATCATGTGACCTACTGT
This sequence comes from Channa striata, assembly GCA_033026295.1. NCBI lineage: Eukaryota > Metazoa > Chordata > Actinopteri > Anabantiformes > Channidae > Channa > Channa striata. The sequence continues at coordinate 13,732,619 of CM065185.1, read as the reverse complement.
TAATATAAAAATGCTGATTAGTTCCAAATGAATTAAGATTATTTACACCCACATTACAACAAAAGATTTATTAAACACAGTTTAGTGTGTTGGAAATGGTTTAAAATATTTTGTTTACAGCAGTTTTAACAGAAGTTTTACGTTAACAAATGTACTATAAATGCATGTAGCAAGTAAACATGAAATTAAGTTCCAATAAATACATTTAGATTCAAATATCACATAAAAATAGGAAATATTAATGTTTTGCATACCCCACACTAGGCTACATTTCATTTTATATCCAGAGTTTAACGCTGCTTTTTCCTGACATGCTGCTTTCCTTCCGCACCGGCACCATGTTTCCTCGGCGCTGCTCCCTACACAGAAACGAGCCAACTGTTCATCGCTGCACAATCAAGGCAGATCTTTCATGAACAACAGAATGTGCCACTCCTCCTCAAAACATGCTGTGCCTTCTGAATATCCTCAGCTTGGTCAGGAATGTAAAGTAGACAAAAGCCAGGCTCAGCAGCGCATTTTTCAGTGGGTACAACAGGGGCGTCACGTAACCAAACACACCGAGCAGAGCGGCCCGAATGACGAAGAAAGGAAGGTCCTGCAGGGCCACCCCAGCTGAAGACAACAGCGGGTTGTGAGGAGTGACGGCCAAGCGGAGAGTGGACAGGAAGGCAAAAATATAGATGGGGAAGACCCAGGCTGAGTAGAAGACTGACGGATCCCCTGTCACTCTCAGCATCTCCACAGTGTCCAACCAGAACAGGAAACTGTCCACAAACATCTCCGACCTTCCATCCCTCCTCCACAGGAAACCCAGATGGCCAGAGTAGGAGCGGGGGCGCGAGGATGACGAGTACAGGTAGGCAGTGGTGGGTGCCCGTGAGCTGAGACTCGAGTGGCCGGGTGAGCCAGCGAGGTCCGGCCATCTGCCTGAGGCGCTGCCGTTTCTGGCCTGTGGACGGCCTTGGGACAGACCGTTCTGGCCTTCGTCAGGGTGCAGCTGGCCCGATACTGTGCTCACCTGTTCTAGGTGAGTAAGAACGGGGCCCGACATGTCAAAGTCAGGATCCAGGCTGTCGGCTGCAAAAGGCGAAAGCGCACACACAAACCATTGGCTGGTACATGATGTGTGACAGGCTGGTGGTTATTATAAAACATAATAAGCATGGAAAATGAACGGGACACAGAGAGCACAGGCTTTAGACTGGGCCCGGCGTCCACATGTCCCATCAAGTAAGTATCATGGCCCAATGTCACAAATTTCAACTCTCTTTATTCTTACTCCTTTTTGGAAATTATAGGAAAACAAGTCTTTATTTATCAGAATTGATGTCTCTGTCTGTGGTTTAACACTTTCCTTTTCACTACGCACCTGCGAATAAGGCTGAAAGAGTGAAAGTTACCTGCTCATGATAAATCTTAACATGAGATGTGGACATGACGTGCTGAAATGCTTTAAGAGCAGTTGGGTGGTAGATTTTTGGAGTTGATATTTTGAATAGTTGATGTATATTAGGGCACATAAACAGCACAACAACACATTCACTACATGTTGATTAGTTTGTTAAAGTGTATTTAAATTCAAGATTAAAGTCATCACAGGATGTAGGTGTAACATTAACATCAGACATATGGTGGGTTTTTAATCCTCATTTCCAGTATAAGTTTCAAAAATAAGAATTTTAAAATACAGCAAAGAAAATGTTATGCTTAGCTGATGTGGAAAATTTGCATTGTTTATATCATCAAAATGCAACTAGGTGCATATGGAACTATGTCCACTCTGCTTCACCCAGCCCTCTCTCTCCCTGCTCTGCTGCGCTCTTCTACAACCTGCTACGCTCCATGTGACTCTATGCTATGCAAAGTGAACCACCAGGTTCGATACCAGGACCCTGAAACCGAAGCACCCAAACAGATTCAACACCATTCATTGTTGTCTTTGCACATGTTAACGTGTCTGCTGCAACGAGTTCGAATGTGAGCATTTCAAATGCAGGATATCATTTAATTGTTAATAACGCAACTAGAACAATACTCACACTGTCCAGTGAGGCTGCAGGGTCGAATCCTCTCGGTTATATCCACACAGATGAGAGAGAAAAGCACCAAGGAAACGGGCAACTCGGTGAAATGATCCAGCCTGTAGCCTGTGTCCACCTGCACCTACAGTAGCAAGGATGATGGTTAAAGCAGCTGTGAATTCAATAGGTGCTTAAAGACGGGGGAATTATGAGGGATGAAGCAAGAGGAAACGAAAGTGAAAGCCTTCATGACAACATTAGGCTGTGCTGAGAAACACGAGCTCCTGCATACCAGATTTTATGAACCCATCTGATTTTATGAGCCCCATCAGTGCAGACATTAAGATGCTGCTGAACGCCCTTAACTCGAGAAATATTCGATGTATAAATATCCCTGACATGTCTTTGTGACCAGATGCTCCTATTCATGTCCTCACTTGTCTGAGAATGAAATGGACAGTAGCAAAGCTTAATATCTGTGTGGAAACTCGGGTTTTTAGAGCAGAGGATGGTGCTACAGTTCGAGTTAATGGGCAACCTGTTAGGTTTACTACGAGTTACTGAATACCCCACAAACACAGCGCAGTCTTGTGACTTGGACACATTTTGGACACACTTCCCTCTTCATTTTAGTTAGGATGGTGCCAAAGTCCTTCTCTCAACAGTGGGTGAATATCAGTGATTTTCTTTCTCTGTGGAGCAGTTTGCCGTACAAACCGCCCCCCTACAAATGTGGCCATTAAACAAACTGGAGCTACAAATAAACTGTTTATAACAAATACATCTGTTCAAGGACCCCATCAGAGCATGACAGGAAAAAAAAATGCCAACAGATGAACCTCAGTGACAACAACGATCATTCTTGATGATGTTACCTTGGAGCTGGTGATTAAAATAGCAAAGCAGGGGAATGTGCACAGGATGAGGTACGCCAGCGCTGTTGGTCTCCTGAAAAACAAAACACATCTGAATAATTATCATCTCAGTATAATGGAAAAGGTGCCGCAAATGTCTTACCCAACATTCGTGGATTTTATCGCAGATACGTACTGCAGTTACAGTGAAGGACAGTCTAAGGTTGTGAACGTATTTTCATTTTTATGCTTCTTCCGCTCTACTTCAAGAGCACATCTTATTCATCTGACGCCTACTGATATTTGTTAAGTTGGAAATTAAAGTGAGACCATGTAACATTTATTGAAAAGAGACCATGAATTACAGGTATGGAAGAATAATCCCTGAAACTTTTCAGTAATACTTGTGCAAACAGAGTAGTCATAAAGTGACTCAGTAAAAGCAGTTATTAAGTGACACGAGTTTGCAAACATGACTCACAATAACCCAGTGGTCACACCAGACTAAATAAGGCAAGACCAGTAAAGCCTCCAAGTGAAGTGATGGGAGCTGTACTGTAACGTTTATTTATTCAACATTTTTTTCTTAATTCAACACATATTTAAGTTATCAAATATATTTAAAGAATTAATTCCACCTCAGCTCCAGGGATTGTCCATTGTTGTTTACATTGTTTATAGCTAAATTATAATTTTTCTGATGCTGCTTCTTAATGCACATCATTTGTAAGTAGATGCTTTAACACTCCACAGCCGTACTCACCACTGCGTGATCTCGCTGAAGAACAGCCGCTGCTTCAGGGTTAGATATTTGATAGGGACCCACACCAGCAGCGTCACCGAGGTCACATAGGCGATGGAGACGGCCACCACGAGCCAGTAAGCCGTTCGATCCTGTCCTTTCACGTCGTGTATGAGGCGGGCAAACCTCTCCATGATCACAAAGATCGGCACAGTGAGGGCCGCAAACTGCAGCACCTCATACAGGATGAGCTTCACCGTCTTCCCCGAGGGCATGATGCCTGAAAACCAGTTGCTTTTCTGAACGTGGAGCTAAAGACTTTGACAATCATCTCCCACAAGATGAGCCTGTGAAACTGTTGGACTCTGCTCACTCACACTGGTCGCACGGCACTGGAGGCTGTATTCTTTTATTGCTGAGGTAATGATGTGGTCATGCTCACCTTTATATGAGGGAGCACTCCCATCTTATAAAATCAGGAGGAAAATTAAACTGGACACAAGCTGTGAGAAGAAATTCTCCCTTTTAAAAACCAGGCTTGTTTGTTGGGGATTTCTACATGTAAAACCCCTCTGCAATGAGCTGATGCAAAAACTGCTGCTACTAAATAAATATTTCATGTGAAAATAGACATAACTGTGACACAGCCATCAGCGCCCGCTTAGTAAAACAGCCACATTTTACTATGGCATTTTCTGCTTGGACACATTAGCATCAGTGTCTCACAGACACATATCTCCATCTAGGGGCAAAGCAGAGGACAAGTTTAAAAGCTCTGGAAAAAATATATTTTAATCCAACATCATGTCCCAATCTTATACCATATACTTACAACCTTATACTGGCAGTGTACTACATACTGGTGAAGAAGGTTTTTAATATTTCATGTCAAAATGACTGTAAACATTGTGTATAAAAAAATTAAGCATAACAGATTTAGTTGAGGGGGGGCTTAAAAATACATTTATGGAAAAACGTTTGTTGTCTGTGAGATTTAATAGACAGGCTTTCTGAATTGGCAGCTTGGCAAACATTAAACAGAGTATTCTTTAACTTATTGATAGTTCAAAATGTTTTAATCTTTTGTGAATTGCTATTATACCATGGCAACAGTACATATAAGATCCTGTCTCTGATCACCTTGTAAAGACTTGGAATACAGATTTAATATTCTTATATGTATAAATTAAAAGCTTTCGCAAAGTTAAACTTCAGAATAACCTGATGACTTTTGGACTTACCAACAAAGTGCTCTAAAGACAAGAAAACAAGGCCATACATATTAGTCTGTACATTTGGCCTGGTTTTATTGTGAATACCAATTCATAAGTATGGTTAAAAGAATACATACAAACAGCAGGGTACAAGTTTAGACACAGTCTTTACAATAACGGTTTAAAACTTAAAAACAGGCAGCATCTCAATCCTGTACAGTAAAGTTACACCGAGTCAGCGCTGCGGTGAAACTAGATGTTATGGTGGGATGATGTGTGATGATTAACTGGCTCCTGGTCCCGCGGTTCCAGAATAGCTGCTACCTTGATATTTTAGGCTTTCTTTGATCCAAGACATTAATACTTATCATTAAATCAACTACTGTGATGCCAAAAAAAAAAAAAAAAAAATCAAGTTTTATATAAATAATATCAAATGGCCTCTTGTTTGGACAACCCAAGGTACCAAGGTTAGGCTGTGGGTTGTTTGGTATTCTCACGGCAGCGCGAGGATGGCAAGAGGGTTTCAAACGCACCTCGAGACAAACTGAAATGACAAATTGTAGCCGATCGGCTCACACATTTGCCCTGCAGATCAATTCAAACATATGACACATCTTAGTAATCCCTTCACTTAGTATCCTTCAAAATTACATGACAGATAAATAATTTCCTGTTTCATCAGATGTTTGTAACCATCTTTTTCAAAGTCAGCCATTAAGAAGGTGCTTTAAGAGAACGCTTTGTACAACATTTGATCTCCGTTCACTATAGCTTATGAGGATTTCGGTAAAGAGATGTTTACAAATCCTGACTACTCCAGGATGGTAGCAATCTTATTTCAGTTCAGGTAGAATTTGTTTTAGTGTTAGACAGCTCTGAGGAAGGACAGGTGGGGGTGGTTCGATCAGTTTTCACATTACCATTTACTCTACAGTACAATAAGCATGTATCAAACACAGAGAGAAATGTCCATATTGGCAGGTGAGTGACTGAAATGTACAACTAAGCTAGGCAGAATATCACCTACTCCGCTTTTCTCTGAATACATACATCCTGTACTTGTTCTCCATTTAAAATAACAATAAATCAAAACATAAATTAAAATGCACTACAAAAAAAAAAACAAAAAAAAAACATAGTAATAATTTTTAACACTGACTAAAGAGATGCTTTAAAGACACTAGGGCATATCAGACCACCCCTTAAGTAGCAAAGTCTGCATGGGAGTGTTAATACAGCTCCTTAAAGGACAAGGACAGAGTCCTGCATCCACGACCAAGGATCCAGAACGGCTTGTTTTCAAAAGGTAAATTCTGCAGTATAAAGTAAGCAGTCAATTTTTTTTTTGACATGAGCGTTTTTTTGTCCTCTTTGGCTTTTACACCTTCTGAATCACGTGGAATATCATGACTGCAGAGTTCACCCTTTAAGGCTGTGAGAAAAACCCCGAGGGAGCTGTGTTAACATGGAGCCCACTCATGAGGTCATCATGTGGCTTTACTACTAGTTCAGTACAGTATATACACAAGAGTCATGTGCATGCTCCAGTTCCTCTTGTTTCCTGTCCCTTGAAAAAACAAAGTGGCTTCAGTTTTCAGTACTTCTAAAGTTGACAACATATACAGAATGTATTAGCCTATTGATTTCAGCATTGCTAAATCTCCTTTTTCTGATAAATAAAAGAGTAAAAGTAAGTTAGCGCCCCTTTGTGTGAGTCAATTAGCACTGCAGTCACTCTGAGTGTGTGAAGGCTGTGGCATGTCGTGGTTTTCCCACGTTAGTGTGCGAGTGAAGGGAAATCATCACATACGGATAAGAGGCTGTTAACTAAGTAGTGTAGCTGCGTCTGCATGTGTGTCAACGGTACGCCTGCCTGTAGTGTTTCTGAGCAGTGTGTGTGTGTGTGTGTGTGTGTAGCTCCAGTGTTGAGCATGTTGTAATAGGAATGCCTGAGTGTATTTCACACTTGATCAAATAGTAATTGCATACGTGTTGTATAAGTGGCTCCAGTTATAACTGTTTTTGAAAGCAGTTTGGGTAAAGTTTTATTTAAAAGATCTGTAGTGCTTTAATAATTTCCTAGAACATTTCTTGGAAAGAACGAGAATTTGTTATTAAATACTGTTAGAAACTAGCTTACTTCCACTGGTGGAACCTTTTTTTTTTTTTTTTTTTTTAGCACACACTAGATCAGATAGGATTTTACATAGGGTGACAAAGTCTGATTCAAGCAAATTTCTCTGGAAAAAACTAATCTAAATTTTACTAAACTATAAGAAATAATAATTTTCTACTTATAATTAAAACAAATTTACATAGTTCTTTCAAGGAAATTAGAAAAAACAGACCACTAAAAATAAATTGCAGCCACAATACGTCAGTGCAAAACAGTGAAGTGTCGATCTAGCTTTGGAAGTGATCAGGCTTGACTGAAACTTCAATAAATGCAACTGATGGCTCCTTGATGTCACCATATTGAATCAAAAACAGAATTCACACAGTGTGTGTGGCTTTCTGTGCTCTCCACAAATCAAAGCCTCAGGACCCCTGAGGTGAGAAGGGTGACTCTCGTTTAAATGTTTACCATGAAGTTTATCTTCTCTGCTTTCAATTCATTTTAATTTATCTAAGGGGATACAAACTTTTTAAACATTCTTTGACCATTTGTGTTACTCCTCGGATGAAAGAAACGTGCATTATGTGAATGTGTATTATTATTATTATTATTATTATTATTATTATTATGTTGGGTTTAGGGTTAAGTTTGCATCCCTGTTAATGAATTATTTAAAATTTCTTTCTCAATGTGCATTAATGAATATGTTAATAAAAAAAAATGTTTACCTCTTTCTGCCATTTCAAAATAAGGGGATGCAATTTTTTTTGCACTGAACTTAACTGTTGATCTCTCATAAAACTAATTTTAAGACACAAGAATTTTTCTATTAGCACTATTTGATCAGGTCTGGAGCGTGTGCGTGTCTGTGTGTGTAGGATAACGGTAAGCTCGAGCTCGAGGGGAGCCCTATAGCAGGGCCTTTTCTGAGTAAGGGGCCTGTGTGGGATCTGCAGAGGGTGCTATGCTTGGACCGGGCGGGGTGCTGTAGTTTGGCGTCTGTGCCATGCCTGCGTGGGTTGTGCCTAGGGCGGGGCCGGGGGCACCGACTGGGTTCTGGTAGGCCTGAACTTCTGCTGGGGCCAGGCTCCCTGGAGCTGCAGTGTAGACTGGCGGCTGGCTCATGTACATATGAACGTCACTGTGGAAATAGTGAAGCCACATTATTTACCACATTACAGTAGAATGAAACCATTAATACAAAATAACTCAGTTAACAAAATAACAAAATTTGACATTGTTAAATTACATTTTTGTACCATTAAACTAGAATCTAAATATAGAAATGTTACAAATATTTTGAATTATTATTGTTTTTGTTTTTTTTACTATGAAATGTTCTCTCATAAATAACAAGAGAATGAGAGAGATTATGCAATTTGAACTGCAACAGGAGCCTTTATGTGTTTTTTTTGTCAGTTTTACGACATGTTACTAGCAAAATAACAATCAAAATTCCTCCAGCTTGTAATTCTAAGGTGAAGATCTCAGAACTTTAAGAGAATGACTTGGTGCAAAGATGAACATGCCATTCTGACAACAAAATGGGAGAATAGCTGCAAAAGCATCACAACTGGCAGTCACAAATAATGAAATCAAATTGTAACACATAATAAAAATTTTGTTTTTGAGCTGTAGTGACGATTTCAATTTTGACTTTGTAACAAACATCAATAGTACTGAAGAAAACACCAGGTTATGTGAAACTCACCCGGGAGCAGGCTGGCCAGGTATGGGGGCTCCAGCAGGAAGTTGCTCTATGGGAACAGTGTAACCCTGCACTGCAGTTCCACTCATTGCATATGAACCTGATGCCGGCTGACCAGGATAAACCTGTGGTCACAAACACGCTCAGTTAACCTACCGAGTTCTGTTAGGGACTATTAGGAAAGTCCAAGTCCAAGCAATACGTTCTTGTTCCATTAATATTGGATCACAATGCTACATTTAGGTATAAAAGCATGAAGGTACTTCAGGACACTTAATGAGCTCTGCTAAGGTTAAGCATTTCACTCATGGTGAGAAAAGGTACATACATAAGAGAAATGTCTCTTTCTAAACATGAAACCAATTTATTGCATTATTGGAAAGCATTTTTCTCATTCACAGCATATGATGAAAGTTGGGCTTCTTCTTTCCTGCTTGTGAAAATAATGTGAGGCACAGACACCGTGAGTTTAAGTCTCGAGGAAACATCTCAGACAAGCTGACTGTACCTGTTGTGCTGCATTAGCAGGCTGCTGCATGTAATACTGTTGACTTTGCAATTTGGCATACATGGCGTAGACTGGATCCTCATTCATCAACTTGGCGTACAGAGACAGGGCTTCCATCACCTTCACATTGAGCTCCGACAGCTCCGAGTGCTTCCTGATAATACAAATCCACAAATATAAATACAGACAGTTGAATTCCTGTCACCACTGCATAAATTCCTGAATTATACTGTGCTGTGTTTAGTTTTCTGTCTGTCTGATATGTTCCTTATTTTACTTTCAAATCTTTTTAAGCTTGATTGACAAAATAAGTCACGTCTGTACCTGTCTATATCTTCAAGCTTCTGGTCGATGAGGGGCCCCATTTGATTGCAGGCACCTGATAAATAATAATCCCAGTTACTGATTGCACCTCTAGACAATATTAAACAATCTTTAAAAGACCTTTTATTCTATAGTGTTTCATGCTTAAGCTCAATTTACCTTCCAACTGTAGCAACTCAATGCTGTCTGACTGATTGTCTGTAGGATCTGCACTCTGAATCATCTGCAGTAGCTGGTCCATTTTGTCCTGAAAGGTTTCAATCAATTGTTTATCATGAAACTCTGCAGCTACATGTGATAAGTTCTAAAAGGTTATCAGTTTGATCATTACCTCATCTATAAATACAGGCTCCTGTTCAGGCTCTATGGTCTCCACCTGGACATCCTCACTGAACTGTACAGTTTTCTTCTCCGTCTTCACTGCAGATTTGAAAGTAGTAGCAGATAGCAGACAGAAAAACAATGTACCAGTAGTAATCCTTTAACATGTTCCTGATATCATAAGAAAACAAACGTTTGTTTTAGACTAAGTGTTGACACATTTCCCTAAAATGCCAGAATTGAATAGTTAGTTATTAGCTTTCTCTATAATAGACAACAGATTAAAAGTAGAAGCAGTAGTTGCCTGCTGTGGTAATGTTTGCTTAGTGAAGGTGATCAGCGATCAGCCTTATTACATCAAACTGTGTATTATTTATTGCTGGTTCATGTTCATAGAGTTTTTAAAATGTTGTAATTAGTTTTGGAAGGTTAAAGCTCGTGTCAGAATTAAAATATGTGTTGCTGCCATTTGTCTGAAGGGAAAGTCAACAAAACACGTTTTATTGGGTATGTGAAAGGTTGCAGGCTCCATCAATCGAATATACAAATACTGACTGTCGGCCAGCCACTTCAGTAAGTGGCAAATGTTCTACAACAGGTTCTATTATGACATACTTTTGCACTGCAAAAAGTGATGCTCCAGGTAAATCTTTTGGAGGTTGTTTAAAAGATTAAATAAAAGACAAGCAAAAAGCAATCTGTTTAAAATTCTTGTCTGGCTTCTCAGAAGTCCAGCCAAATTCGCAGTTTACTGCGTGTAGTAATCCATTTATCTTTTTCTGCTTATGTTACAAAAATATGAGTTTTTCTGCATTCTTTTTATTACTTCGCCAGCTGCAGCGATGCATTTCCCACTCCTCGATCAATAAAGCAACAGTGCTAATGGACTAAATGGGCTATCAAAGAACTAGAGATGACATAAGCAGATAAAGGATGCGTTTTGCGTGTTTACTCACTCATCTCAGGTTCTGCAGTGAGATCAGCAGTGACAAAGTTAGAGGGAAACAACCCGACTCCCTGGTACGTTTCCCCTTTCCACCAATTGGGATCACTGGAAAAAAGATAGAAAGAAAGAAAACTAGACATGAAGAGAAACTACAACACAATCGTGTCGTCATTTTGTCAGTGCTGCAGACTGATCTTATATTAAAAGACCCAATAGTATGCTTGCTTTCTTAGGGTCATGTTTAAAACACAAAGCCACTATTTATTCCTTGCATGCGGTGTTATTTTTGCAAGAGTGTGCAAGTTCACCTATCGTCCAGGATAGTGATGATTTCTCCTGACTTGAAGGTGAGCTCATTGTCCTCAGCAGCCTCAAAGTCATAGATGGCACGGACTTTTCTGCCGTCTGACTTGTGTGAGGAGAGCAGGCTGGAGGTGCTTGGGTAGAGGCTCGACAGGGCGGTCTGCGGCTGCTGACGTTGCTCCTTTAGTGACAGCTCAATAGCTGCAAACAAAACAGACAGATGTGCGTCTGTGACTTTGTCCTTCAAAGTGCATAAACCACGATAAACATCAGCAATTCATTACCCAGTGTAAACAGTCATCTATGCAATAAAAAAATTAAAGAGGTTAGTGTGCATTTTTTAACAGTCAGTGTCTGTTTAAACACATTTCTCCACTGATGCCTAAAAATCTATATAGCATGTTAAACAAACTAATTGTCTGACTATCAGCTAGAAGCCTCTGTACCTTTGGCCAAGTCTTCTTCTTCTTTTTTGTTTGTTGAGGTGGAGGGATCCTTGGCCACTAAAGCAGGGCTTGCTTTTGCTTGTTCTGCTGCCTGCGGAAAAATGATTACCGCATACTTAGAATTCACGACAAAGGGGTCTGAATGTGCTTGCTGTGGAGGATCACGTGTGAGCTCTCTTGCTAAGGGATGCATGCGGTCATTGAATGTATTCGCATTAGGGCGAGCCCAAATCTCGTTTGTGTTGTTGCCCTCCGACACTGTAGAAGGTGCTGTGAACAAGTGTAAAGCTGCTCAGAATAGAGCAGCTGTAAAAGAAGAAAGCAACTGGTTATATGTAAAAACTTTTACAAACAGTTTCAGTATGTAAATGTTGTACAACGTGAGTGCTAAGTTCTTCTTTTTTTAATGTTATTTTAGGTTTCTTATTACTACTGCACATTGCCGGGAGGTTCAGGGTTTCTCCAACAACTGAGTCAATCACCAGGCACACATGGCTCCTTGTGCAGGCTATGATGACTTAATTGTGGGGTGTCCTTCTGCAGCGAGCATGAATACACCTGAAGTGTCCTTATTAAAACAACACAAACTCATTTAGTGTTCTACATTTCGGCATATAGCACAACATCTTCCCACCTGGGACCCCACAGCAGGGAAAGTAACACCCTGCTCACGTAGATTCTTGATCATTGCTGAAATCAGACTGAGCTGTGGATCATTGCGGAAATCCTCTGCCCACTCCACCATCAGGGCCTTCAGCTTCTCACACACTTTGGGATGGCCCTGGAGACACATAAATAAGGCATGTTATGAAAACAAGCAAAAAAGATACTGAAATACTGAGCACTAATTGGAAAATGAAAATTATCACATACCTTGTTTAAGACATTGCTGACTTCACTGGCAAACTCTCTGGAGCACACCTCCAAGTGAAATATCTTCCCACAGTTTGAGACACAAGCACCAAGAAGCTGTGAGAACACAGGGTGATAAATGTTCATGTGACTAATTAATCCACAGTAACATGTTGCATTAACAGGATATATCATATTCAGAGTTCCCTGAACATCATTCTTATACCAAACATGGCTGTTTGTTTCCAGTCTGCTTACAGTCAGTGCCTGCATGGCCACATGCGGATCCTTGTGGTTCACTCTTCTCATAATGGAGCGAAGACATTCTTTAGGCCTGCAACAGAATAGTAGAAATCAATGGATTGTAGAAAGAACAATTCAGCTGTTCCAGGTAATACAGAAAGGTCATACATTTTAGTTATTTATTCACAACTGACAATTAATATTTCTTCTGCAACCACTCTGATATCCATGTTAGCAACTGAAAACCCTAAACAAAAATGGGTCATTGTGAGGCTTAGAATGAAGACATAGAACTAACCCAGTGCGTGACTGCCCTATCTTATCACATATGTCCAGAATGAGGCCCCAGTCCTCAGCTGTGTTCATCTCACTGGTAGCTTTCTCTGTAGAAAAGAGGCACAACAACCAATGTGATTAGAAATATTAAGATTGAAAAAGCATCTTTTATTAACTTATTACAGACAGATACATAGGAGAACGATGAGAGTCCTCCTATGTTTAGACATTATGCATCTTTGTAAAACAAACTTCTGTGTGAGATCTTTTCCTTTGGACAAACTCCTCTGATTCTAAAACATCTGTGCAAACAACAGCTACTATTATAGATACTTAAAATTAAGCAGAGATAATTAAAATTAAGTAGGCGAACAAAATTCCAGAAACACAAATGTTTAGTTTGTGTTTAGACTGCCAGAGGTAGTAATTTAACTTTAGGTCTATTTGGGGTTTTAGCTACTGCTATTATGAAAACACAACAATGGTTCATGGTTATTATTGTAGTTTCTCCACCCTCTGTGGTGAAAGAAGGTTGTCCTCTAAAGACAAGTCTCCAAAAACCTGTATGCACACAAGAAAATTCTATAAAGTACTCTTACTTAGGTAGGACTCCAATGCATGTAAAGCAATTAAAAACATTTAAAATATAGCAGTTTCAAAATCATTAATTCTTCAAAATGAACCTTGTGTGTGGTATATCTTTAATGTTAATAATGAAGTTTTAATGTCTACTTTACATGATATTTTAATCTTAGAGTAGAAAACCTCATCTTGGTGGGATTGATAAAAAGCCAAAGAAATAGAAGCATGTACTAATCAATGTTGAGCATAAGAATTCTACAGAGCAATCAACAAATTGGAGACTTGTGAGCCAATTATTTTACTGCTTTTATAACAGAGGCAGTAGTCACTGACAAAGGCACGGTTAAAGTGTCAGAAATAATGCCGATACATGTCAAACACAGAAAACCTAAACTGGCTGGGCTCTTTTAGTGTATTATTCAGTATACTACATAAACATATCTGCATTAATATGTTCATAATAACCAGTGAAAAAATTATGAAGATTGCATAAAAATGAAAAACCAAATCGATGAGCAGGACTTCTTTTTAAATCTATAATATAAAAAAAACGACAACTTCACACATAAACATTACAATATCACAATCCTAATATCAAATGCTCATATTATATTAACACCCCCCGCCCCTTATTATTAGTTGCAAGTGGGTGATTTCCAAAACTTTCAAGTGACACCAAATCTGCACAAATATTCCTAAAACAGAGGAAGCCCAGAAATTACTACTCACTGTAAAATAACCTCGGCCAGCCTGAAAACAACTATCAGCAGCTTCACCAAATGAGCATTTTCTACTAAGTGGTTCTCAGGTTCTAATTTGGTGTGATACTGTTCAGGCACAGCCCTCAGATCACACACTTATACTGTGGTTAACCACCCGACACAGAACAAAGGAAAAACGGAACCACATCGCAGCTTCCACACAGCGGTTTCACACAGCAGCCACATCCTCGATCGCCTGGATTCCCTGAGAGATGCGGGGCTGATGAGGCTGATGCAGCTAAGCTACTTCACTGAGCGTGGGACAACACAAGTGTCCCACCATATTTGAACAGTGTAGCTGATAACAAGGCAAACTCAAAACATGACTGACATGATTTTTTTTTAAAAACACCAAAGCAGCTTTAGCGGAAAGGCTTGAGACTCTGATGTCGACCTCGTTTTCACGGATTTTACATGCTAATTACTGCTAGCTACCTAGCTAATTCTGCACACAAGATGAGTCAAGCTAGTTAGCCAACTGTGCTCTCTCTCTCTCTCTCTCTCTCTCTGGCAAGCTGGGCGAATCACAAGAAACACAGGGACAGCAGAAATTATAATAAATATTAATTCGTATCAACATGTATACACTGCAAGACAACTATGTGACATCAGGGACAGATGACCACAGGCTAACTGGAAGCCTGTCCACTGCTGGGGGACAACAACAAAGCTACTTCAGCTAGCTCGTCCGAAATAGCCTCCAGTTGTGATTACTCACCAACATCTTGGTCAAATGGGTTGGTCGTGAACAGAGGCATTGCTGGTGTACTGACGACAACTGGTTCCTGCCTTCCCCTATTGTTCGATTTCCCGCTGTTTCTTATTTCATACGATAAAAATGCATAGTAACAGCAACTTCATGAATGTCAAAATACAGCCAGACGACTCTGTTCTACACTGTCACTCCTTCAGCAGACGGCGACGTGCGGGGCATGCTGGGAAAGTGACGCGGGCCGTCCCGAGTTAAACCGTTTTCCCCGACTGTTTGTGTGTCACTGCTACACCCAGACACACGTTCATGCGTCTCACTTTAATGTACCATACTGGAAATTAACCATAAGCTGCAAAAAAAAGAGAGAGAAAAAAAAAGCATGTCATCATCAGGTGATGGAGATCATGTGACCTCAAGTCGATCACAAGACAACTGGGGAAAGTACCTGGATACATTTACTCCGTTACTGCACTTCAGCACAGATGTGAGTGTTGTCCTCATTCCAGAGGGAAAGTTTGTTCCATCATATCTATCTGAAAGCTTCTCTGCAGATTTAATAGATGGACACACAGGTGGGGGGTAAGTAAGTTATCTACAATATGAGGTGCGTGTCTTATATTACGTTTACTCCACTACAATTCAGAGGGAAATCTTGTTCTTTTTACTTCACTACACTTAAGTTACTTCAGTTTTTTTAGATGTGGATTCTTAATAAAAATATAATTAACTAATAAATGAGGCTCTATTATGGATTGACCACCTGTCAGTACATGAAATTGGTAAAACAGCTGTGGTGTTTTGTTCAAAACCTAGTCACAAATATATAAATCTTTTATTAATTATGCCTTATGCTTTGTACTACAACTCGATTGAATAATTTCAGAAGGTACCTCTAATGTAATGTAAGTGTTGAATTTGTGTACATCTGCCACATGTGGATATTAAAACTATATTAAGCTATGACACCTTTAGGGTTAAGGTAAAAGGTTAAGGTTCAAATTATCTGATGGAAATTGACAAGGTGGTGAGACAAGAGCTGATTTAGCCCATAACATATAGTTGAGGAGCATTGCGATATTGTTGCCTAATTTGATTTAATCCATTGTGTAACCCATATCTGAGTGGTTTTCATCAAGGCACAAAATAAAAAGCATCTGATTTTGATTGTTTAACAACAAAAACTTTCTGTCGATCAATATATTGCTTTTGCACTCTATTATCTAGGACAAACAACAATGATTCCAAAGTCATTTTCCATTTTATTATGATACTGATCCATAAGAACTCGGTAAATTAATTCAAGCATAATGAGCCTTGAGTTTTAAGCATTATATTAATTTGCAAACATAAACAACTGATAATGCAAACTCTAAACATGTAAAATATTTCAAATATTGTATTTGGCATTATGAATACATTGTCTTACAATGGGTACATTACAAAACATTTACATATTGATAATGTGAATCACATCCTGAATAAAACTCATACTGGCAGCCGAAAATGTAACAAATACTGTCCTTCAGAAAACAGCAGCACTGCTCACACTGAGCTTCTATTATAAAAATAAAATCACATTGATATTTCAAATTGTAGAAATGTGTATTATCTGTTTGCAGTCATTTGCTGATGGTGAGTGCTTATTAATCCTTTCTTAGAAATCCGTGAAGTATTTAACTGTATAAAAATAGTTACATTTTAATAAAAACATAGTGATGTAAATGTATTTTTGTAAGTGTAAAAATAAGATGGAAGCTAAAAAACATTAAGAAATTCAGTCCAAACCCACAATGTATCTTTTGTGAATTATTATTTACAGATACACCTGTACAACAGTGTCTGGACCAAAAAATGACGTAAGTATCGGCTAAATGAATGACTACTGTACATTCTTGTGTTTCCTTCAGTACAAACACAAAATCGCTGGGTTGGCTCTGTCTTCTGTACCATGCTGTGTTGTAAAGGGCCTTTCTTACGAAGATCGCTGATGGCATCTTTAACCATGATTTAGGCCTCTCCCGCCTCCTCTCCTACAGAAAACTCCTACTTTCTTAGGTAGTTGCTATAAAACTGGAACTTTTACTGCAAAGAGAACAGAAGAAATTTAGCAAATAAGATAAATGTTAATAACTTTACAATGTGCTTACAAGCTCTATTGTCATTATGAGGAACAAACATGACATTTGACTTTCCGTTTCATGCTGTAAGGTGTATGAAACTTAAACTATGTCAAAACCCAGGTACCACATCCCTTAAAGTTTGAATTTGAAGACTGTTTCTGACATCAATAAGAACATTTTATTCTTAACTATTCTAAATTTTAAATTGTTGAAAATTCTAGGTGCTCAAAATCGTGGAAACGTGTCTCTCATGTAATTCCCTTGGCAACTGATGAGGGCAGTGTAATGTTGCCAAAAACTCAAGAACAATAGACATTTGGCTGAGATTGTTTTTCAGTGAGCACTGTACATTAATATGAATTCATTTCATTTGATGCCTTAAACACTGTTGTTCACGGCAGCAATAAAAATACAAATGCACCTTTTTGAGCAAGATTTACAAAGTTACAAAATATTACGTATTAGTGAACCGTTTTAAACAATTTAGATGTGCGAATGCAATGAAATGAGGGTTACTGAAAAAAATTAAAAAATATGGAGAGATAAATACAAATACAGAAAAATAGGAGATTTAACAACTCAGAAAGGTCTGATATACATAAGGTACTGACAATCAGAGTCACGTTCACAGATGAAACCAATGCGGTCAGTGCAGTAGAAATCATTCCAGTTGGCATTATGGATAAGGCCAGCACAATCCTCGCCTTCTTCATGGCCGTGGGTCCAATTATCAGGCTGGCCAGGCTTCCACTTCCTGACAGAAACAAAGTCAACAACACATTTATAGAAGCATTTTGTATATTAGCAGAAAGAAGCAAAGAATCAGAAATCAATAACATGAGTTTGTAACACAGATTTGGTGGGTTAACTCACGTGAAAACAGGTATGGTGCCATCCACCCATTTCCAAATATTTTCCTTCTCTCTGTCAGTGAGGCCCAGCCAGAAAAAGCCTTTTCCTGTGACTGCAGTTCTCACAAATTCCTACAGATAGAAAACAGCAAACAACAGCATTTTAGAAAATAATTAGCACATAAATACAACTACTGATGATATTAATGGTATTCTCTGATAATAATAAATGCAATATCTGAGTGTCTGATTGTGTGTTTATATCTACCTGTTCCTCATTGTCATTGATAATGAGCATATGAGATGAAATGTTGGTACAAAACCGGTTGGCTTCATCGAAGTTGAGTCTCTGAGAACTAGAAATGTAATAGCAGCTGTTTCCAAACCTTCTGAAGTCAGGTGGGCAACCTGGAACAATTCATTACCAGAGTATTATATTAAATAATGAAAAATCAATGAAGAAACAATGTCCACACATGGTACCAAAGTCATAATGATCCACATGAGGGTGTTCTACCCGATTATCTCACCAGGCGCTGGTGTAGGAGCAAGAGTTGTCTGTAGGGATACTGATTCTGGTTTTTCTGCTGGTTTGGGAGACTGAGGTGGTGTTGGGGGTTCAGGGACCTGAGTAGGCCGGAGACGCTTTACAATGACAGTAGGTGCAGGTAACCCTGGTGGCCCTGGAGGACCTGGAGGGCCAACAGGCCCAGGAGGCCCAGATGTCCCTGAAGGTCCTGCTGATCCTCTGGGCCCCTGTGGCCCTTGTGGTCCTGGTAACCCTGGCTGTCCATCTCTACCAGGAAACCCTGGAGTGCCAGGGTCTCCTTTCTCACCAGTGTTTCCGGGTCGACCTCCAGACCCCCTGGATCCTTTGGGTCCTGGAAGACCTCGAGGCCCAGGGGCACCCTGTGGACCAGTCACACCTGGCGGACCAGCAGCACCTTTGTCTCCTTTAGATCCCACCAATCCTGGCATCCCTCTGTCTCCTTTATCACCTTTTTGTCCTGTCAGGCCCAATGGCCCCTGCGGACCCCTGTCTCCCTTAAGGCCCCTTGGACCTGGTGGACCTGAAAAATAGCACCAGCAGATGATAACTATTTGTATCAGAATGTAGTGTTACCGTTCTGTTGTACTGTTTCTACACTGTGAAAAAGAAATGTTCTCGTTCTTGGTTAAGTTAAATGTTATTTTGCTGATACAATAGTGCACTAGGGATAGTCGAACTTAATTTAAAATTTATGGACATTCTTCTTGATCAGAATCTCTTCGTTTTGTTTGAGCTGCAATTTAGACAAAATTATCACATGCTATTAGCTAATAAAATTACAGTTTATGATGAGAGCGATTTTTGAATGGGTGAATGTAAGTTAAATGTACTAGCAATATACAGTTTTGGCTCAGTAAATAAACCAAAAACACAGTGGAATTTTACCTCGCAGGATGGTGAAGTTGGTGATGAGCTGTGAGTGCTTCCTGTCCACTAGCTTCATCTCCTCCATCACCATGGACAAGTTGTTGACTTCTTTGTCCAACCTGGCTGCCAGTTCACTTTGCTGAGCACTCAGGTCTTTGTTTTCTGTGCTGGCTTCTGTCACGCTGCTGTTCAGTCCTACCAACAGCTCCGAATGTTTGATCACTGTCTCAGCACAGGACCTCAGGCCGTTCAGGTCGGAGCTGATGGCACCCAGGAGCTGCGCGGAAAAGCTGATGTTTCCTGTCAAAAGGTCCATGTTGTTCTCATGTCTGTCCAAGCGTGTTTCCATCTCATCAAACTTCGACGAGGTTGCGTTGTCGTGGTCTCTCTGGTGGTCCATGAGCTCATGCAAGCGTTGGTCGTGCCCCTCGGTGAGAGATGAGGTGTTCTGTATCTGGCTGGCTAGAGTGCTGAGCTGAGTCCCAAGGTCTTCCAGAACTTCACCATTGGACTGGGCCAGGGCTGAGTTGTTTGCTGCCAAAACCTGTAGATTCTGGACTTTCTCCTTTAGCCACTCTGTGTCAGCTCGGGTCTGTCTGGCTGTCTGCTGTAGACTCTGATAGTCATTCTTCAGCTTTTGCACTGCCTGGCCTGCGTCTTCAATGGTTTTCTGCAGCGTGTTGAGCAGATTACGCTGTTGGGACTGGAAGTTGTTGAGCGCACTGATACTTACTTGGGTCTGGCCCTGCACTTTGACCTGGCCCTGTATCTCTGACTGGAGACGTGCAGTGTCTGTCTGGAGGTTCTTAATCAAGCCACTGTAGGAGATTAAGGTCTGGTTGAGCCCCCTCAGTGAGGCAGCATTGCTTTCCAGAAATCCCTGCAGGGACCCGTGACTGTTTTGCACGTCATCTCCTGTGATCTGAAGCTTAATCAGAATATCCCTGTTTTTAGTCGCCCTGAGGGAAATGTCATTCAGTTGATTTTGTAATGTCTCCAGATCTGACTTGAAAGACTTGATTTCCCTTGTGGCATTAACTGATTTCTCTCCAGCCTGATCAGCTGAGAAGGTGACACACCAAAATATCCATGTTAATTTGAATGTGAGGAGAAACCATGTATTTCTGGTAGCTGATCTTGTGTTAAAAAATGAGATTTACCTAGTTTCTTCAAATCTGTCTCCACGGCACTGATCTTGCCTCCATATTTCTGTACGCCCTCTGTGACGCTGTCCATTCTCTCGACCACTGACAAAACAGGAATCAGAAAGGAGGTGCCATGTAAATATATAATATGTCCAATATACTATATATGCATGTGATAGACAGATAGAGGAATTGATGATGAATGTGTTCACCAGAGCTGGTTTCGAACAGCAGAGGGTGCTGCTGTATGCATTTGGGTCCAGTGAATAATCTTAAAAACATGCGCATACCTTTCAAACGCAAGATGTTGAACACCATAAAGAGTTTCCTATGATTTTTGTAGCCAGGCATTTTCTAAAATACAACTATGATTTCTTTCAGTTGCACATTCACAAATTCCATTTCAAGTGTATAAACAACACTTAATGAATACCACACCACACTAGTGTGTTCGTAACTCTGCTTTCACTTTCTCTCTCCTCTTCACATCTGCAGCGAGAGGCCACCTCCTCTTCGCCACGGCTTGTTTTTCTGTCGGTATGTGGCCGTCTAAAAACTGCACTAGACAACATCCTTTGCGTTCACTGTTGTCATTCCAGAAGTGACAAAAACATGAAAGAATAACACGCACTTGGGACAAACAAAATCACATAAGCCCAGTTTTGAAGAGCTGGCAGCTGGAGTTTGCAGCTTGAGACGACTCTCTCTCTTTCCCTCTGAAATGCTAAATTCTTTATCAATTCTATCATAATTTAAGATAATTATATTGCTTTGCTGTTATCCAGATTTTGTCCTTCCGGATCTGTAACATAAAGTGCCCTCTTATTTTCCTCTGTTAATCTTTTTATACCTCAACTGTATTGGAAAAGCATCATGATGTGATGTTATGTAATGCTGCTAATTTGAGTAGGGCTTAATGACTGTTGCCTATTGTGACCCAAGTTATGAACCAAGCTATGAGACTTAGTCTGTTACCCAACATGAGGCCGGGAAGATTAATGTCGATCCATGAGGGAGCAGACACTCCAGGTAACACAAACTTTAATTTTTTCACAGAATGGGTGTTTGAGGGGGAACAATTAAGATTAAAACTGTATTTAGGTGTATGTCTGCTTAGAAACTGCAGTATATAGCAAAAAGGAAAACAAAAGCGACAGCGAATCCAGCCTACACTGCTTTCTTGCTAAATTAAACTACTTTTGGACATTTGTGAGTCAAACCTGTGGTTCATGAGACAACAAATTGCTACCAAGCCATAAAATCTTCTCTGGGCTGTTAAGCCAGAAGACTTGCTGCATGGTCATCTGGTATACATTAGAGCCAAACCATCAAAAATCATACAGGCTTTACACTAACACAGACCGAACGCTGGAAACCCAAAGCAATCGTGACAGCACTTACAACATATTATGCAGATTTAGATCTAGAGTAAACTTGTAGATGTCCTGTTTAAAGTCTTTTTTGTTTGCTGGCTGAGGTACATGGCTCATCAGGGTCGGGCCCCTGGGCAGAAAGTGGGGGTTACATATTTTGCTCTTGGATATTTTGACAGGTTTTCAATGATGGATTTAGCCACAGACTGGACGATACACAAAGTACATTCCATAGTGATGACCCCTAGAATAACTGGATATCTTTTTGTTGCTATTTTGGATTGTTGCCTCGGTTCAAACAGAGACAAACAGCAACAATGAGTTGTTGTCAGGATAGTGTTGCACAGCAAATATTTGCTGTCTCAGGCTAATATTAATCGCTGAAATATGTCAGTTTAGTGGAGAGTAAGCAATGGATTCCGTCCAGGGGCTCTATTAAAGTGATAAATCTTGGCTTTAACTTTGTCTTGGCTGAATGTATTTTTTCTCTTTGATACGACCAATTGACTTTTATCAAACCGTTTAGACTGAGAGAGAATGCACCGAGGGACCTGAGGACTTGGAGGAAAAGGGAAATTCTCGTACTCTTGTACTTTAACAGAATTTTTTTTTTATTTCAACTTTGTCTTACCTTTGTATCCGAGGACAGCAACTGCTACGGTGAGCAGGACACAGAGCACATAGAGTAATCCAACGGCTGCCCTCAGAGTCCCGTCATTTTTACACTTTGTGCACTCTGTACCCTCCTGAATCCCTGCAACATACAAGAGAATCTGTGTCTTAAGTCATTGCACAGTATACAGTAAGCGGTCATCCTAATAACTCAATACAGTGTTGAGAAGTAGTAGTAACTATTGTGCAACTGAAGCGGTGAGATCATGAAAAGGAGCCAGACGTTTTCATTCAAAAGTGAAATCGCATGGGACGCTTTTTTCATTTCATAACTAAGTTTAGTACTGCATTTCTAAAGTGGGACATGCTGTGCTTTTCTTCAGCCAAGTATGAATTGGAAACATTTGCACTCATGAATAGGCAAGAAGAATCACTATGAATGCGTAAAAACACTGAACATGTGTTATCCATACGCCAGAGAAACTGAACCAAAACACTTCCATTCCCCCTCTGTGTCATTCCTCACTGGGATCCAGCCCAAAACCACGATACAGTGAAAGGTTTGGTCATTCACGTCACAGATGTTCACTACGTGAAGACCATGTGAGACGACCCTGACATTACACTATAGGCAGGATGTTTACTTGACTTCTTTTTAACTGACCAAGTTGCTGCTGGCAAGCAGAGCAAGACTGCAGTTGGTGTGTACGGACGACAGGTAATGAAGACCTTTGTGTTTCTGCTCCAAACTTTAAATCAGCTTATAGAACTGAATTGGGGAAAACTTGATTTGGTATAACATTTATATTTCATTGTTGTGATACCTAAATTTGTAAATATCTAAAATATAATCTAATATTTTTATGCTTGAATTTGGTTCTGTCATGACTATACACGGGTTAAAGAAAAGCTGTCATTCGTCAGGTTATAGACAAGCCAACAGTGTGGAAGCCGATATTAAAATCTAGAAATATGGTTCACCTTCGTTCTGGCAAACCTAGGAGTTTATTTACAACCTGTCTTATCATCTGAGCTATGATAACAAGCTTTGACTATTACAAGGTTGAGACTGATGAGTTTTGTTACATAATGAAATACAAATACACGTTAGGAGGCACAAGACCTGACACAAAATGAATTGCAGGTGTGTAAGTGGAAGATGGACACACCAGACTGACAGTGGAGGCTTTGCAAGGCTGTGGAAACAAATATGGCAGATAAAAAGTTGTTTACAGTAATACATTTATTATAGAAGTAATAAAATACAGACACAAATAAACATGACACCTAAAAAAATGGAATAAATGAGTGGATTCATTAAGCCCAGGGACCCTCCCCCACACAACTGTCTCACTACTTCTTGACATCTTTGTTTCATTGATGCTGCAACACTCATAGTAAGTTTATCATGTCTTATAAATAAAACCTAAGCTAAAATCATTATGTTGATGACAGAAATACTAACCACATTTTAAATACTGGAGGTGACCATAGTGCCACGCGAGATTATTTTTATTCACACAAGTTCCACCAGGGTCTTCAACATTACCCGTGCAACAAGTCCCTGTTGTTTTGTTTGGCTGGCAGTGGAGGTGGGTACCTGAGTCACAATATGTCCATGATTTTTCTGTATCACTTTCAAAAATCTGTGCTGAACACTAGGCTGAAGCACTGAGCCCGACTTCTCCTGTAACAGACAGTCAGTGTCTCTTGATTGTATCATTCTCCAAAGATCTATGAGCTGGTCAAAACATGGCCCTTGGCATTATGGGTAGATTGGGGGACATTCCCCAGCTGGATTGACTTCTTCATACCACCTCTTCCCAAAGCTACAGTGTGTCCAAACTGGGACATGGGACTGTCTGTCCCCTTCCCGGTCAGGGGTGGGCCGGGACCACCGGAGGGGTACGGGAGGGTGGCCTCTTGGCTTTGAACCCACACATCTGTGCAAACATAATGTCCGACCACCTCAAAGGGGCCCAGCCATGGAGATGGATATTTAGGCCACTGCAGTCTTTACTGAGAGCCTCGTGTTGGGATCCAGTGTGCACGGCTCCCTTAGAAAACCCACCCCCCATCCCCTTCACCACTGGTCCTGACTACATGCAGCTTAACGCATAACCTCATGGCATGTAAACACACAGCCAACACGAGCAGAGGAGGCATGTCTGTGTTCATTATATGTTTGAAGTCGACCATAGTGACAGAATTCACCGGATCATGGTTATGTCATAATGTCATAATCTGCTCTTAATGTATATTCCACGTCTGCAATCCTGATGTAACTTTACAAATGTAAAGATGTGCTGCTGCTTGACTCTATCTTAGTCATGAGGTGGGTGAGTCGCAGTAGGACAAAATGCAAGTCGACCTGAAGACTCCATTTGTGTGCATGTGTAGAACCAGTGGACGTGTTCCTCACGCTTCCAGTGTCCCTGAACTTCAAATACCTTCTCACTGTCTGACATATGGTTTGTGGTTCTAAATATTCCCGTATTTAACCTTTTTACATTCCGCCACCGTCAACAGAATTTTTTCAAGGCTTCTGGTTTACTAAACCGACCACATTTCAAATTATGTGATAAAGGTCTTGTCGTGAGTATTTCTATCATCAGTCTTCATTTAGTCAAAACACCAGCTGTACAGTTAGTGCTTGTGAGTGAGTTTTAACACACTTGTATTTTAACAGCATTTAAACTAAATAATTGTGCAATCAATCATCATTAGCAGTCAAGTCTTTTTGGTTATAGATATGTTTAACTTGAAGTCAAATGTTGTGAAACAGAATATGTAAAATAAATATGCTGATATGTAAGTAATTGTGAACAGAGACTCTTAAGACAGGATTGAAATGTTGCAACGAACAGGAAATATCACATTTTTCCATAGTGGGGGGAGGGGGTTGTGGATTAATGGCAAATGCTCCGTTACCTCTGGGATTCTGACTGGGAACATAAATGTTGAACATATTTGCCCAACATGGAACGAGCTCATTTAAATCATAGTCAGGACCATGATTTAAACGCTCGTGTTAACTCTGCACGAAGTTTAAAGTTTTTAGACTTCACACTGTCCCTATGACAAACTGCCATGTTCTCCCAGCTAAGATGCTTCCACCGAGCCAACATGGAACATCACTCTGGGCAGAGCAAGCGGCAGCTCTGTCCAGGGCTGCAACGTTTTCCCAATGTCACGGGAGAGTTTCTGCTTCCCTCCATGGGATTTTGCTTTCACAATAATTCTGTCGGCCATGTGGTACGGGAAACGATGAAGAAAAACACTTGCAAGGTAAATGAAGTATTCTGTTACATAGAAACACACACGCACACGCACACACAAAACTTGCGAGGTGTGGAGTAAGCTTAGAGGAATCCTACTGAGTCTCCACTGATCAGAGCCTCTGAAATGACTTTTCATGTTTCCTGTATGAAAGAGCTCACTTAAAAGACACAAACTCACCACTACAACCACAAGTAGAAGCTCAACAAAAAGATTTAAAAAAAATGAAGAACAGCAAAACAAAATGATAAAAAATGACAAAATAATTTAAAACAGATATAAAGTGACCAAACACTTGCAGAAAACCACTAAACCCAGAAACAAATGACAATAAACTGACAAAAAAACTAACATCAGAAACAGAATGTCCCCTCCCACAAGCAAACATTAAATTACCAAAGACAGAAACTTGACTAAAAGCAAGTATGAAATGTCAAAAAACAGATGGGATAATACTAAATAATGCAAAAAACAGACTCAAAACAACTAAATCGAGCATCAATTTCTCATAAATACTTGTTCTGTCACGGCTACATCCAAACCAAATGTGAAGGTTTGTAATAAAAGTTTCTGACTAAACTTATACTTTTTATTATCCCGACGCGAAAAATCCAAGGATGCTGCAGCAGAAACAAATCAAGTCACCAAATACATTATATATTTATAACTCGTGAGTCAGTTTCACAACTGTACGACCTTCCTGACCTCCTGCTTTGTGTTTATGAACTACCACAGCACATAAACATGCGGACACATACTGACTGGAAACACACTAACTGCTGAGCCAAACAGCCTGGTGCAGAACACAGGAGGCTTTTGAGAGTTAAGAAGCTGGACAGCAGCCAGGATGTCCCAATCAACATGCTGGACTCCTGCCACATAATCCCCAGAAGGTGAATAAATGCCAGAGAAGACTAAAAAGAGCAGAGGTACGGTGGAGGATACTGTTGTATTATTGGTGTCAAGTGAAAACCACGGGCCTCCAGGTTTGGCTTTTTTCTGTACATATACTTATACATTATTTCGAAATTACATGTTAGCCGTTCTACTAGTCCGCCAGTCCCACTTTGGTTAGGTCAATATGCAAAAAAACTTGATGAAAGATTGTAGTTTGGTAAAATCCCTAGTTTAAGGCTAGAGAACCTTTATTGCCACAGATTAATATAAACCTGGTTACAAGAAACAATGTTGAATGACAAAAAGACAGCAGTGTCCTGTGCCACGGTCCACTGTGGTGCTGATCCATCCATCCACCCCGTCCTCTCTGTGCCGTCTGTCTCTACGTGTCACCTAATGCTCTGCTGTCACCATTACTACGGCCACCCGAGGGTTTTTGCTGGTCAAACCTGTCAATGTTGTTCTCCACTTGCTAACACTGATGAAGTCCTACATGACCATTGAATGTCGTTTGACAGTCCCTGCTGTCACAAATGACCTGTGGGGAAGCCTCCTGTGACGTTGCAAAAGGCTATACTATGCATGAGCATTTTAATAATTCATTGTTAATCAGCAGAAAATAGCATTTAGCTCAAATCACTGCTGTGTTTATGTACGGCCTCTGACTCACCAGCACGGCCGGATGTATTACACCGGCGGCGGCGAACTCCGGACCTCGAGGGCTGCAGATCTGCTTGTTTTCCATCTATCCTTGCACTACGTGCTGCTGATTACCTGGATTAGGTGTGTTCACTCAGCCAGGAGCTGGAGGATAAGGATTGAGCAGGGATAGTTGGAAAACAAGCAGCGCTGTGGCCCTCAAGGCCCAGGGTTCACCGCTACTGTTATATTACCTCAATATCTGATTTACTGTATTATACTATTCATTATAATAAATCTAATAAAATGTGTATGTGCTATGCTGCTGTACAACAGTGTCTGTTATTGTACTAATGTACAATATCTTGTTTATATTACAAACTACTAAACTGAACTATATATTTATAAGTTTTATAAATATTGAAAACTGACTTATTGACTTTATGCAGTCCTACTTTGATACACACACTTCTCAAGTGTTTTGCAGCCTAAATATTGAGTTACTCAGGGAATGTGGACAATATGTTTTTTGTACTAGGTAAACATCATTCTTTTATGTATCTGTCTACAGGCCATATGGCGGTGGAGCTAATGTACCACAGCAACATTGTCGGTGTGTTATCTCTGCAGAGCGCGTAGACCGGGACGGCCAAACTGAGACAGTCTGAGGATTTTCTGTTCACAGCTGGCAGAATGAGTTACCAGGCTAGTTAGCAAACATCATTAATGTCATATAACCTAAGATTTAAGAAAACAGGAGGATTTACAGTTCCCTGCTTTTCTGGCTTGCCACCAATGTCATCTAAATTACCATGTGCAAAGAATTGTGGGATATGTGGGACCGTAAAGGATCCAGCTTTTGGAGCTCTAGTTGCCAGGTGTTTGCCGTTTTTTGGAAAGATCAAAAGGGGACAGCCTAGTCCCAATTCTGCAACGGTCCTTCAAATGATACGGCCCTGAACTGAGTCACAGCTAAAGTTTTTCACATTAAATCAAGTTAAATATTATTCATGCAGCCAAAACACAAATAATGAATGTTGCTACCAAAGGACACTTGCATCTCCCACAGCAGGAGCACCAAAGGGAACTTTGCTCACAGGGAAAAGAAGAAATTTTAGTTACTTCGATGAAAGTGAAGAAAGATGGAGGCAGAGTAGCAGGGTGAAAGAGAAAAGACAGGAAAAGAGAAAATCCAGTGTGGCATCTATAAAACATCTGTATTTAATTTGGAGTCTGAGTGAAAGAAAAAAATATTCCACAACACTTATTCCCTTATTCCATGTACCTGCTATTAGACTTGTCTCCATGCTCCGTCTCACTCCTGGCTGGCAGTGGAAATTTCCATGGCAACACAAAGAAAGCCTCTACAGTCTAAAGCTTTGCGTGTGTGCATGCGAAGACCATTTTTGCCGTGTTAATATTATGTAATACACAGTACCTGGGTGGCTACCGCAGGAATTCATATTCAAAGGATTTGGAGTCTATCATTTAGTGCTGTATGAAAAACCAGTAGTCACACAGACAGGGCATGACTCACAAGTCCACCTGGATGGAGTCTGACGGAACAATGCTGCCAAATGCTGCAGTGTTTCCCCTCACGTTCCCAAAGAGATCACACATATCTTTCTGTTCTGTGGTTACATGGAATCTATCTACAAATGCAGAAACTGTCAAACTATCATGACATTTAATTGTGGTTCATGTTGCAGTTTGTAATTTCTGCAATCAGCCTTGCACTGAAACAATTTGGTTTAAAAATGATCTCAACAAACCAATGCACACACAGGTAGACACACAAAAACATGTATAAAACAAATGTGTATCACAGTGAGGATGAAGACACAAGGGTGATGTTAGGACGTCCGAACAACCACTTCACACTGAGCATCGATTTGTGACGTGACATTCAACCAAAGAAAGACCTGGATTATGTAAAGAATGGTTAGAGGCAGATGACGTGACACTTTCAAGAATCTCTTGACGGAAGAATTAGCAGAACGATAAACACGACCACGTCCTAAATAACTGCACATCAACATCACAAAATACAGCTGACGTATAGACCCCTCCGGATCCCTTTAAGGATCTGGGTGGGCACTGGACCAAGTGTTCAATTGTCATTGTGCAGCAGACAATTTGTGTTTCAGAGTGTAATTTGTCTCTTCCTGTCTGCAGATACGTTCTTCACTCTAAGTACATGAATTGATTTATTTGCAATCCACAGTAACATAAGCACTTAAGATGGATAATTGTACTTAAGGACTGACTCGGTGATATTATTTCATTCTTCAGGCTTTGTTGAACCTTTGACTAAGTTCATTGGGCCCCCGGTGTCCCCCTCTGGCCCTTACAGCTACCCCAGTGTTGAGGTTGCCAGCTGGCATGTTAACAAGTAAACACTCTCCATCGGGGGAAGTAAGCACTGAGACAAATTACTGAGACATTAGGGTCCTTGATTTGCCGATCTAACCTAGCATGCTTGAGTTGAGTGTGTTTGCTAACAGGTTTATGACACTTCTAATTGGGCCCTGGTCCTGTAGAACATCTGGACTCTGTTACAGTGGAGCCAAATCAAAGGTTGCACGCCAGCATTTGATCCATCAACCCTTCATGCCAAGCATCATAAGGAGAACAGAAAGGTTTTAAACGTTGCCTTCAGTTGGACGTTTCAAGCGTTTTCACAAGAAGCCTTCTCAGTGTTACTCACTTCCTTCTCACAATGGGTAAGACGAGCTTTACAGCCTGAGATCTGGCTGCATGAAATGCCCTCATTACACGCACGTGCGTGTTTGTGTCTTGAGCTGTTCACAGTTTTTCCTCCAGGGTAAAAAATAAATTGGAACTCGACAAACTGTAGTAAAAAGCTAGACTGGAAACTGGAAATTAGTTGCAGATTTGATTAATAGTAATAAATTATTTCTATTACAATTATAATAGGAACAAATAGGTAACATGTTAAAGCCCCAATATGTAACATTTTTTAAATTAAAATAAAAGCAAAGCTTCAAAATCAATTTGATGGTGCAACTAGTAATAAGGTGAATAGCATCTTTGCCATAATCCTGGATACTGTCACTAATCAATCCTTCGTGGATTTAAACTTGCTTCTTTTGGTTTTAGTTTAGCTTGTGCAGGATATGTACATAAACAACATTAAACTTCCCTTTGACTTCCCTAGATTAAAATAACCCTCTACTTCTAGATGAAAAATGCCTCGAGATGACATCACTTGGAGGAACCCTCAGGTTAAATTATGTTATATTGTTGCTCTTACTATGGAGTTGGTAAACATGGTCAACCTGTTCTTCCAGAGCTCCTCCAGATGACATCATAGGAACTTCTAATACAAAAAAACTTGCGATGTCATCTGGAGGAGTTTTTCAGCTAGAAGCAGAGAAATCAGAGGGAAGTTTACAATCATTAATGTAAATTTACATAGAGAGCAAATTGAAAATTGGGGAGGTTCAATGATCTGTCAACGTGACAGTAAAATGACCAGATCCTGCTTTACTGGGGCTTTAATAAAGCAGGACAAACCCTTAGGGGATCACAAAAAGTGCATCAACAAACATATTCAGTAAATTAGGAATTGGTTGTGTCTAAGTTCAGGGGTTGAATCTGAATTACTGCTCAGCTGACTTGTCCAGCTCCCCATTTGTTAACATAAGGAAACTGCAGACAGTTGACAGCGAACGTGGCCTAATGCATGAATGTGTCCCTTGACTTGAGGTTAAACAAAGACTGTTGTGTTCACTGATGGTTTTCATTAGGAGTGTCACAACAAAAGACTGCATAGTTTTTTTTTTCTTTTTTCTGAAGAAATTGTCCTTTAGTAGAGATGCACCATTATTTAACTAGACATGTCACTGGAACTTGTTACTTCACCACAATCCCGTTTTCTCTGCGGAGTTTATATAACTAAGGGTCCGTGAAGAACTCTGGCGTGCTTGCGGACGCTTTTCACGAAAGTTGTGCAATATCAAGAAAGAAAAATATACTTCAGTGGGACAGAGGTCAGTGTGGAGGGGAAACTTTAGAGTGCATTTTTGTTATTTAAGAAGCTGCTTTTATTTTCCAGCGTGCCCAAAACGCATAGAGTCTAATTGGTAAAGAAAACGTTTCGAAGGCCTATTAAAATGGGGATTCAGATCCAGTGAAGCAGTGGACATGGAACTGATTAGATCTGGTTTTGTCATCCCATCTGTACTTGGTTAGAGGGTGACAGTTTATGACAGATAGGCCATATATCATAATCCCAAGAGACAGACTTCTAAGCACGCAAGTGTGTCTCACACACAAAGCAGGGCCACTGTGTTGGGGATACTTGTGAAAAAAAAACGTGTGTTCCAGTCAGCAGTTTCCATTATAATACTAGTGAAATCCAGGCTCACTGCATCTCAGTCTGACAGTCACATCTGCTGCCACACGTTTCAGGGGAAGAAATCCAAATTATTCTCTGTGGTGTGGGATACGACATGTGATGTGAGCCCTCTGTGAGCTGGCACACACGAACGGAGTGGGCTGGCAGGGCTTTTTAATGCAACCAAGAATTAACATCCCCCGGGAAAACTGTAAAATAACACTCAAATAGCACCTGAATTCACACCAATGAAAGGAATTTTGAAAGCAGGAACACACACACTTGGCACCTGAACTCCACAATGAACTCTGTCGTCACATGTTAATTAAGAGAAACATATCTGGGCCTCCTTATAACGACTGACTTAATTTCATTTGATATGCAGGTGGTCTACAAACAAGACTCAACGTTTCCAACCAGTCGACGTGTATGTAAGGGTGCTACACGGATATTCAGTCCAGCTTGATAATTTACAACTTAATACTGTTATAAAAATCATCCAGCTATTTCTTTTAAGAGGCTAAGAAGGAAATGAGAAAATAAGCCAAGATCAACACATTCAACTCCAAGCTGTCGACTTCGTTGCACTAGAAGTTTAGAGCATGTGCCACACTTTGAATTGTGAACGTTGCTTCCTGTGTGCATCTGAAATAATATACTGTACATTACCTATAAAATGAAAAATACACTGTGTAGACAAAGAAACACTCTAATAAACTCTGTGAAATCATTTTTTTAACCCCATACAAAAACATTTGAGTATGTTCATCAACTGCTGCCCGGGTTCTTCAGCAGTAGAAGCTTCATGGGAAAGTGGCAGAGAAAGTCTCTGAGTTCAACCCGTCTGATAAAACCAAAATGAAGCTTCTTTGTCTTCCGACTAGATGATGCAGACAAAGTTTTTCCAAAAGATTTGCTTTCCAATAAGACAATGAACCCCAGGAAACAGAAATGGTTGTCGATGTCCCAGAGTGGGCGAGTCAGATCCCACAACTCCACCTAATTTGGATTTAGAAAGGCCTGTTCATTCACAAGCCTTGTGCAATCTGACAGATTTTCAGAAAAGAATGGGAGGGAAACTGCTGCGTCCTGATGTTCACAGGTGACTCAGATACCCACACAGGCTCAACCCCGGAATTGCAGCCAACTTAACGTGGGTGAATAACTGCAGCAAGCATTTATTTTAAGATTCATGTTTTTAATTAACTGACATCATTTTCAAGAACTTTGCTTTCACTTTGACACAAAAGAAGCTCTTCAGTAAGTGTTTCTCAACACAGCAAAATTACACTGACCAGGATTCAACAATGACCATGGAAAGAAATAAAATTAAAAAACCTTGAAGGACGTGGTTTCTCTTCATAGGTCAGTGTGTCTCTAACTAAGGAGCAGGACATTTACAATAAAATGTGCTCGGCTAAAACAGATATTTCTCAATTGCCTCCATTCACATGCACAATTTGGAACTTTATTGGCCTGAGTGGGGAATGAGAAACCTCCTGGCTGCTCCTGCTCATGTTCCAGTGTTGGCATGTTGGAACAAGGTCATTTCAAGGAAAAGAGGAGCATGTGAACTTTAGAGAGATAGAGAGGGAGAGAGTGAGGTTGATCATCGCTCTTCACTTTCACGATAAGAGGCTCACCACATCAGCTCCCTCTCTCACGTCCCTCTGCCCTCACTATGCCGTATGTGGATTCACAAGTCAGAAATACCATGTAAGAGCTTGAAGATAAATAAGCACCGTACAAAGGAAAGTGCTTTCACTAAAGGGACGGATCCGTCAGCTGACTTACTGCATTCACTGATCATAATCAACCCCCCTCAAACAGAAGACACTGGTCCGTGTCAATGTGAAAGTTATTCAGTCTCAAGGCGCTGGCCTGAAATCGTTTGTGACACAGTCTCCGGGAAAAAACAAGATCTGTTTCTGTTTGACTAAGAATGTGCTGTGCACTGGCTAAAGAAAGGCAGAGGGATTTACTTTTTATTTCACTGATTAGGAAATAATCAAAACAGAAGCACTATGCTAAAGAACTTGAACATTTATTAATAATGAATATTTTACTTTGTTTTTGGAGTGGCAAAGACACCAAGCTCGTAAATTTGGACTAAATTTTGTTGAAAAGTTACATTTTTGTTGATTGGATAGTTTAACATATCAATGATTCCACATTTTGCCTATATTAAATGAGTTTTCACACTCATACAAACAACAATTTACTTTGGTCTACAACCCAAATTCCTCTACAGACTAGCTGGAAGAAGAAAAGTTTTGAGTGAAATACCAATTGTTGTAGCTAAAATATATGACAATATGGATGAATATGACAATAGGACTTTCTATAAGAAAGTCTCAAACAAAGAAACTACAGCCATGTGACTCCTTACCAACAGGGTGCAGCACTTGTTGTTTTTCTGCTGCAGCATATAAAACATGATTATAACAGATGTCACATGGACAAGCAGTGGCCACTTTACTGACATTGGGCCACGTTAGATATAAAACAGCTTCCTGCACCCGAGTTGTTTACAGGGTTTCAGGCAAATTGTACAGAAGGGTTTGGTCAACAGAAGAACTGTCTCTGATCTCAATCTTTCTCAAGATCCTGTTTTTTCCAGCCGATTTTCCTACAACCAGGAAAAACAAGTGCATTGTTTGTGAAACGTGGATTTCATAAGTGTGATTAACTGTTTTTTTTTAACTAATTGTAACCAGGCTACATTGGAGTGAGATCATTTTCTATCATGGCTCCCTCAGTCGAGAACTGTGTCATGGAGAAATCCCTCATAAAGCCTTGCTCTTCCTAATTTTACCCTCACCGCAACAACACGAACACAAATAAAGCAAAACGTATTTTGTCAAGTGGGTTAAGAATGTTTAATTGCGTTACACTAATGTGGGCACCAAACCGCTGCTCGGGTGCAGAATTGAACGCTGGAGTTTACGCCACAGACCATCTGTGCAGTTGGGTTTTTGTGTGGTCACGCCTGCTGGGTGGCCCGTCGTAGAAGCTCTTAAGATACGGATTCGACAATAATCACCTTGTCTGATGATGATCAGCTTGCATCTCTGCGTTTCTACATCCCATCACTGCAAACCACAAGCTTCATCGACCAGCACAGCCAACACAACCGCACAGTGTGGACCAGCCACGTCTGGATTTAGCTGTGGGGAAAAACGCTGACAGAAAAAAAGGCGTCTGCTGCCAGTTCAGGCCAGTGGAGTCTCACTGCGGTCGGTGTCGACACGGCAGATGAGTTATATATTGTTTTACTAAACATTTGCCAATAGATGCCATATTATTTCTCACTTACTGCTGGCGTCCTCCAGTCATGGAGACTAACTGCATTCACTGAGGGGCTGTGATAACATCTCTGAGGTTTTTGTTGCTTTAAAAATATCAATAAGCACTGAATAATTATCCTGGTTCAGGGCCTCTGAACTCTTCATCTCAGATTTGTCAGTCATTTAAACAAGACTGTTTGCTGAGCTGATCTTTCTTATAATGTAATGGACTTATTGGCTGAAAATGGCATAAAAAATTGAAAAGGATTTTTCAAGCTGTTGGGGTTTGAGTTGTTGGTTTACAACAACTTCTATAGTTCTGATGAAAAGTGCCAAAATGAACAAACCTGTGAATTATTGAAAGACACTAAATCACAGTTTCATTGTGGACATGCTGTTGTATTTTTTACTTTTACACTTTAAGCTCTACAGCTCCACTGGATTAGGCAATTTCTGAAATAAATATCTTGTGGATACCAAAACTACCTGCATGACTAAATACTTGAAGTAAGACCATCTGCCTGTGTGTAATGCGGGGAAGCTAAAGTTTGCCATAAATCTCCTGAACCACGGAACGAAACTACTGTTAATCCTGCAAAACATAAAAGTTAATGTAAGTATGTTCAGGAAGATTTTCTTTGTAGCAGATGTAGAGACATACGGTCGACTTAACACAGACATCTGAAACACTTTGGATGTGAGTCAATGGGAAAAAAATAACTCAACATGGCCTGACAGGCATTTTTTGAGTGTCCCCAAAAATACAAGTACTAAAGCATAAACGAGAGAAACGCTGACCAGTGTGCAGGTTTGGGGCCATAGTTAATCACAGCCAGAGCGACCGAACGCACCGCAGCCAGCACTGAGAGCTGGAACGTGGGCAGCACCACGGCTCACAGCAGAACAAAGAAAAACGCACATTTTTCATCCCAGGTTTTCTGCTGCTTTTCAAAGAGAGGAAGCAGCGGTGGAGCCAAGAGACTTCGATGCAGAGCTCCTTCACCCACTGTGTCAGACGCTTCCAGTATTGTGTGTGTGTGTGTGTGTGTGTGTGTGTGTGTGTGTGTGTTGTTTTTGTGAATGAGCCAAAACCCTCTGCACATGGAAAAACTTAATAAACATCCATTACGTGAGAGATGACACCTTCAGAAGACAGTTGGTCACAGGCATGTCATTATCCGTGGCCAGTTTATGGTGTGAGGATGCTTGGTGGGGTGGTTAAAGTGAGTTCGGTCAAAACAACCGTGACTAAATATAAAAGTATTTACTGTCCTTCACAGCTGTCATGTTTCATATCTAAAATCCTTTTTATCGACAGTATAAATCCAGACTTTTACAAGCGAGAGCTCCTCAGTGCGGGAGTGCGCTCAGCTGACCTGCAGCTGACCTACGCCCATCTGTCACGCGCGTGGATTCAACCCTTCCCGTCTGCCTGTCACTGCTCTGCCTCCCCGTATTTCGGAGCAGTCGCAGGCTTCGATCAGCAGCATTGTTCTGTTCTTATGTCTCCTTCTTTGACTCCTGCTTGGTTGTAATCTTTTAATGTTATCTCCATCTGTCCTCCTCCCACTCACGCCGCTCTTTATTAAAAACACAAGCGTTAGGACAACAGAACACACACTGCATGCGCACATGGCCTGGAGGAGGCTGTAAGTAATGGGCAGGAATTCTGAAAACATTCTTTTCTGGTAATAAAGTCCCCGTAAATGAAAACCACTTGCTGTTTTGTTCCCAAAAATAAGTCGGGCGAGGAATGTGAGGCTTAATACAACTGTTGACAAATGTTTGTATGAATAAAAGCAGAACCAAACACCGATCCCTAAAAAAACTAAATAAAGAAAGTTAGAAAACCTTTTTGGAAGTTTCTCTCTTTTTCCACCCTCCCCTGATCCCTCTGCTCCCGGCTCAGTGCTGACACAGCACAGCCCCGTCATGGGCCCTGCAGGCCCACGATGCCTACACGCTCTGCACCTCTCTCTCTCTCTCAGAACACAGGCCCGCCCTGGATAAACTTCCATTACAGACACAGGAAGCAGCTCAGCAGCTTCTCAGGTTTGGACATACTCTCGGTGGGATAATAGACCTCTTGTGGAAAGCAGATGTCAAAACGAGTCAAGGACCTAATTACTCGCCGCACTGAAGACAAAGGAGAGGCCAAACCCTTACGTCTCTGATGGTTTACAAGTATCTCGACCAGACAGGTCGACAAAATCAAATGTGATGAGAAGTTTAACATCACTCTCGTTTCTGTAGTGAGCTTAGCTTAGCATAAAGAGCATAAAACCTTCATAAGAAAGTCCACCAACATTTCTAAAGCTCAGTAATCGACACACTTCTGCTCGTTAATCCATTCACAGAAATGTAAAGAGAACAATTTGTGGTTTTAAAACAAGGAGGTGCTTTAACATTTGTAGACAAGCAACATACAGATGCGTTGACTGCCAAAACGTTGTTTTACTCTACTTTAAGTCTTTATGCGAAGCAAAAATAACATAATAATAATAATAGCATTAATAGAAGTTAGTCTGAGCGCTTCACAACTGGTATCAAAAGACGACATTTATTATGGCTAAAAAAGGCCAGATGATTTTCCACAGACTCTATAAACTGATCAAGTATCAAAGACATGTGCCACTTAAATGTTTTTAGTATCAGATGACCTCTAATGGCAGCTGTAGCATTGTGATATAATCTGTGATATTTTTTGGTATTTATTCGGTTTCCACAGCATGAATTACTAGCTACGTCTGACTCAGCCAGGCATGTGAAGGGAAAATCTGACTGTTAGGAGTATTTGCTTCTGACAGGATGTATGAATATAGATGTTTTTAATTAATTTGGTGAATAAATGTTTTGCTGGATAACGTATAGTAAACATTTATAAACTCTTCTTTACAATAACGTGGACTTTGACACATGGCTGTTGGGTGCCCGGGTGACACGCAGACCCTAAAACACCTCTTAAGCTCGAGCAGCCGCTGTGACCATTTCAACCCCGAGTGTGGAAACTTGATCTTTGTTCTGGGACAGAAGCAGAGGAAAGTTTTCACCAGACAATAAGTCATCACTCAGAAGTTATGATTCTTCACAGATAAACACACAAATCGCTGCAAGGAGCAAATCACAGTGCTCAGGGAGTGTGCGAAACACTGACTTTAAATACATACAATATTGAGAGTAAACTCAACCACTTGGATAAAATCCTGGACCAGTTTTCAGAACGATGTTTTGCATATTTTGTTGAAGTCTCCTGTGATGTAAATGTCTTGTATCAGTAGATCTGCATGAACTCAGTGTGTATAGCTTCTACTGCCTTATGTGAGGATATGAAATGGCAAGGAAAATGAAATGAGATGAACCTTTTTGTTTCAGATCAAATTATCGTGTGTGGGGGTGAAACTAAAGTAAAATGCTGACAAGTTTGCAAAGTCACTCACAGCTGGTGAGAAAACGCCAGGATGTGGCAAAGTTTTCTACTGTATCCAACTGCTGTTATGACAAAGAGTTTTTCTGGGAAATGAGGGGACGTGGCCTCCTATATCCTTTGCGATTACTGAAGGTGGGTTACAGCCAAAAAAATACCACAAATAAAAAAAATATTCTTTATCTGTTTAGGATTTCTCATAAGGAATGTGAATCAGAGAGGGTTTTTTTTCTGCAAGTCAACAGGATTCAAGGAGTCACATGATACTTACCAAACCTCTTATACCCAAAGGACTGCACCTCCTCCTCATCAGCGAAGTCGTCTAGAGGGAGAAAACACAGAGAGACACAGTGAGCTGCGAATCATGATGCAGTTAAACAGTGGAGCAGAATAAATCTCATTACAGACAAGCAAAGACTCTCTGTTCGCAGTTTTCATCAGCACAAAACATCTCTTTCGATTAAGTCTGTGAAATGCAGTTGAGAATCTTGTGATTGTTCTGCTTTTATTATTGAAGAATAATAACACTTAAATTAATGTAGTTTTCAAACCTCATATGAGCAGAAAGACACAAAACCGCTGAAGCCAATATTGAGAGACACTAAACAAAAAAGAAAATCATCTTTTCTTTCACTTTGGGGGTTTACGCCACCTCCCTGACGGGCTCGACAGTTTCCTCCTTTCATGCAGCACTTATGTGTGTGAAAACATAAAAGATCTGATGGGAGATAAACTTTAAGTGGTGCCTGTTTGTAATTGCAGAAACGATTGTTCCCTGAAACTGAGAGAAATCACATCAACCCTACGGTCTCCACATCAGTGCTCACTGAAGAGGATGATTAGTGCCACATGTCAGAGTTTTTCAGTGGCGGTTACTAATTACTCTTCTGTCTAACTTATTACTTTCTGTCCTTTTAGTGACTATTGGCCCAAAATAAAATAAAAAAATAGGAAATGGCCACTGAAGCCACATCTTTTGGACTTCAGACGGATGATTTCTTCCTGAAGTTCCAGGAAAAACAGCTGAGATTATCGTTCGATTAGAGCAAGTAAATCATGAATAATTACAATTTCTGCTGCCTGTCCTGCTCTGGCAGAACCTCACAGGTGCGTGCTGGTCATTTTTCTACACAAACCCGAGGCGTCTACTGTGCCGCACCAACAACCAAAGAAGAAAACTCTGTGTAAACACAGCCAACATCTAAAAAACTCTCTGCTGGCCTCCATAAATGGCATATTCTGCTTCAAGATTCCTGTACACACACTCCATAAAGTCTAAGAAACACACTCTGACATTGCACATTCACAACAAGAGTTCAGAGTTTTGTATTGATTCTCTATAAACCAGTAGGTGAAAGGATCCAGGCTCACCAGAATCTGTAGTAAAGTCCAAACCATGAGGTCGACACATCAGAGAACCACATCCACACAAGCCCAATAAAAACCTTATGAGGCATCACACACACTTACTCATGCACTTGTTGTATTTCGTGTAAAGGAAACAGGTTTTCGGACTCTTTAAACCAAGACAAACATTTAATCTCCCACTACAGGTGTTACACAGAAAGGAACAGGAAAGAAAAAGCGGTTTCACATTCGTC
The DNA here is from genome assembly GCA_033026295.1 of Channa striata. NCBI lineage: Eukaryota > Metazoa > Chordata > Actinopteri > Anabantiformes > Channidae > Channa > Channa striata. The sequence goes on along the minus strand of CM065185.1, from coordinate 13,692,679 downwards.
ACCAACACCTTGACAAAAACTGGCTCCTGTGGTGGAGCTTTATTTGGCTCTGAAAAACTCCTTCAGTGGAACTCAGGGTTTGATGTGCAGCAGTGGCCAGATGCGCAATCAACAACCCCAGGACACAGTCTCCTAATGGAAACCAGATGTGAGTGGCAACCCACGCATTCCTCCCGTCTGAGAGCCAGGGACCGGGGTCTGCAGCCTACCTTTCATCGTGGCTTTCAGGACTCTACCGGCGCGGAGCTGTCGGCTGAAGTCACATCCGCAGCATCGCGATGGATTTTACGCAAATGCTCCCCAGCAGCGCAGCACCCTGGATCCGAGAGTATCCTCAAATCCTCCTTTATGGGAGGGGGGGCGGGGATGAAATATGGAAAAATTAGAGCTCCATCCGAGCTCTCAGGGTTGGGAAGGAGCTCCTCGAGCGAGCGCAGGGAACTTCGGCGCTGCGCCTCGGATGTTGGAGAACTTGGCCGAACGTGGGGAGAGTCAGTGAGTGAATGAAAGCGTCTTGATCCGGTGGCTGCAGAGATGCTGAGGTGTGGGCGGGTCCAAGTCCGGGTCAGAGACCCTGCTGGTACCAGCAGAACCAACCCGAGGATCTCAGAGAGTGAAGGAATCCAAACATGGGGGGAAGTGGGGGGGGGGCTGCTCGGAAAAACCACGTGTTCCCACATCTGTGCGCACGGAGTGTGTGTGTTTGTGTGTGTGTGTGTGTGTGTGTGTGTGTTTCAGGTTGCTGCTGCCCAATGAGCAGCAGTAGCAGCAGTTTCACATCACACTCCCAATGACTCCAACGGGGAAGTTTTGGAAAGTAAATCCCCAAGAAACAGGTTTCAGCTGTGTTCGTCTTCTGCTGCATGTTCCTCCACTGAAACCAAGTCTTTCCCGTGTAGGTGCAAAAGATCTTCAGGCACATTTAAAATGAGGCCAGCGTCATTATTTCTGGAAATCCATATTCTCCTTTTCTTTTTTGTTATCAGCTGCAGCTTTCGGCCTCCTTGGTCGCCATGGAGCCATGCTGTGCACAAAGTAATTTAGGATTAGCTGAAATAAACAAGGCCTTATAAACTATATTGACATGAAACAATATTCTCGATGCATGGAACCCATTGTTTCGCAGTGTGCTGAATCTCACCCCTCTTCACTTCTGAAAAACTCTGGGAAGCTCGTTTTACTCACCTGTTGCCAGTTAAATCACAGTAGTTGTAAGATCATCCTCCAGTTGTTTGTTCTAGTCTCACACAAATACTCCAGTTTTTGTTACCCCGTCCGAACCTTCTGGAAACCTGGTGACGACATGCTGGACATGCTGAAGTTTTCAATAAACAATCAGATTCAACTTCCCAGATTCAACTTTTGACATGTTTGTACCATTTACAATCACAAATAGGTTGTTGCTTGTCTTTGACATTTCAAACTGTCTCGACTTTTCTAGAAATGTGCCATCAATGGAAAGTTGCTTCTAACACTGAAATGTGGACTTTTTGTGTGTGTGTGTGTGTGTTTTCACGTATATGTGCTTAACTTAAGCAGATTTAATACTGGCTACTTTGACTTTTTACTCCACTACATTTCATTTCACCATACATATTTCATAATCATCTTTTTCTCATTTTTTCTCCTGATTTAAAAGACGTATGTGACATACTAGCAGTACTTGAAATTAGCTGGTATGCAGTAATTTTACTTTCCTGAACTCGAACTTGGTGTTGCCGACCTTTTCTTCCCACTCGACTCGAGTAGTTTCAAAATAAAACTGAAAAAGCATCTGATCTTTAACCCATCATTTATATCTGTTAACGTTAAATAATGTCCCCCAAACATAAATCAGCACAGAGATAAATATATCTGATATTTTGAGCTCTTCTGTTGAGTGATCCACAAGACGACTCCGTCGATCCTGTTCCCTGCTTTGAGGGCAGCCTTGGCCTGTTTCATCCATCATCCGTCAGCGGCCTGTGAAGCGGTTTATCCTCTGCACCTGTTTATCTCTTCAGTCCAGGACTCCACACCTCACAAAACTTAACAGGAGACCACACTGCGAGCCGGTAATATGGACTCGCTACAACACTTGAAGGCAGTTTATAAAGCTCCCTAAAGATGTCAACCACATTGTCAACCATGGGAGAACGTAGGGAGAACGTTCCTCCTGCAGTGTTATGGGAACCATGTGTTGAAGGTGTCAGCGGAGGATGCAGACTGGGTTGGAGCGCTGGCTGTTTTTGATTATTATCTAGCGAGGACCATATTTTCTGGGTCACCGCATGCGAGGAGGGCACATTTTTGAGGGAAACTGGGCACCGGTGAGGGGATGGGATCTTTCACCCTGAATACCTCACATTCCATCAGAAGTGAAGACACTAAAGAGCTGATCTTAATACACTGCGAGAACGTAACAGACTGATCTGTTGTTTTTACACACATGAATATGCTTGGCTTGCATGTTTAAGGGTAAAGGAAGTATTTCTGCTCTGATTAGGTAATTTATTTTTATTGCAAAACTATTAAAAATCCATCATAATCATCACATCCTGAAAAAAGATGATTAAACAAATATCACTATGATAATGACACTGCTTCTGGTAAATTTTAAGATTGTGTGTGTGTGTGTGTGTGTTGCATTAGCTATATCCCACTAAGGGATAATTTAGGAATGGATGTCAGTGTTACCAAACCCACCACAGCTTAGACACAAACTATTTTTGTTATTACATAACAATATGTAATAAGTTCTTCAATTGTTGTGCACCACTGAGCTCTGTGTGTTTCCATAGATAATACTGTGTGTGCATATGCTGAAATAAATTCCTTTTTTCCAAGGTGTAAACAGTGCGACTGACATGACTAAGCAGTCTATGTGCAAAACAAACCTCCTTGGCAGCCGATCAAGTGCTGGATTAATGGGCATCAGCATCAGGCAAAGACACTAATAGGATAAAGCTCGAGTGGAAAGAGCACAAATAGACCTGACCAGGTTAAGATAACTGATGACCACTGGCCACACGGAGCACTCGGTTTATTCCTGGCAGGGGAGAAGCGACTGCAGTCTGCTGCTGGTAAGTTTCTTTATTCAGGCGGTTGTGTGGTTATGATTTACGTATATGATGAGGCAATATTTTTGCATATCTTGAATGAACAAATTGTATTATAACGGGGGCTGCAGGAAAATCTTTATATTTAGTCTTTTCCGAGCATTAATTACCTGCTGTCTGGCTGTGTAGATCATATGAAAACTTGAACAGTGCTGAGATAAAAGTTTTAATGTTAAGTTTGTTTCACCCCATTAAGACAGGGAGGGAAAATTATATGTCAACAAAGTTACAATAAGGGCAACAATTCATACACAGCAAATCTGCTACGTATGATGGTAAAAAGATTGGTTTATGGCTCCCACCCACCTGTTGTTTTAGCCACACACAGACACAATATACAGGCCTGACCACAGGGTGTGTGTTTATGGTGGAACTTAAAAAGTCATCAGTTTTTTGTTTTGCATGAATCGTTTAAATTATTTTTAAACGTGTGTGTATGAGTTAGGATGTTCGGACAATAAGATCCAGCTTCTTAGACTCGACAGCAGCTGGATATTTTGTGATTGTCTAAGTAACCTAAACCTTTAATGAAATAACGTGATCCCCTTTTAATTTAAATCTCTGCTGGATGTCTTCTCGTGTGGTTAAACCGGGGCAAAACCTACAGTGAACTGAGGCAGACGAGCTTAGATCAAAAATGGTTTTAGCAAACGCAATGATTCTGAATCTTCAAGGATTCTCGTGTGTGTTGCTTTTCGTGACTTGATGGAGTTTGACCTCCTGGCTCAGCAGATGGGCCGGACGTAAACACAGCTCGCTGGTTGCAAGTTATCAAGCTGAGGTGGACCCCAAAATGCCTCCCCCCTACTCCTGACCTGTGCGTGGTATCACTTAGAGTAAAAAAACAAGGGGAAAGTTGTTCTCATTCAGTCTAATGAAGGACAGAGAAGACAAATGTCCACAGAAGATGGAAGGAGAGAGTCTTTCGTAGTATCTGTGGAGTTTTACATTCAGGCCTGTTACTTTGTCACCTCATTTCAACTTTTAGCTTTTATGTAACTTTCCAATAGTTTAGGCAAGAGTTTGCTAAAAAAAAACAAAAACCAAACATATTTGTCCGTCCAGCTGAAACCAACTGGCCCAGTAATTATTTATTATTTTTAGGCGCAGATGGTTGTAGCTGTTTTGGTCTGGACTGATCTGCAGCACCATCATGTGGCAGAAACACTCATGACCACGTGCAATGGTTTTGCTCTGGAAAACATATGATGGCAGATCGAGAGCATGTACAATAACATGTGTGCAGAATTGTCTTCAGTGTGTGTGTGTGTGTGTGTGTGTGTGTGTGTGTGTGTGTGGACTGTATTTATCTCCCTGTATGTGGGGGTCACACTTGTTCTGCCCTTTTAGACCGAGTTCCCATCAAACGCTGTGAATAAGCAACAATGAAGCTCCTGCTGGGTTTGGCTGTTCTGGTGCTGACCCTGGATGTCCTCAGTTGTTCTCCTGAGGACCAACCCAATGGCAGCTCAGACGACACTTTAGAACGTGAGTTAACAAAGAGGAAATTCATATTTGTGTCATTTTGTTAGATGTTTTGCAGTTGCTCTAACTTGATCATTTATGATTTTTTTGCTACATTTGCTGCTTTGACTGCGGAAAAAAAAAGAGTTGTCCGTGGACGGTGAGAAACTGGTGGACGAGGAAGTGAAGAGAGCTTTGTATGGGGTGAAACAGATGAAGGAGGTGATGTGGAGGAACAAGGAGAAGCACGAACACCTCATGATGTCGCTGCAACACAGCAGCGACAAGAGGAAGGTAAAATCGACTTCTCTGGTGTTTCCTGAGACAGAAAAGGATGCGAGCAGATAAACAGTGTTAACCTTTCCGCCGTCAGGGTGCAGCCCAACTGGCTAAAGAGGTGACGGACAAGCTGGTGGAGGCAGAGGAGCAGTGCAAGGACTCCCTGCAGTCTGAGTGGGAGGAGTGCAGACCCTGCCTGGAGGATGCGTGTAAAACCTTCTACACCTCCACCTGCCGCAGGGGATTTGCAACTTTCCAGGCCAAGGTATGAAAACTACAGCGCCGACACCTCCAACACTCAAACACTGCTGAAAACATTTACCTTTGTTTTTAATATTATGAACCCTGGTAATATTCTTGCAGCCCCCATTTTAGGAATCATCCTTAGAGGACGGTAACTTAAACTTGCTTCCATCTTGCAGGTGGAGAATTTCTTCAGTAGAGTTTCCAGGCACTTCGGCCCCCGTGAACCTCGCATGGATGCAGAGGACATTCTGGTGAACCAGGACTCCGAAGACACGGACACAGAGGTTGTCCGCATAAATGATTCCTTCAATCGGCTGATCAGTAAGGTGGGCAGGCTGGTGGACAGCAGCAGCACCCTGGTGTCCAGGATGAGAAGCCGGCTCGACAAAGCCCTTCAGAAAGCCTTCCTGAAAGACGCTGATGTCCTGATGGAGGCAACCACCTCTGATCCCTACTACCCAGGACGGGACTCTGGTTTTTTGCAGGGTGTGGGCCTGGAGGAGGTCTTGGACTCCTTCTTGGACTTTGGGAAGAGCGTGGTGGAGGAGTTTGGAGCTGTGGTGACCCAGGTGTTCGATGGCCTTCATGAGGCAGTGGTGGAGGAGACAAAGAAAGGTACAGAGGCCCTCAGAAGCTCGTTGGTGCTGAAAAGAGTTTGAAAAATACTAGTTACTGGTTTAACTGGGGGTATTGTGTGAATTTAAAACAGCAGCAGTTGCCTTAAAAGGATGTGTCTCAGTGGCACATCGATGAAAACTGCTGGGCTGGACTATTTTTAACAGCACAGAAATGCTGCTTATTGCTTTTCACAAACATAAATGAGAAAAAACTATGTGTCACAAAACAAACTTTTGTCCCTTTTGTCCAGAGAGGAAAAGTTTCACCCGTTTCCTGCAGAACAGGAAGCTGTGCAGAGACCTCCGCAAGCAGACCTCTGAGTGCTGGCAGCTACAGAACCAGTGTGAGGTCTGCCAGGGTGCCCTGCTCACAGGTGAAGCACCAGCACACATGCGCCTGCTTCAGCTCAGATCTTAACAAAGCTCGGTCGCCTGATCCACTCTCTGCTTCCAGAGTGTCCCAGTGTGCGTGAGCTGCATGTGGAGCTGGACGAGGTTTCACAGCTGCTGGACGTGTCCAAAGAGCAGTACGACGAGATCCTGTCCATCGTTCGAAACCACATGGACGAGACGGTCAACTGGCTCAGCAACATGGCTGCTGAGTTCAGCTGGGTGGCTCAGGCTGTGAACGACAGCAGCACTCCTCAAAACGTCTTTCGCGTCTCCATGGTGAGCAAACGGCTGCATTTTTACAAGTCTCTTAAAACTAATCAGGTGCACATATGGACACGGAAAGAGGCATTTGCTGTTCAAATCTGTCCTTGTCTATATAATGGCCTTTTCTCAAAGTTCTTTCAAAAATAGTAATGTGGGGTCTGTGTGATTAATTTGGTAGGTTGAAGCCTTTATTCTCTGCAAATTAACATTTTAATACACATTGCATGGATGTGGATTTTGGTCACACATTTCTTACAGAGGAAGAATCTCCTGAAGTGTTTACCTGTTGTTTAAAGAAAAAACTTAAAAAATGTGAAGCCTTACTATAATAGTTATAAGTAGAGTGAGGCACATAAATCATGAAGATATTAAGGTTATAAAGAAACAAATCTGTAAGTAAATCTGCAGAAGCTTTTTATTCTATTATTGGAATTCAAAGCCCCTAAAAATATATTACATATTCCAGACTAATTCAGCAAAACTCAAAGTTACAAAGTAGAAAACACATGCTTCTAATGTAAATTAATTGCTTGTTGCTGTACATGTGTACTTCCTATTGTTACTGCATGTAAGTACATTGAGAGCCACTAGAAACCCAAGTCAAATTCCATGTACATGCAAACATACTTTGCCAACAAAGCAGAATTTATTTGAAAATAATTTCAATGAGTATTTTAACACCACAAAACCAATCTGCTTGATCAGTGTGGTGTGTGGTTTGTCAGGATTTGATTAACAGTAGCTTGACAAAGTGCAAATAATCCTACAACTGAGGTCCAGGACACAGTCTTCTAAGAATTTCATTAGGGCTTTTGTCAGACACATTGCCTCGGTCCAAGCCTCCCAGCTCCCTGCATCAGTAGAAAAAAGGTGGTGATTCTCTAAAGGGCTTTACTGCATAATGTAGCCTGTATACACTCTTAAAATACATAAACTGCTGCCAATCCACATCCAAAAATGGTCAAACTATCAATCAGCATAAAATCTGAACGTACTTCTTTCACTCACCAGGTGGCGCCAAAGAGCCACGATGAACAGAATGCACCTGTCACTGAAACCAAGCTGGAGGTGAATATCCTGAACTCTCCCCCGCTCATCATCTCTGTTCCTGGGGAGCTGGATCTACAGGATCCAGCCTTCATCCAGTATGTCGCCCTGGAAGCTCTGGAAAAGTACAAGGAGATGGTCAGGTGACAACTTTAATTTCATTTTTTTTCTGAGTCTACTGTAGATAAAAAACTTTTTTTTTTAGCAAAAATCAGTTTAACTTAACATTCTGATGTTATTATATTCACTTTCTCTTCACAGGTACGAGGATGAATAAACAAGTTTTTCATCTCCAAACTTCTACCAGCACTTTATGAGCCGAGCTGAGCAACATTGTGTTTCTGCTTAGTATAGACATATTCTTATGAAAATGTGAACACTCTACATTTAGACCATATCAATTATTAATATTGGTGTGAATGTAAGTACAACATATAACCTTTTGTCAAACTGCGTAAATACAATATAATGTGAAAAAAAGGGTAAAACTAAAAACGCAAACAGCTCAGAGATGAATGCGACTAAGGGAGATTGTCTTTGGTCTGAACCTGGACAAGGATCATTGTCCCTCCTGTCAAGAAAAAGTCATGTGAACGGAAAGCTTTGAGTAAACTTTTATTTATTCTGTACAAAATCATATTAGTTACCATTCTCAGTAATTTTCATTATTATCTCCTCACTAGTTCAAGTCCTGATCACATATTCGGCTCTCATGAGTGACAGACAGAAAGAAATATTTATATAAAAAACGTTCACATCTTTGTCCAGTCCTTGAGCTTTCTTACTGAATTACATATCAAATCTCTCTTCTGTCTCTCTCTCACACACACACACACACACGCACAAGCACACAGCTGGACCGACAGTGGAAGTACCTCTAAACCTTGCTGCTGGACTTTTATATCCTCATTCTCTTCATACGCATTAAAGCCCCGTCTAGACCACAGTGTGTGAGGTGTTTGTTTTGTCTGGGTCTTCTTATTGTGTTTGAGAAGCGATCCATCATCTGTGCAACTGGGAATTGAAATTAGGAAACCATAAGGGAAGCTTTACACATGCTAATACCATTAGAGACGTTCCGGTAAACATCACTTGTTGGCTTCGCATTTGTGCATTTGTGAATTAAGAGATTTGTCTTGTGTAGTTGGGCTCTGGATAACTTTCCCTCCAGCACACACAGAACTAAGGACACTAGAGGTGTGTTTAGTCATATGTTGGTGGGATCTTCCTGAGAGGAGGACAAAGAAATATTACAGCTTCATGTATTTACATGACAATACAAATTTATATCAACAGTTTGTTGTACCATCTACCAACATTAAACTGTACAGATGTGTGCATTGGAAAGACAACACCCAAGAAGACAAAATGAAATGACTGAAACTTCACAGCTAAAAGGTCTATTTTAAAACAATTATGAAATGTTAAACAGGAAATCTGATGTAAATAACCAAAATGACCTTATAATGATTTCAAGTCCCAGCTCATTTAAAAAAAAAAGTAAAAGAATAATAAATTGACATGATTTTCCATTCAGATGCCCAAGTTAAAAGAATGATACAAAACTTTTTAATTCGTTCAGTTGATCACACCTGCTAAAAATACATTTTATGCACATTTACTTCCATCTGTACATTCCATTTTTCCTTCTACTTCACGCTGCCCTTCTCTACCGAAGCTCTACAGTCACAGCACATACAGTTTAACCACAGTTGTTGGTCACTTAGAAAGACATACTCATCGACATATTCGAACCAAACTCATGTTTATATAAAATATCTGGATTCCATTATCAAAGTTTTGAATTTGCAGGATAAAATAAAAATGAAAAAAATTGAAGAAAATAAAGGAGAGTGATCATTTTTTAAAAAGTAAAAAACTTGTGCATTTGCAAGAAGATCTGAAATGAGAAGAGATCCCTCTCTTTTTCAGTGATGGGGCCCGTCCATAGGGATTATTCTGATTAGCAGGGTTCCCAGAGCTTTACGTACCTGAACCAATTTGCACAATTTCCCAAATACTTGGTCCCCACGTGCACAAGGGACAATCCTCTACTTCATTTTCTTCTTACATTTGCAGGTTATGCCAGTGTGGTTGTGGACTAGCTTTACAAAGTGTCTGCAGCCTTGTTGATCTTCTCCACTGTCCCAAATCTGAACTCTGCTAATGTAGCGGCAGAGTCGAGCCTTAAATCCGGTGGACTAGAGGTTGTCGCCAGGTTGATACTGTGGCTCTGTGGCGGTAAAGTAGTCTTCCAAGAAGGACTGGATGTACTCGAATGTGGGTCTCTCATCTGGTTCCTTCTTCCAGCACTGCCTCATCATCTCATGGAGAGACTCGGGGCAGCCCTGGGGGCAGGGCATTCTGTAGCCTCGCTCTACCTGCTCAAGCACCTCTCGATTCACCATACCTGGAAAAAAAGAATCACGTAAGAGGACGGCATTTATCTTTGTAACGAGGCTTTTTATATAGGTTATATTCGGGCTGTGCAACTAATCAAGTTTAAAATTCAGTTATGGTTATGGCTTCCAATGATTACAAAAACAAAATATAGAAGAAAAAGTATAAGAAATCATCTCACAAAATGCTACCTTAAATCCAAACAAGGCCTCCAAAAGGAGAACATCTAATTAATTTCTTTTGATAAGTTTGAAATTTGAATCCTCCAAGTGCAGGTGAATATTTTCTTTACAAAGAAAAAAGTCTTGATGGGTATCAACACAGTGTGCAGCCTGGAGCAGCAGAGAATTCTGGTATAATATAACTGACAGCAGGAGAATATGCCCACACAATTCACACTGTTAAAGATAAAAACAAGAAGTCTCATGAAAACTGAACAAGCTAGGTGGAAGTTGGGTCATTATTTTCTGTATTTTAAGGTTTGAACACACAACTGTTAAAGGGAATTGTGATTTTAAAACGTGCTCTAACAGAGGTGTTTGGGTAAAGCTAAGGAAGATTAGCCATCAACTGCAGCAAGATTCAACAAATACCAAACGGCACTGCTTCACCTTCTGGCCTCTCTCTGCTCTACTACAATTCAGAGTAATGGATTCCTTCCCAAGACAGGAAGACAGCGAGCATGAACCCTGTGACACGGCGCAGAAGCAGCTCCGTGGGGAGCTCAACTGTGGCTAAAAGAGGTTATGACACAGAATCAACGGCATGGTCATAGCTTCCATCCTCCCTCCCCCCATCCCTCTCTCTGTGGGAGAGTGGGGATCAGATTATCTCACACTTGCAAAGAGGAAAGGCCGTGAACAACTGTTGAGACCACGATGTGGTGGCAGATGCTGATATGTTGACTTGATTTATAGTTTGCATTTGAAATCTCTACGAACATGCCTGTCATACATCTCAGTGCGTAAAAGAATCTATATCTGCACGGACTAAAATAGAGTCAGATGCCGTGTTCCTGAGCAGACGCTTGGTATACCTGCCTCCTTCAGCTTCTGCGCCATTAACCAAGGGCACAGAAATAGACCCGCAGCAGGACAAGAGCCACAAACGTCCGGTGAGTCACAGCAATTTTAAACAGGGGCAACAAGGGGTTTCAGCCCCTAGAATTTTAAGCGCTGGAGTGATTTAATTAGACTGAACCGGCCACAGGATCCAGATGGCCATCTACAAGGGATGGTGGTTGAGTGTGCCATATGGCAAAGTCTGTAATCAGTGGCAGTCAACCACAATCCACATGCTGCGGTACAGCTCTCGGACAGCAGGGGGCAGAAATGAGGTGGCGAATGACAGGGAGAGGGCATCATACCCAGGAGGGTGAGGGGTACTTTCCCATGTTCTGATAAGTCATTAGACATCTGCGTTGACTCAGCTATATGCAGTTCTATTTTGATTCGCTTGTGTGAGAAAATACCAATAAAAGCTTATGCATCACAGCAGCAGGTTGGAATAATCTCGAAGCAAAAAATGAAAGATTCCTGTTTCCCATGATGAAAACTTTCATGTTGTTTGGAAGCAGTGGCTCATGTCTGGCAAGCACCTGTCTGTGGGTCTATTGTGCTTACCGGGATATGGGACTCTGCCCTTGGTCACCAGTTCAGTCAGTAGTATGCCAAACGACCAGACGTCAGACTTGATGGTGAAGCGGCCGTACAAAGCCGCTTCAGGGGCCGTCCACTTGATGGGGAATTTAGCACCTGGTCAAAAGAAAATAAAGAGTGAAGCAAGATTAACAAATTAAAATGAGTGAGGTTGATTCTTTTCATCATGGATTATTCTACATTCACTCAACTTATTGTTTATTCTTTAAACTATCTGAAAAATGGAAAAGCAGCAAATTCTCAGACTTTACTCTAAAGAGTAAGAATATTCATATATTAGCAAAACAGCTGATGATTTCTTATTAGCCTGAGTCGCTCTAAATACAAATAAAACATTGCAGTCTAAATACACAGAAACATATGCTTGTCATTATGTTCCGTTCAATTATGAATCACATTACAAAGAGTCCTAGAAGACATGGAAGAGTGTGAAGATATAGAAGTATATAAAACCTCAAATGATCATAACCAAGAAGCTAAAATGAGAGTAAGTTGAAGATACACAGTAGTCATTAAGAGTTCTGAACTATTTCTCGATTTATAGCCAGGGCAGATTCTGACAAATGCAGAACAATTTTCTGTGTGGACTAAATGCATCCAGTTCTACACACACACACACACACACACACCTTGTCTGGCGGTGTACTCATTGTCCTCGATGAGCCGGGCGAGGCCAAAGTCGGCGATCTTGCACACCAGGTTATCAGCCACCAGAATGTTGGCAGCTCTCAGGTCCCTGTGGATGTAATTCATCCTCTCAATGAAGGCCATGCCGTCTGCGATCTGGGGCAAGAGATTGGACAGAGCGAGAGGAGAAGGAACAAAACAGAGAATGGTGTTAAAATAGAACCAACTAACCCAGATTTGAATGCACACTTAGATTAAAAATATGCATTAAAAGTAGAGATTATAACAGCGGTGACAATGAGAACAATCGCTCCATCATCTCCTCACACTGGCTGTCAACTCCCCTGGAGGCGTCTCAGGGTTTCAGCATGCCTCGATCTGATTCTCAAACACTTTTCCACTCTGCTGAATGTGGAGAAGAGGGAGCCCGGGAGTGTGGAGAGGCGAATTAAGAGCAGATCACAGTAGGTGACTGAACCGGCGAGCTTAAGTGGCCTCTCATGAGCAGTGTTTAAGTGCTACAGGCAGCTAAGTGGTGGAAAACAAGGGGAGGCACATTCAGCGGTGAGGAGAGTGGGAGGGGAGGGGAGGGGAGAGATGTCAGGCTGGATATTAAATAAATATAGAGCGAGATGGCGCACTAAATGAACCCTTATTCATAGGGACTGATTATTTGGCTCATAAACACCTACACACACTTCCCACGTGGAGCTCTCTGTGTTTTACTTCTGCTCCTTTCATCACACAGACACAAAAATAGCAGATGGGCAGGTAAGAGGCAAAAAAAGACAAAAAAAGAGTTTTGATCCTACCTGTGAAGCCATGTCCACCAGCTGGGGCAGCTTCAGATATTTACCGTCTCCCTCTTTCAGGAAGTCCAGCAAACTACCTGTCAAGAGTTTTAGATTTAGCACATCTGTCTGTGTTGTATATAAACAGGACATTAAATCACAAGCCGAATTTAATTAAACAACAAGATAATAAAGAAACCTAGATGAGTGAAATATTACACCTGTAATTTCAGGGGTAGTTGTTCTGTTTTTGGGCAGTTAATCAATAACAGTTTTACACTGTGTCCAAATTTCTCTCTGTGAAGATCAGCGGCTCAGTCCGCATAGAGCTCTGTTGTAGATTACAACTAGACTTTCCGACATTTGACTTTCTATGGCGTTTAAGCTTTTGTGTCCTTCTGTCTTCATGCGTTTACCTTTGCCCATAAACTCGGTAACGATGTAGATAGGCTCCTCAGACACCACAGCGTAGAGAGGAACTAGTTTGTCATGTCGGAGTTTCTTCATGATCTGAGCCTCCTGCAGAAAGGCCTCTGGGGACATGGTGCCTGGCTTTAGGGTCTTGATTGCCACCTTAGTAGTGCCATTCCATGTGCCTGTATAAAAAAGTATATAATTTTATATAATATAATATAATATAAACGATCATTTACTGCATGTTTAAAATCCACACTATGCCAAATCTGCATTGCATATTTGAAATAATAATTATTCCTACTCTAAGTCTAATGAAACCTTAAGGGGTTTTTAAACCCTTAAAAATTACTAAAAAGTCAATTTCTAAAATCAACTGTTCTGATCTCTGGCAACGTTCCCACATGTAAAGAGCAGCTCAGGAGAAAAAGAACATGACAGCTTAAACAATCAGTCACTTCCTGGACGAGAGCCACTTACTCACGCCCTGCTTACATACAATAAGCTGAGGCAGGAGATATACAACCCCCGTCATAAAGCTGACCTTCATAAATGAATCATGCAGAACAAACTCTGCATAGCAAACACAAGGTAAAGGACAGTGTAGGGCAATGACAAAAAATAGAAACGGTAAAGGTATTTAAAACCCCAATAACAGAAACGCATGAGCAGAAAAGGGGTTTTTTTTAGGGCAGAAAAACCATCAAGTGCAAGGAGAGACGGAGAGGGACTCCTGGGATTTTCACAGTGGAGGCCTGCAGGTCGAGGCTTGCTGCAGGCCCAGCTTAATGAAAGCCTGAGTGATGAAAGAGGAGAAGTGAAGCGTAGGAGGTGACCTGTGATTACACAGCTGTGTGTGCGTGCGTGTGTGTATGCATGTCAAACCAACAGCAATCGCTAATCAGAACATCACTATGTGGGCCAGAGAGGCAGCAAAGCGGGTTCTTTACAGAGTCAGTCCCCCTCAACTTCAGCCCCAACGTCAAATGTGCTATAAAGTTAGTTCACATGCATGTAATAATTCAGGATTATATTAAATTCCATTTAAATCTGGTTTTCCAGTGGAGTGGTTAGTGCTGCCGCCTCACAGCTAGAAGGTACCCGCTTCTCTCTGTGTGTGTGTGTGTGTGTGTGTGTGTGTGTGTGTGTGTGTGTATATATATGTTGGGTAACATGGAGACTCTGAATTGCTCACACGTGAGAATGGTCTGTGTTTGTCTCTGTGTTGGCCCACAGATAGACAGGAGGCCTGTCCTGGGTGTACCCCGTCTTTTGTCCTATGACAGCTGTAGTAGGCTCCAGCCCCACCCCCCACCCTCATCTGGATAAGCTGTTACTGATAATGGATGGATGGAGCTCGTTCTGAGTGTGTGGATGTGTACGTGTTCTGCTGACACAGGTTGTACTCTATGCATGTTAATAGATTTTCTTCAGTCAACATCGGCTTAAGACCATCCCACTGCCACATGTACATCAGCACAAACACACACTCAACAAATTTTCATTATTGATGCATTCGCTGAAGCTTGCTAAAAATGCAAGTAAGTCTTTTCTGATATTTTGTGAGACAAATGAATAAAGTAAAATATTCTCCAAAATAAATGCTAATAAAAAAAAAATGTTAATTGGTGCCCAAGGATTTACATACAGAGTTGGATGAAATTCACATGGTGTAACATGGAATTTGTATTAGACATGCCCTGTAATCTTCTGAAGGAGTATTAATGGCTTTGCAAATACATGTAACATCAGCTGTTAGGCCAGAAAGAATAATATATACGTGCTGCCACGTCTTGATTAAACTGCACTATACAAATAGTAATGAAGGAGACAACCTTCCTAAACAGCCATAATTTTAATAATAATGAGAATTACTGGCAAGCGCAGATATGTGTGTGTGTGTGTTTCACAGCACAGCACTATTGGTCTCTTACCCATCCAGACTTCTCCAAAGCAGCCCTGGCCCAGTTTGACCTCCAGTCGGAGGGATTCCCGTGGGATTTCCCAGGCATCCTTAGCTAGTCCCTGAGTCTGAGGCTTCACTGTGGGACACACAGTCGTGAGCCTGTAGCACAGACCATCTGCGTGTTCTGGACAGGAGCAGACACGTAAAAACACACAGGGAGAAAAAACAGCATGAGTTCGTCAGTGATTAGTCTGCTAATTCAACTAAACCATGTTCACTGACTGAAAATGATTTTCATACACAATCCAAACAATAAGGTGTACTGTACTAGAGTATGTTAACTGTAAACGTATGATCGATAAATATCATCGTACAACATATGTGCTGTAAACTATTACAAACCACAGTAAGGCAAACACACATAACTGTCTTTATATAATAATTATTTACAGAAATAATACAGTTTTAGTCATGATATTTTAGTCAAGACAACTGTCAAGCAATTTCAGTAAAAAGCCAAATCTGAAAGGTGCTCGTTTTGCTCTAAATTCTGACACAGCTGACTGACCATGGCAGCATTTACCATAACTTTTTATATTCACAAAGAAAGGGAAAAACAGAAACAACCTTTATTCAGAAACAACCTATAAACTATAGAAAAGCAGCTGTTCAGTGGTTGTTATATTCAACCACTGAACAGAAAACATACATTTTGCATAAAGTACATGACTCACTTTTCTGCATGACATTTCAAGAAAGACTTTTGATAGACTTGAAGGGCTGGACTTAAAAGAAAGGAGGGAGTGCAGAGCTTTGAATTCACTAGTCACCACTTATAAAAGTGCTTCTGTGACTACGTGCACAGTGTGTAAGCAGCCGGGTCGGGGTCAACAACACACGACCAGAGATCAAAATGTCGAAGCTGAACACAACAAACATCCTCTTGGTTAAAGATTCCGTTTCCTGAAGTCCAACTGTATTTTTGCAAAGTTTTCGCTAAACAGTGCCCCGAGTGTATTTCCGTCATCCAGATGCTTTCATGTGACAGTCCATGGGGGATTTGAAGAAACAGCTGCCTGCTTATAAATATTGGGAAGATTTACAGCAGGCTTACGGCTGCCTTTTAGAAAACTTTTTGCATTATGCATCTTGTGGCTCAAGTTTCACATGGTTTCGCTTTTTTGGGACTTTGTCATTATTCTCGAGCTGTGACCGAGTCAGGGAAAGCAGTGCCTGTGCACTAGGTTTAGAATCACCACAGACAAAAAAAAAAAAAAAAACCTCTGTAAAATATATTTAATACATATTCCAGCAGCAGATCTGCAAATGAATAATGCATTATCCACTGCTGAATTCGTTGGCGGAAACAGGGAGCACAGCAAATATCACTTTAAACAAACCCTAAACAGTCTATATGACTATTATAATCTAGTTCACAAAATATCAGCGTGAGAAGGAAAATAACAACCTGCTGTGAGCCGGAGGATACGTCCTGTTGTAAACGACAATTTGTCTAAATGCTGCCTAAATAAGAGGAAGCTGCGATCATGTGGTCGTGTCCACAGGCAACATACCTGTGTAGTGTTTCACCAGCTTCTGAAGTGTCTCAAACGGGGCCCGAGTGGTGATGTAATAGCCACCATTATCCAGTTTCCGGATCTTGTAGTGTTTGACGTTGTCTCCCTTCACCTCATCCCAGTCGCGGATAGAAAGGGAATAGGCACCTTAAAAATATGCAGAAATAATACCAGATTATGCTACGTTAGCTTGTACTCAAGAAACTCAAAGGTCTACCACGTTACAAGCTTCAATCACGCAGCAATTACAAAAAAATACACTTGACATTTGATATAAATAAAAAATCCATTCCTCCGTGTGAATTCGTATTTTGACAACCATAAATCCACTGCTCTCAAATATTAAACCATAGAATTCTAATTACGGTTCTGCTTTCCAGGAATAAATCCTCTTACCTTTGGTCGTCTCACTCTCTCGTACCAAGAAAGTTCCCCGCTGGTTCCCTGGAACCAATAACAAGCGCTCAGCATCTTTACGGCCCATTTTGCCAAAGTACCATCTGCCAAAGGAGAGAAAGTCGCACAGTAAGTGACAGGCGGAGCACTCAGTGAGATTTAACGAGTAGGATTTTCTTATTTATGGACAAAAAACATAATATGATATTTTGATATTCTTTGGTTTTGCATAAATCTCATATATATGTCACTATATTAAGTTAAAGTAAAGAAGAATATTAGATGTTTAAAATCAGCTTGCTGCTGACAAGATGTTTTTATGTGGCTTGTCAAAAATATCCCTCAATTTCATAACTTATACAATGATGCTCTCATTATTGCTCACTTTTTACTTTGCTTGGCATTAGTTGGTCCATGTACATGCTAGCGCTCAACAGAAAAATTCCACGACGAATGAAAAAGTCAAACATTCTTATGGCTGTAAACAATCCTCAAAAATTCTTCTCTCTTTTCTTTTTTCAAAAGAATACACAGTCTCTACACGTCCAGTCATGTCAGAAACGAGCTGAACTGTGTCTGTGCACAGAGCAGAAACACACAGCACACTGACAATAACCGGTGCTTTTTTGACTGGCTGGTTTACCCAGTGGGGTGTTTTTTTATGAGTAGTTTATTAAAATGGCTGTCAGCCAATTAGAAACGAGGCCAAAACTGTGCAACTGTCTCTGGCAGCGCCGGTTCTTAACGTTTCGGTTACACTGGAATAAGAGCAGTGGGAATGCCATCGGCACTGAGTGATTAAACAGAACTCTATTGTTTCACTGCCGTGTTTATATGATGGGTTGGTCATAATGTGTGGCCACGCTGTGTTAACGGAGCAAGGTGAGACACGGGAAAGGAATGAGAGGGAGGAAGGAATTTAAAAGGAAAATAGGGACGGAGAATGGGTGGAGAGGGTAATGAGCTCTTACTCTTCCGCTTGTATGGAGTCAGCTGGAGCCACATAGTTACTGGGGATGTAACCTTTCTGTCCTGTGTTGATGGAGTGAGCCTCCCACCAATCGCCTTCCCTGAAGAGATGAGACGATTAGAAATTAGGAACACACTACGAGTATTGGAAAAAAAAAAAAAAAAGCTCCTGACCATGTTGGAAGTTAGGTAGATCATTCCAAGCAGTAATCAGACATTATTAAGATCCTTTACAGAAGTAAAAGTACAAAGTCCTGTATTAAGTTCTACTTAAGTACAAAAGTGTCATAATCAAAATATATCAAAACTGAAAGTAAATGAATGGCCTTGACACTGTAAGTCTAGCTTCTACATGATCTGCCTATATAGTGATATTCCACCTGTTGGTACTCAAAGTACTTCACACTGCGTTTTCTTTCTCACACACACGCACACAGTCAATACACCGATGAGGGAGCTGCTATGCAGTTGGCCAACACTCACAGGAAGCAACTAAGCGGGGTTCATTGCCTTGCTCAAAAAACACTTTGACATGGGATTGGTGAACGACGGCGCTACCTACTGTGTAGAATACATTAATAAATCTGTGCATTTCTAAAGTTTGGTTTTTTTGGGGTGTACCTCTTTGGGCCTAATAATTATTAAAAAGAAACCACCCAACAAGTTGCGAGGGGAAATTTCTTTGTTGAAAGATATCTGTCTAATAGAAAGACATGCTTTCACAAAGCCCATTTGCAGATAAGTTAGGACTTATAAAACCGTTTTTAGTTAATTAAGATGATGATCAATAAGATTTTAAATAGTACAAATACAATGTATTTATCAAAAGCTAAAACTATATTTAGGTATTTCAAATTGCATTGTAGTGGAGAGATGATATATAGAGAAGCTTTGTCTTACTGAAAAGATTTGGGGGGAGATTTATCACTTTGTCAAAGATTGCAGTTTCACTTCCTTGAGAATAACATTTCTCAAATTGAAATTGCAAAGAATCTGGGGATATTATCATCTATGGTTTATAAAATCATTCAAGAATCCAGAGACATCTATGTACACAAGGCACAAAAGGCCAAAACCAACAACGAACTGCTGTGATCCTACGGTCCTCAGGCAGCACCCCATTACAGACAGACACGATTCTGTAGTGGAAATCATTTCAGGAATATCTCTGAAACCCACTGTGGGTGAACTCAGTTCCTGAATCAACAAATGAAACTTAAAATTCTACACACAAACACACACGCGCACACACACACACACACACAATGGATAACATGCACCGCTGAATTTCTTGGATGAAACAGCATCTGTTATGGTTTTATTAATGCTGAACAAAATAGGTTTTGGCGCAACATATGCTACCAGATGACATCTTTTTTAGTCAAGGCCTATTTCTTATTTCAGCAACACAGCATCAAACCACATTGTCCACTTAAAACAGCAAAAGCCTGGCTGTGCGCTAAAAAAGTCCAGATACTTAACTAGACCAGCCTGCAGTCCAGACCAGTCACCCGATGAAAACATTTGGATGATAATGGGGGAAATACTGTATGACAATGGAGGCACCAAACTGTTGAACAGATTAAATTAATATTCTTGATATAATTATCTATATCAAGCAAGCTTTCAGACCTATCAGTTGACTTCCTGTGCTGTTAATCAGAAAAAGGAGGTAGCACATAACTGTTTAACAGGCCCCTGCTCCAACTTTTTTGAGACAGGTTGCTGGCGATAAATAAAAAATTAACATATATTTTTAAAAACAAAACTGACTGATGTGTTGTCTCTGTACTACTGAGAATCAGAAATAGATTTCAAATGATTTGTAAATCAGTGGATTCTTTATTTACATTTTTAACAGTGTCCCAACTTTTCTGGAAATTGGGTTAGTACATTATTATAACATTACTGAAATAAACCAAAACTGATTCCATAACATTGTAAGGATTTTAACCTTCTAGCATATTGTGAATGTGTTTGTTTCTAAGTACAACTTCTGCAAATATTATTAACAGACATATTGATTTACTACCAAATAAACAAAAGTGGTACGCTTCACTGTCTCCCAACAATTCCATAAAGTGGAGGAATGATCTCTGGCAGAAGAAAAGCCATGAGGACTAAACAGATGGCCCATTAGAGAAAGCCATTAACCCAGACAGATTTCAGCCTTAATATCAGACATACAATGAGGGATTAAACACACAAACACACACAGCACTTACACAAACACAACCACGGACACACACACACACACAGCCACGTAGCAGGCATCTGCCAGTGTGAAAAGCAAATACACTCACGTGTTGTTGATAATCTGGAAGCGGTCCCCTTTTTTGAAAGACAGATCGTCCGACGTCCTCGCTTCGTAGTCATACAGCGCAACGAAAAACGTGACACCGCCTGAAAGCAACAGAACCTGAGCATAAGTTTTTTTATATCTAAAAATTTTGTAACAAACGTTGTAATAAACTTCAGAAATGTAGCACAAAATACAGCTGTCAGATTAATTTAATTTAGGAACATTTAGTCAATATAAATAATAATATAATAAAACCTGAGCGGTATCACTTCAAGCCATTAAATCAAAACGATGTTACCAATAAAACTAACAGGGCTCTTTATTTTGAGGAGAATACGGAACAGGCAGGGACTGAAACACAGCAGATTGTCCACCTTCAGAAAATATGTGTTTGTGCATACTTTTTTATATTTACTGCACTATTTACTCATTCAATCTATGATGAGGAGACCCGAGATTACAGGTCATGTCACCAAGGATTGTTCTCATTATCACCATATCCATAATCAAAAAAGTCCAAGTCTTGTTAGAATTAAAGCCTGAGTAGAGCCAGAGAATTGACTGCATGTAAATGTTTTCCTTGGCTCAGGAGAGGCCATGCCTGCTGCGTTGCTTCCCATATTACAGACCTATTTTGAGTTTCAGCTCAGCCTTGATGTTTTGGCTGACTCGTTTCAAATGTCCAATTTGCATAACATCTGCTGTGCATTACAAATGTTCAACTGAATTTCTTCAAAAGTTCATTTGCACATAATGACAAAAGAGCAAGAAGTTAGACACTGGGAAAAGAAAATTGCTTCATAAGTATTAGGTTGGATTTAGATTTGCAAATTAGTTGAGCTAATGCATATCCTTCACTTTGGATGAGAAGCTGCACATCTTTTAGCTTCTGCTTTTTCTCTGAAGGTAAAGAATGTATTTGAATAATAATGGAAATTGTATCCTTATTGAGAACATTTCAAAGCAAGCCTCTTTTACAAATATGCCCTCTAAAAATGAAATCCTCTGTGCAGACTGACCTGTGATGACACTGGGGAAGGGGCTGCTCACTGCCACTGACGTGAAGGAGGTGGAGGCACCGCCGAAGGGCGTCATCACTGAAGATGCCCCGCCGAATGGCGTGATTGCTGTGGCGTGACTGTTGTAGCTGTTGTTGTGTGTCTTCATAGCTGGTGAATGACCCATCAGAGTGGGGTCAGGCCCGTAGTGGCCCAGGTGAGCGTTGACTGGTGTGGCATTGGAGTTGTCGGGTCTGTACTTCAGCGCTGGACCCTTGTCCTCTTTACTCTTGACACAACCCATTGTCAAGCCTGAAAGAAAGAGGAAACAAGGAAGACTGAAACTGGACCTTGGACAAATGTGGCTGTATTTACTCTCGCTTTACAAAGTATTCACATCCCTTCTCTTTTCCGGAGAAATTAGGTTTCATTGTTAAAATGGTGCATTGTGATTTATAACTGTAATGAATTTTGTAACTCCAACCAAGTTACACAGGAGAGAAGTGACTAGATACTATTGTAGAAAACGTGAAGTCCCTGCTTCATACATTCTCATAAGCAGCTCCACTAGTTAATGATCAATAGAATGTTTGTTTCAGAAATTCGCGACAGAAATGAGAAGGTTTGAGCTCATGCTTTGTCATGGGGCGGTCACAAATGCTGAGAAATAATCATATTGTTTCTGCTTGCCTGAAGCTGTTCGGACTGCCTTAGCATAACTCTGCCTTTCAGAAAGAACACACACACCACCGAGTGACCTCACATAACATCACAAGTCCCAACAAAAGCCTGTGAAAGCAGCAAATGTCGAAACTAGATCCAGTTTCAGCCTATGGCCATTTCAACCCTCCCCTGTGATCACACTATCACTCAGACAGATTGGAAAGGGACAAAAGCCCTTTGGCGTTTGGAGTAGTTTCTCCCCTCTCTATAGTGATCTGTACTTCAAAAACGACGACAGATTATTTTTCATACATGTGAGAGGTCCTCACATCCATTATTAATGACTCGAAGACGCACGGAGGCTTTACAGGCATGTTTATTCACCTCTGCGAAGTCTCGTTCTCTCAATGACAGCTCCATGCCAACCACCGAGCCTCTTGAAAAGCTTGTCCGACCACTTCGCATCTCCGTCTGTCACGCTGCCTTCAAGTGTTGCTCTATGATTTTGACTTGAGCACAATGAACCAACAGTACTGCTGGCAGCTCTACACGTTAGCAGCTAACGGTAGCGTGTCAGCGTGACGGGACCGGTTGTTTCACAGTCCGGAATCCAGAGTTTAACCAGGAAATTTCAAAGAGTGTTTAGACATATGTGGGGCTTAAATCTTAATAAAAACAGCAAAAATGTCACACGCTTACCCAACACAACCGTCTTTAGGCGAGCGTAAGAGCAAGTGCAAGCCGAAATGCAGGTGTCACAGTAACCAGGCAACAAGCAAAAGTTTTCATTTTGTACTTCGATCGACTCACTGAGCTATGATTAATTAGCTCCAGCCGACTTAATTTACCAGCTACAGCCACAACTTGCTGTCTAGACTAATTACATGTTTGTAAGGCTTGTTAAGACATTAATGGTCACATACAATTTATATCAAATATCATGTTATATGAAAACTGATACTGATGAAAAAACACTTTTACTGCTAATCCCCAGTTCATTACAGCATATGTGTGTTGGTGGAAACAGTGAAAGATTTATGGCGGGTTAAACACAACATTAAACTCCAGCTGTTATTTTAGTTTTATTTTTTTTCTAGTGTAGTTAAAGACGCCACATTATGCACAATTTTTAGTTAATATTTTTGCTCTGGAGCTTTACTGAAATAGTTTAAGTTATTTTTCTTATATCGGGCCTTCATGCATCTCTTCCTCAGCTCTGAGGTTAATTTCAATATGACCATGAGTAGCGCTGTGATATAATAAAATAAAATGTCTTCCTAGTAAACGGGAGATCCTGGGTTCAAACTGGCAGGGGATCAGGCTGGATGCAGACGTCTACTGATTCAAATCACAGCCGATGCACACGCAGTGGTAGCTCCCTGGGCTCCACCTGGGGCGGCCCACAGGATGGGTTAAATCCGTTAAATTAATTTCATTGTAACGTGTCTATGCAAAATGTATATGTACCCAGTGACGATCATAAAGCTTCCAATTTTAATTCTAGCTGCCAACTCTTTGAGGCCTCTCTCCACGTCCACTCTGTCCTGACTAGCCAACTTGTGGAAGGCTACGGATGTAAGATGAGAAAGGATGGACATGACCATGTACTTCTGTTTGTTGGACTGTTCTGAGAACGTCCAAAAAAAGTCCGAAAAGTCATATGACAGAGTCCAGTCACAAGGTTTTCTGTGTGTCATACAAACATTTCGATCAGGCTTTGGAACATTGGCATTGTTTATTATAGACACTCATCATCACAGCTATTACTTAAATAGCTTAAAATACATAAAGCAAAATATAGCATCTGTAAGATTTGATGCCTGTTTACATTATATTACTGTCTATTGCTCTTTATATATTCTTTGGTCTTTACTTCCTATTAGGTTTTGATACAAGGCAAAGATGGAATCTTGGTTTGACATGGATATTTGGCATCGTTATATGTATTGTAATGTCACAAGGGAAGGTACAGACATAATTATGGTCCAGATGCACCTGTTCACTTTCTTGATTGTTTGTTGAGTGGGGGTCACTTGTGTCACTTTATTTTTTGACGCCCGTTGCTGTGATGTGTTTGCTCCCTTAATTTGATCATTATAATTTCATTTGGTACACGCGGTCATGAGTGTGCCTTTTGGTTATGATTAGAAATAATTTCTTTCTCATTTCTTTTAATTAGGAGGTTAGACAAACATGACCTGACCTCAGCCTCAGCAATTTCCCATTGTTTCTTGAAGTTGCAACAAGGTGAGATGCAAAATCCATGTTCGTTCTCTCTTGCTATTTACATAGTAACGGACGTATCATACTGATCTGATCCCATTTCGTTTGATCAAACTGGAACTGGTGCAAAAACAAATCTCTACTAGAAGCTACAGTCTCGTGTTATGAGCATGTTAAGAGCTAAATAAAACAAAATGAGGGTCAACAGTTAAACTATTTATCTACATATTTGATGTGAATATGGCACTTCTTCCCATGTAAAAAAAAAAGCATTAACTGAAGAAGATATGATGATACAGACAAATACAACAACAAAACAAACAAAAAACTGTAAGATGAACGATGGCAACGTAAGATGGAATGTAGATGAATTACTATAAATAACAGAAGTTGAAAAACAGGACAGACAGAACAAGTACAGTCATTGTTTAAAATGTAAACAACATTTGTCTCAGATGAAGATATTTTTTGTTTCTTGCGCGTTGCTTCAGTCACTGTTGATGTGTTATTAACGTTTTGTAACAGTGACAGCCCACATGCCTCAATGCTACTGGCTCATGCTGCAAGTTTAATTTTAATGACTGGCGCTCATTTTAAAACAACAGCAAATACAATCTGACCATTGTAAAACTGTTAGTCTAACTTATCCCCATGTGCCAGCTAACTAGTCCAGTTGGACAAGGGACGGTGTTGTGAGAAACCTCCACAGGATTGTTAGCACAAACAGGATGACTAGTAACAGCTGGTAGTGACAGCATGCAAGCTGTGTGAGCATGGCAGCGCTACTTGTCCTGGCAATTTGTTAATTTTGGTAAGTATGCAAAACAACACAAAACCTGTGCACTCGACAAACAATTCAGCTGCTTTGTACAGCAATACAGTTAGATTAAAAGGAGAACAAGCTTGGGTGAAATTTCTTTGTTGCAAAAATTGATGTTGAATTGTTTTTGAACAGCATGCAACGAGAAGGGTCTGTATGGGATATTGTAAAAATGATGGCTTATTTAGAAACTGTGATGGAATTTTATTTTATTTTTTAACAACTATTTACTGCAGCCCTGAACTATCTGCTCTCACTGCACAACACCGCACCTATAAGTAGGTGCATCTAAAACATATAAAAGATTTGTCACAACTCAATGTATTCAAAAAATATTCATAAAAGCCACTGATATCTGGGCAGAAGCAAACCTCAACATGGCCGACACCTTTGACCTTCAAAGCACTTACTGCATGAGAATAGTGCCACTGTTACAAACCTAAAGTTACAGTTATGAAAGAAAATATGGTAACTGTATAAATTCTATGGAGGGTATCAGTGGTTTAAATTCATCCGTTGTGTCCTGGAGCAAAAAAGTCTTTGCTGGGTGGGATCCTACTGTGATGACTTTCTCAAACCTTTAATCTGAGTGAGCAAAATGTTAATGACATTTAATTCAAGGTTAAATTTAATGAGTAACAACTAGAAATACTAGGAGCGATAAGGGTGGACTAAATATAATAAAATCCCCCTTTTCTTAATGCTTCTTAAAATGGCCGGGAAGATACATCAAATATGAGAGTGCTCAGTGTTGGCACAGGATCTGGTGTGTCAAACTGGTGGAACCCCCACAAACTTAATTCAGGATTTCTTCCTTACTGGGACAAAATAAAGCCAGCAGCGAAATGTCCAATTTTTGATAACATAATTCACTTTTGTGATACAACAGAAACCAGAAAATATGCTTAAAAATACACTGATGCCATTAAGTTTGTTTCCAGACACATTCCGCTTTTTAAAGTTAATCGTGGTTTCATTATCACTGTGATAAAGATGTAAGAAGATAAACACTTTATTAAGAATAATTAACACAATATTTTCATGAGAAGAGGAAACTAATATTTTAGTCCAACTTTATGGGAAACAGTGTAAGGACTGATACATACTCACGTACCAGGCCAACCTCAAATCACTTGTTACTAAATTCACTTTTAAAATCCACATTCTATGTAGTAGCTAAGCTCTTCAAAAGAGAAAAAGATTTAAACAACAAAACCGAGCAGTGGCCAGCTTTTGAACCACCCATAGAGAAAACCTCACCTCTCCCTGTTCAGTGCCACAGAAAGGCTTTCGGTTTCCCTCTTTATTTCCATCTACCTTTTGTTATGGAAAGAGACAAAGTACCTTGTGCTTCTCCCCCACAGATTCACAATCCCCTGAACTTTACACTCCCATACACATGCTAACAAATGGTAAATGGCAACAACAAGCAGCACAAATGCTAATAAGGGCACACAGACACACAATCCTTACAGTGGAGCCAAAAAAGACCAACAATCAATCAAACCAAGTACTCTGAATACATACTGAAAGCAACCAGATGCCTCTACAGACAGAGACAGATTTACAAGTGCAGCTGGCAGGAATGGACAGTTTTATCACTGCAGCAAGCTAAATAAAATCATTTCTAGATACGACATATGCTGTTTAGTGGGTAATTGGATCCAAAGACGTCACAGAGTGCAGCATGGGGTTCCCCTGTGGGTATTCATCACCTCCTGATTCCGTTCTGTTTAGCTAAGGAATATTCATTCAGATGAAATGTGGGAGATGTGGCTCATGGATACTTTTGTAAATTTTGTTTGTTTCACAAGAAGCCTGAGAACTTTTGAGGCTGCTGGAACAGTTACTAAATCTCATAAAACCATTAAACAAGCTACAGTACATCATTTGTCAGATGTCACTGGACACAGAGGTGAAGTTGCGCCCTCCCACATATATTTTTGGATAACTATAATCCCACATGCACTGTACAGGAGTGTGCAAAAGGCAGTCGTATGTGTTTAAACAAGTGCTGAGCCAGACTCCATCCAAGGACATGTGACACGTGAGGCTGTGCGCCAAACTGCCAGCGATGCCGTGTCAGATTAAGGAGACAGAGGCTGATGCTTCCCACAGGGCCGTATACAACAATGCCGGAGAGCCTTACTGAGCTGCAGCCGCCCCTTTTACACCGGAAGGAGCCTATGGGCTAACTTGTGCAGTATTATATGAAGTATTTCCAGGATTCTCGAGAAACATGAAGATGGATTAAAGTGAACTATTTGGAAAATCATAGAAAAGCAATGTACAAATGTGTACAGTGAGCCAATCAGACAACCCTGCTTTGTGTTATTGCTTGAAGTTATTTTGATTCACACAAATTCCCAAATTTCTGAGAGCAACGGTGCCTTTAGTTTCCACATAACTCCATATAATGCATCCAGCCACATGAGGCATGACACAGTCGTTGCTAACTTTCTGACTAATAAGATAAGGTGCAGCTCTGGGAGAGGCCCTTTGACCTTTGAGCTAGCTCCATGTGTAGCCTGTGCAGTCAATTGGGACCAAACGCGAGATGCACTTTTTCAGGGCGTGTATTCAGATTTACAGTATTTCAATAGCAGCAGGAGTTTATTTTAATAAAAGTGACAAGCGATGCGTCTAGACAGATATGAGCCTTCAATACGTTTTTTTGTACAGACCTAGAACAGAGTACAAGTCCAGGAGCTGAATGTTTCAGTAAAGTCTTTCCTTCACCTATGTTCACACACATAACTCCTCTTTTTAAAACGACATTTCCAGAGTTACATTTTGAGTCTTCGCTACCTGAGCTGTTCCTGTTCCCGTTTGTGCTGAGCTCTTTGTAATGAAAGGAATAAGGCGATGTCCAGGCATCTGTAATATGGTTCTCAAACTGAGCCACAGGAACGTCCTCAAACCTGGGCTTGTGGGTCCAACAGGAACCCAGTGTGTTTTTAAGCATATTTCTATATTTGGTCAATAACTATGCGAGTGAGGTAATGCATATCTTTCAAATCTTTCCAGACATACTAAAATATAATTCTAAAATAAAGTGATTTTTTAGTCATATGGTGGGGTGTGTTTATGTGGCAGTCTGTATAACTGTGGCAGAGAAAAAGCGTGATATTCCAACTAGTTAGCAGTTTTCCAATATGGAATTTAACTTAAACAATTAATTGATCACTACAGATGAGTTTTCCACAGATTACGTTAGGTACGGATCGTCTGCTTTATGTTGTTTTAAGAGTGTCTGTCTGGCTTGTGCAAACAGCAGCGCATGAAGTCTAGCAGCCAAACTTCCACACTCCATGTAAGAGACAAATCCGGTGCATAAGCATGAAAGCTGAGCCGACAGACTCGCTCCATAAACATTGGCCACAATCACACAAAGATGACAAAGTACCAGGGACTGCAAACCATTACTGACGCGTAACTTGGTAATAGCCCTGGCACACTCTGAGACGCAGCTCGGCCTTATCTTCGGGGCAGCCTGCCATCTCTGCCAATCACAGTGAGTGGAGGGGGCCTGCGGAGGGAAGAGAGGAACTTCCTTCCGAATCCATTCATGCCACTGAGGCCACCTGCTGTGCCTGTCAAAGGCTGGAGTGAGGCTGGGATAGAGAAAGAGCCATCTTCAAGCTATAAAATAGAAGAGCTCTTCTTGTTCCCAGTGTCCATGTCACCGAGTGTGGAAATCTGAAATCTAAAGATTCTCTCTTAAAACATTTGTGCAGTTCTCCACTATGTGTGTGTGTGTGTGTGGGTTTGTGCTTTTACGACTTTGGACTTTCTCACTCTGATGGGAAAACTTGGAAGCTTCTAATCGACAAACTGCAATGACACCGTGGAGTCTCATTCATGCCGTGAGGACACTCTAGGAGCATGAGAGAATCCTTCTCCAGTTAAACTCAAATCCACAAACCCGGGCCAATACCACCTGTTTGTGCTCCTCAATCCTCTGCCAACAGTGCTCCCCATTCCAGCTGTGTGTGCGTCCCTGTGTGTGTGTGTGAGGGAGACATGACTGTAAAGCCATCCAGGGCTGTCCTAACAGCAGGATTACCATGGAGGAGGATTACTGTGGCACCAGAGTATATAAGCACACGAGCCAACACATGCACAGTGACATGCTTTCTTACAAACACAAACTGCACATTTAGAGGAGTGCGACCTGTACCACCAGAATAAAAGCATCTGTTTCCACGGGTTTCTGTCTTTTAGGAAACTCTGCTGTAAATCTGGACGTCCTGCAATGAAGGCCTGGAACAGCTGAGGCCTACAGCAGCTGAGTGTGTGTGTGTGTGTGGGGGAGAGAGAGAGAGAGAACGGGACTGGGTGAGGCACACAGAGAAGTGCACGGGGTTCAAATTTGTTAAACGACAGAAAAATCAAGCATAAGTGTGAAATCAATGCAATTTCTTATTGTGTTTGCTCCGTGGCCAAGCTGTGCAGAGACCACACTCATGTTTGGGACGGTTCTGGAGTCTTTCCTTATTGTTGTGGATTAACACAACCAAAGACCCACATGGATCTGGTCCTGGATCAGCGCTCACAAAGACCCCATCTGTTATTAACGTGTAACGACCCGAGGAAACTCTTTGGCCATTTTCTCCAACTTTCTCCAAAGTGTGTCGGCGCTACAAGGCCCCGTTCACTCCACTTCCAAAATCACATGTGACTTTTTGTCTTACCTTACAAAGCGACCCTGGCAGCGTCGTACTTCGGCTACATGCGTCCCGTGATCTTCTCTGTCCCCCACGTTTTTTTTTTTTTGTGGTTTTAATCTCACGTCGAAAATCCCCAGGACCCTGCGGACACGAGCAGCCTCACGAACGTGGAATCTCAGTCCTGCGTCTGTCCCATACCGACTAACTACTTCTCCAAGCCAAACTCCTCCGCGGGGATCGGCTGGATTCCGCTAAAAACCAGGAGCCACCGACAGCTGACAAAGGCTGCTTAATATGGCGGGATCACCGCGGCGCAAAACAGTTAAAGGATCCACAAATCACCGCCCGCTGATAGGTCAGCGTGTCCTGAAAGACACACAACAATAGCCGGACTAGTACCGAGGATCAGACGAGGCCACAGAAGGAATCATGAGGCATTCACTAACTCCCGCTGGGCTCGTACGTTTGGCTTTCAGAAACTCGACGTGTCTCAAAACACCAACTAACAACAAAGAATTTCCTATTTGCTGCAAATGTTTTCCTTGTCTATAATTGAATGAGTTTTGTGTAGCTGATGAATGCTTGCTGATACGCCTGGTTGTGCAAGTTTGTGAACCACCAAACAACTTGCGGGCCAGGCATCATAAATATTAACACACGCAATTATGTGCTATGATTATTTTCTTTCGTAAGTGATTTAATAATTATTGTCCTGACTAAAAAACGTATTTTTTGTCCTAAATAAATACACAAATAAGTAAGTAGTAAAAAAAAGTGAAATAGCCATTCAATTTTCCGTAGACCAGGCTGATGTCATTAAAATGTTCATTTTGTTTAATTAATGGATAAATAAATATCAATAATAAAACAGAGAAAAGCCTGACCCCACTGAAGAAGCTATAACAATGTAATTTTTTTATTCTTGATATAGTACAGTTACCGTAATAAGTAGAATATTTTTCTGTTGACTGCCTTATTAATTCATGTGTGTGTTAATTACTCTACATGGATATTTTGTAATACAGTGACAGTTGGAAAAAAAAACATGCTTCTTACATAACTTTTGCAAAAAACATATTATCTTAAATATAAGCAAACTGCACAAATAATGGCTATCAAAGTTAATTCATATTTAAGCGTATGCTGTTGGTAAGCGTTGTACAATTTCCGCCGACACGTGAACGCTGCATCCGTCTCTCCTGAATGGCTTTCCCGTGTCCCCAACATGGCCGACAGCCCCGGCTCGGATTAAGGAGGAATCCCTCCATTTTGCTCCATGACGAAGACAGTAATGTGTTCATACTTTTATCAGTCACACTGTGTAAAAATAGAGTAATTTGCGTAAAGTGCAGTTACGTTTGTGGCGGTTTCGTGCCGTTTAACCTTTGAACCCTGTTGATAAAACGCGAGCGTCTGGCGCCCTCTAGGTTTCACTATGAGCTGCATGTTTCTAATACAGACACTATGATTGTACCATCACAATAAAAGTATGCAAGAAGTTTATATCATTTTAAAAACTCTGTAAGTCTAGCAACAAAGGCCTTCAGCAGCTGATTTAGTGAGCTTCAGTGAGACAGATATATATTCTGTTTTAAATTGAAACATAGTTTAAATAAAGGCTGAAATGTTCTGCAGATAACATAAACTATATGTGATATTGTACGAAATGTTCTATATGGCAAGCAAAGTGAACCTTTGAATATATAAATGATAATATTTAGAGGATAACAGAAGGCTACGACTAGGCTAATCTTGCAGAGTAATTTTAAGATCATTTTAATTGACTTGCATCAGTAAAAGATTGACCACAGACAGTACAGGGTGAGTAGGGGTTCGTTTGGGACCATGTGGTTCTGAAGAGATCTGCTGACCCCTGCTGGCTCTGACCGCACTGTGCGCAGGCAGTGCTGCAACTGTCCTGCAGGGGATTTGTCCACAAAACGCAACGAGAATAAACTGATGTTCCAGCATTTAACCACTCACAAAAAAGGCTTCTTTGTCAGAATCATTTCCATTTGCATTCTGTGTTTTATACAGTGTATTTTATTAACAGAGGCCTTAAACATATGTGTCATAAGCAAAGTACATGTACAGTAATATGTACAGTACTAAGTATTTCAAGTAAGTTCAGAAATAAACAATTTGCTTAAACAAAAGTGTTCAGGGTATTTTGGTCTATTTCAGAATGTTTTATGACTGTTGTTGGTCTTTTCTTTCTGCATTAGTGGTTTGTTGTCTGTTTGGGTCATTTTGCGACCGATTTTGGATGGTCATTCATCATTTTTAATTTTTCTGTGGTTACTGTGCATCTCTTTATGGCCATTTTGTGTCTTTTAGCTGAGCTCTATTAAATGAAACAGAACAATATGTCCAGAGGCTCCTCTGAGCTCTCAGGCTGTGTGTGTGTGTTGAAATTAGGGCACCGGGCTCATAGAAACAAAAGCAAACATGCAGTTAAGGTTATGGAGATACTGTGAGGGTTTTTTTGACAAATCTATCTGCATGTAGTGAAGTATAAAAACATCACCTTTCTTCCACCTTTGCTCTGTTGTTAGTACAGCCACAGAGAGCTTTGTCGCTTCCATTGTAAACAAAAGTTTTGTTGCTGCACTAAATATGGCCATAGATTAAGGAGAAAACACCTTTTACTGTTAATTCTGTATTTCAGATAACTAATTTGTTGAATTTGCCTTAATTTAAGCATTTAAAATCTTCCATTAGTGAACAAATGGGCAAGAAATTTCTACACAAATATAATAATATTATTTGGCTTCTCCCCCCCAAAATAATACTTGTATTAGATATGCTCAGACAGGAGAAGGTGATTATTTAGGGCATATTCTCACTTATAGCCACAATGACGCCTGCACTGATGGTGAGACTCACTCGTTTCCCTCCTTTTTTCTCCTCTTGGTGGCGCTGTTTGCTCGGGCAACGGAGCCGCGTCCATCCCCGCTGTTCCCGGCCTGGCACGCAAACATATGGGGTTTAAGTTGGGCTGTTCACAGGAATCGCGCCCCGTCCTGAAGTTGTGCATCCACTCGCCCCCCCCTCACACACACACACACACACACACACACACACACAGACACACACCCTCCGGCAGTGACTGGCTCTCTTCGTCATCTTGCGTCAGCGTAAACAAAACGCTGACGTGAATCTCTTCCCTCTTTTACAAACTCTTCAATTGGTCGGCGAGCTATAGGTTTTTATGCAGCGCGGCGCATCGCCACATCCAGCGGGGTGGTGACCTTGTAATGAGGCCGGCACAGTCCGGCACAGTCCGGCACCTGCCGACACCTGCAGACTTTAAAAGTCTCAGAACTTGCGTCCGATACACTTTACTTTGACGCGTTTATGTGACATTAACGTACTTTGCCGCATTTGTATTCGATTATGGTTTGCAAATAAAACGTGGCATATTGCACAGAAGCATCATCCATAAAAAGGTTCCACTTTATGCCCCAAATTAAGCCTCACCAGCCTAATGTGATGAGCGCATTAGGCCCGAATGCCTGTTTGTTCATTGGCACATTTGTGACTATAGATACAAAGCTTTGGATAATTTTTTTCGTTTTAACGTATCATTCAGCACATTATAATGACACAGATGATTTCAGAACGCTATCAGGTAAATGTGTTAATCCTCTGAGAAGCCACGTAGGCTGATGGCACTCTGAACCGGCATCCTGCGTCACCAGCCCGTGGTCAAATCACATTACGTGACGATCCAAAGGACACGCCGAGGCCTTGGCGCTGTCATTGCCCGGACCATTAATGCCACCTCCTTGGTATCCAGTGAGCAATTATCGGAGATGATTAGCAAAAGTGACTGGAAAGTTAGAAAGCCGCAATTTGAGACGATTCGTTTCAGCACCGGACAGCTCCCGACTCCCCAGAGGCCTTGAACTTGTTCAGCGGAAGCCTGATCCCCCCCACCCCCACCCCCCCATCCTCCATCCTCCATCAAAACCACTCAGTCACATGAAACCAGCACCAACAGTAAAGATGATCATTTCCCAGCTCGGTCATAATCATAAAAGCCTAATTGGACTTATTGATGACGCGCGGGGAGAAAAAAAACGCAGTCGCGGTCGAGCGGAGGGAGAAATGGATTTGTGTTTGCTGTCACATCATCCAGAGCAAAGTTTACGGATTCACGTGTGCATTCACGGCCATTTCTGCTTTAAAAAACGAAGAAAGTTTGAAAGTAAACTTCCATCTTAGGAGGGAGGTGGGGGGAGGGGGGGGAGTCTGACGGATGCATCGATGAGGAAGAAACTGTACTATTATATTCCGGGAGGAAGACTTGATGACGTCTATAGCATCCTTAATGTGACATATCGGAGGGAGGGGGAGGAGGGTGGGGGCAAGGCTTACGATGGATGGATAAAAATCCAAGACAATCACAGCCCAGGACAAAAGTTTAGAGCACCGATATGTAGGCGAACATACAGCGCACTTTCACACTGACTTTGGCTTTGCGACTGGCTGCGTCCTGCTCATTGTGCATCAAAGTGAGATAGGCTGCACTGAGGGGAACATAAGGAGACGACGGAGGCGCTTCAGCCAAGAAAGAAGTGCCGTGAGAAAGATATCGTCTCTCTCTCTCTCTCTCACACACACACACACACACTGTACCACAGCCGCGCCCGGATCACATCCTCCAGCACAGCGCTCTGCCTGCTTCCCTGCTATAGGTATGTGCTTTATCTGCGGATTGTCGTAAAACTCGGGGAAATTCACTGACGGAGAGCGAGATAAAGTAACTAAGGAAAATATGTATTTTTTTTTTCTTTCTCTGCACTGCATGGAGATCTGACGTTCTGAACGACTTTGGCGCTGCATGCAAAGGAGGCGATGTTAAACTTTTACGAAATGGGATGAAAAAACGCTGAAAAATTCTTGGGTTGTGTTGAGCAAACACGGACGCTGCGTCTTATCCAGTTAATTTGAAACTGGTTCATGTTCGATCCGGCTTTTTAGTTTGCAGTAAGAGAAGTAGCACAGCATGTGAGTGTGGTAGAACAAAGAGCGAGCATGTTGTTCCTGTAGGAGTGACTAACCTGTTCCCTGTTCCTGTGTTTCATTTTCTAACAGCATGGCCAGTTCGAGTAAAGCCACTTTAATCTTGCTCATCTACGGAATCTTAATGCACTACAGCGTCTTCTGCTCACCTATCGGACTAAGTTACCCTAAGATTAGGTAGGTGTTTTGCACTATGCAGCACTACAGCCTGATTTATTCCAATATTCTTTGTGCATTTCATTTGAAAAAGCTGCTTTTTAATCACAGCATTTCTTTGTGGTTTATTATAAAGTGATTTGAATGTGGACACTTTATTTCAAACAAGCGTGCGTAATTGCGCATTCCATGCCTTGCGTTTTAAGTGTGATAACTGTGCGGTATAGCAGGAGGAAATCTTAATTTTAGCGCACATAAAAAACGCAAGTCTTGTGTGGAAAATGGTTATGGAAATTGTGTTGAGGTATCTGTCCGGTGGGACGGTTCACAGAACTCCCCTTATTAAAAATGAGAGTGCAGTCTGTGCAATGGATAGCCCTTGGGATGACGGTGGACTGGCGTCACCAAGGAGAGGCGAGGCAAAACGAATCGGAGAGCTCTTTCTATTTCAGATTTATTCTTTTTTTTTCTAGCGAAATGCATGTCCACAATTTGGGCGTGGTTCTTCTTGATTCAAATTTTTCACATCTAAATGCAGCATTGTTGTTTTTTTTTTTTTTTGGCTACATGCCTACTCTAAATGTGCCCCCCCCCCACGCACATTGTTTCGGTTCTTAAATTTTTAACGAGGCTGTAGCCCGTGTGTTAGAGCAGAAACACCAAGTTGGGATTATGAATAGATTTTCCTGATTAAAATAAAACAAAAATAAATAAATAAATAAATAGCAAACAATGAAGGTTCTACACGCGGAATACGTTTTGAAATATTATTTCGGTCAAATTGAAATGTTTCGTTTTGTGATTTTATTTAGAAACACTATCACCTTTTGCATTTCCTTTTTTCTTTTGCTGCCACGTCTCTAACGCATTTAAGCTCCCACTGATTTCCACCAGCGGATGCAGACATTTTGGCATTCTTTCACTCCTGCGTCCCACTTGTGCACAGATCAAATTTGTGATGAACGCTCTCCCCCTTTGCAGACTTGAAAACGACGCATTCGATGAAGATGGCAATTCATTATCCGACATGGGCTTCGATGGCGATCAGATTGCTATACGAAGCCCCCCATCCCTGAACGACGACGCTTACACCCTGTACTACCCGCCAGAGAAGAGGTAAACGGCTTTCCACGGCACAGCTGAAGCGCCGAGCTGGATTTCATTTTAACGACTTGTTGGCGATAATGTTTGCTTGCTTGGTTTTTTTCCCAGAGTTTCTCATGTTATTTGTTCAGTGTTATTTTCATACGGAGTAGCCTAAAATGTGAATTTCCAATACTGCTAATACATGATCATAAACGCTCGGCACCTGATGTGATGCTGGACCTGCGGGTGGGCGGGTGGGCGGGGTGGGGGGACATTTTAGGCTACTTTTGATCATTCTGTCTGCGCTTTTTAGTCACTGACGATCTATGTGTTTTGGCGTTTTATTCATCTCAGACCAGAAAGGCATGCTGAGGAAGAATTAGATAGAGCCTTGAGGGAGATCCTGGGTCAGTTAACAGCGAGACATTATCTCCATTCTCTGATGACAATTCGTGCAGGGTAAGGGCATTTCTTATAAGCGTTCACCTGCAGTCATCATTTTTTTTATTTTTATTTTTAATTTTCTTTGGGTGTGTGTGTTTCACCGCTGCACAAGTTTCCGGCTGCTGCATCACTGTCTCGCATTTTATGTGCGTGTTTTATTTAGTTTGAATTCATTATATTTGCATTCAAAACGTCTACACATTTTTATTAGACCTTTTGTTGACTGTGTGGTGTTGTGGCGTTGCACTGCGACCATGATCCCCCCCCTCCCCTCCTTCAGACTGAGTGCAGATTTTCTGCGATTTAGATTTTAACCATAAATTGATTTTGTTCGCCCAAGAATTAATGAAAAATTCTGCGGCAGCACATGCAGCGTATTTCGAACTTTTCCAAAACGCCTAAACGACTCTTTCTTTTACACTGTCTTTGCTTGTCGCCTCTTCTCAAACGAATAAAACGGATAAAAGGCCCATACATGCATTATTAATGATTCCAGGCAACTTTGCGCAAAGGCGAGATGAAGAGATGATCAAAACTAAAATGTGAAAAATGTAAAAAAAAAAACAAAATTGCGGAAATCTGCGGAAAGTGTGAGGCTGCAGCTTTTACTAATGTGCCTTTTTTATTTGATTTTTTTTTTTTTTTGTTGCTCGTTTTTCAGTGACGACAACAGCATGGAAGAGGACTCGGAGCCCTTATCCAAAAGACATTCAGATGGGATCTTTACCGACAGCTACAGTCGCTATAGAAAGCAGATGGCCGTGCAGAAATACCTGGCAGCGGTTCTGGGAAGAAGGTACAGACAGAGAGTTAGGAACAAAGGACGCCGGCTGGCCTATTTGTAGCGTTGTTAAAACGCCCAAACTGCCCTCCTGTATATACACATCCAGTCGTTAAATCAAAGTCATTCAGATATATCTGACCAACCAGTGGATTGCGCCTGTGTTCTTTCAACATGTATTTATGTATGAAGTTAAGCCATTAAAATGAATATTTTAATAATAATATCGTTTTTTTTTCTTTTTGTACAAAGCACTTGATACCGCACAGTTATACTTTGTGGACCAATATTTTATTTTCATGTTAAGATGTTGAAAACATAACAAAATGACTTAAAAAAAAAAGAAATTAGAAAAAAAGATAATTGTGCACCTTCAACATTATGCGCTTGAAATCTTTAAAGGTCATCTACATATGCAGAAAATAAATAGATTTTAAAAAGACAATCAAAGTATTGAATGTTATACTTATTTTTGTAACCAACGTTCTATTTTTTTAGTGTTGTTTGTTTTTTCCAAACAGGCCCAAAGAAGCAGTGAGCATGCTATGTGAGGCATATCCGGCTTATCCTAAATGATAGATGTTGCCCTTGTCCACTCATCTCCCCTGCTCCCTTAATGGGAGCTCTGTGGGTTTGTATAGCTTTCTGCCCCTCCAGGGGAATTCAGATGGCCTGTGTTGTTTACAGCCTCTCCCCTTGATTGACTTACATGTTCACTCATGTAACTGGTGGTAAATTCCAACTCTCTTTTCAACCGAAATTTCATTGCAGGCTTGTGCAAGGGCATAACGTTCGACATTAAAGCTGAAGGATGCCCTCAAGTTGCTGTTACCTGTATGCGACAAACACTGCTTGCTCACTTGCCTCAAAGTCATTTACTGTAGGAGATATATCATGCTCGAAAGGACTGTGTAAAGAATGTTCCATGTGTGTGTGTGTGTGTATTAAGTGCAGTATAGCAACTACGCATTGCATTCATCTCAATGTTGTCTGTGTTCAGCCAACAGCGTTATCTGGAAGAATGTGCTTCAATTGTGGATTGTATTTGGGCAGCACTGCAAACAGTGAGGAAGCTACCGGAGGATGTATGAGGCAGGGAATCAAGCATCTGACGTACAGTTAGGAATATTTAACTCTTAGTTCGTATTAACTGGTGCATGTGGAAACGGACACCTTGCTAATTTTGCTTAGAAACTGCATGCCATAGTGCTTTTTTGGATTGTGCTATTTGGGAGGTAGGCTCTGCTAAGCCTATTTCAGCACCACTCCCCCCCATAGATGTGATGGAAATGTGAACAAGGAGGGCTAGAGGTGGTGGAAACTGGTACTGCACTGACTTGTTGATTTTCTTTCTTTCATTTTTCTTTTTACCTCCCCTGCTGCTGTCATTGTGAAAATCATAAGACACGACACTGGATGCCCTTTGTGCTAACTGCCTTTGTCCTAGTAGCAATTTTTAGATTACTTTGCTTCTAGATGCTAAATAGTTGATTTGGTAGTGCTGTGATTCTGTTGTTGAGACAAAGCTGATCTGTGTTATGTGTCTACTTGGTATGTGCAGTGAGGGATGTTAGAAATGGATGAGGGGAGTTGTTATGTGAGAGAGAGAGAGAAAAAACGAAGTATGCATGCAGAGGAGAGAGCAGGAAACAAAGAGAGACAGCGTGTGTGTGATTGAGAAAGCAAAGTAGGCTGTTACATAAGAGGCAGGTTACACTGTCCGTGAGCTCGAGAGGGGTTGCTGCACCTGGACAGAGTTAGAGACGGAAGGGGAGAGCACCGCTGCCTCACCTCATCTGCCAAAGTGCGATCAGGGTCAATGAGTCTGATAGAAAATATCAGATTTTGAATTCCCTTCACTTTGAGGAAAAGGGTTAACAGGATGTGAGTGAAGCTGGACAAGAACACTTGGAGTTTTCCTCTTGCACTAGGATGGAGGTGAATTAAATCCAGCCCTCCAGCACAGGGATCTTCCCACTGACTTTTATTAGAGAGATTTCTTATGTATTTATTCACTATTATGCAAATGCAGCGTTATGCATCCCTGCAACCCAATCAGTGGCCTGTGTTCCCCTACTGAAACTATCAATACACCACTTCTCCAATTTGGCTTTATCCTACAGGCTTTGCGTGAATGTGTGTGCAGATGTAACTGTTTGCATACTGGTATGCATTTGGGTTTACATTTGAGCGTGTTTGCATTTAAATGTTCATGTGAGAGAGCGACTGAGCGCGAATGTGAAGGTGGAAACAGCTTTTGGCTTTGGTGCCTTGCTTCGACGTGAGAAAAAAGAAAACTAAAAAAAAAAAAAAAAATCGCCACAAGTGACAGATGGCAATTTTAGTGGCCCTACAATGCTGCAGTCTATTAGCTTACATTAAAACTTCCTTTTACTCTGTTTAATCGCTCAGCTTAGTCTGCCCCAACAGTAGTAGAATTAGGCTTTCTTTTTAAAGCATGGCCAATGATTTATTGAGTAAAATATTAAAAAAGAATAGAATGTATTTGTTGGTGGAGCAGGCAATGTGTGTGTGTTTACGTGTGTGCATGAGTTTGGGGTGTTCAGTGTCTGTGGGAGTTGTGAACAATGACCAGTGTTTGTTGATTATGAAGTGTTGTGATTATTTTAATATTGGTCAGTAAGTTATTAATCAGAAAAGAGCCCCAACACATTATTTACAACTATGTGCATCACTATCTAGAGTAAAAGGTTTTAGAACATGACAGAGATGTTGTTCAGATCATAGAAATGCCTGTTGTTGATATTTCTGAAAGCGCCAAACGCCTTACTTCAATGTTTAATCTCTTATCTATCTGGAAACATTGTGTTTTAAAAGTGAACCTTAGTACAAGTGACATCATTATACACACAGGAGTCCTTATATGGGGTTTTACGTTTCTCAATGTTATGAAAGTGTTGTAAGATTTGTATGAATAAATTTTTGTAAACAACATTTTCTAATCAATGTCTAATCTTTGAAATACATCATTTTAAAAGGTGAAACGGGGAAAATGCGGCAGCTAGTTCACACATATTGCTACAGTCTAATGCATTACAACCGAGCTTAAATCTTCCCACCAAATATGAGTTTACATGGTCACCAAGGGCCACATATTTGTCCGAGCAGAGATGAAACCAACACAAACCTCAAGTCACATTACATGAAATAAAGTGAAACACCCTCCAGCGTTCACACCAGCAGCTGAGAGTCTTTATCTTTCTCCACTGGGTTCTTGTTGACCTCAGGTCCTATCAAGTTAAATTTATCTTTACAAAGTCTAACAGAAATGAAACTCACAGCATTGGGTACTGAATCATAAGACACTGTCACTGCATCGTAAAGAGAAAAAGGTCTTTTGGTGTCTTTCACTGATAAATCAGCACACAATAACATTAAAAACACATAATGGGTATAAATAAACATAAATAAAAGCACCTTTAATCAAGCTGAAGATCACCCAGCATTTCCAAGGGGCTTGTCAAGAAAAGCTACGACCCTGGACTGAGCAGCAGAACTCACCCTCCTCCCTCCATCCTTGGCCTTGGAAGTGCAGCTGTGTCCCGTGAGAGGGGAGGAAGGGTGTGGCAGAGGAGCGTGTGTGATCTGATCCTCATCAGCCAGCAGTGTGTGTGTGTGTGTGTGTGTGTGTGTGCGTGCGTGCGTGCAAGTGCACATGCACCAGAGCTCAACTAACCCAATCAGAGAAATGTTGCATGGCAACAGTCCACAAAGG
The DNA here is from genome assembly GCA_033026295.1 of Channa striata. Classification (NCBI taxonomy): domain Eukaryota; kingdom Metazoa; phylum Chordata; class Actinopteri; order Anabantiformes; family Channidae; genus Channa; species Channa striata. The sequence goes on along the minus strand of CM065185.1, from coordinate 13,651,626 downwards.
GACACAGTTATGTATATGCATGTGTCAAGTGTGTTTGTATGTGTGGAAAGGGAAGAACAAAAAGGATTGTGTGTGTGTTTATATGATTCTGGCTATTAGTGCAGACTGCACAGAGAGACCTCTTACTGGGCTTTGCATTGGGATGAGTTTTACATTACGCCTTACGTTTGTATGCACACACCCTGCACAGATACACACTGCACTTCTTTCCACAGATACTGTAACTGGCGCAGGTGGTAAATATGATGAAATTCAAAACAACAAAACTAAATTAACTGCAACACACTCACATTTTGAAACATCTGTAACCCGCTTGGATTATTAACTGATTTGAATGGGAAAGTAGAGTCAGGTGTTTCAATCAGGTGTGAGTCTGTAAGGTTTTAGCTAAAGATGAGAAATCTGTGTGTTTACTATCAGAATCTGATCTTTGCAAAGCAGATTTACTGGAGTTTGTCATTGCTCAAACCAATAAGATATCTGAGGATCTTAGAAGAACAGTTGTTGATGCTCACCGGCAAAGGGGAGGCGACATAGAAAATATGGAGTCTATTAAACTGTCGGACAGATCATGTGCAAATACGGAACCTTCAACACGACTGCTACCCTCTGAAGAAGTGGTCGATCAAGAAGGATCACACCAGGAGGAAGGTGTGTAATAGTCCTGGGGGTCACAACGAACTCCAGGGTAACAGGAAAAGGCCTGTCTTTTGGTGAGTGATATCAGTGTTCCTTTTTGGTTTGAACAGCGAAGTTGCGGGAGAAATCCACCGGTCTCCAAAAAGACCACGGATCCTTGTCTACAGTTTGCTCAGGGCCGTGTGGATAAGCCAGGAGCTTACGGGAAGAATGTCCTATGGATGGATGAGACCCTAGCAGAACTTTTGTCTTCAATGAGAACTGTGAGTTTGGCGATGATCAAATGGTGCATTTCAGGCCAAGCACCTTACCCCATCAGTGAAACATGGCGGTGGCAGTATCACAGCTTCACACAAAAAAGTCAACCCTGAGTTGAAGTAGTTCTGTAAAGGAACAAGCACACAGCGAGTTGACAGCTGGCAACTGGAGAGCATCTTTGACATTTCTAGCTGTTGTTGTTTGTCCCCCGACTTACACTGTTGTTCGTATTTTGGCAACAGATCTAGCAGTTGAAATGACGACGGACCCAATCAGTGAAAGAGGCCGATCTGTTTGCCTGTTCATCTTAGTGAATCAGTGAACAGCAAAAAGCAAGCAAACAAAAGCAAAAGTCAAGAGGGCAGACATGAAAGGATGCTCTGATTTTTTAATCTTCATTTCATCTTAACATTCAATTACGAGCATATTTTCACAACAACAAGGCCATCGTCAGGAAAAGCTGCTTTGTCCATGAATGATATCAGCAGCCCTGGTCTTCAGCTTTCCTCTTTTTAAATGACAAATACAGACTACAGTCACCTGGTCGCATGGAGGCTTACGTCCTCTCACACAGATAAAGAAAGTATTTGCTAGTGAGCCACAGTCGGGTCCCAGTGTTTGGCTCGGACGAAGGTGACATGACTCGATGCAATAGTCAGCCTTTGTTGCCACTAGTTCTTTGTTGTTGGCTTGGTGTGACTAAGGGGCTAAAATCCCACTCAAGCCAATGTGCGACACTTGTAAACATTTATTGGAAAATGATTAGTCGACGTTATTGCCACAAAAGGGGGGAGAGGGGGGGGGTCACACCAGTTACTTCTGCTCTACTCAAATACTCAAGACTGGATCATTTTAAGCAAACGAACAGGCGTCATTTTTGTCTGGTTTCCCATTTTAGGATTTGCGTAAATATTGGAATACACTGAAAAACAGAGAAAATTCTAAAGGCTTCCCAAACTTTCAAACATCTTGTTTTACTCCTGAGCAAAGGGATTCATCTGAGTTTCCCTGTAGAGATGAAAAGGCTGACAGACTGTCGATTGTCAGCGTTCGAGCTACCTGTGTGATATACAGGATGTCTTCATTCTTTATCCCTCCCTTCCCCCGCTTATTCGTCTCTTTGGCTGAGAACCAGGCTCAGTCTCACTGACTTTCATAAATTCACAGATGTCTTCGGTGAAAATTTTTGATTATACAAAACAAGTCAGCTGAAATGAAACAAAAAATGTATTCCTAAATAAATTGGATTTGATATTCACGCCCTGATACGCCCACAAGTGGATACTGAGACAAATTTCCCAATTTGTTTGCAAAGGAGCAGGCTTCACATGAGGGGCCACCCCGAACCAATTTGTACATAATGTACATTAATGCCTGAATCAATAAAAGATGGCTCCCCGTTCCTCGTAGCACTGCATCGTCGCTCCTCCGTGGTGCACATCACTCCACTTCTTACCTCCCCATTAGTGTCTTTGAGCTGTTTTACAACCGATGTGAATTTTTCAAGAGTTACGTCCCTGGGTTGTTTTGTTGGCAGGTTCATAGAGGGAAAATGAGAAAATGTCCTAAAATTAGAGCTGCAAAAACACCCTCGCTCACACTGAGCAGAGTTTGGAAGCACACACAGCTTTAATAATGTTCTCTCTGCCCTACTATGCCTCTAGACACGTCTTAATCATGTATAAGTTGTTAGAGGGGGAAGGGGAGGTTGTGTTCAGGGCTTTTCCAGTGGGAATACCCATACTGCCGCCACAGCCACGCCTAGTTGTCTTTGTTGCCATGTGTCTGATGAGCATGTAAAGCCATAAGTGTATATGGATGTGTAATATGGATTTATTGCTTGCATAATTTACATTTTAGTAGCGTGTGTGTTCATCTAACCCAACACAAACAGTGCTCCCTCTCTCCGCACATCCCCTGCATGTTGTAGTATAGAATACAACCCCACATGAAATCCTGATACAGCACCGATGCTCATCTCTCTCTCTTCTACTCACTCACTGACACACACACACACACACACACACAGACATACACACCTCAACCCCCCGCCCGCATTTCACCTCATGAATCATTCAGTGGTCAGGTTTGGGGGGACGGTCTGATGCCTACAATGAAACCCATGACTGTGGCAGTCCCAAAGGCCCCCCTCTCCCTTCAATCCCATCGTGTGGTGGACTCCGTCACATCAACTCTGCAGTGGACTGCAGCCCCTCTGGGAGCAGCGAGAGGGAGCGAAACAGAAGAGACAGGGAGGAAGAAAATACAAGATGTGGATCACTGATCAAGAGATGCTTCTAGCTGAGAGGGAAACACTTTACCTGAACTGCTTAAGCAATAATGGATAACCGGCTATGGTAGATAACTACAAGCCAAGTCTGAATATGTGCCTTGAAACAAACAACATCTGCACAAGGTGCTCGGGATAGAACATGTAGTCTTTATTTCCATAATTGTTAAATTGTATTATTTCAAAAGAGTGAACTCAAATGTGCACACGGTAAAGATAAAATTTGGAATGCAACTAAATTCAAGTAGAACAAAGTAACAGAAAGAAGGAGAATATCCTTAGAGTTGAGGAAGTTGAGGCAGACTATTGTCACCCTTTAATCAAGAGAAGTGGAAAAACATAGAATTGAAAATGAGCCATGGGAGCACCTGGGAAGAGTCTGAGAATATTTCATTTCAATTTGGTCCAAAGAAAAAATTAAGACTTGGAAGTATTGTGCGTTTTTTTCTGAAAGAATGAGCAAGAGGAGATATGAGAGGATGGGGGGAATGCCAGCCAAAAAAAAACAACGAAAGAAACTTCAAGTGTTACAATAAAGTGTAGGTGATGATGACAGGATGTTGATACATTATGCAAAGTCAATTTAACAAAAACATGAACCATGGTTGAGAATTTCAGGCCTGAAAATGCCCAAATATTGACAAATAATAATGCAAAGCGGGACTGAACGTGCAGACATTGATCAAAAGATACAAGCTGAAAAATATAAAACATGACAGGATGATTTTGTGAAAAAAAGCCTACTTTAGGTTTTTGAAAAGACGTGAACTGACTGAAAGACGCAAAGATCTGCAGAGTCGAGCCATAATTCTCTGTGGCTCTGTCATTACATTCAATCCTTTTCACATTACATGTAGGCTTTCGGCCATTCTTAATGTAAGACTATTGATTAGAGCAGCTTTAATGAATTTGCACAAGATATAAAACAACCATCAGTTGAAGCCCTCTCTTTATAGATATTTCAACTACAATGCCATTAATTTTTATGTATTAATATCTTTAGATGCAGGTTTTATGGGACAACGGGGAGTTTGATAGACAGCAATGAGATACACAGCTCAGACATGCCTGAATTTCCCTGAGGTGACATTAAAAATCAATCAATCAATCTTTGTTGTCCACAGAAAGAGGAAATTCAATTGTTAGTATTCAATAGTTTTCCAATACAACCCTCAGTTGCTTAGTATTTGCAAGATTCCCCTTCCATGTAAATCCATTGTGGCTGAAGATGCAGGAGCAAACTCTAACTTGGTAGCACACATTTTTAACAGGCTTATGCTCAGAACACGCGTTCCCTGCAGTCAGTGGAACTTAACTAAAAAATTCCCCAGAGCTTGTGTCTCTGTGTTGTAAAACATCAAACACATTTCTTTAAGGCTGCCATCTCCCAGTGTGGTTCTCCAGAAGACATGAATAAAGAACTGCTTTGTCCCACATGCTTCTCAGAATGTCTTTCGACAGCGATGAGATGTGCAACAGCAGGTGGGCCTTACGTGACTGTGGAGGCCTGAATATACCTGGACAATATGTCCACGCATGAATTTCATTCGTTATCTTTTATCCATATATTTATACTAGGCCAGGCACTGCAGCAGCTGGACAACACACCTCGACCTTTGGAGTTCAACGCGAGGGGAACAAAAAAAACAGCTTCACTCTTTTGTCTCTGATTTTGCCTGTACACTCACAGAGCTCATCCTGGATTGGGCAAGGCTGCGCAAACACTGAATTATGTATAATTGCTAGACCCCTTAGGTGTGAAAACTCAATGTGAGATTAGTGAGGAGAAACAGATTTGTGCTCTTTTTATTCCCCTCCTCGTCTCTCACACCTGCCTCCCAATGAAGACGAAAGACGGCCTAGTACTCCTCCCTCTGTACATCTCCAGTGTTGCACACCTTTCCGCCTCATTCACCCTCACTCCTCTCACGTTGTGACAGACTTCTTCAATGAGATGAGTATTAATAAGTGGCGAATGTTTGAGAAGAGAGAGAGGCGCTCGTCAGGTTCAGGCATTCATTGGTTATGCGCTCACGAGAGTCAAATTTACACGCTGACACAGCTTGCGGTTATGTTACTCTTCTTCTCTGCTTTTAATGAATGAATGCGATATGAGCGTGTCTGTATGTGTATGCATGTGTATCGCTCTGTACTTAAATATGCAAACCAAATACAAAATACAAGCAAAGACTGAACAATACAGCCAGATGTGCAGCGCTATTTTCACTGCACAGCTCTTAACTTTACAAATCCAGGATATAATGAAACACAGGTAGAGAAAAAGTTGGTGTATAACATTTTTTCTGCTCACCAAGACGTGGACATCAGCGAATTGAACATCTTTTGTGATCTTGTATCATCTTCTAAACTTCTCGTGCTTGCAAGCTCTCACATCAGGACATCCGAGTGGCAGCTTTCTCCCAAACCTCACATTCACACCAAAGCGTCTGCCTTTAGAGGCACAAAGCAGGTGTAGACTTTTTTTTTTTTTGGGTGGTACGTCGTTTAACACATATTCCAAACAAAAAGGCACTGCCTGTCACCGTACCACGCGTAACTGGAATTGTCTGTGGCGGCTCTATAAAAAGTGAAGCTGTGTGATAAGGGGAGAGGTGTGAGAGAGAAACACGGGGAGGCGAGGCAACCAGCCGGGCTCTTCATTCACACCTGTGAGCGACTTCCTGCGCTCCCTGGGGTACAGCATCTAGATCGAACGGTGCAGAAACAGGTTCTGCCTGTGTCTCCCACTATTTCCCCTTTTTCACTCTTCCCTTCTGTTGGAAGGCTCCCGTCCCACACAGCTCCTCCCATCAGGGATCCTTTGTTACATTGATTGACAGAAAGCTGAAACAATCATGCTTCTGAGGCAGTAACCCATGACATGTAAATGCGATGTGCTACTCTCTGTAACTGAGTCATATGCTGTTTTTGTGCAATTTCTCTTCTTCGTTTTGTTTTCAAAAAAACAAAAACAACAAAAAAAAGAACAAATGCTGAATTCATCAATTGCCCCACTGATGCACAAGAGAAACTTATGGGGATGTTTTTTAGTTTTGAGATTGTTTAAAAAGATATATGATGTATTGCTTTAAAAAAAAAAGTGATGGATATGTTTTCATTTTGAACAGATGTACTGTAATCAGATTAAGAAATACATTAAAAGATTGTAAAAGGCCTACAATTAGCTTGTTTGGAAAGATGTACAATATAAGCTTCCATGTAAAACTTGTTTAAGCACCATGATGTTGTAGAACAAGTGGAGATGTTCTTCAACATCGTTTCAACAGCGTTCCTGGTGTAATGCTGGTTTAAACACTGAGTGCACTCACTGAGACCACAGAGAATTCCGCTGTAATGCACATGGCGTCACTTCTTCCTTCAGCTGCAGGAATGACAGATGTTTTTCTTTGTTTCTGAATACAGACTAGGTTTGGATAAAGGAAATGTTGCACTGCATTATTTCAAAATAATGACAAGGAAAGATTTTTGAGATACACCCATATATATGTGTCTTCATTAGACACAGTCTGGATCACAGCTAGCTATCATTTTCAGCCATGGGCCTTTGCACAGGGGCAAACTTGTGTCAGTACAGGTTATTTGTAGTTTATTTATTCAAGTTAATTTTGGAATAAATAGAGACTTAAAATATATTAAGGTTGAATCTGAGAACTCATTTTTCCTAAATGACAAGGCTAAAAATATTACAGAAGATCATAATAATGGGGATGCCAATGATCTTCAATGATCATCTATGAATAATTAACAGTAGCCCCTCAAAATGAGAGCTAGATAAGAACGATATGCTGTACAAAACTTCATATGGTTTGAAGTGTATATGAAAGTATATGAAGAATCATATAAGCTTTATTATAACCTATAAAGTGAAAACTGGTATCTTTTTTAAGGCCGAATTAGGCCCATGGAACAGTTTTTGACTGGCTGGTCTAGACGTTGTAAATTCATTGTGTTGGATGATTTAGTAAAACACATTCGTTATCTAACAGTTTGTCTATTTGCAAGCGTTAAGCGCAAACTGATAAGTAATAATAATGTATCTACATATTTATCACATGATAAAGCTGCTTGAAAATGCAGCAGATATTCTCGTCTCCACAGACATGGTCACTGAGGCACTGCTCATTTCTGCCGTTCTGTTATTTGTAGTCTCAGTAGAACAGCTCATGCCTGTTTGTTTTGGGCTTTGGCAGCTGCTGTCGGTCTGGTGACATCACCGTGCTGGCGCAGTGATTACTGAGAAATACAGTGAAAACAACACGGCAATGACTGCTAAGCACCAAAGACGCGGTCGAATAACAACAAACACATGGCAGATAATCGTGGTAAGGTTTTTTCATTGACTGATGTCGAGATCAGTGAAGGTACAAATCAAGATTTTAGTACCGACTTCAAAGCTTTTTAAAATGGACTGAACTTGGGTTAGGGTGGTGTAAATCTACCCACAATAACCACACCAGAGACACTCAACAGTCAATTTTATAATTATGTACTTCTAAGCAGTAATCACAGACTTTGATATAATTTCAAATAAGTGTTAATTTGAGGATGTGCATGCGCACTGATGATAATCAGTTTCAATATTGTGCCAAGTGAAGCCAGTGAGGAATTACTGAAGCTTTTCCAGGCTTCCTAAACACCTTTGAGATTCCCTGTCAAATTAATGGCTCAATTCATAAACACTGGTTGAATGGGAATGGATCTGTAAAAACTAAGCAAATTAAAATGATAAAAAACAGGGCAATAAATGTTTTAGATGTACTAATAAAGATTAAAGTCTGCTTATGTCCGATTTTAGCTCACTGTGTGGGTAGGAATAAAGGTAAATCACATCATTTTACAACTGAGCTGTTCATGCAGTTTGTTTATTATTAATATGATATTATTTATTATGATTGATGCTGATTAGACACAAGCAGCCATCTCTTTAATCACAGCAAAGTCTCATCTTAAAGAGTTTGACAGTTAACATAGATGTTGTATAACCACTGAAAGTCCCGTCTTTGAAACTGTAACGTGAAATTAATTCAGGAGCTCGGCTTTCGTAGTTATGGCTACAAACATTCTGGCAGTTAGAAACACTTATGAAAATCAGTGTTTCATTCAGTTGCAGAAAAATCAGCAAAACTGTGTATTTTTAGTAAATGTTTTTAGAGAATTTATATATTAATGTTTAAATGTGTTAAACGGCACATTATCCGGTCCTCGGGAAGAAACAAGCTCTTCCTTTGTTGAATGAGACCACGTCATTACCAGCTAATGATACACCTAAAGGTGCATGTTGATGACATCACATCTGTGATTAAGCATTTCTTGCCAAGCCTCCTGCTAATTCACCCTCCAGGTTATTTCCCCGATCCACGGCTGACTGCACAGTAACTGGACGCGTACTGAGAAACAGCTGTCACTCAGCCGAATCTCAGAGGTGTCCATCACAATGGCTCGTGGATCCAGAATATTCACCATCTGCTGCTGTTTTGCTGGACGTGTAGCGTAGGCCCATATCACTTCATCGTTTGGTGTAGGAGGTATCTAGTCACTGACTGACAGCAGCATGTGAGCATGTTCAGAGCCATATGGGGAAGATTGGCTGCCGCATGCTGGCGCGGTGAAATCATCAGTGTTTAACTCTGAGTGTAAAACTCAGCACTTTGACAGACAGATGCTAGAAATCTGTTCGTTGATGTATTTGATTATTTGTTTTAAACAGCTACTGATGAAGAAAATCCCCTTACCTATTTATGAGTTCACTCAGTGTCAGAATGAGTTATGCATGCGAGTACGCAGTGAAGCTGTGACAACCCCATCAGCAGACAAGAAATGTTGGATTGCATCCTGTGCATGAAACTATTATAGGAACTGGATACTCCAAAATGGCACTTGGCATGTGGTTCAAGACAAAAAGTTTCCACGCTTCCTGTTCACTGCTGCACATGCTTAGACACTTCTGCCTTTGAACATTAGGAAGGCAGAAACTCTAAAGCAGTGGTTCTCAATGCTGGTCCTCAGGGATCCCTGTTCTGCTTATCATCAACTAATCCTGCACTGCCGACTGCTGATCAGCTGGATTGATTGTGTTTGGTCAGTCAAAAGCTGGAAGACACCAATTCCCTTTGTCCTCCCTAGTTTCACCCTAATCTGAGATGGTGTCGTCCAGCTCTTGTTTGTCTGAAAACACCTGATGCAAGTAGTTAGCAGTGGGTAGCTGGAAAAGAAGCAGAGCAGGGCTCCTTGAGGACCAGGATGGAGAGCCACTGCTCCAAAGTGACGCAGCCTGTCCAACAGTTAAGCATATTTATGTATTCTTCTATTGATTTGTGGTGAGTCTGCAGATGCGTATTTGCATCTTTCCCTTCAGGCAAATGCCAGTGATACATGTCAACTCTAACATCAGCTTTTATCTTTCAAAATGATTTATAACACTTAGCAACACTATGAAGACTGTAGGCTGCTGATATCAACGCCATCTAAGCCAGCAGAGTGGAGAGACTCTCATCAGGAGATCTAGATCACATTTAAAAAAATCTGGATAAAACCACATCTTCAGAATCTAAATAGAACATTCTTTTAGAGAGTAATCTCATAAAAAGAAAGTGTGTTCATCATCACCGCCGTACTGGCTGTTCTCCCAGGTGACAGACACACAAACTGAGCATTTGCTCTGAAGAGTGGGGCAGTGGCCTGTTGAGATCACCACTGGCAGTGCGGATCTCACGTTGCTTAAAATGTCCCGTCTGTTTGGACAAACTGACCAAATAACCTACATCTAAAGGGGGGCGTTTGTGCATGAAATGCTATTAAAACTGAATAAAGCAGAAGTCCTAATTATAGCTGTGAGCCTCCTCTCCACACTGCAGTGGCTCAGCGTTCAACTGATCAGTAAACGTATAGTTGAACACGGTTCCGATTGAGCTGAGAAAGTACCTAGTCTGAAGTAGAAGCCAAAAAGGTTCTTCAAAACAGCGTTGTAGGAACTTTTATGGTTCCTACTTCCTCCGATCTGGACTTTAAAAAAACGGGGAACTTTGATTATACAGGAGTTCCAAGAATTATGAAAGAGCTCCTCAGATCTGACACCACCTATTCTCTTTGAGCAGGCATCACACACATTAAAAATAGCTTTTCTAAGATAGATTTGGTAAAAAATTCATGACAGTTGTGTATAGGCTCGATAGTTCCACAGCTATCTCGTCTGCAATGTTGGTCCACAGGGGAAACGATTTTTTTGCTGTGCAGTACTGCAAGTGGTCACTGTGACAAATAGGGACAAAACTGAATACATCAGTAAACCAGTTTTATAAATCCATTTTTTTCCCCTGCAAGAACTGGAAAAAAAAAGCCCTGGTAATGTCCGGGGAGTCTGACTTGGAGTAATGTCTAGAAAATGTCACTGAACAGCAGCTTGCAGACCTAATTCTAAAGGCTATAAAAATAAAGTTTCCTGTATGACCACAGCCTCCAAAAAAAAAAAAAAAGGAGAAACTTTGTTACGATCAAAACCAAAGTTTCTATGTCTCTCTATGTCAGGATAAGGCCAGACAAGAACAGGCAAAACCAAAAGCAGCCCTGCGTTCAAAGCAGGGGTGCAAGTGAGAGTATCGATCTTTGGTTACAACAACTTCTTCTGTCAGCAAAATCCTATTTCTGGATCCACCGTATCTCAGGAAGCCATCCAGACCTGATTCACGGTGAATGTCTCTCCTACGATCCCAGTGATCTATTTCTATCCAAGTACTCTAAACTCTGCTGTACTTTAAGTTAAATTTAGGTTACAGAGCAAGACTGTGGGAGGCAACACTTCCTTGTCATATTGTTGTGGAGGCTGCTCTGCATCCCACTCAACTGTCTTACCTGTTGGGTGAGTTCCCACACCAAGCAGCCTCATCAACCTGTGTGACACATTGCCTAGCTAGCGTGAATGAAGCCTGAAGGTAATGAGTAATGCTCTTCCTCGTGTCAGCAGACACTCATGAGCGGGGTGATGAAGCAGAACCCGGATCTGCATGGGGAGACAATTTGGCCTGCTTTCCCAAACAAAGCTACAACAAGAAATTGTCAGAACCTTCCTCCCAAAGCTGGTGACACAGTGGTTTCTCCCGTCAAGCAGCACTGGAGACTCTGGAGGGTTTGTGAGCCAGCGGCGGCAGTGACAGGTAAATATCATGAGAGGAAGGGTCTCGTTCTCGTGCACTTCATGACAAGATCATTTGGACAGCAAAACAAACACGTCCCCGCTTTACTGCTTTAACAAAGACGCTCTATTAAGTCAAGTGTAAACACATTTACCTGCAACAGACAGTGAAGGGAACAATTTTACTCAGGCAACAACAAGAAAAACCCCTCTCTGGGGAGAAGCACTGAACAATCAATGACTTCTGATTAAATCGACAACAGCGACATTGAGGCCCCAGCAAAATGAGATGCTCTTGGTCTGCGGGGTGATGCAGTTCAATTCATGGCAATCTTGAGAGTCATTCATCCCCCATCAGGCAGTCATCGTTCCCAAACCTCTGGGTCAGCCACGTAATAAATATAGATGTTGACACGCAGATTCTACCAGTCACAGGAGCAGACAATTCATGTTGTGGGTGGACTGAATCTGGCCCCATGTCCGCACCTGACACCCTCCAATTATATGTGACAGATGCTTGGCGCGTGCACACGCACATTAATACTCTGCGGCACGGAATGAAATCTCCATATCTGACACTGTCCCCCCCCACACACCCTGCGCCTCTCCTTTTGTTCTCTGGGTGAATGTGACCAGATGTGGCCCTACTGCAAATTTAATAAAGACGCAGAGATGCGGGTGTGTGTTTGCCCGCATGTGTGCGTTTGTGAGAGACTGAGACTATGTTTGAGTGTGTGACAAACATCGCTAATGTATATATGAATCTGTATTCGCGTCGGTGCTTGGTGTGTGTTACAAGTATACGTACTGATCCTGTAGATGGGGTTCTCCAAGTCGCCTTATTAGCAGGCTCCATGTGTCAGCGGTTAATCCCCTGGTCTCTCAGGGGACACCCCCACAATCCTCCCCTCCTCCTCCTCCTGTCACCCCCTCATCACCACCTCCACAGATGGGCCCTTTTATTTCCCCACAGAATACTAATAATGGGCATTGAAGGATTCCAAAGGGGTTGGTTTACCCCCTTAACACCAGCACCGGAGCTGAATGGTGTAATGATGCAAGCGGTGGCCGAGGGAGGGAAAAGGGAGGATCCTACGAGCAAACAGACAACAGCTAGTGCAAACAAAGATTTTCTGCCTGGATGTTTAAGTGCTTCCTTTTGTATTCATGAAGTGCTTCACTGTTCACTGTGGAAGTTGCCAAAACATGGATGGATTTTGCGAGATAAAGCCTCTAATAAAGTTAAGAAGAGGGATCGCTATTTACTTCGCAGCTTTATTGCGGAAACACTGGTCTCACAGAATCAGGAGGGAAATTAATGTGCAGTAATAAAAACTAAGGATATTATGGAGTTTACTTATATGGTGGCAAAATATAACACGCACGCATCTACGTAGATGAAGCCAACGGCAACCAGAAAGGAATAAAGAGGGGGGAAATGAGTGCGTTACTACAGCTTCTAATTATAGAAAAACATTATTGAATGTCTCAGTCTTGCTGCAGTGTATAGCAAACGCAGCCTGGAGTCAAGTCACTCTGTCTGTGAGGGAAAGAGAAGAAGGGCAACAGGGAGAGAGAAAGGACGAGGGAGAGCATTTAAACTGCAGCCAAATCGACTGCTACGAACTCCCGGTCAGACGGAGGTATTTTCAAGACTCCTGTAACAACTCACAACACGAGCCAAAATTAAAGGCACTTAAACTGTCTCCGAAAAACCTCAAAAGAAGCAGAAGAAAGTAGCTTTGCTGCAGCTGACAGGAATGAAGTTCAATACTGAGACGCTGCCAACGGCTGTCCAAAGAGAACAAACAGTGATGATGCCACAAATGATGACGAGTTAACGTCCATCTAGTGGAAATTGTTTAAAAACTGTTTATGCTGGTCCATGTTCATTTTCAGGTGTATTCATATGTATCAGCTTGTAATTGTTGACTGCGAGATGAGCCGGACAGGAGCAGTGCAGTTATCCCCAGTGTGGAAACTGACTTATAGTTCCAGATAATACACAAAACACCTGCGTCTCAATTACTGTATAGATTTCAGAGAACAGATTTCTTATGTCATCTCTGAAAACAAGGTTTTAAAATGGAAATACAATGTTTTGTTATTTACTTTGCGAGAGTTGTTTTAGTGTCTTTTTCGGCCACTGGTTCATAAATATTACTGCGATCCTGCCATCCCTTTTTTAAGATCTATTATTGCTGCATCACCCAGCACTCCATATTATCCCAATGATCTTTAAGGGTTTAATTGTCCCACTCACTCGCATCAGCAGCACCGTCATATGGACATTACTTTACATGGCCTTTTTCTGTTGTTATAAAGAAATATAATTTCTAAGTAATAGATTTCCTTTAATTAGGGTTCAACCTGTTGTTTTTGAATTTCTATGATAGTCTGACCCATTAGTTAGACCCAGACCCAGGCCTTTAAGGTTAGGGATAAAATATGTAATAATATCCAGTTTGTGTTCACTATTTACACTATTTGCATGTGTAAAGTTCAGCTTTAGATGTAAACTACTTAGGGAAATGTAGAGCTTTATCCTTACTTAGGATTAAAAGTAGAGAAATATGGGCCTCTTATTTTCATTTTGATAATTTCTCACTCGTTCTTGTTTTATTCGCTCCCATAACTGAGTTAAAGTGAAATAACTGAGTTCCTTTTTAAAACACTTCTACAGACTTGCCCTTATATCAGACTTCTGAAATCCCTGGAAATGAATTAGCTCTAATGTCTTTATGACTTTTTTAACCTGATTTTGTTTGTCACTTAAACTATTATTTCAGCAAATTTAAAATGCATTATGTAAGAATTTTACAATAACATGCGTGTCCTCCTGGCAGGTGCTGTCACTAGATGAACTCTTAACTGATCCTGTCTTGGTGCATCTATGTTTGAACCCCATTCTCCACTGTGTGAGGGAAGTATGTGGCATCTTCAGTCCTCCAAGGGCCTGAATGGAAGAGAGTAGGACATTTGTTTGTATGAATATTACATTTTTCCCACTGTCCAGGGCTAAATTATTGAACAGAATGCACTCTGGAAAACTAAAAGGTGTTTTGTAGAAACTGCAAATTCAATCCTTTTGGGACATTCTTTTTCCCTTTTCATGTAAAAACCACTTCTGCCTGAGCTTGAGAGATAGAAAGCGTGGTGGAATTCCTCCCTGCTGGCTAGAGCACAGACCGACTTGTCTGTCTGCAGAAGCAACAGATGGCCATGGTCTTGGGTTGCTAGGAAACTGGTAATCAAATACTTTAATTCAGATTGATTTGGGAATCTGAGGTTTATTAAAAGCAGGGTGAAGTCTTTTGTTATTCAGATCGCAAGATGTCTGAATACTCCTTATTTTTGGTTGGTAAATATTTGATTGCCCTCAGAATTGGATGTAGACTTGGCATTGAACAATGGACAGGTGCACAAGGCTGTGAATGCAAATAATTGACGGTCCCTGACTAATAGCCACACTGGTATGAAAGGAATGGCAATAAATGCAAAAATATCTATGTCTTCTGGCACCTCTCCTTTTATCTGACTGCATGCATTTGGTCCATTCTGCAGAAATATATTTGTTTCTTTCTGGTTTATCAGCAGATGATGAAGAACACAATAAGGCACCTAACCCTGGCAACTTTCTATATATGGTTGAGCTCAGAGCGGATGTAGCTCAATTCAAGCAGATGTCTACAGACCAGAGGGTTAGTGGTTCGATCCCTGGCTATGTGCCAAAGTAACCTTGTGCAAGACACTGAACTCCTAGTTCAGGTTCTTGCCCAAGAACAAGGTGGGTCAGGTAGGCACCCTGCATGACAGCCATCGATAAAAGCGCCATATAAGCAAACATTTACCATTTACCCGTGCAGACCTGCGTATGAAGATAAGATGGAGAAACTAGCAGTTGTCTTTTTACATATTACATTTATATATATAAATGTAATATGTGGGCTTGTACGTGATTTAGATGTGAATATTGAGAGAAAAAATAACTTCTTTCCAGTTGAAATCGTTGATAATAAAACATACCTCACCCAACTTTTACACACAAGGGTTTTGCTGCTACAGTCTGACTTGGTCCGGTCCGGCCAACAGCTTATGTTAGCAAACGTGCCATATATTGTGTAACTCACATTAACTGACAGATTTAATCTTTCAACGTGTTCATCATGTGTTTTAAGAACTTGATGTTCCATTAATCACCAAGTTGAGGCCCATGAAAATTGCTCAACTGGTAGATGAGTAGAAGTAGGTTTGTCAGCAGAGACAGAATAAAAGAAGTGAGTTCATGAGCCAGTTGGGATTGTAGAGAGCTCAGACCCTCTCTGTAAGAAGCAGGACACACAGTGAATTCTGTAGAACTTTTTAGACAGCTTGGATTACAGCAAGAACACTGGAAGAATAACTTTGGAGGAGCACTGGGAAGTTTTACAGATGAGGAAAAAACATTTACAATGTGGATCCTTAAGTACCTGCTGCGATATACCTGTAGTTTTTTTTAATCCAATCTATAGATTTTTCCATGATGTACCGTAACTAAACTGCTTAATGACTTTGTGAAAATTCAGGTGTCAACTTCTAACAGCCAGTGCTGTAGCACTTTGAACGAATCTCAAAAATGCTAAATGAGAATCTGAATTATGTTCCTGAAGCTAATGGACAATTACAATTACAATGTAAACTTTTGTACAAAGAATTACATAGAAGAAAAACATGAATGCATGCACTTTTTTGGTATCATTTGTTGATAAAGTCCGGACAGCAACTAACTCAAGAGAATTAGGAGCTACAGAATATGTATATTTGCTTGAAGAGATGACTAATCTGTATTAATTTATTTGGTGGCTCTGGTCACTTTTGTTTTGGCAAGCTCAGAGGCCTCCAGATGTTGAGTTTCTATCACAGCGCAGACTTCTTGATTTGGTCGGCACTGTTGCAGAAACAGTTAAGCCTCCTGTGATGCTGCAGTGCTGCAGCCGGTTCCTTCAGTTAGTGGGACAGATCAGAGCTGATATAACATTTCCCTGGCGAGTTCATAAATAGATCCAAACAGAAGACAGACGAACCTAGAGGAAAAATAAAGCCACCGCTTGTTGCTGCTGATTGTTGAATAAGGCGTGTTTGATGTGATGCTTATCTTCTCTTTCATCTAAAAATAAACTCAAGACGGTATTCCTCACTCATCTATTCTCTTTACTTTTTGTAAATACAACCGATACCGTAAATGAGTCATTTCAGAGGAGGGAGGACAAGACGCATATGCAAACACACAATAATTGCATGTGGACATCTGTGTACACACACGTATGTACACACGCTTGGACGTGATGTAAAAAATGCACAGCAGCTTCAAACGATACAGTGACATTACTTATAAGTTTAATAAAACTGCACCACAATTAGCATTAATAAGATGATGTAACATGTCCACTGAAGGTAATAATTACACCGATCAGAGCGGTCACAGCCGGTCAACAGTCGAGTCTTCCGTGCAAATCTGCCACAAGCAACAGGAGCTCACAGTGAAAGTGAATGAGAGACAATGTTCACAGAGCACAGTGCAAGTGTGAAGCACTTTTGTGAACATGGCTGTGCTAGATTTATTTGCCTAGAGAAAACAAGGGAGCTTAACCTCCCAATTGACCAGGAAACCTCAACTGAATTAACTGTGGAGATTTACTTGACGGCACTCATCCAAAGTCTGAATCACTCGTATGGATAAAGGATGAGGATGGAAGTGGGGGGGGGGGTGGATCATTCAAAATAAATTAGCGACATGATCTGGCAGATTCGGCTCGGATCTACACGGTTCGCCTGACGTGGACATAACTGTGGTGTGACTGTGAACTGTTTGGCGGGGCTGACCTTTTACGTCCTGTTTAGTCCGACCAACGTGGTCCATTCCACACAAACACAGGGTGCTGTTACAGATGAGACAGTTCGTGCTGTATCTTTGCCTCTGCACGCAGGGACAAGGTTTTCTGAACCGTCTAACTGTCGGAGCCTTTGTGTGGGTTTGCTCTGTGTATTCTGGTTTCCTCCCACAGTCAAATGACAGGCATGTTAGGTTAATTGATGACTTCAAATCGTGTGGAGGGTTGTCTGTCTCGCTGTTTTGGCCCTGAGACAGACGGGTGGACCCCGCCGCTCCCAACTAACAGCTGGGATGGGCTCTAGCCAGGCCAACTCCAGGGTCTTTTTTATTATTGCATATTTTTTGCAGTTGTTTGAAAAGAAACACAAAAAAATTCAAAAATTAAATCATTATTTTTTGTACTCGATATTTTCTTACATAAGTTTATTAATTATTTCTACAATTCATAGTTTTTCTTGTGTTTGTCTACAGGATCAGATTACAATTGAAATAGGGAACATTTATTAATACTCAGGATGAGAAAGATGTGTTTGTACAATCAAATAGTAAAACACATTACAATTACATACATTGTGCATGAATGTGAGAAAATCTGCTCAATATTTTATATACCATGGCAAATATATCAACCATAATTAAGACCTACCTCAGATAAAATAACATTTAAATAAAATTTGACTTTAATTCTAATATCCTCGAGAATGTGGTGGAGCTTGAAAGATTTGAATTTTATTAATTCTTCTCTCCTAAGACTAGGTGGGAAAAGTTTTGTCTCGAGGTGATTTCTTTCTCATCAGAAACCATTAGACAGTATCCAAACCACATGTCATATGTTTGTGTATTCAGAGACATTTCCCAATAGCAACACACCATCAACCTGGTGACACATCCAGTCCCTATCCACCTCCATTTGTGGACTACTAATCCATGAGGCAGATTCAAACCACAGTGAACCTTTAGGGGGGGAAAACACGTCCCGTGGAGATAAAACAGCAGAGAGCTTCTTTGTAAACACGGGACAAAATCCTCTTTCTCCAGCATCTCTCTTCAAACTAAGGGACCTTCAAATATGTTGCACTTTTCCTGCAGCTGTTTGTCGAGACAGCTGTTCTGAAGCAGCCTGAGAGGATCCTGAGTGACAGAGACGTATAGTGTTGTATATATGTGCAGCCTCACATATGGGAATATAAGCACGTAATCTTTTTAAGAAAATATTTTATTCTGCAGGGAGATGTAGGTCATTGAGAGTTTAAATTGGATTTGTTTTCTGTACGTGAGGGTTATTCTTTTAATTAGAACAGTTGCTAACTAAAGACGAATTATGCTACTTTAATATGAAAGCAAATTAATAGTCTAGTTTCATGCAGTAGTTTGAGGACGAAAATGCATTTCAGGTGGGTTTTAGTTGCTCATTAAGCACAAGAAACATTTGAACTTTTGTTAGAGAAGGGTTGGGCAAAGTCAGGGCATAGACTGTGCCGTCAAATTTCGCCATTCCTCTCTTTCTGAGCTGTAACAATGTCTCAGGAGTTTCTTTTACACTAATTATCTGCCGAGTGCAAATATAAATTGACATTCTTTCCCAAATGATTGTTTTGCTCAGTGGAGAAGAAATGTCTTTCCTGGACTGCTCATCAGGTTTGTTAAATTGGTGCCTTCTTTTATGAGACAAATTTTGTAATATTGTGGAACTGCTAAAAACAGCCTCACTCTCCTTTTCATCCATCTTTAAAGCCTTAGATTTGGACTGAGCATAGGTTAATTACAAAAGCATGAGAGGCTACTAGAGCTAGAGATGAACTGTCAAACATACACGATAGGAAAATCGCCGTCTTTGATTATAATGAGGTAGACTTCTCGCTTGGCACGTGTGGTCAAAATTCGGCAACCTAGTTCTACAAAAACACAATTTACAATTTGATTTAGACAATAAATTCAAGAAAAACCTAAGTGGATAGAAATAGTTGAGGAAATGCAGACTAATGCGAAGGTTTGGTTTTGTTTAAATTAGAAAATGATGTCCAAACCCGAAAGGACCCGTCGGTAATCAGGGGTTCATGTCAAGTTCAGTCAGATATTTACAAATGTCACTTGGGTTTATGCCCAGTCATACAGGTTAGGAGAAACAAGTGTAAACACATATATTTAAAAATATAAAACTGATAAATCCATGTTTCTTCTGTATTTGACGGATATGACGAGCCTACAGTTGCTATGTCGGTTCTAGTTAAGCGTATACACTCAAAAACAAACTAACAAACAGGGCCGTGAAAAAAAAATTATATGTATGTCACGCTTAGGCTCAAACAATAACCTTTGCAGCCAGTAGATCTCAACCTAATTAAGAACACTGGACTGCAACAAACTTCGAAACGCTAAAAAGAAAAAGGGATATAGAAAAATGCTGCGATATAATCCCGTTTATGATTCATTTGCTGATATGATTTTCAGTTGTCAGGTACGGATGTAGCCACGAGTTAAAACGACAGCGAGAGCCAATGTGAGCACGAGAGACTGATTATCAGGGATCAGCAGAGTCAGGCTGTGACACAAGGACTCTGTACACGGACAAGTTATGGTAAAGCAGTTTATAAAATATTCTTAGCTAACAGTATTCTTTAGACTGTCCTTACCAATGGCCAAACTTTAAAGTTGGACTAATTGATAATTTAAATTAACGACCGACATGAGACAATATGACTATCTGTAAAAAAGGATTCAATGCACAGGGTTCACAACGCAGTCGTGTATTCCTCTTCTTCTGGTACTGGTTTAAATTCTTATCAAATAAAAACAGACCTATATGCAGTCAAAGACAAATGGGCCAAGTATTTCTACAAATAAAATAACATCTCAACATCTCTTAGGTTAGAGGAATTCAAAAAGCAAACCCAAATAAAGATCGAGCCAGGTACTGTATTTACAGACGGATCCAGTCCAGCTGCAGTTCCACGGCAGGAATTCACACACATGTTCCTGAGCATCATGACAAAGACTCAGAGGGATCAGCGACTCTACAGGGGAGAGCGAGGCTCCCTTACACGCAGCCAACTTTATAAAACACTACCTCCCATGTGCGACTCAAACAGGGGGCTCGTGACTTGGTCTCCTGGTCCCCCTTGTGATCTGCGCCGTTGTCACACAACTCTTTTGTAAAAGCAGGCCAGCAAATGAATACTGCTGATGCCCTGTGTCTGTTGGAAATGTTTCTTTTGCTAATATATTAGGCTAAGAATCATACACGGGCCTTGTATGCCAGATGTGTGTGTGAGGTTTGTTGTTGAGTTCAGACGCACAGTGGTCACACATGCCAGTTTACGCTTGTCTAGTAGCATGTTCATTGCTACTTGACAAGTTCAGGGTTTGTGTGCTCGTCCTAATTATCACTCTGTCGTGTTTGAGGAACTGGCGGCTGTATTGCAACACACCACAGCGCAGACCTCTTCACACGACAGCACGGAAACCACGGATCAGACAGAAAAAAGTGAGTGTAATGCCCTCAAAATCGTTTTGAATAATCCAACAAGGCATCACCTACTGCACCTTTCAAAAGTGTTTGTAATGTGATTAGGGTTTTTACGAGTGCCTAACAAAATGTCCACTGAGACAGACTGTCAGCTCGATGCTCCACACACTATTAATTTAGACGCACAGCTGTTTCGTCTGCCCATCTGTTTCAGCTGGAACTGTACTACTGACGGTGCTACGTGCTGTTTGAATCACATTCATTGTTCGCCCTGTGAATCTCAGGACTTGCCATTAGCTCTCGTCAGCCAAGTCGTGATTGCCTGAATGCATCCAGCGCTGGCAAAAAAACTTCTGGGATTTCAGTGTGTCCTCTGTCATTTTGCCTTTGAAGGTTGGTTCAGAAACACATCCAGCAGGTCATTGCTGCAACAGACGACTGA
Source organism: Channa striata (assembly GCA_033026295.1). Classification (NCBI taxonomy): domain Eukaryota; kingdom Metazoa; phylum Chordata; class Actinopteri; order Anabantiformes; family Channidae; genus Channa; species Channa striata. The sequence goes on along the minus strand of CM065185.1, from coordinate 13,630,510 downwards.
ACAAAGAGAGTGAGTTGGACTCTAGTTTTAAAACAGTGCTGCATAAAGATTTCTGACAGTGGATTGATTTTTTTCTGCACACACACAAAGAAACAAAGGGCTTCCTTTTGTTCTGGGCTTTGCAGACTCACCGTAAGTGGGAGGAGAAGCACAATAGAGGGTGTGTCATGTGTGACCACGATGGCATGGTGCAATATTAGTTTCAAGGGCTGCTGGGAATTGAACCCGGGTCAGGTCAAAGGCACATGTTTTATTACTTTATCTTGGGTTTAACATGACATAAAATCCCCCTGCTGATCTACATCCAGCCATGCCTGTTCTGCAACACAGACAGCACTGCCGCACTTTAGGCCTCTTTCGTGTAATTACACCTTAGCTGGGGCTAAATTTCGAGGATGAATGTCAACATTTTAGGGAAATAAAAACAACAATGTAGCTGACACAGAATGATATAATTTACATTTTCATTTACATTTAGTCATTTGACGCTTTTATGATATCTCAGAGTCCACAGAAATGTCAAATGTCAATGCAAATAAGTTTTTAAGTGACTGTCTGATATAAAGAAAAGCAGCAAATGTTCATATTTAAGAATTTGTGCTAAAATATGACTTAAATCATTAACAGTTGCAGATACATTTTCACTATTTATTCAACTAATCAATGAAATTTATACAAAATAAGTGTATTTTGTAAGAATACCTTGCAGCTCCCCCATCAGTGTGTAAGTGTGTGTGTGTGTGTGTGTGTGTGAATGCAGTGTAAGCGCTTTGTGTACCATTAAGGTAGTTAGACACTGATCAGCCATAAGATTACGACCACCTTTGCAATTTAATACAATCTAATACAGTGGCTCTGCCATGATTTCTACATTTACAATGTTATAATTTCTCAGTTTTGCGGTTGAAACTGTGAGAAAGGCGATAATTTCACTCTGTGTTTAAAATTCACGTCAATGAGTGAGTGTATTCGTGCATTTTTTCAGCTGGTCTTAATGCAATCCTGAGGTACTCATATGAATGTGACAATAGATTTGCCTCATTTTGTTTTACATACTGGACCACAGTTTAGCTGAGGCTAATACAATTGCAACAGCTAAATCAAATCAGTTTCCTTCAAAGTTATGGTGAACTCTTTGTTCCCCCTGACAGAAGTTCCTCGCTGATCTCTAACAGAGAACTATCTTCTTCCGCTCTTTGTTGTAATGCCAGCTCTTTCAAGACTTGACTTGAAAACAGATTTGTATTTTGTAGATTCAATAACTTGAACAATTTAGCAGTTTTTTGGGATTTGGGGACAGAAAAAAAATTGCTTTGTTTGGATTGGATTGTTTGTGTGTCTGTGTCATCCATCTATACCCCCTCAGCTTGTCTCTCTTGTACAATGTGTTTGTGTTTGTATTCATCCCTGCTGATTTCAGTTCTGAGTAAAATTTAAAACTGCATGTGTAACAAAGAGAGGCAGCTGTAGCAATCAAGAGCTACTGTCACATTCATGTAGACCCAGGTTTAAAAAATACACACACACACACACACACACACACACACACACACACAGCTCCTTTAGGTGGGTTAAAGGGTGATTATGATACTTTTGTACTAAGACATGCTACGTTTAAAGAATAAACGTGTCTTTGTCTTCTATGGAAAAACATTTCTTAGTTACGTCAGACATGTCTATAGCAGTTACTGTGTATAATGCCGTTTTACTTGAGGTGGGGCTGAATAAAAGTCTGACAATGTGTCAATAGATGTGAATCGATGTATAACTGAATGGTGCCAGCGGGGGTCCAAATAACAACAGATGGCAGACATGCATACCTCTTTAAAGCCGGATGACCAGCGGGAACAGCATGAGCCTGACTGGTTCTGCACAACATTGATTCACTATTACATTAGTCATATCAGTGAACTGGAAGAAAAACAAGAAAGGCTGAAAATATTGTGTTTTTTTTTTTCTTATATGAAATCAATAGCAAACAACCAGAGCATTTTCCAGTTTGTCGAGACTCTGGACAGAAAAAAAAAAAACATACGTTTTTTTGTCCGAACGATAAAAACACTAACATATTGCTGCCTGGAGTTCTTATTTTGCAACCAACTCACAGAAATTATTGCATAGACTAAAGGCTGTGCATTAATTTCCAGTGAAGTTAACTTTGGGGTTAAGGTATAAATGATCAACTTTTTCGGTGAATAAATTTCCATTTTGCCAGAAACTAACTCTACCCAGGGCTTCTGATTAATTGCATTGTTATCAGTAAGTCAGAGCACGAAGAAAGAGACTGGACAGGATAACAAGGTCTGCGCTGCTGAGAACCATGGCGATGGTGATGGTAGGGGATGAATAGCACTGAAAAAAAGTCATTATCAGCAACAACATTTAAATTTTGCCTCATTTAAATCTGTTTTTCCTCACACGCAGTATTCAGGGATTTGTGCTGTTGAGTTCATGTGAATGTCTCTTTCTGATTGTGAACGTGTGCTATATTTATAGTATAACGCCTTGTTTGTTCTCATGTCCTCTACCATCTCTCTGTCTGCGCATTTCCATCTGCACATTGTCCACATGTGTAGGCGTGTGAAGTCCCTGTACATTATTAACAGGAATCTGAGGGAGCAGGTCGATAAAGCCCCTGCCCACCAGTGTCCCCCTGAAGTCCTACACAGTTTCTCCAAGCGTCTCCCTCCTATAGTCATCTGTGGTAACCACTGGGATAACATCACAGCACATCCTTAATCATGCTGGGGCGGTTCTGGGAAGCCAAGTACGCAGTCAGTGAACCGCTGACCTCCACAGACTAGCAGCTTCTTTCATCTCTGAGCGACACTTTGTGCTTTTTCTCCCAAAAAAGTCTAATTTAGAACACATCGTTCACATCACAGCATCACACAAATGAGTTTCAAAGAGCTGGGCTCTGATGCGAATCCTCACCTAAATCTTACCTTAAGTATATGAAAAAGTCTGAGCTCTAATTAACATTTTTTTGTCATTCATGCCTTCGGGAACAATGATGTTATTCTTGCCAGACAGGAGTAACATTTCCTGCTGATGGACATCTCTGTCAGGCTCCCTGCTGATGATGGCACAACTAGGTAACAGATACTCTTTAATCCCCCGCAAAGACATTGTATTCAAGCAAGCCTCCTTTTCAGTAATGTCAGTCTTACACTCTGTCAGTACAGGCGGCGGTAAAAAACTGAACAGAGAGCAGTCGTGCATGTCGTGCAGTTTTCAGGCTCTGATGTGAATCTGGATCCTCTAAGGGGAACTTTAAAGCGTTTGCCTTTTTTATGTTTGTATAGAACATTTTAACTCTTTGACATCGGAAACTAATACAATTTAAACTCGACCACAGACTTGATTCACCTGCTGCGTGATAGGCAATATCAGGAGGATGAAACTGCGAGCACCCCCCATGCCTGGAAAATGTGAAATGAAGGTGATTGTAAGGAGTAACAGTGCCAAGCTCCTGATGTATGCAAAATAGAGAGATAGAAGATAATAAAAGATTAATGAGTAAATCTCTGCCCATGAATATTTGAGGAGGGGAAGTCTGTTTAATACATGATCACCCTGTGAAAGGCTTCCTGTACATGCCACCGCCTTATTTGCCGATTCAGAGAGAATGCTTATTAGATTTTCAGGCGGATGGCATTTTCATTGCCCTACTCTCCAATGAGTCTCTTTCATAAATCATTTTATATCATTTTATATTTGGGCTTTAGTTCTAGACAAGATATATATAGAGAGGAAAAGCTTTCCTGAGCCTCACAGGAAGATACAATGTGTTTCCTGGTGGTATCTTGTGGCTTTTTTTTGTTCAGATGTTGATAATAAAGAAACATCATTATTATACCATTAAGAAAATCGTGTTACGTACAGTTCATAATTACAGAAACACCTGTTTCAACTACACACCTTCTTTTTGTGTAGGCCCCACATACACAAAGCCATCATTTGACCGTTTGCATCCTAAATAACGTTCACACGTCCCATTCCTAAGCTTTGAGGGCCACACTTGACATGGCATAGCTCTGCAGCCCATAGCTCTAACCGCTTTTGTGACTGACACACGGAGAGGGATCAATGGATTAGTTTCAATGAGATGGGTGTTGTTGGGGGCCGTAAACGTGCCTGTACATGCTAAGAGTGGGATTACAGCGAGGCAGACAGGAGCTCTCTGGTCCAACAGGCGCCCGCCGGCCCATCTCTCGGCACAAGATGGTGACAAATGGAGGATGCTGCCAGCAGAGTGCACTCACACCTCCAGCTTAATCACAGTAAGTCAACACAGGAACTTGTGCTGTCAATCAGACTCAGCCATTTATGCAAATGGTTTTATCAGCAAATATCAGCATACATAGTCACAGAGTTATTTGCCTACATTAAGGTTTCATTTACGGTTTCACTTCTGGAGCGCTGGCTTTGGTGTTTGTGTGTGTTTAGTACTATCATCCCATTTGGCTTTGCTGAAATTCTACAAGATCAGACAAAAAAAATTTCTATCATGGAGGATCAGCTATTTTCCTTACAGCCACAATCTTAGTGTCACCAAGACTTATGAAAAATGATTGATGGCAGACACACGTTTCTCATTTTTCCATCAAATCTGTTGCTTTATCGGAAAGTTGAGATTATGTAATTACCCAGTAATGTGCGTAGACATATTTTATCCAAGCTAGTGATTAGATTTGTCTCTACAAAGCCTCGGGAAGGTGTTTCACCATGAAAGATATTTATGGCACAGAAGGGAGCTGTGTTCTTCCGCTGCTTGTTCGAGGGAAACCCAAAGCTATGAAGTTGATGAATCACTTTAATGAAAATAATGCATAAATGCAATACCAAAGGGAAAACTGGGTGAAAATAACATTATGCGAAATTTCATTCCCCATGTTCCAAGGTTCAGCACATATGCAGTAGCACATGTGTGATTTCATGCACAGCCATAACACCTATGCACATGTGTAAGCACCTACATACCCACGCAAAGACCACCAACGCATGATAGAATGATCTCTCCACACACAAACATGTCTGTGTCCTGTGTTCAAACTAGGTGATCACACCAGCCGGGAAAGCACCAGTGACAGCAGATGTAAGTGGTGCAGAGAGCCCCCCCCCCCGCCCGTCTTCGCATGTCATCAAAGTAGTGGTTGGGACTTCCGATTCCCCGTCTCTATAGCAGAGCATAAATAATGCAGCAGTGCGGGGTTGCCTGCCCGACAGAATGACTTGATAAAAACAGCTGGGGAAACGTCACTCCACCAAAAGAGGACGGCAGCTGCTAAATATAAGCGCTGCCAAAGACTTAGTTGCTCCTTATTTTCAAAGAGCTAGGTAAGGGATAGTGTGTATGCGTGTCCACAACTAGCACATGTGAGAGTTGCATGTTCGTGCGTTGGCACAGTGCTATCAACCTCTGTGCCAATGCACATACCCGGAGTGATCTGCAGGGAATGCATAGCGGTGCCAGAGGCAGGTGTGGTGCACCACTGGCAACCGATTCAGGAACAAGAAATTCATTCTCCTCATAGTGGGGACAAGAGATTTATTAACTTATTTACCAGCCAAAGGGATTCAAAGAAATCTTACCACAAAACGGGATTTAAAAAATGCATATGCAATTTTGCTGAAATAGCATCTAATACTTGAAATGGAATAATTGTATTGACTGCAAACATGATTTGGTGAAACTTGAGCCAGTCGTCGGCCACATCAAAGCAAATTGCAGCCTATCCATCACATTTAAAACTAAATGTGATTTACTACTTGTGCAGTGTCTCAACTGCAGGGAAGGTCGTGGTAAATTTCAGCTTTGTTATTTTTTCCTTTGAAAATTAATTATTTAGGTCTGTCAGAGTAAATCACATCTTTCATCACCCATTTCAAAACTAATTCATCACAAGTATAAAAAAAAACTAAAAGACATAATTAAGGTTTTTCATCAGCCTTGTCAGGTACAGTGACATTTCCCCCCGACGGACGTCTTCGTCAGGCTGATGATGTCATCGCTTACTTCTAATTGTGTCTATTTCAGTGGAAAGCTGTTGAAACAGGTAAGAGATATGCCTGAAACGCCAGGAGCAAACTGTACTCACTTAAGTGTGACTGCTTTTCAGTGGCAGCCTGTCAGTCTATTAGTCACTCTGTTATCAGCAATAGAGACTGTGAAGAGCTTTAGGCCGATATAATACGGCTGATAACACATGACCTGCAGCTGCAGTGTCACCACAGACAACGGTAAAGAACTGACCTGAGAGCAGTGGCGCATCTGTTTTTGTGCGTAATATACTATCACAGGAATCAGTTTTTAACCACTGCATTTCAAGCAGAGAAGATAAGGTAATTGTCACGTGGTGAAACCAAGCCATCTGTAAAGATTAAAACAATATATGGTTGCTGCATGTAATTGCTAGTTTTAATTAGGCAATCTGTTTCATAATCATATAATCACAAGTTCATGACATAATTTTAAATTATTGTTTCCAAGAACATTTTAGGGAGCACTCATTAAACCAAATCCTATTGCATTTGTATAGCTATGTTTTCTCAATCGACATTCACTGAAATGACTCAGATGATCTGTTTTGGTTTTCCAACCTGCTCAGTGACTGTATGGTTTAGAGTAGCCAAGTGTCGGTAATTAGACGATTTGCTTAAAGCGTGGTCTACTAAACCAAAGCCACATATTCAGGGAGGATTTTATTCAGGCACATGTTTTCTCACCTCATAATTTAACAAACAAATACAATGGTTTTTTTTAGAGCTTTACTTACTAAAAAAAAATCACTGGTGTGGCAGGAAACACAGATGACAAGTGTGAGAAAAACGTAGTTTAATCCATTGTTAAGAGGAAAATATTGAGTATCTGTCAGGATCACGGGCTTTAGTGTAGTTTTCCTTTTCATTTCCTGTTTTGTATCTCCTTAGTCCCGTTTCCTGTTTTGCGTTTGGCTTTTTTGAGGTTCTTTTTACTTTCCTCGTTAGTCTCAATTGATTTCACCAGCTTTCCCATTCATTTAAACCCAGTTCCCATTTCAGTTGTGGCCAGTCCGTCATTCATTCACTCACTCACTCACTCGCCTACACACAGTTAATATTCATGTTTGGTCATACCGTCGACCTGTTTGGACTGTGGCGTTACCCCTTTTAGTCTGAGGCTTGGTTTCTTTTCCTTCTGTTTAAACATTTGAGTTTTGATCATCTTTTTGTTGCTGTGAGTTTAACTTTAGTTTAGTATTTTTCTGGTCCGTCTATCCTTGTTTTAGTAGTTAATTTATCTCTGTCTTCCTTTCGTTATAAATGCTCATTGGTTTAATTATTATCAGCATTTAGCTATAGACTTTTCTATCTTTTCTGTTCTCATTATTTCCTCAGTCTCTGTTCGTTTGTCGAGTATTTTGTTAGTGTTTTCTCGTCCTCCTATTGAAATGATTTTCTGTTAGCTTGCCTTTGTGTTAATAAACCCCTTTTTACTGTCATTCCTCCTCATCGTCTCAATTGGGTCTTAAATACACCAATTCTCACAGTGTCACTCGAAGTCATTATTAAAGATAATACTAAAAATTATTCTAACAAGTCATTAGTAATGGCATTTAAACCGGCCATTATTTATTTAATGTTCTTAATTATTAATAACAATAACATTGCTTAACTTCAGTACAAAGTTGCACGTACAAGGACTGATTAAATTTTTTGCTCAGTAATCATATCTATGGGTTTAATTAATAAATCTTACAATTCTTTTGGGCTAACATGTAACGCTTTGCTTCTTCCATAGGCTTCAGATATAACGGCTTTTATTCACAGCTACACCTGTGGCGCCCTTGAGTAGCTTGTGTTGATTTGGAGCGTTGCTTGTACGTGTTATCAGAAATGAACTCTACATGTACGTGAGGTGCAGTCCCACTTATGACCGCTGGGGCAGCAACGAATGATCGTGGCAGCAGAATAATAGCAGGAGGTTTAGGTGAAACATACCTGTACATGCCAGCACTACATGTCGGTCGTTTCAGTTCTTCCAGTGTTGCCATGGCTTCGGTTTGTGCTGTGAAAAGCATAATTAGAAAGAAATGCGGTTATAAGTCAGGAATGATTAGGCACAAGTCTGCCCCCTTGTGGCTAATCTTTATACGCTCTGCACGTACAACGCTGCATCGTTTATGATTCCATTTACATATTGGAAAACGTAGGCCTGGGCTCAGCATATACTCGTGCTTTTCGTCTAAACCAACGTGTGGCTGTTTTGCTTGAACCACTTCCCTCACCCCTCCTCCTTTCAAGCCAAGCGTTTGATATCATGCTAACGATCAGAGTGGAGCGCACGTGAAAAATCAGTCACCCTTTGAATAACACAAGACATTTGTAATGCATGAGATGGATGTGCTGTGAAAGGCATTTACCCAAAAGGTCAGCCCAAGTGTCACAAATCCACATTTCACTGAGCTACCCTGACTGAAACATCTTCAGCAAGATTTAATTGAAATCTGGAAGAACTTGATGAAATGAGTACGAATGTGACCTATACTGCAGTTCTACTCTCATTCTATTACTTATTCAGAGATACGGCTGATTATAAATAGCAGCAAATCAAAACCTGGCCCTATTGTCATGGCAGCTACAATCAAAGGACAGCTGGTAAAGTATAAATGTAAAAATATATTTCCTTATCATGTGTATGTAATTATTTAATTGTGTACCTGATTAATTTGAATTCAGAGGTACTTCTGTTTTAAGGGCATAGCAATAACTCGGAGTGCAGAAACGTGTTTGCCTCCTCTTCGTAAAGATTTGAATAAATAACATAGTAGTCAGGTCTGGAATGTGTGGCTTGCATTTGTCTCACTACTGAAATGGCTCTTTGGGGAAATAATTAGTGTAAAAATCAACCTTGAGATTACTTTGGGGCCCAGTCAAGTCTCTCATGTCTCTCCTTTAGAATTTAATTCCAATACATGTAGGTTATATTCGTTCATCTCTGTGTATGCATTCTTGGTTATGAAGCAGTCTGCTCCAGTGCACCAGAGGTATAATACCCATATAACACCTATTATGTACAGCATACGGATTCTGCACAACTGAGTGTCAGTCTGAGGCTGAGAGTCATACTCCTAGTGCTCTAACAACGGCAACAACAAAATAAAAGGGGCAGCACTGGTGCGTGGGTGTCACTACAGGTACCAGTTGGAAGATAAAACACGATCCCTCGTGTCCACTTTGAGCAATGCATTCATGGCCTTTAAGATCTATTTGACATCAGAGGACCTCGCGGCGGTGTATTAAACTGTACTATGCTGGAGGATTTTACAACTCTGGACAGTTATCACAGCAGCACATTTTTATTGTCTGTCAAGCGCAAAGCAGAATTCATGCCGCAAGTAAAACTCCCACAAGCACGTACTTAACACATTTGACTAATGACTCTTCTTTCTTTACGCTGGCGTTGTTAACACATGCAGATCATACAAACAGCTGCTGTGATGAACACCATCAGAGGCGACGCTGGGCTCTCCGTTCTCCGTATGTCCGCACTTTACCTGTGGGTGGCTCTGTCATTTTCTATTTCACTCACAAGCCAAAGCAGGCTCTGGTCTTGCTTTTCCGAGCCACTCTTTCACCTCAGTCTTTAATGGAAAAGCAATGCAGAGAAATCCACATTCATGACAATGGGATATTTTAAAATAAAGCCCGTATGAAAACATATGTTTACAAAAGATAAACCTAGTCCATGTTTGGGAGGACACAACAGTCTCACTGCAGTCAAACACAAGTATTCGGTGGGTATCATGGTGCTCTCACTTTATGGTGCAGGACTTATTGGTCTTGGACCCACATATACTTCCTGCATCTGAAGTCCTTATTGTTTAATATTATAAAAAAACTGGAGCAGAAACTGGCATCTAACTTAATGCTTGGAGTGGGTATGTATATATGTTAAATATACTGGTAATTTACCGCTTTAATTGCATACTCCAGTGATGCCAAACACTGTTTGGTCCCATTTTTTTTGTTGCATAATCCTCTCTGCTTCCTGTCACAATTTACTGCACGAAACTACATTCTCTGAGTCATATATTTGTTACCCATTAATCCAATATTTGTATATTCATATTTTGTACCACTGTAATCCCAGATGCAGTAAAAGGGCCCTCAAGTTACACTTCTTCCATTTCATTTAGCAATAAACTATGCTGAGTGTGCGCGCACTAAAGAGGCAGAAAGGGCAAGCCATGAAGCCAGCTGCCAGACAGGGCTGCTAATATCCATACATGCATATTCACATGTTAATGCAGGCAGGAAATCCCTTCGCCTTCTACCTACAGCTACAATCCTCCTTCACTCCACTGTGCACCATTTCTTTTATTACCAGCTTTTAATTATTTATTACCATCAGCTGAATCCATAGATCCACATGCCCATACTGTGTTTGTTAAGGCTTTTAGTCTGATGTTCAAACTAACCAACAATTTGTTCAGATTTATGCATCCAGGGCTTGGCATTAACTGTTTTTTGTTGACTAGCCACCAGCAAATTTTGCAAATCGCAACTTTGAGATAGTTTAAAATTGCATAGAGATTATTAGAGCAGAAAACTATAGACACACACAAAAAAAAAAACCCTGAAAGGTCTGAACACTAAACATTACTGCGACAGGCCTGTATGTGGTACCACCACATCCTCCAGTTCCCATCTGCACCATGTTCACAAGAGGGACGTTTTGTCTACAGTGTTGTGACATTCACCAGCGCGGAAGCACAAGGCATCAGGCTTCACGATAGACTAACGAGCAAACACAGTGTGCAGTTTGTGACATTGGAGGTTGTGTGTCAGACTGAATCTATTTGAGATGGCTTTGGAGACTGCAAACTCATTTTTCAATTTAACCTGCCAAAGTTTAACCTGGAAACTTAAATTGTGGACACATGCCACTGGTGGAATCCACTCACATTTGGTGTGTTGGAAGCTGTTAATCTCAAGGCCTGACCACAGGGCTTTGGTCACCCTATTTAAAATGAGAGGGCCAAAACATTACAACCACCTCTTCGCATGTTGCACCACCCACTATGACCTCAACAATGAACACATAGTATACAGAATAGAATATTATACAATGGAATTCTCACCTTTTTGACAGTTTCAACCTAAAAACTGGGTATTTATACCTTTGTAAAGGTAAAATTCCTGGCAGAGCTGCTCTCTTGGAATGCACTATGTTGTACAGGTGTATCTAATGAGGTGACACTTTCCAGTATACATTGACGGATAGAGGAATATATGGATGGATATATTATTTTTAAATATTTTAAAATTAATGTTTACAATTCGAATAAAAAGTGACAGCCCTTGGTGCACTTGTGTTTGTATGTATGTATACAGTACCTGTGTTTGTGCCCTGCAGGTGCAATATAGTGTGTGTGTGTGTGTGTGTGTGTGTCATGACAAACAATGAAAGAGAAAGCGAGAAATTGAATGGCGAGGGTATGCTAGGGTTACACTTTCATTCTTGGCTGTGCATTTGCAGTTAAAATTCATTTCAATCTTGGACGTATTTTTTCCCATGTATAGGAAACAGACTTGGACCTAATTTGGCCCCTGTGTGCTGAAACACGCTGCTATAGAATCATGCCTCCTTTTACGGCCGTTTTCTTTATACTGTGAATTGTATCTTCCTTAGGATTTCACACAGCCAACAGAGTGGTGGAAAAAAATATAAAATGGCACAAAGCTCCGTGAGCTGGCAGCAGTTTAAAGGTCTGAGAAGAGAGGATCTGACCAGGAGGTTGCCAGTTTGAATCCCTTAACTTGTTAGATAATTTGCTTTTATCTCTTGAACTTCCTTGTGCCCTTAGGAAGGTTGTTGCGTTACTCTGATGGAAAATAGGCTGTATGGTGGTAAAAGACCATGTGTCACATTGAATGATGATAAAATCTGCTTCAACCACTGCAGTTCTATAAACATCAAAGCTGCATTATTCAATGTTTTCTATAAGTAAAAAGAAAAAACTATATGTAATATGAAAAACAACAGACAGCTACTAACTGGTGAACATTGTGTAACATCTGACTCAGATGCTTTACTTGGGGGGGATTGATGGAGACCAAACAGAGCCAAAGGGGGGAGGGGGGAGTTGATTTAGATTCAATAAGTGATTGGAAACACAAACCCAACTGAATGCCAATGCCGTTTTCAAAATTAATCATATCGTTCACAATCACCTCAGAGGCTGAATCTCCTCTACTAATGACAGGTTAGTTATCAGCCTGCAGGCTGGATTAGCTCACTCATGTGCACAACAAACCTCTGCCATTGTCCAAAAATGATTAAAAACACATCAGCCAGGCACACCGCTGGACTGGGTGGCATAATTCATTATTCCAGAAAAGAAGCTCATGGCTAAAACACTTGCTACAATATTGTTCTCAGGTGGATAATATTGTGTTTACAGCTTGTTCAGCTGCCTTAAAGCAGAAAAAGAATTCACAGAACTTCAAACTTCAATAGACAAAACTTAAATGATTTTTTCACTTTAAAAAACATTCTAAAGTATTTAACATTAACTAAGAACTTTTGAACTGCATGTGATTGAAAGATAATTGAGACACGGCAACTTAAAACTCGTAGAGATTTTTCTGAAGTGTTCACTTTCTCGTCATATCTATTAGCATTATAATCAATATAGTATGTTGTAAGTTTCTCAACTGAATTTCAAGAAATTCCAACACCTTCATCCCCTTCAGTCTTTAATGCTCCAATACACTATTTTTATCTGATAATGTTGTAACTGTGGAGACAAAAGCCTAAAAACAGCATATACTTCTATCTACATACATCTTGATATAAGACGTGCATGTCTATGGTACAGAACTCCCACTGAAGGCATCAGGCAGCTGAACTGGATGCAGAGCTTTAGTCATATTTTCAACAAATTCCTCATCAATTATTTAGCCTCAGTGCTATTTATGGGCCTAATGCTGTTTTCAAATACACACGACATGTCTGTAAAGGATTTGATGTCTCCTCTCCTCTATTTGAATTGCATCAGGCCACAATGGGCAAGGAAACATAAATAGTACAAGACAAAAGTGAGGTCTGTGTGTCAGGGTCGCGGTTTATTTCTGGAGGCAGCGCCTTCGCTTGCGTGACCTGCACTGAGCACGGGATGCTGACGGCGCTAATGCTGCATGCATGCTCAGTGATGTTCTGAGGCCTTGGACTAAACAAGAAACCTGAAATAAACCATTTGCCCCAAAGAACAGGAGATTCATTGCTTTGTGTTTATGTATTATTACATTTTAGAATCGTTAAAAAGAGGTTTCTTCTCATTGTAGCATTCTTTTTAGAATGCTGTTATCATGATACAAATATGAACAGCTTCACTTTTTGTTCTTGATTCTCAGTATTACAAAGTGGTAAACAGAATGGATTCAGCCAATACCTACTTTACGAAAGCGTACATAGTTTTACATCTGCTGGTTTCCGGTGGAGTTATAAAAATGCAATTCCCCGTGAAATATTGTTTTCCCTGGTGACATGTTGAAGCCTCATTTTAAGAGCGAAATAATATTTGAGTTAGTTTGGATTACTTCCCTGCTATGGCTTTATTTAAAGGGTGAGACAATGTTGGAGAGAACAAATGCCAGGCATAAAATCAGCCTATAAAGTTGTTTGATGTGAAGAAAAACCAACCTGTGATTTCATTTTCCTAAAGAGAACATGTCCTGCTATTTATGATTGTTCCTGTCTGTTGTAAAGAACATCTCCCTGGGGACTATTTTCTTGGTTTAACGTTTTATAAAACATGGAGAAATATTTTTCATACAGATGCATTCAGACAGTTGGAGCAGTAGTAACAGTGACACATGAATATGAAAACAGGTTGGTAAGAACAATATCAAAATATATAAAAATATCAAGAATGAATGCTCTGACAAAAGAGATAAACACTTACATTTTGTAGTTTGACAAGTTATTACTTGTATAGTGCTAAAATCCCACAGAAATGACCACTAACCAACACTTGTGATGCCAAAATCAATTTGAAATCTCTCGGATTTCCACCTTGCTGTAAAGCTATTCTCACTTTCTCAGCAAAAACAAGTCCTTACTGTGAACAGTTAACTCACACCCACCCACACTGTGTATTAATATTCCCATTGATTTTGCCACATGTGGGGAACTCACTCCAAAATGTGTGAAGATATATAGAAATATAAGTAATGTTCAGTAAAGCTCAATCAATGACTTACTTTTTTAACATCTGTCAGTTTTGAGAATGATCCGATTTTTGGAAAAAGGAAGTTAAATAATCTCGAATTTCTCAGATTATTTAAGTTTTGTCACAAGTGCGTCATGTCCTGCGAACAGCAGGCTTATCACATTGTTAACGTAGATAATAAAGACAGTCAGAGGAAGTAATGGCTTCTGTTTCTTGTTTGCCTGCATCAGTACACATGACCTACAAGCTGCACCAAAAGGACAGGAACAGTCTGACTCATGACTGAGTAGGTGTATGATATGCTGAGGGTTTTATCCACAAGGCTATCTGAAATGTTTGACCAGGTTTCTCCGCTCCCCATCCAGAGGCTCCATCTGTGGGCCCCATGAGCCAGCCGCTGGCCTCCCTTACGCTCCTTCAGCCCAAGCTGCTCAAGCATGATGCCCCAGCCATAATCCTTTCCCTGCCAGCTCAGCAAGGAGGCCATCTTCCCTTCTCTCTGCTGAGCCTCTACCCTTTTGCTTGTTTGTCTGGCAACCTGCGTGCCGGCAACCTGAGCCTGGAAACAAAGCTACGGGCAAGCATCGGTTCATTCCAGAGCCACGTGAACCCGACCCCTCCAGTGCAAACATTTGAAAGATAACACGCATCTGTCTAACTCTGTGCACCTAAGAGCATGTGAATGACTGTGTGAAATGGAAAGGGAAGGAAAAACTACAGCGTGTGTGTTGGGTTGCTGCAACGCGCTGGTAATTGGGAAAAGGAGAAAGCTTTTTTCAGCTTTGCAGCGGTCACACTATAATGTGACCATACTGTGGCATTACATAAGGCTGTGTACTCATTAAGGCTAAAAATAAGCCTGGACCAGAAGATTTAAAAGCCAAGGTGCAATTATATTCAACCATTTATTAAAGATAAACACTGTCCACTGGAAGGCTTTTTGTGAAAATATACTTTTTAAAGTTTGCAGCACACAAAAAGATGATAAAGTAGAGCAAACATAGCAAAGCACATCAATATTAGCTTCTTACAGATATACAGTAGCGTATTGGTTTTGATATGCTATAAGTAACTGCAGTACAGAAATTTCACTTTCGATATTAAAGTAAAGCTGACAGTCCTTCAGTACACTCAAAAGCCGACCAGTCACATCAGTCAGAGGCAATCGGGACCATTTTAATTATATTATTACATTATTTTATTATTATTAAACCCACAAAAGAGTGAATTTTTAAGCAAACCTGTAAAAAAAAAAAAAATCACCACTATCTTGGTTTAGTTTAACTTTTCACTCAGTCTCCAAACAATGCTGCAGGAAATATGTCTTCAGCTGTTAGATCCTCATCTGTGTTGACAAGGTATCCAGTAACAAAGCCTGCTGGCTGGTGTTGGACAGGCACTAAATGGGCTTGTTAGATCTTTACCAATTAAAAAAGCGGCTTTTGAAAAAAGGGTTGATGAAGGGTGATGATGATCTGCCTGAACCAAAACAGTCAAATTTGTTCATGAAGCAAAAACAATGAGATAAGCTGAAGAGAACAGCTGCACAGATGGATGGTAATTATCCCTGAGTTTATTACTACGAGTGACCTGTTGACAATACAGTCATATTATCTCATGTCACGTATTAAAACATAGGGACACTTTATCAAAAAGTTATTGTTTATGTAACGTGTCTGGCCAGTACATTATTATCATCAGACTGTTCAACCTCTAAATACAAACCCAGTATGTGACAGGCTGTAATGCAAAGTAAAACTTTAAATATCAAATCTGTTATAAACTGTGCCTAAAACAGTTACTGAAGATGCAACAATTGATTTCTTGCTTCCTTTGAATTAAGGCGGCAGCTTTTGATTTCTTTGTAACCAGAGCATCTTTGCGATCGCACAGTTAAAGGTCCCGCTTTACCCTTGTGTGTTTGTTCGGCTCATTGATTTCGACTGCATACTGATTGGTCAGAGCAGAGGTTCACTCTGGCAAAGTCACCAGGGCCAAACGCTAAATCAATACGAAAATTATATCAGAATGCCCGCCTAGTGATTTGTGGGCAGATTCCAGGCCATGTCCATATGCCGCCAGTGGGAATTTAAATTTGATTCCATGTACTCGGTTTAATGGGTTAACTCCGCATCAGTGGTGTTAACTCCTCATCAGCGGTGATCTTTTTTTAGGGGAGAAGAAGGCAGATGGTTTGCCCTGTTTTAGATGTTTTAATAATTCATCAGTGACATGTCCCCAGGAAATGAGTCTGTTTTAATATATTCCTAATGGCCCACTTAAAGGTTATGTCTATCAGATGGCTGTAGCTGGAGACACTCTGGCATTTTAATCAGCACCAGAGATGGTAGACTTTGGGCTTTTTTAATGGATTCCCATGTTCTATGGATTACAGGGAAATTTGCTGCTGGCTTTAGCATAACTATACTGAGCCGCTATGAATTTCAACAATTTCTACAAATACAGCCATGGATGTTGATCAACACAATACTTGCACACAAGCCTTTTGGAGCACCTTCCAACAACCTGGCCTGTGCTTAAGAACAAATATTTATTCCTGTTTTTAACAGCATATGGAAACTGCTGTGCTCCAGGTTTTGGGCCTTATCACTTATTTAGTGGTAATGTAGTAACCAGTAATGCCAATAACATTATAATCTAACTTGTTACAACATTAATTTTGTTGTCATCACAGATTTTAGATCCATCCTTTATTATTGATAGTTGTCACACTTGCACATGTCACTATAGGCAGCTGCTCGGAAGATGGAAGTGACTAAAATCAGTGGCTGGAAATATTCCCATTACATTGATTTTGTCAGGACCAAAGGCGATGAGAACATGATTGTAACATGAAAATTGTGTGCGGGTAGTGTTAGGATTCTTTCCACTGCAAAAACAACGACCTCTTAAAACCCCCTTGAAAAACATAATTGCCACAACTATAAAAAGCTCACCAAGATGCACCCCAACAAAGGCGAGCAGTCTGCGGTCAGAGAGGATGGCTGTGGTCCTTCAATGGCAAAACAAATGAAACTGCATTTTAATCATCCACAGGATGCTACAACAAGCAACAAAGATTAAGGCAATGGTACATCGTTATGTAATTTTATATAACCAGTACTGGAACAAGTTACGTTTGACAGGGAGTCAGTGTACTGACAATGCACAATATACAAGACTCACGTCAGTCGTCTCAAAGAATCTGTAAAAATCACCTCTGGCTTGACTGTTTGTTGAATGATTAACTTCCACTCTGGGAAGTTAAATTGAAAAATACACTTGTGTGTTTCTCATTAAATTCAGATGCATGTAATCTGAAACTTGACTAGTTGAAAAAAAGCAGACAATCGTTAGATGGTAAATCTAGTTATTATTCACAAAGTGATTTGAAGCATGAAATGTTAATTAAAAAAAAACACTATTTTCCTGTGTGTCCCAGCCTACACTATGCTGAATACATCCATGCAGTATACCATAATTGTACAACAACAGAACTCTTCACTATAAAAAACTATGACCTCAGCTGTTAAAGTGGTTTTCAGAAGTACGTCGTATCTATACAAGTATTTTAAAGACCCCACACTTGTTGGGTCAAAACAAGCATCTAAATCTAAAGGTCTACTATTTCTTCTCTGCTTTGTTGAAATAAATACAGTATCAAGCACGATAGACAGACTACCAGATGCCGACAAAGTTGTACTGAGAAGAAACAGACAGAACTACCAGCACATGCAGAAATTATGCTTTCTCCAGAACTAATTAGTTGGATACAAATGTATTTCTACCATTCCGTCACACACACATTCCCACACACACACACACGGTTGTAATTATCAACAAACTCACACATACACATTTCTTGGTATTTGCGTGTGTTCATCATTACAGCTCAAGAGGAAATCCTCATTTTTTGCAGTAATGAATGTGCTTATTATTTCCCATGACTTCTGACATTACCGCCATTGTCATCATTATCATCCACATTGTGCTGAGTAAAGTGCCAAAATTCTAAACTTCTCGCTGTCTCATTATAGTTGCGCGTGTGAACTTGCCGCTCTGTGTCTGCAGGTGGTTGGTCTGATGTAGAAACCAAAGTCAATAGGGCACATGAATTTGTAATGTCCCTCAGCACCCTCAGGACTGTGATAATGTCAGGCGTTTGATGCCGGGGTTATGGCAAAATGAATCAAGAAATGGTGGCGGTAATGAAAAATAGAAAAGAGCCTTGTAATGGATGAACTCTCACAGGAAGGGCACAAGAAAGCCGTTGTTTCTGATGATTTCTGTATCTTGGGGATACTGTATGTAACTGCTTGGAGATGCACGGGTCTTGACAGCAAATAATTCCTTTGCATCTTGTTTGCCTGTAAACATAAGAGTTATAAAGTCTGTTATAATCTGGCTATTCTGTGGTCACTTGCAAGACAGGTATAATAACAGATAAAAATAAATGTACTTTATTTAGAGGAGACAATATGAAATCCCAGTTACAAAACTCACAGTAAGACGCGGGGACAGATGAGGACTCAAGTGTTATTCAGCTCTTTTACCATCTGGTTTCTAGACAGGTTAAGACAGTGGCATATGGAGCAAGATGTCAGGTTGACGTGGTATCTGAATTGTTAATGCTATTCCTTTTGGCTAACTTGTGTGTTTGAGTGCACTCCTTTGTGGCAGATTGACAAGTTAACCCATGGAGCTCAAATTTTTATTAGATGTCAGAAGCAGCTTTGGAAAAAGTTGAGTGGCTTAAGAAAAAATAGCAAAGGAAATTTGCCAGGGGAGATTTCACAAGCTTGGGCTGACACATCAGCAGAGGTAAAAAAAAAAAAAAAAAAAAAGGCTGAGGTTTAACGGAATAATAGCAGCGGTGTGTTGAAAGGTCGTGTGTACTACCACTTCCTTTTCCATGAGCCGCACTGACATGGACAAAGCATCTCACCTGAGTAGATCATCCCTTCACACAGTGACTAATCACTGGGTGTCAACAGGTCCTCATGAGTGAAATGTTTCATGCGCTCTGCCTGTCACACATTCAAATATCAATACGCATTTCCCACCTCCACATTGTGCGATGGAGCTGACAGAATGTACTGTACTGTATAAGGAGAGTAGAAATATACATCAGGTTAGGGACATTTTATCATTTTTTCCCCTAGGTGTAGAGTCTACAATAAAGAGTTAATACCGTACATTGGGATGCAAAAGTCATCACACTTGTTTTCGTGACCGACCTGTAACCTGTTTACTGATCTTGTTAGGTGTGTGCAGGTCTTCTCTAAATGTAAACAGTCATTAGAATTTGTGAATTAATTAACCACATGCAGATATATAATCTGCACATGTTCAAAAAAAGCAAAGGCAAGTGTTGTTAACACACATAGTCAAAGTGAGTGCAAATACTTAATACTTAATAATTTACTTGTTGTGTGTCCCTACACCAGCAGTCACTAATAGTCAAACCATGTTTCGAGTCCAGACCCAGACTCTATCCTGTCCACAAGGATCCAGAGCTGGAACTGACATATGATTGAGTTTTTATCCAGTTTTGGCGGAGATTAAATTTCGACCGGCAACTCTTCTTCTTCTGACATTGTTTCTACACTGTTACTCAGCAACAAGGACACCAACAACTGCCATTGATGGAGGAGCGAAATTAGTCAAGGTGAAGATGTCAGCCAATCACGAGCAGAGTAAGGCGGTAACGAGCGTTCCCTCAGAGTTCCGTGGATTTTGAGTGTTGTAGCTGATACCTGCGATAAGGTAAATCAAAAAGTGGAGCTTTGTGATAAAATAAAACAAACACCTCTGTCTGGTATTAGCCAGTTCAATATACTGTATATAAATGAATTGTAATGTATAACTAAATTATAATGCAACTTCAAAGCATTCAAAGCCCGTGCAGACTCCCTTCAGTTCTTTCCAAATTAATCTATTAGAATAGTCCAGTGCAAATTCCGGTATTTTTCAATCACAATATACTGTAGAAAGAAAAATATCGCAATGTAAACTCTTTCCAATATCTCGCAGCCCTAGTCAAGGCCCAGTTTGTTTTCTTTTTTTTTTTCCCCAAGGCTTGATTACTAATTTGAAAAGAAAAATAAAAAGAGTTGGAGGTTAGATAGAAGTGACTTTATCAGACCACTTTAACCCAGTCTTCATCTCTGCCTGAGGCTAGTGTTGATACATGAGTCGTTCCTGCCATGAGGCCATATATCAAGCAAATGTCTGACAGAACTCCCAGCAGATTGGTTGCCTTGTGGGTAATGAAGGTGTGCTGGGTTTTGACAAGGATCAACAGTTGGAATTTAGAAAAAGGTGTTTTATACAAGTTCTGCGCATGGAACCTGGTGAACACGCTCTACTTTTAGTTCAGTAGTGCTAAAAATGGTAAAAAATCACAGGTACATTTAAATTACCCTCTCCAAATAACCTCTGACCATTTAAGGGGACTGACATTATTAATAAGCTAGAGAAAATAACTCAAACAAAACAAAAAGAAAACGAGTAAAATAGAAATAAAAATACATATAAGAAAGAAATTGTGTGGTTATCTGCCTGTGGTATCAGAATTCTGGGAAAAACAAAAAACGAAGAACATTAAAAACTACAGATTCAGAACAAAAGTGCTCATTAACACCAATAAACACTTGTGGAGTCACGGATAATCACAACACTGCGAAACCCTTTCAGATATACAGCGTGCTTATTGTGCTGTATAGAGCAATTAAAAGCTCGCAAATGGCACCATTGAGATGGGACTTTGCAGTTTGCTTGCCTGTAGACTGGCTCATAACAAGGAAATAAAATGTGCAAATATCAACAGTATGTCGGCATAATTCTCAGCCCTTGTAACATGTTTGAAGGGCTGGAATTGTTAATGCAAAGCTGCATAATAATACAGATTATCCAAGATGACATTAGCATATGATTTTGTCACTTCCAGCTATTGTTATTCAGATGTGAACAGGAGGTCAAATTGAGGGGAGAAAGAGTTGACGACATCCACCTGCTTTGGAAAATTAATAAAGGGCACCCTAAAATGAACAATAACACAACGCATTCTCTCAGCTCTATATCGCTCGGTAAATTTCAACAAATTGCCCCCGGGCAATGTGAGTGTATACTTTTTCACAGCAAGCTAACCTGTTTTGAGGGCATGGCAATATTGAAACATAAGGGGGGGCGCAGGGGGTAGACCAACAGACAAACAGTAGACAATTTGGTGAGTGTACAGTGAGACAGCAAGGCAGATCTGTCTTCATTTAAAGGTTGTCTCAGGCACTGATTGTAGGAGGAGGGCAAACCAGAACTCATGCTGGATAAAGGTTATGATGGCTGTTTCCCTCCTGGGAGCAACTGATGAGAGCAAAGTCTTGCTGGAGGTCTCAGGGCCAGTGGAATCATGACTGTGGACTCAGGGTCCCCCTCATACTGTGGCGGAGACGTGATGGAGGGCTTCTCTCGTTTCCCATCTGCCCCTGAGATCAGCCAATGCAGACGGTTGGTTTGTTGGCTAGTACTGTATATGACATGTACTAATTATGTTATTCAAACAAACAAAATAATGTGCTGGTTGTGCAAATTATTACCTTTAAGGAGCTGAAAATATTGAGTAATCAGTAGCCACTTTATCAGGTTCGCCTGTGAAATCGAATGCAATCCATCAAAACAGCTCAGCGTTAGAAGCTGGATGGATGTGCAGTTTCACTGTAAGGGGATGCGAAATTAATCCTTAACCCAACACACTGATGCACATTCAGTTTGTTCAACTGTTGTTTTACCGTCAGAATTAAAAACAAATGTTCGAGGAAAAATGTATTTTAATTCAAATGAAAAGCTTCACCATTGCAATGTGCAAAAAATATGATGTTAAAAAAAGTTCTTTGCTGTAAATTTGGTGAGACAACTTTAGAATCTGTGAAATTCCATTATTTCATTATTCTATAAACAAGGTGATTTATATAGAGACCAACTGATTAATCAGTAACAGAATGAGTCAGTAGTGCTGTACACGATAAGTCACAGTTGTACAAGAACAAAAAAGTTTGTGCACTTTACTCATGGGTTTTGTGTGAGATGATCAAAATAAGTACAAAAAAAGCTAAGTTGTTGATAAGGGCAGCTCAGTTTTTCTATTTAAAACTCAATTGTTTTGTGAGAGCAGTAGCACATTTCCGGGATCTAAGTTTCGACCCGCATGTTGAAGTTATTAAGTTATATATATTTCTGAGTTGGCAATTGCCTTGGGAACGTGTTATGTGTGTGTTTAGTCTGTCTCCAAGCTAGTGCCGACGGCTGTACGTGAGAAAGAGCACCTGCGAGAGAAAGAGAAATGAAAGTCCTGTTTCAAATGTTGAGAATATAACGGAACTATGAGCCACGTCTGATGACGGTTCATTCACTTGTTCCCTGTTGCTGCATCTTTTCCTTCTAAATTGTAGATTGTTCGGTCATTCTTTAACACTTAACTATCTGTAGTTTTAACAAAGAAATATTAATGTATTGGGGGAAAGATGTTTAAACGACCAGCCTCCTCTTATTAATGTTTCTTATTTTTTACCAATGACTAATGTGACAGTGGTCAGCGACAAAGAGAACACACAGTATTGTGCATACTGCAAAAGTGTGTGTGTGTGTGTGTGTGTGTGTGTGTGTGTGTGTGCGCACTGCAGCAGTGGAAGTGTGACTCATAGCTGTACCCGCAGCCAACAGGCAGCCATGTTGGCACGCCAGTGAGACCGAGTCCTCAGGACAGAAGAGATGTGCATCTGTCCATCTTGGAATCTATTCTTCATTTTGATATTTTGCACATGCAGAGTGTCATCTCCAATCTAATCCACCGAGCTCATCAGCTACACTAATCAAGTGAACATGATAATTCAGCACTAATGCCAGAGTAAACATGACAAAGGGCATGTTTCCATTAGCTAATTAATGGGCTTCCTCATTACTTTACTCATTTGCTAGCTGAAAAACAGATAATACATGTTTGGTTTCATGTGAACATCAAGGCTGGATTTCAAACATCTTTAGAATTAAGGTTAATTCATGTTGTATATAATTCTACACAGAATTTCTGTTTTCAGGGTTTAGCATAAAGGATTATTAGACCACATTTATGTGTTTAGTGCACAATCAACTGAACATGTGTAGGTGGCTGGTTTAAATTTTTGAATTTTAGTCAGTGAAGTACCTGATTGTTTTCCCTTTTATAACTTTTTAAATATTCAAAGTTGTTTTGTTTTGAATGCATGTATGTTTTGAAAATTTACTATACTGAAGATAATTGTGTTTGTATTCCCAGGATAACGTCTTGACTGGTTCTTATTAAATATATTAGGATAAAACTAAAGAATATACATACATGACAATTCGTGACAATTGGTCATTTATGCTGTGATTTATGGATCATGAAGAGAATTACAGAGAAACTATAATAAATACTTATTCAGCATAACTGCTTTGAGACGTTAGTTAGTGCTGTCGTCACTGGGGACCGTGTTGGAATTGTACAAGCAAAAAAAATTGAAATAAAAACACTGTACAGTCAATGTAAAACTGCCTGCTACGCTGACAGATTCACAGAAAGGCCCACAACTTGTTCCTCACAATTACAGGTCTTACTTTATATAGTGGATGTGAGATTGATATTAAAATACATTTTTAATTAGAATAAATTCTAATAAAAAATTAGAACCTGCACATGTTACATTTTACAGTTATCTCACAATATTTGGAAGAACAGCTAAGTCAATTCACTGTGTGTGTGTGTTTACATGAGAAAACTCATGGTCTTGTTTATATCACCAGTTATTGATGTCTGGGGTCTCGGAGAGACTGGAGCTCACCAGAAAGGCAAATAATTGGTTTGGTAAGTGAAACCAGCTATCATCCCTAAACTTCGCACTGAAACTGGATGTGCATCAAGCAAGACGTGACCTGCTGTGTCAAGCGCTTATTTTTCCACTTCTTTAATACCTAGTTTTGTTGCTTTTTTTGGCTTTGTCACTGAAAGCCTTTACTGTTATTGCACCTCCGCTCTCTCGATGATGGCCTTCATTCCACCTGGCCCTCAAACACACCAATGGCCATGTGAATGACTAGGAATAATTTTGTCTTTTAACATTGTCAGACAACACCTCATAGAAATCACTTCTCTTCTTGCCTTACCCCAATTCATTAAACATACGTCAAACAATTGGAGATCTGTTCATTAATTTAAAAAGACCTTATTACTTAAGTATTAATTAACTCATTGGAGTGTGAAAATCATCACAATGTGTAAAGTGCATGAAAAGGAAAAAGCTTTAAGACTCATAACTGGTGGCAGCAGCATTTGTACTGCTTTTGAAGAAAATCACTGCATGATGCTAGAATGACGATACTGAAATGCGTAACAAACGAGACTTCGCACAATCTAATCCATTGTTTTTACTACACAATATGATAGAAAATCTAGACAATCGTCATGGCAAATTATGACTGTAATACATGTGTAAGACCAAAAGTGGGGAGAGTTTTCATCAAGGTATATTTTTACTAAAGGCAACTGTGTTATTTTCTTATGAAAATGAAGTTGTCACTTATGTTTAACTGTGATGCACGTGCAACTCAGATATTCAAGGTCAGTGTCACCACAACAGATAGTGCCTGTAATACAAAGTACATGCTTCTAACCTGTATCGTACATGGTAGAGGGTGAAGATCCTCAGCTCCAAGCCTGTCATATTTGTTGGTAACTGAATGTCAAACAGGTCAGTGTGCGACAAGCTATGAATGGCTGCCAGGAATCACTAACACGAAATCTGTAGCACTCAAATCCATAGTCACCGACATGGCAGACGAAATTCATGTCTCGTCTGTGTGTGTGTGTGTTCGCTCGTGCATCTCCAACGTCGAACCACACACAGTTCTGTTTCCAAGATCAGTTGCAGTGTGTGTCACACAGGGCAACGCATTGCACCTGGGAGACAGCAGTTAGACGGTATTGACATGTATTAGGCTCTTGTTGCTGGGATCAGACATGAAAAGGTCTAAGGAGTGTGCTCCATACTGATTTAGTCAGTGATGGATCGAAGAGACCACACATCACAGTGATATTTCTTTTTATATGTGCTCGAGCAGATTCACCCCAATCAATGGAAACCAAAGAGCAGAAGTTAGAGGGGAAAGTCAAAGTTAAAAGCTACGTAATAGTACATAAAGATCCAAACTACTCAAACACGCTCGTAAGACGGACACACATAGCATAAAGAGATATTATGTAAGACACTTGCACAACTTAAGATGGTATAAAAGCATTTTTGGTGTGACACACGTACACAGACAGAATGGATGACAATGTTTCCCACTAGATCATATGCTGTTATGTTTTACTCAGGTCGTTCTTTTATTCATAATGCAGTTATATAATAGCCTATTCATCCCGTACACAGCTTTGGAATTGTTTACACCTTCATGTCTGTGAGTTTAACCCCCACCCCTTCACCCCCACCCCTTCACCCCCACCCCACCCCACTATGCCCAGTTTCAGCTGACCTTGCTCAAAATTGAGTGTGGGCATAAGGGACCAAAGCAAAGGTTTTACAGTTTTTCCCTCTTCTTTGTTTGTCTGTATTTTATTGTAGAACTAGGAGAAAAGAAGCTGGACGGTCTGTTCCTCTAGACTCACCTGTGGACTTAAGGTGCAGTTAATAATCTTTTTTAAAGAATACCCCCCCATTCTGTCTGTTGGTCTTCTTGATATGCAAGCATACCTGTGTCTGTGTCTGGACAATGATGTCTGTTTACGACGAAATAAAGAGAAATGTCAGGATGAATGCAAAAAAAAAATTATCATGCAGTGCTGGCACTGTGTATCTGCTTTTCAGGTGAGCTTCAGTCGCTTGCTAATTTATTCATCCAATTCAGATATTCATATCAACAAAGCATTCATCAATTTTAAAACGTTATTAGATATGTTCTCCTCTGTATTCGGGTACAAATCTCCAAATCTAATTATGCTCTGCAATTAATCACTAGGTGTTAGGATCAGTGCTTGTGATTACTTTTCCACAATTTGATTGCAGTGAATATAACTGTGCAAGTTATCAGCAGCGCATCTTTAAGTCCTGTCAGTTGCACTGGTCCACAACAGGTCAGACGTCATCGGGCATCCCACAGATGGCAAAACATCTGCATTCATGTTTATGTAGGCAACACATATTCAGGTAACATTGAAAAAAATGCCAGAATCCAATGTTTCCCCCACTTTGCATGACATTGTTCAGAGTTTGCCTTTTTCGCAAACCGTAACCTTGTGCTACCTAGATTAACAGCAAACACACATCCAACCATCCACATACTGTAAAAATAAACATGACTCATCAGCCATGACCATAGTCTGCCATTACCCCACGGTCCAGTCTTGACGCATTTATAGTCTGGCTTTTTGAGGGTGACCAGAGGCCACAGCCTGGGCACTCTGACCAATCTGCCACAAGCAGCCCCATATGTAACAAGCTCCCTGTCCTTCACTCTACCTGCATGACCCTGTTGCAGAGTCACTGGTTACTTATTTCTGGGTAAATAATTATGTTTATGGACAATGTTTTGGCCTGGAATTGGCAGCAGTTTCATAGTGTCCGAGCTGACCTTATCCTGGTCACTGGCACTTCATCCCAATCAGTCCCACTTGGCACCAGATGGGCAACCGTGCTCCAGAAAGCAGCAGTGGCTGAATTCCACTCCAACCCAACGATGCATGTGCAAGGAGTGAGGAAGGGCCTCATCGAATAGAAGAAGTCTGTTCATGGCATTTAAGCAAAAACATCAGACCGAGCATAACAGGAAAAACACGCAGGTATAATTTATTTTATCATTATCATCAACGGTGGGTGCAATCTTATTAGGCTCTTCATGCTGGCTGACTGGCATACAGTAGCTTGTAGGCCAGTGGTCATTGGTAAGTTCATGCTAAAACAAGAAAACAAAATGTTAAAGTTTCAAAAACACACAACAAGAAAACAGATATATTCATTAAGTAAATATTCATTAATTACAATAACTAGGATGAGCAGTATCATAAAATTTGTAATGTTGATGTTTGCATGTGACAATTGTATGTAATATTTCCAGAAGAGGAGCAAATTACATTAAGTTTTTACAAATTATAATAATATTACAGTGCTTTGATGATCAGTTACAAATGAGGTCTGAAATTGGGTGAGACGATAACTTTAAGCTTCATTGCGGCACCAAAATTTAATATTCATTAAGCGTTAACATATGCAAATATTACAAAAGCAGTTTTGGCTGTCACTATGGATCGCTTATGGGAGGTTAAAGGATTGCATAATGTTGTGGCTCATTTCTCAAGCACAAAATTTAAATCAAGAAAGTTGCCCTCTACTTGAGTGAGTTCTGTGGTTGGCTGGTGTGTTTTTAATAATCTTTGATCAGCACAGACAAAAAAGCTAATCCAGGTTGCAGAGTGATGGATTAAGATCATCAAAGCCAATACAACAGTTCTCTTGGGGCTATTAATAATAGAGAAAAGAAAAGTTACAACCCTCAAAAGGGAAACTACTAGTGTCTTTAACACTTTGAAGCTGTACTAGCTATGATTAGCACTTGGCAGAAATCACAATACTTTCTTTTTCACATATCAAGTGTGAAGGAATGAACATACCTAAAATATTCATTACAGCACCCAGACTTTCAGAATAACAGATCAGGTTGAGATCAGACAGTACAAGTCTCCCTGATGACAATTTGAAACTCTTGAGTCCGGTGTCTTAAATAAGACATTTCAAAGAAAACTAAGTAGCGTGGGAGCAGTTTGAAGTTAAGATATTTAAAGAGATTAGAGCTTATATATAAATAAATAATAATAATGATAATAATAACAACTACATAATTGTCAGCATCAGGATATTGTTTCACACAGACCGTATACACTGGTACCATCATAACTGCAGGGTTTTAGTGCAGCTCACACCTACATGTTCTACTAGGAGCTAGATGGTGATAAAGTGCTTCAGGATCTAATCTCTGGCCTTATAAATTGAAGAAGAGACGTCACGATGTACAAGATGGAGAAAATGTGGAAGACGAGTCTGGGACTATTTCAAAGTACCAGTGAAAGTGATCGGCAAGTCAAACTGCATTTTGGGTTTGCATGGGACTCTAATCATTTAAGGTAACGGTGTCTGCAGCGTAGGAATTAAAGGGAAATCACAGTCCCCAAGGTAAATATTTAAAATCACTATTGAAGAGAACACATGTTGATGGAAAAAGATGCAGCGAGCAAGAGCCTTTAGGAAACAGAAGTATCCAACGGCAACGGGCGAGATGAGCCCAGTAGATGTGCAAATGTAATCAATACGATTATACACACGGATCAATCTGTTTATTGAAACTGGCAGGATGTGTCAACCGGGTTATATGATGCGTGACTCCAGGAATTTAATGCTAGACTTCATTTGAAATTCAAACCTGCATTAATTTTTTTATTGATTGCACTGAAAAAGCAAAGAGCGGTTAAGAGTGCCAGTGTAATAGTAACTTTTAGTGAACACAAAAATTAAAACTAAAACTAAATTTCATATTGTTGATGCCTGGTCTCAATGTGGCCTAAGGTCTTTGGTTTAAACATTCAGTTACCACCTCACATTTTACAGTAACATTTGACAGAAACCAAAGCAGTGTAGCTTTTCTGATAATGTAAGTATGTAAGTGTAGTGTTTATCGAATATTCCTGATCATCAGGTCTTTTTTCACACCACACCACTCTGAAAAACCAAGCGTTGAAGTAAAAGTAAACAGAATAATAGACTGAATTACAAAAAAATACCAATAATTTAAAACTGTAAAACTATAACAACCACAGTATGTACATTTGTGTTCATAAATGTTTCAGTGTATGCTACCAGAAGACGTGCCGCTGACAAACGCTGCTTTTGCATCCTCACAAACCTGAGCACACAGCGTGAGGACAACACAAGATATCGGTTGGATTTCTCAGACGAGAGTGGCTTGGAAAGGTATGATGCACGCTGAGTGGATTCAAAAGCTGCAGTAACTCTGTCCTCACTAACAGGATTCAGTTTCCTGCTGATCACTCTGTGGTGTGTGGATGTCAAAGAGCATCTTCACTCCCTTTCATATGTTGTGTAAATTGGCCATCAGTAGGCATGCATGGCTGGTGACTTGGAGATGACAAAACTGAATAAAAAGATCTGTGGGGCTTTGAAATCCCGACCGTGTGAGTAAATGTGAGCAAATAAGCAGGGCACGAAATGTGCAGTGTGCCTGTAGTTATTTGTATTTCTCTATCTGCAAATGCATGTGTACGGTTGTTTGTATGCATAAATGTACACGCATTTTGTATTTAAATTCTTCAAAATATGCAGCTTTACATAATCAGGTGCTTTTTTTCTCGCTCGTTTACGTGCCAAGTGAATGCATCAAAAATAACATATACGTGAAATCTGCTGCATAAAAACCATTTTTCTCCGAGCGTCGTTGTCGGGGAGTTTGGCTGCAAACACACATTCATTCTCACGGTGCGAACCTGAGACCTGTGCAGTCCTTCATTTACACAGCCAAATTGAAGCACAGACTAGTTATTTAATTGAAGGCAGCAGCAATGACACACTCACAAAGACCACTGGCATATTTCAATCTAGCAAGCGAGTCTCTGCGCGCACACACACACACACACACACACACACACACACACAGGTTACCTTCATCCTCTGTACGCACACACACACACACAGAGTCCCCAATAAAACTCCACCGCTCAATTATGCCCACAAATACCCACATACCTCACAGCCCAGCCTAGGCCTATAAATCATGGTCTTCCCTAACATCTGGTCTTGAGGATGAGCAAAACAAGCCCACAGGGCAATTGAGAATGGGGGGGAGGGGGATAGGAAAGGAAGATGGAGAGGTGCAGGCAAGACATTTAGCCATGCTGCAGGCACGTGTGCTTTCTTGCTAACAGACATTTTTCTCAATCTGGCCTGTCACACTGTAGAATCTTCTAAGCAAGATTAATATCTGGTTTAGGATGCCGGTGACTTACTGTGGCATTTGTAATATAATAGCAGGAGAATGAGATGTACTAAAGAAACACGCGGCGGCACACACACACCCTCCACCATGGAGGAATGCAGAGGTAGAATAAATGTTCAGCCTCTTTTGCTTAAAGAGCTTAAAATGATCAACAGGTAGGGTTTACTGTTCTTCCGTGAATTTGTAAGCTCAGTATGATCCTTAATCAATTGAGTTCCTGTAATTTCCTATCCAACAAAATCCTTGATATTAAAAGGTACAGCACAGTTGCTTGGATGACATAGTGCATATACAGGTATTATTCCCTAACAAGACAATTTCTTGCTCATTTGTGCCAAATACTGCTAAACAAACTGACATGCAAACTTCCCATTAAAGGATATGTGAACCTGGGATTGCATAGTGGGCGAGTCTCGATCTAGCTGCAAACAATTAAGCTCATCTCAACATGAGACAAGTTAACACCCAAGAATAATGAGTAGGTCAGCTAACAAGTAGCCAGCAGCCCACATCCTGATTAGCAGAGGAGCCAGTGAAAGGACCATTCACACACTAAGAGCCATTTAGCATAATTAGATGTCCAGGGGAGAAAAGTGCTCGGACGAAGGGTTCATCGTTTTAGATCGCATCAGCTTGAGAGTGTGTCATATTGTGGAGGAGGGGAAAAGGGCTTTAAGCATCTCCGCCCAAAATTTTTTTTTTTAAATCAAATAATAGCAGGAGCTAGTTTTAATTCTTAATGTAATTTCATACATCATTGCCAATATGAACACTTTTTTCTAACCTGCTTTGCAGTCTCTAAAGTTCAGGCCTTCGTGTATCAACATCTTATATTTTGGGGAATATTCATTACCCAACAATAAAACACTAAACCTTTTATACTGCCCATTTTCCTCACATCATCTGCTGTTTATTATAATTTTTAATTAATCGTCAGACAATCTTATGGAGACAGTGGCTGGTACATTTGAGTGAAAGCAGCAATCTATAAAACAAACCAAAATCAATTTCTGAGTGTCTACTTGTTTCACTTTTAAACATATTCATGCTTGTAGACAAACAAGACACGGTTGGTTTGACAAAGTCAGCAACGTTTAAAGAGTACCTTATTAAAACAGCAAACCCACACTAGATATTGGGAAGAAGAAGGTCACTGCAAAACTGGCCTCTGCAGGTTGAAAGAACAGTAGTGTTTGGAGGTTATGACCACACCCAAACTAGCCCGGACAAAGCGGGATTATTATCATGGGACATTGTTTAAATACCCACTTGAACGTGAAAAGCCGACACACAGAAAACTAGCCTTTCACTTTGGTCACACTGTTCTCGCACACTTTTGGCCAACCACACCCGCCTGTGATGTCCAAGAGTTTGAATTCCTCACAATGTTACAGTTTGCAGACTCTTAATACAAATTATAAATTGGCTAATAAATTAAGATGAATGATTTTACAGATTGATTAATGTTGTCAGTATATACTGATCAGGCGCAACATTCTGACTACGTGTGCAATTTTAATGCAATCCCTTACAGTGGCTCTGCCATCAATTCTACTTTTACACGGTTATAATTTCTCAGCTTTAAGGCTGAAACTGTCAGAAAGGTGATAATTCACTTACGTGTGTATTATTGAGGTCAAAGTGGGTAGTGGCGTCATACTGGACAGCATTATAAGAAGAGGTGGTTCTAGAGTTTTGGCCACCATATTTAAAACTGCTATAACTAGTGCAGTTTCATAAAGTTTAATCACAATTACTGGACTAAGAATGCGACTCACTGTCTGAAGTTTAAATATGTGGACAACACAGTTAGAAGGACGGACAGTTGTTTGGTTCCTATGATGTGGGCATTTTGTTACTGAGCATCTGACAAAGCAAAAATATTAAATATGACACTGAAGCAGAGTTTCACAAAGCTTTGTTGGTCTGCTAATCAGTTAATCATTACCTGTGTGCCAGCAGGTATGAAATCCAATGTCAACTTCCTGCCAGCGTTGACTTCGTACAGCTTTAAATACGACCAGACTTTGCCAAACGTGATACTGTTATGCTGCTAAAACAACACTGAGACGTTATCATAAACTGAGTTAATGCCTTAAAAAAGTCAACATTACTACTACTACTACTACTCTTTGGCTTTTCCCATCAGGGGTCGCCACAGCGAATCATCCTTTTCCACTATTAATACTAATAATAATGTCACTGAGGGATCATTATGGCCAATGAGGAGTCTGCAGGCACACTGCACCATACACAGACACACACAGTACACAAACTCAATCTTAAAGTAGATTATCTATGTTACTGTACGTTACTTGAAGTACAAATGTAAAAGTAATCCACTAGAAAATAATAATATATGCTAATGTGTTTTTTAAAGAAAATTGATTATAGTAAATACAGCAAACAGGGGTCAAAGGTTGAGCTGATTTTAACCACTTTATGTGCTGATACACGGTTAATTCGTAATCATACCTTAGCATTTATTAGTTCAAATGTTTTTAATTCATAAAATGTTTATGAAGGCAGGTGTATCAGCTGTACTGAATGATTGAGTTGAATGATGAGTTTGTAAAATATACATTTGCTCTGATTGGATGGAGTACACATTCTTTACTGGTGTTATTTTTAAACACTCTTGGTATTAACAATGACAACTTTGCTGAGCAGCCTTTTAATAAGTAAGTACTCTAAACAAAGAAGATGATGAAAGCTGGAAAATGAGAAAAACTACATGCAGGGGAAGATTAAAGGGAATGGAAGAACTATCAGTTTGAACAGACAGCGAAATGGGGGGGATTCTAATTTACTTTGAGTTTTTTGCTTATTATTTTGCATTCATTGAAATTTTTGGTGACATCTGCACTTTTTTCTTCTCCGATTTATGAGTCATCCTGAGCAAAATCCCTGCATTACAAAACAATTATATCAGACCTGCTTGGGTGATGCAGCAGGGATTCTACCTACTGCCGTGGTGAGAAATGGAGGGGGAGAGGGTGTCTGAGGGGGGACGGGGGAGGAGAATCTGAGAAGGTGTTAGAGGAAAAAAGGAGGGACGACTACAGGAAGACGACTATGAGTCACAGATCAAAACAGCCACTTTCCTGATCTGAAATATTTAATTTTTCTGCTGAATAATGCAATTCATTTCCTCTTCTGCCCCTTGTTCATGTGTCACTTCATGTTGATCAGATTTGACATATGCACGTGTGCTGAAACTAAATCGCTAGTTTCGGTTCCAGCGTGCGTTACCGCTTCCTGCGGTGCTCCCGCGCTCTCCCTCTGTTGTTGTATTTCGTCTGATACTCGATAATCTGATGCATCAAAGAGTATTTGACATGAATCATTGGTGTGTTCTAATCTAAATTTTGCTAATTCAAATCCCTCGTGGTTCTCTTCACAAAGCCTCTTAAAATCATTGACTGATAATGAAGCTCATTAGTGCAGCTTCGTATTCTGTCCTTTCTCCCCTCTGCAGCTTACTTAGTCATGACAAGCAACACTAACAAGCAGCTGCGGGTCTTATCAAAGATCTTTTTTCTTCGTATAGAAAACATCAAACTAGGGCTTATTATCTTCACAGCACTAGAGCACAAGGATTAGAACTGATCGTTGATCATTCAGTGGCCTTTATCAGTGGTATTACTACTCAGTGGAATATGATTTTCAAATCAATATCCCTAATGAAGGGTTTTCAGTTCTAGTAAATTGTTTTATTAGCCGTTTAATTAAATAACCTTCAATATTTGGTCCTTGTGTGGTAAGATAGTAACCTTTGTTAGTAACCTTTAAAGACAACTTTACACCACACAGGCTGGCATATTTATGAGGGTCATGCATATAAAATCTATTTGTGTTTACTTTTGTGAATGGGAGAATGAGGAAAATGATGATCTGGTTCACTATGGCGAGAATTCAATCAGGAAGACACTGCTGTTTTTTTGGTGATTATAAAGTGCCAGAAACTGTCAGTATGGATCAAAATCATCCAAAGGCAGAAATCATAATGTTTTGTCAGCAGCTAAAATGTTTCATGCAACTTGTAATGATAGTATGAAGGTAGTCATTTCGATTAAATTGAACACATAATCTACAAGTGCAGTTTATGTCTCGTCAGCTGGAACCTAATGAATTCCTGCAGCCATCTGTACTAATGAATGTCAATGTGTCGTGAGTTCCAGTGGTGAGCAGGTGTGTAAAAGCTAATGAAATCTCGAGGATACCCTGAGCTCGATTTCGCATTGAAAAAAATTGTGGTTTTCTCTGAGTTATGTCTTTTTGCAATAGTGGTGTTCCCTGTGATTTTGTTAAACAGAACTGCCAATTACATGTGCTTTATGTCTCCAATATCACATTTTTATTACGCAGATGCGAGACGTAATATTAATGTCCTGTCACAGGCAAACATTAAGCTTTCGAGACTCGCCATACCTAGAGTAGCATTATTTGCCATGGTCAATCACTCCTTCATAAGTAGATTTTCCTTCAGTTTTGGCCGACATTCTCCCTCAGCTTGATACTAGGCATTTGTCTGGGGTAATGATATAAAAACAATTCTACGGCAGCTCAAATTGAGTTTATGCTTTTCTCATTTTTAGTAAAAGAAAAGGGCGGTAACTGAATCAATCCTATCATTTAATACCATTTCTTGCCAGAGTTGAGATAATGTAATATTTTATTATATAATACTGGACATAACCGATATCTTCAGACAAGGAAGCACTGAGGTTCTCCACAAGTTAATAGCTGCTCATTGCTCTAGGTTTTGTTCTCCAATGTTTTCCTTCCTTGTGTGAAACCTGCTCAAACTTGGTCAAGCAGCAAATGAACAGTGATTACAATCAGATAATAATATTTAAGATATTAATAAGTAAACCTAAAATACATGAAAATAAAAATTTAATTCAGTCACACACAGTCTGATTTGCAATCAAAAAAGCCTCATGTGGAAATACTTTGGACTTTGGTCAGACGGATCGACAGTTGAACCATTACAGCACCAGCAACCGGAGGGCACATCCTGAAAATATGCTGTGACTGTGCTACAGTTTCATTATCATCTCCTTTAAATTAAGCATCAAATGTCAGTTCAAGCCTTCCCATAACTTATTAATTATTCAAGTTGTTTATTCTGTAATTTGTATGTATGTAAATTTTTAAAGGCAAAGTTACAGTATGTTTGAATTAATATACATATTAATATCCTGCTGTATTGGTGGGCCCTCTTCCTATCTGTCGGTTTCTGTTATAATCTTCTTTCAGTCAGTCCCTGTCTGTGCACTTAATTACTTTAGTGTCTTGCTCTCACCATGAATGTTTGTGTATGTACACACTGCTTCTGGTTATTTTCCGTGACTGGAACATTTGTTTTTCAGTAGTGCGATCAGTTTCCTTGTTTTTGTCATTATTGGGTTACAGATATTTGTTCACCTTGTCTGTTCCCTCTCCGAGTAATTTTCTGTTGTGTTTTCCCCTTTGTTTCATTTCTATCAATCCTTTTACTATAACACCTCACAAGAGAGAAATGTCACAAAACCATGACATTTTTAACCACAGAGAGCAGATCCTTAATAAAAAAAAGAAAGAAAGAAAATGTGGACCCAAACATCCTCCCTGAGGAACGCCACCTTCTTCCAGAGACTTTTACCTTTCATAAAAACTGCTCCTTAAAAAATACTTGCTGTAACAACTGTGTTCTTTCAGAGAGGTAAGTCAACCAAGATATAGATTAGAGAAATAGAAATTAGAAATGTTTCATTATATGCTAGTGCCAGATAAAACAGGAAACTCCTGCCAAATAAGAACCCTACATAATGTACCAGACATGGCTTCATTCCTAGTCATCAAGATGCAGCCAAACTCAACGTATCATATAGCATTACCACCTTTAACAAACCATTTTCTAAGAGGAGCATTTTGATCCACTACCCCAATTTGTCCATTACAAATCTCGAAGCACCATTTAAATAATTTTACAGACATACAGTATATCAGATGATTGTACATTATAATACTGTATCATTCACAAATTAATCTGCTAAAAATATTTTTTATGATTTGTGATAAACATCCTGACTCTTTTGTCTTTCTTGTTAGGACAGTCCAACTGTGGCATCTGTGTCCTACTGAGACCCTTAATTTCTCTGAACAACTGTTCAGCTATATTATGCTATGATCTATACATTTGAAGTATAAAAGCCATTCATCATTGTCAAAGTTCTTGTGGGATGAGTAAAATCTCTGGTGCAAAAGAGGAGGTAGACATGCAGTAGAAAACCTATTCATATTGTTTCAGTAATGCTCAGAATTCTTGAAAATGTCTAATAATCTTATATAAAACTGTTTTGCCTCGACCTTGAGTCCCAGCCCCAACAGGACGGGAGGGGCAAGTGAAGAAGCAGCAAAGGAAAACCTTGAACAAATAAAAGTTAAAAAACAAATACAAATTACAGCCAGACACCTTAGCTGAGTTACTAACCAAATGTATTTCCTGTGGCGAGCTGCTCATGTTTTCTGAGAACAGAAGTCACTTTTCTGCTGAACTGAATGTGTTTTTGCACCAAGACGAACCCTACAACTTTTTTGATATCTGATCTTTTTTGAGTTTGTACTTCTTTCCTATAGAAACACACAGGTCATATTTTGTCTTTCACAGGCCATCCACTGTATATTAGTTGAAAAGGATATGCAGTAGCATTCAGGAGATCATATATGACTATATATGACAACCATTAAACTAACTATATGACCAGTTCAGTTATAGCGCAGTAATTTAAATGCCATTTATAGCACAGTTCTTGACAAAATAGGAAATGCGAGTGTTTGTGAGAAGAGATGAAATGCCTGTCAAGTCTATAAAGCAAAACAGGAAGAGAAGACTGTAAAGAAACTGTACCAGAAAAGACTGATATATATGCAAATACCAATACAGCTCAAGCGATGCATTACAATTTTCTCCCATAGGGAGGTGGATTGGAGAGAACAGCAAAATGAAAGATTTTCTCAAAAGTTTTGCTCGAGTTCCTCTCATTATCTGCAAGTCACCTCTGTAAGAAATCAAACAAATTCACTTGGATTGGTGTCAAGTGACGCAAGTGCCTTCATGCAAAATGCTCATATTTTGTCTTTGCCAACAAAAACAACATGTGACATCACCACAAACAATCTAGATCCCCAGAACCATAGATGCGTCCGTACTGTATAATGAAAATTTAGAGAAAATGGAGACAAGCATCAATATTAGTGGATCTATTTTGGTTGCATTATACCCGGTTTTAAATAGACTTGTAAAACACCAGGGTTCCATACTATAAATAAAACTTTAAAAACTAAAGGACACGTAAGCTCCCTCTCAGAGAGATGTAAAGCTAAATCAGGGTAGACCTGATGCAAATGGGAGCTTGCTGGAGAATTAATGAATCTCAGCATTCATTTCTACCTCAGTTCCTCAGTGATTTTCTTTCTGAGCAAGAAGCTACAGTCTCTCTTGTTGCTAGGATTGGACAGTCCCTGCATGCTTTGAACGAAATGTTATATGAGGACAGTTTATTCTCCTAATACAGGTCAAGACCGCTGCCGGACATTCCCTGTTCTGGTGACCTGCTGCGACGACTTTTGGCAGCATCATCTGCTGCAGCTCATTTACTACCCAGCATCAAAGAGAAAACATCACGACAGCTGCAAGTCCATCCACGGCTAATACCCACCTACACTTATACACGCACACACACACACGCGCACACACACACACACCTATTACACTAATCTTTGAGCTGGGAACGGGATTCATTAGTGAGACCAACGGTTCGCTCTTCACTAATGCTGATTTTCATGTTTCTTTGATACATCTCCTCTGTTATTCTTCCTGACACCTCACCCCCATAACTGTGATCCCTCAAGGTAGTGAGAATGATATTAAAATGACAAACATAATGTTTGCCCCTGTCTATCAGCCAGGTGAGATAATGGAGAGTAATGTGCAACTACCTTTGTAACTTATTGACTTTTGAATTAATGCTAATAAATTAGATTAAAAGTTAAAATGAGCTGCATATGAACTCCGAGGAAAATCTCTGTGCATCCTTGGAGGCGCCAGACCTGAGCCACACAAGAGGCCACTTTAATCAGCAAGAACACGTTCAATGGAGATCAATTTAGACATGCCTATAGAAATTATTTGTACAAGGCTGTGCTCACTGAAGGATCAATGACAATTAGAAGCAGTGTTGCTTTGTTCACCTGGTCAGTATTGACAGATATATTAGAGAACTTAAATGGATCTCCGCAGACATTGCAATAAAGTGCTTCTCCCTCCCTGTTAATCTGTAGGAGTTGTTATTGTCTCCACTGGGAGTTTGAAAAAAGCTAAAGTTGTTACCATTATTAGTCATTGCAAGGCAATGGATGAGGCGAGTGGAGGAAGAAACAGAAATAGTTTGCAAAGGTTTTCTCAGTGAGCACACAGTCTCACGAGGGCCGTGCTCTGGTACTGTCACTGAGCTGCTGTTTTTCCGGAAGTGAATTTTATGCTTCGCAGT
Organism: Channa striata; assembly: GCA_033026295.1. NCBI lineage: Eukaryota > Metazoa > Chordata > Actinopteri > Anabantiformes > Channidae > Channa > Channa striata. The sequence goes on along the minus strand of CM065185.1, from coordinate 13,591,686 downwards.
CCTGCTGGGTTCCCCCGACAAAGAGCGGGAGAATCTTTTTATACCTGCCCTGAAGTAACACTGCCACCAGGGTAGACACCCTCCATTCTGCAGGTAAAGTGAGACGCCACTACTCTACTCGTGAACCAACAACAAAGTTCAAAAGATGCTGTCAGACAAACATTATCACTTCATACATCCTATGCTTATGAGGAATTATTAGAAAAGGCTATTTTCCTTTCTTTACTGTGACTAATGTGGATTATTTGGAGTGATTCACAGGCCCATAGCCAACCACAACAGATCATTTTCAATTCTTTGGGAGAGGATATTGATACTGAATGATGCTGCTAAATGTGATTCAAACGCGAGATTTGTTTTTGCTCTATTTTATCCATTACCTGTCTGCAGCATTTCAGGCCACACTTGGGTGTAGGGTGACACTTACTAATTAATTCCATTTAAAAATAATGCAACACAATCGCTCATTCGGGTGTAGTGGCAAAACACAAGGAGTGTGATATTAATCCCCTGATTTCCAAAAATAATAACCATCAAAAGGTGATGGATTACACACCGGGAGCAAAACAGACAACGACTACAGAACAAGTGGAAGACAAATAGTTAAAAAAGGAACTGCAGTCATTTTATAAACGTGCACTGCTATTCTAAAATATGTTACTTGTATTACACACGAATATGACTTAAACTAGTCAGTAAGTACCATACACATTAACGGGGCTGTGTATCCAATTAAACACTGACTCTGACAATGTAAGTGTGATATTTAATAAATGTGTTACAAGAGTGGGTTTAATCATAACTCAGATCAGATTAGCTCACAGTTAATCCACAGCCAGAAATTGCTTCACAACCCGCTTTGATTATTTACACTTGGATTATTCTAATATTTAATATTTGGAATAAGTTTCCTCTAACATTTTTTTTGTTTTGTGTCTGGGATAAAAGTCAGCATAGTTTGTTGAAGATGATGACGATTTCTTGTCTGTTTTTTGCACAATGTAAATACTGAGAAATCTAGGCGGGAATTCATCTTCATATTTGGTGACGTCCATTACAATGAATAACAAAAGTTTTAAGGACGTATTTGTCAAAGTCTAGCTGAACTGAACTGATTCATACAAAGTACCAAAAGCAACTCGCATACACTTTAAGAATAATGAGTATATTTATTTGTGAATTATTGTTCAAGAGCAGTGTTGAAATCGTTCGCGGTCCTACAGTAAATCGTCACGGCTTATTCTTTCCAACTGTTCTATTGTTGTTGACAGTTACTGCACCCAGCTGCTGCCCCAGTCATCAGAGCAAAACACAATTCCTGGCCTACGGCTGTAACTTGTGCTTATCCCTCTAGCTCAGATAAACAATAAAGTTTTGGTATTGCACATGTGGCTAATACTTCATTCATCGTAAATTCATAGAATGCTACAATTATAGATTCACCGCAGTGACAATCCTCCAATAATCTGAGGGGAATCGACAGCCTGCCCCTGATTAATGTCTGAGTTTTTCGTCATCATAGTTTTACAAGCAGAAGTAAAGAAAGCATGAATATCGTGTGTTCCATTATTATTTTCTTTATGGTTTATATGCTCCTCCCTTGTTTTCACTGGCTGTCCAGTATTACAATTAATGTTACAGAATAATGTGAAACTGTCTGAGACGACTATGCAAGATACAAAATAAAGCACAGAGGCTTTTTTTCACCTTTATTAGGCCTTTATAAACTTTTGCCCTATTAACTTTGTTCAAGTTCACTCAGTTCTTGCATTATTAGAAACTGAGATGTTTTGATTTTCAAGGATAAGTTGCTTTACAAAGGGGGAAAAAAAAGCTAAATAGTGGGTATGACATGCAGCAGACCTGTAAGCTACTGAAAAGGTGCAGATTTTCATTTCAACACGATGTGCTGACACCTTTGAGCAGTTTTTTTTTAAATATCAAACCTCTCAAAAGCTCTCTGTGCACTTCCTACACTCAGTATAATTAAACATCTAGAGATTATATTAGTGGTTCTAAAGGGATTGAAAACTGTAACACTGGTAATATTTCATCAAAGCATCAACAAATTTGCCCACACTAGGAAACAACAAATTTGCCCACACAGAGACATAAATAGACACCAAAAGCATCACTGAATGTGGGAATCCTCCTTTTCTGCTCTCCCTTCAGTTTCACGTTGGCAGCAATACAACAACTTTATCAAATAAAAAACCGAAAAAATAAAACAGCTATTTAATGGTGTATAGAAGGAGAATTTTTGTTTACACTTCACCATCTAAACAAGTGGGTTTTACTTCTGGTTTTCCCAGAACAGAATGTACTACATGAGTCATATTCTATCCTTTTTATTTTATGAATCATTTTAAGCAGGTACTCTCCTGTGCCCATTTTGCATAAATAATGAATGCAATGTGCGTATGTCTGCACTCTATGGACGGCAGATAGTTTTACTGTGTGCAGCACAAGTTTTAAATACTGTACAGCCCTAAACAAAACTTTTCTAAGCATACGTATCCATGATTTTAATGATGGAAATGATTTTATTCGTAACTTGAGCTAAAAGCGAGAAATACCATCTGTAGTTAGCTGCACATAATACATACAAAAATGTAGAAATCTGCATAAAATTGTAATGTGAGGGTAGCTTCCTACTCGGGTCTACAAACATTTAGGAGGGATACTTTCTCTTCCAGGCCAAGGAGAAAGTGTGAAGCTATTAGAAAGTGGAGTTCAGATGGGCTCAAATGGTTATTAATGGAAGGAACCGGGAGAAGATCAGCCTCCGAGGATGAGTCACACAGGCAGCGGCCCATCCCCGGGGGCCTCTGCTGGGCAGGGTTTTATTACCCGAGCCTTCCAGTGGCTGGGTGGGATCTGAAGAACTACCACAAACTGGGCTTTTTGCGACTTTGCTGCGCCTGATATTTTTGAACCGGCTTCTCAGCTACTCAGTCTTCAACTCGCCAATGGCTTGTTTGCACAAGAGGCGATGTTATAAATAAACACGTCTGGTGGAGGTGGCTAGAACAGAAGCTACAGAGGATACAGTGGGAACGGGAACAGGAAGAAAACTGAGGGTCATCTATGGTTTGTCCAAGAAAAATGGAAAACTGGAGGTTTGGAAGTATGGATGGCAGGGAATACTGTATGTCTTTATGGTAAAACAAAGTCTTCCTTATTATACATTTATGCATTTGCATTTGCTGCTCAGGCTCTGCAAAGCTATTAATAGCTACTGTGTTCTAAATTGCTCAATTTATTCAGATGACTCCTGTGGAGAAAAACATAGTTTGCTTTGAAAAAAAAAAAAACTGTTATCAAATTTATTCCTTAAGACAATACTTTAAACAGGATGAATTTAGTCTGGAGCAGATGTCAGAACACAACTTTAAACGTGCTTTCCACACTTTGATTCATAATTTCAGAGTTGAGGGATCAAAGGTTGCATATGGAGGTTGAAGACACACTCTTGTAAAGTGGCCTGTGTCTGTTCAAATCTTCTGACTCGCTGGAAAACTCAGAGCTGTCCTTGAGCCTAGGCTTCATATCCATCTGTTCCTCATTGGCAAACCGTGGAAGCCATGCATCTATGTTGGAATACAAATATATAGAGTGGCTTTCACCTTCAAGAGTGCACAGAAGGGAATTTGTCTCTTTATTAGTCAACACACCCCACACAGTAAACAATATTTATTTTCTGCTATATTTTAAATTAAAAATAGAGGGTAATGAATTTTTTTTAGATTGGACAGTAGCTTTTCTTATCAGGTTAGTGACAGTAATTGAAAAATCAATCACCTGACAAGCATGACAATGAGGCATAGAAACCATTTATCGATGATCAACCCTTATTGTCACTGTGTAGACGTTTTACACAGTCACCTAAACAAATGACGTCCCTCTTAGTCGGGTTTTGTTCGGCAGAGCCGTGTCGAAACAGTGTGCCGTTTGTTCAGCATCACTGAGTTTGTTTACTGTGGGTCAGACCCTGATTGGCAGTTGGTTAATGAAGTTAATGAATTGGTGTGAGCATGACACCAATTTAATCATAAAAGACCCACTACAAGAGGGGGGACTGCAGCTTTGTTGAAGCTTTGGGGACAGCTGTTGAGTCCGGAGGTTAATTCAGCCTTGATAACTCCACCAGTCCTGTGTTTTTCCATGTAGAAGTGCATTATAGTTTGTTAGAAATAACTCTGTGTCTGTGGTACGACTTGTTGTGTGTGGACTGTCAAGAACTGTCAAAGTATATTGACGTTTTCCTACTTCACATGTTGGAGTTTTTTTGTTACTGAGGTAAATATACCTTCTATATTGTTTCTATCCTACAGCCCTAGTGTGTAGACAGACACAGACACAGAATGTGAAGCGGGACTTTTCTGAAAGAGTAAACTTTTTTCAAAACAATAAAGTTCTGAACCCAAGACCCCTGAGGTACATTGTACACCTCTGCATGGCACCAGCAGCTAAACACATAATTTTTTAAACCTGCACTTCCATGCTCTCCAGCCTAATACGTCCGTCGGAGGATCATGAGGCGATTTCTGAGATGACAGCTCTGTAGGTTTATCCAGCCTTATTGAACTGCATTTGACTTGTGCTATGGCAGTTCCTATCATCAGTCCAGCAGTGCAGGTGTAAGAGTCTGGCAGAAGCTGCTACCAATTCGCCTGCTCTCAGCTGAGCCTAGCACCACACTGACACATCAGTTGGACAAATTAGCTTTTTCTGTCACTCTGCTGTCACACCATGGCTCAGCTTGCTGTAACACAAAAATCTGGATGTTGCAGCCAGGTTCATGACTAAAGCTCAGGGCAGCAGTGGCTGGGAAGGTAGAACAGTTGCCCACCGACTGTGGGCTTGGTGGCTTGACCCCTCCTTAGAATACGAGCCAGGTGGGTCAGGATACCTAACATGTCGTGCTGCACTGCGTGAGAATGGTTGTGTGTGTAAATGGGTGATGGGAAGCAACTGTAAAGCTGTTTAGGTATAAATCAATTAGCAAGGTGCTACATAGTGTACCTGCATATCATTTACGAACATCACGTGCACACATATCCAATAGTAGTTCCACATTAACGTTTCTATAGACGGACAAGCATTATAAAGCATAAAATTGATTTTAGAAAATATGATTAATTAAAAACACAACCAGTTATGTTAGTCCTTAACGTAAGAATAGCTATCTATAAAAATAAATCTATAATGTGCCCAGTACGTTTTATTTGGTTAAAAGATTTTAACCACTAGTATTAAAGTTTTGGCTGATCAGTGTAGACATGCTTTAAGTCAAAAATGTTTTGTAATGTTTCAAGATTTGATTAAAAAATTGTATGCCTATGTTAAAATAAGCTTAAGAATATATTGTTTACATTTAGATTATGTTAATGAAAAACTATAAGGCCTACAGTGCAGTATGGTGGTTTAATATGATGATTGTACCTAATTTATTGATCCTAACAAAACAACCAGAGAGTAACAATTAGCTGTCTAGATAGAGCTGAAATAAACTGCATATTCTCAAAACATCAGTATTGTTCCAAACACTGTCACTGTAATGTTCTTAGAGTCCCTGAACTTTGATAAAGGGGGCAAAGCCGGGGTGTTTCCCCCTGAATCTACCACAGGAAAACCTACAGAATCATCAGCTAATTTGGTTCTAATGAAGCTTTAAGGTGAAAGTCCTTTGTGAAAAATGTCGACTTTCACATTTCCTCTTCTTTTCCTCTGCAGGTAGATCTCTGCCATAACTTACTCTCACTCTCTTAATTCAATTTTAAGCATATTTCCAACCAAATTCAATTTCTAGGCATTTCCCCCTCTCCCCACACTACTCTAAAAGCTTCCCTCATTCACAAAATTCACACGTCACTGTATCTGCCCAATCTAATTTCTTCCTATGTTATAAAAAAAAATCACTTGGTGGAAGCTGATCTGTAAATAGCTCACTCTACTTTTCAGAATGAATATGTATTTCCCCTCTCACCACCACAATCAGGCGACTGTCTCCAGAGAAACACCGGGGGAGGTTTCTTCATCCACTTCTCTGTTCTACCCTATGTCTTCCTTAATGTGCTTTCTATCAAGATTATACCCTTTATTGCCATCAAAGTGCTAATGCTGCTCCACAAATTTATATATAATTTATAATTAACTCCTCAATTTCTGCCACATAAAACGTGGGATCATTTGTTATTGTTTCCAGACTGCAAATTTGCAGTTCAATGCCACTGTCATCGAGGATGGGCGCAACCTAATATGTCCCTCTGAATTTCTACAGTATATGCAACATATGCAGAGCTCATGCAACTGTTTGTATTAACAGTTTTTAGTTTTATTATTCCTTACCGCCCTTGTCCTGTCCTCTGCTTATCTTAGCAGCCGTTTGTTTGAAGTCTGTTGTGTAAGAAGTGTGTCATGTTCAGCATAGATGGAGGGGGAACCAGCAACAAAAATACATATATTAAAACAACAGCGCATTAATAAAACATGAGTGAGCTAACGTGGGACCAAAGGAGCAGGTTTGAAACACAATCAGCAGCAGAAAAGCTTCAGTGTAACTGGGTTAGGGTGGAGTTGCATTGGGGTTGAGGTAAAAGTGGAACGTGCTGCTCCAGTTATGTAATGATAGAACAAAAGCAAGCACAGCACAAGGACACCGACTCAGTACGAATTCATCCATCCTTGCCCACTTACACATGTGGACACAATGGCTTGCACACAGTGACACGGAGTACAACTCTCACCACTTGATGTCATAGAGTTGTTATTGAAATTGTGGTTGTTTGCCTTGCAGCCTCACCACAGGATGCTGAGGATAAAACACATCCTCAAGGTCCAATTTGAATTACAAATCTGCCTGCAAGCATTTTTGTCTCATCCAAGAGCACAAACCATAACCGTAACAGATGCTAAACATTTTCTATCCTATATGACAATTGAAGGAGTAGATGTGTGACGAAAATATAGTAAATACACAGAAACCATGAGTCATTTCTTTCATATAAAAGACTGAGCACGTGTCGAATTTACATACTTCTGAGTTTCCACGTGTGACATAGGACTGATCCCTGTCACTTCACCTTCTGACAATATTTAATTAAAATTTCCAGCCACAAAATATCAGAAAATGGGGAGAACTGCAATAAAACTCTTCAAAGACCAAGGTGATTTTTCTTGTAAAAAAAAAAAAAAAAAACGCCAAAAATCCAAAAGGTATTTTATTTGTACTGGCACAAAAGAGTGAAAAGCAAATACTTAGAGTCCATCTGAAAAGCTGAAAAGACAGAATGTTTGGAATTTATATTTGACAAAATTTAGGCCGAAGTTTTCAGTCAATCGACCTTATGTAGTAACTTTAGCATTAATCATGTGATGAAATAAAAAAATAAGGCAAGAACAAAAAGGTAATCTATTTGTTTATTTTTAATGTGTTGTTTATATACTGTATTGTAAATGCATAGGCTGCTGCAAAAATCACACTTAACATTACCACCTTTCGAGCAAGTGTGAGCAAACTACACCTGTGTCCTTTCAACAATCTGGTTATATATGCATCACAATACTGTAACGTGGATCGCACACATCGCCATGTGCATAGAATCAGTAAATTAAGTTTACTTACTGCTCAGAGCAGCGGAAACTGAACTTCTTTGGATTGTGAAGCTGACTGAAGAGGTGATGCCTAAAAAAATCGTGAATTACGCTCTATCTGTTCTTACAGTATATGAATCAGATCTAGGACCACACACAAAAGTAGCAGAGTTGGATCATAACACATTATTACTTTTACATTTAATATTAGTCTGTTGTTAAATACTCTCATGGAGCACGTATAAAAAGTTGCAGTTTGCGTTTGAACATATTTACACTCTGGTGCCAGTACAAGGCACTTTACAAACTTTTAAATTATACTAAACTCTCTCATCTACTTTGCTCATCAGATATTGTTGAATTTTGTTTGTCTTTAAGGGACCATTTCATTGTATCCAGTAGTTTTAAGCACATAATTGAGCTAACAAAGACATGTATTTATATGGAAACATTTTTCTCTTTCCATGGCTCTAGAGGCTTCTACTTACTACACAGTTCTACTTAAGTGTAATAAAAGCTGTGTATTATGATTTTATGACAAGTGGAATAAAAATGCAAAGTGAATCAGTTTGTTTGGTTTTTGCTGGGATAATAAACCCACTCATCTTTAAGACCCCCTGCAGACCAACCCATCAACTCTTATCATCCACTGCAACCTATATTCATGCCCAGGTTCTGCGGAATCCATGTGATACCACTGAACATACGGGAGACAAGCTGAAATACACGAGTGGAGATCCACGGGGGCAGACTAGCACAGGGAAATCAAAAACCATGGAAACATATCCGCATGGGGCAATCGAACACCATGGAAACAAATCCATGTGACGCCACGCAGAATCCAGCCAGGTTTAGTGGTTTGCAAGCAGCAAGGTGAGATTCCTCCTGGGAGCAGCTTGCTGAGTGGTAAGCTGGAGAAGACGACACTTTATCACCAGCTGCACATACCCCCTTTCCTCTAGCTCATTTAAGAAGTGTTCAGGGGTCACTGACACCACACTTACATATCTGTCAAGGTGGAGCACATTCACTTTAAAACTATCCGGGATAAAGTGTGTTATATGCAGGTCTGTTTGTTGTGTATCTGCCAGATATCAACCATCCCTGCAGACACAGAGGGTCAGAAGGTCAAAAGACCAGGAGGAAGCCTCAAATGTTTTTGCGAGCTTGTATTACTCTTGTTTTCAAATGCTTTCTGTGTACAACATGCAGTAACACAGCACTGCAGTGATGTAAAACACACTGGTGAGCAAAGAAACACTTGTGTATTTATTCATTTCCAGGGGATAAAAATCTAACACCTACTGAACATTTTATACGGGGTTGGGACTTCTTAAAAGTGAATTTTATTCAAAGTCTGCTGGTTAATTTGTGGCTGAGGACTCCCACTCTCACTCTGAGATTTTTCTGAGGTCGTCCAGCTCGTGTTCGTAGCTAAATGATGCAGCAGCGTGTTGGTGTCACAGCAGACTGGAGTGATGAGATATGTGATATCTCATAGCCTCTGCTTCAGGACTGTATGTTGCCAAGTCTCTGAGTGGGCTAAACCTGAAAATAGAAAGGCGTTTATAGGAGCAGGTCAGATTGCTGATAATAGCAGCACTCTACAGTATATAAAGCCTTTCATCATGACGTTCAATACGCAAGTTATCTCTCAAACACCTCTAAATCCCAACAGCAGCTTGTGTTAAGGTGAGCTCTTGGGTCTGAGAAGTAACTGTGAAAATAATGACTGTTTATAAAAAGCTGACAGGGGATGTGTCATGTGTCCACATAAAGCATATCTGATGTGAGATGAATAAATACTTTGAATGACACTTTCATATGATGGTTACACCGTTATGCACATTTAAAAATTATTATGAAATATTTAACTGAATGATCTGCAATTATTTCAATTACTGTCAAACAAAATAATTCTTCGATACCAGCTTCTCGTTTTCCGTCTTGAACATTTTTCAATAAAGGCATTTTGAAGATATTATCTTTTTGACAGGTTTTGACAGGCTTTTTATTAGACCATGTATGTGGCGTGGCACCAGGTCTAACAACGTTAATGTTTGCTTTAGATTAATACTGCATTACAATAAAATTCAACTGGTCATTGTGCAGTTGTGCTTCTCAAACATTGAAGCCTACTTTAGTCATCTCTCTGGTGCCGCTGGTGCGTTAATGTTTAACCCTGTCCTGAGAAATAAAACACTATTTATAAGAGGGCTTGCCTTAGCATATGCATTATTAGCACTCAGATAAAGACTTTAAAAAACCCTTCACTTTTAACTTTCCCCCCTTAAAGTTGACATTAACGTCAAAGGGACTGGTTGAATTGTCAAACTTCTAGTCCCACAAACAAGCCAAAAGCCATTTTTTGACCAAATATGAGCAATGATTACCTATATGAGCTTATTAGCAAACATCTTTTTTGTGGGGGCTATATTCTGTAAGTTGTTTCCTATTGCAAAATTAACTTAGTGACTTCTCTGAAGTTACAGATTCACTCTCACCAACCTGATGACTCTGAACCCTGAAATTAACTTTTCACATCACCTAGCCAACCTGATTTATAAAAAGAACTTTGCAAAAAATCAATACCGTCACAACATTTAGCAACACCTGATTGTGCTGAGCGACGCACTGACTGTCTTCTTCCCAAACAGAGATCCTCCTGTGCCCAAAGTTGGAATGCATCAGGGTTACTACTTTTTTTTGATTTGCAAGTTATTTTTTTAAGATTTCAACACTGAGAAGAAAGTTTTCAATGCCTTTCACTTATAATTTAGTCCTGCAATTTGCAACATTGCTTTTATATGCTGAAAAACAAGAATATTGTACATATTTGGCTTAAAGGAGATAAAGTCCCTAATATTTTTTTAAATTTATGCTGGGAGAATAGTTGGAGTCAATAGTAGTCAGACCTGCATACCTAGACACCTTGGCTGAGTGGGCCATAAAAGCTACGTGCCGTACTATTGAAGAGAATAGCAATTAGTACAAAACATCTCTGGTTGTCAGGCAACGCCAAGGACACACCATTCTTTTGCACCGTGGCATTCAGCTGTTTCGCAAACTGTAATGAAATTAAAGTGAAAATCACAGCCAAGGATGATTGCAAACCTTTTGAAAAGCTTGGATGAATTGCAGTCCTCACCCACGTCCTGCTTTGTTTGATTGAGTCAATTGATGTGGTAAGATGTGACTTTGGGTTTAACAGCATCACCTTGATGGCAATGAACACCAAGCACTAAGTCCTGACGCAGAAACCTGTTAAGACAAAAAACATTCTATATTCTGTCAAAGTGTGTGCACAGCCTGTAGCAGACAGCAGCAGTTTGTAAAAAGTACAGTACACAGACAGACTCCCTATTTAAAAAGTGGAACATTGAAAAGATGTTAAGCTTAAAGCGAACTGGTTCTTGGCAAGGTCAAAACTGAAGCCTTTTAATTAAAGTCAAATATGACTACAAGTGGCATTGTGCACAAAGTTCCACAATACTTTTTAATGTCGACAGACTTTATTTAAAATTAACAATTAACCCATTTTGGAATCCAAGCTATGAGACATGGCCTTACATGCCGTCTTTTATTCTCCTCAAAGATATTCCTGACCTCTTGTGCCTCCACATGAAATGTGCACCCTCTTTTGTAAGGCAAGACTGAAAACTAATTGCATTTTTAAAAGGCCATACAGCTCTATCACTCCATTTATTCTCTGTGCCCACTTATACATGTTTGCAAGGGGCTGGAGCCAGCCCCGGCATCCACTGGGTGAGCCGAAGGAGAGACACTGGACAGGCTACCAGTCCATCAGTATATCATGTTTCAGGGCATCCCTTTGGAAAGCCATAATGCCTTTTAAGGTGGTATATACAGTATCCAATATCAAACAGAAATACTTGTGTTTTTTAACTTAGTGTTACTTAGTGTTACATATTTTCTTTTTGCCTTCTTCCGTCCAAGTCCAAATCTATGTTAACACTCTTAATATGCCAACCAGAGCTCTGTAGTCACGATAAGTATTACCATAAGCACCATGCTTTATTGGTGAGCTCATTAAGATGCTCTGGTCTTTTACAAAAACAAGAAAAGGTGTACTGCTTAGTCCGATACATACGTCCATACAAAGATAAAAAAAAAAGAAGAAACACCAAACTCTGTCAAACAGAGTAGAAAATTCTTCAGTAAAATTATAAATATTAAAAAGTATAATTTTTTATATTTATAGAAGGAATTATAACATTATGCCAACTGATTAAGGTAACACATCATTTAGAAAGCGTACAGCACACACATTCTCGAGCCATCTGCTAGTCTTACAAAAAACAAGCAGAACCTTTCAGGTATTTTGTGGCCACCTGATTCCAGTATGAGCGAACAACATCATGCAGTATTTTATAAAATAGAGGCGTGTAAAATGTCTCTCTCCATAACCTGTTTCTTTCAGTGGTCCTACACAGAGCACACAGTGTTGCTGATAACTTTGAATGACTAGTACCAGCTGTTTTTTTTTTTACATTTTCACCAGTGTCATGTGACCATGTCAATGAGAACAAATTGGCCTGATTAGAATAAATGTATAGTCTGAATGAGAGGAGTAGTCTACCTTTTTTATTAATCTGATCATCAGGAAACGTTTAGCTATGACACTTCTGTGCATGTTTCCCTGGCATAAGGGTAAAATTAGGTGACATGAGGAGTGTTTTTCTTTAGTTTTGACAAGTTGTAAAGGTCCCTAATGCACTTTTCCCCTGTTTAAGAATTCCAGGAGCAGTATGTGCTTCCAAGACTGCTGCTTAATGAAAAGACCAGCAGAAACCCAATATTCTTCCCGTGACACAATGGGGCTCCATCATTGTTCTTTTTAATAAACCCCCCAAAAGTAAAAAAGAAAAAAACGTATTCTATAAAATTTCCAGCACAATTATGGTTCATAGCGGGCGGAAGCACTTTTTTTCCTTAATGTCCAAAAAAAGTTGTGTTCTGACTAAATGCTTTGAGCATGTAAATGCACATGTGATGAGATGTGTTGAAATCTCAGGAGGGTTCAAATCTGGCGGAGGAAATGTTGTCAGTATGCCCACACAGTCATTGATACATTGCAGCAGGTTGTCGTCCTCTACTGGAGATGCAACATCAAAGAATGACAGGCCTGTAGTGGAAGCCGCACAAGCTGCACTGGGAATGTGTGCACATTCTCCATAATCAGGTATCTGTTCTTACACAAGCCACAGTCTCGTCCACATTACTCTCCAATATTGTAGTTGGTGCCGTTGACCCGTCTACTGCAGCACACAGGAAGCATGCTGTGGAAGAACATAAACACTCTGTGTTCCAACTTTTACAATTTCTGTATGTGTATGTATATTCTTTATAACGTGAGCATTACGTTCTACTTGTTTTTGTGTTCTTTTGGTTTTTATACACTGTGTTATTATCAGTGTGTTTTTGGAATTAAGCAGAAATGGAAGTGCTTGCGTCCTCAAGTAACAACATGCGTTTGGTGTGTGCACAGTCCTGTTTTCTACCTAATCATTTAAATAGTGATGTCATTCAGGATATTAAACTTTTTTTTTTATAAATACAAAATTGGCGTAGTCTTTCACAGCTCTCTCAGGTTATTGTAGTGACAGTGATATGGATCATTCACTGTTCAGGCACACAGTGTACGGGAGCAAGAGAATCCCCCAAAGTTAGATTAAAACCTGCCTTTGATAAGTGAGACGGGCATATTCACAACTGACAACTCTCATTTGACACAGTTTCACAGAAATAGAACCATGCCATTGGCTAAACAATCACTTAACCAGGTAAAACCGAAGGTAAAATTGCCTTAGAAGGCTGTGGTATCACAGTAAATTCAAAAAGAGGGAAACTGCTTTGCTGTGTTACAGCTGCTCTGCTCAAAAGACAAAAAAACGGCAAGAGGGGGATGAGAAATCAAACGAAACACAAAACAAAGGAAATACAAAAGACTTCACCTTAAATAAAGAATAATGTCAACGCCAATAAAGAATACATAATTGAAGTTGTCTAGGACAAGGTTAGAAAAACAAAGAGGGTGTGCTAGGTTTCCCTCCCAGATGGTGGATGAGTTGTACAGTTTGATGCCCACTGGGAGAAAGGATCCCCTGTGGAGCTGTGAGGAGCTCTCAGGGGGATCAGTTTCTGCCTGACTGATCTATACAACCACAAGGTCTGTTCCTCCACTGGACTGGACAGTAGCAATGAGGCTGGGTGTTTTACTCTTTATACAATTTGACAAGCAACATAGCATTTAGATTTTGGTATTTTTATAACAGAATAAAGATCTATAATTTCACTGCATTACTGCAAAAAGTGTTTCTTCGTCCTCTTTCTCCATTTTCGTGGTTTAATAAGTGTTTTAAAAAACAAGTATAAAAGTGTGAGTCATTTCTCCTTAATATCACATCTTATTAGAACACACGCATACACACACACACACACCCACACACAAACGGATAAAAAATAAACTTTACCAATGACAGCTGCTACTCGTGTAAATAAAAACTGCCGTTAGATTCTAAGAGAGCTCAGCGGAGGAAAGTTGAGATGGCCTTAGCTTCATGCAGATACCCTCTGACTTCTGTGCTGGATCCCATGTGCGTTTGATAAGCTAACCTAGTGAAATAACATATGGCTAGAAAAAGTTTCTGTATTACGACATATCAGATGTTTTCAGTGTTGACAACAACTAATATAAAGTTCAAAAACAAAATCACAAATAACAGCTAAAGATGCGACCACTTATTCCGGAGTGTCTTTCCAAACTTTAATCCTAATCCCAAATTTTGACTATATGCTGCTAAACTAAATCAACAGTTTGCTATTTTATTACAACAGCTTGGTTTCCGTACGTGTTTGATCAGTCATTCCTTCAGCCAGTGCCCTTCTCTTCTACTGGCTCAGCTACTCATAGATAAACAGCTATATAATCAGTAAGCGGTCACACTAAAGACTAATAACACAACACAAAGTTATGAGTAAGGATGCTTTTAACAGTTTTCTTGTTCTTTTCACTCTTTATTTTTTTATGACATCAGCATGAACACGTGTCAAGACAAAACAGACTCCCACGCACACATTTGCAACCTGTTGCCTCTGGCCAAGTTTCATTTTACCCACTTAGCAGATGAGAAAACAACATTTACCACTGTATCCATAAAAATACAATAAACTGAATGTGTCTAATTTTTGTGTTATACGTTCTGTCAGTTGGTCCAACAAACTGAGATGTACCAAGAACTAATGAGTTGATGTCATAAAATGTTGTATAAATATGTATGATCACACCAAGACAAATTGTTATAATACTATTAATTATAATATTGTTCATTATTAGCAGCCTGGGGAATCAGCAGCCGTTGAGAGCATAATCAAAGGCATAATTTTAAATAATTTTTCCAACAATGTTTCCTATGTCTTTAATTTTGTAATGAGCACAACTTTAAATGTAGATTTCCATAGTTTATGGGTAAGTTTTGTCTGCGATGTCTTCGGGACAAACCCAGCACTGCCAAAGCACGAGAGAGCAAACACACTAGCAAATACTTAGGAAAATAAGAAAACCTATAACAGATCACCAACAAGAACCTAACGAAGAATCAGCTTTGGAGCGACAGGTAACGCTGGTAAATCTGTTTGGTTCGTCGCTGGTTTCAAGCCTCTTCCTCATACGACTGCGACAGAATGTGGGATATGAGTCCCCCTGTTTGATTGTTGAGGTAATGAGCTACTGTCCATGCAATATATGAACTGGTTATGCTGTCCTGTTTTTTTTTTATTATTGATCTTTAAGGATTCAGCGTTCAAGTCTCTGATTTAGTTCCTTTAATCATTGGATCTTTAATGAGTCCAGCGGGCTTTAGTGTTTTTAACTTGTTATTAAAACAACAAATATGGGCCTCCAATGAGAATATCCACTTTTTGTTGTAGTTAGTTGTTAAAAATGACATTACTTTTAATTGTACCAATTTGTTACAATATGGCTCTCTGAAAAGTAATGTCAGTTATGTTGGTTTTAATTAGATTTTACTAGTAGCTAACAAATTAGAAACTAATAAAATGAGAAATTTTATAATGTCATTCTGATGGAATTAAAAAGCATGAGAGCTTTTCTTTAATTTTAACTCACCACTCACTAAAAAACATAAACATAGTGGAATTCTACATACTGCATATAACTGTTGATTTTTTCTCCATTTCACTAAGGCGTGATTACAGTTTTTCACGAGGGAAATACGAAAATATAATTTACTTGACAAATGATACTTAAAAAAGGTTTAATCAATCTCTCAGAGAGTCATTATTACATACCACGTTACAAAAATAACGTGTTATTCCCCATTTGGCTTCTTGACAAATAAACGTGAAACCACATCTTTAAACACAGGGACTGATCCTGCCAGCGGGTTCATCACGATCTGCCCGGCTGAACAGATTTCAAGGTGATGGAGCATGCTGGTGGAAGTTAAGTCAGGGCTTTTCATCTTTAATTAAAGGTGAGCCAATGAAATAGTCATGATGTGGGGGGGAGGGAAGTAGTAGCGCTTACGTCTCTCCCTCTGCATGTTTTCTCTTGCCGCCCTATCAGGCAAGATTGTTCCCGGCTTCCTGCTGTACTACAATACCCAGAGGTCAGCAGGCCAAACAGCGAGGGAGCTTGGAGGTTGCTAATTTAGACACTGGTTTCACCTACGAATAAAGGTGTAAACTCACCTGGGAAAACCACGATGATTGTCAACAACAGCAACAGGTCGGTATTATGCCTTCAGAATTTCAATATCTGTTGTTTCTAATGCTTGTATTTCTCTGTTAGTCCTTGCCTTTAAAAATGGAGTTATGTGGGATAAACATACCGCTAATCTTTGTGAGAATACATTTGTGTTGTGACTGGCAACCTCTAAACTGTTACTACCTGAGGTTACCGTGATATGTCACCACGCACGCAAGCAGCTCACAGAGGGGGAAAAAAGCTGCCATTAAATCCTATGTCTCACATAGAGCTTTACACACCTGGGAGCAATACAGAATTGTGACAGCTGTGCGAGTCATCGTGAATGCTGAGATGAAAAACAGGTGGAGTGATGGAAAGACTGAGATGGAAAAATCCATGCACAGCCTCATGTCCTAGCATTTTGTAACTGCAGTGGGACTTCATTATCTCGCTCTAATAAGAACTAATACAACAATTTTCGCCATTGTTTAGTATCGATTTCATTTTTTGCTCCTCTTGATGACTGTAGCACCACTACTTACAGAAGGGGGGTGGGGGGGGCAGATCCATATGTTGGTTCATATGCCTGTCACAGCCATAGTGGCTTTCATTGGTTTTTCCAGGTGAGTGATGTGCCGGGCTTTTATTAAGGCACCTGTGTGTTTGGGGAGATCTCCACTAAACTGACCTGTGGTAAGTTGAAGTTATTAAAACAGTCACTCCTCGCCGTTTTCGCACCAACACTCTCCCTTTATTCTCTTATCTCCCTCTGAGCCACACACCTACTTGATCACTTTCTTTCTGGTTTGACAGCTCCCTCCCACTCGCTCTCATTCTTCATTATTACTCTTCTCTAAGTCTCTCTCACCCTCTTTCTCTCCTGCTACCCACTACCCACACTCTCCCCTGGGTGTTCTGTAACTCTCAGTAAACCACTTTCAACTCATTCTCTATCTGCTGTCCTGTCAATTTACCTGTCCTTTGTTGCCTGAACTTGTCACCGCCCTGTAACAAGGGATCATTTCCCTGGGTCTTGTGATGGCAAAACTGAACACTTGTCATATTACTTTTGTGTCAGAGTGGCTCTTTCTGCTTCAGAAGTGTCTGAGCTTGCTTGTCTTTGTTCTGGTTCCTGTGGTGTGCCTGTCTGTCGCCAAACACTGCACCCGAATTCACAAACACGCACCTGTTTGGGCAAAGAGTAACTGTATGTTCCTGGAGAGCGTCCATGTTGTGTTGGAATACGTTTCATTTTGAAGTTCTATCATTACCAGGACTTAAATGGTTAAGTAATAATGTTTAATTCTTCAAGGACAACACAAATAATTAAACTTACAGAGGCTTAGTAAGTCATTTGGAGAGGTGTGACTACAGCATATTGGACTAGCTTTGTAAAAATGGCAAAGAAAATACAGCTTTCAGTAAAAGTTATGGAAAAACTGCAAGATGCAAGAATGATGCCATGACCTCCTATGGGTAGTACGAAGCACTAAACCAATAACCTACTACTATCCTACATGAAGTAGTAGGAATGTTATGGAAGAGGGTTAGTATCATATGAAAAAGAAACTTGGTCATGTCCTGTTTCCTGTTCTCTTACTCTGTCCAACGTGTATTGTTCTGCTTAAGAGTGAGCTCTAGTGGCAACAAGCTGAACCACAAAATGGTAACAATGAAGTGCAAAGCTGTATGTTCTCATCACTCGGCACTAAACTGCATGACAATAGCAAAATTTGTAATCTTTTTTGCACACATTTTGTTTTTGCTTTCTCATCAGTTAGTTTGTGTAACAGTGTTTTCACCAACTGTTGAATACGAAGTAAAGTATTGGAACCTAATAAATTCGAGTGCTAAGAAATAACCTTTGTGATGCCCATATGTTAGAGGACTGATTCCCAGCAACTTCTGTGTTTATGTACAATGTCACCATCTGTAAAACTGTTGGATGCACTTTTCTGCAGTTTGATACCATATTTGACTTTAATAATCTCTCAAACTTATATTCGGGTGGTTATAGCGGAGAAAAAGCTAATACTGTTTCACACAAAGGAAAATTAACTTCCTTCCTCGACACCAAAACAAACACTTCATTCTGTAACTATAAAACATGAAAACATTCAGTGACTAGAAAAAAAAAACACATTGAAAATGACTTGAAGAGGGATTCTGGTAAAGGAAATGGTACTTTAATGGCTCTCGCAAAGTGCTTAGGAGATCACAATCTTCCACAACAAAACAATAATCTGCAATGTGGTAGCCTGGAGATTTCACTAATGAGGAGAGATAGGGAGATAAACTGTTGACTTATATTACAGTCGCAGCTGAAAGCCCTTTAACTGCTTTCACTTAGCGAGGACTGTGGATTCAACAACTAAGTGTGGCATAAGTTATAAAGTAAATTTGCACTTCGGTGTCTTACATTCGAGACAGGCTTAGGAAAAATACTTGACGAACATCAAGAGTGAAAACTAATTTTTTTTGAAGCCCAGTTAAGGTACTGAGGTGTTAGATGCTTGATCAGACTTGAAGCCAATATTTTGGATTAGTAATTAGTATTAAATCACAATCATAAAAACACTTTTACTTTGGCTCAGCATGGCCCCTTGGTTGGGAGAATTTGCAGCTTCACTTCAGGTAACTCTGACTGAAAGCAATTCAGCAATAAATCTCCTGCCGATACGTCGCTATACACACCTTGATTAAAAAGCAAAGCTATTCTATCACGCCGCAGCTTGTTCACCTTCAGAGGACGATCCTTCCCCACATACAAATCACTGTTGATGCTCAGCTCTCAACGCTGCCTCTGCAAAACGCTGTTTATTATTCATGTTTATCATCACACCATGTCCACTGTTTGCTACCAGTTTCATGGATGGACTGGCAGCAATTTAGAGTTGCTACATGAAACCCGGCTTTACCGTCAACACTGAAACAGATCCCACTTAGTTTAACACAAACCAACCACACTGATGCGTGCTCGCAGAAAGGCGCACGCACACTCCAACTGACTCTGCAGCCACCCACACACCAAACACTCTCACTCACACACACACACACACACACAGACCAGTTATGGGAAATGCCTGTCAGATCACCATTTGAGTTCATGTGTTTTCTCAACACCATGGGATCTGGCCTCTCAGATGCAGCTATCACCCCGCACAGTGGAGGAAGGAGAAATGAGAGTAATGCTGCAGTAATCACAAATCTACTGTTATCATGGATAATTACCTCACGATGGCTGCCTTTCTTATTAAAAACCAATTGAGGGTCTAATCCTCATTTCTCGGTGCTGATATAAGGCACGAAGAGATTAAAAACACAGACAGGTTTGCACACTTGTCCCCAGCCTATAGCTTCCTGCTTCTAAGCATTATGTGATTCATATTTACTCACCTGTTTTATATGTTTAAAACCAGCCCTGGCTAGCTTTCTCTTATTTTTCAAAAGAATTCTGTCATTAAAGCATCAGAATTCTAATAGAAAGATAAATTTTAAATGAGATGCAGCAGCTTCAGTGAGTCAGGCCCAGGCCAGAGACTGAGCATAATCAAAAGTAATACCAAAAACCAAATGTTGAACAGGAGACATTTTCATTCTCACGTCAACGAGAAGTCTGTAACAGCGGCTAACAAGACGTGACAAGTTTGTGAGAGGAGAAAATCAAAACAGAACTAACCAAATCATTTTTATTTAACATTATCATCCATCCTAAAGCTAAAATGTGCAACATTTATGAATCAAGGTAGTGGTAGCACAAGAATTGTATTCAATCCACGCACTACGCCACTCGGGCTGCGCCGAGCGTGGCAGATGCAACACCTGTTGCACATTCTCACAGAGAACCAAATAATGTCCGAGTAGATTATGTAAAGTTACCGTTGTTGTCCGCTGTTGTTTTTCCTCTTATTCGTTAAGATCGGGGGTCGTAAATTTTCTTTATACGCTATGGTCACTTCCTATGCAGTAGGGGAGGGCAGCTCTCTAAAGGTGAAGCCTGTGGAAACTCTTGTCTCCTTATTGTGCAGTATTAAACAAGTTTGAATCACAGATTTTCCAGAGACAAACTTTAGACTTTAAGTCTAACATTTTCATGGAAATATAGATCATTTTTATTATGCTTAAAGTTGTCTTATGTTCTTATTTAATCTGTTCTCTATATCTTTATTTAATTGTAATGCATCATTAAAATGCCTTCAAACATCAAAAGAAATATCAGTTTGAAGCAGCTACAGCCTCAGACGTTTTCAGATTTATAGCACAGCTACATAAAGGTTCAGACCTTTGTGATCAACATGGTGTCTGACCAGACAAAACATGCTGGTTTCATAGCTTGACAATGTGACATTTAAATCTGATTTGGTGTTTCATGTTTACTGGACTGGATCCACATGAATGCTCCTAGGCTCACTGAGGACCAACCTCTGTGAGGATTCATCAAAACAAAACATTTTGTGGCTTGATGGTTGCCACCACTGTCTTCCACATCAGAGAGAAGATATAAGAGGGGTAACAGCATTATGCTTTTCAATACAAAATAGGGCTGTCAAAGTTATGGCTACAGCTATGGCTGTAACCCACGCTTGACCAATCATACTGCAGCCAGGGAGCTCAAAATAACCTGAGTAAATGGGTTGACCCTGTATGCACCGTGGTTTAATAACAATGCCACCTCTCACTATTCTGACTTACAACAGGAAGCAAAATATCCCACACACTGGCCTTTTCCAGCCTACAGTCCAATTGGACTGTACAAGGTGTACCTATCCAGGGAAAAAGACCTTTCACACA
This sequence comes from Channa striata, assembly GCA_033026295.1. Lineage (NCBI taxonomy): Eukaryota > Metazoa > Chordata > Actinopteri > Anabantiformes > Channidae > Channa > Channa striata. The sequence continues at coordinate 13,570,568 of CM065185.1, read as the reverse complement.
CATTACATCACGCCCCCAAAAAGTGGTCATGTTCGCTCTGTGGAAGGATGTTTGAGTGTGAGCATCCTCTTGTTGCTAAAGGTCTAACGCCAGTCAAATCCACACTACTGTACCTAGTACGCTGCAGCTGCATCACCCTTATAAAAGGATTATTTGTGGTATTACTTTATTTTATATGAAACATTTATTTCATGATGACCAAACAGTTCACATTTCACACAGCTGATGCTGATATGACTGGAGCTACGTTCCACATTTATGCCCTCAATTATAAATCAACACATCCCAGCCCACCGTGAACCAAATGAAAGCTCCCAATTCCTGACAAGCACGATGCTTTACAAGCTTTCTTCTGATTCTGAGAACTTCTCCACCCATCAATGCTTCATCTATTTTTTTTTTTATCTCTATGGTTATCAAATGGCATTACGGCTGCATCTCTAAGGATCGCCACTGAATGCTCTCACTCCATTGAGGGGTGTTTAATCCAACCACTTTCAGCCATGGCGCTGGCTGGAAATGAGATGGTGTCATGATGAATGTGGTCGATGTCTATTTTACACTGATGAGCTCAGGGATGACTGTGGCTTTACTGTTTCTCAGATGTTGAGTATGATGATGTCTTTTGAGCTGGAAATTCCGCTGGCAGAGAATAGCAGTGAAAGGAAGAAGGGGGTATTCAATAGCACTGCAGACAATAAACATCACCATCAAGGTTTTGCTTTTTTTTTTCCCTTTTCACAACCTTCTTCATGCTGAAACGGTACAAAGAGGCATAAAATTATGTATCTACTCCAAATTGACTGTGCCTGCATAAACCCTAGAAAAGTCAACTAAGACAAAATGGTAAATGGATGAAACCCAAAAATGAAAGAAGTCACTTTGTTTTCTAAGCAAAACATTTGCACATCGGAAAGAGCTCCTCTTGTTTCCTGCTCACAGTCAATGGGCCTTACGTTAAAACATTGTCCTGTTTTCCTTTTTTGACTTTTTGTATGTGAGGTTTGTTTGTTTGTACGAGGGTTCCCCATCAGATTCACCAAACTCTCTCCAGCAGCATTAACCTGATATACACCATCTCTTCATGAGTAGATTCCTGTTCATGACATTTAATTTTCAGCATAATCAACACCCCTAATATTGAAATATAAAGCCAGATGATTGTTTGTGATATTGGATGCTCTCCAAATGTGCCTTATAAACAGGAGTGAGCTTATTGTTGTAGTATATTAAACATGGCATGGCTAGAGCTGTGTTAGAGAGATTGCTGGCATATAAAACAGAACTTCCATCAACCTCTTCCATCAACGTGGAGCTCCATGTTATTCTTTTAGCATTTTGTTCTTTATTCATTGCAGAAAATAAAGCATATCTTGTTCTTTTTTCATTGAAGCCAAGACAGCAAGAACAAAAAGAGAAAAACAAGAAGAACAAAGAGAAAAGCCAGACTTCTTTCACTGTACAAAATCGACCAGGGGCTCGGTACCGACATTCGGCATGAGCTCCTCATTGCGACCAATTGATAGACCTCAGTTTCAATTCAGTTTAGGTCAACCTGTTCTGTATTATTTGTGGGAAGATTGTATTCACAAAAATGTCATATGAGATTGTGAGATGAGAATTTCACACTGTACGATTCCATCCTGCTGTTAGATTTCAGGAAACTACAATAAAATAAATTTGGCAGGATTGTAATCCAAGTAGCACTGTGGAAGACCTTAAAGCTGTTTGAGGCTATGGGCGTTTACTAAGAACCAGTCCAGTCCAAAATTGGTACTTGATTGGTCAGTACCTATAAGCTCAATGTCAATTGGTATCATTCATCAGCATTTAAGATTCATTCATCTCTTCTGCTATTGTGACAGAAACCTTTAGCACAGTCGTGTATAATATCGACATTATACAACATGCCATTTGGAATCCATTTATTTCTAGTAAGAAATAAACTGCCAAGGGTATCAATTTTGCAACAGCCGCAAACCAATGACCGTTGTCGCCCTTGCATTTGGTCGTCAAGCCCTTTATATTTGTCTGGGTTGCATGGCCAGGGCGGCTGGTGTGCCCTTATCGAATCTGATAGAGTTCTCAGCCATGTCATTTTTGATGACTGATCTCAGCTCTCACAACAACAACTGTGCTGTCGAGTTGCAGTCACAATGTAGGTGACCCCTAACTTGTTCATTTATTCATGTTCAGTGACTCACACACAGTTTGCCCAGTACATTTTCCTTTTGCTCAAGTTGTCAATTTCATATTGGTTGTCAAGTCATTCTAACAGTTACAAACTCAAATATATTTTGTTTATTCTAATTTTAAAAAACTAATACATATTCACATTTGGGAAACCAGAACCAGTACATTTTAGAATTATCTAATTAAAAATGATCTAATTTAACAAATCTGTTGCAAAATTCTGTTGAATTAACAATTAATCAAATAATTTGCTTACGTTCTAACAAGCAGTGTTCGTTATTGAAACTAATTAGCCAGACTCAACTAACCAAAGTAGTTTAAGAGATAAAGTAAAACAAAATGTGGAGTTTTGATGGATTTGTACTGCCCCCTACATGGTCTGCACCTCCATGTGTGTGCATCTTCAGAGTCTGATGTAGTTCCTAAACCTAACTATACCTCAAGGGGCATATAAATCATTTTGGAAGGCACTGACAAACTACCTACTACTGTACCTACTTTTATTTTGAGGGGTTTATTGGCCAGTTGTCATCTATGGAGCTAAGCCAGGAACACCTCTGTCTGTGTGAATCCTAGATCCTCAATCAGTTCGGCTAACCCTTCCTAACTTCTTAGTAACTTAGTAACTAGTTTTTGTTCAGGCTGAATATATAATTATTCAGAATAATTTAAAAAGTGAACATGTGTGAGGGAGTCTTTACTGTTGTGGTTTACAGTGACTGTTCTCAGTAGTGTCTTCAGCCGCAGCAGACAGCTGTGGAAACCCACTGTGCACTACCTACTTGGATCCAGAAAGCCTGCAGACTAAAAAGTGCAATGGTGAATGGTGAACATTAGACTTTTATTTGATAGCTGGCAAAAAACAGAGCTTCACATCAATTATATTGTTAGTACCTAACTTCTGTATGTATGCAAACAATACTGTTACCAGGTTGGCCTTCGTCACCAGTTTCTGCTGCCAAAGAACCAACACAATCTCTTAACAGAGTTTGAGGTGGCAAATAATATAATATGCCTGTCAGGGTCTATCTGTGGAGGAAGTGCTTTGTGTGTATCTACTCACGGATTACAATCACAGCTACATACACATGAAAGAATCTCTGTATGATGTGACATAAGGTTTATGGACACGATTTCCCATCATGAGACTGGCAGAGTCTTAGCCACATCACTACAGTTTTTGACAAGATTTCCAAGAAAAAAAAAAATCCTACTCTGCGCAGAAATGCATTCATTTGCTTGGGTAAAAGGTGGATCCATAGCTTATGTTCCTTTGTGTTTCTGAACATAAAAACACACACATGCATGCACACTTGAATTGTATATTTGACAGCCAGACACAGAAATGATGTGCTAAAGCTCACTCACAGCTTCACATTTACAGGCAAAGAGACAGATGCTCAGAGAAGCTGTTTGAGACCTGTCTTCTGCAAATTTTATTACAAACTAGAATTCCATGTATTGTGTCATTATCTGTGAATTTACTCTGTAATACATTTAAAATTTGCACATATGTGGTAAAGCACCTAGTGTTAGCACCTACTATTCTTTCCCCCAATTAAGCTCTCTAGTAAAGGGTGATGGCATCAAAAATGTATTGGCAAGATAAAAGTTTAAACAGCTGCAAGCTGTTGCATACCCTGCAGACCCATCCATCGTGACAACAGCTTGACATTATTCTGAGCAAATCAGCTGCAATCACATCACAAGTTATAACAGCTTCTATTCAACTCATTATCCTTTAATCCTTCTTCATAATAGTACATACAAATCATCATAGAGCGTGGTGGCAGGCTGTGCAGGTTTTCAAAGACCTGACCAAGTGAAGCAGAAACTTTTCAGGCATAGATCCTCTTAATGCCACTGTGGATTGTGGAAGAACACCTCTGCCATGTTCTTTGACTCTAACCACTGACTCAATTAACAAGAGAAGGAAGCCACCCTTTTCCTAATGTCAGCCTAAAAACCTTTCCCCAGAAACCAATTACTGGCGAGTGAGTTCGCCTAATTCGTCGTGACACGTCTGGCTGCGCAGAAACACAAGAAGACACAGAGTTGTGATGGGGGATCGGAGGTGTGGGCCACTGTGAGATGAACTGTCTTTTTTCCGCCCTCCTCATTCCTATTTCTGTCAATGAGTGGTGACCTTAAGCTATAAGCCAACCAGGGCCGATGCCTGACGCCAGCAGCTTTAGCATTCTGCGCTCAACCCACTCACCCGTCACATTTTGAAGGTCGGCTTGAATTTCCCGTCACTCTATCAAAAGATACCTAGACTAATTTATGTATACACAAACCCACGTATGCAAACTCACGACCAGAAAATGCTGTCATGGTCAGGTGTGAACACAAACACGGAAACATTCAAAGAACGCATGAACGTGAGTGACACTGAATGACATGGTGCACATTCACAATAAGTGATTTAAATTCCTTCATCAGATGCAATAAAAAATAAAGGAATTTCACATTACCCACTGAATTTTGTATTTTTGCCTCCGATGTGTTACTGAAGGCATCATACATGTACCAGTATGCAATCATAAATGTTTCATAAAGTAGGATAAAGTAAGATATTTGGATTAAAAAAGTCATGATTGAGTTCAATTGAGACAATATTAAAGTATCCAACTCGAGTAGTGTTGTAGGCTGAAAGATATTAGAGGATATGATACCTATAATGTCACCCTGACACATTTTCTCAGGTGGTTTCACACCAATTCTCACCTTACTTCACGTGACTAACGGCTCTCCGATTTTCTGGGTGAACACGGCTTACACGTGACCTCGACAAAGCATGTGGCAATGTGAGACTTAAATGGCTGGTACTTTACACAAAGTGGCAAAAATAATCAATAAATTTTGATGAGGAGAACCTCTTCAGTCCACGATAACGTGAGTAAATACATTTATTTTGCCTTCTACTATATTTATTACAATATAGTGAGTTGAGCTTAGAGGTATGTGACTGTTAGGTTTAAGTCTGTTAGCGCAACATTAAAGCAATTACAGGATTGATTTAAGTTTAGGGTATTGCCACCATGATTTTTATGTGCTTTTATTCCTACAGTTCTCATTATTTTACAAGGGCTCTCATTATCTTCTCACTGATAAAGGATAGTTATGTTTTACAAAATCAAAGCCCAGATATAGAAAATATCTAGTCACTACTGCTGTAACTGGCATCTTTCTCTAAAAGAAATGTACATGCTACTGTTTTTTCTTACGACTACCACCTACTATATCACTCAAACTTAGGATTCAAACATTTATGATTCAAAGTAAAACAACTGTTTTTTTTAGACAAAAGTGTCAAAGTTTAAACACTTTAATTTCATTTTGCCAGAGAAAAGATGTTTTTGACTATAATAGCCACTATGCTCAATACTAGGCATAGAAAATTAAAGTTTCTTTAATTGATTTCCTGCATTGTTACACATTGATTGCTTGATTTATTAAACACAACACTCTTTAATTAAAATATATTTAAAATATATTTAACCACTATGTTAATTGAAAGAATAAAAATTTTAAGATTAAGTGAAGGCCAAGTTACATTAATTACAACAACAACAACACAATGACTTCATTTGAATGACAGAGCTTCCACACATTCTTTCAGCAGCTTTTGCCACCAGAAAAATGTATCTATACTCTACAGGTGGTGTTGGTTATACAGAGCAACGCTTTTGTGTTGATGTTTTTGAGGCTTCTATAATGTAGATTGTGGGTCTTAAATACAAGAGTCAAATGTAGATTTGATAAGTGTGGGAAATGGATCAGGTCTGGTACGGTTCCATGTGGGTGCACATCCGATGCAGGTTTGCAAAATTTCATTTCACAATTTTTAAAGCCACTTCTAATCCTCTGGGAACACTCAGAGCATTAGAAGTGGTTTTATACACTTGTCTACTTCAACACAAAATGTTATAGTAAAGTTCTTCGGAGTTCCTTGGACTCCATGGTTTGATTTAGGTCCTGTATGCAGTGCGAGTTATCTGGAATACATACACACTGCGGCAAACACACACACATGCACCTTTCTAAACGTTTCCCAATCAGGTCAATTTGCCTCAAGTTCATCACTTCCAGTCAGGTTTTAGACTCAGTTTATGAAAAAAATAATGCAAACAAAATGCGCCTGACCACAATTTGGACTGCTGCAGCAAGGAGTCTGAAACCTTTTATAAATGAGATTTGGTCATTTTGTTTGCTTGCAATTTTATAAAAATGCTCTCACTTTGTGGTTATCAATTCTTTACATGGGCGACATTTCAGTAAGGAGGGGAGCACAAGAAACAATGTAACACATTTTTGTTTTTTGTGATTATATGATTGATATGATTATATGCTGATGAACTTTAATTTCACATTCACATTTTATGGCATAAATCATGGCTTTACTCTTTATTTTCAAGTTTTTTTAGTTACTATTTTTTGTAACTTAAAACACTTGACAATTTCTGACAATGTGTGTTTCACAAGCTGAAACTTGTTTGGGGGGGGGTCTCTGTTTATTGTTGTCCTTTATTTATTACATTTTCGTTTATTTTCAGTTAAAACATACAACAGAGTCTGAAAACAAAATTCCAATCAAGCTGCATTCGTCCAGTCATCTAGCACATAAAAATACCAGGTCACACCCTGCCACCACGAAGCCATGCCCCATTTCTAAGAACCAGGCTTTTAGCACTTTCAGTCAGGACTAATGTTGAGAGCTAAATGTGTAAACCATCCCCGCTACAGACGTTCTCCCCCTATACATGCACAGAATCCTATATATGTTTAATTTGAAAATAAAGCTTTAGTGTTAAAATTTTCTGCTCAAACTTTCCATAAATTATGACAAGAGACTGGAGATTAAGTGAGACTCACCAGCAGGGCCACGTGGAGAGTTTTGTGTGGCAGGGGCTCAAATTTTAAACAGTATTAATTATTTTTTTTATGATTGATACATTTAAATACATTAATTAGACTAAACTAAAATATTTAGGCCTAATAAATAATAAAATGCTAGTAACTGGTAAGTTTTTTTAGGGAAAGCCCATTTCGTAACTTCCATGTCAGTTAGTTATTGCCCCGTGTCAGCAGCATTTCTTCTTGATATTTACTTGCAGATGGAAGGGGAAGCTTTTGCCTAAAAACCGTCTCAATCCAAACCAGAGAGAAGACATAAGGATAAGCAAACAAAACGAGATTGCTTTTTTGTTTCAGTTCATGTCCTGGATGCTGGGGCTCCACTTGTGAAAGCAAATGTGTAGACCCCACATGGAAGGTGCAGTATTTTAAATAAAGCTCATATGCAGAAAAGGAGACATTACATAAATGGTTATACTGTATATCTGTGGAATAGTTATTTATCGGACAAAGACGTGTTTTGTCTTCTATACTTTTGGCGTCTTTTAGAAGCACTATACTGCAATCTAGGTTACATGTGCAGAAGAGAATGAAATATGTAGTAATATATACTACTGAGATGTGTCCTTGTTTAGAACAAAGCGGAATTGGCTCTTCTCATTAGCAACAAGTCAACATGCTTGGCGGTGGATATATCCAGATTAGTGGGAATATGCAGAAGGAGAGAGTGTGACACAGCGTTAGCATGCTTCATTAGAGAGCATTGTCATCCTGGTTATGTGTAATAAAGCTGGCTATTCAAACTGCTAGCCAAGTGTGTGTGTGTGTGTGTGACATAACAGGCAGTACACACAACTGCCATCCATCACCCACACACTGTCAGCAGGGGAGCAAAAGAGTACACACATATGCACACACATACACACAACCTTAGTGTGTGCTCCAGCTTGGCACATACTAGAGACAAATACAAAAACACACACACACACACACACACACACACACACACACACACAAGAAAAAAGTTCTCATCATTTCTCAAGAAATGTTCCTCCTCACAGTCTCAAACTTGATATTTTTGAGATATATTTATATGAGCTACTGACTTCCGACTCAAAAGCTCTTAACTTTTATTAACTAATAACAAATTAATAAAACATGTGTCCCATTTGGTGCACTGAATTATGATAAAGTGGCATTTAGCTTAGTGAAAATCCAGACCTCTGACATCAATACATGAAGCAAAGAATACTGAGCGTTATTTTTCTCTCAGTGAAGTGACAATGCTAAAGATGGGGCCTGTATTCATTACAGTCAGTCGGGAGTGTTTACTTCCCATTCAGCTGTGCAATGATCATTTCACTACTTTTAATTGGATACACCTCGTCACTGGGTGGTAATTTACTGCAAGGGATATTTTTGAAGTTTGTTATTTTCTGAGCTCATACAGTGCCCACACAAAACATAAATAGCTAGATTAATAAATTAATGTAAATATCATGCCATGGCTGCCAAAATGTCTCTCTGCATCTCACAGGCTAGAGCCCGTGAGTGCTAACAGAGGCTAATTAGACTCATGAGTTGATCCACTGTGGTTACTGTTGTTTTCTAGGAAGCAGACAGGCATGAAAATACGAGGAAGGTAAAAGTTTTCCTTAACATCTTCGCTCAGTGACAGGACAGACTGGGCTTGGATTAAACGGCTTTTCGCTTTTGTAAAAACTGAATTTAGTTTTATTGACATAAAATGTCAGGAAAGGGATGATGGGAAAGTGGAACAGGCTAAACTGTGCTTCTCCCTCTCTGTCTCCCTCTCTATGTCCCTGTCTTCAGGTGTCCCCTGGCTTTGGAGCAGTGTGTCTTCTGGTCCGACCAACCTGCCCAATGATTTGTTGTTGCTTTTTGTTGCTCTGTTCTTTTCTCTCTCCACTTTCCACTCACCCCAACCGGTCAAGACAGATGGCCGCCCACCCTGAGCCTGGTCCTGCTGGAGGTTTCTCCCTTTAAAGGGAGTTTTTCCTCTCCACTGTTGCCCATATCTGCTCAAGGGGGATTTGTTGGTTTTCTCTAATTTTCCAATTTCCAATTTCAACTTTATTTATATAGCGCCAATTTACAACAAGGTCATCTCAGGGCACTTTACATAATAAAGTCAAGACTATACAAACAGGTAGAGAAAACCCAACAAATCCCCCTTGAGCAAGCCAAAATGTCTGTATAGTCTTGACTTTATTATGCAAAGTGCCTTGAGATGACTTTGTTGTAAATTGGCACTATATAAATAAAGCTGTATTGAATTAAACCGTACTTGAATCAAAATAAACTCTCAAGCCCTTTTGTCAAATTAACTGTGTTAAGCGTTACTGTGTGTGATCAAACAGCTGACTGGATGTTTTGTCGTAATGTCATTTTGGGTGGATATTTCCTCTCTCCTTACTGTAAGTGGAATTATGAGTTACCTTCGTGCACAGGTTTAATTTTAAAGTAACACTGCAGTGCATTTGAATCTGTAAGAAGCTGCAGGCCCGCTTCATCTTGTTAGCGTGGTCCTTTCAGGGCCACTACGAAGTGTATGACTTTGATGATTCACTGGAAAAAGGAGGAGGGGACGCCGTCCAACTTAAAGCCGATCCTCAGTGGCACAAGTGCCCTGTGATTCTATGTTCTTGTTGTTCTCCAGGCAGGGGAAGTCCAACTCCCTCACATGTCTACAACTCAGCCCCCCTCTCGGCCCCATGCTCACTTAACTGGGATATTTCCAAATTCTGCGGCAGACAGCGCTCATGTGTTTTGTTAGTCTTATAGTGTTTATTTACTCTTAAATAGTTTTGGCACCCAATATGTTTCGGAATAAATCTTAAAGGCAAAATCCACATACCCCTATTTCTCATTTCTTAGAGTGTTTTTCAATGACACTTCCTATAACCATCTTATAAATTCAGAACATCGATCACGCTGCCTTTTCACCAACTCTACATAAAACTATACAGCACCACAAACATTCAATTGTAACATACAATGATCAGACACATCAAAAAATAGCATTGGTACTCTACAGTCTACAGCGATGCGGCCAAATACACACAAGCTGCACTGCCCTGTACTGTTTTAACCGCTGTCAATCATAGCAAACTCAGAATCTTTCATCTGTTTGTGCTACAGTAGCTCCTCTGTGGGATCAGACCAGACGGATTACAGTTCCCACTGAACGTGGATCACTGAGCCTCGAGCACTCATGACGCAGTCACCTCTGCATATCAGAAACACCCCACAAGACCTGCCGTTTTGAAGATGCTCTGACAGTTGTCTAGCCATAATAATTTCTCCCATGTGAAATGGGATTAATATTATTATCATTATTGTTATGTTACTAACTTCATGTAGGTGGTTTAATGTTTTGGCTGATTGTTATGCTACACAAATAAATGTGAGAACAATTAAAGCTCAATAAATTCCCCAGTTTGCACATTTAAAAACCTAGTGGCAGCAAGACAGCATAGTACAGATTGAGTATCCATCAAACTCTCTTATAAATCTTAGAGCGTTAATATTTATCTCTCCATTGTCAAAACGTCCAACTCCTTCAGCTAACTATTCTAATTCTTAAGTGGCTAAACTACAGGCTGAAAATTCCTCTACCAGTAAACTAAGCACATTCAAATCTATTAATTTACCCTCTACCCTCTACCTTTCTTGTATGCACAGTTTCAATAAAATGCATGCAGTTTAATGTGCAAGTACAGTAGCAGACAACGTCATCCACGTTCCATGGTTGTTTTTGGAATAGCTCAATAGAAAAAACATGTTTTTAGTAAAGGACACGTTAGTGTCACAAAGTGAAACATAGCATTATACATTTCTCCGTGTCATTTTTTAAAAATGGTCCTCAAATTTTACTGGTAAAAGATCGTACATCTTCTCTTTCCTGCACTAAAAATCACAGCCCTGTGTGAAAATGTACCTTACTGCATTTTGAGGTGAAAGGACCACAGCACAGAGCCCTCACTCAGGATTGGGACTGGGCACTCTGACACCTGTCGGCTGGCTCATGGTTAGCCTGGCCACAGTAACACTTTTTTTAAATGAGCTCATTTGTGGCTACCTATCTTCACGGGTGGACTGTCAAAAGGCTGTGGCAGGACGCCAGAATCACCCCCCCAAACCCCTCTCATCCAGCCTCAGCCTTATCAAGACACAAAACCACAATCACACGCCTAATTGTTCTCCTCTCAGGTTATAAGTTTGTCTTAGTTGCTGTTGAAACGCTGGACAAATTAGTGTTTCTGTTTTAATATTTAACTAGAGTGCAACTGTAAAGATAATTTCTTGAGACTTTCAGGAGAAAAAGAATTCCTCTTTTGTTTCCCCAGAAAACCAAAGCTTTTAAATAAAATTTGCAGAAATTGATCATGTACTCTTGATGAGTATTTCTGACAATCTCTCATAGCCTGGATTGCAGCAGTGTGTTCTGTCGGAGTTATGATTGATGACAGATTCTTATGCTTCTCCCTTCAATCAGTGCTCTTTCTGTGTTTGATGTCTCAGCTCTGCCCCAGGCTCTTCCCCAAGCTCTTGCCTCCAGCAAGTCATCTCATCACTCGAGCCGGCGAAATTCAGACCATGCAGAATGTGAGATAAGAATCACCACAGTAAAAGCCACTGCGTGGATTTAGTTTTTTCTTATAAATATCTAGAATATATGATTAAACCGTGTGAGGATGAAGATGTGATGATATTCTTATTCATTCAGTAATTTCATGGTTATCCAAAAGAGTGTGATCTATAACCTTCCTTGCCAAGAGGACAGCGCGTGCGCTCATCTACTGCCCTCTTGCTGCGCACCATGGTCCTTGGCATGAATAATTTCAGGGAATGAAAAACAATACAACACCTGCTTCACATAACGCAGTAGCAGTTTTATTTTCCGAATGCGTCATTTTGTAGACATTCCAGATGCTTAACATAAATCTACATGTAGGATCTGTTACATCTAAAAAGCTGTGACTTTAGTCAGACAGACATCAGAGCTGACAGACAGACAGAGCACTTTGCAGCATGCTGAAAGAGTTGCGATTTGTTGAAGGTCAAGCTTTCTTTCCTTACAGAGAAGTCTTTGTCTGCAATTTCAATAGCAAAGTATTGATTTGTCAACATGTGGCCCTCTATTCAGATGGAGACACAGATCAGTTCTTTCCCAGGAGCTCTAAGTGGTCCTGGGCAAATGACAAGCAACAGCTTGGTTTATGAATAAACCCCAGTATGGTGCATGTGACAGCCTTTGATCACATTATTTGTAACGCACTTAGACACATATACAAACTCAATTGCTTCGTCTCTCCATTTCTTAATCTTTACACCACTCTGTCTTGATTTTCTTTTAATACTTCGGAAATATCAATTTTTCCAGCAAGTATCTGTATTTACGGACTACCACAAGACAATGGCATGCTTGACACTCAAAATATCAGCTTGCTGTTTTTGCCATTTATTTAATACAGGTGTATACTCTGGAGGGCCCTGAAATTGCAATAAACTTAAAAGTAGTATAAGAGGCGAGTTCTCATCCTAGGTGGAAAGGCTCTTTTATGGCAAATGATCTAATTACTGTGATTTGTCATAATGGCAAGACTGACATTTCATCATCCCATTAGAGCCAATAACTTTTAGGAAGCCCCCTTCTGGAATTCAATTAAAAACCAACAAATACTGCAATCATTTATGTTTGGTTTAAGCTCAGTACAGAAAGGAAGCTGCTTTGCTACCGAGAATCATATTAAAGCAGACCAGACAAAAGAAAAAATTGTCTCATTCAGTCATATTCCACACTGGAATATGGATATATACGACACACACGTACATTGTATAATTTTTTTGTTGTTGTTGTTGTGGAATAAAGGTGAAAATTAAATGCATTTATTCAGCAGAAAGACATTGTTGAATAATAAATGAGAAGAAAAAAATATTTGTTTTGGACATTTATGAAGCAAGCAATATATTTTCCTATTCAAGCTCCCTGAATGTAATAGTGTGTTGTTTCTGTGTCTTATGTGACTATAAACTTTTGATTTTGGCTTTCTTACTTTACATGTATCACTTAAAACATTTGCAAACTGCAGGGACAAAGGTTTGACTCCTGGCAACGTAAAAGGGGACAAGACACTGAACAATGAAGTCTTAAATGTAGCTGTCCACACGAAAAAAAATGTCCATGGGGATCAATAAAGTCAAAATAGAGAAATAGTAAAAGCAATCCTTCACTAGTTTCACTATATTCAAGGACTTCCTTTTAATTGAGAACACGTTTTAGCCCTGCAGGAAGATCTCTCTCTTTCCGAAGCTGCTATTGTACAATGTTTAGGCGATCAGTATGCAGTGTGAAATTCTCCAAGCTGTCAATATGTTGGTGGACCAATGTCACCAAGAAAAATCTGTCACCTAATTCCTCTTGGTGATTAAAGCACATCAATAAAGACGAAGAAATAAAAATAAATAAAAACTCACTGTACACACTAATGTGTGTTTGTGCAGTATACACCTCCACAGCAGATTTCTGCTGTTGGATGAGCACCCAAATCTTTGTGTTCTATCACTTTGTGTTTGGTGTGGGAACTTGACTCTTCACAGTGACGGCGTAGCCACGATCAGTGTGTAATTGGCTAAAGAGGCACATTTGACACCTCTGACACATTCACAACATAAAACAATGATAATTGTTCTGCTATGAAGAGAGAACAATCTATTTTAGTTGTATTAGTGTTTGTCAGAAGTGGTAAGTATCTTCGGACTGAAGTCCTGAACTACAATTTTGAGTTACTTGTCAGTATCAGCTGGAGCATTTACATGTGACAGCGTGTTTTTTTCACTACATTTCTACAATTTTTGAATTTTTTTATTTGCAGATGTTGGCTCTAAACACAAAATGCTGCATTCATATAATTACTAAATAAATGAGGTATTAATATTAATTAGTTTGTCAAACTAGACACTATGAAGGCTTACACAGTTAAAGTATACATAAATAGGGCATGAGCATGTATTTGGAGCTGTACTAAAAATTTTAAAATGATGCTTCTAGGTGTACTGGACTAATTTTAGGAAAATACCTGCAATTCTATTGGAGTTTTGACTTTGTGTACTTCCACCTCAGATGCTTGCCTGACTACACCTCGGGACCACACATATCAGTGATGATCTTTGTGTGTCCTAACCTCGCTGCAACAAGCACTTAAATATGAGAGTGGGAATAGGTTTCACAGGAAGATTTTTTGTTTGGCTTCTGAAGAAAAAGTGGGCTCACCTCTGTGTGCTATTAGACTCGAGCTGTTCAATGAATCTCAGCATCCGCCAATCAGTGTTAAAAACAAACAAGACCAAGACGCAGCCCTCATGCCCTCTCATCCCTTTGGCTAACTGCGACCTCTACTCAGACCTGAGTGCTGAGTGGTAGCCCACTAATCCAGCTGACCATAATGCTTTCAATCAGCCCGCTCACTGAGCCTTTCTACTCATTTTCCTCCCTACTCTCCCCATCATGACTCCAACCCTTCCCTTTTGGTTTCTCTCACCGATTCTTTACTTGGCTCCTTCTCTCTTGCCATCACTCCCACTTAAACCCAGTGCGCAGGGGGCCTGACCAAGCGGATTGATTTCCAGTAAGGCAGTGTCTGGAGCGCATTCTGGAGCTTTCCAGACACATTCATCCTCCTTTATTGCACTCTAATCTCAAGAGGCGACCGTGTCTGCTCCTTAGGCTTTGCTGTAGGCGCACACACAAACACTCAAAATACATAAAAGCTCACACACAGGAACGCACGTAGACAGCCACGTGGAGCCCTCAATACAGTCATTTCAGTATTTGGCTCTTCCCTCCAAAGCCCTTTGCTTAATAGCTAAGAATTGTTATTGCCTTCTTTATCTTAATGAATTTTATTGGCCTATCACAGTCGAGCCAGTCTTATTAAAGAATAAACAGGCATTTCATTTATAGCAGTAAATGGTAACTATCAGTATTAGCACTCCAATACACGAGGCACATCCAGAATTCTGGTAGCAAAGATTGGATGACCCAAGTGTCAAAGAAGATACAATCTTCTTTGACCCATGCACTGCAACCATAAACCCTCACCTCTCAATCCCCTGGTCCCTTGCCCAAACTGCAGGCACCCTATAAGTCATGCACAATTAATGCCAGGGTCAAAGTTTTAATACACTAGCCAACCATAGTTGCTATTCAGCCCAGTACTCGGAGATCAGGACCTGGGATAATGAGATTTCTTTGCACCTGGTGATTACACCGAGCAGCCAACCAGAAACAAAACAGATCAGGGCAGCAGGATGTGTCCACTGATGGGCCTGTTGCTTAGATGGACTCGTAGCCCGAGCCTATTCTTAGTCACATTCTGTCATTTCCTCCAGGGTCTCGGTTTAGGGAAGCAGCAGAGAAGCCCCGAGGTTTGTCAAACTATACAATATGGACAGGGGCGGCGCAGTCCATCTACCCACAGTATACAGTGTCTAAAATACATTATTTTCTCACTGGAGTATTTGTGCTAGAACTTTATTTTAGAGCATGTATTATATATGTAGTAATAGTTGGTTTTGGAAGTAGCACAAACATCCCAAGGTTTTTTGTACACATACTGACAATTATCAAGAAGGCTAAAACATAATTTCTAATAAATTATGTAATTTCTTCATTGCTTTAGAGTTTAACTGATTGTTTAATGGCTGGCATTAAATTCGCCTTCTCCAGAGCACAGGCGGGTGAGGCCAATTCCTCTAACAATCTATTTAAAAGCATTTACATTTGAGTAACGTTTTTTTTAAAGACAGCTGTTAAAATGTACTTATCCTTTATCTGATAAGCTAATGAGACATTTGATATGATTTAAATTTGTTTGACAACACAACACATTCCATCAATAATTAAACAAGGCCTGTTCTCACTACCCTCTGGCAATTTTTTCCAAACGAGAACTGCTGCTGTAAAAACAAACTTTCATTTTACAGACTAAAGTCCAAACCGGTGAGGAAAAACTTCGACCTTCTTGTTAGAATTCCAGACACATTGTGAAGAGCCTCTCGTCATGTCTGATCCTACGTACCGTAGCTGAGTGAAAATGCTGGCACTGTGACACGGGCTGATGGGGTGCCGGGTCCCCAGCAGCTCAATAATGATGAGATAGATGTATGACAGCCACTCAGAAGAAAGTGTCAGCCTATTTGTCTTTCTGTCTCCACAGAAAGATGGATGACCCTTCAACCCTGCACCAGTGGAAATATTCAAAGTGCTGCCTTGTCATGAAAAGCCCATCATCATCCTTCACCCACATGTCGGTCAGCCTTCAAGACTGTGCGACTTGTTTATACTGAATTAGTAAGCTTGGTTTGACGTTTGCTAAGGATTTAACCACTTTTTAAATGGGGTTTTTTTTTCGTTAAATGGCTAAAATAAGGTCTGTAGGTAACATAAGGTCGACAGATTTATAGATTTTATTCTCCAATAGCAGTCACCAGTAAATAACCCACTCGCACTATTTTTGAGCTTTAACAAGTCTTTAAAAAGATGGCTGCCAAAAGTGGGGGAGACAACAGAGGTTGTCGAAAAATTTAAACATCACCATGTTGAACATGGACACTCATCTACTCACTAAACTGCTTTTACAGCCTCATTTATGGTAAATAGCCACTTATATAGCACTTTCATCCAAAGCACTTCGACACATGGACAAGAAGGACAGGAGAGCGACCACTGAAAAGTAATATGCTAACTTCTGGGTCGGCACACAAAAATCATTCCTTCAGCACTCTATTACAATTTGCTAATTTGAAATTAAACCATCTAACACAATCTAACACGCAATTTACAAAAGAAGACTTCACTAGTGGGCTGGAGGACTGATTTCTGCTTCATGAATTGAAAGGTCACAGAAAAATATATCCAAAGGTGCAAAACGTATACAAATTTGTCATCTTTAAACCTCCTGAAAATATTTTACCAAACTTAAGGTAAACTAAACATTGAAATATATTATTGCCTTAGAAGGTTTATATGACAAATGTCACAACAAAGATGTCCCCATCTACACTTCTAGACGATATAGAGCAGCAGTCGTGTCTCTGGCTATTCACTCTCCTTTTAGCACTTTGATCTCCACTGACTCCTGAGGGACATGTCTGGCTCTTCAGCTGCTAAATGCTTCAGTGTTCAGCAGATGTTTGTCTGGCTGTTTGGTATTTTGTTATTTAATCCAAGCTTTTTAAATGCCTGACATTAAATGGCGAGTTGACCAATTTTCAACTTGCTTTTAATGAAATTAGTTTTGTGTAAATATACATTAAAGCTTTCAAATTTCCCCTCTGACTTCCCTTAAAGTAAATAAAGTATTTATTTGTTCCAAGTTAAAAAACTCCTCCAGATGATATCACCCGGAGGAATTTTCCATCATTAGGAGGCGATGTCATCTGGGGGAGCTCTGTAAAAGCAAGTTGACCATGATTACAAATTTCATAGTTTGAGCAACAAGGTGACATAATCTGAAGTAAAGGTCCCTCCACGTGATGTCATATGAAGGCATTTTTCAGCTAGAGGTAGAGAGATAGTTCAATATACTGCAGTAGTGTCCAAGCATTGGGTTATCTTTTGCAATACATTTGGTGCCGGCATTTTCTAGTACTACTGTTGGTAGTTGTCAGCTTTGTGCAACATCTGTTTTCTCAAAGTCAAACCACCTGCTTGCTACTGAGGATGATCCACATCCAGCAGTTAAATCTAGAGACATACAGGGCTGGTGGTTTCTGTATTGTGTGAGTTCACAGATTTTTTTTTCATGCCATGCTGTGCTATCTTAATTCATAAACTGCACACAGTCTGTGTAGACCTGCAGTAGTGCTCTATATTCTACAAGGCTACATGACGCTGCAAATGTGTGGATTCTCAAAGCGTTTTCATTGTTTTTTGGAGGGACATACTTCATAATGTCAGGTTCCAGATTGTACGAAAGATATTATAAATCGACAACATGGACTCACTAGCCACTTTAGTTGCTGGTCCCCACTGGGACACTTTTGGGTACAGATTTAAGGTGCTGGAAACATTCCTTTGAGATTTTGGTCTTTCACATCCATGATGTCAGACTCCCATTTATTCGCATCCATTCCCTTTTAACCCCTTTGTGTAGAAATAAAGGTTAAATTCCTGTCTGTATAAAACATCTTGGAAAATGTCATTTTAATAATGACTCATACTTTACAATTTTATACCCAAAAACAGACAACGAAAAGGAATTATTAGATTAACAAATATTTTTGAATTTTATATTTGTAGCATTTTCATTTGTTTTCATAACCTTCATCAAATGTATAATATGCAGTGAGAAGTTACCACTTTAAATTAATACAAAATCTTTACTGAACAGAAATATTTAGATTCGTCCCCACACACAGTACAAGCACATACATCTCAGAGACGTATGAGGAGCAGGGGTCAGTCAGAGTCGGGACGTGGAGCACCAGGGCAGAAGGCAGGCCGGAAGATTAGAGGAAATAATTATGTCCATACATTTCAGTCCCTCATTTCCCTTGGGGAATGCATCACCGATGTCCCAGCCTTCATTTCCCAAGATCACATCAGCTGTATGGCCCTTCTACAGTGGTTAATCTTGTTGAAGTGAAATTCAACCTCATTTGAAGACAATTCTGCTCCTCCTAAAAACTTCGTATGTGCAGCTTTTGCCAGTACAATCCTAGAACTCGGATTGACTTCAAGTACTTGCAGCACCCTGTTTGGTTCAGAGTCGTTTGAAGGTGCATTACACTCTGCTGACTCCCACGGTTACCTAGGTAACAGCAGGTTGTGCCATGGAGAGTTCAGAGAAGGTGCGAATTGAGTTTGTTGATGCAACAGTTGTTAATGAGAAAATAGATAGGGTGGATCAGTTTTCTTGCTAAATCTCTGGAGCTTCCAGATGATATCATGGCAATAAAGTATATCATTTTTTGTATATTCACTGAAACGTACTGAATACAATGCAGCGTCATTTACATTAATTTAATTGCTCGATTTGCTGAGGAAATTATTTTTCCCCATACAATCCCTCATCGCTGAAACAAAAAAATGTGAGTATCTTAAGAATATTTTTTGTTGCCCCCTACAATTTACTGTGCATTTAATCTCTGAAACTAGGTCTTTCAAAGTTTTAATTCTTATGTTATATTAAATAACCCATTCTTATAACATTTTGAATTAGGTTTCCCTCATACTTGGCATATGTTAAAGTAGAACTTAATGTTGGTTTACAATTCAATTAAAATAAATGACCAGTTACTGTAAAGTTAAAATAAATTATGTTTCTGTCCTCATCCGACTGGTGCGGTGAATTATTCCTAAACTTCAGTGGCCTGTTCCATTTGACTATAAGATTCTTCATTACTGCTACCTGGAGTACTTGCCAACAGTAAGTTTGTAGTACTTACAGATAACCCTACAACTCTCTGTTACACACTGCAGCTCCAAACTTATGTAGTGTGCCACTACCACCCATCAGATGGCAGATCATAAATACAGTAGTTATAGAAGAATGTGTCTAAAAGAGTGTCTGAAATCATTTTACATAGCATTTAATGGTTCACTTTGAGTTCCTTTTTTTTGTGCTTGTGCTCCACGGCTCTAAAAAAATATTGTCACCATCACCTTGTTAATGAATACTTAATGCATTAATAGAAGAAGTTTTTTGCATTTCATGTTTGTTTTAGTTATCGAGGGATTGAACATACCCATTAAACATACAACGTGTTTTGTTTATTTTTACCTTTGGCCTCAGTAACTTCAAGCCAGCGCTTGCTTTTGCTGAGGACCTCAGCAATGGTGTTTTTGGAGAGCAGTGGCTTCCTCTGTGGTGTCCTGCCTTGGATAGCATGCTTGTTTAATGTTTGGCATATAGCTGACTTATGAACAGAGATGTTAACCACCTTGAATTAATCTTACTCTAGGGTCCTTTTTACTTTATTGAGTATTCTGCATAGTAGCATTGGAGTGACCTTGGCTGCGTGCCCACTTCTATGGGGAGTAGCCAAAGTACAAAATGATCTTCACGTATAGACAAAATGACTAAGTCGACTGATGAATATCTAATGTCTTTGAAACCCTTTGCCTTTTTTAGGGCTCACATCACATGATGCTGCTTGTAAATCCAGCACTGACTATTTAGGTGTTTTTGTAAGTCACTGTAATTCTAAAACACACCTCCATTCTCAATTTATCAAACTTTTGTTTGCCAACACCTGACTCCAGTAAATGTTAGTGTTGCCTTTACTTTTTCAATCATCACTGTCTGTTTAATGGATATGTTCAAAGAGATAGATATTTATGACGGTTTTTGTGTTTTATTACCTTAGAAATATTATATTTGTACATATGTTTTGGAGTTTGGTGAAATCACAGATCACATTTTAAATCCAGGAAATTGCAAACAGATTGGAACGGAGTATGTATACATAACTTTTGCCAAAGAATTTACACCTTTGCTAGAAAAACAAATATTTCTGAAAACTCAGAACTAACGGAATCAAAGTACCACTCACGGCCTCATCTCCATCAATTCCTCTCAGTTTTTTTACTGTAAGCTACAGTATCTAAAAAAGACAAAATATCAATGCTACAGAAGGAGTCTTAATCCTGTCATCATGACTAACTTGTTGGTAGTACACACAAAACCATTCAGATCATTGCCACTTACAGAGATGTTGTTAATGATGTTGTTACTCCTAACAATGAAGATGATGAATCAACATTATTGCACTCTGCTTGCCTTGGTGGAATTGTGTATTATTACACAGTTATTGCAGCAACCAAGCTGAATCCTGAATTTTCCATTGCCATACTATAAATAAAAAAGCTCTGACTATCAATAAAATACAACCAAAGTAAACCATGCCACTGCGTGAAGAAATTTAGTTAAGAGCAGCTTCTCAGTCTTAAATCAGGGAAAGCTTTTGATTTCCTGATTTGTGATTTGGTGTCCATCACCTGCACCTCTGCTCTTGTGGTTCACAGCAGCTGCTTGTGAAGGAATTCTGGAAATCTCTACAGGCTGAATGGTGGAGTTCTTGGCAAAAGCAAGTGACAAGATATCTATCAACCTGCAGCCAGCATTGTCTCAATTCTAATGTCTGATTGATTGTTTTTGCTGCTTTTTTTTGTGTCTGAAAAGATAAATATATAAATGTCAGCTGAGGAACACAATCTCCCACCCAAGTGTTTGATCACAGGCTAACTGGGCAATTCAATAAAAGATTTTTCCCCAGCTGGAGTCTTGCCAGACTTTTGTATTAAAATGCAATCCATCTGAGTCAGAGGTATTGCCGTCATTGCTCCAATACATAACTCCTCATTCACATCTCCACAGCTCTTACAGCTAAACCTGCTGAAAGATTGGAAGTATTGTCGGCACCATTGCTGGCAACCCAAAAAGACATCACTAATCACTAACTGAACAGAAAATTCATTTAACATTAACATTTACCAGAGTTATTGAATGGATAATCAGTCTTCAGAAGAAGGGCAAACACAAAAATAATTGGTTAGGTTGGTTTAATAAAGTTTCTAAAAGTAAAGCTCGGATCAGCTTTCACACTCTGGGGAAATATTGTCTCATTATGCTGGATGTGGGGGAGGAGAAAAGCCGCAATAAGGTAGATTTCTGTCGAGGCTCAGGAGAAAATGAAAGCTTCGGATGGCATGTAATGTTTTTATCTGGTTCCGCCCATGGAGGAAAATTAAACAAAAATTACAGTTGTGCGTTTGCTTCCTTTTGATTTCTCTGTAAATAATTGTTTATTTCTTTCACAACAAATAAAATGAATGGAGATATTCATTCTTTATCATGTGTTTAATTAACTTTAAAACTACCTGTTGTGCTCTAAATTATCTTAACTGCTGCCTTTGTGCACATCATGAGTGATTATTCTTATAGTTTCATCATTGCAATGGGCTTCAGATGACAAACCTCAGTGAGTTAATAATGCAGGTATTACTGATTTCTCGGGATTACTTTTCCGAAATTTTAAATGCCAGTTAAACTCAATTCTGCATCTGCAGGACTAGTATTCAAACTAGAAATAGGCCAAAAGGTTTTGGATACTCAAATGATTTTAACATCACTGCACACATGGTGACACAGCAACAGTAGCTATGTTGACATGGACACAAATATTCCACTGATAATCGGATTAAGAGCCCAATACAAAAAAATTGTAATGTAAACACATCAATCTGAAAGCATTGGCCTGATCAGAACTGGGTGATTTATCCCTTTGTTAATCTGATCAGCACGAAGATTTTAGCCATCTAACCACTTAATGTTTATATTTCTCTTTTTTGGACTAAATATATTTTGCCTGGCATGGGGGTAACACAGGGGAGATGCAGAGTTTCTTGAATATGAAGGTAAAAGTACTTAACTTGAAAACACAACAAAGCAGACTTCAGATAAAGTTCCAGTCTTAAAAAAAATAGACAAATAAAACTTGTGACTCCCACGAGACAATAAAGGACACCATCCTTGTCTTCGTCTATTAAATAAACCCCCCAAAACCTCCAAAGCTTATTGGCTAAATGCTTCACAACTAAACTGCGTTGCTTTTAGTATGACTTAAACAGTAATATCCTCATCAGGTCGCTGCACAGTTGAGCTGATGAGACACTGGCAGACTTTGCTGGTCGAAACAGTAGTGGGGACATGCCTGAACACTTTCAAACTCTGCACAGTTCACACTTAAACACAGTTAAACCACCAGCTGTCACATATTTCTAGTTTCTGACAGTCTAGAAGGAGCACGCACCTGAGGACTGGAAGACAAATCCAGCAAGAACAGAAAATCTTGCAAAACAGATATGGCACTAACCAGTGTTTTGTAAACAGAGCAACTTTTCCTAAAAGAAAAAAAAAAAAGAAATAAGGAAAGGACAGATTTGGCGTGAGATCCAGGATAGAGTCACACAGAACACTGACTGCAGAGTCTGCACAAGAATATGAAGGTAAAATTACTTAACTTGAAAACACAACAAAGCAGACTTCAGATAAAGTTCCAGTTACTCTAGATGTCCTTTACTTTTCACCCATTTCAGTTTTAAATAATAAACATGTTTAGAATAAAAACCAAATACCAGATCAACTAGATTCTAATACTGTAGCAGGGCACAGCTTACAGTTGGCTTTATTTTTTTTATCGTAAAACAACTGCAAGCCTCAGACAATCTTCCACCAGTACCTACCTACCTGCCCAACCCACATGAGGTTAACGCAGTAATAGGTGCCACACAGGAGAAGCTTTCTGGAATATGAGTGCAAGTCCACAAGGCCAGTAACACACTCAACACTGATATTGGTAATGGGATATCTCTAGTTATTTTTCACAAAAACAAAAGTATATCTATTTCCAACCTTATTTCATAGTAGAGATGCACAGAGGAAGTGTTGTAGGAAGCATCTGTTGGCAGCTGCAGCAGCAGAGAGGAGGGACACGGATATATAGATTTTCCATTGAGTAAAACAGGGCAGTTGGAGAGTAGGGAAAATCAAGAAACCAGATATCGGTTTGCCATTCAATGATAAATATGAATATATCCTATATACACACACATTTATATTTATGAACATTGCCTAGGATAGGAGCAGTAGAAGAACTCACAATTTTGCAATTTGGCCCTTTCAACACATCATTCTAAATAAATACATACTTACATACATACCATAATAACAACAATGATGACCAATTAATTGGATATCATTGCCCTAAATAAACTACAAAGCAGGACCTTTTTATATAGGTAATCAACAAGTTACCATAAAAATAGTTATTTCCAGTTCCAGATTACTCCCAAGTAGGTAGATAGTAATTCATTATTTTATATTATTGGAAGTGGACGTGGACCCTACTCCGAGTCACTGAGTAGTGTGTCAAATAACTTTCACTTCATAACTCACTATGTTTACTGCAACTCAAAAGCTTTGCAATGTGGTTTATTGTGCAACGATTATGAGATGTGTGTAATTGATTAATGCCTGAAACACCTTGAAGGAGAAAACGATTTCATACACAACTTCAATAAAACTAACGGGGAGAATAATAATTTCTCTCCTTGTCAAAATCTAATATATGACACTGCTTTCACTGGTCCGCAATGTATCCACATCTAACTGAAACTGACATTTTGCATATCAGTATAACTGTCTTCGGATTGAAATCCATTGCTATTTTAGGAGATTGCTTTTTGATGTCTTCTCATTACAGGAATGTTGGCTATGGGTCAAATGAAAATGTCATCATAGCCTCAGCAGAGGCTTTTCAGGGGGAGTCCTCTCCGACACAGACAACATCCCTTCATAGTTTAACCTCCTTCGCCTGTGAGATGATGAATCATAGAGCCCAGTGGGAGGGCCCACAATGATGGGAGGATGAATGAGCATTTGACGGTGTGCCAGTCAGCCCGTCTGTGACAATGTTACACACTTCCTACGGTGTTACTCACAAGCCATAATCACTTAACATCAGACAGTCCTGACCAGGTTTGTCACAAGTGCTTCAGTACAGACTGCCCCAACAAAAAACTACACATTGCAAACAAATGCAGTGTACTGCTAATCATGCCGACATTTTGGGAAACTAATCTTTTATCGTTAACTTGATAAATACAACAAACAACTTCTTAAGCTATATACAGCTTAAGAAAATTGAACTTGAAGACAACTTTAAATGTTGTACAACTTGTTAACATAAGTTTACCTGATAATGACCATGCATTCGATATATTAACAGATTAAATTATTAACAGAATAGACTGACTGATCATTAAATATTTTGCTGTGAATATCAAATAGTTTCAATAAAACAACCCTGAAGCTATACAAGGGGGAGCGGAGTATTAAATAAGAGAAAAATTTTATAAAATTTGTTAGTACAAAGCAAACACACTTCCTGACTTTTGCTGGCTACAGCTTCTAAAGTGAGAATATTTGCAACTTCACCTTGCTACTGCTTTCTTCCATTTTAAAGAGCAGCCAATTAATTGATCAATAGAAAAAAAATGTGTGTGATTTTACTGTTTGGTCAGAGTTTTGTATTCTCACTTCGCCCATTATCCTCCTCTGTTCTATACTGTGTAAAACTTTGCTCTCATAAACTCCCTCCACTCTCTGTGGCATTGAGTGGTTTGAATGGGCTGAACTCATTGAATAAAAAGGACACAAAAGCTGTGAGCTTGACTCACTCTTTTATCAATAAACCTCTGAACACAAAAATCTGCTTTCCGCGTTTCTTGAGCGTCACATAAGTGCCATCTGAGTCGAGGTTAGGAGTCAAAACAGTTGAGAATTTTACCCGTGTCTCCCTGGTAACGCATTTTGCTATTACTTCAACAGATTTCTCCCATCACCCACCCTGCTCAATGCCATGTTTGTACCTTCAGCAATGCCACAGAAAAACGCCTCGTTCCGAAACAACACAAGACAGCGAAAATAAAGTTTTTATATTTGCTTGATAAAACATGACTTTGCAGTGTTTCAGTCATGATGAGCAGGAGGTCACAGGCAATGGTGCTGAATGAGGGACCTAACAGAGCCTGGTCTGCCACTATAGAGGTTCAAGCCGCAAAGAGAAAGTCAAGCAGTAACGAGCAACCTGTGGCGTCGTGCTGCATGAGCCTGCTTATGGAGTGTCAGTGCAGTAATGAGGTTTTATTTAGACAGAAGTTGTGTCAGGACATCAGCTTGTGGACAAATATCTGTCTGAGTCCGTAAACTATGTTTGTGCATTTGTATTTGTAGCCTAATAATGAGCAGTCCTGGAAATGAGACAGAGAGATGGGGGGGACAGAGGTGGAGGGCGGGGGGTGGATGTGTGTGGTGGATGGCATTCAAAAGAGGAAGCGTGCAGTTGTTCCAATCACTGATTAATTAGATCATCATTCTCTCAGACTTCTATTGTTCATGTTCTCGTTTGTGTGTGGAGTATTTCTGGAGCTGAGGTCAGCTGGCCGATGTGGTACTTGTGTGCTAATGCATCGGGGGCATTAACCCCAATCTCTCTGGATGAGAGACCGCTTGGCGAGCATCCATCCCCAGAGACTGGTGGCATGCTTCTGTCTGCCTGCCAATCTTATTTCCCGGATAGCTTGCACACTTATTTCATTTTAGCTTGTTTCACAGCCCCATATTGATTTTTGAAACATCATGTCAATGTGAGGATAAAGGAAACTCTTTCAAAACACAGGGTTCTGTAATAAATTTGTTTTCCTTTCTTTTCCACGTTGAGTGTCAATAAAAGAAATGCCTTTATGATCATATGATTTGCTGTTTTTAGGAAATTATTAATTAATCAGACTTTTCAGTTTCTCTTGCTTAACTACTATGATACCTGTATGTCCCTTTTCTCTGCTTTCAAACTCTTTAATCTCTATTTGTCTAACCTTTCTCTTCCACAGCATTTATTTCCCCTGTTGCTTTTCATACCTCATGTGCTTGCTTTGTCTGGCTTTGTGTGTGGAAACCAGCGGATATGAGACGATGGGGTGGGTATCGGAGACGTCGCTGTCTGTCTGTTGGTCCCTGTGGTACATTAGCCGTCCCTTACCATGTATTATTGATTCGCTCTCTCTAATCATTGTCTCCAATGTTACAGATGAGCCTTTACTACCGCGGCTCCTGCACTACCAGGCGTTTCTTGGTTTGGCTAAAGCACAACTCTCAAAGATACTGCGGTTTTAGTGGGAAAAAAAAAAAAAAAAAAAAAAAACTACCAGTGAGATACAAAGGGTTCAAATTCCACTTTTCAAAGCCAATTCTAGATTATTTTGTCTGTAGCTGTAGCCATATTTAGTTCAACTTCACCTGCCATTGTAAAACAGACTATTTGGTATAACCATATAAATAAGTCCAAGCAGAGAGAGTTTTCAAAAAAAAAATACATTTTAAAAAGGGCCAAAGGCATTTCAAATTCTTGAGTCAACCAAAAGGGGAGATGGAAATTGACCCACTGGTTTAACTTTTGCATCCAAATTCACAAGACTATTCTTTCAGGGTTAACCTAATGGTTTAACAACAACTTTCCTTTAAGATTAGGGGTGTTACAAGAGTTTATTGTACTTATATTAAAATATTCACAGAAAAAAAAAGGCAGAACTCAATTAACCACTTTTTTTTTTTTTTTTTTTTAACAAGGGAATATTTGCATTAAAACCAATGCTTCCATTTGATGCACTGCACCAGGGTTAGCTTAGCCCCGGCAGGTCACATCACAAACTAATATGGCAACGCAGACACCATACAGCATGTAAATGCCATGGTTACACTGTAATTCATCTCCACCTTTAGAGCAAACATCTGAGTGACCCGAAGATGACTTTTGCAAGAGAACGATAGCGGATTTTTATATATCTCCCGTACGCCTTCAAAGCGTGTGGAGCAGACCCACAATCTGCGAACGAGCAGTTCAGTCACACACATTGCATCACTTTACAAACATTTTTTCCATTTGGAGGAGACTAAACTAAAAATACCCTTTTAAATTACCATTCAAGCTTTTTTGGATGAAGATGACCCCTAATGCTGGAAACTTTTCTCCACTGCAGCTGTAACATTAACACATTCCCCTTTCCTCCAGCACAGACATGCCAATTTTTGCTAGCAAAAATAATCAAGCAAGGAAATTTGTCAAAAAAATTCCACTTTTTATGTGAATCAAGAATCATCATGAATCAGAACACCAAGAACCAAAATAACTATGTTGACAGCTTGCTGTTTACTGATGAAACATTTTTTTCAATAATGAAAATGTCAAATTACTGGCACCAACCAATATAATTGCTATATAAAGAATGGCAGAGTGCCGGCATATATGCAAGTCAATTAAATAAATTTGCAGTATAGAAAAGTGAAAAACATATTTAAGGCTTGGGTTGTGTTTAAAAAAAGAAAAAAGAAAACCATAGTAATCAGTATATAATTTCTAAACTCAAATGTCAGTATCAATTTCTGCTTAAAGTGCTCAGTGACATGATGAAACCTTTGGGGGTTTCTGGCTTAATGAACGGACGTGCCCGTGCCAAACCCAGACATATTTGTACGCTCAGGGGATCAGTATGTTGAACTCCAACAGTCAAAAGTCAAAATGAATCAAAATGGGAACTATTTAGGCTAAATCAAGTTGAAACTGCAGAAATACTGAGTTTCACACTTGTGACCGTGGCCTTCTTGAAAAGCCTTTACATTATTTTTATTGTAACACCGTTTGCTGCTGTAAATGCTGTGGTATATGGCATATATTCACATAAGTATCAACTATTTACAGACAAAGCCACCATACAAAGGCTAATATGCTATACTTTGCCAGTGCCAGACAAATGTATTTTAACAGAGCTGCGAGATGAAGATCTTTCTAACTATTCAGTTGGTTTTTGTTCTTTAATTCTGTGAGACAGATTTCACACAGTGGGAAATCAATTACATTCATGCCAATACGGCTCAGAAACTACTAGTGATCTGCATTCGTTTCTTCTCTTCAACTAGTGTCTCGCTGAAGAACAGAATTCTTAGTTATTGAAAAAGAGGACTACTTTGGTGTGAAACTCTGCTGGGTGCTTTGGCACAGAGAGAAACACTGCATGTAACGGGGGTGTGCTGCATGTGGGAGGAAGAGCAGGGACACTAGGGGGATATGTACAGTAAGGGGAGTGGGGATTTAAAAAGCGGATCAATTAATTCCCGACATTAGAGGTCTTTTGTGATGTCATTCTGACATCATTTCCTCCAGCTGCTCCCACCTCACACACAAAAAAAACACTTACCTCACTGCCTCAGACTGCAGCATGTATTAGATGTAGCTCAATACACTACTGATGTCACCAGACAGAACAGCAAACCTGTATAAATATATTAAATAAACCATTACACTTTATCTAAAATTAATATTTTCATCTTTCTGATGAAATGGCAATGTACATACAAAGAGTTCATACTTCTCTAAAGTTTGAGGTGAAATCAAACGTAAGAAAGTGCGTTTGATTTTTGGAAACCTGTACCCTTTTCCAAGTATTGTGGCGTTTAAGCCAAAGCTCAGGGTTACTTTATTTGCACAGTCATACAAATACACAGACGCAGAGGTGTTTGTTCCCTCCAAACAACAAAAGAACAACCTCTGAAAGCAGGCCACATCACTTACGTCTGACTCAGACTAGTCCTTGACTAAATTCAAATGGAGACTCACAACTGACAAATAAATGAGAGAGAATACAAGAATAATTGAGAGAATTAAGAAAAAAAATTAATGACAAGAAAAACAATGAAGTTTTGTTTTAATCAATGAAAACTACTTAAAAAGTTAAAGAAATGTCTAATGGTCAGGTTTCAAGTGAGACCACATGCAGGTGTGTGAGAGAAAATTGATTAACTCAGAAGAGCAAACAGTATGACTCCTTTCACAGACATCAAGTAATAGCTGTTATTTGTACTTTTAGTAAGAGCTAGTAAAAATGTTTCTTGTTTAAATGATTATAAAAAAGGTGCTGATTTATCATTTTTAGATTTAAATTAGTAATATGGTGCTATACAAGCTTCTTTTGTTCACATTTGCTCAGTGACACCATCTTAGCACGACCATAATTAAATACAATCTTCTTAAGTTACAGTCTTAAGTACAGACTTTCTAGATTACTGGTGCTACATTTATTTATACTTGTATACTGAAATAATGTTGGATTTATATTTATTGATTTAAGCAGCCACCATGGCAGTTTTCAAAGAAAGCATCTTGAACCTGCACAAGCAGGGAGAATACCATGTAGTGAACAGAGATGTACAAATCAAAACCCACCAATCCACCTAAAATCCAAGAGCAGCAAAGACATGTCAGCTACAGCACACAGATTGTTCTCACACACACAAGCATAAATTAATTGCTTGGAGCATGAAATCTCTTGTTATGTAATGTTACAAGGAGTTGATAAGCAGCAGTTGCCCATCAATACTTGATACAAGCCTAATGCTGCCCGTGAGTCAAGTTGAATGAACAAGAGCTCAGCAGTTTAGAGATAATGTAATACAAAGCAGCAGGCAGTTACATAATTCCATTGCTTGAGAGGAAGTTATTCTCTTTAGTCTGGCAGAGAATTTGGAGAAATGTGGTGGCAAAAGCCGTGTTGACCAAGCCAATATTACATCAGTCATACTGAATTAGGTGCAAGGGTTGTGTGTAAAATAATATTGAGGTTTATATTCACCACAACTGATGTACAATATTTACCTTTACTAGATTAACCTACTGGAAAGAAAAAAAAAAAAACAATTAACAGAAATTCAAACATTTACATCGAGTTCCCAGGTTGTCCAGTCAAAACAAGTGTATTCCAGCACAGCATGCCTGCAATAAACCCAACTTCAGGGAATATTTAAGGGTTTTAGATTGTTTTGGGGGAAACAGTTGGTCATTCATGCAGACAGGTATGATTTTGATCACCTCACCTTTATCAGTGAGGGTTGGCTAAATAACATGTTTATGTGCACTCACTGGCCACTTTATTAAGTACAAGCTGTACAACCTAATGCTGGTTCATCCCATTTAAAAATGAATGAGGCCCAAACTGCATTCGCTACCCAATTTGACCTCAATAATAAACACATAAGTCAATTATCACCTTTCTGACCGTTTCACCTTAAAAACTGAGAAATATAACACTGCAGAGAGGCTGTGCTGGATTGCATTAGGATTAAAGCGTCTGCCAAATGACTAAACGTAGATTGTACATGTGTACCTAATAAAGTGGCCAGTGAGTGCACAGTCTAATACAGTTTTAATGAGGTGCCTTAACATAAGTTACATTTATACCGGGAAATGAACGACAAGTAAATAGAATAAATGAACAGAGACAAGACATGAAATCAGGACTTGTCATAACTAACAAACACTTACCTTAGCTAGATTACTTCAACTTGAGCCTTCTGGAAAGAGCTAATATAGCCAAAACAGTGGGTAAGAAAAAGACTTTCGTTAATTTGATATTTTTCCACACTGGCATTTCTTCGGAGACATCCTGGAACGACATATTTCAACTTTCAGAAGGCTAGTTTTTCCCTCGTGCAACACTAGCAACACTAAGCTACGCTAACAGTGTTAGCATGAGCTAGGTGGCTAATCCAGGGCGGCTAGCTAACGCAGGTCAGACAGAAAAGTCCGCAGCTGAAACGAGCGAGTCACAACTTCTGTGTTTTTCAGAGGAGCTCAACGTGCTGCAGCAAGGGAAGAAAAAAACGCAAGAAGTCGCATTACTTTTTATTCTTAATCCATTATACAAAAAAAAGACCCACCCACCCCTCGTTATCATCAGAACTTTGTTCAGAATCACCAGGTGTTAACCTTACTTTGATACGAAGGGAGCTTCGTATCATATACAAGTACCTACATTTAAATGCTGATGGTTGAAAGGAACCAACAGAACGAAGATGCAAATAAAAAGAGATAATACGTGAATGAAAAATTACTTACGAGTTTTTCTTTTAATAATTCCATCGAAAGTTGCTTCCTACATTCCCATTTTAAAACAGTAGATACGTTGATTACTTGTCACTCCACAGAAACAGGCAACCACAAAGGGAAACACTGTGTGTCGTCACACACTCTTCACAATTACAGTTTATACCTGCTGCTGGCAGGTTTGGCTCCATGTGTATAGAGCATTTGGTGTCTAATAGTAGAAAAGGCAGAATGTTTCCAAAAATGCAAACATGGGTGCTATTTATATTTTGCTCATTTTATATGCTGGTCAAAACTGTTTCCAACTTGACCTGCTAAAGTTCCAGTTTATCTTATTAAATGGCAAGACCTATGTGCAAACAGGAGTGTATTTAATTAGTGATTAACCGGCTCATGTGCTTGACTTATCACCAGGTCTACGTGGAAATCAGCCATCATTAACGTTATTACATCCACCTGGAAGCTGATTCTCTGGTGGAGGTGTCAGCGAAGGAGGCTGCTGATTGACAGGGCTCCCCACTCGTGTCACGCCTGCATGGAGCACCGTGAGAAACAGCAAAATACCTTTCGCTCCCTTCAGTTCTAATGTTATACTGAGCACTTTTAGCCCAGGAATTTCTTTTGAGATGAATACATTTCTTATGTAGAAGGATGATAATAATAGCAGGATACACCTCTGATGAGTCAGTTTGAGCAGAACAGTACAGATATAGGCTGGCTGAGGGTAAAACTGAAATATATTCATCATTCCTTTCCACTGTCACAACAGTTAATTCACCCACTACCATTCATTAATTTAATTACTCCACGGCTGAACGAGCACAACCAATCTCAGGTGCCTTCAGCGTTTCTTATTAGTGCGTGTAGGGGTCTTGTGAATTCAGCTCCTCTGTTGTATTTGCTCAGTAGCTCACTGAGACCTCTTGGCCCTGACTCAGTCTCACCTCATTAACATTTTAGGTGACGAGTCTGTCACAGCCTTAATTAACAATTCATGAGCAAGGCTTATAGCTATATTAACATTTTCCAGCCAATAAATCAGCTTTGCTAATTTGCTGTGTGTATGTGCATGTGTGAGAGAGTCATAAGGGAGACATTGTGTGTGTGTGTTTCTGTGTGTGTGAGAGAGAGACAGGTTGGCTACACTATTTGTGTACATCCATGACAGGCAGCTACATCCCTCTCTGTCTCCAAGTCCATGTCTCTATGCCTGTCTGACCATGACATTTGTTTGAACTGTCTCTGAATCTTACATTCTGACCATGACATTTGTTTGAACTGTCTCCGAATCTTACATTCTGATCATGGCATTGTAGTGAATCACACCCATTATGCTTTTACCTCAGCAAAACAAGAAAAATCCAACCTACAGCTTGATTCAGAGGTCGTTCACAGTGCTACGCCAATTAATAATCAAAAAAGATAAATCCAACTAAGCACCCACCAAAGCAAGAGTCACACATAATGGAAAGGTCGACTAATTAGGGCGCTACTTTCAGGGAGTCGACTTTAGCAAAGCAACTGTGAAACAAGTCAGTCTCAAGTCTTTTTCTCTGGGAAGCAAAATGAAGCAGTAAGAGAAGAGACATGGTGACAAGGGGGATAGATCTGAAATAATAGTGGAAGGCAGTCTGGTTCTGTGAGCTTCCCTTACATATAGCACGTATTCAAAAAGTCTCTGAGAGTGGGTGTAACAGCATGCAATGAGACCGGGAGTCCTCGACTGCTTCATTTTGCTGCAAATTGTGTGTATGGTATGTAGGTAAAGGGACAAATATTAAAGCTTCCTTTTTTTTTCAGGACTGCACAGAGCTTCTAGACTGGAAAACTACACTTTAGGCCTAGGGATTCAGATTAGAAATTTCTTTTTAAATGTACTTAAACTCCAAAATGCCTTCATGTCGTTGGAAAAAAAAGTGAAATATGTGGTAAACATACAACCTCTCATACACTCTGTTTCACTGTGTTAAAGCAAACGAGAGAAAAGTGAAATAACAATCCCACCGCAGCGCCCTCAGGCAGCCCATTGACCCCACTTTGAAAAGCACCTGTGTAGGCAGGGTGTGCTGGCCTTGGCTTTCCCACTGACTCACCCAGCGCAAGTGCAGCAGTGTCTCGTGGTGTAATGCGCGTGGTGCATAGCTGTTGCTTGCCAAATGAAAACAATCTCTGCAGTATTGCTCACTCTCCCTGGGTGACACAAAAGCCTATTAACTGTGAGGAAGCCACAGAGACTAAGAACTCCAGAGTGCAGCTACATGTACAGTTAGGTCAGAATGAATTCAGTTTCATGTGCTGCAGCACATACGACAGACCCGGCTTTGCGTTGCCTCGGTAACAGCCCCCAAACCCCCACTTACCCTCAGGTACACAAACACATTTGTTATAAGTTAACATAAAGATCAAGGTCAGTACTTCAGTGAAGGCATGTAAGGGATGCAGAAGCAGTCTTGCTGATGGGTGGCCCTGCAAAGTGCATGTCTCAATGACAAATGCATTTTATGCTGCAAAGGATCCTCCCTGAGTTCAATTCAGGCTATTCCAATTCCAATCTGTCCTCCAACTTCTGCAAAGTCAAAAATAAGAAATCGATCCGAGTGAAATGAGGAAATATCCCCTGGATTTATGTCTGAAATCAGTGTGTGTGTATGTGTGTGTGAGTATTTTTTTAATGGAAAGGTATGGCCTGGCATTTTACTTCAGTCATGACTCATCGTACCTCCAGGTCCACATTAATGTCAGGGGCGTATATGAAGTTAATGACTACTTTCAACTCGAGCACAACACAAAGGTGTGAGCTGAATGGCTTCATATCATCATCATGACAAATAGATATTGCGAAGACTGAGAGCTCTAATCCACCTGCAGTTAGTGCAGTAAGGACGTATTTTCTGAACCAGTGAAACTGAATTATCTCATGGTGACAATAAGTAATAAGTGTAAGAGTATGTTAATGATGGTATAGTCTGAGAGCGAACATGATTCCAGTAAAATGTGCAGTAATAAAGCAGAAATGGAGATTAACACAGATAATTGACATGAGCTGGGAGAAATCCAGGTGCTCATACTCTCTCGCTTATGAAATGTCCTTCTCTTGCTCCAACCCTTTTGGAACGGAATTGCCATGACTACAAAGACTTTTTGCTTTCTTTGCTGCTGCTGTGCTGCCCTCTTCTGGAGACTTGAGGAACAACCAGAAACACACAATTATGACTCACATGAAGCTCATTAACACCAGATTTTTCCTCTGAATTGCCTCCATGTCCATGTTACTGAAAAAGATAATGTAGGTTAGAATTATGTATAAATTTTAGGCTGGAAGGCAGTAATAAACAAAAGGGGACAGATAAACTTGTCAGTAATCTCATTAAAGAACCGTGTGAGCGAAAGTATTAATGTCAAATGTAAATTGTGACACATGCTCATGTTGATGAAAGACAGAAAAATTCAGACCCCTGCAGATTTAATCTATTCCGATAACCTATTCCTCACTAGAGCGCCTCATCGCACGCTGCCTGATAAAGCTGTGCAGTCTTATTTTAGGAAGGGCTATCTTTGGCCTGACAGCAGTTCAGGAAAAAAGCTTCTTCAGTGGTAAAAGGTTCTTTGGGTGAAGGAGGAGAAGCTCTTTGTGTGTGTGTGTGTGTGTGTGTGTGTGTGTGTGTGTGTGTGTGTGTGTGCGCCCACATGCTTGTTTAAACATCTTTTCTCAAGGCCCTCTGAATCACTGCGTCACATCTAGGGCTTTGTATTCTCAAGAGGTCTTTGTTAAAACCTGTACCCCCCTCGCTTTTTGTTTCACTTTCTGTCTTTTCCTCCCATTCTTTCCGAACTAATCGGTTTTGTGTTAAAGGACAGCATCTGTCTAATCAGGAAGAAGTCGTTTAGTATGCCCTTTGACAGCACCCTGGGAAGCTGGGGGAAATGGCTTAAGGCCATCTCACAGAAATGCATTTCACGGCACCACTGTGCGCATGCAAACTCTCCTCGTGCTCACACTTTCACACAGTGTTCTGACAAAGAATTCCTGCCTGAAGTGCTGTGAATTGAAGCTCTCGCGTAACTAATGTGCTACTTTCTGTCTCCGTCCACACTCAGATATTGCTCAGCAAATTGCTCAGTTTGGCTTAAGAAATAGAATTTGCAGCACATCTTATATCCCCCCACACCCCCATTCTCCAACAGTGCCTTCAGAATGCAAAGTACCACTGTTATCCCTGCCCATGAATATCATCAACACACCTTTTCTGGGGGGGGTTGCATCCAAATAACATTATCCTGTTATGTTGAGCAGTGAGGTGTGAATTAATGGCTGTTAAGTGGCAGACACCAGTGGCAGCATCTATTACTGTAATTAATGAGTCCACCTTTCCTGGGGCTTTGAGGAAAAACTTAATTGGAGTCAAACTTGACCAAAAGCCAGAACACCTATCAAAGGTAGGGGGGAGGTCGGGGAGTTTCAGTTTTTTGGGAGGAGGCTATTGGCCCTGAACGTCATTCCAAGGGGATCTGCAGTGGATGTGGACTTTCCCAAACTTGAGTTGCTTGGGTCCGTCGCTGGGGCGATGTAACGTCGGTGTTCGGGTCCGCTGCGCACGTTCAACGAAGAGAAGCGCGACTTTTTCCTTCATCCTTTTCCGGGACGTTTGTTCGAGGCCGTGGGTTAAATATGAGCTGCGGGCATGTCGAGATGGACTGGCGATGGGCAGCGATCGCACTGCTGCTGAACCTCCAGGTCGTGTACGGGTCTCCCTCCTCCCACGACTCGCTCCACGGGTTCGGACACTCCGGGGTGGCGCACAGACACAGGAGCAGGTAGGACGCGGGGCTTTTTCGACCAGCCGCTGGGAAACTTTCCCCCTTGTTGCGAAAGTCTGAACAACTCCGGCGACACTTGAATGCCACTTTTTCCTGGAGATGGGAGCGATGCGCTGCTGTTGCGCAGTTGCCAACAAACACGGCAACTTCCAAAGGTCTTATTGATTCTTAATAACCTCGGATCAGCCCAGATCAGTTTCCCTCTCATGGTCCAGTGCAGCCTGGTAACAGCCTGGGACTAAATTTGGCTCGAGTTCGCCCGAGTCGCCGAAACTGATAAGATTCAGATAAACGCTGGAATGCGATTAGTCCAATCTCTCATCCACAAAAGATTATGAGTGTATTTACAATTGTTTACTGAGGAATTAAAATGGGCTAAAGAGAAAAAAGGGGAAGCAAACACTTAAATGACGCAGCCCTGAGGAAGAGCGCAGCAAAACATATGGATTTAATTATGAGCCTTTTATTGCCAAATTACTCAAAAGTCCAACTATTTTCTATGGTATTTGCACGGTGTTCTACTGAAATATGCAGTTGTCTATGAGTTGAAGGCCTTGTGTGTCTCTGTCCTTTGCCTCAGGAATTGGTGCGCCTATGTGGTGCAGAGGAGAGTGAGCTGCGCCGTGCAGGGGAGTGTGGAGAGCTTCCAGGAGCCCGTGGTGGCCCCCTGCCCAGCCTACCAGCCCGACTGCCAGCAACAAGTGACGTGAGCATCCGGGGAGCAACAGGAAAGGGTTGAGGGTGCATGTTTAGATGTATGAGACAGACTTGAGATTGGACACGAAATGTTTCTTTGAGAGAGACCAAGAGGCACAAGTGTTCACAGAAATATGACGGAGGGAAACTCGGTTGGCAGAACAAAATGAGCAAAGAGACGACTGAAAGAGGTACACGGCGGACAGAACTAAAGCCAGAACCAATTAGTTAGGGTACAGGTGAGGTCATGTTGAGCATCATAAGACCAGGCCGGGCAGGTCACAGGAGGACTATGTTACAGAACCCTACGTCTATTTTTCTGCTGCGGCCCATTATTGAAATAGGCATGGAAATCGGGTTTATGAACTGCATATTCCGTCTGGCACAGCGTGTACTCTGAAAGCTCTTTCCCATTCATCTGGACTTGGGACCAGCACTAAGGGTTCACGGCTTGTGCAGCCTCAGTGGCTGAATATTGGGACCCCTGTACCTACAGGCCTTCTATCTGACTTAGTACTAAGTCAAGATCAAGCGAGCGTTACTAGTCATTCGTAATCAATTCACTTCAGGTCTTCTCTGGGACTACTACATATTAGACATTATTGTCAGTTATAATTATTAATGGTTAGGCCAGAATTTCCTTTTGCTTTTAAGAATCTCTTAGTTTTCTAACTTGTACTTCAAATAGTTGAGTGGTTGTTTGTTTGTTTGTGGGTTTTTTTGGCTCCGTTCATTAAGCTTTAACTAACAAATCCAATCATTCACACCCACAGAGCTTTCTTGGCTTTCCCAGTTCTCCACATTTTTGCATCTACTTTTATCTAGTGTTCAAACTTGTGTTACCATACACACATAACAGATGTTTCACAGCTGTTGAGTTGTCATTAATAGTTTTATGAATTTCAACAGAAAGCAACATGACTCAAAATCCTGTTGTACCTTTCATTTTCATTTTGAAAAATTAAAGACTTTGTTTTCGGTTTATTTGGAATTCACACTTAAAGAATTCTCATTCAAGTCTGACTCAGGAGCTGCACTCATTCGTGAGTCCCCGCAGATGAGTGGATTATAAGATTTATTATTAGAGATAATTTGCAGTGTGTATTTCAAATAATTATCACTAAGTATATATTTCAACATGTGACGGCTGAATATATTCTCAGTGTTTGTCATGTGTTTCCAGCATCTTTTCGCAACGGCACCATTTTCCTTCCCTATAAGACATAAATGATAATAAGTTATGTTCAAATAACACAGTTTGAAACTTAAAGGACAAAAAAGTCACTATGTTATTTCATAATGAATCACTGCAAAAACGAGTATCCACAGTCACTGAACAGTAATCAGCAAAGATGTCGCAATTAATTATGTTTTACTTAGTCAATCATTATTTTTTGTGAAACAACACATGCTGTTTGCCGTTTGTGATGCGCCACTGTGCTGTGGAAAAGTTCCCTGGAAACTGATAATTCTTAGATCACACGATTTCCATGTTCCTGTGTAAAGCAAGAAGAGCTGACAGTGAGAACAGACACCTCTTTTCTTCTAGTGTTTTTTCCGAGTTACAGTGTGACATACAGTATTGGTTTCATATTTGCTCATATCAGGATGGGGTTTAACTTCACGTTGCAGCCATATTGTTGAGTGTTAACTGTCTCACACGTCATTTGATTCATTGTTCTATTTTTCAAGCCACGATTCTTATCTGTGAGGGTGACAGTCGGGAAATGTGCAAAGATTGTTTCAAAACGGAACTTTCCAGATGTTCTGCATGACATGACCCCTGTCTGCGGGGAAATGATGTCATGTACTTGTTCTTTTGGAACTATTTGCCTTGGCTAGAAAGTTTAGATTTTTGTGTTCTGAGGAACAGAACGGCTAAAACATTTTTCAATTTTAAAAAAATCAGGTTATGCAGTTACCTGTAAATAGACAGTGAGGGTTTTGAAGGTCTTCTGCCAGCCAAATTAAATTCTCCAACTCATGCTCACATTTGTTTGAGATTTTGAAAAACTGTCTGATTACATCTTCCTTGTTTTTGCAGATACCAAACTCAATTTAGACCCACATACAAGATTTCATACAAGACAGTTACGGAGTTACAGTGGAGATGCTGTCCTGGCTACCAAGGTCCAGACTGTAGAGACTTAAAACCAACCCCAGGTCGGCAAACAGTGCAGGGAACACAGCCTTACCATCCACCAAATCCTGGATATATAACCAGACACACACAGAGTAAGAAACTATATTACATGATATGTTTTTACAACTCAGTGTGGCAGTAGTCATAGAAGATATAATTATTTGTTTTTATTTGTGCATAAGAATCAATAAAGTGTTATGTGATTATAGGGCCAGAGCGGCGAGAGACTGGGCACCATGAGGTGAGACATGGTGGTACAGATAAAGTGCGTGTTCTGGAAGGTGAGGTCCAGCGCCTCTCTCAGACAGTTGGGGACCTCCAGTCTGCTTTTGCTGCAGTAATCTCCAACGTACAAGGAGACGCAAAGAAAATGCTTATGACGATTCTTAACAACACGCGTCCACCAGACGTTGCTACGACGGCATGGACAGAGGAGAGCCGAGCAGTGCTGGACGGTCATCAGGCTACTAGAGGTGGGATTGCTGGAGACAAGGCCATAGAAAAAATAGTAGCTCGTTTGGATGATATCAACAATGCACTGAAAAGTAAGGATGAAGCTTTGGAAGATTTAAAAGGAACCATGACAAGTCATGAGGGGCAGATCCGTGCCCTGATGGATGCTTCTCAAGCTCAGACTCCCGCCATGGAAGAGTTTAATGTCATACAGACTTACATTGATGGAAAATTTGAGAAGCTAAAATTGGACCTAAACAAGAATGTGGAGGAGCAGATAGCTAAGCTACAGACGTCAGTGAATGAAAAGATCCAGACGTTACATAAGACCTGTGAAGACAGCTGTAACCAAGGTTTGGTCAGCCTGTCCAAACTGATAGACACAAAGGAGGCTGAACTGAGAAAGGAGATCCGAACACTGCGCCTGGACATGGCTGCCGCAGACGGCCCTGCACAAACTCAAAGGCAGATAGATCCATCTGTAGAGGAGGAGAATCATAGCGATCACAAAGACCTGTGGCGTGAGATTGATCGAATTGCAGAGGCTCACCGCATTCTGAACGTCCGTATTGACAACCAGCTGGAACACCTGTCTTCACCTTGGGAAGACGGTGACTTCAGCCTCCAGATTCAGGAGCTGGAGGCGCGTATAAATATCACAGAACAAAATGCAGAAACTCACTGCTTCTACATCGAAGAGAAGTTGACTCGCATGATCGTGGATGAAGTGGCGGAACTTCGCAAGCTTCTGGACGAGCGTTTAAACAGCATGGACGACCAGGTCACCAACCTGCTGGTGGAAATGAGCAACCACTCCTCGCCAGGGATGTTTGGTGACTCCATAGATGCAATACAGGCAGAAGTGAATAACAACAAGTTCCTCCTATTAGGTTTAGATGATAAGGTCACTGCTGTCGAAGAGCTGTGCTCTACAGGATGTTCTGGCTCACAGCCTAGTGCAGGTGCCGTGCGTTCACTGGCCACACCTGATGACCTGGAGAACATTTTGAAGGACCTTGGCCACTGCAGGAATGACTTGAACATTCTTCACACTAATGTCAGTGGCAATACAGACAAGCTCAGGCAACTGGAGCATCAAATTAAGGAGCAGTCAGTGGGAAATGAGAGACATGCAAAGACGAAGGAGGACTTCCAGAAAGGATTAATTAATCTCCAAGATAATGTGATTGGTCTGGCTGGTGCTGTTACTGGGTTAAGTGATTCCTTGAGCAAATATGACCAGGATATGCACCGAATAAACTCAACATGCTGTCATGCAGAGCAAAGCGCCATCAGCAGTCCGACAGCAGTCAGCAGACAGCAGGTGGAGGAGCTGGAGGCCAGACTTGATGCGCTCAGCAAACAGGTCTCGTCTGAGCTGAGACACTGCAGACAGAACACGCAGGGTGTTTCTGATGACATTTCTGCTG
Organism: Channa striata; assembly: GCA_033026295.1. NCBI lineage: Eukaryota > Metazoa > Chordata > Actinopteri > Anabantiformes > Channidae > Channa > Channa striata. The sequence goes on along the minus strand of CM065185.1, from coordinate 13,529,456 downwards.
TGGATGGACGAGTGAGTAGACTTGAAAAGGTGTGCGGAAGGTTGGATGGGGTTTCCGCAAACATCGAAGAGCTGAAGGAAGGCCTGGAGAGACGACTTCAGGACTGCGTGTACAGGGTGAATGTTACCTCTAGAACTCATGTTGTGGACATCAAAGCACTGCAGAATTCCATGCAGAGGCTCGAGGCACAGCTGTCTGCACTGGCCAGACACGGTGTGAAAGACGTCGCTGCGAAAGAGCCGGGTGAGTTCACTGGTTTACTGACAGTCACTGACAAAGGAAATTACCCCAGCACCCCTTGGGCTTTCAGTGAGATAAATCAAGTTAATGTGAGGTCAGTGCAGATTAATGCCATTCCATTTCCTGTTATCACTCCCATAAGTCTGGGCCACACTCCACATGCTAGTAGGTTCAGTAGGTCATTGTTGTGTGTCATGATGCACCACAGTGTTGTTTGGTTATAATATACATGCTTATGGTTGGGTTTAGATTGTGGTTTGGGTTGAAATTCAGAAACAACTGACTAATGTAACAAGACTGAAGTTGCGACATTGATGGTTTCACACGAGAAATGAACTGGTGTGTCTTGTCTCAAAGTGAGCAGAATTTTTGCTTTTGTAGAGACACAGTTTTATTTGTTTGTACAGAAACTTAAGGGAAAAAAAAGAGAATGTAAGAGAAGTTCAGACGTCTGTGCTTTGTCACCAAACCAATGACTGTATTGTGGGTTTGAAATTGTGAAATAGTGTAGAGAGAGAGAGAGAGGGAGAGAGCTTCAGATGCTATTTGACCATCTGACGAGCAGTTTACTGGAACAAAATGACACCGTCAGAGCCCAAAGCTGAATTTGACGTGGAGTTTGGGCAGCAGTTGTTTAGCAGCAAATGTCAACATGACTTTAAGGTGAGAGACGTCTTCAGACGACTTGAGTACGACGTCTAACGAAAAAGCACATTGTATGTTGTAGTGGCTGTGACAGCAGAAACAATTTGCTTTGCTTCAACAATCAGGCCCAGTTTAAAAACTGTTAATTAAAAAGTAGTTGTACGGCCTTGATGGTTATCTAGATGATTGATGCTCACATTAGCACAAAGATATACTTGTTAAATACACACAGTCTCTCTTCAGCTTCCTCTTTAACTTCCAGTGCAAGTTTATCAAGTGTGTAACATCTGTGCAAACACAAACTTTTCCTGGAGATAATCTTCCATATAATGCATGCTCCTCGCTCGGTTTACACAGAGTTTTGGAAAGAAGGATCAGATCCCTCAAATGGCCGCAGGGTATTTCCCAGAGTGGGAGGACACGGGTTCACTGGGCCTACCATGCTCGCCTCCAGTATGTCATTCAATATGTCCCGCACGGAGAGGCAGAGGCCAGCCCTGGAAACTTCCTGTGACCTAGGCTGATGTTGTCCCAAGAATTCCCCGAGATTTAATATAAACAGGGGCAGGTAAACTTGAATCTTAAATTCTTACATGCCAAGTTCAGTTTTTATTCCAGTCTCAGCCCCTCCCAACCACTCCAATGATTTACTCGCACTGTTTTGAGCCTCATTGCTCCCCTATGTAAATATCAAAATACCCTTCCAGACTGTTCCATCCTTCCCACTCCCAGTATGAACAAGTAGTGAAGTCTTTTTCTTTCACGATGACATAACTCTTTGCTCATACCACAGAGCTGCAGATCCTGACCTCAGTTCCCAAACACTACACACAAATAGTCACATACACCATACACCTCACTCCTCTCCTGCGTTTCTTGGTACTGTACGCATACCGAACTCTAGATATTCCCGTAGGGTGACCTCAGCCTGATGTGTGGAGTCTGGTCCTCATTAACGGCCCTGACTCACCGCTGGAGCCAGTTTTGACGGAGAGGGGAGAAGCAGGGTTCCACACCCCGGACCAGATGCGGTGACTACCCTCAGCTGTGATGTCATGACTGGGGCCCCATCAGCGGTGCCTCCCTTTCTAAAACCACTGTCCAGAACAATGGCGTGATAGAGATCTGATGAGAAAAAGAGGGTGGATAGATTAATGGCTGTGGTGTAGAGAGATCAAGTGCATGGATGCATTTTGTATTCCGTTTCACTCTTTGCCAAATATGGCCTGTTATTTCCACACCGTGATATTTGATTTCGTTACCGTACATGGAACATTATACTGCACTCCTGCCCAGCATTAAATCACACACACAACTGTGTGTACTGCAGCAGGACAGTGAGGAAGGTTTTTCAGGGAGCTCACTTCACGAGCATCGGTTATTTAATACTCATATACATAAGCTAATTATATGATATTCCAATAACAGCCAAATATTTAAAAGAAAAGCTCAACACTTTGGAAAGTATGGCTGTTTGCTTTCCTGCCAAGAGCTGATCGCACTGACAAACCATCAGCACCCAGCTTACTTAATAAAAAGACTGCGAACGGGGAAACAGCCAGTTGGCTCTGTCCAGAAATAACAAAATCTGACTACCTGCACCTCTAAATCTCATTAATAAACACATTATATCTGGTTTATTTAATCCATACTAAAGGCAAAAGCCAACTATTTTCAGTTTTATGGGTTATTATTTAAAACTTTGTGTGGCAACCAGTCTGTCACATAACCCCTCGTGAAAACAGTACTTTAATTAATAGCTTTTATACTTGGATTTATGCACTGAACTAAACGGAGGCGTAACATTTGATTAATGAGCCGTAAAGGTGCTGAAAGTGAGGTTTGCATCATTGTGTTTACGTCCCCTTATTTTGAAATGCCAAAGTACTGACGTACCTTCTTCAGAAATTATTTCACCAAGCGGTTGCAATCTGAACCTGTCTTTATAATCGTACTATCACTTTGTTTTTATTTACTCCTTATATAGTTTTGTTAAAGTTTGTATCCCCCTGCGTGACACTAACCTTAAAGTTTCCATCTTAATAAATTATATTAGCTGCTACAACAGTTTTTTCATCATCACAAGTAAAAAGAATGGTGTGGAGTGGACAAAGAGAGAGGCAAAAGAACAAAAATGGCATTGGTGCAAATGTTTGCATACCCCTTAAGTTAATTATTTAATTAACTTTACTAGCTTTTTAGCTTAATATTAGATTTTTCTTAGAGTTTGATGAGAGCATTGATATAAGATATAACATGATATAAGTTATAATATAAGAAGCTACCACCAGCAACTGGGTAACTTAGCAAAACGGAAATGTGTTTTCACAGTCAACAAAATCCATTTTTAAATTTCACAAATTTAAAATCCCTGGACTCGTCTCCCATTGTCTGGGAACTTGTTTTGGTCAAGAAATAGTGAGTGCACAAATAAATTCAAACTCCCTTGCCTTATACTCATGGTCTGTGTCGTAAATCCCACGAGGAAGGGAGTTGATCTGTGTGGCTGTGGATTTATTTTTTGGAAAGAGAGAAATAGCCTAAATACAGATACAATTTCCATGAAAATCCCAGTTCTGCGGGTGTGGTGGAGGTGGAGGTGGCGGTTGCGAGGCTACTGAAATGTTTCCTCTGCGTTTGAGGTCATAGTCTCCGCACAGTCATGCGAAGACCCCGAGGAGGCTGCAAACAGATGAAGTGTTGTAATAACGGCGAGATGATGTGTAATAGCTTTGCCCTTACTCAACGCGGCTGCTGAGAGGAATTCTGGGACTTCAGTTGCAAAACGTTGGCATCGCTTCGCCCTCGGCAGCTGCCGTGGCAGAGGTTTGCCGGTGCAACTTGCACGTACAGATTATATACGTCTCTTTATGTTTGTTTTCTTTCCGATACTCGTGGTTCGGCGGCGGCGGCGGCTTGGGTGCATCGTTTGTTTTTTCGAAGACGTGATATCTCAAAGAGTGAAAATGGCTTAATAGAGGTTATTTGGAAATGTAGAAATATGGAAAGTACTTCTGTTGTCAGGGAGTTTGAGCATGCTGTTCCTTACTCACATGGTGACTAATCAACCTCCTTGTGCTGAATTTTCTCACTCAATTCTCAAGCTGTTTTTTTTTTTTGATTCCTCCTTTTTTTTTGGAGGAGATCCCAGTCCAGCTCAAATCACTTCCCTGTCGTTTCCTTCCCTCTCTCTCATCTCTGAATTGGTCTCTCTTAACTCCCTCGCCGCTCTCTCCTTCTGTCCAATTTGGTTCGTCCAATTTGTCCTTCCAAGAATGCCAGAGGACTTTCTTTCTACCCTCCCTCCACCCTGTCCTGGAAGTATCTATTGACAGACGAGGCCTTCGGAAAAAAAAAAAAAAAAAAAAAAAAAAGTTATGTTAAGACGGGGATAAGATGAACGCTTTGATTTCACGGATCAATGCTTTGCAATTGATCATTCTGACTTTGTATTGGAGAGACAGGCGCTAAGATTGACTGTCTACCGTGATGAGGGAATACAAGAAAAACAAGACATCAAAGACCTTTTTGAAGTCAAAGGGTGTCTGTTGGGAAAGAATGGAAAATTGTATTTGACACTGCCACACACACACACACACACGCACACACACTCTCAGAGTATATTTAGTTAGCACCGGAGTTTTTAGGGCGTCCTTTTGCTGCAGCAGCTTCACTGACGGGGTTCTAGGGCTGTGAGGTGAGATGTTTCCATCTCCGAGCCGGGAGCTCATCTGGAAGTCTTCAGAGGAGACTGGACCCAGATCCACAATCAGCGCCTCTGGGGTCTGCCGTGCAAGACACAATTCGATCCTCCCGTCATTAATATAACGGGAGGAAAATGGTTGAGAGGATTAAATTGTGTCCACGTGTGTAGACGGAAAAGGAAAATGGAAAGGTGATGCCACAGTGATGCATTATTGTACAGGGCTATGAGCGCCACGCCCAGCTGAATGCCCTGCGACACCGTTTTTCATCACGTGACGTCTGCTCGACACACTCGAGCACTCGCACACTGTCACTTGTGGAAGCACCAGTGACTAAAGCATTCCTCCCCCGCGGTGTCTCAATCTGCTTGCAAGCAGGAACATCTGGTTCCGCTGATGGTCTGGGTTGCACCAGCACTCTGTTGCGTTTCTGTGTGTTTTTCAACTTTGTGGTTGCCCCCTTAGCGAGACAGAGGCTGAGAGCTCATGGGAAATATGCACTCAGGCAACTGGCACCCTGAAGGAGGCACGGGGAGGAAATGAAGAAGAGATTTCTGATTATCTCAGTACAACATGATTGCTGGGTTTAATTTGTTTTTGATTATACGCGTGGTTTCTGAGTAGCTCGTGGTATCACTTGGGGTAAGAAGGAGGGATTTTGTTGGTGAGATTTTATTTAATAAGAACAGTGCCTGATACCTTTCATAATAATACGATTGCTCGCAGGTACTTTGGGTGGATCACTTTGCCTCAAGGCAAGACTGAATAAATAGTTAATGGCTACACGGTTGTTGGCTTTGGCGCAACAGTCATTAAAGCTAAATTATTGTTTTAGGCCCGAAAAGCTGCCCTTTGGATTTTAGAGTGAATGTTCATCCTTATCCCCAGAAAGTTGTCAGACAAAATTCTCTAATTAATTGAAGAAAATAGTTGTTAATTTAAGGTCCGCACTGCTCATCAGTGAGGTCACTCCGCTCACAAACACAGTGAGATGCACTTGAGAGCTGTAGACAATCATAAACATAGTAAATTTGTCCTGCAGAGTGTTTTTGTTTAAAGTCAGTGTTTCACATGAAAATGTGCGTAACATTACCCGAGAATGTCAATATGCTGCAACGCCAAATTTTCAAGATCCGCCGGCAGTGTTCTCAATCGCCATCGCTGACTCGCTGCCATGTGACCTGTTGGATTACAGCCACCATCTGCTAACAGACCACCATCAGCAGTAATGCGGATCACATGTTTGTGCCTCTTGTTGGTGCGAGTCGTACGTGCAAAGCAGCGATCAGGCCAAAACTAAGCATCAGCTGTATTTTTAGCCCTAGTTCGCTCAGTTACATGCCAACACGCTAAATTAAATGCACATTGAAGCCTCTAGACCGGGTCTTGTGGTAAACAAAGGACTGGGTTAGATCAGACTTGCATCGGTTGATCTGCCATCGAATTTTTGGTTGCAGGTGCTTCAGAGTCCAAAGCCTATCGTAACAGCTGACGAGAACAATTCAATCAGATACACACGGATGTACAAAACAGCTTCGGCATCAGGACTTTTCTCGCTAGTAAATTACTGATGCAGGATTCCACCCACCAGCTCAACTTCCTCTTGTAATTAGGCTTTTAAGCCAAATTTGATGTTTTTCTACCACCTTCTCCACACTGCACGTTTATTATCCTTGCAGGATCTTTGTTGGTGTTTGTTTTCTTTGAGAGCTTCCTGAAAGACCTTTTCCCACCAAACCTAAATGTACAATCATTTGCAATAAGTGGTCATTTCCTGGATGTAAGCGTCTCTGTCTGAACGACATTACTGTAATTCTGTTACACGTGCTCCATTTATGCCCAGCCTTGCCCACAAGGTTTAAATGGCACTAGAGACACAGTGTGTAGCCAAAGCACTAAGCACCAAACAAGCATTTATTGTCCAAGCCCCTTGCTTCGACCTGTGCGACAGAAATCTGTCTGACACCTGGTTGCGAGAAGAGGCTGCGACACCAAGCAGGTACTGAGATTATTTTTGTTATTTGTCCCTGCGACACTCTCGCAGCATCACCTCAACGGCCCCAGTGATGTTTGTGCCCTCAGGGGGGTCTGGCAAGCAGCCAGCAGCTTCTCGTTGCCTCCAACTCGCACTGACCGCCTGCTCGGCTTTTATTGAGGGTAATAATGGTAGCGGCTGGAAATAAAAAAGCTCAAAGGTGCAGTGCAAGCCAGGTCTAATTTGGCCTGTCATCAGAAAATAAGTCGTTAAGAATTCACAAGAGAGGGGAGGGATGTGGTCTGAATGTGAGAGACGAAGCAGCATTTGGAAACAATGTAAATTGGAGGCTTGTGCGATTGCAGTCACAGCAATTGTGATCAGGGTTAAAGGAGACGGCCAGAAGCGTTTTAGGCTTCGAGCTCGGATAGAATGTAATTTGTAAATTTAAATATATTCACAATCCTGCCTTTGTTTTTCTTTTGCTTTGACTTTCCAAGGATTGACCTTAAGGCCGGAGAGGCCTGCTTCTTTGCCAGATTCCACCCAGACCAGACCCAGAATACAACAAATCCACATCCCTCTCATCATCCCACCGCCACCAACCAACCCCAGGCAGCCTTACAGCGCCAGCCAACCGGCGCAGCCCAACACACACACGATCAGGGTCAGTCCGCCAAGCAGGCCGTCCAGCCCCCAGCATCCGGGCCACCCCATCGTGCCCCTGGTTCCCGTAAGGCCGGTGGTGGAAACGGGTGAGGCGGGACCGCCAGGGTACGGTCGCAGGACGACCGTGCGAAGGGACTCCGTGGACTCGTCTAACGCGGCTGTCAAAGGGTTTGCTGGAGGACCCGGTGAGTTATGCTCTGCAGCTGAAAATGCTCTAATTGCAACGTTTTCATAGGTGATAAAAAAGTTTGGAAATAAGTGTTTTAAGGCATTGAGAGGAGAGCGGCAGACTGAGCCAGTGTCGTTCTATAAAAGCAAAACCACACGTGGCACAATATTGAGTGAGTAAATACAAACTATGATATATGAACCTCACTACAATGGAATCTACGTGCATTCAGTTGAATCTACGAGTGAGTAAAAATGCAATATGTGTATTTTACTCTGTCGTGTAATAAAACGAGCGATTAAAACCAACATGTTTATGTGGATCCTGCTCCTCTGCATATTTTGAACTTATTATAGTTACAGCTGCATAGGGACGATCCTCCTATACTGACTGAATTACAACCAAATGTGGTATTTTAATAACACAGACTCCATACATTAAAATACTGAGACACGAGTTCCCTCAGTAAATTCTGCTTGTAATTGTTTTGTAGTCTCTGTGCCTTGTTATGCAATACTATTAGGTCTGGTAATAATTTAAGTAAATTGGTACTCAGTAATTCAAAATACTTGCAGTTTTTCCAAGTTTTCTTCCCCTGTCCAGCATTTTGTTGATGTCACATACATACTAAATAACTTTGCTGTGAGTCAAGGTGTTGTGTCAGAGTCTACGAGACGAATCTGTTGTCTCTCCACTTACAAGGACCCTCCCATATCATCACGTCTGACACGGTGCCACATGTGACATAACACATGCATGTGCATCTTCCAGTGTTGACTGTTAATAGTCCACACCAGAGAGACTCATTCAAACTGGCATTGTCTGCTTTGTTCCGACTCCGCTTCGCCTTTTTCACACGTGGAACCCATAACACGGGTTTAATTATCAGTTTTTTCCTCACCCACACATATGCAGTTCTATACCAAAAGGCTTTTAAAAAGGGTCCGGCTCCAACTGGATGGAAGAGACGAGATAGTCGCAGCTTTCGACTCAATTAACTGCACACAGGACGACGGGGGAGAACAACCAACTTTGGCTTTGTTTTAGCTTCCGTTTGGGCTTGTTTTGGCAGCAGAGGAATAGTTGTACTGTTCTGTTCACTGCTTGTGTGGGATAAGAAGTCACGTACCTTTCTGTTAGTCTAAGATCTGGACCAGGAAACAAGTTGTACATGAGTTCTTATATTTGGTAAAGTTTTTTTGTCTTTAATTGTGAAATCCTGCAGCACAAATAGTTGATTTAATGAGTCTGATGAAAGCAAACACCTGCAGCTGTCTATAGATCCTGATGTCCTGAAAAGGACAAAATTAAAGTTAACCTGATTCAAAAGGCCACTTGTAACAACAAATGTAGATTTTAAGCTGCTTTATTTTGATTTAGACCATCTCTGGCAATTTATCCCACGATGTTTTGCCACAATGACCAGATGGAAAACCAAAGTACAGCCTTTTGCCAACAGCGTGTTCACCAGTTCTTCTGCTGGGAGGATGAAAAACATGATGTTTGTGTCATCCGTTTAATTTGCAGGCTACCCTCCTCTGCAGCCCGTGTCTTTCAATCCTCAGTCAACCGGCCACCGAGGTATCGTAGCAGTTCATTATCAGGTTACACTGCATGCATCCGCAGGCTTTGCCACTCTGCTGCATCACTGTTGGAAAGGCTGTGAATAATTTGCAGCCTGGGAGTACGAGGGAGTGAGAACTGGATGTGTTTAGTTTAAGGAGGCGTGGGTGGATTGTGGAGGGATTGTAGCTCGTCCGCATGCACTTACCAGCAAGTTTAGCCCTGGGCTTCATGGCAAATGTTACATTTCATGATGATGAAGATAATGGCAAGATTAAAACAGTTGACACCGTCTTTCTTCCTTATAGTTCCCATAGCAGCAAAGGTGCCATGGAACCCAATGTACCGGGCTCCAGTGGAATCACCAGGTAAACCAGTAAAGCAGTTGTGGCGTATGCAAGTGAGAAATAGAAATGCTGAAATCACACACTAATTCACTTGCCTGCACGTTTCTGCTTGTAGTTTCGTTCGACAGCAGCGCCTTAGAAGATCTCTTCTCCTTCTCTGCTGGCCTCACACACCAGCCCTTCTCTGGGGACTTTGGCATCATTCGCTTTAACAGGGTCCTCGTCAACGACGGGGGGCACTACAACCCCCACACAGGTACCTCGCCCCTCCATCCCTTTACACACACTAAAGTTTTATCACTGGGGTCCAGCTCTTCTTTAAAGGCAATATAAATTTACATTTTTTTCCCCCCAATGGTTTTATTTTACCATTTAAGGCAGCGTAAGACATTATTTTCCTGTAATAAATAATGAATTAACATAAAACATCAACTGTGCACCTCCCCTAACATCTATGAAGAATCTCAACTATATGCACCCACAACTTTACAACTTAGGCTCAAGCTGGAATTTCCTGCTTTGGAAATCACTGTACACGTTTCTAAACCGATGCAGCAAATAAAAGATACGGTTGTGTGATTCAGGAAACTTCTTAGTGATAAATTCCAGACAAGGAGTGAATGTGACTCTTCGTACCTCTACAGGGATCTTCACTGTACCACTGGACGGCAGATACCTGATTTCAGGACTGCTGACTGCAAAGCAGGGCGAGCGAGTTGAGGCCGTCCTGTCTGTGTCGAACCGCAGCGTCCAGAGGCTGCAGAGCTCCGCGGGACCTGGGGCTGGTCAACGCGGGGGCTCAGCGGCTGGTGGCTGTGGCTGTGGCGGCTCTGTGTCTTTCAGCGTGATCTTGCCCCTAAAGAAAGGAGATCGTGTGGGTCTGGTAAGGACCGGAGGCCAGCTTGCCACCACCGAGGCCAGGGAGATCCTCAACACCTACAGCGCCATATTCCTTTACACACCACAAGCCAAACGATAGCTGGGGCTGAGGCAGGGAGCGACCAGGTCATGGGGCTGGAGGAAATGTCACAGCTGTTTCTCCACACCGGGCCATCGTGTGAAGATCGTCAGTTATTAAATCAGTTAGGGCGTCATTAAGTCGAAATTTCCCAAAGATACCAGCATAAAAGAAGAAGGACTTGTTTCTAAAATATTTGATTATCAAAACCTGTTTTGAATATTTTGTGTAAAAGTGTTGATAAATTAACAATAAACTTCATAAAACCATTTTTATTTTAACACAGCCATGTCAGAGCCTTGATATACATCAGTGGAATAAACTTTTGATGGGTTTGATTGCTTGATAAATCACCTTTAAAAACAGCTCTGTGTGTAATCCACACTGGAGAGGAACAGTATGATTGATGATTAATAAACCAACATTAAGATTGATGTGCTTTTAGCAATGCAACCGGCTTTCGTTAATAGCTGGCTTTAGAAATGAAATAGACTAGGCTAGAAAACAAAATGGAAAAAGTCATAATATAAAGCGGAGAGAGATGAAAAATAAAATTCTGCTCTCACCTTAGGAGCAGTTCAGCCTCTGTTAACCTAAACACTGATTTCTATTCACTTCACCATCCTCAGGATGATGTTCTAATTCTTACATGTTGGTGTTCAACAGAACAAAGTGAAATCTAGAATGACCCGAGGGATTTAAACGGCAATAAAATGAATCTCAAAAAAAAATAAAAAACTAAACAAGCAACAGGGTAAAAGTTACTCCACTAGCCTGTGGTTACTGCTGAACTTTCTGACACCAACTCAAGACTCAGAGGCAGAAAATGTGTGGCACGCAACTGTATTCAGTTAGAAATTTTATTTAATACAAATATGACCACAAGCCACACTTGGTTAGCTTTATTAGGCCTGTATTTTTTTCCCTTCTTACAACAGATTTTGTTCTTTAAACATACTTTAAACAGCATACACTTACGGTATTTCTGTTGGTCAGACACAAATAGCAAGCAATACCTCGAAACAAACGGTCCCACAGAGAAGAGGAAATACACTTCTTAAGAAATAAAACAAAAAGGCATCAAAGACAAGAGAATGTGATGATCAGCATGAGAACAATCAATATTATATACCACATATCCCAGGGTCATACAGAAGAAGTGTGATTCTTCCACACAAGATGCTTTGCTTTCATAGAAAGAATGGAATTCCTTTTGTTAATTATAAGATATATCTATTTGACTTCACCAAACTTTTACACGAGCAAACAAATCTAAGAAAGACAGACATCTTAATAATCACAAAAACATCTGAGCTACAGAGTGAGTGTGGAAACACAATTATGACGACTATTAGCTGAGTGACAATGTTGCGGTGGCTGTCATCAATTGTGCTTAATTCTCCACATTAGATGTGTGTTTTTGTAATATCTCACTCTTTACTTTATGATTTTTAATCCTCACTGTGCACAATATGTTACATTTGTGCAGGAGGTGTGGTCCGCGTCAAGTCTTTTTATTAAAACATACACTTATAATGCCAGCAAAGAGCTTAAAAAAAAAAAAAAAAACAAAAAAAAAAAAAAACCTTCCTGAACACAGTCAAGTATTTGTGGTTCATCTCTAAATAAGACCCACTGCCACTTCCTCTGCTCACCAGAGGTGAGGGATCAGTCACAACACAAAAACGGTGGAGGGGAGGCTGTGACGCCACCTTTATGTCTTAAGCACCCCAAATAAAACAATTTGTTTTAATACCGACATTTCTTTTGCAAACAACAAATATTAATCACCTTTGAACAATTACATACATGTATTTATAGTTGCTAATTTGTCAGGAGGTCATTCACACAATAAGGAGGTAAAACTGGAACTCTTCATTCTGCTTTGCCTTTGTACGGTTTTATTGTCTAGGACAACCTTCAGTGAAGTGCATGGAGTTGAGAGGTGCGCTGAGTTGTAAGTCTGCGTCTCTAGGTGCAGCTCAGACAAAGTGCATTGGACAAGTCGTGTTAAAGCCACTGAGGGAGCATAAGCGACGGGGCACAACGCTGCCGTTCAGGAATGCACGTACACACATTCACACGCTCGCATTAGCCCACAGTCGTCCTACAGAGAATTTCTGCGGCAGAAATCCTTCGCTTCAAGCGCTTTTGAGCCACTGTTCCAACTCATTTTTATCTTTTACATTTACACACTTGTTAACACTAAAGCTGTGGATTCTGAGTCTGGCTCAGGAATGTGTATGTGCCTTATATGTCGACAGCTACGCTCGAAAACAAGAAATACAGCTTGTTGTGAAAATGGAATACAAGGCTAAAAAAGTAAGATCGTACAAGGGCCAGCAGTTACGGCTAAGTGCATGTTAACCTGTGACCCACCACACAAAATACCTGATTTGAGTAACTTCCACATTGCACTGATGATAAATTACTTTTATCAGACAAGCAAAGGCATCACAATATAAATTAATAAATTAAACATATGAATTATCTTAAACAATGACTGCATTGGTAACAAAACACTTGATTAGTCAGAACTTGAATAAGTGAATAAACACATTAAAATAACAGTGAAACAATACAACATGTAGCTGCTGCATTTCGGTTGTTATAAGTCACGCACACCCAACTGTGCATCATCACATACTTGTTAGTAAAAGCATACTCCAGGTATGACCTTAGAAAACGAATACCAAATATGAAGCTTTTAGTCTCTCCAGGGAAAAGAGGATATCTGAAATCCGTTTGAGTCTACGGGCACGGAACTAACAGCCACGGTTTGTCCAACGAGGGACACAACTCGACACCCACAGTAGCGTCTTCTACAGTTGGCTCCTGGACTCAGCCCACACTTTGTGTAATCTGCTATTTTCTAGCTACTGTCACTGCTGAACTTATTGTTTTAGCACAGATTTTGGCCTCTAAATAAAGGCTATAGATTATACATCGTAGCCACGGCAACCCATTACTGCCAGAGTACTACTGATTCATGTAAATTGCCCATTCTGTTTTAATGATCAGTGTTCCTTTTTGGCTTTTAACGTTTTATTTCATGTCTTCAGGGTGTTTGGAAATGTGATTCAAGAAAACGGCTCCGTTTCTAGCGCTAAGAGCTAATGTCTTGTGTGGGGCTTCTGTCAATCCCCTGATCACAAAAGCAGGCCATCGTGTCTGCTGGATGCTGCGGAGTACAGAGATGTGTCTCTGATCTTAATCCCTGCACGGTGATGGGGACTACCAAGTGCTTTTTTCAGATTCTTTAGCAATTATTCATCAGGATTTACTTTTCTGGGGAGAACTTCTCATCTCTAAAGGGTAATTACAGTTTACCAGTTGAGTTTGTGTGTTCATGGTTATTACCCTGTTACTGCGTTACATTCATCGTAGAGGTGTGTGTGTGTGTGTGTGTGTGTGTGTGTGTGAGAGTACTGTGAAATGAAGTTGAGTTCCAGTCCATGTGTTTCCTGGAAATGCATCCAAGTGAGCAGTCCAGCCACATGTATGTGTGTACCTGGATACGCATATATGCTGGATCAGAGCAGTTCATCTGGGTTGATGTCTGGTATGGGCTGTCTCCAGTAACAGAAAGAGCTGTACTCTGGCATGACGAAGGCCTCGTTCTGCTCTTTACTCAACAAAGGGAACACATGCTCCACGAGCTCGCTAAGTCTGCCATAACTGTAGAGGAAAGGATGAGATCGGAAAGACAGAATGAGAGACAGAAGGAGTGAGAACACAAACAGATCTGTGACAATTTAACTGTTAAATAGTCAAACCTGGAACCATGAAATGTGTCCAGCTATTGATTAAGATCTGAAATTTACTAAATAGAATTCAAAGTCTCGGATGCCCTAATCATTGAGCTACTTATGGCAGCAAAACAAGCATGTGTATGCAGCACTAATACAGACCACCTTATAAAGTTGGTATGGCAAACGGATTCCAATTTAAACATCCAGCACATCAAAAGACGCGGTGGCATGGAGGTATAACCGTGAGATCGTTTTTATGTCTCATGTTCACTTCTTTTTGTCATTTTATTTTGGTTTTGGCCTCTAAAAACTCCAAAGGGTAATACTGTGCCGTTTAGTGCCGGGTAGGCAGCATAAGGTCAGTTAATCCAAGCACTTGGTTAAACTGAAGATTGATAGACTAAAATACTAAAAATTGGGTTCCTGAAACCAGGGTTGAAGATGCTAAAATACTCCAGATGTCAAACTGGAGATTTACATTATGTATTTCAGACTTATTGTAAGACATTGAGAACAGAATGAAGGAGGGACAAAATCTACCATTCTGTGCACAAAGGGATTCAAAAAGATGTCAAATTACTATGAGACTTTTACTTTGAAAGCTGTATGAAGACAGGGGATGATGATATAAATAACAGTGTTACATTCATTGTTCATATGGGCACCTGAGGAGTTTAAGACAGACTTCAACACAGAAACAGAACAGTGATGCATGTACTCACGAGGACTTGTTGCCTTTGGTCTGTTCCTGGATCAGCTCTCCTTTAGGGTTAACTGTAAAGATCCTACACACTGGAACTCCCACCTCCTTATAGGCAAACACATCCTGGGTTGAGACATAATGGTTAAAAGGCACAATTAATAACCAAAATGAAAACAAAATGGAGGCAACTAAAGTTATAAATACAAGGTTGCTAAAAAGATATTAAACTGAACCTGACTTAATATTCAAACACAGTCTTGAACATAACTACTTGAAAGCCCACAAAATGCATATTTTAATAAACAAGGATACAATATGAGAATAAACCCCTAGTTCATTTGAAAGGAAATAAAAAAACACAAACTGCTTTTACAGCCACGTGAGATGAGAACACATTCAATTAAGTAATCTTCTGAAAGAAGCCATCATACATGTCGCACGCTGGTAAAGACTGACCTAAGATTAATAACATTAATCATAGATTTCCTGTTTGTGCTCCACCTGCTATACGTAATGGCAATATTTGAAGACTAAAAGTGTTGCAGAGCATGTGCAAGACTGAGTGTTATTTTCGTTTTGTATTTTCTGGCGAGTGATAGGGACACAGAGGTCCCATGGCTGAGCCAGTGCGTCTTCTGGGTGTTTGTGCAGCTGAGGATGGATGCTGTGACCAGCTGAAGCTCCTTTTCCCAGACAGAGTCATATGGGATCATACACCGCCAGCCAGCGACCTCAGCTTAGGTTGAGTCCAACACTGAACTCATATGTGTGCTAATTGATAGTCAAAGTGTCATGTATCATGACTAAATCGACGTCTGGAAAACACAGCTCACGGGCATAAAAAAAAAAAAAAAAGTGCTTTAATGTCCTGGAGTCTGACATCTTGAAACACCCATTAACTCACATTAGTTCTATTCCCAAAGGCCGCATAAAATGGCTGCTTGTTATGCTGGAACAGATTCTTGATGTCTGTAAGGCATTCAATCTTGAAGATCTCCGGTTTCTTCTCAATGACTTCCCTGAAGGAAATGGACAGTTTGATTAGAGCCACACATGCATGTCCAAATCGTAGTTAGAAATAACAAAGCCAAATACAAAGTTAGTTTTCTTTTATTCTAGTCTCTTTAGATTAGATCTAGTATGTAGTCTCCTTTCTAGTCTCTTCAGATTACATTTAGCTTTTATTATACATACAATTCTCTAAAACAAATAACAAAAAAATTCTGCTTTTTCCTTGTACTTGCATCTCATGAAACAGAAACACTTCTTTGATGGCACTTTTCTTTGATGTTCTTCTCCTTAACTTAGATTTGTTTGCTTGCCTGTTCCTCACTTGTAAGTCGCTTTGGATAAAAGCGTCTGCTAAATGACTAAATGTAAATAATAATCAAACTGATGCCTAGGCAACCAACAGAATTTTCTGTGGCATTAAGCGCCTAAGAATATTAAAAGGGCTATTCTAATGATCAAGGATTTTTAGACTGAGGAGGATTTTCAGTCTAAGGAACAAACTGTAGGGTGGTGGTGCTGGTGGGTACTGTCGGTACAGTGAAGGTACTGCACCTGTGAAAAGCAGAGAAGAGGCTGCTGGGAGAAAGCATGAGAGGTCCCCGGGGCAGAATGGTGCCTCCATCGTTGACCCACTGCAGGTAACCTCTTGTCATGTCTGCCATGCCGATCGCCCGAGCTGAGCAGTACAAGAATTTATAGCCATTCCTGCCAATGAGGAAAGATTTGCTCATTAGCAGTTGTTCCAATACATTTTATAATCATGGCGATCATTAACAAATATAGCACTTTTATTAGATCAGTTATATTGGATGCTAAACCTACAGAATTCATGCTAATTCAATGATAATTTTGCTGAGGAAAATTTTATTTACTATAACTGCCCGTGGTCACTACAGCCCATTTCCTGTGACGTGTACTAAACGTTCTGTTCTCCCTATGATTAAAGTAGCAAACATGGGTCAAGATTGAAGTTTTCAAATTCACAAAGCAACGTAAAATTAGAAAAGTGTCTAAACATGGAGTTTTGTGGCATTTTTAGTTTGTACAATCATTTTCCTTGATTATAGTTAAACTTCCTGAGTCATCCGCCTCAAAGCACACCACACAAACACTGGAAGAACAAAAATAAATCAATCAACTAAACAGAGACACAAATGGGAATGAAACCCAGACAGAGCTACCCACTGACCCACCATTCATCCTTCCTCTGTGGATAATCAGTGTTGTTTTACACTTACTCAGCTACTGAGTGGTAGAGCTTCGCAATGCCCTGGTGGGTCCAGTCCTTCCCCAACTGTGGCAAGATCTGCCCAAACACGTCTGACCTTAAATATTACAAAACACAAATATTAATGACATAAAGACAGGGGTATCCCCATCTGCCAAGCACATTAGTAAGAAACAGGTTCCAAAAAGCACAGCAGATGCACAGTAATACAAGTCGGAGAAGACATGAGCGCCGAGGAAAAACCAGGCAGATTAGTAGAACAGACTTTTCACAGGAGGTCGTTCCATAACTACTTTACCATTCCATCATAAATATTTTAGAGAACATTATGGACTGTTCCCCACTAATGAGGATTACTGGCCGATAGGGGAAGCACTGTCTCAACCTCAGCTTATGGGGGTGTAAATGTAAATGAGTTCATTAAAGCTCGGGTACTCTTTGCCCTGTTACTCAAAGAAAGCCACATGTCAGAGGTTGGCCTAAAGGGTCACTGAGATAATAGGCCTCTTTGATGTTGACCAACTTCGAACCCCTCAGAGTGAGGGTCAGAAAGGTAACAGGCCTCAGTCTTGTGTCAGAGATGGAGCTGTTAAATATAGCTGCATAATACTGATTCATATTTGCTATTTAACAAGGATTTGAATATGTCCACAGAAATGAAGTTGCACAGAAAATTGTACAAAATGTAGTTAATCTATAAAACTCAGATAATGTTATTTGCTTTTTCTATTGCTTTTTCTGTATATTATTTTAGGCCACTGTTCATTCACACAGTATACCCCATAAGAAATGAACAGACTAGTCATCAAATACAAAGGCTTATTTCACAGTACGAGTGAAATTTATAGATATAGAATTTATAGATAAGGTTCTCCATAGTTCTCCACTTCTACAGAAGCTTGCTAATTTATAGATTCCTTAGAAGAAGAAGATAACAAGCCATGATCCAAGACTGATGAGCGTCATATGGTAAATAGCTAATTTTGCCTGATCTGAATCTTGATCTAAAATTAGGCAGCCACAATATATCACAAAAAAGTGAATCATGCTACTTCAAAAGTATGAGAAACAGACTGATTACTCCTCAGACACAATTAAAGGAAATGTGTGACATTAATTATTGTGAGCACAACGAGGTAGCTGATATTATATGCAATGCAACTTTATGAAAGTAAAATCCCCTGAAATTATGGGGCATGAATGAGACTTGTACTAAAAAGTATCTGTGTGTATGTGTTTACTTCTAGTAACAGTGGCATCATGTCATATTAGTTAATAAGAGTGGTTATGTAAATGTTAATCAGACACACGTACTTTGTGATGGTGCCATCAATATCAGAGATAATGACTTTATCATCCCAGTTCCACAGGTAGATGGTACCCTCACAGCGGCATGTGCCCTGGTATTGGGTGGTGATGCTAAATGTCACATCATTAGGACCCTCCTTCAGTTTCAGACTGGCCTGGTAAAAAAAACAAAAGAAGAGAAGAACAGGCCAGTTAATACACACATCTACCAGCAGTTCAGGCCTTACAATCCTGTAAGATCTGTTCTCCCACAGCACTACCACTGTGTACAGGTCTTCACAGCCCCCTGCAGATTACTAGTGGAGTAAACACATGCAACTCATCGTTAGTCAGCAGAGGGCGCTCTAAACCACCAAATAAACAGCAAGTCCAAAACCCACTGAACTCTCAAATCTTCCATTGTGAAGAACTACACAGACTGGATAGATGGATGGATAGATGGAGAGATAGATGGATGGATGGATGGATAGATGGATAGATGGATAGATGGATGGATAACATATAGACAGACCGATAGATAACTGGGCAGCAGAAAACTGTAGCATTAAAGTAGCTGGCTAAATTATTTTTAGAAAGACGAGAGCATGTGTAAAAATGTGCTTACTATCTGATCAGAAGAGAGGCGTAGTGACTTCCTGTAAGTGTGTGGGCTGGGGTGGTGCTGAACATCGACTGGCTGCAGACGCTCTTGACAGGATGCAGCGCTCACCTCCTTGGCCTCCTCATCGCTGGAAGAGTCTCCTGCTTTAGGCCTACACAAAAACAGCAGTTAAAGTTTTCAATTTTAATAAATTACAGTTTTAAAAAAATACCTTAGACAAAGCATGGAGTTGCATGTGATTTGAACCACTGACTATTCATTTTATAACAAATTGTTCTTGGATTTGTGAAGTTGTACATTCATTTAATAAACTATTTTCTTCCATGTTACTACACTTTGTTGACAACACACATCTCCTTGGTATCACTTACGACAAGGCCAGCTTCTCTGGAGATATAGAGGGCCCTTCCTCTTCTAAATGAGACTCCTCCTTAATTTCATGCTTAGACTCTGACTGCAAAAATAATTCAAACAACATGATTAGGACAACACAGTCATGTGAGTCCCACTAAGACTCAAAATGATAGCATACGCTTGGGATTTCATGGGCACACCTGCTTGATTGTGCTATCAGCCCTCTTCCGCCAAAACCACCAACGGCCTGACTTCTTTGGCATTTTCTCCTTTACCCAGGCCTCCTCCGTAGCCTGGAATAAACAAGATGACAAAGACAGTGAATAGTTAGGGAGCTGCAACCTTACAGTGATCCACAAGTACTGACAATACAAGTGACAAGCAAAAAAAAAAAAAGAAATTAAATGAACCTTAAATACCTTTGGTAAATTCTTCTGAAATGCTTGCAGACTTAAAATCAAGGGTGCAGCTAGGGTCCAGTTGTAATATCTGAGGAAATACAAATTTATTTATAACAAAATTAAGTTAATAGTGCAGTTAATATACAGGTCTTTAAAACGTTTCACTCTTTAAGTCAAAATGTTTACTTACCTATTTCCGATTTTTACTACCAGGTTGGGGTTATCTATAATTGCTGGGTTTTCAGCAAATTCGTGATAGGTGAGGATATGCTCCATGAACCTTTCTGCAAACACAGAAGGGAGAGGGACATTAATTAAAAACAGCAGATGAAAAGGTCAGCGGTGGTGAGCCATAACATCTTACTTAAAAAAAAAAATCACACAGAAAGGTCACAAAACTTTTTCTTCTGCCAGCAACAAGAGATGAGGGTTTCTAAAAACTCCCGGAAGACTACAACCCAGTGGTCAACTGATTGATAAGGCGGATTTTTGACATTTTTAATGAATCAGCATTGGCCAGTGTTTGAGCCGACGCCAGCCGAGTAATGAAAAATGTCTGCGGACACATTTGCAGCCTATGCCGTGCACATTTTACTCGTATATGTGACTAAACATTAGAGTTTGCAAAGGTGTAAATTATTCGCGTGCATCAGCATCAGGGACTTGCTGGCTAATCATTAGTTCTTGTGATCACACTTACGGGACAGCTGACCGTGTGTAAACTACCACAGACTAACCACTCGGCCTGATGTAATACAATTGTTGAAGGTCAGTAACTTCGGGTGCACTGACAGCAGCCCACACTCGCCAACCCACGCCTTCCTATAGCAAGAGTAACTACCAACCCCGCAGCGAATCACAAAAGACTGGGGGAGAGAGAACCAGTGATAATGACACCAAGTGATTAATGTCAGGTCTATTATTGATTTTATGTATGTTTGATTTAAGGGTCTGTGTTGAGACTTTACTTTTAAAGAAACAAATGAATTTTCACTCAGCTCTCAGTTTATTAGGGACACCTACACTGAACAGTAAGTCAGTTTTTAGATTAACATTTACACTATTTTGACAAGATATTCTTGTTGCTGTTCTAGATGTAACATTTGTTAAAATTAAAACATTCTCTGGTTCTAAATTCATTCAAAGGAATCCAATTTCATTATTTAACTTAATTCAAATAGGTCAGATTCTAAAACAGAGAGAGTGAGACTGAGTGCTAAATAATCCCCTATTCACTATTGAGTATATTCGCCATTTTGTAGTAGTTTGAAAATGTTTGCGAGTGTGTAAATCTATCCACTATATAATGCACTCAAAGTTTCCAACAATGCAACACAAAAAATGTGGTGTACATGGCGTGTACATCCCACAGTGCAACGTGGGAACAAGAGATGAGAAAATTAATTTTATCTGGCTCAAACAGCTGTTAATGATAATGCAATGTGATGTGAACAGGTAGTCAAAATTGAAATGTCCATTTACTGCTCACTGTTGGGTGAACTACTTTGTGTACATTTTGGACAGAAAGAGAGGTTAACTTTCTATCTATCATTAAAGCACTCAATCACACTTTAAGCTGCATTTTTTGTGTCATTCTGTTGTACCTTTGGATATTTCAGCATTTTCTGTGAGGCCTCCACACAAGGAAAGGGTGACGTCAGGGAGGTCACTGGCTGAATCAGAAAGACACTCTGTTCCGCTGTCAGCCGCAGCACTACCCACCGACTGTGGAGACTGTGAACCAGAGCGTATCTCTGAGTCCATCCAGTGCTTCGTGGCTGCCTCGGAGTCACTGGGCCAACACAAGAGATAAATGTCATAAAAAAGGTCTTTAAGGTTATAAGGGCAATTCTAGTGGAAAACTATTTTTCTTAAGGATGTATAATTACCGTAAATTCTGGACTATAGAGCGCACCTAAATTTAAGCCGCACCCGCTAAAATTTAAAAGAAATATACATTTTGTCACATATAAACCGCATCGGACTATAAGCTGCCAATATCCAGGCTGAGAAATAATATCTGTTGTATGCGCTCCTACTCATTGTTCACAGTAGGCATGAGGATGTTCTGTGCGCTGTTTTACCGGCATTACGGTAAAGAGTGCGTTTACGTGTATGTGTGGCTGGTATAACACATGTCGAATGTACAGAGCCGACAAAAACGTCCTTGTTATAAATAAACGGCTTGTTCCATTGCCAAAGGAGAAGACGTCTCTTATTCTTCACGAATTACGCAGGAGTTGCTGCGCTCAACAAAAGATTTTGTACCATAAGTGTTTAATCATACACCTGAACCTGAATGGTGCCTGTAACACGGCAGTAAAAGTGCTGATGTTTGTTGTTGTGCGTCTTGGGTTGCATGCGCTAAGAATAAAAACTGGCGCTTTTTTGTTTGCACTGACTTCCATCTACAGCGCCCATCTGAGGGCTGCAGAAAAATTCATAGAAAAGCCGCATCTCTGTAAAAGCCGCATGGTTCAAAACGTCGGAAAAAAGTAGCGGCTTATGGTCCGGAAAATACGGTAAAAAAAATGGACTGCATCTATGTACTTTGAATTAAGAAGGTCAAGAAATTAAATGCCTCTTTGATAAGCTAACCTCTTGGGAAAATATCGTGCAGCAACATCAGGTTCAAGAACATTTAGGTCATCAAGGTAGATATCCTCAGGACCCTGATGCTGACTCCTCTTTGGGACACCTGCATAAAAACAACATAACAGTTACTTACCATTAAATATACTTGCTTAATAATTTCGACGACAAATTCTAAGCTAACAAAGTGACCTTACTAACCCTTTTTCTTAGAGGGAGAATCACTCTGCTGGCCGTTGGAGGGGGTGGAAGTTGCCACTGTGGATGGCAAAACATCCAGGGGCTCTGTGGGAGTTACAGGACTCACTGAAGTTACTGTGCTGACAGATTCAGGGGTCTCGGGTGTTGCAGTTGTCATAGGGGTGCGTGGCTTGGGCCTGACAATAGTACAAACTGAAGAGGAGGCAGCATCTTGCTTTGCAATCTGTGTCTCATGCTCCATCGCCTCCGAACTGAGGATGACTCGAAAATGGGTGCTCTCTGAGGGAGTGATGGTCACTGTTTTTATTTCTGGTTTTTCTTTCTTGGTGATCTGCATGTTAGGACAGATGAAAAAATGGAAATCCTTTCATGATTGCTTTAGGAACTGCACTTATAATTTTTGTCAAAAATAAAAAGTGCCTACCCTGGTTGTTTCTGGAAACTCCCCCCAGGTCCACTGCATGTGGGACTCAGCTCTGAGCAAACTCTCTGAGGGTGTGACCACCAGTTCAGAGTCACTCTTTGGAGAGAAGGCCTGAGACAAGCCATGACTGAAGGGACAGAAACGCAAATGCAAATAATGAATAGGATATAGTCTATTTACATTTCTTTGCCACACCCTTGCTCGTGGCTGCGTATATGTCAATATATACCTGTCATCTGCTGGCCAGTCCCCATCAGACAGTGGATAACCATCAAGGCTAGGTCTGGCTGCAGGTAGTTTTGGGTCAATGTCACGCATTGTGCTCACTGAAGGTGACCTAAGCCCAGGTTGCAAAAGATACATTAAAAAAAAAAAAAAAATCCATCTCTATATAAAAAGATTCTCCTCTATATAAACAGACCTACAGCAACAAGCAGTAAGCCCTGGGCCTACCTTGAGGCATGTGCTGTAGCCTCCTCATCTGAGCTCAGGTCCATCTCAAAAATCTCTTCATTTTGTCCAGTACTGGTTGTAGCAGCAGCTGTAGCTGTAGCAGCAGGTGTGTTAGCAGCAATAGCATTAGCAGTAGTGACTGACATGGGTGGTGTCAGCTCCTCTCTGCGGGGGTCTCCTTTATGCTTCTTCCTCCGCCTTTTCTTCTTTTTTGTGGACACAGTGCTGGGGGCAGGAGGCTCAGGTGGATCCTCTGGGTCAGCTGGGTCATCCTCCAGATCTTTTGGCACCCTGTGTTCCACCTCTGAGATCCAGAACAGGTGACTCTCAGTGGGGATTGGGGAGGTGGCCAGGTGGGCAGGTACAATCTGCTGAAGGAAGTAGAGTACAGGAGTTTGAGGCTTAAGATAAGTTTCAACAAGTGGTAAGCAAAGCAACTTTAATCATCCCTAGAGTCAGCATATTGAAGCTTAAGACTAAAATCCAGCAGAACGCAGTTGTCACTGGAGAGCTGTCCCAGTAAAAGCTCTGACAGCTTGAGCAATAGATGCAACTGTTGAATGCAGAAAGCAATAGCTTAACAGAAGATTAATATTTCCCTCTCACATAGATTTTCCCATTAGTGCATAAAAAAAATACAGTGCTAAATCTGTTCTGGTCATGCTTAGGAGTACAGAATTTAACTAAAATACATTTTCCATAAATTAGATGAGGACATTGGTTATTGGTCATGTTATGACAATTTAATTCTTAAAAGGGTCCGTTTCAAAATCTAAAGGACAACTTTCTGTTGTAGGAATAATATTTGTTTCATTTACCTTATTTACAATGCTCTGAAATGTACAAAATACCTGGATTCACAGTTCTGATTTTTGATTAACCCAAAATTATTTTGTAAAATAAATGGGGTGCTTACGTTCTGCTGCTCAGCTTCCTGGACAAAAAAAGCTTCTCCATTGTCACCAAGCTTCATGTGCAGCTCAACAGGCTCTCCATTCACTTCAATGTCAATCTAAAAGATTTGATTAGAAAGTACAAGTTGAAATCTCAGGGCCAAAGTGAAAACTGACAAAGGACTCTAAAGAATGTCTTTACTTGGTGTTAAAACAGTCTGTATATCCATCAGTATAAATCAGATTTTTATTTAGACCTTGTTTTTCCCATGCATCCAAGATTGGGTCAGGATACATAGAAGGACTGTGTGTATTTGCAGCCCCATCTTTCCTCTGGGCTTTTACAATAATCAATTAAGTCCTGCATATGAGTCCTCTGGACTTGCATTCCATGTAGCCTGTCAACAGAACAGGGCTATTCATCTTTGCCAGTCAAACTGAGTGAACCTGAGGCCATTCAGAAACTCGACACCACAAAAGCAAAAACCAGGTCACGTCTAGCAGAGAGTACAGAGAAAGCAGACCTGAGAATAACAAATGTCCTGCTTAGTCTGACAACCTGAACCCAAACCATTAATATTCACTCCCATCCAGTGGCCACCAACATAATCTCTTTCACACAATCTGCCCTGTTGTATCTTTCCTTTTGTTTGATGTGTTTTATGAGCAGTCTCAGAATTTTATTTTATTCCCTCAGGATTGCTACGGGGAACTTATGTGTTGTGAGTAATGGCTGGGAATTTCAATGCCCAGTTAATAAGCTGGAATAAAAGAGGGTTTTCTTCAAATCTTCAGTCCGTGCCAGGGTGCATTGGCGTGTATGGCTATATTGTAGCTTGTCACAATCACGGTAAATAACAGGATATGCTGGAGGAAAAATATAATACATCTGACAGCAATAACTAATGCAAGTTGAAAACTAATTTCAGTTTCAAAAAGTAGAACAGGAAAAGAAAGAAAATAACTTTTGCATAGCCAAGTTTGGTGATTATACAAAATGTTTTTAGACTTTAATGGTACTTTAAAAACATGTCGTTTTGCCAAGCAAGTGACTGGTGCATGGGGACAGAAAAATCCACAGCCAAAATGTAATTAGTTTTTGGCTGGCATCTTTATTTTAGTTCCCACTCTGATTTTTTCCCAATTTATTTCACCCAGGAAACATGGACATGCGCACACACACACAAATATATATGTATATATGTATATATATATATATATATATATATATATATATATATATATATATATATATATATATATATATATAATATATATATATATATATATATACACACACACACACACACACACACACACATAGCGGCAGGCCTTGAGGGTCTGATGAGTGATCTCAGGGATGCATACATAACTGTTGCACAACAGTCATTGTTAAGGCCTCCTTCACATTTCCTTCTACACCCACACATTCAAGTTGTAGAGCTGTTGCCATAGAAACTACCCATTCATTCCTCCCATCCAAACCCATCAGCATTCTGGTAAGGTGGTAAGACAATGTCAGTCCCTTCTACAAATCATCACCCAATCTGGTTCAGAAACAAGCAAAAAAAAAAAAAAAAAGCATTCAGTCCAAGCACAACAGTGCTGTTTAATGAACAAGTAACACGCAAGTTGACAATTCATAGTGATGTGGTAGGAAACCTCAAATTTGAAATCTGACGTTAGCTAAAATTCCACTCAAAAAAAAAAAAAAAAATGAAAATACAGTGGGAGCTAAAAGTGAAGGTGAAAAGCCCAAAACATCCCATCAGTGCTGTGCAAACAAATCCATTAAAAGCTATTTATTGTGACTGAAGCCTCACACTGAAATGGGAAAACTGGTTGGTTAATGGGGCAGTTTATGAGCAGTACGGCAAACAAATGATCCAAGCAATGTTGCTTCCTAAATTATTATTATCTAATATTTTTTAAGAAATTCTAAAAGAAATAAAGCCCAACTTCTTTAATAAAACCCATGTTTTGTTCAATACCTGTTACTATCTACATTTTAATTTTTATTACAAGTAAGGCTAATGCAATGACACTTTCAGGAAACTATTAATCAAGACCATTTTGGAAACATCCATATCTTGACATTTACACTGCCCTAAAGATTACCATAAAGACAGCCATTTTAGGATCACTTAAAGAAGAACCACAGTACTCAGTGTGGAGCTTCTACAAAGATTTGTTAATTCATTACAAGCTTTAAAACCAGCCATGCTTTTAACTTACCACTTTCTCTTTAGAGCGGAGAACACCCAGTTTGCCAAAGCGCACGTGAAATGGTGAGCACTGGTAGGTGCCATCTCTCTGGCGGACGACCACAACATCAATGCAGCCGGACAACGTGGCTTGATTAATGCCCTTATATAGTTCTTTGACTGTTACCAGCACCTGACCTGCCAGCTGGCCCACGTAGTTCATGGTGTCTGCCTAGACGGGGAGGAAAAGAACAAAACATCAGCACAGTCACAGGAAAGAGGGGATGAGAGCCTATTGTTTATTGTTTTAAGGGAGTCACAGGAGGAGAGAGTTTTAGTCTATACGAGTCAACAAATTTCCCTCTCGATTCCCCTTCAGTCCCTTTGGCCTGTCTCCCTAGTTGTCTCCGTTCGCAGTTGTTTATTCCCCAAGTATCTTCCTTTAGACAATCAGACGCTCTCATTTGTTGTTTGCGTTCATCCCTTTGCCCTCACTGCCTGTCTGCCCTGTGGTTTCTGTTATCTCTTGACCTGCACACACACTGACAGAGTGCCACTGTTACCCTTTCACTGGCCACTCTCCCACATTAGGAAGATCAGAGAGGGCTGCTGACAGCTGGGCTGAAGAAATGAGAAGAGACAGCCTCCCACTGCTCTGCTGCTACAAAAACAGCTCAACTCTTGGTTACAGCCATAACCCTGTGTTAACTAACACAATCCTAAAAACCACACTTCTATGGCTGTATTTATCAGCTTAGATGACCTCTACACATTTCCTAAAACTCTTTTAGACAAATCGACACAGGCCAGAGTTTTCCATACATGACCAAACTCTACAGCCTTCCTGTGGCCTCTAAAATTAGCAAAATAGTTAGCACCACTTTTAACTTAAGAGGTTTACACAGGTCTAGACCTAGTTTAGTGCTTGTAAACACATTTCGCTGCCGACTTCACTCGGTTTATGTAACCTGAAATTTTCATATTTCACACTGACCTTTTGTTCAAAGTATAGCCACACAGACTCGAGAGGGGTGTTTAGTTTGAGAATAAGGGTGATTGTGCAAGAAGGGCATCATGAAAAAGGGAAACCACTGTGGAGTAGGCTAATGAAAGATGGCAGCAAAATAATGTGTGCAGACACCTCAGAACCTTCTCACAACCACATACAAGCTAAAAGAAATTAGGCTATAGTAAACTGAGTGATAATTAGAGGCAATGCGTTTCTTCAACAAGAAGAAACTCAAATCTTATATGGAAAAATAGAAGTACTGCTCCAAATCAGAACTTAATAGTAATAGTAAGAACTTAATAGTACCCTTCCTAAATATACAATGAACCAACAATCTAATGGAAAAATAACCAGAAAAGCAAAAATTTTATTATTCTATAATAAGCTTTTCACAATCTGAACCGCCTCACCAATATTGCCAGAATCATTCATATTTTTCCATTTATAAAACTGAACTGGGGTTCTTGAGTTTAAAGCAGCAATGACTGACATTTACAAGTTTCAAACAAACTGATGAAAGCACACACACACAAAATCTAAGAGTGACAAGTGAACTAAAAAAACAGCCTGAAACATAAGGATAAAACAGATATTAGTGGCAAACTTATTTCACTGTATTTGTAGTCACTTCAATGTGTTTGTGTTGTCTGTATCTCTACCAAGTGTGAGCTGGTTTACAAGAACATATGATATAAGGATCAGCATAATTATGATTCAGTTTCAGTTTTATTTTGACGTGACATTATAAAATGCTATATTTTTTTTAATCTCTCGTGTTAAAGTGCGAACACAACATGCAGACGTACACTAAGACGACAGGGCTCCAGCCATCTAACAATGATATTATGTAGTGGCAACTATTTAGCATCAAGAACAAAAGACACATTTATGCACCTTTATCTGTCTGGAAAGGTGCCAGCATTCCGTTATCTGGTTTGCAGTAACATGTGACCAAATTGTTTTGTCTGCTGTTACCTGTATCTTCCTTCTTTCAATATCTCCTCAGAATCAGAGGTACACACAAGTACAATGTGTCTTAAGTGTTAAAGGTAACCGTAAAACTGACAATATCCATCTGATTTATGGTCAGGTATTAAGGCAGTAAGTGAGTACAGCACAATAATATAAGCTACAATAATAAGCCAACGAGCCAAGCAAGCTGGCTAACCACACAATACAAGATGACTAACAGTGTAGCAGTCCCGACAGCAGCAGGCCCAAGCGGTGGTCGACTAAGGGACCTGTCAACACTGACTCACCAGGGACCAAGATGACCTCAGAGCAGAGAACTCATCTTGTTCACTGTTGTATGTGTCGCTTCCTAGGAGCTCCCATTCCCCCCAGGATCTTTGTCTCTTCATCTCTCTGGTGGGGCACCAGCTCCTACTTTACCCACCTCATGATACTCTACTGGGTCCGCAGTTCTCCTCTGTCAAATAATGAGTGTCTCCCCCACTGGCATTCTGAATGTAGTCTCAAATATGGCCCAACTGATCACCTTGGAATAACCCTCCCAGGGGTAAACATTGATACACCGCTATCTGACACCAGTGGCTGTGGTGCAATACTGTAATAAACTTTGTCATCCTTCTTCTGCGCTACTTTTGCAGGACACATACCTTATGTTCATCTAGTCAGCTGACAGGACGCAAACAGTCGGGCCAATTGGATGCCCCCTTTAAGGTTAGCCGTGTGGCTGATAAGGGACATGTTTTTGACCTGATAAGGCTACAAGCTCAAAAACAAGCAGTACTCTGCAGAGTGATGGTCTTGCAGTCAGTCACATGTGCAGTGCAATCATTGCTCCATGTGCTCGTTCTTGTGTGTGACTATGCAAAAGGGGGGGGTGTCATGACATTGACTGGCTACAAGAGGCAGCCATTGAAATATCCAGTTCATTAGACTTCAGCATGTTGATTTTTGTTGCTCATTACCCTTGAACATTGACTTCCTTGACATGTGACTGCAAAGATTAGCAGGTAAAACTATCAAATGCAATCTTTGCAGGGCTTCGTCTGCTTTAAATCTAAGAGCAGCATGATCAAATGAACACAAATGTGAATTTGAGGCATTCATTCTATTTATATACTTACAACAGATGGAGTAAATACACTCAATAGGCAATTTTTTTGGTTTCCAAGGATTTCTCTCTGGTCTGACTTCTAGCACCATCCTGCCTGGTTAACATCCAAAGGAATGCCTAGACAACATAGAGCATGAGGATCTTCCAAGAAAGCCTCATCCCTACTGTCCCATCTGCTGAGCCTTTTGTAAAGACACGCGAAAAAAAAACAAAAAACACAGACCTATTGCGTCAAAGACTGTTGATTTATTCTCCCCCGTGCTGTAATCTAACTGAATGTTATGAGTAAAAACTCGACCATATCACAAATAAGCAATAAATGAAGATCCGTCCTTTTTTTGTAAAATTTCATACACATTATGCACAATTTAAAAAAAAAAACTAAGAAATACTGAGTATTGAGTATAAAGGATATCCTAATTATTCTTACAGGAAAATTATGCTCTCCATTTGGAATTCCCCCATGTGCATTTCCTTTGATCGAGTGACAAAAGAATCAGGCCTGTGACTGAGCTGCATGACCAGACCGCAAAAGGTTCATGTTACAATCGTTGTAAGGATTAGATTACATTTGACTGCACTAGAGAGA
The DNA here is from genome assembly GCA_033026295.1 of Channa striata. Classification (NCBI taxonomy): domain Eukaryota; kingdom Metazoa; phylum Chordata; class Actinopteri; order Anabantiformes; family Channidae; genus Channa; species Channa striata. The sequence continues at coordinate 13,499,380 of CM065185.1, read as the reverse complement.
GCCTACTTATTATGAATGTAACATAAACCAAAACAATCACAACCACTGTTACCTTTCATTGTACAAATTGTGCATGGGTAGAAAAATTGATGTGTATGCACAAACCAGAAATGCCCAAAGCAATAACCCTAATTTAGCCATTCACAGTTTAAAACCAAGACACAGCAACAGTCTAGTCACATAGTGTTAGACTATACACACAGCTGCCAGTTTAATAGCAGGGTTAAGCCCTTTTTTATGAAGATACACTACCTGTCTAAAGTTTAGACACACCTTCTCATGTAAGGCTTTCCTTTATTTTCACAAATTTTTACATTGTAGATTTTCTGTGAAGGTATTAAAACTATGAATGAACACGTAGTGAAGGAAAAAAAGTGTGAATTAACTCAAAACATGTTTTATGTTTTTAGATTCTTCAAAACAGCCACCCTTTCTATTGATTACTGCTTTGCACACTCTTGACATTCTCCCGATGAGCTAGTCACCTGAAATGGTTTTCGCTTCACAGGTGTGCTTTGCCAGGGTTCATTTATGGCATGTCTTTCCTTAATGGGGTTAGGACCATCAGTTGTGTTGTGCAGAAGCCTTGCAGATATGAGAAGGTGTGTTCACACTTTTGACTGGTTAATGCAGGGGTCTCAGTTACTGTACGCAGTACTGTGAACGTTTTAGATTTATCAAATTTGGAACAAACACCAAAACAGCTCTGGCCCACTTAAGTGTGAAGTGCACAAAACCTTTCAGGTTGGGGTCTGGTAACCGGCTCAGACGATTTAGGCCTACCACTTGCAAGATGGGGGCTCCGTGGATTTAACTTTTAGATTCAGATTGAGTACTTTGAAGCAAAGGAAAAACCTTGCATTTTGTCATGGTTCTCAAGCGTTTTCTGAACAGGTTTTGCACTGTGGCAGGGCTCATTTTGCTGAAGTGTCTACAAGGAAAACTGTTGCCATTAAAAGGCTGTACTTGGTCTATTGTTTCTCCTCATCAGTCAACTGCACAGTTAAGCTGATTAGAGACACTGGCAGACAGTGCAGGTCCAAATAGTAAAAGGACACATCGGAATACTTTTAAAGACTAGACAGTTCACACTTTAAACAGTTTCCACCAAATACCACAGATATCTAGTCTGTGACAGTCTGAAAAAAAAAAAAAAAAACACACACCTGGCGGCTGGACATTTTAAGGTAGACAAACCCATAAATCTCACAAGAACAGAAAATCTTGCATGTTCTTCTGCCTAAACAAATGTGGCACTGTCCGAAAGCAAAGTTCACTAAAAAGAACACAAAGAAGAGAGAACGATTTGAAGTAGTAACACAGACTGTATTCCAGAAAGAAATATGGATGTAAAATAAAGGGAAGTTCAGGTATAGCTGTACATAGTTCAGATTTCCCTTTGTTGTTGCCAATGTCAGTCGCAAATATTAAAACAGGTTTAAAATAACCTTGACAGACATAAGAATGACCGTTAGTAACGGATCTTAAGACTTTAGCAGAGCTTGGATTCTCGTTACGTTTATCACCAATTATTTTAAAATGGCTCTAAATCATAGACATTTCTGCACCCGTGGAAGTTATTGGGGAAGGTTTACAAGTCCAAGTGCACAAGGGCATTACCAGAACAGTTGGACATCCACAACTTACAATGTTAATGTTTTCTTGTCAGTGTCTCACCTGAGTAAAAGTAAAGCCCCATGAAACATTTACTAAACTATGTGCACATTCAGTTAACTTACAGTTGTCAGGCTGCAAAATCTGTATAGTTTAACAGTAGCTGCTGGTTGGTTACAGCTATTTGGTGAACGTCACAACTGCATTCAAATGTAAACTTAACAATCTGTATTAATAACTTCTTCGAAGTAGTTCTGCAAGGTTACACAACACATCAGAACCGAATCCAGATCACTTGTGTGTCAGTGATTCACAAAACCCCATACTAATGTTAGCGTACATATGGAAGACTGTGTTATTGTACACATTTACATAACGTTCCCGTGATAAAGTGTGATATTACCTTTCACCTACATAGTCAACGGTGCGAGCAAAATACTTTTATACCCGTCTACAAAACGAACAATAACTCAATATGGATTTCCACGCTCCCATAACTTCACGTTTGTCGCATAGCTACATGTGACGTTAGCTCTTGTTGATGTGGCAAAAAAAAAACAACGGATAATTTCCGAGCAGATCCATCGTTGCACTGAAATGTCACCACTAACTTCACAAGCGTCCACACAAACACAGATTTCTAAAGCGGAAATAAACGAAGAGAAACCAACATTTTAAACTTGCCTCGAGCAGAGACGAACAGCACAAGCGACGGCCGAGGAAACGGTCACGTTAGTGGGGGAAACTGAATGAATGGAGTCGGGAGTCGGCTAGCCGTTTGTCGGGTAGTTAACCCTTAGCTAGCTCCAGTGTTGTTCGTGGACTGACGTTACCGTTAATGGCAAACGGCGAAAGCGAAACAAGCCAAAGCCAAAGCCACTGCCGACGACGGCTCTCCGGTTCACATTTACATGTCCTACATGTTCGTTTGTTATGTTATGGACATTTTCATTTTCCAACCGCCGAGTTTCTGAGCCAAACGAATCCACCGTAGCTAAAAGACGTTAGCCACCTTCCGCCGCTAGCTAACGTTAGCTGACGTTAGAAACAGACGCATTACTGCAGGCGGCCGCCGCCAAACAGGCTGAGACTCTCCCGTCACTGGCCGCTCACCTGTCGCTTACTTCAGCGTGCTGCTGCCGATCGTCGACGCCGCGGTGTCTTCAGCGAGTCCCCATGTATTTGCCCGCGAAGCTCGTCAAAAGCCTCCGGACGCGCCGTGGCCGACCGGTGCGGCTGGAAACGGCGAGAGAGACGCACAGCGGCCGCGGCGGCGCTCACGCTGCTGCTGCTGCAGGGTTCAGCCAGGGTTCAAGTCTGCGGCTTCCTCTGTCCTATTTAACAGCACGCACAACGATAACACACCTCACTGAAGTATGAAATATCGTCTGATGCTTGGCTTCATAATGAGCCCCCGATGGGCCCAGCAGGGGTGAATCTAGAATGAGTTTACCGGGGTGGACACACTGGGCATACTCTTAAAATAGGTTGGTACAGTTGGGAAATGGTTTAAAGGCTTTACACTCAAATTTAAAAACCTTTTTGGAAATAATACCTGTATATTCTTATGTTCCCAAAGTGTCCATATGCCAGGCAATACATGCATTTCATGAATTCTACCCATTCACACTCCAAAGACTGATAAACACATAATAAGAACAGTTGGGTTTCCATCCTTTGCAAGGATAACGTGTCCTACAAAAATATACTGTGATAAAATACATGAATATCTCTGTCCGTGTGTATAAGATAAATACTCTTAATATGTTCAAACTCATAGTGATTGATTTTAAACTTTAAATTTGGTCAGGTGAGCTAAAGTTGTACCTACCACCTGACCATTTCTGTTTTCTAGGTCTTTTGAAATTATTCACCTTGAATGAAGGCAAGGAATATAATTTAACAGGTTCAGGTTTATTAGCCTACCGGCAGTGCCTCAAAGCCTAAACACAGTTATGTTTAACATGTTTATTAGACTAGAGCCACAGACCAAATACTGCAGGGGCCGCCCGTCGGCACATTCCTCTTCCACTGTTCCTGAAAAACATTCTTCCCACTTTCAACACAAATTTCCGACAGTGTCTAATGCTCATTAGAAGAAGTCAAGAGAAAGACCGGCAAAAGTATGGCAATTATCCCTGCACTCCTTTCCACACGGCTGTTGTCGGCTGTGTGAGACACCTTGAATAAACCTGTCTGGACGTTTCTATGTGCACTGTCACGGCTCCACCTCTCTGACAAACTGCTGTAATGACTGATAGTTGCTAGTCTGCAAACAAAACATACAACAGATATTCACACAGTACAAGTCAAACTTAACAGTGGCTTATAAATAGACAGAAAGAGCTCTTATCAGTGGAACCTGCAGCAAATATAAACTGGCACATTTTCCTCCCACACCTCCCAACACAAAGCACATATTTCATAAGACGTTCAAGACGTACATATTTATTCCTTTATTTTGACAGTACTTAAACTTTGTGGTGATATGGTGTGAGAGGTCAAAGGTTACTCAAATGTGATACTGTAATACTGTAAGAAAACAGTGTTTTGCTTTTGCCTTCTTGTTGCTTTTGAAAATATGTATTAGGTCATACTCCCATACTAAAAATGAACTACTGAGAGTGGCCAAAAGTTACAGAAAACATGGCAAGCAGCTACAAGCACGTTCTATTAATTATCCCCTCTCCGTGACATTCAGTGTTTGCTTCCTTGACTAGCAATGCCCAAAGCTTGTTAGCCCAGCGCATGAAAGACGCAGGAGAAAGCAGCTGTGTTCAGTATTTATTTCAACTGCTTAGGAGCACCGGCATGTGCCGGGGTAAAATGCTTTGGAGACAGCACAGTCGTTTATCTCCACCCTTTTACTTCATCACACTGCATCATCCTTTAGTCTTTCTTCTCCTCCTTGGCCTCCTCTTCCTCTGGGTTGTAGACACTGACTGTGAACTCGCCAGCCTCCATGCCGTACTTGTTCTTGACCAGGAGAGCGTATTTGCCAGAGTCGGCTGTGGTGACGGTGGCGATGGTGATGCTGGCGAATTTCCCCTGCTCAAACTTGAGCTTGTAGCGCTCGTCAGATACAAGCGGCTTCTCATTCTTCGTCCAGCTCACCTCAGGCACAGGCTCGCCCCAGACATTGCCAGTCAGATTCAGGGACTAAAGAGAAAAAGGGAGATTGCACAGGTTTGATGTGTGACATACAAAACTGGATTGCTTAGGGATCACATGAGACAGACGATGAAAGAGAAAGTGGAAGGTGAGACGATGAACTCTGCACAGTGAATTTATTCACCTTGCCCTCCTGGATTGCAACCACATCTGGCAAGCCTCCAACAACTCGAGCACGGTCTGAACAAAAAAATACAAGAGAGAGCCAATAAGCAAATGACAGCTGTCAGTCATTTAACACGTGGAGCATCTAGTTCTGTACACTATAATATTAGCCTGTTTCTGACTTTCAAACTGGTAAAAGAATATTTCACTTTATGTTTTTTAACTCTATGTACACAATACGCTTTACGTCAATCTTGGATGGGTAGTCTGTGCTCAATTCCTTATTTCAGCAGTGTGGACATTTCATTTCCAGAAAAGTCAATTTTCACAAATAAGATCAGGATATTACGACTCCTGCACACTCATGCACCTTAAATCCCACTGAAGCCAAGTAAAAAAAATGTATTACAACTGAAGTAGCCTCCTTATCCAGAAAAATGTTACATGTTACAAAATGTTACAAAATGTTTCATAAAGCAACATCTCTTGGGAGAAAAAGAAAAAAAATAACCACTTACTTCTTTCTGCAATTGCTGCCGCCCTACGGAAGGAAGGAGACAAAGACTGTCAGACGCGTCTTAAAATGATATCAAAGATCATTTTTTTGAAGCTATACAATACCAGGAAATGTATTCTTCAGGCTTTTGAAAGAGTTTGCAAAAAACATCAAATCTATTTTAGCTCTGTGATGACTCTTGTAAACATCCTCTTTGGACAGCAGCACAGAATGAGACAAAGCCAGTAGTGAGTAGGATGTTTACTTACTTGAGCCTTTGGAATTCCTGAAATGCTTCGTCCCATGCTGCAACAGAAAAAAAAGAAATTATTTAGTTTCCCACATTAAGTGCAAAAAATACCCTAAGTTAAGTTAACCAAAGTTAATGGGAAGCGTTCTTGTGCCGTTATACTCACCCTGGCCTGTCAGTTCAAAGACTCGCTTTACGCTGCCCTTTCCATCAAAGATGTCCATAGTGTATTTCCCCTTGTCTTTTTCAGCGGGTTCATTGATCTTGAGCCAAAGTTGATCGTCTGTGACTCCAGACTTAACTCTCTCCGAGGCTGCAATCTTATTATCTCTGATGAAGAAATGGGAAATTTATATACACTGTGTATAAACTCATTCTTTGTTTTATTGTAGCTCTAGTCGTTCCAATTGTCATCTCCAAATCACTGGCAAACGCTTTAATGCTGATAATTTTGTGTTTTGTTTATTCTTTTTTATTAGTATGTGGCTATGCTGCATCTGTACTGTAGAAATTCAGATTTTCATTTTCATGTGTGCCTCTGTTTTGTTTTTATTACATTTTCTTTCTTTTGGATTGGACTAGATTAGTTTGTATTGTTTTGTTATTTAATTGAATATACCCTATATCTCCTAACCTTTTCAGAGACTGGAATTTAGTCTTCTAGCTGCAAAGCAAATATAATTTAATATTGATCAAATATTTCACTTTAGTTACTGGGATCTTTTATGAGCCATCACACAGAAAGTTTGTACATGAGCATGAAATCAGTGTGGCTTTATATAGAATAAAGTAAGGGAATATTTTGACGTACTTGTGGAGCCAGCCAACACGCAGGTCCTCGTTGTAATGTGTGACCGTGGAATAGAGGATGATGCCGTGTTCAGTGCTGCGGACTTTGATTTCACTGGATGAGTTGGCTGTAAAGACAAAACCAGGCATTTATTTAGAGTACGTCCCATGAAAACCATACAAAGAATAAATTAGTTAAAGTTCTGTCTGTTATTAGTTTGTGCTGAGGGAACACGTTGTACATGGCCAAATTCTGCCTCTCCCTGTGGTTTTCTTTAATGTGTGGTGCTTCATTACTGCTTAGTAAGTGTGAAGTTTAATGACTCACCAATAACCCTGAACAGCTCATTCATCACAGCCTGGTATCCTGGGGAAAAGAAGAGAACAGCAATTAATGCCACATTCACTGTTTTGTTTTTCAAAACTAACAGCACTTATTTCATACATGAAAATTTTAACTTTACCTGCATCCGTCAAATTGAAAGTGCTCTTATCGTGGCCTCTGTCATCTTTCAGGAAGACCTCGTAAATACCTGCATCTTTCTTGCAGATCTATAGTTTGAAGCGAAAGGAAATTTAGATTCCTTGAGACAACACTGAAATACCTTTTACATCACAGTGTCATTCTTTGGACTGTTAATAGACAAACAGCCAGACAGAGACCAACTAGGTCAAGGCAAGCTTTTCTCCTGCCTGGGATGCTGCAGACATTATTAAAAAAAACATTAAAAAGAAGACAAGCAGGACACATGGAGAAATTATAAGCGTCAACTTATGGCAGCAAAGATTATGTCCAGACTTTGGGTCTTGGTGGCAGGGGAACTTCATCTGCAGGTAGATTTATTCCTTCTTTTTCATTCTGTCTCTCTCTCTTAATAACCCACTGTGAATTAGACAGATAAGCCAGTTATTATAAGTGCGAATGACAGGAGTGGCGCGGAACAGGCCGCCTCTCCTGAGCTCATGCAATGACACCAACCCTCTCTATGGGAGAAATGTTTATGCAGTTTCACTATAATGCTACCCTGAAATATCAATATAACTTCACTGGCGCTAGCACTGACTGACACCACATTCATATCCTTAAAGAAGCATAGCTTTCCAGTGTTTGAGTACGAGGGCAAGAGGATATAGGATATAGAATATAGTGTTGGAAATGAATGAGTGAATCACACTGATAACTCATAAACTGCATTTAGACTATATGGTCATACAGTAAATGTTACAAAGGATGACCAGTAAGTCTATAATATCAAGATATACTGTACAGGAAAAGTAATTAAAAGTAAAATTCTGATGTCCCCGGTGTGTCAACTCTGATTCCCAAGGACGACACGCTGACATGCTGACTCCCGCAGCACTATGGCAGGAGGAGGGGGAGGAATATTTTTAAAAGCGTTTCATCATTTATGATGGTGTGTGTCAGAGAGGGATGGTTGGCAGCGCAGCATTGAGCCGAGCGCTACAACACAAGCATAGCTGCATCTGAAGCATAGCTTTTAGCTCTTTACTCATAACCTCACGACTTTTCACAAAGTGTTGCCTCCGTCTAATGGGCTGACCTTTCCAATATTAAAGGTCAGATCTCCGTCCTTCCTCTCAATTTTCTTGGCATCCTCATCACCCTCCGCAATTTCGATGCTGTCCTTAGACCAGGTGATCTCAGTCACAGGTCTGACATTTCCAATCTGCAGAGAAAAAGAAGACAGAGGGTATTAAGTTGTGTTACCTAAACTGCCCCCACATTTGTGATGCCGCTTCATTTACAGCAGTATAAATATCTACAGCTACTTTCCCTACCTTACATTTCAGCAGCACATCACATGCTGATGTAACAGCAAAGTCAAGGTACTCCACAAAGTGAGGACCTATGAATAGTCAAAGGAAAATAACTAAAGATGCATATTTACTGTAATGCAAGTAATGTTACACATACGTAGCATGAGAGACCTCTTACCTTGTTTCCTGACCCATTCTGCCCTTGCAAATTCTGACTTCTTTTGGAGCTCCCTGAATTCTGAACAGCAGCAAAATAAATGCAAATATTAAAAGGAGATCGTAAGTCCTTACATTAACATCTTTTCCCTAAATGAAAACTGAAAAAGAAAGTCCAAGAGCAAAGAAAAGTTGTCTTCTGCTGCCCCTCAGTGGACAGGTGCTTTCACTGCAGCAAAAGCAACACACTGAAAAATAAAGCTAGTGTGTAGCAAAGACAATCTGCAGGTGGGTTTTTTATTCTGCATTTTTTCATCAATATTCAGCCAGGAAGTAAATAATTCTCACCATCTCCAATGAGCACCAGACTGGTTGTACCCTTAGCCTTGCCGTCCACCAGGTTAAAGGTGAATGTTCCCTCATCAGTGACCTCCAGAGAGTCCATGAACATTTCAATGATGCCGGTGGACTTGTCAAAGTTCATTGTGTATTTCTGGAAACAATACCAAACCCAAGTCATTAGTAGTGAAATTGTAATTAGTTTGTGCAAGATGTAAAAAAGAAGAGAGGATATGACTAAACTTAGTTCAGTTCTTACCTTTCCCTGAGTAATAATGACATCATTAAAGACATATTCCACTTGGCAGGCAGACGTGCATTTCTCCACCTGAGTCCAGAATCGCACACGACCCTTCTCGAGCAACTCCAGGGCCATTTCGTTCTTGAACGGAATAACTGCAGAACAGCGTAATTTTGAATGCTTAATTTTTTCTATAGATGGTGCTTAAATAGTCATGGCTTGAAATCTACAACATCTTAGCAAAAGTATATTTGTATGTTTGCTCAGGAAAATGGTTTATATTGTTTATATTTTTATATTGTTATAGTTGTTTGTGTCTTAGTGGGATATTCACCTGGGAATTGGTGTTCATGACGGATCTCAAGAAGACGCTTGAGACCTGAAAAACAACAGAAATAAAGTGTATTTCATAACCCTTGCAAACCCCTTAGCATCACTCCTAACACTGCTAGTTTCTTCTCTTTCTGTGTACTTGGAAAAGCTTTATTATTAATAATTAAAACAGGACAGGAGCCCCTTCACAACGTATGTCACCCAAACAAAAAACAGCTGAATCAGACACACAGGAGCAGAGATGACAGCGCTTTAGGCAGACTCACCCTCCTCGGTGAGTGTGTAGCTGGACGAGATGCCCTCGGTGTTAGTAACCAGACAGGAGAAGGTGCCCAGATCTTCCAGGGAGATATTGTTAAAGATAGCACGTGACCTTGAGACAAGGACACATGAAGACGACAGGTGAGGAACGGAGCAATCACGTCAGGTGAGTCATTCAAGTCCCAGGGTGCTGCAAGACAAACTAGGAACTCATATGACACTTACTTGCCCCGTTCACTAACAATGGTCAGGCGTGAGGCGTCTGTGATTTCCTGGTAATTCTTGGACCAAACAAACTTAGAGTCTGCCTTCATCTCAGAACATTCAAACACCATAGAGATGACACCATCGTCATCAACATCGACATAAATGTCTTTGGTGCCTGAGGAAAAGAGAGTAAATTGTAACTGTGTGTGTGTGCGAGCGTGTGCGCGTCATCATTACATTACATAATTTAGCTCTTCAAATCATGATCTAAGTCAATAATGTAACAAATTATAAGCTATGATAAGCCACTTTACTGCTATATAAAATGTCAAGTCACGTGCCAGTAATAAACAACAGCTGTATGGCTGACTACAGACTTTTCCACTCACCAGGACGAGTCTGGGCCTGGATTGGACCCAAGGTCGCAGAGGGCTTTCCAACTCCAGCAAGATTTTGAGCACGCACCTGGAAGACGTAGGATGTACCAGGCTTCAGCCCTGTCACCTGAATGAGCACATAAAGAGACGGAAAGGAGGGACACAAAAGCCACACTTAATTCATTATGTCACATGAACGTAACACGAGAAGGATGCTGTTGAAACCTCAATTTAAAGTATACTGCACCCATCTTCTTCACCTTCATATATTTCATCTTGTTGACTTTCTCATGGACTGCCTTCCAGCCCTCCTCTCCCGCTGAAGCCTCCTTGACATTCAAATAATATCCATTGACAGGATTGCGGCCATCAAAAACAGGTGGCTCCCACAGGACCACAACCGAGGTGTCACGAATCTCCAGCACGTGAAGACCAACAGGAACACCTTCGGGAAACAGACGGAGGGGAGTTTAGTCTTTCCCTGAGATTGTAGGGATAGAAGGATAGAATACCTAAAATAATGGTGGGATCTGTTTTGGATTCTTAAACATTACTGTTTGAGTAATCTTGACAAAATATTGTCTCAAACATATTTCTACAATGCAAACCATTTTAAAAACTGATGTTAAATAGGAGAAGATCATAGAAAATCGACTGAGTTTTAGCGCAAATTGCCTTTTGAATGAAAATAATTACACTAACAACAAAGTATATTAGTATAAAATGTGTTGAGGCAGTTTAAACAGATGCTGACTTGACTTTCTGTCTAATCTAATCTTGTACCTGGCACAGTAATGGTCCACTCCTTGCACTCCAGAGGTGCACTGGGCACAGAGGCGTTGCTCACACCTGCCATGTTCACGGCACGCACCTGGAACTCGTAAAAGACGTTCTCCTTGAGGTTCTCAGCCTAAAAAAAATAAAACAATAGATAATAGTAGATAATGAGACATTTTTTTAAAACATATGTCAGGACATTCATTAAAAAGCCTAAACAATTTCCTTTTCAATATCCTGAAAGAACTTACTTTATAAGTCGTTGTTGTCAGTGCCTTATGGTTCAATTCATGCCATTTTCCAACAACGTTGCCCTTCACAGTCCTGTAGTCCACAAAGTATCCCCTGATATCAGCACCGCCGTTGTTAGCAGGCTCGGACCAGCCCAGCACCATGTAGTCCTTGACTGCCTCCAGCAAGGTCACACCGGTGGGCTTCCCAGGGACAGCTAAAAATAACGGAAGTAAGCTAATCAGCATTTATTGAAAAAAAGGAAAGAAGGGTTTTTAAGAATATATTAAAACCCCATTTATTTACATTGACTTCGATGGAAAAATTCTGGGCTATGCATCATCTCAACACACTGTCCTGGCTCTCCTCACTCTACTGCACACACTTAATGGTCATTCGTGTTAACATATCACACAAAGTCAGTAAACCATTTTTCATGCTTTGTGCACATAAGCAACACACTCTGTGTGGTCTTCGAAATGGATGAATACTTACGCCCAGAGCAGAAGCAGGATAACTTTGATGCTAAGAAAGTCTTTGAAGCCAGACGAGACTCTCGTTAGGTTCATGCTCTTTAAGAACACAGAGTTTTAACCTTCACCTTGGCCATGCACCAAGAGGCATCCCTGAAGAGTTATCAAACAGCAAAACAAAACTCGAGCAAAACCACTTTATAGAGAAAGTACATAAACTAAATAAAACAAAAGCCATTTAAAAGTGATCTAATTTGTTATCCAATTTGTAATTATTAATCATGTCAACAATGAATGAGGCAGATTGACAAAAACTGTAATTATGGAAGAAGAGGAGTTATGGGAGCAGCCACCTGTGCCAGAGTAAAATGTGGGAGAATATGTGCTGTAAAAAGTTACTCAGAATGAAAATTAATGATTTGGGGTAAAGGAAAAGGAGTGAATGTTAACAAGGTTCACAAACAAAGATGAGTTACTCTAGACTGATCTTGCTGCTCAGTGGCAGATGCAGAGGGCTGCAGGTCATGTATGTGAATGTGCTGAGCTATGAATTTCAAGCAGGTCTTACTAAAACAAAGTGTTCTTTCCCTGCATAAATACATGTTAAAAATAGCCGGGAGGATGGAGCAGAGGGAAAGAGGATGGCTCGCATGCCACAGGCAAAGCAAATAATGATGAGTTTTGATGAGAACACTCACAGATGGCAGCTTTCACAATCACGGGCTCAGAGTTGGGGGAGCTCTGGCTGTACCCAGCAGCGTTGACCGCTTTTACCCTGAACACGTAGTTCGCCCCTGTGACCAGGCCATGGCACACAAACCTGAACACAATCACACGAAGGCAAAGGGGTCTTACTATGTTTATAGTTTCACGAGGTTTAAACATGTCCCAGTAATACTTGTTGCGAGTTACTGTACAGCCTAATTAGTCTGAGATAGTTTGTTACGATAGTGAATGTTAATAATAAATGTTGATACTTATATAACTGAGTGAATTATATTTTCATTGGATCATTTTGTGTTATGCTGGAACTGAATGATTTATGAAGTCTTGTAAGTCTAGCTACCTAGTCTGCTTGACAGGTTTGTTGTTGCAAGGCATCCAGACATCAGTGCCCACCACACAACATTCAACATAGTAGCCGACCAGCTGTTTGACCTCCTTAGAAGCCCCCCAGAAGACGACCACAGAGGTGCTCGTGTTCCTAGTGGCCACAGGGTTGCCTGGAACTGAGGGCAGGTCTGTTGAAAGAGTAGAGTAATTACAGTGAACGAGGAGGGACTCTGTACGTAGCAGCCGGCCTGATATATTCTCAGGGCTCACCTAGTTTGTCTCCGACAGTGATTTCTTCGGTGGATACAGAGGCCTCGCCCACTCCGGCGGAGTTGCAGCAGCGCACGCGGAAGCTGTAGGCTTTTCCCTCTGCCAGGTCAAACAGGGCATAGCGGGGAGACTTGACTGGCATACCGGTGTTCACCCTCTGCCAGGTGTCTGTGCCTGAAATACACTGGAGTTGACACACGGAAGGTGACACGTCAGAGACACGACGGAAGAAAGTCAGCAGTAATAACTTACATCTAAATTTGACGGTGAAACAAAAGTATGCAAAAAGGAAGGAATGAGGGGGGGTCAAACCTCCATGTTTGTCCTGACTTATCTGAAGTACTACAATTAGTTTCTGATGAGTTCAATATTTGAAGCAAAGGTTTCCAGGTTTGTGACTCACTCAACAGAAGAAATGTGTACTTGCATGGAATACATTTGTTAACATTGAAATGTTTAGAAGCATAAAAGTCCATGAAAAAAAAGTCCTATCACAATATTCTAAAGCCAAAGATATTTAGTTTGACGTCATAGAAACCCTGTGAATATTTTTAGCAGTCCTATGCTGTTACAGTATTGACCAGTACGCTTTCTGGTGTTATCCATTTCTCCTCACCTTCTCAATGTAGTACATGACTCCTTCATGACCCCTCTGGACAGGAGGCTTCCAGGCGAGCACCACGTAGCTCTTGGTTGCCTCGGTAACCACAACATCAGTCGGCTCACCAGGGATCACGCCAACTACATAAGTGAGAGGAAGTTCACATTATAAGGAGAAAGTCACTTTAACCAGGTGATTTATGACATTTTAATGGTTTAATTAGCTAGTGGTTTCTGTATTGTTGTCAATATGATTCTACCAAAACAATAGATCTTTATACCTTAGTTTCACTAATGGAAACTGATTTGGATGCAGCCTTACACTGTGTGATTATGAAATGCAGCTACATTTCAGACAGTACCGACAATGTAAATGTTAGTGCCAAGACAATGTAAAATGCCAAGTCACTATTTAATGCTGAAACATTTGGAAATCAATTTTCTACAATAATAATTAATATGATATCATGACCCCCTAATATATTCCCTTCCTTTTATCGTCTCAAACTTGATACTGTCGTACCAGTGGAATCCTCCTCTGTGAACTTAATTATTCCAGTCCAGGGAGCTGAGGGTCCCGCTGTTGGTGAAAAATAACATAATCACATTATCAAGTGTAATTTTTCTCTTCTTGCAGCACGTCAGCAGAACACCGGTGTGGGTCTCTTTACCTCTGAGACGAGCTCTGTCGGAGGGATCCATGGCAACCACGGGCTCGGAGACACGGGATGGATGGCTGACTCCTTCCTTGTTCAAGGCCCGCACCCTGAAGATGTAAGAACGGCCCTCCACCAGCCCCGTGACAGGGAAGCGGGCGAACTTCACTGGGCTTTCGTTACACTGAGCCCAGTGGTGGGTGCCCACCTCACACCTGCCAACACAAAACACATCTGTGAACATCACATGTGATACTGTAAGACAATTATCAATAATCATCTGGTATACGGCAGGACATTGTAAAACAACCTGTCGATGTAGTATCCAAGGATGGAGCTGCTGCCTTCAACCGCTGGCTGCTTCCAGGTCACCACCACATAATCCTTATTCGCATCATGACAACGCACATCCAGGGGGGCTACGGGAACCCCCTCCACCTCTACATCAGCATCTGAAATAGCAAGACACACACAAACACACGTCAGTAGTGCTGTTTCTAAATAAAGGCAGTTCTCCATTACAAACTCAGTTTCCATTTTCTGACCCACTCACACCCTCTTATTATATTGTGTGTGTGTATGTGTATGGCTGCCCTGTCTATGACATATTATTTTTTATCTTAGCGACATTAAACAGGCATTCTGAAGATTCCCTCTTACACACAAACCTCTCTGCTGTGACTTTTCTGACATGCGGACAGATATAGAGGGAACATTCCTCAGGGGAAACCAAACACCTTAGAACAAGTGTTGTTATTGCACTGAAATATACAATGAACAGTTCCCATCCATTTGTGGGGCGATCTGTAATATTATGTGTGCTTTGTAAGTAACACTGTTGTTTTGATCATGATGCAAAATTTAAAGAAACCCCATTTTTATGATAAATCTGTCTAACTGAGGCACTTTACCTTTGACAAACACATAGGCTGAGTGGGTGTCAAAGCCAGATTTGGTGTTGACGCGCAGGGTGTAGAGGCCCTCATCTTCCTTGTTAAGGTGGACAAGAGTCAGTGTGGCACGTTCCCCAGACCAGTGGGTGTGAACCCATTTTGAAGGCTTCAAGGGCACATCTGAGGGGAGACGTTAGCGACGGAGGTGTGACTGGCTACATACAATCTGTATATACTTTATTATACTTAAGGTGGATATTACAGTTGCACGTTATTCTTCTACGTACTGTTTCTGTACCACACAACTTCAGGCTGGTACTTTTTCACAGTCGGATAAATGATGACAGTACAACCCAGACTCAGTGTTTCGCCCTCATGACCAAAAGCCACTTCAAATTTTTCAATGATGGTGGTCTCAAAGGTAACACCGTACTCGGGGCTGAAAGCATCTGTGGAGAGAGAAGTGAACATGCTGTTATTTATTCAAAGCATACACTTTCATGTATGTAGGGTTACATGTAGCTCTTGATCCTATGGCACATGGTTGTCCATTACACAGTCAGCACACACTCATTCATTTCGAGTTTTGTTTCTGGCCAGCTGGGAAATTTTAGTCCACTCTCTGGACTAAATTCTGTTTTCATCTACACCAGCTCATTAAGGAAATATCTGTTTAGCTGCTAAATGCTCCGCTGTGTGCTCACCGGTGTGTTTCTAAGTGTCTGCCCTTTGTGGCAAGGCAGTTAGGATAAGCTCAGTTTCACCAGCGCAAAAAGCTGCTGGCTGGGTCCTTAATTAATCAATCAGAGTAAAGGAAAAAGTGAAACTTCAGCCTAAAATACCAAAACAACAAACCTAAAGATGCTAAATGGCTTCATAGAGCTGTGGGGCTGCAAAGTTAAGTGATAATTCTCTGTGGGTTTAACACTATAAATGGCCACTCTCAGTTTTTACCAGTGTTAATAATAAAACTGGTTTTGACTTCTACGTGGAGCACTGTCCAACAAAATTCCAAATAAAAAGACAGTTTCATTTCTCAAATTGACTCACGCGGCTTAGGATCAAGTGGGCTGGGTTCCTCGCCGTCTTGAAACCCTAAAGAGAAATATATCAGTGAGTAGCCGGATGAAAATAGTACAAGAGAGTTTTAAAATACATATTTAATATAACAAAGATATGATAAACTATATGGAAACAAAAATTCTGGTATTTTCCTACAGTCAAATTTGTCCCACTGATGCCATTTTACTCTGAATACCTAAACATACTAAACATACCAGACACAACTATAATGGCACCACTTTAAGCCTGTATATTAAAGTTGGATGGGGGCACAATACCTACTTTTGACAACAATAGTAGCTGTGAAAGAAGCTTCTCCTTTCACATTGAGGGCAGAGATGTGGTACTGGGCAGTGTCAAAGAAATCACAGCTGAAAAATACAAACATGCAGACAGGATGAATTAACAGAATCGCCTTGGCAGCACCCTGCAAAAATGCATATACCACAAAACACTCGGCTGCATTTTGGAAACATCTCAGTAATTCCCTGCAGCGTGGGCTGAGGATTACCTACTTCTTTATCTCCAGGGAGTGCACGTTGTAATTGCTGTCGACTGAGTACTTCTCGGGATGGGCCTTGGCATCAATGAGCACATTGTTTTTGTACCTTGAAGAGAGCAGAAATCCAGCTGGTTTATTTTTACTGCTCTGTGTGTGAGAGTGTGTTTGTGTATGACTGCAGAAAATAACCTTGGCTTGTGACGAGAGCTAGTCTTGCAATGTCTTTATGACAAACACATGACCCATCGCCTCTTTTATTTTGTGACTCAAAGACGATGGGGACCAGTAAACTTGGATTGTATCTCACCAGGCGATCCTGGGTCTGGGCCACCCGGCCACAGTGCAGTACAGCTTGATGTTCTGGCCCTCCCAGACAGTTTGCCCACGGGGCTTGCTGATAAACTCTGGAGGGTGTGTCAGGCTGTCCGGATTCATTTTCTTACGGATCTCCGCCCACTCGTCCATCTACCGAACGAGAGAGTGAACCCAGATTCCGATATTCAGAGCACGATCGAGACATTAGCTCATCTGAAATTGATTGTGATTGTATCAAATAAAATCCACAAAGGTTCCAAATGGAATTTACCGTCCTGCTTAGTTCTACGCGTTCAGCAGATTCCCTGATATGTGTTGTTCTGGTTTTCTTCTCCACCCTAACATCCACAGCCTCCCTGGCCTCCCTGACAAACAGATTTCTCATGGCCACATAGTTAATTCCCTCCTCTGTAGACTCCTCTTCCTGGGCCTCCATTAGCCTTCGAACCGAATCATGACTGGAACAGAAAAAAGTGGAAGACATCCTTAAAACATGTTCCACAAATCTGATACAATTATGTGCATAATCAGTCTTCACATGAATGATTTTTATTATGTTTCCAGCCTCATCACTCACTCGGCTCTAAACACAGGAATAACATAGCCGATAACTTCTTTGTCCTTGTCCATTGCCAGGTAGGTGCGTTTGGCTCTCTTGGGCAGTGGGCTCAGTTTAACCTCCTCCCGCCCTTTCTTTGTCTTCACAGTGGTCTTCACGCTTCAGACAGAAAGACAACAGACAACCATTACATCATTCTTTATAAATTAAATCAACAAAAAACCAACAATGACTGTAATCTGTATTGTCTGTGTGGCCAAACTTGGTACAGCCTCTTCCTCAGTGCCACTGACCTTCAATGTGTGCAAAATAAAATCTGCTTTTATCATTTAAATGTATTGGATGTGTTGGATTCTGTTGCTGTAAATAACTACACAGTGAAAAATAGTCCCCAGCCCAAGTGCTATTTACACCTGTTTTCTGAAAACTACAACACTCTGCCGATTTACAACCTTTTCTTAGTTAAATATAAAACTATTTATTGATGCCCTATTAAAAAGATCATTGTGTTTAAAGGGAACAAATGGGCCTCAGGCTGACAGATGCAATGAAGGTCAGAAAGTGTCACAAGATAGAAATTCTACAGTGTTAGCGACACCAAAATGCACCTGACAAACCTTCATTTCTTAAATCCAAATGAAATTGATGAGTCAATGTTGAAAAGAAATAAAAAGAAGCTTCCAGTGTGGTGAATACTTCATATTCACTATGACACTTCCTGCTCACAACTCACAACTAATTACTGATTAGTTTAACTTATTAAATCCTGATTCCCTGCAATAATTGATTGCACAGAGACCAGCAAAGGAAGACAGATTTCCAGACTTGACGGCAATAGACATTTGTCCACACTCAGTGACCTGTTTATTAGAAACACCAACCTAAAAATAAACTAGTCTCACACAACAGACGTAGAAAAACCTTCATGTAGGTTATTGTGTCAAAAGTGTAGAGCCGCACATTAACTATTTTACAATACAAAAAGAGGAGTATTATACATTGTTTCCATATAATATTAAACAGAGTAGACTAAATATTGTTTTGATTTTAGCTAGGTGTAACTTAACATATGTACCACGATTTTTTGTAACGACAAGAAAGTCTGATGGAGCAACCTACACTATAGGGGGAAAAAAACCCTAAGTGCTGTCTAAAAATATTCAACATGGTCCATCCTGCATCCGTGCATTAAAATAAATATAGTGGTTACATAAAGACACACTCAGAACATGCTATAGTTACTCGGAAAGGAAAAATGTATTTCTGTTCATCCTCTGGGACCTTGACCTATATTACACCTCGACTCATTTACGTTTCAGCCTCTCAGGCCTCCCTATTGTCTGGGTTTATAAATGGAGCCGGGACTCATGGATGTGCAGCAGGTTGCAGAAGGTTGATTTTAAAGCCTTGCTTTCACTTAGAGTCTCTGCCAAAGCTGCCCTCATCTATTCAACTAGCCTGGAGGAGTAGTAGCATAGTATGTCTTTGACAAACTATATTCCATAATGGCAAGGTGAGATCAAGCCAGTGGAAAGGGCTGAATGCTCAGCAGAGAGACAGATGGAGAGACTTACAAAAGATTTCTGCAGTGCAGAGAAGTTGTTTCTGCTGCTGACTCACCAAGTGTGCGAAAAGAAAGTCTTTGGTTCAGAAAGTCACAGGCATAAAAAGTTTTATGTGCTGCAAAAAATAAATTCACTCTCTGTACAGTCTGAAGAGCCACAGTACGTGTCGATCTTAAGTTTTAAATAACAAAGGTACCAATCAGGTCTAAGAGAGCTGCACAGGAGCTGTGCTGACTCCTCAAATGTGAATACTAAACCAAGATCCTTAAATATTAAACATCATGCAGTGTACGATCGTTTACAATTTCAGGACTTCCATACAGTGTCTTTACAGTTGGCAATGTCTCATGTCTACAGAAATAGCTTGGCTGGACATGAATATATCTGGCAGCCATTCACTACAGCTGAAATTCCTTCCCTGACCCCGTTTAGAAAGCCATCAGGCTTCCAACGTGTGCACTGAGGCCTGCAGCTTGAAGCACAAAAAGCACGCCAGTCCATTTACACATATATATTTTATATCTATTATGCCACAATCTGATATTTGGTGCACTAGTTTCTGGGACATATCATGGGATTTGCAAATCTTTTATCTCTGCGGCAAAATTACTGTGTGAAGTTAAGACGGTAATGGTATTAATCTGAAATCTTATGTTATTGCCTCAATATATAATTATATATAAAAAGTATCAGACAATGAAAATGTGCTTCACAAATTGCAAAAGTGCAAGCTAAAGTCTAAAAATTATTTATCATTATTGGGTATTTGTCCAGTGGCCAAATAAAGTCAATTTAATATAATATAGAGCAATGAAAGAGGAATTCTTTACACTTTTTTCTTACACTATTTATTAAAAGTATATGTAAAATAAATTGCAGTCGTCGAATCATCACTTATTTCATTTGTTTCAGCTCAGTTTAGAAATGTTTTTGTAATTGTGTAACACGCTTAAGACTTTAAATAACATAGTGACAACACAGACCGTCCAATAGTTTAGTACAGTACAGAAATGTAGACTAAGACTTCAAAACTGGACTAGTCTCAGACTGGATATTCGACTGTGTCCTCAAAAATGACCAGGGCTTTTTAAGGAAACAGTTAACAAGGATTTCCAGTTGTTGGTTTTGGGTAAAATGTCATAAAACCTAAACATTTTAGTTTAGTATATTTAGTGCTTTTATCTAAAGCAACTTACAAGTGATGAGCACACATCAGTGGGGACTTGGGTCTAAGGATACTTTATATCTGGACCAGAGGAGACAGGGATCAAACCACCAACCCTGTTATTCATAGACAATCTGCTCTACCTCCAGTGCCACAGTTTTTATTTGCATGTGAAAACTTGGGATTGGACTGAAACACCTAAAACTTAACTTGCGGCTGCCGTAAACGCAGGCTGTTCTGCAAAAACTTATAAAAATATCTTTGAGCAACAGCACACATGAAGTACAGTGTTGAATGCGTGACACAGGGCTGCATAAATGCTTTCATCATTTTCTGAGTTAGTGAAGTGGCAGCTTTTCAAATTTTAACCACCAGCGTCTGCATCAATCCCATCCTCTTACCGTTGGCTGGAGGTCTTGAAAGTCGTGAACGACTGTTTGCTAACAGACGACTTGGTGCTCATGTAATAGCTGCTCTCATAGTGCTGCTTCTGCTGCTGCTTCTCCAGCTGCAGATGCTGCTGATGCTGCTGCTGCTGCTGCTTCTCCAGCTGCAGATGCTGGTGATGCTGCTTCTCCAGCTGCTGATGCTGCTTCTGCGTCACTTGTAATGTTCCTGACATCCTGAGGGCCACTCCACCAACTTAAACGTCTGTTACTTTACCAGCTCTGCAAATCAACCTCATGTTATTCTTAAAGATTGGTGTCTGCATTGGGGGTTAACTGAGGGCAGGGGCAGGTGATTAGGCATCAGGGAAGGCAAATGTTAAGATGGTGTTATGGCTTTTGCTTTGTGTGAGCAGTTCAGGCATCAGCTCTGGTTAAAATGTAATTCTACTATGTTAATTGAAGAAGAGACATATAGTGGATAAATTCTAGCAGCATCAGTTTCTCAAAAGTCTATGTTTTGTGCCTGAAAAATAATAGAGAATTTAGAGAATTTAAATAATCTGGATGGGTAAAAACAAAAATGTGGTTGGACATCAGATGACTGGCGGGAAGATCCACTTGGAAAAGGGTCAAACGCAAAAGGGAAAGTTTTAAATTAATTTGCAGTCTGTGGCATATTATAACGCTCTTACACCTAGTATGTTAAACAATTCTGCTCATTACTGATTGATTTTCATATTTACTCAATAGACATTTAAAATGTCAAGAAATAGTGCAAACTGCCCTTTAAAATTCCCTAAAGCCATGCTGACATATTCAAAATGTTTGTTTTGGCCAAATAAGAGTTCATGTCCCCAAAGTTTTCAGTTTATTGCCAGAGCAACAGGCTCTTATAAACGACAATAAGTGACTATTGATTACAAAAGACAAAAAGGCAACATTTTCTAAATGACTGCAGCTTTTAGTTTTCCGGAAATCAATTTATCAGGTAATAGTTTCATTCTGCACAGTTTAGACAGCTCAAAAACAGTAAAATAACTTTAATTTCCATAGGCCTATCACCCTGTCACCAAAACAGGTGACAAGTATGGTGATTATAAGATCTGCAGTTATAGACCCATATATTTTTATGATAGTTAAGTCCTTGAGCAACCCTGAAGAAAGTGTATGCCTCCTGAAAACTGTAAGCCATTAGGAGCAGCATACATAAACAGACACCTGAGCCATGAAAACCTTTTATTTTGAGCTAAAGCAAAAGTTAAACTACTTGAGCAACTGTTCATTTAGGATTACTTTTAACACAATGACACATGCAGTGTAATCTATGAGAACACAGCCACAATCAACAATTGTCTGTTAGTATGAGGAGTCATAAAACACAAAAATTAAAACACATTATAGAAAAAAATCAATAACAGCTCAAAGTAGGCCCCAGGCTCTACAGGTTTAGGATGTTGGGATTTAGTAGATAGCACGGGTGTTGATTACAACTTTTTTTTCAGCTGTAGACATATTTAATAATTGAAATAATCAGTAAACTATATTTAGATCACCTACCCCAAATAAGAATCCACTGATGTGCAATAGTTGAAAAGACGATGAAGGGTGTTTTATTCCAAAAAATGTCGGGATCCAGGTGAAGCAGCAGGGTGAGGGGCAGCGGGCAGGACAGCAGTCCACAGAACAAAAATAATGCTGCCACTCGGCAGAACTCACAAGACGCCGTCACGACCTTTTAAGGCTGGAGCAGTTTTAAATTTAGACCATGAGACCGACACAAGGACCTGGAGGCCTGAGGAGCTTCTCTCCATTTCTACGAGTTTTATGAGTATCACATTACTTCGAACACTAGTTACCAAAACGGAATACGGACATCAACAGATATTAATCCCAGCAAACATAACTTCTTGAGTAGCCAAATGATTTTAGTCATTTATCCAATTTTGTAAAGGAGTTGCTGACGCCTGGTGGTAAAACCCATCAACAACAGTTTGGTTAAATATGAATAATTAATCAAACAGCTGCTGTACGTGTGTAGCTGTGTAATAATCTAAATGTTTCTACCACTATCAACGCAAATTAATATTACTAAACATTTCACCTTGCTAAGATTAAATACCAAAAGTATGGACGGACATGGATTTTCCCTGGACGTTGGTTCCGTCCAGCTCGGCTCTGATTGGTCAGTTTGGGAAAGAGGAAATAAAACATTAATGTTACCTCTCCATCTCCCGTGGATGCTGCGATAACTTGTCGTTTTTGGCAATAAAAAAAAGCAAAAAAAAAGAAGCTGTATTTGTATAAGGTAGGTTTTTTTATTCATTGCTCGTAAAGACTGAATTATATTAGGCTACTACATGTTTCCATTTACCCTGTGAATTGACATAGGCTAGCATGCTAACGTTAGCCTGGTCAGCCAGGTATTTGGGTCAGCTGGGGGCTAGCAGAGTTAGCTAATAAACACAATCTTTCATCTGCGTTGTTTGGTGCCGCTGGAAGATTCACTGTAGCAACAGCACATACATACTCAACAATTTTCACACGTCAGTCAATATTTGATGATCATGTATTGATATCAGGTATTCTGTGATAGGATAACGCGAGCATATTTTGCTGTGACACTGCTATAACCTATTTTCTCCATTATACATCCACCCATGGTTAAATAGCTCAAGACTATGACATGTATTAGTGTTAAACTGAGGCTCTCAGGCGACTGTGGTCCAGTGGTTTATAGTCTACACCAGAGTGAATGTATAAGCACCGAAAATGTTTTGTTTTCACAGATAACATGGAATAAAAGTTTCTCAATTCTAAAAATGTGTTTTAAATCGTCTTCTCTAGATGGTGGTAGTGGTTTTTGAACTAGTCCTGGTCTGGTGTTATCTGGATGAGGGGAAAAGCAGTAAAACAACCTTTATGTGTTAATCTGTTGTCACACGTAGAATTAAAAATTCGCACATCAAAAAAGGTGTTTCAAACTGTTAGCTGAACTTGTTAATTTGGTCCACTGAAAGACCTGATGCAGTCTGCATGGAGATTGTGATATTATTTAGCTTAGATATAATAAAATATATACAAATCTGAAAGTGCTTACTGTCATAGCATATCCCATTTGCTGGTATAAATTCTCAAACTGTTCATGTTGTAATAAACATCAGCACAAGAACTGAGATGTTTTAAAATAACATTTTGCATTGAAGAGTTTAAAACATTTAAATCGTATTGTCAAGTTCACAGTCTTAATATCCTTTTGTACTACAGGAGGGGAGGACCTACTGGCTGTCAACATGTCAAGCAAACGAGCAAAGGGGAAGAACACCAAGAAGCGTCCTCAGCGCGCCACCTCCAATGTGTTTGCTATGTTTGATCAGTCCCAAATCCAGGAGTTTAAAGAGGCTTTCAACATGATCGACCAGAACAGGGATGGCTTTATTGACAAAGAAGACCTTCATGACATGTTGGCTTCATTAGGTAGTCATAATTATTTACAGGTTTCCATAGTGATGTAAAAACATGTTCAGTTCCTTTAATAAAAAAAGGTGACAATAACACTTTGTCAGCTGTGAAAGAGTTAGAATTGTTTAAATTTTAGATTGATATAACAAGTTGAAAATTGCAAGATCAAATAACAAACCCCAAATACTTTAAATAGTAATTTAATGAATAATAGTGATATGTAAACACCTGTGCTACCATCTGTTTTCATAGCCAGCATTAGTTTTAGGTGGGAGCGAGTATATTCAGTTCCCATTGTTCTAAACATTTTTTCTCACAGGCAAAAACCCCACAGACGAGTACCTGGAGACTATGATGAATGAAGCACCAGGTCCAATAAACTTTACTATGTTCCTGACCATGTTTGGAGAGAAACTGAATGGCACAGATCCTGAAGATGTGATCCGTAATGCTTTTGCCTGTTTTGATGAGGAAGGCACAGGTAAGACAGATCCAAAGTTTTTTGTACGGTACAATGGTTCAAATGCACAATTGGCATCACCAATGCAATAGGAGAGCTGACAGCTGTTAAAAATATAGAAATTGCTCAAAAGACTTTATACCTGACATATATAAATATTCAATACCTAAAAAGGTCACAATAAACCTAAGGCGGCTCATCCTTACCTAGAAAAATTATAAATTAGCCACAAGATCACAAAGCATGACATGAGAAAACTTTGAAAAACTAAATAGTTTTGAAATGGTTTCTTTATAAATGTCACATAACCTGGTTCTAAGCTATTAGAGTAAATTTTATTTTATCGACTATCAAGTGAACTTAATTTGGTGCACCTGTTGTAATGCTAATGTCTTTAGCTCGGTATGTCTATAAAATGCCCCCCCTTCTGCCCCACACACAGGTATAATCCAGGAAGAGTACCTGCGGGAGCTGCTCACTACAATGGGTGACAGGTTCACAGATGAAGAAGTGGACGAGCTCTTCCGCGAGGCCCCAATTGACAAGAAAGGCAACTTCAACTATGTAGCATTTACACGCATCTTGAAACATGGTGCAAAAGACAAAGATGATTAGTGCTGGATTCTGTACATCCTCGTAACAGGTCTCCAATCAAGTTAGAGATGGCTTCATCCTGTTATCTGGTTCATGACAGTGCTACATTGTGCTAAAACCCACTGAAGGTCATTTGTTTAAGCTGCTCGTTGGACCTCTGGACCCACCTCTACCCCTCAAACCTACACCTGAAGCTCACTTGCACACCTGTAACAACACCACTAAGGGTCTGTATAAGCTAATAAATATGTTTGTAAAGACCCATTGAGAAAGCTGGAAAAAACTGAAACATTGTGTTATTTCAATCATTTGTATTTTGCAGGAAATTAAACTTAAAATTGTGTTCTGAGATGAATTTTCTAAGGCTCCATTGATTTCTTAAAACCTTTTTTTCTTTTATTATTTTAAAGGAAAATACATACACGTCTGTCTTAGTTACGATAAAAGAAACAATTCCACAGTTCACACAATTTTCAATTTAGATCACTTGCTGGATTGAACACAAGATGCTGGTTTGGTGCAGTCTATGTAGGGTGAATAATAAAACACATGTATAGCCAAAAGTATGTGATCAGCAGCTTAAACATAAGTTCTGGATTAATTAAAAAGTGAAATCACAACTTTCTAATGCCATGAAATTGCATGTGATGTGACCACCTGTACGAAACTCAAAACACATTCAGTCTACTGTCACAAGACAAAAGAATGCCAGGCATTATTTTACTTAAAACATGATCTTCATCAATAATCTTTTCTCAATTGCAGATTATTTCAAATTGTCCATGGTGACAATTTCCTGAAGAAATTCGCACATCTTCAAGAACCTAAATGAACGAGTTGTCCAGTTACCAATAAATCAGGCCTGGAAATTGTATTGGAGTGACTAATTGCTTTACGTTCAGCACCAGTCCAGGTCCATTAGTTTCAATAGTTTGTTTTCAATTTTATGTCCGTGTGAGAAACGCCCATTCCTCTGTCAACTTGACAAACACAGGTGTACAAAACCAAGGTCCTTAAAGTGTTTTTCAAGTTTAGTCTGTAAGAGGTTGACTGGCCTATAGAAAACCCCAACCGTAACCCGTGAGTTCCCCCCCCCCCACACACACAAAAAAAAGGGCGGAGATTCTTAAGCATGAATTCTCATTAACACTCAGTAGTTTGTACATTATAATGAGGATGTTTTTTTCTACGTTACTCTTGTTTGTGAGACACTGGGCATGACTTTTACTGACATCACAGACAATTTGACAAATTTGGTTGTTCCACTCATTGCTTGTTTTGGGTGATTTTAAAGGGATCTGCATTAAATACCACAATTTATAGCACCTCTAATTCTTTTACCGAGTGTCTGTAGTTACCTGAACAAAGTATCCCAGATGTACAGAGCATCAGTGTCATTTACAATCCTCGTTCTGTTCTCTCAAACACATTGTACGAATAATAGATAGACAAGGATCTGCTCCACACCTGAAGCAATCCAAACCATTTGCAGCTGCTCACAGAGCAATGTATAGCACGAGATATAGATTTTGTAGCTCTACTCTGCCAAGGCAAGATTTTTTGACTGGATCTTTGATAGGTGGTCTGATATACAAGCCTCAATCTTGTCACACTGAGCCAGGAACTCCTATTGACAGAAAACCAGTGTAATGAATAATCAGTATTCTCAGTGATTTTCATTAAAACATGTTGGTGATACTGGTTTAGGGTTTACCTGAACTGTCTTCACAAGTCCCTTTTTCTTCATTCTGCAGTCACTGAAATGTTCTGGGACAGTCTGTTAGAAGAAGAGCAGTTTGGAGTTTGCCACATATATATAAAGCATGCACACAAAATTCAAGACCTTGACAAAAATAGATTACCATAGCATCTATCTGCTCCAGAATCTTCATCAACTGCTCAGCTGCTATTTTAACTCTGTGATCTAGTTTCCCCAATGCCTCTGCCTGGAGGTCTTTAGCTAAAAAACCCTGAAAAATATTTAGCACAAAAATGTAAGAAAACAGAACACACCAGTGCAGGAAAAATATGCAGCGTGAAAACTACAAAAGAAAGCTCACATTCTTAAGTCCAGTCAACTCCCCATCTACTTTTTCCAGCTTTTTAGCCATTTGTTCCACAGATTTCTCAATGTCTTTAAGCTTCTTAAGTTCAGCTTCTTCCTCAGGACTGTTCTGTTTGTGCATAATTGCCAGTATTGTCAGTAAACATATATAGTAAATTCATGTCAGAGAAAAACGACAAGTCAGTGACTTACTCGCTTTCCAATCATCATGAGTTTGCAGCCTTCTTTTATTCCATAGCTGGACAGACTCTCCTCCATGTCTTTCAGGGATTTTCCTACCAAGATGAACAACTCAAACGTTACAACCAGATGTACATCATAACAATCAAACTCAACTGGCTGTGAAAAAGAAGAGCCCTCCAATCCACCTTTGAAGATGAGTTTCTGTGATGCGGGTGGAACTCCAGTGGCCTGAGTGAGAGCCTCAGAGAGGTCTTTGACAGTCAGACTCTTACCATCCTCATGACTCATTAATGTGATGCTGTGCTTAGTGGATCCTGAATAAAAGAAAGAAATTAGAACTGAAACATAAAAAAAATTTCCTTCCTTTAGTAGCAATACATTCATTCATTCATCATTTGCACTTTTTAATTTTAGTTGTGATGTATATGAAACAGGAATTTTTATGCATAAAAAACGCTAAAGCCATAAAGTCCTGAACAGAATAATTTGGCACTTTTTTACTCTCTTACTCATCAGGCGATAATGTCAGGAAGGCAACTGATCTATATCAAATTTATACTGAAGCATAACAACATAACTTGTAAAGCTAATACATAAACATGTATCTTGGCAAGACCATGAAGGAGTCCTGCAACAGATGGTTTGGCCCTTACGAAGTCCTGATCTTATCTTAAACTTCAGAACTGCTAGTTGTTCGTAATAAGATTAAACTTGGTTTATATAGAATTTAACCATTAAAACACTAAAATACCGGGTACAGAAAAATGTAAATCTAAAATGTACAGCTGCTAGATAAACAAGCGTGCATATAAAATACATAGGCACCTAACAATTGGAAAAACTAAATTTAAACGTGAGAAGAACATATTCATGTAAGGGAAATATTTAATGCATCAACAGATCGACACAGTAACCCAGAGCTAACGGTAACCACCAGTTAGCAAGCTACATTAGCTAACCATTCCTAGCCACACGAGAGGTTATTGCTAGTTAGTGAACTTATTTTTTTATTTCTTACTGACTTTTTCCTCTATTAAGTAACACCATGCAACATATTATTACCGTATGCAACTGTCACGGTTATCGTTTGCCCTGACATTTTCGTCTATATCTCCTTTAATCACATCAACATCAACCACAGCGCTAAGTGTTGTAAATGCTAACTACTTCCGGCGAAGCATACAGGAAACACTTCCTCTGCTGGTCCTTTTTTTTAAAAATAATTTTATTTCTACAATAGAACCTAGATTGAATCAAAATATTATACTATGCACATACAAAACTGATAATAATTTCAGGACAATGTTTTAAAATACGAAATAACAAAAAATATGCTCGTTTCATGCACATCGTCCGTGGTTTTAACGCTTGTCCGTGTTGACGTATTAAAATTGTGGACGTTCTTGATTTCGACATCGAAATTTACCACTGAAAACATAAGTTGACATGTAGTTCGCTTATTGAGACTATGGTGAAAAAAGTCGTCGATTCAATATCATCTGGCTCTGTGGCGCAATGGATAGCGCATTGGACTTCTAGTCAAGCACTTGAGATGTGATTCAAAGGTTGTGGGTTCGAGTCCCACCAGAGTCGGACTTTTGACTTGTTAGACCACCACACGTATGAACAGCGTAACTTTGTCATACATGGTTCCAGCTTATAAATAACCTTTGCAGTAGCCACATAAACATTTAGTTTCCAGTCTTTATGTCAAGCTACATGTCACCAGTCTGGAGCCATGTTTGAAAGGTACAAATACAGTATGTCAGCCCTCTTACCTACTACTACTACTCTTTCGGCTTTTCCCATCAGGGGTCGCCACAGGGAATCATCCGTTTCCACTTCACTCTATCCTGGGCATCTTCCTCTCTGACACGAGCTAACCTCATGTCCTCTGTTAGGACATCCATATATCTCCTCCTTGGTCGTCCTCTCGCCCTCTTGCCTGGCAGCTCCATCTCCAACATCGTTCTACCAATAAATTCACTATCCCTCCTCTGCACATGTCCGAACCATCTCAATCTGGCCTCTCTGACTTTGTTGCTAACACAGGCAACGTGCGCTGTCCCTCTGATGAACTCGTTCCTAATTCTGTCCAACCTTGTCACTCCTAAGGAGAACCTCAACATCTTCATCTCTGCTGCTTCCATCTCTGCCTCTTGTCTCTTTCTCCCTGCTACTGTCTCTAACCCATAGAGCAGAGCTGGTCTCACCACTGTCCTGTAAACCTTTCCTTTGAGTCTTGCTGACACTCTTCTGTCATACAACACTCCTGACACTTTCCTCCACCCACTCCAACCTGCCTGCACTCGCCTCTTCACCTCTTTTCCACACTCCCCATCACACTGAACTGTTGACCCCAAGTACTTAAACTCCTGCACCTTCTTCACCTCAGCCCCCTGTAACCTCACACTTCTACCTGGATCCCTCTCGTTTACACACATGTATTCTGTCTTGCTACGACTGACTTTCATGCCTCTTCTTTCCAGAGCAAACCTCCACTTCTCCAGCTGTTCCCCCACTTGCTCTCTATTCTCACTGCAAATCACAATATCAATCAGAAATCAGAAATACGGCATAGTTCTGAGCAAAAAAAAGTGCAGTAAATGTGTATATGTAGAGTTTGAAGGTATTGCATATGTGCGACTACACAAACGGCTTGACAGTAGAATTTAAACCACATCAACTCAAATGTACCCCACCAAAGGGTAATGAATCAAAACCTATCAACAACAGGAATACAGAACTCACAATTAAATAATAAGAATGAGCTAGCAATCAATAAAGCAATAATTCAAAGTTAAACTAAACCACATCATTTATTTTGCATGTTTCAAACATCCTGCAGACATTTCGAGCAGGCTGAGTGGGAATCATCTCCACAACGGAAACCAAATTTCTAAACACACAAATGAATAAAATTGTTTATACTATAAATTAATAAATAAATGAACACTAGGCAATACTGCTAATAAATGAAATGTTAGACGGGACAACACCAGTGGATAATGGGGGGTAATGTTTTAACAAAAAGGTTCGGTATGTTACAAGGCCACATGCTAGCATGGTAGTAGTAACAACACACAACCCAACACAGCTCGTCTTCTCAAGTCAAATGGTTTTTGCATGTATAAAGGTTACTCTACATATAAAAGTGTTTTCAGTTGAAGTGCAGTTCTTTTTATTCATTCCATGTTTATGTGGCGGGGATCTGCGGGAGGCCGAACTCATCCACCAAAACACCATCCTGAAAACAAAAGAGGAAAATGTAACTGACTGCAAACACAAGCAATCGCACATTGAGACTGATAATACTATATCAAGTGCTACTGTTTATATGTTCTTGTGTAACAAGATGGAGGTATCAGACCATACCCGTGATTTTACACATTTTAAACAATTTACTGTATAGCTACATATTCATATAAGGGTAAATGAGTTTAGGATTGGTAAGCAATCACATTCAACAGTGTGTTGCCACATTGTCAGAATGACTGTTGAAATTGAGCTATAACAGCAGGTATAATAAAATATTAATTTCAAGAGGTGCTAATTTCTGCTTTCTTTTAAGGAAGAGATTAAAAGAATGCAGATTAAAAGAACGCATGTCAAGCAGCTAAATTTTAGGAGAAAACCAATAAAGCACTCATGTAAAGGTTAATGTGGAATCTTTCAGACAGTGGAGGAATGTATGAGGCTGGATGGGTTTTCAGGGTAACTTTGGGACACAAATATACTGGATGTGAAACAATAAAATAGCAGGAAGATGCGGAAAATATTCAAATGTATGGTGTTATTTAAAAAAGACGTGGCCATAAAATTGTAAATGTAAATCATGCAAAAACACTACTGTAATCATTTGTGATTTCAATTCCATTTATTTTCAATAAAATAATCTGTTCTCTGAGTATAGCGTTGGATCTGCAGACTGTTACCTTGTTTGTTTTGCTGTCACTGGGGATTCCCTCTGGAATAGAAGGTGCAGCTGAGGCTTCATCCAGGTAGGAGCTGTCGTCATCCAGGAGCAGCTCGTCACCTAATGCGTCCAGCTCTGAAACCAAAAGATACTTTTGTCCTCAGTACGGTTTAAATGTGCCGTCATTTTTTCTGTCAACTGAAAATATGCTATACTCTGAATTAAGGTGTCAAAGTAAAATGCTTTACATTTTAGAAGCTGTGTATTCATGTTAAGAGACTGCCGGGAATACCTGCTTCAAGCTCATCCTCATCTATCTCTGGGGTGCCGTAGCTGCGGCTAAGGGCCTCTTGTACCTCGTTGGCCTCCTCCATCATGTCCTCCAGCTGATCCTGTAAATCCTGGAAGTTCATACAATCACTGTTAGTGCCTGATACCTCAGTATTGAGGGATACAAAATCCTGTTTAATTTATTCCCTTTTAGAAGTTTAGTATATGTCACGCACAATTTAATACACAGTGAAGGAGCAATGCCTGGTAAGTTTGCCTAAAACAAACCAAGAGGCAAGTTGTGGTCCTGAGCTGCCAAATGAGCCATGTGCGTACAACAACAACAACAACGCGTTGTTGCCTTTTTAGGCTATGCTAATTTAACTGAACTTTAATGTGGGATGTTGACAGTGATTAATGACATTTTCCAAAACATTTGAAATAGTATAATAGTATATTACTGTATAACATAGGGAAACATACATCAATCTGATCAAGTTTAACGTCCTTATAAGCTTTCTTCATTTCTTTTGCACCAATCTTCATGGCCTCCACCTGGAAACAGAAATAAATGCTGATTACAAATCAAAAAGTCAGTGTCAGTGTTGGATAGAAGAAAATCTGACTGGTATCTGACTTCTACATTTGCAACATTACAAAATAAAACATTCATGCATAAAAGACATGACTAACTGTATAGAAACCAGAACAAACTTCACATACTACAAGAAGTAAATGTTTTCAGTGAATGGGGTCATTTTTTATTTTAATTTATCAGCTCAGACCCACAATTGTTATCAAGAGAACAGCCGACTCTGATCTACATCAGTGTCCTTATCAAGCTGTTTGACTCTTACCGTTGTTTTGGTGTCCTTTAGTGTCTGAATTGTGTAGTTCGCCTGCTCCATGTTAAAAGACTGCTGAGCCAGCTGCTCCCTTTGACCTTCATACCTGTGTAAAAACAGTGCAGTTATTTGTATGAATCATGATTTGTCTTTGATTGAATATCAATCTTTGGGGTGATTTGCTATTTAAGCAAAGTTACAATAATTAAAGACTTAATTATTAGCTTTCATTGCTTCGAGTTGCTCATATTGTGAGAATTTACATTTTTGTGCCTTAATTAAAACATAAACAAAATAAAACATAAAAAATAGTTTGTTGCTGAAGGTTTCTAAAAACTGTATTTGGTAATATTATACAATCAACTATATAAAAAATGTTGTTTCTTCAATAAATATTAGTGACCACATGATGGACTGAGCGGGACATTTTACAGTTAAAAATATAAACCTGTCAGTGCTTTCTTATTGTTGAAATTACTTACCAGTGACATTCACAAGTCAGGGATATCTGTACTGCAGTATAGTGACACAAATACATAGACTGATCACTGGTCAACTATCCACCATGTATATGCATCAGTACGTTATTAATAATATGTTTGCACATTGTTGGACTTACATTCTCTTCTGCTTGAGGACTCTCATCGCCTTCTGTTTCACCATATTCTGAATTTCAAAATAAACACACTCAATCAATCATTTGCTACAATTTGCTATATTCAAAACATAATCTTGTAGAATTGCTAAGCTTTGAGGACCTTTGAGGGCCCGTCTCTCATTTTTTTCAGCTGATCCTTGTACTTCAGGAGCTCGGCATCTAGTTTGCCAATCTTCTTTTCTATGGACTCGGCCCTGGCGTCCACCTGGGGGAGGAAAACGAAGCAGATCAGTCAGAGCTGTGTTTATTTCAGGAGTCCAGGATCAGCTGACAGTGCTAAAATGTCCTGACTCAGTGTGTTGCACATGTGTGTGGAAAGAAAACGGGCCGGGACACGGAGCAGTGAACCGATAACTGACGATCTCTGTTTACTGTGGTTTGTGAGCTGGTTTGCCTGCCCTTTGTAACCATGCTAGCTTAGTAACGACGCCGTTAGGCCACATCCAGGGACATAAACAACAAAACGTATTCGCTGGACAGCACTCACGTTCCCGATGCAGTCCGACAGATTCGGAGGAGGCGCCTTGGGCTTCCCGCGTCCAAATATCCTGTTCATTCTCTAGGCTTTCAGCAGCACGTAGCTCTAAGCTTTCCTTAGGAAAGACAAAAAAACCATCAAATAATAAAAGGAGTTATTGACTGAAGTCACCCGGAAGTAACGGTTAAGACGCAAAAGGTTGCTATTGGCTGGCGTAAACAGCTGCGGCCAATGAGAGCGTGGACGCTGCTCTGCCCCCTCGTGGCGCGCAGGCGAAATGCAGCAGCAGTGCAGCCCTCTATTGTCCGTGTGTTCATCATCAGGCTTTGTTAGTCCTTCACTTTCAGGACGACGGCGTCACACAGGGCTGCAATCATATTAATAAAAATCTATAAGTATGGATGGATGGGTACTACTTTATAACAAGGCACAATTATAAAATATGCATGCGTCCTAGTATCCTAGAGCCAAGAGTACACTCCAATCTTTACCTGCAGAAAGAAGCTTCATAGTTCTTAACTTAAACATGATTGTAGATAATAGATCATATTAACATACCCATTAACATGCAGTTTCGGTTTAAACTTTCATTTATAGTTGATTAGCACAGTTTAATTCATAGTTTACTGCTTACGTTGTAATTTCTGTTGACACTGGTCTGCACTTAATTCATTGGTGACTTTTTAGCATTCAGATTTTAATTGATTCATGCTTTGCAGATTACTTATTACAGATTGTAAAAAATATTTAGGCCCTTTCTTTTTGGATATTTACTAATGTACACTAATAAACCTAGTCCACCGCAAGTGTAACTACTACATAAGCAAAAGGAGGTAACAAAATTATCAAATAGAACTGTAGTTGTCCTTTAGATAATTGGCTCTTCTGACAGTTATATAACATTTAGAACAGATTTAAAGTGATGCATGGGGTTTTGAGGTGTATGCATGTAGAGAATAAATATACACTGGCAAACTGTCAATAAATAAAGAAAAGCATATATTTCCATCTTTCATTTTGTTGAGTGGAAATAAAATATCATGGATATGTACAGGTACCTCAGCATTATACTATGATAATACCATATTTTTAGTAACTAATGAGTTGTAATTAAATACCAACTGGTAAATCAGTCACTATTTTTGTGGCCTTGTACCTCACTTGTAATTGACTTTAATAAAAGCATCTGCCAAATGACTAAATGTGAATGTAATGTTTTACAGTTCAAGTATGAGAGGATCCAGACACACCTCATTCCTCTGTTTATGTGTGCACATAATAAACTTGATGGCTTTTGTCTACTAATTGTGATCTATTTTAGACAAAATATTTTCATTGTGTATTAATTTGGACAGTTAATAGAACCTTTAATCAGTCTCAATTATATGCTTAATTATTTTATTACCAAATTTCTGTATGTATAAAAATAAAAACAAACAACAGTTCAAGAAATGAATATTAAATAAAGATTAAAAAAACATTTGACTGTAGTTATAAACCCCCTATGAGGCAAACGTTTGGTTAGCCATGTTATGAAAAACCTCGGGCTGCTGTTGGTCCTCCTCCAGCACTCTAATGGACCAATTATCGTATCAATAATGTATTAACATCACAACTGCAGACTTCACAGCTTATTAAGAAACCAGTTAACTGCAGAGATTTTTCACTACCTGGCAATAGATCCATAAAATGGAACCAAAACGTTAAAAACAAGGATTTTACTGCCCATTCACCTATTTTTAAAAAGTGGCGCAAATTATAATATGGTACAGATTAAGATAAAGTAACATATTCAATACTTTTGATACACACTGAATTTTTTGTCCCCATTGTTACATGCAGTATGTCCTTTATGCCGCAAGTGATGAGTGACAGTTTCTCCTTTGAACAATGAAGCCTATTAGAGCCTTATTACACAAAAGCCTATTACCGGACCTGGCTACAGTATAGGTAATGGCGGGCTAACGCACATGCACTGTGAGACAGGAACAGGGAGCAGAAAAGTGCAGCAATCTTGTGCTCCTATTAAGGCTGGAAGCTTCGTCATTACAGGACAGCCTGAATTAATTTGCCCCTCAAATCTCTGAGAATTCCTGTTAACGGTGAACTTTCAACTGTCAGCTGCTGTAAAGGGCTGCATCTTCCTCAAGCGTTTGACAAAGGAGGAAAAAACATAATCATAATGTTGTTTACATTTCAGTGCAGCACACTGGTTGGTGCTGCTGCGTCACAACGAGAAAATCCCTTGTTTGAATCCACCTGCCTTTCTGTGTGGAGTTTGCCTGTTCTCCCGGTGCTTGTGTGGGTTGTGAGGGTTTCCTCCCGGAGTCCAAAGACATGCATGTTAACTGGTGACTCTGAATTATGTGTAGGTGTCAATGTGAGTGTCAGTGGGTGTCTCTCTGTATTGGCCCTGACATAGACCTGGGACCTGTCCAGGGTGTAACCTGCGTCTTGCTCAATGACAGCTGGGATAGGCTCAGACCCTAATAGTCAGTACATTGTTTTTAGGCTTCTTCCCAAAGTATGTTTATGATCTGTTGCTAGTACAGGTTTAATGATAAAAAACTACTTAGTTCTGGACAGAGTTGGATAAATCCATTACAGGAGCCAGGAAAAAGAAACTGTGGGCCCCCGTTGACTGCATAGTTTCTAGACTGTACTTCACCTTCTAAATATAATGTGAAAATAATTATGGTCAATTCTTTTCAGCTGGTAATGTGCTTTGTGCTTCATGGATTATTAACAAACACATTTTCAGTTATTTACCTTACCACTAAATTATTGCTTCACAGTGAAATTGGAGTCTTTGGGCACCTTGGTGTCTGGGGTTTATGCCAGGGTTTATGTTCACCACTATGGTGTGTACCGACAGAAGATGCTGATTGAAGTGGATTTTCTGTGATACAAAAATGTATAAACTTAATAAATAATAACAGTAGTAATTCTTACGAAATAGTTCATAATAGTGACTTCCTATCGGTTTGCACAAACCTCTCACAGAACCAGCAGGAACCTGGAAGGACAGAGTAAATCCTGCAGGTTTTGGGCATCTGGACTGGACTGACTTATATAGAGCAGAGTCTGTCTGGGTGGCTTTATGCTACCATCATGCATGTGCTTGTATTGCTGTCACACATCAGCAGTGCAACAGATGGTTCATTTTATTAGATGCTGGGCTGGTCCAGGTGACGCTGGCCCTGCACCTGTAGCCGCACGTTCATAATGTCCTATACACTCCTGTACACACCTGAGCTACAAGGTTGGTAATTCCTGAGCAAGTAAAGCACAGCAGCAGCATATTCTTAAGGTCTTCACACTAAGGGCTGAATTGACAGTCATTGGAAATTCCTCTGCAAGGCCACCAATACAAAACATATCACAATTAGTACAATAAGCCTTGGACTTCTGCTTTTCAGACAACGTGCTCACCATGGAAACTAACTTAGTGCCTGACTTGAATTGGGGTAATAAAGGACTGAAAACTGAATCACTGAGGAGGTGGGTTATAATCTCATGGCTGTTTGTGATGCTATTCGATATCTTTCTTTTTCTGAAACCCCATCTACACCACTCAGACATAAAGCGAAAACCTTCTCATCTCACACTTTCTTTAAATCGAGTCAATTGATCTCACATTTGTACTTTTATTATATTATATTATATTTATTGTGACATTATGAAAGCTAGAAATTACAGCAAAATACCCAAAAGATACAACGAGTTTATAACGCAGTAACACATTATACATCCAGTACATGAGGCTCAGACCTGCGATAAATTTAGCGGATGTTGTTTATGAATATTTAGAAACAGTTAACACACACTGTAACCAAGCGAACAGTGATAGGTCCCCTGTAAGACCTTTCTTAGGTAATGCCACAGTAACTTGTAAGCTTACACCAGGGTTTACAGTTATAACATGGACGTGGTTAATTGCTGAGCTTTCAGAACAAGCAAATGGCTGAGTTTAGAAATACTGTAAGGCACACAAAACAAGGCACAAAAACATTAACTATTAATATCTGCTACCATTATCCAATGTAGATAGATAAACATATTATTGATAAACTCTAGAACAAGAATTCATTTTATTGACTCTGGTTGATCTGGTGACTATACGATGAATCAAGAAGCCAAGACAGTCAATCTGTTTTCTTTTCTCGAAACAAAAGAGACAAAAATGAAGCTCACAACACCACAACAAAGGTTGGCTAAAACAATCGGCATACGACCAGTTCTACTCAAAAATGTGTAAAGCTCAAAAGTCATGCTTTGCTGTTTAAATTGACTGCTTAACATTTACTTCACAACCTTTTTTTACTAAAAGAAGTTACTTCATGCATGGCTATCGAGCTGAAAAGCAGTTACTCAGAGATTTACAGTAAAAACACTCAGAGCCCTGTTGTGTAGATACAGTGGGTTATTGTCATGTCGGCTGTTGCCTTGGAGCCCTCTACCCAGTTTGCACATGCACTAGTAGGTTTCAGACAAGGTGAGGACACACGAAGCTCACAACAATATGTACAATAACTGTCACCCACACAGCTGAAATTGTTCCGAGGTGGAGCAGAGTCAGACGTAATGAGACTCAAAGAGCGGTGGCTGCTGATGTTCTGAAGCCTCGTCCAAGTCAACCGTCTTGTCAAGGGGAAAATACTTGAGTCACGAGTTACAGAGAATGGTCCCTGAGAGGAATTCAGTGTTCTATATGGGGGTGTGCACTGCTGAAGGGATGTACAATACAGAAAGGCACCAAACTAAATTCACATAAATCACACAGAAATCAGTTTCATAATGCAGATTTTTCCCAAAATAATCAGGGATAATTCCTTTGCTTCAATCTGTGAACCAGGTACAGACTGATCTCTTTATGCATGTGAGACTCTTAACTTTAATATGAAAAAAACAGGTAAAGAAAATGCAAATATACTGTAACTGGAACTACAGTTTGTGTTGTTTGTAAACTGATCTTTTTTCCATGGCTGAAAATATGTTTTAAGTCACATTTCAGCTTTTTAATACACTGACTTTTAATTTCTTAAGGAGTGGCATAAATTATGAAACCCTATACAATGATTTACTGCAACCTCTACCTGTTTGTCTTCGAACTTCAATCCTCAGCAAGTTTTTAGTCTAAACTTCACTTTACAGAAAGTGAAAATGATGTTCTATGTTTGACTAAACTGTCAACAAGTCCCATGAAAAGACCAAAATCAAAAATTTGTTTTTCACCCATTTTCTGCCTCTGTCAAACCCAAGTCCAGTGGTGAGTACTGATGATGGAAAAAGGGGCGATAGTAAAACAGCTGGGGTCTATTGTTTCAGTAAATGATACTCATGTGCTGCATGGGACTGATGGACTGACACACATTTGTTGTTCTCGTGTATTTACAGC
Organism: Channa striata; assembly: GCA_033026295.1. Lineage (NCBI taxonomy): Eukaryota > Metazoa > Chordata > Actinopteri > Anabantiformes > Channidae > Channa > Channa striata. The sequence continues at coordinate 13,460,426 of CM065185.1, read as the reverse complement.
AGCAGGACATTGTACCCACATAATGACTGTGCCCTTGTTCAGGCTAATGAAAGAACATCTCACCCAGTGCGACAGGCTGGCAGAGGAGGGGCAGGATGTTCCAGGTTTTAGATGAAATTACAATAATTGTTGGTAGAACAAGCCCATTGTTGGTTTTAGGTCTTTTTGACTAGATTTGTTGACAGTTAAAAAATGCAGATCATCCCTTAAGGGACGTGATCCTCTGTCCCACATGCTAATAAATAATGAATGTCTAGCCCTCTCTGTCAGATGGCAGTGATTTGCGTCAAGCCCATATCATTCGAGTCCTCCCAGCCCTGATAGGGCATGGTGGACATCTCCATGGCTAGTCATACGGGCCTGGCCTGTCTTTTGTCTCCCCGGCCGTCTGTGGGGCACGAGTGGTCCCTTAGGGTACTCCGCACCCTGCTCACACCGTGGCAGTCCCCTTGTCCTTGGGCGCCTGGGCAGCAAAAGTCCCTGAAGCACCTTTTAAAGTTCTCATCCAGGAAGGCGTAGAGGATGGGGTTGAGGCTGCTGTTGGTGTAGCCCAAGGCCACGCAGAAGAAGTAGGCCGCCATGACGGCGGTGGTCTCTGGCACTTTAGTCGACAGCACCTTGACCAGGATAAAAATGTGGATGGGTGTCCAGCACACCACAAAGACGGCAACCACCACCAGCACCAGGCGAGTGATCCGGCGCAGGTTACGGTCCTTCTCACGGGAGCCCGACAGCAGGCGCACACTCTTCAGCCGCAGGACCATCAGCGTGTAACAGACGGTGATGATGATGACGGGCGCCACAAAGGCAAAGATGAAAACACAGATCTTCATCAAAGTGTCCCAGTAGGCGTAGGGCTCCGGGAACTGTAGGGCACACTCTGTTGTCCCTGTTAGAAGGTTCAGTTGAGAAGGCGACAGGACAACAGGAGGAAGCTGTATTTAGGTCAGCAATGGGTTGGTACAGTTTAATCTTAAAGTTATCTTTAATAAAAGTCACAGTTTTGGTAATTGGGTCATTAACCAGAGCTGGATGAATTAAAATTTTTGCCTGATAATGGTGTCGGATGAAAAGTGAAAAGATCCTCAAAGTAATTTCAAAGGGGGGGGGGCTTTGTGTGTGAACTAATTTTATGACAACATAAAGATGTTTCTCATAAAACCTAAAACTGCCACATGGAAAAAATTCTGTGGATCATCATCATCGAGTCTTTCGGAATTTATTACCTGGTAAAGACACATAGTTTTTATAATTTTCTAATGAATCTATAAAATATATTCACTGGCCACTGGGGTGAATCGTATTAAGATGTTGATTTTGTCCACCTCATTCATTTTAAATAGGGTGGCCAAAACATTAGAACCACCTATTGATACGATACAGTACGACTTTACCTTTCTAATGGTTTCACCTTAAAAAGAGAAATTCTAAGCTTGTGAAAGTGGAATTTGTGTCTGCGGTATTGAATTGCATTAGATTGTCCAGGTGTACCCAATGAAGTGAGGAGTGTAGATGTTTGCAGACCAGCATTAACATCCAGAGAGACAATTACCATAATGGATAAAAATCCTACCATCAAATTATATGATGCTTAAAGGCTGACGTGTAGAGAAATGTGAAAACCAGAATCAGATTCATCAGCTAGTCTGACATGCATGGGGCTTTACTGAACGAAGGCTCATTGTGAACACGAACAATTTATTAGACTGTCGGCGAAAGAGAAAAAAAAAAAGAAAAAACTCAAGATCTATTATCAGTTAAATAAGAGCCATTATGAATACGGTATCGTCATCTAGTCAAGTGGCTACAATGTAGGCTCTCATTGAATCAAACGAACTTCCTCTGCGTGGATTCTGAAGGATGCTTCCTGCAGCTAATTAAAATAATTCAGGGCAAGGATGCTGGAATGAAGCATATTTGAAATTAGTAATACGGGTGCTCTGCAGCTGTTAGAAAGCATTTTGGGTTTATAGCAACGACAGAGATGGAAATAACTCTGAGACAAAGGATACGAAACACGTGTGGTCGTGTGTATGTACCGTACCGTTATTGGTCTGAGTGCTGCCAAGGATCATAGCAGGGATCCCAGCAGCCGACGACAGCACCCAGATGATCACGTTGATGATCTTGGCCTTGACCGGCGTGCGGAAATCCAGGGCCTTGACGGGGTGGCACACGGCCACGTAACGGTCCACACTCATCATGGTCAAGGTGAAGATGCTGGTGAACATGTTGTAGTAATCGATGGAGATGAAGACCTTGCACGCCACCTCGCCAAACGGCCAGGAGCTGAGCAGGTAGTCGGTGCTCTGGAAGGGCATGGTGGTGGTGACCAGGGCGTCCGCCACAGCCAGGTTAAAGATGTAGATGTTAGTAGCTGTTTTCATTTTGGTGTATCTGTGCAGGGAGAAGATGGAAACGTGACGAGGTGTGTTAATGAAATCACATTCACTTATCAGGGTGCTCGGCTTCTTTCCTGCAACAGATGAGCAGCCAAATGCAACCAGAGGGAGGAGAAAAATCCCTGCTTCCACTGCCGTCATCTGTGGCTCAAATGAAGGCTTTAAAATTAATGTATGAAGGCTGATTTCATATCCAGCTCTTACAATGAAAAGACCTTGACGGGGCTTCACACAGACCCACACATGAAAGGGGAAAGATGAGCTTTATACGCAAACACTGACATTAAAATCACTGCAAACCTTACAGTCCAAACCCGGGATGTAGTTCAGTAAAAAAATTAAAAATCACCACGTGCAAACAATTAACCGCTTCATTTTAAACGTAATTACGCATAATTGTTGTTTTATGGTCCTGTCAGGACCTGGATGCACATGTCTCGGAGCAAACAATTTCACTTTTATGCTCCAATTTTAATGCGCACACAAGTTCATACAGACGGTGATTGAAATATTTCAAAACTCACCTGATGATGACATACATCACCAAACAGTTGCCCACCAAGCCCACCACAAACACCACGGAGTAGACCGCGACTATGATGGGGATGATGGGCGACATGGGCTCGGGTTCGGCGTCCCAGGTGCCGTTGGGAGTGTCGTTGAACATGTCGGCGGATCCGGGCTGCCAGGTGAAGTTCGGGACGCAGCGCTGCGCCTGGCCCGACGGACACCGCTCCTCCTTGTAGATGTGCACCACGCTGTTCTCCATGGCGCCGGCGGCTGCGGCTGCAACTTCTCTGTGGACACAGCCGGACAACATCAGCTGCAGAACTCACACCGGAGTCCGGCTTCGGATCGCCACAGCCTGCGCTCCAAAAAAACCGCCTGACGCCGGAGCGAGACCCCCCTCTTCCCCTTCCCCTTCCCCTTACCTGGTGTTACCGCCTTCCAAAAAAGTTCAGTGAAATACAAGAGAAGTGTCGAAGTGGACGCTCAGCCGCAGATTGGAATCCGGGGGCTGCGAATGTGGCAGAAACACGGTGGTTTGTGGGTGGAAAATGTTGTCAGGCTGTGGCACTGCTGCGTCCCCGGCGGTGCGCACTGGAAGCCCGCACTGCTCATTCAGTGACATCAGAGGCAGAGCCAGCAGATGTGACAGGAAGGCATCACAATAAGAGCAAAACATATTTACCACATATTTACATTCATTGCTGCCACTGTGTTTGGTAAGATACAACACAACCCCTGCACAATCATAAAACACTTGTGAGCACATATTTTTAGAGCAGGACGAGTAAACCAGGTGAGCGACTATATCATGTGTGCATCTTTGTGACAATGTTGGAATTCCCATGAATGCTGTCATAGGATGTTCCCTAGCAACTCCAATGTGAGAGAACTATGCAAGCATGTCAGAGGCATGAAGCCCAGAGAACAGGTAACAGCGTCCACGGGCGCGTCTTTTCTCTCGTTTCTCCTCAGAAGTTCCAGTTCGTTACCTACTTTTCATCTCTGTAGACTCATAACTCGCCCTGCTTTCATGTCTTTTATTTATTTATTTATTTATTTGATCAATTTGCTCTTTTCCCCGCTGCCTTGGATCTACTAATCATCCCCAAAGAGCATAAAATGCAGCCGCACCAAAGGCTGGGAAGGAAAAGAAAATAGAGAAAACACCCCTTTGGACAGAAATCACAGGCTTCTCCTCTCTAACCTCCCTTTAGGAGACAGTTCATAATTAGGCAGGTGCCGTTTCTTTTCCCTCCTTTCATGTACTGACACTTGTTGCTTAGAGACCCATCACGGCCAGGTGTTGCTTGAGTGACGAAGCCCTTTGTTAAGGACCACGCAACCTTGACTTGGCTTTTGTTTGTCAGCAAAAATGTCTGATGAAACTTCACCGACGGACCATTTGAACTTTGACCCGTCAGCAGTTAACAGCTAAATCGCACGACATGTTCAAAATAGACAATTATAGTATTTACGCATAACCCTGATAAAGCAGAGGCGGATCAGCTTGCGCACAGACACAATCTGCTTCTCTTCCTCCAGCACTTGAAACAGGCCGTTTAATCGGAGTTTCAGCAGTGGACAGGAAGTGTTTCTTATGTGCCCTCCGATGGAGGCATTTGCATAATGACCTGAGGTGCTGCCTGCTCAACAAAACGCCTCAATTAATGAGTCGTTATAAAGACGGGTATTCAACAACACAGGTATTCAAGATTCTAGAGCTTCCTCGTGTCATGTTTTGATTAAACGTCTGCTATCAACTCATCTTTTAATGGAGTTTTGCCATATGATTATGGTTATTAATTAAATAAATCATATTTCATTAAATGTGCCTCACCGGGCAATTACTGTCCCATTTTAGCACGTTTCGTTTTTATTCTTCTTGACTTGGTTTCAAGCTCAATTTCCGAGCAGCTTTCGGAGATAAAAGAAGCTCTCTCTCTCAGTAGCATCAATTCTCGGATCCTACAGGACGTCGCTAATTAAGCATAAAATATTGTGTCTTCTCACCCATTACACAAGAAGGACATTCTCAGTACTCACCGATAAACATTTTTTTGTTTGCAGCTTATGGGTTGGACACAGCAGCAAGACAATGTGACAGTTATCACGAGGAACGTTACATTCAGGAAACAGCGATGGAAAAAAGCAAATGTGGCGTCTCAGATCAGATCAGATCAGGGATGGATGGAATCTAAGACGTGTTGTTAAATAACAATGTCTTCAAAAATCCCACTCATCAAGTACAAAGTCAGTAACTGTTTATAGAAATGAAACAATAACTCCCCCAATTTTTAAATATCTAGCCTCCCAAATTTGACACTACCGTACTTTTCCTATATGGTTTCTAAATTCTCAAGTAGAGATTTTATGTTTATTGTTCATTAAACTTAGAATAATAGGATATTCTACTTTATCTTTTTAAATGCGACATTTATCTTTGTCTGTCCGGGTAAACGGTTTCTCATTTTGGGCAGTGCCATCAGTGGAAAGCCCCTCAGGACAGAAACAGGACAGAAACTGGTTCCGGTTCCGAAAGTATCACATCAGAAGGAGCCGGACCACTACAGACCCGTCGCCTTAACCTCCCACCTGATGAAGGCTATGGAGAGGATCGTCCTCGGCTACCTCTGCACTCAGGTGAGCTCAGCACTGGACCCGCTGCAGTTTGCCTATCGACCTGGCATCGGGGTGGACGACGCCATCATCTACCTGCATGTCATGTTCTTTGACTTCTCCAGTGCTTCCAACACCATCCAGCCTTCACTGCTGAGGGGGAGGCTGGAGGTGGCAGGCGTGGACCAACATCTAGCTGCCTGGACCGTCAACTACCTCACGGACAGGCCACAGTTCGTGAGGCTGCGGGACTGTGTGTCGGCGTGTGACTGTGTGGTGGTCTGCAGCACGAGGGCACCTCGTTCACACTGTACACGTCAGACTTCAAGTACAATTCCCACCACTGTCACCTGCAGAAACTCTCAGACACCAGGGCTCAGACATTCAGATTGTGGACACCTTTAAATACCTGGGTGTCCACCTAAACGAAAAACTGGACTGGACAAACAACACAGAGTCTCTGTGCAGAAAGGGCCAGAGTCGCCTCCACCCGCTGAGGAGACTGAGGTCCTTTGGTGTGTGCAGGGAGCTGTTAGGGACATTGTACGACACTGTGGTGGTCTCAGCAGTCCTCTGTGGTGTTGTGTGCTGGGCTGGGAGTAGCACGGACAGAGACAGGAAGAGACTTAAGAGAGCCGGCTCTGTCCTGGGCTGCACATTGGACTCCATGGAGGAGGTGGCGGACAGAAGGATGTTGGCCAAACTAACATCCATCATGGATGATAACCCCTCCCACCCCCTGCACCTCACTGTGGAGCAGCTCCTTCAGCACTAGACTGTTACACCCACAGTGAAGGAAGGAGCTCCCGTCGATCATTCCTCCCCACAGCCGTCAGACTGTACAATGTGTCACTGCAGTGACACACAATGTGCAATTTTACTTATTATATTTTTACTTTTTTGTGCAATAAACCGGATGTGCAATACTCATCTGTTACATTTTCAATTGTATCTTATCTACCAGCCCAACACAATGATTTCACACAAGGCAAACAATTAATACAGTTTCAGCATTTTACCATACTACTTATTTCTGTATACTTCATCCTTTATTACTTCAGATAGACACATTCTCATTTAAAGCACGTATTTACCCATATTTCCAAAGGTCATTGTGTCATTGGATCTTTAAAACCATCTTCCCATTTTAGTTCACAGGTTGTTATTAGAGCTTTTCTTCTGAAATCAGCTGCCGCAACTTTAGGTTGATGAGTTCAGTGAGATTGATTCAGTTGTAGGTGCTGAAACCAACCAACAATTGGCTGCAAAATTCTAAAATTCAGGCTTGATTATTCCCTGCCGCTTCATCACTACAAGCAAAAATATGATCTGTACACGAACGGCTCACTGTGACTTTAGGCTAACTTAATATGAAATTATTTTCTGAAGAGTTGAACTTTTCCGATTTTCTTTTCGCTTTATTGGAAGTTGTTTCCAGTTATTTGCTTTTTCTCCAGGGATAATTCAGTGATTCTGTCACACACACACACACACACACACACACACACACAGAGCCCACTGAATGACAAGGCAATGTTCACCCACCTGTTGCTTGCTCCACACCATGCGTCTGAAGAAGCACACTGACAGATTAGGAGGGTGTGACTAGTCGGGCATTGGATTATAAGGTGAAATGTTTCCATAATTTTGTTCCATTTAAATCAGTGTGGTCACATTAAACAGCATCTAATCCCTTGTTTAGATTTTAACAATTTTAAAGCCACATTTTACAGGCCCGTACTCTCCTTTCTGTTCGTTGCTGTGGCGTTTGGGGTTTAGTAATCTGATCCTACTGATGTGATTACTTGAGCTCTTTAACTACAGATTACCCCCATCAGCATCAATTTGCAATCACAGCAGAGATTGTAATAATGTCTCATTACCTCAAGGTTTATACTAATTACAGCAATTTATTTGAAATGTTCTGAGTAGGTCAAAACAGGAAACAAGAGGTGAAACTTTGGTTTCCACTGAGTAACATTTTATTTCGAAGCATCAACATTTTAATGGCCTAAAAAAACACTGGGTTCAAAGTTTTGAGACAGGATTATTACTTAAAAATAAATCCTTTGCTACCTTTTAATATTAGTTTGTTACCTGGATATAAAAATAGTTTTATATAAAATCTCAAACAAATTTCATTATCCTGATGAGGGTGTATATATAAATGACATCACTGCGCATATCTGTGTTGCATTCAAAGGCCTAATTACACGGGCACCTTTTGTTGGAAAGCAGCTTTGTATGCGGACACTGTCCTGCCTCACAAAGATCACCACCTTCACACGCAGGTGTCCAGATGGTGCGGCCGGTTCAGGTCCATCTGAATGAAAATGACTCCGTTTGTAAAGATGTGAGCGGCAGGTGATGTGTTGTCCCTTCAGAGGGTTCACCTGCAGTCTGGCCTCGCGGTTGTGCTTCTCCAAATGTGCACAATTTATTCACATGTATTCATGGGAGCAGCACTGACAGAAGTGAATGATTGCAGAGGGAAGAACATAATACACATAGTCTTATCCTGAAACTGCTGTGGACCTGCTTGACAACACCAAACTACATAAACTACATACAAACCCTTCATGGAAAACTGGTCCTTCTCATTACTACTTTGCTTCAAGCTGGACACGGCGGTTTGAAAGCTTCTAAAAATTACAACATCTTATAGCTGAAGTGTTCACCTTTATGTGCACCTGCTTTCTGCTCGTACCATGGGATTGTAAGAAGACGAATATTCTACCAGTACTGCACAGATTCAACAGCTATTATAGTAAATATCTTATATAAGTACTAATATCACTCAATTAGACTCGGAACTTGTTATTTAAGAAGCTAGATGATGACAAACAGGATTGTACTTTCCTATTTATGAATTTAACAGGCATTCATTAGTTTGGACACTGAGTGGCTGAACTGAAAATTACCCCCATTTCATGTGTTGTGAAGCTATTTTCATATGTAGCACACAGAGTTTGTGATCAGTCAAATAGTGACTCAGCTTTGGTTAGTATCCTGACAAATGTCTGAGTCGCATCTTCACTGAAAAATTCATTTCAACTCACTAACTTTGTTAGAACCTTTTGGCTTGTGCAACTTTGATGCAAAAAGTCTTGAACCCAGAAAAACACTTACTCATTAGTTCTTTTTATTTGGAGCAGAACAATTTCTTAAGGATCTGAATGAGTAAATGTTAATTAATGAGCACGCAGTTGGAAATGAAAGTGTTGTTTGGTTTCGTGGATCTGCTGAATAGTATCTTAACTATCACCCTGCAGCTACTTTGACCCTGGTGTTTTGTTCATATTTCGGTTTCACATTTACTGTTTGCAGGTCAAAGAGAGCCACACGTAAAAGTCCTCAACTACATCAAAATGTAACATTCACAATCAGCCTACACATCTCACTGGTTAAATGGTTGACATTGACATTTACATGCGTTATTGGGGCAACGTGGTGGTGGAGTTGCTGCCTCACAGCTAGGAGGTTCGTGGGTTCGAGTCTACGACCGACTGTGGTCTGTCTGTGAGGAGTTTACATGTTCTCCCTGCGCTTGCGTGACTTTCCTCTGTGTACGTGTTTGGTTAATTAGTGACTCCTGATTGCCTGTAAGTGTGAATGGTCATCTGTCTGTGTGTGTCTCTGTGCGTTGTCCCTGAGAGAGACTGGAGACCTGTCCAGAATGTTGACTGTCTCTAAACCAATAACAGCTGGGAGAGGCTCCACCCCCCAGTTACAGATAGAAGTATAGATGTTTTATTAATTAAAGATAAACATTATAATCAAGACATAGCGCCATAAAACATCTTCATTTAAAAGAAATCATAGTATCAAAGGTTTTCATCATTATTGTTTGTTTTGTTATTGTTCTGAATGGAAATAAATGGAAAAAATGGAAAAACTAAATGGAAAAACTGACAAAAAACTATAGTGCATGTTGGATGTTACATGGTGGCTTATACCCACAGGGTTTTTAAACCCGTCACTATGTCCTGTGCCCCTCTACACACACAATGGAAAGAGTAAATCAGTGACTGTCCAATTATTAGTTTTTTATCCCCTATTGCTCTGAAAGTGCATGAAAAATCCAGTAACACCTCAGAAACAAAGCATATCTGTACATTATTGTATTTTTGGCGGATCTTATTTACACGGATGATTCAGTGCGAAGTGAAACTCCACACAGCTCAGCATGAAAATGATTACTGTGCACCTGCACTTGGTCATAAGTGATATGAAGTGCAGCTTTGAAAGCCTTGGGAACTGTGGTAATTCTAGTGTCCATAGAGCACAGTTGGTTTCACAGCTGTGAAATCTTAACTTTACACACAGGACCGTGGTAACACTCCAGTTTTTGTGATTCTCTTTAGATGCAGTTTTAAATCGAGCTTCACGCTGCGCGTCTGTCGGAGACTCTTATTTTGATTGTCGCTATGGGAACGGACAGTCTCTGACCCACGGTTACAAGAGCAACGGGAACTGATGGATGAAGCAGGGCAAAAATATTCTTTTTCAGTCCGCTAATATCACAGCTTTCCAGGCAGGGCGGATGAAGATGTCAAACACAAACAATTTGGGAGCCAAAACTGGAGATTGTTTTGCTTGTCACATGTTAAATGACCTGAATATTCAACGAACAGCCAGACGCGAATCACTGTTCGTGAAAGCGTGAGGAAAGAAAACTGAATTAGAAAGTTGGAATGAGATGTAAGACAAGCAGTGCCTCAGAGGAGTGTCGTCTTTAAAACCGAGCCTCAGAGGCAGACTGCACACAAACAGCCAGTTCACCCTTTGCCTTGACCCTTAACAACAAATGTGGGCAGCATAGTAACAAAAAAGCAGTGGGGGAAGAAAAACCATCTGTTCCAGGGCCCAGATTTCCCAGAGTCGTTGCAGGTGAGCGCGCACGGGGACCACAGAGAGCCAGCCACTGCAAATACTGGGGCCAGGCAACTGCAGCCGGAGGCAGTGAGCCTCTGAAAACCGACTCTTTGTACATCCCAGCTCTCCAGACCCTTTAGATGCCAAAAGTCGAGGGATGAGCGCATCAGAGTTTGTACAGACAGAAGCCCGATTTGCCTACCAACAAAGTTTGAGGGCAGTTTCGAGCTCGGGAGACTGCAGGTTCTTGTTGAACGGGTTCAACCTCTGTAAAGGCTGCAAACTTGCAGATGGCGTCTGTTTATAAGAAAGTTTATAAGACTTTTGTTTATTTCAGTTTGGATATCCTCAGTCTGACGGATATTCTGCAGAGGCTTCCGACTTGAAAAACTTGTCTATTTTCCGTCAGTCAGTCTCAGTCTGACGGATATTCTGCAGAGGACTAACACTTGAAAAACGAGCCTGTTTTCCTCTTGGAGGTTTTAGCTTCAGCGCTGGAGGCATCTGGAAGCAGATTCCCCATGAGAATGCAGCTTCCAGTCCGGCCTTCTGGCGGCCTCACATGTGAACATCTGTGAGCCGAGCAAACAGTAGCCGTTGTAAAAACATCTCCAGAATATTATATACTATTTAGAGCAACTGTTGTTGCAAATGAAATCCTTTTTTCTGACTGCACATACATAATGAATATGATATATGAGAATATATTGTTTGCCTGTATCCAGTTTTCTGTAAGACACAGACGAAGGAACGCGATTATGCATCGGCCTGTGTATGTATACAATGAATGTTGTTTTATTAATTGGCTTTATGGACATATTAAGCATATTAAACATATAATGTCAGATGAGTGAGGTTACCCTGTGTCACCTCATATCAGCGGCTCTTTTCGTGGCTAAGCTGCACCTGAAAGGTCCCACGACAGCCCTGTTACACTGGCTTCCGAGTTCTTATTACACCACTTCACTTTGGAGCTTGAGAGGATCTGCTGGAAGAATCGCTGCTCAAAACCAGGTGTATAAAGCTTGAGAAAACTTGATGCTGTTATTGCTGCCAAAGCTGAATGAAGAATCTGAATCTGTTTGGGGAAAAACATCAGTTCAGTGGAAGATTTTTATACATTTTGAAATATTTCTGAAAACATCTTTTCATCATTAAGTATAATTAAGTGTAGTTTAAGTGCAAATATCACAATTATGTCTGCTGAAAAACAACAACACAATAAAGAGCATTCATGAAAATGCCTTTTGCAATTAGTTTTTAAAGTAACCCACTCTTTAACACACCCTTTTAAATTTTGATTAAACAACATAGAACAACTAAGAAAACATTATCTTTTGTGTCAGACGACCCAAATTTTATGTGAGCAAAAGTATTGGACTGACAGGTGTTTCCTGTTGCCCAGCGACGTCCTGTGAGATTTGTTGTCAGAACAGTATTTTCTGAATCACCTGGTTTTGTTCTTAAATATGATCAGAGAGCAGGTCATTGAACAAACATTAGACACATTACAGCCAATACAGAGATCCAGAACGTCCATAAACAGCTGGGTCGAACATTTCACATTTTCAGAACTGTGAAAAATAAATGACACAATCCACCATTTGAAAAACACTCTAATACCACAAAAATGCATTAAAAATCCCGCCCGTATGATGCAAACACCTCAGCAGTATGAATTAGAAGGCTAACATTATCATCTACCAAAGTGGTGGAGGAAGAAATGAACTGCTCATGATTCAAACCACCGCAGCTCATCTGTGAAGTGGAGGTGTCATGGCTGCTGTGCAACAGACCCTGATCTTCACCGATAATAGAACTCATGATGGTCACAGCAGGACAGAAACTCGCTGTCTGTCGATTTACAGAAGAGCGAATCAAAACGAATTAAGAGGAACTTCATCACGCAGCAACACAATGATCTGCAACACACGGCCAACTCAGGAAAGGCCAAGTCAATGAGCCGAACGTGTATTTCACCGGCTGAAGGCAGCGAGAGTGAAGGGAGAACCTCCTGAATCAGCAACAACTGCGTAACACTCAACAGAAGATTTAGTGTAGTCAGTGAGACGCAGGCTTTGTGCAACACACGATTTGCAGCCAAATATGACCTTTTTTTATTTTAATCCATCTGCTGCCTTGTTGTTCCGATAATATTTACAGTATGTAATAATTATGCTTCTGTGGTTTCTTTTATACTGTAACAGATAAAAAACAAATCAGTGAAAGCTTTTTATTCGGTGACCATGGGACTCTTCGCAGACTTATTTAATTATTTGAGCTGTTGGAGAAAACAAAACATAATCATAATTACACCCATGGCTTTCCATTCAAGTGTGTTGATGTTGACACAGCTCTATTGTTCTTCGGGGATTCGTTAGAGTTCAATAAAAATAAAAAAAACGCCACTTGAACTTGGTCCTGTATGAAAAAAAACAGCCTTGGGTTCTGTTTCTTGGTTACAGTACAGAACTCATTGCCTGATGAAAACCTCCTTTTATAGAAGTCAGAACACATTTCTCCCTATAGGAGGATTCTGTGGCTGTGTAAACTTTAAAAGGGATCTTTGCCGTTTGTGTGTGTGTGTGCTGAATGAGCTGAGGTGCTGAGAGAGGCACCACGCACTGCTCAGCCAAGGTCGGACACACAGAAGTCAGTCTGAATTCTGATGCAAGCACCGGATCCACCAACTCACCTCAGCATTTCAAACATAACTTACTGTCTAACACAGTCACAGTGGGCTGCTGCTTTTACGAGCCACTCTTCTACAAAAAGAGGTTATAGTAATTTGTTAGAGACTGTAGATGGAGTCAGCATTTCAAGGTCTGAAGGTTTTGGACCTTTGAGTTGAGAGATCTGCAAAATCATTTCAATATTAGTTTTTAATGGACAATGAAAAGCGTTTTTGTCTTCATCAGACAACAATCGAGAATGTGCATCTTGTCAGAAAAACAGAACATTGTGTGTCTTTTTAACATGAAAAACCTTTGTGTATCTGTCAGCCTGCGATGAATGTTTGGCAGCATTTTAGGAGACACTAAGTGTTAACTGTGGTAAAAACAATAAAATGGAAAATATTCTGAAAAACTGAAACAAGCCTGGAGAACCTTGTTTTTAGGACACTTTTTTGTCATTATATGTCTGGTTGTATATAAAATGCCAAAAGGTGTCAGAGACCCTTGAGTTGTAACCTTGGCCAGAGGTCTTCAACTGTTTCTGTATAATTTTACACCATTGGCTGATAAAATCAGTGTTTGTCACTGTGAAAATCTTCAGAACAAATATTTTTGATTTTTTAAATGTTATTTTATATGATCAAATGTGCTTGTATATACGTGAGGTGAAGTTTCAGAGGACATTTCAGCTTCTGAAAGATCTTCTTTCTCAGTTTGAGACCGGTTAAAGAGAACATCCTTTTTTAGATCTTCAGGCATTGAAAAGGCCTCAAAAACTTCACGATCTTTATGAAAAAGCAGCACCTTTAGGCCACGAGTAGAGGTCTCAAGATCATGTTGAAGCACTAGTTGCAGCTGTTTTTTTTCAGCTTCCACTTTCATTCTACTTCTTGTTCAAGGGCTTCTTTCATTCTCTTTAGAAAACACAGCTGGAGTTGCACGTCCTTTGTGTTCTCCATCCCGTTGAGTTTCTCTGAGCTGGAACTGCTGTGATTTTCAGACATTGTTTTTTTTTTTTATATCAGCATTTTTTCAGAGGGATTTCAGGAGACATATCTTCTGCTGGATTTGGTTTGCGTCACAGCTCCATTTCTCATGTTTCGTGTGGTTGGAACTGCTTGCGAAAATTATTCGGGGAGTCGCTTGAATTTCGAGGAGCACTTTACCGTTAAATTAAATCTGGGTGGGTGCAGTTTCGCTCTAATTAAGCAGACACCTCAACTCTTCCTCCACAGACTTCAGACAGAAGTTAATGGGCATTTGCTGGTTTGCCATATCAAAACCTAAAAAAAAAACAAACATACTGCTTGTTGATCAAAAATGCATCTACTCATCTTCTCAGTGTTATATGAGTGATCTTGTCTTTAGGCTGTATAACACAGAAAAATTCCGCATTTCAATCAGTTTGTTAGGTGCATCTGTAAAGTCCAATGCAACTCAACGTGTGTTGCTTTAATGTTTAGCCTTGTCAGTCAGAGTGAAATTACTGCAGGTTATAATTCACTTTTTCAAGCTTCAGTACTTCAGGGTTTTAAAAGCAAATTAAACGTGGTTAAGTGTGACAAGAGAAACAGCTGAAATAAGCGTGTTCCTCAGCTCGTCTTGACACGTGCTCCTTCGAAGACAATCAATTATGGTGTGACAAGGCAACTGAGTTTGATTACTCCTGACAATCTGTCATTTGTAACCTTAGCGATGATTAAATCCTGAGCAGTAAATGCAGACACAACAGAGGAACACCATAGAAGAGCATTTTTATTTGGACACATACACATTTTACAGTAAAGAGTTAAATAACTTGCACAAAAGTTACACATCACAACTGAGAGAGCACGACACAAAGCACAACAGTCGAATCAAGCAACATCAAGGGTTGTAGATGACGGAGGAAGCCACACTTTGATTTTTCAGGTCATTACACAATTAAATTTGATTACTTAAATGGCCAAGACCAATATACATATAGTACACACTCATTCACACAGTGAAACACACAAGCACATGAGCAGATTAGCTTCGAGCTGCCACAGCTGGAGCTTGCTGCTGATCACTGGACTGGAGCTGTCTTCCAAGGTACTCCCTGTTTTAAAAAAACAAAGAATTACAGTCAAAGTCCACTCACAGTCAACGTTCAACATTTTGGGAGTTGGATGTTAAGAATGACATTTGTTCACAGGGTATGCAGCTATAAGCAGCAACCAATTAGCTTAGGACAGAAACAGTAAAACACAATTACACTGGCTCACTCCAAAGGGAAAGAAGTTGGAATAACGGCACCTTTTCATTCACTAACTTTTATTTCTCCTGTGCAAAAATCTAAATTTTGAGGCGGGAACCATGTCCATTTCAATTAGAAATTAATCTGAAGATTGCATTTGATTATTCATTAGGTCTTAAATGTTTTAGAATGTAGCTATAAAAAGGCCAAATTTTTAACAACTTTTCTTTCCAGCAAACATCTTCATAAGTGACCCTTAGAGGTGCTACTAGGCAGATTTTGCAACTGGTTTGCAAGGCCAGACTAGCCAGTCATCATGCTAAGTTAAGATCCCATAAAGTCCGGCTTCATATTTACTGTACAGACATGAAGTGTTATCAGATTTATCATCTATCTGCAAAGACGCAAATACAACAATAGCACGTATTCTTATGAATTCTTTAATATCTTTTATTATCAGAGTTTTAAGCAAGCATCTCATTCTCAGAATAATTCTCCCGGTTATTCTGACCTACACTTTATGTTAGTCCATGCTGAACTACAATGCTATTATTTTGAAAGGTCACACTTCTCCTTCAGGTTTCTTTTTTGGCAGTAATGTGTTATCATGACATCTTATTGCTATGAGAAATATTAAATGCCTCTCAGAAACCTTAAGAAAAAGGAAGAGGCTGCCAAATCCTTCAAATGTTGTCCTCGAAGTGCTGAGCGCTGACAAACACTATTCATCTTTTCTACAGAGCAACAAAGCTGACAGGGCTTCCTAATCTAGTTCTGTTCGTACAGATGGGTGAGTGATTATACCTACGTTTACGCTAATGCAGGTATAAATCACAATGGTGAGTAAATACAGCACCATATGAAGAAGTTGCAGAATGCATCAAAAATCAATAACCTTTTTGCAAGTTTTCATTAAAATACCACATACTGCACTTGATGAACAATCACACATCAAAATGAATTAAAGCAGAACACATGGCGGAAATAATTAGTTTCAAGGGCCACAATTCAGCACATATGGGGATTTCACTGATTACCACAAAATTAATGAAAAACTGAAATTATTTGTGTTTCTGGTAGAAATGAAACCCCACAGATGCTCCAAGGATTGCTCATACCTACACTGGATCAGTTCAAACCCATCAAAGATAAAAGGTTCAAAGCTTCTGGCCGTAAACATTTCTGCCAGCCTCTCTCTCTCTCACTCACTCACTGTATTGTGGAAAATTTCCGCTTTCCAAAGGAAAACATATGCATCATCAAAACGACTCCACACTTCTCCAAAGTTGTCAGTGGTAACCTTTACAGTAGCCTGTCTGCAAATAGCAGCGATATGTTTATTCAGAGCGCTGCGGCAATAATTGGAAAAAATCAGGAGTTATAAAGTCCGTGTTCTGCAGCCAAGGTGCCTTCTGATGGATTTATCTGCAGCTGCTGCATAAATTTATACCTACACAGCAAAATACGTCCTGGAGGTTATAGAATTAGA
This sequence comes from Channa striata, assembly GCA_033026295.1. NCBI lineage: Eukaryota > Metazoa > Chordata > Actinopteri > Anabantiformes > Channidae > Channa > Channa striata. The sequence continues at coordinate 13,443,641 of CM065185.1, read as the reverse complement.
ATTGCTAATTAAATGTGTAGTAGCAACCTTTAAATCAGAGGCTAAATAATGGAATTATCACGCACACACATTTTTAACTATTTACCATTATACTGCACTCACTAGCCAGAGCATTCGGACTGAAGGAAAATGCAAATACAAGCAAGATTCAGCCAATCACAACAAGCCACCACACTACAAGGAAATGTAACCACAGGGTCAAATTATTGTTTACATATGGCAGCTGTTTGATAAAGCCCACAAAGGCTGCACTCAGCCACTAGCACTGTAAACCAGCTTCGAGTAAATAAAGAACACGTCTGTGTTATTAGAGGTTTGCACTTCTACAGCTGCACACAGATGCTCGTCGCAGTGTCAATGTAGCCATCAGATTTCTCAGCTATTCTCATTTGTCTATTTTCAGATTCAAAAGGATCATCAGACCAGAGGCTAGCTGCTCTACTGTCCAATCATATCTCCATTATCTGCCTTAACAGACATAACTGATATCATCATCATCATTATCATCAGCTGCGTTTTTTTGCGGTGTGGATGCGTTTAAAATTTGTGTAAAGCAAAAACATAGATACTTTGGATTCAACTGTCTCCACAAGCTGATTTGTGAATTTCATTGAAGTTGTGTTTTTCTTAAAGGTTATTAAAACATTGCAGTTTTCCTATGACATTTCAAAACACACCCACTCATCTTAAATCATTTTTTGGAATGGTTTCCTGTGCACATTATTTATTAGATTATTAATCTTCATTCATCTGTCCAATGCTTGATGTTGTTGGACTGGTGGCTTTAGTTTAAACTGTAATTTTTTGAACACTGAATATGATCAGTAGAAGGTCATTCGCTAATAAAGTTAGTGTTGACAGTCGGCAGGCATTCAACATTTTTCTTGTTATACTTTTACTATTTCAGCTTTCTTTGGTCTCTAGCTACTGTGAAAGTTTGCTAATTTTTATTGTTATTGAATATTTTTTAACTCAACAGTGACGTGATGATTCTGTTAACTGGAAGACTCTTTTAGTCAGGGATGTACTGCTGTTTTTTTATTATGTTGTTACTGCAGCATATTGTTTCATAGTGTTTGTGTGTGGAGATTTTTGTTCTGTATTTTATGCAAATTTTTATGCAAGTTTTTACCTGACTGTAACAAATTATCAAATTGAGAACAATGAAGTTAGAGTTGAAGTAACCTGGTTTGCATAAGGGAACACAAATGTAAGATGCAAAATTTGCAATTGCAAATTCACATTTTAAGATGCTCCTTTAATAATATCATATTAACAATATAATATTGGCTTAAAAAGTACCTGAATAGTGTTGTATTTTGCATTTGCATTTTGTACACCGCATTGAAAAACTGAACAAGGCAGCAGTACAATTTATTCAGTGACCATGTCAGCACGGGCACTGGGGAGAAAAATGTGCTTTGAAGCACATGTGATCACTTGAAATCTTTACCAAGGTCAGTTCTCTACTCTTATCAGTTTCTTCCCCTCCGCCTGGCCATGGCCTTTTAAAGGAGTACATTGAGATTTTGAACACACATTTGGACGACCGGCTAATGTACAACACAGCTTAATAGCATATAAAGAAATGTCAACTACTGATGTGTAGAGAAAGAACTGGTTCAGTCTAGACACAGAGGCCAGAACAGCACGAGGACGGATTGACCGTCAATGAACGATGGGCCTAAACAACCAACCATCAATACGGAGCGGCGTGACAAACATTACATTCTTTCACAAGCTTTTCAAGACGTGACAGTCCATTGGAGAACACGACTTTTTAAAGCAGACTAAAGGCTACAAAGATAAATAACAGTTTTTTCTCAGTTCACACATTCATCTTTGCTGTTGTCATGACAGCGGGGGCCTTCAGTAAGCTGGATGAGATCTTCTCATAGAAACAAAAGCAAGGTAACCCACTCAAGGTGAAGGTGGGTGTAGTTAGTGGCTTTGATAAAAAAAAAAAATCTCTAATTTGTGAGTGAATGAGACTGCGACTTTTCAAAGCAAAACAAAAGAAAAATTACCACCTACTTTGAAACGTCTTGTTCTATAGTTGCTACACACATTTCTGTTTTCATAAAAGCAATGGAAATGGCAGCGCAGATTTTAATGTGACGTAACGCTCTTGATCCATAAACCCCCAACCCCCCTGCCTCACATAATGGGTCCTGTCGTGATAAACAAACTAGTGAAAAAGCAGCCAGAACATAACACAGAAAAACAAACTGCAACGCTCAAGTATTTTCCTCATTGTCTCTTCATACACTCACTGCAAACAAATTAGCTGTTGTGCTGCTGCATCATGGCCTGTAGTCACCTGAAGCTAAGGCAGGTGCAAATTAAGACTTAAAATTTAAATTAAAAAAAGAAAATGCCTTCAAATGTGATTTGACATGCAGATAATACTTTCACAAAGCTTAATACAATCTGGAAGTGATGAAATAGCCATTTTCAAATCAATTTTGTCTTGCGTATAAAGATCTAGTGCATACTGCATCAGTTGTGAATGCAGAGTCTGATTCCTTTTTCCTTTGTTGTCTTTGTGTGCAGCCCCCCGTTGTTTCTTATCTTACCTGCATACTAAAATTCCTTCCATTTATTCTCATTCACAGCGGAAAATTAATGCTAGAAGTTTCACGGTATTCATTGCAAGCCCAAATACATCTGTAATGCATTTATTTTTCTACCCAGACTCAGGGAAAAAAAAATCTCTGGACATTAAGGATCTTAAAATGTATAAATCATGTAATGAATACTTAAATTTGAAAAGTTTTAATTGTTTTAAAGTGATGGATGGTAACAGCCCCTGTTTTGTGCAACATTTTGAAAGTTTAAATAAACCTATAATGAGTTAATTAATCTACAAATGTTAGATTCGTTTGTACTTTTCCCCATGTGTATCCTAGGAAACTGCAACTTTTGACAATTTTTACTTAGTTTGCAGAAATCCAATGCTACAGCTACAGCATGCAATGTTTTACAGTTTTGTTTGGGTTTTTTTTGTTTAGTTTTTTGTAGAAATATGCTCTAAAAATTGTGAAGAGAGGCTGCTGATGCTTCCTGTTACCCAGACTCATGGAACTGCAGTGCATACATTTGGTAGATAGTTGCTTCTAAAGTTTTATGAATGAGACTCTATGAGACTCTATTTATGAATGAGGCATTTTGATTTAATGTGCAGCATGGCAAAGCAAGGCAGAGCTGTGTCAGAGCAGGTGGAAGGAAGGCTGAGTTGAGTGAGGGACTGCTCAAGAATCTCATACTATCACGACCTTAAGTTGAATATCATAGTTTTATGCATATTTTAACAAAATTTTGCACTAATGGTTTTGTGCCTCATTACGTATTCGGCCTTAGGAAAGGTTATTGTAATGTCCAAAATGAAAAGTATCTGGTTTGGAAAGCCTTGGTTTAGCATTTAAGAATAGTGAACACTTTTTGGTGGGACCTTCTAGTCTGCCCGCTGATGCGATTCGTGGCCTTAGAAATGTTGTTATTTTCTACTATTTCCATTTAATCATTTATCTCTTTATTGCAAAAATATCGTCAAATGACTCAATAATGTTTTATTTTTTTATTTAGTTTTTTATTTTTTTCAATTTACAGGAAGCAAAAGCTGTTCTGTTCATATGGACAACCAACTGTTTCATGACACACTTGAAAAACTGCAGACCCATTTTTCAGGTACAGTATTTGAAGCAGCGTGGAGAAAACCCATCTCACTTCATACTGTAGATCAGTTAAGAGAATGTGTTCTCCTTTCCTTTCATTTATCCAAACAACACTGAAAACCTTTGTGCTAAAGTGAATAAACAAACTTCTGCCCACACTTGAGTGAACATACAGTTTACACAGAAAATCAAGATCACTTAAATGGGAAAACAGCACTACGCTGATATTGAGCACAATACATCCATCCACAGTCACTCAGGGAGTGATGTGTGCTTTAGATAGCGGCGGCAAAACAAACACATTTTCTCTTGTTGCTTGTTTTTGTGTGTGTGTGTGTGTTTCCGAGCAATCCATTAGACAGAAACACACACGGAGACGAAACGTGAGTTGAGATGACAAGAAAATCTAAAGGGCGGTGCTATAACATTAATGCTGAAGTGCTTAAGGACAAAAAAAAAAAAAAAAGCTTATAGAATTATGGTGCGGGTGATTTTTAAGGGAGATGCTAGTGCAGATTACATGATGTTTAAAGAGTAAAGCACATAAAATCACCAGATTTCTGTAAGGGTAATGGATGCCTAAAAATTGTTTTAGTAAAAACATGTGACTAAGATACAGAATCTTCACCCATTTAAAGCATTTTTGGCTATGAACTATATTTCGGTGATATTTTTGACTTGGACAATCTTGAAGACGTACACCTGCACGTTGATGTTTGCTTTTACAAATGAAAGCACTGAAGATGTAAAAGATGAGACAACCTTTGCTCGGCATGCAGTATTTTCTGTTTATGTTATACTATAGCTGTAGGAGTCAGAGTTAATAGGCATGAATTTAAAGGGAATTTGGTGACATCAGTATTGTTACTTTGTAATTATCTGTATGAGGTCATGTGACAGACATAATTATGGCTTATATACGCAACTGTTTGCATGTGTACATGCTTGGATGAGAGATGGTGAGTGGGTTGTTTTTGTATAGTGACAATTATCTTGGTATTTTGTTACTTTGATTTATATATTTTTGTTTTGATTAGGAGTGATAAAAAGATTTTTGGGATGTCAGTGAATTTCTTTTGTTTGGTGCATCAGACAAACATAACCTCACTTCTTAGGGACTTTTTTCCCCCCCCGAAGTTATTAAATTTTCTATAAGCGTTTCACAAGCAAATAGCCATTTTCCCCCAAACTTTTGCCTTACGACAGATGGCTCTCACAAACAGCTCAGTCGACTGAGCAGAGGCACACGTCTGTTAACCGCAGCCACACTGACTGCACAAGCTAAACAACCATAAAGATGAACCAACAGGCAACAAGAGTGACTCTCTACTCTGTGTGACAAATCCTTTATAACCTATTAAATTTCCTGAACAACACAAACTTGCACTAGTGTTGGTAGTTAGCAGTCACCTAGAGAAGTTTCAGCATTTCAATATGAATGCAACGAACACATATTTAAACACCTCAGGACTGTTCATCTTCTCATCAGCACACAAACTCCACAAACCTCACTTATCCTCACCATATCACAACCCAACTTCAATCTAAGCCAAGCCACAATCAGCCTTTAATCATCATCTTGGGGATTGTTATTTCCATGTCAGAAAGGCTGGTTCCAGTGAAGCTCTAAGGCCTAATTAATGTGGGCAACTTGTGGGTAGATTGTATTAAAGAAAGAAAACTAAAATCACATCAGTAAAGTGTTCATACCAGTTGTGAACCATGAGCTTCTGCACAGCCAACAAGGCGTTGTAACGGACGAGCTGGTCCTCGTGGTGCATATGATTCATCACCAGTTGTTTTCCACCCAGCTGCTCAATCACCCTGAAATGGGAAAAATAAAAGAAGTAATGGAGGAGAACCTTTATCCACACAGAAAAAAGGTACTATTTTCATCTTTTGGGCCATTCAGTGGCCCAGCATTTGACAATCTAATCCAGCCTGAATGAAATTGTCTAAGTATCTTACGAAGGGTCAGTGGCCTTGGAAAAGGAGGTAACGCTTTGAAAAAGAAAAACAGAGCTGGATAATGCATGTGATAAGAGAGCAAATTACCTGCCCACAAAAAAGAAAAGTAGGTGAAAGTACAAAAACTCTGCATCAGTACAGTTACATATAGGGAAATTGATCCTACTGGAGTGTGACTATAGGTATAAAGCTGGAAGTGAAGAATAACTAGAATATTAATTAACATTAAGCAGAGCTGGCAAACGTTTTCTACATTTACAGTAGGAAGTTATTCCTTTACTGAATGAAACACTGTGTAGAGTCAACAAATGGACTCTGAGGTACGCGCAGGTTTTGCACACTGGGGACCCAATTCATCCCCCGGAACAGTTTGAAATCTTTGTGGCGTGGCTTTAATATTACACAGTTCCTGTTGATATGTCATCTGTACATTCATGCTGTGAATTTCTCATTCAATCCCAGACTTGAGGTGCTCTAAAGGTGCTGCACTGCACTGAGATTTGGTGACTGTGGAGGCATTTGAAGTTATTTGTAAAATGGCTGACGATAAGATTCACCTGCTATAGGAAGCCATACAGTTCATAGATTAACAATGGATCCACTGATTGATGTTGTTTAAGACCAAATCTGATCCTACCTTCTGCAAGTTGCTGAGGAAACCGAGATAAAAAAAAAGCCCATTGTAGCTTCAGGTTTCTGTACTTGCTTGAAAGCAGTTCAGCTTCATTCTCATTTCCAAATGTTTTGTAAGTTAGAGACAAATTGGAATGTTCTTCATCATGGACCTCAGTGCATTACAATGTACATCAATTAAACAGATTTTTATCCTCTCCTGCAGCAAACTTGACTAGTTGGTGAAATTTCTGCAAAACGTCTTTAAATCTGCATGAGTGAAGCCGTAACTGAAGGTTTAAAAAAGTCCCCAGTGTTTGGTGTTCATTGATCACGGGTTCTGTTCTGCAGTCGACGCAGTGCCCTCGTCTCTTCAGTGACTTGGGTCAGGTTGGTTGCTACAATGACAGTTGAAGTCCCTCAGCAGCTTATATTGTCCATCAGATCATGATCATAAACTCCACCATCAGAGAATAGTGTTGGGACAAAACCACAAGCATTCAAGCACCACTCTGTGCTGATGTAAACACAAGGCTCCACCAGATAGAAATGATCCCGTTTTATTTATTGATTAAACATATATATATATATATATACACATACACACACATATATATATTTCCTGTTGTTTCACTTGTGAGGCAGCCTGTCCAGCTCTGTGGCTCCTTCCTAACATTTTAAAACGAAAAAGATGCTGCAGTTCTTAAGACAGTCTGGGATTTGAAACTGACATTTGCTCCATAAAAAAACAAAAAAAAAGTCTCTACTTGATTCAGTGGATGCCACTAAATCTCTGTGTGCTGCTCTGGTTACCAAGAAAAGCTCATCCACTTCATTATTTGGTTATTTAAGTTTTAGTACTTAATCTTCTCAATTAAAAAAATGTTTTTGCCCACACAGCTGCTGCCCATTTTTTAATGTTGTGTATCAATATTCAAGAAGATAAGTTTCTGAAATACCACCTACCTTGTCGAGCTAAAAGGAGATTTTTGAGGTTGTAGCAGGATCACAATGTATTACTGTTTATTGCGAATGCTTCTAATGCTAACACTGGACGCCAGAGTCAAGTATTCTACATGTGGACTGATGTTCACATATGAATGTCTCACCGTTTGCCACGTGGGTAATGTCGCACGTACTCTCCAACATCATGAGCTGCCACTGCTATAACTTGAGGATCATCAGACACCTCTAACAGCCTCGTCAGTATCCTGTGAAACAAAGGCAGACAAAAAGAAGGGCATTCAGGTGACGAGCTGAGGAATGATCTTCTCCATAAGTCAAAGACGACTTTTTTAGGGGATCAGACATCTTTTAGATGTTTTTAGGCACAACCGTCTCTGAGAAAGCTTCAAACAATGCCTACGTTTCTCTGAAGAGGTAGATGAAGGGTTGCTCTCACTCTCTCGGAAAGTTTAACGTTACCATAAAAATGGGGTAAATAACAAACCTAAATTTAAGGACAAGCGATGAGGCACGCTCCAGAAAAGTGACACCTCCAGGCTAAAAGTGAGGCAAAGGCTGGATGAGGTTCAGCCTGAGAGACTAATAGAAAAGGTAAGTAATTTAAGATGAGACGATGCCAGAGCTGATTACAGAGAGAGGAGGGTGATGAGATAATGAGATGGGTATATCAGGATTTTCACTCAATGTCAACAAGCCCAAGAGAGTGTGTGACAGGAATATAAAAAAACACAGGAACAAATTGATGTTTTATCTCTTGAGATCTGAGTCCTTAGATTGGAAACACACAACACGAACGAAAAGCAAAGTCAAGAGCTGGAGCAATCACCACATAAGACGGGGCTGTTCTTTTTCAAACTATCACCTGAACAGGTGTTACCGGAGAACTAAATGTTAGGTCTTGTTAATCTTAACTCTATTAAGTTTTTGAGCTTATTAAGAACTGAAATGGTACAGACCTGCTTTGAAAATACCTAGACCTTTGTAAAACATCAATATTTAAGAATGATCTTTAATTTTTCAAACATTACATTTCAGCTTTAAGAAAAAAACAAATAAGTCTGTGGCTGTGCAAGCAGCTCTGGGACGCCACAAGCTCAGCTGCTGGTTGTCATAAATACTAATGCTGATTATGAAGACAAATCGCATCCGAGCTGACAAGAAGGTCAGTTTCCCAGTTTCCCAATTTATCGAAAATCAAATATAAAAATGTATGTTTGATCCAAAGATGGTGTAATCCAACAAAGGTTATTACGCAAGACATTCTGAGGGGAAAAGTAATTTTTCTGTTTGTTGGCAATCCATCCAGTAATTGTTAAGACATTTTTATATAAAACAATAAAAGTCAACCTCACTTTACCACTAAAGGTAAAGCTGAAGATCACTAAGGCAAAAATTATGGATTCTCCGGGAAACCTTAAGGCCTGCACCAAAGTCTACGGTAACACATCCTAAAGTTGTTGAGATAAACCAAAAAAGGATGCCGCATAAATCGCGGTGCTCTTGAAGACTAAGCACCACCACTATTCATCTAAGCTGCCAAAATTCCAAATATTTGGAGCTCTAAAGCTGCTGAGACACATTGCTGGAAAAGGAAGGGATGAATTTTTATTACTTGCTTTTATCTTGATGTTTTTCAAAAACCAATTGGGTTTTTAGTCTCAGCTGGCACATTAAAATTCTGAATACATATTAAACTATGATTCTTTTCTCTAGTGTTTAATGATAATAAAACAAACTTTGTGACCTTATGACCTGAAACAAGCTGTCCCGTCTATTGCATTGTTTTTTAAATGATAACTAATGTGTCAAAGCAAAAAATAAGAGTTTTGGTACAGCTCATGCTTCATCTTACTTGAGGAGCTCATAGTTCTTCTCATTCAGACGGACGGCATTTTCACGCCAAAACTTCTCAGACTTGTGCACAGGACTCCACTCCAGACGGCCTGACTTGAGTTCAGAGCTGTACTCATCAAATGAACTGTCGAAAAAATGCAGCATTCTAGTTATATTTAATATTACATCAATGTCTAAGACTAGCATCCTAAACACATACAGTACTATTACATTTTCAATTATTTAAAATAGAGGCTCAAGGACTTCTTGTTATAGAAGTTTATGTACAGAATGTCTTTCACTGGCAGAATGTTTTATGAAAATGATTTATTATACACGTTTTATTTATGAAATGGAGACCTCTGGGTACCTGAGATCTTGCACACTCTCTCCCAGCCTCTCCAGCAGGAACTTGATGTCTTCTGTGATATCCTCATCATCGTACTTCTGCTGCTCAAGGTTCTCGAGCTGCTTTAGCACCTTGCACTGAATCATGGCCAGAGCGTACTCCTGACGAGTCTCCCGCTCCGCAGATTTCTCTAGAAGATTCTTTCAAAGAGTGAGAAGAATGGAAGTTATGTATTAGCAATTTTACTCCCTTCTAATTAATTTTAGAAAGATAAAAACTATTTGAAAAGAATTGGCCTATTCATATTAAAAAAGTAAAAAAAATTACAGCATAGTGCTGAAAGACTTTATCAGCTGGTCAACAGAAAATAACCAATTTTAAAAACTCTAAAAAGTTTAACACTTAAGCAATTAACCAAAAAACAAACAAAAAACAATTGCAGCATATTACAACTTGTGTAACGTGAGCATTTTCTCTATTTTTTAGATTGCAAAAACTTCTAAAATAATAAATGATCTAATAAGAATTACAAATGGCAATGGGCATAATAACAACACATACAATTAAGCAAGTGTGAAACACTAGGTATTAATATATAATTTATAATATACTAATATAATTTATAATAATATAATAATATAATTTCATGTGTTTCTGGCCACTAAATGTTTTTTAGCTTTAATGAAGTCGTATGATTTTTTAATACTCTGATTGACTTGCCAAAATTATTAAGTTAATTTACTGACCCACACACTCCATTATAAAGAGTTACATGAAAATCACCCACTCCTATTATTAAACAACATTAACTTTAATGAATTTCCTTAGAGGTAGATAGATAGTGTCTATAAAACAGGATTCAGGCTTCAGCTTCAGGTGTTGTGAGTGAAGTGTGAAAGGGATGAGCGCAGAGCTGCACTGTAACAAGGACATGATGTTCAAGTATTGTAAAAGCTATTTTTGAGACAACATCTTGGGACAAAGATCCAGAAACTCAATTTGAGCCTGTAATTGAGAGAAAACCCCAACGGTCAAATTTTGAAGTGGCACAAAAGAAAAGTGGCTTTAGCAGTGAAACTAAGATAGACCCCAAATTATACTCTGATTGAAGCCTTTAAGGCAGCATTGAGAGCAAAGCTACACCCATCTATAAATATCTGACTATTTTTCGTCAAGAACATGGGATGTATTCACAACATCCATTTCAAACAGAACAAATAGAACAAAACACTACAAATGTTTGAAGCCTGCGTGCTTTCAAAGGCACGTGGCTATGAGAAACTTCAGATTTTCCAGACGATAATTGAACATGTTTTTTTAAAAACATTATACAATGTTTAGTATGAGAGTTGGGTTAGGGCAAACACTTGCTGTAGTACTGCATTTGAGAATATGTTCAAGGTCTTCGAGATGGTCAGAATAATCTGAGTCACATCACTGGCCTCATGTGGTGAAAAAAAACATTTATGCAATTAGAAAAATAGCAACACATTGAACAATATTTTTGGTAAAGGGTTTTATATAAAACAATTCCTACAAAGTTTGGGTCTCAACAACTAATTCTCCATTTGATGGTGAATGACAATGATTTGTAGCTCCTCTTAGTCTAAATCACAAACACAATAAGGTAGATAAATGACTTCAGGGAAAACCCACATAACGTTTCAGGGTCTCCCCTCGCCGCCCATCACTGCTTTTAATTAGCTGTAAATTAGCAGTCAAGCTGAACTACAAACTTCTCTGACCAATTAAGAACTGAGCCCCCCCCCCCCTTTTTTTATGGGTGCATTCATACACGCTCAACGTGACAGCTCTGCTTACACGAGAGGTGTGATGAATGAGCTCTGGGGGAAATTCAAAGCATGGACACATGCAGTGCTTTGAGACAAGCACAATACAAAAATACATTCTCACTAAACTAATTTCTTTCTACACACAAGAAAAAGCCGTCCATTAGGAACACAGCGGTGCATTTGCATAGGCTGCAGTGAAATATGATGGAAACTAGCTTACAGGACAGAATGCTGTAAATATCTGACTTGAGGTTGGGTTTGAAAATCATCTAACTTTCCTCTGCTGATGTATAAGCTCATGTTTCAATCATGTAATCAATGACATTTAACACACCATTGTGCATGGAGGAAGTTGACTGAGGCTGGCTGATGTTGCTGGGGTGCAGATTTTCAGTTAAAAATCCATATTTCTTCCAACTGGCTGATTTGACATGTATACGTTTTATGGTTTTCAAGATTATGTGAGCTTGGGGTGCCCAGGCACTAGACAAATACGTACACTGTAAATTACCTTGGAGAACAGTGTTTATCTGTCAAAAATGTGCATTCATTTGAGACTAAGCAGTATTGTCGACACTCTTCCAAACACGACAATCCTCTTCCCAGATGGTCCATAGCTCTGTTGGAGCCCTGTCAGATTCACTAACTTCTTCTACTTAAAAAGAAGCTCAGCATGCGGCGATAAATGGGACTTTTGCTCTTAATTTAATTTTGTCAAGGCAGAGTATGGGGAATTCATTACTTGGCATAAACACAAAACACCAGTGCGCAGTTCATAGGACTACATTAAATATTCATTAGACGTTTTGAGCCATCACAGCAAGGAGCTGAGCAGGCAGCATAATCATAAATCGTATTTATTCGGCTTTTATGGCCTTCTCATCTGCTGTTGTCAGTACAGTTTCCTCTCGTTGTGAAAAAGTGTAAAGCCTGATTCGATGCAAATGTTCAAAGTTCTGTGTAGGCTTTTGGAACATGCACAGTGACTGTCCTCAATCAATGTGAAAAAGCTGCTATACATTTATAATATACAGACTTTAGAAGGCAATACATAAAAGATATAACAGCTTCATGCATGTTCACGCTATCAAACCACAACAACCCTTTAGACTTTTTATGTCATCACTTCACGTACCACTATTTACACTAGCACGAGACTTAACCACGCCACTCCTGCCTCCCAGATTGGTTAGAAGGATAAGGATCATTTAAAAACTTTGTAAGGACAGATCTCTGCACTGCTGCCTGGCATTTCAATGAGTCCGCAGTCTTTAACAGCACCTCTCAAATTCAAGATATTTGTTCAACCAAAAAATATTAGTAAAGATTACACACTGTAGATAAAGTCTCTACTTGTCTGCATATTTACCACGGCTAATTAAAATCTAACATAAAACCTCAGTTATCTTTTTTTTTTGTGGAAAAATGTTAAACCAAGAGCATAATATTGTGACTCCTGAAGAGTCCTTTAATTATTTGGGAAAAAGTGGGTTTATCCAGATGGATCAAAGAGTGAAAAATTGTCCACATACCCTGAAGGCAGCCAGAATGATTCGAGTGACCTTCTCCTTGACTGACTCCTGGAGGATGTCAGACAAGGCCGGCACTACGTTGTAATGTCTCAACTGCTCGCAGAGTTGCGGACTGAAGGCCAGGAGCCAAACACAGAAGATCATCTGGTATTGGAGCTGGAAGCCACACTTGTTGCTCAGCACGGCTGTAATGCTTAAATGGGGAAAAAAAAAAATCATATGAATTACTAAAAACAAAATGTAAAAAAAAAGAAAAAAGAAACGAAGCACAAGCACAAAGTGCTGGGAAGATGACCCACATCTACAGCTTCTACCACCTGTTTGCCAATAGAGGAGCTTTCACAGCTGTGTGCCTAATTCATTATGTGGTAGTGCCTGAGAGTGAACTGTTCAGACTGTCTTGAGATAATGGAAGAGTCGCTCAAAACAGAGTATACCTGTTGTACTAATGACTATAGCTAGACAGCGAGTCATACCTTTCCAACATAACTGGAAAGGACAGAGATGTCCACCTCTTAGATGCAGAGCAATTATCTAATGCAGTTTATCTAATCTAATGCAACAGCAAAGCTAGTATTTGTTATGCTGAGAAAAGAAAAAGTACAGGACGACCCTGTGCCTCTCAGTGTCTCATCCTGCTCCATCTACATTTAAAATGGCAGTGCCACAACATACTGCATTCATGTCACAAGTATGTATATGTATATATAATCTGTTAATATATTTAGGACAGGACAAAATATACATTCACTTGGTTCATTTTTAACACTCTCACTGTTTTAGGTCCGTTTGTGGTGGTGTGGATGTTTCTAGTAGTTAATCATATTCTTCCCTTCTAACGTTTACTATAGCTTTAAGGGTTTAGTGCAGTTTATTTTATGGTGTTGAACTTAACAATCGCATATAACTAGCTATACTGTCATTTTTAAAATCAGGACAGAGATTTCACCTAGAGGTGTCGCTAACAGACAAAAAAGGTATTTACTCAATCAGTGATTGGCTTTTTCAATAAAACTACATATAATTTGTCATTTTATTAGCCTGGATTGAACAGGATTTCCCCTTGTTTGTGGCTTCTTATTCCTCTTTGCCATCTGCAGATGGCTGTAGTGACAACTGACAAAGACAGCACCGACTACAGACTTTTTACTTTTTTTTCTACTTTTTAATTTCTAATTGTTTTTACTAAGTGCTGTCATTTTCTGCCTTTTGTTGTTCACTCACCGTGACTTAACCAGTGGGTGAAAATAACCCAGTGCATTTACTTGTGTATCGTACTTTGTCTCCTCTATATTTTCTGCCTCTATATACTTCTTACTACATTTCAGATGTTACATTTTTGCAACCCTCCGTTATCTAAACAGCTCGCCCCGTTAGGGCTGATCAGCTGTCACTGGGTGAAAGGCAGGGTACATCACTGACAGGTTGCCAGTGTCTCTCAGAGCAGACAAAGAGAAACACACATTCACACTCCCGTTCATGCCTACAGGCAATGTAAGCCTCTTTCACATGTGAACTCTGGACAATGTTGGGAGAATATCCCCCGGACACTGACTGGAGCTCATAGGGTTTCTGCTTCATTTTAGTGTGGGGTGAACACGTGCAGAAGGCACATCATGACATAAAGAGTATATTGTCGAAAAAAGTGTTTTCTTTACAGCATAATGACGCCGTGGCAGTGGCCTGAAAGAAATGTCATCAACATGCCCATTTGCTAAATTTTCAATCCTCTCAACAACTTAAGACAGAGCAGTGTGCTTCACCTACGCACAGGCTCATGCATATGATCTGGTCCATGTACCGGGCGTCTGCCGGATAAACCCAATATCCAAATCTATGGAGTGTCAGAGGAAACTCACTGCAAATCCATGGAAGGAAGGACATGGAAGCACAGAAAGGCCCCCCAACCCGTAGGTCAAGAATTACATTTCACATGTTGCATCTTGGCAAAACCAAGATTAACCAAGATTTTTTCTATTCCGAAAGTGGTTACTTTACTTGCAATGGAGTATCTTTAGATTGCAGCGTTATTACTTTAAGTGGAGTAAAAAAATATGAGTAGCATTGCTCCTACTGAGCTTAAGTTTTATACAGCTCTGCAAAGCCAAGTTATCAGTAACTTATGCAAGCTATTAATAACTCATCACTTTTTAAAATACAATTTATTTGGTTTTACCATCTATATTCTCTTGACTTTAATAAGTAAAGAGTGTTTTATAAATAAAGTTGCAAAGTTCTTAACTAAATGATGCAGACGAAGCTTTCAGAATCAATGGAGTGTCTTACTTGTGTTGGTCTAGCATCTGACAAATTCTACTTATTTTACTGGTGGTGTTTGTGACAGAGAAAAACATGTTTTTCTGGATTAAAACTCTTCCAATGTGTGAACTGGTCTCTCACCTCACCTGTTCTGTTTGTGTGAGATGTCCATGTTAATGGCAAGAATGCAAACACAAGCTATAAATCTCAAGATATAATAAATTTCTATCATGGAAAGGAAATACTGATGACATACGATACTATTCGGCAAAGCCCTCCTTTTAAGTAATATTTTAACATAATCCGTTAAAGTGTGATGAGTCAAAACAAAAAATATTTAATTGTCATATTAACTCGTTCGTGTTTGCATGTTTTATGTCATAGGTTTTTAATTAAATTAATTTTAATATTTTTTGCAGACTTCAACTAGGAACGCATTACTCACCAGTTGACTCCATCAGCCTCCACCCAGGCAAACCTATACTCAGTGACCCTCAGCATCAGCTGGAGGCACCCAGCCACACACTGAACATACTGAGAGCTCTGCGAAGGAAAGAGGCAAACATTTACTCAAACACGAGCGTGAGCGTCGGCTGTGTAATCAGGAACACAAACAAAATGTTAGAAGGTCAAGTACAATTAGTGCAGTTCTGAAACATGGAGTAGTTGACAAGCAGAGACAGCACATGGAAGAAGACCAGTCCAAAACTTGCATCACATCACCTTTTAAACCTGAGGCATTGCTCATGCAGTTCATTATATGGACAAATCCACACATGCTAGATCAAAGACTTAAAAGAACAATAAAGAGCAATAAGCAGGGAAAGGTTTCCCATCACACCGGAGCCGAATAATGTATATTTAGATATAGTGGAAGAAGCTGAGAGGAAAAAAATAGATTGCGTTAATTATTCATCAACAAAAGCAAAGTCCAGCAAGAAGAACAGGCAACAGTGAAGACAGAAGAGCAGAGAAGTGGAAGTTACCTGGTCGAAAATGCAGAGGAAAAGATGATGATCAGTAATCACAGACCACTCATGTCAATATATTTCTAAGCACACTTCTCAGAATAATCACGCTATGCTTGAGAAAGTGTGGGATATAAAATGGTAGATGCTGCTGTTGTGCAGATGCTATCCCAATTTCCCTTGTTAGCCTAATGTACAGGAAAAGCTGTGTTTATCATGCGCTTTCACCATTAAGGAGAAATGGCTTACGACATGCAATTTTGTACAGTTAAAACCAACCAAAGGCAGCAAACACCATGCTGTCTAAGTGAAAGGTCTATCTAAAAATGCTCTAACAGACTCAGGTCTCCAACAACCTGGAAGTATTTATAACAAAACTGGAGTGCAATAGCAGGATGAGAGAGAAAAGAGGGGAAAGAAAATATGTGAAAGTCCAGTTACAGCCGACAGATGCTGCTTGCACAAACCCTGGCTTTTTCTTTGTTTTGGGAGCACTGGGGTGGCTGAAGACAAACTTCACTCATACTCACTTCACTGGGGGAAATAGTTCCTGCTCCTGTGCTTTCTGGACCTGTACCTTGTAGGTTCTAATGGGAGATAAACAAAAGAAATAGGGGCAAAATTCACAACCCATCAATTCGAGTTGATTTGCAGCAGCTCTGGACTAGATGGAAGCTTGACCATAAATGCAATACAAGCTGATGTTTACTGATCCGCAGGTTGGCTGTTGAGGAAAGAAGTAAATATCAAATGCCATCTAAAGAAGCTGTTGGAAATATTCGAAACTGAAAATAGACAGAAATCATGCTTTTGGAAAAGCTGCATTTATCTGATTTGAAGACATCCTCTACTGAACAACGCAGAAGCACAAAAGAAACTATGAATCAATATTCTGTTGTTTCTTTACTCCGCTCTCTGGTGCACACACCTGCCAAGGCAAAACCAGGACTTTAATCCCACCATCTCAAAGTCTGACTAGTCTGGTCAAATGTAGAATGAGTAAACATGTCAAATTACTTCAGACAAGGTTGTCACCTCATATCAATAGACTATAATTAAGTAAAATAAATAGAGAGAGAAATCAGAATTATGTTGGTTGTTTAAATTGTTATGGTCTTTAAGATAAAAAGGTTCAAAATCAAACTTAATGATTTCTTACATTTCTCATGTCTCATGTCATGTTTCTCATGACTCTCTCAACATCCAACAAACATTTGTTTTGGATAATTGTGATCAAAAAGATAAACGATAATCAACTAAACCTGCCCAGCAAGTACAACATTTAATTTTAAATCTGCATTAACTAAAGACATGAAATTAAAAATGAACACGCAATTGTAGTGTGAAAACTGATGACCCTACATGAACAAACCCTTGTTATGCAACTGCTACTCTTGACACTGAGCTTCAGAAATCTATTGTCCGCCACGTCAAACAAACCAAAGACAATTTGCTGTAGTAAAAATGGCAAAATATTGAACAAATCTGGGCAAGTAGTTTTGGCAGCTACTGCCTGACTGCTGTACCTGTGAGCTGAGCTGGCTTTTGATCCAGTTGAAGTAGTAGTTAAGATCACTTCCCTCCATCACATCCCGACCCCAGGCAGCCAGCTTAGCGATGATCCTTGCAGCCTGATATAAGAAAAACATTTTAAATTCATGCTGCTCTGCATAAACAGTTGGTGGAAATTTACATCAAATTCAGCTGCTCTGTTTAAAGAGGATTAATTTAAGGAGGCATTGCTTTTAGTCAACTATACGATCAGGTAGTCTCTGATGCATTACAGCATTCAAATTACAGGGAGACGGAAAAATAATGAAACCCAAATAAGTGTGAAGCCTAGGAACATAGTAACAACAACTCCTTCCATTTCAAATAGCTTGTCTACTAACCAAACACGTGCACTGACAAGACACAAAACATGATCTGAAATCCTATCTAAGTGCAAAAATGAAATGAGGTCACATCAACTATCTCATAAACAATTTCAGCTTGTTAAGTGCACCCTTTGCCCTGTGATCAGACAGGAAAGAATTCAGCTCTCCAATTTCCTCCTTGCCAGGAGAGGACGTGTAGAAATAGAGGCTGTAATTTAAAAGCAATAGTCAGCATGGCAGTTGGATTGAGTTAAAATGCAAAGTGTCACAGACTTGAGGTGACATTATTCCCTCCTGCTGGATTTCATCGGGCTGTTATTCTTAATTAAGCTGTGGGCGCCATAAATTAGTACTCGGTTTGTTGTTGGGTGGTCATCTTTTATTTGAAAAGGGTGAAGGGAAGAAATCGTTACATTAATTGCCTGCTTTTGAGGAAAAGAAGCAAAGGTTGCTTTGTGAGGAATTATTGATGCCTTGCTATGATGAGAAGCAGAGGCACATCACCTGTGAAAAATTCATGGCTATAAAAATGTAATGGAACATATCTCTGAAACTATGAAAAATGACTCATTAGCTTGTTTCAGCTAGTAATTATATCACACGGTGCTGAAGTTGCATGGACTAGAGGTCTGTTTTCACATATTTCACAATCCTCAGTGCACATCTATTGACCTCATTCTATAGCCTGACAATGCCCTTATAATAGTCAATAGCACAAATTAATAATAGTAATCAATAACAAGTACACTATAATAGTAAAAGATGTCCCATGTACTGGACTCTACTAGGATTTACAGAAACCAGCTATTCAAATGTTGAAGAAAGAATCTTTATTGTGTTATGTACTGTATTTTGATTCCTCCGTAACCTAAAACATACTTCTTATCATTTATATTTCTTCACTCACCATGTGGACAGTGAAAAGGTCCTGACGATTCAGCATAGGAAGGAAATAGGACCAGGCGGTGTTCTTCGTCTTTTTGGCGTAGTCAAAGAAAATGTTCACTCTCTGATGGTTCTCCTGTGTGACAGTTGAGGTAAAATCTTGGAATAAATTCTAATAAATAATAAACATGGATATTAAGCCAACTGGCATTTAAACAGTATTTCCAAACAAACAATGAATACTTTGAGGAAAATATTCCTGTAATAAAAAACTAATTCCTGGATAAACCAAGACGAAACACAATGTGAATATGACAAGGTTTAATGTCTACAGCAGGGGTCTCAGATAGTTTGTGGCCCCCATCTTATTATTAAAGTTTAATGTTAGTGCGGCCCGCGAGTTTGTTATGAACGGCACGGAACGGAAATGACGTACATTGCGGAAATGACGTATATTGAGGAAATGACGTTCTTTGTGCGTCGGCTAAACTATTGATTGAAACTTCAACGCGACAGCTTAAAGAAAGCTTAAAGAACTGTTAATACAGACATTTGAATCCTAATTATTATAATAATTATTATTATTTTATTTACTTATTACTGATTGATTGATTGATTTTCTTATTAATTTCTTATTTATTTTCTTCTAATTTGTTTATTTATTTTTTCATATTATTTTGTGTTAAAAATAAAAAATAAAGACATTTGAGAAGATTAAAATTATTTAAAAGTTTTTCTTGTGGAAACCTGATGCGGCCCAGCCTCACCCCGACTCTGCCTCCAGCGGCCCCCAAGTAAATTGAGTTTGAGACCCCTGGTCTACAGGGTTTAAATGAAAGCAGTTAATACATCATCTACTTCCTGGGTTCAATTTACTGAGCACAAAATCACAGAAGTGTGTAGGTGCTGACATTAGAGTCAGTTACCTTTTGTAGGGCAGGCGATATGACCCTCCCAATTTTTTATTTTTTTTTAAATCAGTGTTCCCGATTTGAATTAATTTTTTAGTACATAAACTCAAGACATAAATGAACAACTCGAGTTATACTACCTTCCTGTATTGCTATGCACGTGACAATAAATCTCCTACACATTTGGTCCAGTATCTGGGGCCAAACGTGCAATATAATTTATGAAAATCATCACTAGAAAGGCTGCCTTTGTCACATGTTGTAAAAATTGTAAAGCATAACACTTGGAGTGGCTGTGCAACAATGAAAATAGCATTCATCAATATGTAACTGCATATTGGAGTATGGGCGCTCCCGAAACACATACAACCTATACTCTGTAATTTCCTCGAATGCAACAGCGCACTGTCAAACAGTATTATTAGCTATTGTTAACAGGAGGCTAACCCTACAGCTTCTACGGAGACGGTGAAGCCTGCACACAAAGACGAGCAACAGGAAGAGGAGGAGAGATTTCTGCTCTTTACATACATACAAGGTAAAAGAACAACTTTTTTTTTTATTTCGTTGTTTCCACAACTCTGGCTGCCATTACTACAGCTTGTTGAGTAGCAAGGCCAACACACATGATGGCAACTCCAAGAGAGAAAGAAAAATGACAGCTGACATTACAACAGATTACATTTTAATTTTCAATATTCGCTCATTCAAAACTTGATTAAATTCATTTACTGAAAAAGGATCACATTAAAAATTTCTCATGTTATTTATCTTTAGGTGAGATTTTTAAAAAATGAAATGAAACATTTAAGCACCCAATTTAAGCAGAGAAAATAAATTACTTTTTCTAAAGTTAGCATTTCAACTAAAACACCACTTTTTTGCATAATATCTAATATTCAACATCCTGTCCTTTATTATTTTAATATATTGAAAATCATTAGATTAGTTAGGATATTAAAATGAATGAATCCAAGCAACATCTAAATCAACATTTGGTGGCTGGTAGGAGTAAAATGTTATGCCCTCTCCCTCTCTCTCTTTCCCCCTCTCTCGAACATGCAGGTCCCATTAGTGTAAAGTCAAAGGGTTTGTCTGTGTACAGTACCTGCAGAGTGTCATCAATCAGAGTCAGGATGTACTGGACTGTCTGCTCCTTTGAGATGTGGGCCATCAGGTTCAGAAAGGTCTTTGCACACTAAGTAACAACAAAACAGGTACACAGAAACTCAGAAAGGCACAGCACTCATGTCACTTTTGACGCACTCCACAAACTGCCGTTTCTTTTAAGCTTGCTGGCACCTCTAAAACAGTTTAGAGAGAACCTCAGGTCAGAAAGATGTTGTGTTGGAGGCAAGGTTTACAAGAAACAATTTCAGAATCAACAGCGGTTTTATGATGTCTGTACACAATGAATGTGTACAGACTCACACAATGCTCTTTCTTCCGTGCGGGACTTGCCACTGGTCTTCAACACAGTAGTACTATGCAAGTACAGGGCAAGGCTGCTGTTGTTGTATAAATACATTGACTAACTGGTTTGTGGTGTGTTTTAGAAGGACGTGGAAAAATTCTTCAAGGTAAAATGAGTTTAACAATTTAAAACTATCTGTCTGATCTTAACAAAACTGTTTAAGTAGCACTGCCCTGCTTGATTTCTAACCTACCCACGTCTGACGACCTAATCAGGCACGTTCAGTCAATCGGGAGCTGTAAAATACAATGTTAGATGAGCATGGAGTGGGGGGAAGACAAAGTGAATTTGTGTCTTCCAGTTTCTGAATGACTGAACATCTCTGGTCAAGGTAATCAGCAGTGAGGACTGCAGGGATGGTAAACAAGCAGGGCAAGGATCCCTGATGAGAAGTGCTAAGCACCCCTGCCTTGGTAAACGTGTTGATGAATGCTGGAAAGGATTACCACACAATCTATGAAGCGTTTGGACTCTCAAGCAGGTCATGGACAAATGGAACATTCATCAGCACAATCACTCACCCTGGGACTATTCGAAAGAAACGTAAGGCCCATCTTACAGTGGCTCACATCAATGTTTATGAGGCCACCATCAGTCAAACACTAAATAACAACAGTGTGCACGGTAGAGCGATAAGGACGAAGTCACTTGTTTCCAAAAAGATCACTGCTGTTCATTTACAGTCTGCTCAGGGCCATTTTGGACAAATGGTGTGTTTTCAGCACGAGAACCATATCCCACCTACCAAACTGGTTGGTAGTGGATGGTACTATGTCTTTGCTGCCTATGGGGCAGGGTGGCTTGCCATCATTGATGACACTATGAATTCTGTGTTGGAAAAGCAAATGCAATGGAGAATAAACAAAAAGTGATTGATATTGCTGCGAAATGGGGTCACCGCAGTCATTTAATTAACATACTTTTGCCATAAACAAATATTCAGAACTTGACAATTTTCCCCAATAAATAATGTTTTTTTTCTCATTTGTGTTCCCCTTTTCATTTTCTTTCTAGTTCAAAGAAGTCCACTATGCACTATGTGTACCAGAAAGTCCAGTTTGGGAGTTTGAGAACTGGAAAAAAATTTTTTTTTACAGGGAACTGCCATATATGACAATGTGGCCTAGATAAGAACATAAATTATACATAATAATTTACAGATAGCACAAAGATTTTGGTACCTGTTGCCCTTCATTGGTGAGAATGACTTGTTTCTCCTCAGTGTTGGCTACCTCGAACTTTTTGATGAACTCACAGTCTTCTACAGAGATCATCTGACTCCTGTAAGAAATTTAATTGGGACATTGGACTTGTTAGGAAATTTTAACTTACTATTTTGACAATAAATTATGTCATTGTTGCGGTGAAGAGTTGATTATCTAGTAAAGTGAACAGATTCTGTTAATTGATGAGGTTTCCAAAACACTACAAAGCTGTAGAATATACATGTGCTGCTAAAGGATTTATCTTTGCTTCGTCATTAGCATGCTCCCATACATTTCAAGGGCAGCTTTCAAGTGAATGAAGACAGGCAGTTTTAATAAAAACATCCTTTATGATTTTTAGGCACAATAATGTCAGTGATAAGTCAGATCTACTGTATTAGGCTAAAACAGACTGACTCAAAGAGGAAGTATCACTCAAGACAGTGACTCATTAGTGTCAGGGCAGAACTGCTCTTTGTGCAATGTAAGATCAATGTATTGAGAAAAAATGGTGTAATTATAGCGTTATTTGTAACAAAGAACAATTTGCAAAGCTGTTCATCATATATATCATAGAACATATATGCACACAACAAAACGTGCAACCTATTCTTTATAGAGTGCAAGTTATGGACAGAAGTGAAACGTCCTAATCCCAATTAATCTGCACACACGTACCCATCAGTGCCCACTCAGAACATAAAGAGAACAGGTGGTGTCACTTACTGCAGGTAGGACTGCCAGTTGACCAGATTAGCCCGCACCTCGGCCGCTTTGGCAGCGATGATGTTGGTGGGGACTGCAGCATCCACAGCCCCGCGGATATCCATCCTGTGACAAATCCACTAACGTTACCGTGTGTGTCAGGTTAGAATCCAGCACAGCCTGGACGGAAACAGCTCAGTGACACAACTAGCACCCGGCCTTGATAAGTAACTGAGATGTTTAGCTGTTAAATGACAGCTAGCTACCACGAAGAAAGCTAGCATAAAGAAACAATTGAGCCACAAGTGATTAAGCGTTAGTATTATACATATTTAACCATGCTTCATTAATATACCCTTAACAATCTATGTCAAAAGTTTGATTCAGACGTTAGTTAGCAAGCTAGCAAACCAGTAGCATCAGGTCATGCTAAGCATCTAACGTTAGCTTAACCCAATGTCACGACATATCGCTGTGACTGTTTCCGAATGCTGACGTTATGGCAGCACACTCCGTGGCTTTAAACAGTATTAGGGCTGTGGTTTAAAAACGCAGACATACAAAAAATGTAAGAGTAAATATCTGTCATTGACACGCGTAACACCGTTAGCTAAACACTTGCTAGCAAAATAAGCACAGGATGCGAAGCTAAGCTAGCTGCGCTAACACAGCTCCTCATCCCTTCTGCTTCCACTTTGTCAAAATGACAACAGCCGCATTCGGGAGAAGACACACACTCCAACTGAATTCGACTAAACGTATGTTTGCCAAACCGAACCACATTTGATAAAGGCGTAAAAGAGTAGAACTTCTGATGACTTACTCACCTTGCTACCGTGTGGAGAAAACAGCTGACCGTCTGAACACAGCGTCTGTCATGTGACCATCACAGGTCACATGCTTCAGCCTGACTCCAGCAGAAGTCAGAGGCTCCAGGACACACACGCTCTGGATTTTACATGACAGATGCTCTTAAACTACACATGTAAGCATCACCGCGTGAATATGCATTTGTTAAAAAAATATGCATCAGTGAACGTTACAATAGTCTGCGTAAATTCACTTTAAAGGCAGTTTAAATCTTTCTACTGCCTCACGTTATCGTACCTTTACTCCTCTATCGGTATTAGTTACTAGTGCCTTTCTAGGTTACAATTTTATATAATAAATACGTGCAAGACAATAAAAATGATAATTTCTTAAAAACTAAACCAATGTTTTCAAACCTACATGTCAAGGGATCCCAGCAGTGTCTGTTTGGGGTGTGTAGTTACTGTAAACATTATGTGTGTTAGTTGTTAGTAGTGATGAAGAAGTATCTTACTTATAGTGTATGTTTTAATTACATAAAAGCAGTGATACCTACACTCTGTTCCCTTTTTCCATTTAAATTGCTGTATCAGTAGTTATGTAGATGTATCTCAAAATTAAAATCTGTGAAAAAGGTAAAATAATATTTACACATGTATGACTTAATATTCACAAGTACTTGTGATATATTACTTACGTAATATATCAGACCAATTTTCTGGAAGTACTTTTAACACTGCCGGCATACTTTTTGGAATGTCAAGTCACTGAGTCACTGAGCTAAATACACTGAAAATAAACAATTCTGGTGGGCCAGAAAATTAGAAACTCCACTTTTGGCCCCAGCCTATCAATTACACTCGGCTGTGTCATCAGGTGTACTTCAACACTGAAGGGCTTTGATCAGTGTTTATCCCAGTGAGTATGTAATGAGAGACACAATCAAGCCCACAACACATTTGGACCTCTGCAATAAAATCCTAAACCATCTAGCAACAGAGTTGTTGTCTCGTGAATAAAGTGTAAGCCTTTGTAAAGGTGCCAAGTGTGTGCTGTGACCACATATTTACAACAACCATTTATAAATGTGACTTAGTCTGTCAAAATTCATCTAGAAGCACATGCAATTACAAACGAATCAACGTCTAGTCTTCCTCTCTGTCCATGTCGCTAAAACACTAAGACCTCCTGCCTTAATCTGGTCTAAGCTGGTGAGACACAGTGAAGCACAGAAGAACCAGGATTGCATCCAGTAGGAACACTGTCCTAATCCCCTTCTGCCCTCTTCTTTGTCAACACTCTTCTCTTCTTCAGGGTCACTGATGCTTTTTATTTCTTACCACCTCTCTGTGTCACAATGAGCTACAGATAAGACGCCGGGAAAACACAAAGGAAAGGAGCAAACGGCGTGTGGATTTCTCACGATCTCAGATGGACTGGAACCTCACGTGGCATGTGGGGCTGCATGGTTAGAGCATGCTATGTGCTAGAGCAGTGAGGCAGTGGGAGATCAGGCCCACGGCTGCCCTGCGGGGGGTCCGACGCAGCAGGTCCCTGATGTGGCAGCGTATAAGGGGACTGGCCCGGGCCTGCCGGCATGGTGTGGGGTACACAGTGAACTACAATGACCCCGACCGAGAGGAACAGGAGATGGAGTGCCTTGAGGTATGAAGGTGTTGCAGTTTTTTTTCCACATCAAGCATCACTGTTGTTAATAACTGCCTCATTATCTCAAATGCATAACTGATTATTACTAATTTTCCTTAATTTACCAAACAGTCGAGTGAAACTATACCTGCACTCAACCGGTTTTCAAAAACATTTAAAACTCAGCAGGCTCTTATTGGCGTATTTGTTTTTGAGGAACCACACATTAGGAAAAAAAACTTTTAAGTAGTTCAGAGTTTTCAGAGTAGAACTACATCTCCACACACCCTTCAAATAAAATTCCAGTATCAATACTAATCACTTCTGGTAAATGCCAATCCATTTGTAATTTGTGTTGTTTTGCAACCAGATTGTGATTCTCTCATAGTCGGCCACCTTTTTTTGCTTCTTGTCAATTTTCCATTTAGGGAAGTTCCTGTCTGATCGAGTCTTAGGAAGATTAGAAGAAGATGATGGTGTCTTGAAACAATGCATTTAACAGTCATTAGAAATCTAAACTATATGGTACAGCAAGCCACACAAACTGCCAGCTTTTAATGCTTTGTTTAATGGGAAAGCTATTAGGATGCTTTGACTGCATTACCTGGGTTCTAAAGATAGTGTAAGGATTTGATTTTACCTAACGTTTGGCACCTGAAGGATTGTCAGTAAAGGGATAAATAAAGATTTCCGTTTGGCTGTCTGTAGTAACAAGAGCTATGTTACTATTCGCAGAAGGGAAGGGATTGAGAGATAGCCACGAGGACACAGGCGCTCCAGGACTGAGTGGGAGGACAGGAGAAAACTAAATCAGTAAAAAAAATTTAGTATATGAGATGACAAATAGCATGAAAACATGTAATAAAGTTGTAGGTTTTATTGTCACAGAGGCTCATATAGCATATTAACACTGACACAACAGATTTTGGTTAAACTAAAAGAAAATATGTGAAAATAAGTGTGCATCAGTTTATTCTAGGGTACAAAGTTAGCACTAGGTCTAACCGCTGCAGAGTATGTGGACAAGTTGTTCTTCCCCTTGTGCACACATGAGTGCAGCATGAAGTTAAATAGATAAATTTAGCTCTATTTATTCTATGAGGGTAACAATTAGTGTAAGTTGACTTGGCCTAACAGACACAGCAGCACTGGCAGAAAAGTCAGAGAGATGTAGTCCACAGTGGTCTTAACCCTTCAGACCCGAGGACAGGAAACACCTGGGTTTGTGGACATGTGCGTTGTTGATGTGACTAGCTGCCCGAGAGCTTTTTTTTTGCTATGGCAGGTCAAAATTTCCAATTTTTTTCTGCTCAGCATTAAGAGCTATCAGGGATTAAATGCTGATGGCCACATGTGGAGTCATCTGTCTTTGTTTCTTTTTTCCTTCCTTCGGTCCCATCTTTTTGGGTAATTTTGTAACCCCATTAGACAGACCTGATTAAAGCATGGCAGGAAATGAGTGAAGACAGACATGGGCAAAGATGCTGAACATGAACCTGGTGTGTTGCAGGTCATGGCCCCTTCAACCACCCATCTCTTGGATTCTTTTATTGAATTTTTTCATTTATTTATTTATTGCCATTGGCAAAAAACGACTTCACAAAGACAGATTTACCTTTTACCTTTTTATGGTTTTATTCAGCCTTTTAAGGCGGTATACATTAGAGAGTTGATGGAAAATAAAAAGGGGTAAATAAAGTAGAATGAATAGTTTTGACCTGAAAGCCATGAAAGCTTTATTTTAGAACAACCATGACTTACTTCACAGTGAAATGACAGATTGTTCGTATTACTGCGGACTCAGCCTATAAAGACTCTTAAAAATGAGTCTGAACAACTTTTATGTGCTTTCTTATCTTTCCCATGGATGGTCCTTGACACTGATAAAGAATGCGATTGCTTATGCAGTTAGTTTGCACTGTTACTACTTTGCTCATTTGGTCTTGTTAAATGTACACATATTTTACATCTTGTGCGTGTCTTTAATATTTTACATAGACCATTCCCATAACATTTTGTGGTAGCAACACGGTTGAGTACAAGGATTAAGTCAGAGGCTGCAGTTTTTCAAACTGAGTCTGACCTTTACTGTACAAAGAGCCCCTCGATGAACACACCCGCTGAAAGCAGATAGTAATCAACACGAAGAGCAATAATGTCAGCAGAAAATAAAATACAAACGGAGTAAAAGAATATGTTTCTTCTTTGCATCTTTATTGCTGTGATTGAACAACTCATCTTCACCTTCAAGAGGCTTACGGATGCCTGAGCAATTTACAGTGCCCGTCTGCATTTTGAGCTTCAGTAATCAAAATCAGTGGTAAAGTCTATCTTCCTCAAAGCTTTACAAAGGGAAAATTCTGAATGTTCATTGAATTTTTGCAGCATAAAGTGTTGCCCATGACCAGTGTGTGTATGTATCAATCCCACATGGCTATTTGTGGGTCTGTGTTACATAACATGAAAACAGGGGTAGGTGTTAAATGAAATGTTGTGGAGAAAATCACATGTTCTCATCTCTGGGGAGGAGAAAGATGCGTGGATACTTGGTACACACCCTAGTTAAGCACAATCAGACGGTAATTATTCTGGAAAAGTGGAAATGATATTCTTTGGTGTTTTGAATTGATAACAGACCAGACCAAAGATCTGATCCCTCAGGGACTGCACTGGTAGTATCATACAGCATAAATACCAGGAACTGGTGGTTCTATTTTGATGCATGTCTTACTACAGTGTGGGGCTGCTGAGTTTGATTTGACTGACAGTGTGACCTTAGACAAGCGACTGGGGAAATGTGTGTGTGAATTACATCGATAATTAGATGAAACACACTATGTTCTACACCATTACAGAAAAGGCAGCATTGAGTGCAGAGTGCCATCTGGTGTTTATATAAGGCAAGACATAACATGCACCTGAGCAATGTATTCATAATGGCATATATTAGATTGCTTTGAAAGATATGTGTGAAATGTACACACCTATAATTTGATTCAGTATCAAATGATCCATACATGAGTGCAGCAGAAGAGTCAGACAACTGAGTAAAATATTAAAGGTCTCACTAAAAAGATCACATTTTGAAAATATGGTCCTTTTGCTCAAAAAACACATGTCGATAATGATTCGCAGCTTTAGTTGCATGGGTGGAGAATGTCATGTCAGTGCTGGAGTTTGTGCTGCCTTTAGATGGCAGTGTTGTCTTCCACATGGCTGCTGTTTGCAGGCCCAGACTGAACTACTGCACTGCTTAAAGGGAGGCAGGAGCCTGGAAAGTCTCTGCAAAACACTCAAGACATGAAGAGCCCACAGTGTGGAGGAGGATGTAAAAGATGCCATCGCAAAAATACAAACTATGCAAATGTTAAATTTAGATAAAGGTGGTTCACAGCCTCCACTCTGCTGTAGAAGACAATCAGGTTAAACAATGAATCAGACAACAGTTTCAGGGTAAAAACAAAGTGTGTCCTCCTAAAATGCATATGTCTTTGTGTGTACTGTGACGAACTCTAATGACTGAGTGGAGAAACATTACACTTGCAGATGCCTCCACACAGGTGCACTGCTTGGTAATGCTGAGAATATTAACATCCAGTGATGCTCTGTGGTATGTTGAAAATGGCTGAACGGGCCCGGCTGATTTGGATGTTGGGTAAAGAAAAGATTTAAGCGACTTCATTGACAGTTCATGACCAGTGTTTCAGTGGGAACCGAAAAATACATACATGGTTCAGAGTTCAGCGTGCAAGAGTGACGTGAAAATAGTTTATGGCCGGATCAGTTGTGAAGTATCTTCTCATGACTGGACGAGCATGTGTGACATACGTCAAGAGACCTACACAGGCCTGAATGCTTGACACACATCCTGGGATTTGTTGCTGGCGTGGTCCGAGTCCACTTGTCCCTTCAGCTGCAAGGGACACTGTGAATCGGTCCAAAGTAGTTCTGGGCCTTCACCTTCATCCCATGGTGCTCTCTACAACCATCCATCAACGTTTCAGCTGTTTCAGCACCACAGACAGCGGCTGTGTGGAAAAGTCCTGTTGTTGCAGGTTTCTGACCCCGAAAGTCACATTTTTGTGAATATTTTATTCATATTGCTTCAACAATCTGACAATGGCACTAGTAACAGGCTGTGTGTGTTTTATTACTGAATTGCATGTTAATTTGGGAGTTTTGTCTCTCTTTTTTTGAATCCATCCTTGCATCCAGTCCATCCGTTTCTCTCTCTCACAGACAAGGCAGGAAAGGACTCGGCTGCTCAGTCCGACGGGCTTTACGCTCTTCACTGGGCTGATAGTTCCACGGAAGACGCATGCGTAGTGATTTGAAGCAGCCGGTCGGGGGGGAAAAAAAGCCTTATGTGCCATCGGATGTAATCAAGGCAAAGAATTACCTCTTCTCGCTGTGCATACATGGTGAAATTGTAAGTACTGGGCGCAGGCTGGCGCATCGTTGCACGTACGTTTGGTGAGCGGAGCGTTTGGGCGCGTTTCCCGGCGTTTTCGGTGGCGTGTCACGGTGTTGCCGTTTCCGTGGGTTTTTTCGGAGGTTGTCCAGGGCGATGGAGCTCTACGGTTCTTCGCGGTGCCACTTTCCATTGACGCGGTGTCGCCCAGAGACCAACAATCCCGCGTTCGTGCCGCCGTGAGGCTGCAGAACCAGCGCTGGCTTATTTGGTGTTATCGTGATTTATTCTATGATCGGATACGACCCCCACCACCACCACCACCGCCCCCCGTTTCACCGTCTGTTAGCCGCGGCGTTGTGCGGTCGTGTCCGCTTTGAAGCGCCCGACACCCAGCGCGTAAAAATGTGGCGTTTTTTTTTCTTTCTTTTTTTTTTTTGTGTGTCAAGACGCACGAAAACTGCAGCTGGAGCCAGAAAACGAGCCGCGATCGGATCGAAGCACCGCGCGGATCCATTTTAGAAATGACCGGAGGGTTTTTGCGTTCACGGAGAGGCTGTGATGGAGCGACGCTGCGGTTATAGATTTGCAAGCTGCGCCTTCAGCCCCCCCCCTCACCCCCCCATCATCATCCTCCTCCTCCCATGTACCAAAATCTTCTGACATTTCCGAAGCGTCGCCTGCTTGTGTCAGGTAGTAGCCGGATGATGCCGTGTGTTACATAAATGATCTGACGGGATTTGGCAGAGTCTGACCCGGTGATGAAACGCTTGGAGTCCGGTGTGTAGTCCACAGGCCTGCAGACCTTCCGCTGAATCCACTACAGCCCTGTAATCAGGGATCCGAATTAGAACAGTCATTTCTCATGGACATGATAAGTGCAGCCTCAGGGCGTCTGGCAGCTCGGCACTTGTACAAAGCCTAAAAAGACAAATATATATATACATACATGTATATATTTTTTCTTTTTAGGGTTAAAATTAAAATGAAAAGTGTATTTAATGTATTGTTCTATTTGGGCCCAGTAAAATCCTTTAATGTGCTGCTTTTACACTCAGGCTTTCACAAATTTTGGATTATGGATATTGAACCCATGCTTTGAAACCCATCCGTTTTTCACATGCAATTCGAGTGTATATGGGAGCATGCAGCCAGCTTGAGATTAGAGGGACGGAAATGTGCTTGGTGGGTGCATATTTGGCAGCAGTGGGGATAAAAAAAAAAATCTGCAAATGATTCTTCCATACTTTTGCCCTGAATAGTGCAAACGGCATTCCTTTACAGTGTGACCTCTGGGCATGTCAGCACATGCTCCGAGCAGAGAGCAGCAGCAGGACTTCCTGCACATAAAACAAACAGATTGGTGTCAACTGGTGAGCGTGATGCAAATTAATTGAACTAATCTCTATCACAGGGAATGTCATGGTAAAAATGGACTCACACTCTCTGCATTCTCGGGCCCTTACTGTCCTCATCATCACACAAATACATCACAAAGCCAAGGGACTGTAATATTGCAAGTGTCTGACCAAATCTCAGCTAAATACTCTTAATGTCACTACACTCAGTGCCTCCCTCTCTCCTCCCCTCTGTCTCTAGCCCATGGGATCAGAGCGGATGGAGATGCGAAAGAGGCAGATGTCGGTGCAGCAGGAGTCGGCAGCGGGGGGAACTGCACCGGCCCAGCAGGGCCAGCCGGGCCAGGCCAACCCACGGGGCTCCAATGCATGTTGCTTCTGTTGGTGTTGCTGCTGTAGCTGCTCCTGGTAGGTCTTTTTCCACCCGAGAACTCGCTCGTCGCGGCCCAGCATGGCCGACATTATTGCACACACAACAGCACAGCCTGAGCTGCTGTGCCTCAGCAGTAGGCTGCAGCTTGTGACTTACAGTATGTTCTTGCTATTTTTTTTTTTGCATGTGATCTGCTGCAAATGTGAGAAATGTGAATCCGTGGTGAAGGAAATCAAACCCAGTCAGGATTTTGGATCTAGGATTTTAAGTTCCCAGTAAATACAACACATTTACAGGGCAGATACTGAACAACACAGATAAGAAGCTAAATTAATATAAGTTTAAACAACAGATAAACTGCAAACTATATTCAGCCTGAGTATTTGCTTATTTGTTACATTATATTTAAAAGGAAAAGTTACAAACAACAGAAATAAAAGTCAGCAAATTATTTTCTCAACATTTAAAATGCCATTCACAGTTTCCCACAGTTGAAGGTGATGTTAGTCAAACAGACAAGAAATATTATATATAAGTATATTCTGATTCATGATCTCGGAAGAGTCTATAGTGGTTGCAGATTAATTAACCAACTAACCAACTACTTTATTAATTGACTGATCGTTTTAGCACTACAGGTGAGAGTGGCTGGCAAAAAATGTCCAAAAAAATGCTGATACCATTTACCTTATTTACAAATATAGTTATGTAGTTATACTGTGACATAAACTATTGTTTGTATGGCAACATGATAAATCTATGAAAATAAAAAAAACTCCTTTAGAGAAATTATAATGTGCATTCATAATCAGCTGAATATATTTAGAATCAACTTAATGCACGAATGCACTTTTAACAATTTCGATCAGTGGTTGTAGTCGTTACATTATTTTGCACGTCGTTGGTGTCTAAATGTCGGTACTATCTCTAGGAACGAAGACCGGGATGACCGGAACCGAAAGGCTTCCTATGACGTCAAGGAAGGGACCGCAGACTGTGAAGACTGGTCAGTTCAAAATCACTACAACTCCGTTAAAATGTAGAAGATAAGATAAGATAAGATAAGACTTCATTGATCCCACAGCGGGACATTCTTGTGTTTACAGCAGCAATAAGAGCAAAAAAAAAAAAAACACTATTTAAAAAAATCTTGTATCTGCATACGTACATATTTAACAGCAGAAAAAAAGATAATTGATGAATATTGCACATCTCCTGGCTATTGCACAACAATAATATGCACTGTGTAATTACGCATTGTGTATCAATTGTGTAACATTATTTCAATCACGTCAATCATGAGTATATTTGTTGCTAAAAGTTGAAGTCGCTGACTCCCGTGTTGTCCACGGTCTCTGCAGTCCTAAGCCCACGTTGGAGGAGGTGCGCTCATGGGGGCAGTCGTTTGACAAGCTGATGTGTTGCCCAGCGGGGAGGAACTCCTTCCGACAGTTCCTCCGCACTGAGTTCAGCGAGGAGAACATGCTCTTCTGGCTGGCGTGTGACGAGTTCAGCAAAGAGACCAATAAGAGCGCGATCGAGGAAAAGGCCCGGGTCATCTACGAGGACTACATCTCCATTCTGTCACCCAAAGAGGTCAGGCAGCTCCGTTTGACCGTGTCATTTCAAGGTGTTCATTTGAAGCGTGGAACTTAATTACATTTGACAAATGTTCATCTCATTGTCCCTGAGTTTAAAAGGACATTAGAACATTTTAGAAAACAAGCTTATTCAATTAGAGAGGCTCAAGTGAGATGATCAATACCACTGTTGTGTCTTTATGGTACATGAGAAGCTACAGCCAGTTAGCAGAGCTCAGAGGGAAACAATCCAAATCTGCTAGGGGTCACCACTATATGAGATGTTATCATTTGTTTGTGTGTCTGTCCGGTGCAAAAAAGTGTAAAAATGACATCACAAATAACTATAAAGCTTTAGTTTTGTAGGATCATCTGGTGAATGCACACCAGAATCTAGAGCTTTCATGGCAAAACATTGTAGTACAACTCATAAAGATCTTCCATAATTTGTTTATGTAACAGATGTTTTGGCCACATCGGGCTGGAGCCTCTGTTAAAGAAGGATCCAGTGTGGTTGAAGTGTTATATAAATTATGGAACTCCAGTGTGCGTTCATCTTGCTTTCAGAAAGAGCCGTGCTGCATGTTTCCACTGGTTGACGTCTTTGTGACATGCTAAGCCGATTACCTGCCTTACATTTACTGCACAGGTGTCCGATTTTGTCACCTCGACTCTCAGAAAGAGAGAAAATAAGCTACTGAACGCGTTTCCCGCAGTTGCTTCACATGCTGTTCTTCCTAATGTTTTATGTCTTGAACTCCCAGGTGAGCCTCGATTCTCGCGTGCGGGAAGCGATAAACAGGAACATGCTGGAACCCACCTCGCACACGTTCGACGACGCCCAGCTGCAGATCTACACACTAATGCAAAGAGACTCGTATCCCCGCTACATGAACTCCCCAGCCTACAAAAACCTGCTCAACACTCTGTCAGAGCAGTCCCCCGAATCTTAGGGTGGTGATGACCTGTGATCTTTTAACTCTCTTAATCCCTCCCCATCCTTACCCCCTTTTTAAAAATTTTCTTTGTATGTTCAGTGTAGGATTACATGAACCGGGCCTCGGGCCCGGCCCCTCCCAGGGATCTCAGCGCTATTGTGATCTGCACCTGACTGAAGACACTCAGGTCTGAAAATCTCCCGAGGGCTCGACATCACAAGTACTGCTACAGATCAACACAGCAAAACACTCCAAAGGAATATGAATACATTTTGTTTCTGATTTCTTTTTCTTTCTTTTTGATAGAAATAATCTATTTTATTTGTGTTCAGAGTTTTTTATTGTCCGTTGTTTTTTGTATTATTGTTTTGGGGGGAAATGATTCCTACTGTAGACTATATATTTATGAGTTTGTAAATAATAGAAAATGGAATTGTGGATATTTTATGTGGAAATGCCTGGTTCTATTTACTGCGTATGAAAATCAATGCTCAAGTCAAAGGCTACATGTTAGCTCTACTTGCAGGCAGCTTTGTGGGGTACTTTATGATTTTACCTTGGTTTCACCCTGTTTTGTTACATAACCTCACACTTTGGTACCTGTGACAGCGACTTGGCAACTCCAGTTCATGAAGAAACTGTGCACGATTGAAACTACTGTACATGTGGTTATTGGTGAAGTAACAGTAAGTAACAAAAGCTCTTGTCATTATGTGCAAATTGTTTCCTTCAGAAACTCAAATCAACAATGGAGGGAGAATCTTTACTGTCTTCACTTAATCTTCCCCACAGATATTTGCCTATTGACGACTTTTTTCTTTGCTCATGTTTACATACTGGACATATCATAGGTTTAATATAGTCTTCTTACAATGACGTAAGAAGTCATTTTATTTACCAGATAAAGTATTTTTTTTATTTTATTCATATCTAATGCCAATACTGAAACAAACAATTACAAATCATATGTTTGCTGTCAAAAAGTATGGACATTTTATATTCATTTTATTTTACGGGTCCATAAATAACTGTGTAATTTGCTTCTTATTATGAAGAAAATACGATTTTTTTGGAAGGATTGGTCCATGTAAATGCAAGTATTATTCATTAATCGTTCAATACTAACAACCCAGTGGAACATTTCAGGAAATATGCTTATTTGCTTTCTACTGGATGTTACTTAGAAGACTGATTCTGCTCCTATGACTGTGTGATGAGTGTGAAGCGACAGCCAGCAGCTGCTTGGCTCAGCTTGGCGTTAATACACGGCTTTACCTTTTGACCAAAGGTATCAAAAACCACCTACTAGCACCTGTAAAGCTTGATAATTAGCATTATACCTTTTTTTTTTAATTTGAGCCTCAACATGCCATTTTGTGATGGCATGTTGTCATGTGCCAAATTTCTTCTTGGCCTGGAGCAGGTGCCTGACAATCTGTGAGAACTCCATGTTGCTGCAGTAACTTTCTGGAGTCTGCGAACTCCAACTTGTCACAAAAAAATGCATGAGCCCCTTAAAAACAGCCAATTGTCACTTGTATTTATGTATTACTAAGAATACATAAACCCAGATTCTACATGTTAATCATTGAGCTTTGTGGGTGCTAAAAGGCGGATTTAAAGTTTGTTCCTGTTTGTGGTTTTTGTGCGAAGCCAAAGTAAGTGGCTACTGGCTGTAACCAGAAAGCGAACAAACAATTTTTTTCAAAAAAATGCTTGTTTTAATTCTCCAATTAGGCTTGTGCATTTGTCTGTAGACACATCTGCCCGACCTGCTTTGAACTGAGTTCAAAGCTGCAGGTTATGCTGATTATTAGCCCAAATGTACCAATGGAACTAGGCTCCATTTTAGCAGTGAGAATACTGTGTGATACTTTCTAGAAAATCTAGTCACAATTAGTAAATTGTTACCGACATGTAAAATACTTTGTGGGAAATTGACAATTTCGACAGCGGTTAAGTCACCTTTGAGGATGTAGACTTACAAATCATATCATAAATAGCCCCTCTGCTTTGAGAAATTTAATATCAATTGAAAGTGAGACGGGGGTTAGACCAGGTTAGCAGCAACACCAAAGTTAACTGTGTCCGTACGTTTACCGAGTGTTTCCACCGACTACAATTGGAGTTGCCAAGTGTTAAATACTTTATTGTATTCTGATAGTTTTAGTTGAATTACTTTGTTGCCTCACAAACACGTCACTCAAAGACAAGATCCTCACATGGGGAAGTGCCTTGACATTCAATTTTACGACATCTTTCTCATGGGCAATGGTTGTTTTCAGACTCTTGCCATAAGCGAGTGTTACTGGAGCATGAAGTCAGCGTACTGGAAATTGTCCCTCTCATTGGCTAAATTATTGCATGTGTTTTGTCTTGATTCCTTAGTCGTGACTACATCGGTGCAGTTCGGTAGCACAGCAGGCGATGACAACACATGTATATTTGCAGAGGGCAAAGGTCAGTGGGAAGGGCTGGTTGATCTGAACTTCTTGCCAACCTGTGTGCTTCACAGTGGCACTTGTACTTGTCTTAGAGTTAACTTTAACTATGTGCAATTTGAGTTGATGGATTCACCGCGCAGATCAACCTCAAAACACAATCTAAGCCAATGGTTTGGAGTGATGCCTATAAATGTTGTTTCTTCTTCTGTTTACTATATGAAATGTGTTATTTTGCGCTGAGTTTACTGAAGAATACATTTTTAAAAAAACAAATAATGTGAATGTTTACAGTATATGGTTTAGTTTTTTTTTCTGCTACTCTCCAAGAAAATAATGACCTGTGGGCATTTTGATTAAGATAAAATAAAGCACAATAATTTTATTGACTCCGAATGATTTGTTTGCCTTAACTCGTGATGCAGCCAACAAAGACTGAACTAGCCTGGGAAATGTTATATGTTAACCTAATGCCGCTGAGATTTTTCAACAAATAGGGAGATTACAAATATGTGTAGGTGATTACGTTGATTTACAATTACATATGCTGATCAGGTGAATAGAGAAAAGTATTTGTTTAGTTATTCGTGAGATTTAGAAATTGGCTTAAAAACTAAATATCATTGGGGAGGTAACAGGAATAAGAAGCTTAATATAATGGGTACAAATAATACACAAGATGTGAATGATGCAACAAAAATTTACATTGTTGAATTTGTATGAATTTGGCTTTACACAAGGCATCAAAGGTAAATGAAGCTAGTAAATTATTATCTACTTTGCCAGTGATGTGAGTTTTTTTGTTTTGTTTTGGTGACAAAAAGTATAACAGAAAATTCAACCTTTGTGGAATCCCACTGATCCCAAACATATCAGTGTCAAACGATTAAATGATTTATGTATTTGTAGAATTTGTAGATTTAATTCTCCATTAACAGCCACATTAACATATTAAATAACAGTAATAGTGGTGGAAGAAACACTCACATCATTTACTTAAGCAAAACTAGAACCAATAATAAAGGAAAAAGCACAAAAATAAAAGTACTTTTTATAACAGATTTTATAATGATTATTATATGCCCATTAAAATATTGATATATTACTTATATAAGTGTGTATCACTTTAATGTTTCTGCTGTTATGGATGAAATTAATGTTAACTTTAAACATTGTTATGATGATCATACATTTGTAATTTTTATAACTTGAATTAATATACATACTGCTTGTAACTATCATACCAGGGATCAATAAAATCAAATTATTATACAGAATTTTGTTTTACTAGCCTGACTCAGAAATTAAACTAGTAACTATTGGTAGGAAGTAAAAGTAGTGGAGTTAAAAGTCTGGTATTAGTATCTGAAATGTAGACAGTCCCAAAATGATCATAAACAGACTCACCAAAAACAGGTACAACCACAAACTAAATCAGACACAGGTGATCTGGTGAATCAAGATAACCAATTGTACAATTTAATTTATCTGTGATTTAACCAGTTAATGGGACCAGTTGTATTGGACGTACTGCATTAAGCCACTTGATGATCCCCTGAAGTAAACTGGCCTGTCACAGAGCAGACTCCCAAAAATCCGACCACAGAAGCGACTTCCTCCCGTGTCGGCTTCACGTGGATGTAAAGCAGCAGCTCATCAGCACAGAGTGGCTGCACCTGGCAATTAAAACCAAACCAATTGTGCATCTTTCCTGGTTCAGCCGATGACATTATCCTGTCCCCAGACAGATTATTATGCATATATCAGCATTCACTTTGATGTGATGAATATTCCTCCAATAACAGATGTATACCCTCAACACACACACGGACACACACACACACACAGGTTTGTCTTCTCTGGTCCTTGAGTGCATTAGTGTGATGTTAAAGATACTTAAAGATACATAATGAGAAGAGACAGAAGGTACGCCTTTACTGAACGAGACGAATAATAAAAAACTGTTCTTTTTAATCAAATGGATTACATTTTTATTGGGCATTAAATAAAACAATGCAATGTTGTAAGGGAAAAGCAAAACATTATCCAAAGTGTTAAAACTACATATAAAAAAATGCAGATAAAAGAGAATGAGACAAGATTTATCGCATACGAGTGACAGTGAGATACAACTAATTCGGAGATTTTGGGGGAGGGCACGGGGTAACTGACAATGAATTCAATCTATAAACAGGATATTTACTCAAACGGTAACTGCATGACATCTTTCCATGGCGCATTGTGTGCCATATACCACATAATACAAAGCTCCAATCTGTTGCACATAGACAGAACCTGGTCCAGAAGTTTTTCTACTTATTGGAGTGCTGACGATGATGTATGCAGATTCAGCAGAACTAGGAGAACAAAAAAAAAAACCCAAAACAAATTAGTACGTAGATTATGACATTTTTGGTTTAACAAGAACAAAGAACAAACACGGCTAACACATTTTTTTTTTTACAAATCTTTACTAAGTAGCTGTGATGTCATCTAGTTTTGACTAAGAAAACCTTTATTTTTCGAATAATTACAATATTATTGGTTGGTTTGCTAAAGAAAATGTGTTGGTTACATTTTTGGTATAAATTCTTATATAGGGCATGTTATCTCCATCAAAACTATTTTTGCAGTATGTCAGTCTTTCTTTTAATAAATTAATCAAAGAAATTAAAGAATTAAAGAATTTATTGACATGCCTAAACTTCTTCTTCTAATAACAGTGAAACGTGCCAAACATGATTTGCATAGATCAGCCTCGTTTTGACAGAGCAACAGTCCAAAAACAATAGCAAATAGAAAATACTCATATATGAAATATTTTGATTTTGGCTTTATAGACAACATGATAAAGGTAAAGTGATTATCAGTGACACTGCAGAGTCATTTTCTTCTGATCATTTTTGATAAATCAACTGCTTTATCTATAATATTAAGTAAGACACAGTGTGCAGATTTATTCTTAATGGCTGAACATCAGAGATCTCAGCACAAGTTGAAAATAAAACGTGTGCTGTTGAATGAATAATGCTTGCATGCTGTGTGGACACACTGCTCCAACAACTCAACGGCTGAAACACAAACGCATCAGTCTAGGCGTATTGGGAATAGCTACATCTTTATGAGAGATGCCAAGACTGAGTCAACAAAGCTTGCATTAACCAACATACCTTCCATCTATTCCCGCATTCATTGCAGAAGACAAACGTGGTCATTGGCTCATCAGCACTGCGAGTTTGAACCTGGGAAGGATTATTAATAACAAACCCATTATTACAATTTCATACTTGACAGTAATAAACAGTGCATCACAATACTAACTTTATCAAAGAATACAGGTCCACTAATTTCAGGTTTTTTGTCCAGACAAACAAAAGAAACTCAAACATTACTTGCTCTTTATGAGTGGGTCCATCAACTATGGTGCCCACAAAGGCTTCACCCACTGCCACAGTCAAAGTGTAGATGTGAATCTCTACCTGTGTGTAGGTGCAGCTCTTCCCCTTGCACTTGCCACAGGTAAAAAGATCGGTCTGAGTGCCCCCGGTGGTGGCCATCTGGTGGTCTCTAACAGCCTCTTTGGTCAAATTCTTTCTCATTTCCTTTAGCTCATCACTGGCCATTTCCTATCGAAGCAAATAAATGCCAATAACAAAGCTTATAAGTTCAACTATTTACACCTGCTACGTCTTAAGAGATAATAATAATAATAATAATAATTTAAAAAAAAAACAGTTTACACCAGTATGGTAAAAATAAGAAGAAGAATATTTCCTGTGGTGACATATTTATACTAGAGACTGTGTGTAAGGTACAGCCATCAATGACACACCTCTGCAGTCATCTTAGCCATCCGCTCTGGGGTTACACTCCCACATAGCACAGTCCGCCTTAAATTAGGGTTTTTCATATCCTTCAGATTTGAGATTCTGCTCCGCACACGGTTCTTGTATTTCATGTCTGTGTTCTTAAACTCTTGGAAGATGCGTGATAGCAGGTCAAGGAATTTAATTCTAACAGTGTATCATTCACATGTCATTACAGCAAAGCTACAGCTTTAGGTTTGTTATTACAGTTAAATGACTAATAATTTAATTAAATAATTGATTGCTCATAAAAAAAGGTTACTTTTTTATCAATTAATATTACAGACTATTATTAAGAAATTGATTGAAAAACTAAACAACAACTTAATAAATACTACGGTACAAATAATCATCAGGCACAGCTGAAATATGCTTATATCATCAGTATCTACTGTATATTAAAAACAGAATCACTTAAACCACAGTAAAACCACACAAATAAACTCATAAAAACATCAGTTATAAACACAACTGACATTCTACGATAAGGATATATTCCTCAATCTGTGCTCCGAGTTCCTCACAATCAGCGCCAATAGCAATATAATCATCTGGGGAAAAAGGATGTCAGATTGTGGCCAATCAAAATCTTACACATACAGAAAATAAAGCAAATAATCACCAACCACAGAAACAGATAAGCTGATATTGTATTAAATATTATAATATGGCAAATGGCTTCCTACCTCCAGTCTGCAGAGCATTGGCCAGCATTTCTCTGCACTTGAGCCTGATAGAGTCAGATGTGCCGGGGGCACGAGGAAAGGTGTTGATTAATGTGTTGGGTGCAACTTCAGTGGGCTCGCTCTTGCTGCTGGAGTTACTGCTGGAGCTACTATGGAAGCAAGATGAATTAAATGAGTTACTTGGGCAAAAAAACATTAATAGAATGTTCAAAATGTATTCCAAAGCATGCACAAATACCATGGTTGTCTTAATATTGGACACAAACAAATAATGTCAGAGCTTTTCTTGTTACCTTTCCTCTTTTGCTTCTGGACTTCCTTGTGATGGAGAAACAACAGGTGTGGTTTGCGTTGTTGTATCTCCACCTCCAGGTTCATCTACAATACAAGTAAAATCAAGCAAGATTGAAGGTCACACAAGTGATGCTATCACGATGGTCAATATTAAAGCTAGTAAAATCAATATGTTTAAAAGATGAATGGCTATAAGACAAATGCCCTGTCTCATCTCAAACATGGTTTAGGGTTCTTGAAGGTATTTCTTTTTTTTTATTATTATTATATCTGTGTCAAATTGAAGCCAATGGCAGCTGACATTGGCCAAGAGGTCATCAGTCTATTTTAGTGCTGATGTGGAAAGACAGACAACCACTCATGTCCACATTCACAAATAGACTAAATTTTGTGGCTCAAAGTCATAGTACATGGAGTAAACCCACGTAGACCCGGAGAGACCAAAAAATATCTCTGACTGGCAGGTGCAAACCCAGAAGCTTCCTTCTTTGAAATGACAGTGTCACCCACTACACCACCACACTATACACATTCATTAGCAAAGTTTCCTCGCTGACGGACTTTTGCTATAAATGTGAATGTCTCACTGAAATCTTCACTGAAACCATCTGCTGCTATTCAGTTGTTTGTGTTGTTAACAACTCACTAACTCACAAGTCTGGAGGTTAAGAGTAACTGTAGTAAATTAAAGAAACTGCAGTTGGATGCTTTTGAAAGTTGTGGACAACCACTGGAATATATTACAAAAGCATAAATTACAAACAATCAAATTAGCTTGGTCTTTTATGTTTATGATTGATCCGTTACAATAAAGAGCCACAACTGGCTCAAATATAATTAAGCCAGGAGAATAAATATATCTTTGTACACATGTTCAGCTGTAGGTAGGTTGAAAAAGTCATAATTACCCAAAAGCTTCTTCCACGACTTGATCAAGGACTTGGCTAGGGACGTCACCTCCTCGTCTGT
Source organism: Channa striata (assembly GCA_033026295.1). Taxonomy (NCBI): domain Eukaryota; kingdom Metazoa; phylum Chordata; class Actinopteri; order Anabantiformes; family Channidae; genus Channa; species Channa striata. The sequence continues at coordinate 13,401,257 of CM065185.1, read as the reverse complement.
GCTCTGCTTACGGATGGCATTAACGGACATCCCTATTCTGGTAGACTGTGGACAAACACTGAGTTAGCATTTCAGAGTTTGAGAGCAACATTTGTCAATGGTGGATCTAGAGAGCGAGTGAGGATAAACACCTGAAGCAGCTCCAGAGTCATGGGGACACTGCGCAGCTCTTTCAGGAGGTCCAAAGCCCCAGCCTGCCGGGGGAGAGGAGGGTTTAGAAACATGCTGATCCATGTCACACTGAAGCTCTTCTAAAGTATAACTTCATAACTTTGCTGCAGAGTAGATGGACATTAACAACTACATCAACAAGGTAAAAAAAAATTTATTTAAAAAAAATAAAAACATCACAAGTCTTTTGTAAATTGTGGAATATATTGCAATATTCTATGGGACTAAAGATGTATTTGTTCACAGTAATAACTCTAGTATGAGTGAGTTTGACAGATTTGACTGTTACCTGGTGATAAATGTTTGAACATGGGGGAAAAATATTTATTTTGCCTGCATGTTTAACAGAGACATTTTAAAAATGTACCAATTTGTTATTTACTAAAGTTGAAGGGAATTGTTTTTTGTGTTCAGCATATATTTTTATGGATAGATGAATAAATTGACAGAAAAATAAATAGAAAGACAGATGATAAACTAGATCGTAAAGTTTTAATAATTCTTCCGCGTTCTGCACTACATGCGTGACCACACGGGGCAGTGCGGCGTCCAGCGAACCCGTATTAGCTCAAGAAGTAGAATTAAACAGGAAGTGGAAATTCTCATCAAAGCGTAAACATATTACGACAAGAGCAAAACGGGCAGGTTGTTCATATTTTCTAACTTTATACACACTCTATATTCTGTTTCTTCATTTTTCTTTCCGTTTCAAACCTTAAACTACAAGTCTGAAATTCATTTAGAGGAGTTAAAAAAATGCTTCTTTCCTGGCCCTCAATTTACATCAGAGACACATTTACTGGAACAAGTCATTACGTTTTGAAGATTGGTTTGAACACGAAATACATGTTAGTCAGCTATTCAATTAATGGCTTACTTTGGTACTGAAAAATTACTCTGAATTTTGAGAAATCTTAAAACTCCAATAACTCCAATAACAGTCCCACTTGGTGTCCAAATGCTTAACAGGAACATTTACCTTTGAAAGCACTTAATCCTACTGCTACTATGTCAGCTGCTACTAGGTCAAATATGATTTGTCTCTGAAAAAAACAAAAAACAAAAAAAAACCCAAACATTTTTGCATCATTCCAAAAAGACTTGTTCACTGTCCCATACTTGGTAAACTTAGAAAATGTCTTCTCATTTCACCTTATCTTCAAACTAAAGAAGTTTCCTTACACATCGGTTTTATTCTGGTATGGTCTTTCTACAAAGACTCATAAAGTACGTTAATAATATTTGTACTTTTTTGGCCTGCTGTGAAGCTTTAAATCACCTGTTTTGAAAATGTGCTTATTCCCATACAGGCTGCAACAATGTTAGAGCTTGTATCATTCAGTCTATTGAGCTTGATTTGGGCTTATGTTTTGAAAATGTGCTCTTTGATTCTTTGGCAACAACAACAACAACAACAACAACAAAAAAATCCTGCATGAAAGCACAGTAATATTTTTTTTTACCTTACACTGTGCATACAGAGGGAATTCTTGGTATTTGAAATATACCACAATCAGTACTTTAAAACAATTCTGTACTCTGTAAACAGAAAAGCTTGTAAAACTATTTACCTTACATATTTGTGTATAACCTACTGTACATTGATATTTTGTTGTTCTATATTTGTCTTAAACCCCTGAATGTGGTTTTATTTGTTCCTTAAAATTTGTTCAATAAAGCAAAAGCAAAAAACAAAAACAACAACCTCTGGGCCTCTATGATCACAGACTGTAAATAAAGTATGTACAGTATACGTACGTACAGTATAAAGTTTATGTACGTTTTCTACCTGGACTTATTCCCAGTTTCTTTCTTTACGTAGATCCGTGTCGATATTGACGTGTATCGACGTGAAACCTCAATGCCCCTTAAGTTAGCTAGTAACGTTAGTTACAGTAACGTTGACGTTAACTAGCTGGGCGGCTAAATGCTAAGTGTCAAAACATTCACCACAATAGCTACTTCGCGGCTTGTAAATCCCGAAACGTAAAGGTGAACGGCATTTAATTTCCGATTTTTATATTTAGCTAACGTGACCTAACTTCACTTATCTTAAAATCTATGTGTTATTGTGTAGCCATGCGCAAAGCTAGTGCACTGCTATGTGGCTAGCGTTACTAATAGCAATCTGGTAACATAAACAGACTTCCACGCTAGCTACTCGCGGCTAAAACTACAGGCTTATGAACCGTGGAGCTTATTGCTGAAGGCACCGCTGTACTCACCGCTTGAAATAAACACTCTGCTAAAATGTCACACTTGTGCACAACTGTGTTCACATTGATCTGATTGATTTGTCCAGAAGCTCGGTTATCTAACGTTGGAGTCGGCAGTTAGCTAACCCTACCACAGCGTTAGCTACACATCAACATCGGTCAGATCGGTTAAGCAGCGGGCAAGTAAGCATTCATTCTTAGCAAGCATCTTACTCCGTTTTTCTTCTGCGCCATTTTATCCATCTTCTTAGCAATTCTGATGATCTCCTCTTCCTCCTTTTTGCCCATGTTGGCTGATCTGTTATAGTCGGAAAAGCAGGAGCAAAATGGGAAAGAAAATTGGTGACAAAGACCACACCACCACTAAAGTGAAAGCGGCTGTAGCGGCGTCTACGAGACGGACCGGGACCGCACACCCGCTGCTGTGTAGCAGACCAGACTAGTTGAAGCACGACGAGTTCAAGGGGAGTTAATCGAGCCGGAACTCAACGATTCACTGGACGCTATAAGAGTAGTGACTGCGTAAATTAGGAAAAAGGACACGGTTTTATGAATGCCGAAATATATCTCTATGATTTTAAAGTTATACACAAACACGTGCCCCCCTGATACCAAAACAAAGACTTGCATTCAGGCAATAACGCTGTCAGTCGTTAGATAGCGCCAAAGGGTCACTGCAACAGAACGATTCTGAAATCATTTTCATTCCTCACAAATCAACAGTTTCAGTAGTTTTTAGCGGCAAAGCCAAAGTTTCTCTTGGTTCAGCCTCACAAATGTGAATATTTGTCGATTTTCTTAGTCCGCTATGATAACTGAGATTATAGACTATAAATATTTAAAGGACATAAGAAAGAAAAACGTCACTTTTTGGTGTGTTAGATCATAATACATTGATATACAGAACATAAAAATGTCACTGTAAGTGTACAGTAAGTGTGTACAATATTTTTTTTTCTCCAAGCAGCAAATGACAGTGATTGATGTATATAAGAACTGTAGAAAGCTCAGGAAGACTTTGGGTGGACTCTGGGGTTGGAGAACGACACAGGCCAAAGGATCCAGGCCACACTGCTGATCTGTTACTGCATGGAGCCTATAGTATGTGGCTCTGATTGACTCACTAATTTGGGTCTTGCTAATGCAAACAGATCAACATGTGACATTACTGCCAAGTGACCGAAGGTGAGACAATCATTGCAAATGGCTTTAATTATTCAGGTAGGGCAAAAGGGTAATTACAGCACATATGACACACAGTAAATGAAAATGCCAAATATGCCAAAATGATGCAATTGTTCAGCAGTTTAGCACAACTAGTGAACAATTCTTATTTTAATGCCTATTCACACTTAATTCACAAATATTGCCCTGAAACCTTTCCTCACGTTGGACTCTGCGTGACCTACACAGTCCCTTCCTTCAATCCCCCCACCCCCCAGTCTCCATCTTCCTGCAAACACGTGTGAGGAGGAGGTATTAGCAGCTTTTGCTCAGTCAGGGGCAGTTGGTAATTGGCACACTGTCTGATAGCTACAGTGACACAGCTCTCACCCCCGATGCAATTAGATCATTAGTCGATAACAGAACAAAATGAAGTGTAGGTCTACTTAACAGTGCAAACCTTTAGATACAGTTTCTCAGCTAAATTGCTATTCAAATCGACATAATTTCTAAATTTATTAAAAGATTTCTAACTAATTGGAGGCAGCCGGAAACTCAACAAGTGCAAATACTGATGCACTTGCTGAATTTCCTGAGCGCTGAAATATAATGCTGGCTCCCAGTACCTGCTGTGCAGGAAAAGTGTTCTCTGAAGATTTTATTCTGCCTCATGCTGTCAGCAAGTCCCCATTAGTCCTAAATCCCTATTAGGCCAAGACTTCTCAAATCTGATTATGCAGGCTGCCTGCAAATCAGAAATAGTCGGAGCCACCTGTGTTATCTGTTTGGAGTGATAAAGATTTACTACTATTATTTGATCTGGAGAGTTGAAAAGTCATGAACTTTTACTACCTCCTCCCTTTTTTACGTTCTTATTCTAGTGCTTACTAAGTCTTTTATTGTACTTATTCAACCAAACTCACTCACATTACTTACTTTGTCTTTCAGTGCAAATGACGAGACAGAAACATATTCCGGATGATTATACAAATGGGACTTTTGAAACATTAGTTTTCCTTATTTTTATTAAATCTTCCAAGATTCATAGCCATGACCCACACTTATGAATTAAAATTTAGTAATTTTAGTAGTCAATTTTAGTACAAAGTTTTCAAGAAAACATAATTAAACTCTTTCCTCTTATAAAAGTATAGTCTTCAGTATGCCATGGTCCAGTTTACTTGCGTTTTCTTTCTTACCCTATCTCGATATGCTGATTAAGTGTGCGCAAAGATTAAGCCAATTGGCCAGGATGTAGCGTGTCCCAAAATAGCACTCGAATGCTGCTGAGAGGCTTTGACTGTCGCTTGGAGGAATACTGAATGCACATTTTCTGCTGTTTTAGTCTTCATAATTAAGGGCAAATGTGAGATAATACGGTAAGCATTGTTCATTACATTGTTTTGATTTGTTTTTTTAATCATTTGTCCAATTAGTTCATGTGTTTCACAGATGTATAGTGTGTGTTTATATCTAGTCAGACTAGTGGTGGGAATGTTAGGGTTACTTTTATCAAAATTAGTGATTTGAATTAGATTTGAATTACTGTAAATGATTAAAAAAAGGTTAGGGATATGCTTTCTTACCTCTTAAAGTAGCACATTTTCCATCCTGATGTATTTGGGTCTTGTTAAACTGCAACCATATCAATGTAAGACACTGATATACAGACTCTGTTGCCAGTTCATTTAGTAAACCTAGCTAAAACTAATACATCTAATACAATTGGTTATTTAATTGGTTGTTTTGTGAGATATAGTTGTATTGGCACCGAATAGTCCGAGACACACAAATCTTTATTATTTTGTCCACCTCGTTTAGATATTTTAGTTCATTCTATTCATTGTCACATCTTCAGTTTGCATGCAGAATGAAGTTGATTATCCATGTTTTGGGAAACTACCATGTTAAGAGTGTTGTGGTATTTTATATGTGGTATTTCTTGTGACTAAATGTCAACAAATTGTTGAAAGTTCAAGACTCCTCTGGAATCTGAGGCTTGATTCACTACCAGGTGTAAACAGTTGCACTTTAAGGTAAAGCTGGAAGCACTTCACAGACAGAGTAACAACTAAACGGGTCAAGCTGAGAGTCAAATGTGGTTCAGTATGTGTGGCAACGGCTACTAATACTCAATTTCCAGATCAAGACACCTGTCAATACGGAAATCCTACATTAAGTTATGCTTCACTAGAAATCTTTCTTTAAACGCTCACCCCTTCAGCATTCAGTTTGTGATTTCCTCTCTGACAGAGAACAGGTGGTGTTGTCACCTTTACAACAGCATATAAATTTGGAAAGTCTTACATTAGACTACTTGACAGGGTCTTTGAGTTTAAAGAAGCACGTGCTGTGACCACATTTTAGCAAAATAAATGAAACTTACTAAAATATACAGTGGAGAATCAGATTGTATTGTGAAGCACATTGTATGATGATCTGAATGGTATTAACAACTGTCTCCCTCTCTCGGCTTTCCTTCTAGCCTCCTCCACACAGTATGAGCAGCACACCCATCCAGGAACAACCTGCTCAGAGACTGTCCTCTGGCAGTGGGCAGACATTCCCGTCCAGACCCTTACAGCCCACCTCCGATCCCTCAGCTTCTAAAAGAGTATGCTTTTACAAAAGTGGCGACTACAAATTCAGCGGCCATCGCATGGTCATCAATGCCCGTACCTTCAAGTCATTTGATGGCCTCCTGGATGCTCTGTCCAGGAAAGTGCCTCTGCCATTTGGAGTCAGGACCATCACCACGCCTCGCGGCACACACGTTGTTCGAGGTTTGGATGACTTACATGACGGGGGATCTTATGTGTGCTCAGATCAAAAACGAGTGAAGCCCTTAAACCTAGATGAAGTCAGCCGGCGTCAGGTGCCATGGAATACCACCAGACCCCTGAGTGCAGGAAGGCGACAGAGACGTCAAAGACTCCAGTTTGGAAGAAGAATGGAAGTCAACAACAGGTCAGCAAAGATCCCTGAAAGGGTGGCAGTGAGGACGCCAAAGAGGCTCGAGGTCATCAAAAATAAGGATCCCACTGTTAGACGCACAATTGTGTTGCAGAGGAGAACTGCACCAACATTTGACGCTTTGCTGGACTACCTTTCTCAAGTCCTGCAGTTCCCAGTGCTGAAGCTCTATTCTACAGAGGGCAGAAGAGTAAGTAAAATGGTCGTGGATTCGTGCCGGCAGAAACAGCCTTTGTGAAATGGGTAAAAGCTGTTATAGGAAATAGTTTAACATTTTATGAAACTGGTACATGAAAGGATTGATATTATAGCTTCCCACTCAACATGAATTTGGAGCCAGCAGCTGGTGTTTTAAATTTATCTGTGACTCTGTTAATTGGTGACTGTCTTTCAAATGCATTGGTGGATGCCACTAGACACAACAGATGTTTATGGCAGGAACCACCTGGCCTTGTCAGTGTCCCTTTGTCCTTTTTCACACTCGTATTTACTTTGTATTTTAAGGAGTTTTTGATTAATTATAATTTTTTTTGTAACCCCTGACACATTTGGATGATGGTCACCAGTTAATTGAGTCACTCTTTAATTTGAAACAATATTTAACTTATTTTAGCATAAAGACTGGAATAAAGCAGCTTAGGGAGACTCCTGAAAACCACTGCACATGGCCAAGAAATTTTTCCTGTATACCAATTAAAAACCCCAAATTTCTGTTTATACAACTCAGTGTTATACAGGATTAATTACTGAGCTTCACGAGGGCCTTTTTTCTCTTTTCTTACCCTGAGACAGAGCCAGTCAGCTGTGGTGACTACATAAGTTAAATTAACATACAGAAGAGTCATATATATGAGACATCCTGTAGGCAATATAATCAGCATTTATACACATATAAAACTATGAAATGTTTTGGCATATACATCTAAAACATTCTGACAGTTACACAAAACACTCACATTAGGCCACATTCAGGTCAGAGAGGGTGTGTTTCCATGTAATGGAGCTCTTGTTGTTTAGTTTCCATATTATTACATTATTATCGCTTTTTTACTTAAATATATTAATTGCTTATTTCAGGCTTCCGGTGTAACTACCAGAAATGTAATTACATCATTATTTCAAAAACAGTACACTTGAAATACCTTGTTGTTGCCAACAAGTTAGTACCATAGTGTGTGAATCCACTGCACCACTGTCCTTGAAAACACTTTCTATCTAAAGATACCTGTGGCTATATTAGGCAAAGTGGGTCACACAAATAGGATAGAATCCCTTTAAATGTTAGGCTGAAAAAAGTGGGGGCAACCAGACATCAATGTACTGCCAATGCACCATCTCCTCACTTAGAAATATCTGTCTTGTTTTTAATTTTGTAAACAGCAACTGACAAAAGAATTCTTGCTTAAGGTTTACTTGACTGTGTTAAGGCAGGTCAGTTTTGTTACCAAAGTGTATAAACATGAATATTGACATCTGTTAGTACCATGATCCCTTGGATCATTATTGTTTTTTCTTTTTTTATGAGAGTCTGACACAGAGATATAAGTATGCACACAACCTTATCCCTCTAAAGCACATAAACAATTGCTGCTATATTTTCCATAAATCGATCAGGAGTTAAGAATCTGGACACTGACACTGTTACCTTTCATTTCAGTGCTAAGAGGTGCTATCTCTATCTCCCACTGCGTGCTCTGTAATCCCACATGTCCTTTAGCAACAACAACACGCTTCTTGTTAAAGGTCACAAATCTTAAGGACCTTTGAATCCGTATTACTCCTTTAAAACGGTCTGTGATTCGTGATCTCTAGTCTGTTTACATGCCAGGTAAATTAAATATTGTTAGCGGTTCATGCAGCTTGCAGAGTGATATTGCAAACTGAAATGCTTCAGTTACAAAGGAAAGTCCAGGAAATATTAATCATCGTTCATGTCTTAATGAAGGTGCATATATGTTACACTAGAGTGTAACATATATGCAGAGTACAACTGTAATTAAATGACAATTAAATGAACAGTTGTTTCCCAGCTGTTTGACTTTAACACTGACATTGCAAACTTGTTTCTCGTCTCCTCTTAGGTTGATGGTCTTGCTTCACTTATCTTGTGCTCTGGAGTTGTGGTGGCAGCAGGCAATGAGCCATTCAGATTAGGCAACTACAGTTTTCACAGGCCGGGACAGATGGCACAAGCCACGGAAACTCTGGATCAGCCCAGTGCTCGTACGTATTAATAAACTCTATGGATAAACTGTCAATTACGCCATTTTTATGAAAAAAGTCCAACTGGTGTTCAAATGATAAATTCTAAGAACAATCAACATAATAAAATCTTGACATTGTACTGATTAGACATATATTTTCTCACATACTTTGTGGACACGGAAGTGAGTATAACTGCTTAGTATTTGTCTTTTTGTAAAAGATAGTGGGCTTACATTATTGGAAAGTTCTGGTTCTATAATTAACAGCTAAATACTAGCTAACATTTGAAAAAGAAAGGAAATATTTTAGAAAATTATTTGAAAAACTTGGGGCTTGTACACTTCTACTCCCCAAGATCCTAAAGTGTACTTTATACGTGAAACTCAATAATCTGTTAAATTATTTTGATCCTAAAAGCTATTTTTCTCTCACTGTTTTTCCTCTCTTTCACACCTGTGTTTTAATCTCATACCTCCAACCAAAGAGAACAACAAACCTTTTGTAAGTGGAAGAGGCTCCAGGAACTTCTCCTTGTCATCAGAGCGATATATTGTCAACCAGATTAACCGATCTCGAAACGGGAGCCTGAACAGCCACTCACATCACCACAATGAATCATGTGAAACAGAGGTCAACCGACAGCGCACATCCACTGGGAGGCTTGATGCTGAGCATCCTATTTCCATTGTACCTCAGGACGATGACATTGAAAAGTCTTTCCGTGTGAATCAAGATGGCAGCATGACTGTAGAAATGAAAGTGCGTCTGACGATTAAAGAGGAAGAGATGCTCCACTGGACTACAACACTCAGTCGCTCCAGCCTTAGCAAGAGGACAGTTTATGCCTCAATTTCTGAGTCGGGCAACAGCTCACCCAACTCAAACACTGTCTTTGCCAAAGACTCTAGTATCAGTGAGGGTGAAACTAAAGAGGAGAACCACCCCACTGGAGGAGGAAAGGGCGTCAGCTTTAACAAAGAACGAGCACATGAAGGCTACACTTCCACGGAAACTGGAAAAGCAAAAACAAGGTTTAAACATACTCCAACACCCGGTCCACGTTATGTTAAGAAGAAGGCATCTGTTGAAAGCGTGAAGACAGTGACAGAGTCAGGGGTTCAAGAGAACACCTTAGGACATTATTCCTATATGGAGAGGACAGCTGATGGCGAGTCAGCTGAAGGATACTGTGTTGTCAGACACAACAGCAGCAGCAACCGGCCAGTTCCAAAGCCTCGGAAAACACCATCTGCGGGAGCGAGGAACCAAAGCTCCCACTCTTTCGGCAAGTCATCGGGAGTGGCTGAAGTCCTTCAGATACAGAATAATGGGATGGAGGTTACAGAAACGGTGATGCATATTTATGAGAGTCAAGGCGGTTACGACAACTATCTTGCAAATGAGGACTATAGCACAGATGACGTACCTTGGCATGGTTCCCCTCCCGTGCCAGATAGCAAACCATCCACTGAGTCAGGGCCACACTCATCCAGCAATGATATAGATTTTAGCTGGCAGCCACCCACTGCTGACTCACTACAAAGACAAAAAGAGGAGATGTTGTCATTGTCATCGGAGCCAGTATCTTCGGCTCAAAATATTATGAACGATCTGTCTCCAGTGAATGAGAATGAAGGAGAAATAGCAACAAACTCACAAACTAAGAAGACAGTAAAAAAGGCCAAAACTCCCAAAACTGAGAAGAATAAAAAGACGGTTAAAGCTGCTGCGAATCAAAAGGCTTCAACTTCAACTTCAAGCAGCTCAGATAAAAAACAAAAGAAAACCACAGTAAGCCCCTCAAAAAATAGCAAACATTCATCTACTGACAAGCACAGCAGCAATACCAGCGTGGGAAAAAAGAGTTTGAGTTCATCTGAAAGTGCTAAAGCCCAAAGGAGTACAAGAGAAGAAAAGAAAGCAGAAAAACCTCAGTCTAAGAAATCAATAAAAGATGGAAACATACCCAAGAAGGACTCGGCCTTATTAGTTAGCAGTGAAAATGTCAAAAAGACCCCACCTATGAGACAAAGTATAAATAATGCAGCTGCTAGAGACAACGGCCATAATGTAAATACTCCTACTGGACGGCCTCAAATGAAAAAGAACATATCAGACATTTTACAACCTAAAAAATCACTTTTGCCTGGCAAAAAGACAGTTAGCAAACCTAAATCCATGAGCGGAACCAGAATAGCATCACCCAAACAAACTTTGGGGTTAAATGAAAGTGTTTCAATGCCTTCTCTGACTCCCACGCCCTCTGAAATCCACCAGTATGTCGAGCACTGGTTGGAGAAAGTCAGTCCAGACCAGGTGCCATACACAGAGGAGGCACTCAAAGACGAGTCTCAGGCAAAAGTTGTGTTTCAGATAGGTGGGGATTCTGAAATAGAGGAAGACAATAAATGTCAGACTAACTTAGATGAATATTATGCACAACCTAGTGAGGGTGTCAAGAAATCAGCTTCTTGTTTATCAGTACCTCTTTGCCACGAAGGACCGGCAACATCTTTGCTTCCCAGTGATCAGAAAACAAGAGGTTTATGTGTTTCAATGCCAAGTGTGAGAGTTGAACCTGTTTATCAGGAGAACAGATTGAGGACACATAAATCTGCAGAGGCCATCGATGGTCCAGCTGATAACAAATCATCTTCATCCAACCTGCTGAGCCCCAAAGCAAAAATAAAACCTGTCCTGCGGCAACTTTGTTCATCCGTCCAGTGCATCAGAAGGGTGTCTGAGACCCATACAACACCTAATCTTGAGAAATCCAACAGCCTTCCTGATTTCTCAACCCAGGTAGCTTTAGTGTTTGGCTCGTCATGTAAAGCCTTCCTGTCATTCTTGTCAGTGATGACTCTGAGAGATAGCCTAACGGGCTCTGCATTGGGAGATGGTCCACAATCAAGAAGCAGCTCTGAGGCCATGCTAATGATGGAATCCCTGCAGAAGATTTCTGTCATCGAGGATGAGGAAGAACAGAGGGCAAGTCTGACAGATTTGCAAAGCAGAGCGTCTTCTCAGTTTAGAGAGCGCTGGAAGGATTTTCTGATGTTGAGGGAAAGGCTTGAAAGTGAACCACTTTCTCCCAGAGTTTCAGAAACCGAGTTCGCCCTGGATGTTGTCTCAGAAGGTGGGGATGTATTTGAGGATCCGCAAATGGGTCTTGATGAGTTGATGGAGGAGCTGAATATGCCGGAAGACCTCAGAGGGGAGATTTCTTCAACAATCCAGCAGGCTAAAACGTTCTACCCTGTGGAGGAGAGTACGTTTGTAGAGACAGAAAGAAATCCGTCAGACTCAGAGGACGAAGTGGAACAGTTTATTGCAGAATGCAACAATGAAATAAAGCCGTCACCAGAGTTTCATAATACCTGTATAGCTGATGATATTACTGAGAAAAACCATAGTAATGACAATATAGAAACAAATGACTCTGAACAGGTGAATACAATGTGGAAGTTGGAAAAAGAAGGATTTGACGTGAAAGATTCAGAAGCATTACAGGCAGAAATAAATGAGCCTTTAAGCCACAAGGAAAATGAGACAGAAGGAAAGGAAGACCAAGTAGAGGAGGATAGGAAGAGGGAGAAGGATGGAGATAACGATGATACAAAAGAGATAAATGATAGAGATGATGATGAGGAGGACTTTTACAATACAGACAAGGAAAAGGAGGGAGAAACACCAGAGGAGGCAGTGAGGGAAGATGATGAGGAACCAGATGAACTTGAAACAGAGAATGGAACTGTCATGGAATCTGTTGAGAAAGTAGAGGAAAGGACAGAGGAAGAAATAGCAGTGGATGATCTGGAGGAGGAGGAGAAATTAGAAGGAGAGGAAGAAGTGGTCGAGGAGACAGAGGAGGGAAGAAGAGATGAACAAAACAGAGAAACAAGTCAGGGCGACAGTGTTGAGGAGACAGATGAGAGGGAGGAGGAGGAAACTGAGGAAGAAGAGAAGGGGGAGGAAGGTGTCAATGAGGAAATGCAAGCAGAGGAGACTGAGGAAGAAGAGAAGGGGGAGGAAGGTGTCAATGAGGAAAGGCAAGCAGAGGAGACTGAGGAAGAAGAGAAGGGGGAGGAAGGTGTCAATGAGGAAATGCAAGCAGAGGAGACTGAGGAAGAAGAGAAGGGGGAGGAAGGTGTCAATGAGGAAAGGCAAGCAGAGGAGACTGAGGAAGAAGAGAAGGGGAGGAAGGTGTCAATGAGGAAAGGCAAGCAGAGGAGACTGAGGAAGAAGAGAAGGGGGAAGGTATCAATGAGGAAATGCAAGCAGAGGAGACTGAGGAAGAAGAGAAGGGGGAGGAAGGTGTCAATGAGGAAAGGCAAGCAGAGGAGACTGAGGAAGAAGTCGATGAATTTGATGAAGATGAGGAGAAAGTAGGAAATATTGAAGAGCAGGATGAAGAGGAGAAGCAGGTGGAGGGAGAAGATGCACAGACGACTGAGAGCAGTGTCGAGGGAGAAGTGGAGGAAGCTGTTGAAGAGACAGATGAAGGAGAGGAAACTGAAAATACTGAAGAAGCAGAGGAAGAAGAGGAAAAGGAAGAAGAAAAAGCAGAGGTTGTTACTGAGAACAATGTAGAAGAAGAAGTGGGGGAAGATACTGAGGAAACAGATCAGGGAGAGGGGATACTGAATATTGTTGATGAATTAGCAGAGGAAGAAGAAATGGATGTTGTTACTGTGGAAGATGTAGAAGAAGCAGATGAGGTTGTTGAAGAGACAGAGGAAGAAGAAAAACTAGAAGATTTAGCTGAAGAAGCAGATGAGGAGGAAAGACAAAAGGAAATAGACGTGATTGAGGAAAGCGAGAAGGAGGCTGAAACAGAGGTGGTTATAGAAGAAAATGATGAGGAGGATGATGTTGATGTTGACCCTGAAAAAAAAGAAGAAGGGGAAGCTAGGACAAGTTCAGATGAGGAGGAGGAAGAGGGAAGAGAGACAGACAAAGATCTAAAAGAGGAAGAAAAGTGTTATGAGTCGGATGAAAGTAGGAAAGACTCAGTAGAAGTGAGAGGTGAAGTGGAGGAGATCGAGATTGAAGAACATATAAACGGAAGGCAAATGCTAGATGAAGGGGATGACGAAGACAATGAGTCCAACGAGCAACTAGAGCAGGTGGATAAACACGACTCAAGTGTTAGTGAAGACGTAGACAGTTTAACTGATCTGAAGGACACTAACAGTCTAGGAGGTACAGTGTGTTATTTGCAGCAGCACAGTGGCAGCGGTGAAGCAGCAAACAGAGGCCGGAACTCTGAATCACCAAGCAAATGTTCCTCTGACGCTCGGTGGGAGGACGACAAAGGCAACGGGACAGACACCGTCAATGAAGAGCATCAGGACGAACGAGCCAGCAGCCAACCTCATCCCGTGGAAATATCACAGGAGTTACTCGACTTTGTTAACTCTGCGCTTCAGTCTTCTTCGCTTACATTCACGTACGATTCTCGGGGGAACATTAGGATAGAGCCAGATAACGCTCGAGTTGTACAAACCAAAGAAATCATTATTCCCAAAAGCAGCGATGATAGTTTGTACGGATTAAACTGTCTCCCGAGTCCAAGCACCTCCGATTTATCTGATTACAGACCAGAAACCTCAGAGAGTGGTGGATACAAAACCCAGGAGTCTGTAGATATCGTCTCAGAGAGTGGAGATGAGGCTTCGGAGAAACCTTTTCCAGTCTGCAAGCGGAAGACTGGGATCCCTAACGGGAGAACAAATATGGAGCATGCAAAGTCGGAACTGTCTATTCGAAGTAATTCAGACTTTTTGGAAAGTTCCAGATTAAAAAGTGCTGAGACTTCACGTGATTCTGGCTCTAAAGCCTCGAGGGAGGATCTGTCTTATTTCAGTGCTGCAAGTTCATTAAAGGCAGATGCTGAAGCTGCACCAGAGGTGACGCAGTGCATTTCTTTTACCTCAGAAAAGGACTCAGCTGACGGGGTTTTGATCGATCAAGGACGATGGCTCCTCAGAGAGAACCACCTCATAAGAAAGTCTCCCCCAGTGTCCCTGGGAATGTACGGCAATGTGGACAGCACCTCCCTTGACACTGGGCAGGAGAACACGAGTGAGGATTCCCCACCTCATTACAAAACCCAGCAAAATCCCCTTGCAGTCCTATCCTCATCCGAGCTCGAGGAGATGGCAAAGCCTCAAACTCCAAAGTGCACCTACTACAACATGCCACATGGAAGCGATTCTGACCCGTTCTTGGATGATTCTAGTATCAAAAGTGCTAAAAAGGGCACAAGCAGTGTCAAAGGGAGAGGTTCCAGGGTCTCGCCTACTATTGATACTTCCAAAACGTGGACAAATAAAAACGGTAGTCTGTCTTCATTTGCGTCAGTTGAGTTTAAAATAGCAGACAGAAAAGTGCATCCTGAGGGAGAGTCCTCAGCTGTGAGACAGCCTGGAGAGACATCTAGTGCAGGGGCAAGTGTACTGCAAGCACAAGGCTCCGTGGACACACTTCAAGTAAGATGTAGTCAGT
Organism: Channa striata; assembly: GCA_033026295.1. Lineage (NCBI taxonomy): Eukaryota > Metazoa > Chordata > Actinopteri > Anabantiformes > Channidae > Channa > Channa striata. The sequence goes on along the minus strand of CM065185.1, from coordinate 13,386,021 downwards.
ACTGCCCCATACTGTGAAAGCAGGACATGCCCACACAGACTGGACAGTTATTCTGCAACATTACAGTGAAAAGCTCTCATGGATTTAACAGGTAACCATCAAGAAGAACTTCTCTTGCAGCCTCAGTGTATGATGTGTGGTGAATGAAGAGAGTTGTGCCTCTTATTTATCTTTGAATATAGAAAAAAATGTAAGTTTACACACTTTGTATTCATGGTGGTGACTGGTGAGACCCATCATAGAGACCGCTGACAATGTAGTAAAACCAAGAACTGATCCACCTGTGAAAACCACTGTATTAAAAGGCAGCTTCTCACAATATTTGACAATATTTATGGCTGCTGGAATATAAATTTTTAATTTTTCATTGTTTATCTTTCTTTGGTGACACAGATTTAATAAAATGAGATCACAATTTAGCAATGTGAAGGAAATGAAGCAGAGGTTTAAGTGATATGACCAAGATTGAAATGTTGAAGAGAATTACCATTTTGTGCCTACATTAAACATCAATGCTGCGTGTGTAGCTTTGGATCAACTAGTGTTTCCGGGTAACGGTTGAAATTAAATTTAGGTCCAAAATTCGATGTAAATAGAAGATTTCAGCAACAGAACTTTGGAAGCACAGTCCACGTATTTTTGTAAATGCACAGTCCACATATTCAGCCCTGTCCCCCACAAACAGCCTTTAGGGTTTAAAGAGACTGCAAACAACTCTATTTATAATGACTGCTGGGAGCATCTCTGCACTGTGGTGACATTTGACTTTCATAAGGTTATTAACTAAATGAAACATGAATTCTGAATGAGCTTCAGGCTGACAGAACTCAAATTATTCTGGAATTGAGAGCACAAAAACAGTGCCAAAATCCTCAATCAAAACAGTTCTAAATAACTTTATTATTCTCAAACAAATTCGTTAAACGCTATAAACAGGTACGGTGTAAATAACATTGTGTTACTCTTCACACTTGAAGGGTTTGTCTCACTCCAGTCCTCTCATCTTCAGGCAGGAGAGTGAATGTCGTCTGCAGCTGTCAGTCGCTCTGGATGATGCCCCCTGATGCAGTCAGGCATATGCAAGTGACACTTGTGATGTGATGGTCACTGACAGACTGGCTTCAAATATGAAAGACCAGAGGACATTATCCTTGAAATAAGTAGGGCCGAATGACAGCAGCGTTGATTTGATTTCAATGCTGTGTTTGATAAGTTATATATAAGGAGTTTTTGCTAAGGTGACGGGAAATTACTGAGAAGTTTTACCGTGAGTGTATGGGGTGTTTCCCTGACCTCTGACTGAATTAGACTCTGCAGACGCATTATGCACACACATGCACAAAGAAAGACAGAAAGAGGCAAACAAAGAGCAAAGGAGTGAGACACTGAGTGGTCTTTACAAAGCGACTATTCTGGACTCTTTCCAAGGGTTTTGTCAGTCACTATGGAGATCTGGAAACAGCCCCTGCAATTTAATGCCTCTGTTGTTACTGTGGTCGAAAGGTGTCCAGTGGAAGCCCCATTCCCAGAAATGAACGTCTGTCCTTACTCTACTCATTTTGCTGACCACTGACAGAAAAGCTATTGTTTCAGCTACTAAGCAGGTCCGTGTTTGTGAAATTACTCTTCACTGCAGGTGGAAAAAAGAGAATTTTGTGTAAACCAGTGGTGCAGACCATATAAAGATATATAATAATATATATATAAAAGTACTTTTGTACAAGTAAAATTTCAGTGTTTAAAATCGTACTTGTGTAAAAATACAGAAACATAACCAGAAAAAATAAAAGTACTGGTGCAGTAAAGTCGCTCCTGTGACCTTTATGTTGTACACTGTATGTTGTATCAGTTATAGAATTGTTACTAATGATGCACCAATGCATAAATAGCATTTGTGTTTTTTGCTTACTTTATAAACAGTGGACATGGGTTCAGAATGCTCTGATTATTATATTTATTCTTAAATATTAAGTTTTACGCTGGACACTGAAAATGAAGCCATGAGTAAAATGTAGAGGGCACCTCAACACTAAATTTCAGTACTTGAGGAAACGTACTTACTTCTCACCACTGATGATGTCGTATACAGACTTACAGCCTTTCTTCTTCGCGTGTAGATTTACTTCTCCAAACACTCTCTGGTGTTTCACACCTACAAAGACGCTAACAAAGTTAGCAGAAGAAATGAATAAGCAAAACATAACACTTGGCATGATGTAAGAAACAGACTTGTTGTAACAAAATGAACACGAAAAAACCACAAATTTGTGCAACTCACGTAAAACATATCTGCTAACATCTACTACTAACATCACTGTAAGAGTTCACCGTTATGAATGGCCTCTGAATGTCTGGGTTTTAACTCGGCCAAACGATCTCGGGGACAATTGCTGTGGCTACTGGGCATGTAGATCAGTGATTCACCATCATGAGAGACAAAACAAAGAATGCTCTTTTGCTGCTCAGTGTCTGTGTTTTTGGAGCTATGGCCCCCTGAAACACAGTTTAACCTAACCGTTGCCGAGCCCCCTTCCAAGCTGACTAACTGTGACTGATGCCCGGTCTTATTTGATACTTTATCTTCTCTGGTTTCATAGCCGATTTAATTAGCTCCCCTGCGGTTCTATTGCTGTGGAGAAAACAGGGACCTCAGCAACAAAAGGACCAAATGATAAATTCTAAACATGCCAGGAATGGGAACTATTTGGCCCAAACTGTGGCACTGGCAAACACGGGCCTACAAACAATAATTACGACCTACTGTCTGCATACTGTGCATACTGTTGCTGCAGTTAGGTGACAGATCAGCAATTCACAATCCCTGCTCTGTCCGTGACAATCCCAGCCTCCTCTGTCTGTGGCCAGCAGAGCGAGCTCATAATGGGCCTAAGAGCAGGAATTTGTAGCACCCCTTCCCCTGCCTCTAAGTGAGTGGTGATCATGTGAATTTCCGTTACCCACTGAGGATCCACTGTTTACTCGTATTGTGGCCTCTGGGTGGGCCCTTGGACACCATGGACCAAGTACATGTTTTTTAGTACTTGTTAAAAATGTCCCTTTTGAGCTACTTTTTACTTCAAATTAAACTCTTTTTGAGCTTTTAAAGTGACATCGGTTTCTGCCAGTCACTTTTAAGATACAAGTTTTGATAAGTCTTATAAACATGTTGCTGCATTGTACAAACCCCACTTCCTGAGAAGTTGATACAGCGTGTAATATGCAAATACAAAATTATCTACAATGATTTGCAAAGCATTTAAAACACTGTGTTGAAACTAAGAAATGTGATTGTTTTTAGGTACTTGCTCAATTTGAATTTGACGTTAGCAACACATCTTTAAAAAGCTGGGACAGGAGAAACAAAAGACTGTGAAAGTTGCGTAATGATTGAAATAAAAAAACAAAGATTGTGAGGCCAAGTCAGTTAGCAAGAGGGGTTACATACAGAGGAGGGTTTTTCCATGAGGATGTGGGATCTATGCATACTTTGAAACCCAACATCTATTCTAACACTGAAACGACTAGTAGCTCAGTGCTCTAATATTCACAAGAAACACCTGATATCACAACTAGAGATTGACAAGGTACAACACAAATGCTACGGCAAGAGGGAGCCAGGACGAAAGGTCAGCTGGATGATATCATCATCATCCCCACAATGAGAGATTGGGCTCCATGCCCCAATAATAACAGAGGATTAGTGAGCGTCAGAGCCACTACCCAGGATCAAATAACGAAGATCCATGAATACATCAGGAAAAAGGCCCCAAGTGATGATGTGCTTAGTGAACACCTCAGGCAGCAGAGACCAGAGGAAAATGGGAAGGAAGAGCAGGAACCCTCATGGAAGGACAAACCCCTGCACAGTTTGTATCTCCGGCAGATAGAAGTAGTGGCTGATATCGAAAAATCCTACCAGTGGCTCGACAAAGCTGGACTGAAAGACAGCACAGAGGCAGGAATCCTAGCAGCACAGGAGAACAAGCCTGGTAGGTTTAGCAATCCCAAGTGATAGTAACATAAGAAAGAAGGAACACGAGAAGCTCGAGAAAATACCGAGTGCTGAAAGAAGAGTTAGAAAGGATGTCGAGGAATAGGAACACTGAGGGCTGTGACCCCCAAACAAGGAGAGTGGCTCCAGCAGATTCCAGGAACAACATCTGAGGTCTCTGTCCAGAAGAGTGCAGTGCTGGGAACAGCTAAGATACTGCGCAGGACCCTCAAGCTCCCAGGCCTCTGGTAGAGGACCCGAGCTTGAAGGAAGGAACAAGACTGCCCAAAGAAACCCCTTAATATGTGTGACTCGTATGTGTATATACAGACAGGGTCTGATACTAATGCAATGAATTCAAGACTTCCACTTTACAAAGTAAGCAACACATATTTCATCACTGCACCTGGGCAATTCTTGGGCCACATGTTAAAATGTGGAAATGGTGAAATACAGTAACTGACACTTGGTTTAGACACACACATCCACTTAAAGATATACAGTACAAGTAACATCAAGGTTTCAAAAAAAATCTTACTTTTCCTCTATCATATCCTGTGAGATCATTATCGCACAGATCCTAACTGGGCTCTTTCACAACAGATTTATGTTCAAAATAACTTCAAAGCTGAGACTACGTGACCGTGACTTCACACATTCCTGACACTGGGCTTTATTGGATTTGTTAACGGGATAGAGCGAAGAGAAAATCCAGAACCTGGAGCTGCTTTCCAACGAGATGTCATGCAGGTGGTGGCAGAAAACACGTAGTTTCCTAAGATACTGTACTGTATATGGGGTAATTTTCCCCCTGCATTAAAATGTGCTTATGCTTATTGTGCATGTTGTAATATATTTTGCTGCTATAACTATGAGTTACTTTTCACGATCATGTTATAAAATATGATGCATCACTGGAGTTTAATTACACAAAATATCTGTCTACATGGAATACACTGATAATAATCCAATAATATGTTTAAATAGAAGTGACAATAGTCATTGTGCATGATTATTTTTACGGTGATGTTTCATGTATGTGTGTTCTCATTTTGGAGCGTAGTGCTACTTTTGTTGTTATGACAAAAACAAAATACTAGTAATATACTACATTATCCAAACCCAAACCCTTAACCTGTCCTCCAGTTCTCATGCAAAGCCGAATTGTTTGACCTTTAAAACTGCACTTTTTGTGTCCTAATGCTTCCTAAAGCTCGGTCCAGCCCCCTGAGTCGCTGCCTTTATCCCTGCACAGTCATATCTCAGAGGCAAGATGCCAACTTCAAATCACTGCAGCCTCCTGCTCCCACATGGCAACAACGTGAAACTCTCCGTGAAAGAAATGTTTGTGCATGCGGGCTGTTATTTACTCGACAAACCCAACTAAACCGAATCAGATCTCTCTTACTGACTTTTTCTTTCATGGTTTTGGAGGCACACGTTACGCCCAGCAGCAGCGGTGCAGCATGTTTTGCGATTGTGTAGAGTGTCATTGGCTCAGCTCTGCTGTCCTGCGTCTCCCTTCAGAATCACTGAGTCTCAGCAAGTCAGCGGCACTGCAGCACCAGCAGCTCTGTATGCAGAGAAGACAAAGAAGGGTGGGGGGGGGGGGGGGGACAAAAAGATTTTGGACATTAAAATTAACTTTTACTGACATACCCAATATGTGTTTACGTGTAATACAAGTCAAACTGAGGAGACAGGGACTGACAATAGAGTAACAAACGCACACACTGCAGGGCTGCGGCAAGTATTGAATGACTTTCATTTGTAACCTCTCTGTCTTTCTCCCTTTGTTTTCGTCCTGAGCAAGTGTGTGTGATTATCAGATAGGGTGTGTTTGCATGTGCTACGTCTTACATTATGTCCTTTAAACCTGATTAACAACAGTAAATCTGTTTCTCATGTCAAGCACCTCAGACACAGCACGATAAATTGCACACTCACACATTCACATGCACCAAAACTAGAGCAAATTAAAACCTATTAGAGCTGGGGTGACAATTTGTTCAAGGACAGTGTGTGTAGAGTGATATGAAAAAGGTTAATCAACTATCAGCGCAAATCTGAATCGTGTCACTTTGACATGAACTCTCACAGTCTCAACATTCTTTAGAATTCTGGCTATGTAGGACTTAAATGGCTGTTTGTGATCAGATCCATATGGATTTAGCAAACATCCCCCCTGATTATCATCAGTGGCCCATTCTGCACCTCCTGACACTCACATGCTGCTATATTTCTCAGAAACCCAGCGTGATTTTAGTCCCAGCACAGTAAACTTTAAGGACGAACATCATCTGTGAACACTTCGCCTCATTATTGACCCAGCATCATTTTCTCAGGCTCAGGAAAGCTCAGGAAAGCCGTGTGTTCCGATGGGTGATTGGACTCTCAAGGTGTCACTCAAGTCCCCGCGGAGTCATTTGCATAAGGAGGAGACTATAAATGAGTAACGGTTGAGGAAACGCCTTCTCAGGCTGATGCTGCTGGGACAAAAGCAACAGCAAGTCTGCCACATTGCTCCGGTAGTTGGCCACCGTAGAGGACACAGATATGTCTTACAGACCCGCTCCACATTCTTCTTATAAGAAGATGTTTGGCGGCGATCGAGTCACGGTGAGGACCAACTACTCGAGCCGCCAGTTCTCCAGCCCGGTGCGCGCCTCCCGGGCATCCTTCGGTCTCTCATCCGCGCCGGCCGCTTACGCATCCAAGTCCTACCGGCTCCGGAGCAGCGCAGCCATGCCCCGCCTGGCCTCAGAGACCGTGGACTTCGCGCTGTCCGACGCTTTGAACACCGAGTTCATCGCGAACCGAACCAACGAGAAGGCGCAGATGCAGTCGCTCAACGACCGCTTCGCCAACTACATCGAGAAGGTCCGTTTCCTGGAGCAGCAGAACAAGATCCTGCTGGCGGAGCTGGAGCAGCTGCGGGGCAAAGGCACCAGCCGGGTGGGAGATCTGTACGAGGACGAGATGCGGGAGCTGAGGCGCCAGGTGGACCAGCTCACCAACGAGAAGGCCCGGGTGGAGGTTCACCGGGACAACCTGGCGGACGACATCGACAGGCTGAGAGAGAAGTAGGAGGCGTGGCACCGTGTGCCCGAGAGTGAAATGATGTGTTATTAATATATGCATGACAGTGTTGCAATAGACTTGCACAGGCTGAGTGAAGTTTCCCCCAAATGTTTTCATGCAGAGGATGCAGAGAGAGGAGTGGCATGTTTTTAAGGTGGAAATGTCCCGTTGGCTGATAAACTAAAGTGCTTTTGTTCTGTCTTTGCAGGTTGCAGGATGAGATATCCCAGAGAGAGGAGGCTGAGGCAAACATGCAGAGCTTCAGACAGGTACAGTATGAGCAGCCTTTCAAAATAAACGCACCAAATAAAAAATGCATCGGGTTATGTTTATATCATAGTTTGGAATTTTGCAGAGACAGTGGTTACAGCATTAGTGGATGCTGAGGCTTAAAATGTAGGTTTCAACCTTTACATTGATGACAGGTGTCAGACAGATTAAAAAGGCCCTAATTATCTCCACACATGACCTCTAACAGTTATGTGGTGTAGAAGACTCTCTTCTTTCTTTGATGATCTAATTATTGCTCATGAGCTGCAGGAACAGGAATGTGCTCTTCTGATGGCACAACAGCAGATTCTAGCCATGATCCCAAATAAGTGTAGAGCAGGCCTGACCCCGGCCTGGTACAAAAGGCCACGCTGTGGCTGTTGAGTTAAAGCAGGCTTGCAGTGAGAGGGGATCTTTTTAAATCTGGCTGGTCACACTGAATGAGCTGGGCACAGGCACAACAGTATGTGGACCCAATGTGGTTATCAGAGCGAGAAGACAAGCCACCATGTGATCCGACTGTCTCTTTCTGGGTAGATGTCACCACAGAAGAATTTCTCTTGTTATGGTCTTGTCAGAGATTGTTCCCTATCACTGGGTTTATGCTCAATAATGAAGTAAGGATGAGTTGTGGTGTCATGGTGCAAAAAAGATAAACTGTGCCACAAAACAACTTGGCCTTTGTGTAGTTTTTTACATCTAAAAATAAGAGTAAAAAGGCATTTTCCAGTAGTTATGTGCTTTTCAAGGCATGTTGCAGGTCATTAATACATTACACGGATGGGTTGCATGGATCACAACCTTGTCTATATGAATGGCAGCAAGGAAGCCCCTCTGGCTCACAGACAACAGTGCAGGGCCTGCAGCCGGCTCTCGCTCGGTCAGGCAGACAGTCACTCTTCCAGCCCAGGGCCTGCTTGGGAAACCCTGATGAATAGCAGACTTTGTTTGTGGCATTAGATCAGGGGCAAAGCTGCTTCATTTGCTGATACCTCAGTTACCAGCGTGCCAACGCCCTGACGAAGCACAGCAGTGTGGAGTTTGCATGTAGGGGAGGTGAAGCACAAAACAAAAAACTATAATAAAACATATCTGACATTATAACATTTTGCTTAATACAAAGTAAAAACATGAACATTTAGGGCTTCTAACAAACAACTGAAAATTTGTCATAATAATCAACGTAGAATTTCCGATTAAGAAAGCAGTTAGGTAATAATAAATGGGATTAAAGACTTGAGAATTAATGCTTGTGTGATTCTGGGTTCTGCAGCACCTCCGGTATTCAGTCAAACAAAGAGATAGGCAAGTACTTAGGACATTTGATTATCCTAATTCATTGGCCTCATATGACAAACCAAAGCAGAAAAACCTTAGCTGAAGCTCCTCTAAGGTGAAAGTGCTGTCATCAAACACAAAATAAGTCAAAGTTGTCATTAAAATTCTGAAAAGTAATAGCACTTGGGCAGAAACTCTTTTCAAGGTGAAAAACTAAATTGATAGTAATGCGCTGCATGTTTTTATGGGCTTATTTCTTTCTTTTTGACATGAAATGCATGTAAAATCAAATTCTCATGATTGATTAAATAGTTTGTTACAGAAATGCAGTGCTGTAAAAAGAAATTTTTACCTCAAAGTTGTAGTGGAATATAAATATAAAGTAGTATTGAATGAACATATTTAGGAATAGTTCAGGTAAGTATAGTTTTTGAGTTTACAACACATGAAGTCACGAGGGAAGTCCTCACCGCTTGTGACCGACATCTGCAATAGCACTAGTCATGTGCCTACAGCTGATTTTTATTGGATGCACGTGCTTGTTTACCTCATTACATACTGGGTAATTTTGTGCACACAGGTATTGTGTGCACTCACACGGTAAAGCACAATGCAGAAGACATGTTTCCTTCACAATTCACCTCATTAAGAGTCAGTGTCACTGCACAGGACGTGGACAATGCTGCTCTTGCCAGACTGGACCTGGAGCGGAAGGTTGAGTCTCTCCAGGACGAAATCAACTTCCTCAAGAAGCTGCATGATGAGGTAAGCGTCTTTGTTGTGACTAGAGCTGATTCAGTCAACTGTGGAAATGCTGCCCATGTATGGCCTAATACTGTTAGCTAAAAATGGTCCAAAGTATTTGGTAATCTGCTCAGATTACCACAATTATTAAAGTTCACTGGATCATAAGCAACCTTAAGGCAGCCAAACACTGTCTGGGATAGAGCAATAAAGAGGATATGAAATGACCTGTCTACATTCACATACAACTAAATGCACACAAACTAATAGATATGAATACTGAAGCATTCTGGCTCTGTTGATTCTGTTGCAGGAAATGCTGGAGCTGCAGAACCAGATGCAGCAGCAGCAGCACGTGCAGGTGGACATGGAAATAGCTAAACCTGACCTGACGGCTGCCCTGAGGGATGTCCGTCTTCAGTATGAGAACCTGGCCTCCAAAAACATCCACGAGTCTGAGGAATGGTACAAATCTAAGGTAAAGACCACACAGTTTGAGACTATTTTTTTAAAATATAGGTATAATTAGAATATTTATCAATGGACCAAACTCTGTAGCTCCTATCAGCTCAACTGAGTGTCTTAGTGACTTTGAGTGTGTTTTTTCCTGCCTGCATTTTTACATTGTAGTTCATTTTCATGGCTGTGTTAGCGTTTTGGCTGCAGTACAGAGCTGTTTATCACAAAAAGTCTTAAAGGTCACTGTACTGGCTCACGGCTTTGGAGCTGTGGGTTTTCCAGCTACTGGTCCTACCAACATGCCAAATGTTTTGGTGTTGCTTTTTGTTGCTCTGTTCTTTTCTCTCTCCACTTTCCACTCGTTCCAACCGGTCAAGGCAGATGGCCGCCCACCCTGCACCTGGTTCTGCCGGAGGCTTCTTCCGTTAAAGCGAGTTTTTCCTCTGCACTGTTGACCAGGGCTTGCTTGTTGGGTTTTCTCTACGTTTTACAGTTTACTGTACCTACTGCTACCTTAAAACTGCTCCAACCAACAAACCCTTGTGTAATGTCTGCAAGTCTCTCATGTGGCCACATCTTTCATAATTTTCATGGTTCACACTATATGCCACATTCACCTCCCCTAAACCTCTGACTCAATGTTCGCAGTCAATTTCTCGGTTCTCTCTTCCTTACCTGCCTCTGTCTTTCTGTTTGTCACCGTGATTGGCAGTTTGCTGACCTCACCGAAGCTGCAGCCAGGAATAATGATGCTTTGAGAGTGGCCAAGCAGGAAGCCAATGACTACAGACGCCAAGTTCAGACACTGACTTGTGAGGTGGATGCCCTCAAAGGAACTGTGAGTGTGAAATATTAGACTTACACTGGTATATAGAAAATAATGATGCACAATCTTATGCAAAAGTCTCAGAAACTGCACATAATTGAGTGATGCATAAAGGAAAATATCCAAGGCGAGTTTATTTTTCCTGAACATTTTGCCTTTGTTTTTATATTTGAGAGTTAAGTTATTTTCGCTACCTAAGTGTCATTTTGATCCATCTTGGCTGCCATCCCAGAATGAGTCCTTGGAGCGCCAGATGAGAGAAATGGAGGAGAATTTCTCCCTGGAGACGGGCGGTTACCAGGACACCATCGGCCGCCTGGAGCAGGACATTCACAACATGAAGGAAGAGATGGCCCGTCACCTCCGGGAGTACCAGGACCTCCTGAATGTCAAGATGGCCCTGGACATCGAGATTGCCACTTACAGGAAGCTGCTGGAAGGAGAGGAGAGCAGGTGATGGATCAACAACTTGTTTCGTCATAAAATTATAAACACGATGCATTTTTATCTGTACACTTCACTTGCCTTTTTCAGAATCTCCACCCCGCTGCCTAACATTTCGTCTCTAAACCTGAGAGGTACGATCACTTTCTGCACACTGTTTTAACTGCTGGAATGTTTGTCGTTATATTGCCAGCGGAACTTAACACGCTGTTTTTTTTCTTAGATGCAATAATTGATACCAGACCTCATGTTGAAACCACATCAACCAAGAAGGTCCTCATCAAGACCATTGAGACCAGGGATGGTCAGGTAGAAAGCAGGATTTTCAATTCATGGAGTAATTTTCTAATGGTTGATTGATCTCAAACACAAATCGTGCTTATCGCTTTTTTTCTTCTGCCCTCTTCATCTTTTTTCAGGTGATCAACGAGTCAACCCAGAACCACGATGAACTAGAGTAATAATGTCTTTGCCAAACAACCAACAAAAGCAATATGAAGCAACACAGTTCACTGGGGCTACAAGCAAGCAAACAATCCAGCAACACACAAAGAGCAAACTGCTTCAAAAAGTGCCTTTATATGTGATGATCCTGTTCACCTGTTAGTCGACACAGACTGTTGTTTTGCATCCTCCTCTGCTGAAAGATCTTTTTGTCACGTTTGTTTAGACACAATATTGAAATCAGCACAACACAGAGATCCTCACTGACACCTACAAACATCTTTCTTTGTAACCAAAGTAGTATTTTTGATTGATGCAGCATGCACACATCAGTACGTCTGTACGCTAGATATGTCATAATTGCCTGTATGTAGCAATAAACCATCAAACTGAAACTCCACACTGAGCATGAGGTGTAAAAACTTTGCAACGCATGATGGTAATGAAGTGCCCTTAGATAAAATCATTCTCAAAAAAGGGAAATAATAACAATTAAAGTATTGTATGAAGTATATTCATGCAGTCAGCCTGATGTCTGTCAACCTGACATCTGCTCGGAGTGATTCTTAACGAGTCTGTGAAAATCTAAGGTAGGACTTTCCTCAGTATTTGGTAGTTGAAACTTTTACAAATATAGATATTCTTCTTAATGACTTCTTAAAGTGATGAACCTGCACAGAATTATCACCTGACCGCCACTCATGCTTAGCTCTATGGAGCGTTTTAGTGTTTTCAATTGACTGAATTGTCCAGTTACTATTTAATTTTGGTCAATGAAATAAAAGAAATATTAGATGCATAAGCTATTAAAGGAAAACCTATTACTCAGTTAAGTGTGATACACACACTGAAAACATTTTATTAGTGTAAATTACTGATTTAAGCAGGTGAGAATTTTTTAAGGAGATAACAGAATTTATACTTGGAAGTTAGTTTGGTATTTACAACACTGACACAATTCATGTAGGTCTCTTTTTAGTCACTACCGTACCGAAAATAGACCCCATCATATTCAAACTAGTGTCACAGCACAAATAGCTGTGGTTTAAGTGATGAAATTAGCAGAATAAATCAATATCACGATCCAGTACCAGCAAATAGTGAACAGTCTGACACATTAGTGACAATAAATTACTTTGTTTTCTAAATTAATTGCTATAACATGTTTGGCCACCGTGGGCAAATTATATATTGTGTTTACTTTTAAAGTCAAAATTCCTACAACTCCATGAACCTAATAAAAAAAAAAATCCTGTAATTTAATACATTTCTGAGTGTGTGAAACAGACTCATTTAAGAGGTTATAGCCTGAAATGTTCTATTTGTGTAATGTTTGCCATGGCCTGGCTGCCACACAATCCCAGGGCAGGATATTTCCAGCCACATGTTTCCAAGCTGATCTCAGAAAGGACTCAGTGCGGTGCCCAGAGCTTTGCTTTTCTTTCGCTTATAAGTTAATAAAAAGCAAAAGTGCATCAACATTCAAACAAAGACCAGTTTTAGCACAGCTCTGTGTGTGGTTTAACCCATGACCCCCTTCCTGAATCCCTGTGACGCTCTCTAGCAACGGAGCCAAACAGGTGTCCGACCGCCACCTGTCGGCGATCGGTGTCATGTGACCCGTTTGTGGGTCATTGAGGACACGAGCATCACACAGACTCACACTTCGCGGTTCTACTTTGCTGAACCTTGGACAAATCTCGCGATCATGTCCCCGCAAATTAAAAAACGTGAATTTAAACAAATAAAAGTACCGGAAGTTCTCAGAAGCGGCACCCCGGGTGCAGCTGGGTTTCCCCTCGTTTAAACAGTCGCCGCTTGTTGCTGGTTCATCGGTGACGCACGTTTTCGCCCGTTCGTCCCCGGAGAGGAACGCGTTCGTCGACGGAGCAACTTTCTCCGTGTGACGCACCTGTCGGAGGAAACGCGGACGGAGGTAAATGCCGACACGATGCCGGTTCACTTCACTTTGTCAGGAAACTTCGCTCCAAAGGAAGTTCGGCTGAGTTCATCGGTGTTTTTTCAGTTTTCCCACAACGCCGTGTGTCGTGGCGAGTAGGGGAGAATAAAATGGAGTCAAGTTCCAACAGGTTTTAAATGAAATGAAAGAAAAGTGACGAATTGGACTGAGGGGTCTAACCTTTTCCTTTTTACACGATGGGCTCCGTGACGTCTGCGTTTACAAGGACGAGAAACGCGTTGGTGAAAGTGGGTTCAGAGCCGGAGAACCACGAACCGGAAAGGAGCCAGTCCGCCCCGAAACCGGAACGGTCCAGGAGGAGGAGTGCCCGCTTCAACGTTCCCCTCCAGGTGGGACGGCAGAGTTCCCGCCAGTCGCTGTCCGAGGTCCTGAGCAGGCAAGACTCCGACAGAGGCAAACCAACGCCGAAGAAGAGGAGCGTCGACGGGTCCCAGAGCGGTGAGCTGCTGCTGTTTTATCCTCGGAGAAATAGAACAAAAGTTCTCACAATATTACACGTCCTGCGTTTTGAATTTCACTTCCCTAAAAGTTTGTGCATCGAACTACTAAAAGTGCTTAAAGTAAAAGTAGTCATCATGCAGGAATCCTCCACTTTACGACTATATAGCCTACTTTACGGTTTTAAGGTGAGGCCATGAACGTTTAACTAATTTCAGTAATATTTACTATGTAACAGTAAGTTATTTACCTTTGCATGAATAATGTGAATCTGCAAAGGAACCCAGTTAACTTGATTAAAAAGTCAAATATTCTACTTGAGTACAGTAGCTCAGTACATGTACTATAATTTCTGTTTACTAGCTTCATTTCATTTCCATTTCATATTTTTTTTTTTGTTTTTTACAGTTAGACTCATAAGTTGTTAGAATCTTCACCAAAGAAACAATTTATGTAATGACTTCATAGTACAATAGCCTGCATCAATCAAGCTTTTTTACGTTTGAAGTTATTTATTTTTTGTTCCTAATACTTTAAGTAAAGTTTGGATTGAAAGACAATATGAAGTCACTTGTAATTGTAACATAGATTCACAATTTAAAAAAACAAACATCAGACAGCACATACTGAATTGGTCAAAGCAGGACAAGTTAATTTGTACTGTTGACAACATGATATGACATTTACATGATCGCGTTGTTATAACGTTATTGGTTACACCTGTGCATTTCCTGCTGTGACACCTCAAAATGTGTGCTGTGAAATATCCCACTGACTTTAACATTAAGAAACATGCAAAAGCAAAAGTAGCAGTAGAGCTTTGACATAATCCATAAGAGCTTCTATGCTTTATCAATTATAAAATAACATTGACCTCACTGACAGGGGCCATTTTGACCCCTAATGAATGGTTTTACCTTTTACACTAACTCCATTTTGCCTCTAATGCTTTGGCTTTGTAAACTTGCAGGTTGTACCTGAGTTCAGTGGCTGAGTAATGACATGCAGTGCAATCATGCAGGTTTGGCTTTGCAATTGTTTGAATTGATCATGAACTGAACCTCATATGGTGAACAGCAATAAAAGTAAGCTACTGTGTCATGTGGATTAAAGGCCACCCAGTATGTCAGTTCAGCAAAATTATTACAAACATTTTATCATCTTTTTCTATTAAACATTCTTTATAAGTTTTTATAAGCACTCTGGCCTCAAATACAGCAGTGATGTTACTTTATTCTGCTCATCTTTGGTCCAGTTCATGGATTTATCTGTAGATGAGAGAGACTGGTCACTTCAGAGGACTGCTGTGAATATGCTGCTGAAAAAAACGTATTCACTGCATGAATGCTGAACGCTTTGAAGGCCAGGCCTCAATGCAACATATCTCCACTACCAAAGCATCTCTTTGATGTTTCAGGCTTTGGCCATCACGCAAATAATCAAAAATACAAGTTCATTTTGACAAATTCATGATCAAAATGGCAGTTTTGCATAAAAGTATTTGTTTTTTTAAACAGAGAAATATGTAGACAGCTGTAGTGTCAGCTTTTGCTAAATCAGCATTAGTTGCCAGCCAAACAAAGAATGAAATATTTGAAAAAAAATTACAACAGGCTTTAGCTATTTTATTTTGTCTCCACTGATTCAACAGTACTTGGTCTGTTTCATCATAATGTATGATTTATCTTTATGGGAGATAAATGGAACCGCATTTTATTTGTCATCATGCAACTGTTTTTTTTCCTAAACCTATTTCATATTTTCTTACAGCTTTGTCTTTTGTGTTACTCAGTTTTTCCTTTAGTTTATTCTGTTTATCTTGTACTACACCGCCTCCTCTAGTTCCAACTCCCTGCATTTCTGTCCCAAAGGAAATACTTCTCCCTGGCTAATTCCTTAAATACCATCTGTACTGTGGTGTTTCCATGACCATATGACAGGGTAGACTCTCGCTGAGTTTCCTCCCTTGTCCCTAGTGACGTTGATGTGTGTTGGGGAGTCTCCTCCCTGTCTCTCAGTTGACTGTACACTCACCTGTTCCCATCTGAATAACACGCCATAAAAACCTAGATTAGCCTATCTGGTTGGTCCCTTCACTCTCAGGGGTTTCCAGGTCAGTCAGTTGACATCAGCTAACAACTGTAGATCAAGTAGAGCTTGATCACTGTAGAGCTTTATGGAAAATGTCAGTCATGCAGTCAGGTGTAACCCACTGGAAGGTTTCTATAATAATAGTGATGTAGATGACCTGCAATTACCCTGCTTTTATAGGCACAGGAACTATATCATAATCAGAGGGTTTCCTGTAGTGTACAAGGAGTTGGAGTCTTTCCTGTAGTGCATATTAGTCATACTGAAATGTATTTTAATAGTAGCACATTTGTATGGAGTAGATTGTGGTGTAACACATTTTAAGCTGCAGTGATGCCATGTCTACACTTTTTTAAGTAGGGGTGGCTTTTTCATGTCCGATACCAATACCACAATCTACAGTATATACTGATACCGATATTGATCCAGTATCATCTTTTTCCATCTCCTAAACAATTGCTTAATAACAAATATTCTATTCCCCTAAAGGAAGTAATAGATCGTCCACAACATGACTGAGTTGTGAAATTCTGCTGCTTCATTTTTATTTCAGTTCTTCACACAGAGACCTTTTAGCAGCACTTTTGATAAGTGAGCACAATTCAAACATCCAAGTAAAATTTAAAGTGCATCTTTGTGCAAACGTTCGTTACTCTAAATATTTAGGTTTGAAAGCATTTTTATTCCAGTGTCTAATACTGGGTGTAACTGTAAATCAGAACTTAAATAAGAACGTTACATAATGTAAAAATAATAGCATCTCCATTATAAATTGTCCATTGAAACACATCCACTGTGCAGTCTTGTCGTCATTATTAAGAAGACAATAACTTCACGCGCTGGCATGGTAACCGCTGACCGGTCTCACCTTTGCCTGTCGAGCTTGTTGAAGCTGCTGTTCATGTGACATGTCTCTTTACGACACGTCGCTCATGTGTCGTTAAGCAGCTATATGATAGTTTAAAACAAATTCTCCGTAACATATTGGATCGGATTATTCTCCCCTCTTTTTGCGACATCCGATCCACAAATTTTGGCCAGTATCGGACTAATATTGACACTGAAAATCAGATCGGCGCATCCCTACTTGTAATAAGAATACTTTAATTTTCCTTATTTATGTTTTATTGGTCCATGACTAGAAATTCTTATTATTATCTGCTGTTAAACCTCTGAAAAAGTGGTGACTTAATTTGTCTATGAAATGTCACTAAATCATGAAAAAGTGAAACCCGGGGTAAAATATTCAGATGTCTTGTTTTTCTCCAAAAGTCTACAACCCAGAGATATTCAGTTTACAATAACATGCAGGAAAGAGAAGCAATACCTTTCCAGCGGAAATAGGTTTATATACCAGCCTCAGCTTATAGTTAAATAGCTATAGTTGCTGACAAAGTCATCAATAAACTCTTACAGTATATTGCCTCTAACTAGTTTATAGTATGTTATAAATATATTATAATCCACTATTGGGCCACTGTCTTATACAGTAAATGTTCATTAGGAACAAAGAAGGAGGCAAAAAATATAATGTTATGAAAGTTTGCACAGTATGATTCAATTATTAACTTTTGAATCAACATGACATCAGACAGTAAAGGAAATCAGACAATAATGAGTGTGAATAAACCTTGACAAATGTGTTAATATTATAGGTAATGCAATCAGTAAGTCGTGTACTGGTTCTACTGTATCTACCACCATATTCAGCCATGCATAGTTAATTAATTAACAAAAAGGCATCGGTTTGCCCATGGGCTGGAAATCTAGTTTGTCATTTGATACTAAATTTGATCTGTTGGGGCTGTGAAAATGCAGTATAAAGGCAACATGAATGCATAAAAGATTCATATGTTCATATATTAGTATTACCACAAGCCTTGTCAAAAGTACATTGATCAATAACAATCATCTGGAATAAATATTTAAGTATGCAAAATGGAGACACAAATTCAAACTAAGCTTTAATCCCCTTTATTCTCAAAGTCCTTGATAAATAGTGTTTGGTGTGCATGTATAAATCAGTGGGGCATTCTGCATCTAACATTTAATATTTAATGTACAAAATACCACATTTTTCACAATTGTAATCTTCTGGTGTCACGTTCCATCTGTGCTATGAAAGCAAATTATCACGACCAAGAACTAAAACTAGACTCCAAACAACAGAAGTATGCAGACTAATCTATTATAAACTCATGGACATGATGCAGCTGTGACATCTGATAAGTATTAAATATCTAAAATGACACTGCATTTAACACTTGTCCCCCAAATAAGAAAACATGCTTTCCTTTAGTTTCATCTCTCATTCTTTTATAACCTCAGGTATTAAGCAGAGATTAAGGTTCAAAGTGGAAAAGTCGTCTCTAATAATTTGAGGAAAGTGTTAACTAACTCCTAATTACTTGTTGGCTATCTCAACAATATAGTTGACTAGTTTTTTTATATCTCAATCTTTCGAGTAACATACTTCAGAGTTGTTCACTGTGAATGACATTTCTATACTAATTTAATATAAATATATACATATTTCACCAGAGATAAAGGTTTGTATGAAAGATGGGAACTAATGTATTGTAGGTATTGCCATCGTTTTACATTTATTTAAAATAAAGAAAAAAAAATACCAGATTTACAGAATTAGATGTTGTTTAAAACCTATTTTGTTTTCTGGTGTTCTGTTGCTGTGCGGTGCAATAATTTGTCTGTTGGATCTGCACCACTGTGTGAAAGTTTCACGGAAAGTGCAGTTCTGTAGTTTTCTAACTCCTGATCCAAAAAACACTGATTAGCTTCTTTGGTCAGTTGGGAGTAGGATGTCTGGGCTGTGTAAGATGTCGGGTTCTAATCAAAGGATTTCCATTTGTTTGCCTTGCTGACCTATAACTCACCCAACTGCTTTTGCCACTTTGATCCGGACCCATGCTGGTGCAAAATTAGTTTGGCACCAGCATGGTGCATTAGCTAAACTTGTGTGTTACATAGCTTGGTCGTTTTTTCCCCTCTGTTTTCATCAGTGTTTTGGTTCAGCAGGACTCCGATGACAGTTCACATTGCTCTCTGTTTTGTCAGCTTATTTCCCTCGGGTCTACAACACAGGGCAACATTATCCTTAAAGGTTGCCCTAATGAGCATTTAGCAGGGGAAAAGGCAAGCTCCCTGGCACAACATGAGTGTGTCACTGTGGTGACAGTGGTGTGAGGACTTGCAAAGTGTGTGTCATACCACAGTCTAGGGGAGACTCCTAATGAGTTTGTTTTTCTATCTGATTGCGTATTTGTTGTGTTGAATCACGATGGGCTACTGGGACAGATTACATAATCACAACGCTCCAAAACCGAGGCTGTGTTTGGATGAATTACACAATAAATGGAGAAATCCAGTTAGTCGCTGTAGTGATTTTTATTCTTTACATATTTTATTTATCTGAGAGCCAACATATAATTTAAACATCCACATTTATTGGATATTGGAAACATAACGGGCTCTGTTTAAACGTTGGGATCAATCCCCCCAAGTTAGTCCGCACCTCCCCTTTATCTTCACGACTAATTAATGTCTACTGATGATGGCCTGTCCTTGTGTTTGATGGTCAGATTAAAGGTTGAGCAATCATTTACCATCAATGGGAATACAGTAAAAACAAGCAGGTGTGTTTTTGTGCCAACAATCCACTGTACCGTAGCACTGATCTAGGGAAAAACCTTTTACAGTTTGTTTAAAACTGACAAACAGAAGCTACAGAAAATTAAAGTAGGTTTACATTTTGCAAACCAGAAGCAGTGGCTGACCACATGTCAATAAGCAAAACAGACACAAACAATATACGTAAGCGCAGTAGATACTATAAAATATAAAATCCCCACTTGTTTAATGAGTGCTGTTTCTTTTATTAACCCATGACATCCTCCATGTAATGTATGAAATACACTGTATATCAGAAAGGACTTTCTGTTGCCTAGTGACAGCACCGTTGTCCTAGTTATGACCCTTGAGTAACATGGATCTTGACAGGATTCAACAGATGTATGGGTATAAAATACACCTTCCTCCTTTCAAAATGGGCTTATTCTTAGGTTTCAAACACGTTTAGTGCAAAGGATCTTCACGATCATGGTTGCAGTAATAAACATTTTCCATACTCTCACAGTAACTACTTTCTCTTTTGCTCATAATTACTACAGCTGCAAGAGATTTCCTAATTATATCACATGATTGTTGGTTGAAATAACTTGCTGGCACAAACAGCATATTGTCCAGTATGTTAGATGATGACAGTTTTGCTGTAAAATAAAAAAAACTAAACTAACAGTAATGGCTTATAAAAATCTTGGACAAGCCTTGTGAACATGTTCCTAGGCTTTGTCTATCAATGCAAAATGACATAAGAGTTTTTAAAACGATTAAAACAGTAGAATGGGGGATATAAAGACACTTATATCTGTAAATTGTAACTGGTAACATGAATGTCATCAGTCTGAGGGTGGTGCCAAAGAAAATGCCATGAAATGTGTCCTAAAAAGAAAAAGTTCAGACTTTGAGAAGCATGAATTGCTCAGTAAGGTTGAAATATCTTTCAAAATTGGATACATTTTTAGCTCAGTGTATCCTCAAGAAAAGGTCAGAGTGGTTTAGAAAAACATTTTGATTAGTTTTCTGGTGACCACAAATTTCTTAGGAGTCTACCACACCCACAAAGGTGAAACAAATGCGAATTGAGTCAAAATTGAGAAAAACTGTCTGTGTCATTAGCATGTTCTGTCCATGCTTGTCATGCATGTCTGTCTTTGTGTGTTGGCCCTGAGATAGATTGTGGAACTGTCCAGCATATACCCTCCCTCTTGCCCTATGACAGCTGGCCCCAGCCCCCCTGCGACCCTGAACAAGATTAGCAATTACAGATAATGTCTGGGAAGTTATGATTAATGTATTTAGGAATTATCCAGAAAATATAGGACCTGGAAAAAAGCATAATCATATTTTTTGAGCATGTTTGTTCATTTGTACAGCTTTTGTACCTTCTGGTCAATTCAAACATTATAAATATGTATGATTTTTCCTTCAATATGCATATACATCAGTTTTGTCATTTTTGTCAATACCAAAATTCTGATATGACAATACTACTTGTTTTCAGTTGTATCAAAAGTATGTTAGTAGTTTTAAAAAGGCACTGGAGAATGTGATTTTTACAGAACTGGTTGGGGCTATAAAATAACATTAAAAATACATTGAGATGAATAGAAAAGGAGGGTAGCTAATGCTTACAACAGGTCTACCACAACTTCTGGGTAGAAAATAAAACACTGTAAAAGTTCAAACGTTAATATTGTTCTCTGTGAATTTTGATGGCTGCATTTGTTGTAGAAGTGCTCCACACAAGGAGCTTCCAAGGCGAACATTAGTTATCCTACAAATCCCATTGGAATTGGGCCTGGTGACATCTCTCGCTGGAAGTTGTCATAATATGTGACAAAGTAACTCAATTCCTATATCATCCATGTTGGGACTTACTGACGCTTTTAGAAAGTTCTGTAAATAGTCGGCATTGACAGGGTTTATAGGGTAATACATGGAGAACACTATGTAGCCTTTTGAAGCACCACAAAAATAAAAGCAGAGGCTTGCTGCTTCAGTTAAGTGTATTATGTAATCACCTTTCCAACTTCTGCAACCTCGAATGCATTAAACAGGGAGCATTACAGCAAACCTTGACCATGGAACACTTAGACACCTGTTCTGTCAGAGTACACTCACAAAATTAAAAACGATGCCTTTTAGCACCTGTTTACTGGCGTTAAAATTTAAGGTTATTACACACATTCTTTTACACATATTTTTGAATGAACTTAATATTAGTGGCAATGATGGTCGTATCATTAATCATATTGACACAGCTGTGGCCTCAACAGGGTATTCATATTTAGATGTGGCAAATAAGGGCTTTCAGAAGCATGTTGTAACCATTTTGAGCCTTTGAAACAAATGGTTACCTGGGAGTCAACTGACAAAAGGCAGGAATAACAAAGTTGCAATATTCCCACACATACAGTCATTATCATAAAAGCTACCCAGTAGCAGGCGGGTACTTGATGTTGCACAGCGAGAGTGTTGCAAAATTAGGATCCTCACAAATTGCTACATACAGTATGAATTGGAGGCTGGAGAGAACAGGGTGACAGGAGAAGGAGAGTCTAAAGAGGGTTTACTGTAGCTCGCAAACAAAATGAGATGGAGTGTAATTATGTGACAAGTGTATAATGTGTCCACTGGAACTCCACTCACTCCAATTTGCTGTGTTGTAATTGGATGGATTAGCCGATGGTGATCAATTACCTTTTCCTCTGACACGTCGACTGCTACATCACGTCCTACATTAATTACTGTCTGTGGTACTATACTGTTTGTCCTTATTTGACTGTGTCCCTGTTGAAAAGACCAGGCATTATTTGATAAACTGTGGTCTGAAGTAGGTGATAAATTTGTAGCATGCAGACTTTATGCTGCTTTTATTGCCAGTTTGTTAATGTGTGAATACTCCCAAAGCCACTGTCTTTGTTGTCACATATAGATTGTATTAAGTAAATTATATAATTGCCTGTGGCTGTTTTAGAAGAATAGCTTGAGGAAAAACAGAAACACATTGTTTGATATTTGCTTAAAGGCTGAATAAAACAGAGATTTGGTTTGCTCTTCTACTATATTGCAAAAGATTAGAGTGTATACACAGGAACCTAAACAGCAAAGCAGTGCCCTCTTTTTTACCCAAATCAAGTCTGAAATAACAATTAAAAAATTATGTTTTACTATCTGTGCACATGCTGTTAAAGTTACATCTAGCAAGTATAGAAACATGCCAGAGGCCTTGATAAAGAGCACACACAGACACTAATCAGAGTGAAAAATGAAAAAAAAAATCCACAGCTAAATGTCAGATGCTGCTAATAAAGGGATTTTGTTATTCTTTGTTGATTTGGTGTGTGCAAATGTGTGCTTAGTGAAGGAGATGTGTGTTGGTTAGAGGAAATGCAATATAAATTGAGGATTTTTTCCTGGATACCACTTAAAATCATGAAGAAAACCGTGTCCTTGCTCCAGTGTCATTCAATCAATAAGCATTTAAAAGGAAAAGCTAACAATTTAGGGCAGTTAGTGTGCAGTTATTGTTTTACAGATGTAACCATTCAATTGGGTAACAGTATGCAGTTAATGCACTTCCAGATTCTGTGAGTGAACAAACCACTTGCAAAATGAAAAACAAAAGCATTGATTTAATGAACAGTTTTGACTCAGTACACATAAGCACTCTCTTGTTATCTCTCTTTTTCTCTGCTTTCTGCAATTGTGCACTATTGCATGTGTGGCACAACATGGATTGGAGTCCTTTTTTTGTATGTTTTGAGTGTGTGAGTGAAAGTGTTCTTGCTATAAATTGTTGACAGTAGGAGGAGTCACGTTCATTTAAAGACCTCTAGAGATATCTTACCCTCCCAACCACCACCGCCACCGCCACCCACCACAGACACCTACTGTACCTCTGGGGGAAGAGAGAAGAGTAGAGAGAGCAGGGAGGGAGGGGTGGAGGGAGATTGAGAAGGAAAAAAAAAACAAATCAAGTGGCATAACCTCCTTGAAATGAGCTTGTTGAGGTGTGAGAAACGAAGCGAGGGAGAGAAAAGATATGTACAACAAAGACAAAGGGGTGGAGAAAGACTTGTGAGAAATTCTCCAGCTCTGTGTCTGTAACGAGAAGTGGTGAGTGTTTGACAGTTCTCTTCCCGTGCTCAGTACTAACTGGAGTCGGTGGTCTACAGTGATTTTTCTCTCCATGAGGAGAGTTACCCAGACGAGGCTGAAAACTAGACACTGCAACTCATAACAGGCACTGAAAAGAGATTAAAAGACACAAGGGTTACTCGAGGGTTGCAAAGCGATGGAAGCGAACTCCAAGAAGCATCGATTCAGGAAAGGTCGGAGTGCCACCTTCAGCATTGATGGCTTCAATATCACCATAGGTAAGAATGTGTAAGGTAGCCAAAGCATGGGGGAGGGTTCACCGTGTTTGCATGTGAGTTAGATGCATGAAAGCGATGCGTGCGCTGAGAGCGGCAGAGCAGCGAGGCGTTCGGCACCAACACAGCGACATCGTTAAGCACATCGCCTCTGTGCACAACTCGACACATTAGTCCATTCTACTGAAGTTGATGCTTTCCTCTGTAATGCAACTACACCATGGAAACAAGGAGAGTTCAGGCTAAAGCCGTGTGCTGGTGACGTAATCAGGAATCCATTCTATTGTCTTGACAACCAGAGTGTTGATGAACTTATGTACTACTTGCCTTTTTTTTGCAACATTTGTAAAAAGTCTTAAAGGAGTGAATGTAGAAACTGTGTTATAAATAGAGTATTTGGGCTGATGTGGACTTTGGGCGAGTGGGTTGGTTGATGTCAGGCAGAGGTTGATGAGAACTTGTTTGCCAACTTTGTGCACGGTGTCAGTGTCACAATTTGTGATGATGCTGTACTTGTGCTGTGCTATAAGCAACGACATTTCTTGTTTTTCATTTTCATTCTCTTACAGTAGCACCAGAGCAACTTTCTGTGTAAAAGAAAACTAATGTTAAAATCAATGATGTTATTAAATTTTGCTTTTGGACAAGAGCCTTTAACTCAGCCCTGACTTACATAAGACAGACAACTGCCACTGCACATTTTGCTACACCCAATGTAGCAATACACTCGATGTTGCCACAACAGGGGCTTTACTTACCAGCTGTCATAAATAAGTTGAGAACAGATATTCCACAAGCTGGTGAGTTTAAGCTCACCTACAGAACTTTTATATTTAAATGTTCTATACTATGTCACTTTTGCTTTTGATAAGTATGGAGTAGGGCTGGGCTGGTGATATATGAAAATTTACTGTTGATCATATGCTAATTAGTTAAAGCTGCTTTAATCCTCGTATTTACTGGGCATTTTCGTATCTTTCAGTTCACTGCCTGCAGCCTCACTGTTCATATTCACCCTCTACACTTATCAACCTTGTTTTCAGATGTAGCGAGCAGCTGTTCAGCAAACACGCTGACAAACCCACACAACCTGCCCAGCACCAAACAACGGTGAACACGCTGCAAAGTGAAGAAATGATGAAGTTAGTACAGCATTTAGTAGATAACCGCTCAAATAAATTCCTCAGGTGTTGGTGTAGACTGAAACAGAGCTAAACTGAGCATAAATGCTGCACCTACATATTCCAAAAATACAACAGCAAATGATTATTTTTGTCCTCCACATTTGCTGGATTTGTAGATTCAGTAGGCATCTGTTTTCTTGCACCTTTACAGTCTCACATCACAACACCTTTGTGAGAAGACAGTATGTGAATGTTGTGTTTATAGGTGTTTAAATTAGATGACATCGCTTTAAAGTTGCTGATCACATTTATCACATACAATTCTGTCTTGGTTGAAGTATGACCAAATAACCTCTCTGCGTGAATTACTGCGTAGCACGAACTATCCATAGCACACACTGCTGATCTTTCAGAAAGCTCCTATACCTATCTGGAGGTGACATAAGGGTACACTCATTCTAAACATTATCTGGAAGATATGGATATATTGATAAGAAAGAGTAAGGTTTTAGGGTTTAAAGCAAGGATGTAAAATCAGGAGGAGAAGTTCCCTCCAGTAATTTACAACTGTACTTGGAAAAGCATTAAAAGCAGCCCTAAACAATTTTATGATCACACAGATATTAGTGTTTGGATTTTTGTCTGAATGGGCACATTATTATTGTTATTATTATTATTACAGTGTCTCTAAAATCCTGCCTCTATCACATGTGGCCCATGTGATAGAGGCAGGATTACTACCCACAAGCATGGCAGTTGTCATGGTAACCTATGTGTCACAATCAATTGCTCATTGGGCCTGGGTTTCACTCGGAGCAGTGTTTTGCCAATCACCTCCTCTGAAGCGTGACTCCTAAGCACTGGTACCTCATTGCCTGGCTGGACACCTTGTGTTTACTCGTCTGTTATGATCTGAGCTTCAGCTGATCTGCTCAGATTCCAGCTGAGGTGTTTTGTCATGTGTTTGGCTTGTTAGTTTTGTTATGTTTTTGTTGTCACGTAGCTCATGTGGAGAAAATCAGTCAGACGACTTTTCAGGGCATCTGTATAGGTAGGGTTGTGTCATTTTCAATGTCATTGTGCATCCACAATAACATTGAACATTGTTATTAATTTAAAAATAGCAATAAATTGAACTATTCTTTGGTACAATTCATGCCTGAATGTGTGTCTTTGAAAGACAGTTTGTGCTTCGTGCCAGTTTTGAACAAAGCACGGCTCCATCGAAATCAAAAGTTGTAATTACTGACAAGCTCTTTTGTCATTTTATAAAAATGCTATTGTAAAGACTGTACATGCTTGACATGTGACTCTTGGTCCTTTCATAGAGAATAATACTACTAAAATGAAATTAGTGTAAAAATACACAGTCTTGAATATTTTCTCATAACAGTGATTATTATGTTAAAAAAGCAGATAAAATAAAGTTATTATGACTCCCAGGATGAATTAAAAACTGCTTATAGATATTTTATCCATTCCCCTCTTTCTCACTAAAACAATGGGCATGTAGAGCGATAAATAGTGAGATATTAAGATATTAAACAACTGTACTCTGTCTTTGTAAATTTACCTCTGTTTGTGCAATCATGAATTATTAGCAAATAGAATCTCATTACATTCAGTATTTGTAATTTATGTTTTTGGATGCTGCTGCAGGTTTTTGAATTACTTTTTCCAAGATGGTGGGGTATCAAGTTACTGTGTAAATTGTGTTGTGCACCAGTAGGGCAACATTTATTAAATGTCGACCTAAATAGTTATCATATTGCTGTTGTCTTTAATTTGAACAGTAAGAAATCCAGTATTCATAGCCTACTCGTTACTCTTAAATAGAATTTAGTGCCTCTTCAGCAACAATAATGTGACCTGTCTCAGAGTGAGACTGAATGTATGGGACGGATTTAGTTACAAAAGTAACTAAAATCGAGTTTTTTAGATGTAATTCATTCATGCAGACATGCACTAAAATCACCAGGTTAGTAGGAGAAACCATCTTTTTCGCATAATGGGGCACAGTTTTTTTAAGGTGTTTGTGTCACTGCATAGTGACAACACAGTGGGAGACAGCTGATAATACACAGCACAAGCTGGCAGAATTAAAAAGAAAAATGTGGTGACTCAAAGTGACTTATTTAGACTACTATGAGGCACTTAAGTTTTGTTTTCAGTCGGTCTGATTTTAAAATGAGCCGACATCACCCCATTAATGATCTCTCCCTCAATCAGCTGTTCACTGCCCTGCTTGCAGCCTTTTGTTCTGCACGTACACTGTTGGATAAATCGGATTTAAAACCGAGTTACGCATATATATGGCAGGAAAATCTGCCTGGGGAAATCATTCCCTAATCGCCTACCTTGATTTCAAAAACCAGCTTTCCCATTTTCATGGCATTTAACATTTACCTGGTTACATAAGTACATGTAAATGCACTGATAAAGGACATAAAGCCTCCACATCTCCCTTACCATTTCAGCTCGATGTGGAAGTGGATGAGTTTGGCTAAATTATTAAGTTAGACTTTAGCTAAATTCTGTGGAAATGTGTTGGCGATCGGGTTTTATGTGATGGGCTAGTTTATAGTTTAGCTAGTTACACTGCTCGTAATTTTGAAATTAGATAAATTGTTGTAAATACCAAAGAATTCATGGACCATCTAAATCATTTTTATTACATTTTGTAGGAAAGGAAATATACATATATTTAATAAATATAAAAAGTTTGAAATTTTGCCCTGGACAACAGATGTAGAACAACCTAACCATTGTTCGTATTCTCTTTTTGTTTGTTTTAGGCATATTTTGCCTTTATTTGATAGAGTCAAATGTAGTCAGGAAAGGGGACGACATGCAGCAAAGGTCCCGGGCTGTGGTTATGAGCCATACCCCTTAACCGTTCAGGAATCAGGCCACTCCTGTTCAGCTTGCTTCACCCCTGTGGAAGGATATATTTATTCTTATGCTCCCGGAGGTTTGGGTCATTCTCGGCCGTCACAAAGGCAATTATAACGGGATAATGGGGTGATCTAGAACATGTATAGATTCATCTCAGTCCTGAGGTTACTCCTGCTGTGGGTCAGCTCAGAGAGGTGGGTGTGTATGTCCTTTAATTATCCTGTGCAAATTTGTTGCCACTTGTTGACTCAAATTAATATATGAAAGGTGGAGGGAGGCCTCACAGTACAGCAACGATGTAACTGGAACAGAAGTGTCATAATGATTGTTTGGAATGGACTGCAATATGACACTTACTGTACGCCTAGAGGATGATAGTGTGCTCTGTCTTTACCTTCATATCAATGCTGTAGAATAACTTTCTTATCACCAAGTCACCTTCATTTATTGTGATGGGGACGTGGCTTCTTCCCTTACAGCCAATTACCTGAGCCCTGAAATACTGCAGAATTCACTCAAGCCTAAAAATCCTTCACATAAAATCATTTCTAGTTAAGACTGGGAAGCCTGCATTTCTGTGAAATACCTTTCTGATCAGGCTCACAGTTTATGTCTAAAGGTGACCACAAAATTGGCCAATTAGTGTTTCAGGAAAAGGTCTGCTTCTCTGATAGACTGACAAACCACTATCTGGCAAAGCCCGAGGTCTACTTACAGGTACAATCACATGAGACACAGACATAATAGCTTTTGATTTTCGATCCCTTTCTCAACTTTTTCTTGTAAACACACTGGCTCTTGATTTAGTAAAGAAAGCAAGGAATAATTTTACCGGCATTAGAAAGTCAGGTTCAAGTACTTCTGTCATGCATAAAACATAACTGTCACCACTGGGTGAAATGAAAATTCTCTTACCTCTGCAAATGGCCAAACTTCTGCTAATGTAGCAGGTACGAGCTTTTCCAACCAAGTTAAATTCGAAATGATGCACCTGTCAGGCTCACAGATGTGTTGGAGCAGTTTACCATGATGGCTCAAGTTTTTGGAAATATTGAAGAGTTTTTTTTTAATGGGTATGTTTTGCTTATTTGTAAGGTCAAACGATATTCAGTGTACTTATGAAGAATGTTGAAACATGGCGTCCTTTGTCTCATGTGCATGTTTTTATCTTCGGAGGTGTCTGCATAGCCATTCCAAGGTTATCTGCTATCCAACAGTAAACTGTAGCGACCTGGAGACAAACCACATTCATGTGGGAGTGTTGGGAGCCTGATGGTGGGAAAGTTCTGCCCAGCAGCAGAAGAAAACAAAACATTTGTGTGATCTATCAGTCTTTAGAACGGCACTAGACAGGGCATGAAAATCTCTCTGTGAACTTCTCTCTTGTAAGATAATAAAACCCTTAAAAGACATCCTGGATGCGAGCTTCTTTATTATTTACACTCGAGGTGTTTGTAACCAGTAGTTGTCAATTTTTCCATGACAAAAATCCATCACCAGGGTTGAGGTTATTTGGAACAGAGCTGGGTTGAACAAGCAGCTCTCACAATGTGCGATGGCAGTTTAGTCAAGGCAAACATGCCCCCAAAGACACTTACTTTAATCTTTAAATGTTGCGCTTAATTAAACAGTCATTTTCAAAATAATGGTGACAGAAATGTGGGTTTTCTGACATCTTAATAATTTTGCAGAAAACAATGAATGGCTTAAATTGTATTGCTAAAGGCATGGATGGATTACCAAAAAGGCAGACACAAGCCCTGGATGCTCTTTATAAAGGGACAACAAATCCTCTTTGAGGATTAGAGAGCGAAATGAAAAGACACAAAATTACAACACAACTATGAAGAACTACAAAATAAAAGAAATACAAGAGACTTAAATCAACCACAAAAAAGATGCAAAATAATCACAAAAAAACCCCAAAAGACTTAGAAACAACACATGGAAATGTAAAAAAAATAAACAATCAATGTAAAATTACTCCGGAGAGAAACTAAATAACCTTCACACTGTAATACTACAAAATAAAATCACTTATTTTTCAACTTGTGAGGTTGCTGTCTAGATGATTATGGAGCCAGCATCTAGTGGCCAAAATGGAAACTGCATAATCATGCACAAATACAGGTTGCTTATAGATGGATTGATAAATATGTACACTACAAATCCTTATTTAGGTATAGTGTCATATTTAATGGCTTATTAAAAAAGGAAACTCTACACCTTTGTTTACTTTTGGTGCAGTATTAATAATTGGGTTTGCATTTCCTCAAGCTGCAGCTCAGCACATCAACACTATTGTAATGTAAAACCCTGTGTGTGTTGCTGGAATAAATCTAGTCCCCCACTGCCGCTGAATGTATGTGGTTTTATCTCAACATTTTCTCTTCCACATACTGTGTGTGCTTTATTTAGTGGGCAGAGATTCAGAGGGCACCAGCCTCTCAACTGACAGCAACAATTATAGTTATTTCACAATCTCTTAAATCACACTTCAAGGCAATTCTAGGGTTTAATGGAACAGCAAATTACCTTCCTGACACTGTCTGTATTACACTGTTGCATTCCATGCAAAACCTTCTCTTTTGTTTGGCCTAAAACAAAACCGCCTACAAATATAAAAATATAGTAAAAATGCACACATCTAAAGAAACGGCAAAGCCAGTTAGAGCAGGAAGTGAAGAATCCCATTAAAATGGGCAGGATGTGGAATAAATGTGTGATTATGTACAGAACCATCTGAACTAATGACCTGAAAGAAATAAGTAGTGAAACAAATTTTGAGACATGGAGGAAAAGGTGTCTGCAATTGTTGCACATGAAAAATTTGTGAAACATGGATAACAGGAACAGATTTTAACTCTTCAGCACTCATGAAAGATGTTGAACAGCAGCAAATTAGCAAATTACAGATGGCTTTAATGTTGTTAAAGGTTGATGTTTCATATTACTTGGTTATGTTTCATATTTTTCTTTGTGCAGTGGCAAATGAAGATGGAGAGAGTTCCACAAGACCACAAGCCAGTTTTGCACGTAAGTGAAATGTTCACTTCATACTAGTGAAAGTTCAATATTAGCCAGTTTATTAAATTCATCTGAAGTCATTTCACGTTTCATTTTACACCAGATCAATGTAATATTAGGTGATTAGACTTATTGCCACCTCTGAATCAAATCTGGCTTGTGGTAGCAACCAAAAAAATAAATAAATAAAAGATGATATTAACAATAATCCACCCACACACCTTGTTGGGAGTGAATTTCATCAGTAGTGTTTAAAGGTAAGAAGGAGAGAAAGAATGGTTCCGTTATCAAATGTTATCTCTTCATTATATTCCAAGTATTCTGTTATTGACCATATGACCATAAGCCCCCTTAAAAGAAAAATCTAATTCTTTTACTTTTAGAAATGAGCATATGCGTGAACAGCATTGACGATAAAGAGCCACAAGGGGGCAGCATTAGAAAGCTGTTCTTTCACTCCCTTATTAAATCCACGTCCATTCAGTGGGGAGTTAACGATAGTGTTTCTTTATTTGTCAAATAACAGATGCAAACATACAAAAGCTAGAATTATGGCACCAGCTATTACTGAGGCACGGCTGCTCATTTTTATTGCAGGCTCAAAGTCCCAGAATGCTTTGTGGAACGCCATCACAGCAGGGATGGGGATCAAAGGCAAAGAGCAGAAGGTCCCCCTGAATGACCCACGAACTCCTGAAGAGGTTCTGGCTGATGAGCTCCCTGCAGCAGATGAACCAGATGCCACGGAGAAAACTGCCATCAGGTTTGCTGCTCCCACCCAGCCTCAATCAAAATGCAAACCAAACAATTAAAGTTTATTCTCTGTTAGTTATCTTGAAGTAAATCCGGTGTCAAGCTACAGTAAAAGCCACTATGAATAAGTTACTTGCACAGGTTTACTTTGCATACTATTTACATAGCTCTTCAGTAATTCACGAGGAGGAAGCAAGGCAGCATCTCTGATCTGATGGGTTTCTTTTATTCTTGGACTGTAATTATTAAGTTGGCAACATTTGAACTTGCTCTCATGCTTGCTATCTATGGAGAGGATAATCTTCTCTTTGACATGTAACATTCTTGACATGCATGCACACACACACGCACACACACACACCCACACACACACAATACTTGCTATGTATAGCCGCTGACCTCAAGGGACATGGACATGAATGATTCCACGTTAATGACAAGGACTGCAAACCCCTATTAACTAGTTTGTTGTCACGTTTAGGCTACTGACCGTCTTTTAACGCCTCATTCCAATTAACCTTGATAGCTCTGGAGACTTTTAAAATTGCTGCAGGTGGTGCGAAGTAAAGCTTTGTCAGTGCATTCAATAAATCAGCCTAGCATACTATGGCAAACTGACTTACAGACATTGTACTTGATGAAGGTGGTTGTGCAGCAAGCATTCACAGAGCTCCATGGTTTATTTCGTGCTAGTACGACTCAGTACACTGATGTTTGCCTCGCTTTCTTTTTCGGCTTTCAAAAGTTTCTGTGGAGAAAAACAGGCTTCCTCTCTGGTGCTTCTCTATGCAAACTCAAATTACAGTGCTCTGCCACAGTCTGCTCTAGAATGTAGGTCCTTTTTTTTTCCAGAACAGGGTGGTGACAGGGAGAAAGTGATTTTCCACTTGACTAGATGCAGCCTGTTCCTTTATTTAAAAGCTACAGGTCAGATTTTAAAGAAAAACAAAGCCATTGCAGGGCAGCTAAAAGCACTCTCACCTTCCACAGAGGAAACAGCTCATTTGTCCATGGAGACACTGACTTATTCCAGTGTCATCTACGAGCACACAGCTTTAGCTCTAATCACATTGGGGAAGTAATGCCAAGCATGAGCCAATGCTACAAAATCTTGGCTGAGGCTGAATAATGTCTGCTAGCCTGTATAGGAATGGTTAATGTCAGTGGCACTAACAAATTAAATAAAGTACAGAAAAATGTGCTAAGAAATGCTTTCTGACAAATTTCTATGTATATTAAATGAATTTGACTGACGGACAAAATGAGAGCAAATGGTGAATTTGGAGATTTGTCAACAAGTGTCGCCTGTATGATTCATGGTATTGACATCCCTCAATGGGCATCTATAGTGTTCCTTATATATTTTTGGGGGGAAATCCCATTAAGGTCACACAAAGTCCCCAGCCAGGCTAACGGTGGTTAATAGAGGGCAAATCTACAGGGAGATCTACGGGGATCTCCAACTGAACCACAAATGGAAAGATTATGCTTCAGAATGATTAAATGACAGTGGAACTAGCAGTAATCTATAAACTGATTACTGTTGTGTCACCTCTAGGACTACAGCTAGCTGTTATCCTCTGGGCAATGACAATTGGAATTTATTGGAGAGCAGGGAAGAGACCACATGATGCAGGACAGGAGTGGGTGAGTTAAAGGACAGGTCATTAACTGGGGTTGAATGGAGGTAAAAAGTCAGCTGAAGTGAATTTGGTGAAATTGAGATTTAACTGAAAATATCAAACAATTTCTATTAAACTCCAAAGTCCATTTACCCACAGGAATCCAAATGGCGAGTTTAATATGCTCTGCCGGTTGTAGTTTTCCAATAAGTCTTTGACTTCGCAAAGCTGATGGATGGTATTTCTGCCTTCGTCTCTCGATTTTGATTTGCTGAATAATACCGAAGACATTGCAGCTGCTGCTAAAACACAGTTGAGTGCACGCTTAGTCACACAGTGAGGGACAGAAAACAATATGGATCCATTAGTGTAGAAACACATGCTGACTCATGTGTGTGGCTGGTGTCATGCTGTTGTTTCTGCTCATTAGGAGCGCCTTGAGAATTTTAAGGGCTATATGGTGCCTCCATGCAGAAGGTCAAACCAGACATTTTTATGAATGGGGTCGTGTATTGCAGGCTGTCATGTCATTGTTTACTCGAAACCACTCACACTTACCACTTGTAGCCTACGTATGCAGTTTATTCTCTGGACCTGAGCAATCCACAGTGCATTTCTGATTAAATCTACTTTCACAGGGCCTCTAATTGTTGTCATTTTTGACAATGCGTAGAGGTATTTCATTATGTTCCAGAATTTAGGCCATAGTTATGATTTTGTACTGTACTGGAAGGACACAGTGTTAGATACATCTGTAAAGTTAATCGTTTTCTACATCAACTTTATCTGCAGTATTAATACAAAAACAAACATGGAAGTGAAGTCACATTTTTCCAACAGTATAAATTAAATGGTACTATATAACTATATATTATTTATTGTTTAATCTGTAACTATTGCTCTGTAGTGTTAGCACTTGTTAACTTTGATTCTAATCAGTCATTTAATGGCGTATATCATCCTGTGATTAAGATTCAGTACTTTCACATTCATTTTGATCAGCTCTCAGTTCAACTTGGTTGATGTTTTTTGTGTTGATTTCAAATTATGTCTTTACATTGCAAGGGTTAAACACAAACAATGCATAGGCCATTAGGGGAATTTACATTTTAGTCCCAAGGGAAGCACAAGTGAAAGGGTTTGAGCAAGAGATAAATATTTTATATTACAAACTACTACACTAGTGTAGGGAATATTCCAGATTTAATTTTAGGCACCAGTAGCTGTTATTACATTTGATAATCACAGCAAATGTTTAAACTAGCAAGTATCTTTTAATATAATGTATTTATGAATGCAATTAGAAATGGAAATATATAATGTAATAAAAAATAATGACATTGTTAGGCTCTTACTGAAAAAGTAATGCGAAAAAAAATGCATAATACATAACTTACCTATTCACAACTTACTGTTTGCCATGGAAGAGTTCATTAACAAAAGTGTATTTTTTTACAAACAGAAACAATATGACAAAATACCTCTTCTAACTGTCAGTCCTGGTGGAGACTCAATAGAGCTGATGTCCATTAAATCGGAGCTAATAAGATTCCAAAAGCGCAGTCACACAGTCACAGCGAATAGTAGCAAACACGTATTCATTGGTCATTTGAAGTGATTAGTGCAACTTGATGGCAAAGCAGCTTGTGTGAATGCCTTCTTTCCATCTACAGAAATGAAATAATTTTTTTAACACTAAACATATACATGCTAAAAACCAGAATAATCACAGTTACCGGTATTAGAACCGTCATGCACGGATGCTGCAGAAACTCGCAGTTTGATTTATCTGCTTGTTAATTGGATGCTGTATGCTGCTGTGAACTTTGCGGTTGATTAAGGCACGGTCTGTTCCATGACGGCCCACTGTTTGCAGGCTGACCCTTCGTTTGGCTGCAGCCACAGGCTCAAAGACCCCCACTGACATGTCTTGTGCAGCGACAACCTCCATCACCAGCCTCACTAGCCAGCTAATGAGTCTCTGCTGGCCAGTGCGACTGGAAGCACATGGACTAATGGCAGAGCTATTTATCAAAATGATTGAGGTGTGACCTCACAGTTATGATGTTAAGGAGCTGTGTCACTGCTGTCTACCACATGTTGCCAACGATTTTGGATTATAATACAGTATATGGAATCTTATGTATCTTATGAATCTAATGTTATTAGGACTTCATTTTTTCCCCTATGGAACTGATAAACTTTCCAGCTGCATTTTTAATTTGTCATAAGTTCCTAATTTATTATTATTTACTCTACCTTAATTGTCAGGGTCAATGCAATACAAATATATTTTGTTTTGAAAATAAAGTCAAGCTGTAAGTTCCTAGCGAATGAGGACTAAATACTGCAATAAGAAACAGTCATGGTCGTATCAGAGATGCCTTATGCAACTTTATGATCCTTTAGGCTAATAAATAGCCTCTAAACACTCTAAAGTGCACAGAGGCCCCGGTTTTATAGAAGATACAAGGTTAGTAATGACGTGAATTCCTATCTCAGCTATTGCTCTAGCTGTATGTGTATGAGGACAACCAGCTAGGAAGAGCAGATAGTAGATGTAAAACAATAACCACTGTTCTTATCTGAGATTGTGGTGGGTGTGAGTGCTGTTGGTGTTTAACCCAACCTTAAGTTGAATGACAATGGAGAGGAGAGGCATGTGCATGTGCTGTCATACGATCAGTCTCCTTTTCACTAATAGGTTGAAACAATGAGGCCGAGGATATTCCTGTTATCTTGCCCTGTCCCTTTCCTGACACGTCCTGACCTCAACTAATAGCAGTGGATTCCCTTTGCAGCCTTTAAATACACTAAACTATAAACCGCTCATCCATTACGTAAATTGTCCTCACTTTGCTATCATCCTCTTGTCAGGTTTATACAGTAATAGGATCAGAGCAGTTACAGGCTGGGAGGCACTTGTGGTAGTGGGAGTGGGGGGGGGGGGGGTGCAGCATATATTTGCTGTGATGTTTGTCACTTGGAGCTGTGGGACTTACATTGAGTGTGGTATTTCCTGAGCCATGACCCTGACATGAACTGGGATGGAAAATCTGTTATGGACAACTTTATAGTGGCCATAATTCACTGCCAGCAAAGTAAAAAAAAACCTTATTCACATACATGCACACTTTGTCAGGAAGTACTGGACTTCTGAAACGTTGCCGCCTTACAGCATGAGGTTCTTTTCTGGGGACTGAGATTTTTATTCACTGTCTGGGGCAATAAAACCCTTGCGGCTGCATAAACGTCATTAAGTTGTTTATTTCTTGATTGAAAATGATTCATATGACTCCATAGGAATCAATAAAGCAGTTTTGGGAAACAGAACTGCAACTTTAAGTGCAACACACACCTCCAGAGTAATTTATGCCTGTAGGCTACTATTAGTTCTTTGTTTGGGTTATCCAGTCTAAGTTTAGACCAGACACTTGGCTCCTGATGGCTCTCACCAATGCCCTGAGTTTACCTCTCCTGAAACTAGGCAGAAGGCAGCCTTTCCAGCTAACCCAGACTCTGCTGATACCCGCATTTCCAGGGTGAGAATTTACAAAGCCGAAGTCAACTTCTGCATTAGAGATCTAAAAGGTGAGGAAGTTTTGAAGCAGTGATATTCTCTTGTTGACTAACTTTTTGTCGGCTGAAGCGTTTTAAATAGGCAACCCGCTGGCTATAAAAAGCACTTGGAATGCTATTTGTAGTACGTCAGGCATATCTGTGAGGTTGTCCTCAGGTTGACAGCTCTCTGCACTGTGAGGATATGATTTAACATAGTGCTGCTTTGAGCAAAATGGTCACTTAATCTGATGATGGTGATGGGTGATGTGTTACGATCATCTTAATCATCATCCTACTTAGTAAAAATTTTGATCTTAGGATCACCAATTTTATTAGCATTTCTCCTGTAGGGGAAACAGTATAGAACAAACCTGCTACACCCCTGGTGATTATCACTAAGCTGTTAAGAAATTACACATTTTTTTCCATTTAATGCAATTTGATTTGTTTGTAGCCATTGCCAAAGATGGAAAAAAGTCATTCAGGGGCCAATGGTACACACATCTGTGCAAAAATATTATGTTCTTCTTCACACACTTTAAGCTTCAGCTTTAAAATATCAAAAAAGCTTTTCTCTTAGACTTAAGCCTGGATAAATCCGTGGCCAGGTCAGTTTTCACTTCTTTTTTCTTAAAAAAAAACCTCTTGTTTGTTGCAGTGTGTTCAGCATGTATCAGACATTCTTATCTATAAAGCCACAGCATAACAAAAGGGGAGAAAAACAGTAATGCTAAAGATAAGCTCGTGTTTAAAAGCCACTTACTTTGGGACAATCCCGGGGCTGGAAAATAACTGTTACATTAGGTGCGATGAAAGTTTAATCTTTATGTCCAGAGGTGTATAAGAGAAGGTCTGGTGTAAAGTGCCTTTATGCTACTTGAAGCTGATTGCCTCCTGCCTCACTGCAGTTCTCAGTTAATCTGTTGTGTGCACTACCTTTGACCTATGGACGTCCCTCTTGGGAATCGAGTAGCAGATGATTTTCTTCTTTGGGGTATTTTACAGCCTCCATCACTCTGCAAATAAATATAGGTTTATGGCTGCCCCATCCTTCCCTCTCTGCTACAGTACATCCAGCACAAAAATAGAAATGAAGTATAGATGGGGGGGGCATATTTCTTGATAAATGATCTTCACCAAAATGTGGTCATTACTGCAAAGGCGATTGCTATTTTGATGCATTAATGTCCTTATCAAACTGCCTGGAAATTTAAATGAGATTTGAATTTTTCATGTACCTCCAAATGGCTGGGGCTGTTAATGTCTTGATTTCAACGTGTGAACTTTGAAGAGTCCCGAGCACAGTGATGAGAATACCTTTGCAGAGTGTGTTTCCACAGGGTCTCTCTTTCAAAGGCATTCAAAGACTTCCGTTCCCCACATTTGATTCCTTACATTTTTTTGTAAGCAGTTGTTCTCATAGTAATTAATTAGGGACATACTTTGATTATCATCACATGAAGGGATGCAATCTGCTTTTGCTCTTGCATTGGTTCATTAGTCTTGAAACTGAACAAAATGCTACGTATGTGTGTAAACTCCCTTCTTTTCTTTTCAAATGTTACCATATTTATGTTTTTCTTCATTGAACCTTTGGTTTGAATATGAGATTATAGTGACGAATTTGGTTCACATGTTTGGTCTTTTATCAGTTACAATATCTCTCTTAGTCTGCTAATTACGCCTAGGTTTGCTGTCAGATTCCTCTTTATTTGAAAAGCTCAATATATTTCCTCACATGCATAGCATTTGTTGCATTGTCCTCTTTCACTGTGCAGTGGTCCCATAACAAATGCAGTTTTATGTTTGCCATAAGGCGATGGCTGTGTAATTAAAGCATTCTCTGATATTTCATGGGAACAAAGGCCAGAAGCCACATCTACAGTATTTCATGCATCATTTTTTTTTTTGTGAATAAGGGATGATATACATATTTCTTCTTTGAGTCTGTTAGTGTGATGGGTTAAAATACAGAAATAACAATTATTAAACCTACGTCATTGTTGTAACAACACCAATATCAAATAAGACACAAAATTGTTGGATAAAAACAAGAAGGGCAGGGTTAGTGAAAATCATGGGGTGGGTTAAAATTCAGAAACAACACTGACTTCAACATCAACAGTGAAGTTATAACTTCAGG
Source organism: Channa striata (assembly GCA_033026295.1). Taxonomy (NCBI): domain Eukaryota; kingdom Metazoa; phylum Chordata; class Actinopteri; order Anabantiformes; family Channidae; genus Channa; species Channa striata. Next base: position 13,346,834 of record CM065185.1, on the reverse strand, counting down.
TCACAACATTAAGCACAATGTTTGTCACTCTCGTCTCTAAGTCCAGTGTTTTGTCACCCAACCGACAGCCCTGACCGCCTCTGTTTGACCTGGGACACACTGAACATCGCCTCTAGGTGACTGTCAGGCTATTAGCTTGCAAAGTGAAGGCTGCTCTGTCTGCGGTACATTCGCATGCGTGCGGTAACCTTCAACGTGCTGCTTCAGTCAGCACTTACTGTTTTCCATTTTCCACATAAAAACTTGTTTCTTTGTGCAATATCGCTTTAATTGACCTTCCTAGTCCTTGCAGTATTTTTGACAGAACCTCTCCCGCTAGGCTCAGCTGTGTTCGGTGTCACACTTACACAGATGACATGGTTCATCAAGTCCCTGGGGTGTTAGCTTGTGAACAACAAGCAGCAAAATGGGAAGTTACTGTTGAGCTTTCCCCTCAAGTTGACCTGTCATCTCTGCCTATAGCTTGAGATCTCCTGGGGGCCAGTGTACCTCCACAAAAAGGGCAAAAAGAATGTTATGAAGAGCGAATTGAAGAAAGAGAAAGAAACTAAAAGACAAAGCAGGTGAAAGAGATATAGAAAAGTACGTAGCTTTGAAGAAAACATCAACAGGCTTCATGGCACTCAGGCAGACCTCTCTCCACCTTGTCACGGAGGACCCATCTCGGCAGATGAAAGCAGAAGCCCCTTTGAGGTGGCGCCCTGGCATTATCCCTACCTTCTGCATCAAGTAATTGAAAGACCCGAGAGTTTGGTGGGGTGGGGAGCATAGAGATCGGGGGGCACTGGGTGAGTCATTCCAGAAAATTTTGGACATGCAGACAACGAGGAGGCACTTTTATAGGCCCATGGGATTTTACTGTGTGTTCAGTAACAAGTAGAGAGAGGCTAAAAAGGTTTTAGGTTCTTTATATACTTTATTTCTGAAAAATATTGAGTTAAGTAGATGGTAGATCAGCGAAAACAACAATGATATCACTAAGCACCTGCTGCATTTGTAATTATGGAGATAGATTCCATGGATATGGTTTAGTAAAACTGTCTTCAATTTGAAACCTATCACCTGACACATAATCAGTCCTGGTAAAAGTACATTTGGTACTTTTGATACAATTTATTACAGTTTAGTCCCCCTGAATTAATAATGTAGTGGGACTAAATTGTGATTTTTGGGTGCTGTTGTGTTCTATATATGCTAGAGGAATTGGGAAAGCGAGACAGTAATATTTATTATGTATTGCAATCCTTGTATTTGGAGGGTTTGAATACGGGGTGGTCCTGAGCGCGCTCAATGGATCAGAGTAATCCCAGTCAAATCAACGTCAATGCACTGTCTGCACGCGATTTAATCCTCCCTGGCATGGCATTTAATATGTTGTTCTGCAAATGTATTATCTGCCATTCCAGATGAACTCGTCGGACATCTGAAGATGTCACATTTGCAGTGAACTTACATGTTGATCTACACCTTTAATCAACCTTTCACGTTACTGATAAGAAAAGCAAATGTGTGTTTTAAGTGCTATGAATGAAACACTGTGTCACATGGAGGGTCCTGTTTAAATGTGTTTTTAACCTTAAATGTCTTCCACTAAAGGTCTTGCCCTCCTATTCTTCCCCATCTCCATTTTTTCCCCTCCCTCACTCCCTCTAGTTTTCCAATGGATGAAACACAACATGGTTTTTCATTATCAGCCAGACTCCTCCCTCTCTTTGACTCGTGGTGTTTCTTCTCCCTCCCTCTTGTGTGGAGAGCTCGGCAGTGAGCATTAATCCCGGATTGCGCTGCCCTGCTGTCTGTGTCCCGTTGTTGCTGGGAGAGCATGGCACGGCTCCAGGACCCCTGTGCTCACACAGGAGAGAAGTAAACGAATGATAGAGCGAGAGAGGGAGAGAGACAAGAAAGGGAGAAAGGAAAGAGGTTCACTTGGGCTTTTTCACGACTGTCACAGCTGCTTGATTTGAGCACTGCACTGCACTGCACTCAGAGTTATTGAGTTTCAGTCACACACACTCTCTCATATAAACAAGAGGGGAAAGGGAATGATGACGGCCGGTTTGTCGCAGCTGTGGGTGCAAATGTGAATGAAGAAAGAGGAATCCTGAGTCACGTCCTGGGTTCTACCACACCACAACCTCTCTCTGCTCGCTGCTGTTGCGTCTTCCACACTGCTCACATTTAACGGGGATTAAACTTTTATATTTTTAATCTGTTGTTGGCACGTCCGGATCACGGAAAGTCTCTGACATGGAGTCTCCCACCAAAGAGATAGAGGAGTTTGAAAGCACGGCCCTGAAGTATCTCCAGCCGGAACAGATTGAAAAGATTTGGCTCAGGCTCAGAGGACTGTGAGTATATCCACTTTTACCTTTCCCAACAAGTTTGTGTGTGTAAAGCAACGTGTGCTCCGTGTGACTAAAATTTGTGTTTGACTTAAGCTAGTAATATTTGCATGAATTATCTTTGACAGTGTGAACTTTAAAAGCTTCATTATAAATACGTTGTGATAGAAACCAGAAAGAGCCTGGCCATCATAATAAAAGACTGGCAGCATTCACCTTATTTTGTTTACAGTGTGTGACAGTTGTGTTGTGTTGTGTGTGTGTGAGTGTGTCTGTCAGTGTCTGGGAGAGAAACAGAACCGACGATCGTAGATAAAAGTAGAGTCAAAACCCAAAGAAAAACAAACAGATTGGAATTTTTACGCTGAACACAGAAGCTGAGCTCCTTCCTTTCAACTATGTTCAATGGTTTGTTTACTTTATCGGACAAAGATGAAGGAAATGAAAGCACATCTGAACACAACTATAGATGAGAAAGCACTGAGGGCTGCTCACACTTTCTCCAACCTTGATGCAGAAAACCATTTATTATGTTATTCATCGGTATTTTTTTTTTTTGTCATTTTTTGTTTTTTGTTGCAGTGCACAATGTTTAACGCGAGGAAATTGAATTTGAAAATTGGAAATCTGTGCCATTGTCTATTCTCTCACTTTTTAAAGACATGTTTCCTCATTCCACATGCAATACACACTTGTGCCCAGGTAAGATTTGGACACAGGAAAACCATAAATGCAAATGAGAATTACTGAATGAATGTATTTTTTGGGTGAACCAGCTAGATAGAACATACCTCCTCAAACCTCACATTGCTCAATTCTCTCAGCTTCTTCCACCAACCAATCAACACTTTTATGACCTTTCACCCTGAAAAGAATCCCCTGCACACTTTAAGTTGAAGTGAGAATTTTCTTTTATCCATTTTCAGTTCTCACCATTCCTACTCAGCAGGGGTAGGAGATGGTGGTGTTGCTAGGAGGGTTTCGTGTAGAAAAGAGAATCGAATGTTACTTCTGAAGGTTTGTATTAAATGCAGTTTTCTTTTGCACACAGACAAAGACTGACTGAATGGATCGTGCGTAGCGATGTTCACAATTTTCTGCACTTCATTTATCAAACTTCCTCCTTTCTCTAACTTCGGTTAGTTATTATCATGTCACAGCATTTCTATTGTTCCATGATTAGTCATTGTTTTTCTCTCTCCACATGCCCAGTATGTGGACCTACCATCATCCTCTGCCACATTTAGTTTCCTCGGATGATTTCATTGTCATTTCATTTGGTCACCATCATAAACGTCCTATCATAACCATCTGTCTAGTAGGATGTTTGATGGATAGTGAGTCAGATGAATGTAATGGGCTTGGGTGTTTTTTTTTTTCTGGATTTCTTTTTCTTTTTTTATCATAGCTACTCTGCAGTCCTCTGAGGGCTCCTGTTGTGTGTCAGAGATCACGTTAGCCTTTCATCTCAGAAAGACCCTCCATCTGAAAGGGGGAGCTCCAAGTGACAGCCAGCTCCCACAGATGTTGACACATCATGCAGTGTGCGTGTATTTTGTGTGCTCCATAGGTATGTAGCTACATTATTTATTACATAAGAAAGGGCTGAGCATGTCCTGGTATAGGTTTCCTCTTGAGATGAGTACATCTGCTCCGTGATTTCCTGTAAGTGGTGCCAGGGTGTAGGAGATCTGTTGGGCAGCCGTATGTTTCTGGTGTGTGTGTGTGTGTGCGCCCAGTGGCTGTCACAGCACTCTTTGCCACAGTGCACAGAGTACTCTAGTCATCTATGGATAGTCAGACAGAGCATATGCCATGGACAGTTTTCCCTCTGCTCAGCCTTCAGTGACACAGTCTAATGCCTGGTGACATTCCGTGTTCCCAGTGTGCACCACACTGGGAACATCTTATTCCTGTTTCTTTTGACAAATGAACCCCTTTATGTTTTTGCGTGTCCGAATGGATTCCACTGAACTGCCATTAATAAATTAGATCACAGCGACAGACCCGACCTCTCAGTCATCTAATGATTAATGGAAATCAATGAATCATTTAATTACTTGATCAACAGTTCATCACTGAGAGCGCACCCCTAAGGGAAGCCAGATCACAAGGGTCATTCAGGACACTAGTCTGAGGGGCCTTTTATAATGTGAGTTTACATTGCTTAATTGCATTTCAATGAGAAACACCCTAAAATTATTTTACTTCGGGTTACACTTTAGTATTTCTTAAAATGTCATGACCTCTTTCAGCTTATAATTTCAATATGCCAGTAACATCCCATTTAAGCAGGGGTAGGGGGTACAAAAAGTGAGATCAAGTGAAGAAGAGGAGGAAGCTAAGAAATGTGTTTTTTTCTTCTTCTAGTTTCCATGTTGATGTCTATCTGTATTTGTGTCTCTTATGTTCTTTTCTTTACCCATATCTTTTCCTTCAAAGTCCTGCTTCATTTTAGTATCATTTGCTTTCAGTTTCCAACATCAATCATCTCAACAGCTTTAACCATCCAGCTGTAAAACTTTATGGCATTTACAGTTTTAATTGCTGAATTGGTCACAATTGCTTTATTTTATCTTCTTTTTATCACTACTGAGGGAGGGTTTAACAATCCTATACAAAGACCAACTTCTTTAGCTTGCAGTTTTACGCTAAGCTCCAAGAAAGATTCATAAAGACCGAGAATCAAATCAAGTACCTGACTGGAATTTAAATCCACATCTGCAGTTGAACAGCAGTTGGATCACCCTGTCCTGCACTTCACTGCCATGCATGCCTTAAGTGTGTGTGTGTGTGTGTGTGTGTGTGTGTGTGTGTGTGTATTTGAATTCAGCTTTTAGAGCCATGATGTCATCTCTTCACGGAGGTGTGGGTTTGTTTTAGGCCAAATGTTAGGGTAAGTGATAGTAGGTGTGTTTAATGTGTGTAGTGTAGGTTACCACTGTGAGTGTGTGTGTGTGTGTGCGTGTGTGTGCGCGTGTGTAATAGATAAGTAGGTGGAATGTCAAGGGGTGGAATAGGGTGTTTGTGTGCGTGTGTGTGTGTTTTGCATATCATTATGCCTCTTTTAAATCCTTAATCTGCATAAGTGATTGTAAGCCTTTTGATTTTTTTTATTTATTGCTAACTAAATGATATGACTACACAAAAATAAAAGCAAACAGGTCAAAAGCAGCACATTAATTGCTGTAAATTCAACCATTTGATTCAGTAGCATTCTCCTGGTTTAGAGTTGTATTCTCTGTTGTTCAGGGAACATTCGCCTTCATGCAAGAACATTATTATATTCTTATCATAAACCTCCCGTACGTGTTTCTGTGAGCAGCGCTCACACAGGTGTTTCAAATTGGATTTACCAAGCCTGTCACTTGTTTCAGCTCAGTGAATTCCACATGCACATGAGGTCTGCGTTCATGAGATTTGGTCATTTGCATAATCGACACACCTAATGTAAATAGCTTTCTCCCAAATTATGTTATGGTGTAGACATATAATTGAGAGAACCTTTCAAATAACAATGTAGATCTTCCTGACTTGCTGTCTGAATCCAACAGACAATGACATAACAAATATACATTCAGCAATGTCAGTAATTGTTTTAGACAAGCAAAACAATTGCACAGGGGAAAATGATAAGCTGTTAGATGCAAAAAATTGTCTTTAAAAGCAAAGTGATCCATGACTTAGATTGCAGGTGGATTAATTTATTTATATATTCTACTTTAAGTATCAGATTTAAGCAGTCAAGTTTAAGCAGTTAGCTGCTTAAGTCAAACAAGTGTGTTTACCCCTTTATAGAATACAGAACGATCTTATCTCCTCTAAATTAAATATTTACGGCTAAAGTGCAAATGCAAATACTCTTCTTATATCTTTTTGTAGGAATGAAAGTGAAAGTGGATTATGTTTTTTGTTAACATAATGAGATTATGTCACACATATGTTTGTATTAAACATATCAATAAAGTACCCAGATAAGGTATTTTTCTCCACCAAATATTGCACCAATCTTGCATTAAAAAATGTTTTCATGTATTTATTATGACATTTCTGCTATTCTGACATCGCCTGCCTCAACCACCTTCTTGCAGATTTTAATTACATTTTTTAAATCTTCATCCATTAAAAATAAAGTTGCATCTTAACACAGTAGCAGACAAGGTTGGGTACGACGAGTTTGACCCCGTTTCATCGACGTGTTAGACAAAATGGTGCTAAACAAATTCTCTTAAATCAGGCACATGTGCTAAAAGGAATTGTTTGTACAGGTGGTTCTTGCATGAGGCTTATGTGTCTTTTATTTCTCTTTTCCAAGCGAAGTATGTGAAATAAAAAAAGAAATTCAACATTGATTAAAAAAGTAACATTTCCATTGAAGCCTCACTCTCCTTGTTTGTTTTCTCTGGCAGACGAAAGTACAAGAAGACGTCCCAGAGGTAAGACTTGCCGCTGGGACTTTGGACTTCCTCCCTTTTCTCCTCATCCCTCCTTCCTGTCCATCTGCATCTCCTCTGCCTTCTCCTCATTTCTCAGTGTTCTCCATCTGTTTCTCCCACTCATCTGTATCACTGGACCACACGGATCGTCTCCTACTTCTTTGTTTTCCTCACTTCGTTGTTGCTTACGAGCCCTTTGTAACTCTATTACAAAATTGCAATTTGAATAAAAGTTGTTATTGTTGATTATGATGATTATTGCAATTATTATTCACTGCCATTCCTATGGGCCACAGAATGTGGTAGTGAAACACACCTTGTCATACATGTATGCAATCACAGATACCCTCCCTTTTCTATCTCTTTCTCCCCCATGTGGATTCAAGCGTCAGCTCATTGTCATTACTAGATAACTGACACCCTAATAGATAGAAATTACAGTGACACAGTTGTTTTGAAGCCATAGACAACTGACAGAACTTGAGAGCTTGACAAATAGCTCGAGTGCTTATCTTCTTCATTATGAAACTTTCATTTGTTGAACTCTGTTAGACATGCTCAGGGGAAATCAGGCTCTCTATTAACAGAGACTTGAGTGCATTTATTTACAAGGGTGAAAGCAGGAATTAGTTAATGGCACTGAATGAGTGGGCAATTTAGATTGGAGTGTCATTTGCTAAAGTTGATTTTGTATTGATCAGAAATATGCTATCACTTTCCTTAATTATTTAAATGACCTTTGATGATTTTTTTCTGATATAAAGTACAAAGTTTAATTTTTTTAAGTAAGTAAATGTATGCAGTGGATGGATAGACCTGGGCTTTGTAGTTTGAAGTAAAAGTTACCAACATGAATAATAGTTGCTGAGAACTAATTTACATTTCCACAAAAGTTAGGGAACTGTATAAAATGTACCTACAAATAGAATGAGATGATTTACAAATCATTTGAAAACTAATTCTGATAGTACAATAGTAAAAGGAGAACAAATCAGGTATTGAAAGTGAGAAATGTTATTGTTTTGAATTTAATTCTAGCAATCTGAGGGCAGCGGCAGACTGGAAAAGTTATGTAATGCTCAAAGACAACACCTGGTTGGACGCCTTACAAATAATGATGTTAACTGGCAGAAGGTCAGTATCGTTACTAGGTTTTTCAGAAGTGAGGTTGGGGAAAGCTTCATCACGTTGCCAAATAGTAGATGTTCAGTGCCCTGCAAATAATGTTTCTGAACATAAAAAGTGCATTGAGGATTTCATCATCTACAAATGAAATATCAATAAAAGAGTCAGAGAGGGAAGCACCCTAGCAGCCATATGGTTACTGCGCTTTTCATATAACCACGTCCATGTTTCTAGTCCTCCCTTTAACTAGAGGTTATTAAAAAAGTTAGAACCTCTTCAAAGCTAATTTTAAAAAGATTCGGCAAACCCAGGAACACTCTAACCTTTAGGAACCATAGGCAGCGCATTGACAAATAAGAATAAAAGTCTTTCTTGCAAATAAATAAACACTAATCAGAAATGTTGCTTCTTTCTCTTTACCCGAGCACATTTAAAATGTACTGTGAAGTGCAAAACTGCGGTCTAATAACTGAAAATTTGAAATCGTTATTGGAAATTAATGAGGAATGGATGGATTTATAATGGACCTGCTCCATCTATTCCAAAGAGGAGAGGGATCATCTGACTTGTTACCAGTGCACAGTTCCAAAGACAACATCTGTGACAGTGTGGTGGTGCATGAATACATACAGCATAGGCGACATGCACATCTGCGGCGGCTCCATTAATACTGAATGATAGAGAATACTGGATGCAGGTTTTGCGTCCAGATGTCTTTTTCTGGGAAGGCCTTGTTTATTTCAGTAACACAATGCAACGCCACGTTCTGCATGTATTACAACTTTGTGGCTTCAGAGATAGTTGTGGTGCTGAAGTAAACCTGCCTGCAGTCCAGACCTGTGTCACTAATTGAAAACTCTTGGTGGATTTTGAGGTTATTTGTACTATTTACAATCAAGAAAATGTTTTGCAGATCATTGCATTTTATACAGTGTCCCAACTAGAAACGTGATGCGTTCTTTGTACCAAATTACCATTTTGGGTTTTCTAGTGTGTGTTTGTAGCAGCGGCACAATGGTGTATGTGGGGCTGACTCAAAATAAACTGCAGTGTCCATGTTCATCATGATGAAGCAACATGTCACATGTCATAATAGTGTGGCTCATTCAAGTTGCTGGATGTCTGCAGCACAGGGGAATGATATATATTAGAGTAAAGCTAGTCACGGCAGCGCGGAGGTGGAGTGGTGTGTGCTGCCACTTCACAGCTAGAAGGTCAGCAGTTCAAAACCCAGGCGGCTGCAGCGTCTCTCAGTGGACTTTGCATGTTCTCCCTGTGTTTATGTGGGTTTGTCCGGGTACTCTGGTTTCCTCCCACAGTCCATACAAACTCATGTTAGGTTAATTGGTGGCTCTAAATTAGCCGGTGTGTGAACGTGAGCGTGAATGTTTGTCTCTCTGTTTGCTCTCCCTGTGTGTGTTGGCCCTCGTGATAGACTGTCCAGAGCGTAGCCCGCCTCTTGCCCAATGACGGCTGGGGTAGGCTATAGCTCCCTCGTGACCCTGAACAGGATAATACATTCAGATAATCGATAGATGAATGGAAAGCTAGTCACACAATACTTTGTAGAATTAATTAATCGTTGATTTTAGTCTGTCCATGCACGTTATGGTTCAAGAGGAACAATGATGGTAACAGCACTGCTTGTTTTTAGTTTAGGCTTACTTCCTGTTTCTTTCAACCCTAATATTAATAATTTTCAAAAAGCACAAGTACATTAAAGACACACTAAAAACGATTTGTTTTTATCATACCTCACACTATCTCTCTTTGCAACTCACAAATCAGCAACTGGCCTTGCTAAAACCTAAAAAAATGCATTGGCAGAAATTGTGTTAACAAAACACAAAATAGACTTTAAAAAAAAGCAAATGTATGATGCTGAAGTGCCGCTCTAGTGCTGTTTCGTGGCATTTTCCTGTGAACTGTGGGACTGCCGCACAGCTAGAGTAATTGAACGAATGCTACTTATTGGCACAGTGTGTGGTCGTTTGGAGTGGTATAGCTGCTGGAGTCTCTCTCTCCCAGCCGCTGTCTTCCTCGCTCTCTCGCTCTCTCTGCTGGGCGGGTGAGTTCCTGTGTGGAGGAGCCCGGTGATTGACAGCTCCGTGTGTGTCTGTATAATTACGGCCGGGCTAATTGGCAGAGAGGAACACTGGGACATTGTCATTACTGACACACCAGGATAACCCCTCACACATGCAGATGGAGGGGAGATAGCCCTCCTCACAAAGGGGGGGATTGAGGGATGTGTTTGTTGGAAAGGGAATGAACACTGCAGAGAGTTTGTGTGTTTTATGTGGGTTTGGTGGCGGTAGTAGGGAAACAGTTTGCCTGTTACTATTTTGGTTATTGTTTTTTTTTTTTTTTTTTTGATCACATGGTCACCATTGTGTTGTGCGCTTTCAGCAATTGACAGTTTTAAGCCCTGCCTCCCTTAGTTACTGTTGCTACGCCTGTCAAGTTTCCCCACCGAGCACATGTGTAGTTTACAGTGATAACGGTGGTACATTTGCCATTTGAAATACTTAGTTATTGTTGAAACCATTGGTTTTTCGAAAAGAGGTGGGCTGGAACACTTTCTTGAGTTTTCTTGTAAGGTCGACTGTAAATACATAATATCATGCAAAATGCAGATGACCTACACTTAATACTGCACCTGAATGCATTCTGTGTAGACTTAAACTTAGCAGTGAAGCTGCTGCTCACATACCACGTATACTACGATACCAAACTATGATTTTTAGCAGATTTTAGCAAAGACTAAGGGCTTTGAAGATGCGTTAAGCAGCTGTAATTCCCCTGGAATGCAACCTGAAACAACACAAATTAAAGTTAAACACACTTTTTTTTAGTCCTTGGTTTTTTTGTTCCTGTTTTGGAGTAAAAAAGTCTTTAAAATATTGTTATTACCACTTTACCATATGGTCACATTTAGAGCTCGACAGACCTGCTGTTCCTAGTTACAGTTGCTAAGCTGTGATTGGACAGTCACTGCTCAGGGGATGAGTTTAGCACACGGTCGATCCACAATATGTTTCGTCTTTGATAAATCTCGGCTTAATCTTGTGCTTTTGAATGTACCGGAGAGCAATTCAAGACTGCCCACTTGCCAATAAAGATAAAACGAGCACCATCTCTTATCTTTACAAAAAAGGCATCGATCACTCGAGCGGCACCACTCACAATGATTATTCACCAACAAAGCAATAAGTAGATGGCTTGTGCTTCTCTTTGGATTCCCTCACAGGCGCCTGAACGCTGCACTGAATGAAACAGGCTTTTACTTAAGCCTGTAAATATGCTACACTGGTCACTCCTTGTAGGACAGCTTTTAAAAGCTTTAAGTGTTTGCCATCTGATCCAGGCTAGCCTCCAGCCTTAAATGGCTTAATGTAGTCTGCCCAGTTGCCAACTCTTTTTTCAGAGCATTTGTGTGTGTGTGTGTGTGTGTGTGTTCATGTATGTGTGAGTTTTGCTCCCTTCGCTCTCCCAGGACCGTTGTGTTTCCCCACACTGCAGCCTTGGAAGCTCTGCGGGGCTACAGTACAGTGGCAGTAATGACTCAAGCTGCTCAGGCATTTACAGCATTTTCTGCACCAATGTGCTCCAGTCGCCAGACGCTGAGTTTGTGTTTCTGTTCAAGCAACATTCAGATGGTGGAACAATGTCTCTATGTTTCAATTTGTATCCACATTTTATTGAATGTTTTAATTTGTAACTTTTATTAATGTGCCATCACTTACATTGTGTGTGTGTGTGTTCAATTAACAACAGTTTAATGAACAATTAAAAATTCTATGTTTATCCACCAAGGTTTGATATTTGGCCATGTGTATATGTAGTATCAGACGTACATTATAATATAAAATCCGTATTTCTAACACTCTGCTTATAGCCAGACAAAATATGGAAATCGCTCATTTATCATCACAAATATTACTTTTAGGCTTTTATGTTTCCTAGAGTATAAATGCAAAGATGATTAGTGATTAATTTGAAGATGTACAGGTAGCTCTGGTCAATTTAGCATGGCACTAAAATATCTATAAAAAACACTTCACATTCACAGAGGTAAGAGCGATGAAGAGCAGTGAAGGGAGGAGGACACATGTTGTCAGGCTGAAGTACACAAACGAAAATTGAACTCTTTGGTTAATGTCAGTAACAAGGGAGCAAATTCAAGAACAGCCCATTAGATGCTATTAGCCAAGTCTTGCCGTCTATGTTTTCCATGGTTTGGGGCTGTTTGTCACTCACCACAGCTACTGGGCAATTTATGGAGATGATTCATTTGGTACAACGTTGCAGTGCTGTTATTGCTTCTGCATTTGGATTAGCTAACTACTGGAACAAATACAATCACACCTCATAAGACAAACAAATAATCGTCTCTCAAGCAATAAGGAGCAGAAATTAGAGTTTCAATAAAATGAAAATGAAAATGTGCTTATATAATGAATTAAAAATAGAGATAATGATGCACTCAGTTAATCAATTAAAAGTGAAGGAAGCACAGATGTTAGCATAGGGTCAATTGGGGAAACATAGTCTTAATAATTTGAGTATTACTTTTTATTTTGCATACTGGGATTAATTAAAAAAATGAGTGCAAAAAAGATTTTTTAATTTATGCAATCTCCTTCCATAGCTCTGTTCATGTTTTGAACAATACACCTACAAGTTTTCCACCTCAGCAAAGCATAAAAACTTTTCAAACATGCAAATCGAAAATAACAACTATTGGATGGAAACACTTCTTTGTAACAAACATCGAAACATGGTACATCTTCTTATAAAGTTTAAAGGAAAACTTACAAATTGCACAAAACAAAAATGCATAGAAATCATTTCATCATGCAGTGGTATTAGGGTAAATTATCTACACTAAGTATCATCAATAACTGGGTTAGCAGAACTGTTTGATATCAAACAGAAGTGTCGGTTCCTCTTTATGTCAGTGGGAATCTAGAAAGACAGAAATTCAGCCATTAGTGACTCCCTGTTTTTTTCTGTAATTTTTTTATTTTTATGATGAGTTGTAGATGGTTTTGAGAACTTGGCTCCCCTTGTGTACCACATTCATCCTCACATTTTGTGCTAAACTGGCAAATGTGCAGCTAGACCTTTTTATTTTGGAGGTTCAGTTATTATAAAATCAATACACTTGGCATTCTGGAGACAATGTTATTGCTTGCTTGATATTTGTTTCTTCTGCCAGTCTTGAGTTTTCATCGTCTCTTCACCCCTCTCCTCCCACCTGATGATTAGAGGGGTAATTACCCACCTCAAACGAAGCACGGTGCTTGGGCAAATTCATTCTTCTCGTTCTTCCTTTTTGCTTTTCCTTCTCTTCTGCTCTATGTCATGGCCTCCTTTCTTTACCACCTCAATAAGCACAGTTCATATTCACGCACAGGTGCTGAGATGCCTTTCAGTTTGGGGATCAGTACATACATACTAATTCAAAACCTCAAAGACGCACATTATCTGACCCACAAAAGCTGCGTCTCTGCAACATGTGCCGGGATTCTTCTATTGCCCGTTGTACTACCTGCATTTATTCTGACCAGCACCTGAGAGCAGTTTCAATCGTTTTGCTTCTTCATTCAAACCTACAAGTAATTACAAAGCACATAAACCTTTTTTTGTCAGAAGGTCATTGTATTGGGGGAACAGAGGTTGGACCGCTGCACATCTGCTGTACATTCCACATGTCCGGTCTTGTGGATCTTCCTCCAACATCACTCCACGAATGCCGTCTTCCTTTCCCCATTTAGAGCCACCTAATTGTATGGTTACTGACGTCTGCACCACTTTCTCACAGCATGACGGCTTGTGGAACCTTGACCACCTCCTACTCCTCTATGATTGATGTAGTAATGGGCGTAGTAACCCTAAGGAACTCTAAGGTCTCTATCTACAGTATGTTAATGGCTAAAGGACAAGGCGCTGCTGTTACCGTATATGCTGAAATGGAAGAGATTGTCCACTCAGGCCAAACAGAAACCTTCACAAGCTTTCCTTTGCTTATTTTAGAGTGACATCACAATGAGGCTCCTTTATGTACAAGTGCTGCATTTTCATTCTGCACCAAAGAGCTTCTGTGCTGATTATTTTCTCCCTCTTTGCCTACCTCAGGGAGACACTGAGCTAAGTGTATTGCTACTCTGATTACTGATTACAGTGACCAGATGAAAGGCTTTCATTCCAAGCTGAGGTTATGGCAGAGATAAGAACATAAACATTGCATGCTTTGTTGATGTCAGACCATCTTATCTTAATATTGTAGATTTATGATACAGATTGTCTTGTTACCTGTTTCATTTTGGTCCACCCTCTCTCCAACCTCCCCATCCCACCTCTGCTACCTGCTTGCCCATACCATATTGTTTGCTGCAGGTACTTTTGAGTGTGTGTGTTTGCCGTGTTTTCATTGAGACAGGAAATATTTGAGCACGCTGTGTGGGAATGCAAAAAAGAGGCTGTGTGTTTTGTATGCCTTGTATCCAGCAGCTATTTGTGTGTGTGTGTGTGTGCGTGTGTGTGTGTTTATTTCCATTCAGCTATCTATCACCTCACCTCATTCATCTCCTGCTAGCCCATTTCAGCTCTAGTGGGAGTTGCAGACCCCACATATAGTGCATTAAAAGACTTCTTGTGGCATACAGCCTCTGTCAAAGCCAATGTGATAGACCGTGTCTGCAAAATGGGCTTTTTCACTAAAGCCAAAAAGGAGAAAAACTGGAGTTATGCATGAGATTGATCTAGGCATATGTACTGACTTTTTGAGTACCGTGAAAGCATGTGGAAAACATGAGAATGAGCTCTGAGTGAGATTACATGACCAGAACATGGAAGAAATTACATAAAGGCTTGGCACAAAGCCTCAGCTAAACAAATGTGTTAAAAAGATAAAAACATAACTGAATGTGCAGCATTTTTCTCAAACATACACATTGTTATGCAACACATCACAGACAAGAGTTGGTGTTAGGATTCATTTGGACATGAATTCTAGGCTGGAATAATTTGGGGGGACATTTAGTCTAGTGGGTAGTGAACAGAAAAATCCATGTGATCCAAGATAGCCAGAAGCACCTAGTATTTTGTCCCTGTATAAATGGGAAACAGGAAGTGTGGGGAGTGGTGTAACAAAACTTGAATCAACAGTTCTCTGACATACTGCCAACAATATTAAACATTATGAGGTCAAAAAACATGTTTACTGCAGGGCTAATGTATGATTTTGCCTTCTATTGTGCATCGTCTTGGTGCGTTTATTGTTGCCTCTCCATATTATCCGCCAGCAGAAAATGACTTGGTGTGAGAGGAGATCTAACTTGGCAGCCTGTCTGGTGCTGTGGCTTTTGGCATGTCCTACAGGTACATTAAAACGGCAAATAAAAGCAACCAGTGAACTTTCTTTTGACTCGTGCTTTCAGCCAAGAAGATAATAGCTTGATTAGTTATGTAGCGCTCTGCAGCTCGCTGCTGCTTAACTGTTACATAAACAGCGGACAGTGAAGCGTTTGGCTTTGTACCGCGTTTGTCACTTGGTAGAAAACTCTGTTGTCAGATATTGGAAGATTAATAAACACTTCATTTGCGCAGCCCTGTTTGTGTCTTTAACATACCTGCTTTTGTGTGGGTGCGTGTGATGATACATTATTGTTTTGTAATAATGTGTGAGCATCTGAATACACGAGCGTGTTTTCTTTGATATTGAGCTGAGGAATGCTGGGAATCACAGCAGTGACGCAGTTACGACTCTGCTTTCAATCACAATTTATTTAAATGCTCTTTTGGACAAGCTGGACTAAACATCCTTTCAGATAATAAACTGTAGAACAGTAGTTCAGTGTTCCACAGTTTACATTCATGGGGCCTTCAAACTGTTATTCAGTCACCTGACAGATATGCACGCTCAGACGGCTTTTAAGCTTCTCTTGATCTACTGAAGAAAGAAAGCAACATGATGCTGAAATGATTAAATCTTGCAATGCTGGAGTCTGTTACTTTTTGATGAATAATACGGTAATACTAAAATACAACATACTGTATGAATAATACATTTTTAGGTAATGGCCATTTTAAATGGATGATTGCTATGGAACCTTTGGGTCATTCCATTAATACAAAAGCAGAACCAATTTAATTAACCCGACTACAGTACAGGCACATACAGTAGTTTACAGTTTCAGAGTAGCAGTGAAGCTTACCTTTAGCTCACGTTGAGCTGGAGGGGTTTATATTGTTGTATAACACATTAAAGTAGACAATGCCGTGTCACTGTACTTTCAAGTTGTTATAATTTTAATGTGATGTAAGGAATATGTGAATTATGAAGTTTCTTTATTAAAGTGGGGGACAATAGTTTCTAGGTCTGTTTACGGAATTAGTTACCGAGCTTTCAGGTGAACACCACAGCCTCAGTTGTCATGAGAGTATACCTAATAAATATAGTAAAGATGTGCCTCATGACAGTATAACGTGTAACTCCATTAACAGGATGGCACTGGTACTACGGGGGGATCCCTCGCTCATCCTGGGATTGTAGTAATGTAGTGTGATAAACACTGTATTGGTGAATAATGTCATTACATTGACATCCATTTTCTATAGACCTACCCTAATCCTAACCTAATTTCTCCAAACCCTCTCCAAACCACCCAGGTAAATTAATTTCCATAACATTACCCAAAACATAAGTTTAAAACTAAGCCATCAGTGAAAAGATTTCCTGATGGGGACTATAGTAGATTAGTAATTTCCCCACACCTGACTCTGTTGTTTGATCTATGTCCCCGTTATTTGAGTAATACCTGTTACACACGCACATAAACACATCATAAGAGAGTGGTTTTGTATGATCTGCAGTTATTATTTTATGTTCCACATGTACAATCCACTATATAATCCCCACTGATATAGAAACATATGGGTCTAATTGGAAAAGCCATTAGAGGAGATACACTCATTACATTGTGCTGACCTAATTTCACTGTACTTATACGACTGTATTACTTGTCCTGCAGGCAGATGAATAAAGCTTTTAATTTTAATACAATGTGAGTCTTTTTTATGTCTCAGGAGATTTGTAGACTCAACTATATGGTGTCTCTCTGATGCTGTACAGCACATGGCATTTGTGTGAATGTGTGTGTTCGTGTGGATAGAAGGTGAGTGGGTTTATTCTAGTACATACTTCATTAGCAGTGCCTCTCATCTAAGCGGCTGCGTCTAACGAGACTTCCTTTCCCACTGCAACAATCTGATATTAATAAGTGGCCTTGAGGGTGGCGTCAAAGACATGATGATGGAGAGGAGTCTAACCTCTCATCCTGACCTTGCTGTGTGTTCCTGCTGAACATAATGAATCTTAATCGAGTGCTAATTTTGGTAACCCTTGTGATTGATAAAGTCTTTTCATGTTTCAGCCACATAATTTATAGAATATCCGATTTTGTTTGTTATGATGAAAAAATAGTACTTTCACTACTTTTCTTCTTAGCTGTTCATCTTCATCTTGTTTAGGAAGCAATATAGCAATTAAAGCTGACGGACTTATGATGAAAACACACAGCTGTTTCAGCTTATAAAGACTGAAGTTTGGCAGGCTACTTCAGGATGAGAATAACACTTATCTGAATGGTATTAATATTAAGACAGATGTTACAGATTAATGCAATGAGTTTGTCGTGAATGAGGGCCGGAACAGATGTCCGGCTTATTAAGAAAACAAGGCTTAAAAGAGACTAAACAAAAACAGAAAATGTAAATCTGGCCATATTGCATTCAAATTGATAGAGAATTTGGTTTATAATTAGTTTGTGTAAGAGTTTGCATGATTGTATATTTTAACAACCGTGTCTAGTGGCATGTACAGGGAGCACACGTTAACACATAGAGAGGTGTCTGAAGGACTGGCAACGGTTTTAGTTGGACCTAAACATGTAGCTTGTGTATTGTCTCACTGTGGTTTCTCTTTGTGGTGTCTCCCTGATTGTTTGATTATAGTGGAATCCAAAGAGAGAATGATGTGTAGACTCGCACCTGTCAATCAAATGTGCAGCAGAACGAAATGATTGAGAAAATAAGGTATTCCTAATCCCACGTTCTGTTCACACATATATTTATTCAGTGATAACTTTTTCATATATGCCGCTTGAAATGCTTCCACGCATTACAAGTGTGTTTTATATCACACACACCCCAGCTTATGTTTTACACTGTACACCAACAGCAACATGGACCCAAGCATACAGGATGTATAATCAGAAAATCATTTTACTGCGATAATGCTTGTCTTTAGATTGATTTTGTTAAAGAGAAAATATGTTAAACTGTTTATGAATTACGTTGTATTCTTCCAGTGTACATTACCAGCTTGGAAGAAGAATATATGTATCTATAGTATAGCTTTCAGTTAAAATGTCCTTGTCAATAACAGATGTGTCTACAAAATACAAAATAAAAATAAATTCTCCACATGTACTTTTAGAGGTTCTCCAATTAATTGTTCACTGCAGCTCAGCATTATCATATTTATTGGTTTTGAGTTGTATTTTACCAGTAACCTGTGTTGAAGTGCTGAAATGCCCGTAGCCAGTATGCGAGGTCCTGTGACTGGACTGAATAATGTTTCATGGGAACAAACGCTGCATGTGTTCGCATGTATGTCTGTGTAGTGTGAAGTGGCCTGTTGCCAGATGAAGCGCTCTGATGTCCTTGTGTCTCCAGGTGGTTTAAAGACAGGCCAGAGATGACCGCACCACTTTTCAGCTTTTATTGATCTGTCTGACAGGATGTGTGTGTGTTTGTGTGTGTGCGACAGGGGCAGTGTCGTTATCATGCCCCCTTATCTCTCTTTATTTGCCATTGTCTCTTCTTTGTGTTTTATAATTGACCCGAGTTATCTCTAAATGTGGTTTCTGTAAATGTACTCTATCAGTTCCCTAATAACACCAGCAAGGTGATGCAGCTGAAGAGGACAGCAGACAGTGTTTGGGCCATAGCTTCTGTTTTGTGTCGCCTGCCCTTACAGCCTCTGGCAGCATTAGTTGGCCATACCCATGTCTGGATTACAGCTGTAATAATCTGATCGACTCAGAGCGTTATGCACTATCTATTATTACTTTTGTGCTCTCTGGCTTGGTGTCAAACAGATAATCTAATTGAAAGCACAAATTTCTCTAATGCTACTATTTCACTATGTCAGCTTACTGGCCTGCATGTGTTGGTTTGGCTTAGGCTCTTTGTGGTGCTTTAGGCGTTTCCCTGCCTTTACACTGGGCCATGTTTTACCTAACCCTTTACTTATCAATAACCTGCACATATGCACTTCTCTGCCGATATACCCATAAATAAATCACCCATGAAAAGAGTTAAAGTCAGCCGTAATGTTTTTTTATCACACAATTTCCTGAGCTGGACCTTTTCTGGAGTCTTGTATATTCCTACATGTTGTACACTGTTGTACTGTGGTATTTAAAATGATCTCATTTCAAAATATTAACCATGTGTGTAGGCATTGTTATTTAGTTTTTTATCCACCAGTGTCACACATTGACCAGACTTTTACACATGCACGGTGTGCATAATTTATTTAAAACACAAACAGCTGCCATTTGAAACCAGAACATTCCCATGTTAATATTTAACTGTGTTTGTATAGATCTGCAATGTGCTTTATAACACCCTCCAGCCTCAGACATCAGCAGAAATTAGAAACATGCGAGCATGTTTTATATCAGACATTATACAGTAGATCACAGAAGTGATAAAGTTGAACATTTTTAACCAGACTTATGTGACTGAGGTGACTGAGCCAGAATTTTAAAACTACCCGAGTCTCACCCACATTCCTCTGAGCAGTAATAAAACTTCTGTATAAATGTTCTCTGCCAGTGTTATTTATTTGAAGGTAGTATAATGTCTAACCTCAATTACACTCCATGGATTGTGGGTTATTCGTTGTCAAAACTGGCATATTCTCCAGTTGTGTAGTCTGAACTGCAGCCCACAGTCACCCATAACCCCTGTCTCCTTTTCTGACCTTAATCAAATGGTGCAAGTGTTTAGTTTTTAAAACAAACTTCACCGAACGTCCAACAGAAAGTTTAAAAGTGCTTCATAGAAGTCTGCATAAGTTCAGACAGTTCACACTGTGGATCACCTGGGTGTGTGTGTGTCTCTCCTCTCTTTTCTCTGCCCCAGTTGTGTTACTGTGCCGCTAGATAAACACAGCCAAAAAAGAAAGTCAAGAAAGAAAAAACGAATGTCAAAAAGAAGTTTTCTGTCGCCATACAGTCAAAATCTGTCAGCCATGCGGAGGAGAAATCAGATTACTCTTCTGCTGCATGTATATGCAGATTTTCAGTAACCAGGTGAAAACTCTGATTAATCTGGTCACTGAAGCAGTCAGCGACAACAGCATGGCTGCCGTGCAGCGTATTATCAAATGACAGATTTTAGTTTTGACTGGCTTGCAGAAGACGAAGGTGCACCACCTAAATCGACATGTGTTGTGTTTTTTGCCTTGTCTCTTACTCGCTAATGCTTTAGTAATAAATAAACAACTAAATACCAGAGAAACATTTTCAACCAAATCACCGGTGATCTGCTTGAGATTAGATGATGTATTAAGTAGAGGACATGTCACAGTGTTCCAGATGTTGAAACTACAGAACCACTCAGTTCACTCTGGTTGTCAAGAGGTGTTTGAGTGAGGCCTCTTACCTCTAAACCATCTTTGATTTATACACAGCGGTGTCAAAGTGAGGCTCTCCACAGACATCGGAATAAAAGTGTGTTTCACTTTGGCCTGTCATCAGTTTATTAGGATTAATGGGCTTAATGTCAGTTAGCAACAGATGTCCTGAGCTGCTGTTTGACATTTTACCCATGAACACTGGTGGGCAGCTCAAATGCCAGTGCTGCTCTGAGCTTTGCTAAATTAGTGTCATAACTCCACTCTCAGGTATTATGAGATCACTAGGGATGTTACAATGATTTGATACAATATCTTATAAAGAAGTGATATTAGTGTCAAGTTGTTGATAGCTTGGGGAAAACTGGAAATACATTTGGGTTTTATATTATATTATATATAAATAATATTACAAGGATACAGATGGATCCTGATCCTTGCATATGTGCTTTGCTGAAACCTTGTTTACTCTTTTAGCCTCATTTAAGTTTATGTCATACATGCACATTGCTTTGAATAGATCTTGTTGGATAGGATGGTACTATTAGAGGAACCAATATCTTTTTGAAGAGTTGGTTTGTTTATGTCTTTTAATTGGGGCTTAAAAATAATCTAATCTTATCAATGAAGTAAATAGTACTGTGTTTAATTAACTTATGACCATAGTCCAATGATTTTCAGCTCTAACTTTGGTGTCTGATTCCTTCACTTCTTTCTATTCTCCTGAGCTCTGTGATATCATGAAGCGGCTTTTTACTCATAGTTACAGAGTGATTCAAGAACAAAGGATGTGTCACACTTTGAATTTTAGGAGGATTTCACATCTTATGATGAATTACACATGTATGAACACACATAGTACCTGGATCAGATTTCTTCAAGAGCATTTGTGCATAGCAAAAGGCTGCAGACACGAACAAACTGCTGAGCCAAAGGATGAATGAAAAGAGAGATCATTGACGAGGGGTGATCCCTCAGTTTTAAAGTGAAACAGCTTCTTTCTTCGTCTATCACTCATCCTGCACTGTTGCTCTGCTCCAACATAAACACAGCCAAAAAGAAAGAAAGACAGAGACAGAAGTCAGAAAGCAGCATTTTCAGTCACTGCACAATTAATATCTGTGTGACGGGCATCGCAAATAAATCTGGGGTGCAGGAGAAATCTTTCTGCTTTTCTGTTGCATGTATATGCAAATTTCCACTAAGCAGGTTAAATAAGTGCATGTTGTTAAGTTAGTCATGTTGTTGTTAAGTGCAGACATTGACATGTTCACTATCAATAGTCAGTCAGTGATTGTTCTCCCTTTTGTGTTGCTGTGTTTTGCCCATGTGTTGGCTTGGTTTACATGGTTCATGTT
Source organism: Channa striata (assembly GCA_033026295.1). Taxonomy (NCBI): domain Eukaryota; kingdom Metazoa; phylum Chordata; class Actinopteri; order Anabantiformes; family Channidae; genus Channa; species Channa striata. The sequence goes on along the minus strand of CM065185.1, from coordinate 13,324,861 downwards.
AATTCATTTTATTTACTTAAATCTGCATCTATAATTATGTTTTTGAATGGTACTCCAACTCATCCTTAATTTCCGCAGTACGAGAAATGTTTTTCACACGTCTCAGTTTCCCTATAGTAGATTGTTTTTGTTATTCAGATCTTTGGCTTTGACGTGCCCACGCTGGCACATCACATCGGGAAAAATCCATGTTAAAATCATTAGCATAGCAGTAGCATTTGGCCTTTGGCATTGACAACACCTGGTGCTGTCATCCAGTGTGACGCAAGCTAATCACTAGTTATTTTTAGGAGACTGGAATATAAAAATAACATCTGATCACGATGACAGTGTCCCTGGGTCTACTACTAATCTTAGACCACTAAGAAGTTTTAAGTGTTGCACAGCGATTAGATCTAACAGTAGAATAGGAGTGTCTTGTGTTTGTGATTGGAGAGCTCCTTTTGAAACCCTTAAAGATATGTGAGTGTGAATATTCATTTTTAGCAAAATTATACTGAACATTCATCATTCATGCACACATTTCACTTTGGGCAGCTGCCTGATAGTTCCACAGCTTTTTTTATTATTATTTTTTTGCTGTTGGACACTGAGCAGCATAAATGAAGCAGTCTGAAGTTATGTTCAAGGGCATCAGTTTGGGGAGGAAGGACCCTTGTGAGTTGTGAAGCCAATTGCAGAAGTAGGAAGTATTCAAATATATATTTTTTGAAATTCTGCTACTCCCTGCAGCTTTACAACTGTACGTTAGTGTATGTCAACACTTGGTGTGTGTCTTTACAACGCAAAGGGGCTGACAAAGACAGAAAAGCTCCTCTTTTTTTTATCTGTACCCTGCATGACTCATCTGACATGGGAAATCAATGACGTTTTGAAAATCTGGTTTCACCTTATTAGATTGCTGTAATTGAATTACTGGACCCGGTTATGAACTGGAAACACGGTGGACAAAACTAAATGAACAGACAAAACATGACCAAACAGGATGAGACCAAAAGCTGAAAAGGGGAAATAATAATTTGTCTTTACACACTCAAAATGTTAAATACATTTTTATTACTTAATTATCAAAATCGACCTTTCACCTCATAGGATATGTTAAAATATATTTAATGATTCAAACCTACATCGTATTTGTAAATTGCAATGCATTATCATTTTTGATGGCTTATGCTGTTGAACTTATAGATTAGAGGTTTGTGTGTTTTTGATGTCAACCGACCAAATCTCTTATTATTGTCATTGTTTACATAAGTTGCATAATTTAAGCATTTCGGCCTCTGCTGATCCAGTGACAGCTGCGACCTGCTCACCAGAGTCTTTGTTCACTAATGTTCGCTTTTTAGGAGTCAGATCAAATCCCTGAATTACTGTATTTTAAAGAAAAAGGACCAAAGAAATATGACAGAAAAGTAAAGTGGAGACCCTGTCAGGAGTCTCTTTATTGGGATTTTTTTTGTATAGAGAAACATTCCTGCACGGTGGAAATGTTGAAGTCAGCCAGAAAAACTTAAAAATTAAGCATGAGATGGATGGTTCTTAGCTTGGTGGCCAAAGCTAATAACATCTGCCAGTGACAGTGTCATTCAGCCAGGACAATAAATCATTGCCAGCTTAAAATTGGATGCTTGCATGTGTTTGTTGTGCTGCTTTGAAGAGAAGAATCCATTGCTTTCAAAAATGTCCATGAATCCAGGGTGGTGCATTGCTGAGGTTAGCATTGTAAATTGCATGCAGGATCACTTTCAACAGAATAGTTCAGGTGTTTTAACTTCAGGTCATTTAAAAATTGTTGATATATTTTCACCTGAGGACACATGACATTCTGAATCTCAATTATTTAGCTTCTTTTTAACTTGGTTCACTGTCCTCAATCATTAGCCACAACACTGATTTTGTTAACAATTCTAAAGGGCAAATTGTGCCATTTATGAAAAATACATGTTTTCTGTTTGGTTCTACAATTCCAGTTGGCTATGTATGACTTGTGTGCCGTGTGTGTCAAATTTAAAGATGTCCACACATATAATTTATCTCTTCCACAGTTTGCATATTTTTATCTGACAGACTATGTAATTTGTGCACCACAGTACACTGGGGATTATATTCCAACACATGTTTGACATGGCAGCTAGTGCTGTAGGTGTGGTATAATTCAAGACTGGGTGTAGATCTTGACGTCATGCTGTAGTGTGTTGAACATTTGATAGAGCTGCTTGACTCCACTGGCATTGCTAATGCAGCGTAAGAGAGGGGATAGAGGCTTGCTGCAGTATCTCCAGCTTTTGTATGACCATGTATGAACTATTGTATGTTACTGGTTTTTAATAATAAGCTCCTTATAGTTCCTCAAATAGGATTTTATAGTTTGGTTTCAAATAGGACAGATAAAGTTTGTTATTGGTTTTTAATTTCCCACATTGATAATGTAAAATTGTGTAGTTACACTGGTATTAAAGTGTCGTAGATAATTCATCTTATCTTCCAACATTTGTTTATGTTTTGGCAGTAAAATATGAGAATAACAAGTCAATTTGTTTTATATAAAAAAGCCCAATTACATCTTCCTGTCTGATGTTAATGTTTAACGTTAGCAGTTCTCATTGAGCATCCAAAATCATCTTGTAAATGTCTTTTGGCAGCTGACTTTGATAGTTGACATCCTGTTAAAACGTATACAGAAAGAAACATAGTCCAAAACAAAGCATTCTTGGTAATTCTAAAACCTGGCAGCAATCTGAAAAGTGGCTAATGAAAATACTATAAACAACAAGTTTATGGCACAGTCACGGGATAGCAAATCTTAAAATGATACAGTAAATCAAATAGTTCTTGAAAGTATTTGTAATGGAATAAAAAAGAATCACGATGTAAGAGATCAAAAGTATGTGAAATATGAATTTCTCTGGCAGCACCAGACCCACTGCGGCTGGCTCCTGTGATGTGAAATAATAGGTTTGTTACAGCAAGTTTCAAAAACTCTTTTCCATGATGTGTACTCAAACCCTTCTCCGCGCTGTCATTTGAGGCCTAAAACGAAAAGCGGACAATAGTACAGTCATTAGTGAGTCCATTAAATCCTTAATTATGCGGCCCTGCAGTGGTGTCTGTGTTCCAGTAAGCTCGCATTTTCGCTGTAAGTTCGTTTGCTTCTATTTGACGTTCTCTCCCATGCTGCCCGTCTTTTTTTTTTTTTTTTTGCTGCTAATTAATAGCGTGAGTCATAGAAAGACGGTAGTAATGGCCCGTGTCGGCTTTTTAAAGTTTTGTGCACGGTTAGTGACTTATGTTACTCTCAGTGTTTATATTTGTGCAGATTTACCTTGGTAAATTGAGGAGAAGCACACTTGTACTACACACACTTTTGAATTTTAATATTAGTGTGGTGTTTAATCATGCTTTATTTGGACATGCCAGAATTGATGTTTAGGAAGTGTTACGGGAAAGTAAAGTATGATCCATATACATGTTACCTGACGCGGTGACCCTGTGTTATTGGAATCACACCAGTAAAGTATGTGATTCAGTTCCACCTGAATCAGCTGTTTTTGAACAACTGTAGTTAAATCAATGCGTCTCCCAGCTGGCAAATGCTGATATTTCAAGTTGTCAACTTTTATTCATTTTGACAATTTTAATATAATAATATCTTTATGTCCAATCTTGATACAGTAGCTTAAATATTGTTTCATGAATATGTTTGAGATAGGAAAGATGGTGCTTTCAGTTAAATTGCTGAATTTGTGAAAACGGAAACACAATGCATTTGTCCAATCAGCAGCGATTGTCTGTCTCTCAGAATGTAACTGACAAATTAGTGAATGACTACATTAACTTTGTCATGGAGTTGAAAGAATATGTTTTCCAACTGCAGTCTGAATCTCGTCATAAATCTTACTTAACACTGGAATTAATCGAAATATACACAAAAATCAGTTAGGCCATATGTTTGAATTATAGGATGTCAGCACTAAACATAAGTTTATTGAGTTTCTGAGCTTCTGACCATGCCCTAATGCCATGGTTACCAATGCGAAGTCCAGGTCTGCATGACTTCATATTTCATTTCTTAATGAAATACGTTCTTCCTCGTCTGTGTTTCTTTTAAAATCCTTGATTCTTGACGTTTCCTATAAGGCTTTTGCATGTAACCTAGTGTTTTTTTTTTCACTAAATTGTTCACTGGTTAGTGTTGCCACCTCACAGCTAGAAGGTTGCGGGTTCCGCAGCCTTTCTATGTGGAGTTTGCATGTTCTCCCCGTGTTTGCAGGGTTTCCTCCAGGTACTCCATTTTCTTCCCACAGTCCAAAGACATGCACGTTAGGTTAATTAGTGACTTTTGTCCCATATTGTCCCACCAATTTTGTCCCACCTTTGGGACCCCTATTGTCCCATAGGTGTGAATGTGAGTGTGAATGGTTGTCTGTCTCTGTGTTGGCCCTGAGATACACTGGTGACCTTGGAGGGTGCAGCCCGCCTCTCACCCTGTGGCAGCTGGGATAGGCTCCAGCCCCCCTCGACCCTACACAGCATAAGCGGTTACAGATAATGGATGGATAGATGGATGTTATTCAGTAAAAACTACCAAAACAAAACACACACACAGACAAGCATTTCCAACATTGTCATGTGTAATTCTGTTGTTGTTGTGTGCACACAACACAACACTGTTGTATTAATTATTAGAGAAAATGACTTCCCCGAACTCACAAACTGCATATTAGGATTAAAATAAATATAGATTGGACATTTAATTGCAGGCACAACAACAACACATACACTCATTAACAGGAATACTGTGGTACGTCTAAACCGTCTGTGAGGTAGACCGTTTAAATAGCTCTACATTTATTTATGTCAGAAGAGAAAGCAAATTTAAATCTGAGAAAAGAGGGGAAAACAACACATTGCAATAACTTTGGTCAATATCAGGACAACAATTTGGAAAAAGAAACCACTGTAGCACTAAGCAACATACATGGAAAGGGCCCGACGGGCTGCAGTAAAAGCCTGGAAAAGCTTACCAGTAAAAGCAACGTACAGTTTGGTGAGACTGTTAACACTGTTATTGCAAACGAGGGATATGCAACCAAATAGTATGTTCTGATAAATAACAATAGTGCTGCTCACTCAAAATCCGGGTCATGTAATGTGTTAAATGCGCTATAGTATGTTCCCAGATCTAAACAATTATTGTATGTGCTTATCCTTAAACTGATAAAAACAAATTTCCTGTGCACTAAAATGTGGTGTTTGGAGATTCATAGTTATATGTCATTAAAAGACCACAGAAGTTAAACAACCACTGGTGTTGTCTCATTCTTACTGACTGTGAAGCAAACTCCATCTGGATAATGTAAATTGTGCATGATTTAACATTCTTGGGATACAGTATGAACTAATGGTCCTTTATGTCACATGGAGCTTGTGAAATGAAGCAGTCAAACCTAGTTAAACAGGATGATAAAAATCCATATGGCAGATGAGTGCTCAGCCTTCTAAAACAATGACTTGGCTGCTGGTAAATCAAACACCCAGCCTCTGCTGTTGCCAAATGGTCAATAGCTTTTCATTGACTCGGTGTTCAGGCAGGAATTTGCTGAATTGGTTTTCTTGACATCTGAACCTGTACGCGCAAAGTGATGCGACCATGGACACACACGCAAAAAGCAGATGTGTATCTACCATGGATGCATTAAGAAGACGTGGATACCAGAATAAAAGATGGTTTCCTTTTTATTTACATGGATGCTGCCATACGGTTCTGGGTTTAAGCACCCAGACTTTCTGTACACTGAAATCCTTTCACCTTCTTCAATATGATCAAAGGATAGGATAATAATATAAATGATTTACTGTATTATAATGTGCTCATAGCATTATTTCAGTTTTTTTTTTTCACTTTTCAAATTTGATTGGCAGACTTTGACATGAGTGGGCAGCATTCAGCCAACCACTGATCTTTTTTAAGGTTTCTTCTTTCCCCCGCCAGTCTTGTCACATCTGTCATTTGCAACCTCCCACGGGAGACGATTTGTTTAGAACAGATATCAGAACTTTTGGAAGGAGTTGCCATTATTGTTCGGGGAGTGTGCTCGCTTGCACTGTGGCAGTATTTGCGATTTTAATTGTCGGCAGCAGCAGAAACATTCAGCCTGAGCCTGCTGTAGCTGTTCCCACCCAAAACGGAATGACCACCAACGCTCCGTGTGGGTGTCACATTAACATTTGTATTTGCATATAATTTAATCATTTAGCTCACGTTCTACAGCAACACAAAAACAAGACAAGTGAGAGCTGCGTAGGGCAGTTTTAACAGGACACAATGGCTTGTTCTGTTTGGTTGTGAATTTTCACTTCTATTATTTGTTGTTAGAAGAAACAAACTGCATTAGTTTGCTATGAAAATCACTGCTGACTTTTCTGTAGGTGTGGAGTTTTATTTTTTATCTCCACATGCATCTGCTGATGAAAACACTTTTACATGCTTACATTGGGCTCTAGAGCTTTAGATGTCAGTGGTGATCACTGAGCCTTTTTTGTCAGCTACGTAAACTCACAAGACACTCAAATAAAGAATGGGCTCTTTTGAAAATAGTGCTGTTCAGCAGCCAAATCATGTTTCTGCCAGTGCAGAATCAATATATTACTTTCCTCTGTCATACTCTATGTTCAGTAAACATAATAGCTTGGCTGGGAAAATAAACAAAGTTTTGTCCTCCCTGCAAGTTTGTGAGGTGCCTTTTATCACATGTTTTCGTTGTTTCATGGAGTAAATGAATAATTGATGCAAGAATATAAAAACAAATATGTATAATACATTTATTGTATCATACTATCCCCAATGGTTTTTTTAATTCATATGTCTATACGCTGGGTATTGTCACTATGAAATAGGTATTATTTGCATCCTGAAGTCCATAAAAATGTCTAAAATTTCATCCAGTGAATCCTGTAGAAAAAGCTATTTTGAAATCGAGGCATTTGAATAATACAAAAAAAGTATTAAATAAAGGGAACGATTGAAAAGCTGTCATGTTTTCATAATCAATAGAAAGCATCTCCGACCTAAACACTGAGCTGTTTGTCTTTTGTTGATCAGATTCCAGATTAAAGCGTACCTCAGATTCCTGCTTCACCCCATCTGTCTTGTCCAAATGTAGATGTCCCAGGACTGCAGTCTTTTACTGACAAACCTGCAGCAGTAACAAATCATGTTGCAGGCTGTGTATGCGAGGCACCAGAGCTTAACTGAGTCATCATGTTTTTACAGGCCTTGTTCTGCTTATCAGCTCAAAACCTGTGTGTTCCCTGAAAGCACACTAATCTCCCCGGGTGATTACATTGACCCCAGGCCATTGATTACACACCATCTATGCTCGAATGTCACTGGAACAGACGGCGACCAATTTTTGCGCTCCCAGTCCCCTCTGCTCAATCGGCACCATTCACCCCCCTCCTTTGCTTTCCGCTGTTCGGAAAATAAGCTCTGACTGTTGCTGCAGCTTCTCAGAGCCGAAATTGACTTGTTTTTTTATGAGTTAGGTCAGAATGGGATGCATTTCATTTTTAAATGTTTTCGCAGTGGGTAGGCAGAGAATGCTTTTTTTTTTGAGTGACAAAGCAGTTGTTAGAGGAAGGAGGAAGCTGTTGCTACATTACTCTCTGCTGCTTAATCTTCATTTTTCCCCTCGTGTTGAGTTCTTGTTGTCACAACAGCTGTCAAGAGGTTGAGCACTGTGAGCCCCATTGTACAGTGAATAGTGGCACTAATTTGACACCAGATAGTTTCAGCGCTTCCATTTTTCCCATTCCTATCTCTGTGAAGGTCAGTCAAGGCCAAAGATATGGAGGCAATGAGAACAGAGGATGGAAAAAGCTTGCAACCTGAATTCCAACTGTAATTTCCTCCATGTATTCCCTACTCACCCCTTGGAGGGAAACAAATAAATCTCTCATCTTCAGATACAGAGGCAGACAGATGGAGGCTCGTGTCTTTCTCTCTGTCACTGTCACTGCTTCAACCACTGGGCCACTGGTTAGAGGAAAAAACCATCCTGACAATATTAGAGCAGTTATGGGTCACAGTATGTACGTACAGTGGGGGATGGAATGGGGCTGCAAACATAGTTGTGGCTGATTAATGGTGTTTCCTATCCTTTAAAAAAATACACTTCAAAGTCTTTTTCTGTTCAAGAACAGAAAGTTGAAAATGTCAAAATGCGGATATTTGATTTTGAATAAAAACTATTTCCATTTTTCCTGAAATTATCACATATCCAGTCATTTCCAGGCATTTCTAGTTCACATGTTCTCATAAATATAATACCTACACAACCCTGTTACACGTTGACCTCTGCACAGTCAGTGTTAGACTGCTCAGAATCTACATACGCAGTCAAAGGGTCTGTAATCCTGGTAATACAATAGCATTCAACATGCTACTGTACATTCATATCTCCCACCATGACAGCTCAAGTACACAAGAATTTTCTTTGCATTTCACAGCATTATGTCAGAGCTCAAACAGGTCAAGTTCAACCAGCTGCCAGTGAACTATTGAGGTGTTGAACAGGAAATATGAGTCTGGGAGGCACAAATAAACGACCCGGATATTGTCCTGTATCCACAGTGGGAAGTTGCTAGTGAAGTTACGTACCTGCCCTATCAAGTTTTTAGCTGTAGCAAATGACATGGCTGTTGTTCCTCTATCATATCAGCTTTTTCCCTGGATGAACGGAATTTTTGGCTTGGCTCAATGCCCAGAAGTTACTTTGGGGCTGACCCATGCTATTAACCCAGCATGTTGCCTCTCTTGGTAATGACAGCAGGTGAAATGAGCCAATTTTGTTTTGGTTGGCAGAGGTGAAAAGCATTAATTCTCACTAAAAGGCCCTCCTGGATGCTCCACATCTACTAAATTATCTTTTGACTGAAAAACAAAAAAAAAAAAATCATTCAGCATTCAGTTTGGTCTTTTGTTAAACAAACAAAAGCAACGAGCGTGTGACAAAGCTTTTACAGAAACACTCGTTTCTTTCTGTGCGACGTGCTAATGCGATTCAGCGTGTGCTGTCCAAATAAGTGCAGCACGCCAGCAAAATCGCCACATGTAAAGTCAAAGCAAATGACCGGCAGAACATATTTCAACATTGTAGGAAGAATTATAGTCTGGCATAGTCTTTGTGGAAAGAGGTCGGGTTTTTGTTTTCTATTCTTGTATATTAGCAGGGAAGCTCACTGGCACACAGCTGTTCTTAATAACCATCATTAGTGCTAACCAAATCACATGTGTGGTGATTCTAGAGCTGTAGCTTAGCCTTCATCTATTCGCTTCCTTATGATTCCTAAAATAGCTGTCAGTAGACTGAGACACAATCAGCACATTAAGTGGCTGTTGTCATAATTAAGGACACATTCGTCTTGTTTGTGCACGGATATCAAATGTTTGTCCCTTGTCTTTTTTTTTTTGCCAAAATGGCAAGACTCTCGGGATGGCAATGACGATCTATCAATCAACCACTTGACTGAAATATCTCAGCAATGATCGCATGCCTTGAAATTGTGCAGAGATCATGCTGGTCCCCAGAGGATCCTGTGGCTCTCCTTGACTTTGCAAATTATATTGGACCAAACTAATTAAATTCTGAAGATTAAAAAAATGTAATTTGCATGATTTATGAAACTGAAAGAATTTTATTCCTTATTTCGCAGCTGCTCATGGTGTTGGTTGAACCCATTTTTGTTGAAAACTGCCCAGCTAGTGGTTTGATTTATGACCACTATGTCTGATCACATGTCAGTAATCTTCAGCCATACTTTGGTGCTCATTAGCTAACAAATTAGTGTTATATAATGATCAACAGATGTTAGCATGCTAGCTTGGTAACCCAGCAATGTCAATGTTATACTTGCCAAACATTAATATGTCAGTAATATCATTCTGGCCACATTCACCTGCTAATTTGAGCATTTTACCACAAGCAGCACTTTACTTAGGAACAACCCATCAGAGCCACACGTGTGCCTGTCTGATGCTTGTCACAACCAGCATTTCTGCATGAATAAGGGAGTAAGACTGTGTGCTCGGGGAAATCTCCCGATATTTTTAGCATTTCAACCTGATTATTATTGCCCAGCACTCGGTTGATTGATGTGTTAATGGCCAGATACATGCAGGTAAACCGCAGTTGCTCTGTTTGAGCGCTTCCTTCAACCCTGCTATTTCACTGCAGTGCAGATAACACTGTGAATTCAAGGTCGAGCCCCAACACCGGCTGCTAAAAGTAATAAACGGGCCTGATAAATTCATGAATATTTAGAGTATATTGAGACATAAGCCTTCACAGAAACAGTTTGAATATTTTGCTTGGTAAAACGGTAAATGCTATTAGAGAGTGCAATCAATGAGACCATCTGAGAGCTACTCTCCCACTTTTCTCCTCAATAATTCAGAGAGTAGCGTAGCCTCTGTGGGCATTCACTGTGAAAAAGAGATGGTGACCTCCAGCACAGCAGCAGGTGGTACACCGTTAGAGGCTGCAGTGTGCAAAAAACGCATTATAAGTTGCTTTTTTTTTTTTGTTGTTGCATAGAAGTGAGCCTTCTCTAAGACTTTCAGCATATTTGAAAAAAAAACACATTGATCTTTAGCTACAAATGGATTTGCATTGAAAAATATATTAGAGTTGGTGGTGATAGTGTCAGTGATATTACACTTTAGATACCAGCCAGTTTGCATTTGTGTATGAATTGCAATATTAAAGCTGATTCTTAAATAACAAGTTTGCCTCATTTGTACTTTATAAATCGAATGTTGCTTTGATTAACTTTAATGAAATTTAACCTTGTGTTTGTTCAGTTAAACACTTCAGTTACACTACACTTCCCAGCTCAGAAACCCTTGGGTGTAACTGTACAAGTCACAGATACTGTGTAAAAGCAAGCAAAGGTCAGCGAAAACACAAGGAGATCAACACCAAAAAAGGGCAAAATTCAAAGTCCACAAAAATAGCATGGAAGGAAAAAACTGGCACAATACACACGAGAAACAAAAAAGGTGCTTAAAAATAGTTGCTTGATAGACAATCTGGCTGAACAGAACTGGAAGTGGGCTGGTGTACACACAGTATAATGAGTGGGTAATGAGAGAATGGGAAAAGTTAGTGGATTTTCAAAGCAAGCGGTGAATGACTGGATGATTTTGACTGTGACACATCAGTATACTGTACATACAGTGAATCACTGAATAACTTCACAAGGTATATGTTGCATAGATTAGTAAAATTAATTTAGTTTTATTTTGACTGTCACACACATGTATCTGCCACATGAAAGCTATAATAACTTTATAAAGAACTTCACTATCCCTCTGTGCTTGAGATTACAAAAATAGAATATGAATCTACTGAAGTGAAAAGACACTGGCTGAGTTATGTAAACTGTAGCTGATGGTGTCAAATGTGACATAGCCGGAGCACCTACAACTGTACTATTCAAGCTGTTTCGCTTTTAAACGCACAACTCATGCAAATGAGTTCAAGCAGAGTCTACAGACAACGAATATCTGCAATGTTCAAAATGGATAGAGTCAAACAGCTGACATTTTGACTTGTCAGAATATGAAAATCACAGGTAGAACTAAAAAGCCACGTATCCCAGCAGGGATGCGGCATGTACAATATGACAGGGCTGGATCTGATAAAAGTACTAGTACAAAAGATGGCATTAAGCCATTATAAAAGGTATTCATATTATCTGTGTTTGACAAGTCAGAATGTCTCGTATGGGAAAGGCTTTGAGGACAGTATTGTAGTAATGCCAATCATGATATCTAAGAAGGAAACATTATTTTCAGCTTAATTAGACTTGAGTAAAAACATCTTTCAGATTATACTACACTTTTTATTACTTAAAAAGAGATAAACATTTCATTTCATTTTTTGATTTATTTATTGGCGTGTGAAAAAGTTGGACAGCTGGACAGTTTTCAGCTGCAGTATTTAGGGGAAATGTCCTTGTCCTATGAAGACCGTACACATACCACACAGACCAACAGGAAGCAACAAAATAGTAACACTATAACAATTCAGCAAAATCATCCTCTGTTCTCTGCACATATCTGAGCAAGCAACATGAAACAATGAAGTTTGGCGCATCGATATCACCAGTAGGAAATGCATAGTAATATCCTAATGCTGACAAAATAGGGACAAAAACAGGGATAAAAAGTCAGTGAAACCACAAAAGGTTCAGCTGCAGCCACAAAAAATGATACCACATTTTTTGAAAAAGTGTATCATTTTACCCATGCAACTTATGTTGATCAACAAACAATAAAACAAACGAGCAAAAAAATGTCCAGTCCAATTTGAAAAGTTGAAAATATCTTTTTCAGATTTTCTGTTCATATAATTGTGGAGGACAGGTTTGTTTTCACGAACACACTTGCTTAAATTATCCCAATATCAGATGCAATTAATGTATCATGTCAAGATGTTAGGGGAGTAATTTAATTTGTGAAATGACTGTTGGATCTCTGTTTTAGATTAAGATGTCTGGTGAAACAACTGGAGAGAGGAGAGGCTTCTCTCACAGACCTCAAGAAAAACCTGGAGTATGCAGCGTCCGTGCTGGAATCTGTTTACATCGAGGAGACAAGGTGAGAAAACTACGGCTTCATACAGCGGGAGAAGGATTGACATGGTTCATTTACTGAGGTCAGCTGTGCAGCACTAATGAAGGCCACATTTTGGAAAATGGATGACTATCATTAGTATGGGCTCTGACCTGTGTTGTCCTTTTTTTTTCATTTTAACAAATTTTTCTCTGTTTTGTTACAGTATCTCAAACTCGCAAAACGACTGCGACAGTGCATTTGCATTTACATTTACAAGTTTCGTTAACTTTATTACAGTAACATTAAAGACAGACATAATACACGTGCTACCTCCATGATACAGTATTCAACTGCCTTAAATGTTAGTTTTTAACTTAAAGGGGAACTAAACATATTTTTAACTTCCTTCCTATGGTTATAAATGAGAGAGTATGATACTAAACTTCGCTCTGCCTTGCCTATAATTAATTAGCTCTCTGCTTCTGAACTCCTCCAGATCCTTGGGGGTTGTACAGTTCTTTAGATGACGTCATCTGAACTGTAAACCTCATGTAGATGATGTCACTTGGTGCATTGTGATGCATCATTATAGACTAAACTACACAACAAAATTTGGTAAAACTGGCTTTACAAGATATATGTCAGTACATCAATAACAATATTTTGATGATAATATAACACTGACAGAGGCAATGTTGCAAATTGAGTTCTTGTGCAGTGCATATATTTATGTATTGTTTTCAATTTAGAGCTTATACCTAGAATAGAATAGTTGTTCATTGTGACCTTGTAATTTTTACTTAACGTGATACTACGTCATTATATGTCAGCAGTTGAACGTGAGGGCAGAATCCCAAATATAAGAAGGCTTATGGAATTATGTAAGCCTCTCTAGATCATCTAGATTCAGGCAGATTAGGGCTAGCGATAGTATGAACACCCCGGGATGGGGGATGATGAGCATTCCAGTGCTGTAGTCATGCAGCGCCATGAAGCTTTTTCTTTGGCATAAGAACATGGATTTGGTTCAGAGAGTGGACACCAACAAGCTTTGCTCTTGATCCCCTGTACATGCCAACATGACAGGGAAGCTGTAGAGATTTATGTGTTAGGAGGCCTAAGGTATTTTGAAGTTACATAAGAGGTGATATTATTTGATGGACAGCACTATGATCTGAAACAAGAGTTGCAATAAATGGTAATTATTTATAAATTCTTATTTTCTCTTTCAGACGTTTGGTGGACACGGAAGATGAGCTCAGCGACATCCAGTCAGAGTCGGTACCCTCAGAGGTGCGGGACTGGCTGGCCTCCACCTTTACTAGACAGATGGGTCTGATGCTCCGGCGCAATGAGGAGAAACCGCGCTTTCGCAGCATCGTCCATGCCGTTCAGGCTGGCATTTTTGTGGAGAGGTACAATTGTGTGAAGATGAACAAGAACAGCCAGAGTCACATACAGTACAAACAGGCAATAATAGGTCATGAGTGTTTGTGGGACACTGTGGGACAGCCAGTTTTTACTTTGAATGTACAGCCACATCATTTGTGCCGTGTGTGTCGTACATACATACATACATTATGTCTATTTTCATCTTTGTGTGTGCGTGTTACTTAGTATATGTCTTACCTCTTGCAATGTCTAAATTCCACAAAACATGCGCTACTTATATACTGTGTATATGGAAATGCACCTGAAGGAATAAAAACAGCTGGTAGCTTAAAAAAAGTGGAAAATAATTTAAAAACACCTGCACATTAAAAAACTTGTTTGGTCCTTTTAAATTTAGATGGATTGTATATAGTACATGTGCATTTGAAAATACATATCATCACGGCCTTGGAAATCCTGGCTAAGCACAGTCAGATACAAATTGCTCCCACTCCAAGTCTTAGGAAACACTAACATGCAACATGCATTTCTTCAAAGCACTACATCAGAGAAAAATGGAAGCTATAATTCTTAAAATCTGTTTTTAGAAAGGGCAGATTTTTTGAAATTTACAATAGAAATTGGTTGGAAAAGATTGAAGATAAAAATGAAAAAGCTGCGCTTCCAAAATGACATCTACTTTTCAAATGCACCTTTTCAGTGTTTTCTATTATTTGTATTCCACCGAATGTTTGAAACGTTTAAAATGTGCCGCCACTTAGCAACCTTCAGCATTTTTCCGACGACTCCACTTTTATCTAATGGGGAATTACAAAGCCTGTATTTTGTGATTACATTAATCTGTTCTATCCCTCATTTTCGACAAAGCTGTAAACCTTTTGCATGTCAAAAAACACACTTGCAGCCTTGCTGTTGCCATTTCCCAGCTTACCCTTTTCAGCATCGCTTCATGCTGTGTTGCGCTGATTTGAACCTTTAGCTAGAGTTGGCGGGGATCCTTCCAGGCTGTGGTTCGAGGCACTGTGGTAACTTTTGGTGTTTACATTTAGCGGCATGCTTTATTTGATGTTTTTATCTCTTCCAAACAGGATGTACCGACGTACCTCCAATATGGTGGGACTCAGCTACCCCCCTTCTGTCATATCTGTGCTTAAGGTATTAACATGTGCACAAACATCCAAGCAAAAGCATACAGATATGAAATATTTGACTCGACTCAATAAGGAGAAAATACACCATGCACTACAGCACAACTTTTTCCTAGGTGTTTAGGGAGAGTGCTAGTACAATTATTGTCGTTCTCTTTTGTTTTCTTACAAAATCTCTCTGAACACTGTTATCTTAGTGCCAAGCCACTACATTGCAGATGAAAGATTCAACTTTTTTAGATTTTTATAAAGATACAAATATTAATCATAAAGTATCAGGTAAATAAAAAGAAATAAATAAAATGGGGAACCTGAACATTATTTTTTCCAACAGAGAATCATTACGATGGAAAGACAGTCAGACATATAGACTTTCAAAATCAAACTGAAACTCGTGAAGTGGCACTATTTATCTTGACAATTGGTTATTTTGCTCATTTTTACTGGAGAAATTTTGATATATTAATCGAGGGAAAGCTTGTCATTATTTGTGTTTTCTGTTTCCCACACAGAATGTTGACAAGTGGTCCTTTGACGTGTTTGCTCTAAATGAGGCCAGCGGGGATCATGCACTTAAATTCATATTCTATGAGTTGCTTACAAGATACGACCTCATTAGCCGGTTCAAGGTAAACTCAAAGTCATATAACACATTGTTGTCACTGCTGTACTAACTAGTGTAAGGCAACTAAAAAAATTCACAACAGCGAATGGGAATCTTCACCGTGCCTAATTTGACATGACTGAACACAGTCACTTCTCTCTGTGTTAAGAGTTTGATTATGATGAACTTATTTTTTATGAGGGGGCTTGGACATACTTCATCCCATCTCAAACTCATTTTCCTCAGCATCTTATAACTTAGGACATTACACTTGAAGTGACAGCAGCTGAGACTAAATGACGCGGGCAACGAAGCTGGTATGAATATGTAATTGTAGTCTGCAGTAGCTTCAATGATTCACGATCCATGATTTTATGACATCAATTTCAGAAGCTGAGGGGACTATGCACCCATTTAAATTGTATGCGCTCATGATTCAAATCACCAAATAGCTTGCAGAAGTGCCTATTTGTCTGCAGTGTTTTAACTCTGCTGCGGCTCTCTCTGCTGTCAGATTCCAATTTCTACGGTGGTGTCTTTCGTGGAGGCCCTGGAAGTGGGATACAGCAAACATAAAAACCCCTACCACAACCTGATTCATGCTGCTGATGTCACACAGACTGTGCACTATTTACTCCTCAAGACTGGCATGGTGGTGAGTACAGCATGGACATGAATTGAACATGTTCCAACAAAAACACTCACTGAAAGGAAGGTTACTATGTAAAATTGAGCAGATCTTATCTACCTCGTAAAAACTCATCACCTTTTGAATAAATAACGACTTTAGTACTCGACTCACATGTTCTTGGTCGGTGCTCTCTTCAACAACATCATCTAGAATGACCCTGAAATTTCCACCTCTTTAGACATTTTCCCTTCTCCACTTGAGAATATTAAATTAATACTTCAGGTCTTCCTGGATGAATATGTTGATTCTTGCCTCCTCTCTTTACTTTGTTTTTCTTTATGGAAGTATATGCACACTAGAGTGGACAAACCAGATTTCAAGGGCTTCTTGGTTTGCATGTGAACATTTGCGAGAGAGCAGACATGAATTTGCAAGAGCACAGTCAGACTCGAGTAAGAGGGAGGACACAGTTGCAGATGGTTTGAGGAAGCAGCAAGGATTCTCACCTTCACAGTTTTCAAAACTGATTGTTTCCTGGTGTAAAATTTGGTATAGAAGTGAAGAGTCATTCTCTTAGACTCATGCTTCTGCCTGAAAAAACAAAGTTAGTAGTATACTGCATGTATGTTACATTTAAAGTCAAAATTATCGTCTTAGTCAGTTGTAATTTCAATCGGGTAATGTTGGAAGCTCAATGAATGTGAGATTTCACTTTTTACCAATAACTATACCAGAGAAAATTTGAAAACATTTATGAAATTCTGAGGATAATTTTGCCTGGTAATAGTGGCAGTAGTAGTATTTTGAGAAACAGTGTATTTGCCCAGTTTTTTTCAATCTGGCGGCCCACACTCTCCTCTGGATTGACTTCAGGGCATTTCTGTTGCCGCATTCATTCTTAAAGCAAAAAACAGACTAGCCCTACTGAGGTTAAAGCCCCCACCAGCCAAGTAGCCAGCCAGCCAGCCAGCCGCCCCCGCTCCCACTGTTTTTATTTAATCACCTAATAAGGTGGCTGCGACAGGTCGACAGGTCGACGCGGTGTGCTTGTTTGGGCAGTGCACTGCACAGCAAACCATATTACTGCTAGAAACACATGGCAGAGCAAGAGAACAGCATCTATCATTTCACAGGCCCTCCAGACTCCATTAAATCAACAATCAACAGGTCATTCATAAAGCAGGTGCATGAGGAAATATACTGAAGGATGAATCAGGCGTCTTGCCCAGCCTCCCCCATACCTCCGTGCCCTTCCTAATGCTCTCTGACTTCCTGAGTTAAATCCCTGTGTACATGAGTTATCACTTATCAGAAGGAAATACCCACTCACAGGTGTGACGATGCTGCCTATACACACAGATTAAACATAAGCAGTATTAAGCACGTTTTCCACTTAGAGCATTCCGTTTGTATATTTTTAGCTCTGGTGTCCATTTTCATAATCACTTTTTTAACCACAAAAATAAATTTAGCAAAAGACAGTATTTTTGCTGAAATTGATGGCACTCCTATGCATGTACGGTACAGATACAATATGAATAAAGTTGTTACCTTAAGCTTATAGCTTCGTGTTTTTATCGTAACATAAATTAAAATCCAAAATTAATTGAATCCACCCAGTAGCACCTCTAAAGCTCACAAATTGTGCTTAACCCAACTCAACCGAAATTCAGTCTAAAAATGTCATGGTGTAGATTTTAGGGTGATTACATGTTATGAGCAGTTGGCGAGGCTAGTTTTACCCTCCTGTATCCAGTCTTTGTGCAAAGGTAAGCTAAACTGAACCAGCTGCCTGCTCATGTTTACAAAGGTTAAGATTTGACCTCAAAACCCTAAATAGGGAAGCATGCGTTGTGTAGTCTCATTTTGTGTGATTGTTAATACATGAAGAGTGCATAGCTTATATCTGGAAACAGTGACAAACCAGACAGTGTCTGAGAGGGAAGAGAGAAGGAGTGTGAACGTGACAGTTTAAAATGTGCTTCTCAATAGAGCTTGTCTTATCTAAAGTTTCCTTTTTGCTGCTCTGACCTTTCCTCTATCTCCTCCTCCTTATTTGTTTCCTTTCATCCTTGACGGTAATATATTCCTCATGCCAAATTCTCCTCTCTGCATACTTTATTTCTCCTCTGCATCTTTATGACATGATGTACCATTCCCTGCATTCCCCTTTTCCATTCACTGGCTTCTCATTTCTCTTCTCTAATTTCTGTGCATTCTTTTCTCTTGTGTTCATTACTTTGCCTTCCTCCTTTCCTGTCGACGTCTGTGTCTTTTCCATCTCGCTGCTTTGCCTCTTACTATTTTCCTCCTCCTCCTCCCACCTTCACCTGCTTCCCCATATCCCACCTTTGTCCTCCTCCACTCTCCTCTACTCTTTCCTTGCCTCCAGCATTGGTTGACTGAGCTGGAGATCTTTGCCATGATCTTCGCGGCGGCAGTGCACGACTACGAACACACAGGGACCACAAACAACTTCCACATTCAGACAAGGTAATGGATCATAAAATCAAAAATTCATGGCATTGAGCCACCCGATCAATGCTTTCATTTACAGCAAGGGGGCTGAACGCTCACACTGAGATCACCTGGAGTGCAGTAATAACACTAGAGTAAGACAAACTTAAAAACCCCATGGGCTTGAGAAAAAACTGACCCAATCTTTGATATTATCATCAATGAGAACTTGAGCTCAATCAACGTTGGTTTTTGTAATTAAATCTTTTGTTATTATCAGGATTGAAAAAGACTGTTTTAGCTGTTGCTGTTAACCTCTATTTAATCAATTTATTGTGCATATCCATTTATGTCTGGGGCACTACGAATGAAGTTTTATACAATATACATATTTTAAGTATAATACATATAATACATAAACATTTCTGGCCTTCTTTTAGTTTCAGTTTTCAGTTTCAGTTTTTGCTGTATTGCTTTTTTCCTTTGTTTCTTTTTACCCCATGAGAGACTACTCTTATACCCTTAACAATAAATACACACATATTCGCGCAAAAAAACCCACATTAAAACATCAGCTATTCAGTTGAGACAGCCATCACCAGTGACAGCTCATTCCTGGAAGTAAAACAGGAATTGAAACTGTTTCTGTTAAAGTTATAAATCTTTTTTTGGCCATGTTTTAATTTTAGTCTGCTAGTTAACCAGAATACCACAAGAATTTAAGTGCAACTTCTCAGCACAGCACCCTCTGAACACAGCACCCACTTTAGTCATGTTTGCTGCTGTACATGCAGACATACCTAAAACCGTATTACATTCATACTTTATTGCCAGATTTCATTATGATAAAGAAATTGCATGTACATTTTTGCTCTTCGAGTTGTTCAACAAACAGATGATGAGAGACCACTGTTTTGCTTCCTCGTTACATGACAGGTCAGACACGGCTATCCTGTATAATGACCGCTCTGTGTTGGAGAGTCACCACGTCAGTGCGGCGTACCGCCTACTGCAGGAAGACGATGAGATGAACATCCTCTACAACCTCTCCAAGGATGACTGGAGGTCAGCGAGACACATTCGCAGACAATAAGGGAAAGAAGTGACAGCAAAGGGAAACAGGCCTCAGATGTAGTAAATAACAGATGTGAGACCAAGCAGGTCAACCAAACATTTCCAGTGTACTCATAAAAGACACAATGTGAACTTCTCCTATTATATATTATTATTATCCATGATTAACAACAGTGCTCAGCCCAGTGGAAATCAGAAAAGCTGGATTACCTTCAAGGCCCAGCAACTTTGTTCTAAATGGAACTGTTTTGAGTGATAATACATTAAAGGAGACAGCTCCGATCCGATTTCTCATGGTATAAGCCGGGACTTGTCAAAGCAAATATTATAAATAGCTCTCGAAATCTGTGTTGGCTGCCTTCATTTACTTTAGTGACTTCCGAAATAAGTCGGCTTTTATTACCTGGGAGTTTGACAGTCCATTATACAGCGCACGGCTCATGTTTTCCTTCCCTTTCCACCTCTTTTGTTTTCTTCCAGAGAGCTCCGGGCTCTGGTGGTGGAGATGGTGCTGGCCACTGATATGTCTTGTCACTTCCAGCAGGTTAAGACCATGAAGAACTTCCTACAACAACCTGAGGGGTCAGTTGCCCCGTCGCTGTTTACGCTCTCTGCCCTCACCCAGCAATTTACATCTTCATTAGCCCTGCCATCAGTGCTTTAGCTGCTTGCCACAGCACAATTTACAATGCCCTGAAGGGTACACATTGAAATTTGCAACAAACATTCATGTTCTAAATCAAACTGACTGAAACAAACAAGGGGGGGATTTCTTTTGTTTGGGTGTTGTTGACTTGGGATGAAAAATACAAATGGAACAAGTATTTTGTTGGCAATAGAATCAAACGCCATGTATTAAACAGTACAGGTATACAGCAGGGTCTTACTACGGCTGCTCACAGGCACCGACAACTATGTGTATCTGCGCTGCAACTGCAGAGTTATGGCAGAGGCACACAGGATTTATTAGCACACTGCAGAGGAAACAGCCTGCACTGTAAATATTGCCTACAGGTCTGTGGACATACTGTAGTTATGCCGCTCTATAACGAGCAGGCAGAAAACACCAGACTTTCACGAACAGTGTAACATCGTCCTGACTAGCTCCTTTGTTCTGTTGCTTTATTTAACGTTAACAGCTCCTCACCTGTTACAGTCGGTGTCTGCGTGTTATTAAATCTTTTCATATTTTACTGAGAAACTCAGACTTTTGGTCCTGCACAGACATTGAAAGGAGAATCACAAATGAAGCAGGCGTTGCTGCTTTAAAAATGCTACAACCAACATGAATCTTTTCAGTATTTGTTGAAACATTTTTTTCCAAGTGTAATAGTGAGCAAAGCTTAACACACAGTGGTGGCTGAAAGTTTGTAAGACATTTAGGATTGTCTCTCTATAAATATGGCCTAAAATGTGATTCACATAACTTCTATAAGTAAACTGAACAAATGAGACAATAATTAGACATATTTTATTGTGAAGTTATCTGATCTTACATATTTATGTGTTGCAAAATGATGTGAACCTCTAGTATTATTGGTCATTTTATGGATGAATTAGAGGCAGGTGTTTTAGTCAACTGGGTGAGCTGAGTCAGTCAGAAAAATCAGGGTCTTAACTATGAGATACTAATTTTGCAAAAATATTTCTGTCACAGCACAAACATTGAGTCCTGAAAGAAAATTGCAATGGCAATATGTACAAAAACCTGTGACGGTAAAAAGCCAAAATATATATAATATATACTTCTTCAATAAACACATTTTAGCTAAAGTTTAGTTTTCTTATTGCCGACAAAGCCAGAATTCAAATTTCAATCATTTCGATGACAGCCCCCCCCCACAGTGACTAAAATCTGCTGATCAAGCAGAGCTGCTGTTTGGGAACTCTTAAAGGAGAACAAACTATGGTATGGTGGGGTGAGTCATTGCCATAGCTGCAGCACTGACAAGAGAAGGCTGGGAGAAACTTGTTGACCTTCAGGGTATTTTCTTTTTTTTTCCTGTGATAACACACAGCGCTCGTCATGATTATAAAACTGCTCAGAAGGCAGTGATATGGATGTGTGAGGGAATCAACAATATTATGCTTCCTATATCTGTGACTATATCGCAGAAATAGTCTAACGTAATGATCATGCTACAGTAAAACTACACACACATCTACATGAACACATAAATGAGAAATTGCAGTCCGCAGGAAGCTGCAGTGCTGAATAGACTTTAATGTGAAGTAATTTCAACCAGTCTGCTCCAGGCCTGCTTCGAGTGCACTTTAAGATCCAATCTGCCACAAATGGAATAGGAGGAAATTTGAGCAAGTCTTTCTCACCTCTGTTTAACCTTGTGCTGTGTGTGTGTGTGTGTGTTTTCATTTGTGTAACTGTTTTCCATATTGGATTACAGTATGTCTGCCCGTTCATACATCAGTTCATTAAAGGTGATATTTTGATAAGGTTATCAGATGATATCTCAGGCACCACCAGTGTCTAATGAGGTGAAATGGAGTACTTCACAGTATTCCAGCATAGAAAACTGATTATGATGGATGGGGATGTTTATTGGGTTTAGGGTTCAGGTACATGAACACTGCCTGGTCAGAAAATGTCAGCGCCTGGATTTATCTAAGCAAAGAGCATAGATTAGATGCTTCCATTGGACAATTACTGCAATAATTAATATTTCTCAGCTTGCAACAAGATATTTAACCGTAACTGTTTCAATGACAAGCTGACTACCTGAATTTACTGAATGACCTTTTTTCCATCAATGCCTTTGTTTCTTCCCTGATGGCACAGGAAGACATTATTTCACGATAACAATGCCAGAGCTCGTTGAGCTCAAATTATGAAAGAGTGGTTCAGAAAGCATGAGACATAATTTTCACACACGGTTTGGCCACCTCAACACCATTGGGAGTCATTGGGATGTGCTGGAGAACCAGACTCTCACATCACCTTTTCAAGATCTTGGTGAAAAATGAATGCAGCTCTGGGTGGAAGTAAATGTGACTGTGTGGCTTTTTTTTGGCCAAGCAGTGTGTGTCAGAGTGTTTGCACATGGTAATGGATGTATATACTGCCTATATTTTCTCATTTTGATAATTAATAGAAAATTGGGCCTGTCATGCATGTTTGACCTGAGGGACCAGAGGTAAAACAATTGTGAGACTCAAATGTACACAGATACTTTTGTAAAGTAATTACACAGATACATTGCTTCCTCGAGGATTAATGTAAATTTTATCTCATTAGCTTCCAAAACATTATAATGGTGGACGGACAGGAATCTGGTTTGTTCATATGCATGGAAAAATTAAAGCTGTTTTCATACCTGAACTCTGGATAATAAACATAGAATCTGTCCAAACGAGCTCTTCCGTCCTCTAATGTCCCTCCAGTCTGACTCACACATTTACCAAGAGAAATGTTTGAAATGCACAGTATTTATAAAAATTGTCATTCAGGCTTTTTAAAACCGATGGTTAAAGAACATGAGTGAATATTTTATACAGCTGCTAAATCATTTCCTACATAAAACAATTGAGAAGCAAATGCATAGAGAGTAATCCTCACATAACCACACTTGAACATTTCATAGTTTTATTATGTTCCTTTTTCAAAGTCCCATATTTTTGATAAAATATCCAACAACTTTTGGATAAAAAAATGTTCATTGGACTGTCTTCAGGGACACTCTTTGCCTTGAGAATTTGCTTGCATCTTTCCCCAAATTTGAATTTTCCCAGCAACCTTGTTTCATATTTGTCTAGAATGTATTTTTCACCGTGTTTTTGCCATGACATTGACTAACCAACGAAAACCGGCTGCTCCAGTGATGACTAATGTGGGTGTATCATAGTAAAGGGAGCTTTACTTTTCTAAAGATGGTACCTATCCGATTTCTTTTTAAAACAGTATAAATCTGATGAGATTCAGTGTAAACAGCAGAAAGAAAAAAATGAAATGTACAGCTACTATATAACAACAACAGAACTGACGAATGAATGATGACTTTAGATATTTAAAATAATGTATTTACTCTTGTTTTTCTAGCATTGACAAACCCAAAGCCTTGTCCCTGCTGCTGCATACAGCAGACATCAGCCATCCCGCCAAAACCTGGGACGTCCACCACCGCTGGACCACCTCCTTATTAGAGGAGTTCTTCAGACAGGTGAATAGCTGCATCTGGAAGGTCACAGGAAATGCATGGCTGGCTGTTTCAGCGCATGCTTCAGTGCTTTCAGAATGTCAAGTTCGGATGCATAAAGAGTCAACACAGCCACATACGGAATTTACACGTGATCGACAGTCCCTACAGTAGTTCCAGTTAATGCAGCAACACTGCATTACATTGTTACATACACTGGCAATGGAAGCAGACTAGATATTTGGACATTCTTTATGATATATGCAGCGGTTTTTACAGTCTGACTTTGTGAGTCTTTCTCACTTGAAAGACTTTCAATTGACACCATAAGTTCTCGATTTTTAAAATACCCTTGCAGCTGTCGAGGAACCATTTTCCCAGGATTTGTTTGGGTCGATATCAGATGAAACTCAGGAATTTAGGTGTCATTGACAAATTTGTTTCTGTAAATAACTCTCTTATATTGTCTTTTAGCAGCTTTAGAACTGTATTGTGTTCTGGTTAGATGTCAACAAAGGCCCTTTATTGTTTTGAAGTGGCCCCATGATTTGTAAGTAAGTCAGGCTTCTTTCAAACAGTAGCAGTGTAACACCAAGTATAAAATAATGACATTAGTGAAGAATTATTCTAATATGGTGCTCTCTCACAAATCTACTCTCCAAAGCAATGTACATCATCATTTAGTCAGATTCAGAAATATAATTGTTAGCACTCTGAGCTTTGTTATTTTTAAAAATGATCATATGGCGAGCAGAAGATTAAAATGTAGAACATCCTCTCTTTGATAAAACAATGCATAAATAATAAATAGTGTATTTGTAAATGTCAACAATAAGAACACATGATTAACTGGCGCCGCATTGCTTTCATCTCTTCTATTATTAATCCACATTGTTCTCATTATCAGCGCTGTTGTTATTGTGGCTGCCTTCACAAGGCCTTTGTCTCTCGGCATATGAGTTCCCGATAAATAGCTTCTCCGAAGAACATTGTTTCCCAATTCCACATCCCATTTGCCCGTGACAAATCAGTAGAGAAAATTAAACACATTTGTGGCCCAAAAACACTTAGGATGAGGGCCAAACACATCCGAAGCCTGTTGATAGACGTGTGGTGGTGGTGTGTGCATGTGTTGTGTGTGTGTGTGTGAGGAACATTAGACTGAAGCCACTGTATTTGCAGGGGGACAAAGAAGCAGAGCTCGGGCTGCCGTTTTCTCCACTTTGCGACCGAAAGTCCACAATGGTGGCGCAGTCCCAGATTGGTGAGTGGCTCCAGCCTGCTTTACTGCCTTTGTGGAAACAGTGGTCCGCTTTGACTTTTTATTCGAGTGTGTTCTTTGGCAAAATATTTATTAACAGAAGTAAGTAAAAATATTTAAAGAAATTCCCTTTATTTTTACACATTTATTGCAGTCTTGCAAAATACAAGTATGAAATAATTGGTAGAACGAAAATGACGCGAAACAATACGACTGTAATCAGTACATGAAGTGAAACCTAAAAAGTTTTAAAATTTACAAATTTTATTCAAATAGTTGTTTGTTTTCAAACCCGGTTTTGAGAGTCAGACTACGTTCCTCAGAGCCTCAGATGAATGATGGTATGAAGATAACCTCAGTCAGTGGCTGACAACACTTAGACGACTAAGTCCTGTATGTATTGACATCCTGATGCGTCTCGTCACCAGGGTTCATTGACTTCATCGTGGTGCCCACCTTCACTGTGCTGACTGACATGATGGAACGTATCGTAACGCCGCTCATCGACGAAGCCTCCCATTCCGGTTTTACTGGTTTCCGGCGCTCAAGGTGGGTTTGGTTACTCGCTCTTTGCACTGGGAGATTGTGTTTGGATTCTTAAACGCTGCTCACTAGCAGCACTGAGCAGATGGAAGTGGGTGACTGTATGTAAATCTGGGTAAATTTTATTCAAGCAGCCTAGTTAATCAAGGATGCAAAATTTACAGTTTTCTACCCTTCGCCTCTCGTACCTTTCTGAGCAACTACACGCTCACTGATGTGATTAAACCTCAGCAGCTCCTCTGCAATAACAGCATATCTAATGGAAGTATTTAGAACAGCAGATGAGTCTCCCATGAGTAATCCATTTATGTGTGTGGAAATGTCTCCACCTTTCATCAAGCAGAGCCACGCACCTTGAAATTGACATTTTAGAGACGCTAGTCAAGTTTGCCTCCCCATACCTGATCGAGACCGGGCTTCGGTGCTGTGTTGGCAGAAACAATAGCCTCTTGAGATGCAAAAAAAGGTGATTTTTGTTTCCGCTGCTTTAATTAATTGGCTCGTTACTTTTCCTCCAGCCACGCAGCGAGTCAGGTTTGTACAAGACTTTGAAAGCACCCGAATAAGTACAGCCTACTCACTTTTGTGCCATCAATATTTAAACCACCCAGGGAAAGATCGCTTTAAAACTTTATGTCTTTCATTTGCTTAAACTTCACGTCTTTGAAGTGGACTTATTAGGAAATAAAGCAGTACTTGGGGAGTCTGCTTCTGTATCTTCCGTTGCACCTGCACATCAATATCAAGCTCCCCGTTGTCGTCAATAGCAGTCATTAGCATCGCGCAGTGGGCCTGCAGTCGGAGCTAACCGTGTGGAACTCTCAGATAGCGTCGCCACTTGTTCAGTCCTCCTCTTTATGTATACACCTGGGTGCTTATGGGTTTCCTTCTACAGTTTCTTCACTGCATTTATAGCTGCTTTCAATCATCAGTAACTGTGTCTCCTTTCTCTGTCTGCCTCTTTTTATCCACCTGTTTTTCTTCTTTTTTTAATGTGCGTATGAATCGGGAAGCGCATGTTTCTTTAATCCAACCCAGTGGTGTGACTCCGGGGATGACAATGTCACACTGACGATTTGTTTCTTTTGTCTAGGTTGAAATATTTCTCCAAAACTTTTGGATGGATGGTAATGAAATTTTGTGCAGACATTAATGGGATTCAGTCTCTGTGCCTAATTACTTTAGTGATATTCTGAATTGCTTTCTATTAATATGAAGTCGACATTGAATGACTTGATAACTTCTGGATGAATTGCTGTTAAATTTGCAACAGATACTCATGTCCCCCATTTAATGAATGTAAATAAATGTGGTAATCTTTTAGGGCGCTCCTAAGCTGGGGTATTGATAGCAGAGAGAACATTATATTGCTCATAATTTAAGTGGCAAACTAAGAAAAGGAAGACCTGGATTTCCCATAGTGCAATATGATAACATTTTTCAATCCTCATGTACCATCTCGTTTTTTCTAAAACAAATTTCTTTTTAAAAGAATTTATCCACAACTCAAGCTGAGATAAAAAGGGTGGGAGATTTCATGTAATAGTAGGACGTTAATAGGAAGTTATTAATTTAGATGGAGTACTAAAGAAATGTGTGGTTATTGGTCATTTTAAAATCAAGTTGCTACCAAAAATATGCTCCATTATGTTTCCACATACATAAGAGTCCTCGAAGTCTTTGTCGTCATGATAAGGGCGTAGTCAGAGCACTGAGCCTAACAATATTTTTAAATCAAACCGAAAAAAGCCCATGTAATTGTGTGTACACAAAAAAAACACAGTTTAAGTTAAACTTAATTATGTCTGTGTATTAAAAAATCCTGAACGACAAACAAAATGACTTGGCTGTTTACTACCCTGAGAGCTCATAGCACTGCAATTTGAGAAAACACATGCAAATAGGCAAAGAACAAGCCAAAGGAAAACAATTTCATCAATTTGACAACACAGGCGCAACATTAAAAACCGTGCTGCAAAAAGCCACAACACAATCAAATAAAGAAATGCGCTGCGAGGCGCACAGTCGACGACGAAAATGTCTGCGGGAGCAACTAATAATACATTTTCAAATCTAAATGTCCGTCAGTTTTTAGTGGCGCTCAGAGTTATTGCTATCTATGTGACAGTCTTCCACAATGGTTGCAGGGGACACTAAAAAGTGACGGACACAACTGGGACAGAGTTTTTGCCGTACTTTCTGATGCACATCAAAAATGTAATTTATTCATGACTTTGGTTTGTGATGAATACCTGCTGCACTATCGACACTTCCGTGACACGTTGTAAACATTATCATAGTTGCGTAGGGGAGCTGCTTGCATTGGATTTTTAACCCCCATCTCGTTTTGTTCTGTCTAGTCTGAACAGTATTACCTCTGACGAAGCCAAGAGGCAGAATATGAAGAGCATGGGGTCTGACAGCAGCTCGTCTGTCCAAAGCTCCTTGCTGACAGTGGACATAAATAACTTCAAGGCTCTGTGGAATGAAGAGGTTTATCAGAACAGAGAGCGGTGGAAAGCGCAGGCGGCTAAAGGTGCAGTACGTCTCTACGACATTTAAAGTGATAAAGTGGTGCTGATCCAAAGCTCCGTTAAACTGTCCGCACAGTTAATGACATCCACAGGAATGCAGAAAATTGGCTCGTAGAGCCGCAACGATGTCAACATCTGCAATGCTCGTAGCTCACTCAGCTGGGGATTTTGACTGACCCGCATTAATGTGGGACTCAGTTGTTTAAGGGGAAAGTGTTTTTTTTATAAAGTGAAAATTCATCACTGCTGGTCACTTTATCAACAAGACGTAGACTTTATTATATGTGTTGTTTAAGTTAATTTGCATTTAATTGAGTTAATGACAAATTCTAACAAGGCACCAATTATATAGGATTCATGAGATGTATATTATGACTTTATAGAGAGCTAATTACGTGTAAATGATCGACTTATGCTGACATATCAGTTATAGTCTATTAATAACAACAATGGTATGTTACTAGATTGTATAAAATCTCTCTGATTGATATATATTCTCCTTTTTTTAGATAAGTGGAGGGATTAATGAATAGTCATTCACTTCCAAATTAAAAAATTATTGATATTTCTAACTGCATTCTTGGTGGCTTATGAAACGATATTAACATGCCTTCATTATGTTAATTATTTATTTAAGAGAACGTGTAAACACCTGCCAAAGGCATTTTTCCCCAACCTGTTATCCTCCAAGTTTTTACCCAACTGTTAATAAATTATTATTTTATAAATTATTAAATATAATCATTAGTTCAGGTGTACACTGTCTCACAATAAGAAAATTGGTAATAAGTAATCAGGTTCAGGTTTTTAAAAGAGTAATAAATATTTTACCCTAAAAATTTAGAATGGCTAAACTGCACGTATGTGAAGGGTTCGACAGTTCCCCTCAGCTCTGGGAGGGATTTGAGCATTTTTCTGCATTTTAGTTTCCATATCTGGACAGTCATGGTACAAGTTCGTACTAGAGACTAGAGCAGATAAAGAGCCACATTCAGTAATGGTGAGGACCCAAATTTCACTCACTGAGTGGCCTGACTCCACATAAAGGATAATGGCATATTTTATACAGATTATAAGCTATTTGCAACTTAAACTTAAATTACCATAAACTTACTAACCCTAAATTGCCAAAAAGACATTTAGGACACACTTACTAGAGAAATATTAGATACACTGTATGTTTCATATTCTGAAACAGGACAATGGAAATAATGCTGACAAGTAATACAGTAAGAAATGTGTAGTTATGAATATATGCAAATCAGAAAGCATACAAATACATGCTAACCGGCGTTACACTCCATTTGACCTCAGAGGCGGAGGAGAGAGCTAAAAAAGAAGCAGAGGAACGAGCCCAGCAGGAGGACGCTAAGGAGCCCCAGGAGGTCCAAACGCAATCAGAAAAGCCTGAACCAAAGGAGGACAAATTGCAGGGGGAGGCGCTGGAGTCGGCAGAGGTCAGCAGGCCGTCAGATGGCAACGCGGCTGAAGCAGAGCGGGGAGCGCAGCCGGGGAGCACCGCAGACCAGAATCCTCCACTGCAGAACGGTACATCCCTTTAACTGTGTAATCCCAATCTGTGGCCTGTTTATGAAAAATTATTTTCCAACATGTCTGATAGATCTATGGAAGTACAAGTGATGTAATACTGACCATTACAGATATGCTGTCTCAACTCAATTTAATGCAATTCATTATTATTTATTAGTATTATTCAACTTCTCGTCCGTATTCCGTCTCATTTAAACAACGGTAACACCTAGGAAGGCTGCAACAAATAATTATTACCACCATGAATGATCTGAAAATATTTTTTTCATAGTTTTTTTGTCTTGTCTTGTAATTTCTGAAGAATAAAGTCAGTCATTTTCTATCGTTTTACCATTTCAGCTATTTTCCATGCAGAGACTAAAACCAACAATGAAATGTCTCTACTCAGTTTGATAAAAACAATAAGTTTTAGACGTGATTTTTCTAATTTCTCTGTGCCTTAGACCTCCATTAAAACACAGCGGTGAAACGCACTGGGTGACATTTTCTTCCTCGTGAAAAATGCGACCTGAGAGTTTTTTTAAAAAGCAGTTTCAAATGCTGAGAAGGAGCATTACTTCTCACGTTGTCTGAATTAAGTAAGAGTCAAATGTGCATGTTTTCCCTTTTTTTGTCACTTTTATCCCACTTCCTTCTTGCAGCGGTTTCAGGTGTGCCGTGCTAAAACCTTGTATTTGCAATTTTATACTCATGCAAGAACACAAGAGGCCATTAAGTTCGGAAACGACATCTTCAAAAGTCTAAGGTGGAATCTTTCAACATCACGCTTTGTCCATTCGTCTGTTCAAAGAAAGTTTTTGTTTGTTCGCATATTTGATACAGAAAAGTCCCAAACCTCATGTTTGTGGAACTGCGGCCAGCAAACTTTTGCTCTGTATATCTTTTGCTACACCCCTTTTTAAAAGGTTTACGTACAGTATGTCTCAGAGGTTTATGCATTTTGATATGAAAATGTCTCTATTTTCCTTTGTTGGAAACCTCTACACAGTATTTTGTCTGTGACGTGAGTAAACTGTGGATCAGGTGCTCACACTTGTCCAGATCTCCCAGGTTCAGTCTGAATGCCATTTGGGGACGAGCTATTGTCAACCCCAGTTCCAGAAAAGTTTGGGGATGTGTAAACGTGAACGCAGGTGATGTTTATCGTTGTGTAGCACCCACTCTTCTTTTCACATCTGTCTGTAAACCTCTGCAGAGTCAGGGGACCAGTTGCTAGAGTTTTAAGATAGGAATGTTGTCTGATGCAGGATTCTAGCTGCTCCACACTCCTGGGCTTTATTTGCTGGATTTTTCGATTTGTGATGTGCCAAATGCTTTGTATTGGTGACAGGCAGGTGGTCCAGGTGGTCTCTGTGGTAAAGTCGTGCAGTATGTGGTTTAGCATTGTCTTGCTGAAATATGCACGGCCGTCCCTGAAAGAGACATAGTCTGGATGGGAGTATGTGTTCCTCTTAAACCTCAATGTACTTTTCAGCGTTGATGGTGACTTTCCAATGTGCCCAAGCCGGAGGCACTAATGCTCCCCCACACCGTCAGAGATGGAGGCTTTTGAACTGTCCGCTGATAACAAGCCGGGTGGTGCCTCTCCTCTGTAGTTCACAGAACAGGACGTCCACGGTTTCTAAAAACAATTTCAAATTTCGATTCATCTGACCACGGAACAGTTTTCCATTTTGCCTCAGACCATTTTAAATGAGCTTTGGCTCAGAGAACACGTCAGTGTTGCTCGATCACGGCTTCTTCTTTGCATGACACACCTTTAACTTACATTTGTGGATTGCGTAGTGAACCGTGTTCACAGACAGTGATTTCTGGACGTGTTCATGAGCGTATGCAGTGATGTCCAGCTGAGAATCGTGCCTGTTTTTTAATGCAGTGCCGCCTGAGGGCCCAGAGATCACCTACATCCAGTTTTGACCTTCGGCGTTGTCCCTGACAGTCAGAGATTCCTCGTGATTCTCTAAAACGTTTGATGATATTATCTACTGTGGATGGTGGGATCTTCAAAGGCTTGGCAATTTTACATTAAGGAACATTTTTCTGAACATTCGTGATCCTCACCTTTTCCAACGTTTTTGAGATGTGTTGCAGCCATCAAATTCCAACTGAGCTAATCATTTAAAAAAAAAAAAAAATCTTTTTAATTTAGTACTAAAAGTTACATTTCTCTGTGGGTTAGTGGTGACTGTCCCATCGGATGGCCACTTGGGTTTAAGAGACCCTCATAAACTAAATCACATGATTTCTAAATCGCATGTTTGCTGCAAATACAAAACCATTGTGTGTTTTTCAGGAGAGTTGTCTGAGGGGGCTGAATCTCCAGACGGTAAAGCAAACAAGAACAAAGGAGTCAACGGTGAGCTGATTTCTGCCGGCAATGAACACAACAAATTATCACCGTGTACAGTTAGACTGTAGGTTGTGCTGCTGTTGAGCTGTACTTTTGCAGATTTCATTGTGATTTAGTCCGCCTTCTGTGATAGAAGTGGCATGGACAGAATAATACACACACATGCTGTAAACTGAAGGCATTTGCTGTCCTTAGGAAGTTTAAACCTTTAACTTGACTTTTGTCTGAATCTCCATCAGGATACGGAAAAGCGGCAGGTGCAAAGAAATACAGTGCAGCCCGTTTTTCACTACACTGACTTTTTTTTAACGAATTATGCAGACATTGTAAAACATATGTAAATAACTGATCCTTAATGCAGATTTGCTCAGAGTAACAGCTTGTTTATGTGTTTGAATGAATGTCTTTTTCAGAGGGAGCAATGGAATAAGCCAAGTGTGGAGATACAGCCACAATATGGCATCTTTGCTGCGATGCTGTTGAAATGAACCCAAAGGGAAAACTGACTCAGATTCCGAGGGAGGGCCATCTGCTGGACTGTGTCTCCCTCTACAGGACACCAAGAACACTCACTTCCTTTTTGCCATTATTGTTTTTTTTACCATGTTTATGCTTCAGCGCTCTTGTGCAGAGTTTGTGGCTCTATCCATGTGCATTATACCTGACGTTCTGTTTATTGATAAAGAAAACACAGATTTAATTGCCTCTAAGGACGCCTTCACTGATTATGAACTCGCTTCTTTTGGTTTTAGTTTGGGTTGCACGTGTACAAAAATGCCACTAAACATCCCTCTGATATTAAAATATCTCTCGTCTTTTAGCTGAAAAATGCCTCCATATGACATCACTTGGAGGAACCTTCAGTTCAGATTTTGTCACCTTTTTGCTCACACTGCACTGGAGGTTATAACCATGGTCAGCCCCCCAGATGACATCATCTGAACCTAATGTAAAAAAAAACTCCAAGAATTTTATCAGCTAGAAGAAAAAAGATTTTCTTAAAGCTAAGTCAGAGGGAAGTTTAAAAGCATTAATGTACATTTACACACTGACCTAAAGCCACAGAAAACGCGTTGAGAAGTGATGAAGTCGCCCTTGAAAGCAACAGCAGCATTGGTGAGAAGGAAGAGAAGCCTTTTAACACTCATATTGAAAAATATAATCTTTTTATTGCTGAGTACTTTAGTTAGCCACAGACATGCCCCTAAGCCCCTGTGTAAATCCCACCTTTTTCTCTCTGCAGGAACAGATTTGTTAGGGTTCGGCATCACAGACACAGTGTGTAGAGACTTTTTTTTTTATCTGTAGTAATTTGTTGCTTTTGCCTTTTTGTGGGAAACAGAAAAAATGCACATTAAGCCGGACTGTAAACTTTTAACTGCGACACAGCATGTACAGTATATTAGTGTTTGTATCGTGCACTGGGCTTAAATTCATAGATCTATAGCACTGCTACTTTTCTAGCAAGTACTTCTTAGACAAAGCCACCCTGTGCAGAAAACTCGTGCTTTACGAGTTCCTACTGGGACTCTCTTATGCTCATACAGCTACTACAAAAATCGGATTTTACCTTAAAATGTTTTCTTTTAATGCTTTGCCCACACTTTTTGCAGTTCTAATTCATTTGTGTTTCTTCTTTTTGTCCACTCCACTATTATAGGAAATGTTCTATATGTCAATTATTTAGACTTGAGGAGAGGTAGGAGTCCTGTAATTCTGCAATTTATTTATTTATTATCATAGTATATATTATAGTAAAAAATGTTCAAAAAGTAGAATGCAAATTTCAAACATATCACACACAAATGCATTCAAGTTTTTGTAATATATTCAACACTATTTGTTTACTTGTTGTTTTTTTGTAACGTTTGTTTGCACTTGCTCTGTCCTAAATGAATCATGCACTACATGTGTCTAATATGTTCACGATGTAATTTATGTCATTTGTCAGTCAAAACACTTCTTCTTCTTGATGCCTTCTTACGTGTACCCGAGCTATAGCAAACGACATTGTCAGCGATTTAGAAAAAAATCCTGTAAACGTATTTTTCTTTTTCATTTGCAGTACAGGTATGTTACAGCAGCTTCACCGTCCAGGTTGTTGGCGTGATGTTTAATCGACGTGTTTGCCGTGTGCCCGTACACCTTTTTCGTTGCATCCGAGTCCAAACTGTATCTGCTTCTCGGTCGTTTGCCAGGTTTTTAAAGCTTGTAATGTTGTGTATAGAAAACACAAATATAGCTTACTGTGCATATGTAAGATACTGAATCCCTGTAATGCTGGTTCAGCTTCTACTATATACTTAATATGTGTAATTGGAAGAAAAGAAAAGAAGCATTTTGGCAGTATTTGCATAATGATAAATAAGTTTTCCTTGAACTTGTACACTTTTATTTATTCTTTTGGTATCAAAATCACACAATTAACTGTCCCAAGATCAAATTCTTGGCATATTTAAAGGTTCTTTTAAAACATACTGTTCTTGAGTTTACAGCTACCGTCCACATTCTGATATATGTAGTGTATATTGGGTTCAAAGAGAGTGAATATTTACTTTTTTAAACTCTTTGTTTTATTACAAATTCCCATTTTTATATGACAGGAACATTAGTTTCATGCTGGTACATAAAGCGGTTTATCCTACAATGTCGCCACATGCTAATTTCTACCTAAAAACACAGTCAGGGGCTTAACGAGCCAGTCGGCTGAATTGTGCCTATATATGTTCTTTCCATTTCACAAATTTTGTAGATTTCTGCTGACACAGGTCCAGTAAAACAACATGGCTGATATCTTCCTTCAATTCTACACACTAATGAAGTCTTATGTAAAGACTTTCCCGACCCTGTTGGAGAATGTGTAAAGTCAGCAGTTTGAGGTTGCAGGGGTATAATATTTGTACTGGTATATTTTATGAACTATTTTGCTGTTTTTCATTTAGAAAAAAAAATCTATTTTCTAGCTATTTTGTGCTGTATAGTCAATGTTTTTTTGTTAGTTTTACTGTAACCGTTAACTCCTTTTTTGACTCAGAGGATTGTCAAGAGTTTGTCTTCAACAGGCAATTTTTTTTTTCCATGTTGTCCCCTCTGTGCGTCTGATCAATATATTTTATTCCACCAGCTCTGAAGTCAGAAAGATTAAAGTTGCTCAAAACCTTAATTGTAAAGTGTAACAATCAAAACAAATTAGATTTATAAATAGAACGAAAGCAGAATTTATGGCATCCACATATTAGCGCGGTAAATCAGAATATATTTTCTGTACCAGTTGACAAACCCATGTACAGTCTTGTAGTTTGCTCTATTACTTACTACTGTCATAGCCTGCTGTATCAATATTTAACAGGAATTTATACCAACCATAACCAGAAACATGACTGTATTTATGACATGTGAAGACTTCTAAACATGGTGTTTTGTAAAGTTTACTGTGGAACAGATTATTTGTTGTTCGTTTATTGCTTTCTTTCCTTGTTTAGTCTAATTCACTCTGTAATGGCTGATCTGAAACTGTTCCACTGTCTGAGGTTAGATGGATTTAAAGCATGTGTGTGTGTGTGTGCGCACACACGTTTGTGTGTGAAACTGATGAAAAATACTTGCGAAAAATGTGCATTTCTGATCTTCTCACTGTGACCTGCTCTGTCAATGAGAGTGTGAAGTCAGCGTGTGTGTGGGTGTCTGTGTGTGAGAGAGAGAGAGAGAAAGGAAAAGTGATGCAGTGGTCTGTATAAAATATGGATAAACTATCGTCACCACCACTAAATTTGAAAACATACTTTTCTCTCACGTGTTTCATGCCCCTTTTGGCTGATGCCATTCACTGTGTATAAAACAGCAACAAACGTATACTGAAGGTCAAGTCGTACACTTGATAACTTCGTAAGCCACTTTAGGTTTGTCCTCCACGACATCACTGCGTAGAGTGAATGTGTGTGTGTGCGTGTGTGTGTGAGTGTGTGTGTGTGTGTGTGTGCATGTCTGTGCCTGCATGTGTGCGTGTCACTGTCCCATGCCGGCCAGGCGGCCATGTGTGCCACCATGCTCTGTGACTGCACAGTGTATCAATAAATCTGGACTCAAAGGGCTCAGATCATGTCTGCCTGTCTTCATTTCTCCTCCAGCGTTACACAAATCCTGGAGAGTCCTACACAGCCTGTGAAAACGCCTCACCTGTGTCTTCTGTGAATTATTAGAAAGCCTAAGAGAAGAATCAGTGACGGCTTTGACTTTGTTGCCAGTGACTTAGTTCCATTATTAATCAATCATCTAATTTTTTTAATTAATATTTTTTGTCTATAAAATTCCAACAGCACATCATCATGTTGCTGCATTGTTTCCCGTGTCTGCATTGAGTTCTTAAGTGTCTTAGGGGGCCCTAGGCAAAGAAGCCCTCAGGGCCCCCCAATCGTTAGAAAGGGCCCCACTTTTGCCTGGTTCGCCTCTGTATTGGTGACACCCAAAAAACCTGAAATCCATTTGGCTGACAAACACAGACATACATCCTTCGTCCTCTCTGGAAAACAAATGTTCAAAATGACAGACGTGTACACAATTCGACACTTTCTTTCAGCACATTCATCGGTTAACAGCCTATAAGTAACATGTGCATGTGGGGAGGGGGATTCTCGACCTAATGCTTAGAATTAGCATCAGCACAAACGTGAAACACATTGGCCGGAGCATCTCTGTCACCCACTTTCTACTGAACCTCTGCCTGTCTGGTTTTGTTGTGGAATTAGTTATTTTTCTTCAGTTTGACATTATGCACATCATAAACCTTTTTCACCTCCCTGCATATTCTGCACCACAGACAGCAGATTCAACCCCGTTTGCTTTTTCTACTTTAGTTATGTAATTGTCATTATTTATTTAAATTTATGTTGATTTTGTTCTTTTGTGCTTGTGTTGTTTAGTGTCATTTTAATCAGATTTTGCATGTCCTTGTCACAGTTTTGTGCTCTTTTGTGGTGTTTTATTTGTCACAGTTATTGCCGGGCCTATTATTACCTCTGTCCCTCGCCTCTAATGGAACTTTCCAGACGTGCCATTCTTACTCCAGCCACCAGATGGTCCCACACTTTTCCCTCTAGTTCCTGTCACCTGACCTTCCCAACCCACTCACACACTTGTTACTCATTTCCCCATCAGTCCAGACAGTACATATATATATATATATATATATATATATATACATACACACACACACACACACGCCAGTTCCACCTGCTCTCTGCCAGATTGCCGTGCTGTTCGTGCTGTGGGCTCTTGTTCTTGCTGCTGTGCCTCCTTGCCTGTTGCTTGCTGCGTGTTGTCTTGCTTATCATCATTTAATGTCACTTCGCCGCACTTGCCTGCCTGCCCCACCTCTCCGTCTGCATTAGTACTGATTCGCCGTCTCTTTGTGCTCATGTTGTAATGTTTTCTGCAGTTCTGTGTTATTTTGAGTTTTTCTGAGTGTGTCTTTGTGGTTCTCTAGAGTCTGTTTATTGTATTTTTAAATCTCTTTTTAGCCGTTGGCCCATTCATCAATTTATTAATGATCACAACTGAACAACTAAAAAACACATTTAAATACACTTTACGCGACTTTATACACATATACAAACACACTAATCTTTGATAAGTATCTTTGATCAT
This sequence comes from Channa striata, assembly GCA_033026295.1. Classification (NCBI taxonomy): domain Eukaryota; kingdom Metazoa; phylum Chordata; class Actinopteri; order Anabantiformes; family Channidae; genus Channa; species Channa striata. Next base: position 13,286,903 of record CM065185.1, on the reverse strand, counting down.
TTGTTTCAGATTAACATAGAAATTATCACTATTTCAAGGACAAGAACATTGTTTTTCTGGCACATCACTGTTCACATTCAGCGAAAGCCAAAGCCCACAGTATGAATTGCAGACTTAACTGCAACACGGACACGACTCACAGTCAATAATCCACTAGATGTCTCTGTTTGTCTTCAAATTAAACTGGGGCTTCGGCAACCTCAGTGCTCTCAGCCTCACAGGGCCCATGGCACCAAAACTGATCAACAGACTTGATGTATACCTCGTCACTCTCCCAAGATAGTCAGTGAATAGCCCTTTATTCACCGTGTAGGCAACTCCACAAACATTATACACAGAACACATATTTATCACAAGTAGCATGCATATTCATGGGCAGGTTGATGGAGCTTGTGGAGAGATGTGTATGAGTTCTCAGCACAACGCTGAGTGCCGGAGCAGAAGGCGAATGTTAATTCAATTATACGGCAGCTGTTCCTTGGTGCCCATGGCCACAGTGTTTGCACTAGAACAGAAATCTTGTATTAGGTCCCTTGCCATAAAAGACCATTGCCAGGCATGAGAATGGGGACTGCCTGTAACCAAAAGCCATCAACAGTATTTTAAAGAGCTTTTAATGCTTATTTTTACCTCAATTGAGAAATTTGGTACAGCTGCAAAGTAAGATTTTTGTTTTTCAGTGTTATAGCTCATTGTTGATTTCCAGAGCTTTTGTTTTTTATCATTAATCTATTAAATAGCCAGTCTGCTTAGAAATTAAATATGCAAATGTGTGTTTTTTTTTTTAATCAAGTGAAGGGTTGTTTGAAAGACACAACAGTCCCAAGGTGAGTGTTCCATTATTTTGGTGTGAAAAGGTGATCTGTTGGATCGCATTTATCATCTGCTGGGTTCACGTGCAGATTCTGTGTGTAACTGAACACGTTCATTATGGCCGCACAATCATCGCAGCGTGTATATAAGTCTTGATTCATGTGCAAATGCGGTTTGTCCATGCATACATGTCAGCGTGTGCTGGTATTCGTGCTCCACCCCACCTCCTGTCCCGGGCTCAGGCTGAGCTCCAGTACGACTTGATGAGGAAGAGTGGGAGGAGGAGGGTGTGAAGACAGCCGCCAGTCTGTCCCCCATTGCCCAGCTCTCCGAGACTCTCTGTGTGTGATTTAATCCCACGGCCATTGGCAGGAACTGCTGTTCTGATGTTAGCTGGACCTGCTGATCAATTTGCTCCATCAAAAGGCAAACAGACACACCTGTTGAAAGGTTGCCCCTCAGCTCAGCTGGATATGTACGAAATATGCACGTATGCAAATGTGGACTCAGCCTAACAAAAAGCAATGCCTGGTTATTATCATCCTAACACGTATGGAAAGCCGAGGCCATAGATGAGACACACAGGCAACAAAATAGGGATGCAACCAAACATTTAGGCATTAATTCATCTTTGACGTTATATATTTATAGAGAAATGTTCTATATAATGCTCAAATATTTAGATTTTTCCATCATTTTAAAACCTTTTTTTTCATAAGAATAGCAGCAAATCTTTATGACGTGCTGACAATAAGGAATCAATAGATTATCGGCCAATTATTTCTCTGCGGATCAACTAATTGATTAAAGCGAAGATGAAATGAGCCTGGTGCTATCACATCGAGGTTTCAGTCTTTTGCCAACCCATCCTCTAACCTAACCAGAACAAACAGCATGTTCTACACATGGCCACATCATGCAGCGTGTAAAGCAGACATTACATATCAAGCTGTTTAATAAAAATGAAACCCCGTCTATCCACTGGAAAAAGCGCAGAGCTCTATTTAGAGTGACTGATCGAGAGCCCAGAATCAAAGGGCCCTGTGGCACGAGCTGCTAGTGTGTCTGGGAATTGGCCCAACTCTTAAAGAGCCAAGCTTCCCTCATCTTGACTGGGGGCCGACCCCCAAATAGGAAGAAGCTATTTCTGCTGGCAGCCAAGTGGTTGCTTTTCTGGAAGCCCGTCAGGTGAGGAGCCGAGGCTGCCAAGTGTAACCCCCTCAGGTGGGCGCAAGGGGCAGGGCAAACGCCCATCACGGCAGCAGCACTGTGACACGCAGCAGATGATGTAAGTCGCTGAGGGCGCTGAGCTCCCTGATGTCTGCAGACAAAGCTCTGCTGTGAAAATCGCATCCTTCCGATTATACTTTTAAGGTAATTGGTGAGCAGACCATGGGATGGTACCAAATATTCAGGAATGTCAGAAACTCCCTATAGCATTTTATAATCAGTTCTCATTCAAATGTTCAGTGAAAGCAAAGTAAACCTTGGTTGAACCACTTAGACACAGTGAGACAATGTTTTATAACAACCCTAGAAATTATCTTAATCACATTTACTATTAATTCTGTCACTATTGTAGATTAATTTGACAAAGGTTTTTACAGTAATGTCAACACAGAATCAGTGAACCAGCAAGGACCAGCTGACCGGTCTGTCTTTTTCTTTTGCAGTGGCAGGTACTGAACTCTATACTACGTCTGTTTAAAGACGATAGGAAATAATCGGCTTAACCGTCGTTAACGTTTCTGTCCGTGCTGAGCCTCATGCTCTGCTGCAGACCTTAATGTCGCCTGGTCGTCTGACGGTTCTACACCTGTCTGCAGTAGTTTGCCTCCACCAAGGAACAGATGTAACCAGTCTATCATATTCATAATCATATCATATCACATGCAACTCAAATATAAGACTATGAAGTCTGATCTAAATAAAGAGGTGGCATAAATTAAAGCCCAAAGTCTAAACTCTCTTAACTTTCTGGTTCTTTCTTTCAACCAATATTCCAGTATCACTGTGTCTGCCAAATTCCATATTTTTTTCAGTTCTAGGGTTTGAAATTCAGTTGCCAGTAATTTTGTAAACTTATGTCTAGAATCTGTAATTTAAAAAACTGCATTAAGAGATGTATAACTGTATAAATGATATTGCATTCAGTAATATTGTGAATTCAGGGTTGTATAAAGAAGGGCACAAATGTTTAATACATTTATAGGATGACAAATGTTGGAATTTCTTCCAGTGCAGGCAAACAATAAGTCTTTTGTTTTTGTTTGTTTGTTCTTGGGAATTTGGCTGCAGTTGTACATTTTTGTGTTTGTATGAATAATGCTTCATTTATAAATTTGACAAAATTTGACATCAAAAAGATTTTTGATGTTGAATCTAATTGCACATTATGCTGCTCTGCCTTTGGTTATTTTGCGTATAGTAAAAGGACCAAAACAAGATTGTAAGGATAAAATTAGAAGTAAAAGTCCTGCTTAAGAGTGTCAGCAAAAATGCAATTATTCAATTTTTAACAGTCATACTTCAATGTATGAATCGGGTTTTAATGTTTACTTTTATTACTTTATACTTTTCATGACTAAATTTGAAATGAGAGAGAAGAATGAAAAACAAACTGCCACCTGCTACCCTGGATAAATGTTTGGTACTATTCCCAAATCTTTACTTGTGAAATAATGAATAATTTTACTCATTTGAAGAGGGGACCTCAGTTTGGTGACTTTTTTACAGCTGTGGCATGAATGCAAACAGTAAGCAAGGTGTGGAAAAAGTCCAATGTAGAAGGAGAAAAAGTACAAAGCATTCTAAAATCTAAAGTGCATTATAATCCTACGTTTGAGAAAATGCAGCCTCCTTTAACATTTGGCAAATGATTAACGTTTAAGACATGATGCATTGTTCAGTGAGCTCCGAAGATTTATCAGTGTATACTTACTGTATTTCCTTTGTTGTGCTGTGCTGCCATCCATCTTACAGCATTTCAGTGGAAATCAACCTCAAACCAATTTAACACTGCGACACCATGTTGCTCGTTCTTGCTAAAACTGGTTAAACACAGATGGCGTGGTGTCATGTTGAGATATTTCCAGCAACGTTACAATGGAGTTTAATAGAGTGGAGAAGAAGGTGGAGTTGTGCTTAACAGTCAGGGGTGAATTTACTCATTATGAATTCACTTCTTCATCTTCTCTTTTTGGTTTAATTGAAAAACATTCGACTGCTACGCACCGATTCACAAAAAAAGTTTGTATAAACTTGTAATTTTAGTGAAACTTAAAACAGCCACATTCCTGCAGCAAAGTTTAACGCTTCATAAATGATCTAAATACAATGACATGAATACCAATACATGACATTATATCCTTGCAATAACAACTTTTTCGAGATGCCGCAGTTTTGAGGCCTTATCCACGTGTTAAAGGCACCACGTGACCTTTTTGACCACTAGTAGTGCTGTCGAGCTTTAGGAAGCAGGCGGGGGATGATATCCTGCCAACAGATGTGGTGAAGAATTCTGCCGCATAAATCACACACAATGTCACAGGTTATAACACACTGCATGTAAAGACAGTTTATAGATGGTTGAGCTCCACAGGATGGAGGCTCCCGGCATGGAGCTAAAGGTAAAAGGTGATCAGCTGAACTTCACCGAAGACCAAGCAGCACAGAGACGGGCACATTTCATGTCTCACTCACCATCTACGGCTCCCGACGTACCAAATTTAGTTTGTTTAATCTGCACAAAACCAGAATCTTATTTGACTCTCAGGCTGTTCCTTCAATACCTGGACTCAGTTGTCAGGATGATTTTTAGGATCTGATTTCTCAATGGGCTCCATAAGTAGCTGAAGGGGAAGGTTAAGGTGGCAACACACGGATTGACTTCCAAGGCTTTTCAGAACAGGAGTTAGGAACTTAAGATGAAGCAGGACGACAGACAACCAATTCAACGGTAGAGTCAGGCTCAGCGGGGCATAATCTGATGCAGACAGGACCGGGGACGACAGGGTTGCTTTTTCAGTTAAATGAGGACCAATGACTTGACACTGTCCAGAAGAGGTGCAAACTCACCAAATATAGATACCAAATGAAAAAAGACGGAAACAAATGTAAAATGTCTACAAGCAGATGGAATGACCAAAGGAAAGACTGAGGGCCTTTCTACTTTTCAGTGCCTAGGGTCAAACTTAACATAATTCCTCTATGGAGGTACGGCGATGTCCTGGATCTTCCCTGGTCACCATTTCTTCCGTCTAGTAACAGGAAGGACGTGGATACAGCTCTTCTCTGCTCAGATTACGATTTAAATAGGACACAAATTCTCTACAGACAAAGACTTTATTGCTGAATATATCATTCATTCAGCCATAAATGCCACGGCTAACGATATGAATCTTTATTCTGAAATATTTATAAGCAAATAAAGCAATAGTTTGACATTTGGGGAAATAGAGACGTAACATGTGAATTAGTGATTTTTAGCAGTGCTGGAAGGCGGATTCTGTTGCCTTTGGACACAGAGCCCGACGGCTATAGCTGTCTCTCCCTCTGTGCCCAGTCTTCATGCTATAAGCTAAAGTAACCAGCTGCTGGCTGGAGCTTCATATCTGTTAGACAGACACGAGAGAGAGTGTGAGTCTCCAAAATGTCAGTCTAATTCATTTATGATTCTATATGAAATGAGCTCGTGCACCAAAAAGCAGAGGGGAAGAGGCGCTTCAAGCAAGCGGCCTGTTTGTAGCACGTGTGATCATCTGTCTTGTACCGTGTGTGGCTGAGCACACAGCAGGTTACACAGGAGTGTCCGGGTCAGCCAAAGCAGAGGCGGTTGCCAACAGCTTGGGCAAAACGAGCAAAAATCCAACTGAAGTTGCGGCGCACACTAAATATTTTTGTGCCACACTGTGATTATGAATGAGGAGCGGTTTGCAGCACAGCGAGGCGGTGGAGAGAGGAGGGAGAAAGAAATCGTATCCACACCAAGAGTGTGGATTAGGTGAGAAAACGACATTGCAGCCCTGTCAATCATTCCAGCTTCAATCCAGCACGTCTGTGAAAAAATGCTTAAAGATTTGCAAGTAGTCAGAAAAATAACGTGCAGGATGGAAACTTTATCTCGTGAACTTTTTGTTTGTGAGGTGCTCGGTAGCGAAGCTTCCGAGCGGCTTCCCCTGCTAACTGTTGTTAGACGCCACGTCCTCCTTCACACAACACTAAATCGAACTGATCGTACATTTTATACAACGCTTATACAAAACCAAAGATTTATTTAAATATAAAATCTGACACATTTTTATTTATTTTATCACTTTCTGGGAATGGAAGTGTCGCATTCTACCACAACAGATTGTTGCCGCCACTTTGAATGTGTGCGAACAGATTGTGCTTTGAAAGAGAAACGGGTGCCTCCAGCAACATTTCACGTCTGCATCCCATCTCTGTCTGAGAACGGGACTAACATCCTTCCATTATACATTTTCAAAAACATATCCATTATTCATATCCCCATATTTTAATACTATTAGCACTTCTGTGCCACCCACCTAAATACCTGTGTGTTTCCTATCAAAGGAGCAGCGACAGTCTGAGTGACTTCCTCTGTTTGTGTGCGAGGAAACGAGTTGGGATTAAGAAAGTGCTGCAGCGATGGACCATCACACCGAATTAAATTAGATCTGTGAGGTGATTATTTTACTGTGTGCTACAAAACCTTGGATCCAGACACAAACGGGCACAGGAGAACCTTCGCTTTTCCCTCTCGCCGGACTGTTTGTGTTGATGGACAACAAAGGCACGAACGCACAAAAAACACGGCGCTCCACCTGTGTGGGTGGGAGGTGTGGCCACTCAGCAGCTGAGTGGGGCAACATATGGAGTTTCTAATTGGGTAGAACAGCACAGCTGGAGGACACCAGTCCAGGACCTGGCCTCTGGTAATCAGTCCCACAATCCTCAGCTCTCCTCTGCACACTCGCTGTGCTGCATCTGAGCCTTGGGTGTGTGAGCGTTGTCGAGCGTCTTCTCACACCTCACTTGTCCACTAAGACAGATTTACAACACGATTTCCCTTTCAAATCAGTCATATTTATAGCGCGAATGTGTCTGTCGGCATCGTCGCGTTATAGTTCTCAGGCTAATTTTTTGTTGCGTGGTGTGTGGAAAATGAATGAAGAGAACGTGATTTAGTGTAAAACCGACGTCAAATCATGTTTCCTGTTGGTTTCAGTGGTGAGAAGTAACCAAAGCCAGCAAATATTTGAAATGTGAGTGATGATTAATATTAAACTAAAACATAATCTTTTCATAACCCAACCTAAGCCCTGGTGAAAGCACTTGCAACAGCTGTAAAGGACTGATGGGGAGAACAGCTCCCCTCTGTTTGTGCTTCATCAGAAAAAACTCAACATTATCTATGTGGTTTACAGACGTAAGTTCCTTTACTCAAACACTGTTTTTACTTAGTTACAGTTTGAGGTACTTGTGCTCGACTTCACTACTGTTTGTTTTACTCGAATCTTCTGCTCCGCTGCAGTTCAAGAGTAAATGCTGAATATTTTATATTTATGTTTTAACTGACAGATTTAGGTCCAAATTTTAAATCATCAGAATACAGGATGTGACAGACATTTGTTGGTTCAACAATAAAACTGGATAAAAAGACATTTAAATATAGTCACTTTAACCAACAGTCACATGCGGTTTATGTAAAATACTGTAGCATATTAAAGTTCACAGCACCTAACTGTATGTGTAAATGTGTCAAGTACTTTTTATCCCTTGATTCTTTTATATGTTTACTGAAGTAATTTCTTCATTCGAGATTAACTTGTAATGAAGTTTCACTTTCAGTGTGATTATTTTTAGAACTATTATAGATAAAATGACAGTTAAGATATTATATTACTGTAGGTATCTGTTTTGTATTGATAGTTGAAATGTAACTTTTTTCAACAAGATTTGCCTGGATAAACAATGGAATCAGTAAAGACAAAAGTCAGATTTAACAGGAGTTTGACCATGTTCTACCATGTCATGTTAGAAATTGAAATCGACAACAGGATTATGATGTGGTAACAATAATCTGAAACGAATGAATTGCAGCAACCAAGGTATTCACCAACGTTATTAGGTATCCACGAGTACTTAAAGTAAATTAGCGTGTCCTTGTTAAACATTTGTGGTTTGGATTTGGCCGTTTGCCTCAGTGTAAAGTAATGCAAAACAAATAGTGGCAGCTGTTAAATTGTTGAGGAAACTGGAATTCACCAGTTCGCAGTCGATGTCAGGGTTTAAAGTCGGTCTTCCTGACGTCCAGGCAAAAGAAAAAACCTCTGAGACGAAGCTTTAAGGAAACGCGGTGAATTCCACTGTGGACAGGATCAGGGTGTATTACCATCCCCTCAACTACTTCACCTTGCACTCATCATCCAGACATGAACTCCCTTTAACTGCTGACATCAATTGAGAAACGTTTGCAACTCAGCGTGCGATCAGCAGCGCCTTAATTTGCAGCTCTACACCACGCGCCGTGCCTATAAAAGCTGATAATGTGATAATTAAAAGAGCTGACAGGCAAGAACTGTCAGCGAGACACCCTGATTTACCAACCTCTGCTATTTGTTATACCTCTTAAATTACAATGCTTCCACCCTTGAAGTATGACATATAAAATACCAATTGAAATAATTAACTGGCTTGGATTTGTGACATTTGCGGAAAACGTGAGGGTGTCTCAGTGGAGCACAGTTTGATCAGATCTTTCGTGGAAACATCACAGGATCTGATTCCGACTTGAAACACAAGATTTCCAGCAGACAAAAGATCACTGCCATGTCTCTCTCCCTCTTTCTCTCTCAACCACACCATGATTTATTACCTGAAAAGACAAGAGAACTAATTAGTGGAGTAATTAATTAATATAAATTTGCATATTTGCATTTGCAATTAGTGCAGTCAACTGATTAGTCTGAGATGGGGAGTTTGACTCATCAGATGCTGGTGTGTGTGTGTGTGTGTGTGTGTGTGTGTGTGTGTGTGTTGGACCAGAACTATTAGCAGACCAGCTGAGGTATTTTAGGGGGAAGGCAGTGATGAAGTTTATTTATCGATGTGTGTATTTTTGCCGTGTTCTTGTACCTTGTGTTTTTCCATGTACACGTTTAACACTCATTTTGTGTGCAGATGTTTTTGATGTTCTGACTCACACACGTTACAGTCTATCTACATTCACCAGTGTGTGTGTGTGTGTGTGTGTGTGTGCGACTGTGACCTGCCACTTTATCTCCGTGAGGCCTTTCATGCTCTGAACACACGCCGAGGTGTCATCAACATGCTGCGGCGCTGTGCTGCTGATCGATGTCTTGTAATGTCCAATACTGAGAGATTGATAAGTTGCTTTAATTGATTCTCCTTGCAACAAGGTCATTCACATGCATAAGTTTGTGTGTGTGTGTGTTCCACATAACTGAGAAGTGCATATAGCCATATCGAGTGCCAGCTGTGCCCCAGCCTGGATTTGGCAGTGTGCCACTGGGCCTTTTCCATGGGGTGTACTTAATGTCTATGGTCCTGAGGTACCAACACTATGCGCCTCCCTCTGGTGCGCTCACACCGTCCTGTGCATGTGAGGTGCCTGCTGGAATTTTATCTCATATAGAGCTGCAATAAATCATGGATTAATTGATCAGCTGATTGACAGAACATGAATTGGTAACTGCTTTGTTGTTGCAGAGATGCTGTATCTTCTTTAATGTGATACGTTACAGGTTTTTGTTGTAAACCAAATGTTTTGGGGGTTTAATTTTGGGGTAATTTCCTTATTTTATAGACCAAACAATCAGTTTATTCATAAAGAAAATGTTCTACACACTAACTGATAAAGAATTTAATGATTGAAGCACATAGTCTAACACTTGTGGTTTCTTGAAATGAGATCTCCCTCATCGTTTGGTGTCACAGACGACACAGTAGGTGTAAGAAAATAATAGCTGCAAAATAAAATATTTTTCTGATGATGATAATATGATTTGTCAGAGCTTTACAAAACCGGTGCAAAGTAAAGCTGTAAAAATAAAACTTTTCCTGATGTGACACTGCTGTGACTGAGATTATGTTTAGGTTTAGACACAAACATGACACAAATATTAATAATAGGTTAATAGGTTAAAGGAAATTAAGCAGTTGGTCACTTAAATTTAAGCAAAAGCCATTTTGGGGTGAATTTATTTTTTCTTGTAATAAACAAACTAAGCAACATATTTGATAGCGGCACAAAGTGGCTACGGGCTTTGCATTAACACATTTGTTTTATTTAGTTTTGTCCTACATGAATTATCATATATTTTTATATCACTTATGTCACTGTATGAGGGCGACTTCCTGCGAGTTCTATCTGTTCAGAAGTGCATAGGTTTCCACATGCAGCGGCTCTGTGTTGGAAATGTGATGCAAACACGTAGCTAGATATTAAAGAATATGACTCATAAAGGAAAAGTGAACACACATCAATCAGCTGCAACATTAAAACTACCGAGCTGGTTGTAATGTTGTGCTTGATCATATGCAGGAAGCTGAGATTCACCTCTGACACCTGTCGATCACAGCCAGTAGTAGTAGTAGTAGTAATGTTGTGGCTTATCAGCGAACAGCAGAAGAAGAAAGACGTGTGTGCAACGGGCAACATGCAGCCCTGCAAACAGTTAGTCTGTGAGACGCACAAGTAAACTGTTAAAAAACAAAGAGCCTAAGAGCCACTGGGGAGAGGTAGTGGTGCATCAAAAGTTCTGTCAGCAACACCAAACACAGATGTGGAACATATGGAGGTGGTCCGTTGTATTAAGCCATATTTTACAGGTGGGGTCTCACACAACCTGAACTAAAGTAATATCTGCGGCAAACTTTGTTAAAACCTTCAAATATCAAAGCAATTACCCCAAAGTAGAAAAATCTTTAACTATTGAGCCGATTAATGATTGTTAGATGTTTTTTAAAGGGGCCCCGGGGGTCAGAGGCCTCTTGGTTTCTTTATTTGCAGCTTTAGTTTGGTTTATTATAATGTATCTGTGCACAAAATTCAGGCCTTTTCATGTCACATGCATGTGACTCAAACACAGCTGAGGTCACGGTCAAAGGGCCTTTCTGTGCCCACGTCACCTGTTGAGGACCCCTGCACACTCCCCTCCGCGTCCCTCCTTTATCCCGGGCCAAAGCCCTTAATTCTGGTGCCTAACGCGCGGAGATGCAGATATTAGTGCTTATCCCTCTCCGCTCTGCGTTTGTGACGGTAAACGCGGGCCTCCCGGTGCCCATTACCGGAGCTGCCAGATGATCGGCGCGCAATGGATGTCCCACGGGACGCCGAGCACGTGGTCTCGGCTGCCACAAGACGTCAGCGGCAGATGGCACGGGTACCCGCTGTTGGCATGAGTGTCATTCCTCAAAGAGAGAGGGGGAGAGAGGGAAGGAAGAGCAGCACACACTGAGAGAAAGAGAGAGAGAGAGAGGGAGGAAGGAGGCTGCGCAGGTTTGAGCCTTTCCCTCTCATGTTGGGCTTTGCAGGAGAAGACGCCGCAGCGCAGATTCGGGGCACAGATTCGGGATCATGCAGGGCGCACGTTGACCAGAGGTGAGTGGGATTTTCTCTCACTGGCTTTTATTCAGAGCTGGACACTTGCATGTGTGGATTTGTTCACTTTGCTTAAAAGAAATAGTAAAACTTCCACTGAGCTTGTTTTTTCCCCCCGTTTGGCCTTCTGTGCCAGGACTCAGTCTCCAGGTGATTCATCCGGGGCAGCCTTCAGCAGACTCCCGTGCGCTCTCATAACTGATGTCGTTGCTCTGCCCTCACAGGAAACATGTTGACGCTGCCATTCGAGGAACCTCTTATCATGTGTGAGCCGCGGTTCGGTGCCAACTATCCCCGTGAAAACCTACCCGAGAGCCTGGAGCAGGAGCGACAGCACAACGCGGACCGGTCCAACTCAGACATGAGGGACGTCGAGGACGACTTCTCCGAAAGGGACGAGGACGAGAGGGAGGACGACCAGGACGAGAACGGGCTCCCTAAAAAGCGGGGTCCTCGGAAAAAGAAGCCCGGCAAGGAGCAGATGGACAGGGCCAAGATGAGGCGCCAGGAAGCCAACGCCCGAGAGCGCAGCCGGATGCACGGCTTGAACGCCGCGCTGGAGAGCCTCCGCAAAGTTGTGCCGTGCTACTCCAAAACTCAGAAACTCTCCAAAATCGAGACCCTGAGACTGGCTAAAAACTACATCTGGGCCCTGTCAGAGACTCTGAGCGCCGGGAAGAGACCGGACCTCCTCGCCTTCGTACAGACTCTGTGTAAAGGATTATCCCAGCCCACCACCAACTTGGTGGCGGGCTGTTTGCAGCTGAACGCCAGAAATTTCCTCACAGACCACAACGGGGAGGTCATGTTCTCTGGCAGGTCGCCCTACGACGCCATGTACTCGTACCCGGGCTCGGACGTGAACACGCCCCCCGGACACAGCGGCAGTGGCCTGGAGAACAGCGCCAAAGGCTTCCGTCACTACAGCTTAGGCAGCGCGTACGAACCCTACTACGAGAACCCGTCCCCAGAGAGCGGGAGTCCGCATTTCGACGGCCAGCTGAGCCCCCCGATGAACTTTTCCGGGATTTTCTCCCTGAAACACGACGATCCGCCAGACTACGGCAAAGGCGGCCACTACGGGATGCGCTACTGCGGCGCGCCGGGGCGCACGGCTCTTGCGCACAACTCCATGTACCGAGTGTCCCCAGAGGCCCGTTTCCCCTACGACCTGCACGTCCGCAGCCAGTCCTTCCAAGCACAGGGGGAAGTTAATGGCTCTTTCCACAATTAACCAATGAGCTGGACAAAGTTCAAGTTTCGGAAGCGATGCAATTTCCCCCCGCAGATGTCGTGAGTGGAAGGAAAATGACTCCAGACACGCAGACGCGCTGCAGAAATGCTCATATTACCAAGTCGTTTTGTGTTGACTGTTAAGTCCTGTTTTTCTTTGAAATATGGAGAAAGTCTGCAAATTAGAAACGATGATTTCACTCGTTCTCAATTCTTGTTCCACTGATTTTTGCTCGATAATCGGCAGATTAAAAAGACAAAGACGGTTTGCAAACGAAATGATCTGAATCTGAAGGCAGATTGGATTCGTTTAAATTAAAATTCACGAAAGACTCAGATGTAAAATAATTTGATAAAGACGCAGCTTGGGGGGGACATTTTTTTTTTTTTTTGCAGTTGCAGCGCATTATGATATTTGTATTTATTTTTGCCTGTTCTGCAGATGTATTAGTGAAGCAGCTGGTAGTGGACCATAAATTTGCAGATATTCAAACGATTCCCGTGTCGAAATAAAAATGAGTGAAGAGGAAGAAGAATCTAAAGAGGTTTCACTTCATCAGGGAAGTTTGCTGAAACATGATTGGAGTTCAGAGATTCAGTCTGTTAGCAATAAAGGTCAATTGAGCTATGCAAGACAGCCAAATGCAATCTTTGCCTACGAAAAAGATATATGTGTATTTCCTCTCACAAGTAATCTGAAATATCTAAATAAAATTATGACAATAGCACAAAATTAATACTTGAGAAGAAGCCAGTTTGGAGACGCGCATGTGTTTCAGAGACCTGATGATGATGTCATCTGAATTAGTCCTATAAATACAGGAAGTTGTGGGGAAAAAAAACGGAATTAAATGCATTTGTGTGTGGAGTAAATAGTGGGGTAACGAGGTGAATGTAAATTATGACTGTATTTATTTATTGATTTATTTATTTGAGCTTATTTATTATAAGTCCGTCAATTTGAATGTGGATAATATAATATAAACTATTGTACAAATCAACAGTGTTACCTTTTTCTGTGAACCCTCCCCCCCAAAACATCTCAAGTTTGTTTCAGTTGCATTGTTGTGTATTTCAGCATCGGAGGAAAAATCCCTTTGTGTGAGGTGAACAAAATGTTTTCAAACGATTTGAATCCGATCAACATGCCTTAAAAAGAGATGACGACCATCAATATGCAACGAAGTGAAAGTTTTTGGATAGTTTGATGTGAACTTTTTTCCACTTGTTCCTGCTGAGGAGCAACTGTGATGCACTTCATGTCTCTGCACAATGTTGGTGACTGTGCTCCCATGAATCCTGTTGATTTTGTAACTTGTATAATCACTGGATGGTATTTCTAATCTATTTCTGCAGTGAATGACTTGACACACACTTACACTCACATGTCTTCGTGTTTTGTGATGTGTTTGTCGCAATAAAATGAAGAAGCTGCTTCTCAGCTTTCTGTGGAAATGATCGACAGCAGGTGGCAATTACAAATAAATTGGTAGAAAAATAAATCAAGATAAAAAGAAAACGCCCCGGGGGTAATTTTATTTATTGCTTTTTTTTCTTTTCTCTTTTTTTTTTTAAATTTTGGAATAATGTTGCATAATCTTCGAGGCTGCGGCCCACGGTGCAGGTACAGGAGAGGCGCTGGCTGACAAATACCCAAAACCGCGAAATGCATTTAAATCAGAAATAGTTATTTTCTAACAGGATACAAAAGTTTTAACTTCACTTAAATTTGGCATTTTTATTTAAACATTTGTTGATAAATGCAGACCTTTAAAAATAAGTGACTTAAAAAAAATTTAACAGAATTGTCGATGCAATTTGACAAAATCTCAGCTCATCACAAGGTGCTGGACGTGAGCCAGAGAGCAGAGAGAGGACAAGTGGATCTGCTCATCCCAGGACACTGGAAATGCCTCAAAACACAACATTTAAAATCTATTTCACTATAAGTTAAGAACTTTGTGCTTTTCGGCTTAGTTTAATTCTAACAATTAAGGAGGAGATTTAATCAAAGGTAAACACGCGGGTTATTTTAGGTCACTCCAATTTATTATTTATTATTTATTAGTCAAGCAGCACAAAAAAGACTGAAATTTGTCACCAGTTCAAGATATGAAATTAGAGTTTATGTTCATATCATTTTCTATTTGTTTGTGAAGTTGAGTTCAACAAAGACGCGCGCGCGCGCACACACACACACACACACACACACACACACAGGCCCAGTCCTGTTTGTTTACATTTGAAAGTTCCTGACAGACACAGTGAATCTCCAATTCATCAATGGGGCAAAATTCACATTTTGATACTAACTGGCTTTATGAAAACCCTCTATTGGGTTTCTCATGGTAAAAACCTGTTCTATTAAAATCATCTTCAACAACCAACGATGACCAACCATGACCATCTGTAAAGACACCAACATCCTGTTTGTAACATTATGATGGAATAACTGAGACTTTCCAGAACGTGCGAGAAATGTTTTGTGGTCTGTGGGTGAGGCAAGTTAACAGCTGAGACAGAGAAGAACCGGATCAGTCTGTTTCCTTAACAGACATGCAAAAAAAACTCTTTTCATCAAGGTCTATAATTTTAATTTCTGTAGCTGACAACCAGTGTAACAAGTTGGGAACCAGTAGGAGAGTTAACTTTCACTATTTTATCAGCTGACAACGAAAACAATCATCACATTTTCTACTCTCTTTAAGTAAAGGCTGAAATTCAGTTTTGCTATTATTGTAGCTGTGAAGTTTGTGCAAAGTTTGAGCAAATTTCTGTACATTGTTTCTTTATTCTTGAATTTATGCAATTGCAGAGAAATATAAGCTGTTAGGATCTGTCTAATGTGGATTCAGATAAAGAAATAAATACGGCTTTTGGTAAAATGTGTTTCTGGCAATTCACCATGTCTGTGAAATTCTGCGGATCTGGGAAATCACTTTGGTCTCTTTCTTCCTAGGAGACATCAGGATGTCTTTTTAATTGAGACTGGGCTTGTTTTGATGTTTTCGTTCCCTCACTCATTCATTGCTTCCTTTAATCATAAAGAGAAGGCTGCTGGGGGTCCCTCGGGGGCCCTAAAATCACCTCTTTAGCCCCCCATCCATCACTCCACAATCGGCCTTATCTGCCTCTTTCACCAAGATTCTCACCTTGTCAGTCGTACTGCTTTCTCTTCCAGGCTGCATGGTGTGTGTGTGTGTGTGTGTGTGCTCACAGACATGCAAATACATTTACGTATACTTGCTCAAATCCCTCTTGGGGGGGCTTCTTATGGAGGCTGACAAGGGTGAGGAGGAGAAGAGGGGTGGGTGTGTGTGTGTGTATGAGGGGGCGTTGTTTCACACCCACAGGATCCACAGAGCAGCATGCTGCAGTTTAGCATGGGGTCAAGTGCGTACACACACCCCTACATTCATGCAGCTCATTATGTCGGGTGGTGAAAGCGTGAGTGGGAGAGGGGGAGAAAGATGTGTAAGGATAGAGAGAACGAGAGAGCATATGGCCTAGCTCTGTGTGGGAGGTTAAGGACAGGAGCGGGGGATCTATATAGCATAGAGGTGCATCTGCAGTCGGAGACGTGGTGTCATAATTAGTGCAAAACAAACACGGGATAAGTTGCAGAATGACAATAACCATCTCGGAAACTGAGAAAAGTTTAGTGCGAACTCCGAGCACACGCAAACACAAATCCATCTTTACAGTAAATGTACTTCATTTTGTTATATATTATGGTAATTTATTGTAATCAGGAGCCTTTTTCCTACGATGTCTGAAAATCTGAGCACCAGTCAAGAAAAATGAAAATAATCTACCCCGCCATGTCGGCAAGCATCCTCAAATTTTGTGCCATTCCCAAGCCCCAGATGGTGTGGGATGGGAAACGTTCCCCCATTAAATTCCTAATAATCATTTCTCCTGTGGAATCGGGGGTGGTGGCAGTAGGGATGGAGGAGGGTGGGGGTGCGAGTGTGTGTGTCTGGGAAGTGAGGATTGGGTTTGTGGGTGAGGGGAGAAGAGGGATTTGGTGTTTTAATTAGACAGATTTAAGGAGCTGAACCCCCCTCTCAAAGTGTGTGTGTGTGTGTGTGTGTGTGTGTGTGTGTGTGTGGAGACACTAGGATTCGTTTGTTCCTTTTTTTTATTGTTGGTACATGTGAGAAAAAAATTACACATGTGAGTAGCGACGTGCATGTGTGTGTGTGCCGCAGGTCAGGGCAGAGCTGATGCTGCAGCGGAGGAGGCCTGACACTCTGGTACTATGGGCCAGGATCTCATTAACATGTCAGATTGGTGGATCAGTCTCTCTGGCAGCCGGCCCGGCCTCTCACAGGAAGTACTTTCTCTCTATCTGTGAACTTGGCACTGAAAGGTTAGACAGAGTGGGAGGGAGAGAGAGGTGGGGAATATATTGGCCTGGAGGAGAGAGGAGTGAAGAGACAGAAGCATTAATTATAATATTTGGTCAGATTGGATAAATATTGGGTGAGGGATTGCGGTTTAAGAGCCGCGTTTATCTGTCGGATGAAGTGGGAATGAATGAGGTAGGAATAGTAGTGCTGATGGTTTGCGTGGAGAGTCAAACGCACACCAACTCCTCTAGTTGGACTATTTTGGAGGTAAAGATATGCAAAGTATGTGACAGGAGCATCTGTCACTACATCACCTTTGTGCTTTGTGCTCTTTGTCTAGGAGTACTCTGACTGGGTGTAGGCGTGTGTGTGAGTGTGTGCAGCTCCAATATGAGACAGTATAAGGTGGGTTTCGGAGCAGGTGGGAAGAATACAGGGGTGTGATCCTCTGACACCCCAGCAACACCCTATTTCAGGGCAGACTGAGACACGGGTGCTACTGGGTGAAGTGGTTTCGATTCCCTCGACTGTGAATGCGAGCATCTGGTATTCTGCACTGTGCCGACCGACAGACAGACAGATAAAGAGATCGATCGCATACTTTACAGGCTCGTGTGAATTAAATGTGGACGTGGTCAGGACAGTCTGCTGAAGGTCAAACTGAGCATCAGAGTATTTCAGAAACATTTCATGCACAACCATCTCCAAGGTTTACAGACAATGATCTGAATAAGTAAAAAATCGAAGCAGTTCTGTCTCTTAAAATACCTTGTTGAATCCAGAGATCAGAGAAGATCAGCCAGATTTGTCTGAGCTGATGGAAAGACAACAGTAACTCAAAGAAACACTTAGTTAGAGCTGAGGGACGTGGAAGAGCATCACTGAGGGCACAGCACGTTGAATCTTAAAGCCGACAGCCCACAGTTTCCAAAGATCGCGCCAGGTCCCATTCAGCCAATAACAGAAAGACCAAAATTTAAACTGGACAGTAGAAGATGAGACAGAATATGACGTAAACAACACGAAAGCATGGATCCGTCATCAGTTCAGGCTGCTGCGGGTGGTGTAATGGTGTGGGGGATAGTTTCTTGGCACACTTTGGGCCCCTTTGCATCCATTTAGCACTGTATTAATGCTGCAGCCTACCTGACGCCTCAGCCAACTTGTGATGGCTGCCAGTAGGATCGTGTTGCAGTGTCACAAAGCTAAAATCCTCGACCTGGTTCCTTGAACATAACAAGGAGTTCGCTGCACTCAAACGGCCTACGCGTTATTCAGTCCATTGAGTTCACTGACTTCAATTTTTTTTTGCTTTTTGAGACACAAAACCTCCACACATTAAAACTTATAACATTTATTTTTAGTTTACTCATGTCTGTTTTCCATCATAGTCAATAAAGAAAAGGTTCTTCAGGCTGCAGGGGCATTTTTCCTTGTAGTAACACGTGGGAGAATGAGTTGAAGGACCAACCTGGAGCACGTATCCAACTTTCCTATAGTTTTCCTCAGCTGCTTTAGTACATTTCTTAAATCACCCTTAACGGAGTAAGTACTTTTTCTTCACACAGTGTCACACGCTGTGTTACCTGCAAAAGCTCATAACTTACTTCAACTCCTTCATTTATCTCTCAAAGGCAAATATGTATGCCAGTGAACATGTCACATCCATCAGGAGACATATTAGCATATAGCTGTATTTTTGATGTTGGCCTAAACTGCAGATTGATTAGCATGACATGAGCAACTGGATGTAACAGCTTTTTCAGATCGCTTCATTGTAAAGTCAGTGTTACTCTAAGGTACATTCAGTAGCTGCTCGTGATGCATCGTCACTAGGAAGATGATTCATGTGTGCAGGAAGAACTTCGGTAAAATATCGGTCTTGTGGTCGTATGCTGTGTATATTGTGTGTCACATGTATATCGAGTTCACAAGAATGGAGCGAGTGGGCAGGACCAGACGTAAAAGATCTTGACCTTTGCCCTTTGACAACAAACATTTTATTAGTTCACCCTTGAGTCCAAGTTAACATTTGTCCCAGTTTTTCTTTAAGAAATTTCCTGAAGAACCAGGCGAACAGACGGACACACAACGCCTCCAACCGCGGCCGCCACTGGAACTGAGGCATAAAAATGT
This sequence comes from Channa striata, assembly GCA_033026295.1. NCBI lineage: Eukaryota > Metazoa > Chordata > Actinopteri > Anabantiformes > Channidae > Channa > Channa striata. The sequence continues at coordinate 13,267,739 of CM065185.1, read as the reverse complement.
GCAACCCAGCCATCGAGTGAAAGAAGAATGTGGAGATCATGTCTGTGGTCAATGGAAACTGATGGGTACAATAAACGGATAATACAGTATCATGCAACATAGTTATGGACACAAGTTCAAACTTTTTACAGCACATCTTGCATCTCATTCTTCAAAACTTTGTGCTTAACAAAATGTTTCTTTTCTGCAATAATTAAATAAAAAATTTAACATTTCAAAACACAGTGTGCTTTTTCTGCACTTTTAAAAAATCTGTGGTTATGTTTATTACCAGAATTTGTTCACATAGTCTTTGTTTCACTGTCACAACTCATCGAACTAAAGTAGATTCATCTTTTTCCTCTTTGAAATACTTCAATCATGGGACTGCAATTTGGTGGTTCAGCGTCTTGTTCAAGGACACAGCAGGTGGGAATCGAACAGCTGACCCTGCTCATGCTCTGTCATATCAAACACATTTAAAGGAAAGGAGACGGAGCTGGATCCTGTACGCGGGCATCACAGTTACAGGATATGGAGCAGACAGACATTAGTGGGGGAAAACAGGCTGCTCATATAGACAGGAAGATGTTACAGAATGAACAAATACATTTAAGTGTAGGGCGGCATTGAGTATCAGATGTGAAGGAGATTAAATTATACCAATTATTCCTAATTTGCAAAAACCTGTACAGAGATTTGTGATTGCTTTCCTTGTGCAGTGTTATAAAAGCTTTATCCTGTGCATTTCACAATGCAGTTACTAGTTGCATAAACCATCACATCACCTTTTATTGAACCTGGTCTGACCTAAACTTGGGATATTAAAGTTCCATTTTTGATGTAAATGAAAAGTACATGGACACCATTGACACGTTCCCCTTAACAATTGCACGTCCGGAGTCGAGAAACAATAAGAGGTCAGTGTTTGGTTCAAGTAAGAGCCAAATGTTTTGCATGAGACACAGCGTTTTGCAGGATTGCTCCTAATGCTGCGAGAGCTGCAACAATGTGCCAAATGTGCTTAAACTGAGAAACAAACTGAGAAGAAACTGTAAAAACAACAGTTACGCTGCTATCAGCTCAGATAGATGAATAGAATGATAGAATGATGGAAAAATAGATGATAGATAGATTGATGGATGAACAGATCGATGAGTAGATGGACTGAGCCTTTCTGCTGCTCCGTGGAGACTGTTATACCACCACTGCCCATGTTCCCATTTGGAAATGAGAAATCACCAACATTAAACATGTAAGAACAAGTAGGAACTTTCTTGGCTCATCTAGACTAATTATATAGCGCTTTGTGAGGAGTCATTAGGTACATAATTAACTACCTATTAGTATGGAGAAAGAATCCATTCATAATATCTACTGTATAGTAAAATGACTTACTGCTCTTTCTTAACTCAGCGTATTGCTTCATAATCACTCCTCCTTTTGATTCAATAGAATCCTGAGCGACCATCAAATATCACTTGTGGGATCAATTCGGATGAGGTAATCACTTTACTGCCACCTTTATCTGTGTGACATGCATGCTAAAAGGAAATAGAAATATCATTTTTAACTAGTTCTCCTCACTGTGCAGAAGATGTTTGTAAAATAAAACTTGGCACACAAACATCAGCTGGCAAAGAGCAGCGACAAACAACAGCGTGCATCAGCAAAATCCAATTAAAATGTTCCATGAAAGACAATACATCTACGCCGTGTACATTGTAAGACACCGTGAAAGCACGGTGGAAGATTGTAGTGGAGGTTACGAGTGTAACAAATATCCCGACCTGGCAGGAGACTCATCTTATCGATGTATGATCTGTCTACTGTAGAATATCTTTGCATTTCCTTTTAGTATTCTAGTCCATTCTGCGGCATCACCAATCTGGCCCATACTGCCTTTCAAGCATTTCCTGTGGGACTCCTGCTGTGTTCTCAAGGCCGCTCTCTCTCCCTCTCTCTCTCTCTGTCTCCCTCACACACACACACACACACACACACGCACTGTGGACTGCAGAGGGAAGTGAGCTGTCTGTGGAGGGTTGGATTCTTGGTGTCGGTCCAAAAATGTGTCACTCGGGACACGCATGGCCTGCTGGAGGCAGGAATTCTGTCGCTAATGGGCCCCACAGCCGTCGGCACCACCTGGGGATATGGGAGACGGGATGGATGGATGGGGGAGGATTGAGGAGGGAGGGAGGGAGGGAGGGAGGGAGGCAGGGAGAGAAGTGGGAGTGTATGCAGCACAATGTGCTGGTAACAAACAGGAGGATGTGGTGTGATACAGACATGGAGTGAACTATCCATCCATCCATCTATCTATCTATCTATCTATCTATTTATCTATCTATCTATCTATCTATCTATCTATCTATCTATCTATCTATCTATCTATCTATCTATCTATCTATCTATCTATCTATCTATCTATCTATCTATCTATCTATCTGTCTATCTATCTATCTATCTATCTATCTATCTATCTATCTATCTATCTATCTATCTATCTATCTATCTATCTATCTGTCTATCTATCTATCTATCTATCTATCTATCTATCTATCTATCTATCCATCTATCCATCTATCTATCCATCAGTCTGTCTGTCTGTCTGTAAAATGAAACACAGCATGGCTTACTAAGCCATGAAGGCATCTTGGATGTTTTTTTTTTCATCTTTAGTAACAAAAATGAGAGTTTCCAGACTCTATTAGACATAAACCAACTTGTTCACGTTCAATATGTTCTTTGAACTTGTGGAATTAATGTATTTAGAGGGAAAAGTCAACATTTTTCCCTGCCATGAAAGGCAGCTTATAAAAAATGTGAAGGCATAAACAGGCAGGGCAGGTGTTGACGATGCAAATGAAACGGATGACAGATGGTGAGCCTCGCGATTGCTCACTGTGCAGATAATGGATGGAGGTAATCAAATTCCCGTGAGGCTTTGGGACTTTTCTTCAGAACTTTCCCATCAATTGCACCATCAAACGGTACCGTCGTCAAAAACACCCCCCAGTAGCTCAAAAGAGGGGATACAAAGAAGTTACAAGATAGTATTTTGGGATAGACTTGGCCAAGTTGTGTTGTTACTGAAAAATACACTTTTCTGCAAATGTCTGCGGGTGATGACGAACTCCACAGATAGTGGCTCCCTGAAAGGTGTGACCCGTGTCCCTTCATAGCCAATCCAGGTGTGGTTTAATCCTAATACACGCTTCTGGGTGTGCACGGCTCAGCTGTCACTTCTGACTTTTTGAATGTGCTGTAGCTACTGTATAAAGCAGCAGTCACATCAACAGGCCAACAAAGCAAGTCTGCAGGGGAGAGTCATCTGTTTCCATCCATTCAAACCTTCATTTCATGTGCCGTGATTGAAGCTTTCATCGGTTTATTCACTGAAGCTGCAAGAGCTGTTTACGAAAATGGGATTATGAAAACAAACATGTGATGTGTTATCTTTTTTTTTCATATTTGTCACCGAAGGCTGCAGTTATTGTAAATTGTTGTAAATTTCTGCATTAGTGTGGTGACAGCCGTTTGATTTTCATAGGAGCCAGTTTGAAGGTCAGTTTAATGGTCCATTTGTGTTTTGTATTCGTCTTGCTTCAGTGGAAGCTTCAAAACAAAGAGGGTCAGACAATGCAATAAATGAGTTTTTTTTTTTTTTAACGAGTAAAACATGTCATTAAAGATGCAGTAAGTCTTCTAATAGGCATGAAATTTATTTTATCACACAAGTTAGTCTCCAAAGAATCTATCAAAGCCTTTCTGGAGAAATTAATTTGCAAACTTGGCGTCACAGTATGAAAGACAAACATTGTTGTGTCAGACAAGACTTGAAAATGCCAATTCTGTATCTGAAAAGCATTTTCCTGTCACAACACTCAAGAGTGGCATATTACTGCAACAATTCTCTTTCACACTTCCAGCTATGATAACAGCTTCAAGTGTCACACATATGTCTGCATAAAAAGCGTAGGAGAAAGTATCACAGAGGCAAAGGGAAAAAAGTATGCTGAATATCACAAGTTTTTATGTGTCAGGTGATGCTGCTTTTTTTTCCCCAAATGTTTTTTTTTTCTTCAATAAATGTGATAATTGCTACTGCAGAATCTCAGGACAGTGCACCATATTGGTTATGTTAAAGGTGTAAAAGCATTTGCTTTGCATTTGATATTTTTTTTTTATGTTGGTACAGTAGAATAATGTTACTGGTGCAGCAGTTTCCTGACAAGTCGGTGAGTAACCTGCTGGGATGTGTCTGTTTCTAACAGTGTTCGGTGGCACCTCAACTGGAGGAAAAATCCATGCTGAGAATGAGAAACATATTGTTAGAGAAATATCCTGCACAAGCTTCCGTAAAATAAGTTTCCCTCTTGTTCCCTGCCCAACCAGATCAGGGGCACACACAGCCAAATGAGTGTAATTAACTTTTAGGAACTCATTTGGATAATCTATCCCTCAGTTACCTTAGCTTGTGTGAAATTCCCAATTAACTATATCCCAGCAAAATCACAAAACAGCTCCATGTGAAATATCTTAATGAATTCCTTTGTCTCTGACTGGCACAGATGAGGCATGAGAAAGGCACATGTACCGAGAGCATATTAGTTAGGCGAGCCCATGTGATGGTGCCCGTTCACGGCTGACGGAGCGTTGGTATCCTCGGGCATGGCTGCCAAGCTGCCAGTCTGTGCCGTCACACCTTGCTGCCTTTAAAGATTGCCCTGCAGAGACGGGGAGGAGGCGCGGAGGGCCTCACGTTTTTAACAGCGCACAGTCTGGCAACCCAGGAGGGTTTACGACTCAGGATCGGTGCCAAGAACTGCCCACCAGAGAGAAGGGGGTTGTGGTGGTGGTGTAGGGCTGTGGGGGGGGGGTGCAAGGAGACATGGGTGTAAAGAACACACACACATAAACACACACATACACACACACAACTAGAAAAGTCAAGCTCCTCTCAGTCACATTCATGCAAGGCATGTGTGTGTGAATATGAGCATCGTAAATGCTGCAGTGTGGTGTATGTCCAACACAACAGCATGTCAGTCAAGTCATCAGGCTTACTCTGTGGCATGTTAAAGGAAAGAGGAAAGTGTGGGCACATACGATCACACACACACACACACACACACACTTTGCCTTTTCTCAGTAATCCACACAAATGGCAGTGGATGGCAGAATGTAAATGAGCTGGTTATTACACAGCAACGTTCATCAAGCTAAGCTGGAAAGACTTCAATGGCCCTGATGAATATGCATGCAAATTTGTTAATTAAGTTAATTATTCTGCTGAAAATTCATTTGTCTTCCCAAGGACATTTCTGCGATGATTTTAACATGTTTCCACCATTAGTCATGCACGGTGCTATTGAAAATCACTTCTGTTCACCTTTTAGAAAGTTGCGGCCAGAAAGGGGGCTCGAACACCTACAAACGAGGAGGAGGAGGGACAATGCAGGTAGAGGACAACATATCAGGGGCGTGGAGAGTGGTCGGAGGTAGACGGCAGCTGGTGCAGCCCGAGGATAAGGTGGGGTAAGCCAAAAAGCTCGGTCTGTGGGATATTAGCTCGGTGGGTAGAGCTTTGAGGAGTCAGTGCCACGTCTGGGGGTCCACTCAAACTGAACTGCTGTCAGTGCAAAGCACTTTGGACAGAAATGTGTCACTGTATGAATCATTATGTGATGTGCTGTTATGTTATTGAACAAAATGTGACATCTGACATGTAGAACGTGTTCTCTGACATAGTTTATGAGTTATGCAAGTAAAGACATGAGAATCCTGAAAAAATGTCAGTAACACCGTATTAATGAATTTATGTTATGCATTTGTACAAAAAAAGATTTCGCTCGCTATGGACATGAATTGCCCAAAAATTAAGTCTTTGAATTTTATTTAAGGCAGAATTTTTATATACTTTATAAACAAAAACTGGATAATTTACTGACAGAATTTATTTCACTTTGGGGGGTTCTGAAAATAATACATCCAAGGCTAAAAAATACTGTACACATAGAGCACATCTAACATTTGGGTAAATGATATTAAGTTAAATGTTATTAATGTTACTCATTAAGTTCCACCTTTTGCAAACACTTTTGGTAGCCATCAAAAAGCTTCTGGCAGAGTTCATGTTGGATTTTTGGCCAGTCTTCTTGGCAGAACTGGTGGAGCTCAATTAAATTTCCTGGTTTTGTGGCACAGACTCGACTTTAAAACACAGTCCACACAATTTGCGGTCAGGACTTTGCTTTGCTCCATCCCATTAGCAGCTTTGGTGTATGTTCAGGGTCACTGTCCTGCTGACGGCAGCAACCAGATCTACAGGAAGGAATTTTACAGTCTTTGATTTAACCAATGTGGTGCTCAAACGTAGGCGCTGGGTTCTTGGGCTGAGTTCCTCATTTTCACTTGTCCAAAAATACCTATGCTCACAGTGGCCAAGCATGTTTTTTTTTGTCTCATCTGAGCATAACACCAGTGTTTCAGCAGCAACCAGCTCACATCAGGTCTGTGCCATGAGGGGTTCTAGTTTGTCCTCCCATCAGAGTGAGAGAGTTTCAGGTCTTCTACCAGACGTCGGGAAGTAGCTACGCCTCCCAATAACCAGTTTTTATGTTCAATAGTTTTAACTGATCATCTTGGAATCAGATGTTTTTAAAAATGGCTTTAATCGACATGACTTGTGTGTGTCCTCTTTCACAGATCTGCACCGAGCTCCTTGCACTTTTCCATTGTGCTGTTGCGTTGGTCAGTCCTTTTCATGTTGGCACAGAGAAACTACCAGCTGTAGCCAATAACGATCACTAACAGAAAGTTAAGAGGCCTCGTTCTTGGCAAAGTAAAAGACAGTTTGGAAGTTTCAGCATCACTGGATTCATAATGGGAGTGGCTATACTGTATTTTTGACCCTGTATGTAAAGTTCCAGTGACACTCATGCCCACGCGATGCCTTGACAAGTTATGTTACATTACATTGCAGTTACGTTGTGTATAAAGTGATATTTTGTGTTATTTTATGACAAAATAGGCATGGCTGCATTTTTATTATTATTATTTGTGAAATAATATGTTATGTTATACGATGTTATGCTATGCTGTGCTTTGTTATCTTATGTCATGTTACTTCACGACAACACAGGCACTGCTGCGTTTTGATCAATATTATGTCATGTCATGTTATGTCATGTCATGTCATGTTATGCTATGTTCTCCTGTTTTATGGCAACTTCCGCAATGTTGTATTTTGATTAAGGTTATGTTTTGTTATGTTATATGTTGTGTGACTTTTTGTTGTGCTATGCCATGCTATGTTATGGTATGTCATGGCAACATGGGCATTTTGATGAATATAATTTTATGTAATTTTATGTTGTGTTATGTATTTTGCCTCTAGGTCCTTGTCCATTATCATTCAGTCCTTCCTAATGCTTAATCCCCAAAGTCACCAAAAACATCCTTGAAATACTGTACTTATAAATCAGCTACATTAAATAGAGAAAGTTGCAAAGTGAGGGAACTTGAAAAAAGTCACGATACAAAACCAGCCAGATGGGAAAAATTGATAAGAAACATCAGGACGCACTGTTTGATACATCAAATGGCCAGTCTTACAAGAGGCGAGCCTTTGCGGTAGGCCTTGTCTGAATATCCAGATGTTTGATTTGTTAATTAAGTCTCCATGGTAGTTAATCACTGTGTTTTTCTATCTGACAACAGCAGGTAAGTAAATGAGGATGACCCTAAAACATAAAGATCTAATGTGGGACGTGCAGAGACAAGCTGGATTTGTTGTGGTTCGTTTTTTAAAATACAATGTAAGCCAAAAACTAGCTGTTCAGTCGACAAAAGAAAAGATGAAAATGCCTTAAAAGCTTTTGGTAGGGACTAATAATGTTTTTGTCAGTCTGTCAGAGCATGCTTCCATGTCTTTGTGGCTGATATCAGTAATGATGACATAAGCAGCATTCCTCCAATACACATGTCCCCTCTAGTGGACAAATGGAACATAGCAGTGACAAAATTGTGTCCAAAGATGTGGCATGAGGATGAGTTATCATTTTAAATCTTTAAAATGTACATTTAGAATACAAGGCTCCAAAACACGAGTCTGAGATTGAGCAAATCAAATATGTGTGTGTGTGTGTGCTCATGGATATGTATGGTGTGTGTGTGTGTTAAAGAGTGGATCTAATCCTTTTTCAAAACATTTTATTCCTGTGACGAATATGATCAGGAAATGGGGCATTAGAGAAATGTCATACATGCCAGTGTATGTCACACGTGGATTAAGTCATCTATATTTGTTCACCAAAACAGTTGTTTGCAATGATAAAGCTGACACGTTTAATCGATTTGCACGCATTTCCCTGACAGTCCAGATTAACAAGCACTATGACTTTATTAGCAATATGCACAAAGTACACACACATTTACACATTTGCTAGGCATCAATTAAATTCACATATGGTTGGAGTAATTATCGTTATAGATAACCGGAATTAAAGGGGAGATATCAATGTGAAAAAGGAGGGAGAGTTTCCCTGGAGAAAAAGAAGAGCAGGGAGTGACTGTTGGGGCCAGGCAGGGCTAGTAGCAGCGACTACATAAGAAAACAACAACAGCTGTTTGGCTTGTGGCTAAAAACGGGATTGAACAACAACATCATTTGCTAAGAAAATGATCTGGGGAAAGAGATTGTACCGACTTGAAGATAAGAAATGGGATGTCTTAGATTGTCTCTTCTGTCGGAGCTCTGCAGGGCGCATTTATTCTCGTTTTCTCTGCGGTCTTTGATTTTATTAATTCCTACACTTTCTCCTTATTGTTTCCTGCGCTAATTAAAAAAAACTTGAGGAGGCGATTTCGATCATTTTCCCAGCAGCTCGTGCTGTACAGCAAGAAAGGTTTGAACAGAAGTTTGATTACTTCTGTGTTCAGTCCGAGAAAGTCAGTTTGAGAACAAATTGTTGTATCATTACACACACCAAGAACCACTGTGATATGACCACTGATTTATTATTTACTGAGTTTCCTGCAAGACTAAATAAATGCCACGATTATTGTTGTCTTGTGCACATGTTATATCTCGAGTATCCCATTTTCGCTGCTATTACACGCTCGGGGAGAGATCATTCTTGACTCGAAACCCTCTCCCACTGCCTGCCAGAGAATGTGTGAGCGCGCCCGTGACTGCTCTGCCCTTGACTTGTATCCATTCATCCAAGCGTGCTGGATGGTTTAGTTAATTAAGCTTAATCTACCCCCAGAGACAGATATGAGTGCTGTTACAGTGGCCCACTGAGCTGTCCCTGTTCACTCTTCTCTGGACCCCCCGTGGAGCCATCAGGCCTGTGCTACTCAACCATGTTCAAGTACACTGACAGGGCTCAGGAGAAACACACTATATGTAATTGAGTTAAAAGATTTGGACCACAGGAAATAAAAAAAATTGATGTTTGGGCTAACATTTTAATTACTTAAATAATACATCATTTCTAACAAACAATATTTAAGAACAGAAAACAAATGTAGTTGGACGGCGGGATGTAGTTAATCACAAACACACAGTGTCTCCAGTTTTATTCGTCCTGCTGCTGAAAGCTAATTTGTTTATTTTGTGTCACACAGACAGAATCACTCTGGAGGGAAACACTTACTTAACACATTGGTCATGCTCATGTGTAAAAAAAGAAAAGGAATAAATTAACCAGATTCAGAATTGCTGTATTTGCAATTACAGCAGGTCCATGCGGGAACATTGCCTGGTTAATTGGTGCATGCACATATGAAGACAGAGACTAAACAGATGTGGACAGAAATATAACATCTGACACAGTATGCAAGTAACACTGGGTGACATATGTGATAAAATGTCGGGAGAATAGAGATATCCTGTTTTATAAAAGAGCCAATGTGTATTTTTGGCGACAACAATTGAACATACATGATGGATGATAGATGTCAATGAATAATTTAAATTAGCAATAAGCACTTTGTAACCACTGGAAATATCCAATAAAATAACATCGTTTTCACAAGATCTTTCTAACTAACATCAAGAAATGATTGCCAGTGTTATTTCTGTTATTTTTTGTTGCCATCTTGTGGGTTAAATTGTTTGGTGCAGTTAGACCATTACCACAATGTGATGTGTGGATTTTGCAACCACAGAATATATGTGGACATGTTCTGCTGTTTTCCTTCAATGAAAATGTTTTCTAAATGCCACATTATTACGTTGCAGCTTTTTTTACACTCTGTCTTTCATAGAAGTCAGTATTGCAATTGATTTGCTCATTCCTGTTCTTATTTGATCTAAGTCATTGCACTCCTGTGCGTGTTTCATCAGTATTGTTTTCAGTCTGCTTGCTTCTTTTTTTTACTTTCAAATTCAGAATTAGTCATCAGTTATCATCATAACATAACAAAAAAAAAGTCTGTCCATAACCTACACAACCACTGCACAATATTTTAGGTCAGTCCTTAATGGTACAGAATTAAATTTCAATCAATTTAAATAAGACAAATAATATAATTATTTCTTAAAAACATAAAAATTTAGGATAAAATGTTTTGCCTGAAAGTGATTCAGAACAAAGTCAAATTAACTAGACTCTCACTATGATAGTTTCTTTGCCTTTTTGCTGGTGGCAGACATTGCTGAAGCCGTCATGTTGGCTGTTTGTTCGTCCATCTGTCCATCCATTCATCCCTTTATGGTGAATGCAACTTCTCACGAATGACTTGAGAGAAGTTTGGTGCGAGTGTGCACTTGGGCTCAAGGATAAACTGCTTAGATTTTGCTGGTCACACGTCAAGGTCAGTGTGAGTTCATGTTTATTCCATTTCCATCAACTTTATGTCTCAAAATGCCTGGAGACAATTAAATGTCCTCTTGAACTAAACTGCAACCCGTTGGAGACACAATCACAAGGTGGCAGTTCTAATGTGGTGAACTGTCTTACACTGTATGTGACACATGTTCAAATATTTTTTCACGCTGGGGCTTGACTAAATAACAGCAACACATTTCTTCACAGTGTGAGTCCAGTTTAACCACTGAGCTACATCCTTTAGACACTGAGTCAGCAATGTCAATGCCACGTCTGGGGAGATTATTTGAGAACAAAAATGAATTACATAAATGAAATAACTATCAGAGGAAATTGTTTAAAACTTCAGAGTATTAAATAAAAGTCAGAAAAATTTGATAAAACATATGTATTGAAAACCAGATAACATTATGTTACAGTACATACAGTTTTGTTCATGAGAACTGAAAAACAATTTTAATTTTTTCACTTTCAAAACTGGTGGCAATAATTAAAGCAGCATTTTTGTCAGTGCAGAGCTCATGGTAATAAACAAAAACAAGATGGGCTGTTTATGAAAGTGTCTAAATATACACCAGCGTGTTTTTAGGAAGTGGAAAATTACTGATGCACCTACCTAAGCTTCAGCAATGTTTCTCTTTGATGGCTTATTAACATTTACACACAACTATTAGTATATTCAATCTCCATATTCAGTAAAGTCAGATTTTTATTTATGCTAAAGTTTCTATCAATTTTAACTGGTATTACTACATTTAAAATTTATATTAAAATATAAATTATTTTTATATTAAGATTGTGTATTTATTATTTGTTATTATTTATTTATTAAAATTATATAGAAATAGTCTATAGAAGTAAATAACCTCAAATTTATATGATTTATTATGCCATAGCATAATTCAAAGACAAATGCCAAAGAATATTTGGTTTACCTTGGAGACGTACTCAGATATTTTGCTCCTTTGTTTTTTTTTATGCTTTGCTTTATTTATGTTAATGCTGAAAGAAGCATTTGGTTTGGAAATAAAGGAAGTGAAAACAGCTGAATGGGTTTCCAGCTACATTTAAAATAATAAGACATGTTCCAACAGTTGAGCAATGTTTATTTAAGTGGCTTATGCGAGTTTAAGTTTAAGCATTCTCATACAGTACATTTGTTACACATATTACATTACAACGATAACCGCAGTTAAATCACTCACCAATAAACATCTAAACATTTTTAACGAATATTCAAAATACAAGTTACAATTATATAAATACAATCTTCTGGCATTAAAGCATTTTCTCCCTTCCTTTCATTTTTTTGGGGGGGTTCTGTTAAAATATAACAGCAGAGTTTTGTGCCACAAATGTTACATTCTGGAAACTGCCACTGACGTTGCCTTTCTCCTTGTTGTTCCTCCATATATTCTTGCCATGCAACAACTCCAACAAGTGTTTTCGCAACTTTTGTGAGAGCAAATACAACAGAGGGTTCATGCAGCAGTGAGAATAAGCCAGTATCTGAAAAATTCTAAAAGCGATCTCCTCGCTGGTTATGGCATCACAGTGTTCTGGCACATACCATGAATATATGAAAATCATCATATTGTAAGGTCCCCAGCAGATGAAGAACACAGCAACGATGCAAAGTACTACAAACACAGTTCTGTGCCATTTTCTGTTTGAAGACTGCAGGACTGTCTTGACAATGGCAGAATAGCAGAAGACAATAATGGCCAAAGGGAGGAAGAAGAGCAGTGACACTTGGAGATAATATCCCAGTTTAACATGAGGACCATCCGAAGTAGCCTCACAGGAAGTAATGTTATCTGAATAGGTTTTCACAGTTACGTCAATAGCATTACTCAGGGATGCTGCAATGCTGATGAGCCAGGCAGCTGCACAGGCGCCCTTTGCACATCTCTGCCTCCTCACACGATTGTTTGGCCAGTTGTGCAACACCACTGTTGTGAAGCGATCCACAGTCATGGCAGTCAGTAAGATCACACTGCTGTACAAGCCGACAAAGTGTGCCGCAGTTAAAAATTTGCAGGTAAAGTCTCCAAAGACCCAGTGGTGCAGGTAATAGACGGCCCAGAATGGAAGTGTGAGAGCGAAGATCAAATCAGAGCAAGCCAAGTTCAGGATGAAAAAATTTGTCACATTTTTCAGGTTCTCGTAGATCACAAGAATAAATAAGATGAGACTGTTTCCTGTGACACTGAAGATGAAGATCAAAATGAAGAAGGCACTGCTGATGGAATAGTTAAATGTCGCGTCACAAAGATACTGCACTTCATCCGTCTCATTCATGCTGATCATTGTGAAGTTGTCCATCATCGTAAATTTCTAGGAAAAATTACAAAACAAAAAAAAAGGCTAAATATAGTTAAGACAAAGCAGCAAATAGTAACTTAAAACTTTTAGAATTTCTAAAACATCGTAAGTATTTAAGAACTAAACTCAGAGAGCAATTACAGTAAATCCAGAGCAACTTACCGTGAACAACAACCAGCGCACAGTAACTGTGAAAGAAACACTGTGTTATGCAAAGGATGGCCCCCTTGGTTCCCCTTTTTGTTTCACACTTAGTCATGAAGGCTGTATTAGTAATTCAGTTTTAACAGAAATAATCTCTAAACTCAATGAAATGACTCATAGACATAATTTAATCTTTTGTTTTATTGTAAGGCAGTGAAAAAACAATCATTTTCATATTGTTATAATTGATTTCAGCTAATCAAAGGCAAAATGTTTCCCCTTTTTCCTGCTCCTTCTAACAAATGAAAGTATACAAAAATTTAATTTATTAACATCAGCACATAAAATAACATATTTGACAGATTTGACAATTAATTCATTTGATTTTGCATTTGTCTTTGTGGATTTATTCAGGGTGGATTTAATCATACAAAGAACATGGGTCTGTAGCGCAAAATCACAGGAAGTGGTGTTGTGGTCAAAGTGCATACTTCACCCAAAGAAGTTTAACTGTTCATCTTCATCTTCACATGTCTCAGTCTCAATCAACACTTACAGTATTAAAATTTAAACAGTCATGTCACATAATTTCTCAGGAAAGTACGACAGAATCAGAAAACAGAAGAACGTCTGAAACGGAACAACAAAATGCTTGGCAATAACAATCAGACATACTTGAGTTATTAACTGGCTAGAAGAAAGCCATATACCAATAAAATAAAGTTGAGCAGAGCGCATTGCTGATTTTTGCTGTTAAACATACATTTGCATTGCCTTTATTTGTTATACATTTGTTGCTATGTCGCAGTGTTGCTGCAAAGCTCTGTGCATCTCTGTTAGATTGCTATCTTGTGACCATGGCAGCCACAGGAGCACGCTCAAAGTTTCTGTTTTGTAACGTGGCATGTTATTTCTGTGGAAGTAACCATCAGATATTCTGGGCCATTCATACTATGCTCATTTGGTCAAGTGTGCCAAGGAAATATTCATCACACTATTACAGCGCCACCAACAGCCTGAACCACTGACACAAGGCAGGATGGATTCATGCTTTTATGTTGTTTATGCCAAATTCTGACCCTACCATCTGCACATCGCTGCACAAATCCCGAAACATGTTTCTGTGTATAGCCCTAGAGTAATATGGTGTTTGAATTTTTTTGCCTTCCCATCAGCGGGAACCAGTCTGACTGTTCTCCTCTGACCTCTCTCATTAACAGGGTGTTTCCAGATTTTAAAAATTTCACCACGTTATCTGTAGACACCAGAGACTGTCATGTGTAAAAATACCAGAATCTTGGCGGTTTTCAGCACAGTCAGTTATCCACCATCAATAAATCAAAAAGTGTCATAAATCTTATTTCCTTCTCATTTCGATGAGTCATATAGACATCGTCACTGCACTGGCCCTCTGCCACATTTGCCACATATTCCTCCCAGGTGAAAATGAAAGTGTCAACAAACTGCTGGTAAAATGGCTACAAACACAACCATTGTGGATATTTACATATTATTACATACGTTATATGTGAATTTCTGGTTTTATTTCTGCTCTCTTTGCCTCCTACACTGAGAGCTCCTCGCCACTTGTTACTGATATGATTGTATTTCGGCTTTGTCTACTGCGGATGCTGCTTTTGTTGTTGCCCCAGCTCTTTAGCATTTTCTTCAGGTGGTTTTTGAATTTAATCCCCAAAAAAACATAAAACACAGGGTTCAGGCAGCAGTGTGAGAAGGCAAAAAGTCGGCTAACGTACAAAGCATAATCTAGTGATTTTTCAGATTCGCAATTTGCAGCCAAAGTCTTTGAGTCAACAGACAGTGGGGTCCAATAAGACAATGAATGTAGAAATAATACAATGTTATAAGGTGCCCAGCCCAAAAAGAAGACAACCATAAGAGTAAAAATTAGTTTCAAAGTTTTGCTCTTTCTTTTTTGGGGAGTAGGACGGAGCAACCGGCATATGATCTTGGCATAGCAATAAACAAATACTATCAAACTCACTATGAAGAGCACATTTTGCTGGTAAATTCCCCACAACTTCCAGTAGGAATTTGTGTATACACAGTGATTTTGTGGCGATGTGCTGAAGATGAAGCCTGGACTGGCAACCAAGATGCTGACTCCCCAAATGATGACGGATGCTATGACACTGGAGGCACCTGTGGCTGAGACAATGTTGGACAGAGGATTCATCACAGCTACGTAACGATGAGCGGTCATCAGGATGAGGAGGATGCCGCTGCTGTAGAAGCCGATGTAGAAGACAAAGCTCACTGTTTTGCACGCAAACTCCCCCAAGTCCCATCCGTACATGTGGTAATAAGCCCAGAAGGGCAGACCAGCAGTGAAGAAGAGATCCGATATGGCCAGATTCAGGATGAACGTGTTGGTGAGGGATCTGAAATTCTCATACTTGGCGAGAATCACAATAATCAGAATGTTGCCAAACAGACTGAAGATCACCACCATGGAGAAAAACACTGGTGTGAAGATTGCTCCAAACTGAATGACGCCTGTTTTGTTGCACCTTTCATCACCAGAGTCATTGGAATAATATTCTGAATAATCATAATATTCGTAATTATTGGTGTAACTGGTGATGTATGGAGTAGCTGTGACCGTGAAGTCTTCAGTTGTAGCCATTTTCCTGCACATAGAAAACATCTCAATTTAACTAAGAAGTAATTTACACAGGCTCAATAATTCTGTCGTGGATGAGATGATCACAGCACACATAAAATGTTTTTGTGTACAATTCTTTCATAGCTTACACATAATTTATAATTACATATATTTTTGTCAGAAATATATTTTTTATAATAATTCTAATTAGTTTGTGGTGCTGACAGCATACATTTTTTTTAGGATTTGAAATTTATTTTGTATGTATGATTCAGCAGTCAAAGTTAGAGTTTAATTAAAAAAAACATTTATTGAGAACTTAGCACTGATTTTGTACATTGCTGCATAAAAACATCAGATTTGATTCGATTACCTTTGTCCTACTTTACTGTAAAAAACAACAAATAACTGAGAATAAATGTTGGATCGTAAATTACCTGCACAAAGATGGTCCTCACACCGAAGTTCGTTCTTAAGGTTTCATTAAAAACCTGGGGAATTGGGAATTGTTCTTTATATATAGACCACAAACGAGAACATAAAATGTTTCAGAATCGATGTGAGAAAGGGAAATGGTAAAAGGTCTGCGCCTATATAACGCTTTTCTACCTGTCTGTACTCAAACCGGTTTACACTGCTACAAACATGTAACTCCCTGTCATATTGAAGTTATAGGTCTTTTAAACACATAAACAAATGACTTCAGTTAAGGTGCATATGATCTATGTGTTACTCCAGCATGCAGACAGCGCTACCTGCCAAAAACAGGTAGATCTCTGTTATTGTGACAAAAAGTACAGAAAGTAGTAGTTTAAAAATAATGGATTACATATTTAGCATTTTTTTTGTTTGTTTGTTTTTTATGAATTTCTTTGTGGTCATTTGAAGTCTTTTAACAAAATTATTTTAAACAGGAAAAACAAGTCAAACAATACAAATATAAATACATCAAAGAATTTGGCACATGGGCTCCCCTGTGGGCGTCTGGGTCTGTGAGCCTGGGAGGCTCATTCAGGACTACATTTATGCATGAATGTTTTCAATTCATCTGTGATCCTTTGCAAGAAACAATTCAGTTCAATTCAACTTTATTTATATAGCACCAATTTACAACAAAATCATCTTAAGGCACTTTACATAATAAAGTCAAGACTATACAGACATTTAGGAGAACCCAACAAATCCCCCTTGAGCATATATAGGCACCAGCGGAGAGGAAAGAAAATCCCTTTAACAGAAGAAACCTCCAGCAGGACCAGGCTCAGGGTGGGCGGACATCTGCCTTGACCGGTTGGGGTGAGTGGAAAACATCGAGCAGGTTGGTAGGACCAGTAGCTGCGCACTTGAAGACACACAGCTCCAAAACCTGGAATACCTGAGGACAGGGACAGAGACAGAGAGGGAGAAAGACGACTACGGGACAAAGAAGACACAGAGTTAATGTCATACAGTGGTGACATTATAAATGTGGGGTGAGAGGAGAGAATGAAGAGAAGAGGAAAGTGTCTCAGTGCAGAGTCCCCCAGCAGTCTAAGCCTATAGCAGCATGACTATAACCAACTATGAGCTTTATCAAAGAGGAAAGTTTTTAGCCTAGTCTTAAAAGTAGAGAGGGTGTCTGCTTCTCGAATCTGGACTGGGACCTGGGCTCTGCTTCCCATTCTACATTTGGAAATTCTGGGAACCACAAGTAGGCCTGCATTCTGAGGACGAAGTGGTATATTAGGAAGTTATGGTACAAGGAGATCTTTTAGGTATGATGGTGCTTGACCGTTTAGAGCTTTAGAGGTAAGAAGAAGGGCTTTAAATTCTATCCTGCATTTAATAGGAAGCCAATGAAGAGAAGCTAGAGAAGGTGACAGCAACTAAAAACATTTAAATCATTAAAAGGAATAATGAAGTAAAAGTCTGCACTTATATATAGCACTTTTCTACCTGTTGGTAATCAAGTGCTTTATGCTGCTTCTTCTTCTTCTTATCTACCCATTCATGCTCATAATCACACATCAGTGGGGGAGCTGTTATAAGCAGGATTTATTGTCTTGCTCAAAGACACTTTGACATGTGACCAGAGGTGCTGGGGATTGAACCGACAACTGTAGGGTTGGCGCTCTACAAACTGTGCCACAGTCGCCCCAAATACTTTCAATCTTTTAGAACAAATAACCTTTGTTATTTGTCTCATTAAAACGTTCAATAAATTAATTAGTGTGCAGTTTCTCAGGTTCCGGAAACATTCTAAAATTATATAAAACTGAAAATACTAGAAAATTTTAGAATTTACTAAAACTGCCAGTTGTGAGTTTTAACTTTGTGGAATAATTGTATGTTTGATTACAATTTTGGCATTTTATGAACGAGAAGATATGAATTCATTACACCATTCCACCAAAATCCCTGTTGATAATATTTCTTCATAAAGATACATTGGTCCTGAGCTATTTATTTACTAGCCTCAACCAAACTTGGCGGAGACCATTGCTTATTTGTCAGCCAGACCTGTCAGTCATCAGTGTACCCGCCTCCAGCAGTAGCAAGTTTCTGCTGTATCTCCCTACAAACTGGACACTCTGGACAATTTTACACATAAAGTACGTTATTTATTTACCTTATTACTTAACATTTTAGCGATTTGCTTTATGGACAAGCACATTTTGACGGTCGGTAACACAAATTGACGTTAAGTTAAAACCAGGAACTAAAGCGCTGACAGCAGGTGCATGTTTCTGCGTCGCTCTTTCGTCTCTGACGAACGTTGTTTGTGTTGAAGCCGGTTAAAGTGTCATAAAGGAAACGTCCTGCCGTGAAATGGCGGCCGTAAACGGCGCAACGTCCGTCGGATTGTGTCAGGAAGTCGACGCCGCTTCGCTGCCCGTGTTATGTAAATGTCGTTCCTCCTCTGCGGGCTTTGCTAACTTTCCTCAGCTAATCACTGTGGCTGCCACTGTCCTTTTAATCTGTGTAATCATAGAGGCTTTCTGTGAAAGTTTGGTCATCAGCTTTGAATTGCCAGTACTCTGTATTGTTTTATGAAATTCACTGACAGAGAGGAAACCAAGTTGGAAATATTATTATTATTATTATTAGTAGTAGTAGTAGTTTAACTTACTTTGGTAACAACTTTAATATGTATGTTTTAAAATCACTTGCTGACAGTGTTTGTACCATGATGACATTTCTAATGGAAATTTCTATTTTTAATCCTAGAAACAGAATTTCCTGACTACACTGCTCATTTCCCCACAATGGCTTCCTCCTCAGTTGCAGATAATCAGCTGCATAGGATAATCAAAGATCTCCACGGTAATTAGGTTGTTCACACATACAATAAACAACATATGTGTCTCTCAGTACAGCAAATTGCTTCAAGTGGGCTGTGTAGTATATTTGTAATGCATACTCTTTAAAAATACTATATATATGTACATAAGTAAAAGAAAAGCTACAGGATGGTAGACTGGTTCTGTTTTTTTATTTTAATCAGATACAAATGTTTTTTTTGTGTGTGTGTGTTTGTGTAATGATTTTATTGTACTGTTTAGATGCGGTGTTGGAGTTATGTAAAGAACACAAGGAGTGCGGTGAACCGATAACGGATGACAGTGCCAACTTGCACAAGTTTTTCTATAAACTAGAATACCTGCTACAGGTATGGTCCTAAAGGCTACTAGGGCTGAAACAATGTTTTGCATATGATAGTGAAAAGTGATGATTGTACTGTATGTTTTCAGAGCTGAATCTAATGACTCAGCTGACTTGACTTCAAATTGCTTGTTTGGTCCCACAAACACTTCACAGTAAGTCAAAGAAAAGAAGGAAAGCAACAAATATTTGGCATTTTCCCTTGAAAAATGACTCACTTGATTCGGTTTGCAAATAATTAGTAAATCATCTGCAGTGATGGTTGGAAGTTTTTATATTTAATCCTTGCCAATTTACAAAATGAGTCAATCTAATGGTTTATTCTAATGACAAATCTGCTAACATTGAGTACAGACAATGTTTGATCAGTGACGTATTTAGTGTGTTTTGCCAATCAGTTGCTACTTTGAAAATGTGACAGCCCTGCTAACCAGACTCTTGACCAGTCGTCCCCTGATTTGGGCTTTCATTTTGAACTTTTACTTGTGAATTCCTCAAAAGTGCAGTTTCAGGCCTCAGCAAAAACAAAAACATTTGGGAGGAATCACTTAGCTTGAACTTTTCACTCTTTGCCACTAAAACATATGCTAAGTGATTGTGAGTAAAAATTGCTTAGCTACAAAGTTAAAGAAATCAAGATTCAATACAATTATTCTTCACCATTTTCCTTCCATTTTCCTATTCTCTTTCTCTGTCTCTCTCTCACACACACACACACACGCTCATAGCAACATGATGTATGGATGCTCCACCTCTTGAGTCTATAGCTGGTTTATATACACTCTGAGTAGTGGGCAATTCAAACAAGTAGTGATTTTATTTAGATTTTCTTTAATCGCTAAAATTCTCAGGTGTCAGTGATTGTTGAAAGAAATTACTTTCAGAAAAGTCAGTTAACATTGGTCATTGTCAGATTTGGAAGGGTCTGGGACCTCCAGGTTACAAACCACTGCAATTAACAAAGATTTATTGAGTACACTTTCTAAGAAATCCATTAATTTAAAATTAAAACAAATTCTCATCTATGTTAGTGTCAGACACATGTGTTGTACAGTACACAATTATTAAGTGTTGATGTGTGTTTCATAGTTTGACCAGAAAGAGAAGACAACCTTTCTTGGCCAGAGGAAAGACTACTGGGATTACTTCTGCGACTGCCTGCTTAAGAACAAGGGAGCTAACGATGGCATCCGTTTTGTTAAGTCCATCCCTGAGGTAATCCTCCCCTGCAACACACACAGTAACACTTGGCGTTTTAGCCCTGCCACGGCGCACAACATATGCACATACACACAAATGCCCAGTGACCGTAAAACCATGTAACTAATCCTCCCATTAGTCAGGGACAATAAAACCCACTGCTGCTAATTCACTTGCTGCCTTACACCTGTACCACCTGCATCCTTTTTTCCCTCAACTTCTGTCCGGGGAATTCAGAGTGGTGAGCCTCTCTCTGTATCTGAATTTGTCTAATTTGTACTATATTTAATACATAGCTTGTGACTGGTATTTAGGTTTATTGGCACAAAATCATTTAAAGCTTATATAATTGGAGGAATTGGATCCATCAAAACCTAGGCTTTTTAGCTTTAAATATAGGATATAGTCTCTTCTGATATGACAGTGATCTGATGTTGATTTTTTTTTAGTGGTCTGGAATTACGATTGGATTGTACTGCATATTGGTACTGCTATATATATTATATATATATATTACCAACATCTTCTGAGATATTTGTTGTGCTAAAATTATGTGAGTGCACATTTAGCACCTTGTAGTTGAAGTTCATAATGTTGCCTTTGAATCAGCTGTTTAACTAAATGGTGTAGTTTTGTTCCACTTTTGTTAAAGGAAGAGCACTGTTATCTCCAGCATGTCTGACCCAATTAATGGGAATGTTCTACTTTATAAGCATAGTAATACCCCACGTGACCCCACTGGGAAAACATAACTGTGATTTACATGTGCCAGTTTGTTTTTCTTCATTAGTCACATAGTTGATTTGATAGCAGCTGACTGCTAATTATTTGTTGGAAACCTTTTGATACTCTTATATAAAATATTACTTTTACTTTTCTTATATTCTTGTGTCTTGTTGGTCAGTCACAGAAGGGAGTCTCCAGCTGGTGTCTGTGTGGTAGATCTGGGATTCTGCTGTCTTACTTAAATCCCTCCATCTGCCAAAGTATTTGAGACTCTGGGCGAGATAGTATCTACGCCATGGTGACCTTTAAACATGAATATCTAAAATGCAATAACCTAAAATACTTATTGAGAGACTCATGGACTATTTTGATTTTGTTTAAGTCATCTCAGTCAGAATAATTTATTTGGGTATTAGAAAAAAATGTCTTGTGTTTGCTGTTTTAACAGATTCTGATTACATGTATTTGGATAAATGAGAACATAATAGGCAGAACAATTAATAATGAAGGCTATAAAAGAATATCTGTAATAATAAGTACTGCGCTCAATCAGCAGTGATATAAGTGTGTGTATGTATTTATGGCCACGTCTTTATAGCCCTCTGTAGACATATTTTGTTTTCGTGTGAGGATATTTTGGCGTCGGTTCACAGAACTTCAAAGGGCTTTTTGAGAGTCATGTCTGGGTTTTAGGGTCAGGGTTAGAATTAGGTTTTGGTTAGGGTTAGACATTCAGTTGTGATGGTTAGAGTGAGGGTAAGGGGCTAGGCATTGTATTATGTCAAGTGTCCTCAGAAGTATAGATAGACAAACGTGTGTGTGCGCGCATGTGAAAAAACACACACATAAACGAAAGTTTGAGCATACACTTAAGTTCATATTCTTGTGTCTCCTCAGCTGAAGACGTCACTAGGGAAAGGCAGAGCCTTCATCCGTTACTCACTAGTTCATCAGCGTCTTGCAGACACACTGCAGCAGTGTCTTATGAACCAGAAGGTCACAAGGTCAGAGGAATCTAACCCTATTATCCATCTATTTACAATTCTTAAAATTAAGGGGGTGTCTAATTTTTTTTGTGACATTAAGGTGTAGTAGTTTTTACGTCTTGGTTTCTTGGGAAGTGTAACTCTCTCTTCCTGATTTCTGTCTTATTTCTGTTTTTCCAGAAAAAAAACAACATAGCTGAACCACAGACACCCACACACCCCCCAGTTCTCCTTTTATTAAACTAAGTGTGACTGTTTTTCACTTTATTTGCATTAACCACAGTGCTATGTTATAGTGTGAATCTATTTTAAAAGTACTTGAGTAGTAATTTGTGTATCTGTGTGTGTGTGTGTGTGTGTGTGTGTGTGTGTGTGTGTGTGTGTGTGTGTGTGTTTTAGTTTAACTAAAGCACCAGTTTTTGTACAGGATACAATCTGCAGATTCTAACTCGCCTCATTCACGTGTATTCTATGATTTTAAATTGTATTTATTTGCAACTAGTAATTGAAGCCTAAATAGTAGTTTAGTTAATTTTAGTTATTGTTCTAGTTGACAAAAAACAATTTATAGTCTAGTATCTAAATTGAAATAAATAAGTTTTGGTTTCCAGTCTTTTTTCACGGTGATCTAACCTGTTGCCACAGTAACAACAGCCTTCACACCTACAGTACAAACCCATATAGAAATCCGTGTATTTCACAAAATGTTGGACCATTCTTTCCTTTATTTATTGCCTTTATTACCACTTATCTCGGAATATACTTTTGTCAAATAAAAAGTTCCTGGATCAGTATTTTCATAGTCAATCATCTGTCTGTGTATACTAAACAATAATGTGTTTTTATGGTATTTTTCATTTGTTCCATGCAGTGACTGGTATTATGCTCGCAGTCCATTCCTCAAGTCATACCTCACCGCTGACATAATCAACAATCTTTATGAGCTCAATCAGATCCAATTTGATGTGGCGCCAAGAGGTTACGACCTTGATGCAGATTGGCCGGCCTTTGCAAGGTAATCAACGTTTACTACTGATTGTTTGCATTTTGTTTTGATAACATGCATGGTTCTGCATGTTGTTTTGATAAAATATTAGATATTTATTAAAGAATTGTAGGCTTATAATTCCTACACATTGGGGTTACAGTAAATATATCTGGAAAAACATAAGACATCAAAAAGATTGGACATAACACACCAATTCGGTGCAGCTAATGTAAAGAAGATAAAAGAATGCGGATGCTGGCAATGTGTGAACATTGTTGTGTGAACTTTTCACTTCCTTGTCATCTCTTTACACATGCCAACAAAATGCAAAGGATGATTTTAAATGCAAAATCTAAAATAATATTGTGATTTATATTTAAATAGGAAAAATAGGAATATAAGATATTATGCACTGAAATTACCTGGGAGGAGTTTAATTAGCACCTGTCACACAAACTATCACCAAAGATAAAGATGACATGAAGCACAAATGCAGTATTTTATTTAGGTTATAGGTCAGACTATAGAAGCTATGATGTTGATTAAAATATATTATTAATATATATTTCCAGTTCCTTTTTTATTGGAAATGGCACAATATGTGACATCCCTGCCTGACAGAATGGTAAAAAGAGTTTCTTCACTGCACCACATTAGTAATATTTAACAACTTGTTTTCGCAACATGTGCCATTCGCTAAGCTTCCAGTAACAGGCTCACTTTCAAAACAAGTTAGTGAGAAAATTATATACAAAGTTCCAAGAACTATAAAAAGAGCAAATTATAAATAAGTAATCACTCCATCTAAACTACATCTAGCACAAAAATTGCTCGAAAGTTTAGCCATGTGACCATATTTAT
Organism: Channa striata; assembly: GCA_033026295.1. NCBI lineage: Eukaryota > Metazoa > Chordata > Actinopteri > Anabantiformes > Channidae > Channa > Channa striata. The sequence goes on along the minus strand of CM065185.1, from coordinate 13,243,418 downwards.
ACCTTATTTTCATACTTTCCTTATACTTTAAATCAGCGATCCTATATTGAGGAAGTCATAGGCCAAAATGAAAAGAAGAAGTTTCTTGTGAATTTAGGTGTCGAAGCCTCAATGTTCTTTTGGTCTTTGCTTGAGAATGAGGTCCTTTCCTTTTATTATTTCTTTGAAACGAACTTAGAAGTAATTGGGTGTTTTTGAGACATTCATGGAAAGTAACATATCCTCTGAGTAGTGAGTTCATTAAGTATTTTTATACAGTCAAGTGCAACTCAATTTATGAACTCTGCTTCAATACATGACCTAGCTTTACAAAGCGTATGATTTTCTGTTTTCCACAGCACTATGAAAAGTATATAAATATAATTGTATGTTAACTAACAATATCATAATTATATTTGGGGCTTAATCGTATTAAAAATGTATATGTTTTTTTGAAACACGTCTAAATGTAATGCAGTGTATTGACTATGACTCTAGTGCTCAACACCTCAACATTATACAAACATTTTAGTTATGATAAAAGTAGACTATATACCAGAACAGATATTGGATTGTTCCTCACAAGGTAGCCAAAGTGTACAGGCTTCTAAAAAAAATTATGATGAATCCTCATGAATCACGTGAACTCAATGAATATGTTTGTTCTTGCCGTTTGTACTGCATTATTATGTGTTTCCCTGTAGTTGGTACTTGATACATGTCAGTCAGTTAGGTTTCATTTTTAAGTTACCTTATTTCTGTATAAAGCCTTAAATTATCTTATTAACTTATTATTTGATATCCCGTTGTGTTTAAGGCGAACATTAGGCACAGCCTCATCAGCTTCTCTGTGGAAGCCTCCCAGTCGCTGCTCCAGCATCAACAGTTTGGTTAGCAGTTATTCACAGGTATTCGCACATACAGTACTAATTTACAGTACCACCTCTGAGCAAACTGTATTTTGGTTAGTTTATTTGAAAAGAAATGAATTCCTTCTCAGATGTTAGACTTATTTAATGTATTTTTTTTTATTGGAATTAAAAGTAAAAAAAAAAAAAAACAGTGATTTTGACATGTGCAAAATACTTGCAAATCCTCAATAAACTTGATGGAACTAAAACTTTGTCAACTATTGAGGGTGATAGTGGAAATATTACTCTTGGTTTTTTTTATTGCCAATGGCATAGACAAGCTGCATGGATATAATTGCAATATAGTAAATTATCGGAGCAAATATCAGTCCACAATGTGAAACTGAAAATAAGCTGTTTTTGACCAAACATAAATTTACATTTCATGTAAAAAGTATTTACCCACTTTGGAAGTTCCCAACTACGTCATTGTTAATTACAACATTGCACATGCAGCAATTACTGTTTCATCTTCTCGTTTTTTTTTTTTTTGTTTGTTTGTTTGTTTTTTGGTAAATGGCAAAAATGTGTCTTTGTTGCAGGACTTGTATGTACGTCCTGTTACTTTAAAAATAAAATAAATACAGAAATTTACCAAGAGGTGGTAAACCTTTGTTTTAAAATGCACATACTCTTGCAAATTTGTTACAAATCAGTCCTTTTAAAGACTAATAAAGAGATCTGCCTTGTGTTGACCAGGTACAGGAATTTGCCCCGGTCCCAGATTTGAGTCATAATCTCCTTGGTGACCTGGGCGAATCTTCTCCTTGCACGATCTCGGAGAATCTCCGCATTGAGCTTGACCAGTCTGAACTCAGACAGCAGGAGCTTCTGTTACGGGTTCAGGAGTTAGACCGAGAGGCTGCTGAGCTGAAAGCTGTGGTTAAAGACCTTCAAGGCCAGCTAGAAGCTCAGAGGTCTTCTGGCCACTCAGTATCTCCTGATGCCCAAGCTAATCAAGCAGATGATCAGGATAAAGTAAATTACCTACAGATCACCAGAGAAACAGTAAACAGTGAACTTCAAGACAGACTCACAGCTGCTGAAAACAAAAATATGGAGCTTCTTTCTAAGTTGGATGATTCCCTTAAAGAAAAAGGACAACAAACTGCTAGCTATTGTGACTCAGCATGGAAAATCCAGGAACTCCTTGATAAACTCAAGACAACCGAGGAGGAAAGATTGGAAGCAAAAAGAGAGGCTGAAGACAGGGCCAGGCACGCTGACCGTTTGTCACAAGAACTAAAACTCAGGGAAGAAGACTTGAGAAATGCTGAGAAGAAGCTAGCAGAAGTCAAAGCTGGAGCCCATGTTGAACAGGAGGAGACGCTTAAACGCTTGGAGGAACTCCAGGGTGCAGTTGGTCGAATTCAGGGTGCATTAAGTTTGAAGGAGAAGGAGACAGGAAATCTGAGAGCCCAGCTTCAAGATTTACAGGCATCGCTGGAGTGCAGAGAAAGACAGGCAGAAGAATTGAGGAAAAGACTGCAGGAAGAGAGGGAAGAGGTAGAGCAGAGATGCAGCATGAGCGGTAGCGAGAATGAGGAACTCGAGAGATTCATTACAGATTTAAGAAAAGCACTAAAAAACCGAGAGAAAGAGCTAGCTGTTAGTTCAGAGAGGATAAAACATTTAGAGGAGCAGTTGGAGAAACTAAATGTTGAGAAAGAAGGTCTTAGTTCAGGACTTACTGATAATGAATTCACTTGCTCTGGTCAAACTGAGAGCCTTGAGGACTATAAAACACAATGCAGCGGTCTCCAAGAAACTAACACAAAGCTTCTTCAAGGAGTTAAGAAGAGTGAGGAGACCATTACAGAGCTGACTGAGAGCAGGACAGCCTTGTTAGACCAGCTTGCCCTATTGAGAGCTTCTGAAAATCACCTACAGGGGAGGTTAGAGGCTGCGAATATGGATCTGGGGGATCGGGAAAATAAGCTTTTAGATGAAAATCTGCATTTGGAGGAGTACATCCAGAAGACGCTTGTCCAGAAGGAAATATCAGAGGCTCAATTCAAAAAGCTAGAGCATGAGAACAAAGAACTTCTTGAGGTTAATTCATTGTTGAAGAAACAGTTAGCAACAACCCAGCAGGAACTGGACTTGCTCACTGCCAAAACTGCAAAGTTGGATAAGAGCCTCACTGTATCCCAAAGAAGCCAAGCCGAGCTACTTGAAAAACTCGAGGAAACCGAGGCTAAACTTAAAGACCAGACTGTTCAGTGTGGGCTTCTGCAGGCTCGAGCAGAGGAGCTGGAGAACAGGAATGCAGAACTACATGATGAGAAAGGAGCTGCAGAGGGCAATGAAAAAATGCAGAAGATTCATGATGAGCATCATACTTCGTCAGTGGAAACCAAAGAGGCTCCCTTCAGATTGGTGATAGCTGAGGCTCAGCTGGAGCTCAACTTACGGGAAATAACCAGGCTCCAAGAAGACGTGGTGGACCTCAAGGCTCAACTGCTGGCGGGAACGGAGGAGAGAATAAAAGTTGAGGCCCTGCAGGAGGTGACGGAGGCTTCCAGAGAGGACCTCTGTCTTTTAACAGAACAACTGAAGGCTCAGGTGGAGGAGCTAAACCGCCGGCATGTGGACGAGATTCTTCATTCCCGGGAACGAGAGGAAGCTCTTATTCGTGAGCGTGACTGTGAGGCTCAGGCTCGAGCAAGTCTGGCTGCAGACGTTACCGCCTCCAAAGAGGAGCTTAACAAGTTGAAGCTGCGATATGATTCTTTGCATCTGGAAAACAATGAATCCAAGGAGGCCCTCCACAGATCCCACACAGAAACAGCTGAACTCGGTGTGCATGTTTGTATGCTAACTGCAGAGAATGAAGAGGCTCGTCTGCGCTGGGAGGGTTTGGCAACAAGGCTACAGGAGCTGGAGACAGAGGCAGCTCAGGAGAATGAGAGGTTGAATAGCTGCATGGAGCAGCTACGTCAGGAAAACCAGCACCTCCTTGATCAGCTCCACAATGAGAAGGGTCTGTTGGCAACAAAGCAGGACATGCAGAAAGAGCTGAGCAGGGCCCAGCAGGAGGCTGTAACTGTGCAGGAGATGAATCAGGAGGAGATCCAGGGACTTCACCGCCAGATCAGCAGCCAGGCCATTAACCACGACAGCCAGCTCCAGGTCAGACATTAACAAGTCTACTAAAGAAATGTAGTATGCATAGATGTGGTTGCATGCACGGAAGTTACTCACCACAGTTACTTATTTCCTGCTGTAAACTGACTTCTTAAAGAACATTAGAAAGGCTATTTTCTTGATTTCCACAAAGAGCTTTCTTGTTGTGAATGTTCTAATATTCCAACACAAATGCATTCACCAAAGGAAAAAGCAAAAGAAAGCCACACTTTGACCATAAGGTCAGGGACAGGAGTGAAATCTGCTGACCTGCTCTTGACTAGAGTACAGCATAGCCTTTCTTTCTGTAACCTGGCCACTTACAATAGATGGACATATAAATGTTCTTCATCTTGATTGTTTTATGTTTGACAATTTCAAGAAAACTACTAAAGGTGTTTTTCAGTAAATGAACTGCCGTGTCCATTTTTTTTTGGTCACCATTTTTCTGAGTTGTTCGTCACTCTAATGTTGACGCATATTGTTTTCCAGCGTGTGAACCAGGAGTTACAAGAAGTGAGATTAGAGCTGATGACTGAGCAAGAAAGAGTGGTCAACCTGCAGAACAAGCTCAAGCTGCTAGAGGTGAGAAGAGAAACGTATGACTTACTGAAAACAGGTTGCACCATATCGTAATCAGGAGTGCAAGAAGATAATTTAGTAAGTTGAGAAAGTGGAGGTTTGGGGCTTGGAGTGTCAGAGTCAACTAAGGAAATGTAGTATGCATAGATGTGTTTACTTGTTCTTTCAAGGACATGAAGAACACTATTTAATTGGACTTTTTGAAAAGAAAAATTGTCCAGCTATGAAAAGATTATAGCAACCTCCTTACACAGACAATCAATCTTGCATCGATGAGATTAATACTTTTTTACTAACATAATTACTGAGATTGGCCTACAAAGGTTTTAGATTGTGGTTGGCTAGTTTGACGCAATGATGATACACACAGTAGTTTTGGGCACGGAAACGAAACCACGTTAAGCATAACCGATGCCACAGAATAGGAACAGTTCACTTTTGACTAAATCTATATTTTTATCTTCCTCTGTACTTTTATGTCTGGGGTTGATGAACAAAAACACAAATTGCTGTTACAGTGTGCATATCGGCAGTTAAAGTAGTTACACTGTTATGGTCAAAAGCATAATTCACAAAGAACAAGAAATAATATCTTGCTTTGCTGTGCTGATTGTACTGATTGCAGGCTGAGAATCAGAGATATTGCCAACAGATTGAGGAGAAAAACATCCAGATGGCCGAGTCTGAAAATCTCATTCGGCAGAAAGATGACGAGATAATCCATCTGAAAGGGAATTTATCAAGGTGAGATACTGTGTTCATAATCAGACATTCTAGACCAAATTGAAGCTCAGCACAAAAAAAAATCTAATCTTCTGTTTTAGGGTCAGAATGTGTATTACTTATCTAGGAATGTGTCTTTGTTGATCTGGGTGTTATTTTTTATTTTTTATTAAGGCCTAAAAATCCCAACATGGAGAAGGTCACAGTCATACATTAGAGGTGTTGTGAATAAGCCCTGTTATATTACTTTAATATATACGCAGGTCCGAGGAGGATCTAGCAGCAGCTCAGCAGGCCTGTCAGGAGATGAGCAAAAATCTACAGCGAGCCACACAGGACAAACAGAGCTTTGATCTTAAGACGACGGCTGAGCTGGATGATCTTTACCGCACGAAAGTCAATTTGGAGGAAAGACTTGTACAACTCATCAGGTATAGAAACACTTCATATGACTTCAGATTCTTTCTGATGTGCCTATGCTGATTATGCTTTTAATGTTTCCTTTTGTAGTCTTTTTGTCTTGAGGTATGATGTCTACTGTATGTTAGTTGCATATTGTGTTTTTGTCTGTGTTTCAAATTACTTTTAGAGCTACAAGAAACACTTTTGCAATAAACTGAACTGTCCATTCTTTTCCTGAATAATTATGTCCATTAACATTGTTAAAAGTGGTCACATTTTTGTTTAAAAAAAAAGTTATTTTCGAAATTGCCGATGTATTTGAATAATCATTGCAGGTCTTGTCTTTTTTAGTTTGCGGTGTGATTTCACTTTAAAGCCTGTGGCTTAAATCTGCTCTCTACAGAGAGAAAGACGCCCTTTGGCAGAAGACGAATGCTCTGGAGTTTGAGCAGAAACTGAGGGACGAGGAGACAGAGAAAGACGTGAACCACTGTCTGAGCTGTCAGAGTCAGTTCAGCTGGTGGCTCCACAAGTACAACTGCAGGTCAGACAGTCCTCTCTACAAACACACAAACTGTGCATACAGCATCCTTATAATAACCCTCCGTCCTTCCCTTATCCAACACATCCTGTTAAGAGTCATGAGGTGCTCGAGCTGAACCCATCTGTTATTGGGTGAGAGGTGAACATTATGAACAGACAACCATTCACACTCACATTTACACACCTACCTAAGTCACCAGTTAACCTACAATGTCTGCATGTCAACTTACATGTAATGACATTTTGATCAGTTTATAATGTGCGACACAGTCTTTTTATGGAAAACATTCATGTTGTATATTAATAGTTGGAAAATAACCCTGATGCACAGCTTCCTCCGGTTATCAGTGTTTAGTTCAACATCTTGTAGTCATTTCGAAGGCACTGATCTGATTTGGTTTCTGTTCCATTTCTTGTTTTGTGTCAGACTTAAAAACCCACAGTAATGTCAGTAGCCATGATTTCCATTCGGCACTTGATAAACTGTTGGACAAAGTGAAAAGCAGCGCAGCACCGACCAGTGGATCAGCATCACAATAACAATCCTTTAAACATGTTGATTGGTTTCCATTGCTAAATTTTGTGTGTGTCTTCTCTGGCCCTTCTGTAGCTACACTTCGAATTTGTAGGATATTCAAATCCTCAGAATGGGGATTGCAAACTTTAAATTAGGATTTAAAAATAAGGATGACTCTTACTACTTTTAATTTTACTTTTTATTTGAATAAATTTTGGCTTTTTATGTGTCACTTGTTAATTTCCCCGTTGTGGGATCAATAAAGATACCTTAACCTTAACCTTAACCTTAACTATCTGTATTTAAAGATAAAAAGTCTGGCCATTGTAGAACTTGATTTAAACATGATCTTTAAAATTCTTTTCACTTACTGACATGCTAATTAATCCTCCACACACTGGAGATGAAAAGCTATTTTCCACAATCTTGTTTATCTCAATCATATTGTATTTACTGTTTTCTCAGACTTTGTGGGCGTCCTTTCTGCTACAACTGCTGCAGCAGCACTGTGAGCGTCCTCCAGGGCGGCAGCAGAGAGCGCTGCTGCAAGGACTGCTACAACCAGCACAGTGCAGTAGCAGATCGCCATCCAGAGGACAAAGGGGCACCCAGCACACTGGGGGCACCCTTCAGACGCCTGCTCCAGGCCGGGAGAGCTGTGACCAGTGCCACAGGTAACAGGAAGCATAAAAACAGGGACACACACACAGGATTAATCTGTGAAATATGTGAACCTGTGAAACAATAATGCACAAATCTATACACTAGTAAGTAACAAGTAATAATCCAATATTTAACACGAACCTATTCACTATTTCCTAGCAGCAGATGAAGGTGACAAACATGATGATGGTGTTTTTGACATCATCACAGAGGATGAAGTGAGTGGGGTCTGTGACAGTGACGCCCTCTCTTGTTCCTCCCCCTGCTCTCCTGGGCGAGGGCAGCAGGGGGCAGCACAGCTGTAAGTATCTTTGCTTTCACTGACACAAAAGAAGCTGATTTAGTTCAAACTATGCTTCCCTTACAACACCTCAACAATAATTTTATTCCAGTTTAATTCCACGGACTGCCATTACAACAAAACAGGACATTTCTGTGTGAAAAACATAGTTTAATTCAGTTTTTCTCACTGATAAGCAGAAAGTACTTAAATGTTAAAATGACAACAATCCTTCAAAGATTGATAAAGAGTCAGTATTGGTAAATGTGAACTATATTTTGATCTTTGTAGAAATAGCAGTGGCAGTGTAGGAGACATCACAAACGAGGACACTGAGGACCTCAGTGCTGCAGTACAGGATGCAGAAATTTGCCTGCTGAAGTCTGGAGAACTCACGTGAGTTTCAAATGTGGTTTACCAGGAAAACCAGAACGTAACCACATTGTGCTGTTTCTCATTAATTCTTGGTGCGACAACTCAATCCTCACATGGGAAGTGAAAGATGAAACTGATTTACGTGCTGCATGGACAGCTTCTCTAGAATTCAGCTGGTTTGTGCTGTGGTTCCTCTGTTTCTTAGGCACTTGTTTTTGTACAAAAAGCCGCAGCGTTTCACAAGTACTGAAAAGAAAAAGAAATATTTTTTTATTTTGTTGTGTGTCACTTTATTGGTGAACTACAGCTTTCATCAACTATTTAAAATTTGAAAATTCAAAACTTAAATAATTATTAGTTGCAGTGCTAACACTGTGAACCTTCTTGTCTCTTCCTGTTCCTGCCCTGTGCTGTAGGCTCTCTGTCCCCTTTACAGTAGATGAAATTTTGCAGTTTGGGGACAACTCCCGGGAGCTCTTTATTAGGTCCAGCTGTTACAGCACCATCCCCATCACCATGAGCAGTTCTGGTCCCACTGTCACCTGGACATTCACCTCTGAACCGAAAAGCATTGCCTTCACTGTGGTCTACAGGGAGAGTACAGACACACCTCTGGAGCAGGCCAAGGTGAGACCCCGACATTTGTATGAAAGGATCCAGTTCTAAGTTGGTATTCTTTTGGTCGTTGGATCACCCTAGTGATCCACCCTAGTTACTAGTTAAATACATGGTCATTGTGCCAATAACTGTTTAATTTTTAAAATGGGACGGTTGCAGCATAAAGGGCATCTAAAAACTTGTCACCCTCTTAGGTCTGTACCTCTGCAGACCAATGTCTCTGTATTCTACTGTCAATTTAAGCCAGGATTTCTGCCCTGTGCTTTCTGCAGGTCTTGATCCCACTGACTCGCTGTAACTCTCACAAAGAGACAATCCAGGGGGAACTTAAAGTTAGAAACCCCGGAGAATACATGCTCGTCTTTGACAACTCCTTCTCCAGGTCAGTCACGCTGCACGGCAATTCAGTAGCTCCCTGTTTCAGGAGGGATCTTTCTTTGTGTGCTGTCAACCTTGTTTATACTTTAGGATGAACCACTATTTTTTGCGGAGAAGGCAAAAAAAACAAAAACAGGAAGGACAACAGATGATCTTTTGTCTTTTTTGTTTTTCAGGTTCATCTCAAAGAAAGTGCTGTATCATCTAGGCTTGTCGAGAGTCTAAACAAGCCTGTGCTAGACAGTGGAACCGATCTCTGAACCCGGCAGGAGATGCACAGGCAGGTGTAAAACTGACTTTAAGAACCAACTGGATGTTCACGCTGGGGAGCATGATTTCAAGGTGACTGACGGAGGCAACTGACCTCAGAAATGTTATTATTGCATTTTTAAAGCATCAGCTTCCTGTTGCTTGTAAGGTGTTACACATAGGATGAATTCTGATAATGAGACGGCTGACAAAGGCTAATAAGGGATGTTACACTACTGAATGTGGGCAGGTAAATGTAGCCTTAAGGATATGGAAGTCCTCTCAAAAATGAAGCTTGTTGCATATATAATTGTGACTAATAAGACTCGCAGCTGCAAGGATTACACTTATTTCCTGCAGGTACATCATTTGAATCTTTTGTACGTTCTGTCCACTAAACTCCAAAACAATTAGTTTTCTTTATTTGTTCCACCAAAATATGCAGCATGATCTGAAAATGATTTATTGGGGATTCAACTATAATTTGGATTATTTGAATAATCTTTTTTATAAAGTAGAAGCCAATTTATGTCATATTTAGATTCTTCTTTCTACTGCAAACAAATTTTGCCCTCCACGATGTTGCACTTTGGCTAATAGGAACGCAACATGGTGATATTAATATTTTGTGTTTTAAAAAAATATCTTGCAAAACAAATAAACTGTCAACGGACACAATAATTAGGCAGGCACTTTATGAGAGAATTAAGTATGTGTCCAATAGATACTTGACAACAATAATCAGAAATAACAATAATTCTGACCCAAGGTCAATGCTGCTTGTTGACTTGAAACATTACTCACAATGTTCTGACACACTCAGATATGTTAAAGGGGCAATTACCACAGTATAAATGGTACATAAACACTGACAAATACATGCTTTTAATGAAATATTAAAAATACACACAGGGAGTCTGTTTATTGTAAAGCTTAGGAGGATGAGTTTGTACTAACTTCCTATAATTAAATTCCAAAACATTCTTACAGTGAAGTTTGTTATGTCACGTAACTGACTCCTTAATGGTACAGAACAGTAGTTTCTATAATTCTGTGCTTTGATGTCTTTTAAACTTTATACTCCTTTTTTTTTTGGTTGTTGCCTTTTCATCTGTAAGACATGATGAAAAACGGGTTTGTTGCATTGCGATCATGATGAAGAACATCTGGAAGAAGCAGGTGCTTCTGCAAAAGCTGCAGCTTTAATTGTCTTTGGTGAACACACTCATTTATTGCAAAGCTTCTGATTATTCAGATGAAGAAATCGGAAAAAGATCTTTCTATGCATGTAAACACTAAGAATGTGCACATGACTCCAGCTTAGCCCTTGAAGGGGAAAGAGAAGGAACACATATCAAAATGCAAGTTTCAGTGCTTTAATGTTTTGGTTTTGTTTTGAGCAGTGATCAGTTGTGTTTTGGTGAACAATGATTTAAATTCAATTTAGAAAGAAATGTGTTTTTCTTATGAAGTACATAAAGTCTTTAGGTGAGGTAACAGTGGGCCTCATTCACCATTATCTTCCTAAGATTTTTCTTTAAAAGTATTTAGGTTTTCTTAAATGCAAAAATTGTTTGCACCTGCATTGTTTGCATTTGCATCTGTTATAGTTCTGATTTAGCATAGGTAAATGCCCTGACACAGAGCTCTCACACACAAACTGAGACCACATGTGGGCGACAGGAAGTGGAAAAAACTGAAACCCTTTCAGTTTTGAAGGTTTTGCTGCAGGAAGCCAATCAGAAATTGCTCTATTGTAAGATACACAAACATGAAAGCACTTTGATGTGCATACGTGTGGTCTTTTTATGCGCATAGATTCGTTCTTACCTAAGAGCGAACAGATTGGTGAATGTTAGCATCTTCATGGAAACTACTAAGGTTTGAAGAAATTTGTTAATAATAGTTGATAAATGAGGCCCAAAGTTTGTTTGGGAAAAACAAACAATACAAAAATGTTTTTGGTAATAGAATGATTTTCCAGCTGGATGGAGATATTTGTTTGTAATTACAGTTGTTTGCTGTTGCTGTGTAATGTTCTGAATAAGTTTTGCCGTGTGTCAGACAGAAATTATGCAAAACTCAGCATTTGGCCGTCAAATAATACAAGTCCCCCCCAAAAAAATCTGTTACTTGAAGTTCCACTTTTTGGAAAAGTTATTTGAAGAGTTTAATGTTGAAATTTACCTTTTTTATAAATATATAGTTTCTTTGAACTTATCCTTTGATCACACTGACTTAAATATACTGAAACTTGATTATTAACAGAGAACTTCTAATGTCTTCAGCATCCTAAAATCATTTTATAACCGTGTATTTTGAACATATGTGACACAATCAGCATTAAGGCAAAAAAAAAAAAAATCTAAAGACACTTTTTATACATATCTCAGAGGAGTGACATATTGCCAAATATAATGTGGGAACAAATTTGTCTATTTTATTGTTATGAACTGTAATTTCTATTTAAAGACACTACGACATGACTGCTGTGTAATGCACTTTGAAAAGAGCCACTGTACAGTATCTGTCAGGCCTGTATCCCGTGTGCTCGCTGATGAGTGGGTTTCTTTTCCTTTGTTTGTGGTGAGTGTGTGATTGCAGACAGTACTAACTTTTAAGTCAAATGGTTGTTGACCAAGGTTGTAAATGTCAGTTACAAAGTCAAGGTACTGTAGAATGTATTTGAGATTATGGACAAATAAATAGCCTGTATAATACCTGCCTGTGAGTGCTGCTCAGTTATTGCACATTAAAGCCAACGAGTGTTAGCTTTGTCCCTATTAGATCATACTAATGCAAAAAAAAAAAACACACTGATTGCTATATATGTTTTTTTTGTGAGCAGCTCCTCCATTTCCATCAGTGGCCGCTCAGATATTCAGTATATATCATTGTCACTTGACTACTTGCTTTTAAACACACGTCTGCACATGTTTTTCTGTGCATTTGGGAGTGTATTGTGTGCGTGTGTGTGTGTGTGCAGGATGTCCATCGAAGAGATAGTTTTGTGTCACTGAGGCCATTCATTCTGTTCCTCAAGGTTAATGATCTCATTGTAAGTCATGTCACATCCGCCTCTCCCTCCTCCTGCTCTCCATGACTCCCTGCTCTGCTGCTTTTCCTCCCTTCTGCCTGCCGTCTGGGATTTGCACTGTGGCTGTGAACATGTACAGTATGTGTGTGATGGCAGTGGTTTGTGAATGCTAGTGCATGCACACAAACCATAAACACGCAGAGCATTCTTGCACATATTTACTAAATGCATATTTTAATTCAGCGTCATCAGTGTACAACATTGTTTTTTTCACATTTGTGCACAAAACACACACCCACAGTATAGCGTGATGAAAAACATACCCTAACCTTTATGTCTCTCTTAGTTTTCACTTGTATTTGTGCTATGTCTCACTTTTAAAGCACATTGTCAGCTTTCCACTTCCTTTTTTTTTCTGATTAAAGAAAAACCTTGTGTCTCGCAGCTTGTCGGTTTCCCACTTGCTCAAAGCGTGTAAGACATTTCAAAATGGATGTCCTCAGAAGACTGAAAAGTGTCAAGTCTTACCTGAAATGTGTCATAAATCATTTGTCTAAAGTGTTCTTGTGTGAAGCGATCCCCTGTTCGCGGTTTAACTGCTCGAGCAGATGAAAATGTCTGTCGGTAGGTGAAGGGGACATAATGAAGCAGTTACACCCTCTAAACGACTGATTGTCAAGTAAATCAACAGGAAGGATTAATAGCTGCTTTTATTTTAGCTTCCCCCAGTCCACATTTCAAAGTGTCTTTGGCTAAGACACCAAACCCCAAGATTCTCCGGATACATTCCTCACTGCAAGCTGCTTTGGAGGCCAAAGTATCTGAATATAAAAAAAAAATCATAAATCAACATTTTACTTTGAACATTTATGTTCTTAGTTTCTTTCATGATTGTACCACCAACAAATGCAGGAAAAAAAGTATTTTAAATTGAGCAATTTTGTAACGTACTATAAAGTTGGTGTTAACTCTTTCTCTCTTAATCATCTATTGAAAATTTGAAGCAGGTTTCCGAATGTTTAGTTATTCCCAGACAGGTTGGCACACCACACATTACACCTCTTACAGGGAACCAGGAACGGTGTCGCTGGTTAAATGTTACTGCGTTACTACATCTGCTTTTCTCTCTGCCTCTCATTTCCCTTCAAAAGGGAAACGTTAAGGAAATGAAATTAAAGGCCGGTTACAGTGAGGATCTAATCCACACTTGATCTGTTCACGCATTGTGCATACAGTATTCTTCATACTATCTATTATCATCTATTATTCATATTATCATTTTTAATGCTGCGTATTTTTAACAGTCACTTTTACATCATGTCGGTGTAAATACTTTGCTTCCTTTTTTGCTTTCTCTTACCTTTTGATCATTATGCTTCATAACAAGGCAGCTTACTTGGCAGTTCACCTGGGATATAACTGGCTCAGTAAATATGTGTAGTTATAATAGATGGAGCAATAGCTCCAACAAAATAACTAAAGGTAAATTCGGATACATATCCTATATTTAGAGCAGAAATAATAATAATAATAATGCATTATTTGTATTAGGAAAGAAAACTTTGGACACATAGAACACTGTGTGACTCACACCTAATATCTCCACATCGCAGCAGAAGAAGTCTCGTGCAGCCTATTGCTTAAGAGCTCTTATCCTCTATTTAATCTTTCCCCTCAGACACCTTAACATAATCTGCACCTGCATGACACTGCATTATCATAACTGAATAAAGATGGAGCGGATGGAGGGTTCTCAGCCTCTCTTTGTGCAGAGCGGCACTGATATGAACTCGCCACTGTGTCCCTGCAGCGTGTGCGTTTGACTTTACCTGCACAGACACACCGGCGAGTGTTTGCAAGTGTTCCGCCATCTGTCATAGTGTGTATGTGTTTCAGATTCTCTCCCCAGGCTTTGGAGCCCCCCTGTAGTGATGATGGCAGGTCATGTCAGCCCCTCTCGGACCGTTTGCTCCCGTCAAACATATCTTCACCCCGACAGTTTCAGCTCCTGCTGCACGCAGACCCTCCATCACAAGCTCGTTCTTGTTTTGCCTCTTTAAATCTAAAGCTGTCCTTCAATTAGGAAGGAAGGAGGCGGAAGGACTACACAATTAATCCCTGCTCTAAAGCACCAGTAGAACAAGTACAGATGAATTATCAGCAAAATGCACTTAGAGGAGAATGCTTTTCTTTTCTTTGCTTCAGTTTAATTTATTTAATTCATACAAAGACAGCTGGGGGAATAACACTGTGTGCAGTGCTGTCAACCCTTTTGTCGAATGTACAAGCTACAATGTGAAACTTTTTTCAACTGTTTTGTTCTTGATATCCATTCCAAAGCTCTCATAGGACAGCACTGTATTCGTGTGAAGACATTGCCCTCTAAAGGTCGTTGGCCTATATTAATAGAATTTTGAATCCTATGCTGCGACCGGGTTAACTTGCAAACTGAAGCTCTATATAAACAAAAGTTTACCCGAGACGTTATATTTAAACTAAAAATGTGTGTTCTGTGAAAAAGTATTAGCTTGTATATGTCATTAGATAAAATGTAATAAATGTTGTAGTTAGTTGGAAGTAGTTTATATATGGTTAGGAAGTCTGAGTCCTTTTTATTTCCTAAAGTTTGGTGTAATCGTTGCTTTTTAAAAATATCTACCGGTATGTTAATTGGCCTGTTAAATAATTTTTTAAATCTCTCTCTGTTGACAAATCATAGAAAACGGACAGCGGCCACAGCTTGTTTGTAAAGAGCCACCAGCCAAAAACGCTGGGAACCACTGATTTATATTTTTAATGTTACACTTTCTTTCACTATATTGTAATAGTTACCTCTGACATGTAGTAAATTAATACTCTTATGTGCTGCATAACTTTGCACCACTGACAAGCTCAACAATGGACCTGCCTGTAAGAACCTCGTGCTGATGTCCTCATGCTGCATCATTACTGCAGTTACATCCAGCTTCTTCTGCCTCTAAATGTCTGTTTCCGTGTCACAGGTACAGGCTGGTGCAGTGGTGCTGTTATCCCCCTCCGGGTCTTTATGAACGATTGTGTTTGGAGTTTTGTTTCTCTCCCCTGCAGCGTCTCAGGCAGCCCTGTCAGACTCGTCGTGATTAATGTGTGAGCGCCACAGATATAGATCTGGACGGGTGATCGTTAACAGGAGCAGATTCATGAAGAGAAGCAAGAGACAGTAAATATGTCCTGTATGTGCAGTATATATGTGTCTTTATTTACAGGATGAGAGCGCCTGCCGGGGCATGTGCTGCTGATGTATTTCATTTTTCCAATCATGCATCGATCCACCCACAAATCCTCACCATTTTTAAATCGCATATAAATGTGAATCAGCAAGAGGGAAGGAGGGGGCACAGTTGCCCATAACAGCCTTTCTTCTATCTGGAGGTAGATAGTGAAATGGTAGCTTGATGGCCACTGTTTCCATGGCAACCTTTCCGAGCGACCTCTGCCCACAACATCTCAAAAGATCAGAGATGTTATTTAAAAAAAAAAACAAAACTAAAAAAGAAAAATCACAAGGCAAGATGGTTTGTGAAGCTTGAGGGAACAATCATATATTTTCACACAACATTTGCGAGAACGTGTCTGTGTGGGAACCAACCAGTGACACGGCGGAGTGCAGTGGTCTCTGTAGCTCTGTGTGGGACTTAATAGGAGCAGTGTCACTGCACAACAGGCAGCAGAGAAGCTTTGCATGTGTCATCTGCAGTGACGTTATTCTGAGGGAACAAGACAGCGACTTGTTTGAACTGTTTAAAGGTCTTATATGTCATACTTTTGACTGTACTCACTCGTTACTTTGCAGTTGTGATTTTGCGTGTTTATATTAAACGAGGCCACGTTAACAAAAAGTGAGATGTGCTGCAGAAGATACTAAAAAAAACTTTCCCCTGAACGTCTCTATTTTTTCACTCTGCTGCCTGGGTGGGCGGCACGGCGGTGCAGTGGTTAGCGTTGCTGCCTCACAGCTACACGGTCCCCGGTTTGAAACTACCCACAAGCTGCAGCCTTCCTGAGAAGTCTGCATGTTCTCATGTGTGTTGGGTTAATTGGTGACTCAAAGTTTGCCGTAGGTGTGAACGGTTGTCTCTCTTAGACAGACTGGACTGCACCCCTCGCCTTCTGACAGCGATAGCCTCCAATTCCCCACGACCCTGAACGGGATAAGCGGTTAAAGATGATGGATGCGTCCTGGGTAGCATGACGTACGGTGGCTCTGGAGGTTCATATACAAACTGTTTACACACCCACATGAAATACATAGTTGTGCCCATCAGCTCAGGTACGTTGTAATTTGTTTGCACTTCTCTAAGAGACGTCTGTACTTTAAGTCTTGCAGGAACTGTATTATTTGTTGTGAAGGAAAACATTATTTCTATTTTTGCTCAATGCAACGCATGACAACAATAGGTGCAATTTATGATTTTTGGGACAATGATGGCTTTAATAACCTTCTCAGCACCTCACAGATGTTCATAATGTGCCTTGTATTGGTCAGTTCATCCTGAAAAATGTAACATTGCAAATGTCACATTGTGAGTCGTTTGATACAACTGAGCAACTGAGAGGAGAGAGAGTGGCTTCTCTATAAGCAGTAAAGTATTTAAATTGAAATTAATATAAAACGTTTTGTTTTTTATCATTGTTGTTTTGTAATTTTTGAACAGTTTCAGATTAAAAACGGTGATGGTGAGTGAAGTGGGAGGATGGGAGCAGTGTTGTTAGTTCAGCCACGAGATCTCACACAGTGTTTTGTCTGGATGAGGAATTTTCCACAGTTTGCCTTCAAAGTCAAATTAACACAGAAGAAGAATGAGAGGATTCTGCGCACGAGTGGTTATTACAGCGAAACATATGGCTGACACAGTTTGTCAGTGTGTTTTTTAGAAACTTCACATCCAAGTTGGCTTTGAAGAGGAGAATGAGAATAGAAAATAAGTTAAGGATGAAAAATGCTATTGTTCCCAAATTAGTCTGTGCATTAAAACATTTTCAGCAGCAGTTGTTACCATTAGAACTAGGGACTGAGTCCCGGTTCTCCTGTGTGTCGACTCTTCAAATCTTCCCTTTTGGTTCTGTCTTTTTCTACATCTGTGCCTCATTTGATGTGGATCGTGGATGCATCATAGGTTTTGTGTTTGATCCCATTTCGAGGATGGATGTCTGAGGCAAAGCAGGACTAATCTTGGACAATAAGAGTCTTCCTCTCTGTGTCAGGGGCTGATTTTCCCTCGTCTCTCTCCTGCTGAAGGGCTTCAAATTGGTGTATACAGCAATTCCAGTGGAGCGCTGCAGGCTCCTCAATGGACACACTTGCCAGCATGTGTTTCCATGGAGATGCAATTTGTTCATGCGCCCCTGCAGCTTGTGTCATTGACTTCAATTAGTGCGGGAGGCCGTCTTGCCTAAGCACATACTTAGACAGAGAGCCAGCCTCAAAGGGTTGGAGAAAATTGGCACAGGAGATCTGAGTGCGTGGGATACGTCGGAGAGGACAAGGCTACAGGGAGGCTGGAACGGTGTTCACGTAAAAACCGGGCGATTATCAGGATGTGACGCTTTACATTTCAACCGAGGCCTTCATTTGGAAATTTAATCCATGGATTAATTAATAACATAAATCTTAGTTAAGGTCTATTCAGCATTGTTGGTCGCTACTCAGCCTCTTGTTTGTGCACAGCTTCGTCTGCTTTTGCCATCATCATATCCTCAACTGAACCTTGAATGTTTAATCAGATCTCATGACAATTCGCAGAGCAGAGCAGTGAGTGCAGAAAGAAAACCGACGGAGTAAACTGTAACAGATGGATACAGTGTTGGTCCTCGATTTCTCGTTTTGCAAACGGATCTTTGGAAAAGAAAATGACGATGCTTAATATTAGTAAAAGTGTCTAGAATAAAAGCTTCACATTTAGCATATTTAAAGCTGCACTGTGCAATTGTTTGAAATATTTCTCAGTAAACCAAGACCAACACTGGTGGTTTGGAAAAGAGTCGTCCTTCTAACCAATCAGAGAATTTCAACGATTTATTCCTTATTAGGAAGTTTTTACAATTTCTTTAGAATATATTAATGAGTAATAACCCGATAATACGCAGAGTAGGGTGCAGTTTGAACAGACACCTGCCTCCCACGTTGAGGTGCTTCTTCAACAAACTGTCCTGTTTATCAAATGAGAAGGAACAAATGACTTTTATGCAAGACCGGCACATGCACTTACTAGAAAAAAACTGAAATAAAATTATGCTGCAACGTACCAGCAAAAACACACAAAAACCTGATCAGCCACTTTATTTGGTACGCCTCTACAATCTACTGTAATCATATATGCCTTGAATTCTACATTACAAGCTTATAATTTTTAATTCCTTAAAAGTTTTTAAGTTCAAACTGTAATAAAGGTAATAATTTTACTACCCTATGTGTTTATTATTGAGGTCACACTTGGTGGTGGAGTTGTAGTGGAGCGTATTATGTTAAGATGTTATAATGTTTTGGACAATTAATTTAAAATGAATGAGGGCTCCAGAATATTTAAACTATTACTTAATATAATAAGAACAACTAGAGCAAGTACCTTCTTTTAGGACGTGTGCACTGTGGTCAGGTGCAGCATGATTAGATTTTTTGGTTGGCCCAGATTTTTGCCGCCTTTGCCAAAGTGCTACTCCAGGCAATTGCCTACTTCAACTACACTCACAGGCCACTTTATTAGGTACACCTGTTCACTCTAACGCAATCCAATACAGCTGCTCTTCCATGAATTTAACTTTTACAAACGATCAAATGTGGTTCTAATATAAGGATGCTAAAAAAATTAGAACCACCTTAGATATATGAGACACTCCGGTACGGCTCCACCACCAGCTATGACCTCAGTAATAAACACACAGTATTATTATCAGCTTCCTGACAGTTTCAACTTAAAAACTGAGATATTTGAACCTTGTAATATTAGGAATTATGGCAGAGCTGCTGTATTGGATTGCATTAGAGTGAACAGTGGCCCATGAGCGTGTAAGAGTATGTCGGCTCTGCCTGTGTGTGTGTAAAGGTTGGAGGACTTTTGAAAAGATCCAGAGCCACCAGTGGCTTTATTCCAGGCTTCATTTCTCGGAAAAAATGGCAAAGTGGTGAGATGTGCCTTAAAGTGATTCAACCTTGACTATCCCAACTCATTACGAGAACACTCCCAGGCTGCATCTGTAATTACCATGAACAGGTGCATCACTCAGCTGCATCGCCGTGGAGTTAGCGATTTAATTTAGAGATGCTGCCCAGGATATTAACCCTGCTAATTGCAGCAGCAAGTTCCACGTTCAACCACAGGGATGGAACGTTGTGGACCTCAGGGCGAGGAAAAGCACACAATTACTTTCGCTTTTATTCTGCGGGGAGCGCACATGGGCAGGACGTGGTGTTTACTCAGAGGAGCCGGCCAAATTGAGCTCCAGTGGGTAAATTGTGTGATCACAGGGGATGATGTTGTGTTTTTTTAGGATGGGTGAATTTGAGCAGAGGCTTTGTGAGGAAGGATCTGTGAGGATATTTATCTGTCTGCCGGTTTGGTTTTGGGCTTTTATTTCTTACAGATTATTTGAAGTTTTGCACATAAACGACTTCACTCGTAGCACTTTTCAGGCAAATGACCTTCATCCAGCATTTCACCATAATTTTGAACAAAAATGTGTTTTTTACTGTTATTATAAAGTAGAGAAGTGCACTCATAAGTGATTACTGGTTTCCTTTTGGTTTTGTATTGTACAATATCAGACAGTGTCTATTTTTTTTAAATATCGCACCATGTTTACAATGTTTCATACAGAGGAGGAATGACCCAAACAACCAGTAGAGAAATAAATATTAATTAACATGACCAAACTTTCTCAACTTGCTGTTTAGATGCAGGTTTTGTTTGTGAGTGTATAGCAGGAAGAGCAGTGTGGCACAGAAAAAAATTAGCTCTCTTTTTGTTATTCATCTCAATGCGAAAAGAAGAAAAGAAAAGAAAAGCCGTCCCAGCAGCAACACTGATGGATTTCCAGTTGATCTGCAGAAATTACCCCCGAGCACCAAAGATGCTTAAATTCTAAGTAGGGAATCTTTGAAGAATCCTTTGAGGTGTTTTTATGTTTTTTTCTGTAACTACATATATATTTCTTTCTCTCACTTCTCTCTCACACACAGTTCCCCAACATAGCAACATTTTTCATTTCATGTGCATCTGCGTCATTTTTTCTTCTATTGGAGAACAGAATCGGGTGATAGCTCGCCTGTGATCTTTTATTCATCTATTCGTCCTCTTCTCACTGCTCGCCTCCGCACCAGGGAGCTCAGCATCTGACAGCCCTCACCGAAAACCACCAGCTGGAGTGACAACAAGAGGAGAGGAGGAGGAGGAGGAGGTAGGAAAGTGAAGGAGAGTGTGTGTGTGTGTGTGTGTGTGTGTGTGTGTTGTGGACAGGAGGACAGTCAGGGGCACAATGTGCTGACAGCAGCCCCGGCCTCAGAGCAGAGCAGATGGTTAGGACAGAATTGGCTGCGGCTCCAGATCAAAACCTCAACACTCAAAAAGTCACAAGCTTTGAATAAAATAAACTTCCAGGTTTCCATTAACTTGGTTCAGCTTTATTTTTATGCTCTTCCTGGGAATCTCACACAAAAACCCGATTTCTGTGATCAGTCGTACCAGAATTCACTTCCCTTCACTCAAACTCACTTGCACGTGTGTGCGAGACTGACCTGTCATTTGGAAATAATCTTTGTTTATGTCTTGTGTTATAAATGCCGGCAGACTAATCCAAACAGCAGAGGAGATGACATGCTGCTTTTTAACTGTGGTGAGTGAGAACATGGTGATGGTGGGATGTTTGATTAAACACTGTCGAACCGTCGTTCGCCTCCCAGCCTTGCTAGCTCCTGTTGGTTATGTTTACAACCCTCCCCACGCTATTTCCTGTCCCGTGTCCCGCTTTTGGACAGTACGCCGCACAGGTACATTATGGCAGGCAGATTTTGGTGTGACTGCATCCTTGGACGGCCCCTTTTAAAATGGTGCCAATCACTGTGTGTGTGACAGCTTTAAAAGATGAGAGATTTCTCCGTAGTTTCTGCACAGGGGCCCCATCGGAACATGTAGCCAGATAAAAAAATGAATCATAAAAATGTTCCTTATGCTCCTTATGTGGCCACAATGATACATATGCTCCTTTATGATAGCTTATGTGGTGCACATTCATGACTGACTCTATGTAAAGCCTCTCATGACAACATAAAGCAGGGATATTACCTCAGTCACATAACGTGCTCTAACTGCACGATTCTGTGCTGCTGTAGAAGATGATGGAGAATAACAGCTGCCGTGCTGTTCCAATGCCTTTGCTGAGGGACTGGCATCTATTGAGGCTTTGTGTGGCAATGCACTGTGTGCGTCTCTGGAGGAATATAGAGTCACAAGGCGTTCAGACAGCAACTCAGTGCCACACATGGGGTTTAATTGGCTGAAAATATTTGTGTCATTAAGTGGTTTGAGAGGATTGGGTTTAAGAGGAATGTCATATATTCGTGTAAGTATTTGTGTTTGCTCTGGACGTTTTCATAATCAAAACTCAATTTTGCTTTCCATCACAGTTTGAGTCATGGAGTATGATTTAAAACCAGAGTCCATGCAAGGCTCAGAAAAAGCAATGCCGTCTGTTGTGGACTGAGAACATAATGTCCTTGCCCCTTCAGCTGCTTGCTCACTTTTAACGTCAGCCACGGACCTTTCGCTCTCTCAACCTGCAACTTTCTGCCCGTGTGCATGTTTTCATGCGTTTGACCTTGCGCGCCTCTCTTCCTGCCGTGCTTTCTTGCTGCCGTACAGCAGAGTCCATCACCCATACCCTGAATTTCAGTGCAACAGGTGAGAGCTTTGCCAGCGTCTGCAGGTCTCTTAAGTCTGTGCCGCTGAAATGATGGAGGACAGTCACCTCAGATATTTCTAGCTTTTTCATATCCTTCAAAGTGCACGCAGACACAGACACAGACATACAAACACACACTCTGAGCTCCAGGTTGCCATGGCAATCTGATGATGAGTTATGATTGAATGGCTGAGGTTTGATTGCCACAGTGTGCTGCAGAGCTGTGATTCTGATTTTCACATGACAGACTTGCTGTAGTTATTATTATTTCTGGGGAGTACGGAGCCAGTTAAATTTTACAGCTCAGCATTGGCTCCTTCAGGGTGAAGATTCACTGTTGCTATGACTGTCGTTGGAAGTCTGTACTTTCAAGGGAACTGATGTTGTTCTGTTTCTGGATTTGATTTACATTTTGTGAAAGTTGAGGCAAACAATGGTACCTCATAATGTACACGTGTACACAAAGTGATAAAAAAATCACAAAAACTGTGTTATTATTCCAGACCAGACAAAATAAGACATAAGAGAGATGCTAATATTCCTTTTGCATTTGCTGATGTGTAATTATGAACACGTGCTAGAAAAGACTCGCTTTACTGCAAAGTGGAGACTTTTGGTGTCAGTCTGTAAAGCAGCATTAATCTCACGCAGAAGGGAGTGAATACAGTCAATAAATGTAATAACAATGTCAAATTATTGGTTTAAGAACTAAATCATGTGTTCAGCAATAATTTTAATGAACTTTATCTCTACTCATTTCCCAGCATAGTTTGATATGAGTAATAAAGTACATTGTACGTTGTAATAAAATAGTATTAGTTTAAATCTGACTTCAACGGAAACCCCGATGCTAAGATAATACGCACTTATACAGCTGCAATAACATCTGTACAAAGTGTCGTCAAGGATTTACTCAGGACATACACTATGAAAGATTCATGATGCTCCGTCTACAACTGCAGTCACCAGTGCCAGCGGTTTTTTCCAGTTGTTCGTCAGACTGTGCAGCCCCCCTTTACAAACCCCCTCTCCTCCATTATAAACCAGGAGTTACTTCTCAGAGGTGCTTCACCTTGAAACCATTTTAAATACTCGTCTGCTTTTCCACAGGCTACAAAGCCAAATCACTACATTGCTGAATACATCTGCATATGTCTCCACTTTTCCAGCAGCCCAGTGCTAAGCACAGCAACAGCGAAGATGCTGTAGACACCACAACGTCTCCTTACAAACTTTAGTTTAACACCAAAGTGAAGCTCCGGTTTTTCTCTTCGGGTCTGACAGATGCTACATTACCTCTGGGTGTTTCAAAATAGAGGCCACAAAGTTTTAATAGGTTTGGTAAGATCCAGATAATCCTGCCCAAGCCTCTGACATAAGCAGATTTCAGTTTTACAATGAGCAACGTTGCAGATCAGCAATGAAAAAGTCTTTGATGTTTGTCTTTTTGTGAAATACCAGGTGAGTCAAGTCACAGATTTGCAGTTGCTCCCGGAGGCTTTATTCTTGTACGTGTATTTTGAGCACACATAAATTTTTTAGGAAATTAAAACCTTCCCTTATTGTTGAAAAGTACAGTACAGTCTGCTAAAGATGTTTAGTTCTGTTGCATTTAATTGGTATGAATATAAGCATCCGTGAAAAATAGCTTTTTTTCACTGCACACAGAAGAACGAGTACCTGCTTTATGTGCACAGGATGACAGTCTCAAACTCGCACAGCTCATTTCATTCAATTACTGTTGTTAATATGCTGCATACAAATTAGTAAAACACACCTTCTGTTATTTTTTTACAGAAGGAAGAAGGAAAACAACGGAAAGGTTAGAGAAAGGAACCAAACGTATATGTTTGTGGTTATTATCTGAACGATTTGTGCTCTTGTCACACAGACGAACGGAGCGCGGCGTTAACGTCTTCGTCACTGCTTCGCCAACCACTTTACACTGTTTACTGGAGATTCCAGTTTCAATCAATAAACCCGAGCAGAACAAAACAGGCACAAACAGAAGACTTACTGAGTGAGTTTATATTCTGCTGATAGTGTGGAGATGATGAGATGAATTTAATAATTGTTTTTTTTTTTTTACTGACTGATCAACAGCAGATGAGGCCTTGACAGTCAGACTTTTACCATTTGTTTTCACTGCACCCGGCAAACATGTAATTTATCTCAGAGATTAAGAACATAATCTGTAAAAAGACTCATACAAGTGACAGATTCTGTGATTTCATAACATAACACATTAATGTCTGTACAAGCCCAAAACCTCCTCATTGACTTTCTTGTTCTCTGCTTCGTCTCAACAAGCTCCAGACTGAGCTCAATCACTGGCTGCCATATTGTCACGCTTGCTGTTCACATCAGCAAGCTTTGAGTTGCAGGGCATGTCTCTCCTTCAGCAACCCAAATCAAACGTGTGTGTGTGTATGTGAGTGTGTGTGTGGTTGCATTCATGTGGATTTTTTTTTTTCTTATTGTCTGATGTCAATTCTTTGAAGGAAAACAAATCTTCGGATGCCTAAATGTCTCTTCCAACTCTGATCGTTTCCCAAACTGTGCACCGCTGTGACATTTAACCCTTGGTTCTATTAGTTTCCAGCTCTATTAACCAGTCACCTTTAAGTTGTAGCAGAGCTGAACTCATCTGAATCTCACTTTTCTGCTGCCCACATTTCCATGCTTCAAGCATCAGCTCAATGAATGTAAATTATAAGAATAACTGAAAGGTTGGATAAAGCAATGGCCCAATTACTGCCAATTAAACAAATAAAGGTCATTTGATTTAAGTGTTTACATGGCTCACCTTAACCTGTTGATTTGACGGTGTTAATGTCAAGACGGACGTAACAAAGCAGTTTATAAAAAGATCCAATCAGACTAACGTGTATTACATGCCACAGTCATTTTTGGATTTTAATGCTGCACTGAATCATGTTTACCTTAATTCACCTGTTATGGCCCGTTGTGTATAGGCACTTTCACCTTCTAGTTCCAATCAAATTAAATGTTACGTGAGTGTTTTAAATATATTCTTTAGCATAGGCTTCATATGAACAGTGTAAATGTGACTAGTGTAGTGTAGTCATGCTTGGATTTACACTTCAAGTTTAACACAATCTTTGGCTCCGTCTACTTATCCTCGTGTTTTATCTTCATCATAATATACATGTAGCGTCGGTAGGCGAGTGCCCGGAGCAGGGTCAAATTACATTTGGATCCACTCTGTCCTCATGTACCTCTTAACATCATATCCTTTCCTCTACATTTATTCTCCACATTATGACTCAGTCTTAGAGCAGATCTTGCACAAAGTATAAATTTTTTTAGTGTCAGTTACCAACTTGTTGATCAGTGGCGCAGTGATCTGGGTTTACTGTCAGTACAAGACAAAACTCTGCTTTGAATTCAGTTAATCTGTTCCTGACAGATGGAACAGGAAAATACTGGCATTTCAATCCTGTACATAACCAACAAATAGTGTGTATTTAAAGCACTTCAGACTCTTGCGGTTCCCATGACAACGGGGACATTTTGTTCCATCAAATTTCTGATGCTGTGTGAGACATGTCCGTAGCGTATGACTAAATCTGTGCTTCTTAAAACTGTTATTTGGTTAAACGGTGGGTTTTTCTTTCTTCCCAGCAACATTTTGGTTAAACAAACGTCATATTTTCACTGTGAATGTCAAAAACATTACCGGAACTTGTTAGTGATGAATATTTGTATTCATAACTTTTGTGCAGCAAAAAGTGCAAGTGCATTGTGTTTATTTATTTATTATAATAAATCAGCTGGATTTTCGACTCACAAACAACTGATATTTGCATTTTGGACAAAACACTGAGTTTTAACTGTTGATGTATTTATTCGATCTTGAGTTATTCTTTGCTCTTTTCTTAACTCTTAAAATTTCACACTAACAAATTATTTATTTCTATTTACTCACTCATTAACTGTTATTTTCTGCAGCTACAACCACGTTGAAATAATTCAGTAATGTTGCTTTTCCTTTATCCATGAATCACTTCACTTTAAAAAAAATCTATGAAAAATGTTGCACAGTGTAGCTTTATGGGACGTTTTGATGATTTGCTTCCCATTCAGCACATTCTTTCAAGTCTGAGCGTTTAACAAGGATGAAAGTCCTTTAATTAGATGTTTGTCTGATTGAGTCCACAGCCACATTAGCAGCTCTGTGCCGCTCTATTGAATGCTAATGTCAGCATGCAGCAGCATTTTCTGTTTGCTTGTTTGTTTTTAATAACTGACGCGCTGCATGTATTATCAGCAGCAGACTCACAAGGAGGACGACAGGTGTGTGACACCGGAGCCCAGGTGTCAAATCCATATTTCCAGTTGTAGTTCGGTTTTGACAGGAGAAGCACTTTACTTATGGTTGGGAGTTTTCCCTAACCTTAACATAACCATAGAGTGTTTACAAACATCTGTCCTGCTAATATTTTCAGTATCAACATACTTGTGACTCACCTTATTCAGTATCACTCAAGTTATTGGAATTCATCTTAGTGGGACATGTGTAAAAGCCAAAACAGCTGTAAATCTTTCAGTGAAGTTATTGTTATTTCTAGTATCCAGTTGTTACATTACAATAAGTGCCAGGCCAGCTGCACATGTGCAGTTACTGACGTGGTGAGAGAAACATGGAAATGATTGAGTTTTGGCTGACTAATAGTGACTGTATCATCTATGTTTCAGATTTTATAATAATCGGCTGAGCAGTACGCAGATCACACCACGTAGTTCCAAAGTACCTCATAAAGATTATTATTATTTCTAAAATTCATATTCTCGGCTCATCAACAAGTAGCATTTAGGAAAAATAATGTAGCTTCAGGTGATTCATGAGATCTCAGTCATCAGAACAGGCCAAATGGTCATTGTAGCGTTCAGAAAGCTCCAGCTGCTTAGACAAAGCCTGGAGGTTATGCAGCTGGCTTCCACTCGTCTCATAATTAGTTGCCTAAGCAGAATGACAGTGATTGCAATATTGCACATGGTAACCGTTAATCAGCCGAGCAACTGCATAGTGATCAATGGGGCAGATCTTTCCCCACAAGTCTGAGGATGTTGCAAGTAATGTTTAAATTGACTAGAAATAGTAAAGCACGGACTGATGAAAGTGGTGAAATCCCAACACATGTACTCCAAGAACAGAAGGTGGTTTTTAAGAATGTCACTTTGTTTTCGCCCATCATCACGATACAAGTACATTTAGCATATTTAATCAGTAACTAGACGTGGGTATTGTCCTTAATTTTCACTCTTTCAACTTTAGGAAAGTTATCATGTCCCAAACAAACGACAGCCTGTACAGTGGCATGCGGCGGAATCAGTGCCAAACTGTTTCAGAACAAACAGAGACTCACTGAGATCTAAAACAGTTTCACTCCCGGTGTCTATGTTTGCTGGATATTACTCTGATTTAACACCCATCACCATATGATTGTCATGCAAATTTTTCATGTCGTTGCTGACATGCCCATTGCTCAGATCACTTGTTGACTTCACACCCACGACATACTGATACATCGAGCAGCGTTTGCAGTCCAGTGCAGTGAAGAGTGTTCAGAGTACGTGAAGCCAGTTACATGGAGAAGCCGTCTATAAACAGAGGAGGACCCTCAGGCACAATCTGTCTCCTATTTTCCAGTAACATCCATCTCCAGGAAGATTAAGACCACTTCACAGGTCCAACAAGGAGGACACACCTAACAATACGGTCCCAGGGGATCAGGGATGTTTAGAGTCGTAGATTTTACATCTTCATGAGTCTGCCCTGCTCTAACCTCCCCTATTATTCAAATGATGAGCCTACAAAGGCCAGGTGTGAAACAGGGCACTGTGGAAGATATAAGTCTGTCCCACAGCCCCAAGACGATTCTTGGATGTGTAGCGAAATGCTTTCAAACAAGAAAAAAGAAGTTAAGTTGGCATGACTCAACCTGGACGACTGAGAACCTTCACAGACCGATCCATGTATTCCGTCTAATAACAGTAGACTACAAGTCTTAGGTCGGAATTTTACATTTTTTGCTGTTGCTGTTGGAGTTTTAGTGTTTTTTTTTTTATTGGTATTGCTACACTCATGGTTAGATTTTAGTTTTCACTGCATGTTTTTAATTTGTGCGTTTTTACCTGCATGTTTTATGCTTTTACTTTGTTTGCTGACGTGCTGCATGGTTTTTAAATTGACCCGCTCAACTTTGTGATTGTAAAACACGTCTCTAGATTGACAGGTTGAAAGACCTGTTGTCAAAGGCAGGAGAGGGATGTTTTCCTTACAAAGAGAGACACCTTGACAGAGACAGAATGTAAATTGGACAGAGAAAGTGAAAATATTTAGAGCAGGAAGTGGATTAAGGATGTCCTGCGACGAAAATGGAAAGTAGGAAGCACCTGGTAAATGTGCTCCTGAAGTCTGCTCAGCGACATGTGGGAACCAAGAAAAGCCTGATGAAGCAGCATGAACCAGCCATGAGGCAGGAGAGGAAGTGACCACGGCACCGGGAGATCCAGTGAGGCAGCAGAGGAGACATGGCTGACAGCAGACAAGCAGGAGGTGAGTGATGAGGACCAGAGCACCTAGATGAAGATGGGAGTTAGACAACAGAGCATGAGGGTCAGTTTATGATTTGTTGCTAAAATTATGAAAGCTGTGAATAAGACCGACTTCAGCGCTCAGCTGTGTGTGTGCATGGATGATGGAGCAGACATATTTGACCAGGCCCGTGGACATAAAGATGCCTGCTGGAGAAAGGTCAGCAGCTGTGGCCACAGGATCAGAAGTTCTCCCCCATTAAAAATGGTGCCTGATCACTAGGACATTTTAACATTCTGTCCCTGATTTTACAGTTTTATATCTAAAGTTGACTTTCCTTCATGTCATGTGATTATGATTTAATATGTTGACATTTTAACCAGTTAGTTGGAAAACGTGGAGGGCGGGGGTCCTTGAAGACTGCGAGAGGAAAGCTTTTATTTAGTTCTATGTTTTAATTCTATTTGCACATAAGAGTTTTTAGCGTTGCCATTTTTTTGTGTTGCCGTTTTTAACTGGCTTTTATTTTGTTAGCTGTTGCTCGCAAACCCCTCAACTCACTTGACTTCCTTTGTCTTTATGAATTGCTTGCACCTGCGGCTAATTAGAGGCCGTGCCTCAAATAATGGCGTGATTGTGGAAGCAGGTTGACAATATAAGAACCCCGGAGCCTCTTTGGACGCTCGTGGAGATGTGGACAGAGACACAAAGATGTTTGAACAGAGAAAGAAAATGGATTCAGAGCAAGAAGCAGAGTGGGAAGAAGATGGGAAAATGGGAATCAAGCTTGTGCCTGAGAAAAGTGTCCCAGGAGTGTGAAGCCATTCAGATCTTTTACCAACAACAGGGGTTAAATGAAAGTGGTTAAAAACCTTAGAAAGCTTTGATGACTTCCTCTAACTTTCTGATTGTGTTGAGAATCAGTTGAAATTGTTACAAAGATTTGCTTTTTAAAATATTGTTGGGAGGCATTAAATATTACAGCTGTCAGGGAGCAGAATCCACTTGTGGAAAACTTGAATTGTTAAAGACCCAACAGGACAGCGCAGCTAAAAACAAACCTGTCATTTTGAGGAACTCTGACCTCTTTTCATTTTGCTATTACTCTGCAATGCACAGGGACTTTTCTTGAATTTCTAGATGCAGTTTAGTCATAGTGGAAAAATTCATCGTTTTCTTGCTTCACAGTCAAAGTCTATTTCAGATTCTTTCACGGTTCCGTACAGTAGACTAAAAGTAGTCGAGCTGGATCTTTCTCAATTTGTTTAATTTGTCTTTATGTGGCATGTTGTCTTGTTTTTCAGCAGCTAGTGATTATTTATGATTGTTCCAAAGAAAATCACTGACAGTAACACATTTTGTGCTTCTTTGTGTCTTCGTGTGCAACTATTTCTTAGACTGGCAACAGTGGAAATGCCGGAACAGAGCAACTAACAATAAACAGACATTCTCACACCCGTACGCGCTCACATCTCCCCCACTGAGACTTCTGATGCGTGATTTGTCCTTTTCACATGTGTCGTCCATTACAGAACATTTCATTTAGATGCTTTTCTCTTTCTCTGGCAGCCTGCAATTATAACAGCATGTTCTGAGAAGTCAATCCGCACTGCCAGGCGAACATTAAAGGCAATCAAAAGCTTTTGAGCAGACGTGTCGGGAACAAAATGGAGGTCCAGGCCCTGTCACAGTGACAGTGACAACCTTTAGAAAAAAAAGTCTTTGAAAGTCCCTTCAACAATCTAGAAAGTTCATGTGTTCAATATGTACCTGAACACACTGTCACACACTGGTATAATTAATAGTGATGACTTTTATTGAATGTGTAGATGAGTCATTTGGTTACCAAATCACTCATTGTGTTTGCAAGAGGAAATCTGTGTTTTGTTCTGGTTGTGTGGCTGTTTCTTTGAGGCAAAAAAAGGAAAGTGGCATGAGAGGAAATTTGGTTGCCTTTAAATGTTACGTCCAGTTTATTGCAAACACATTAGACCATATCTAAAGAAAATCCTCCTCTCATAGGGGTTTACATCTGGTTTGTGCTTCTGTCACATAAAATTAGGGACACGTTTCCCACAAACCATGCTCCGCCCAATCCTCCCTGCAACTCACTGGCATCTCTCCACATGCATTGGTTTTTAAGATCAAGAAAGAGGGCGAGAGCTCATAACAGAGAACTGAGAAATTTCCATCACCCATATGCTCATCTCACCATCTGCCATTGCAAGGAAACATTAGCTCCTTCTGTGCTGGAAGATCAGCAGCCTCCTCCTTCTCCTCCGCCTGCCTTCATTTTTTTTTTTTTGTGCCATAAAGCCATCCATCAGACTTCCTGTGAAGTCTTTACCCGGCAGCAGACAAAATGGCACACAAAGGCCAGCTGAAGCTGCCAAGCTTCTTGGCGGTGGTCTTTTTGTTTATGGTGATTATGTTCATTAATCAGAATTAATGGTGGGAATGATTTGTCAAAGTTAAAATGCTGCACATAGAACGTTAATTATTCAAAAAACACAAATATTCCATAAACACAAAGTATTTCACTCACAGCATCCGAAATGTCTTGCAAACGTATAATGACAAATGCAAAACAGGTCAGCACTTTAAAAGCAGTGATGTCCCACAGCGGAGGATAAAGTGGACCAAACTGTGAGAAATGAACATGTATCTGTCTGAAAACGTTTAAAACCTCAGTCGGCTGTAAACAATTATAATCGTTCCTAGAGTTGAAAGAAATATTACAGTAAAGCTCAAGAAAATACAAAATAATAAGTGAGTTTTAAAACTTCTGATAAGCAGGGTTTGTACCTTTAGACAAAGATGGTGCTGCAAAGCAAAGCTAAAGTAGCAGCTGGATGTATCTTCAGATTACACTCTGAACCCAAATGGTTTGATTTGACTTTTGGAAAATATAATACATTACACTAGTACAAGTGTCAGGCAGGTTTCTAAACTGCACAAATTGCCATAGAGATCTGTGCAATTATTATTATTTTGTTTAATATGAGTATAAATTATTCTGAAACTGAACAAATAGCTGACACTTAATTAACATTATGTTGATGAAATATCAAATTTACCACAACTCAGGTAATACCGCAATATTCTTACAATTATAGTTTAGGGCTTTATGCTTTTTTTATTGCTTCAAATTAGGCTTTCGTTATATGACACTTGTATTATTGAATTAATATCCCTTTGTGTTTTTTGCTTCCTCTTTAAGGTATTCTTATTTGAAGGCTGTTCATACGCTGAAATAACGTAGGTTGATAATATTTTCAGACCTGCAGCTCCGCTTGGGGAAAAATCCATCAGTTGTGGTGAGTTGTGACGCCAAGGTCAGTGTGACCTGCCGGATCATAAAGACTTAACCACTGAAGACTGAATACACCTTACAAATGTCAGGAAATTCAAATCCAGCCTGATTTCCCATTCTTAAGCCAGCTGTCTGTGATATGAGTGTGATATCACCAGCTATAGTGTTGGGCTTGAATGAAATTGTGCTGCTCTGGAGACAGACTGGCCCTCTTCTGAAGGTTGAGGGATCATTTAATAGCCAGAAGGATTCTGGTGTGATCCTTGACACACACATGCAGACATTTAATTCATTTATTACATAAATCCAAATTCATTGCTACAGCTACAAAAATGCTTGAAACCCTACATTGATTATTTTATTCTGTGAACATGATGAAGACACTCCAACTTAAACTACTTACAGTTTTAATTAGAGTTTTTGTTTGTCTTCATCTCGTGCTATTCAGCTCACATGCAGTTGTAATTATCACAGCACTGTTGTCCTGCATCTGTCTCACTACACGGTCTAAAGTTCACCGAGAATTGTGAGGCCACATGACTCGAAGTCACTAGAAGATGCAGCTGAGTGTTTGCCATGGAAACTGGGCTCAAATCGTTGTCTTACCTGCCATTACGCTACAGAAATAACCTGCAGATTGCTGACTGCAGTGACAGAGAAGTTTGAATTTCTCTCAATGGGAGCATTTCCATAGATGTCCTTGAGGCCGGTTCAGTAACAGTGTTAAAATGTTCCGGGAACAGCAAGAAACATGCGTCACTAGCCTTCATCCAATCAGGCGTTGTCATGGATTTTTTTTCTCCACATTTAATACATTTTGATAGGGCTCATGTTTTCAAGGCAGCTATTATGGCTTTTCTTATTTCCTGTTTTGTTCCCTGAGAATATCCACATGATGGCAGGGTTTAATACTTTTTATGCTTCATTGATTTATGGCCACATCATCAAAAGGCACCAGCTGGGTGATCAATCACTTTTGTGTCACACTGCACTCAAGACACTATAGTCTGTATATGACTGCTGCTGTAAAGTATCTGGCCTGGATCCAGAGGAGGGTTTGGGGACTGTGCAGGCACACATTTACATGGGTAGGTCATGGACCAAGTAAACCATACATCATTAATAGTTAATAGTGATTAACCAGTGTAATAAACAGCAATTAGTATGTCTGTGATAGATGGGTCCCTGCAAACACACAGCCACTTCTTTGTGGTCATTCTGTGACTCTCTTTGGTCATTTTATATCCACTTTGGGTTGATTTGCATCTCATGTGGCTGTTTAGCCTCACTTGGAGTTTAGTGTTTTGTTTGTCGAAGTTTGTGGCCACGTTAATGTGTGTTTCTCTTTAATCTTTTTAATTGCCTTCTAGTAAACATGTTAACAATGTTTTCATGCTGAGCTTTGGACCGGGGCCCCCTGGTCCCCTTTGGCCCAGTTCAGTGAGGCTCTCCTCTGCCACCGCCCCTTCACAGATCACTACAGCAGCCTACACTCATGGAATGCAGCTCTCATTATTCAGAAATATAGATCCCATGTTTTTATGAACTTCAGTTAAGCTTTTGCTTTTGGCTCAGTGATGCCCCCGAGGCAAATCGTTTGGTCTCTGTCCATGGTGCTGAGCGTAAACCCTGCAGGCATCATCCGAACACAGGAAATGTGTGCGGAAAAAGAACCAGAATAAAGTACATTTAGCTTAAGATTCACTTTTGGATTTCTGCATAACACATACAGGACTTTGGATGTGAATGTGAGTCACACACATCATCATCGGTCAACTCAGTGCCTCACAAATTGCACCCAGCGGGAAGCCGGACCCTCAGTGGCGTCTGAGGGGCGCAGGCGCAAACGTCACAGACTTTTATGAATAGTTTCTGTTTTGGATTAAAGTCCCACACATGCCACAGCACGGACGAACGTCTTCTTCAGTCTCTCCGTGAAGGTTCCCTTCGCCTCCAGCTGCAGCCAAACTGCTGCCTCACACTGATGCTTCTGTGTCTGACAAGGTGCCACTCGCGGAGGAACTGACTCCATCCTCCATCCTCCTCCATCCTCCTCCACCTCCTCCTCCTTCTCTCCCACCTCGTCGTGGTGCAGGAGCAGCCGACGCGGCGTGTGCGTCCTGCAGCAGCAGCAGCAGCAGCAGCATCGGTCCTAAAAGGCACCTGTCGTTTCCAGGACGTCTTTTGGGAGTAAAACCGTGTTTTCACCGACGCTGGATCCGTCAGAACCGATGGATTCATATGCAGATATTGACGCCTCTGAAAATTACGCATCGGTAAGTTGCTTTGAATTGTTTCCCCCGCTGCGCGCGTCCACTCTCTCGCTCTCGCTGCAGATGCTCAGTTATGAGCCCCGTGTCTTATGAAAGGCCATATTCCGTCTTAAATACCCACAGAAAAGGTGGGGATGGATCAGAAGTGTGTGTGCACGGCAGGAAAGGCGGACGCTTTTTCTGGCTGATGTTTTCCATGTGCAAAGCGAAGGTCATCCATGTGCACGGATGAATTTATCATCTGTAAGTGTAAGATAATAAAAGGAAACACACGGGGTTCAAATAATCCTCCAGACTCTCTGCACCGCCGAGGCAAAAATCATTCGTCAGAGATTAATTGTAATTAAGGCTGTTTTGCATTTTTCTTCCCTTCCTCCCACAAACCGTTTGACATTTTGCAAGCTCAGACACTGAGACCAGACACCAGCAGAGGAGAAGCTGTAAAATCTGTAACATGATCTATATGATTTGTTTGATTGCTGTGATAAATCTGGAACAATTAAAACTACACCACTTTCTTTAAATGGCTGCATCATTGCAAGCTGACAGATTACTTGCATTGGAGTTAATTGGAAGCCTTCCCTTGTCTTACTTGGATCGTTTCAAACTGAGAATGAATTATTAATGCACCACGATGTTCAGAGGAATTCAGCACAAATAAGGACCTGATATGTTGAGGCAAACCTCTGAAATCCCCCTTACAACATGTGGCAAATCACTGAAGATGGTGCAGGGACTTAACGACCTCCCTGTCTTCTATAGTCACACACTGTCCACACTGACAGTCTTGCAGCTCATTCACAACCAATAGTGCAAATTGTCGTGGACGTGTTTTTTCCAGTCTTTAGGTTTGTTCTGTTCTGGGTCATAAGCTCTGTACGTATAGTTGTGGATTTGAGGATAATAAGTGTTCTGTAATGAGTCCAGTGGGGTCCTGGAAAAACCTTGCTTGCATCCTACTGGACTGAACATTTGCTTTTGTACCTAAATTCTTGTGTCTGTGCTGAGCAAAGCAGGCTGTCTTATTTTCACGCCCCCAGGAAACTTGGACATTTACTCTTTCTGTTGTGTGTGGCATCGATGGCAGAGTCATATGGATGTGTTCTAAATACCAGAGGCGGGTTTTTGCAGCCTCCAGCAACATGGCTGCTGTGACATTTACTGTTAAAGAGACAAAGAGGAATAGAGCTAATTGATCTTGTGCCTACATCTTTACTCGTGTGTTTCTCTCAAGTGTTCATCCCGACAGTTCCAGTTCAGCTCCACTTGACGTGTTATTCGGAAATCTCCTGTTCTTTCCTCTGAGCGTGGTCTGTCCTTTTCCTTGATAAACCGACCGAGAGATGCTTTGGAGATAATTGGATTCAGTTCTAGAGGGAATGGACACAGAGAGGAATTTGTCTGTGTGTGCATGAATTAGCTGAGTGTTTGC
Organism: Channa striata; assembly: GCA_033026295.1. Lineage (NCBI taxonomy): Eukaryota > Metazoa > Chordata > Actinopteri > Anabantiformes > Channidae > Channa > Channa striata. The sequence continues at coordinate 13,207,522 of CM065185.1, read as the reverse complement.
GAGTGTGTACGTCTGCGCTGGTCCCGGCCAGTGTGTGTGTTTTGTGTTTGCAGTGAATCACTGTGTTTGCAGGAAGCTGTGCTGATGAGTAAGACACGAAGGGAGGTGGGCAGGGGAGCTTGTTTTTTAAAAGTCAGACTTGAGACGCATCAATTTTGTCGTTCAAAAGGACATTTCCGTGATTACAATTATTTTCTTTATTTTCTAATCTTTGGCAATCAGCACGTCCGTCATAAATCCACAACTTTTTTTATACTTGTTTGTTATGTCTATTACGTCAGAAAAAAACATTTTCTCTGTGATTTGATTCAAGATGGGTTTTATGAGTGCAGCACTCTATAGGGAGAAGACATGAAATGATAAAGGGCTGTATATCTATGTGATATTATGTGATATACAGGCGATGTTTTTTACTCTGCAACTGTAAGAAACGCTTCCTAAAAATATAAATATACATAAATTCACAGCACAGTATATAGGTAATTATTGTTATATAAATATACAGCTTTTGATTGGGACCAATTCACAGAAAATACATTCACTGTGTCTTACTTTTTAACATTTCAAAAGGCTCAGTTTGAAAAATGGTTACTTTCAGGTTCAGCATAATATTCAGAGATGCCTAAAACTAAAATACGTTCCTGTAAGAAATCAAGATAGCAGGCACAAAGAGAAACAGGTAGATTTAAATAATAAGAGGCTTTTTTATCCCAAAGTGCAGAACTTAACAATTAAAAAATACAACAAAGATTTGAGCCCTTTAAACAAGTCAAAGAAACAACAGTAGACAGAAGTACTTATGTTTCTCTTCAGAGGTCAGATATACTTCAATATCTGCTCAAATTTGTAGAGTCTTGTGGTTCAATGTTATAAGACTCACGAATTTAGACTAACATCATGTATTTCTAAGTGTCTGAACAGCAAATGTTGCCATTTTAAACTGTGTCAAACTCTTTTAGCACAATTGCTTCACATCCATTCAGAAACTTTCAGTGTCTTCAAGACATAATACACAAGAAAGGGGCACATATGCTGAAATACTCAAAACCAAATTTTATAGGGTTGATTTAATCCATACAAATAAATATAAAACTAGAACAATTATCCCTGTTCTGTCAGAGCTCTTGGTCCTTGGCTTTGCCACCCTCGTTCCACCCTCAGCCACCTTACATGCAACACAAGGGAGGGTAAATAAGGCAAGAGAGATATGATAATATTACATAATGCTTCAGTCATCTGGAGATGATTTAAATTTCTGCTTTCACTCAGTATGATAACTATATTGACAGTATACAGTTCCTTTAGTCATAAGGCCCTGCAGATGCAAACTGTTTTCTTACAGCACATAATAATGTCAAAATGTTTTATGTTTTAAATACTATATAACAGTATTAGCTATATTGTTGTTGCCTAGTGTCAGTTCCATCGTGTTGTTGTTGCTTGTTCCCTTACGCAGTTTTTTTTCAGCTATACTTCTTATATTTCAGAGCCCCGGATGCTGAAGTGTGGCGACGCTGAGAGGAGCAATTTCAGTGTATCCCTGTGAACGGATACACACACAAACCCCCCCAACCACACGTTGTGGAACCTTTCGGATACAAGAACTTCACGGGAGACAATGAGAGGCTACCTGCTGACTGCAATCTTTTTACTGCCCTTGGTGAGTAGTGTGTGTGCATGCAAATGTGCAGAAGTGTGTGCGAGATCCGGTGGCGTGCTGAAGCATAAAGCACTGCAGAAACTGTGCATGGCCTCCTCCTTCCCAGCTCTAACTTGTAAAACACACACCCCTGTCAGTGTGTATCACAATAACAAATGGCACGGCTGACCAAAGAGCTGCCCATCCATCTGCTCTGACTCATTTTTTTTAGCAATCTCATTGAAATAAAAAGCCAAATGGAGGAGCTGTGCAAGATCCGTGGGAGTAAATATATTCAGCACACTGATGCAGCACAGCAGCACTTTCATTGGTGAAGCCCCGCGGATACAGGATTTCATTTTGGCATATGTGAAACCCTGCATTTACTTATGGTTTGACTTCTTAATGCATTTATAATGACCACTATGAATAATAATTAATTTACTGGTAATAGTATCAGCCAGTGATTGTTACCAAGGAGACCAAAGCTGAATTCACAGTGTGACCTTGCAGTCACGAACATCTCTCGTGACCTTTAAGTTAATACTGCTCCCTAACATGTGTGACAGGGTCCTCCAGCTGACATCGTTCCGCGGCCGATGCGTCTGTTGTGATGTACTCATTGTGTGTCAGATGGGTCTGGATCAGTAGTCTGTGATGTCAAACGGGACTTTTATTATCTGTCCTGCACAGTGCTGTGGGAGCTGCTGAGCTGTTCGGTCCCTGGAAATAGCCTCGGGGAGGGAAACTGGATTCAAATGAATGGTTTATCTGGATAGACATCTGTCTAAGAGAGGAAAAGGAGAACAGAGATTCGGAGCAGAGAATAACGTGCACATTTAAATAAAAGTCATAGATCTGTCCTCTGGCATATCAAGCGTTGCCTGTTTTGGAGCTTGTGATCCTCAGTGATCCTTAGCTGACATGGATTGGGAGGCACTCGCTTTTCACACGCTTACGTAATGTCACTGGCTGCATCGCAAGTCTTATTTCCTTATCCATAATTCCTAAAAAAAAATTATAGTTTTTTTTTTTGCTGCTAAAAATAACAGTTTCAGAAGACCAAACAATACATTAAGTAAAGATGCTAAAACTGAATTACTAATTTAAATGCCCAAGTGTCATGTGTTTCAATCAATCTTTGTTTTGGGGATGTAGCATTTCTTATTAGTAATTAATTATTAGAATGAGAGGAATGGGAATCTTAACTGAGACGATGTAACTAGCAAACAGCTAGTTATTAGCCTGGGGCTATAGCGTTAGCAGGCTAACATGTACTTTAAGCTGTTTGCTATTTTATGCATTAAACATGGTTTATATCGTGATTATACAATATTTCTGTCAGATTCGTGGACTGTGTTTTTAAATTATGTCATTTAGTTTTCACTCTAACCAAGTCATTAACGCAAGTATTAGCAAGCTAACATTAGCTGACTATCAGCGTGATATTTAAGTAGCTGGTAAAAAGTAACCTCAATCAATCATGATTTAAAGGTAATTATTGGTTAATCTGTCAAGGGGTTCCAACTTTTTAACAACTTAATTTTCTATTACTATTTTGTATACATTTTTTAAATGGTTTTCTTACTTCTCATGATAGACAAACATTTGTACTAGTTTAAATTAGTTTAAATTCTTATGGCGCTGGCTTTCTTAAGTTTGCAGCTCCTTCCCCTGAATTTGGGGGATGCAAAGCTAACCATAAACCGAACATCATATTAATGCACATTCAGCTAGTTCAAATGCATTTTTAATATTAGGGGGGAAAAAACGGTTTATAGAAAGCAGTTATAAAATGGTGTGTAGGTGTGTTAAAAAGTAATAAAAGTAAAATAATCATGAGTACATTGGTGCAGATTTTGCAGCACCTTGATAAATTAATTAAAATTTACTTTCATTTCTCATGTGCTACCAAAACACTTACTAAATATTACCTTGATTGAAAAAGCTTTGTTTTACTCTTTCAAAATAAGGGCATGCAAACTTGCATTCAACCTGTATTAATTCAGTGCTGTGTAAATTGTAAACAATCTGATAATTATAATTTGAGTATAAGAAAACCTGAGCTCCAGAGGGTTTGCTTTTGTGTCAGGGGCTTCATAACTCTTTACAGCAGTGTGACAGCTAGATGTGTGACACAATGACAGCACATACACCTCTGCTCACCCTTGAATTGAGTTTATGTGTGTGTGTGTGTGTGTGTGTGTGTGTGTGTGTGTGTGTGTGTGTGTGTGTGTGTGTGGAGATGATGGAGGCATAAATACAGGCATAGCAGCACATGCCTGCTCTATTGCATTTCAAAATACAAATTATAAATATTAAAAAGTGTGTCATCTTAAAGGCTTATCTGTCGTCATGCCAAAGCAGCATTAGTCATCTACTCCCAATTATTTCCCATTTCTGCAAAGCCTTGCCCACATGATGTATTGGTTCTTAGCTGGTTACCTGCTGCTTAGCAACATGGATGCTTGATATGGGTACAAAGAGGTTTTTTTTTTTAACAATGCTCATGTCAGTTTTATTAAATATTATCAAGCAACAACTAGACAAAAGCTGTTTTTTAAAATATCTTTTTACATAGCTTTTGGTTTTGTTTTGCGGTGTGACAGAAACTGCGTGTGTGTTATCTGGAAAATGAATCACGCCAGATAACAGCTGATAACACTAATGAAGTTTCACAGAAATTCATACAGTTTATTTTTTTAAATTCTGTCCATGCACAATGCAATAAGGAAAGGTTGGTCGACTCCCTATCTCATCTAGGCGGCGAGGCCTGAAGTGAATTCACATTGGAGGGCAGAAAGATGGAGTGATGAGTCAGTCATGGCTCAGAGGGCTGGGACATATTACACCTTTCATTTCACAGTGAGAGTGAAGGAGGGATGTGCAAGAAGGTGCAAAACAGATACTGGCCTCAAGAGAGTGAGAGGTTTTGAAAATGACAGATGTACAGTGACTCCACTACCTTTGAGTAAATAGTTTTGCCACCCACTCTATATTGGCTTGTCAATGCATTTGTATGTTATCATTTAGATTTAAATTTAAGAGGAATTTGATAAAATTAGGACATCTCTAAAGATCTGCAATTTGTGACAGAGGAAAGAATAAAGGATTTACAACCATAATGCCACGTCTAAACCCAAACAATTTCTTTTTGGGGGAGGTAATAGTCTTCAGAGTCAAGGATGAGTCATCAAAACTATTTAGAAATTAAAAAAAGAGGTTTAAATATGAATAGATATGAAATAATGCTTAGCTATTCATTAGATGGCAACATATCAGGCCCTCCAGAAGCTGCTTGACCAGTTGGTCAGTTGATTATAATCCACCATATTGTTTTACTGTCTTTCTGGTTTACTGTTTGATGCTGCATTGCATTGCATGTTGTTGTTGTGTTATTAGTATTAGTTGCTGTGTTGACATATGTTCACTCCAGTGTCCATGTACTGCATGAATTATGTTTCTGTTTTATTTTGTAAGCTACGAGGTGCAGTAAACCTGAAACGGTGATGCTGATGAGCATCTTTCAAAGTCAAAGCAATGATCCGAAAGACATATAGAGGCTCTGCCCAATAAATCATTTATTATGAGTTAGTTACTAGAACTGACCTATTCACATTCTGCTAATTCTAATATTTTTAGGAAGCAACAGTGTAACAACGTAAAAAGGGACAGTCACAGTAGTGAACTAATTAACACCGGAATCTACAGCTCTGTGTCACTTTTGAAAGTTTCAGCTCAATGTTTAGCAATCCAACCAAGGGTGTTACTGTTCCCTTACACTCTCACTGCTCTCATCAACCTCGAAAGAACCTCTGTTCACTCCTGGATCAGATACAATAATTACACAACTAGTAGATTAGACAGTACATTATTCATTATTCAAGAGTTTATGAAGACCAAAAAACTTACCAGGTGACAAGAAAAGCAACTCGTAATAATGAAGCTGCACATTACGTTGTTGCTTGTTTGCACTTATTCTACTTTTGTGGTGGAGTTTGTGTGTAAAGTCAATATCTATATCTAATATATTTTCTTCAGGTGGCCCCAGAGTCCGAGCATTGTATAATCAAACGTGAACACGAGAAATGCATGGAGAGGATGGAGCTGCACAACACCATTGGTTACCCCGACTTGGGTAAGTGAGGAAGTGTCCACAAATGTCTGGATGCATGTGTGTCTGTGCATGTTTTTGCGTCCTTTGGTGCGTACAGTTTAGAACAAAGCCGCCCATTCCATGGCTGAAAACAAATAACTGCTGCTGAAAGCCATGCATTTCCTAAAAATCAAACATATATGGGTATAAGGTCTTCTTTTATACTCAGAGATGTGTCATTTTTCACGTCATCTCCTCAGGTTTGAAAAGGTCACGGAGGGACGCGTAATGATGAAAGAGCAGCTTGTGCTCACATAACAAATACATCACCCCGAAAGGCTAATACACGGTACAGACAACCATCTGGCGAACAGTTCATAAACTGAACGAACTAAATGTCTGCCTGTAATGTCACGCTGAACTGCATTCACATTTCTCCAACATGTCATTTTCCAAAAACACAAGAACCTTGGTATGTGATTTTTGGAAGCAATTATTTTCTTGGCTACGGACTGTGGTTTTCATTAGCAACTGCTGTGTGCCTCACGCTTTTGGAAAGTTGTCCAACAGACTGCATCTCCCAGGCTGCACTGTGACTTGTGGCTTAGCTGGCAGCCATCGGCTCCTTGAAAAATGTTTTTTTAAATATATTTAGAGGGAAAGATAACACATTTAAAACGGAGAGAAGCTATATATATATAGCTAATTTTTCATCTGTAGATCTTTAAGGTCAGCTGCGTGCTACAAACTGCAGGAAGAGCACATGTGTTTTTACAAAATCTGCAGCTTTGAGGTGGATTATAGTAAAGACACTGATTAATAAGTATCTGTAAAACAATAGTTTTGAGCCAGCACTTGCATATGTAGTTAACATCTCTTTTCATTGTATTTTTCTGTGAAATGAAAACATTTATTTTTATATTGAGGTCCATTTTCAGACTGCACACTGACCCATTTTAGACCTCCCTCGACCCTTTAACTGATCCCTGTCGTCTCTGGTCCTTTTAAGAGGAAACATCCAGTGTTTCTGCTGACAGCAAGTTGTTGGTGAAATGAAAACCGCCTGTTAACAGAAATCTGACTTGAGGTTAGAGAACCAGCCAAAAAAAAGGGTAAAAAGAAAATGAAAAACAGGAAGCGGAAAATGAGAGGTGTTCTGTTATAGTTGAAGAGTTTTTCCTTTTTTTATTCATCAAGGTCCATTTCTAAAAGCATTCCACAGAATGTTTTCGTTATAGGTATATGTATTTATTTACTCCCATTTTAACTAAAACTGAATTTGTTTGAAATGAGGGGTTGAATTGTGCCACCTATTTTTAACTGACATCTTAAATTCTTCTATAATTTAGAACTGAAACGCAGAAATAAACATAAACTTACTTGGCAACAAGGTTATTAGAGAAATAATTAGTTTTTTATCAAGCAATCAGTAGCACATGGGTTTGTAATGAAAATTGTGAGGAGCTTTTCTTAAAGTCTGCTATTTGTTTGTCTTCTTTTGTAATTTTGTGACATTCTCACAAAAGCCCCATACACACATCCGGATACAGACCATTCCAGTAGCCCTATGACATGTTGTTCCTTTCAAAGCAGTGTCTAAACTTTAATAAAAACCATGTATGAGGGTTTTTTTTGTGGTGAGCAAGAAAGTGAGAAATTGGATTTGAATTTCTCATCAGTGTTCTTACACAGTTGTGAGTCATGACTCAGAATACCAAAACCGGATCACATTCAGTCTTTCAGTTGGCTCAACTTTAACAAGAGAAAAATACACGTCCATCTCATGAATTGATCTGTTTGTGTGTGTGCATGTGCCGCATCTGTGCTGTCATTATAGTCTACCTTTTCAGCCCAGTGAGGATTCAGAATACTGTGAGATTTTGTGTGAAAGAGCCAGTGATGCAGACGGAGTGCTTTATTAGGCCGGTTACCCCTGTAGCTCAGTGCGGCTCATTTGGCTCCTATTTGCCCTTTAAAAGGTAATTGGCTTTGTGTCCGGCTTACCAGACAGAACCAAAACAGATTAGGGAGCCGAGCAGAATAGAGAAAGCTCGGCAGTCACACACACACACACGTATGTTCAGGAACACATGCACGAATACACACGCACTCAAAATTCATGCAAGCTGACAACCTGCCTCAGCAACATTGTAAAGCCGCCTAACGTGGTGAACTTGGGGAGCTCCGAAGACACATAACAGAAAGAAAAGAGACAAGGAAATCAAAGCCTGAAAGTGATATTCTCTGAAAACAAGTTCTCACGCTCTCCCTTTTTATCAGCGGCAGGAAGTTCTACAGAGCTTAATAGTGAGATTTGGTTCATCACACAAATTTATTGTGCGATTCAACTGTGTGATACACTGCTCATACTTGCTATTTATGAATGATAGTTCTAATAAAGTGTCTAAATGGCAACTAGAACATTTTAAAAGAAGTAATACGATATGAAAGGTGCTTCCATGTTAGCAGTAGTTTTGTCACCATCTGTGACATGAAAATATTGGATATCATTAAAAGGGAAACTCAATTATTACAGATTCAGTTACCGCACATTCAGTTTAATTCAGTGTAATTTCATTAGTGTCGGAATCAATTCTTAAGCATAAAAGAGTTAAACTGCTGCATAAGAGCTTCGTTTCTTTCATCATCTCTGCAGTGTGTCCGTGGATGTGGGACAACCTGACCTGCTGGCAGGCCGCCAGAGTCGGTGAGGTGGTGGTGGTCAACTGTCCGGAGCTCTTCCATGAAATTATGGGTCCTGAAGATGGTGAGTGAAATACAGACATTAACTGTGTCTATGCTGAGTTTCAAAACCGGTTTGATGCAGTTCAGTGCAGCCTGACTAACTTCAGGAATATGTTTTTTTTTTACTTTCAGAGATGGGAAGAGTGAGTCGTAACTGTACAGATGACGGCTGGTCGGAACCTTACCCTCACTATGTGGATGTCTGCCTGTTCTATGACAACACCACCAAACCTGTGCGTTGTTTACTTCACCATCATCCTTTCACTCTTCTTTCATCACACACGACTAACCATATGACTTCCACAATTAGGACATGTACTACGCGTCTGTGAAGGCCCTGTACACCGTTGGCTACAGCACATCCCTTGTGTCTCTGACTACAGCCATGGTCATACTCTGTCGATTCAGGTAAGGCTCTCAAACAAACACAATTTCATATGTGATTGATTTTTAGTTAACTCTTCAATCCTCAAACCCAAATTTTCCAGCTATGTGAATAACACTAACAACATTTTTCAAGTGTGTCCTTTAGTCGTTTTGGTCACGGTGGCACAAAAATATTGAAATCAACGAAATTGATTTGTCACTTTTAGTTTTGGTTGCTGATTCTCTACAGTCCAAAGACTGGCCAAAGTCTGGAACCCACAGACATCACCGGACATTCTCCCAGGCCCGTGCTACAGCTGTCTTTACTTCCTGCTTCAGCTTCTTACAAAATGTGGAGAACATTAGAAAAAGATTGTGTTGTTTGTATGCCAAGTTGTGTAAAATTATTTTAAATTAACTGTATTGTATTGTAATGATTACATTAGCACCGAACAACTGAATTACACCTTTCTAAGTTACTAACCTTATCTGATAAAAATCGTTTAATTACAAGGTAGACTCTATACGAGAATGCCATAAGCCTGAAAAAAACAAGAAGAAAAAAGATGTTTAAAATATTGTCAGAGGATCACTAAAAAGCAGCTGCATTTTTAAACATAAGATGTGATATACCCTCCTCTTTTCTCCTCTCCTCTTCAGGAAGCTCCACTGCACAAGAAACTTCATCCACATGAATCTGTTTGTGTCCTTCATCCTGAGAGCCATCTCAGTCTTCATCAAGGATGGTGTGCTGTATGCTCAGGAAGACAGCGACCACTGCTTTGTTCACACAGTCAGTAACAGCAGCTACTGTGTTTTTTGTACCACGGACCATGCGGTCGTGTAGATTCTCGCTAAGTCGCACACTAACTGTGGGTGATGGTTTTCGTCAACAGGAAAAACATCAGCCTTTTCTGTTCGGCTGGTTATTAATGAAAAAATAAAGGGGTCAATTTTCAATTCACATGGCAAATTATATCATTAATTTAAATCTGAAACAGATAATTGGAAAATTAGGTCTTTTCTATTCTAAATGATCCTGACTCATTCAATATAATTGCTGGCAGGTTTTCATTAAGTACGTGTAAGAAGTTTGCAGTATTGGCAGCCGCAAAATGTTTTCAAGATTATTGGTTAATTGGTTCCAGAGAGCATTATTAAGGGGTTTGTTGAAGTGCAGTCATTTTTGAGAGGAAAACCTATGATCAGGTCTGTTCTGTTTGAAATATAAAGAAAGGTTCAGAGACGGAGAGCTTGAAACACTTCTCCTGTCTTTCCTATTTGATATGCACCTTTGAAGAAACTTCAATCACATGCAAATTTTACAATAAGCAAACATGCTATTAGATGAATAATACGACTTGATTACAATTGCAGAACAGGCCCTTAGCCTTTGTCTTGTAACAACACATTGCTCGGTGTCGTTAAGCAGACATGATAAATAAACCTAATTAGCCACGCTAATGGGTTTAGCAAGGCCAGTGGAAGTCTCCTACTGGGAGCCCATCAGCATATACGTGGTTACTTTGCCCCCCCCCTTTAAAATAAAGACAATAACAGCTGCTTTAGCATTATCACCATGGCGATCACAGGTCACCATCACAGCCCGTCAGTGCCAGGAATCAGATCAGTGCTGTAATTGGATGACCCCACTCAAACGCTATTCATTAACATGATATAATTGGATTACACTCCAACTGACATGTTGACATGTATGTGGGTTATTTCTGATGGCTGTGAAATTTAGAGACATACTGTCGTTTGAATATTAATTTATTATCTAGTAAACAAAATTTTGCCTAAAATTGTCCTATGTGCGTCCTATGTGTTTTAGAAAGACTGAGTTACTGTGCAGAGTCTTCTACGTTTTAAGAAAAAAGGAAATAAGAAAAGTTCCAAAAATGTCAAAATATTCTAATGAATGAAAATAATTAACTCAAAATGTTAAAGATAAAATAACATTTCATATCTTTAAACTCTGTTAAAGAATTGATGAGAGCTTAAGATGATTAAAGACTAAATGCTAAAAAAGTAAAATGCATTTTCATCACCTGCCAAACATCAGTAACACAGATGTAAGATCATGGATAAAGTCGATTCCTCTGTACAACACACCGGTCATGAATGTCTGTCGGTTGCTCCATGCAGGTGGCATGTAAAGCAGTGATGGTTTTCTTCCATTACTGCGTTATGTCCAACTATTTCTGGCTGTTCATCGAAGGCCTGTATCTCTTCACTCTGCTGGTGGAAACGTTCTTCCCTGAGAGACGATACTTTTACTGGTACACCATTGTAGGATGGGGTGAGTGTCCATTTAGATTAAAATGCATTTAAATTACATCTACAGCAACAGTGTCAAACATTTTGTATTATTTCTGTGCTGACGTATCTGTGCTAATCTAATATTTTATAAAACCCCACCCACATGAATCTGATATTACATTATATGGTGGCAATTCCGAAAGCGTAAATTAACTAATTTGATGTGTAATTATGACAAATACAAAGAGTTTTATTCAGTTCATGAATGAACATTGTTATTACAGGAACCCCTACCATTTGTGTGACTGTCTGGGCTGTTCTGAGGCTCCATTTTCACGACACTGGGTATGTCCAAACTATTCCGTCGAACTTCTTCTATTTTTTTTTTTATTTTTACTATCAAAACAAGTAATTTGTGATAAAAATCTGGTTTGGGAACCTTATTTAACACAGTAAAGAAAAAAAATGTCTACGTCAGTAAAACGAGGCACCAGTGTATTGACCCTCGTGTGTTCTACTAATGACCACCTGTATGTGAGGTGTGGACAGAAAGTGAGACAGGACATGTTGTACATGTTGTCCTCCTCCTCCTCCTCCAGATGCTGGGATACAAATGAGAACACTGCCCTCTGGTGGGTGATCAAAGGACCAGTCGTGGCCTCCATAATGGTGAGACAGATGCTCGCTCATCTGTTCATTTTTAAATCACATTTCATCAGCTGAAAGACATTTAATGACAAGTCTTCAAGATCTATTTTTATTGCTGTTTTTTTTCCTTCAGATCAATTTTGTCCTCTTCATTGGAATTATTATCATCCTAGTCCAGAAGTTGCAGTCTCCTGATATTGGTGGAAACGAATCGAGTATTTACCTGTAAGTTACAATAACCAAATTCATTCATACTAGTGTTTATGTCTTCAGAGAACAGTCAAAACTGTGTGTGAAGTATGTCTCACTTACAAAATTATTATCAGCACAATCAGTTAATTTAGCTACTGTACCATGATTTTAAGATTTCTTGTACGATGTTTTTTTACTTTCTCTTAAATATTACGTCTGGCAGAATTCTGCATTTTTCTTATTGTCAACAACTTTCATTAAACAATCAAAACAAAGTGTAATTCATATTTATATATTGAAATGAGGTTGTGGGGGCTAAATTTAGAGATACTCTGGACAGATCACCAGCTGATACAAAGTTGATCGACAGACACATAATTCAGAGTTATTAGTTATTAAAACCTAAATGTTTTTAGTATGTGGGAGAAACCATCAAAAGAAAAACCTGACAGGCCTGGTAAGAACTTGGAATATCCACACAGAGGTTCAAGACCACAACCTTCTAAGTGAGGCATGCTAACCACTGTACTGCCTGGTAACTTGTTTCTTAAAGTTAAAGTCTCCAACATTTCTTAGACATTTTTTTTTAAATGGAAATACTGTATGCTCCAAAATTTCCCCCAGAATGAACCAGCTACTTCTGTTTAAATTATGTTTGCTAAAAGCCAGCTGTTTCAGGAAATGACCAAATGCGTTGGTTAATAAATTTGTGAAGTAATTTTAAAACAAACAGGCCTTTTGCTGAGTCCTCACACTGGTTAGAGGAGATAAAAATACTAGGAGATGAACTAACACATTGCTAATTTTCATCCTGTTAAGGGATTTGTTGACAATAAGAAGATTATAGAATACATCAGATGACACTCTGAACACAGAATAAATTCTCTCTCTTCACTGACGGGCCTTTTCCCCTTATTGCCCTTTGCATCAGCGGACATTATCCCTTTAAATCTGAAACTCTATATTATTCTTGAACTGATCTGAATTAAAGAGAAACCAAAAACGCCACAGAGTGTTTCCAAAGGTGAATCGTTAAGTCTCTGAGATGTCCAGATATAGATATAGACACTTTGCAGAGCGTAGTCATTTGTCACACCTGTTGGCACGAGCTTGAGCCTCATTATGGAGTTGTACTGTAGCCAGACATCACTCCTGCTTTACTCCCACAGGATAGTGTCTTTAGAGGCCCTGCAGATAATGTCATTCTCATCTGCTGCCTAGGTCTATGTGTCTGAGACCAACTGTGAAAATGCGTGTGAGTGTGTGTTGTGTTGAGCCTGCACGTCTGTGTCCCTAAAGACAGTGTCTTTGTCGTTGTGTTGTCTTTGTGCTGTGTAGCAGCTGTGCTCAGAAATGCTTCAGTGAGCCCACACAGGCTGTGCAGCATTCGTGCAGGATGTCAGAGTTATCCACAATCACGCTGTAAGTGTGTGTTTGCATAGTAAGTCTGTACACGTCTGTATTATGTGGACAAAATATAGTTCGATCCTAGCACATTTTGGCTGATCCTCACAATTTCAAAGGGCTTTTTGAGGGTTAAGACTTGTTTTTAAGGTTATGGTTATGATTTGTTTGTGTTGGGGTGAGGCATTTCTAATGCTCTAATGGCAGGTACTCATGTTTCTGTGCATGTGTGTTTTATATTAGAGGTTCTTAATAAAGTCTTAATATCCTAGACTCTGCACATACACAAAGGTTATTTAAAATGTGGAGCTTGCAACAAAACCCCTGTTTTCAAATGTTATCATGCCATTTAAAAGTTCTTATGTGTTAATATTAGTACCACTGATTAGGACCAGTTCATATCTGCTTCATTTTCAAACATAGTTATTTATATATATAACATTTTCCTATAGTTTATCCACCTATCAGCAGATAAAGTGCTTAAAATTAGCTCCACCCTGACTCTTTAATGTAATGTAATTTCTGTATATGTTTGGGTGCCTTAATTACTCTAATCAGTCTTGGTGGACTACTTTTACTTTTGTACTTATATATGAATATTGTGCTATGTACTTTTGCTTAACTCAAAGATTTAAATTGGTGCTTGTAGTAGACAATTGTCCTTTATGACATTAAGACTATCTGCACTAATGCTGTAGCTCGTCTGTGCACATACTTATGATGAGGTTAACAGTATTTACTGACATTTAGGAGACAAAATGGGTGTCAAAGTTCGTCACCCAGTAATCTACAGAACCATGCAAAGAAGTCATAATTTCAAATATTTAATATGACTGTTCCCTCTGGCAAGCATTCCTGTAAAACTTATTATGACCACTAGATGCAGCCAATGTCCCACATGCTGGCTGATGTTTCCTGTGTCCACAGATAGAAGGACGCCTGATATGTGCTGGTAACTATAAATTGTGCAGCCTGAACCTTAAAATAAGGTCTTAACCTTTAAATATCTCATTGAGGCCCACAGAAATACAATCGATTATGTGTGTTTGTGCAAATTATAAAATAGTAATATAATAGTAAAATAAAGTGTTTTTTTATTAGTTTTATTTACGTTTTCATTTTCACATGGACAAATACTGACAATGTTGATTTAGTTTTTATTTTAATATATATCTAACAGTTAATGGTAATGACTTTGTTTTGGTCCATCAGAAGGTCAGTGGACAGAACTATAAAAACTAGTGTTACCTATACATGTCTTTTAAAAACTGTTGGGAGGTTTCTCTGTAGTTACAGGATTTTCAACAATAATAACTTGCAAATGTCAACAACTGTGTTTCTTTCTTAGTTTCACTTTAAATCTTGTGATACATTTTAGCTAAGAAAAGGTCCAGTAAACAAAATCTAATACAAAAGATATTTAAAAGCATATTAACACGTTTCATCAAAGATTAAATGCTGTTTTCCTAAACCATCTTTTACCCTGATCCAAAAAGCCAATTTGAAGACATACAACTGAATGTAAAAGTATAAATAAATGTGAAAATAATATTATATATATTTAAGTTTTCATAAAGAGTCTGATTTCCTGAATCAGCTGTGTATTTTAGCATAAACAGAGTATGAGGACTACTTTCAGTTGCACATTAATAACCACGTGTTTCTCTGAGTATTGTACAGTGTCAGGGACTGACTTAAAATAAAAAAACTGGCCATGTTCATTGGAAAGCAGTATCCTAGATTTATCCATTGTTTATGACAAGCTATTACATACTTATGACCTTAGTAATTACATTGTTATTTTATAATTTCTTCCAATATTGATATAATAACATCAGTGGCTTTTTACACAGCATGTAGATGACCAGCAGCAATAAAAGATGTTCACATTAGAATGATTCTAAATTGTGTTTGACTTGTGTGTGGGTGTGTGTGTGTGTGTGTGTGTGTGTGTGTGTGTGTGTGTGTGTAGGCGTCTGGCACGCTCCACCCTCCTGCTCATCCCTTTGTTTGGTATTCACTACACTGTCTTTGCCTTCTCACCTGAGGATGTCAGCAAGAGGGAGAGACTGGTATTTGAACTGGGACTGGGATCCTTCCAGGTACTCGCTTACAGCTTCTCAGACATCCAGTTTCAATTCATTGTATAAATAACAGATGATAAATGGAAGAACATAATGGGATAATAAATCATCTAAGGATATAGAAAAAGGCTCCTAAGGAGAGTGCTAGAGTTATTTAAACCCAGTCCTCACTGCCTACATCTATGCGCCAAGCTAAACAAGAAACATTTTTTTCTGATAAGTAGTTGTAAAAACTGAATTAATAATCAAGATTTATTTCTACACTACAGAGTAGTGTGAATGTGAATATTAAATACTATTTTATCAACATACACAAGAAATGAAATCACAGAAAAATAAAATGGAGAACTAAAAAAGTATGTCAAGTAAGTTTTAAAATATCGGATATCATTCCTCTGTTAATAAACAGTTTGCAGCATACAATCTCCAAGCTGCTCACTAACAGAACAAGTAAAAGACTTGTTGGTTTATGCAGAGGAAGCATGACAGACTAGTAGCTGGTGCAAGGCCATGAATGCCTAAAGAAGCAAAATAATTTGTCTCAATAATATAGAAACTGACAGGCAACCAAAGAAATTAAAGTTTTTGGGTGGACCAGATAGGAGAGCAGTAAAACAGTCGAAGCTGCCGGACTGTGTCACTCTGTGAGAGAAATGGATCCACTAGATGAGAAAAACCAGATCACATACTTCACACGAGCCCATAAGTTTATATCCGAGTAAAAAACGGCACAAAGGTTTCTGTTGCCATTTATAAAAAAGTATTTTTATGTATGAAATAAAGATTTTGTCCCAACTGAGCTGTGTGCTTTGTGATACCCGTACAATTTTATCTCAATAAAAGAGCAGCTTCAATCCTTCTCTTGTAGATTGTTGAGTAATAATTGATAGCTGCATCCATATTTGTGCTTTCCATTTGGATATGTATATTCAAACATTTCTGCTAAGCTTTTCTAGCTTGTGAACTGGCGCTGCAGCAGATTCATGTTGCTTCTACTCATTACCCACCATTTTTATACTTGTATGAATTAAAATGTTGGTACTGACACAGCAGAAAATTGTGCATAAATATTTAGAAAATGGGAACAAAGGGGTATAGTTTTTATACATAATTTATAGAGATTCTTTTAAATGCACTTTCTTAGTAACAGGGTATACTCTAGAGCACTCTAGAGAAGTTGGAATTTTTTTGGTCGCTTTTTTTAGCATTTCAAACCGTTTCAGCACAAAATGTGATAATTATAAAGGCTGGACAAAGTTTAACTTTGTCAACACTCAACTGTCCTCTTCTTCTCCTTCAGGGCTTTGTGGTGGCTGTTCTCTACTGTTTTCTCAATGGAGAGGTAAGCCTTTGGTCCCTAATTATGAAAACCTAATTGCCTTTATGATATCATCTTATATGTCTCAAACAGATGCAAGCATATTTTTGAACAGACATGTTTGTATATGTGATTTCTAAGGAGCAGGTAACAAAAAGTATTATGTGATACTGTAATTAATTGTTTGGCTATAAAGAGTGAGCAATTATTAATGTATTTTTCAACGATGGAAATGTATTACATAAAGAAATCATAATTTACACAACATAAGTCACTTGATTATTTTGCTTATGAGTAATAATGTAATGTGCTGTCCCAGTTATAACTGAAATGGTATTTTCTCACAAAAACAAAGATACAAAAAAAAAATTGACTCATCATGGCTAAACCTACAAAAGATTTTATAAGATGACATTTGTGCATAAGGATTTGTACAAATGCACTGTATTGTGTAAAGTGTTACACAGAAAACTAGATTTCACTGTACTTTTTCGAGGAGCTGGTGCAGCTTAAAGTACATTAAAAATGACCTTGTGAAGTTTCTCCCTGAAGGTGCAGTCGGAGATCAAGAGGAAATGGCGCAGCTGGACGGTGAACCGGTACTTTGCTGTGGACCTGAAGCAGCAGAGGCATCCTTCATTGGCCAGCAGTGGAGTGAACGGCGGGACTCAGCTGTCGATCCTGAGCAAGAGCAGCTCCCAGATACGGATGTCGAGCCCGCTGGCGGAGAACGCCAACATCAGCCTCCCCACCTGAGCGTCTAATTGGCCGGAGTCAACTTCAAGGTGCCGTTCCACATACGTACATCCAACCAACGTACAACCCCAACAGACCAAAGTGACCCCTTACGCCTCTTATACTTTGTAGTTTGGCCTTTAGACAAGGATGAATTCCTGCAAGAATTTACAGTGTAGATTACAATCTTTTCTGATAAATGACGTACTTAACATTTTTACAAATGGATGGATAAATTCTGCTGAGTTACTCACATACGTTATAAGAAATTCCCTCTCTATCAAGTTTTCTTTTTCATAAGTTTAGGCTCTGTTCTTTCTTCTTGTACATTAATGTAGAATTAGTGCTTAAAGAAACAGCACTAGCTGTAAAAATGAAATGGTTAAAGATCAAATGTAGGGGTCATATTTGGTTGTTGGTGTGAAGAATATTTGCTTCAAAGTGCCATACAGGTTGTCTGACTGGATCTGATCTGGGTTCAGTCCAAAGTTCAATATCAACCAAACCTCCGCCTTGCTTGTACAAATGCTCTATGTTTCATCTTAAATTTCAACATTTTTCTAAAACCAGCCATAAGTACGGAGTATGTCAAAAGATATATATTTAAAAAGCAGCTCATGGACTTTGTAAATAGTTAATTTTGGTGTATAAAACCAGTGTTACTTTCTTTTAATTTTACATATTTGCAGTATTGTAATGACCTTTTCAAACAAAAGGAACTGGAGCCCAAATCTGTAGACTTCATCACATATCCTAAAGACCCGAAAGATCCTGTCCACTCTATCCTAAACTACTCGTTTGTATTAAAAAAATAAAAACCACAAACAGAAACACTGGAACATATAGTGCCAAATGAATGAGTGTTGAAGAGCAGTTTTCCCTCTGAGGCAGAAGATGAAACAGATCAGAAAACAAAAAGCATTTCACTACTTTACATAAAAAAACATTCATTTTTAAGATGACCTTTTCGTTTAGGTTTTCATGTAAAATACTAGATAGTTTCACCTCTCCAGGCCTCAAAAAATAGTCAGTGTCAACAAGCTGAGAGGGTAAAATCTTTTTTGGCTTGAAGTGCTCATAGCACATTTATGACTGATCACTGTTGTATGATACATTATATATTACAGTATATGACAAAATCAAACATTTGAATGAAGAAGTAAAATTACAGTAGAATCTATACTCTGAACTGATTTATCCCCAAGCAGCGTCACTGCAGAGGTCTTCAGATGCACCACAATAGTTCCCTCCAGTTGGTTTTCCTTTTCACATACTTATATGGATTTTTTACAGTCGGTAAACATCAAAAGTATGTGCAGATGCTTTTATTCAAAGCTCCTCCTAGTGCCATTAGTGTCTATGTACAGTATTATATTGTAGGCAGTGAGAATTAAACCCTCGACATGCTCTTAGAAGATAACAGGATCCTTTTTTTGAATTTGCTTTCCACCCGAGCTTTAACGTACCATGCCATCTCAAAGAGCTCTTCATTTTCTAAAGTTTATTATTAGCATTCATATTCCAAAGTGCCTAGTTAGTCACAAAAAGCTATCACTTTTATTTACATTACATAAACAAACGACATTTCCTGCAAAGAATGTACAGATTAGTGTGTTTTATTGTGAATGACTTTGCAAAAATATGCTTGTTTTGTGAAACCAAAAAAAAAAAACCTCTTCATTTCTTATTTTTCTTGTTTAAATAGCCTACTCGTGATGTGAAAAAAGTCCTGCTGGCCTTTTTTTTATTATGATTTTTTCACTTGTAGTCATCACTAATAGAGCTACATTTTTGGACAACCTAATTTGTTAAACATAACTGCAAGTCCATTTTAATTTAGCAACAGCAACAACAAAATCTGTAAAAGTCAACAGAAAACGCTTTAATGTGAAAGCCCTTGACAATCGCAGTGTTACGCCCGTTTGTTTTTCTTATTTTTTTTTTTATTTTGTGTTGGTGCATAACAAAAAAAAATATGAAATGTTAACCATCCTGGTAGGAAAATCATTTCATAAGACAAAATGTGAAATTATGTGTACTGGAGGATTTTTCCACCATATTTACTCAAGATTTTTATTTTTGGTACAGTCATCTGGATGAGTTAAAAGTGTAGTATCTTAAAATAATGAATTGATGATATTGTTGAACAGATAAGGATGTATATTTATTTTCCATAAACCTGTTTCATGTGAAATGTACAGTGTAGATGCTTTTCTACATGCGTATGTCATAGCTGTGTGAGTGACGCAGTGACACTGACGGACTTTTGATCAAACTGCCATAAATGGTGTCTCGGTAAAGATGTGTGGCACAATGTCTTATTCATAATTTAAAAGAAAACACACAAAATGGAAATTGATGTCCAAAGCCACATATTATAAGTGATGTACATATATATTCTGAAAAGCAAGATAAGCATACACACTACTGAGGAAATGAATCGGTTTGAGATGCAGTTTCTGCTCAGCTGCCTTTGGACAAAACAGTGAGTGTGAGAGGAGACACCACCAAAGGAAACTAGAGCCAGGAAATGATGATTTTATTTGAACGCGAAGCCTTCGAAAGGCGGAACAACCACAACAGATAAAACACAAAGTGTGTACGAGGGTGAAATAAAAGCCTCTCTGCTGCTGCTTACGTGTTCTGTCACCAGCCGTCACTCTGAGTCTCAACGGGCTCAGATGGAAACGACCATGTCTTAAAGCTGTTACTGTCTGTGGAACAAAGTAGGGAATTCCTTTTCACCGACCATTTCCGTGTCTCAAAATGTTTTAGTCTGACGTCGACGGAAGGGGCGAGGTTTGCCAGGCGCTGATTTTTTTTATTTTTGGAGCCATGTACAGCTGTGGGTTAGACAGATGTTGGTGGGACACTGATGCACTTACGCGCCACATTGTTCACATCTGTGTTGTGAATTTATATTTTCATGAATCTACAGAGGCCCACCAGTGACCTTTAAGAGGGAAATCAGGCCTGATGTGCAACATTTAAAAAAAAGTTATGTTATAATACACTGTTCCCAATGCCAAACTTTCTACCCGTGTTTATTTCGGTTTAAAACATAAACTGTGAAACGAGTTTCTTGAAGTTTAATGTAAGATGGGAGGAAATTGGCGAATTATTCGCAATGTTTTTCAAAGTCGTGCAGTTTTCGCTTCTGCCTAAAACTGATGAGATGAACTGATGAACTTCTTGCAGTTTACCATTACACTGTACGTTCTAATTCATTAGCCTTACTATAAAAATCACTACGAACATTATTATTTGTCGGCTTGCATGTTTTTAACGTAAGGTT
The DNA here is from genome assembly GCA_033026295.1 of Channa striata. Taxonomy (NCBI): domain Eukaryota; kingdom Metazoa; phylum Chordata; class Actinopteri; order Anabantiformes; family Channidae; genus Channa; species Channa striata. The sequence goes on along the minus strand of CM065185.1, from coordinate 13,186,738 downwards.
AATTAATCTGAATTTACACTGTGTGGTCAACCACTAATCTTAGTAGCAATGTGCCAAAGGGAAAGTTGTGACACCCACTATTTTCCTTAAGCAATAGTTAGACACTATGGGACGTTATTCTCATTTTGCTGGGAGTTAGATGAGAATTAGCGCCGCTGTTTTAGTACACTTGAAGCTAACCCGCTAACCTGAAGCGACATCCTATAGCCATTAGCTTAGCGTAGCACAAAGGCACGAAGCACGAGGAAACTGCTAGCCTTCGTTACTGCATTTTTGCTTGTTTTTGACTGCATTATTTGCATTTAGTGGACATAATATCCAGTGGTTTCCCATTTTGCAGTAGCTAAAACAGCTAGCCACTTATCATGTACCTGCTACGTGTCCGCCGCCGTTACTGCAACAGGAGTTAAAAGTTAGCTCGTACGCATTAGCGGAGACGTAGCCTTTATCGATTAGCTACCACTAGTTGTCTCCTAGCTGCCGTTAGATAAAACAACTAACCAGAAAAATGACTGCACAATTTTTTTCCCTCATTTCCAGTCATATCAATTCTCATCTAACTTTGCAAAAAATGTGAACAAGTGACATTTCCTGCCAAACTGCCAAATTATCGTTTTGATATTTGATATATTGTCTCTGTGGCATATGCCTGCGTTCAGATGCCTTTTCTCTGGCATTTATTCCTACTGACGCGGTTTTACCACGCGTGTGTGAGTTATCGATTGCCAATGAATTATTGAATGTACCGTTGTTGCTCGGCTGCTCTTAAATGTCGCCTGCTATCGAATTTGCCATGGTGTACAAATGATGTCTTTTCTTGATCATATATGTATATTTTTGGCACACAGGTGAACCTCTTGACTAAAACCTGTAATGTTTGTGGTCGTGTTTTTGTACAGTTATGTTTATGTACCTGAGTGTGCGTATGTGTGTGCGAAAGTTGGAGAGTATCTGCGCGCATGTGTAAAAGCAAACATGAGGATTTACTGTAAGTAAAATTAATGTTACAAAGAATATCTATATATCTTTCACCCAACATGTGTTCGACCTGTGACAGTGTCATGTGCAACGTGCGTTCTGGTGTCCAACATTCTCATGTCCCGGGTTGTGTGAATTTGAATCTGTACAATAAATTTGTCTGTGGTGAGTTGTACTTTGTGAAGACTGAGTCATTATGATCTGTTGCTCCATTGACAGGAAAATGTATAGATTTAACTTTACATGTATGAGATTAATTCTTTGCAATTAGCTCACCTCAGTCTGACATCACCTTCTGAAACTCAATCTGACAAACTGTACAAAAATCAGTAAAGAGAATTAAAATATGGCAAAACAATTGATAAATGTTTTATTACGGTGATTGTAGCGATCAGTCAAACAGTTCACAACAATTAAAAGAGTGTTCAGTGAAAAATAAAGTGCAATGTTAAATCCCATTGACATACTGTTCATTATTCATGGTTTACACAATAAAACGAGGTCCCAGTCCGACTTATTCTCTCAAACCATTTGAAAATAGATGAGTATCTATTTGATATCAGTCATTTTTTCCTACATTTTTTAAAATCTGTGAACCACTCAGTGTTAAACAGAGTAGGATCACTGTTGAGTTTGTCTTTTTTTCCTATATTTTTTAAGAAGCACATCTACCATTCGCACCACTAGAGACGCGGCATTCAGTTATTTCATATTGAAGACGTGAAATGGGGCAATAACTGTCCTGAATGCAGCACATCTCTGAGCAAAACTACACTATATTCTTGTGTGTGTAAGTTTCAATGTAGAATAAATTAACCAGATATACTGATTGATACTTCTTTATTGTGTTACAGTTGTCCCCTCAAAATCCTAAGTAAATAGACAAACAACAATGAAATGAAAGTAAAATTCCTAAAATACCCAATATGCCTAAAATGAATGTAAAAGCAATGTTCTTTGCATTCAAGAAAATATGTTTTAGGAACTGCAATGTACAAAAAAAAAAAACAATGCAGAGATGCTACTTCTAGTCACAAAAACTCTCTGAAACTCTGTGTTCATAAAACTTGGATTACAGTACATAATTGTTCTTACATTTGTGCCATAGATTTTGATTAACATCAAATGTGGGCAACCCAAGGTGTCTTAAATCACATACAAAAGTCTCAAACGCATCTTCACAGTGTCAGTTGAAATGCTCAGTCTAGTTAAAAGGAATCATTTAAATGCTATTACAACATGAAAATACTCATTAATTTGGTATCTGGCGCAACAAGCAGCTTTTTCATAGCACTGGTTACCAGTAATAAAAAATAAAAAAAAAAGAGAAATCAAGTTGTAAGAAACAAATGCTGTGTACAAAGGTGGCTCATCAAAGCAGACGCTTAAAACGTCTGGTAAGACACAATGTACCAATGAACGGCGGCGCCACGTACAATACACACAAACACACACACACACACACACACACACATACACTCGCTCAGGATCCTCTGGATCATTCACACAGTCACAGAAATAGTATAACCTCTTCTGTACAGTGCACCACAGTAAAGTTACACGTTGTTTTCTCACAATTTGGCCAATTTCAAACACCCATTGTTTCCACAGCTGTCCATATATAATCTTTCAACCGTTTTTCTGCTCTTGATGTCCAAACACAACCCAGTGAAGTCATCCTCCCACAGCTCAGGGTCAGCTCTGTCCCTGTTTTGGCATTTCCTCTTTCCACAGTCTCACTGTTCTTACAAATCAAATGCCTGTGCTCGTAGTTATATTAATGCTGTGAGAGAAACTGTGTGAAATATGGCACTGATAAAACACATCATAGCAACATTTCTTCAATCACTCACCGGTTTATGTTGTGATCTTCATGGGGGTTGCTGAATTAATGTCAACAGCATGTTCAGCTTCAAGGACTGCCTCAGATATTTGTCTTGACATTCTTTATTCACATGAATAGTCTCTAGAATCATACAGAAGAGATGTTGCCGCAGGAAGGAGGCCGCCCGAGCCCCTCGCGGGCTCGAATTGTGATCTGGGTGATGCTTCTCTTAGCTGGGGTAAGATGATTCTGATTGTGACACTTCCACAGCCACCTCCGCAGCTCTGTCTGGACCTGCAAGGCACAAACATGAACGAAAGCTTGACAAAGTTTTATTATCTCCACAATTTTGATTTTTCCCAATAAGCAAACCTCCCAGTGACACTGTGACAGACGGCAGAATACACTTCAAACAGTTTTCGGTTATTTATAGAGTAGCTGTTTATGTCCACTGCTGCCCTGAAGATCCATGAATACATTTTTATTTACACTGTACTTTCTTTCTGCTGTCATTCATGTTTGCTTGTGCTGAGTTTATGTACTCCCTCCCTTTCCCTCCCTTGAGCATTAATGATATCCTGTAGACTTTATGATATCAAGCTTGTGCAATGGAGCTGTGCAATGGATAACACCCACAGTGAACGGGACACAAAACGACTGCAAACTTTTTAGCACTTTGTTTGTAGTCATCTTGTGTCTCATTTTTTTGTGTAGCCTTTTTTCATCTCTTTGTAGTCATTTCACCTCTCCTCCCCTGACCCCTTGGAGCCCTCAGACCGTACTTACTGGACTGTTCACTAATTCATCCGATGTCCCTGTTTTGTTTTGTGTCTTTTTGGACAGGGTTCCATATGCACACATATGCGCACACGGATGAATCAGTGAACAGTAGTTTCACATTGTGCCTCTGACCAACAGGTGGTGGTAATGTGCTGAGGAACAAAGCAATGGACGAGCAAATGCAGCAAAGAACCAAAGTACCAATAAATACACATGGATGTAAACAATGCGAACCATTAAATTCCTTACTCATAGATCATTAATAAATGGAAGGAAGTACAAAGACACACAACTGTTTGACCTCAATGACGTGTAACTCGTGTAATAACACTTTTTTGTTTTTACACATTGCAGAGGACACGTTTAACTCAAACTCGTGGAATTATTGAATCATCAGTACATCCACACATGTATTTACTTACCTCACCATTCATGAAACAGTAAAGTAGTGCCACCACAAACCCCTGCAACACAAGCAGCAAGAGATTTAGTGCTGCTTAACTTTCCTACATTTTTACACAGAAAAAAATGGAAAAGTTTGTGTTTGATTAGTGAATGCATACAAATACATACATGCTTTTTTTAAGTTTTACAATACGGAGCAGAAATGTAGAGGAAAAAGTGAAAAAACGTTTGAATACTATTTGTATTCCTTTGTGTTACTGCTTCTAGTGCTTTTTTTAATAAGTTGCTCTGCCATAGATTGAATTAAACCTAATCATCCTTTTTTACTTTGCATTTTACTGTTTACCCCTGCTTACTGTTATCAGAAGGAGTCGTGCATGTTCCACAAACCCCAACCTTCAATGGCAGTTTTTCTAATTAGAGGAGGTACAGAACCAGGTTAGCGTTTATGCTTGTAGGAGCTTTACTGCCGTCTCTGTAATGACGTCATGAAGTCCTGTAGACTGCTCATTTAAGACAAACGAATCACTTTCTCTACCATTTACAACAAAGTTTACAAGAAAAAGCCAGAAACATGTCAGACTGACAGCTACTTCCTCTCACACTGTCCTCCCTCAGAGATCCGCCTCGACTTAAACGTGACTCCTGTCACATCAGTTGCATTATTAAAAATTACGGCTGTAACAAGTAAAAGCGTTTGCTGTGTTGACAGCATGTCGGCAGTTCATCTTTAGTGACATCGTATGATTTGGTTTCAGTAGAAATTGCAAATCTCAAATCTGTATTCCACAGTTTTATACCTGAAAGGAGCCCAGTCCCAGCTCAATGTAGAGTCTGGCTGCCACCCCTGTGTTCTCTGGCAGGAAGGCAAATACGGTGTAGTGCATCCCAAACAGAGGAATGAGGAACAGGGTGGATTTAGCCAGTCTCCTGAGGGATAATAAAAGAAAGAAAAATGACTAGACAACAGCCCAGGAAATAATTTAAGGGCTTTTAAAATGTGAAAACTTTAATTACAGTATGCAGAGTTTAATTAGCATCAGTCTAATCTAATTTACAGTATATGTAAAGTTTTAAATGCCAGACACAAAGCAAAGCTGAGCAAAATGTTTCATCAAGGCTCCAACGCCCGTGTCAGTTCTTCATTGTGCTGACCTTTAAAACAGCGCCGTCATCAGGCCAATCAGGGGAAGAGATTAAAATGTCAAAAACAAAACAAAGTTAAGTTCAAATCAGATCATTAATGTCTGCATGTCATGTAAATGTTGCCATTTAATTTCTGGCGACGTGATTGTGACAAACAAACCCAGCTCTGCTCCACTGCCTGAGATAAGTGTCCCTATTTATCCCCCTCGCCGTTCTCTCATGTGTCATTTTTTATGTCACCGACATAGTAAATTAGTATGCGTGTATGTAAAATAAGCGCATATTCAGTCTATCAGCAGCTAATGTAACCCCTGACAGAGATGTCTGCATATTATCTTGCTCTCTGATCATATCTCCTCACAGTCGAGCTGTAAAACAAAATCATTTTAGTCATTTGAAGTGTTACAATCCCCAAAACAATCACTTTGATCAAAAATAACTTTATGATCACGGCTGCTAAAAGATTAAAGATAAAATAAAATTAAAAAAAACATCGGCTTAATTTCAAGCCTGCAGTGTAATAGGATTGTGGACGTCTTCTGTCACACCTGGGATTTGTGTCTCTGTGCTAACGTCACAGATCCGTCTGAATCTGACTGACGTTGAAGCTTTTGAAAGTGTGAATCATTCATTGAAGTGGTGGAACAATCCTATCTCTGGGTGGAGGAAACAGCTATTTCTGGAACCAGCTGCTATTTTTATGTGATCTCATTGTAAATTAATTCAGCCGAGCTGGAATCTGCACCAGCCAAATGCCAAAAGGAAGGAAGAATCCATTCAGGTGAAGCAGGATTCTGGGCTCCCCATTGTACGCAGCCTTTTCTCTGCTGAACGGTTAAAGGCTTCAGCCTCTTTTCAAAAAAGGGATTCATCACTTCACTTCTCTATCTCTTTCAGAGGAATCTTACTCTCCATGTCCAAAATGTTTTTTCCCCGTGTAGTTTTTCCCTCAACACTGAACAGTTGTTCCATGGTTTAAAAGAAGCACATAAACAGCTTTATCTTTTTTAAACAAAGGCACCAAACACGTCCACCGTAAGAAAATGTTATTTTTTTCAACTGAACGTTGGTGGTCACAGAAAACTTGGTTTCATTATTTAATTATTGAAGCGCAAGTGCAAGTGAGTCTCATATATTTCTCTATATTTGATGTTTTTTTGCCTTGTCCCTTAATATTATGTTGTGTGGGTATTCTACGGTTTATTATCTACAGTGGAGTTATTCTACGGTTTATTGTTTTAGTCCTACATGGGCCATAGGAGGATCTCTTTACTTCCGTGATGCTAGAAGACCTTTGCATAGCTGCAAAAAATAATGATGCTGAGCTCCTACTGACTCTCCATCCAACTATTCAAGAATTCATATGACTGCAAAATTAGTTTTGAATATACTTAAAAGTAATTTTACTCTCAGGTAATAATTTTAAAAGCCATTTAAAAAACCTTTGACTTGCAAATGTTTTCTGCCAAATGTGGAAACGGGTGAACCCCTTTTGGGGTTCTTGACACAAAACCTCAGCTCAAAAGAAGTTCATGTGAGCAGTAACAACTCATAAATGTTTTATATTAAGATAATTTTATACTGTATATGAAATCATAAGAGGTCATTGTGTAGTTTGCTATGCAGCTATGAAACATGTCCAATTCATGAGAAATGAGGAGGTTATAGCGCTGTTGCTGTGGCTCAGCACCAGGTATAGGATTTTCTACTTGGGTCTACACGGCTCTTGAAGGTTTCTGGTCTGTGCTGTATTTGCATCGCTGTCTTGTCTTATTTGTGTTAATTTTGACACTTGATGTCAGCTTATCATTTCTTATACTCTCATCTGCATGCTAATCAACAGCCATACTGCCAACTTATTCAGGCAAACAATATGTAAATATTGCAGATGAGGAAATAATGTTTATCATGTCACATTTTACACTAATGCCCAATTATTGAGTTATTCTTTCAAAAACAAGAAAAAATATTGTTCACCAGAGTTATGACAAATTATATACTGGGATTATTATCCCGGTATGGGATCAAATCCCAGAAGAAGTTTAAAAATAACGTTTATTCATCACATATACATTCAACGTGAAGTACTGGGACACGTGTGTGGATTTCTTTGTCTTCTGCTGAAAGACTTCTTGACAAAATGTCCACACTGAACATAATTTTGATGCCAGAGATAAAGTCATGAATCACCAACGGCTGACAGATGCATGTGATTGAGTGCATAAACAAAAATCCATCAGGTTGAAATGATGATGTTAAATTTAATTTCAGTGTGGAGCAACAGTAGGTTGTAATTTGTCTTACTACGGAAGATTAACTGTTTGCTTTGTGCCATTAAAGTCGACATGCAACAATATTAACATTTGCTTCATAAAAAAACAGTATCAGTTGTTATCTCTGCATTGAATGTCAGATGGTGTGCTCATCCAAGAGGTCAGATGTTCAAAGTAATTCCTGAAAACAAACTCCTTCTGAAAGTGTGAATTCAATCTTTACACTTTATGTCATGTTACAGTCTGACAGTAACATCAAATCAGAAAGAAGCCTCCATGTCTATGTAACCTATAATAAATAATTACTTCAGAGTTGTGTGTGCTGCTACCTGTCATTTTATTTTTTACAAAAAAAAACCCCATTGACTAAATCTCTGTGCCGTTGCTGGTACTGGTATAAAGTTTATCTCACTGACAACAGTGCATGAACAACATATTGTTATCTGATGTTATCCTGATATCAAGGATTCATCAATGGGCCAAGATTTTCCAGATGGTCTCTTGTTGAATGTGCCGCTGAAGCTTCTTCCATCACTCCAAAGCCTCTCACATCCATACGTATTGAAGATTTTAGCACTAAGATGTTTGTTAAGGGGATAAGTTCTCCCCTCAGCCTCCTTGTTGTAGCTCAGGTATTTTTGCAACTTCCCTAAATCAGCAGAAAAGTTTCCACAAATTCGAAATTTTTGCCATAAACAGTCAATTCCTGCCTCTGACTTAAATCTAATAAAATGACCCATCACTTTGGGGTGTCAGGAAACTGGGACTTACATAAAGTGTCCAGTGTCGTTGTTTCCGGCCATGGCTGAAGATTTGAGCTTTTGAACCAGAATCCGGATGACATTGATGAAGATAACAATGTTGACCTGATGCACACACACACACACACACACACATTCAGAGTGAGAAAAAGAAAGCACAACATAGAAATGAGTATTGGGATTTTTAGTGGGGTTGTAGTAACAGATAAAGTCTGAATTTAATGAGTGTTAAGGGTTCGGTCCTTTTATGTACAAGTTTTAGAAACAATAAAAGTGTGTGGCCTGGTCGACAGGTCCACCTTAAACTTCAGTCTACCTTAAAAGCTTAATTAGGCTCCGCGATTTCCAGGTGCAGCTTGTTGGGCTACAGCCAGCTATGGTTATAGTTAACTGTGTTTTAATGCCCTCGACATAAACTATACCCACCGTCACACGTGAGTTTCCTGTTAAGGATTGAACTTTCCACTTCTTGGACAATCAGGTAATTAAATTTTTTTTGCTAAAATTCTGGTTGTTTATTAATTATTAGTTTGTAAGTTTTTTTCCTGCTTGCCATAGACAGGCTTTAAACTTCTTGGTGGTCTTTAAGGTAAAACCTGGCAAACTTTGTTTTGTCCTTGTCTATTTTGCTTATTTCTTTGTTTTCTTGGAAAGAACCACTAATAAGTTGTGCATAGTACCTGCTACTGTACTGAGTACTATTCCCAACCTGCCTAGCTGGACTAGGCCACAGCCCTGTTCCAGAAAGCAGGGCACTGGTTTAACAAAATCTGAATATAACCCTGAACGTGATAACCCTGAGTTTTTGGTTCCATAAGACCAGCTGCACATAGATTTTCATTCAGAGTTGAGGATGAATCCTTGTGTAACACCAATATTTAAATGTGAGGAATAAATCATCATCTCTGGCTTTACACGTATGATTTTTTTCTCCTTTAGGACAAACAAACTATTAAGCTACTGTCCAAATTAGACCTTCCTCTTGTAAAGTTCTTAATTAAAAATTAATGCAATGTGATCTTCAGTTTCACCTTGACTGTATAAATGAAGCTACTGTAGGTTTAGCAGAAGTCAGAAGAAAATTTGCCTGTGAGCAGGTTTGCATTGGTGGAGAGTAGCACATGAGTTACGGTGATCTGTTAAAACTGAAAACAGGTTTGCTTGTGAGCTGAATATCTTTTAATTTGTGAGATGGCAGAAATTAAGTCAAGGTGAAACAATGGAACTTGAGTAGATAGTAAGTCAGTTACTGTTTCATAGTTCTTCACTCACCAGCAGTGAGGCCGTTATTGGTCCTTTAATAATCCACCAAATACCAACATTGTCTGTGTCGTCCCAGCAACTGCAATTAAAACAATAAATTTATGCCTCCAAGTGCAAAACTACATAACATGAGTTATTAGACATACAGCTGTGAAATTTTGAGTTTACGTGCAACATAAAATGTAAATTCCTACCCTCCGTTATCATAGAAGAATCTGGTCAAAACCCAAAGCATGAGAACCGTTGACGGGAGCCCTATAACATAAGAGCACAGGCGATTTATGTGCGAGCTGTGTGTCAAATGGTTTCCTGCATTTTCACCAAAATGTTGGAGGCATGTATTCACTCTGTGTATTAATTTTATCTGTCCTACTTGCATCTCTCTGCCAAAAAAAGAAGCAGACACAGGATAAAAAGCAGGAAAAGGGAGAGAGCGAGATAGAAAGGCCAGCAAGAAGGTGATAAGAAACATCAGAGCGTCTGTGGATATGGAGCAGCACTCATGTACACAAACACACAAACCTACACCTCTGGTTCCTTGTCAGGTTCTATAAACACAGAGATTCAAGACAGATTTATTTCCATATTTATCTTGGCGGCAAATGCATGCTACTTTTTGAATAGAGAAGCTTTGAACATAACAAACCCTTAGTTGTGATAATTTAATCACAGCATTTGATACAACATCTTTTAAAGACACACGATATTTAATTCAACAATGTGATCACCCTCTTTCATCAGCAGCTAAATGGAAAAAAACGAGCCTGAAGGGAAACGGTTTTGAATTGTGATGTTGACATCAGCTTCCTAACATGCTCCCAGTGACTGTGCTGTGCTGATGTTCAGCACCCGAGTTTAGCATGTCTCCAGACTAAACATTTGCAAAACCAAAAAAAAAATCTTTTTTAAGTTTTAACACACCCGTTTAGTCAGATATTAAAGTATGTAGAACTCAAACATCTACTGAGGACGTTCTCTATGCTTGGTGTCCAACTTGGCATGAGACAATGGACAGAGACCCTTTGCTTCTTGAACTTGCTCCTCACTCCACCGTCCGCCTCAGCACCACCCACACTTTCTCTGTGGAACGCTTCATTCAAGCTCATTGCACAGCGCAGCTTTTCTAATAAGTTCACTAAACCTTAACTTGGCAGGACTGCAACCGCCCGAGGGCCCAGTTACTCTATTCCTTAATGAGACTACTGCCAGGCCATCTAACCCATGATTGTACCCCGAGTGTCCACCGCTCGATGGACAGAGGGGGGGGGGTTTAAATCCATCCTGCTGCCACACTTCAGTACATCTTGCAAAAAGTTCCATCCTTCTCCTTATTAGACCCTCAGCCTTATTTCTGAGCTTTCTTCATCACTAATTGAGCATCAAGAGCCCTTCTTATCCTTCAACTAACAGGACAAAAAAAAGTCCTTCACAATCTCTCAGTATTTTGGTTTCAGCTGCTAGTTTCAGGAACTTGAGGTACTGAAGGGAAAATGTTGCTTCTGCCTCCACAGCATCTTGGAGGCATGATGCTGTGTTTCTCTTTCATGCAGCACTAAACAGAACCCGGCCCATTGTGGCTGGAGCGTGTATTGTGACATTTTGATAACAGGACCCAAATGGCAAAGACGGAGCGTGTGCGTCTTTAAGAAAGACACTTGTGACAGAAAAATATATACAAATACACCAAACAAGAAATAAAAAGCACACAGGAATGGGAATAGACAACTGAAAGTATGCTCAGAATAGCACAAAAGGAAAATACTTAAAACATCCATCGAAAGCTGAGGGAAACAAAAAGAGGGAGAACAGAGGAAACGAGAGCAAGTGCAGCTGCGGCACAGAAACCGTACAGCTGTGTAAGTCAAATGCTGCCAGTTTGAGGCTGAATTAGAAATTAATTGCCAACACAATCACATTTCACAACCAGTGTTCATATAAATGTCTCATTTTCAGCAAAATATCAAGTATTGTTTTGCATTAATAACTTCAATTCAATTCAAACAACGTTCTTAATAACACTGGGGGCAGTTTGCCATTGTCCCGAAGGATTCCTTCAGTCGATGTTACTCACCCCATCCAATCAGGATGTACCACCAGAAGTATTTCCTCTGTGAGACAAAGGTCAGAGCCAACAGCGTCTGCAGATACATGCCCTCCACCAGCAACCAGAAGTAATTGGCCAGGATGCTGAACTGAAAGAAGGCCACGGCTGACTTGCAGGCCGTCTGGAGATGACACAACAAATTAAAGTTACTAGAGCTGAATGTCTCTCATTAGTTTAATACAAGTCTAGTAGATCATTGAGGTGAAGGACGTACTGCTGCCATGTCCATATGATTCAAAGGTGTCTTTACATCACTTTCTCATGAAACACGTAGAGATTTTAATTTTCTTTTCATGTTACATTCTGTCATGTTCTGCGTTTTTACATATAAATTTCATTGCACAAAAGCCCTGTTTCGATGCCAACTGAAGTTCCACTGTACAATAATTCAGAAAAACCTCTAAAAGCTATATAAAAGAATAATAATTCCCTTTTTTTTAATTTACTGCTTTCATTAGTCATGAAGGATATGTTTGCAGTCATATAGTGATAGACATTTATAATAAATATTATGAACTTTTAATCCTTATGTCTAAAATCAACAGTGTGAAAATATGTGACCTTTTAAAAGATGCTGCTGCTGAATATTATGTAGAGATGTTTCTACTGACATGAATCTGCCAGAATATCATTGTCACTCTCACCGTGGATATGGAGCAATGGTCCAGGGTCTCGTCAGCAAATAACACGGTGTCTTTAATGAAAACTGCGCTGGCTCTCAGGACGAAGGAGGAGAACAGGTTGATGTGGATGTAGTTTCTGGTGCAGCGGAACTTTCTTAAAGTAAAAAGAACAGACTGTCCTGTGAAACACAGCAGAGGATTTGTACTGGATACTAAAAATGATCAACAAATACATATTACGTCTTGGCAACATGTGGCAGCTGCAGAAAATGTGAGACCATTTTGATTCTTCAACATGTACAGTGTAAGGAGGCAATTTGGGGGGACGAACAGGTTACAAAACGCGTGGCTTCGACTCATTCAGGCCACTTTATTAATAACATTTTTCATTTAGACAATAACAAACGTGTCTCATTATTCATAGACATGGTGATTGGTTTATTAGTCCTTGCTTCCTTGCTTCTACAAAAATATTTTCTATGTGTATTTCAAGAGATGCCTGTTACTGGTTTAGTAGCTGTGAAAGTTGTAAACATTAAATCAGTAATGTAAGGATAATAATAATTTTGATACTTTTAACAAACGTTTTTCTGATATCTCATTGTAAAATACATTTTTATGCAGACGACACTTCAAACACACTGCAGTTTGCACATATTCAGCTCAGTTTAGTTGCAATAAAACTATTTTCATGCTGTTTTCTAGACCCACAGACATAGTTCATATTGACCACCAAAATCGGATAAACGTTAAGAAGGTTACACAATAGAAATATCTTGGATTTTAATTACAAAGGAAGATATGACATGGATCCCTTAGTAAAGTACGGCGCACACTCGTTGTCTGTATGGAAATAAACATAGCTTCCCGCTGAACCGTAGAAGGAGAATCACTGAACGTGCCAGTGCCTCCATCGTCTTCCATTCCACCCTGTGATGTATTAAAGAAGACAGATATAATTCTCATTGTTCCATTCTTTATGATAAGGTTGGTTGTCTCTGCCTCTTAAAGAGATGTGTCAAATGCAAAGGTCATCCATGAAAACCTGCTCCTTACACCTCACTCTTTCTGTTTTAACACTCTGACACTATATTTATTCCAGATTATGGAATAATCTGCACTGTAAGTCCGACATGAAATCACTCCAACCTCTTTCCCGTCTCTGTAACGTTTGGGTCATTTTCAACTATTGTTTTCTTCCTACAGTATGTCTGACTGCTTTCACTAAGACTGTTCACGTTTACATTGTTTAATTCCTGTTTCCTGTTTTATTAGTGTGTTTCCTCTTTACTTACTTCCCTGTGACCTTTATCTGTAAACAGGGCGTTGCTGTATATGCTCAGCCAACTTACACCATAAATAAAAAATAATGATATGCTAAAGTTTTCATGTACCTTAGTTTACTTTGCTCAACTTCTTTGGATTTCTTTAGTTTGTTACTTTGCAGTTTTTCTGACCTTATTTACCTGAAGAAGTTGCTCCTACTTTTACAGGTTAATGAAAGTGGTTCATTGTGCAGGTGTAGGAATGAATAAATTGAATGAATGATTCTATAAACAATTTCTGCCTTTCTCACTGTTAAACAATTACATAACATGCAATTGTTTTATTAACTGTTAACAAGATTTTGGGTCACGTGGCTTTAATTATTGTCCAACTGCAGTTTAAGTACTGCCGAAGTTATGTGTTTTTGCCCCAGCGTTAATACATGCTACACAATTTACATAAAGTATTTAGTTGCATGTGTAAATAAATGATTCATAAGCATCTGACTTGACTGTGTAGTAAATATGTGACATGCTCATGTGATGGATCATAACCGTTGTTCTCTATCTGTGAGTATGTAGGGCAGCGTGTGCTGATCTTACCTGAAGGCTGTGAACACCACTATGGCTGTAATAAGTGAGATGAGCGAGGTGGCGTAGCCCACGGTGTAAACCTGCCTGAACGTGGAGAGGTAACTTGTCTGCAGACAGAGTAACCGAGAGATGAAACAAAGAAACGAAATCAGATTACGAGGACATTGTGATACTGTGAAATGCATGATGTGAATGGGAAATGACTAGTACATGGGCATCATGATCAAAAAGGGAGGACTTGAGAATGGAAAAACCTCATGAAATATTTGTCTGAAAATTTTAAATAGTTGATAAATCGTACATATCTCACTGTATACAATGATAGTGTGTAACCTCCCCTTTGCCTGTGCTCTAAATCCACAAACAGGGAAGGCAAACACTGAGGGAGGACGAGTGGAGAGGAAACGGAAATAATTTGACTATGCCTGAGACTATATCTGACTATGACTATATCTGATTGGCATGATTACAACAACATGTCTGGATGAATACCTCAGATTCCGGCTCGCTGTCATCACTGAAAACACAGGCCTCCTCGTAGGGTGGGTACAGTTCTGACCAACCGTCAGCGGTGCAGTTCCTGTAAACAAATCCTGATTTGGAAGCAAATAAAAAAATTAATCTGTTGCAATCTGTATGACCATTACAGATACTTTTTAAATGAAAACCTTTATGTAAACTGTAAAAGTTTTGTTTGAAATGTTATTTGCCGCTGAAAAAGATTCCAACTAATAATAGGTTACTAATGACCCTGTGGATCCAAGGGTCCTTTCCTTGAGAAAGTTTGTTCGTTGGAAAAGGTCAATAGGTCTTTCAGAACAACTCGAAACAGCCTTGAATGCTTTAGGGACCAGGAGTTGTAACATTTCATTTGTTTCTCAATTAACCCTGGGTTTCCTCCAACACCTGAGGGAACTGTGTAGTGCTTCAGCTGCTGAAGTCGTCACCGCTGTGTTCACCAGCTGCTTGGTAAGTGTTGTCTTTCTACTGCACAGTTGTGTACATTGGTTTTTAGAGCTTTTTCTTTTCCGTTGTGACCGGACAGTTAAACAATTAGCTGACACTTGCTGTAAAGCTCCATCCATTTAAAGGAAGCTGGGAAAACAATGGTGTCATTTATTGTTTTCATATTGTCATTGATGAGTTGGTAATGTGAAAGTATTATTATTGTAATTATTGTATATTTATTTTGGTCTTGCCAAACCAAAAAATGCCAAACGTTAACATATACACTTATTTTTTTTATGATTTATAAGTTTACACATTATTGTGTGTATCGTGTGCACTTTCCATTTCTTCTGTACTGACATTTTTTGCTTCGGACCATTTCACCCCATTAGTGCTTTCAGTCAGAAAACGTGCAATGCTTTCGTGCCGTGATTCAAGTCTGCTGACATTTACTCATAGTGAGCGTACATGCAAACAGCATTTGTCATGATCTGGTTTTTAGCTGCGTTGCCGTATTGGTGGGTTTTACAATAAATGTTTATGCCACAGACAGAGCAATTATTTAAGGACGGCTGTTAGTTGTTTGAACAAAGGCACACAACAATGCACAGCAGAAGGATTTTTTTTTTTATCCTATTCTCTTTGAGGGGAGCAAACAGGAGTTCAAAAGCTGCCAACTGCACAAGCCAAAGCCAAAACTGTCTGGGTGATCTGCAGTTCACAATATAATGAGCCGTGGTTTCCATCAAAGTAAAGAAGGAACAAACGTTTTTACAATGACATCATACTTAACACACAAATTATATTCTTGTGTTTTGTATAAAAAATGAAATGAATAATTGTGTCTGTTACAAGTAATGAAAAAGGTGTCCATTCAATAGAAGAGTCAGACTGTGACACATGACTCCCGAAGACACAGTTTCACATAATTTCTTCTGCCAGAAATCACCCAGAATGCATACACATATTCTTGCCAGCAAACATACATGAATAATTCATGCTGTGCTCGTTCATCAGAGTGACTCCAGCCTGCAGCTCTGCAGATTATGCACTACACATAATTGTACTTAGTGGAGCGACAGGGCACCAGCAGAGAACGGCACTTTTAACTTCACTTTAGCTGCTAATTTTAGATTAGGATTAGATTTAGTTTATGATTGGGCTGACACGAATACAAACCTTGGTTACTGGAGAAATGCTGGAAGACTTCGGAGCAGGACACGTTGACCACCTGCCCGACGTCAGCTCTCTGCCAACATCCAATCTCATCCCACTCCGTTTTACATCCTGCACACACACACACACACACACACAGGCAACAGGATGAGCGGGGGTGTCAGTCAGTTAAGTCATACAATCTCCTTGTCATTAATATTTCAATGTTGATTTATTTAATATTTTATTATAAATACGCAAGAGTCAGCATGTCTCACTACCCTGCATACCGACACATTCTTTGAAGTCATCGTGACTTTGATCGTTCAGACCAACGCGGAGGGTGGTGGTGGGAAAAGGGAGCTGGGAAAAAAAAAAGGGAACGACGAAGAACTCGACTGGTTGGATCAACAATCCACGTCTCTCGTGCAGGGCACAGGTGCAGTAGTTCCCTCAAGTTTTTTTGGTAATCGCAATAATGACATGAAACAAACATGAACAATAAGTATATGAGGCTTTGAGAATGGGCTCTGTTGTCCTGCCCCTGGCCCGATTTACAAATTTCAACCAGGACCCAGCTTGTCTCCGCTTCCCATTATCACTGCCACAATAATAATATTGATAATAATAATAATAAGATTGTTGTTCTTTTGCTCTTTGTTTTATCCGAGCAGTTATTTCTCTGCCTTTCTTTTCTGTGTTTCCTTTGTTGTAAATTATTAATTTTCCCTCTCGCACACATGCATTTACACAGTTCAGAGTAAAATCCTGCTACGCATTAAAAAGCTGCAATATTCTTGCATAAAACTTTGCACAAATAGAGACACGAGTTATGACACATTATGCAAAGTAGATGTATTTAAGATTCTTCACCGTCTGTTGTTTAGAAATCAAATTTAAACTAATATATGCAACTTAATGTAGCAGTAACATGAGCTTTAAAACCATTAACATAAACTGTTGTATAATAATTGTATTAAGATGCATTTTAGAGCATATTACTAGTAAAAATGTTTCAGAATGTATGTAGCAGCACTCTTTATTCCACCAGTAATCATCTCAGAAGACGAGCCAATGCAGTTGCAGTCTTTTAAAATGATACATTTATCATATCTATCAGACATATTGACATATGACATATTCATCTTCTAATGGTGTGGTCAGTTTTGGTCTGCCTTATCAAGCTCCGGAGACCGAGGATCCAGTTTCCACGGAGCATGTTATGGTGCCATATTCTGCCCATCAGCTGATCTGAGCTTCTGAACAAGAATTTATGGTCGTTGCCTCAGATTTTCTTAAAATGTCATTTCTGACCTAAAATAATGAAGCATATTAAACATTTCTGCTTAATCTTACATGTCAGAACATGTGTATCTTTCTGTTCATCGAGTACAACACATAAATACAATACATTACAAAATACATCATTAATTGACACCCTCTTTTTTTTTACTGTTTGCGTAATCTGTTTGCCATCTTGCTTCTTTAAGCTCGGCGGCCCCGCCGTCCCTCCATCGTGCTTTCTGTCAGTCCTGTGTCATCACATTAATTTCATTTGATTAGTTCTGTCTGCTCGACTGAAACTGTCACACTCATTTCTTCAGAAGACATCATCCAGTTCTCTCTGTTCTCCACGTCCAGACTGTAAAGCTTCTGACCCCTAAAATGTTTTTGGGTTTCCTAAAATGATGCAGCCTGTCATCTTCCTGTCAGTACGCTGTTTGGATGAAATCTCTGTTGGATGGAATGTCAGGACAGAGCCAATATCGTCTCCGCCCAAAGATTGTCGGTGGCTTGAATATCTTCAAAAGCTTTCTCCCCATATCTTTCCATTATGACTGGTGTGCTGTGCAGCTAAGGACAGATTTGCTGATTTGCTGCTTGACCTCGACAGTTTCATGTCCAAAATATGAATACGTTCTAAAAAGTACTTTTCTTTAATGCTACCAAGATTTTAAAACATGGTTTTAATTGTCATCTTTGTTAATTATGGGATGAATTAATGTTCTACAAAACCAATGCAGTTCCCACCAACCGTTGCGTGCTACCAGTCATGCTAAAGTAAGATGAGGAACACATGCTCCACATCGGTTTCAGCGCTGTCATCGTGAGCGGGTTGGCATTACCGCTCAGCATAAAGCACCACTGTAGCTACTGTAGCTGTTCTGCAAATCAAGTGCGGTTTTGGAAGTCTTGTGTCTTGGGGACAACCCCTGCAAGATCAAAAGAATATGTTCTGCTTATTAAGGGGGGAGCAGCCAGGTTATGAATTCACATAAGCAGCTTAAGCAGAAGACTGCTTCTCTTTCAGTATCGGCATTGTAGCAGCATTACAGTGTATCGCCGAGGAAAAGGGGAGATCCAGGATTATTTATGCATTAATCAAATGTTTTCGGCTCTTACAAAATGTTCTGAACCCATTGCTGTTATATTCAATAAGAATGGAGTAGAAACGCTTCTGCCTTCATCATTATCCACATTTGCAGTGAAAGTATATACAGGTGACCTGACTACCTTGTCACAGACTCCCTCTCAAGTGACCATGAATAATATTTCTATTAATCCTGACCTACTAAATCACTCACTGCGTAAAAGCTCACAGGTTTTTCCGCTGTCCAGCAGAACTGGAAGCTTTCACCTAATGTCACATATACCAGGCTTCTCCATCTACCGTCCTACAAATGGGAAAATCTGGATAATTTGCAAATAAAAAGGGCTTTTTCCCGTCCCTGACTTCATCTCTGGAGACAAAAATGACAAACGAACTGTCACAGCAACTTCATTATGACACATATTGTTCATAATTTATTCCAAACATAGTGTGTGGTGCTGCAGATATTTACAATCACCTCATTAATGCTGGATCAATGTCAACAGTAGTGATGAATTCTAAAAAAAAAAAAAAAAAGGAAAGCAATACGAGGTCTTTTTTCATTTATCCCCATGGCTGAAATGAGAGCAAAATAAATGGCAGTTTCATTTTCTGCAGGAATTCTCTTCTTTGAAAAGTAGTGGAAACTCCTCAGGCACACTCTCCAGTTTCCTGGAATGTCAAAATATTTCAAAAGGCTGAGAGTAGTTTCTGACTACAGTGTAAACACTGGCTGTCTGCACGTGAAACCCGGATTCTCACTCTTCACTCCGCAGGACGTTAGTCACTGTGTTTAGACCTAACATCATCTTTAATTTATGTGTGGCAGAATTAGATGTCAGTGCAATCAAGAGACAGAAACACACAAAAAAAATAATTAATTGTAATATTCTAATACATGTAAAACTGATAAAGATGATTGGGCTCGTTTGCTGAAAATCCACGCCATTTCAAATTTCTGCTGCAACAATAAACTGCAGGCATGTCCGCTCTGTGTAAATAAAAATCCTTCATGGCTAAAAGTAGAAATGGTGAATTTGTTTGATCTTCATGTAAATGGAAACTTTCATCTGAGGCTGTGACCAATAGAGAAATCGGCCGTGCTAGCTGGGTGATGGCTGTGTCAGTCGGTGGTAGGTCCACACTGAAATGCCTCATCATGTACTGGATGGACTGCCGTGAAATTTGGTGCAGATATTTGTGTTCCTCCTAGGATAAACTCTGATCACTTTGGAAAGACCAGAGCTGTGACAGACTTGACATTATGACATTGTGACAGATTTGGCGATGTAGCAGTGACCTCGGACAAGCCGCTGTGCCGTCAGTGGCAGACGTTCTCAAGTGCAATTTCCCCAGTGGGATCAATGAGGAATATAAAAAATTGACTGGTCATGCACAAAACCCACCACATTTTGGTTTATGCAATTCACTCTAGTGAGTGGCGCAATTTTTTTCATCCGGTATCAGTTCTTCTATATCCACAGGTCAGCCTCAAACTGCTGAGAGTGTCACTCTTGACCCTTCCTATTGCTAAACAATTTCTGTGCATTTTGCACAATATCTTTGTTTTCATAGTTTAAATTGTCACTAAACACCCTGAACACACGCCTGTGTCGCCTGTTTTGTGCTGTTGGGATCAAATTCAAAATGAGAACAGCTTCCAACATTTCTACATTTAAAATATACTCGTACTGTCTTCAGTAAAAATAGTTTTGTTTTTGTTTGGGTTTTTTTGGACATTTTACACAATGTCCCATATTTTCTGGAAATAAGGTTTGCTTAACTGAGGCTGATGGGATTGCCACTTATTTTAGGATATTCGGTCACAAAACCAAAAAAAAATGTAAATGTTGACTTGTATTAGTCCATGATTGTCCTTAACAAAAGTCAGGGGGTCATCAGAATTATTAGGGTGCCTCCTTAGGGGACCATTAATATCAATAAGCACAAAGTTACATGCCAAAATTACTATTTATCAAGTAATTATCGAAGTACTGTCCGTCAGTTTGGACCATCCCTACACTGGATGTAGCCACTTTGTTACTGTGGCTAAAGATCCAATCAGGTGAACTAACAAATATTACATCACCTTCAACGTAATTGGCAAATGATGTGAGGCAGCAGTGTGCAATTATTTATGGAGGATCTCCCGGTTGAATGATTCATCCTGGCATCTCCTCTGCCGCTGTCAGGCTGACTCAGACTGATATTCCTAAAGAAAGACGGCTTGTGTTGAAAATGCACTTGTAAAACGTTTGCTCAACCAGTTGTTGTGTCCGAGGTGGTGCCATGAATTGTGGAGATTTTACATGATGCAAGGACACAGCAAAAAAAAAACCTCCATCACCATATATTTTAATAAACACATCACTCTTTGCCTCAGTTGAAAACGTTTAAAACTTATAGCGCAGATGGGCAGTGACTTTTTTCAACACACCTGAGGTCTCCAGAGAATGAATCCTGATGACTTTGGTGATTAGAGAAATGACACGGTTTGCCATGAAATTTCCTACACAGATTCGCTTTCCCTTTTGCATGAGCTGCAAAACTTCGGAAATGAAAACTACTTTGTTTAAATTTGTTTGGTATTTTGTCAACTACCTAACAACTGTTTCCACGGTAACGCCTTAAATCAAGACTGCAGACATGGTAAACACTCATCCCCCCATTATCTAAACTAAATGCAGACTGCTCACCATCACACATAAGCTCCCTGCAGGTGGTGTCATCCATTTCAGGTGCTTGACAGGCTCATGGCCTGAGGAGCAGCTGTGGGTGTAGAGGTAGAGAGGAGGGAAAAGAGCCCAGGGATGTGGTAAGCTGATGTTTACGGGCTCGGAGAAAAGTTTGACCAGTTTAATGGGCTCCTCCTGTCAGCGAGGATGTCAAAGGGCTGCAGGGCGGCTGAAGCCAATCCCAGCTGTCAATGGTCAGGAGCTGGTAAACAGCCTGGACAGGTCTCCAGTGACCACAGCACCTACAGGAACATGTGGGCATGTTTGGACTGCAGGGGGAAACTGGACCACATGGAACACGCACTGTAAACACGGGTCGAGCTTTTTATGGACCCCCAGCCAGCAGGTGGATTCAAATCAGGAACCTTCGAAGGCAGAACCGTTAACCACCCCACCACCGTCATTTTTCAACGCAGATGATAGATCAGCTAATTCCTCCTAACGTCTCCTGTTACCGCTCATGTTCTCTTGTCATTAACTTTTGATTGTCGAGTGTACATGCCAGACCCTAGTGTGCAACATGACGACACCTGCTCATAACTCAGTTGATTCGCTTTTTCAGACTCACTCCCACAATATATAAGATTTTGAAGTTTATCAAACTAGCACAAACCTCTGAACAGGGCTGTAGGCTGTTTCTTCAATTTTTGTGGTCATTCTTACTACACTAAACTTTCTTAAGGACATTTTACACCACATTCGAAAAGACCTGCAGATTCATAAACATAAATTCTTTTATTTGATGATTACCCCAGTCGTGCTATTCAGCTGCGCCTGCTACCACCAGGAGTCTTTTGTCCAAAATCTTCAGCTTAACCTCAGAAAAGAAATCATTTGAGTTTGAGTGTGAAATTAAAAACATTTTAGGAAAATCCTCTCAGGTGCCAAGCAAAGCTTATTAGTAAAGCACAAGGGTAATTAAAAACATGAGAGATTAACTTGTTCCATCAAGATCTATCACTGGGAAATCTTTCTGCTGTAAAAGGCAAAATATCTGCTGTTCAAAGGGGTCACAGCTTGTCATCTCTGGGGGGCTAACTGTTCATCTGACCGCATCCACACTAAGCTGGCTAATTATACAACATCTTATCCTCTCTGTTTTGTCAGCTTCAATCGACACTAAGCCAGATTTAATTACACACAGACACACACACACACAAAGCAAAAACAATGCATTTCAAAAGTGCCACCCTGGCATCTTGTTTTAGTGGGGAAATAAAGACAATTAAAAGTGGCAATGAGGTGCAAGCACAAAATGAAAAGTGGCTACAAGCTGGTAGTTAACAATCTGTTGTGAGGGAGCAAGGAACATTTGCAGCAGGAAGTAAATATTTGCATTGGATAATAGATAATAAGTGATTTTATTATCCACTATTTCCTATTTCACTGTGGTTAATGGCAGAATGTGATGTTGGCCTTTAAATGGAATATTTGGTGAAAGCGGAAATGTCTTTTTAAGCATGCGGCATGTAGGAGCTTTATGTTCAGGTTCACACTGATGGGTCGAATAAAATCCTAATAGAAAATCAGAAACATCGACTCAAGAGAGGAAACAGCTGTTAAACAGTATTACAGAGCTTCATGAATCTGTGTAGACCTGCAGCTTCGACAGAAATGGACAACAGCGGGGCTGAAAATAGACCTGATATGATTAACGTACTTCAGGTGTTTTCCTTTACAGTTATTCTGGCAGCTTGTCTGGGCGTATTTAACTCATCTTGCAGCAAAAGAGCAACAAAGGCACAGATGAATTAGAAGTTCCAAAGTAGTAGCGTCATCAGAAAGATGAATAGCATCACGATGCATTGACTGACACACACACACACACACACACACACACACACACACAGCACCTACACAGGCAGAAATATAGTGGATGTACTGTACGGTGACCAGCTAAGGAAGCAAATTGCTACTTTTCTGGAGGGTTGACGCACACTGACAGTAGGAACTGGGACAGTGGCATTCAATAACCTGACACGTTGACAGTATGTGGGCTCACATAGAGAGCAATGCACGTGGGTGTTTTCAAGCCCATCCTGATGTGCCTGCAGTTTTTGCTCCTTAATTTATACCAACGAGGCTGGTTAGTTAGTTTGCAGATGTGGATTCTTGCAAAAAGGCAATTATATAAGTACAAATTATAATCTACTTATGTTAGGTTGTACTGTGGTTAATTACCACCTGACAGTAAATACAGTGGATTTAACAAGGCCTGACATTTCACATTATATATACATTTTATATATACTTTCATGTTATGATCTGCATCAGGACAGTAGTTTGGCAAAAATTCACTTTCAATAACTATAAGAACGTTCTATTTAGGAAAATATCCAGTTTTTATCTTATGGTGAACGGGTGCTGTTGACGACTCTTATGACGTTGGGCTAACAGGAGGGACTGTGAAGCAGTGCAGAGAAATTCAAAGTTTAATTATGTATTTATTTTGCGTGGTTAGTAAGATTTGCCGCATTCTGATTTGTTGTACATAAACATGACTATGACCTGAAGGGGCCGTGCAGACCATCATTAAACGTTTACGCTTGAGTAAAGAATTTGAAGTAACTTTCACTTGGATGTGGAGTCTGTGTACTTGTGCCTGCTCTGATCGTCGGCGACGCAGATCTCTTGATAAGTCCAGTACTGGCCGGATTTACATGACATTTGGGACAAAGTTATCAAACGTACCGACCTTTCCTCTTGTGCCATCAGCAGGTTGACATTTGCAGTTTAAGGTGAAACGTCTCCCTTTCTTTCCCTCCTTCCAGCTCAATCAGCTGACTTCACTCTTCCGCCGACTGCACTGAAAATTGCCACACTTCACTCTTTCAGTTACATTGATTTTCCCACATGACTTTTTATCATTTCCTTACGGTCAAAATTTGACAAAATGCCAAACTGCTGCAAGCTTTGAAGTTGATTCAACTGTCCTATGGCAGCATCCATGGCTTCCTCTCAGGCCACAATAAATGTCCCACCAGATCTTCAACCATTTCACCTTCTGCTTTACAGCTCGGTGTCATGGTCTGGCCCTTCAGCTTCACTTCCTGCCCTTTTTATTTTGTAGCCCTTTGCCCCACTTCCTGATCCCAGTTCATTCCTCTAGCTTCACAAATCATAATTGCTGACATCTGTGCCCCTGCCTCTTTAGACTCAGCTCTCCCCTCAATTTCAGGTCCTTGTCCTTTCTCCATAATTTAACGCCCTGTCTTCTGGTTGTCCTGACTCCTGGACTCCTGCTATTTTGCCTCTCACCTTTTCTCTGAGGTTTGGTTTCCATCTTCCTTAGTTAGCTCTGTTGTATACAATTTAAGTTGTTAGCCATGGCCGTCTTGATCTGTCCTGGATGCTCACTCACATTTTTTTTTCCATATCCATCTCCGACCTGCTCTGTTTGTGTGCACATTTTATTTCACACCTGCACTTGTGATTTTTCATTTGTATTCCGCCTGCTCAGTTGCAGCCCCCTTTACGTTTGTGTTTTAGCCTCTTTTCTTTTGTCTCTTTTACTCTGCTTCCCCGTACCTCGATATTTCATAGTTATCCCCGCCCAGGTTAAAGTTTAGCCACCTCACTTATTCTAGTCCTGTCTTATGTTCAGCTTTTGACTGATTTGTGTTCTGGTTAATAACTGGTTATTGTTATTCCTCTTTATGATGTTTGGGTTCTTAGTTTAACCAATCCTGGTTAACATTAGTTTCTGAAGTCAGGTTATTGTATTTATGTTCCCAGTGTGTTGTCCTTTTGCCCTAGTTTCATGTTTATTTCCCAGAGTCTTTCTGATTCTACAGCCTGTCAGCTTCACCCTTGTTGAGTTTCTTGGCGCCAGTATCACATCTATTCGTTATCAAGGTTGGTTACTTGTAACTGTTTCTACATTTGCTCTTACACATAAACATATTCCAAGTGCAAATGAAAGTTTTGCTGTTTGTCAAGTTGCAGAACAAATTCCCACATGGGAGTTCCCACTTTTAGATGTTTCCATTCAGATGTCTGTAAATGGGTCGAACAGACACTGGGAGGGTTGTGACAACTGTGCTGATTATGAAAAGGCACCAAAAAAATGGCGCCATGTTGCAGGTAAAATAAGACAGAGTGTCTACAGCGGAAACACGGAATTTTGGAAACTTACACTATTTCACTGGGACTGATGTCCTTGTGTAAATTTGAAAAATTGTTTGAAAAGTGTAATATATCAGAAGTAACCTGACATTAACAGACCTGACAAGACGTTTCCAGTATTTCCTTTCACATTAAACAAAAGGTTTTCTCCCCCACTGAGCAGAGCTCTATTCTTAGGTCTTTAAAAAGCGGCTCGAGAGGAAGCTATACACTTAGTGACTTCACTGTCACCTCATTTAGGATTAACAATGACGTTTAAAATTACTTTGGACAGAGAGTGAGAGCTTCCAGATCACCACTGAGCAAGGAACCTAGAGTCGCCTTTATTTTTCACACTGTGTGCAATCGGCTGACTTCTCAATGGGATTATGACGTCTAATTTAAAAGTTGGAACGTTTCCCAGGGCAGAAATATTGTTGTTTTGGGGCTAAATTTGCTCTACTCTATAATTTCTACGTTAAGGGAAATCCATATTTCACTACTCTGTGAGAATTATTTTTTTAAATCTTGAAAAGCATCTGAAGAATTTTATATAATATATTAACACAACAACATGTTTATGTTCATCCATTAGAAAATGTTGTCACTTGCAGAATGAAGCAGAGCTGAAATAATTGATTAATGGAACTGCTGATAGGGTTAGATGAGGCCAGATGGAAGATTAATTTTTTCTGCTTTTTAAGCTAATTTGAGACTACTGTCTACTGCATACAGATGTAAAACAATAAAATACACACTTTTAATGTACTTATGCTTCTTTATATATGATATTTAGGTTAATTTGTACATTAATAGTTACATGTTTAACTTTAGCTCAATGATAAAAGGTAGCAAGTTAAAATGGAGCCATAGGAGCTCCGTGAGGCTGTGCACAAAGCACAAAGGTGCTTTGAGTCAAACCGCATACTAACATGCTCACAATACCTGCTAACATGCTGATGTTTAGCAACAATATTGTTTATTACAGTTATAATAGAAATATTCACCAACCTACCTAATTTACATGCGAACAGGTTATTGGGTTTGTCAAACAATATCATTAATTTCTTTTGCGTTTGGTCCACTGGCAAGCCAAAACCAGCTACTATGAAATGTCAGTTTTGACTCTTTTGACTATTATTTTGCATTTAAAGACCAAAACTAGTGTAGATTGTGCCAGGAGCCACTGATGTTTTTATTTGAAGAAGGTAAAGGGTTCTGTAAGACTTTTCAGAGGTGCACAGTTGGTGCCTCACTGATGGAGCCATAAACACCCTATTTTGATAGTGAAATTCATCAGCAGACATTTATCTGCATGATGAGCAGCGGATGATACCTTTGCACTATGGTTGTGTGTCATCAGTGGTAATTAAGATAAAAATTATCACGGAAATGTTGATCACTCTCT